>CM073579.1:52580723-57380723 GCA_037074715.1 Magnolia kwangsiensis | reverse complement strand
CTGTTTAGTATTTTGAGGCCCATGAGTTATGACCTATGATGATGTATTCGAGGCCCATGGGACATGGCACATTGTGATATAATTAAGACTAATAGGATGTGGCCCCTCATGATGTATATTAGACCCGTGACAGAGGCCCATTGTGATGTATTCGTGGCTTAAGGGAAAGGCCCATTGTGATATGTATTAGGCCCATGATGTGTGGCCCACATGATGTATTTCGAGGCCCAGGTACGTGGCCCATTTAATGTATATGAGACCCATTAATGCGATCCACTTAATGTATATTGAGGCCCACGGGTCGTAGCCCGTTATGATGTATTTAAGGACCATGGGTCATGGCCCATGGTGATGTATATTAAGCCCGTGTATTCGACCCACTATGATGTACATTAGACCGTATGATGAGGCCCATTATGATATATTTGAGGCCTATGGGATACGGCCGATTGAGATTGCATAGGACCATTTGATGCAGCCCATTGGAATTATATGAGGCCCATTGTTGCGGCCCAGTTATTGCAACCCACTTGATGTATATGAGGCCCATATGATTAGGCCCATCTTGATGTAGTTATGGCCCATCCACTGAGGCCCACTTTGATATATATGAGACCCATGCTAGGAGGCCCATTTTGATGTATTGGAGGCCCATGGGTCGAGGCCTAATAGGACGTGCATAAGGCCCATTAAGATGTATTTCTGGCCCATGTGATGCGGCCCACTTGATGTATGTGGCCCTTGTGTGAGGCCATGGGCCCACGATATGTTTGGCTCTATGTGGGCCATTCCTTGGGGGCATTGTTGGTTAAATGTCCACATTGTCAAGGTCGATTGTCGATGCAGGTTACTGGTACCGATTATGAGTATATGACAGCATATCATCATGATACATACCCATAGGCATCATCTGCATGTTTGTTATGAGATGTGATTGACCATTGCATATGCCATAGGGCAGGTTGTTCATGGGGCTCCCTGATAGGTGGAGTCGCCCCACATAAGCGCACGGTATGCGCAGGATTGATGCATGATTGGACTGTATGACTCATGCATCTCGCATTTATGTGACATGACCACCATACGCCCTAGCGACATCAGGGTTGTAGCCTCCACAGGTATTTTGTGGATGGCCGGATGGGATACCGAAAATCTGTTCTACATGGGGTGCTATAGATATCCCTGGGTGAAAGTCTCTAAACCCTCTTGGTTCTAGAGGCTGCTCCAATGTCTAGACCGAGTGGATACATGAGCGCACGAGGGCCGTATACCGTTAGGCCGCATCTCCCACTATGTCATGGTCAGTTAGAAGGGGGTACGGCCTTACCTGCCTGAGAGGAGGGGGAAATGATAGGCTAAGTTTGACCAGCTTGAGGAATGGGTCCGCTATCAATGAGTCGGGCCAGATATTGGCAGACAGATAGTGAGGTCTCTTTCACTCACCTTATTGCGCGCGATAGGGCGGTAATCTGGTTTTGAGTGTAATAGACCCGGTGATTTCCCAGAGAGAAACCATACTGATATGTGTACTTATTGAGTAGGAGTTTCATAATCATTCATTCATTCATTCACTATCCACTCGGGCTGGTGGTGCGTAACAAATTATTTTGTACCTTCGTTATGGCAAGAATTTTGGTTGGGCGCGCGACTAACCTGAGATCAGGAGTTTACCATGTTAAGTTTGACTATTCAAATTTGGGTATGGGACTATTTTGGATAGAAGTCCCTTGTGGTGGACTCCATAGCCTGCGATACTACGTACTATCATCCCGACTTCACACTCCAGCATGGTTTTTTCATTCACATCGCATATTGCCTTACATCCGCAGGCATAATGCATCTCGGATTGCTATTTCTGCACTTATATGGCCTAGACAGATTTAGTAGGATTTGTATATTGCATCGCATTCTCAGCATCTGATATTTGGCTCTTTATGACTCCTTATCACATAGCTGTTCTATATTGCGTATTCTGATATTGATTGACTCATAGACTTGTCCATACTTCCGCTTACTCGGTTATCGTATGATTTATATCTTGTCAGTATTTCTGCTTACTCTGATAATTCCTGCTCTTGTCAGTGTTTCTGCTTATTCAGACATTGTATGGTTTGTGGATTACCAGTTTTTCGGTATTGTATGATTATGGCATTGTATTAAATACTTGACACTTACATTGTACACACACTTACACCACCCTCTAAGCTTTCTATAAGCTTATGCACGATAGATGCGTGCAGGTGATGTTAGGTTGCAGCAGTGTTGAGCTTGGAGCATGTAGTGGTCTTTTGGAGCTTGATTTTCTATTTATGTATTTCCCTTTCAGTGTTGTAATTGAATGATTATATTAGTGGATATGTGATGATGATGTTGCCTTTGTGAATTGGGTAATCTTGTGGTTATGCTTATTACTAGTTAAATGTACATTGACAAAAAAAATAATCCTCCTTGTAGGATCCTAGGATCGGAATCTGGCATATGAATGCTAGGAGCCGAGAATGGGGTACTACGGAGGTTGTCGGCACTGGATTCGGCGATCGGGATTCCTATGAATCTGATTTTCGGATTTGAGGCATGACATTACATCGACAGTAAATGCCTCCAAGATATTGGCAATTATCTACTTAAGAGTTCAAATCTCTAAGAGTGCATTAAAAGAATACAACGCGAAGCACGATGACAAGCATAAAGATTGCTTAAAACATATTGCGAATACCACACTCAGCCTAAAAAAGAGAAGGAACTCTCAATCTATCTCAAAATTATCAATACTTCATAAAGCTACATTGAAGATTATAATGAATAAAGATACTAATTCTGATTAATTTGGTAGGAAAGATTGTCACTTGAAAGCTTGAGTTGTGCAGGTCGTGAGTGAAGGAAACAATAGAAAAAGGATGTTGCGGCAGGAACAACATTAAAGAGTGATCCCAGATACAGAGTTGAAGAAAAAATTGCTGCAGTTGATTAGGAAGAAAGAATCACTGGCGTTGATCAAAAGACCGTTATAACAATAGCAATGTTGGAAGAAGGCTCCCTGGTAAAATCGCTCAAAGATGAAATTGTCACAGCTGAAGAGTGCTTCAATGAAAAGAAAATTTTATCCTCTCTAGTGAAGCAACTGCTCAACACTACTAACTGGGAACATTCAAGTTTTCCGCTCGAGTGTCATCATTCAAGTCTTCTATTCAAGCGTGATCATTCAAGCCTTCCGTTCAAACACGATCATCCAGTCTTCTATTTGAGCGCAATCACTTCAGTCTTTTGGTTGAGCGCAATCGTTCAAGTCTTTGATTCAAGTATGATCATCCAGCTTACCATGCAACCATTATCATGTGGTCCTCCTTCAGTTACAGTTCGTTCAAGTTTTTCAGGAAAAGGAAGATTGATCCTTCATTTGATTTCGTAAACTAATCAAAGAAGGATCGAGGGGGCATCTGTTGAGGTATGAAAAAAATGATGAAGGAATCAAGCAAGGAAAGATAAAGAGATAGAACTTTTGAAAGGAAGAAGGTAGAGATAGCTTTCAAAGAGGGCGCACAGGACCGCTCAACTACTATAAGATGCATGGTTCCACGCAATCAATCTCCGTTGCGCAGGTCCGCGCAATGGAAATATCGGTTGCGTAGCTCACCGGATTGTGCTTGAGAAATGGTCCTTTGTGGAATGATCTAAAAACACAGAAAAATAGTCCCACATCGCTAAGATCAGAATTTTCACACGTGTGAGGGTCTATAAATACCCCTTCCCCCTCCTTCATTAGGGGTAATTGAAGACTTTCAAGAGGAGCAGAGCGGAGCGGAAGATAGAAGGTAGGAGAGGAGTCTCCTGGTAGTTGCGCAGGACCGCGTAACCGATATCAGTTGCGGGGGTCCACGCAACCAGACTGCCCAGCAGTCTGTGAAGCTCAAAGGTCGCCACGCTGCCGAAATGCCTGTGCAAGGCTTTTCTCCTTCCAACCCCCTCTTATTGACAAGTGCAGAGGAAGAAGATTAGTCGATCGAATCGACATTTTCCCTAAGTATTAGGGATGGTTGAAACAGGCATCGTTATACTGCTGAAATCTCTGTTTCATTGAAGACTCGTCGATCTAATCGACATTCCTCCTAAGTCCTAGGAGATGGTTGAAACAGTCGCCAAAAGGCTATCGAAATGAACTTTTGATACTTAAAGCATAAGTCATTTATTTCCAAATGATCTATCTTAGAATCAAGGGATGTAAAGAGGATGTAAATAAACCTAGTATTAATTAAATATGATGAATGTTCCTAATACTCTTTCTCTGTTATGTTTGAATAAGGCAATCTCCCAAATCAAACGCATTTTTTTCTTTGTCGAAATAGTACCATAGGAGTGGACTGATCAATACTAGGAAGCTTTCACTAAGATCAAGGGCATGTTAACTACCTCACCTATCATGTAGCCACCCGACTGGAGCATTCCTTTTGAGATTATGTGTGATGCATCCAACTATGCTATTGGGGAAGTGTTAGGCCAGAGAAAAGAGAAGAAGCCCTACATTATTTACAATGCAAATAAAACTCTAAATTCTACCCAAATGAACTACTCTAATATGGAAAAGGAACTCCTCGTTGTAGTGTTCGATTTGGACAACTTTAAATCCTATTTGATTGGATCCAAGATCATCATCTACACTGATCATGCGACGCTGAAATATCTTCTTTCTAAGAATGATGCTAAGCCCCACTTGATAGGATGGATCCTTTTACTCCAGAAATTTGATTGAACAAAAAAAGAAAAAAAAGAGAGTAGAGAACGTAGTGGCTGACCATCTTTCTTGACTTAATCTTCCTGATTCCCTTGAAATGACACCTATAAACGACATGTTCCCTGATGAAAAACTATTTAAACTCTCCTAATTACCTTGATTTATTGATATTGCTAATTATCTTGCCACAGGTTTCACGCCGACACATTAGACTGTGCAACATAAGTAAAACTTCTTCGTCAAGGTTCGTAAGTTCTTCTGGGATGACCCATATTTATTCAAATATTACGCTAACCAAATTCTAAGTAGATGTGTGCTAAATAATGAACACCAAATGTCATCTCCTTCTGTCACTCTCAGGCTTGTGGTGGTCACTTTTCTGCCAAAAAGACCATGACTAAAATTTTGTAGTGTGACTTTTACTGGCACACTATGTTTAAGGACACTCATGAGTTTTGCAAAGTTTGTGAGCGTTGTCAGAAGTTGGGTGCATTGTCCCGATGAAATATGATGACTCTGAACCCCATTCTTAACATTGAAGCATTTGATTGTTGGGGCATCAATTTCATGTGGTCATTCCCCCAATCCTTTGAAAATTTATACATTTTTCTAGTAGTAGATAGGGTTGTACATCAAGCCGAGTCAAGTCGAGGTGGGCAAAGCTGGGCTTGACTTGTACATGCTTTACTCGAGTTCGGGCTCGAGCTTGAGCTCACCCTCGAGCTCAACATTAGAGCTTGGCTTGTTTGCCAAAGTTTTTGAGTCGAGCTCAAGTTGAGCTAGTGGATTGAGTTAAGTCGAGCTTACTTCGAGTTGAGTCGAGCCTCTTCTCGGGTCAATTTATTATATTTTTTTCTAAAAAAATAAAAATTAAAAGTCAACAATATTATATATAAAATGTCTCATACACCACATTATTAAGACAAAAAAGTGTCATATATACCTTTGGATACCACATGTTGGTCCTCAACTTCAAATCCAAAAGGCAAAAACACATCACAAAATATAAAAGCTTAAACAAAATTTTAAAAGCTTACATTCCTTCAAGCAATTTTAGATGCATTCTAGACCTCGTCCTCACTTCCATTTTCACCCTCATACTCCTCCTCATCATCGAAACTGGTAATGCCTTAAACTGGATGCAACCAATCTTACATACATCTCATTGCTTCAATTGTTTTCGAGGCGAGTGAGCTTTGATACTTGCTAACAACCCTTCTCCCCGTGCTAAAAGCTGATTCTGATGCCACGGTCGAAATTGGAATTGATAATATGTCTCGTACCATTATCGAGAGTCTAGGGTATTCAAGAGCTCTCGACTTCCACCACTGCAAAACATCAAACCCATCTTCTTGTAACCTTATGACCGGCTCCTTTAAATACTTCTCCACTTCTGATTTAATTTTATATGTATCTATTTCTTCTTTGTCCAAAAAAAACATAAAGTCACGAAGTCACTTTTCTTCATTAGAAGTACTACCTGATTCCATAGATTGATGAGTAACTATTGTACTGGATGTTACAACCAAAGTACCAACATATGAAGTAAACAACTCTTTAATTGTAGCATGAATAATGGCCATCTCTGCTGAAACTCTTTCAAAACTAGAATAAAGTGATCTGAAAAAATACTTAACCATTGTTGTCTTGTACCGTGGATCCATAACAACTGCAATGGCCATTAATAAATGACAGTCAGCCCAATACTTATTGAATTTCATTTGCATTCCCAAAGCCATCATTTGTAAAAAATTTGGACCCTTATCAGAACACTTTTTTATAGCATCCATAATGAAAATAATTTATGGAGGAAACTGACTTACTATAGGATACTTATTCCCTGAAAATATCTTCGTGTAGTCGTAAAAAACTATGAGAAATTGATGAACATGTTCAACTTTCATCTAGTCTTCATCATTAGGAACACATGTGTACATTTTATCATGCGTCGCAAGTTCAGGGAATACAACTTTAAATTCTAAAGCTGTATCCAACATTTCATGTCACGCCCCAAACTTGAAAATCGGGCTCACAAAATTTTCAATCACTGAATCCAGTGCCGACAGCCTCCGTAGTACCCCATTCTTGGCTCCCAGTGGCCATATGCCAAATTCCAATCCTAGGATCCTATAAGGAGGATTTTTCAACATACATTTAACTTGTAATAAGCATAACCACAAGTTTACCCAAATCACAAAGGCAACATCATCATCACATATCCACTAATATAAACAGTTGAATACAATGCTGAAATGGAAATACGTACATTAATAATCAAAGCTCCAGAAGACAACTGCACACTCTAAGTTCAACGCTGCTATGACCTAACGCTACCTGCATGCATTTATCGTGCATAAGCTTATAGAAAGATTAGAGGGTGGTGTAAGTGTGGGCGCAAGGTAAGTGCCAAGTATATAATATTAGAGTAATGCAGAAAGATGCTGGTAAGTCCATAAATATCATCAGCTTTATCCAAGCTATGCGATGCAAAAACATAATAAGCCAATATCATATACTGAGAATGCAATGTAATATACAAATCCTAATGAGTCCATGAACGCCGTCAATCTCATCTAGGCCATATAAATGCAGAAAAGTAGCAACCTAGAATATTATATGCTGCAGATGTAATGCAGTATGCGGTGGGAATGAAATGACCAAGCTGGAGTATGAAGTTGGGATGATAGTACGTAATATCGTAGGCTATGGGGTCCATCACAAGGGATTTTTATCCAAACCATTCTCATATATAAATTTGGATAGTCAGACTCAATGTGGTAGACTCCTGACCTCAGGTTGGTTGCACACCTCATCCAAAATCTTGGCCATTGTGAAGGTACACATATCAATTGGTTGTCCACCACCAACTTGAGTGGATAGTGAATGAATGAATAAATGTGTAAAATCCTGAGTATGCAACTCCTGCTTGATAAGTCCACATATCAGTACTGTACGTCTCTAGGATCATCACCGGGGTCTAATGCACTCTACACGCGATTGGCACCCATTAGACATGCAACCATGCAAGTGGAAGAGACCTCATTATCCATCTGGCCAGTAATCAGCCAATTTCTACCCGGCGCATTGATAACGGACCCATTTACGAGCTGGTCAAACTCAACCTAGCTATGCCCCCTTCCTAAGGGCGGGTAAGGCTGCACCCACTTCCAACTGACCACGACATAGTGGAAGACGCGGTCTACTGGCATTCGGCACTTGGGTGCTCATGTATCTACTCAGTCTAGACGTTGGAGCGTCCCCTAATCACAAAGGTTTAGGAACTTTCACCCAGGGACATGTACGACACTTCATATAAAAAAAAAATTTCAGTGTCCCATCTGGCCATCCACGATATGCCTATGGAGGCCACAACCCTGATGTCACTAGGGCATACAGTAATCATATCACAAAATACAAAATGCATGAGTCACACAGTCTAATCATGCATCAATCCTGCGCATACCGTGCGTTCATGTGGGACGATTTCGCCTATCAGGGAGTCCCATAAACAACCTGCCCTATGACATATGCAATGGTCAACTACATCTCATAACAAACATGCAGATGATGCTTATGGGCATGTATCATGATGCTATGCTGTCACACACTCATAATCGGTGTCGATAACTGGCACCGATAATCAACATAAATAATTAGCCTCGATAATTACCATCGATGATCAGCATTGGCGTCAATAATCGCCACTAATAATTAACATCGATGATTGGCACCAATAATCAGGCTTGATAATCGACATCGATAATCAGCATTAATAATTGACACTGATAATCAGCATCGATAATCGACACTGATAATCAGCACCGATACAACATCGATAATTGTCACTGATAATCAACATCGATAATCGCTCTAACAAAGGGCCTAAGGGAAGGTCACAATGTGGATATTTAACCATCATTGCCCATCAATATAGACATTTAACCAACATTACTCTCAAGGAGTGGCCCACATAGAGCCTAACATAACATATAGTGGTCTTATGACCTCACACAAGGCCTCACATACAACATAATGGGCCTCATGTAAGGGACTCTCATACATCATAATGGTCCTCATTGTATGGGCCATATATACATCACATTGGGCCTCAACATAAGGGCCTCAAATAATCAGGATGGGCCACATCCATGGGCCTCAAATACGTCACAATGGGCCTCACCTAATGGGCCGTAATTATACACATTAGGCCTCATCAAAGGTCACAAACATATCATAATGGGCCTCAACAAATGGGCCATAAGAACATCACAATGGGCCTCAACAAATGGGTTATGAGAACATCACAATCAGCCTCAACAAATGGGCCATAAGAACATCACAATGAGCCTCATATACATCAAGTGGGCCGCATCAATGGGCCACACCATCTACACCATTCATCTATTTTAAAGATTAATTAAGAGCATTTCCCATAAGAATTAAATCATATCGGAAGATCATCTAGACCATACTGTAAATAGCATTGGAGATAATTATTTTTGCCCTTTTAAATTCCCAGGGCCCACCATAACATTATTTTCCATCCAATCTGTTCATACGGTCATAAAGACTTGAATGAAAAGGAAAAATAGTATCATATTGATCCGGAACTTCTATGCTCCTAAAAGGGTGCAATGGTGGACGTTCAATCCTTCACTAATTTTTTGCAGTGTGGTCCACCTGATAGACAGTTTGATATAACAACTTATATGTCAAGGTGGGTCCCACCCGATCCGACCTTGCTGCTGTCCAAACAGGTGGACAGTTTGGATGTAACACATACATATATCAGACGCACAAAGCTTGCTGACGTGTACAATAGCTAGGAGGGCTGCTGGCCCACCATCCAAAAGCAGATGGACGACTGGGATATATGTAACGTCCTTAAAAAAAATCCGTATATAGACCCAAGTACCACCTCTAGAGAAATCCTTTAGAACCCAATCCTTTAGAAATTTAACGTGAATTAACTAGTGCTAAACTAGATTACCTATGAAACTAGCACCAATCACTTTAAATACGATCTGTAAGACCCAAAACCTATAGAATTGTTAACGCTACATTATCCTAAAATCTAACAGTAAACTCTAAACCCAGTTGCTCTCAGGAGCATTCGAAAACTTAGTATCGGATCTGGACCGCACATCGAAAGTTCGATAGCGATGAGCTTAGACAATTATGACCACTTAGTTGGACTTGACAATCACCTCAAAAATTAAGTCTAGACGATGTCTTGAGGCTATTTTCTTGAGTCTGGAGTGAAGAGTGTGAGAAAGTGAAGGTTTTTATAAAATTAAATATGAATTTAAGTAATCTGAGTCGTGTCACTTACACGCCAATTATAAGCATTCCGACCATTGGTTTTTAACCCAAATTCACCCTCGAATAAGGGAAGATGGCCCACACATGTCAAGATACTTATGGCCCTGATCGAGTTTCAGTGACCATTGAATTGAAAATGGTCCGCCACGGTCGATGTGAAAACCCGATCAGACTGAAAAATTAACTTGAAAAAGATCTTATTTTAGTGAGCTTAAGTCTGATTGCAATCAGTAAAGGGACTTCCAGAAATGCTCCGTTGGATCGGAATAAGCCCGATTTGGTTATAATCTAAGTATACCATGACCCTGGGACTAATTTTGTCAGTTTTGGGCCTATATAAGGGCCTTAAACCCTCTTCACATATTCCATACGAATTCCCAAACGCTAGTTAAGATAGAGAAGAAAAAGAGAGAGAAAGTGAGAGAGAAGTTGGTGATTCGTCTTGAGATTCTTCCTGGTTTCTCTACGCACCAAATTCACCTATCTGAATCGTTATTCTGGCGATTCTAATTTCATTTTTGGGTAAGACAATCAAACCCTAACCTGTTTTGGAGCTTAGAATAGTCTAACTGTTGTTGTAGCTAACCTATTTCATGCCTTAGGTTGCCTATTTGTCGTTGACAAAGACTTATCATCTAAATCATATTCGTTTCGCATTTTTCAGTTTAAGGTGCGGACTATATACATTTAGGTTATGGTTTTCAAGACTTTCAATGTCTGATAATGATTTATTTTTGGCGTGGATGCTATTGCACATGCTAAATGCGTTATCTGTTTTGTTTTACGTATATGTATGACCCATGTTGTAAATAGTGTATATCATGTGTTTGTTGAAATGTTTGTATGCATAAGGAATTTGATGCTATGATTGCCTTGATTAATTATCATTGATATATGCTTGTTATGTATGCGACAACTCCTTGGCAAAGGGATTTGCCCTAATACATAATTCGGCCGACATATGTGATGTATGTTGGAAAGCGTAGTCTAAGTGTTTGTATAAATGGCTGAATGAGTTAGTAGTTAGTAAAGTGTGATTTATAGGGGTATTGAGATAAGAATCTCAATTACCGTAATTGTGTGTATGATTTCCTCCATGTACCGTGTATCCATATGTAAGTTATATTACATAACATGTTCATATGATTGTAGGATTTGACTTGAATATGTATTATTGCGATTGCACGTGGTTGGGACTATATAACAGTTTAGGTAATTGATAACAATTCTCGATCTGGTGGTTGTGATTACTTTCACCATGCAGGATATGTTTGACGAATTCAAGCCGTACTTGGGATGTTCGACAGTGGTTAGGCCACACGGAGTGCTTATGTATTTCATGTCGTTCAACTCAACGTGGGATCGTCCTAGTTAAGCTCGTCAATTAACCTGATTGATTGATGTATGTTCACCATGTTTGGATGCTACTGTTTGAATCTAAGGTTCCAAACTCACCAGTGAAATCCCGTTAACTTTGGTACCACGATCCCCTAAGACTCATGAGTCGGACATAGTGGTATGAGATACTATGGTCGAGCTGTCGGCCTACGCTGGGGCGACGAGCCTCCCTGTAGTGACCAGTGAGTAACCTAGACTTGTGAACAGATTATAGTGGTATGGGACATTATATTTGTGCTGTCAGTCTCTGTAGTGACCTCGAGCATACCTTGACACTGCAGACAGGCGACGAGCCTTTTTGTAGTAACTAAGATATACTAGGCCTGTATTGATTGGTGATGAGCCCTTTACAGTGACCTAGAACAGTAATATCATATGAGATTTACTAGGACTGACGACCCTAGAATGGATCATTGTTTGAGAATTGATATAAGGGAGGTGCCTTAGCTTCCCAATCCTGTTGTATGAAAATGACTAATAAGAACTTGGTAATCATGTTCATAACATCGCACTGCATGTGTCGTTGGCATTGGTGTAGGCACAGTGGCAGTGATTCATGCCGCGATCGTTAGATGTTGTCGCAAGAGGGAGTTTGGGTGAGGGCATGCATCATTTCTTCATATCATTCTTGCATTAACAAGAGTATCTAAGACATGTTTGATTGTACTGCTTTATCATTACTGCTTGATTGAATTGATAACATGTTAAGCTTTGCTGTATAGTTTCACTGAGTTGATCACTCACTCCCACGTTCTGGGATGGTGCTTAAACACCAACCAGACTTTGACTTAGTTGCAGGTGATGGTGATGCCTGCGAGGCGGAGCCGAAGTTTGATGAGGATGAGGAAGCATTCTTGTTCATGCAATTCTTAGGCGGGTTCATCTGAGCTATGTCCTGATTGACGGGGATTTAGGGCTATGTTGTAGTGGTTTATCACATTTTGATATATGTATTTTGAGACACGACTTGTACTTATTGACCAGGTAGAGCACTCATATTTTGGGGATTGCATTAGTTTATATATTTATTTCAGACTTCCTCTTGCGTATTCTAACTATCCTTGAATTATGTTTGCTGATTTGGCTTAATCTATTTCATGTTTAATGCACTAATACAGACAACATTCATCCATCATAAAAAATGTTGCATAAGTGATGTTTTCGAACTCGGGAGCTGAGTTATGCTCGACCCCTGAATTTCAGGGCGTTACAATATAACACATGCCCATGATCAGTCCACAGATTGGATGGTTGGCGTGGATGAAACCCATACATTTGGCGGGTCCCACGGAACTTGATGACATCATTACATCAGCTAGATAGAAATATATAGCATGGTGGGACCCTCAGAGCTTGGTGACGTCATTACAGAAGCCATGCTGCTACTAAGGTGGATGGACGGTATAGATAAACACATGCATTATGTGGGTCCTACACGAATGGATGACACAGATAAAACTCTTACATTATGCTGTACTCCCACCGTCCAGCAATCTGGATGGTGGAGATAAAACACATATATCATGGTGTGTTCTACTACACGGACGGTGCAGATGGAACTCATGCATCACGACTGGCCCCACTAGCTAACGTAGATGGTGCAGATAGCGGATGGGACTAGATCTTGGTGACATCACTTACAGCAGCTCTGTACCTTCTGAGGTACACAAGCCAATCTGATTCTTACATCAGGTGGGTCCCACGTAGGGCTCACCACATATATATATATATATATATATATATATATATATATATATATATATATATATATATATATATATATATATATATATATATATATATATATATATATATTTGAAATCTGCTCCAGCGTCTAGGCCCTAGACGGCCTGGACAACGTATTTCATCAGGGGCGGTTCACGGGTGGGTGGACTGTTGGGATAAAATTCGTACATCATAGTGTGGTCCACAACAAAAAAAGGGACAAAGAGAGAGAGAGACAATGTGAGGCGGGGGAGCTCCACCACTATGAGCTCCCCTTGAACTTTACAATACATACATTAAGTGGGTCCCATTACATGTGGGCCCACCAATCAAAATCAACAGTAGAAATCCCTTCTCCAAAAAAATGCAAGGTCTAGATGACCCTTTCATACTAGGAATTTAAACATCATGATGGGTGTAAGGCCCGTATCCTAATCCATACCATTCCGTAGACTCCCGTGATCCTTCCCGTCAAATTTCGGCAACCCGTGACCTATAATCAATGTTTACGCGTGACCCTAAGTCGTATCTCGTAGGTTTAAGTCAGCTTAATCCGAAACTTATACCATTGCGATTGCGCCATCACTGCGGTTCCAACGCCGTATCTTGCACCTCGATTCGTTACCCTGGCCAGGAGATGTGGGCCTGCGTTTATCTCGAAGAAACGTCACTCATTTTCAAACCTAAGAGAATCTCTACAACCCATCTCATCAATCAATCAACCAATTAATTAATTAATCAATCAATCAAAGTACATAACCCATGCTTTCTTTCTCCCCAAGACAAGCAACTTACTCTAAGTCAACTCTCAAGTGAAGTACATCTATCAACTCACATCCATCACTCACAACCATCACCTCTCTCTTACAACCACAATTTATATCTCTCTTTCTTTACTCATTTTCCAAGCAATAAAGAAGAACAAAGTGCACGTCCAAGCACTTCCAAGGAGAGAAAAAGAGTGTGTTGTGTGCGACCCACTTCCTACCCCAAGATCCATCATCCTAACCTTTCATTTCTCATTATCTTCCATCAAAGAGAGACACAAGGAGTTCGGCATTCCATCGGACCAAGAAGATCGAATGGTGGGTGCTTTATAGTCCTAGATTTAATGCTTTAATGATGGACCAAGTGAGGCCTACCGATTGATGGTATGGATCTCACTTTGGACCCTAGGTGTGGCTAATGGCCCAACTTGATCCTCATGATCATTCCATGATGGGGCCATTTTCCATGGACCCCATCATGATGTTTATTTTTCTTGCATGAATTGGGTCATGTAGACCTTACATTTTGGTGGAGAAAGGATCTCCACTATTGATTTTGATCGGTGGGCCCACATGTAATGGGACCCACTTGATGTATGGAAGGGAGGGCCCATAGTGTCGGGGCCCCTCCATCACTTGCCTCTCTCTCTCTCTCTCTCTCTCTCTCTTTCCCTTGTTGATGGCCTCATGATGTATATAACTTATCCATGTCATCTACCTTCGTGGGACCCACTTAATGGATGTGTTGGATCTACACCGTCCAGGCCATGTGGGACCTACCTTAATGGTGATGGAAAAACACAAATGTCAGATTGATCCAAATCAAGTGGGCCACGTCCATGTGGGACCCACCTTGATAAATATGTTCACACCGTCTATCCAGCGTCCCTGGACACTGGACGTGGTTTGGTGAAGTGCGAATAGACAATGAGATCTACTAACAACAATATATATATATATATATATATATATATATATATATATATATATATATATATATATATATATATATCAGTTTGATTCTAAGATTTTTGGGTGGGCCGCTCATGTAGACCCCACCTTGATGTATGAATCTAATCGACGCTGTCCATCCTATTTTTGAGCCCATTTTAGGCGTTGAGCGGAAAGATGAAGCTAATCCGATTTTCTGGCGGGCCATAACATAGAAAGCAGTGATTTCTACTGTTTAAATCCGTTAGGGCCCACTCTGATGTTTCTATACACCAAAACTCATCGAATATTGTGCTCATTTGGTCTGTCATGAGCCATAGAATCCAACCTAAGAAAAATCTTAACAAAATAAAAAATAAAATAAATAAAATATAATATAAAATGTAGCAGGTGCTGCTGCTGCTAATGTCTAGAGGACGCGCAACAGCGTCCTGCTACACTGTGCATGGAAGAGGGAGGGATCGTGGGTCCCAGCTGCTGGCCCTACCATAGTGTATGTGTTTTATCCACATCGTCCACACCACTGGATGGTGGGACCCACTTTAGATGTATGTGTTTCATCCCTGTGGTGTGGGCCTCCAATGATGTATTTGTTTTATCTATACCATCCACTATTTGGATGGTGGGGCTCATCATGATGCATACTATCCAACCATTTTGAGATATCATTTTATGGTATGATGTAAAGAATGAGTCAGATCTAAGGTTCAAGTGGACCTCACCATTGAAATAGTGGACAGTGACATCCACCGGTCAAACTTCTAGGGCCACAATAGTTTCCAATTAAGCTGATATTTTGTCTTCACTTCATCTATCAGTATGTTAACTTATGAATAGGTTGGATCTCAAATATATCACGGCGGGCCACTTTGTGATGTGTCCAGCCATTGATTAGGTGGACCACACTATAGAAAATAGTGGAGGATTGAACATCTATCATTGAAACCCATTTGGGTCATAAAAGTTCTGGATCAATAGGGAATTTGTTTTCCCTCTTAATCCAGGTCTTTAAGACCTTATGATTAGATTGAGTGGAAAATAAACTTTATGGTGGGCCCTGTGATTTATTTAATAGTGAAAATTATTATCTCCACTGCTATTTGTGGTATGGTTCAAATGATCCTTCAATATGATTCTTTTTTTAAGGGATGTATGAGGCTCACCTTGATATATATGAGGCCCATGTGATACAGGCCATTTAATGTATTTAAGGCCCATGTGTTAAGGCCCAATGGGATGTATATCAGGTCTATTGCAATGTGTGATTCCACCATAGTTTATGTAATAATGTTTATGACAGGCCATGCCTTGGGAACAATGATGGTTTGACGTCCACGTATTATGTTAGTTAAATGTCCACATTATAACTCTCCCTAGGGCTCATTGATAGGCTCATACTTATTGTGAGTAGGCTGTCTAGGCCCATCGTCATTGTAAGGATAGTTCATCAACTTATAACATGCTTAGTATAACTCCATGACTCATGTCCATACGCATCATATGTATGCTTGATATGGTAGTGACTGATCATAACATATGTCATTGGGCAGATTATTTATGGGACTCATTGATAGGAGTTATCTACGTGATCGCGCGGTACGCGCAGGATTGCTGCATGACTGGACAGTGTGACTCATGCATGTCACATATGTGTGACATGATCATTGTACGGTCTAGCGATATTAGGGCTGTGGCTTCCACGGGCATATCGTGGATGCCAGATTGGATACTGAAAATATTGGCTCTAACACTGTGGGCACATAGGATGTCCTTGGGTAAAAATTTCAGAACCATTTTGGTACCATGAGATGCTCCAATGTCTAGACAGAGTGGATACACGAGCGCACGAGTGTCGAATACCAGTAGGCTGCGTCTCACATTGTGTTGTGGTCAGTTGGAAGGGAGTGTGGCCTTATCCGCCCGAGTGAGGAGACTGTAAGATAGGCTGAGTTTGACTAGCTTACAAATGAGTCCGCTATCGATGATCCGGGGTATGTATTGGTAGACTACTGGTCAGGTGGATAATGTGGTTTATTCCACTTACTGGGTTGTGTGGCTAGGGAGGCGACAGTCAGTGTGGAGTGTATTAGACCCCAGTGATATCCCAAAAAGAAACCGTACCGATATGTGTACTTGATGAGGACCAGCATGCTTGCTTTGTATCTCGCATATGACATTCAGCTACGTAGACCTCGCATCGCACGGCCTTGGTATGGCCGATAGCATTCATGCCTTGCATCACATAGCTTTGGTACAACTGATAACATCATGGACTTACCTGCATACTTCCGTATTACTCTGATATTACATACTTATCACTTGCCTTGCACACACACTTACACCACCCTTTAAGCTTTTGTAAGCTTATGCACGACTGTTGCATGTAGGTGACGTTGGATTGCAGTAGTGCTGAGGCAGGAGTGTGCATCAGATTATTTTGGAGCCTTTTAATTACGTTGTATTTCTCTTTCCGTATTCTACTTAAAGTTTTTAATATAATGGATATATGGTGAGTTTGTTTTGTGACTTGGTTATGCTTATGGTTATGCTCCATTACAAAAAAAAATTCATACTGAAAATCCTCCTTGTAGGATCCGAGGATCAAAATATGGCATACGAGGGCCGAGAGCCAAGAATGGGGACACTACGGAGGCTGTTAGCGCCGAATTAGGCAATCAAAAATTTTATGAGCCCATTTTCTGAGTTTAGGGCGTGACATGGGGTCCATGGAGAATGGCCCCATCATGGGACGGATATATGAATCATGGTGGGCCATCGACCACACATAGGGTCCAAAGCGAGATTCGTACCATCAATCGGTAGGCCCCACTTGGCCCATCATCAAGAACAACATCTAAATCTATGAAATACCCATCGATGTCGCTTCATCTAGGCTCCATGGACTCAGCTTATAGGCTTTAACTTTGATAGAGGATGATGGAGATCGAAGGGCTAGGATGAGAGATGAGAGGGGTAGAAAGTGGGCTACACCATAACTTCTTCATGGGAAGCTTGGACGTCCTCTCCTTAGAAGTTGCTTGAGAGATGGACTTGAGAGAGAGAGAGAGAGAGAGAGAGAGAGAGAGAGAGAGAGAGAGAGAGAGAGAGAGAGAGGTGATGTAAGAGTCATGGATGATGGGTGATGGGATAAGAGGGCATGGTGCTTGTTGACTTTTGGGTGAGAGAGGAATGGGTGTCATAACTTATTAGTGAAAAAAGGGATGGCTAGGTATGGGTTGGTACTTGACTTAATTAATGTGAAGTTTGGTAGAGATTCTCTTATAATTCACAATGTGCAGCGTTTTCCTCAAAATAAATATAGGCCTATAACTCCTAGCCTGGGTATCGCATTGGCGTGTGAGACGTGACGTACTGTAACGATAGCGCGGTCGCAATGATACAAGTCTCAGGTCGAGCCAACTTGGGATGACGGGGTGCGACTCAAGGTCGTGCATAAATGGTATTTATGCATCGCGGGTTGCCGAAATTTGACAAGGAGGATCGCGAAATTCTATGGAACGATACGGTCTATGATACAAGTCTTACATTTCATAAGTTGAATTCTAGCGCGTGCAAACATCCAATTTCAACTGCTTTTTAGATTTTAAATCCAAACACTGGATTATATTAGTCCACGTACTTAGTTTTGAAGGTGACCCCCTTATATATTTAACGCTATCTCATATATTAGCGATCGTAGAGTCAATTGGTTTCAGTCCTTCTTACACAATCAAATTCAGTATATGAGCATAACATCTGACTTGGAATATTTTACAGTTAAAGAATAAATTTTTGGCTACCTTAAATTGACCACGTAAAAAAGAAATCAAAGTGTCGTTGGAAGAGACATTATCTAAAGTTATTGAAGTGATTTTCTTTTCAATGCCCCACTCAACAAGACAGTTATAAATGCAGTCGGACATTACCACACCATTATGAGGAGGAGGAATGTAGCGAAAGTTTATACTTTTCTTTTGTAGTTTTCAATTTGCATCAACAAAGTGTGCAGTTAATGACATATATCCCTTTCTTTGATTCGATGTCGTTCACATAACTGAAGTCAAACTTATTCTTGATAAGATGTTAAAAGAGCTTTCGAATTTGCTTTTTCAATCGCATACATATTCATGCACTCTCTTTTCACAGTAAGACAAGAGGCCTTCTCACATATAGGATTAAGGAATTTGTAAAATCACATAAAAACTTTACTTTCTACCATGCTAAATAGCTTCTCATTAACTACCACCAATCTTGCAAACCACTATTTCATCTTTTTCTAGATCATACTTATAACTGGAGAGTATAACTTGAGATTTGTCTTTTTAGAAGTGGTAATTGAAAGCAGCTGTTGGACTCCGCTCGTCAACATTCTTAGTCTCTTCAGACAATTATTAAGATGCCTTTGATAATGAGTAGTAGAAGAACCAGAATGCTTGCTGTAAAGAGTTTTACAATACTTGCATTTAACTTTAACCGAACCATCTAGTAGCGTGATCTCATTAAAAAGCTCTCATATTGCTGATCTTTTTTTTTTTTTTCCTTTCACTGAACCTGAAGTTGTTTCAACTTTATTTTCCAATATGTCTCCCTCCATGATAACAAGAGATGTAACTGACGCACTGACGGTACTTGGGTTTTCCTCACTAGTCATCTATAAATCAAAAGATAACAAGGACAAGGTAAGATCAAGGATTTTACAGGTTGAAGTAATATATTAATTAGATTTACATTTGTATATATAAATATATATACAACAAAAAATATTGGGACCCCTCCATAAACTGTAAGACACAAGTGTTTCAAATAGTCCCCTAATAAATAAATCCGCCAGAATACATACATATATATAACTATATATTGTCCCTAATTATTTCAAATTTTATTTACTAATTATCTCTAAATATCTCATCTATTCCTACTTATCTCTATCTAGAGGTGCTAATTGTCTCTATCCCATTTAGTAACATACCATATACTGTCCTCACACAGTTTACATGCGAGCTGAAATTTCGGCAACATCTCCCCGTATTCTCAAGATATATGCAAAATTCAATACTAATTAGTTGCCACATGTAATCCATTGCACATGGATAGAGGAAAATAATTAGTAAAGAACCACATATTTAGAGAAAAAATAGGGAGATGATATTGAAATTCCAACTATATATAAACTGAAAATGGGGACAACCTAATTAGTACATGATATGGTACCGAATTATCCAAAATGAGACAATTTAAGAATCCATAAAGAACAAGTATTTTCAGTCGAATGACTGTACTTGTTCAATATAAATTCTTAAACGGGGGGATACATTGCTAAACCACTAGGTCGCCTAAACACTAATTAACAATATCAGTTAAAAAATAATCATAAACATAAATATTCAAAGAACAAATATCGAAATATATAAAAAAATGAATGAAATAATGATTTATAGAACAAATATATAAATATGAAATCATAAAATGTGCCTAAAAATTTATTAAACAAAAAAAAGGAAATATTTGATGGAAATTTAATATTAAAATTTTGAAATATATATTACTTTTGATGGATTGAATGATAGAATAGCCTACCTGATTGTTTGGATCTTATCCTCAGGTTTTTGGATTGCTTTGAATACACTAGTCAAAAGTTTGAACCACTGTCAGAAAGAGGAAATAGATCTGATCTGTGAATTGAAATCAACTGACAAGACTTATTTTAGATAGTGGTTAACCCATAAATTTGGTGGTACAGAAAGAATATCTTATGGGCCCACTACTAATGGACCATGTCCCAAAAATTCCTCAGATTGAAAAATGCTAGTCGTCTCATATAGTTCAGTCAACATCGTGGACCCCACTCAACAGAAAACCAAAAAAAAAATATGCAAAGGAAAAAAGAAAAAGAAAAAGAAAAACAAACATGTCAGTGCATAGGCGTTGCTGCCTAATGACGTGAGGGGCGGAAGCCCTCCTTGGGGTGTGAACTAGCCCCACTCGTGGGACCCACCATGATGTAAGTGTTTAATCCACACCGTCCATCAGCTTTTTTCCAGATCATTTAAGGCCCGGGGCTAAAAAATGAAGAAGATCCAAATCTTAGGTTACCCACATCATAGGGATTAGTGGGCCAGGGGTGCTGCCCCCTTTCTACAGCTAGTTGGTGGGCTACTCATGGGCCCACCCTGGTACATTTTGTTTAATCCACACAACCAATATGTTTCTCCAGCTTAATTTTGGGCCTAGTGCCAAAAATGTGGCAGATCATCTCACGTGGGCATCACCACAGAAAATAGTGTGGAAAATGATATCCACCATTGAAAAATTTCTCAGGGCCTACCCATGCCATCTATCCTGTTCAGAGGTCACACGGACCTGGAGTGTAATGCAAATATCATCTTGACCCAACTTAGTGTGGGCCCACCATGATACTATGTGTAGTACATCCGTCTTACTAGATTGTTTTAGGACACAGTCACACAAATCCAATGTTTTATTCTTATGTTAGCCATGTTGTGCATCTATTTTTTTGGCTTATTTTAGAGTGTGGCCACTGGTCATTAGGGCCCACACTAGGGTGTATGATACTCAACCATACACCATGTTGCCAGCCCATTAAGTGAACTAGATTCAAAGCTCAGATGGGGAACACCAAAGGAAACAGTGAGGATTGACATCCACCGTTGGAACATTCTTAAATGGGTCCCACTTAATGGTCTGGATCATTGAACATGGCCCCCACTTTGATGCACTAAACTCCGAGAATGGATTGTCTACTCCCCCTGAGGCTCGCTATAGTGCCATTAGCCAATGGCTAGTGGTTGGTGCTCTGTGGGCCCCACCATGATGTATGTGTTGATTAAGCGTCCACCATTAAAAAATTTTGGGGCCCATAAAAGTTGTGGATCAAGCTGATCTTTGTTTTTTCCCTTCATCTAGGTCTGTTTGGCTTAATCAACAGATTGGATGCCAAATAAACTATAAATAACACAGTGGGTCTTAGGAGGATTTTAATGGTGGATATCCAATCACTATTGTTTCTTGCGGTGTGGTCCACTTGAGATTTATATCATCATATGTCTTTGCAGGTGGGCCCATGGGATCCACAGCCATAGGTGATGGTGTTTGCCAGCCTGGCTGCAACCCTTAAGGGCCGCAACTTGCAAGGCCGCAAGAGCTGTAAGCCTGCAAGTCTGCAACTCGCATGGGCTGCAACAGCAACGTATGAAAAGGGGAGAGAGAGAGAGAGAGTACCGATCTCTTCCAGGCTTCCAGGCCTCAAGCTGTAACGGATGGTAGGAATTATTGGATACTTGGATCCGATTTGGGAAGGAGAAATGGAGAATGTTAAGAAGAGGAAAAGGAAAAACTAAGAAGGGGATCCGGTCCTTGGATTTGGGAAGGAGAATGAGAAGAAGAGAAAAGGGAAAAAAATTGGAGAAGGGCGTCTGGTCAGCTACTGCTGTTGTGCTGCTGGATTAAGGATTTTTATATTTTAGTTTTATATGTAGGTAGAGTCGAGTTGAGTTCGATCCGAGTTGAGTCGAGTGACCTGGTGCTCGAATTCGACTCATTTTCTCACTTGAGCTCCCAAGTGTGACTCGACTTGACTCGTCCCACTGAGTCGAGTCAATCGAGTTTCTCGAGCTAACTCGCCTCGTAACCAGGCCTAGCAGTAGACTATGTCATTAAGTAGGTCGAAGCGATCCCGTGTTGGAACAATGACCATCGTATGGTCATTCAATTTTCAAAAGAGAATATCCTTTCCCGGTTCGAAATGCCTCGAGGCATCATTAATGATGGAGGTTCACACTTCTATAATAGGCCATTTGAGAACTTATTAAAGAAATATGACATCTCTCATAAGGTGAGCACTCCAAACCATCTGTAAACAAGTGGCAAGTTGAGATTTCCAATAGGAAAATTAAACAAATTATGGAGAAAACGGTTAACCCTGACTGTAAAGATTGGTCAATCCTTTTGATTGATGCTTTATGGGCATACCGTACAACTTTTATGACCCCAATTGGAATGTCTCCCTTTCGATTCATCTAGGGGAAGGCTTGTCACTTGCCTGTAAAGTTGGAACATAAAGCCTACTAGGCCATCAAAAATCTGAATTTTAACCTGGACAATGTTGTCTCATTGTGCAAACTTCAATTAAATGAACTCGAAGAAATCTGGAATGACACGTATGAGAACTCGAGAATTTACAAGGACAAAATGAAGGTGTTCCATGACAGGAACATCCTTCGGAAATCATTCTTACTCGGTCAAAAGTCCTGTACAATTCTCGATTACACCTCTTTTTGGGTAAACTCAAATCTCATTGGACCAGCCTTTTCACTGTTACTAATGTCATCCTCATGGGGTTGTCGAGATAAAGAACCCAATGATGACAATGATTTTAAACTAAATAGACATTGTCTAAAGCCATTTGTTGAAAAGTTTGACTCAAAGGACATGTCCATACCTTTGGCCGATCCTGATACTATGATTAATCTCCTAACTAATAGAGGTATAGTTAGGTTTATTTCTTTCATACGATTTAGGATTAGGATAGTTTACTTTGAATTGTTTAGTCGTTGTGCTAACCCATCTTCGTATTGAGAACTTTGGAAGAGCTGTAATTCACCTTCTTCAGGTACTGCCTGCCTTTCCATCACTTCTCCATTCTTTTCGTTTTCTGATTTGCACTGCATGCTTATATCTTTTACATTGAAGATAATGCAGATTTTAGGTTGGGGGTGTAGATTAGGAAAACTAATTAGTATTTTCTTTGTCTTTGAGATTTTTTTTTAAAAAAATTCAATTTTTGAAATTAAAAACATGTTCAGAAAGTGATAGTTTGCATGCCTAAGAATGCCTAGAGTATGATGATTAGATGGAGATTGCAATTTTGAATTTTTGGAGTTTGATCAACTGAATAATTTATCACTAAAGTTCCTTCAGTTAATCGATTAAGAGGAAGTTTGGATATCATGTTGATCTAAATCACAAGGCACATTTATTTTTTTTTAACAGTTGTACTAGAATTTCTAATTATTAGCATGTGAATCATTGATAGATGTTGAGAATTAAGTCTGGAGAGTTTTTTTCACTTTAAGGGATGAAAAAAAAAAAACATTTAAAAAATAGTAAGATCAACAAAAAGGTCATGTATAATGAAGTGACTGAAAATTTTTTGAAAAAGAAATGAAAAATTCTGAAAAGAATGAAAAATTAAAAAGGGCCTTGGATATAAAATTAAAAACTGAAAAAAGAAGAAAAATAAGATAAGTTCGGAATCGACACTTGATTAGTCGATTAGTCCTAAAGTGATGAGCATAACTAATATTATGAAATGATAGTATTTCTTATGGAAAGTAAGTTGAAAAGAACTAAGCATGTTGAAAAGACTTGATGTAGGAGCTTATGCTCTTAAGTAATTGATAGAGAGCTTATTTAAGTGATTGCTCACTTGTAACATCCTGAAAATCGAGGGTTGAGCATAACTCAGCTCCCGAGTTTCAAAACATCACTTATGCAACATTTCTAATGATGGATGGCTATTGTCTATATTAGTGCATAAAACATGAATTAAATTAAATCACAGTAAACATAATCTAGGGACAGTTGTAATACGCAAGCAGAAAACTGAGATGAATATATAAACTGGTATAAGTCCCCAAAGTATGTATACAATGCCAAGTCAATATTTACAAGTGTTGTGTCAAGATACAAAATGTTAAAAGGAATGCAATAGTCCTCTACAAGTATAATCCCTAAAGCCCCATCGATCTGGACTTGACTCATGCGAATCCGCCCAAAAACTACATGTAAGAGAATGCCTCCTCATCATCCTCAAACTTTGGCTCTGCCTCGTGGGTCGCATCATCATCTGCAACTAAGACAGTTTGGTTGGTGTTTAACACCATCCCAGAACTTGGGAGTGAGTGATCAACTCAGTGGAGCTATACAGCAAAGGTTAACATGTTATCAATTCAGTCAAGCAGTAATGATAAAGCACTATAATCAAACATGTCCTAGATACTCTTGTTAATGCAAGAATGATATGCCATAATGATGCATGCCCTCGTCTGCACTCCTTCAGCTTCTTCATCTCACGGTGCACATGGCAACCACCCGAAAGTGCTCTTCCAAATCAAAGCACATGCAATGCGGTGCATGAACATGATTACCAAGTTCATATTAGTCCTTTTCATACATTCAGATTGAGAAGCTAAGGCACCTCTCTTATATCAATTTTCAAACAATGATCCATTCTAGGGTCATCAATCCTAGTAAATCTGATACGATGTTATGGTTTTAGGTCAATGTAAAGGGCTCATCACCAATCAATACAGGCATTGTTATACCCTAGATGCTACAATAAGGCTCGTCGCCTTAATGCAATTTCAGGGTATGCTTGAGGTCACTACAAAGGGCTCGTCACCAATCATAGTAGGCCGATAGCTCGAATACAGTGTCCCATACCACCATATTTGGCTCACGAGTTTGGGTTGATCACTGGTCACTACGGGGAGGCTCGTCGCCCCAGCATAGGCCGACAACACGACCACAGTATCTCATACCATAATGTTCGGCTCATGAGTCTTAGCAGATCGAGGCACCATGGTTAACAGGGTTTCACTGGTGAGTTTGGTACCTTAGATTCAAGTAGTAGCGTTCAAACATGGTGAACATACATCGGGTTAATCAGGTTAATTGACAAGCTTGACTAGGATGAGTGCACATTGAGTTGATCGACATGAAGTACATAAATACTCCGTGTGGCCTAACCACTGCCAACATCCTAAGTACGGCTCGGATTCGTCGAACACATCCTATGTGGCAAAAACAACATCAGCCACCAGTTTGAGAAATATTACCGATTACCTAGACTGTGATATAGTCCTAACCACGTACAATCACAATAATGAATATTCAAGTCAAATCCTACAATCATATGAACATGTTATGGAATATAACTTAAACATAAATACACAGTACATGGAGGAAATCATACACACAGTTAAACATGAATAAGTAGGTTATACAGTTCATGGAGGAAATTATACACACAGTTGAGGTAGTTGGGATTCATATCTCAACTCCCTTATAAATCACACTTTACTAACTACTAACTCATTCATACTTTTTCACAAATACTTAGACTACACTTTTCAACATACATCACATATGTTGGTTATATTACGTATTAGGGCAAATCCTTTTACCAAGGAGTTGTCGCATACATAACAACCATGTACCTACGACAATTAATCATGACAATCACAACATCAGATTCCAAATGCATACAAACATATCGATAAACACATGAAATACTCTATACACAACATAGTTCATACATATACGTAAAACGAAACAGATATCGCATTTGGCATGTGTAATGGCACCCACGTCAGTAATAAATCATTAACTGACATTGAAAGTCTTGAAAACCATAACCTAAACGTATATAGTCCACACCTTAAACTGATAAATGTGTAACGGATATGATTTAAATGTTAAGTCTTCATCAACGGCGGATTAGCAACCTAAAGCATGAATTTTGTTAGCTATATCATCACTTAAATTATTGAAAACCCTAGAATAGGTTAGGTTTAGGATTTCTTACCCAAATATGGATTAGAATCGCCCGAATAGCGATCTGGTAGCGATGGATAAGCACGTGGAGAGGCAGGGTAGAATCCCTGAGAGAATCTCTAACTCTCTCTCTCTCTCTCTCTCTCTCTCTTTTCTTAGCTAGGGTTTTAGAATTCGTATGGATTATGAGAGAGGGTGTTTAAAGCCCTTATATAGGCCCAAAATTGACGGAAACAGCCCTAGGGCCAAGGCATACTTAGGTTATAGCCAAATCGGGTCTATTCCGATCCAATAGAGCATTTCTGGAGGTCCCTTTACTGAATGCGGTCGAACTTAAGCTCCCTGATATTGGATCTTGATCAAGCTAAGTTTTCAGTCCGATCGGGTTTATAGATCAACCGTTGCAGACCAATTTCAGTTCAATAGTCACCGATACTCGATCAGGGCCACAAGAACATTGGCATGTGTGGGACATTTCTCCTGATCCAAGGGTGTATTTGGGTCAGATTTTGATGGTCTGAATGCTTATAATCGGCCCGCAAGTGACACGACTCAGATTACTTAAATTCAGATTTAATTTCTAAAATCCTTCACGTTTCTCACACACTTCGTTCCGGACTCAAGCAAATCGTCGTGGGATACTGTCTGGACTTGATTTCCAAGGTGGTTGTCAAGTCCAATAAGGCAATCATATTTTTCTAAGTTTGTTGCTATCGGACTTTCGACATGCGGTCCAGGTCCGATACGGAGTTTCTGAATGCTCCCGAGAGCAACTAGGTTTAGAGATTGATCCTAGATTTTAGGGTAATGTAACGTTAATAATTCTACAAGTTTTGGATTTTACAGAACGTATTTAAAGTGATTGGTGCTAATTTCACAGGTAATCTATTTTAGCGCTAGTTAATTCTCGTCAGATTTCTAAAGGATTTAGTCCTAAGGGATTTCTGCTTGAGGTGGTACTCGGGTCTTCGTACGGATTTTTTCACGACGTTATAATTTGATTCGGCTCTAATTTTTCAAATGTTCACTCTTGCATCTTTAAATTATACTCATGCATTTTTTTTTTCTGAAAGAGGTTTGAACCTTGAGAATTAAGGATTACTTCATGCATGTTTTGCTCGGGACTAGAATAATATTGGTTGGGGAGTGTGTTGACTGTCAAATATTGCATATTCTTCCCAATTTATATCTTAGTTTTATGGATATTATAATGCTTAATGGTATATTTTATAGATGTTTATGTTGCAAGGTGAATCTGAGAGCTTGGATTGAAAATAATACTAAAAGCATGACTTTATTGTTCAAGAATCACCAAGGCAAAGGTTGGATCTTAGGAGACTAAGAGTGAAGAAATCACATGCCAAAGATCCAAGGAAACTAAGTACAAAAGATGAAGAAATGTCTTGAAAGATCGTAAAATCTGTAGCAGAAAATAGATAAGTTCGGTCTGACAGAACCCATGTTTGGTTTGGCCGAAATCTCACAAAATAGTTCAACAGCCAAAGAAGAAATTTAGAGTTAATTCAGTTCGACTGAAACCCAGTTTGGTACCATCGAAAGGAGGATTCGGTGTGACTGAAAGTGCATAAAAAGCTCCAGTGAAGAACGACGAATTTTGCAGTTCATTCGGTTCGACCGAAGATTAATTTGGTCCAACCAAACCCATCTCGATCCTACCAAAATCGGGCAACTACTGAAACAGAATCCTTTCCAAGTTTGTACTCAACTTTGGATTTGACTTCGGTCCAATGAAGGTGACTTCGGTTCAACCAATGTGTAACGCGGATACGTAAATTGAGGTGGTTTCGCGATCGGATTGCGGAAATTCTAAGTCGGTGTGTAAGATGGAGCTTCACAAGTATAAAGAGGAGTCCCTAGGATATTCCTAGGCATCTTCTAAGGTTTAAGGAGTGGAACAAAAGGGTGGAGAGTTGCCGCCAAGAGTTTTTCTTCTTCTTTCTTAGTTATTTTTATGCTTTCTTTAAGAGATTTTGGTTTAATCATGTTTATGGTTAACTAAACCTCTTAGCAAGGGCTAAGAGGTGAAGCTTGTAGCGTGATTAGGATGTTTACTTTCCTATGATTCTTATTTTTTTTTAACTTCATTGATTTGTAGTTGATTTTAAGGAATATTTTCAGTTTTCTATGGTTTGTTGTGACTCAAATTACAGTAGACGCTGCGATAGCTTTAAGTGTCTTCTTTTCTTATTTGAGATTGTGGGATTAGTAAATCCTGTTGTTTGCCATCGTCTCCTGAGCATGGTTTAGTGAAGGAATCCCTTCCAAATCTTCATAATACTCTTCAATTGAGACTTGATCAATGAGAAGTTCAGAGGTTTGATTATCTCTCTTTCCAATTGGATAAGATAGGACTCCAATTCCAATTAGATCTCTTGAATTAAGTAAGGCAACATCCTAATAGCTACAAGTGGATCCTTGGCACCCTAGTTCCCACCTTTAAATTCACAAATTTTAATCAACACAATTCACAATTACTCTTTCAATTATTCCAGATTTCTAATTTAGATCTTCTTCTAGTTCTAATTCTAGTTACTTTCAGAATACGCATGAGTTAGTCCCTGTGGATTCGACCTTGATTTCATTGAGATTATTACTACATTGCGACCCTACACCTGGGGTTGTGAACATAATGTGTGTTTAGTTCTTGCTCATGTGGGACATCACTAATTCCATTATTCCCCTTGGATTCTTCCTAGTCCTAGGCTTCTTAGCCCTCATCGGGATGATTTTGTCAATTGTCTTTCCATTTCTTAGGGTGAAATTGTAGTAGATTCGCTATTACTGAAGTATGAAGTATGTCCAAATGTCTTAGAGGGGGGTGAATAGGACTTTTTCAAAGTTATTTTCAACTAAGAACAAACTGTGCTTAACTATAATTGAAAAGTAACTTTATGGCTTCCAAGCCAATAGAGAGTCCAATTCACATAGGCCTATACAAGATTTGAATGTAAAGAATAAAGCCACAAGGATAATGTATATTGTGTGTGGAATGTGATTTCTATCAATACTTATACATTAACTAAATCATGTATCATAAAATTCATTTGATGAATATAAGCTTGATTAGAACAATGCACAAAAGACAATCCCAAACACAATCAATATAGTGGTTCTACTACTTGCCTACTCCACTCCCAGCGGACAAACTCTCATAAAGTGTACCAGATTTCACTATCCAATAGTTTTAAATAAGGTTAACTAAGGGACCTACATAAGGTTCCCTTTAATGCCTACTCAAGGTGATGAGTCCTACCTAAGGACACGACAGGAAGCCTACCCAAGGCTATCCACGCTTACATAAGGCAACTCGTCCTTTAAAAAGGACCACGTATTCTCCTGTCGGAGGCCTATAAAGAGGTCTTGACAAGTTTGTCACTCAAACTCTGAATCCCAATCCTACACAAGGAAAGGGCTTCAGACTCGATAGACTCTATATACTTACAACAAGTTAGCGAGTCCCTATCTCGCACAATGTGAAGATCTTCGATGATAACAAAGAGTCTTCAGCTCCCTCGAACCACAATCTACTTTTGATGCTTTAATGAATGCTCAGAGGTTGTGAGGTTTAGGGTTTTTGTTCTTCTCTATGGATATGATATAATCTTATATACACACAGAGAAGGTTCCCATGAGCTATGCATTCAAGAGTTCCAATAATAGGTTTACTCAGTTGGAGACTCTTTGAATGCTAGAGTTCATAATTCAACCTTAAGCAAATAAGGTGGTGAATTAATGCATATGCCAAGATTGAATGATGAACTCTAATAGGAAAGAGGGAATGAGGAAGAGGGTATAATGTATGTTAAGAAACTCTCTCAAACTCTCTTGATTTTTAGCTCATTTTACTCAGAGGCAACCTATGGTATTGATAGAAGAAGAATCCCAAAGGTAAAAAAATGGACAAAAATCTGTCATTGTCGATACTATCGAATATTCTTCAATATTATCGAAATTTGAATTTCGATGATATCGAGTCTAATACTATTGTATCAAATTTCTACACATATATGATCATTTTTGTGTAGGACAGATTCTACTCGATTTTATCGAGTACCCTTCAATTTTATCGATGTGCACTTCAATGTCATTAAAAGGTAGTTCGATCTAATTGGATTTTCTTCAAAAAATTACCTTTGGTTGTTGGAAGATTTTGTCCAGATATTCGACGCTATCGATCATCATTCGATGCAATTAAAATTTGAAGTTCAATTATATCAAATGGTATTCGATGTGATCAAAGAGTTTGTATTTTCTTTGATAGCTCGCTCGACAAAATGTTCCTTATCTTCGATGTAATTGAACACACTTTGATAAAAATGAGAACTTACTCTCGATGTAATCGAAGGTGACTCGATTATATCGATGAACACTTTTTAGAATGTTATCTGTGTAGAGGGAGTGCCCTAAGTTGATGTCGTCGAATATGGTTCAATTCTACGAAGTTTGAATTTTAATATCATTAAACACCATTCGATATAATAGAAGTTTGAATTTCAATATCATCGAACACCATTCATGTTTTACTCCTATAACATTCTAAGTGCCCGACACTTAAGTACCAAAGATGATTTTTAAAGAATTGAATGTAAGACTAAGTTAAATAGGAGACATTTACCTCAAGGGCTTGGTTAGGGAAGTGAGGCTTCATTTACTATTTGGGGCACTTGAGCTTCTTCTTGGTTGAGGTCTTGATCTTGTAATCTTCATGTTGAGGCTCACTTGTAGATTGACTCAACACTCATGTAATTTGACAAACCAGAGTACTTTCAATCTCCCCATTTGTCAATTACGTGAAAAAACATCCTAATAAACCCTAGGTTATTACAATCAACTTAATACATAATAAATTTTCAACTGAATTACACTTGAGTTGCTTGTAGCTCGCCCTTTGATCATGCTCCCCCTAAGTTCCTACATTAAGATATTCATAATACACAAGAAACAGAAAACTAGGGAGCGTATGGTCCCCCCCCCCCCCCCCCCCCCCTTTCAATTATTGGCGAAGGGTAATGAATGAAAATAATAGACCAATGAAATTGAAGTATGGAATTTTCAATCATAACCAAAGTTATTGGGTGAGATTATCACCTAAGTTCATATGATAGAAGTATGTGAATTAAGAACTGAAATGTGAAATAGGCATGCCATAAGAGATATATATGTCACACCCTAAACTCGAGAACTAGGCTCGTAAAATTCCTGATCGCCAAATCTGGTGTCGACAGCCTCCATAGTACCCCATCCTCGGCTCCCAATGCCTATACGCCAGATTCCAATCCTGGGATCTTATAAGGAGGATTTTCAGTATTTTTAAAATTTTTTTATTTAAAGAAGCATAACCACAATATAGCTAAATCACAAGAACAACATCATCACCACATATCCACTAACATAAATATTAGATTACAATGTTAAAAGGGAAATGCATAAATAACAAAATCTCCAAAACCATTTGCCATAAGCTCCTTCCTTAATGCTGCTGCGACCTAACGTTGCTTGCATGCAACGATCATGCATAAGCTTACTAAGAAGCTCAGAGGGTTGTGTATGTGTGCGCAATGCATGTACTAAGCATACAAATATTAAAGTAAGAAGAAATACTGGCGAGTCATGGTGGGTCCCATTGGATGTGGGCCACCTGGGGAGTGGGCTGACAATTGGGCCTCCCACAAACATCACAGTGGGCCTAAAATGGTTTCAAATGGTGGGTGTCAGCCCATTGCTACTTGTGGTCAGCTGAGTGTTGGATCTACTTCATCCCCAGGCCCATAGCCTGGAATGATATGAAAAATTTGGATTACGGTGAGGATGCACCATACGTCAAGGTGGGGTACACGTGTATATGGCCCACCAGCTCAATAATCAAGCTGATATTAGTATTTTCCCTTCGTCCAGACCTGGTGCTGGACAGCAACCTGTCCATTTACACTTGGCCCATTCGGCCCACGTCCTAACATGATTTCTCTATGGGACGGATGGTGTGGATAGAATTCACATGACAGTGGGTATAACACACATACATTAAGGTGGGGTCCACGTCAATGGGCCACCCCATTCAACTAAGCAAGATGATGTTTGTGTTTTCCACCAGACAGGCTGCCCACAATGCTCGGCAGGGTGGGCCTGCTTACTGGACAGTGTGGATAAAATGCATACGCTAAGGTAGGGTCCACGTGGTGGCCCACCATCATCGGGGTCAAGCTGATATTTGAGTTTCCCCACAACCAAGCCCACCTGAAAACAGGCAGCCACAGGGATTGCTAGATAGTGGCAGCAAGTTGGGCCCTGATTTGGACAGTAGGGGTGTTCCACTAATTGGATGGCATGAGTCTCATACATTCATCAGGCGGGCCATCAAACAGGGGAGAGAGAGAGAGAGAGAGAGAGAGAGAGAGAGAGAGAGAGAGAGAGAGAGAGAGAGAGAGAGCTCCATCACTATGAGCTCCCCTGCCATACAATACATATAACAAGATGGGCCTTAAAATATGTGATCCCTCAAATTAGCAAATCAGGGTGAGGATGCCATCCCCACCATAAAATCAAGGGTCTAGGTGACCTCTACATATTTGTTTTCAAATAAACATCATGGTGGGGTCCATGGAGAATGACCTCATCATGGATTTACATATATGTATCATGGGGGTCATTGGTCACACCTTGGGCCCAAAGTGGGATCCCTACTATTAACCGGTAGGCCCCACTTGTCCCACGGATAAAATCGACATCTAAACCTAAGATCACCCACCTATTGCTCTGCTTCTTGGTTCCTTGAAATCTTTAGCTTATAAGCTTCCACTTTAATGGTGGATGATGAAGTTTGGATGGTTGGATGGTGTGATTGGGTGGTAGGGAGATGGGTCTTGCTTGGGTCCTTTTCTCTCCTTAGATCTTCTCTCCTCTTGGTTACTAGGGAATGGTTAGAGAATGAGAGGGAATGAGATGCGATGGATCGGAATGAGAGAGGAGGAATGAGTTGTGTAAGAAGAATGATGGGTGTGTAAGAGAGGTGACATGAAAAGCGTGGGTTAAGTTGACTTTTGGGATAAGAGGGGATGGGTTGCTTATCTTGGTGAGAAGAGAGGCATGAGTTTGAAATGATGGTTGTACTTGACTAGTTGATGTGAAACGATGGGTAGATATTCCTCTCTCCCAAATGGAATCTCTTGGGATTCGCAATGCACAATGTTTCCTTGAAATATACATGGGCCCACTACTCTTAGCCTGGGTTTCACATTAGTGTGCAAGACACGGTGTTAGAACCGTGGCGCCGGTGCCGTTGCAAGGGTATAAGTTTCAAGTCGAGTCGACTCTGATCTTCGAGATGTGACTTGAGGTCATGCATAATCGCTGTCTGCAGGTCGTAGGTAGCCAGAATTTGACAAGGAGGATCACGGGAGTTGGGAGAACAGTATGGTAGCAGGATACGAGCCTTATAGCTCCCCCCTCCTAATAGAATTTTCTTCCTCGAAATGTACTAAAACGCAACTAACTAGAGCTCATAAAGGAAGGTAAATCATCTCACTATATAAAATCAGAAACATAATACATGAATACAATCAAGCATGGAAGAGATGGGGATAACGCTCGTGAATCTCAACCTCTTGCTCCTAAGATGCCTCATCCATGAATAATCTAGCAAGACGGTCCAGTGGCCTAGTCACATGAATCGTCGACTACTCCTCCTGATGCCTAAGGATCTTGCTGGACTACATAAAATCTGCCCTGGGTAGCTGATGTGGCTACTGTAGATGGGGACACTCATACTTACGATGCCCTGTCCCACTGCATCCATAAAAAATACCTATAAATGGTCTCAGTGGTGGTACTGGAGGTGTTGCTGGCGGTCGAAAGGATGGACGATTCTTATGCCTTTGCGATGGTTGCTACTGTTGCTGGGAGCTATCAGAGGGCGGCTTCCTCTTCTACTCTCCTCTCTAATTGCAGATCTGCTGTGCATTGGCCCAATCTGCTTTATAAATCTAGGCTCGCTCTACAACCTCCTCAAACATCGGGAGCATGTGTCCAACGACATGAATCTGGAGGTTAGGGTGCAAGCCGTTCTCGAAACAGCGGGCCTTTCGTCCCTCATCATCTACATGATACATTATGAATCTCAACAGTGCGATGAATCGAGCCTCATACTGAGACACGGTTATGTCTCCCTGCACTAGAGTCTCAAAATCTAATGCGTGGTGCTAACGGGCATGCTCTGAGAAGAACTTCTGGTCAAACCGATCTATGAAATCTTCCCATGTCCACTCAAACTCGACTCCTGCCACTCGAGAGACCGATATTCACCAGTGCTTGGCCTCACCCTGAAGAAGAAACATAGCCAATGGAACTTGTTGTTGGGTCATACACCTTATAGTATCAAATATCTTTTCCACCTCAGATCTCCATCGCTCTGTTGCCGTAGGGTCAAGTTCTCCCTGAAAACTAGGGGGATCGAGCCACCTAAAGTCACATAAAAGGGAGCTCACATGCTCCTACTCAGTCTGGAGGGGTATATCTGAGGGTTGCCTACCCCACCTCAGAAGATTGACGGTCATTGTTTGTAACATCTGTTGCAACTGGTCTACGCTCACAGATACGGTTAGGTCCGCACTTGTCTAGGACGAGGGAACGGGAGCCCTTCTGGTCGTCTTCTTAAGTGTCATGTCCTATAAGAAGGAACAAGGGACCTCTTAGCCTTAAGCACTCTCGAATGCACACATGATAGGGGACTGTATCAAAAAGTTTCCAAGTTATTCAAAATCGGGGGACCTAATCATTCTAAGTTCACAACAATCATACAGTGAAGGGTAACTATCAGTAGATATTGGATGTTATCCTTTGATATTCTCAAGTTATGCTCTGATACTAACTTCTCTCTGGCCCCAAAGTCGGGAACCAGGCTCGAAATTTTTTTATTGCCAAATCCAGTGTCGACAGCCTCCGTAGTACCCCATTCTCAGCTTCTAGTGCCCATATGCTAGATTCCGATCTTGAGATCCTATAAGGAGGATTTTTAGTGTAATTTTTTTTTTAAAAAGAAGCATAACCACAAGTATACCCAAATAACAAGAACAACATTATCACCACATATCCACTAACATAAATATTAGATTACAGTGTTAAAAGGGAAATACATAAATAGTAAAATCTATAAAATGATCTGCCACAAGCTCCTGCCTTAATGCTGCTGTAACCTACGTCACCTGCACACCACGGTCGTGCATAAGCTTACTAAGAAGCTCAGAGGGTGGTGAATGTGTGCGCAATGCATGTGCTAAGCATACAAATATTAGAATAAGCAGAAATACTAGCAAGTCCATGAATACTGTCAACCATAACAAGACTATGTGATGCAAGATATAGTAAATGAAATGTCATATGCTGAGGATGCAATGCAATATGCAAATCTTGATAAGTCCATAAATGCAATTAGTCATATCCGAGATATGTGATGTAGAAGAAATGACAAGGCTGGTGTGTGTAGTCGGGATGATAGTACGTGATATCGCAAGTTGTGGGGTTCATCACAAGGGCTGTTATCCAAGCTAGTCCTATATCTGAATTTAGATACCTAGACTCAATGTGGTAAACTCCTGATCTTAGGTAAATTGCACACCTAACTGAAATCATGGCCATTATGAAGGTACATATAATGATTTAATTACGCGCCACCAAATCGAGTGGATAGTGAATGAATGAATGAATGAGTCAAATGTTGAACATGCAACCCTATACTCAATACGTCCATATTTCAGTATAGCTCATCTCTGGGATATCATCGAGGTCTAGTACACTCCACACTAGCTGTCGCCTCCTTAGCCACACAACCAAGTGAGTGGAAAAGACCTCACTACCCGTCTAACCAGTAGTCTACCAATACTTACCCGGCTTGTCGATAGCGGACCCATTTACAAGCTGGTTAAACTTAGCCTAGCTTAGAGCCCCTACCCTTGGGCGAATAAGGCCACACTCCCTTCCAACCGATCACGATCAGTGGGAGATGCTACCTACTAGTATTCGGCACTTGGGCGCTCATGTTATCCACCCGGTCTCAATGTTGGACCATTGTCTGGTACTAAGAGGGTTTAAGGACTTTCACCCATGGACATAGTAAATGCCCAAGTACTAGAACTAAACATTTCTAGTATCCCATCTGGCCATCCACAATATGCTTGTGTAGGCCACAACCCTGATGTCACTAGGGCACAAAGTGATCATGTCATACAAAACACGAGATGGATGAATCATATCATCCAGTCATGTCTCAAACCTGCGCATACCACGCGATCATGTGGGGAAACTCCGCCTCACAAGGAGTCCCCTAAATGTCTCAGCCTAAAGGCAAATGCTATGATCAATCATTCCTCACAACATGCATACATATGATGCGTATGGGTATATGCCATGATATTATTATACTAAGCATGTTTTTAGTATCTCCTATGAGACAAAGTACACTAACATATTATCAGATATAACAGACAACAATCGGTCTTAACCGGAATATCACATACAAAGAGTAAGAGCTAAATGATACGCCCCACTAGACATATAGAAGGCTATATGCTATGGTCCATGTTAGACTATCATAACCTCCTCAAGGCAGTAATATATCATATACCCTAAGGCGAGGTCCATTGAAAGGACAGTGGGTCTAACCCATGCATTAAGGTAGTCTCCACACAGTGGATATACCAAATCTGATATCACATATTCTTCCATTTATGGCCAGAGATGATGGTGTACTCGCCTACAGATAGAGGATGGTCGAGATTACTTACATCAAAGATGGGCCTCATGGGGTGAGTCAATGGGTGTACAACAAGGTGAGTTAAGAGGATGATTCTAAGTATGATAAGTGGGCTTCCTCACCCTCTCTATCGTGTAATAAACTGGGCTTTCCTATGGGACCCAATACGTACACAAGGTGGGCTTTAAGGTGTGGATAATCTAACAAGGTTTGGTGGAAAGCACCATCATCAATGGGGGCCCAACGGTTTGGGTTAGCCCAATGGGTATTACTAACATTGATTGAGACCAAACATTTTGGGTTAGCCCAATAAGGTAAGGTTGGAAATGGGCTTCATAATGGGCCCTAGGGTGGTTTACAATGGTGGACATTTAACCACCATTATCTCCTAGTGTGTGGTCCACTTGGGATTATAATTTGAATCACAACGGGGGCCCACAATCTTTATACTATCTTGAAAATAGATGGATAGTGTTTGTACCACACACATCATGGTGGGCCTCTCAAGGCAACCCCTTATTGGGCGTATGACATTTACATCATGATGGGCCTCTTAGAAAAGCCTATGGCCCTAAGACAGGTTAACAATGTGTGCATCACACATACAATATGGTGGGCCTCACAAGGCACTAATGGGCCCCACAAAACCATGGGCAACATAGATATACAACGCATACAGCATGTGGGCTGTCTAGTGAACGGCCAGCCCACCAGTGGTTGGACCTGCTGGGCGTCCTACTGATGGATAGTCTGGATAAAACATACACCTCACGATGGGCCTACACATTGTAGATGGGTCCCACTAGATGGACGATGTGTGTATATAACACCTACATCACGTTGGCTAGCTGCTGAATGGTTAGTCCAGCAGCGTCATGGCCCAGCTAGGCGTCTAACCAATGGATGACCTGGACTAAAACATGTACATGGTGGGTCTCATCGAATGTGGGCCACCCAGGGAGTGGGCCGACCGCTGGCCCTCCCACAAACATCATAGTGGGCCTAAAAAGGTTTCAAATGGTGAGTGTTAGCCCGTTACTACCTGTGGTCAGATGAGCCTAGGATTTGCTTCATTCCTAGGCCCATGGCGTGGAATAATATGAAAAAATTGAATGAACGGTGAGGATGCACCATACGTCAAGGTGGGGTCCACGTGTATATGGCCCACTAGCTCAATAATTAAGCTGATATTAGTATTTTCCCTTCGTCCAGGCCTGGTGTTGGACAATAACTTATCCATTTACACCTGGCCCATCTGGCCCATGTCCTAACATGATTTCTCTACTAGGAGGGCAGTGTGGATAGAATTCACGTTAAAGTGGGTATAACACACATACATTAAGGTGGGGTCCACGTCAGTGGGCCACCCCACTCAACTGAGGAAGTTGACATTTGTGTTTTCCATCAGACATGTTGCCTACACCGGTCGGCAGTGTGGGCCTGCCTGCTGGACAGTGTGGATAAAATGCATACATTAAGTTAGTGTCCACATGGTGGCCCACCATCATTGGGGTCAAGCTGATATTTGGGTTTTCCTACAACCAGGCCCCCCGAAAACTGGTAACTAGGGGGACTGCTGGACGGTGGAGCAAGGTGGGCCCTGATTTGGACAGCATGGGCATCCCACTAATTAGACAACATGGGTCTCATGCATTCATCAGGCGGGCCATCAAATAGGGAAGAAAGAGGGAGGGAGGGAGGGAGAGAGAGAGAGAGAGAGAGAGAGAGAGAGAGAGAGAGAGAGAATCTAGTGATGGAGGAAGCTCCGCCACTATGAGCTCCCTTGCCATACAATACATATAACAAGATGGGCCCTAAAATATGCGAGCCCTCAAATAAGAAAATCAAGGTGAGGATGCCATCCCTGCCACCAAATCAAGGGTCTAGGTGACCTCTACATATTGGTTATTAAATAAACATCATGGTGGGGTCCATGGAGAATGGCCCCATCATAGATTTATACATATGGTTCATGGTGGGCCATTGGCCACACGTTGCATCCAAAATGGCATCCCTACCATTAACCAGTAGGCCGCAGTTGTCCCATGGATAAAATCAACATCTAAACCTAAGATCACCCACCTAGTACTCTCCTTTTTAGTTCCTTGAAATGCTTAGATCATAAGCTTCCACTTTAATGGTGGATGATGAAGATTGGATGGTTGGACGGTGTCAATGGGTGGTAGGGAGATGGGTCATGCTTGGGTCCTTCTTTTCTCTCCTTAGATCTTCTCTTCTCTTGGTTGCTAGGGAATGGTTAGAGAGTGAGAGGGAATGAGATGGGATGGATTGAAATGAGAGAGAGGGATGGGATGTGTAAGAGGAATGTGGGTGTGTAAGAGAGGTGACATGGAAAGCATGGGTTAAGTTGACTTTTGGGATAAGAGGGGATGGGTTGCTTGTCTTGGTGGGAATAGAGGCATTGGTTTGAAATGATGGTTGTACATGACTAGTTGATATGAAAGGATGGGTAGAGATTCCTCTCTCCCAAATGGAATCTCTCGGGATTTACAGTGCATGGTGTATCCTTGAAATATACATGGGCCTACTACTTCTAGCCTGGGTATCACATTGGTGCGTAGACACGGTGTTGGAACCACGGTGACGGTGTGGTCACAAGGGTATAAGTTTAGAGTTGAGTCGACTTCAATCTTTGGGATGCGACTTGGGGTCACGCGTAATCGCTAACTTCAGGTCGCGGGTCGTCATAAATCGACAGGGAGGATGAAAAGGGTGAGCTCTTAGTCCTAGAGGAAGGGTGAATAGGACTATGCCAAATAAAAATTAAAAGTGAAATATAAATGCAGATAGTAGAAATAAATAGCAACCTCGAATGCTCCAGTCTTGAGAGGTTGATACAAATTTCGTTCAAAGGACAACCTTACACCAAAAACCAAGGTTTATGGTAGGAAAACCTGATGTTTTGAACTTAATAAGGATAAAAAACTCAAACTAATACCAAAGGTAAATAAAATAAATCAAGTTGTTACAACATTCACCATATGTACATGAAAATAAATTACAGCATTCACCACATCACATGCATCACCATCATAATCATCCAAACTCTGAGAATTTTAGTGGTTCGGTGTGTACACTAACTGTTCTCAAACAGCCACACCTACTCCACTCCCAACATCCATAACCCACAGGATATCGGCTTTTACTATGAAAGAAGGTTTTCCAAGGTTTACCTTAAAGCCTTTACAATTGTGTTTTCAATGAGCTACTTCTGGCTATCTCAGTGAAAACCAAAAAGAAAGATTTTCTGGCAATCTTACAAACCACAATATAATAAAAGAAATATACTTATTTGAAGATTCTTCTTCTTTGTTGTAGCTTGGTAGAACCACTTCTTTGTAGACATAGATGTTTAATGTTCAATCTTAGAAATGAAAGGGTTCTAGGTCTAAATGAATCTTAATTTAAAATCAACCTTGGGTTAGCTTGATTCAATTTCTTGGATCTCAAAAGTGTAAAGCAAAATTCTCTTTCTAATAAGTAGAAGTGAATAACAAGAGATCAAGAAATTCAAAATAAAAAAGCTATAAAAGAATCTTAAATTACCAAGCAATAACTTCACAATAGAGGGGACTTAATTCTCAGAGAGGAGGCTTGATTTAGCTTGAAATGAATATCAAATGCTAAGAAAAGTCCTCTATTTATATGGTGAAATTCAGTTCCCTCTATTGGTCTAAGGTTTGCCTCAACTAGTCATGGCAACAACCAATTTTCAAATTTTTTGGCGCGATCAGATAAACCTGTCACTTGACTGGTCAAGTGGCCTGCTCGACTGGCCGAGTGGGGTTCAAATAGTTTACTGCACTTTGAGTCGAGCCCTGATTGACTAGCTGAGCGAGTCTCCATGACCGGTCGAGAAGGGTGCTCGACTAGTCGAAGAACCATCAGAGTTATCCAAAAATTCATGTTAATTTCTGGACAGGTCGAAAAAACCTTGGACTGGTCGATCTAGTGCCTGGACTAGTCGAACCATGGCTAGGACTAGTCAAAGCAAGGTCCAAATAGAGTACCGTGACCCAAATTCTATATGCAATATGTATGACCTATCCCTAAGGTCTTTTTAGGGTCATATATACATTAAATGTGGGCATTGAACTTGTCAATTCAATTGCTTTGGTAGATAGTATACTTGAAGTACTTTGAAGCTTTATCTTGTACACTTTGAAGCTTAAAACTTATGTACTTGATCTTGAGCTTATAAACTAGAACTTGAGCTTTTGTACTTGATCATGAACTTGGTCATGTAATGCACTTGGACTTGAACTAGTATTTGAAGTCGCACTTTCACTCAATCTTGCATATGACCTTGATTTTGTATTTGTAGCTGAACATGCACTTTGATTTGAAGTAGTAGTAGCACTTTGATGTTGATGTGGATGAATTGAAACTCATCTTCAAATGAAGGTGAACTTTTCATCTATTGAACTTAAAGATGAACTTTCCATCTATCAAACAAGTCAATCACTCTCAAGTGGTTTATCACTATAAAATTTGACAACACAGCGTGCTAGATCTAAAACATAGCACTTATAATCTCCCCCTTTACAAATTTGTGATAAAAGAAATTTAGAGAATCAACCTATTCAATATACAGATTCACAACCAAATCAATCTTTCAAAAAGACTTCAAAACTTCCCCCCCCCCCCCCCCCCCAATCTACTCCCCCTTAATATGACTTTGAGACTTGTAGAGACTTGTATTAACAACTACATTTCCCAAAAAAAAAAAAAACATACATATACGCATCTCTCTACATCATTCACATGCACCAAACATATCCACATGCACAAAACATATCCATATTCTACAAATTCTCCCCCTTTTTATCACAATATGACAAAGGAAAACATATAGAATATAGTATAAGCATGATAAGATATATGAAAAAGATATATAGAAAGAGAATAAGAGTTTAGAAGATTAAGCCATAAAGCATGAAAGCATCAACATCTAGCAGTTATTCATGTCCAAGTATAAAAAAAGTCAACGAGTGAAAGTGAGAATTAATCCTTAATACAAGTCCAAACTCAAAATATCAAGTAAAGCATACTAATCAGAGCAAGCGGAAGAAGGAGGTGGGATGGATAGATTAATCTGATGCAGTCCTTTAGTAATGCGTCTAAAATACTTACACATATTTCATTTGACTCTCTTGGGACATCTTCAATCCATTCACCTTTGCTTTTAAGGCTCGAAGGCGCTCATCAAAACCAGAAGACTAAAAATCAGAATCAGCTTCTATGTCATTTGATTCCAATTCATCAAAGATATCATCCATGTCGGCGTCAATTAACAGTGCATCTTTCTCTCCAACTCTTCCCTAACTTCCTCAGCATCTCCATCTCTTTGACCAGGAGCTAATTACAAATTCATCTTGTTGATATTGGAATTATTGAATGGAAGATGTGAAGTAGGAGCTTCACCAGGTGGCATGAACACACAGAAGTGCAAGATAAGTGCGGTCATTAAATAAGAAAAAGGATTATCGCTATGACCAGGGTGAAGTCGAAATTGTTTATGATATAACATATTAAAGACAAAAGACACACAGGAATACCAGACACAACTGAATGAAGGATATAAAAAATAAAAGAAGTTAGTTCTGCCTTATTTCTAGATCTAGGATAGACAGTAGAAATAAAGATGTGATGTAACACTCTATATCTGGGAAAATTTTGGTTGGCTCGGAGTGCATTACCGGAACTCCATTCTGAGTCCATGTTCCATAAATTTTTGGTTAAAGAGAGTTTTTCTAGGTCATTCATTTTTTTCAGTCAATGTTGGAATAGGAATGCCTTCATCATTCACTTGGACATCCAACAAACCAGAAATTAAGTGACAATCTACTTTATATGAACTTTCTCTAAACATTATAGTGATAGTCAAATCTTCAATAGAAACATCACCTATACAAGCATACATTCCTTGCACAATGAAGCGGTATGCCAGTCCGCCCCAATTCAAAATGTTATCCCATCCTACAACTACAAGGAGGGGAATAATGTGAAATGGTGCAAGGTGGTTAGCATTTACAGTACGCTCAACAATATTGTTGTGGTGACGAGTATCTCGCACATATTCAGGGTCCTATTTGGGTGGTCAAAGAGTACGCATAGGTGTGGAACGAGAAGAAGATGCTCTAGTAGGTTTCTTCTTTGTTCTACCTTCCATTGCAAGGATCAACAAGAAAATGCAAGAAAGGAATCAAGAGTTTCAAACCCAACAGATTTTTCTCACATATACTAAGGAAATCATGAGGAAATTTGAAATAAAAGTAAGAATCAAGCAATATGAGACTCAAGGAACCCAAATCAAAGGTGGGTTCGACCGGTAGGAAAAGAGGAAAGTGAGGAAGATGAGAGAAATGAAGAAAAAGAAGTTTTCAACACATTTAAAGGCCCTCCAACCGCGCGCCTCGACTGGTCGAGTATGTGCTCGACCGGTTGTGCAAGCACAAAAATGTACAATTTATCATATTTTTAAAAATAAATAATTTGCATAAAAAATATATATAAATAAAATATGCAAACATGATAAACTCAGTTTGAATTATACATACCAATATCCATTTTTAATTTAGAAAACCTATTTCTGTTAACTGGTTTAGTGAATATGACCGCAAGTTGATTTTCAGTTTGAACATAATCCAATGAAATAATTTTATCTTCCACTAATTCTCAAATGTAATGGTATCTAATCTCAATATGTTTGGTATGAGAATGTTGGATGGGATTCTTAGAAATATTAATTGCGCCAAAATGATCACAATACAGAATCATAGTATCTTGTGCAATCCCATAGTCATTTAACATTCTTTTCATCCACACCAGCTAAGTACAAGCATTTCCGGCTGTAATATATTCAGTTTAGCTATGGATAGTGATACAGAACTTTGTTTCTTGCTTTGCCATGAAACTAAACAGTTCTCGACATAAAAACATCTACCACTAGTAAACTTTCTATCATCTATATTCCCAGCCCAGTTAGCATCCATACTTCCAGCTAATTTGTAACACCCCAGATTTTGGCCAATCTGGGATTAGACGTCCTTAGGCAATGGGTCAACTAAAACACCTGGAAAATTGCTCAGAACCCAATTCCATAGCCAAAGAAACCACTTAGGATTAATTCCTTTAGAAACTAAGCATAAGTTAGCTAGCGCAACATTGGACTAGCTGGGAAACAGTCCCTGATCACTTTAAATACGTTCTACAAGACCCAAATCGAGTAGAACCAATGACTCTATAATACTCTATAACCTCGGACCAAACTCTAAGCAGGTTTGTTCTCTAGACCACTTTGAAATTTTGTATTGGATCTAGACCGCGTGTCGAAAGTCCGATACCTCCTATCTTAGACCGTTAGAACCGCCTAGCTGGACTTGACACTCATTTCGAAAATCAAGTCAAACCGATAATCACAGGCCATTTCATTGAGCCCGGACCGAAGAGAGTACGAATAGGGACAGAATTGGAATTTCAAATTCAAATCTGGCACACGACTCGACGCATCAGTATTGAGCGTTCTGGCCGTCAGAATTCAGCCAGATTACACCCTCGGATCAGGAGAAATTTCTATTTTATATCATGAGACTTTCAGCCCTGATCTACGTGCGGTGACCACTGAACTGAAACTGGTCCGCCACGTGCGATCTGCGGACCCAGCCGGACTGAAAACTTAATACGTGCTAGATCTGGTATGCGTGAGCTTAAGTCCGATCGCATTCGGCCAGGGGACCACCAGAAAGCATCTTTTGGACCGAAACAGCCCCGAATTGGATATGCACTAAGTAAAATTTGTTCCTGAGCCTATTTCGGGCATTTTTAAGCTTATAAAAGGGGTTGAAACCCTCACTCCTCTCTCCCATCCGAAATTGCAAAAAGCCCTAGATTGGGAGAGAGAAAAGGTGAGAGTTTGTGAGAGAGAGTGGGAGTGATTTTCCTGCCACCTACTGCTGCTGCTGCACGTGCTTAGGCGACGCACTTCGATCACTTTCCTGGCGATTTCAAAGCACTTCTAGGTAAGGAAAACCCTAACCACTTGCTGATTTGGAGATTTCTTTGATTCAAATAGAATAGTAGCTGATGTACATGTGTATCAGGTTGTCTGATCGCCGTAGACGAAGCGTATACGCTCCGTTCGAATCACTTCACCTATAAGGGAAAAGGTGTGGATTTTAGACACTTTGATTGACTGTTTTCAAAGCTTTAAATGTCGTTTAATAGTAAATTCTCGACGGCAACGCCGTTTGGCATGTACAACATGCTGTCCGTTTCCTGTTTCGTAAACCAATGAAGAATATGAGATTTAGGGCATTTTAGTCATTTGTAGGAAGTACTGTTTTTACTCATATTTTACTGATGTGATCGACATGGTTTATTGTCACATTAGAATGTTAGGAATACGTGGATAATTAGTTTGGCGAAGAGATTCGCCTAAATGCGCACTTCGAGTCGACATACTATATGTAGACTTAAGTGTGTAGTGTAAGTGTTTGTATAAATGCTTGTATTAGTATGTATTGAATTAAATGGTGTTATGATTTACTTTGAGATTGAATTCTCAATTATTATGTTGATGGAGAGGATTTCCTATATGTTGGCGACATGCTTAATTTCATTATATGTGTGAAAGACATGTGTAAGATGATTTGCTTAAGTTGTATGTAATAACATGTGTTAACATGCTCACATGGTTGTATTTCATTTCCATTACCCTTACACAACTGCTGATGTGATTCTATGATTGTTTGGGACTATGCCTAGTCCAAGCAGTCGGTAACCGAGCGAATTCATGGTTAGCTTATCTTCGCCACGAACGACGCGTCGATGAACGCGAGTCGTGTTTGGAGTTGACGGCAGTGGTTAGGCCACGCGAAGTGTTTTACACACTTCATGTCGTTCGACTTGCGATGCGCTCGTGCTAGTCGAGCCCGTCAAGTAACCCGACTGGCCGTTGTATGTTCACCCTGCATGAGTCATAACTGCTTGAACCTAGGGTACTGAACTTACCATTGTAAACCCTGTTAACCATGGTACCTTGATCCACAAAGACTCATGAGCCGGGCATGGTGGTATGGGACACCGTGGTCGAGCTGTCGGCCTACGCTGGGGCCACAAACCTCCCCGTAGTGACCAGTGAGCACCTGTCTCGTGAGCAGATTATGGTGGTATGGGACACTATATTCTTACTGTCGGCCTACATTGATAAGGTGATGGGGGAACGGTGCAACGAGTGCGAGCAACAGCCTTGGCAGCCCTTTGTAGTGACTGCGAGGGTATTCTGAGTCTACGGGAGGCGATGACCCTTCAGTAGCAGTAGAGTACAGTAGGCCTGTATTGATAAGGTGATGGGGGAGCGGTGCAACGAGTGCGTGCAACAGCCCTGGCAGCCCTTGCAGCGACCTACAAAATATACATCGTATGAGATTACTAGGAGTGACGACCCTAGACAGGATCTGTGTTGGGATTGATATAAGGGAGGTACCTTAGTTTCCCAATCCTACTGTTTGAATGGACTAATAATAACTCGAAAATCATATCATCCATGTCATTGCATGTGCCTGGAAGATGTGGAACACTTGAGGGTCGATTGCATGCTGCGGATGAAGATGTTGCCGTATGAGAGAGATCGTCGGTGAGGGCATACATCACGTCATGTCATATTGCATTAGCAACAGTATTAGGATTGTTTGATTTACTGCTTTACTATCATCGCATGATTGATTTGATAACATGCTAATCTCTGCTCTCTTATCCCACTGAGTTGATCACTCACTCCCACATTACGGGATGGTATTTTCGGACACCCACCAGTCCCTATTGTGATTGCAGATGATGGCGCGGCCTGCGTGGCAGAGCTGGACTTGATGATGATGAGGAGGATTCCTCCTTTATGCGTGATCTGATTGACGGGATTACAGGGAGGTTGATTAGATACCTTGACACTTGTCATTTTATATTTTTAGAGCACTCATGTATATTCATTTTGTTTACTTTTGAAGTATACATGTATGTGTATAACCTGGTAATATATTCACACTCTGGAGACATACAACAGTTTATATATGTTATATATACTATCACAGTCTTCCGCTTGTAAATTTAACTGTCTCTGGAGTATGATATGCTGTTCTGGCTTAATCTCACTCATGTTTAAGACATTATCACAAACAACATTCAATCATACATATCTATGTTGCATAAATAACATTTTAGAACTCGGGAGTTGGGTTTTTGCTCGACCCCCCGATTTTCGGGATGTTACATAATTGAACATTAGTATCATGTGGATACAATAGGCCTAGATTAGTCGAACTTGCGACATATCTAATAATTTACTTGACAGCAATAAGGTGTGATTCCCTATGATCTGATTCATATCTAGCACAGATGCCTACACTGAATACTATATAGGTCAGCTCACAGTTAAATATAATAAACTATCAATCATACTGCGATATAACCTAGGATTTACACTTTTACCTGTTGCATCTTTAGAAAGCTTAAGAGTTGTAATCATAGGAGTATTAAATTATTTTCGATTCTCAAATTCAAATTTCTTCACTAGATTTAGAGCATACGTAGTTTGAGAAATGAAAATACCATCGTCAAGTTGTTTAACTTGTAAGCTTAGAAAGTAATTCAATTCTCCCACCGTGCTCATTACGAACTTGGATTTCATCAACTCTGTAAACTCAATGACAGGTTAGAACATGTAGATCCATAGATAATATCATTGACATAGATCTGTACTATAAGTATGTGTTCATTATGATTCTTAGCAAAAAGAGTTTTATCAACACTCCCCATAACAAAATTATGACTCAGTAAAAACATAGTCAATTTCTTATACCATGCCCTAGAGCTTATTTCAAACCATAAAGTGCCCCTTTAAGGTGATACACATGATCGGAATATTTAGGGTCCTCAAAGCCCTTAGGTTGTTCAATGTACACTTCTTCATGTAGATCACCTTTTAAGAAAGCACATTTCACATCCATTTGATAGATTTTAAACTTTTTAAAACATGTAATGGATATGAACAATTTGATGGATTTAAGACGAGCTCCTGGAGCGAGGGTTTCATCATAGTCGTTTCCTTCTATCTGAGTGTACCCTTGTATAACCAGTCTAGCCTTATCTCTTATTATATTTCCTAATTCATCGGATTTATTTTTGAAAATCCACTTGGTTCCTATAATATGTTTATCAGATAGTCTTGGAACCAAATACCATACATCATTTTTAATAAATTGATTTAGTTCATCTTGCATAGCAACTATCCAATTTTCATTAGCGAGTGCCTCTTTTACGTTGGTTGGTTCAATTTGGGAAGTAAAACATGCATAATTGCATATATTTTCAAGTTATCTTTGAGTATGTACACCAGTGAGAGGATTGACTAGGTTTGATCATTAGGATGATATTTGATTGATCGTAGTTCAGAGTTGGTTTGACAAGATGAGGAGTCGGGTTTATCAAATGTATTGACTTCATCATCTTCTGAACTTGTTATTGGTGTGTTTAGATGATCATCAATAACTACATTTATATACTCTTAAATGACACCGGTTCTCTTGTTGAGAACACGGTATGCCCAACTATTCAAGGCATAACCTAGGAAAATCCCTTTGTCACTTTCAGTGTCGAACTTCCCTAAATTTTTCCAGTCTCATAAAATATAACTCTTACTTCCAAAAATTCGAAAGTATTTTATAGTGGGTTTCTTATTAAACCATAATTCATAAGCCATTTTATCTTTTGATTTTCTGATATAAACACGATTCATTATATAACATGCAGTATTAACAGCTTCGGCCTATAAATTCTTAGGCAATTTCATGCTATTTAACATTACATTGGCCATCTATTATAGCACTCTATTCTTCCTTTCAACAACCACATTTTGTTGAGCCGTCTTAGGAGCAAAAAACTCGTGTGATATACCATGATCACTATAGAACTTCTTAAAATTGCTATTTTCGAATTCCGATCCATAATCACTTCAGATCTTGATTACATTCATTTTTTTTTTCTGTTTGAATACTCTTAGGAATTTTTTTGACTTCATCAAGAGTTTCATATTTTTCTCTTAGGAATGCAACCTAAGTAAGTCTGGTAAAGTCATCAACAATTACTAAAAAGTACATTTTACCACATCTATTCTCCATTCTGGTTGGTCCTACGAGATCCATGTGGAGGAGCTCAAGAGGTTTGGATGTGGCGATGGTGTTCACTTTCTTGCGAGTACTCCTTATTTGTTTTCCAATTTGACATGCCCCATATATTTTATCCATTTTTTTTTTCAATATGGGTAGATCCCTAATTAGATCAGCTTTGCTCAATCTTTACAAATTCTGGTAGTTTACATGTTCAAGGCGCATGTGTCATAATTCACTATCATTGGTTTAGACCACGTAACAAGATACTTTAAATGAACAAGATTTGAAATTGTGGTAATGACTGCTTTAGTTGAAGTGGAAATATGCCAATATATCCTAGACGGGGGTGAATAGGATTTTTTAATATTTTATGGTTATTTAAAATCCTATCACTCTAATCTTGAGTAATATATGCATGCACCAAGATTTTCTTCAGAGTAACTCTAATGGCTTCCAAGCCAAATAGAAGATCCAATCATAAAACTACTCGAAGGATAAGCAAGATGCAAACACAGTTTATGATGGATGTGATTGTGTGTTAGATGTGATCAAATATGAAAATATTTAAGAAAATCACATAAGCAATGGAAGACAATAACAATCTCAAACACAATCATTTTTATAGTGGTTCGACTACTTGTCTACTCCACTTTCGGCAGATGCACTCAACCCATGAGTGTACCAATCTTACTAAAAGAGTTCCCACAATAGGTTCACCTCAAACTGAAGGTTTTAAATCATGTTCACCTCTAACCAATACGACTTACACTTAGGATGACACAACATGTCTACATGACATTGTTTATGCTCTTATGAGCAAGGGTCAACACATAACACCCAACTTTTAAGCCACACCGGCCAAGGACCTACATTAGGACCTAAGAGTTTATACTCTCCACAGAACAAGAGTCAACACAAGGTATCCCCACTACACTCCCGCTGGAGGCCTCATACGAAGACTTGCAAGGGGTGGGAAACACCTTAGACCCAATCCTACAAAGAAATATTCACAAGGGTCCTCTAGACTCTAATGACTTACAGATAAGTAGATGTGCCCCATTCTACGTGTTGTCGAAGATCTCCTCCTTTGATGATGAAGAATCTTCTACTTTCTTAAACCACAACTTAGAAGATGTACCAATACATGGTGACGGGTTGGGTCAAGGTTATAATGGAATCCTACTTTATTAAATATTTTTCTATAAGGGAGATAAAACGATTCCAACCATCTATGCATTCAAGGCATCCCAGCTTAATAATTTTCCATTAAGGTGGTAGCTGTAGGATCCTTAAATGCGGAAGTTCATTCCCCAATCCACTTTATTGAATGTCAATGATGAGGGTGGATTGGAGGAAGAACTCCCATGAGAGAAAAGACTTAGGGTATATGATCTAGGGTTAAACACACAAAAGCACTCTTTATTTTCTCTCACGAACAACCAAGGGCAAGCTCTCATCAAATAGGCAAAAGGTTCTAACAGATTTAAAATGATCATATTTTTTAAAGAGTTTGATATCATCGAGCAGGGTCGATATCATTAAGCATATACTCTCGATAACGTCAACTGGCCGCTCGATGGCATGAACTCAAAAGGCAAACGCTTTTGAAACCTTTTGTCAGCTGGTCGAGGAAATCAAACATGCATTGATGTCATTGAATTTCGAACTCCGATTTCACCGACACGAGGTTTGTTTCCTTGATATTTGAAAATGTGAGAGACTTGCCTTTAAGGATATTCAGGAAAGAGATATGATCGAGCACCACTCGATATCATCGAAATTTAAATTTCAATGATATCGAGGGCAGTATCAATTCATCGATAATTCTAAGGAATTTTCCTATAATCTTGCTAGACAGTTTGTATCCGGCTTCGATGATATTGACCATGCCTCGATATGATCGATATTTGAATATCGATTTTATCGAGTGACTCTTGACATATATAAAAAAATAATCTTGAAAAACTTACTGGATATAAAGGTGTCCCAATCCGATATCATCGAAGGGCTTCCGATATCATCGAGATTTGAATTCCGAGGACATCGAGAAGCTCTTCGATATATCGAAGATCACATAATTTGCCTTAGCAGAGCTTTGGACACAACAGACCTGATGTCAATTTTATCGAATCTATTCAATGAACTGGAGATTCAAATTTTGATGATATCGAAACCTCTATCAATACATCAATAATTCTATCCTGAGATTTTTGTGATTGTTGGACAACTTATGTCCTCATTTTGATAATATCGAGTGAGCTTCGAGGACATCGACAACAGTGTTCAATTTCATCAAACCACTTATCGATAAATCGACAAAGGTGAAAAACTTAAAGATTTTTTTGAGTTTGAGAAAAATTTTTCTAGCCATAATTCCTTTGGGTGATCTATCCAATTTTGAGGAGTTTAAGTACCTGGTGTTTTGGGTCATGGGATGTGAGACTAATATTTACCTGTGGAAAGTTCTGGCACACATTCGGTTGAGGCACACGCTTGATCAATCTTCGTATGGGGCTCTTCCGTCTAGATGACTCAACTCTCACACTAATTGATAAACCAGGACACTTTCAATCTCCCCCTTTGTCAATTACGTGAGAAGACATCAAAACACCCTGGAACAACATCTAAATTAACACCCTAAATTTGTGTATATGATCTTTACACAATTGTACAAAATTATCTAGTTTGCATATACACACATCGAGTTGTTACTCTCCCTAATGGTAATCTCCCCCTGTCTCCTTGCAGCTGCTCCCCCTAACACCTGCACCACCATCCACAAACAAATACACACAATTTTCCTTCAGGGCGTGGATTTGTTCTCAAGCTTTTTGTCAGTCATTGGCAAAGGATAACATAATAGTTGATATTGACTGAAGTGTAGAGAATATAGGAGAACCAAAATTCAGGGAGCATAAGCACAATAAATAAATGTACAAGATCATTGCATTTTAGAAAACATGCATGCTTATTAGGAGCAACGAATAACAAATAATATGGAAATAAAGAGCAAGCATCACACGCATCATATTCCATTGTCCACTGACTAGAGAAAAATAGGGGGTCACAAAATATGGCAGTAAAATATGAGATGTAAACAGCCATAGCCACAAATAACCAAAAGTATGTATATATATATATATATATATACACTACCCAAGATTGGCAGTAGTATAATCATTCATCCCAACAAAAAAGAATCAAGCCCATCCATGGGCACCTAAAAACAGAGTATAGTCCTGACTCAGATGATATCGCACAAAAAAAAAAAAACTTGTCAAAATTTGCAAGTTAGTAATTCATCACTTACACATATATGAGCGTAGGGCATTCAAAAAGACATTTATGGCCTAAGCATTCCAGGGAGACTCCAGGTAAGTGACGAAGGGAAGGACACACTATAGATATCGAAAGCCTGGGTATGCTTATTATGCAGGTAGGGAATCCAGAATTTGTTTTCTAGCTCGTTGCAGAACCACCAGCATGTGTTTGATCTCTGAAAGACAGGCTTCATAGTCAGCAAGTTGTTTCATCATGTGAGATTGTCCGTCCAGAAGGTTTTATACAATGTCTTATTTTGTGAAAGCCTCAATGACATTAACGGACTCAGGGCTGTGCGCAGGATTTCCCTTGCCGGAGGTTGGATTGATTGAACGGCCATGAAAGAAATTGTCGATGATGCACAAGTTACAAATGACTTCGTAGTTGAACTAGGCACAAGGTTGTGGGGAATCACTTGTAGGAGGCGGCCTAATTTGTCGGGAAAGCTTGGACATAAGACACGAGAATGGATGGGTAGTGATGTACTCCTCTAAAGTCACACGAATCAGTTGTTGTAGAAGAAGAGTTGGTGGACACACTAGAGTACCTTGATGAACATCATACAAGATATTGAGAATGTATGCAGAAAGCTTGTTACTAGACACTTCACATGGGTAGACGTTTGTGCTGAAGATACTGTGAAGTAGTTTATAGATGGGATCGAGGTGCTTAACATGAAGAACGTTCTTTGCATTTTTAGGTATTGTAGCACTGTTACATAATGCACGAGTCACTTTTCCCCATACATCTAGACCATTCATGTTCTGTTCAGTTATAGGTATCCCAGTGACTGCTACCCTTACCAAATGACTTATTAGTTCGGGGGTGATGTGCTCATTCTGATCTATAACAGCGAGTGAAATGAGTGGGGGTTTATTCCCAACATTGTAGATTAAGTTCAGAAACTGATGTACAAGATCATACTGAAATTCCCCTCCAAAATTCATAATATTGCCCTACCCAATCAGTTCCGAGAGATTGATGACCCAAAGGGTTTAACGCATTTACTATGAACAGCTCGTTTTGCCACGATTTCTAGAGCTGAAAATGAACATGAGGCAGCTACATTTTTCTTACCTTGCTTTCAGCTGAGGCAATTTATATGAGAGCTAGACCCTTGTCTATAAACATTGAAACTTTGAAGGAAAAATACTTAACCAAGAGAAGAAAACTACTCTGGAAGATGAGATGCCAAAAAGGGAAGGATGAAAGGTAAGAACAATTTTTTTCAGCTCGAGCGCCTTTTATCGGGCAGCGGTCTTCGATATCATTGAACAGTGTTTCGATCAATCAATGGACCTCATTCGATGTTATCGATGATGTCTTTGATAACAGTCTCGATCATTTGACTTTTCAAATTCCAAAGAGACGTCGATGATATCGACACTTGGCCGATATAATCGAAAGTTTCACACAATTTATCGGCAGACATATCGAAGGTGTATATCTTCCATTTTTTTTCATCATTTCGATAATATTTCATGTATAATATAGTATATCTTCATATCAAACAGTATACATAGTAAAAATCTTGTTCAAGCATTATTCAATCCAAAATTATAAACATCAAGATGTTTATATACAAAAGCTAAGGTGAGAGACCTTAGATATACCATTAAGAGTTCAACAAAATTGCATTATTTCAGTAGATATCCAGATCTAAATGCATGACTTGGACTTGTCTTTCGAGGCTAAACATTTCAAGGATATGAATCAACCTTTCCTTTACCTTTAATGACATAGCAGTGGTTATTTGTGCAAGAACCCTTCATTATTAATTTACTTGAAAGGTCTAGGATCTTGCATTTTCTTTGTTGAATGTAACCACATGTTCATTGTCACATATTTGACAAATACTCAAAATATTATGTGTTAATCCATTTATGCAAAAGGCATTCTCATTTTTGAGTGAATTTTTTCCTTTGTTGATTCCCTGTCCAATTACCTTAGTAGTGCTTCAATCTCCATAGGTGACTATCCCATCATTAAGATCTAAATAATTTGAGAGGAGGGATTTGTCACTTGTGACATGTCTTGATGATCCGCTATCCAGGCACCACTTAGTATCATTACCTGTTATACGATTTGAATGAGTAACAAGGCAATTCTTCTTTTCTTTTGCTACCCTTTTTGTGACAGGATTTTTAACCGTGGTAGATTTAGTTTCTTTAATTAAATTGGGCAATTGAATCATGTTAATTTGTCTTACAAATTCATTTTTTTTCTTGTTTAATTCAGCCACCTGCTTTAATAATAATTTCATTTTGTTAATCATCCTAGGTGGTGATGGATGTGTATTTCCTCTATCCATATTCCTAGGAGGACTCTTAGCATTTTGTATTGTTCCTCTGGTCGGTCTATACTTATCGGTATGATTTTGACCAGACTTATGTTGAGTCTTCCTAGGAGACATGCATTCAAACTTATAATGTCCGGAATCACCACACGAATGACAAACAAGAGTAAGCTTAATTTTACTTCCTAAAGCAGTAATTTTTTCTTTAAACTTATCATATCCTAAGCTTCTCTTGTCTTTTCCTTGTTTTCTCATCCCTAAAAGTCTTTCTAATTTCTCACCACTCTGGGAAAACTTATAATTTATCTTAGAAAGTTTTTTAGATTCTTCTAAATCAAACAAGAGTGTGTGATTTTCATTTTGAAGGAGCATGTTTTTATCTTTTAATAGCTCAACCTGTTTGTTTAGTTTGTCAGTCTCGGATTTAAGGAAGGTATTGATTCGTTCTAATCTATCATTATCTGAATGATATTGTTGTAAATCATTACTTAGATGTGTATTAATTTCTAAAGTTTTATCTAGATCTTTTTGCAGCAATTCCTTTTTGTTTTCAAATGTTCCAAATCTTTTAAGGATGTTGATGCTATGAATATAGAGTTGATTATAAGCATCCTGTAGTTTGTCTTGTTCTTTTTCTTCCTTCTCAGTTTCCTCATTATCAGACGTAAATGATTCATTGGCTTATGGTTCTTTCACATTCTCAATTTCAGTGGGAATGGTTGAGGTACTGGAGACCATAAGAATTTTCAGAGATTTCTAGTCTGCATCGCTCTTTGAGTTGTTAGATTCTGAGTTTGACTCTTCTATATCATCCCATGTGGAAGCCATTGCCTTTCCCTTGATTTTTCTATTTGGGCATTTAGTAGACAAATGTCCAAACTTTTGACAGGTATAACATTGTGGTTCCTTGGACTTTTTACCAGATTTACCTGTGAAATGTTTGTTGTTCATTTGTCTTCCTTTCAATGGATGACCACGACTTTTCTGAAAGAACTTTCTAAACCATTGTGCCAACAGAGCCACTTCCTCATCTTTGTTTTCTCTTTTACTTTCAATGTCCTCATTTGTTGTATTCTTTGAGGTTTTGAGAATAGTAGTTTTGGATTTTGGGGTTTGTTTGAAGTGTAGTTCAAAGGTTTGTAGGGAACCTACTAGTTCTTCTACTTTCATTTCATCTATGTTTCTACACTCCTCAATGGTTGTTACTTTCGGATTGAACCGTTCCGGTAATGATCTTAGTATTTTCCTACAGATTTTTGGGACTAGAACTTTCTCACTTAATCCATCCATGGAGTTGTAAATGATGTTTAGTTTCGTGAAAAACTCTATGAAGGTCTCATGCTCTTCTATTCTGAGATTTTTAAATTATGATGTTAGGAGTTGTAGCTTGGATCTCTTTACAGTACTTGTCCCTTCATGGGTTGTTTCCAACAAAACCCATGCTTCTTTGGCTATCCCACACATTAATTTGATTGAAAATGTCTTGGGACACAGCACAGCAAATAGCATTCATTGCTTTAGCCTCAGCAGTTTAGTTTTCTTTATCAAATGCTATCCACTTTTCTTTGGCTTTAGGTTTAGTGATAGTAGTGCCATTCTCAAGTACTATTTGTTTGGTTGGTGGCACATATCCTCTTTCAACAATATCCCAAGCATCATGATCTAAAGATCTCAGAAAGTAATGCATTCTAGACTTCCAGTATGCATAGTCTGATACATCAAACACTAGAGGTCTAGTGATCGATGAGCCTTCTCCTTTGGCCATATTACTAACTTCAGTCAAGATCACTCTCTAGGCAGTGAAGACCTTAAGAGAGACCCACTCTGATACCAATTAAAATTGTGGTAATAACCACTTTATTTGAGTGGAAATATACCAATGTGTCCTAGAGGGGGATGAATAGGACTTTTTAATATTTTATGGTTATTTAAAATCCTATCACTCTAACCTTGAGTAAATACGCATGCACCAGGATTTTCTTCAGAGTAACTCTAATAGCTTCCAAGCCAAATAGAGGATCTAATCATAAAACTACTTGAAGGATAAGTAAGATGCAAACACAGTTTATGATGGATGTGATTGTGTGTGTGATGTGTTCAAATATGAAAGTATTTAAGGAAATCACATAAGCAATGGAAGACAATAGCAATCTCAATCACAGTCATTTTTATAGTGGTTTGACTACTTGTCTACTCCACTTCCGGCAGACACACTTAACCCTTGAATGTATCAGATCTCACTAAAGGAAGTTTCACAACAGGTTCACCTCAAACCGGAGGTTTTAAATCAGGTTCACCTCAAACTAGTATAACCTACACTTAGGCTGACACAACGTGTCTACACGACACTGTTTATGCTCCCATGAGCAAGGGTCAACACATAGCTCCCAACTTTTTGGCCACACCGGCCAATGACCTACACTAGGACCTAAGAGTTTATGCTCTCCATAGAGCAATGATCAACACAAAGTACCCCACGTACACTCCCACCAGAGGCCTCCTACGAGGACTTGTAAGGGGTGAGAAACACCTTAGACCCAATCCTACAAAGGAATGATCACAAGGGTCCTCTAGACTCTAATGACTTACAGATAAGATGAGCCCCATTCAGCGCATTGTCGAAGATCTCCTCCTTTGATGATAAAGAATCTTCTACTTTTTTGAACCGCAACTCAGAAGATGTACCAATACATGGCGACGAGTTGGGTCAAGGTTATAATGGAATTCTACTCTATTAAATATTTTTCATAAGGGAGATAGAGTGATTCCAACCATCTATGCATTCAAGGCATCCTAGCTTAATGATTTTCCATTAAGGTGGTAGCTGAAGGATCCTTGAATGTGGAAGTTCATTCCCCAATCCACTCCATTGAATGTCAATGATGAGGGTGGATTGGAGGATGAACTCCCATGAGAGAAAAGGCTTAGGGTATATGATCTAAGGTTAAACATACAAAAGCACTCTGTATTTTCTCTCACGAACAACCAAGGGCAAGCTCTCATTAAATAGGAAAAATGTTCCAACGGATATAAAACGGTCACATTTTTCACAGAGTTCGATATCATCGAGCAGGGTCGATATCATCAAGCATACACTCTCGATAGCGTCGATTGATTGCTCGATGGCACAAACTCAGAAGTCAAATGCTTTTGAAACCTTTTGCTAGCTGGTCGAGGAAATCGAACATGCATCGATGTCATCAGATTTCGAATTTCGATTTCATTGACAAGAGGTTCGATTCCTCGATAATTAAAAATGTGAGAGACTTGCCTTTGAAGATTTTTAGGAAAGAGATATGATCGAGCATCACTCGATATCATCGAAATTTGAATTTATATCAAGGGCAGTGTCGATTCATTGATAATTATAAGGAATTTTCCTATAATCCTGTTGGACAGTTTGTGTCCATATTCGATGATATCGACCATGCCTCGATATGATCGATATTTGAATATCGATTTTATCGAGTGACTCTCGATTCGAGAAAAACAATCCTGAAAAAATTGCTGGATATAAAGGTGTCCCAATCTGATATCATTGAAGGGCTTCTGATATAAACGATGTTTGAATTTTGAGGATATCGAGAAGCTCTTCGATATATCGAAGATTACATGATTTTCCTTAGCAGAGCTTTAGACACAACAGACTTGATGTTGATTTTATCGAGTCTATTCGATGAACTCGAGATTCAAATTTTGATCATATCGAATCCTATATCAATACATTGATAATTCTATCCAGAGATTTTTGTGGTTACTTGACAACTTATGTCCTCATTTCGATAATATCGAGTGAGCTTCGAGGACATCGAAAACAGTGTTCGATTTCATTGAACCACTTGTCGATATATCAACAAAGGTAGAAAACTTTGAGAAAAAGTTTTCTAGTCATAATTCCTTAAGGTGATCTATCCAATTTTAAGGAGTTTAAGTACCTGGTGTTTTGGTTCATGGGATGTGAGGCTAAGATTTACTTGTGGCGAGTTCTGTCGCACATTCGGTTGAGGCAGACGCTTGATCAATCTTCTTGTGAGGCTCTTCCGACTAGCTGACTCAACGCTCAAGCTAATTGACAAACCAGGGCACTTTCCAGATTCACTTACGATATGGCAATTCTCAGACATCCTACGACCATTTAATATCACACGACCTTTCTCATTTGAGATCTCGTATCCTTGATTAGTGAATTTTACACTATGCTTATTATCACAGATTTGAGATATGCTCAAAAGATTCTGCTTAAGACCTTCTATAAATAAAAAAATTTTAAAAGGAGGAAGGTTAGAGATATGAATTGTACCTTGGTAAATTATCTTGCAGTTGCTTCCATCACCAAAAGTGATTGAACCATCAGTCATTTGTTTGTAATTGGTGAACAGATCTCTGTCACCTGTCATATGTCTTGAGAAACCATTGTCTATATACCACTTTGATTGACTCGAAGCCTTGAAGGTGGTGTGCGCAACCAAACAAGTAACCTTGGGAACCCATTTCATCTAGTTTTGGGTTTTGGAACACTGTTGATTTTTCTTCGTTTATAATTATTATTAACCTTAGCATTATAGTTAGATTTGAGAAGCTCCTTGAGTAAATCCACAATTTTTTCAGCTTAAGGATTATAAGATTATTTTCTAAAGTTGATATTATCAGAATAGACTTTTGGTGCTTGAAAAGTCTTCAGATTTCTAGAGTTGTTATGATTATTTTGTTTCAAGTCCTTTCCTTTTGAGTTAGAGGATTCTCCTTTGACAAACATTAGAGAAGTACTCTTATTTTTAAGAGGCATGTATTAATCATATCCCAGACCTGATTTATCTCCACATATTCTAAATGCGGTTAATAACTTTTCAAGTTTAAGATCTCTTTGGGCATATCTCCATGTATCCTTTGAACTCAAGAGGGAAGATACTTCATTTTTTAGTTTCTCATTCTCTAATCTTAATTTTCCAAGTTCTGATGTTTTGAAATCCAATTCACATTTTGTTTTTTCTAAACAATTAGAAATATAAGACTTTTCTAAAATTACATTTTCAAAATCCTCTTTTAATTTCAAAAATTTCTCTTTTTGAAGTTTAAGTTTGACAGTAATATTACAACTCTCCCTATATAGAGCATTATAAGCATCTTAAAGATCATCTTCGTTATCATTTTCAGGGTCACTCAGATTTTCATCATCGGTTGAGTCACAACTATCTAGGGAAGTGACTCTGGCTAGAGTCATTAAAGCCTTGACTTCATTTGAAGTTTTAGGTTCTGATTCATCCGAGTCAAAAGAAACTTCTGAACTAGATGATTCATCCCATGTGGTTAACATACTTTTACATTTTGGCTTGTCCTTCTTTGGACACTTATTTGTCAAATGCCCATATTCATGACAGTTGAAACATTAGCTATCTTTTAGAGATTTTCATGTTTTAGATTTCACCGTTTCTTCTCAAAGGATTTTTGAAAATCAACTCTCTTTTTACTTTTAAAAATTTTATAAAAATTTTTCGCAAGAAAATCCATATCATCCTCTAAGTTTTCACAATCAGAATTAGCATTACTATCATTTGAAGTTGATTTGGATGATTTAAGAGCGATAGACTTATATTTTGGAGCTTTGAAATTTAACTCGTATGTTTGAAGAGCACCAACAAGTTCCTCAACCTTCATATTATCTCTGTCTCTAAGTTCCTGAATGGCAGTAACCTTGGAATTGAACTCTCAGGAAGTGATCGCATAATTTTTTCATAGACTTTTCTTTCTAGGATGCTATCTCCAAGACCCCACATAGAGTTCACTATGTCATTTAGTTCCGTATAGAAGTCCATGAATGCCTCATGTTCTTCCATACGAATTTCCTCAAACTTAGTTGTGAGGATCTGAACTTTAGAGTTTTTGACAATAGATGAACCCTCTTGTGTCATTTCAAGAGTGTCCTAGGCTTGTTTAGCAGTATCACAAGATATAATTCTTTTAAATTCATCAGGTGATAGTGCATAAGTGATTGCATTTAAAGCCTTAACATTATCACTGCTCTCATTTTTCTAAAGAGTAGTCTACATATGGTGTTTCTCTCATGGACTTGGTTCCATCACTGCCTAGAACTTCAGACATTGGTGGAGTCCATCTAGTTACTGTGGCTTCCCACACGCTTTCATCAATGGACCTTAAAAATATCCTCATTCGAGCTTTCCAATATGCATAGATGGAGCCATCAAATGGTGGTGGCCTAATAATAAATAGGCTATCAAAATTTGACATCCTAAAAGCTCTGGATTGATAAACTTAGGAAAGAAATCCAAATATATGATCCACTTAGCTTTAATACCACTTGAAAAAGGGTGAGCTTTCAATCCTAAAGAAGGGGGGGGGGTGCTAAAAAAATTAAAAGCGGAATATAAATGCAGATAGTAGAAATAAATAACAACCTCAAACGCACTGGATTTGAGAGGTTGATACAAACTTCATTCAAAGGACAACCTTACACTAAAAACCAAGGTTTATGGTAGGACAACCTGATGTCTTGAACTTAGTAAGGATAAAAAACTCAAACTAATACCAAAGGAAAACAAAATAAATCAAGCTATTACAACATTCACCACATGTACATGAAAATAAATTACAATATTCACCACATCACATACATCACCATCATCATCATCCAGTCTCCAAGAATTATAGTGTTTCGATGTGTACACTAATTGTTCTCAAAACAACCACACCTACTCTACTCCCAATATCCACAACCCATGGGATATCGACTTTCACTATGAGAGAAGGTTTTCCAAGGTTCACCTTAAAACCTTTACAATTGTGTTTTCAATGGGTTACCACATTAAAAACCCCACACATTGAGATTTAGTCAAAACCAAAAAGAAAGATTTTTGGCAATCTTACAAACCACAATATAATAAACAAAATATACTTATCTGAAGATTCTTGTTATTCGTTGTAGCTCGGTAGAACCACTTCTTTGTAAACGTAGATGTTCAATGTTCAATGTTTAATGTTCAATCTCACAAATGAAAGGGTTCTAGGTATAAATGAATTTTAATTTAAAATCAACCTTCGGTTAGCTTGATTCAATTTCTTGGATCTCAAAAGGGTAAAGCAATATTTCATTTCTAATAAGTAGAATTGAATAACAAGAGATCAAGAAATTCAAAATAAAAAAAACTATAAAAGAATATTAAATTACCGAGCAATAGCATCACAATTGTGGGGACGTAATTCTCATAGAGGAGGCTTAATTTAGCTTGGAATGAATATCAAATGCTAAGAAAAGTTCTCTATTTATAGGATAAAATTTGGTTCCCTCGACTGGTCTAATGTCTGCCTTGACTAGTCCTGATAGCAAGCAATTTTCAAATTTTCTGGCGCAATCCGATAAACCCATCACTCAACTGGTCGAGTGGGGCTTAAATAGCTTGCTGGACTTTAAGTCGAGCTTTTCTTGACTGGTCGATCCAGTCTCCACAACCAGTCAAGCAGGGTGCTCGACTGGTCGAAGAACCACCAGAGTTATCCGAAAATTGATGTTAATTTCTGGACAGGTCGAGAAAAACCCTAGACTGGTCGAGCCAATGCCTGGACTAGTTGAAGTAAGGTCCAAATAAAGTACCATGACCTAAATTCTATATAAAATATGTATGACCTATACCTAAGGTCTTTCTAGGGTCATGTATATCTTAAATGTGAGCATTGAACTTGTCAATTTGATTACTTTGGTAGATAGTATAATTAAGATACTTTGAAGCTTTATTTTGTACACTTTGAAGCTTAAAACTTGTGTACTTGATCTTGAGCTTGTAAACTTAAACTTGAGCTTGTGTATTGATCATGCAAGGCACTTAGACTTGAACTTGTATTTGAAGTCGCACTTGCACTCGGTCTTGTGTATGACCTTGATTTTGTATTTACAATTGAACATGCACTTTGATTTGACGTAGTAGTAGCAATTTAATGTTGATGTAGATGATTTGAAACTCATCTTTGAATAAAGTTGAACTTTCTATTTATTGAACTTGAAGGTGAACTGTCCATCTATTAAACAAGTCAATCACTCTCAAGTGGTTTGTCACTATAAAATGACAACATAGGGTGCTAGATCTAAAACATAGCACTTACAGACGATCGTGAGAGTTTGTGGAACGGTACGGTACTAGGATATGGGCCTTATAATATATCAACATAGAATATAAATGTCATCAATATTATCCAAAAGATGAAAATAATATATCATCATTTATCCACAAAAAAGAAATTACCCCAAGCTTGGGTAATGTATCATTCAAAAAGATAAAATAAACCCTTAAGGGCATAAAAAAATCATCCTGAAATATCCAAAACAACACAATAGCCCAAGCTGGGCGCTAAAATCCAAAACACAGAAAACTTATCAAACATCCTTAAGTCTGATTATAGATATAAGATTGGAATTTGATTGAACTGACTTGACGTAAAAAAAAGATATCTGATGCACAAGCCAACATTCTTATGCATGCATAACCTAAACTTGGTGTTAATTGGATGGGCCACCTTCTGGTGGAGAGATATCATCTCGTTGACATGTGAGTGTGGTGATAAGATTTTGAATCTTCAATTCCACCTGCTCCAGGCTCCTCTGAATGACCTCTAAAAGTTGCTCCAATTGTGTAAGACGTCTTCACTGCTTGTCCACCTATAATAGGATAGATTCCTATTGGTCACGGTATGGTGTTCGACGTCTAATGTGTCTATCTGAAGTTCATGGCGCCTCACGATGTTCTTCCTCAGTAGGATAATCGGTATTAGCCGCCTCTGTTTTAGCTGCCTCCGTCTCTCGATGAGAATACCCCCTTGCTCTCTAGACGCATGCACTTAATATTGGTTTTAGAAAATTGACGTGCAGGTTTGGGGTAATCAGTTGGGGGCATTATACCAACATGGCGAGAGAGTAGACAAATGAGGTATGAAAATGGAATGAACATGTCTCTTGTGCTCTGGATGCAGTTGGAAATCAGATGAATCATGATGGTGGGTAGACACAAGGGAATACCCTGACAAATGTTGTAGAGAATATCTAACATGAGTGTCAAGTCAGACTTGTTTGTTCCCCAGGGATTAACGTTTACACAAAAGATATTCTGTAGCACCCTATACTGGTCTGACATATTTGAAGCTCGAAGTGCATTTTCTTGATGCCAAGGGACATTTTCTCCATTGTAAAAATAAAATGTCACTTTTGTTCGAACATCAATGGAGTCCAAGTCATGATCAGTTACTGTAAGGCCTATGTCTTAGTACCATACTGTTCCTTAGGATCCCGTGATCCTCCCCGTTGAATTTCGGTGACCTGTGACTTGTAGACAATGTTTGTGACCCGAGTCGACTTAACCTGAAACCTATGCCATTGCGACCATGCCGTCACCGTGATTCCAATGCCCTATCTCACATGTCAATCCAATACCTAAACTAGGAGTTATGGCTCGCACATAATTTCGGCCATAGACTACACATTGCGGGGCCAAAGATTCTAGGTAAAGTAGATTCTCTACAAGAGTAATTATGACTATGACATCATCCTAGCCTACCTAGGTTAGGATGACCTCGCCCTAGCCACCCATGCCTTGTTAGAAATGATGACTAGCATGCCCATGCTCTCTTACAACACCATGATTACCTTACAAACTCATCATTACTTTCATATACCCCTCATTCTCCCTCCCATTCTGTCCCATCTTCCTCATTTACAACCCAAGGAAGCCATGGACGTTCAAGCAAGGAGACAAATCTAACATTTCCATCCCTCTTCCTAGCAAAATCCCACCCAATCCAAACATAGTAATCCCATCTCCACTATTAAAGGAGCACCTTAGGAGCTTTGGTATACTAAAAAGCTTGAAGAAAAGAGGTGGGTGCTTCTTTAGGGTAGATCTCTCCATTTTCATGCACGGGGAAGTGTGGACTACCAATCAATGGTAGGGATCCTATCTTAGACCCTAGGGGCGGCCAATGGCCCACCTTGAGTTGCATGCATGTATCATGATGAGGTCATTCTCCATGGACCCCATCATGATGTTTCCTTGTTGCTCAGCATGTAAGGGTCATCTAGACCCCTGATTTGTGGTGGGGATGGCATCCCCACCTTGATTTACTTATTTGAGGGCCCACCCAATCTTGGGACCCATCTTGATTTATGTGTTGTGCATCTAGAGGGGCTCATAGTGGCGGAGCCCCTCCACCACTCATTCTCTCTCTCTCTTTCTCTCTCCTACCAATCGTATCTCTCTCTCTCTCCCTTGTATGATGGCCCACCTAATGATGCATATAATATCCAGACCGTCCATCTAGTGGGATGCCCACTGTCCAGCGAAGAGGCCCGTCTATTGCCAGTTTCTTGGCTTGTGTGGCCGGTTGGTCACACAGGCTCGAATGGAGAGGAAAACACAAACATTAGCTTGATTCCAAGCTTAGTGGACGATTATGTGGACCCCACTTTGATGTATATATTTTATCCACATAGACTAGAAAGTGGACTATGTTGCTGGCTGTTGTGGACCTGCTTGACTGGCTGGTCATGCAGGGCCATCTGGATCTAGGGAAATCACAAATAATAGCCTGGTTTTGGAGTGGGGTGGCCTACTGATGTGGACTCCACCTTAATGTATGCACCGTGTCCACACTGTCCACAAGGAAAGATCATTTTTTATGTGGGCCCACGGCCAGGACGGGCTAGTTGCTGGTAACATCCATCCGGCCAGCAAGCCTGAACGTAGGGAAAACACAAATATCATCTTGATCTTGGAGCTCGTGGGCCACTCACGTGGCCCCCACCTTACAGTATGTACAATGCATGCACACTGTCCACCCATTCTTCCCATATCAGTTCAGGCCATGGGCCTAATCAAGAAGCAGATCTAATGCCCAATCAGATCAACAGGAACAGTGGGCTGACGTCCACCATTGTATTGTACCTTTTTTAAGGCCTTTGTGATGAGTGTAGGAGGCCCATTGGCTGGCCCCCCTCTTGGGTGACCCACACCTCAGTGGGACTCACTGTGATTTATGTTTCATCCAGGTCGTACAACCATTGGACGCCCAGCTGGGCCAAGATGTTGCTGGACTGACCTTCTAACAACCGGACAAGTTGATGCATGTGTCTCATGTGTGCTGGCCATCTATGTGAGCCCAGTTGTGGTGTGAATCAAACCCACCATGATATATGTTTTATCCCGGGGTCGTCCATTCGCTAGACGTCTAGCAGGTCCCCACGCTGGTGGGTTGGATGTCCAACAAGCAGCTCGCCTTCATGTATGTATTTTATATTCATGTTGTCCAGCTTATGGGGGCCCATTGGTGCCTTGTGAGGCCCACCTTTTTATCTGTATGAGTGACACCCAAACTATCCATCAACGGGACAACCAGTAGGCCTAGATGGGCTGAACGTCCAGTCGCTAGAGCCCACCTTGTTGTACATGCTACCCATCCATTTTTCTGGGCTATGGGTTGCCTCATTAGTCCCACTATGATGTATGTGATTCACACACTGCCCATTCATTCTTTTAGGGTTGTGGGCTGCTTTATGAGGCCCACCATGATGTGTGTGTGTTATGTGCACACTCTCCACCCATTTTTTTTCTTAGGCCATGGGTTATTTCATGAGGCCCACCATGATGTATATGTCATACACCCATTATGGGGCTGCCTTGTGAGGCCCACCTTGTGAGAATAATGTGCACACGCTGCCCATCTGTTCCCTTTAGATATTTTAAGGGCCGAGGTCCCTGCTATGATTTAGATTCCATTCCCAAAGTAGGTCACACTCTAGGAGTAATGGTGGTTAAATGTCCACATTATAAACTCCTTAGGGCCCATTGTTAAGCTTAATCTATCCTTATTAGGCTTTCACAAATCATTGGGCCCCCATTGATATTAGCATGACCCATCTCACCTTATTGGGCTAACCCCAAACCATTAGGCCCCCATTGATGCTAGTGGGATTATCCAAACCTTGAAGCTCACCTTGTGTACTTACGGGACCTGATAAGAAAGCCTAGCTTACTATATGATAGGGTGGGTACGAAGCCCTCTTATTATACTTAGGCTCATCCTCTTGACTCCCTTTATGTATTTGGCATTGTTTACAACTCTAAATGTAGGGCCGTGATGTAGTAATAAACTCAGTGAGACCGAGGTCGAATCCACAGGGACTAATCTCGTGTGTTTTCTGAAAGCAACTAGAACTAGAACTAAAAGAAGATGATAACCTAAATCTAGAATATTTGAGAGAGTAATTGTGAGAAATTTAATGAAAAACTTAAGAAATTCAAAGGTGGGAACTAAAGTTTCTAAGGATCCACTTGTAGAGATCAGGGAGATCTATGCTTGATTCAAAGACACAACTGCAATCAGAACCCCATCTTATCCAATTAGAAGATATCTCAATAAAACCAAATATGAACTTCCTTTGACCTAATTCTCAATGGTTGAGAGGTGTGAGAACTGGATGTAATTCAATCACAAAACCATGCAGGGAGGATTCCATCATCCAACCATGCCCAAGGGAGATGGTGAAGAATAGGATTTCTTAAATTCACAATCTCAAAACATGAAAAGAACATACTTAAAGCTATCGTAAATCTATTGTAATTTGAGTCACAACAAACCATTAAAAACTAAAAGTATTCCTTATAATCAAACTAAGTCAAAGAGAGTTTAATATAAACATGAATCAATGTAATAGAAACATCCTATCATGCTATAACTTTTACCTCTTAGCCCTAGCTAAGAGGTTTAGCCAACCATAGACATGATTGAAGTAGAATCTCTTAATAAAAGCATAAAAATAACTAAGGAAAGGGAAGAAGGCGAAGGCTTCTCCATACTTTTACTTCACTCCTCAAACCCTAGATAATACCTAAGAATGCCCTAGGGACTCCTATTTATAGTTTTGCAGCACCTCCTTTCACATCGACTTGGAAAAATCTAGAAACCACCTCAAATTTACGTAGTTTCGATATTATCTAAGTGTCCTCGATATGTCCTTCGATATTATCAAGCAGTCCTTCAATATTTCGAAGATCGGTCTAGAACTGTCTAACGAGTTTGGCCTGAAAATCTGAATTTCTTTATAATATCGAAGGGTCTTCAATATATCCTTTGATATTATCTACAGGTCTTCGATATATTGAAGGTTATTTTGGCAGTTTTTCAAAACTATACTTTTCTGGCCCTAGAATCTATTTTTAGGACAATTTTCAGGTTTTTCTTTTCTTCACTTCAAATCTTCAATTCTCTTCCTTCATCACTTGGTTTCTTTGGATCTTTGGCATGTGAATTCTTCAATCTTAGCCTCCAAAGATCCATCCTATGCCTTAGTGACTTTTGAACATTAATTCCACATTTTTAGCACTTTTCTGATCCAAGCTCCTAAATTCACTATACAACACAAACATGATTTAAATAGAACACTATGCATTATCATGTTCATAAAACCAAGTAATAAATGGGGTCCAATATTGTAACACCCCTTACCTCTGGTACACAGGTGTTACCTTCTAAACCTACATAAACAAAGATCAGAATGGATTAAGTAATTAGCTTGAACTCAACATATACAGGATGGGGATTCCGGTCGGCATTAAGGCCATCCATCAGGGTCTCCAGGAGCCAGAACGCGCCCTAAGATAGTCAAGAAGGTGTGGCTATCCGAACACTCTGAATAAAAGCCATTATGTCGATTGATACGAGTACAATACACTTGTCATCAACACTTAAGAGTTAATTAGTGATAAATCAAGCCTTCATCATAACCAGTACCTTATATTAACTGTTGAAAACTAGCATCAGGCCCACCCGATCAATAGATTGTGTCATATGGGCCGATAATAGCCCAAAGAAGTGTGTAACGGCCCACCTAGGCATCGGTCCCTCACCAAAATGGGCTGGGATCCCTATTCCTGGGTCATAAGAGAAATGGACGAAATGGATTTGTCACAACCATCATGGTGGACCCCCCTCACGGTGTGCATGTGCACCCCATGCATGTATGCACGATATGCACTAGGACGTTGGGCTCGGTCAAATGACCCTTGACCGAGCCATATTCAAAGTAAGAGAAATGGTTTCTCTCTCACCATTTTAAAATTTGAATGGACAGTCTTCAAACCTCAAAGTGGCCCACCATGGCCACTTTCCGAGCCATTTGAGCCGTTTAACCTCTTCGTGGTGCCCATATGATCAAAACCGTATTGGCTCTTAGGCTTTGGTGAATGGAAAGGGAAGATAGAGTGTGACCGTTCAATATGTTACATGTGGCATATGTCAGCAAGATGGGACCCGTTTGGGACCGCACAATCTGCCCGTGATCGCCCTGGCCTACCCATCTCATTTGTCTAGCTTCTGGGGAAAATGAAGCCCTCTTCTTTCTAAAAATGGCCTACATGTGAAAAAGCAGAGAGGAGACCTTCCTCTTCAGGAAAGCCTGGCTGGTGTAATCTCGGTCGTCCACTAGGGGAGAATTCTTAGCCATTCTTGCTCTCTCTCCCTCTATATAAAGAGCCGAAACTTTCCAGGTAACAACTATGCTTAGTGAGAAGCATGGCCGAAAATACAAGGCCCAATCCAGTCCTTTCCATGGCTGCATACGAGCCTAGCATCCACCATAGTCTATAGATGGAGGGAGGTAACAAGCGACCTTTGTTCAAGCTCTTTTCAATGCTAAAGACTGCTCTCAAATAGAGTTTTGCTAGGGTGCTAAATCCAGGCCAACTGTAATGGTATTTTAGATTAAAACTATGTCAAACAATGGGTAGATTTTGGGCCAAAATCTGGTAAAAATGGAGACCGTGTTTTGAGCTTGAACTATGCCAAACAATGGCTATAGCTCGGACTGAATCTACGCCGTGTCATGAATGTGTTTTTCTGATCGAAACCGTGTCATCCCATGTTTTCGAATGGTAGTTATGCGATATTATGCTCGAGATGTCGGCCTACGCTGGGCCATAAGCTCCCCATAGTGACTGCGAGCTTAATTAAATTGGCTGAGTGTAATTAGACTAATAATGGATTGGCTAATCATGCATATATGGCACAGACCAGCATCTATTACTATCGTACGTGATGCACGTATTTTGTCCAACTGGATGAGGTTTCTCATGTCGATGATTGCATGGGTGATGACCCCAGTGTCTGCATGGATAAGCATCCCTGGGGCGATGATTTCATCACATGCATCCATGCACTTAATAAGACTACATCTACTACGTTTTGGATTGTCTATATGTTTTTATGTTATTCCTTGTTTAGGGCGGTGGTGTGTAATCTTGAGGGGAGATCACACTGAGCTTGTCACTCATTCATCGATGTTCAACTGTATAGAGGGTGCATGTATAGGTGCCGATGAGCATGTGGTAGACTTGGAGATGGTGGTGGTTGAGGAGGAGCCGCAGCAGGAGGTGGCTTCCTATTTTGGGTTGAACCAATAGATTAGCCCTTTATTTTTATTCCACTACATTTAGAATTTGAGAACTTGAGGTTATGTCTCCAGTTGATTGGGCCAGAATATTGTTCCCATCTTTGGATCACATCTATGCTATGTTTTCATTTTCGCCATTTGCACTATGATTCACCTCTTCGTTATCATTATCATTAGTTAACTCCTAAGTTTTTGGAATGCGAGTTACGTACTTGAGTTCTGAAAATCGGGGCGATATAAGTTGGTATCAAAGTGGAGTATGAGATAGCTTGGTTGTGGGACCAACGTTCGAACCTTAAGTGATTAACTTAGGCAAAACTTAGGGACTTTCCATTAGAAAAATAGCTAGGATGAATGAACATAGAAATAAGAACACTTAGGCCCCTTAGGCATTAACAATAATGAATATTTAAGCTTATGAAGAGATCCTGAATAATTAGGAAGAACTTGGTATATGAATCACCTAGAATCCCCTGGGAAATGGCAAATTTGGAAATAAAAACCTTAGACCCCTTGGAAAATACAAAAAAAAAATGTTAATTGAAGGATGAACTCCCTCGCTACGCAATTGTCAAGCTCTCTGACCCTTGTGATGCTTCATATTGACTAGAACCGTTCTTCTCCCTTCTATTTCCTGAACCAAGAAAATCTAATCTTGTAGGAAGCCATGCCACTAGTAACGTGATCCCATCAGACCAACACGGTCAACATCCACCCCCATCCCATCGACAGAATGCCAGCGGGAGAGTAGCCCAGTCTACACACTAGGCCTTCCGCCTAGAGTAGCAAATGGGGACATAAGATCTAAGGTGGTAGGAGACTCTCCCTCCTCTTAGATAGTCACTTTTGATATTCCCTCGTAGTACTTCGGGCGGCGAATCCCTTCTAGCGAGCCATCAGCAGATGTACACGCAGATTCACTAACAGAAGCAGCTGCCTTTGTGGCATTTGTGTAGATGGCTGCTACTATGCAGCAACAACAGGACATGTTCATCCAACAGCAGCAATATGTACACGCATTAGTGGTGGAGGCACTTTAGAACCATAGAGCGGCATCCAGGGATAGGGATACCAAGAGTTCTGATGTGTTCGACCGATTTATGCGACTCCGTCCGCCAACTTTTGGAGGGGTGCCTGACCTAGTTTAGGCCGAACACTGGCTGGCGAGAATCACCAAGATCATGGGGCCTTTAGAGTGCACTGACTCCCAGATGGTCACCTTAGCTATATATCTGCTCGAGGGAGAGGCAGAAAACTAGTGGAGCAGTGTATAAAGAAGCGTGTCAACTGAGTACGCCTAGACATGGGCTGGATTTAGGAAAAAATTCCTAGAAAAATACCTTTTTGCAGTCCTATTGAATTGAAAAGATTGCTCAGTTCCTAAAGCTGGAGCAAGGAAACCTCATGGTCGCCCAGTACGAGGTAAAATTCGATGAGTTATCCCAGTATGTACTCAAGGCCCTCAAAGACAAGGAGTACAAGTTAGAAAAGTTTAAGGAAGGGCTAAAGCCTGAGATATAATTCTGGTTGGGCGCTTGGGATTTCGTAGACTTCCTTGAACTGGAGGATAAGGTGATGTGGGTGAAAAATATTTTGAGTGCACCATTTGCTCCTGCCTCCTACACGAGACGCCTTGGTCAGACCGAGGCAGGCACCTCTCGCTCTATCTATCCCTGCAGGAAGATCCGGACCACTGTTTGTGTGAGCGCCACCTTTACCACTTAGCAAGGGTTGCAGTTATTATGGTAGGGCAAACCACATTACCCGTAACTATTTTTAGAGGATGCGGGACCAGGGCATACCACTCTCGGTGAATCAACCACAACAGAACTAGGTGGCAGCTAGAGTAGTGTCTATGCCTCAGCAGCCTAGACAGGGGCCCCTAACATAGTAGAGGGCTCCCTAGGCCAGGGTGTACGCCGTCGTCGCTACTAAAGCAGAGCAGGACCCCTTGCAAACCATCCACGATACTACCCACATAACAGTACCCCTATACTTACTCTTTTCGATTCTAGTGCAACTCTATCCTTTATTGATTCTACTATTGCATCTACACCAGCATTGAACACCACAAGGATGCATGTTCCCTTAGTTGTAGCATCCCCTATGGGCAAGTTTATGGAAACTGATAAAGTATGCAGAGCATGTCCCGTCACGCTCGCAAACTGCGAGGCTACTATGGACCTAATTACCATGCCTTTCATGCCGTTTGATGTCATCCTTGGAATGGACTGGCTCTTGTTGGTACGTGCGGTCATGGATTGTCATGACAAAACAGTGACTATATCTATCCTAGGGAAGGCCTCTTTCACTTTGAAGGGGAGGGGCAAATGCTGAGAATTTGAGAGCTTACAGGATCTAGAGGAAGTTGAGTTAGTGGAAGTCACTATCAGATGGATACCGGTAGTCCAAGATTTCCCTAAAGTATTTCAAGAAATACCAGGGCTATCCCCTAGAAGGGCGATAGGCTTTTTCATTGACCTCAAGCCAGGGACTGCTCCTATATCGCTCCCTCCATTTTGCATGCATCCTTGCAAGATGGAGGAGTTGAGGAGACAGAATGATGAGCTGTTAGCTCAGGGCTTTATCCGCCCTAGCGTTTCTCCCTGGGGAGAACCGGTCCTCTTTGTTAGGAAGAACGACGGGTCGATGCATCTTTATATAGACTACAAGAGACTAAACAATGTGACAATCAAGAACAATTACCCCCTGCTACGTATCGATGATCTATTTGATCAGTTAAAGGACGATAAGTACTTCTCCAAAATAGACCTACTCTTGGGATATCACCATTTGAGGATCAGAGATGAGGATATCCCAAAGATGGCCTTCAGGACTCGTTATAGGCACTACGAGTTCCTGGTAACGTCCTTCGATCTCATGAATGCTCCAGCAGTTTTTATGGACCTGATGAATCAAGTATTTATGCCATACTTGGATTGGTTCATGATCGTATTTATCGACGATATCCTGGTTTATTCAAAGAGTTGGGAAGAGCACGAGCAACACTTGCATGCTATCTTGGACACTCTAAAGGAGAACCAACTATACGCCAAGTTGACCAAGTGTAAATTTTGAGAGGAAGAAATGAAATTCCTAGGACATGTAGTGAAGGTAGAAGGGATAGCGAGTGACCCAGCCAAAGTAGAATTAGTGTCTAAGTGGGAGCATCCTACTACAGTTACCGAGGTTCAGAGTTTCTTAAGCATGGCCAGGTACTACCGACACTTTATTAAGGAATTCTCTAGAATTGCACGATCACTCACTCAACTGACAAAAAAGAATGCTCGATTCACATGGGACAAGAATGCAGAAGTAGCGTTCCAAGAGTTGAAGATGAGATTAACTTCTGTGTCGGTCCTCACTCTCCCACAAGAAGTGTAACGTCCTGAAAAAATCTGTACAAAGACCCAAGTACCACCTCTGGCAGAAATCACGAAGGACTAAACCCTTTAGAAATTAAATGAGAATTAACTAGTGTTAAACTAGATTACCAGTGAAATTAGCACTAATCACTTTAAATACGATCTGCAAGATCCAAAACTTATAGAATTATTAACGCTTCATTACCTTAAAATATAGGATCAATCTCTAAACCCAGTTGCTCTTGGGAGCACATTGAAACTCCGTATTGGACCTAGACAGCGCGTCGAAAGTCCAATAGTGGCGAAATTAGATGAATATGACCACCCAGTTGGAATTGAAAATTATCTTAAAAATCAAGTCCAAATGATGTCCTGGGACTATTTACTAGAGTCTGGAGCGAAGTGTGTGAGAAACGTAAATTTTTTTAGAAATAAAATCTGAAATTAAGTAATCTGAGTCGTGTCACTTGCGGGCTAAATATAAGGATTCAGACCGTCAGAATTAAACCCAACTACACCCTCAGATCAGAGGAAATGTCCCACACATGCTAATGTACTTGAGGCCCCGATCGAGTGTCGATGACCATTGAACTGAAACTGGTCCGCCACGGTCTATCTGTAAACCCGATCAGACTGAAAACTTAGCTTGACTAAGATCCAATGTCAGAGAGCTTAAGTACGACCGCATTCAGTAAAGAGACCTCCAGAAATGCTCCGTTGGATTGGAACAGATCCGATTTGGCTATAACCTAAGTATACCATGGCCCTAGGGCTATTTTCATCAGTTCTGAGACTATGTAAGGGCTTAAAAACCCCTCTCACATATTCCATACGAATTCTAAAACCCTAGTAAAGAAAGGAGAAGAAAAGGAAAGGAAATAGAGAGAAAGGGAGAGAGTGAGTTGGAGATTCATCCTAGGATTCTTCCTAGCTACACTACGTGTCAAATCCGTCCATTCGTATCGCTATACGGGCGATCCCGATTCCATACTTGGGTAAGAAAACCTAACCCTAATCTATTTTAGGGCTTTAAATAGTCTAAGTGATGGTGTAGTTAACCTACTTCATGCTTTAGGTTGCTAATCCGCCATTGACGAAGACTAGACGTCTAAACCAATTCGTTATGCACTTACCGGCGTAAGGTGTGGACAATAGACGTATAGGTTATGGTTTTCAAGGCTTTCAATGTCAGTTAATGATTTATTAAAGACATGGGTGCCATTTCACATGCCAAATGCGATACTGTTTCGTTTTACATATACATAATAACTATGTTGTGAATAGGGTATTTCATGTGTTTGTTGAAATGTTTGTATGTGCTTGGAATCTGAATTTGTGATTGCCATGATTAACTGTTATAGGTACATGGATTTTATATATGCGACAACTCCTTGGCAAGAGGATTTGCCCTGACACGTATTATGACCAGCATACGTGATGTATGTTGAAAAATGTAGTCTAAGTGTTTATAAAAATGTCTGAATGAGTTAGTAGTTAGTAAAGTGTGATTTATAAGGGAATTGGGATATGGATCCCAACTACCTTAGCTGTGTGTATGATTTCCTCCATGTACTACATAGTCTGCTTATTTATGTTTAATGTACTGTATATTCATGTGTAAGTTATAGTATATAGCATGCTCACACAATTGTACGATTTGATTCAAGTATTCATTACTGTTTGCTTATCTCATATGCTTATTTATTGTGAATGCACACAGTTGGGGCTATATCATAGTCTAGGCAATTGGTAATAGGCCTTGTTCTGGTGGCTGAGGTTGTTTTTCACCATGCAGGATGTGTTCGATGAATCTGAGCCGTACTTGGGATGTCGACAGTAATTAGGCCACACGGAGTGCTTATGCACTTCATGTCGATCAACTCAACGTGCACTCATCCTAGTCGAGCTCATCATTAACCCGATTGACCCGATGTATGTTCACCACGTTTGGACGTTACTGCTTGAATCTAAGGTACCAAACTCACCAGCGAAACCCTGTTAACCTTGGTACCTCGATCTGCTAAGACTCATGAGCTGGTCATGGTGGTATGGGACACCGTGGTCGAGCTGTTGGCCTACACTGGGGCGACAAGCCTCCCCGTAGTGACCAGTGAGCAACCCAGACTCGTGAGTCAAATATGGTGGTATGGGACACTGTATTCATGTTATCGGGCTATATTGATTGGTGAAGAACCCTTTGTAGTGACCTCGAGCATACCCTAAAACTGCATTGAGTCAATGAGCCTTATTGTAGCAGCTAGGGTATAACTAGGCCTGTATTGATTGGTGACGAGCCCTTTACAGTGACCTAGAACCATAACATCGTATGAGATCTACTAGGATTGACGACCCTAGAATGGATCGTTGTTTGAGAATTGATATAAGGGAGGTACCTTAGCTTTCCAATCCTGCTGTATGAAAAGGATTAATAAGAACTTGGTAATCACGTCCATGCACCGCATTGCATGTGCTTTGGCGAGGAAGAGCACTTTCGGGTGGTTGCCATGCACGCTATAAGATGAAGACGATGAGGGAGTGTAGTCGAGGGCATGCATCATTACTATGTCTCATTCTTGCATTAATCTGAGTATTTAGGACTTATTTTTTGTACTGCTTTATCATTACTGCTTGACTGAATTGATAACTTGTTAACCTTTGCCATATAGCTTCACTGAGTTGATCACTCACTCCTACATTTTGGGACGGTGTTAAACACCAACCAAACTCTGTCTGAGTTGCAAATGATGATGTGACCCATGAGGTTGTAACATCCCGAAAATCGGGGGGTCGAGCAAAAACCCAACTCCCAAGTTTCCAAATGTTATTTATGCAACATAGATATGTATGATTGAATGTTGTCTATGATAACGCATTAAACATGAGTGAGATTAAGCGAGAACAACATATCATACTCCAGAGACAGTTAAATTAACAAGCGGAAGACTGTAATAGTATGTATAATATATATAAACTGTTGTATGTCTCCAGAGTGTGAATATATTACCAGGTTATACACATACATGTATACTTCAAAAGTAAACAAAATAAATATACATGAGGGCGCTAAAAATATAAAATGACAAGTGTCAGTGTATCTAATCAACCTCCCTGTAATCCCGTCAATCAGAACACGCATAAAGGAGGAATCCTCCTCCTCATCATCAAGTCCAGCTCCGCCTCACAGGCCGCGCCATCATCTGCAATCACAAAAGGGACTGGTGGGTGTCTGGAAACACCATCCCGTAACGTGGGAGTGAGTAGCTAACTCAGTGGAATAATAGAGCAAGGATTAACATGTTCTCAAATCAATCATGCGATAATAGTAAAGAAATAAATCAAACAATCCTAATACTGTTGTTAATGCAATATGACATGACGTGATGTATGCCCTCACCGACGATCTCCCTCATACGGCAACATCTTACGACCGCGGCATGCCACACTCCCTAGAGTGTTCCACATCTTCCAGGCACATGCAATGTTATGGTGATATGATTTCCAAGTTGTTATTAGTCCATTCAAACAGCAGGATTGGGAAACTAAGGTACTTCCCTTATATCAATCCCAACACAGATCCTGTCTAGGGTCGTCACTCCTAGTAATCTCATACGATGTATATTTCGTAGGTCGCTGCAAGGGCTGCTAGGGCTGTTGCACGCACTCGTTGCTCCGCTCCCCCATCACCTTATCAATACAGGCCTACTGTACTCTACTGCTACTGAAGGGTCATCGCCTCCCGTAGACTCAGAATACGCTCGCGGTCACTACAAAGGACTCGTCGCCTGATCAGTGTAGGCCGACAGCTAGAATATAGTGTCTCATACCACCATAATCTGCTCACGAGACTAGGTACTCACTGGTCACTACGGGGAGGTTTATGGCCCCAGCGTAGGCCGACAGCTCGACCACGGTGTCCCATACCACCATGCCCGGCTCATGAGTCTTTATGGATCAAGGTACCATGGTTAACAGGGTTTACAATGGTAAGTTCAGTACCCTAGGTTCAAGCAGTTATGACTCATACAAGGTGAACATACATCGGCCAGTCGGGTTACTTGACGGGATCGACTAGCGCGATCGCATCTCAACTCGAACGACATGAAGTGCGTAAAACACTTCGCGTGGCCTAACCACTGCCGTCAACTCCAAACACGACTCGCGTTCATCGACGCGTCGTTCGTGGCGAAGATAAGCTAACCACGAATTCGCTCGGTTACCGACTGCCTGGACTAGGCATAGTCCCAAACAATCATAGAATCACATCAGCAGTTGTGTAAGGGTAATGGAAATGAAATACAACCATGAGAGCATGTTAACACATGTTATTACATACAACTTAAGCAAATCATCGTACACATGTCTTTCACACATATAATGAAATTAAGCATGTCGCCAACATATAGGAAATCCTCTCCATCAACATATTAATTGAGAATTCAATCTCAAAGTAACTCATAAGGAAATCATCAAGCACATGTTATAACATACAGCTTAAGCGAATCATCAAGCACATGCATTTCATTCATATCATGAAATCATGCATATGGCTAACATGTAGGAAACCATTCACACCAGCATATTAATTGAGAAATCAATCTCAAACTAATTCATAATACCATTTAATTCAATACATACTAATACAAGCATTTATACAAACACATACACTACACACTTAAGTCTACATATAGTATGTCGACCCGAAGTGCGCATTTAGGCGAATCTCTTCGCCAAACTAATTATGCACGTATTCCTAACATCCTAATGCGACAACATATCATGTCAATCACATCAGCAAAATATGAATGAAATCTATACTTCCTACAAATGACTAAAATGCCCTAAATCTCATATTCTTCGTTAGTTTACGAAACAGGAAACGGACAACATGTTGTACATATCAAACGGCGTTGCCGTCAAGAATCTACTATTAAACGACATTGAAAGCTTTGGAAACAGTCAATCAAAGCGTCTAAAATCCGCACCTTTTCCCTTATAGGTGAAGTGATTCGAACGGAGCGTATACGCTTCGTCTACGGCGACTAAGGAACCTGATTTACGAGATTTATCAACTAATAAACTATGGAACTAAAGAAGCATCAAATCAGCAACTTTCTAGGGCATTTTCTTACCTGCAAATGCAGAGAAATCACCGGCAAAGTGATTGGAATACGCCGCTTAAGCACGTGCAGCAGCAGCAGGAAAAGCTCTCCCACCTTCTCTCACAAACTCTCACCTTTTCTCTCTCCCAATCTAGGGTTTTTGCAAATTCGGATGGGAGAGAGGAGTGAGGGTTTCAAGCCCTTTTATAAGCCCAAACTTGCCTGAAATAGACTCGGGAACAAGTTTCACTTGAGGGGTAACCAAACGGGGTTGTTTCGGTCCAAAAGATGCTTTCTGGTGGTCCCCTGGTCGAATGCGATCGGACTTAAGCTCATGCGTACCAGATCTAGCACGCATTAAGTTTTCAGTCCGGCAGGGTTCACAGATCGCACGTGGCGGACCAGTTTCAGTTCAGTGGTCACCGCACGTAGATCAGGGCTGGAAGTCTCATAATAATAAATAGAAATTTTTCCTGATCCGAGGGTGTAATCTGGATGAATTCTGACGGTCAGAACACTTAATACTGACGTGTCAAGTCGTGTGCCAGATTTGAATTTGAAATTCCAATTCTGTCCCTATTCGCGGTCTCTTCAGTCCGGGCTCAATGAAATAGTCTGTGATTATCGGTTTGACTTGATTTTCGAAATGATTGTCAAGTTTAGCTGGGCGGTTCTAACGGTCTAAGATAGGAAGTAACGGACTTTCGACGCGCGGTCTAAATCCAATACAAGAATTCAAAGTGGTCCAGAGAATAAACGCGCTTAGAGTTTGATCCGAGGTTATAGAGTATTATGGAGTCATACGTTCTACTCGATTTGGGTCTTGTATAACGTATTTAAAGTGATCAGGGACTGTTTCCCAGCTACTCCAGCGTTGCGCTAGCTAACTTACGCTGAATTTCCATAGGAATTAATCCTAAGTGGTTTCTTTGGCTATGAAATTGGGTTCTGAGCAATTTTCCAGGTGTTTTAGTTGACCCATTGCCTAAGGATGTCAAATCCCAGATTGGCCAAAATCTAGGGTGTTACAGAGGTAGAGCCAGAGTTCGAGGATGATGAGGAGGTATTCGCTTATATGCAGTTTTCTTGCGGGTTCATGTGAGCCATGTCTGGATCGACGGGGCTTCAGGGATTATACTTGTAGAGGACTATTACATTCTTTTGACATTTTGTATTTTGAAACAATACTTGTGATTATTGACCTGGCAACGCATATATATTTTGGGGACTTATACTAGTTTATATATTCATTTCAGTCTTCCACTTGCATTTTACAACTATCCCTGGATTATGTTTTGCTGATTTGGCTTAATCTAATTCATGTCTTATGCACTAATACAGAAAACATACAATCATCATTAAATATGTTGCATAAGTGATGTTTTGAAACTCGGGAGCTGAGCTTTACTCGACCCCCGATTTCAGGGCGTTATAAGTTAGTATCAAAGCATGATTTGGATTAAAATGGATCTGGGTTATGGTCACACAACTTACGTTGACACAAATTTGACGTAGGAGGGTGTGAGAAAAATCTAGAAACAAGTTAGGTTTCCCAGTTTCGCCAATTAGCGAAAGTTAAAGAAAACGATCGCCGAGATCGGGTTTGTGCACATCCGTGATCACTTGAGACGACCCCGGATCATCCCTAGACTGTCAATCGATGGGTTTAGATCATGTTTTATCCCATCCCAACCATTTAAAAATTGATAAACATGAATGTACATTAGCAAAGGACTCGGAATGACCCGAAACGACTCGAAATGGAGTCGGGGCCAAATCGGTGCAATTTGGGGGGACCCACAGTGGACCCTGTATACCAACGACATCCCGGGAGGGGGGTGGCCACCACCCTACCGTGAAGGCACCGCGCTCGGTCTAGAGGACCACGGCGGCACCGTGCCCACCGTGATTAACAACGGTTGGGTTCGGCCGGGCCTATCGAACCACCGCAGGTTGGCATCGGGACTACCCCTAAACATGTGTGGGGCCCACCAAATCATGTGGGGATGCCCATAAAGCTCCGATTTGCCTTATTCTCCCCCCTTACACACCCTCAAACTTCCCTTTTTCCCTAAGTCTATTTTCTCCTCTCAAATCCTTCCCCCATTCTCCCGTTTTCTCATATTTTTCTTCTAAACTTGTGCCTCTCCACCATTTTTACTAAACCTCACCTTCTATTCCCTTCATTTGTCTCTTTTGAATACACAAAAAGCTAGAGTTGTGTCTCATCTATTTCCAAATCCACCAATCCAGCTTGTTTCCCCTTATTTTTCCACTCCAATGGCCCTCTTTGAGTTCGTGACGGCCATTGTCTCACTCTCCTCGATACTTTCTCTCATGGGAAAGCAGAGAGAACCCTCAGATGAAGCCAGGCCTAATCACCCAACCCGTCTAAAGAGGAGAGCGGGCGCCGAAGCTAGCACTAGTGCCGCCCAAGAGCATAGGTCGAAATGAGACCTAGATCCTCAAATCTCACTTGAGAGAGTGCTACTGATAGGCTTCGAATATGGCCAGTTTGGTGGCCACAGGGTTGTACTTGAAGTTCACATGGATGAGAAGCTGTTCGGGCTACACCCGATTATGGACCTCTTGGTGAATTTTGGGTGGGGTCCCATATTCGAAGGTAAGTCACATGCTTGTGAGAATACGATTCGTGCTTTCTACGCCCATATCCGTGATGCATCATTGGAGCCTCTCCAGTTCACAGTTGCTGTAGGGAGGTGAGAGCACTTAATCAATGTGGATGTGGTGGCCCGAATTATGGGGATTTCATGTGGTGAGGTACAAGCCAACGAGAATTTCTTTAAGAGTGTGCGGGAAAAAGATCACTGTACACGATACCTGTGTGGCTAACTGGCTCCCTGGACGCAAGGAAATTATCTCCCATCGACAAGTTTGACAGATGATTTCCATTTGCTTCACTACATTTTCATGTACAATGTGTATCCACGATGGGGCAACCGTACTGAATGCACTTGTCTGATGGTAGACTTTTTGTATAGGGTTGGACATGGGGATAAGTTGTGCCTGCCCATGTATACCCTACTACAGATAATCCAGACCATGCGCTCTGTCAGGAACGACGTTTCACTCCCGTTTGGCCAGCTGATATGTAAGATTGTCCGAGAGGTCGACTATAGACTTAACATGGATGATGTTGCACTGATCAAGTTCATAAATGAGGCTATGCTTAATAACATGGGGATCGGCCCTCTCCAACGGCAAGCCCGACTCGACAAGTATGCAGCCCGACTCGACAAGTATGGGTAGGAGTCTGAGAGTGAGGAGGAGGAAAGTATTGATTTAGAGGAAGAAAGTGGAGATGAAAGTGGTAATGGGATAGAGGAAGAAGAGGCCCAGGACACTGATGAGGGCTCTCCTCCCACTGCTATGCGAGAGCACGACAGTGATCGAGCTGCCAGAGAAGCCTGCTTTACTCAACTGCAAGAAGGCCAAGCTGCCCTGCAATAAGAGATCACGCAGATTCGCACCAAAGTTGAGAAGACGAAGGCCTTCATTAAATGAAAATTCAAGGTGTCTCGCACTTTGAGGGCCATCCTATGTTGTGTACAGGATAAAAGTGCACCTCCACCATCGCCAGATTTCGACGACTAGACATACCTGTAGTCGTCCTTTCTTCTTATGTGTTTCTTACTTTTTGCTTTGTATGACCTGGGCTTAGTAGTGTAGTAGTTGGTAGTATGTTTTGATGTTTAGAGTCTTGATTGTATTAGCTCACATGCATTCTCTATTGCAATCCATTTTATACCGCACTTCGTGTATTGTGACAATTTTATTAAATGAAATGCATGATGTTTCTTTGAGTTGAGATGTGAATGCTGTGTGAATGGATTGTGTGTATGCTAAATCTCACGGGTTGCACCCTATGTCATATGTAGGGCATGCCAAATAAGGGCACGAGGACTTCAGCACATCTCTCTTTAGGCGAGTCGCTTGACGGGACCTCTCCCCTAAGAGATAGCCATATAGACCCCCATTCGGGCCCGTCGCACTTTAACCCTATGCCGAATTCTTAGTCGGCCACTAGCCCCACTGCTGGGCTGACACATATGACATCGCCTGTGGAACTACCTGTGGTACCACCTATCACACCTTCAGTTCCTGAGCAGAACCGTGCATCTACGTCGGTGCCACGCATATCTCAATCCGCTCCGCCTCCTAATAGGCTAGAGCAGATGATGTTGTTGATGCAGCAGTAGTAGATACAGCAACAACAACAACAACAACAACATCAAATACAGCAACAGCAGTAGCAGCAGCAGTTCTTAAACTCTATGGCTGGTATCTTTGCTCAGACTATAGGGGTGACTCCACCTGCCTCACATATGCACCCAGTTGGGAACGTGAGTACCAGCGGCACATTTGAGCGATTCCAGCACTTATGGCCTCCCATTTTCACGGGTACTTATAGACCCGAGGAGGCCGAGTACTGGATTGACCACATCTCTAAGATACTGAGGCTGCTACACTGTTCTGAGGCGAAGCAGGTCGAGCTTACCACCTTCATGTTTGAGAAGGAAGCTAGTTTGTGGTGGGACAGTATTCTCCACACTATTGTGGAAGGATATGTGTGGACATAAGAGGCATTTGAGACCTGCTTCCATGAGAAGTACTATCCCGTCACCTACCGACACGAGAAGGAGAGTGAGTTCCTTCGCCTCCGTCAGGGAGGGATGTCGGTGATAGAATACGAGAATCGGTTCATGGAGCTAGGTAGGTATGCTCCATTACTTCTGGGTGATCAGCCGATGCGCATGCAGTGATTTTCTGAGGGACTGCGACCTAAGATCCGGTTGAAGATGTGTTGTGCTAGCATATCAACTTATGCTGAGTTAGTGGGCATGTCCCTGAGAGTTGAGCAGGATGGGGACAGGTTATCCCGTATGCGAGCACCTATGGCTCCCAGGCCATAACCTGATTTTTGGAGCAGGCCATTTCTCGGCAAGAGGCCACGGGTAGATTCTCCTTTGAGGCTTACTGTAACGCCCTTGAAAAATCCGTACTTGGGCTCGAGTACCAACTCGACCCGAAATCGCGTAGAATTAAATTCCATGGAAATTAAGCGTAAGTTAGCTAGCGCAACGCTAGAGTAGCTGGGAAATAGTCCCTGATCACTTTAAATACGTTCTACAAGACCCAAATCGAGTAGAACAAACAACTCTACAATACTCTATAACCTCGGATCAAACTCTAAGCAGGTCTGTTCTCTGGACCACATTGAATTTTTATATTGGATTTAGACTGCGCGTCAAAGGTCCGATACCTCCTATCTTAGACCGTTAGAACCGCCCAGCTGGACTTGACAATCATTTCGAAAATCAAGTCAAACCGATAATCACAGACTATTTTGTTGAATCCGGACTGAAGAGACCGCGAACAGGGACAGAATTGGAATTTCAAATTCAAATCTGGCACACGACTTGACGCGTCAGTATTAAGCGTTCTGACCGTCAGAATTCATCCAGATTACACCCTCGGATCAGGAAAAATTTCTATTTATTATCATGAGACTTTCAGCCCTGATCAACGTGCGGTGACCGCTGAACTGGAACTGGTTCGCCACGTGCGATCTGCGAACCCTGCCAGACTGAAAACTTAATACGTGCTACATCTGGTACGCACGAGCTTAAGTCCGATCTCAATCGACCAGGGGACCACCAAAAAGTAACTTTTGGACCGAAACAGCCCCAAAATGGATAGGCACCAAGTAAACTTCGTTCCGGAGCCTGTTTCCGGCATTTTTAAGCTTATAAAAGGGGTTGAAACCCTCATTTCCCTCTCCCATCCAAAAATTACAAACCCTAGGATAAAGGAGAGAGAGTTTGAGAGGAAGAGTAGAAGAGATTTTTTCCGCTTTCGAGCCGCCGATTGCTACTGCTTCAGCGACTCTTCCTAATCACCTGACTGGTGATTTCTCTGCTTTTTCAGGTATGAAACGACCCTAAAAGTTGCTGATTTAGGGATTACTTGGATTCGTAGCGTGTTAGCTAACGTATTTCGTAAAACAGGTTCTCCTACTGCCGTAGACGAAGCGTACACGCTCCGTTCAAAATCCCGCTTTCGTAAGACTTAAGGTGAGGATTTTAGACGCTTTGATTGACGATTTACAACGCTTTCAATGTTTTTTAATAGTAGATTATCGACGGCACCGCCATTTGACATGTACAACATGCTCTCTGTTTCGCCTAGTTGTAGGAAGTACGGTTTACATCCATATTTTGCTGACGTGAATAACATGGTTTGTTGTCGCATTAGGAAGTTAGGAATGCGTGTATAATTAGTTTGGCGAAGAGATTCGCCTAGTTGCGCACTTCGGGTCGACATGCTATATGTAGACTTAAGTGTGTAGTGTATGTGTTTGTATAAATGATTGTATTAGTATGTATTGACCTAAATGATGTTATGAATTAGTTTGAGATGGATTTCTCAATTAATATGCTGACCTAAATGATTTTCCACATGTTGACTAAATGCATGATTTCATTACGTGCATGGAATATATGTGCTTGAAGATTTGCTTAAGTTGAATGTTATAACATGTGTTAACATGCTCATATGATTGTATTTCAATTCCAATACTTTTACATATATTGCTGATGTGATTCCCTAAGTGTTTGGGACTAGACTTAGTCCAGGCAGTCGGTAACCGAGCGAATTCGTGGCTGACTGGTCATAGCCACGAAAGACGCGTCGATGAACGTGATTCGTGTTTAGAGTTGGCGGCAGTGGTTAGGCCACGCGAAGTGTTTTACGCACTTCATGTCGTTCGACTTGAGATGCGATCGCGCTAGTCGAGCCCGTCAAGCAACCCGACTGGCCGATGTATGTTCACCTTGTATGAGTCATAACTGCTTGAACCTAGGGTACTGAACTTACCATTGTAAACCCTGTTAACCATGGTACCTTGATCCACGAAGACTCATGAGCTGGGCATGGTGGTATGGGACACCGTGGTCGAGCTGTCGGCCTACGCTAGGGCCACAAACCTCCCCGTAGTGACCAGTGAGCACCTAGACTCGTGAACAGATTATGGTGGTATGGGACACTATATTCTAGCTGTCGACGTACACTGATCAGGCGACGAGCCCTTTGTAGTGACCGCGAGCGATTCTGAGTCCACGGGAGGCGACGACCCTTCCGTTGCAGTAGAGTACAGTAGGCCTGTATTGATAAGGTGATGGGGGAGTGGTGCAACGAGTGCGAGCAACAGCCCTGGCAGCCCTTGCAGTGACCTACGAAATATACATCGTATGAGATTACTAGGAGTGACGACCCTAAACAGGATCTGTGTTGGGATTGATACAAGGGAAGTACCTTAGTTTCCCAATCCTTCTGTTTGAATGGACTAATAACAACTTGGAAATCATATCACCATAGCATTGCATGTGCCTGAAAGATGTGGAGCACTCTAGGGAGTGTGGCATGCCGCGGTCGTAAGATGTTGCCGCATGAGAGAGATCGTCGGTGAGGGCATACATCACGTCATGTCATCTTGCATTAACAACAGTATTAGGATTGTCTGATTTACTGCTTTACTATTATCGCATGATTGAATTGTGAATATGCTAATCCTTGCTCTATGATTCCACTGAGTTGATCACTCATTCCCACGTTACGGGATGGTGTTTGCAACACCCACCAGACCTTGTTGTAGATGCAGGTGAGGCCGAGATCCAGGAGGTGGAGCCAGAGATCGACGAGGACTAGGATGAGTTCTCGTATATGCAGTATCACGACGGCTTCCCGTAGGCGACCTGGATCGATGGGGTTTCAGTGGGACTATTTTGAATATTTTACTTTTGTTCATTTGTATGTATATGAGGCTCAGAGATGTAGTCATACTTTGGAGACAGATGAGATTTACCTTGTTTTCCATACAGTGATATATATATTGTTTAGTCTTTCGCTTGCTTTTATCACTGGATCTGAAGTATGCATTGCAGTTTTGGTATACTTTTACTCATATGAATGCTTTAAATCAGACAACATTGAATCATAACCATTTTTGTTGCATAAGTGACGGTCTGGAACTCGGGAGTTGAGTTTATACACGACCCCTGATTTTCAGGGTGTTACAAGTTGGTATCAGAGCATGAATGAGAGTATACTGGGCCTGGGTTATGGTCTCGAGACATACGTTGTCGCTTCCTTTGACTTAGGTGGGTGCGAGAAGGGTCTAGAAACACTTCTAGGGTCGCAGGTTCGCCGATAGGCGAAGTTTATTAGGATCGATCGCAAGATCGAGTCTCTAACGTATCTCGGGTCGCGTAAAGCAACCCGAATCGCTTCTAAGCTATAGGAAGTTAGGTTGAGAAGTCCTATGAGTGGTTTTAAACTGCAAAAGTGAATCCTTGGGCCGTGGGATGACCACGACTCCTGTAATCAATCGCCAGGGCTTAAAAACCCCGTTTCACCAAAAATCTTCAAAATCCCTCCTCTAAACACTCCGACCTTCATTTATTTCTTATCCATTTCATGTTAGGCATCAAACATAATGTGAAAATAACACAAATTAGTACCTTCACAAAATTTTACAGTGAATAGTAAAATTTCATGAAAAATGGCCATAAGGCCATTCTAACTTCACTTTTTTTAGAAACTAAGGATCTAGATAGATGTACTGGCTCCTTCTACCCCAAATTCATATGCTGCATCATAAGGTTTGGTATTCAGGATTGCGATGTGATCCCGGAAAGCCCTGAACACATATTTGGGCTCATACAGATCAAAATACAATGAACCAGGGGGTGGGCCATATATTTTTGGACTCCTTGGATCATGGGGGACCAGACCCATGTGGTCCCACCAGCCAACTTGGAGGTTGGCCGGCGATGCCATCGCCGGTCCGGCGATGCATCGCCGACCGGTGGGGCCCGTTGGCAGTAATTTTCGGGCGCACACCCTTAAATGGGGTGCACATCCTCCCCATGTACCTCCCATCCCACGAAAATCTCTAAAACATCCCCCTCCTTCACAAACAGCCCTCCCCTAAGCCCTATTCTCATTTTCCAGCAGCCATTTCCAAACTCCGGCGTCCCAAATCACTCCTAGGTCCCTCCTTGGCCAAAACCGACCACCACCCATCACTTATTGGGAGTTGTCAGCCCCTCCTCTTGAAGATCTCACCATTTGGAGCTCCAAAAATCCTCAAATAGAGCTGAAATCGTGAGGTGCTCCATTCTACTTTTTTGTTTGTATTTCTCCTTGAAATTATAGCCTTGGGAAGCTTGAAGCATCCCTCTACGACGCCTAGATCTCCTTTTTCCAGATTGGGCAGCCACTTCTCCACATTTTTACCGTTTTCCATGGCTTTCGTGGAAGCCATTTTAGGCCTTTTATCACTCTCATCCATCATATCTTTGATGGGTAAGAGGAAAACCGCAACAGACGAGGCTGGGCCGAGCCACCCGGCTCGATCGAGAAGACTGCGGGGTGGTGCCGTAAGTTCAAGCGCCGCCGCAGGTCCAGCCGCAGTCCTGGAGTGCCGTACAAAGCGGGATTTGGATCCCCATGCACACCTTGGGCGAACAATTCTATCGGAGATGCCTCATGGCCAATACACTGATCGCAAAGTGTTATTTGAGGCGGACGTAGATGGACGATTGTTCGGCGAGTATCTGTTGTTCGAACGCATTGAAGCTGCGCATTGGGATCCGATCTTTGAAGCTCACGCTCGTGCTAATGTGAGCACCGTTCGTGCCTTCTACGCAAGTATCCTGGATCCTACCTTGGAGCCTTTGCAGTTCAAAATCCCTTTTGGTAGAGATCGGATGGCTACGATCGACGTTCGGTTGATTGCGCGACTTCTCAACGTGCCTCTAAGTGATGTGCATCCTAGTGAGAAGAATCTGAGGACTAGACGTGAACGAGATCGCCGCACCAGGTTTCTGTCGGTAAGTTGGTTCCATAGCAGCCTAATAATAGCCTCAAGGCGACGTATATGTCTGAGGATTTGCGCCTGCTGCACCATATCTGCACGTTCAATATTTATCCCAGGTCGACGAACCGCATTGAATGCACACGTCTTATGGTCGATTTCTTATATCTGGTGGCCTAGGGAGAGAACGTATGTATGGCCACTTTCATCTTACGGCAGATAGTCCTCATAACCAAGTCAAGAAGAACATCCGAATCGCTTCCCTTTGGCCGACTTATTTGCAAGATTGCGCTTGAGTTTGCTTATAGACTTGGGCCGGAATTGCCGGTACCGATTCACACCATCGATGAGTCGACAATGGTTAAGATGAAGATTGGGTCACAATACTGTGAATATCAACTTGAAAGGGATAGTGGGGATGACTTTGATGATGAGGAAGATCAAAGCGAAGAAGAACCTAGAGCAGAGGTTCAGGAAGAAGCTCAGGAAGAAGCAGAAGAGGAGGCTCAGGATACTGATGAGAGCCCTCCTCCTTCTGCACAGGCTACTATCGATGATCGCATTGCTCGGATGGAGGAGAGTCAGACCGCTTTGCGAAGGGAAGTCCAAGAACTTCGCGCAGAAGTCGCTGATGCCAAGGCCGTTACAAAGAAGAAATTTGGCAAGGTGACTCGCACCTTGAAGGCGATCCTGTGTTGCTTATAGGATAAGGGTGCTCCTCTTCCGTCACCAGACTCTGACTAGCGATGCGATCTTTGATGTTATTATCAGTAGTTGGTCATTTCCTGCTTTATGTGTGTAAGCCTGTTAGGGCTAGTGCTTTGTTCATGTTGCTGTTGTTTAACTGTCTTAATTCCCATGTATTTCTCGTCATGATGCTTGTAAGGATATATCCCTTGTATTGTGACAATTTTGATTAAATGAAATGCATGAAATGCCTTTGACTCCTTATGTGGATGATTGCGGTGTATTTGTGCTAATGAGACTGACAAGGTTGTGCCCTATTTTGAATATAGGGAATGCCGCCTAAGGCTACGCGGAGCACGGTTCGGCTTGCATTGACAGAGCATATGGATCAGACTCCTTCGCAGTCTGGCACCCATGCGGACCCTTCTTTGGGCCCGATTCCTGAGGCTGTTCGATCGTCTCAGCCTGCCGCTGGTCCTACAAATGGACCACCGCCATTTACGCCATCAGTCAGAGAGCCACATCGCGCATCCACTTCCACACAGCATCCGCCACAGCCTGCTCCACCCCCTGACAGATTCGAGCAGATGATGGCTATGATGCTGCAGCAGCAGCAGCTTCTGACTACCATAGTGAGGACATTAGCCTAGGGTGGGGGTGCGGCTCCATCTACACCACCTGCACCACCTGCGCATCCAGCTGAGGATGCCTATACATACGCCCAGGATGAGGGCATGGCTCATCTTGCACCACCTGCTTTCCCTGCGGGGAATCCTGCCTACACACGGGGCCTATTAGAGCGATTTCAGCGCTTGCGGCCTCCTGCTTTCACGGGTTCTCACAGGCCCTAGGAGGCTGAGTACTGGCTCGACCGGGTGTCGAAGATTTTGCGGATGTTGCATTGCACCGAGGCCGAGCAGGTAGAGCTGGCTACCTTCCTGTTTGAGAGAGAGGCCAGCATGTGGTGGGATAGCGTACTGCGGACCGTTGCCGCAGACTTCGTATGGACGTGGGCAGCATTTGAGTTCCGCTTCCATGAGAAGTATTATCCCCAGACTTACAGGCACGACAGGGAGAATGAGTTTCTCCGTCTCAGACAGGCAGCGATGACAGTTACAGAGTATCAGCATCGGTTCACGGAGTTGGGCAGGTACGTCCTGACGATTTTGGCCGATAAGCAGATGCGCATACGGCGCTTTCTGGAGGGTTTGCGACCAGATATTCGGTCGAGGATGTGCTGTGTTAGCATTCCCTCCTATGCGGAGTTGATTCACATGTCCATGCGGGCAGAGCAGGACGTGGATCGACTTGCGCGATCTCGTGGCCCGGCTGCTTCTAGGCCACGACCAGACTTGCCAGACAGGCCCTTTGCGGGTAAGAGGCCTCGCATTGATCCTCCTACTAGGACTACGGCGCCTGTACCACCGTTTCGGTGCCCTGATTTGACATGTACATACTGTGGGAGGACAGGCCCCTGGCACAGAGCTGCTTTTCGAGGATGCGGGACAGTGGGTTCTCGCCGCCGCAGAAGATTGACCGTGTGCGTCCACAGGTGATATCAGCACCGCCTATACGGTCAGCTCCTGCGCATCCTTCTTTCAGACCTCTGGTATCGCAGATTAGACAGCCTCCACGGCCCTTAACACAGCGGCCGAACCGGCCACAGCAGGCTCGAGTTCATGCATTGACAGCTGAGGCAGCTGCGACGCCGACTTTCCAGCATTCAGCCTTCGAGGTTACGGCCCATATTGGAGGCACTCCCGTTCTTGTCATGGTGGACACTGGTTCCACGATTTCTTTGATATTGCGTGCCGTAGTCAGACGTCTTGGGTTACAGACTATCACTATGGATAGCGTGCGAGTCTTTGCAGCTCATGGGGATTACTCGGATGTCACCCAGATGTGTGAGGGTTGTTTAGTTGATCTGGGAGGCAGGACGATGACTCTTGATCTTGTCTTCTATCCCTCGCTCGTTTATCTCGACGTCATTCTTGGCATGGACTGGTTGACTGCAGCGAGAGACGAGATTGACTGCGAGGCTCGTATGGTGACAGTGTACGAGCCTGAGGGCGCGCCTTTCACGTTTTCAGTGCGGGTAAATCTTCCTTTCCGCATACTTAGTTACGCCACTTTATTACGCGACGCTGGTGCTCAGGTACTCGAGTATGTGCTAGTTGTTTCCGAGTTCGGGGATCTGTTCAGGAAGATCCCTGGGTTGCCGCCCCGACGTGAGATCGATTTCACTATCGATCTGGTTCCTGGTTCTAGACCCGTCTCACTGCCGACGTATCGCATGGCACCATGTGAGATGGAGGAGTTGAGGACACAGATTGATGGTCTGCTAGAGCTTGGCCTTATACGGCCTAGCGTGTCTCCTTGGGGAGCACCGGTCTTGTTCGTGAGGAAGAAGGATGGTTCGATGCGATTGTGTATTGATTATCGCAGGCTGAACCAGCTCACGGTGAAGAACAAGTACCCTTTGCCCAGGATCGATGACTTATTCGATCAGCTGAGAGGAGCGTAGTACTTCTCGAAGATTGATCTTCAGTCAGGTTATCATCAGCTGCGCGTCAGGGATGAGGACGTGCAGAAGACAGCATTCAGGACCAGTTTTGGCCACTACGAGTTCCTCGTGATGTCGTTCGGTCTTACGAACGCACCGGCCGTGTTCATGGATCTGATGAACCGGGTATTTTAGCCTTTCCTCTATCGATTCGTCGTTGTCTTCATTGACGACATTTTGGTGTACTCTAGGAGTCGAGAGGAGCATGAGGAGCACTTGCGTTTGGTCCTTGATACGCTCAGACGGCATTAGTTGTTCGTACAGTACAAGAAGTGCGACTTCTGGAAGCAGGAGGTGAAGTTTCTGGGACACGTGGTGTCCAAGGATGGCTTGACAGTTGACCTGTCTAAGGTAGCTACGGTGCAGGACTGGGAGCAGCTTGGTTCTGTCACTGAGGTGAGGAGTTTCTTGGGTCTCGCTGGCTACTATCGGCGCTTCATTCAGGACTTCTCGAAGATCGCGAGACCCTTATCTCAGTTGACACGGAAGGACACGAAGTTCGCCTGGAATGATAAGGCGGAGTCAGCTTTTTAGGAGCTGAAGGACAGACTTACGTCCGCCCCTGTGCTAGTATTGCCAGAGCAAGGGGTTAGATACACTATATACACTGACGCGTCTAGCGTTGGTTTGGGTTGTGTCCTTATGTAGAGGGACAGGGTAATTTCGTATGCCTCGAGACAATTAAGGAAGCACGAGGAGAATTACCCTACACACGACCTAGAGTTGGCAGCCGTTATATTCGCACTGAGACTCTAGAGACATTACCTCTACGGAGAGGAGTTCGAGCTCTTTTGAGACCACAAGAGCCTCAAGTACATATTCACGCAGCGAGACTTGAATATGAGGCAGCGGCGATGGATGGATACGTTGAAGGACTTCAAGTTTGAAGTCTCTTACCATCCTGGGAAGGCGAACCTTGTGGCTGATGCGTTGAGCCGCAAGAAGGCGATAGAGTTTGCGGCTCCGCTGATGGTTGCCGAGTGGGATATGGTTGAGTTTTTGTGAGACTTTGAGCAGAAACTCACCGTAGAGGAGCCGTTTGAGTTCATCGCACATGTACAGGTGCGATCTCAGATCGATGACCGAGTCATCGAGGCGCAGAGGGACGATGCGCATCTTACTGAGCTTCGAGAGCAGGCCAGTGATGATGCTGACGCCGACTGGCGAGTTGGTATGGATGGGGGCTTACGTTACCGTGGCCGCCTATGCGTCCCAGATGTCCCTGACTTGAGACGAGAGATTCTCGAGGCTGCGCATTCTACTAGACTCGCGATGCATCCAGGCAGTACAAAGATGTATCGTGACGTGAAGAGGACGTATTGGTGGGAAGGTATGAAGACCCACATAGCTGAGTTCGTGTCCCGTTGTCTCACTTGTCAGCAGGTGAAGGCAGAGCATCACCGACCACCTGGACTTTTGCAGCCTATGCCGATTGCAGAGTGGAAGTGGGATTTCATTTCCATGGACTTCATTTCTGGGTTGCCGAAGATGAGGAAGGGACATGATTCCATTTGGGTGATCGTCGACCGTCTGACGAAGTCTGCGCACTTCCTACCGATTAGAGTTACGAACTCTGCAGACGAGCTGGCTAGATTGTACATCAGAGAGATTGTGCGTCTGCATGGAGTTCCGTTGGAGATCGTGTCGGACAGAGACACGTGGTTCACTTCTATCTTCTGGACTCGCATTCAGGAGGCTATGGGTGTGAAGTTGAAGTTTAGTACTGCCTTCCACCCACAGACGGACGGACAGACAGAGCGAGTGAACCAGATCTTGGAGGATATGTTGCGAGCTTGCGCATTGGACTTCAAGGATAGTTGGGATGACTGTCTTGCATATGCGGAGTTTGCGTACAACAATAGCTTCCAGGCGAGTATCGGTATGGCACCTTATGAGGCGCTGTATGGGCGACCTCGTCGCGCACCGCATTGCTGGTTAGAGGTCGGTGAGCGTAGCTTGATTGGCCTAGAGTTGGTGCAGGCGACGTCAGAGAAGATTGATATTATTCGACGTCGGCTTCTTACAGCGCTGAGCAGACAGAAGAGCTACGCCGATACGAGACGACGGCCACTAGAGTTCACAGTCGGGGATCATGTGTTTTTGCAAGTTTCCCCTATGAATGGAGTCCTTCGGTTCGGGAAGAAGGGGAAGCTGGCACCGCGCTTTATTGGTCCATTCCAGATCCTCGATCGTGTGGGAGCAGTGGCTTACCGATTGGCTTTACCCACGCCCCTCGTGAGCGTCCACAACGTATTTCATGTTTCTATGCTGAAGAAGTACGTTGCTGATCCTTCCCATATCATCATATGGGAGCAGGTGCAGTTAGGAGAGGATGTTACTTATATCCTGCGACCGACACGCATCCTAGATAGGAAGGAGCAGGTACTGCGTAGCAAGGTGATTCCCCTTGTGAAGGTACTATGGACACATCATTCTGAGGAGGAGGCTACTTGGGAGACAGAAGCCGAGATCAGAAAGAACTACCCACAGCTTCTCGAGGAGACGAAAAGGTACAAATTTCGAAGACGAAATTATTTGTTAAGGGGGGTAGATTGTAACGCCCGTGAAAAATCCGTACTTGGGCTCGAGTACCAACTCGACCTGAAATCGCGTAGAATTAAATTCCATGGAAATTAAGCGTAAGTTAGCTAGCGCAACGCTAGAGTAGCTGGGAAATAGTCCCTGATCACTTTAAATACGTTCTACAAGACCCAAATCGAGTAGAACAAACAACTCTACAATACTCTATAACCTCGGATCAAACTCTAAGCAGGTCTGTTCTCTGGACCACATTGAATTTTTATATTGGATTTAGACCGCGCGTCAAAGGTCCGATACCTCCTATCTTAGACCGTTAGAACCGCCCAGCTGGACTTGACAATCATTTCGAAAATCAAGTCAAACCGATAATCACAGACTATTTCGTTGAACCCGGACTGAAGAGACCGCGAACAGGGATAGAATTGGAATTTCAAATTCAAATCTGGCACACGACTTGACGCGTCAGTATTAAGTGTTATGACCGTCAGAATTCATCCAGATTACACCCTCGGATCAGGAAAAATTTCTATTTATTATCATGAGACTTTCAGCCCTGATCAACGTGCGGTGACCGCTGAACTGGAACTGGTCCGCCACGTGCGATCTGCGAACCCTGCCAGACTGAAAACTTAATACGTGCTACATCTGGTACGCACGAGCTTAAGTCCGATCGCAATCGACCAGGGGACCACCAAAAAGCAACTTTTGGACCGAAACAGCCCCGAAATGGATAGGCACCAAGTAAACTTCGTTCCGGATCCTGTTTCTGACGTTTTTAAGCTTATAAAAGGGCTTGAAACCCTCATTTCCCTCTCCCATCTGAAAATTGCAAACCCTAGGATAAAGGAGACAGAGTTTGAGAGGAAGAGTAGAAGGGATTTTTCCCGCTTCCGAGCCGCCGATTGCTACTGCTTCAGCGACTCTTCCCAATCACCTGGCTGGTGATTTCTCCACTTTTTCAAGTATGAAATGACCCTAAAAGTTTCTGATTTAGGGATTACTTAGATTCGTAGCGTGTTAGCTAACGTATTTCGTAAAACAGGTTCTCCTACTGCCGTAGACGAAGCGTACACGCTCCGTTCAAAATCCCGCTTTCGTAAGACTTAAGGTGAGGATTTTAGACGCTTTGATTGACGATTTACAACGCTTTCAATGTCGTTTAATAGTAGATTATCGACGGCACCGCCGTTTGACGTGTACAACATGCTCTCCGTTTCCTGTTTCGTAAATTAACGAAGAATATGAGATTTAGGGCATTTTAGTCACTTGTAGGAAGTACGGTCTACATCCATATTTTACTGATGTGAATGACATGGTTTGTTGTCGCATTAGGAAGTTAGAAATGCGTGTATAATTAGTTTGGCGAAGAGATTCGCCTAGTTGCGCACTTCGGGTCGACATGCTATATGTAGACTTAAGTGTGTAGTGTATGTGTTTGTATAAATGATTGTATTAGTATGTATTGACCTAAATGATGTTATGAATTAGTTTGAGATGGATTTCTCAATTAATATGCTGACCTAAATGATTTTCTACATGTTGACTAAATGCATGATTTCATTACGTGCATGGAATATATGTGCTTGAAGATTTGCTTAAGTTGAATGTTATAACATGTGCTAACATGCTCATATGATTGTATTTCAATTCCAATACTTTTACATATATTGCTGATGTGATTCCCTAAGTGTTTGGGACTAGACTTAGTCCAGGCAGTCGGTAACCGAGCGAATTCGTGGCTGACTGGTCATAGCCACGAACGACGCGTCGATGAACGTGTTCGTGTTTAGAGTTGGCGGTAGTGGTTAGGCCACGCGAAGTGTTTTACGCACTTCATGTCGTTCGACTTGAGATGCGATCGCGCTAGTCGAGCCCGTCAAGCAACCCGACTGGCCGATGTATGTTCACCTTGTATGAGTCATAACTGCTTGAACCTAGGGTACTGAACTTACCATTGTAAACCCTGTTAATCATGGTACCTTGATCCACGAAGACTCATGAGCCGGGCATGGTGGTATGGGACACCGTGGTCGAGCTGTCGGCCTACGCTGGGGCCACAAACCTCTCCGTAGTGACCAGTGAGCACCTAGACTCGTGAGCAGATTATGGTGGTATGGGACACTATATTCTAGCTGTCGGCCTACACTGATCCGGCGACGAGCCCTTTGTAGTGACCGCGAGCGTATTCTGAGTCCACGGGAGGTGACGACCCTTCCGTTACAGTAGAGTACAGTAGGTCTGTATTGATAAGGTGATGGGGGAGCGGTGCAACGAGTGCGAGCAACAGCCCTGACAGCCCTTGCAGTGACCTACAAAATATACATCGTATGAGATTACTAGGAGTGACGACCCTAAACAAGATCTGTGTTGGGATTGATACAAGGGAAGTACCTTAGTTTCCCAATCCTGCTGTTTGAATGGACTAATAACAACTTGGAAATCATATCACCATAGCATTGCATGTGCCTGGAAGATGTGGAGCACTCTAGGGAGTGTGGCATGCCGCGGTCGTAAGATGTTGCCGCATGAGGGAGATCGTCGGTGAGGGCATACATCACGTCATGTCATCTTGCATTAACAACAGTATTAGGATTGTCTGATTTACTGCTTTACTATTATCGCATGATTGAATTGTGAATATGCTAATCCTTGCTCTATGATTCCACTGAGTTGATCACTCATTCCCACGTTACGGGATGGTGTTTGCAACACCCACCAGACCTTGTTGTAGATGCAGGTGAGGCCGAGATCCAGGAGGTGGAGCCAGAGATCGACGAGGACCAGGATGAGTTCTCGTATATGCAGTATCACGACGGCTTCCCGTAGGCGACCTGGATCGATGGGGTTTCAGTGGGACTATTTTGAACATTTTACTTTTGTTCATTTGTATGTATATGAGGCTCAGAGATGTAGTCATACTTTGGAGACAGATGAGATTTACCTTGTTTTCCATACAGTGATATATATATTGTTTAGTCTTCCGCTTGCTTTTATCACTGGATCTGAAGTATGAATTGCAGTTTTGGTATACTTTTACTCATGTGAATGCTTTAAATCAGACAACATTGAATCATAACTATTTTTGTTGCATAAGTGACGGTCTGGAACTCGGGAGTTGAGTTTATACACGACCCCCGATTTTCAGGGTGTTATACTTACATCGCCGCCGACTCTGCTAGGGGCATATAGACTTGCGCTGCTCGTACGGTGGGAAGATCAGACATATAGATCGGTACTGCTTTATTAGTATGAGGGACAACATATTTTTGCCACCTCAGAGGATCAACCGCCAGCTTCCTTAGACCATATCAGCACCACCTTTACGGTTAGCACCAGCGCATCCATGTTTCAGGCCACCTGCACCTCACTTCAGTCACCTCAACGACCTATGGTACCACCACCGAACAGCCCACAACAGGCTCGAGTACACGCGCTTATAGATGAAGCGCCCGAGGTATACTTAGCATCAAGATCTTTTGAGGTTTCTGCTCACATCCAAGGTACTCTCGTCTTCTTATTGGTGGACATCGGGTCCACTACTTCCATCATATCATGTGCGGCCATCAAGAGAATAGGGCTGGACACTGTTCCTAGGAAGGGAGTGAAGGTCCTCGCCACCACCGGGACTTTTACTGATGTTACTAGAATTTACGAGGGTTGCTTGATAAACTTAGGAAGTAGGACGATACTGGTTGATCTGATAGTCATTCCCCTATATCATCATGACGTTATTCTCGGTATGGACTAGCTTACTGAGGTGCGAGCAGAGATTGATTGCGAGGCTAGGGTGGTGACAGCCTACGAACCTGAGGGCATGGATTTTACTTTCCCTATCCAGGTTAGTCACCCTTCCCATTTAAGTTGTTACACTTCTCTATTAGATGGTACTAACGGTCTGACGTTGGGGGATACACTTATGGTTCAGGACTTCCTAGACATATTTAAGAAGATCCCGGGACTACCTCATCGGCGCGAGATCGGCTTTACTATCGATCTTGTATCTGGTGTGACACTTATTTCATTGCCAACATATCGTATGCCTCTATGTGAGATGGAGGAACTGAGGAGACAGATTGATGCATTGTCAGAGGCAGGCTTTATACGACCGAGTATGTCCCCTTGGGGAGCGCCTGTATTGTTTGTGAAGAAGAAAGATGGATCCCTGCGATTATGTATTGATTATCACAGGTTGAACCAGGTGACAGTGAAGAACAAGTATCCCTTGCCCAGGATTGATGATCTATTTGATCAGTTGAAGGGGGCACAATATTTTTCAAAGATAGATTTATAGTCAGGATATCATCAGTTGTGCGTCAGGGATGAGGACATGCATCAGACAGCCTTCAAGACTAGTTTTGGGCATTACTAGTTCCTTGTGATGTCGTTCGGCCTTACGAACGCACCGGCTGTGTTCATGGACCTGATGAACAGGGTATTTTGACTGATTCTGTTCCGATTCATCATCGTATTTATAGATGACATTTTGATATACTCCATGAGTCGAGAAGAGCATGAGGAACACCTAAGAGGGGTCTTGTATACTCTCAGGAGAAATCATCTTTTTGCACAGTACAAGAAGTGTGACTTTTGGAAAGAGGAAGTCAAGTTCCTCATACATGTGGTGTCCAAGGAAGGGATAGCGGTTGACCTCGCTAAGGTACTCGCGGTTCAGGACTGGGAGTATCCCGATTCAGTTACCGAGGTGAGGAGTTTTCTTAGCCTAACAGGTTATTATCGACGATTCATTCAGGATTTCTCCAAGATTGCCAGACCGCTGTCTCATTGACACAGAAGGATCTGAAGTTCGTCTGGAATGAGAAGGTGGAAGCAGCTTTTCAGGAGCTGAAGGACAAGTTGACGTCCGCCTCTGTGCTAGTATTGTCAGAGTAAGGGGTTAAGTATACTATATACACTGACGCGTCTTGCATTGGCCTGGGTTGTGTCCTTATGTAAAAGGACTTGGTGATTGCTTATGCCTTGAGACAGTTGAGGAAACACCAGGAGAATTACCCTACACATGACCTAGAGTTAGCAGTCGCCATCTTCGCACTGAAGCTCTGGAGACATTACCTCTATGGAGAGGAGTTCGAGCTCTTTTGTGACCACAAGAGCCTCAGATACATATTCACTCAGCAGGACCTGAATATGAAGCAACGGAGATGGATGGAGACCTTGAAGGACTTTAAGTTCGAGGTTTCCTATCATCCGGGCAAGGAGAACCTTATGGAAGACGCGTTGAGCCGCAAGAAGACCATAGAGTTTGTGGCTCCACTGATGATAGCAAAATGGGACATGGTTGAGTTTGTACGAGACTTTGAGTAGAACCTCATGATGGAGGAGCTATATAAGGTCATCTCACATATTCGAGTACAGTCCGTCATTGACGATAGGATTATCGCGGCTCAGGCAGACGATGGGCTATTGGCGAAGATGAGGGAGTGAGTTAGTGCAGATGAGGACTCAGAGTGGAGTGTTACTATGGATGGGGACTTACGTTATCGTGGCCGCCAGAAGCGGTTGGACGATTTGTGTGATTTAGGCTTTATCCATCTGAAAAGTTTACCGTGAAGAGCGCTGGTATTCTTTGTGAAGAAGAAGGATGGCAGCCTGAGGCTTTGTGTAAATTACCACAAGCTCAACAAGGTCACGATCAAGAATAAGTACCTTCTCCCGAGGATCAATGATTTGTTTGATCAGCTACAAGAGGTAAAGTTCTTTTCGAAGATAGATTTTCTGTCCAGTTATCATCAGGTTCGGGTCCGAGATAAGGATATCCCAAAGACAACCTTCAGGATGTATTATGGTCATTTTGAGTTCTAGGTCATGTCCTTCGGATTGACCAATATGCCCACACTATTCATGCAGTTGATGAATGAGGTCTTTCATCCATATCTCAACCAGTTTATTGTGGTGTTCATCGACGACATTCTGATATATTCGAGGACCTGTGAGGAGCATGAGCGGCATCTAGAGATTACCTTCATGCACACCAGCTTTAAGTGAAGCTAGAGAAATGCGAGTTCTGGCAGGAGGAGGTAAAGTTCCTCAGTCATGTGGTGACGAGGTAGGGAGTCGCAGTGGACCTCTCAAAGATTGATGCGGTGCGTTAGTGGGGCTAGCCCATGAATGCGTCCGAGATCCACAGTTTCCTTGGTTTGACGGGCTACTGCAGACGTTTCATTGAGGGATTCTCTTGTATTGTAGCCCTGTTGACCAGGTTGACCCGAAAGGTGATGGGTTCATTTGGAGCAACACTTATGAGCAGGCATTTGTGGAGTTGAAGGACCGCATCACATCCACTCATGTCCTTACTATTCCCTTTAGGAATGATGGATTTGTTGTATTTACTGATATTTCGTGATTTGTCTTGGGTGCTGTCCTGATGAGGCACAGGAAGCCGGTGACTTATGCATCTCGCCAGCTCAAGGTCCATGAGATGAACTACCCCACATATGATTTGGAGCTGGCAGCAGTTGTCTTTGCACTGAAGGTGTGGAGGCACCATGTCTATGGGGTGAGATTCAAGCTTTTCTCCAACCATAAGAGTTTGGAGTATCTATTCTCTTAGTCTGAGCTAAACATGAAGCAGATGTGTTGGATGGAGCTCCTAAAGGACTATGATTTTGATCTTCAGTACCACCCGAGTAAGGCGAACGTGGTGGCGGATGGCCTCAGTCGTTAACTACGAGTTCTAGTGATGCACATGATGATTTAGGAGTGAAAGATGCTCAAGGATGTGTCAGCGTTTGACTTCAAGATCGGCTTACAGTCTTCTATTGTGCAGTTATCGAGCCTATCGATTCAACCCTCTCTTGTCGCAAGGGTGATCGAGGCTCAGCAGGCAGATGAGTCAATGCAGAGTTATCAGGCAGAGGCAGCATCTGAGAATCAGTCAGATTGGAAGATTGGTTCTGATGGTGGACTTCGCTTCAGAGGCTGATTACGTGTCCTAGATATTCATGAGTTATGCAGAGATCTTATGACTGAGGCACATTGATCGCGGTTCTCTATCCACCTTAGCTCGACAAAGATATATCACGATATGAGGCGTCAATATTTTTGAACAGGGATGAAGCGCCAGATAGCCAGTTTTGTGGCCGAATGTGATACATGCCAGCGTGTCAAAGTCGATCATCAGAGACCCCCAGGTCCCTTGCAGCTGTTGAGCATCCCGTTATAGAAGTGGGAGTAGGTATCCACTGATTTTATCATGGGTTTGTTGAGGACTTGGTGCGATCATGATGCCATCTGGGTTGTCATTAATCGTCAAATGAAGTTGGTATATTTTCTTGAGATTCGAACGACCTGGACTTTGGATAGGCTTATGAGGTTATTCATTGAGGAGATTGGTAGACTGTACGGTGTTCCAGGTTTGATTGTTTTAGACCAAGACCGGAGGTTCACGTCTTAGTTTTGAGGGTACTTCCAGATGGCAATGGGGTCTGTTTTGCAGCTTAGCACCGTGTATCATCCGCAAACTCATGAGCAAACCGAGAGAGTTAACCAGATCCTTAAAGATATGTTTACGGATTGCGTGATTGATTTCTCGGGTAGATGGGACGAGCACCTTTGATTAGCTGAGTTCGCATATAACAACAGCTATCAGGCGACCATTAGCATGACTCCTTTTAAGGCATTATATAGCAGACCGTATAGATCTTCAAGTTGTTGGAACGAGGTTAGAGAGTAGCGTCTCCTAGGTCCCAAGCTTGTGCAGCAAACATCAGAGGTCATTGACATCATCAGGCAGAGGGTGCGCATAACTCTGAGCCAAAAGTAGAATTTTGTTGATCGTTGGCGTCATCCCTTGGAGTTTACCATTAGGGACCATGTATATCTCAAGGTCTCACCCATGAAGGGTTTGGTTCATTTTGGAGTGAAGGGCAAGCTTGCCCTGAGATTCATAAGACCTTTCAAGATCACTGGGCACGTTGGCGTCTTAGCCTATCGGCTTGCCTTACCATCTCAGTTGTCTGGTATCCATAATGTTTTTCACGTCTCTATGTTGAGTAAGTGTGGGTTAGACATTATTCCCGTTATTGATTAACATCCATTGGAGGTTCGTGAGGTGTAACACCCCAGATTTTGGCCAATCTGGGATTTGACGTCCTTAGGCAGTGGGTTAATCAAAACACCTGAAAAATTGCTCAGAACCCAATTCCATAGCCAAAGAAACCACTTAGGATTAATTCCTTTAGAAACTAAGCATAAGTTAGCTAGCGCAACGCTGGAGTAGCTGGGAAATAGTCCCTGATCACTTTAAATATATTCTACAAGACCCAAATCGAGTAGAACCAATGACTCTATAATACTCTATAACCTCAGATCAAACTCTAAGCAGGTTTGTTCTCTGGACCACTTTAAAATTTTGTATTGGATCTAGACCGCGCGTCAAAAGTCCAATACCTCCTATCTTAGACCGTTAGAACCGCCTAGCTGGACTTGACACTCATTTCGAAAATCAAGTCAAACCGATAATCACAGACTATTTCATTGAGCCCGGACTGAAGAGAGTGCGAATAGGGATAGATTTGGAATTTAAAATTCAAATCTGGCACACGACTTGACGCGTCAGTATTAAGCGTTCTGACCGTCACAATTCAGCCAGATTACACCCTCGGATCAGGAGAAATTTCTATTTTATATCATGAGACTTTCAGCCTTGATCTACGTGCGGTGATCGCTGAACTGAAACTGGTCCGCCACGTGCGATCTGCGGACCCAGCCGGACTAAAAACTTAATACGTGCTAGATCTGGTACGCGTGAGCTTAAGTCCGATCGCATTCGGTCAGGGGACCACCAGAAAGTATCTTTTGGACTGAAACAGCACCGATTTGGATATGCACTAAGTGAACTTTGTACCGGAGCCTATTTCGAGCAAGTTTGGGCTTATAAAAGGGGTTGAAACCCTCACTCCTCTCTCCCATCCGAATTTGCAAAAATCCCTAGATTGGGAGAGAGAAAAGGTGAGAGTTTGTGGGAGAAGGTGGGAGAGAATTCCCTGCTGCTTGTGCCACGTGCTGTACGTGCTTAGGCAACGCACTCCGATCACTTTCCCGGCGATTCCTCCGCTTTCTCAGGTAAGAAAATACCCTAGAAGTTGCTGATTTGAGGTTCCTTTCATTTCCTAGCGAAGTAGCTAATAGAACTTGTGTATTAGGTTCTCTAATCGCCGTAGACGAAGCGTATACGCTCCGTTCGAACTCACACCCCAAAAAGGGAAAAGGTGCGGATTTTAGACGCTTTGATTGACTGTTTCCAAAGCTTTCAATGTCGTTTAATAGTAGATTCTCGATGGCAACGCCGTTTGACATGTACAACATACTGTCGGTTTCCTTTTTCGTAAACCAACGAAGAATATGAGATTTAGGGCATTTTAGTCATTTGTAGGAAGTACTGTTTTCATGCATATTTTGCTGATGTGATGACATGGCTTCTCATCGCATTAGGATATTAGGAATGCGTGCATAATTAGTTTTGCGAAGAGATTCACCTAAATGCGTACTTCGGGTCGACATACTATATGTAGACTTAAGTGTGTAGTGTAAGTGTTTGTATAAATGCTTGTATTAGTATGTATTGAATTAAATGATGTTATGGATTAGTTTGAGATTGGTTTCTCAATTAATATGCTGATGTGAATGATTTGCTACATGTTAGTTATATGCATGGTTTCATTGTATGTATGAAATGCATGTACTTGATGATTTACTTAAGTTCTATGTTATAACATGTGTTAACATGCTCACATGGTTGTATTTCAATTCCAATACTCTCATATGATTTGCTGATGTGATTCCTTAATTGTTTGGGACTATGCTTAGTCCAGGCAGTCGGTAACCGAGAGAATTCGTGGTTAGCTTATCCTCGCCACGAACGACGCGTCGATGAACGCGAGCCGTGTTCTGGAGTTGGCGGCAGTGGTTAGGTCACACGAAGTATTTTACGCACTTCATGTTGTCAACTTGAGATGCGATCACGCTAGTCGAGCCCGTCAAGTAACCCGACTGGCCATTGTATGTTCACCCTGCATGAGTCATAACTGCTTGAACCTAGGGTACTGAACTTACCATTGTAAACCCTATTAACCATGGTACCTTGATCCACGAAGACTCATGAGCCGGGCATGGTGGTATGGGACACCGTGGTCGAGCTGTCGGCCTACGCTGGGGCCACAAACCTCCTCGTAGTGACCAGTGAGCACATAGTCTCGTGAGCAGATTATGGTGGTATGGGACACTATATTCTTATTGTCGGCCTACACTGATCAGGAGACGAGTCCTTTGTAGTGACTGCGAGAGTATTCTGAGTCTACGGGAGGCGACGACCCTTCAGTAGCAGTAGAGTACAGTAGGCCTGTATTGATAAGGTGATGGGAGAGCGGTGCAACAAGTGAGAGCAACAGCCCTGGCAGCCCTTGCAGCGACCTACAAAATATACATCGTATGAGATTACTAGGAGTGACGACCCTAGACAGGATCTGTGTTGGGATTGATATAAGGGAAGTACCTAAGTTTCCCAATCCTGCTATTTGAATGGACTAATAATAACTCAGAAATCATATCACCATAACATTGCATGTGCCTGGAAGATGTGGAGCACTCTAGGGAGTGTGACATGCCGCGGTCGTAAGATGTTGCCGTATGAGGGAGATCGTCGGTGAGGGCATACATCACGTCATGTCATATTACATTAACAACAGTATTAGGATTGTTTGATTTACTGCTTTACTATTTTTGCATGATTGATTTGAGAACATGTTAATCCTTGCTCTATTATTCCACTGAGTTAGCTACTCACTCCCACGTTACGGGACGGTGTTCCTGGACACCCACCAGACCTTTTTGTGATTGCAGATGATGGCGCGGCCTGTGAGGCGGAGCCAGACTTGATGATGATGAGGAGGATCCCTCCTTTATGCGTGTTCTGATCGACGGGATTACAGGGAGGTCGATTAGATTCCTTGACACTTGTCATTTTATATGTTTAGAGCACTCATGTATATTCTTTTGCTTACTTTTGAAGTATACATGTATGTGTATAACCTGGTAACATGTTCACACTCTAGAGACATACAACAGTTTATATATGTTATACATGCTCTTACAGACTTCCGCTGGTTAATTTAACTGTCTCTGGAGTATGATATGATGTTCTGGCTTAATCTCATTCATGTTTAATACATTATCACAGACAACATTCAATCATACATATCTACATTGCATAAATAACATTTTGGAACTCGGGAGTTGGGTTTTTGCTCGACCCCCCGATTTTTGGGATGTTACATGAGGACACTTCTTACATTGAGCAGCCGGTTTGTATCCTTGATCGGAAGGAACAGGTCCTCTAAACCAAGGTCATTCCCTTGGTGAAGGTGCAGTGGGGCCATCATAGTATGGATGAGGTGTCTTGGGAGCGTGAGGCAGAGATTCGAGAGCACTATCTCCATGTTTTTGATGTTTGATTGTATGTGGTATTGCGTTTTGATTATATATGATGTTATGTTTTCTATTTCCATATGAGTTATGTTTAGTTGCAATGGTAGTATAAATTTTGAGGATGAAATTTTTATTAGGTGGGGAGAGTTGTAAGGCCCGTATCTTAGTCTGTATCATTCCATAGACTCCCGCGATCCTTCCCATCGAATTTCAGTAACCCATGACCTATAATCGACGTTTGCACACCGCCCTAAGTTTTATGCCGTATATCTGAGTCGGCTTAATTGAAGTGTAACACCCTGAATTTTTTACCAACCTGGAATTAGACGTCCTTAGGTAATGGGTTAACCATTTCACTCTCAATGATCAATCCCAAGGTCTAAAAATCAAATTTTCCCTATTTCCTTCAAAATCTCACCCTTCACCACCTCATTCTTCGAATTTCTCTAAGTACTTCCATCTTAACCACAAATTCTCAAGTCTAAATAGTAAAGACCACTAATCCTAAGGTCTTCATGATGAAGAACAATACCGAAACTAAAACTTATAATGAATAGTAAATAACTGGGTAAAATAGACTTTTATCCTTAACCTTTTAGAATCTAACAAAATAAATAGGTTAGTTGGATATATTAGTGTCTCCTACCCTAAAATCATATGCTACATGATGCATAAACTCATTCCGTGTTGCAAATTAGCCCTGAAACACCTCGGACGGAGTCGTGGGCCTATCCAGGCCAATGTACAATGAACCAAGGTGGGAACCATACTTTTTTGGGACCCTGGGGGCAGGGGGAACCAACCCCATAGGGCGGAAGTCGCCAGTTGTGAGTTTGGTCGGCGATGGCATCCCCGGTTCCGCGATGCATCGCCGGTCAAAATCATCGGTTGAGTCTGGGCTTTGGGCTGGAGGTGTTTGGGGGCTAGAGTAGCCCCCTGGTATGCGGGCCGTTCGTTAAAAACACCCCAATCAAGTACTTCCTTCACAAAGTGACCCTCCAAGCTCTCCTTTTGCTCCAAATGTCCAAGTTTTAGTAAAAACCATCCCTCCAAACTCTTTCTTCTTTCGTTTCCAAATACCCTCAATCCACCCTTCGAATTTCATCTCAAACAGAGATCATTATAGGCTACTTCCTTTAGAAATCTAAAGAGAATCACCTAGCGCTGCACTAGATGACCTGTGAAATTCGCACCAATCACTTTCAATACCATCTACTAGAGCCAAAACGTATAGGATAGGTGACGGTACAATACCGTAAAGCCTGGGATCAAACTCTATTCCCGATTGCTCTCTGGAGCACCTTGGAAACTTTGTATCGGCTCTGGATCGCACATCGGAAGTCCGATTACCCCGAACTTAGACAATCCTGACCGCCTAGTTGGACTTGACGTTCATCTCAAAAATCAAGTCCAACTGATGTCCTGACGCTATTTTACTGGGTTCGGAGTGAAGAGTGTGAGAAATAAATATAATTTATGAAATCTGGCACGTCCGCTTGCGCGCTCTTTCTAAGCATTCTGACCGTCAGAATCTGATCCAAATACACCCTCGGATCAGGGAATATTTCCCACTCAGGTCAGTATACTTGGAATCCCTGATCAAATTTTCGTAACTGTTGAACTAAAACTGATCCGCCACGGTCGATTTGGATATCCGCTCGGACTGAAAACTCTACATGACCTAGATCCAATGTCAGGGAGCTTAAGCCCGACCACATTCAGTCACAGGACCTCCAGAAATGCTCCATTGGATCAGAACAAGCCCTCTTTGGTTACAAAATAAGTCTACCTTGGCCCCAAGTCTATTTTGGTCATGTTTAGGCTTATAAAAAGGGCTTAAACCATTGCTTTTTCATTCCATACAAATTTGGCGACAGAAGAGAGAAAAGAGAGAAAGGGAGGGAGATTTGGAGCTCTCTCTTGGGAGTCTTCCCTGCAGCTCCATTTTCCATAGCCGCCGCTTCTGCACCGCCATTCTGGTGTTTTCAGCTTCATTCTAGGTAAGAAAACCCTAACCTCAACCTGTTTTAGAGATTCCTTCGATACATGTAGCGAAGTAGCTGATGTATCTTGTGCTATAGGTCGCATTTACGCCGTTGACGAAGTGTACACATTCTATTCGAATCGTTACGCTTCTACGACAAAAGGTGAGGATTTTAGACGCTTTGATTGACTGATTTCAAAGCTTTCAATGTCGTTTAATAGTAGATTATCGACGGCAACGCCGTTTGACATGTACAACATGCTGTCCGTTTTCCATTTCGCATACGTACGGTGAATATAAGATTTAGGGCATTTTAGTCATTTGTAGGAAATACAGTATACATCCGTATTTTGCTGAAATGATTGTCATGGCTATTTGTCGTGTTATGATATTAGAAATGCGTGTATGATCCGTTTGGTGAAGAGATTCGCCCTAATGCGCACTTTGGGTCGACATACGCTATGTAGACTAAAGTGTGTAGACTAAGTATTTGTATAAATGTTTGTATTAGTATGTATTGAGTAAATGGTGTTGTAAATTAATTTTGAGAATGAATTCTCAATCCGCCTAATGTGGTATACGATTTCCTACATGTTTGCTATATGAAATGATTTCCTTATATGTATGGAATACATGTGTTGGTTGATTTGCTTACTTTGTATGTTATAACATGTGTTAACATGTTTGTATTGTTGAACTTCAATTCTATTACTCTCATATGATCACTGGTATGGATTACACATGTCTAGGGCTATGCTTTAGTCCAGGCAGTCGATAATGGATTGAATTAGTGGTGGGCTTCTATTCACCACAGAGGACGCGTCGATGAACGCGAGTCGTGCTTTGAGTTGGCGGCAGTGGTTAGGCCACACGAAGTGTTTCATGCACTTCATGTCGCTCAACTTGAGATGCGTTCGTACTAGTCGAGCCCGTCAAGTAACCCGACTGACCATTGTATGTTCAACCTATATGAGTCATAACTGCTTGAACCTAAGGTACTGAACTTACCATTGGAAACCCTGTTAACCATGGTACCTTGATCCATAAAGACTCATGAGCCGGGCATGGTGGTATGAGACACCGTGGTCGAGCTGTCGGCCTACGCTGGGGCCACAAACCTCCCCGTAGTGACCAGTGAGCACCGTACTCTGAGCAGATTATGGTGGTATGGGACACTATATTCTTGTATCGGCCTACACTGATCAGGTGAACCCTTTGTAGTGACCTTGAGTTTATCCTGACACCGCATGGGGGCGACGAGTCCTGACACAGTCTTAAGGATAATTAGGCCTGTATTGATAAGGTGATGGGGGAGAGGTGCAACGAGTGCGATCAACAGCCCTGGTTGCCCTTACAGCGACCTACAAATTTAACATCGTATGAGATTACTAGGAGTGACGACCCTAGACAGGATCTGTGTTGGGATTGATATAAGCAAAGTACCTTAGTTTTCCAATACTGCTGTATGAAAAGGACTAATAATAACTCGATAATCATATCCACATCACATTGCATGTGCCTGGAAGATGTGGAGCACTGAGCGGAACGCAAGTATGCTGCGGGCATAAGATAGTGCCGTATGAGGGAGAATGTCGGTGAGGGCATCCATCATGTCATCTCATGCATACATTAACAACAGTATCTAGGAATGTTTGATTGATTGCTTTACTATTATCACATGATTGATTTGAGAACATGCTAATCTTTGCTCTATGATTCCATTGAGTTAATTACTCACTCCCACGTTATGGGACGGTGTTCCGGACACCCACCAGACCCTTTTGTAATTGCAGATGATGGCGCGGCCTGCGAGGAGGAACCAGACTTGATGATGATGAGGAGGATCCCTCCTTTATGCGTGTTCTGATCGACGGGATTACAGGGAGGTTGATTAGACGCCATGACACTTGTCATTTTATATTTTTGGAGCACTCATGTATATTCTTTTCTTTCCATTTTTGGAGTATACATGTATTTAATTAACCTGGTAACATGTTCACACTCTGGAGACTTACAATTAATTATATATTTTATATATATATATCAAAGTCTTTCGCTTGCTAATTTAACTATCTCTAGAGTATGATATGCTGTTTTGGCTTAGTCTCAATCTTGTTTAATGCCATTCTATAGACAACATGCATTTATCATTATCTATATTGCATAAGTGATGTTCTAGAACTCGGGAGTTGGGTTTCTATCCTACCCCCGATTTTCGGGGTGTTACATCAAGACTTGTACCATTGCAACCGTACCGTCGTCGTGGTTCCAATGCCGCATCTTGCACATCGATTTGATACCCTGGACAGGAGATGTGGGTCCATGTTTATCTTGAAGAAACGCTGTGCATTTACGAACCTAAGAAAATCTCTACCACTCATCCAATCAATCAATTAATCAAAGTACACGATCCATGCTTTCTTTCTTCCCAAGTCAAGCAACCTTTCTTAAGTCAACTCTCAACTCATATCCATCACTCACAAACATCACCTCTCTCTTACAACCACCATTTCTCTTCACATTTTCCAAGCAATAAATAAAAAGGAGGTGCACGTCCAATCACTTCCAAGAGAGAAAAGTATGGTGTGTGGCCCACTTCCTACCCCTTCATTTCTCATCATTTTCCATCAAAGTGAGACACAAAGAGATTGGCACTCCATTGGACCAAGAAGATCGAACGGTGGGTATTTTATAGGCTTAGATTTTATGTTTTAATTATGGGTCAAGTGGGGCCTACCGATTGATGGTATGGATCTCACTTTGGACCCTAAATGTGGTCGATGGTCAACCATGATTCACATAATTATTCCACGATGGGGCCATTCTCCATAGACCCCATCATGATGTTTACTTTTCTAAGTTTAAAAAAGGTCATCTAGACCTTTCATTTTAGTGGAGAAGGAATCTCCACTATTGATTTTAAATTTGGTGGGCCCACATGTATTGGGACCCACTTGACGTGTGATTGAATGCATGGAAAGGGAGGGCTTATAGTGGCGGAGCCCTCCACATTATCTCTCTCTCTCTCTCTCTCTCTCTCTCTCTCTCTCTCTCTTTCTTTCTCTCTCTCTATATTTCTCTCTCTCTCTCTCTTTCTTTCTCTCTCTCTCTCTATATTTCTCTCTCTCTCTCTCTCCTACCCTTATTTTGTGGCCCACATGATGAGTGTAAGTGATATCCAGACCGTCTATCCAGGGGACCATTTGGCTGTCCAAACATGGGAACCAACCCACCTTGCTACCCTTTTTGTTTGGAGGGTCCAGATGATGGAGAAATACAAATATAGGTGGACCCTAGCATGGTCAAAGGGGGCCCGCCCATAACTTACTAGATGTCCGCTGTCCAGACCGTCTAGCAAGGTCTGGACGCTCCCTGTGAAAAACAAAAATGTATAGCTTGATTCAAATTTTTGGGTGGGCCGCTCATGTAGGCACCATCTTGATGTATGAATCTAAATCACGTCATCCATCCTATCTCTTAGCTCATTTTAGGCATTGAGATGAGAAATGAAGCAAATTCGATTATTTGCTTCTACGTTAGGTGGTGGGCATGTACCGTGGGTCCTAGCCGTGGGCCCCACCATTGTAACACCCCGAAAATCGGGGGTCGGGTAGAAACCCAACTCCCAAGTTCTAGAACATCACTTATGTAACATTTTCAATGCTGGATGAATGTCGGTTGTAATAGTGCAAGAAACATGAAGTGAATTAAGCTAAAACAACATATCATACTCCAGAGACAGTTAAATTATGCAAGCGGAAGACTGTGATAGTATGTATAACATATATAAACTGTTGTAGGTCTCCAGAGTGTGAACATATTACCAGGTTAAATATATACATGTATACTCCGAAAATGAATAAAAAGAATATACATGAGTGCTTCAAAAGTGTAAAAAAAAGATAAGTGTCATGGCATCTAATCAACCTCCCTGTAATCCCTTCGGTTAGAACACGCATATAGGAGAAATCCTCCTCATCATCATCAAGTCCGGCTCCACTTCACAAGCAGCGTCATCATCTGCAACTAAAACAGGGACTGGTTGGTGTGCGCGACACCGTCCTGTAACGTGGGAGTGAGTAATCAACTCAATGGAATCATAGAGCAAAGATTAACATGTTATCAAATCAATCACGTGTTAATAGTAAAGCAAACAATCAACCATCCCTAGGTACTGTTGTTAATGCAAGCATGAAATGACATGATGGATGCCCTCACCGACATACTCCCTCATGCAGCACCATCTGCGTCCGCGACATGCTTTCTTCCCGCAGTGCTCCACATCTTCCAGGCACATGCAGTGCGATATGGATAATGATTACCGGGTTGTTATTAGTCCTTTTCATATAGCCGGATTAAGAAATTAGGGTACCTTCCTTATATCAATCCCAACACAGATCCTGTCTAGGGTCGTCACTCCTAGTAATCTCATACGATGTTATCTTTATAGGTCACTGCAAGGGCTGCCAGGGCTGTTGCACGCACTCGTTTCTCCTCTCCCCCATCACCTTATCAATACAAGCCTATTTATATGCTTAAGACTGCATCAGGACTCGTCGCCCCCATGCGGTGTCAGGATAAACTCAAGGTCACTACAAAGGGCTCGTCACCAATCAATGTAGGCCTACAACAAGAATATAGTGTCCCATACCACCATAATCTGCTTAGAGTAGGGTGCTCACTGGTCACTACGGGAAGGTTTGTGGCCCCAGTGTAGGCCTACAGCTCGACCACGGTGTCCCATACCACCATGCCCGGCTCATGAGTCTTTATGGATCAAGGTACCATGGTTAACAGGATTTTCAATGGTAAGTTTAGTACCCTAGGTTCAAGCAGTTATGACGAATACAAGGTGAATATACAATGGTCAGTCAGGTTACTTGGTGAGTCCGACTAGCACGATTCCACGTTGAATTGACCGACATGAAGTGCACAAGCACTTTTTGTGGCCTGACCACTGTCGATGACTCTAGTACGACTCGGGTTCGTCATGCACATCCTTCGTGGTGAATAGAATCCACCCACGAATTCTAAACTATTACCGACTGCCTGGACTAGAGTATAGCCCCAAGCACATGTAATGTGAAACAGTAATCAGATGAGAGAGGCAGAATTGAAATACAAGAAATTCCAGCATGTTATCAGCATGTTGTAACGTACATCATAAGCAGTTAACCAAACATGAGTATTTCACACATAAGGTAACCAATTCAAATACAAAAAGTATGGAGGAAATCATGTGCATCATTAAATTGGTTGAGAATCCATTCTCAACGCTAATCTACAACACCACTTACTCAATACTTACTAATACAGACATTTATACAAACACTTAGTCCACACAATTCCAGCGTACTTGACGTATGTTGATTTCAACATATAATATGACAGATCCTTATATCAAGGAGTTGTCTAGTACACACAATCATGTTCTTACATTCAAAACATTTAGCAGGCATAAATCATATTGATTTAGGCATTTCAACAAACACTTAGTCTACACACATTAGTCTACATAGCATATGTCGGCCAATATGTGCATTAGGGCGAATCTCTTCGCCAAACAGATCATACAACCATAACTAGTATAAAAACACGGCAAATACCCATGGCAATCATGTCGGCAAAATACGTACGTATACAGTATTTCCTATAAATACCTAAAATACCCTAAATCTCATATTTCTCGTACGCAGTCGAAATGGAAAACGGACAGCATGTTGTATATGTCAAACAACGTTATCATCAATAATCTACTATTAAATGACATTGAAAGCTTTGAAATCAGTCAATCTAAGCATCTAAAATCCTCACCTTACGTCGTAGGAGCGTAATGAATCGAATAGGGACTCTACGTTGTCGTCAACGACTGATTGGCAACCTACAACACAAGGTGAGTCAGCTACTTAGCCGCTTGTACCCATAGGAGCCTTAAAACAGGTTAGGGTTAGGATTTCTTACCTAAGAATGGAGCTGAAAACACCGGAATGGCGGTGCAGAAGTGGCGGCTTTGGAATATGGAGCAGCAGGGAAGAATCCCAGGAGAGAGCTCCAAATCTCCCTCCCTTTCTCTCTCTTGTCTCTCTTCTCTCTCCGAATTCGTATAGAATGAAAGAGTAAGGGTTTAAGCCCTTTTTATAAGTCCAAAAGCGACGGAAATAGACTTGGGGCCAAAGTATACTTATTTTATGTCCAAATACGGACTGTTCAGTCTCAACGGAGCATTTCTGAAGGTCCCCTGGCCGAATGCGGTCGGACTTAAGCTAATGGATACTGGATCCTGCTCACATCAAGTTTTCAGTCCGGTAGTGTTCCTAGATTGCACGTGGCGGACCAGTTTCAGTTCAACGGCTACCGGTACTCGATCAGGGCCATAAGTGCGTTGACATGTAAGGGCCACCTATCCTGATCCGAGGGTAAAATTTGATTGAATTTTGATGGTCAGAATGCTTAGAAAAAGGTGCGCAAGCGACACGTGCCAGATTTCATAATTTATATTAATTTCTAACATTTCTCACACTCTTCACTCTGGACTCAAGGAAATCGTCGTGGGACATCATCTGGACTTGATTTTTGAGGTGATTGTCAAGTCCATCTAGACGGTCAGGATTGTCTAAGTTCGGGGTAATCGGACTTCTAACGTGTGGTCCAGAGCCGATACAAAGTTTCAAGGTGCTCCCGAGAGCAATCGGGAATAGAGTTTGATCCTAGATTTTACGGTATTGTAGCGTCAACTATTCTATACGTTTTAACTCTAGCAGATCGTATTCGAAGTGATTGGTGAGAATTTCACAGGTCTTCTAACGCAGCACTAGTTGATTCTCGTTAGATTTCTAAAGGAAGTAACCCTTATTGATTTTTGTTTGAGATGAGATTTGAAGGGTGAAGTGAGGGTGCTTGGAAATAAAAGAAGGAAGAGTTTGGAGGGTTGGTTTTTGCCAAAAGTCAGACGTTTTGGTGAGAAAGGAGAGCTTGGAGGGTCACTTTATGAAGGAAGTACCTGATCGGGGAGGTTTTAAGGGACGGCCGACACCTAGGGGAGGCACCCTACCCCCCAAACTGCGTTGGCCCGAAGCCCGGACCCAGCCTGGCCCGTTGACCGGCGAAGCCTCACCGAACCGGCGAGGTCCTCGCCGACCGAACTTAGTTTTAACGATGCCCGGCCATCTGGTTTGGGTCCTTCTGCCCTGGGGTGCCCAAAAATATAAGGGGCCCACCTTGGATCATTTTGGATTAGCGTGGGTGGGCCCACAACTCCATTCGAGGCATTTCAAGGCCAGTTTTCAAACCGGAATGAATTTCTATGGTATATAGCATATGATTTTGGGGTAGGAGACACTAATCTATCCAACTAACCTATCTATTTTGTTAGATTCCAAAAGGTTAAGGGTCGAAACCCATTTTACCCATTTATTTACTATTCATAAAAAATTTTAGTTTCGGTATTGTTCTTCATCATTGATACCCTAGGATTGGTGTTCTTTACTATTTAAACTTGAGGAGTCATGTCTAATATGAAAATACTTGGAGAAATTTGAAGAATGAGGTGGTGAAAGGTGAGTTTTGAAGGAAATAGATTGAAAAACGATTTCTTTGGCTTTGGGATTGAGCTCTGAAAGTGATAAGGTTGACCCATTGCCTAAGGACGTCTAATCCGAGGTTGGAAAAAATCTGGGGTGTTACAACCGTGTTGTGTGTGGAACGCCAACACCGTGCATTTTCTGGGCCCCCTTTTAGTTGTGGGGCACCCTAAAACTCAGTCGTACATGGGATGTCCAGCGGTCCACATGACAGGAAAGAGTGATGAATTTAACGTCTGCCATTGGAACTTCTGTTCCAGAAGTTTTGGATAAATATAAAATTATTTTTTTAGGTCGGTGTGACCCTATCAGCTATTGGATGAAAAATAAATGTTATGGTGGGACCCACGTGGGACCCACTTGTGATAGGATTTGGATTGGGTGGTGTACCACACACCTACCCTATTGTTGCTTTGATGTGGCCAGGTATGTGGAGCCCACTTTAGTGGCATGTGCACTCGATTGTGGGGTCCTCTTTGATGCATGTATTGCATCTAAACCACCTATCCATTTAGTGGACCCGTCTTAGGCATAAGACAAAAAATTAGACAGATCCAGTTATCAGGTGGACCACATTATAAAAAATGGTGGATTTGAACGTCCACCATTAAATCCCTTGGGCTACCGAGTTTGGACCTATATGATATTTGTTTTTTCTCTAAATTCAGGTCTTTGTGACCTTATGAATAGGCAGGATGGGGAATAAACCCTATGGTGGGGCCCACTGGGATTTAATCTTGTAACGCCCTGAAATTTGGGGGTCGAGCATAACTCAACTCCCGAGTTCCAAAACATCACTTATGCAACATAATGGATGATGATAGTATCTTGTCTATATTAGTACATAAAACATGAAATAGATCAAGCCAGATCAGCCAACATAATTCAGGGATATTGAGGAAATGCAAGCGGAAGACTTAAATACATATATAATTTAAAAATAATCTCCAAAATATGCATGATCGGCCCAGGGTAATACATACAACTGTGTCTCAGATACATGTATCAAACTAAGAAAAATCATCATATACATATCCCAAAATTCTCCACTGGTCAGGACGAGGCACGTATGAACCCGCTTGAGAACTGCATATATGAGAACGCGTCCTCGTCCTCATTAAAGTCTGGCTCCGCCTCGCCAGCGTTGCCGTCACCTGCAACTACATCAGAGTTTGGTTAGTGTTTAAGCACCATCCCAGAACGTGGGAGTGAGTGATTAACTCAGTGGTACTATACAGTAAAGGTTAACATGTTATCAATCCAATTAGCAGTAATGATAAGGTAGTACAATCAAACATGTCCTAGATACTCTTGTTAATGCACGAATGTTATGAAGGAATGATGCATGCCTTCACCACAAACTCCCTCTACAATCTTCATCTTATTATTGTGCATGTTAGTCACTTCCTCAGTGCTCTTACGCCAACACCGATACCACATGCAATGCGATGATATGAGCATACTTACCAAGTTCTTATTAGTCCTTTTCATACAGCAGGATTGGGAAGCTAAGACACTTCCCTTATATCAATTCCCAACATTGATCTATTCTAGGGTCGTTACTCCTAAGAATTCTCATACGATATTACGGTTCTAGGTCGCTGCAAGGGCTGCCAGGGCTGTTGCGCATAATCGTTCACCATCCCCCCATAACCAAATCAATACAGCCCTAATTATATCCTTAATACTGCAACAAGACTCGTCGCCCTTATGTAGTGTCAGGATATACTCGAAGTCACTACAGAGGGCTCATCACCAATCAATGTAGGCCGACAACAAGAATATAGTGTCCCATACCACCATAATCTTCTCACAAGAATAAAGTACTCAATGGTCACTGCGGAGAGGTTTGTAGCCCCAGCGTAGGCCGATAGCTTGACCACGGTGTCCCATACCACTATGTCTGGCTCATGAGTCTTAGGGGATTACGGTACCATGGTTAACGGGAGTTTCACTAGTAAGTTCAGTGCCTTAGATTTAAATAGTAGCGACCAAACATGGTGAACAAATATCAATTAATCGGGTTAGTTGATAAGCTCAACTAGGCCAAGCGCACGTTGAGTTGAACGACATGGAATGCATAAGCACTCTGTGTGGCCTAACCACTGTCAAACATCCCAAGCACGACTCAGATTCGTTAGACTCATCCTGCGTGGCGAAAATGACCTCAACTACCATTTGGAGTACGATTACCGATTACCTGGACTGTAGTCCAACCCCACTCACATACAAGCTCAATAACTAGTATGATTCATATCCTACATTCAAATGAACATTCATGACATATAACTGAAACTTAAATACAGTACATGGAGGAAATCATACACACATGTAACATGGATAATCTAAGTTACATGATTCATGGAGAAAATCATACACTCAAGTGCTGTGATTGAGATTCATATCTCAACAACCTTAGCAATCACACTTTACTAACTTCTGTTTCTAGATTGTCCTCGCACCCTCCTATGTTATAATGGCGTCAATGTGTGGTGTGTGACCCTAACCCAGGTCCAGTTTAATTCAGATCATGCTCTGATACCAACTTGTAACACCCTGAAATTCGGGGGTCGAGCATAACTCAGCTCCCGAGTTTCAAAACATCACTTATGCAACATAATGGATGATGATTGTATGTTGTCTGTATTAGTGCACAAAACATGAAATAGATCAAGCCAGATCAGCCGACATAATTCAGGGATATTGAGGAAATGCAAGCAGAAGACTTAAATATATATATAATTTAAAAATAATCCACAAAATATGTGTAACATCCCGAAAATCGGGGGGTCGAGCAAAAACCCAACTCCCGAGTTCCAGCATGTTATTTATGCAACATAGATATGTATGATTGAATATTGTCTTTGATAATGTATTAAACATGAGTGAGATTAAGCCAGAACAGCATATCATACTCCAGAGACAGTTAAATTAACCAGCGGAAGTCTGTAATAGTATGTATAACATATATAAACCGTTGTATGTCTCCAGAGTGTGAACATGTTACCAGGTTATATACATACATGTATACTCCAAAAGTAGACAAAACGAATATACATGAGTGTGCTAAAAATATAAAATGACAAGTGTCAAAGTATCTAATCGACCTCCCTGTAATCCCGTCAATCAGAACACGCATATAGGAGGAATCCTCCTCATCATCATCAAATCCAGCTCCGCCTCACAGGCCGCGCCATCATATGCAATCACAAAAAGGTCTGGTGGGTGTCCAGGAACACCGTCCCGTAACGTGGGAGTGAGTAGCTAACTCAGTGGAATAATAGAGCAAGGATTAACATGTTCTCAAATCAATCACGCGATAATAGTAAAGCAATAAATCAAACAATCCTAATACTGTTGTTAATGCAATTATGACATGACGTGATGTATGCCCTCACCGACGATCACCCTCATGCGGCAACATCTTACGACCACGGCATGCCACACTCCCTAGAGTGCTCCACATCTTCCAGGAACATGCAATGCTATGGTGATATGAATTCCAAGTTGTTATTAGTCCATTCAAACAGCAGGATTGGGAAACTAAGGTACTTCCCTTGTATCAATCCCAACACAGATCCTGTCTAGGGTCGTCACTCCTAGTAATCTCATACGATGTACATTTTGTAGGTCGCTGCAAGGGCTGCCAGGGCTGTTGCACGCACTCGTTGCACCGCTCCCCCATCACCTTATCAATACAGGCCTACCGTACTCTACTGCAACGGAAGGGTCGTCGCCTCCCGTGGACTCAGAATACGCTCGCGGTCACTACAAAGGGCTCGTCGCCTGATCAGTGTAGGCCGACAGCTAGAATATAGTGTCCCATACCACCATAATCTGCTCACGAGTTTAGGTGCTCACTGGTCACTACGGGGAGGTTTGTGGCCCCAGCGTAGGCCGACAGCTCGACCACGGTGTCCCATACCACCATGCCCGGCTCATGAGTCTTCGTGGATCAAGGTACCATGGTTAACAGGGTTTACAATGGTAAGTTCAGTACCCTAGGTTCAAGCAGTTATGACTCATACAAGGTGACCATACATCGGCCAGTCGGGTTACTTGACGGGCTCGACTAGCACGATCGCATCTCAAGTCGAACGACATGAAGTGCGTAAAACACTTCGCGTGGCCTAACCACTGCCGCCAACTCTAAACACGAATCACGTTCATCGACGCGTCGTTCGTGGCTATGACCAGTCAGCCACGAATTCGCTCGGTTACCGACTGCCTGCACTAAGTCTAGTCCCACACATCTATGAAATCACATTAACAATATATGCAAAGGTATTGGAATTGAAATACAATCATGTGAGCATGTTAACACATGTTATATCATTCAACTTAAGCAAATCTTCGAACACATACATTCCATGCATGTAATGGAATCATGCATATGGTCAACATGTAGGAAATCATTTAGGTTAGTATATTAATCAAGAAATCATTCTCAAACTACTACATAACATCATTTAATTCAATACATACTAATACAAGCATTTATACAAATACATACACTACACACTTAAGTCTACATATAGTATGTCGACCCAAAGTGCGCAACTAGGCGAATCTCTTCGCCAAACTGATTATGCAAGCATTCCTAACTCCCTAATGCGGCAACAAACCATGTCAATCACGTCAGCAAAATATGCATGTAGACCGTACTTCCTACAAATGACTAAAATGCCCTAAATCTCATATTCTTCGTTAATTTACGAAACGGGAAACGGAGAGCATGTTGTACATGTCAAATGGCGTTGCCGTCAAGAATCTACTATTAAATGACATTGAAAGCTTTGGAAACAGTCAATCAAAGCGTCTAATATCCGCACCTTGTCTCTTATGGATGTTGAAATTCGAACCGAGCGTATACGCTTCGTCTACAGCGATAAGAGAACCTGTTTTACAAGATTTATTAACTGTCAGGCTATGAAACAGAAGAAACATCAAATCAGCAACTTTCTAGGGTTTTTCTTACCTGAAAACGCGGAGGAATCGCCGGGAAAGTGATCGGAGTGCGTTGCCTAAGCACGTACAGCAGCAGCAGGAAAAGCTCTCCCACCTTCTCTCACAAACTCTCACTTTTTCTCTCACTCTTGCTAGGGTTTCTAGCAAATTCGAATGAGTGAGAGAAGTGAGGGTTTCAACCCCTTTTATAAGCTCAAATGTGCCCAAAACAGGCTTGGGAACAAAGTATACTTGAGGTATATCCAAATCGGGGCTGTTTCGGTCCAAAAGCTGCTTTCTGGTGGTCCCCTGGTCGATTGCGATCGGACTTAAGCTCATGCATACCAGATGTAGCACGTATTAAGTTTTCAGTCTGGCAGGGTTCGCAGATCGCCCGTGGCGGACTAGTTTCAGTTCAGCGGTCACCGCACATAGATCAGGGCTGAAAGTCTCATGATATAAAATAGAAATTTTTTCTGATCCAAGGGTGTAATCTGGATGAATTCTGACGGTCAGAACGCTTAATACTGACGCGTCAAGTCGTGTGCCAGATTTGAATTTGAAATTCCAAATCTGTCCCTATTCGCGGTCTCTTCAGTCCGGGTTCAACGAAATAGTCTGTGATTATCGGTTTGACTTGATTTTCGAGATGATTGTCAAGTCCAGTTGGGCGGTTCTAACGGTCTAAGATAGGAGGTATCGGACCTTCGATGCGCGGTCTAAATCCAATACAAAAATTCAATGTGGTCTAGAGAATAGACCCGCTTAGAGTTTGATCCGAGGTTATAGAGTATTGTAGAGTTGTTTGTTCTACTCGATTTGGGTCTTGTAGAACGTATTTGAAGTGATCAGGGACTGTTTCCCAGCCGCTCCAACGTTGCGCTAGCTAACTTATGCTTAGTTTCTAAAGAAATTAATCCTAAGTGGTTTCTTTGGCTATGGAATTGGGTTCTGAACGATTTTTCAGGTGTTTTAATTGACCCACTGCCTAAGGACGTCAAATTCCAGATTAGCCAAAATTCGGGGTGTTACAATCTACCCCTCTTAAAACACAATGTCGTCCCCGACATTGGCAAAGGGCAAGGAGTACTTTCTCTAAGGAAGGTTCAAATCCTATTTAATAACCTAATCGTATGTATATCCGAACTTAAAGGTTTCGATCTTGGGCCAGTGGGAAAGAGGCCAACCACTCTTCCGCTGCGCCACTCTGATCAAACGGTAGCGTTGACTAACCTAACTGGATTAGACTCAATACGTTCTACCCCCTTAAAACTTGGTTTTACTTAAGGTTGAAGAATCTTAACGTCGATCCGTATACCAGAACGAGGCGCAACTTAGGGGCTATCCTTAACCTAAAATGGAAACAATCTTTCTCTATATGGTTTTCCTTGCTAATGATGCGTTCTATGGCATTGGTACCTATGATCATAGAGATGAGCCTAATCTCTATTGTGGTTAAGTTCGGGGGCAGGTATGAATTGGTGACAAGATGTCGAATCCTCTACTGGCTTTAAGTCCTCGCCATTTCCCAAAGACACTGTGATCCCGTTCAGTTGTATGTGGTCGAGCCAACACGGAAGAAAAGTAGTATAGTGGGTTTGAGCCGGATACATAGACTTTCTGTCTAGCTAGACAGAAGATTTATTGTATCAATTCTTAATCCGAGTCGATTCCGATCTTTTGCTTGATCAGAGCATTGGATTTATTGGTAACCACTAGGATTAAGAAGTCGATTCAAATCGCGAATACATCGCTTACATGTAGTTCCTTTATTCCGCATTCCCGAATGCAATAAGTCCTTGGGGAAGGTAATTCTAAGGGATGTGCTAGTACATTCTAAGTCCAATCTGAGGGAGTTATAAATGTTCCCTGAGAGCGTATGGTTCCTTCCTATGGGTAACAACAGAAGTCTATAAGTCATAAGGGAATCTACCGAAGGAAGGGAGTCCCATTCCAACCAAATCTAACCTACTATCCCTTAGCATATTTAGGCCTTACACTGCCTAAGACAACTAGTAGCCTAGTTTGTAACTCAGTAGTTATAATCCAAAGCCTAAATTTATACGTTAAATGGTTCCATACCATTTCTACTACAGGGAGTTGTTCTATCACTCAGGGTCAAGATTATCTAAATGGACAGATCCTTCAAATCTAGGAGTGCTAACACTAGGTCCAAAATGCCAAGGGTCTATGTGGCCAGTAGCATTAAGTTGTATTAAATGGACCGCATTCCTAGTCCCATGGCGGGATTGGAAGTGGCATGCTTGGTAGGAGGGTGGGGTGGGATAAAAAACTAACTTGTAGGCTAAATCCCGGAAGTTACAATACTCCCAATCTAGGGACAATACCTTACAGCGAAATGAAACGGCATGCATTCCATTCCACAAATTTCGGCTACATGAAGCCCAAACCACAACACAAACATTCACATAACAAATCGAAAAGCATCATGCATTTCATTAAACTAAAATTGTCATAATACAAGGGATATCTCCCTACAAGTATCATGACAAGAAATACATGGGAGCTATGTCGGTCAGCTACTACAGCAACATAGGTAAACTACTAGCCTTATCAGGCTTACAAAACACAACTTAAAACAGGAAATGACTGACTACAACCCGCGATACCTGGATCTAGATTACTAGTCTGAGTCGGGCGATGGAGGAGGAAATGCAAAGAAATCGTTGTCCAAATGGACAGAACGAAATCTAGGCATTGTAGAGGGATGCTTCAAGCTCCCCTAGGATGTATTTTCAAGGAGAAATGAAAATGAAAAAGGGGAATGGAGCACCTCACGATTTCAGCTCGATTTGGGGGTTTTTAGAGCTCGAAGAGATGAAATCTTCAAGAGGGAGGGCTTCCAACTGAAATAGATTGATGGAGGGTGGTCGGTTTTGGCCAAGGAAGGTTTTAGGAGTGGTTTGGGACGCTGGGGTTTGGAATGGGTTGCTGAAAATCGAATCTAGGGCTATGTAGGGGGCTGTTTGTGAAGGAGGGGTAATATTTGGGGGTTTTCGTGAGGTGGGAGGTACCTAGGGATGGTGTGGACCTCATTTAAGGGGGTGCGCCCGAAGGACGGCACCAACAGACACCGCCGGCCAGCGATGCATCGCCCGACCGGCGATGGCATCGCCGGCCAACTCCCACATTGGCTGGTGGGACCCCATGGGTCTGGTCCCCCATGGTCCCAGGGTTCCAAAAAATCACATCCCACCCCCTAATTCATAGCAATTTGGTCTGTATAAGCCCAAACATGTGTTCAGGGATTTCTGGGTCCATATCGCAATCCCGAATACCAAATAATATGATGCAGCATATGAATTTGGGGTAGAATGAGCCAGTACACCTATCTAGATCCTTAGTTTCTAAAGAAAGTAAAGTTAGAATGGCCTTATGGCCATTTTTCATGAAATTTTACTATTCACTGTAAAATTTTGTGAAAGTAGGATTTTATATTATTTTCACATTAGGATTGATGCCTAACATGAAATGGATAAGAAATAATTGAAGATTGGGGTGGTGAGAGGAAGAATTTCGAAGATTTTCGGTAAAACGGGGTTTTTAAGCCCTCGCGATTGAATACAGGAGTCGTGGTCATCCCACGGCCCAAGAATTTACCTTTGCGGGTTTAAAATCGTTCATAGGACGTCTCAACCCGACTTCCTACGGCTTAGAAGCTATTCGGGTTGCTTTACGCGACCCGAGATGCGTTACAGACTCGATCGCACGATCGAAATGAATAGTCTTCGCCTATCGGCGAATCTGAGATCCTAAAAGTGTTTCTAGACCCTTCTCGCACCCACCTAAATCAAAGGAAGCGACAGCGTACGTCGCGTGACCATAACCCAGGCCCAGTTTAATCCAAATCATGCTCTGATACCATCTGTAACATCCCGAAAATCGGGGGGTCGAGCAAAAACCCAACTCCCGAGTTCCAGCATGTTATTTATGCAACATAGATATGTATGATTGAATATTGTCTTTGATAATGTATTAAACATGAGTGAGATTAAGCCAGAATAGCATATCATACTCCAGAGACAGTTAAATTAACCAGCGGAAGTCTGTAATAGTATGTATAACATATATAAACTGTTGTATGTCTCCAGAGTGTGAACATGTTACCAGGTTATATACATACATGTATACTCCAAAAGTAGACAAAACGAATATACATGAGTGTGCTAAAAATATAAAATGACAAGTGTCAAAGTATCTAATCGACCTCCCTGTAATCCCGTCAATCAGAACACGCATATAGGAGGAATCCTCCTCATCATCATCAAATCCAGCTCCGCCTCACAGGCCGCGCCATCATATGCAATCACAAAAAGGTCTGGTGGGTGTCCAGGAACACCGTCCCGTAACGTGAGAGTGAGTAGCTAACTCAGTGGAATAATAGAGCAAGGATTAACATGTTCTCAAATCAATCACGCGATAATAGTAAAGCAATAAATCAAACAATCCTAATACTGTTGTTAATGCAATTATGACATGACGTGATGTATGCCCTCACCGACGATCACCCTCATGCGGCAACATCTTACGACCGCGGCATGCCACACTCCCTAGAGTGCTCCACATCTTCCAGGCACATGCAATGCTATGGTGATATGAATTCCAAGTTGTTATTAGTCCATTCAAACAGCAGGATTGGGAAACTAAGGTACTTCCCTTGTATCAATCCCAACACAGATCCTGTCTAGGGTCGTCAGTCCTAGTAATCTCATACGATGTACATTTTGTAGGTCGCTGCAAGGGCTGCTAGGGCTGTTGCACGCACTCGTTGCACCGCTCCCCCATCACCTTATCAATACAGGCCTACCGTACTCTACTGCAACGGAAGGGTCGTCGCCTCCCGTGGACTCAGAATACGCTCGCGGTCACTACAAAGGGCTCGTCGCCTGATCAGTGTAGGCCGACAGCTAGAATATAGTGTCCCATACCACCATAATCTGCTCACGAGTTTAGGTGCTCACTGGTCACTACGGGGAGGTTTGTAGCCCCAGCGTAGGCCGACAGCTCGACCACGGTGTCCCATACCACCATGCCCGGCTCATGAGTCTTCGTGGATCAAGGTACCATGGTTAACAGGGTTTACAATGGTAAGTTCAGTACCCTAGGTTCAAGCAGTTATGACTCATACAAGGTGAACATACATCGGCCAGTCGGGTTACTTGACGGGCTCGACTAGCACGATCGCATCTCAAGTCGAATGACATGAAGTGCGTAAAACACTTCGCGTGGCCTAACCACTGCCGCCAACTCTAAACACGAATCATGTTCATCGACGCGTCGTTCGTGACTATGACCAGTCAGCCACGAATTCGCTCGGTTACCGACTGCCTGCACTAAGTCTAGTCCCACACATCTATGAAATCACATTAACAATATATGCAAAGGTATTGGAATTGAAATACAATCATGTGAGCATGTTAACACATGTTATATCATTCAACTTAAGCAAATCTTCGAACACATACATTCCATGCATGTAATGGAATCATGCATATGGTCAACATGTAGGAAATCATTTAGGTTAGTATATTAATCAAGAAATCATTCTCAAACTACTACATAACATCATTTAATTCAATACATACTAATACAAGCATTTATACAAATACATACACTACACACTTAAGTCTACATATAGTATGTCGACCCAAAGTGCGCAACTAGGCGAATCTCTTCGCCAAACTGATTATGCAAGCATTCCTAACTCCCTAATGCGGCAACAAACCATGTCAATCACGTCAGCAAAATATGCATGTAGACCGTACTTCCTACAAATGACTAAAATGTCCTAAATCTCATATTCTTCGTTAATTTACGAAACGGGAAACGGAGAGCATGTTGTACATGTCAAACGGCGTTGCCGTCAAGAATCTACTATTAAATGACATTGAAAGCTTTGGAAACAGTCAATCAAAGCGTCTAACATCCGCACCTTGTCTCTTATGGATGTTGAAATTCGAACCGAGCGTATACGCTTCGTCTACAGCGATAAGAGAACCTGTTTTACAAGATTTATTAACTGTCAGGCTATGAAACAGAAGAAACATCAAATCAGCAACTTTCTAGGGTTTTTCTTACCTGAAAACGCGGAGGAATCACCGGGAAAGTGATCGGAGTGCGTTGCCTAAGCACGTACAGCAGCAGCAGGAAAAGCTCTCCCACCTTCTCTCACAAACTCTCACTTTCTCTCTCACTCTTGCTAGGGTTTCTAGCAAATTCGAATGAGTGAGAGAAGTGAGGGTTTCAACCCCTTTTATAAGCTCAAATGTGCCCAAAACAGGCTTGGGAACAAAGTATACTTGAGGTATATCCAAATCGGGGCTGTTTCGGTCCAAAAGCTGCTTTCTGGTGGTCCCCTGGTCGATTGCGATTGGACTTAAGCTCATGCATACCAGATGTAGCACGTATTAAGTTTTCAGTCTGGCAGGGTTCGCAGATCGCCCGTGGTGGACCAGTTTCAGTTCAGCGGTCACCGCACATAGATCAGGGCTGAAAGTCTCATGATATAAAATAGAAATTTTTCCTGATCTAAGGGTGTAATCTGGATGAATTCTGACGGTCAGAACGCTTAATACTGACGCGTCAAGTCGTGTGCCAGATTTGAATTTGAAATTCCAAATCTGTCCCTATTCGCGGTCTCTTCAGTCCGGGTTCAACGAAATAGTCTGTGATTATCGGTTTGACTTGATTTTCGAGATGATTGTCAAGTCCAGTTGGGCGGTTCTAACGGTCTAAGATAGGAGGTATCGGACCTTCGATGCGCGGTCTAAATCCAATACAAAAATTCAATGTGGTCCAGAGAATAAACCCGCTTAGAGTTTGATCCGAGGTTATAAAGTATTGTAGAGTTGTTTGTTCTACTCGATTTGGGTCTTGTAGAACGTATTTGAAGTGATCAGGGACTGTTTCCCAGCCGCTCCAACGTTGCGCTAGCTAACTTATGCTTAGTTTCTAAAGAAATTAATCCTAAGTGGTTTCTTTGGCTATGGAATTGGGTTCTGAACGATTTTTCAGGTGTTTTAATTGACCCACTGCCTAAGGACGTCAAATCCCAGATTAGCCAAAATCCGGGGTGTTACAATATGCATGCTCGGCCCTGGGCAATATATACAACTGTGTCTCATATACATGTATCAAACTAAGCAAAATCATCATATACATATCCCAGAAATCCCCGCTGGTCAGGATGAGGTTTATATGAACCCACCTGAGAACTGTATATATGAGAATGCCTCCTCGTCCTCATCAAAGTCTGGCTCCGCCTCGCCAGCGTCGCCGTCACCTGCAACTACATCAGAGTCTGGTTAGTGTTTAAGCACCATCCCAGAATGTGGGAGTGAGTGATCAACTCATTGGTACTATACAGCAAAGGTTAACATGTTATCAATCCAATCAAGCAGTAATGATAAGGCAGTATGATCAAACATGTCCTAGATACTCTTGTTAATGCACGAATGTTATGAAGGAATAATGCATGACCTCACCATAAACTCCCTCTACGATCTTCATCTTATTATTGCGCATGTCAGTCACTTCCTCAGTGCTCTTACGGCAACACCGATACCACATGCAATGCGATGATATGAGCATGCTTACCAAGTTCTTATTAGTCCTTTTCATACAGCAGGATTGGAAAGCTAAGACACTTCCCTTATATCAATTCCCAACATTGATCCATTCTAGGGTCGTCACTCATTGGAATTCTCATACGATATTATGGTTCTAAGTCGCTGCAAGGGTTGTCAGGGCTGTTGCGTGCAATCGTTACACCATTCCCCCATCACTAAATCAATACAGGCCTAATTATATCCTTAATACTACAACAAGACTCGTCACCCTTATGCAGTGTCAGGATATACTCGAGGTCACTACAAAGGGCTCGTCACCAATCAATGTAGGCCGACAGCAAGAATATATTGTCTCATACCACCATAATCTACTCATGAGAATAAAGTGCTCAGTGGTCACTACGGGAAGGTTTGTAGCCCCATCGTAGGCCGACAGCTTAACCACGGTGTCCCATACCATCATGTTCGGCTCATGAGTCTTAGGGGATCACGATACCACGGTTAACGGGAGTTTCACTGGTAAGTTCAGTGCCTTAGATTCACATAGTAGCGACCAAACATGGTGAACAAACATCGGTCAATCGGGTTAGTTGATATGCTCAACTAGGCCAAGCGCACGTTGAGTTGAATGACATGGCATTCATAAGCACTCCGTGTGGCCTAACCACTGTCGAACATCCTAAGCACAACTTTGATTCGTTAGACTCATCCTGTGTAGCGAAAATGACCTCAACCACCATTTGGAGTACAATTACCGATTACATGGACTGTAGTCCAACCCCACTCACATACAAGCTCAATAACTAGTATGATTCATATCCTCCATTCAAATGAACATTCATGACATATAACTGAAACTTAAATACAGTACATGGAGGAAATCATACAGACATGTAACATGGATAATCTAAGTTACATGATTCATGGAGGAAATCATACACTCAAGTGTTGTGATTGAGATTCATATCTCAACAACCTTAGCAATCACACTTTACTAACTTCTAACTCATATAGGCATTTATACAAACACTTAGATTACACTATTCAACATACATCACGTATGTCGACTCCATTGCATATTAGGGCAAGTCCTTTCGCCAAGGAGTTGCCGCATTATATCAAGCTTATAGCAATGACAATTAATCATGGCAATCAAAATAGCAGTTTCATACGCATCTATGTATTCTAACATATACATGAAATATGCTATTTACAATATAAAGCATCCATATACGAAAATCGAAACGGATAGCGCATTTGGCATGTGTAATGGCTATCACACCATGAATAAATCATTATCTAACATTGAAAGTCTTGAAAATCATAACCTAAACGCATATAGTCAGCACCTTAAACCAAAAAATGCGTATTCGATATGATTCAGACGATGTGTCTTCATCAATGGCGAATACGCTACCTATGGCATAGAATAGGTTAGCAATAACTTCATTTAAGCTATTCTAGGCTTAAAAACAGGTTAGGGTTAGCTTAACTTACCCAAAAACAGAATCAAAATCATCGGAAGAACGATTCAGATATTCAAGTTCAATGTATAGATGGACTAGGAAGAATCCTATGGAGATGCGACAGATTCTCCCACACTTTCTCTCTTTTCTCTCTCTTAAGAAAATAGGGTTTAGGAAATTCGTATGGAATTTGGAACTAAGGGTTTAAGGCCTTTTTATAAGCCCAAACACGATGAAAACAGACTTAAGACCAAGGTATACTTAGGTTATAACCAAATCGGACCTGTTCCGATCTAACAAAGCACTTCTAGAGGTCCTCTTATCAAATGCGGTCGGACCTAGGCTCACTAGCATCGGATCTTTAGTAAGTTAAGTTTTTAGTCCGATCGAGTTTTCAGATCGTCCGTGGTGGAGCTTCAATTTAACGGTTACCGAACTTCAATCAGGGCTACAAGTTCTATGACATGAAAGGGCCACTTATCCTGATTCGAGGGTGAATTTGGGTCAAAATCTAACGGTCAGAACGCTTAAAAATAACGCGCAAGTGAAACATTCCAGATTACTTAAAAATATATTTAATTTTCTAAAAATCTTCATTTTTCTACTCTCTTTACTTTGGGCTCAATAAAATGGTCTCAAGACATCGTTTGGGCTTGATTTTCTAGGTGATTGTCAAGTCCAACTAGGCGGTCGTAATGGTCTAAGTTCATAGCTATCAGGCTTTCGACATGCAGTCTAAATCCAATACAAATTACAAAGCATTCTCGGGAGCAACTGGGTTTCGAGTTGGATCCTAGATTTCAAGGTAATATAGCGTCAATGATTCTCTAGGTTCTAGGTCTTATAAATCGCATTGAAAGTTATTGGTGCTAATTCCATAAGTAATCTAGTTTAGCGCTAACCAAAACACATTCAATTTCTAAACGATTTAGTTCAATTAATTTCTGCTAGAGGTGGTACTCGGGTCTAAGTACAGATTTTTCTAAGTCGTTATAATTTACCCCCCTAAGAAAAAAATTTTGTCCTCGAAATTCATACCTTCTCATACTCCTCGAGGATCTGGGGGTAATTCTTCCTGACCTCAGCTTCCGTCTCCCAGGTAGCTTCTTCTTCGTTGTGGTGCGTCCACAGTACCTTCACAAGTGGGATAACCTTGCTATGTAATACCTGCTCCTTCCTATCCAAAATATGGGTCGGGCACAGTTCATAAGTGGCATCCTTGCTCAACTACACCTACTCCCATCTGATAATATGCGAAGGATTGGGAACATACTTCTTCAGCATGGACACATGGAAAACATTATGCACTCCTGCAAGTGGTGTGGGCAAAGCAAGGCGATACGCTACTGCCCCCACTAGATCAAGTATCTGGAATGGGCTAATAAATCTCGGCGTGAGCTTTCCCTTCTTACCAAACCTAAAACTCCTCGCACAGGGGAAACTTTCAGGAACACATGGTCCCCAACATCAAACTCAAGTAGTCATCGTCTCATATCGGCATAACTCTTCTGCTTGCTCTGTGCTGAGAGCAGTCGACGCTGAATAATGTCAATCTTTTTCGAAGTTGCCTAAACCAACTCTGGGAAAATCAAAGTCTTCTCGCCCACTTCTGCCCAACAATGCGGTGCTCTACATGGACGACCATACAATGCCTCATAGGGAGCCATACCAATACTTTACTGGAAGCTGTTGTTGTACACGAACTCTGCATAAGGAAGACAGTCATCCTAACTGTCCTTGAAGTCCAACGCACAAGCTCGCAACATATCCTCCAAAATTTGATTCACACGCTCCATCTGCCCGTTTGTCTACGGATGGAATGCGGTACTAAACTTCAACTTCATACCCATCGCTTCCTAGATACGAGTCCAGAAGATAGATGTAAATCAGGTGTCTCTATCTGACACAATCTCCAAGGGGACTCCATGCAGACGTACAATCTCCCTAATATACAATCTAGCCAACTCGTCTACAGAATTTGTGACTCTGATCGGTAGGAAATGAGCTGACTTTGTCAACCTATCAATGATCACCCAAATAGAGTCATGTCCCTTCCTCATCTTCGGCAGTCCAGAAATAAAGTCTAAGGATATAAAGTCCCACTTCCATTCAGCTATGGGCATGGGCTGAAGTAGTCCAGGAGGTCAGCGATGCTCTGCCTTAACCTACTGGCACATGAGACAATGAGATACGAACTCAGCAATGTGGACCTTCATTTTGTCTCACCAGTACGATCCCTTCATATTATGATACATCTTCGTGCTACCTGGATGCATTGCAAGCGTCGAACTATGGGCTGACTCAAGAATCTCTCGTCTCAAGTCAGGTGTGTCTGGAACGCATAGACGGCCCTGATATTGTAAGCCTCCATCCGTACCAATAGTCCACTCAGAGTCCCTATCAGTACCAACCCGCACCTTCATCTTCATCAGAAGCTCATCGCCTGCCTGAGCCTCAATGATACGACTATCTACGAGCGGTTGTATATGAATATGTGCGACAAATTCATACTGCTCTTCCACTATGAGCTTCTGCTCAAAATCTAGCACGAATTCCACCATAACCCATTCTGTCACCATAAGCGGAGCCATAAATTCTATAGCCTTTTTGCGGCTTAACGCATCTACCACAATGTTCGCCTTACTGGATGGTAGAAAACCTCGAACTTAAAGTCTTTCAAGGTCTCCATCCATCAGCGCTGTCTCATATTCAAATCTACCTGTGAGAATATATATCTAAGGCTCTTGTGGTCGCAAAAGAGCTCGAACTCTTCTCCGTAGAGGTAATGTCTCCAGAGCTTTAATGTGAAGATGACAGCTGCCAACTCTAGGTCGTGCGTAGGGTAATTCTCCTCATGCTTCCCTAATTGTCTCGAGGCATACGCAATCACCTTGTCCTTCTGCATAAGGACACAACCCAGACCAATGCGAGACGTGTCAGTATATATCGTATACTTAACCCCTTGCTCTGGCAATACTAGCACAGGGGCAGACGTTAACTTGTCCTTCAGCTCCTGAAAAGCTGCTTCAGCCTTCTCATTCCAAGAAAACTTCAAGTCTTTCCTTGTCAACTAAGACAACGGTCTGGAAATCTTAGAAAACTCTCGAATGAACCGATGATAGTAACCTGCTAGACCCAGAAAACTCCTCACCTCGATAATTGAACCAGGCTACTTCCAATCCTGAACCGCAACTACCTTAGCGAGGTCAACCGCAATGCCTTTCTCGGACACCACATGTCCCAGGAACTTCACTTCTTCCTTCTAGAAGTCGCATTTCTTATATTGTGTGAACAACTAGTTCTCCCTGAGAGTATTCAATACCGCTCTTAGGTGCTCCTCGTGCTCTTCCAGACTAGGGGAGTATATCAAAAATTCATCAATAAAGATAATGACGAACCTGATCAGAAATGGCCAAAACACTCTGTTCATCAGATCCATGAACACGGCTGGAGCATTCGTGAGTCCAAAGGACATCACGAGAAACTCATAATGACCAAAACTGGTCCTGAACGTAATCTTCTGCACGTCCTCATCTCTGACGCGTAACTGATAATATCCAGACTACAAATCTATCTTCGAGAAATAACGTGCCCCCTTCAACTGATCGAACAGATCATCAATCCTAGGCAACGAATACTTGTTCTTCACTGTCACCTGATTCAGCTTGGGATAATCAATACACAACCATAGGGAACCGTCTTTCTTCTTCATAAACAAGACGGGTGCTCCCCAAGGTGACACACTCGGCCGAATAAAGCCCGATTCAAGAAAGCCATCAATCTGACTCCTCAATTCCTCTATCTCACATAGAGGCATACGATACGTCGATAGAGAAATCGGTGTCACACCAGGAACAAGATCAATGGTGAAGTCAATCTTGCGCCGAGGAGGAAGCCCTGAAATCTTTTCAAACACATCAGAGAAATCGAGAACTACTAGCATATCTTTTAACATCAAAACATCAGAACTCTCTAACATAGAAGCGTAACTGCTAACACGACAGGACCAACTGACTTAAACTGGAAAAGTGAAGATAGTGCCCTCAGGTTCGTAGGCTATCACAACTCTGGCCTGGCAATCAATTTTTACTCTCATCTTCGCGATCTAGTCCATCCCAAAAATAACATCATAATGACACAGTGGGGCGACAATCAATTCGACGACCACCGTTCTGCTACCCAAATCTATCGAGCAAGACTCACAGGTCTGAGTAATATCTGACGTAGTCCCTTTAGCTGTCGTGAGTCTCACTCTCTTCGCAGGAACCGTAACCAACCCTAGCTGCTTAACCGCAACACAAGAAATGATCGAAACAGTGGACCCAATGTCCACCAACAGGAAGATAGGTGTACCTAGAATGTGCGCAGGAACCTCAAATGAAGTCGGTGCTAAATTTGCCTTGAGCGGCTCAGCTGTGAGCGCATGAACCCGAGCCTACTGCGGCTGATGCTGTGGAGGAACCATGGGCCATTGTGGCGGCCTGAAACGAGGTGCTGGAGGTTTGAAGGATAGATGAGCTGGTGCTGATCGAAGGGGAGGTACACAAATAGCCTGAGGCATCGAACGACCGATCCTCTAAGGCGGCGAGAACCCATTGTCTCGCATCCTAGAAAAACATGATATCTCAGTGTGGCCAGGCTTCTTGCAGTAGCTGCACCACACATCAGGACACCCCACATACCTAGGAGATGCAGAAGACCCCTGCAGGGAATCAAATCGAGGCCTCTTACCAAGGAAAGGCCTACTTAAGAACTCAGGTCGCGGCCTAGGAACCACAGGTGCTCATGTGCGGGACAACCTCTCCCCATCCTACTCTGCTCTCAAGGACATGCTCACCAGCTCCACGTAAGAAGAAATGCTCGCACAACACATCTTCGATCTAATCTCAGGCCGTAAACTCTTAAAAAAATGCCGCATCCTCAACAGATGATCACCCAGAATCAACGGTGCATACCTGTCTAGCTCCGTAAAACTGTTCTCATACTCTGTCACTGACATGCCTCCTTGGCGAAGGCGAAGGAACTCACTCTCCTTCTCGTGCCGGTACGTGACAGGAAAATACTTCTCGTGGAAGCTTACCTCAAATGCTGCCCACGTCCACTCAAAATTCTCCGTAACTATTCAGAGAATGCTGTCCCACCATAAGCTAGCCTCCTTCTCAAACATGAAGGTGGCAAGCTCAACCTCTTTCGCCTCAGAATAGTGCAGCGGTCTAAGCATCTTAGAGATGCGGTCCATCCAATACTCAACCTCCTCAGGTCTGTGAGTACTCAAAAATGTAGGAGGCCTCAAGCGTTGAAATCGCTCGAATGTACTTCTTGCACTAGTATGCCCAACAGGGTGTAGAGGCGAGGCAGGTGGGGTCGCCGCCATCGACTGAGCAAAGATGTCAGCCGTGGAGGACAAGAACTGCTCCTGCTGCCGCTACTGCTGTATCTGCTGTTACTGCATCAACAACATCATCTGCTCTATCCTATCAATAGGTGCAGAGGACTATGATGTCGAAGGTGTCGATGCAGACGCACAGTTCTGTTCGAGAACCGCAAGTGTGACAGGAGGCACCACAGAAAGTGTTACAGGAGGTGGCCCAGCAGTAGGACCAGAAGCAGGCTGAGAACTTGGCATGGGATCTGAACTAGATGGGCCCAAATGGGGGTCCATGTGAGTATCGCACAGGGCAAGTGCCCCGTCGAGCGAATCTTCTAGAGAAAGACGGGCTGAAGATCTCAAACCCTTAGGTGGCAAACCCTACACACAACAGAGGGTAGCAACCAATGAGATTAGGCATGCACACAGTCCATTCACAGCATTAACTTCACAAGCTAAGGAAACAACATGCATTTCATTAACAAAATTGTCACAACACATGATTTGCAGCATTACATGAATCGTGACAGAGAAAGCATGTGAACAAAATATCTGAGCTTCAAACACTAAACAACTACCAACTACTAAACAACTAACAAATCACACATAAACATAAAAATAAGCAATAAACAAGAAAACAATGACTACATAAAGCCTATTCATCGGACTCTGGCGATGGAGAAGGGGTACCCTTATCCTTCAGGCAGCACAGGATGGTCTTCAGCGTGCGGGTTACTTTCTTGAACTTACTCTTTATGAGGTCCTGCAGATCCCTAATATCCTATTGAAGAGCAGCCTGATCCTCCTCGAGTTGCACTATACAGGCATCGCTATCAGCTTGAGTCACAGGAGGAGGACTCTCATCACTATCCTGAGCCTCCTCTTCCTCTTCTTCTTGGACTTCTTTCTCTATCTCTGCCCCACCTTCCTCTTCACTTCCTTCTTCTTTGCTATCATACTCTTCCTCACTCTCATCATCAAGTTGGGCCTCACGCTACCGAGGCCCCATCTTCATCTGGTCAAGAGTAGCCTCACTGATATAATAGACCGGCACTGGCAACTCCGCCCCAAGTCTGTAGGCAAACTCGAGCACAATCTTGCATATGAGTCGGCCGAAGGGAAGTGACTCAGTCCTTCTCTTTGATCACGCGATAAGGATGATCTGTCGCAGGATAAACATAGGCACGCACACCTTCTCTCCCTGCCCCACTTGATACAGAAAATCTACCATGAGACGCGTGCATTCACTGTGATTGCTCCACCTGGGATAAACATTGAACGTGTAGATGTGGTGAAGTAGATGAAAATTGCCCGACATATGGGTCGCTAAGAGGCTCTTGTTACGCTTCCACGTAACCATACGACCACATAGAAACCTAGTGCTGCAATCTCTCTCATGAACACTATTCAAATTCTTAGCACTTGGTTGTACCTCGTCAAGTGACACATTCAGAAGTCGAGCTATCAACCCAGCATTGATTGTGACTTCCCGATCTCTGTCGAAGGGGATTTTGAACTACAACGGCTCCAGCGTAGGATCCCGAATATGAGCATAGAAGGTGCGAACAGTACTCACATTTGCATGAGACTCGCCCTCAAATAGCGGACCCCACCCGATAGCTTCCATATGCTCGAACAACAAATACTCGCCAAAGAGTCACCCATCCACATATGTGTAACGTCTCGAAAAAATCCATACAGAGACTCGAGTACCAACTCGATCAGAATTCACGTAAGGTTAATTCCTTTAGAAAGTAAGCGTAAGTTCACTAGCTCTACGCTAGATTAGTTGTGAAATAGTCCTTGATTACTTTAAATACGTTCTACAAGACCCAAAACTTGTAGAATCAACGACGCTATAATACCCTGAAACCTAGGATCGAACTCTAAACCTGTTTACTCTCAGGAACCCTTTGAAACTTCGTATTGGATTTAGACCGCGCATCGAAAGTCTGATATCTACAATTTTAGACCGTTACGACCGCTTAGCTGGACTTGACAATTATTTTGAAAATCAAGCCCAACCGATGTTCTGAGGCTATTTCATTGAGCCTGGAGTGAAGAGAGTGAGAAAGGGTAAAGATTTGGAAATTTAATTCAAAATCTGGCACGTGTCTTTGCGCGTTATTATTAAGCGTTCTGACCGTCAGAATTCAGCCAAATTTCACCCTCGAATCAGGAAAAGTTTCTCTTTCATATCATGAGACTTGTAGACCTGATTTAGGTACTATGACTGCTGAACTGAAACTGGACCGCCACGTGCGATCTGGGAACTTTACCGGTCTAAAAAATTGATGTGTGCTGGATCCAGTGTTCATGAACTTAAGTCCGATCGCGTTCGGCCAGGGGATCTCCCGAAATACTCTTTTGGATCGGAACAGCCCTAATTTTGTTATAACTCAAGTATACCTTTGTCCCAAGTTTGTTTCAGTGAAGTTTTAGCCTATATAAGGGCTTTAAACCCTCTCATATCTCTCCCATCCAAATTTGGATAAAACCCTAGATAAAGAGAGAGAGAAAGTGAGAGATTGTGAGGGACTTTGTGAGAGAACTTCCTGTCGATTTCTCCATCTATTGCACGTACCAAAGCAACGCATTCAAATCACTTTTTTGGTGATTCCAACGCACTTCTAGGTAAGAAAAATCCTAACTACTTGCTGATTTAAGATCCCTTCGATTCAAATAGTAAAGTAGCTTATGTATCTTGTGCATTAGGTCACCTTTGCGCCGTTGACAAAGCGTATACGTTCTACTCGAATCGATACACCTCTAAGGCAAAAGGTGTGGATTTTAGACGCTTTAATTGACTGATTTCAAAGCTTTTAATGTCATTTAATAGTAGATTAATGATAAGAGTGCCGTTTGACATGTAGAACATGTTGTTTGTTTTTTGTTTCGTAAACGTACGCTAAATATGAGAATTAGGGTATTTTGGGCATTTATAGAAAATACTGTATACATCCATATTTTTCTGAAATGCTTGACATATAAATTTATTGTGTTATGATATTATATATGTGTGTATAATCTGTTTGGAGAAGAGATTCGCCCTAATGCGCACTTTAGGTCGACATACGCTATGTAGACTAAAGTGTGTAGACTAAGTGTTTGTATAAATGTTTGTATTAGTATGTATTGTGTAAATGGTATTGTGAATTAGTTTTGAGATTGAATTCTCAATTAATATGCTGATGTATATGATTTCCATCATGTTGGCTATATGTATTGATTTCATTATATATATGAAATGCATGTGTTGCTTGATTTTCTTACATGGTATGTTATAACATGTGACAACATGCTTGTATTCTTTATATTCATTCCTGTTACCCTCATATGATTACTGATGATGGGTTTACAAATGTTTGGGGCTATGACTTAGTCCAGGCAGTCGGTAATGAATTTAATTCGTGGTTGGCTTCTATTTGCCACGAAGGACGCGTCGATGAACTCGAGTCGTGTTTTGGGCAAGCGGCAATGGTTAGGCCACGCGAAGTGTTTTATACACTTCATTTCGTTCAGCTTGAGATGCGCTCGTACTAGTCGAGCCCGTCAAGTAACCCGACTGGCCATTGTATGTTCACCTTGTATGAGTCATAACTGCTTGAACCTAGGGTACTGAACTTACTATTAGAAACCCTATTAACCATGGTACCTTGATCCATAAAGACTCATGAACCGGGCATGGTGGTATGGGACACCGTGGTCGAGTTTTCGGCCTATTCTAGGCCTACAAACCTTCCCGTAATGATCAGTGAGCACATTTGACTCGTGAGCCAATTTTGGTGGTATGGGACACTACATTCGAGCTGTCGGCCTGCAATGATTGGTGACGAGCCATTTGTAGTGACCTCGAGCATATTCTGAGTCTACGGGAGGCGACGACTCTTTCGTAGAGACAAGAGTACATATAGGCCTGTATTGATAAGGTGATGGGGGAGCGGTACAATGAGTGCGAGCAACAGCCCTGGCAGCCCTTGCAGTGACCTATAAATATAACATCGTTTGAGATTACTAGGAGTGACGACCCTAGACAGGATCTATGTTGGGATTGATATAAGGAAGGTACCTTAGTTTCCCAATACGGCTGTATGAAAGGACTAATAACAACCCGGTAATCATTATCCATATCGTACTGCATGTGCCTGGAAGATGTGGAGCACTACAGGAAGAAAGTATGCCGCGGACGCAGATGGTGCCTCATGAGGGAGTATGTCGGTGAGGGCATCCATCATGTCATTTCATGCATGCATTAACAACAGTATCTAAGAATATTTGATTGATTTCTTTACTATTATCGCGTGATTGATTTGAGAACATGATAATCTTTGCTCTATTATTCCACTGAGTTGATCACTCACTCCCACATTAAGTGACGATGTTTGCAACACCGCCAGACCCTGTCTTAGATGCAGGTTGTGAGGCGATTCAGGATGCGGAGCCGGACTACGATGAGGACCAGGATGAGTTCTCATACATGCAGTTTTCCAACGGCTTTGCGTAGGTGGCCTGGATCGGCGGGACATACTAGTTGGACCTTATGACATTTTGGTTTTGGTTTATTTCATGTATATGAGACTCAAAGATATATTCATACTTTGGAGACAGTTTGAGATTATTTTATTTTCCATACAGTGATATATTATTTTTCAGTCTTCCGCTTATGTTTTATCGCTGGATCTAGAGTATGAATTGCAATTTTGGTATAATATTACTCATGTGAATGCTTTAACTCAGAGAACATTGAATCATAATCATATTTGTTGCATAAGTGATGGTCTGGAACTCGGGAGCCGGGTTTCTACACGACCTCCGATTTTCAGGGTGTTACAAGTTAGTATCAGAGCATGATTTAGATTAAACTGGAACTGGGTTATGGTCACGCGACATACGCTATCACCCCTTTGACTTAGGTGGGTGTGAAAAAAATCTAGAAACACTCGTAGGACTTCAGTTTCACCAATAGGCGAAGTCTACTCAAATCGATCGTTCTGATCGAGTCTATAACGTATCTTTGGTAGCGTGAAGCGACCTAAGTCGCCTATAGGTCGTTAGTTGGAGGGTTTGAGATGATCCCAAAAGAATTCCAAACCAGAAATGCATGTCCTTGGGTTGTGGGGTAACCACAACCCTTACACTCAATCTCAAGGCTTAAAAACCCCTTTTCATCCAATTCCTTCAGAATCTTTCCTTTCACCACCCCATTCTTCAAATTTTTTTCTAAGTCCTTTCTTACTACACATAAATCCTAATGTGTGAATGATAGTGAATCATACTTAAATAAAATTTTTACTATAAATAGTAAATATATGTAAGAATTGGACTTTTGGACATTCCAATTATGAAATCTCTTGTAATAAATGGGTTAGTTGGATGGATTAGCCTCTCCTACCCCAAAATCATATGCTACATAATATATAAACTCATTTTGATTTACAAACTGGCCCCGAAAAGCCCCAAATGGAGTCTTGGGCCTATCCAAGCCCAAATACAATGAACCAGGGTGGGTCCCACATATATTTGGGGCCCTTAGGGCAGGGGGAACCCAGCCCCTATGGCCAGCGTCACCGGTTTTCAATTTCACCGGTGAGGGCTCACCGTACGGTGGGCCCCACTCGGGCTAAATTTTGAGTCGACGCCCTTAAATGGATAGGGCACCCCCCCTACACGTGGGACGTCCCTCAAAACCCCCCAAATACCCTACCTCCTTCACAAATAGCCCTCCCAAGCTCTCCTTTTTACATTTTTTTGTTGCCTTCCCCTTAAATCTTGGTGCCAAACCTCTCCCATCCCATCTTCTCCCTCAACCGACGCCAACCCATCCATTTTCAGCTGTTCACAGTCCCCTTTCTCTCCAGTCTCATCGATTGGAGCTCTTACAACCTCCATGGAAGGCTGAAAATCGTGTGGACCTCCATTCCATCTTAACTTGCTCTTTTCTCTTTGAAAATCTAGCCTTTAGGAGCCTGATCTACCCCTCTACAGGGCCTAGATTCGTTTCAGTCCATTTGGGCAGCCATTTCTCCCCATATTTCACATTTTTCATGGCTTTTGTTGAGGCTATTTTAGTCTTTTTCTCTTTCTCCACCATCCTCTCTCTCATGGGAAAGAGGAAGACCGCCACAGATGAAGCTGGGCCTAGTCGCCCTTCACGATCAAGGAAATCGAGAGGTGGCGCCGCTAGCTCAAGCACCGTCGCCAGTCCAAGTGTTGGCAGAGAGCTACATACGAAGCAGGATTTAGATCCCCGTGCTCACATAGGGCGAGCACTGTTGGCAGACTTGGCTCATGGTGCTTATACTGACTGCAAGGTTCTGTTTGAGGCGCACGTGGATGAGCGGCTCTTCGGTGAATTTCTGTTGTTTGAGCGTATTGGAGCTGCTAGGTGACTTTCGCTCTTTGAAGCCCAGTCTCGTGCTAACGTGAGCATCGTTCGTGCCTTCTATGCTCACATTCGGGATCCTACGTTGGAGCCATTGCAGTTCAGGATTCCCTTTGACAGAGATCGGGAAGTCACGATCGATGTTCGGTTGATAGCTCGACTTCTGAATGTGCCTCTTGGTGAAGTACATCCAAGCGCTAAGAATCTAAAGAGTGTTTGTGAGCGAGATCGTCGCACCATATTTCTATGTGGTGGTTTGGTTCCGTGGCAGCGTAACAAGAGACTCTTAACGTCTCATATGTCAGATGATTTTCGCCTGCTGCACCACATTTGCACGTTCAATGTGTATCCCAGGTTGACCAACTACAGTGAATGTACGCGTCTCATGGTCGATTTCTTATATCAAGTGGGCTAGGGAGAGAATGTGTGCATGACCACTTTTGTGTTGCGACAGATCGTCCTCATAGCAAAGTCGAGAAGAACGTCTGAGTCACTTCCTTTTGGCTGGCTCATATGCAAGATCGCGCTTGAGTTTGTTTACAGACTTGGGCCGGAGTTGCCTGTGCCGATTCACTTCATTGATGAGGCTACCATGAACCAGATGAAGATAGGGCCTCGGCAGCGTGAAGCTCATCTTGATGATGATAGTGAGGGCGAATATGATAGTGAAGAGGATGCTAGTGAAGAAGAAGCTGGGGCAGAAATAGAGGAAGAAGTCCAGGAAGAAGAAGAAGAGGAGGCTCAGGATACTGACGAGAGTCCTCCTACTGTGACTCGGGCTACTAAGGATGCTCACATAGCTCGACTTGAGGAGAGTCATGTTGCCTTGTGACGGGAAGTCCAGGAACTTCGGGCCGAGGTGAAACAAGATCTTGAGGATACCAAGGCCATCATGAAGAGAAAATTTGGCAAGGTGACTCGCACCTTAAAGGCCATCCTATGTTGCCTACAGGATAAGGGTGCCCCTCCTCCATCACTATAGTCAGATTAGCGATTAGATTTTAGATGTTTGTGTTTGTAGTTAGTTTGTTTCCTACTTTCTGTGTGTAAGCCTGAGAAGGCTAATAGTTAGTTTATGTTGCAATTGTAGTTTGGGCTGGCTTAGTTTCCCATGTATTTCTTGTCATGATACATGTAAGGATATATCTCTTGTATTGTGACAAAATTTTGAATTAATGAAATGCATGGAATTCTGCAGTTTGTTATGTGAATGATTGTTTGGTGGTGTTTATGCTATTGCTAAAAACTGACAAGGTTGTACCCTATTTTGAATATAGGGAATGCCGCCTAAGGCTACACGGAGCACGACACGACTTATACTGGGAGAGCCTATGGATCGGGTTCCTCTCCAGAGTGATGTTCATACGGACCCTGCTGTGGGCCCGATTCCTGAGACTGCACCTGAGTCTCAGCCTTCTACAGGTCCTGCAGTTGGACCACCGCCTTTCACACCGCCTGTCAGGGAACAGTATCGTGCGTCTTCCTCGACGCAGTATGTGCCGTAGCATCCTCCACCTCCTAATAGGTTTGAGCAGTTGATGGCCATATGCATCGGCAGCACTAGCAGCTTTTTACCACGATAGCAGGGGCCTTAGCCCAGGGTGGGAGTGCGACTCCACCTGCACCACCTATGCATCCAGCTAAGGATGCTGGTACTTCGACTCAGGATGAGGGCATGACTCATCCTGCACCTTCTGCTTACCCTACGGGGCACACTGCTGATACACGGGGCCTATTCGAGCGATTCTAGCGCTTGCAGCCTCCTACTTTTACGGGTTCTCATAGACCCGAGGAGGCCGAGTATTAGCTCGACAGTGTGTCGAAGATTCTGAGGATGCTGCATTGCTACGAGTCTGAGCAGGTTGAGTTGGCTACGTTCATGTTCGAGCGAGAGGCCAGCTTGTGGTGGGATAGTGTGTTGCGGACCATTGCTGTTGATTTCGTCTGGACTTGGACAGCATTCGAGTTCCGCTTCCATGAGAAATACTATCCCCAGACCTACAGGCACGAGCGGGAGAATGAGTTTCTACACCTCAGGCAGGGAGGCATGTCAGTCATAGAGTATGAGCATCGGTTTACCGAGTTAGGCAGATACATCCTGACTATACTTGCTGATGAGCAGATGCGCATACGTCGATTTTCTGAGGGCTTGCGACCGGACATTCGGTCGAAGATGTGCTGCGTCAGCATACCTTCCTATGCAGAGTTGATACATATGTCCATGAGGGCAGAGCAGGATGTTGATCGGCTTAAGCGATCTCGTGGCCCTGTGGTTGGTAGGCCACGATCAGATGTGTAGGATAGGCAATTTTTTTGCAAGAGGCCTCGCATCGACCCTCCTCCCAGGGCTACAACGCCAGTATTTCTGACGAGGTGCCCCAATATGTCATGTACTTATTGTGGGAGACCGGGTCACACTGTGGGGAACTGTTTCGCTCGGATGAGAGACAGCAAGTTTTCGCAGCCGCAGAAGATCGACCGTCCACGCCCACAAGCATTGTCTGCTCCACCTTTACGGTCGGCTCCTGCGCATCCTTCCTTCAGACCTCCAGTACCTCCGTTCTGCCGCCGCAACGGCCTATGGTACCTCGGCCGAACCGTCCACAGCAGGCACGGGTACATGCTCTGACAGCTGAGGCAACCGCAACGGATACTACTCAGCCCTTGGCCTTTGAGGTCACCGCCCATATTGGAGGTACTCCAATACTCGTGATGGTGGATACAGGATCCACTCTTTCTTTGATATTGCATTCCATAGTCAGGCGCCTTGGGCTACCGACTATTTGGATGGATGGAGTGTGAGTTCTTACGGCTCACGGGACTTTTTTTAATGCCACCCTAATGTGTGAGGGTTGTTTGGTGGATTTAGGGGGCAGGACGATGGATCTTGATCTTGTCGTCGACCCCTCTCTTGTTTATCTCGACGTCATTCTTGGCATGGATTGGTTGACTGCTAGGAGGGTCGAGATTGACTGCGAGACTCGTATGGTGACAGTCTACGAGCCGGAGGGCATGCCTTTTACATTTTCAGTGTGGGTAAATCTCCCCTTCTGCATACATAGCTACGCATCTTTATTGTGGGATTTTGATGCCCCGACACTTGAGCACACGCCAGTGGTTTCTAATTTTTGGGATCTGTTCAGGAAGATTCCTGGTTTGTCACCTCGGCACGAGATTGATTTTACTATCGATCTGGTACCTGGTTCTACGCCCGTCTCACTGCCGACGTATCACATGGCACCATGTGAGATGGAGGAGTTGAGGACACAGATTGATGATCTGTTGGAGCTAGGCTTTATCCGACCGAGTGTGTCTCCTTGGGGAGCACCAGTACTGTTTGTGAAAAAGAAGGATGGTTCTATGCGATTGTGTATTGATTATCGCAGGCTGAACCAAATTACGATGAAGAACCGATATCCCTTGCCCAGGATAGATGACTTGTTTGATCAGTTGAGAGGGGCACAGTACTTCTCGAAGATTGATCTTCAGTCAGGATATCATCAGTTGTGCGTCAGGGATGAGGACGTGCAGAAGACAGCTTTCAGGACCAGCTTTGGCCACTACGAGTTCCTTGTGATGTCGTTCAGTCTCACGAACGCACCAGCTGTGTTCATGAATTTGATGAACAGGGTATTTCGGTCATTCCTTTATCGATTCGTCATTGTGTTCATAGACGATATTTTGGTATACTCCAGGAGTCAAGAGGAACATGAGGAGCACTTACAATTGGTCCTGGATACGCTTAGGCAGCATCAGTTGTTCTCACAGTATAAGAAGTGCGACTTCTGGAAGAAGGAAGTGAAGTTCCTGGGACATGTGGTGTCCAAGGATGGGATGGCAGTTGACCTAGCTAAGGTACTTGCAGTTCAGGACTGGGAGCAGCCTGGTTCTGTCACTAAGGTGAGGATTTTCTTGGGTCTCGCTGGCTACTATCGACGCTTCATTCGAGATTTCTCGAAGATCGCCAGACCCTTATCTCAGTTGACACGGAAAGAGGTGAAGTTCGCCTAGAATGACAAGGCGGAGGAAGCTTTTCAGGAGCTGAAGGACAGGTTAATGTCCGCCCCTGTGCTAGTACTGCCAGAGCAAGGGGTTAGATACACTATATACACTGACGCGTCTAGTGTTGGTCTAGATTGTGTCCTTATGCAGAAGGACAGGGTAATTTCATATGCCTCAAGACAATTAAGGAAGCACGAGGAGAATTACCCTACACACGACCTTGAGTTGGCAGCCGTCATTTTCGCATTGAGGCTCTGGAGACATTACCTCTACGGAGAGAAGTTCGAGCTCTTTTTCAACCACAAGAGCCTTAAATACATATTTAACCAGCGGGACCTGAATATGAGGCAGAGGAGATGGATGGAGACTTTGAAGGACTTCAAGTTTGAAGTTTCCTACCATCCTGGCAAGACGAACCTTGTGGCTGACGCGTTGAGCCACAAGAAGGCGATAGAGTTTGCGGCTCCACTGATGGTTGCTGAGTGGGACATGGTTGAGTTTTTGTGAGACTTTGAGCAGAAACTCACTATGGAGGAGCCGTATGAGTTTATCGCACATATGCAGGTGCGATCTCAGATCGATGACAGGGTCATCGCGGCGTAGGGGGATGATGCGCGTCTGACTGAGCTTCGAGAGCAGGCCAGTAATGATACAGACGCCAAGTGGCGAGTTGGCACAAATGGGGGCTTACGTTACCGTGACCGCCTATGCGTCTCAGATATCCCCGACTTGAGACAAGAGATTCTCGAGGCTGCGCACAGTTCTCGACTTGCGATGCATCCGAGCAGTACGAAGATGTATCGTGACTTGAGGAGGACTTATTGGTGGGATGGTATGAAGACCCACATTGCAGAGTTCGTTTCCTGTTGTCTCACTTGCCAGCAGGTGAAGGCAGAGCATCGCCGACCTCCTGGACTCCTTCAGCCTATGCCGATCGCTGAGTGGAAGTGGGACTTCCTTTCCATGGATTTCATCTCCGGACTGCCGAAGACTAGGAAGGGGCACTATTCTATATGGGTGATCGTCGACCGTCTGACTAAGTCAGCGCACTTCCTACCGATCAGAGTTACAAACTCTGCAGACGAGTTAGCCAGACTGTATATCAGAGAGATTGTGCGTCTACATGGAGTTTCCTTGGAGATCGTGTCAGACAGAGACACGCGCTTTACTTCTATTTAATGGACTCGCATTCAGGAGGCTATGGGTGTGAAGTTGAAGTTTAGTACAGCCTTCCACCCACAGATAAACGGACAGACAGAGCGGGTGAACCAGATTCTAGAGGACATGTTACGAGCTTGCGTATTGGACTTCAAGGACAGTTGGGATGATTGTCTTGCATATGCAGAGTTCGCATACAACAACAGTTTCCAGGCTAGTATCGGTATGGCACCGTATGAGGAGTTGTATGGGCGACCTTGCCGAGCACCGCATTGCTGGGCAGAGGTCGGTGAGCATAGATTGATTGGCCTAGAGATAGTGCAGGAGTCGTCGAAGAAGATTGATATCATTAGACGTCGGCTTCTTACAGTGCAGAGTAGACAGAAGAGTTATGCCGATACAAGACGGCGCCCGCTGGAGTTCGCGGTTGGGGATCATGTATTTTTGCGAGTTTCCCCTATGAAGGGAGTCCTTCGGTTCAGGAAGAAGGGGAAGCTAGCACCGCGATTCATTGGTCTATTTCAGATTCTCGACCGTGTGGGTGCAGTGGCTTATCGTCTGGCTTTACTTACGCCTCTCGCGAGCGTACACAACGTGTTTTATGTTTCTGTGCTGAAGAAATATGCTCCTGATCCTTCCCATATCATCAGATGGGAGCAGGTGCAGTTAGGTGAGGATGTTACATATATACTACGACCAGCGCGTATACTAGACATAAAGGAGCAGGTACTGCGTAGCAAGGTCATCCCCCTTGTGAAGGTGTTGTGGACGCATCACCCTGAAGAAGAGGCTACATGGGAGACGGAAGCCGAGATCAGAAAGAACTACCCACAGCTTCTCGAGGAGTACGAAAAGGTATAAATTTTGAGGACGAAATTTATTGTTAAAGGGGGTAAATTGTAACGTCTCGAAAAAATCCGTACTGAGACTCGAGTACCAACTAGATCAGAATTCGTGTAGGGTTAATTCCTTTAGAAAGTAAGCGTAAGTTCACCAGCACTACGCTAGATTAGCTGTGAAATAGTCCCTGATCACTCTAAACTGGCTTGCTCTCAGGATTTAGACCGCGTGTCGAAAGTCCGATATCTACAATCTTAGACCGTTATGACCGCTTAGCTGGACTTGACAATCATTTCAAAAATCAAGCCCAACCGATGTTCTGAGGCTATTTCATTGAGCTTGGAGTGAAGAGAGTGAGAAAGGGTAAAGATTTGGAAATTTAATTCAACACCTGGCACGTGTCTTTGCGCGTTATTATTAAGCGTTCTGACTGTCAGAATTCAGCCAAATTTCACCCTTGAATCAGAAAAAATTTCTCTTTCATATCATGAGACTTGTAGACCTGATTTAGGTACGATGACCGCTGAACTGAAACTGGACCGCCACGTGCGACCTGGGAACTTTACCGGTCTGAAAATTTGATGTGTGCTGGATCCGGTGTTCATGAACTTAAGTCCGATCACGTTCGGCCAGGGGACCTCCCGAAACGCTCTTTTGGATCGGAACAGCCTCGATTTGGTTATAACTCAATTATACCTTTGTCCCAAGTCTTTTTTAGTGAAGTTTTAGCCTATATAAGGGCTTGAAACCCTCTCATATCTCTCCCATCCGAATTTGGATAAAACTCTAGATAGAGAGGGAGAGAAAGTGAGAGATTGTGAGGGACTTTGTGAGAGAACTTCCTGCTGATTTCTCCATCTATTGCACGTACCAAAGAAACGCATTCAAATCACTTTCCCGGTGATTCCAATGCACTTTTAGGTAAGAAAAACCCTAACTACTTGCTGATTTAGGATTCCTTCGATTCAAATAGCAAAGTAGCTTATGTATCTTGTGCATTAGGTCGCCTTTGCACCGTTGACAAAGCGTATACGTTCTAATCGAATCAATACACGTCTAAGGAAAAAGGTGCGGGATTTAGACGCTTTGATTGACTAATTTCAAAGCTTTTAATGTCGTTTAATAGTAGATTAATAATGAGAGTGCCGTTTGATATGTACAACATGCTATCCGTTTTCCGTTTCGTAAACGTAATGTAAATATGAGAATTAGGGTATTTTAGGCATTTATAGAAAATACTGTATACGTCCGTATTTTACTGAAATTCTTGACATGTAAATTTATCATGTTATGATATTATATATGTGTGTATAATCTGTTTGGTGAAGAGATTCGTCCTAATGCGCACTTTAGGTCGACATATGCTATGTAGACTAAAGTGTGTAGACTAAGTGTTTGTATAAATGTTTGTATTAGTATGTATTGTGTAAATGGTGTTGTGAATTAGTTTTGAGATTGAATTCTCAATTAATATGCTGATGTATATGATTTCCATTATGTTGGCTATATGTATTGATTTCATTATATATATGAAATGCATGTGTTGCTTGATTTTCTTACATGGTATGTTATAACATGTGACAACATGCTTGTATTCTTTATATTCATTCCTGTTACCCTCATATGATTACTGATGATGGGTTTACAAATGTTTGGGGCTATGACTTAGTCCAGGCAGTCGGTAATGGATCTAATTCGTGGCTGGCTTCTATTTGCCACGAAGGACTCGTCGATGAACGCGAGTCGTGTTTTGGACAGGCGGCAGTGGTTAGGCCACGCGAAGTGTTTTATGCACTTCATTTCGCTCAGCTTGAGATGCGCTCGTACTAATCGAGCCCGTCAAGTAACCCGACTGGCCATTGTATGTTCACCTTGTATGAGTCATAACTGCTTAAACCTAGGGTACTGAACTTACCATTGGAAACCCTGTTAACCATGGTACCTTGATCCATAAAGACTCATGAGCCAGGCATGGTGGTATGGGACACCGTGGTCGAGCTGTCGGCCTACGCTGGGGCCACAAACCTCCCCGTAGTGACCAGTGAGCACATTTGACTCGTGAGCCGATTTTGGTGGTATGAGACACTACATTCGAGCTGTCAGCCTGCACTGATTGGTGATGCCCTTTGTAGTGACCTCGAGCGTATTCTGAGTCTACGGGAGGCGACGACCCTTCCATAGCGATAAGAGTACATATAGGCCTGTATTGATAAGGTGATGGGGGAGCGGTGTAACGAGTGCGAGCAACAGCCCTAGTAGCCCTTGCAGCAACCTATAAATATAACATCGTATGAGATTACTAGGAGTGACGACCCCAGACAGGATCTGTGTTGGGATTGATATAAGAAAGGTACCTTAGTTTCCCAATACGGCTGTATGAAAGGACTAATAACAACCCGGTAATCATTATCCAATCACACTACATGTGCCTGGAAGATGTGGAGCACTGTAGGAAGAAAACATGCCGCGGACGCAGATGGTGCCGCATGAGGGAGTATGTCGGTGAGGGCATCCATCATGTCATTTCATGCATGCATTAACAATAGTATCTAGGAATATTTGATTGATTGCTTTACTATTATCGCGTGATTGATTTGAGAACATGCTAATCTTTCCTCTATTATTCCACTGAGTTAATCACTCACTCCCACGTTACGGGACGCTGTTTGCAACACCACCAGACCCTGTCTTAGATGCAGGTTGCGAGGTGATTCAAGATGCGGAGTCGGACTACGATGAGGACCAGGATGAGTTCTCGTACATGCAGTTTTCCGACGGCTTTGCGTAGGTGGCCTGGATCGGCGGGACATACTAGTTGGACCTTACGAAATTTTGGTTTTGGTTTATTTCATGTATATGAGACTCAGAGATGTATTCATACTTTGGAGACAGTTTGAGATTATTTTATTTTCCATTTAGTGATATATATATTTTTCAGTCTTCCGCATGCGTTTTATCGCTGGATCTAGAGTATGAATTGCAATTTTGGTATAATCTTACTCATGTGAATGCTTTAACTCAGACAATATTGAATCATAATCATATTTGTTGCATAAGTGATGGTCTGGAACTTGGGAGTCGGGTTTCTACACGACCCCTGATTTTCAGGGTGTTACAATATGCTTCAAAGAGAACCCTACAGTCCTCATAAATGCCATGAGCCAACTCTGCCCACAATGCCCTTCCAAATGCAGCCTGGGGATCTAAATCCCACTTCGAATGCAATTCTCTCCCAACACTTGGACTCACGGTAGCTCCTCTAGGCCGCCTCGAATGAGCGGGAGGACTAGGCCCAGCCTCGTCCGTAGGGGCACGCTTCTTACCCATCAACGAAAGGATGGTGGAAATAGAGAAAAAAGCTACAATAACCTCCATGAAAGCCATGGAAAGAGAAGGAAAATGGAGAAAGGGCTGAGATCTTTAGGTTCCCATGAGTTTGGGTCAGAAACAGGAGTGCAATGGGTTAAGGAAAGGAAAAATAGAAGAAATGAAAGATCAAGATAAGAGAGGTTGGAGGCTGACACGTTTTGGAGCTCAAATAAGAGCTATGGGAGCTCCAATCACAGAAAATGGAAGAAGTACATGCTGGGTATGGCTGAGAATGGTGGAGGGATGAAGGAAATAATAAAAAAATGAAGGAAGGAGTGATTGGAAGGGAGGTTTGAGAGAGAAAACAACAACTTTGTAGGAAAAAGGAGAGCTTAGGGGGTCACTTTGTGAAGGAAGTGAGGGTTTTGAGGGGTTTTGATCGACGACCCACACATCAGGGGGTTACCCTAGCCCCCAAACATGATCGGCCCGGACGGCCCAGTTCGCAAGGCCCGCTGACCGGCGATGCCCTCGCCAACCTCTGGACAAACTGGTGAGGGCTTGCCGATTAGGCGAGGTCCTCACCATCCCCTAGGTCCAAAAAAGTTAGGGTCCCACCTTGGAACCCCCTAAAACTTGATCGTTTGGCCCCCACTTCCGATTTGAGTCATTTCAGGTCATTTCAAAACTAATCTGACCTCTATTCACTTTTACCGATTTCTAACGGTTAAAAAGGGGTGGCATGCGGTCTATACCTGTCAATTGATGGGTTAGACTTGATTTGGGGTCGTCGTGTGTGATTAGGAGTGTGCACAGACTCGATCTCGGTGACCATTTTCAGTAAACTTTCACCAAAAGACAAACTGGGAGTCCTAGTTCTGTTTCTAGATTGTCCTCGCACCCTCCTATGTTATAGTGGCGTCAATGTGTGGTGTGTGACCTAACCCAGGTCCAGTTTAATCCAGATCATGCTCTGATACCAACTTGTAACGCCCTGAAATTCGGGGGTCGAGCATAACTCAGCTCCCGAGTTCCAAAACATCACTTATGCAACATAATGGATGATGATTGTATGTTGTTTGTATTAGTGCATAAAACATGAAATAGATCAAGCCAGATCAGCCGACATAATTCAGGAATATTGAGGAAATGCAAGAAGAAGACTTAAATACATATATAATTTAAAAATAATCCACAAAATATGCATACTCTACCCAGGGCAATATATACAACTGTGTCTCAGATACATGTATCAAACTAAGCAAAATCATCATATACATATCCCAGAAATCCCCGCTGGTCAGGACGAGGCTCATATGAACCCACCTGAGAACTGTATATATGAGAACACCTCCTCGTCCTCATCAAAGTATGGCTCCGCCTCGCTAGCGTCGCCGTCACCTGCAACTACATCAGAGTCTGGTTGGTGTTTAAGCACCATCCCAGAATGTGGGAGTGAGTGATCAACTCAGTGGTACTATACAGTAAAGGTTAACATGTTATCAATCCAATCAAGCAGTAATGATAAGGTAGTACAATCAAACATGTCCTAAATACTCTTGTTAATGCACGAATGTTATGAAGGAATAATACATGACCTCACCATAAACTCCCTCTACGATCTTCATCTCATTATCGCGCATGTCAGTCACTTCCTCAGTGCTCTTACGCCAACACCGATACCACATGCAATGCGATGATATGAGCATGCTTACCAAGTTCTTATTAGTCCTTTTCATACAACAGGATTGGAAAGCTAAGACACTTCCCTTATATCAATTCCCAATATTGATCCATTCTAGGGTCGTTACTCATAGGAATTCTCATACGATATTACGGTTCTAGGTTACTGCAAGGGCTACCAGGGCTGTTGCGCGCAATCGTTACACCATTCTCCCATCACCAAATCAATACAGGCCTAATTATATCCTTAATACTGCAACAAGACTCGTCACCCTTATGCAGTGTCAGGATATACTCGAGGTCGCTACAGAGGGCTCATCACCAATCAATGTAAGCCGATAGCAAGAATATAGTGTCCCATACCATCATAATCTACTCATGAGAATAAAGTGCTCAGTGGTCACTACGGGGAGGTTTGTAGTCCTAGCGTAGGCCGACAGCTTGACCACGGTGTCCGGCTCATGAGTCTTAGGGGATCACGGTACCACGGTTAATGAGAGTTTCACTGGTAAGTTTAGTGCCTTAGATTCAAATAGTACCGACCAAACATGGTGAACAAACATCGGTCAATCGGGTTAGTTGATAAGCTCAATTAGGCCAAGCGCACGTTGAGTTAAATGACATGGAATTCATAAGCACTCCGAGTGGCCTAACCACTGTCAAACATCCCAAGCACAACTTAGATTCGTTAGACTCATCCTGTGTGGTAAAAATGACCTCAAGCACCATTTGGAGTACGATTGCCGATTACCTGGACTGTAGTCTAGCCCCACTCACATACAAGCTCAATAACTAGTATGATTCATATCCTACATTCAAATGAACATTCATGACATATAACTGAAACTTAAATACAGAGGAAATCATAAACACATGTAACATGGATAATCTAAGTTACATGATTCATGGAGGAAATCATACACTCAAGTGTTGTGATTGAGATTCATATGTCAACAACCTTAGCAATCACACTTTACTAACTTCTAACTCATATAGGCATTTATACAAACACTTAGATTACACTATTCAACATACATCACGTATGTCGACTCCATTACATGTTAGGCCAAGTCCTTTCGCCAAGGAGTTGCCGCATTATATCAAGCTTATAGAAATTACAATTAATCATGGCAATCAAAATAGTAGTTTCATACGCATACAGGTATTCTAACATATACATGAAATACGCTATTTACAATATAAAGCATCTATATACGAAAATCGAAATGGATAGCGCATTTGGCATGTGTAATGGCTATCACACCATGAATAAATCATTACCTAACATTGAAAATCTTGAAAACCATAACCTAAACGTATATAGTCTGCACCTTAAACCAGAAAAATGCATATTCAATATGATTTTGACGATGTGTCTTCGTCAACAGCGGATACGCTACCTATGGCATAGAATAGGCTAGTTATAACTTCATTTAAGCTATTCTAGGCTTAAAAACAGGTTAGAGTTAGCTTAAATTACCTAAAAAGAGAATCAAAATTGTCAGAAGAACGATTCAGATATACAGGTTCGATGTATAGATGGATTAGGAAGATCCTACAGAGATGCGACAGATTCTCCCACACTTTCTCTTTCTTTTTTCTCTCTTAAGCAACTAGGGTTTAGAAAATTCGTATGAAATTTGGAACTAAGGGTTTAAGGCCTTTTTATAAGCCTAAACACGACGAAAATAGACTTAAGACCAAGGTATACTTAGGTTATAACTAAATCGGACCTGTTCCGATCCAACGGAGCACTTTTGGAGGTCCTCTTATCAAATGCGGTTGAACTTAGGCTCACTAGCATTGGATCTTTAGTAAGTTAAGTTTTCAGTCCGATAGGGTTTTCAGATCATCTGTGGTGGACCAGTTTCTATTCAATGGTTACTGAACTTCAATCAGGGCTACAAGTTCTATGACATGAAAGGGCCACTTATCTTGATCCGAGGGTGAATTTGGGTCAAAATCTAACGGTTAGAACGCTTAAAAATAACGCGCAAGTGAAACGTTCTAGATTACTTTAAAATATATTTAATTTACTAAAAATCTTCATTTTCCTACTCTCTTTACTCCGGGCTCAATAAAATAGTCTCAAGACATCATTTGGGCTTGATTTTTTAGGTGATTATCAAGTCCAACTAGGCGGTCGTAATGATCTAAGTTCATAGCTATCAGGCTTTTGACGTGTGGTCTAAATCCAATACAAAATTACAAAGCATTCCTGGGAGCAACTGGGTTTCGAGTTGGATTCTATATTTCAGGGTAATATAGGGTCAATGATTCTCTAGGTTCTGGGTCTTACAGATCGCATTGAAATTTATTAGTGCTAATTCCATAAGTAACCTAGTTTAGCGCTAACCAAAACACATTCAAATTCTAAAGGATTTAGTTCTAATTGATTTCTGCTAGAGGTGGTACTCGGGTCTAAGTACAGATTTTTCTAAGTCGTTACAATCGTGGGAATCATTATCACCACGGTTAGACATAGTATGGTCCAGTTGATCTTTTAATATGATTTATTTTTATATAATAATCTATATTGATTTCTAAAAATAGATGTATTGTGCTCGGCCCATTCAACTTGGCCCATTCAACTCGGCCCATTCAACTTGGCCCATTTGATGCGACCCATTGATTTGGCCCATTTGATGTATTGGAGGCCCATGGGTTGTAGCCCAATGGGATGTGTATAAGGTCCATTGCAATGTGTGATTCCACCATGGTGTATGTAATGATGTTTATGGTGGGCCATGCCTTAGGAGTAATGATGGTTTGCCATCCACATTGTAAGAATAATATTGGTTAAACGTCTGCATTATAACTCTCCCTAAGGCCCATTAATAGGCTCATACTTATTATGTGTAGGCCGTCTAGGCCTATCTTCGTTGTGACGATAGTTCATCACTATATAACATGCTTAATATAATTCCATGACTCATGCCCATACGCATAATATGTATGCTTAATATGAGTAGTGATTGATCATAGCATATGTCTTTGGGTAGATTATTTATGGGACTCATAAATAGGAGTTATCCACATGATCACGCGATACGCGTGAGATTGTAGCATGACTGGACGGTGTGACTCATGCATCTCGCATATGTGTGACTTGATCATTGTACGCCCTTATGATATCAGAGCTGTGGCCTCCACAAGCACATCGTAGATGACCGGATTGGATACCGAAAATATTAGCTCTATCACTGTGAGCACATAGGATGTCCTTGAGTGAAATCTCAAAACCTTTTTGGTACCAGTAAATGCTCCAATGTCTAGACCGAGTGGATATACGAGTGAAGAAATCTCGAATACCAGTAGGCCATGTCTCTCACTATGTCGTGGTTAGTTGGAAGGGGTTTTGCTCCAATGTCTAGACCGAGTGGATATACGAGTGAGGGGGTTGTAAGCTAGACTGAGTTTGACCAGCTCGTAAATGAGTCCACCATCAACGAGCCAGGTATGCATTGGCAGACTACTGGTCAGGCGGATAGTGTGGTCTCTTCCACTCACTGGGCTGCGCAGCTAGGGAGGCGACAGTCAGTGTGGAGTGTACTAGACCCCATTGATATACCAGAGGGGAACTATGCTGATATAAGTACTTGAAGAGGACTAGCATGCTTGCATTACATCTCACATATGACATTTAGCTACATAAGCCTCACATCGCATGGCCTTAGTATGACTGATAACATTCATGTCTTGCATCGCATAGCCTTAGTACGGCTGATAGTATTCATGGACTTACCAGCATATTTCCGTGCTACTCTGATATTGCATACCTAGCACTTGCCTTGCGCACACACTTACACCACCCTCTAAGCTTTTGTAAGCTTATGCACGACCGTTGCATGTAGGTGATGTTGGATCGCAGCAGCGCTGAGGCAGCAATGCTCATGAAATTATTTTGGAGCCTTTTGATCACTTTGTATTTCCCTGTTCATATTGTACTTAAAGTTTTTTATATAGTGGATATGTGGTGATGTTGTTTCGTGACTTGGTTAGGCTCCATTACAAAAAAAAATCATACTGAAAATCCTCCTTGTAGGATCCAAGATCGGAATCTTGCATATGAGTGCTGGGAGTTGAGAATGGGACGCTGCGGAGGTTGTCAGCGCTGGATTCGGTGATTGGAAATTTTGTGAGCCAGTTTTCTGAGTTTGGGGTGTGACACTATCCATATCTTAGACCACAAGGAGCAGGTCTTGTGTACAAAGACTATACCTCTAGTCAAGGTCCTTTGGTCACATCACGGAGAAGAGGAGGTAACTTGGGAACGAGAAGAAAAAGTTATGGAGAAATACCCTCACTTGTTCTTTAGCACACCTCAGATAATTTTGAAGATGAAATTTTTTTTATGGAGGTAGACTATATATAACACCTCGTACCTCTAGTACACAGGTGTTACCTTTTAAACCTACATCTACTAAGATCATAATGGATTGAGCAATTAGCTCGAACTCAACAAATATAGGATGGGGATTCTGGTCGACATTAAAGAAATCATCAGGGTCTCCACGAGCCAAAATGCGCCCTATGATAATCAAGAAGGTGAGGCTATCCGAACACTCTAAATTAAAGTCATTATGTTAATTGATACTGGTACAACACACATGTCACAAACACTTGAGAGTTAGTTAGTGACAAATCAAGCCTTCATCAAAACCAATACCTTATATTAACCATTGAAAACTAGTATTAGGCCCACCCGATCAACAGATAGCGTCATATGGTTCGATAATAGCCCAAAGAAGTGTGTGACAGCCCACCTAGGCCTCAGTCCAACACTAAAATGGGTCGGGACCCCTATTCCTGGGTCCCAAGAAAAATGGACGGAATGGATTTGTCACAACCATCATGGTGGACCCCCCTCGTAGTGTGCATGTGCACCTCATGCAGGTACGCACGATATGCACTGGGACATTGGGCTTGGTCAAATGACCTTTGACTGAGCCGTATTCGAAGTAAGAGAAATGGTTTCTCTCGCACCATTTTAAAATTTCAACGGACGGTCTTCGAACCTCAAAGTGGCCCACCATGGCCACTTTCCGAGCCATTTAAGCCATTCAACCTCTCCGTGGGGCCCATATGATCAAAACCGCATAGGCTCTTGGGCTTTGGTAAATCGACAGGGAAGATAGCGTGCGGCCGTTCAATATGTTGCACGTGGCATATGTCAGTAAGATGGGACCCATCTGGGACTGCACGATCTACCTGTGATCACCCCGTCCTACCCATCTCATCCATCCAACACTTGGGAAAAACGAAGCCCTCTCCTTTCCAAAACTGGCCAAGCAATGGCCTGCATATGAAAAAGCAGAGACGAGACCTTCCTCTCTAGGAAAGCCTGGCTGGTGCAATCTCGGCCGTCCACTATGAGAGCATTCTCAGTCGTTCCTACTCTCTCTCTCTCCCTCTATATAAAGGCCTGAACTCTCCAGGTAACAACTATGCTTAGTGAGAAGCACAACCGAAAATGCAAGGCCCAGTCCAGTCCTTGCCATGGCTGCGTACGGGCCTAGCATCCACCATAGTTTATAGATGGAGGGAGGTAGTAAGAGACCTTTGTTTAAGCTCTATTCAAAGCTAAAGACTACTCTCAAATGGAGCTTTGATGGGGTACTAAATCCAGGCCAGTAGTAATGGTATTCCAAACTAAAATTATGCCAAACAATGGCTAGATTACGGGCCAAAGTCTGGTAAAACCAGAGACCCTATTTTGAACTAGGCCAAACAATGGCGATAGTTTGGACTAAAGCCAAGCCGAATCATGAATGTGTTTTTGGGATCAAAATCGTGCTAGCCCATGGCTACAGTTTGAATCCAAGCTATGCGAGAAGACAGGTCCAGTTCAGGCCAAAACTAGACTAATCCATGTCTGTGTGATGGGCTAAAGCACAACCAAGAATGCAGCTCTGCTTAGGGCCGGAATCGATCCAACTGATGGATGAATTCTAGGTCGGGATGGTGGCTGAGGCAGGTCTCATTTTGTGCTGAGAAGCAAGGCTCTCATAGGCTAAACAATGGCCGTATATGGGGCTCAAAATCTGGTCGAGCGAGTGCAGCAGTGTGAGCTGAGCACAGGCCCAGAAATGGCCCTATGATGGACTGGGATCAGGCCAAATGATGGCCTTATTCTTAGCATGGATTGTGGCTTGAGGTCGACTCTTAATCATGCTTTGAAACATGATAAAGTGGCCAGCAAAGAGACCATGGTTTCGATCTGAAGCAGGGCCTAGTCCCAACCTTTGCCATGGCTGTAATAGACCATGGTGTGATCTTATTACAACAGTAGGCCTAGCCAAGTAACGGCCCAGACCTCCAGCAACACAGATGGGCCGCAGTTGTGTCGAGCATATCAAACAACTGCATCGGCCTGAGTTCTAGGAAATATTGGAGTGAGTTTGAAGATCAAATGGGCCACACCGCCTAGCTCAAGGGGCACCTGCCTGTGCCTTCAAATCCCAGCTGAAGGCAGTCCTTTGGGAGATTGGGAGATTGGAGATGGAAATCAACTCTTCGCGAGCCATGAATCTACTGAAAATAGCCATTAGTGGGCTATGTGGAGGACAGGTGCAGGGGCTGTTAATGTTGGACCTGAACCAAGCTGAAAACCAGCCCAGAACTGGGCCAATTGTAGCAAGGAAGTAGGGGTGGGCCGCACCCTATTTAAAAGCAGGTGGGCCACACCATATATAGCTGTGGGTCCCGTCTGATATTTAAATCTCAGTAGGCCGCACCAGGAGGGAAGCTAGAGGGCCGCACCACACGGCCAATCCGGGTGGGCCTCACCATGTATAACAGTGGGCCTCACATGGATCCTTGGTGGGCCACACCTAGATTTGCAGATGGGCTGCACCTCCGCTTGGGTTAGCCTTCAGACGAACTGGGCTTGTAACTCGGTGGGTTGCACCATGTAAACCATCTGCCGGGCCGCACTTGGGTAGATGCCAGCAGGCCTCACCCTGTATTTTTATAGGTTGCACGTAAAAACCTATGTCCAGTGCTGCAGGCTTGGATGGGCCACAACCATTTCAAGTGGTCCACGCCACCAGTCATGGTGGACTGCACCATAAAAATCATGGTGGGCCACACCGTGAAAATCACCGTGGGCCTCACCATATGAAAGGGCGGGCCACCCACTGTGTGACTATAGACTTGTCCCATTGGGCCTATTCTTAGACCCAACAATTGGGCTAAAGTGGGCCCAAGTGGACTTCCTCATTGGGCATGAGATTGGTGGGCCTGGTCACCATCAATCAGGCCCATGCCCCCTCCCCAAGTATCAAGACCTTACAATCCTATTCATTTCAAGGTTGGGAATGCCTTCTAATATGAATCGTGGTGATTGTAAATGAATCCAGGAAGCTACTCATGTGACACCAGGCAGCACAGTACTTAGGATCACTTGAACCAAGGAAGAACCCGCAACATTCCTGGTGATGATTTTCTTCCCCTTAAGTTTTTCATCCCTAACTAGACCAGAAATAGTAGCCTTATTAATTTTTAATGGCTAGTTAGACTAATGATAAACGGTGTGTGGAAATAGATTGCATTCACTTGACTTATTTATTTAACATAATGATTCCCATGCCTACTATCATTTAGACTCTTGATTATATACTCTGAACCGCCTAGGTGAATAATCTAACCGTTCATGTTATGTATCTTATGTTAACTCAGTTAGTGTGTATTGGTAGAAATATATGTATTGTTCCTTATTTCCTATTTATGTTAAGATCTATGTTGCTATTATGATGATATGACACATATATTGCTGAAATCTCTCCATGGGAAGTCCTAGCAAAGGAGAGTCTGTGCTTGAGGTGTAACTAGACTAGTTATGATGAAAGTAGACCCCTAACATAGAGGTTGTGGATTGTGACAATTGATTCTAGGCTTTACTATCCATATGTGGTTCCTTCTATCTAACTATGGAATGAACCTTACAATATTTACAAATATTACTGTTTTCTCATCTTTTAATCATACATGTCATCATGTTTTAATTATCATACTTGACAAATTTGATAATTCATTCCAAGTTAGCATATGGTAGTGGCCTCTTATAGTGGAACTGATTGACCACGTGTTGGTGGGTTCTACACATACACCCTAAGGCGGAAGCCTCATGGGCCGGGGATGGTAGTCATGGGATACTATGCCCAAGCCGTTGGTCTACACTGGGCCACAAGTTCCCTATAGTGACCGTGAGCTTAATCAAATTGGCTGAGTGTAAGTGGACTGATAATGGATTGGCTAATCATGCACACATGGCACAGACCAGCATCCATTGCTATCGTACGTGATGTACATATTTTGTCCGACTGGATGAGATTTCCTAGGTTGATAATTGCATGGGTAACGAGCCCACTGTCCACACGGATGAGCATCCCCGGGGTGATGTTGCATCTTATACATCCATGCACTTAATAAGACTGCATCTACTGCATTTTGGATTGTCTGTATGTTTTTATGTTATTCCTTGTTTAGGGCAGTGGTGTGTAATCTTGTGGGGAGATCTCACTGAACCGGCCACTCATTCATCGATATTTAATTGTACAGAGGGCACAGGTATAGGTGCCGATGAGCACGTGACAGACTTGGAGACGGTGACGGTCGAGGAGGAGCTCTATGAAGAGGAGCCGCAGTAAGAGGCGACCACCTATTTTGGGTTGAACCAGTAGATTAGCCCTTCATTTTTATTCTAGTACATTTAGAATTTGAGAACTTGAGATTATTTAATTAGCCCCAAGCTAAGTGGGCCAAAATATTGTTCCCATCTTTGGATCACATCTATGCTATGTTTTCATTTCAACTATTTACACTGTGATTCACCTCTTGGTTATCATTATCTATAAGTGCTATAGTTTATAGCCCCTTGTTATTGTCAAATTTGTGGTGACAAAGACACTACTTTGAAGCTTGTATATGTGATTCAAGAAGCTTTCAAGATCTTAAAAGTGATCAAGTTCAAGAAACTTTCAAGCTCTCGGAAGTGTTCAAGTTCAAGAAGCCTTCAAACTCAAAGGTCACTTGTCTTCAAGTTTCAATCCTTGCTTCACTATTGAGGTAAGATTGACCTTAGGTTGACCTTTAGAGTAGGAAATTTTGATATATAATCCATATATGTTTTATACGTAAATTTGGTCTGTTCTAAGACTAGTACTGGACCTTATTCGACTAGTCCTAGCACTGGTTCAACCAGTCCAAGAAATTCCATGACCAGTCCTAAGTTGTTGAGGATTTTTGAAATTTTTTAGTAACTCTACGACTAGTCCTGGTGACTGTTCGACCAGTTGTAGGAACAGTGTCGACTGGTTCTTCGACCAGTCGTAGACCTTCGACTCATAGTCCAGCAATGAAATTCATAGGTCTACGACCAGTCATGTGGAACCTACGACCAGTCGTAAGGTACCCACGACCGGTCATAAAACCGTCTTATCTTATCCCGCTCGAAATTTTAAATTTTTGTTGGTTCTAAGACTAGTCATAGGGGTCTTAAGACCAGTCGAAGACGTGATTTTCTCACTTATAAATTGAACACGAATTTCAGAGGTTTGATAAGTAATTCAAGTATATTCAAAGCTCCACTCTGAGATAAGTAAGTGTTCATTTTAAGCTACAATGTGCATAATTTCTATTCTCTTTTGTTAGCTTTCATTATTTGATTTTGTTCATGAATTCCAATCTAATTTGAAAAGAGGAATTTTTGTATTCCTTCTTCTTGGAATTAAAATCAAATAAAGCTACGCCCAATTTGATTTACTTTAAAATCAATTAGAACTAGAACAATTGTAATGTGAGTTTGGACATTGAACTTGGACATTCAATCATCTACTCTGACTTGGATCTTCTAGGCTGCTACAACGAAGGAGATATTTAGGTATTTTACATTTAATTGTAAATTCCTTGTTGTTTTTGGTTTTATTTGGGATTTTTCAAAAAAATCTCATTGTATTGGTTATCTGAGGAGAGCCAGGAAAACTCAAAAGTAGGGTTTTTTAATTATATAAGCCCACATATAAAGACACAATTGTAAGGTTTTGGGTGAACCTGTAAAAACCTAACTTGATAATGAATGCTAATATCCCCTGTGTGAGGATATTAGGAGTGGAGTAGTATTTTGTGTGGTTATTATTAAACAGTTGGTGAACACACATGCGAACCACTATAATCCCTTGTGTCTCGTGGTTGAATGGTTTATATTTCATATATTTTATTATTTATTTGTGGGATGTATATGTGGATGTGAATGTTGTAATCATTTATTTCAAGCATTGTGGGAATGTTGTGATAATTTAGCAATTATTTCTTTTGATTCATTTTTAAGCATTCTTAATTGTTCTAGTAAGGTTACGCTCCCATTTTTATGTTGCATGGTTGTCCTTAAAACAGTATATAATTGATTGCAGTTTATTCTTCAATACAGTTTGCTATTAGTTTTCTTTTCCTCTTTGATTTGAGATTTGATACAAAGACCTTTTTAGAAATAAGGTTGTTCTACCATAAACTCTGCTTTTTGGTGTAAGGTTGTCCTTAGAATAACATTTGTATCAACCTCTCAAGATCTAAATTTTGAGGTTGCTTTACATTCTTTACATTCCTGCATTGGGATTGGTTTACTTTAATTGTTGACTATCGTATTTATTTAATTTTCACTATTACAAATTTTATTTGGCATTGTCCTATTCACACCCCCCCCCCCCCCCCCCCTTAGGACATATAGCTAGGCCTTTTCAAGTGGTATCAGAGCCTAACTATTTAAGCTATTTAAGATGTCAAATTTCGATAGCCTATCAGTCACTAGGCCACCACCCTTTGATGACTCCAACTATGCTTATTGGAAAGCCAGGACGAGAATATTCTTAAAATCCAAGGATGAAAGTGTGTGGCTGGCCACTATGAATGGTTGAAACCCTCCTACCACTGAAGTAATTGGAGTTGATGGTTCAAAATCTATGAGAATAACGCCCTATTTCTTATGGAACACACTTCAGAAAAGTGAGAGTAGTGCAAATGCTAAAGCACTAAATGTAATCACTTGCGCACTATCACCGGATGAATTCAAAAGAATTATATCCTGTGATTCTACAAAGCAAGCTTGGGATATATTAGAAATGACACACGAGGGTACCTCAATTGTCAAGAAATCAAAAGTCCAACTCCTTACAACCAAATTTGAAGAAATTAATATGGAGGAAAATGAAACATTTATAGACTTTTATATACGATTAAATGACATTGTAAACTCTATGTGGGGTCTTGGTGATAGAATCCCAAAAAGTAAAGTGTGTGCAAAGATATTACGCTCACTTCTTAAACAGTTCAACTCTAAAGTAACCGCGATCCAGGAACTTCGTGATTCGGATAATATGAGGGTTGAGGAATTAATTGGTTCTTTACAAACCTACGAGTTAACTTTTAAAGCTCCAAAAAGAAAATCAATTGCTCTTAAAACTTCTAAAAACAATTTTCAAGAAAATTTTGAAGTAGATAACTCTGAAGATGATATGGCTCTTTTGGCAAAAAAGTTTTAAAAAATCTTCAAAAGTAAAAAGAGAGTTGATTTTCAAAAAGGAAATGATAAGAAAAAATTAAAATCTAAAACTAGGAAATCTTTGAAAGTTAGTCAATGTTACAACTGCCAAGAATATGGGCATTTGGCTAACAAGTGTCCTAAGAAGGACAAACCCAAGAAGAAGGGTATGTTGGCTATTTGGGATGAATCCTCTGATTCTGAAGCTTCTTCTAAATCTGAAGATTCTGAAATTGAGTCAGGTAATGAAGTGAAATCCCTTATGACTCTAGCCAAATTCAGATTTTCAGATAATGATTCAACAAGTGAAGAAAATATGAATAGTGAATATGAAAATGAAGATGATCTTCAAGATACCTATAATGCCCTATACAAGGAGAGTTGTAAAAATGCGGTAAAACTGAAACTTCAAAAAGAGAAATTTTCTAAACTCAAAGAAATTTATAAATCTCTTATTTTAGAAAAGTCCCATATTTCAGACTGTTTTGAAAAGATAAAATGCGATTTAGATTTTAACACTGCCCAAGTTGAAAATCTTAAGTCTGAAAATGACCAATTAAAATATGAAGTCTCATCTCTCTTGAGTTTAAAGGAAACTTGGAAATATATCCAAGGTGATTCTAAATTAGAAAAACTCTTATCAGGATCGAGAAAATGTGGTTATCGATCCGGTCTAGGTTATGATAAGAATGTTTCTCCTAAACTGAAAAATGCACCTCCTAAGTTTGTAAAAGGAGAGACATTAAACTTAAAAGGGATAGGACAAGTGTTTTCTAAAGACCCTAAGTCTGTTCGAAAACCTAAAGGAAATTATTTCAACTATAGGAAGCATAACCAAAACCCTTTAGCTGAAAAAATAATTGATTTACTTAAGGAGCTTTTAAAGTCTAACTCAATAGGTCATACTTATAATTCTTACAATCGGAAGAAAACCAACTATCCACCCAAACCCAAAATGGTTATGAAATAGATTCCAAAGGTCACTTGCTTAGTCACCCACACTGCTTTCAAAGTTACAAGCCATTCAAAATGGTACCTAGGTAGTGGATGCTCTAGGCATATGATAGGCGACAAGGCTGTATTCACCGATCTAAAAGATAAGACTGATGGTCCAGTCACATTTGGTGATGGCAATAACTGCAAAATTATAGGCCAAGGTACGGTTCAACTCTATAACCTTCCGTTATTTTAAAATGTCTTATATGTTGAAAGACTAAAACATAATTTGCTAAGCATATATCAAATATGCGATAATAACCATAATGTTCAGTTTTCTAATCAAAGCTGTGAGATTCTAAACAAAAAGGGTTCAGTAATATTAATTGGATGTAGAATGTCTGAAAACTGCTATATTGTTAGTGAATCCAGCTCATCTAATCAAACATGTTACATGGTCCATAGAGACGAGAGTGAATTATGGCACAAACGTCTTAGACATGTATACTACCGAAACTTATTTAGATTGAGCAAAAAGGAACTTATAAGAGGTCTACCCAAACTTCAAAAGTTAGATAAGATATGTGGTGAATGCTAGTTTGGCAAAAAAATAAGGAACTCACACAAAAAGGTGAATTCCAATACCACATTAAGACCACTTGAACTTCTCCACATGGATTTAATAGGACTTACTAGAATAGAAAGTTGTGGTGGCAAAAGATATATCTTGGTAATAGTAGATGACTTTACTAGATATACATGGGTAGTCTTCTTACGAGACAAGTCAGAAACCCTTGAAGAACTAAGAAAAATTCTTAAAAGGATTCAAATTGAAAAAGGTTCTCAAATCAGTAAGATTCGTAGTGATCATGGATCTGAATTTGAGAATAGCGGTTTTGAGAAGTTCTATAGCAACCAAGGAATATTACATGAATTTTCAGTGCCCAAAACTCCACAAAAAAATGGGATAGTAGAAAGAAAAAATAGAGTGCTACAAGAAATGGCTAATGTCATGTTGAATAACATGAAGCTCTCTGAGAATCTTTGGGTTGAAGTAGTCAATACAGCTTGCTATATTATTAACCGAGTTTACACTACTAAAGGGAATAATAAAATGGCTTATGAAATGTGGCTCGACAAAAAACCTACTGTCAAATACTTTTGAGTTTTTAGCAGCAAGTGCTATATTTTACGAGATCGTGAAAGTTTGGAAAAATTTGATACGAAAAGTGAAGGGATCTTTCTAGGGTATTATTTAAATAATCGTGCTTATAGGGTTCTAAACAAAAGGACCGGTGTGATTTAAGAGTCTATCAATGTGGTCATTAATGATCACTTAAACACACCAGTCTCAAGTTTAGATAATAATGAAGTTCTTGTAGTTGATAAACCTGATACTTCATCTAATCAGACTGATTCTAAACTAAGGACTGTTAAAGATCATCCAACTTCTCAAATTCTTGGAAACCCTCTCACTGGTGTGCGTACTCGCAGACAACTTGAGGATATATGTAATTACGTATGTTTTACATCCCAGATAGAACCTTCTATCGTAAAAGAAGCTCTTGCTGATGAAAACTGGATTGTTGCGATGCAAGAAGAACTTAACCAATTCGTAAGAAATGATGTTTGGTATCTCGTACATAGACCCAAAGATAAACACATCATTAGAAAAAAATGGATTTTCAAAAATAAGTCTGATGAGCTTGGAAATATAATTAGGAACAAGGCTAGGCTAGTGGTACAAAATTACACTCAAATTGAAGGTATTGATTTTGATGAAACCTTTGCACCAGTAGTACGTCTTGAATCAATCAGATTATTTATATCCATTGCATGTTTTAGAAAAATCAAGATTTATCAAATGGGTGTGAAAAGTACTTTCTTAAATGGTGGTTTGCATGAGGAAGTCTATGTTGAACAACCAATGGGTTTTAAAGATCTCAAAAATGTTGATCATGTGTATCATCTTAAAAAGGCACTTTACGAATTAAAACAAGCTCCCAAGGTATGGTATGAGAAACTAACAAAGTTTTTGTTAAGCCATAATTTTCAAATAGGTTCTGTTGATAAAACTCTGTTTGTTAAAAAAAAATATAATGATCATATTTTAATGGTATAGATTTATGTTAATGATATCATTTATGGATCTACCTGTACTGACATGACTACTGAGTTTACAGATTTGATGAAGTCACAGTTTGAAATGAGCATGGTTGGGGAAATGAATTATTTCTTAGGGTTGCAAGTAAAGCAACAACCTGATGGAGTATTCATTTCTCAATTTAAATATGCCTTGAATTTAATTAAAAGATTTGAATTTAAGAATGGTAAGAACTTTGATACTCCTATGAGTACTATATTGAAACTCTCAAAAGATTCTAAAAGTAAAAATGTTGATCCGAAATTATATCGGAGTATGATTGGTAGCCTATTATATTTAACTGCTAGTAGACCTGATATCGCATTAAGTGTTGGTATTTGCGTCAGATATCAATCTAATCCTAAAGAATCGCATTTGATCGTTGTCAAGCGGATTATTTGGTATGTCGCAAGTACTGTGAATCTCGATCTATGGTATCCACATGAGACTAGTGTTTAACTAGCTGGGTACTCGGATGCTGATTGGGCTGGTAATCTAGATGATAGAAAATCAACCAGTGGTGGTTGCTTTTATATCAGAAACTATTTAGTTTCTTGGTTTAGCAAGAAACAAAGTTCTATATCACTTTCAATAGCTAAAGTTGAATACATCGCAGCTGGTAATGCATGTACGCAGCTTGTTTGGATGAATCGAATGTTAAGTGCTTATGGAATTAAACAAGATTCTACGTTATTATACTGTGATGATTCCAGTGCCATAAATATTTTAAAAAATCATATTTAGCATTCTCATACTAAGCACCTTGACATTAGATTTCATTATATCCGAGAGTTAGTAGAAGAAAAGTTTATATCTTTGGAATATATACCTACCGAGAATCAACGTGCTGATATTTTTACTAAACCTCTCGATAAAAGCAGGTTCAACCAAATGAAATTTAATCTTGGCATGTGCATTTTAAGATGATAATTTATGCCTTTTTGTATCATATTGTATATTCCTGCTAGTTTAGACTTTAATTTTTGCAATTCATACTGAAAAATTGTATAAAACTTAATAGAATACTGCATTTTTTTTTTGTTGGTACTCGACCGGTTATGAATATACACGACCAGTCGTGTTACGACCGATCATGTACATCCACGACTAGTCGTGAATCACATGGATATCTTTTATTTGGGCAAAATCCATCATCTTCCTCATTTCTATTTCACACTCCAAGGGACCAAACCTCGACTAGTCGAAGTCAACTTCTAAAATCTTCATGGTTAGTGCTCCATTTTCATTTCTTCTTATAGTTTTGTGTTTAGATTACTTCCATTTCTCTCTTGAAGTTACTTATTTCAAATATCATTATGATTTGGGGTGTTTTTTTTGAAAAATCTGATTTGAAAAAACCCACTTCTCAATCATTTGCAACTCTTTATTTCATTGAAATCCTTGTTACAAATGGCTTCTAGGGGAAGAAAAATAACTTCTCGTGGTCCATCTTCTTCCAGATCGGCCACTATCACTAAGCGTCATCTTAGGGCTCCCAAGGATGATCCATCCTTTTTTCGGGACATTCGATTGCGTAATGTTATTTTTGAACATCCTGTTGATGTTAATCATACTGCTCCTTTTGATATCCTTCCTATGCTACAAGATGTAGGTTAGGATAACTTATTGCATTGGGGTGGGCCTGCATACTGGTCCATTGATCAATCCATGTTTTCTTGCATATCTGATTTTTCACTGGAAAATCTAACGTTTAGAATTGCCACAAGAGAAGGACCATTTGATATAGATTGTCACTTAATTTCAGCTCTTATGAAAATTTCTGTAAATGATGAGGGAGTTTCCATTCATACACTATCTGAAAAACCCTCACAGACTGAAAAACGTATGCTAACTAAGGACTTATGCAATCTAGATGCTCGATGGACACATAAAGGAAATGCTCTCCCCTCAAGATTTTTGTTACCCAAATACAGAGTGCTTCATAGGATCTTTGTGTTAAATTTGTATCCTCATTCGGGTAATAAAACTGAGTTAACGACATTCATGGTTCGTGTTTTTCACAATATTACCAGAGGTGATAAATTTGCTTACCATCCTTGATTTCTCACTCTATCATTCAGTTTCGTCTCCATCCTGGTTATAGTGATATCCCTTTTGGTTATTTGATGACTGTATTAGCCACCCATTGTTAATCGACATGCCGGTTGGTGAAGCTCCTATCCATCATCTGATATTTAATAACTCTAATATCAATAAAATGAAGCTGGAATTTCTTCCTGGCCAAAGAGATGGTGTTGATACGGCTGAAGCTGAACATGAGGAAGAAGCTGGTGATCTTCCACCTGATGATATTAATATGGATGACATTTCTGAAGAAATTGAATCTGACTCTGCAAATGATCCAAATTATGAGCCTTCTTCCTTTGATAATCGACTGAGTGCATTGAAGGAGAAGGTTGAGAATATAAATGTTAGGATGGAAAACATGTCTGTTGCCAATGATTTACAATTCAAGTATATGCATAAGTATCTTAGGCGCTTGAATAAGGGATTGCATAAACTTGATCCTTTCATCCATGCTCCTTCATCTTGTTCAAACTAGTTCATATTCTATTTTTTGGTCTGTAATAACTACATTTTTATTATGTTCACTTGACTAGATTTGCTACTTTAGCTATTGTTGATTTAGTTCAGTTCTCACTCGATATATGTTGCTTATCCTATGTTCTCAATCTTGTCTACTATCCTCTTCTTTTATCTCCTTGATTATTACTCCTTACCAATCTGCTTTCGTGCTTCCTTTGTCATATTGTGACAAAAGGGGGGAGTACGGATATCCATATATTATTTTTTTTTACTGCATTGGTGCCATAAGGAGGGAGTAGCATTGCATTACATTATGTTAGTATTATGCTAGTGTCATATTTGTCATATTTTTGAGATATATGTTACTTAGGGGGAGTATGTGCAGAGATAGACTGTATGAGAATGAGTCTGTATGAGCATGAGTGTATGAGTATGGATTGTATGTTGGTTAAAGATTGGTTTGTAAGTACATGAATGTGTGCTATTTGATATCAACTGGTGCATGATTCTTTAATCAGATAGTCGGTGTCATATCATGGTTATGTGTTTTGTCACGAATTTGACAAAGGGGGAGATTGTAAGTGCTATAGTTTATAGTCCCTTATTATTGTCAAATTTGTGGTAATAAAGACACTACTTTGAAGCTTGTATATGTGATTTAAGAAGCTTTCAAGATTTCAGAAGTGTTCAAGTTCAAGAAGCTTTCAAGATCTCAGAAGTGTTCAAGTTCAAGAAGCCTTCAAGTTCAAAGATCTCAGGCTTTGTTATACTCAAAGATCACTTGTCTTTAAGTTTTAATGTCCTTGCTTCACTATTGAGGTAAGACTGACCTTAGGTTGACCTTTAGAGTAGGGCATTTTGATACATAATCCATATATGCTTTATACGTAAATTTGGTCTGTTCTAAGACTAGTCCTGGACCTTGTTTGACTAGTCCTAGCACTGGTTCAACCAGTCCAAGAAATTCCATGACCAGTCCTAAGTTGTTGAGGATTTTTAGAATTTTTTAGTTACTTTACGACCAGTCCTGGTGATTGTTTGACTAGTCGTAGGAACAATGTCGACTGGTTCTTCGACCAGTCGTAGACCTTCAACCCAAAATCTAGCAATGAAATTCATAGGTCTACGACCAGTCGTGTGGAATCTACGACCGGTCGAAGGTGACCTACGACCGGTCGAAGGTGACCTACGACCAGTCATAGGGTACCCACTACTAATCATAAAACTGTCTTATCTTATCCCGCTCGAAATTTCAAATTTCTTTTGGTTCTAAGACCAATCGTGGTGGTCTTAAGACCAGTCGAAGATGTGATTTGTTCGCCTATAAATTGAACACAAATTTTAGAGGTTTGATAAGTAATTCAAGTATATTTAAAGCTCCACTCTGAGAAAAGTTAGTGTTCATTTTAAGCTACATTGTGCATAATTTCTATTATCTTTTATTAGCTTTCATTATTTGATTTTATTCCTGAATTCCAATCTAATTTGAAAAGAGGAATTGCTGTATTCCTTCTTCTTGGAATTAAAATCAAATAGAGCTACGCCCAATTTGATTTTCTTTAAAATCAATTAGAACTAGAACCATTGTAATGTGAGTTTGGACATTGAACTTGGACATTCAATCATGTTGTAACACCCCGAATTTTTGCCAACCTGGGGTTAGACGTCCTTAGGCAATGGGTCAACCATAACACCTTGGTAACCTCTCAGAACCCAATTCCAAAGCCAAAGAAATCACTTAGGATAAATTCCTTTAGAAATTAAGCGTAAGTTAGCTAGCGCTATGCTAGAGTAGTTGTGAAATTGTCCCTAAACACTTTAAATACGTTCTGCAAGACCCAAAACTTGTAGAATCAATGAAGCTATAATACCCTGAAACCTAGGATCAAACTCTAAACCCATTTTCTCTCAGGAACCCTTTGAAACTTTGTATTGGATCTAGACCGTGCGTCGAAAGTCCGATATCTACAATCTTAGACCATTGCGACCTCCTTGTTGGACTTGACAATTGTTTCGAAAATTAAGGTCAACCGATGCTCTGAGGCTATTTCATTGAGCCTGGAGTAAAGAGAGTGAGAAAGGGTAAGGATTTGGAAAATTTAATCCAAATCTGGCACGTGACTTTGCGCATTATTATTAAGCGTTCTAACCATCAGAATTCAGGCAAATTTCACCCTCGGATCAGGAAAAATTTCACTTTCATATCATGAGACTTGTGGACCTGATTTAGGTAAGATGACCGCTGAACTGAAACTGGACCACCACGTGCGATCTGGGAACTCTACCGGTCTGAAAACTTAATGTGGACAACATCCAGTGACCATGAGTTTAAGTCCGACCGTGTTCGACCAGGGGACCTCCCGAAACACTCTTTTGGATCAGAAAAGTCCCGATTTGGTTATAACTCTCGTATACTTTGTTCTTAAGTCTGTTTCAGTGAAGTTTTAGCCTATATAAGGGCTTTAAGCCCTCTCACAACCCTCCCATCCGAATTTGCTTGAAACCCTAGGAAAAGAGAGAGAAAGTGAGAGATTGTCACACTCCAAATCCAGAGATCGGGCTCACAGGAATCCCGATCGCCGAATCCGGTGTCGACAGCCTCCGTAGTACCCCATTCTCTGCTCCCAGCGCCCATATGTCAAATTCCGATCCTAGGATCCTACAAGGAGGATTTTTCAATGTATATTTATCTCGTAAGAAGCATAACCACAAGTTTACCCAAATCATAAAGGCAACGTCATCATCACATATCCACTAATATAATCATTTGAATACAATGCTGAAAGGGAAATCCATATGTCAAAATCAAAGCTCTAGAAAATAGCTGCATGCTCCAAGCTCAATGCGGCTGCAACCTAATGCCACCTGCACGCATCTATCGCGCATAAGCTCATAGAAAGCTTAGTGGGTGGTGAAACTGTGTGCACAAGGTAAGTGCCAAGTAAGCAATAACAGAGTAATCAGAGTAAGCAAAAATACTGGTAAACCCATAATCATACAATATCAGAAACACTGGCAAGATCATAAATCATATGAAATAAGAGTAATATGAAAACATGCTGATAGGCCCATAAATACCATCAGTCGTATTTAGGCCGTATAAATGCAGAAGCATAGCAACCCAAAATGTTATATGCATGCGGATGTAATGCGATATGCGATGTAAATGAAATGACCAAGCTGAAGTGTGAAGTCGGGATAATAGTACGTAATATCGCAGACCACGGGGTCCAACATAAGGGACTTCTATCCAAACCAGTCCCATACCTAAATTTGGATAGTCAGACTCAATATGGTAAACCCCTGATCTCAGGTTAGTCGCGTGCCCAACCGAAATCCTGGTCATGCGAAGGTACACATAACAAATAGATGCGCACAATCAGCCCGAGTGGATAGTGAATGAATGAATGCATGAGTATGCAATTCCTACTCAATAAGTCCACATATCAGTACGGTTACTCTCTGAGAAATTACCGAGGTCTATTATACTCCAAATGGAACCGTCGCTCTCCCTAGCCGCACAGTCCAAGTGAGCGTAAGAAACCTCACTATCCGCCTGGCCAATAGTCTGCCAATACCTATTCGGTACGTCTATAGCGGACCCATTCCAAGAGCTGGTCAAACTCAGCCTAGCTTTGCCCCCTGCACTCGGGCGGGTAAGGCCGCACCCCCTTCCAACTGACCACGACACAGTGGAGAGCGCAACCATCTGAAAATCGCTACTCAACGCTCATCTACCCACTCGGTCTAGACGTTGGAGCATCCTCTGGTACTAAGAGGGTGTTTAAGGATTTTCACCTAGGGCCATTTATAGCAGCCCGATGCTCGAATAAATTTTCGGTGTCCCATCTGGCCATCCACGATATGCCTGTGGAGTCTACGACCCTGATGTCAATAGGGTGTACAGTAATCACAACACAATGCAAGATGCATGAGTCATACAATCCAATCATGCATCAATCCTGCGCATGCCATGTGCTCATGTGGGAGAACCTCCGTCTATCAGGGAGTCTCATATCATCCTACCCAATGACATATGCAATGATCAATCACATCTCATAACAAACATGCAGATGATGCATATGGGCATGTACCATGATGTTGTGCAGTCACATACTCATAATCGGTATCACAAACAGCCTCAACAATGTGGACATCTAACCAACATTGCCCCAAGGGATGGCCCACATAGAGCCAAACACATAATGGGCCCACGGCCTCATACAAAGGCCTAATATATAACACGATGGCCTTACTCAAGGGTTTAATACACATCACAATGGGCCTTTCACATGGGCCTAACATAGATCACAATGGGCCTTGCCCATAGGCCATGAATACATCACAATGGGCCTTACCCATGGGCCATGAATACATCATAATGGGCCTTACTCATGGGCCATGAATATATCACAATGGCCTTTCCCATGGGCCCCAAATACATGACATGTGGGCCCTATAAATGGGTCTTGAATACATCAAATGGGCCATGCATCATGGGCCTAATACGAGTCACAATGAGCCTCAATTACAAGTCACATGTACATCATATAGGTCTCGCCAATCGGCCTTGACAATCGAAATCGACAATCAGTCATGATAATCGGCCTCGATCGCAATCCGGCAATCGGCCATGATAATCGAAATCGGTCGATAATCGGCATATAAATAAGGCGGGGTCCATAGATGAACAACCGATCAACCATAATATAAAGATTGGCCCTCGGTCGTGGTCATATCAAATCCGATAGCACGGAACCATCCGTCTATGGCGAATGAGGCCCACTGATTAGGGTTAACCCATAAGATAATGATGAGAATGAGAATATTAAGGCCTAAGAGAAGGTCACAATGTGGACATTTAACTAACATTGTCCCAAAGGAGTGGCCCACATAGGGCTGAACATAAGGTGGGCCCACAGCCTTATACAAGGGTTTGATATATGCCACAATGAGCTCTATACAAGGGCTACATACACAACAGGTGGGCCCTGCATAAGCAGCAAGTGGGACTACTCACAACATACCCGTCTAGATGGGTCACAAGTATATCAAAGTGGGCCTCATAACATGGGTCTCATATATGGCCTCAGCATCAGGCCACAAATACATCAAGATGGGCCTAATCGATCATATGGGCTAAATCAACCAAATGAGCCAATACAAGCAGGCCATCAAATAGACCAATACAAATGGTTGAATCAAATGGGCTAAGTCAAATGGGCCCCCAAATACATCGAATCGGGCTTCATCAAGTGGGCCCCAAATACATCAAATGGTCTACGCGTCATGTAGTTATACTAAGCATGTTATAAGGTGATGCACTATCCCTACAACAGAGGTGGCCTAGACGGCCGACACACAACAAGTACGGTCTATTAATGGGCCCTAGGGGGAGTCGTAATGTGGACATCCAACCAACATTATACTCGCAACGTGGACGTCAAACCAACATTGCTCCTAAGGCACAACCGTCATAAACATTATTACATAATCCGCGCTGAAATCACACATTGCAATGGACCTTAGGTACATCCCATTGGGCCTTAAATACCTCAAATGGGCCATGTCATATGGGACTTATATTCATCAAATGGGCCACATAAATGGACCACAGCAATGAGCCTTATGTGCCTTGCAATGGGTCATAACCTGTTGGGCCTTGAATGCATCAAATGGGCCTAAACCAGTAGGCCTTATACAAATCAAATGGGCCTAATCCATAGGCCTTATACAAATCAAATGGGCCTAACCCATAGGCCTTATATAAATCAAATGGGCCTAATCTCATGGGCCTCAGAGTACGTCATAGTGGGTCTAATCACATGGGCCTTATGTGTCTTAAATGGGCCTAATCTCATGGGCTTTATACATACCAAATGGGCCTAAATCATAGGCCTTATATAGATCAAGTGGGCCTAAACCCATAGGCCTTATATAAATCAAATGGGCCTAAATCATAGGCCTTATATGTCAAATGGGCCTAAATCCATAGGCCTTATACAAGTCAAATGGGTCTGGTCCCAAGGGCCTTGGGATATATCTAATGGTCCAATCCCATGGACCTTACATCCATATCAAAGTGGGCCCCAATAAGCTGTCACAATTACATTACGTTGGACCTCAATCATGCCAAGATGGGGTCCACTTGGACTGTGGATCTGGCTCATTCTTAGACTCATTGCATAAAATGATCTTTAAAATGGATGGACAGATTAGATGCAGCACCTGCATCAATGGTGGGGGCCCACATGAAGGCCCACCATCATGTATATTATAAATAATATAATATATAAATTACATAATAGTATATGTATATATATGTATATACATAGATATATAATATTATAAATAATATAATATATATGTATATATACACACTCACGCTGCACACACACAACAAACACACACGCATGCGCACACACACACAACACACGCACGCCTGGTGGCGTGAATAAAACACATGCATTAAGTGGGCTCCATCATCCAGCGGATGGTGGAAGCAACACATACATCATTGTGGGCTCCACGTGGGGCCCACCATTATGTTTATAGGCCATCCAGGCCGTTTATAAGGTCACTTAGACCTGGATGAAGGAAAAACACCAATTTCATCTTGATCCAAAACTTTTGTGGACCCAGGACGGGTTTCAATGGTAGATGTTCATTCACACTGTTTCCTATAGTGTGGGCCACCTGAGTTCTGGATCCAGCTGAAACTTGGAGGGGGTCCACCTAAGGAGGGGACCCACCTCATGAACGGCGTGGATCTAACATATACATCATGGTGGGGCCCACGGCAGCAGCCGTGGGTAGCTGGCTGACCGCCCGCCCGCCTGCTGCAGCTACTGCTGCAGTGTCTGCAGCGTTAGAGAGGCTCTGCCTCTTTATTATATTAAAAGAAAATTCGAAAACCCATTTTTTTGGAGTTTTTCTCATTTGGGGCCCGTATCAAGTAGATCCACTCCGCCCATTGTGTTCAGTGTCTCGAGGCCATCCCAAAGAGTCTAAAGTTTGAAATTTTTAGGTGTATAGAAACATCAGAAAATTTCTCAATGATAACCACCAATGTTCCCTATGCTATAGCCCATCAAATGCTCAGATCAGCCTCATTCCTTGGCTCAACGCTTAAAATGGTCAAAGGAATGAGGTGGACGGCGTGGATTGAATACATACATTAAGGTGGGGCCTAAGTGAGGGGACCACCCCAAAAGGCTTGGAAATCAAGTTGATATTTGTACTTCACAGAGACGTCCAGCGTCCCTGGACGCTGGACGGTCCTCACAGCTAAGGTTGATTCGGGTGGGCCACCACATGATAAACGGTGTAGCTATAACACACATAAGGTGGGCCCCACTTAAGGATAGCTTGGACGAAATAAATACTTCAAGGTGGGGTCCATTCAAGTGGGCCACACAAACACATCATGATTTTACAAAAGAAAAATGAAATAGAGAGGGAGAGAGAGAGATAGAGAGTGGGACACGCGTGTGATGGAGGGACCCCGACATTATGGGCCCTCCCTTACAATGAATCATACATCAAGTGGGCCCTAAAGCATGTGGGACCACCGAAATTTAAAATCAACGGTGGAGATCCTTTTCCCACCAACATGGACGGTCTAGATGACATTTAAATGCAATAAAATAAACATCATGATGGGGTCCATGAAGAATGGCCCCATCGTGGATGATCATGATGATCTAAGTGGGCCATTGGCCACATTTTAGGGTCCCAAGTGAGATCCAAACCATTGATCGGTTGGCCTCACTTGGCCCATCTCAAAATCATGAAAAACTAGTATTAACTAGCACCCACTGTCCGATCTTCTTGCTCCTATGGGCTCCTTAACAGCTTAGCTTCAACTTCAATGGATAAGATGAGGAATGGATGGCTAGGATGGGAGATGATGGGGTAGGAAAGTGGGCCACACTTGGACTTTTGGAAGGAGAGGGAGAATTCCATACGTATGGGGGTGTTTCTCTCTTGGATTTTTTTTAAAATGAGAAAGAGAGGAGTTGTAAAGGGAGAGAGAGAGAGAGTGATGGATGGATGTGGTGATGGGTGTGTAAGACACCTTTGTAGACTTTTGAGGCATTTGTGTAAGAAAAGTATGGGCATGGAAGACTTTTGTGGCTTGCTTGGGAAAGGGTGAAAGTGATGTGTACTTGACATGTACTTGACATGTGATGGATTGATGGATTGATTGATTGATGGGATTGATGGGATTGATGTGACACATCGTAGAGATTCTCTTGGGTTTCGCAACGCGCGGCGTTTTTCTCGCACCGAACGTTGGCCCACATCTCTTGACCAGGGTATCGCCTCGGCGCGTAAGTCACGGCACCAGAACCACAACGACGGCACGGTCGCCATGGTAATAGTCTTGGGTTGAGTCGATATAGGTTGACGAAATATTAATCAGGGTCACGTATAAATATCGGTTAAGGGTCGAAGGTTGTCAGAATTCGACCGGTAAGACCGCGGAAGTCTACTGAACGGTACGGACCAAGATACGGGTCTTACAGAGATTTTGAGAGAGTAGTGGGAGAGAATTCCCGCCACTTGCTGCAGCTTTTACACATGCCAACGTACCATACTCCAATCACTTTTTCGGCAATTCCAACACACTCCTAGTAAGAAAAACCCTAACTACTTGCTGATTTAGGGTTCTTTCGATTCAAATAGCAAAATGGCTTAGGTATCTTGTGCATTAGGTCGCCTGTACGCCGTTGACAAAGCGTACTCATTCCATTCGAAACGATACACTTCTACGACAAAAAGTGAGGATTTTAGACGCTTTGATTGACTGATTTCAAAGCTTTTATTGTCATTTAATAGTAGTTTATCGACGGCAACGCCGTTTGACATGTACAACATGCGTTCCGTTTTTCGTTTCGTAAACGTACGGAAAATATGAGATTTAGGGCATTTTAGTCATTTGTAGGAAATACTGTTTACATCCATATTTTGCTGAAATTTTTTCCATGGCTATTTGTCGTGTTATGATATCAAGAATGCGTGCATGATCAGTTTGGCGAAGAGATTCGCCCAAAAGCGCACTTTGAGTCGACATACCCTATGTAGACTAAAGTGTGTAGACTAAGTGTTTGTATAAATGTTTGTATTAGTATGTATTGAATAGACGGTGTTGTGAATTAGTTTTGAGATTCAATTCTCAATTAATATGCGGATGTATATGATTTCCATCATGTTTGCCATATGAATTGATTGCCTTATATGTATGGAATACATGTGTTGGATTGATTTGCTTACTTTGTATGCTATAACATGTGTTAACATGCTTGTATTGTTGTATTTCATTTCTATTGCCCTCATATGATTATTGATGTGGATTTACAAATGCTTGGGGCTATGACCTAGTTCAGGCAGTCGGTAATGGATTGAATTCGTGGTTGGCTTCTATTTGCCACAAAGGACGCGTCGATGAACGCGAATCGTGTTTTGAGTTGGCGGCATCACTTTTTCGGCAATTCCAACACACTCCTAGTAAGAAAAACCCTAACTACTTGCTGATTTAGGGTTCTTTCGATTCAAATAGCAAAATGGCTTAGGTATCTTGTGCATTAGGTCGCCTGTACGCCGTTGACAAAGCGTACTCATTCCATTCGAAACGATACACTTCTACGACAAAAAGTGAGGATTTTAGACGCTTTGATTGACTGATTTCAAAGCTTTTATTGTCATTTAATAGTAGTTTATCGACGGCAACGCCGTTTGACATGTACAACATGCGTTCCGTTTTTCGTTTCGTAAACGTACGGAAAATATGAGATTTAGGGCATTTTAGTCATTTGTAGGAAATACTGTTTACATCCATATTTTGCTGAAATTTTTTCCATGGCTATTTGTCGTGTTATGATATCAAGAATGCGTGCATGATCAGTTTGGCGAAGAGATTCGCCCAAAAGCGCACTTTGAGTCGACATACCCTATGTAGACTAAAGTGTGTAGACTAAGTGTTTGTATAAATGTTTGTATTAGTATGTATTGAATAGACGGTGTTGTGAATTAGTTTTGAGATTCAATTCTCAATTAATATGCGGATGTATATGATTTCCATCATGTTTGCCATATGAATTGATTGCCTTATATGTATGGAATACATGTGTTGGATTGATTTGCTTACTTTGTATGCTATAACATGTGTTAACATGCTTGTATTGTTGTATTTCATTTCTATTGCCCTCATATGATTATTGATGTGGATTTACAAATGCTTGGGGCTATGACCTAGTTCAGGCAGTCGGTAATGGATTGAATTCGTGGTTGGCTTCTATTTGCCACAAAGGACGCGTCGATGAACGCGAATCGTGTTTTGAGTTGGCGGCAGTGGTTAGGCCACACGAAGTGTTTCATGCACTTCATGTCATTCATCTTGAGATGCGCTCGTACTAGTCGAGCCCGTCAAGTAACCCGACTGGCTATTGTATGTTCACCATGTATGAGTCATAACTGCTTGAACCTAGGGTACTGAACTTACCATTGGAAACCCTGTTAACCATGGTACCTTGATCCATAAAGACTCATGAGCCGGGCATGGTGGTATGGGACACCGTGGTCGACCTGTCAGCCTACGCTGGGGCCAAAAACCTCCCCGTAGTGACCAGTGAGCACCTATGACTCGTGAGCCAATTGTGGTGGTATGGGACACTACATTCGAGCTGTCGGCCTACTCTGATTGGTGACGAGCCCTTTGTAGTGACCGTGAGCGTATTCTGAGTCTACGGGAGGCGACGACCCTTCTGTAGCGACGAGAGTACATTAGGCCTGTATTGATAAGGTGATGAGGGAGGGGAGCAACGAGTGCGAGCAACAGCCCTGGCAGCCCTTGCAGTGACCTACAAATATAACATCGTATGAGATTACTAGGAGTGATGACCCTAGACAGGATTTGTGTTGGGATTGATATAAGCAAGGTACCCTAGTTTCCCAATCCTACTGTAGGAAAAGGACTAATAATAACCCGATAATCATTATCCATGTCGCATTGCATGTGCCTGGAAGATGTGGAGCACTGCGAGAAGAAAGCAAGCCGCGGACGCAGATAGTGCCGCATGAGGGAGTATGTCGGTGAGGGCATCCATCATGTCATTTCATGCATGCATTAACAACAGTATCTAGGAATGTTTGATTGATTGCTATACTATTATCGCGTGATTGATTTGATAACATGCTAATCTTTGCTCTATGATTCCACTGAGTTAATTACTCACTCCCACGTTACGGGACGGTGTTCCGGACACCCACCAGACCCTTTTGTAATTGCAGATGATGACACGACCTGCGAGGCAGAGCCGGACTTGATGATGAGGAGGAGGATCCCTCCTTTATGCGTGTTCTGATCGACGGGATTATAGGGAGGTTGATTAGACGCCATGACACTTGTCATTTTATATTTTTGGAGCACTCATGTATATTCTTTTCTTTCCATTTTTGGAGTATACATGTATTTAATTTACCTGGTAACATGTTCACACTCTGGAGACTTATAATTAATTATATATTTTATGTATATATCACAGTCTTCCGCTTGCTAATTTAACTGTCTCTGGAGTTTGATATGCTGTTTTGGCTTAGTCTCAATCTTATTTAATGCCATTCTACAGACAACATGCATTTATCATTATCTATGTTGCATAAGTGATGTTCTGGAACTCGTGAATTGGGTTTCTACCCGACCCCCGATTTTCGGGGTGTTACAGTTGGTATCAGAGTATGATTGAGATTAAACTGGACCTGGGTTATGGCCACGCGATGTACGCTGTCATCCCTTTGACTTAGGTGGGTGCGAGAAAAATCTAGAAACACTCGTAGGACTTCAGTTTTGCCAATAGGCGAAGTTACTCAAATCGATCGTTTTGATCGAGTCCATGACGTATCTTTGGTCGCGTGAAGCGACCTAAGTTGCCTCTAGGTCGTTAGTTGGCGGGTTTGGGATGATTCTAAAAGAATTCCGAACCTAGAAATGCAAGTCCTTGGGTTGTGGGGCAACCACAACCCTTACACTCAATTTCAAGGCTTGAAAACCCCATTTTCTCCAATTCCTTCATAATTCTTCCTCTTACCACCCCATTCTTTAACTTTTTCTAAGTCTTTTCACACTAGGCATAAATCCTAATGTGTAAAAGATAGAAAATCATACTTAGACAAAAATTTACTATAAATAGTACATATAGGTAAGAATTGGACTTTTGACCATTATAATTATGGAATCTCTTGTAAAAAATGAGTTAATTGGATGGATTAGCTTCTCCTATCCCAAAATCATATGCTACATGATACATAAAATTATTATGGTTTACAAAATGGCCCCGGAACGTCCCAAATGAATTTTTGGGCCTCTCTAGGCCAAAATACAATGAACTAGGGTGGGTCCCACACATATTTGGGGTCCCTAGGGCAGGGAGAACCCAGCCCACATGACTGGGCCGGCTGGAGTACAAGTTGGTCGACGATGGCATCGCCGGTTCGGTAATGCATCGCCGTACAGTGGGCCCCACTTGATCTGAAAATTGGGCCGACGCCCTTTTGTGGCTAGGGCACCTCCCCCATGGGTGGTTCTCACCTTTAAACCCCCTAAAACCCATACTCCCTTCACAAAAAGACGTCCGCAAGCCCTCCCTTTTCAGTTTTCTTGCTGCCTCCCTCTCAAATCACGTCTCCAAACCACTCCCAATCCCATTTTCTGGTAAAAACGATCCCACTCCATCGTCCACGGTAGTAGGCAGTCCCCTCTCTCTCCATTTTCGTTGTTTGAAGCTCCCACAACCTCCAATCAAGGCTAAAATTGTGTGGAGCTCCATTCCCATTTAGTTTTCTCTTTTTCCTTTGAAAATCCAGCCTTTGGAGCCTGATCTACCCCTCTACAGGGCCTAGATTCATTTCAGTCCATTAGGGCAACCATTTCTCCCCATTTTTCTCAATTTTCATGGCTCATTAGAGCTAGTTTTAGTCATCTTCTCGACCTTCAATCTACTACCAACGGGCGAGACCAAACGCAGTAGCTTAGTCCATAAACAACAACCATCTAGTGCTAGGACATCTAGAGTGTTGGACCTAGAGTTAGTATTCCTAGATTTGAAAGATCTGACGATATAGGAACCATTAAACAATCTTGACCCTAAGCCATAGAACAATTCCTGTAGTAGAAATGGTATGAAACCATCTAACGTATAAGTATAGGCTTTGGATTACAGCTAGTGAGTTACAGACTAATCTACTAGTTACCTTAAGTAGTGTAAAGCCTGTATATGTTAAGGAATAAGTTAGATTTGGTTGGAGCAGAACCTCATTCCTTTGCTTGATCCCCTTAATACTTATAGACTTCTGTTATAACCCTTAGGAAAGTTGTTTTAACTTAGAACCATTCACTCTCAGGGAAAACTTATAGATCCCTCAGATTGAACTTAGAATAAACCAGCACGCCCCTTAGAATTCCTCTTAGAATTGCCTTCCCAAGGATTTATTGCATTCGGGAACGCGGAGTAAAGGAACTGTATATACAAGCGATGTATTCCCGGTTTGAATCGATTTCTTGATCCTAGTGGTTACCAATAAATCCAATGCTCTGATCAAGCAGAAGATCGGCATCGACTCAGATTAAGAACTGATACAACGAATTTTTTGTCCTGATTAGACAGAAGGTCAATGTATCCGACTCAGACCCACTACACAACTTTTCTTCTGTGTTAGCTCGACAACATACAACCAAAAGTTATTGCTTTGCCTTTGGGAATTATTGAGGACATCTAGCCAATAGAGAGTAGGCTTATTTCTACAACCATAGGTACTAATGCCATAGAACGCATCACTAACAAAGGAAGACCAATGTAGTGAGAGGTTGTTTCCCATTTTATGTCAAGGATAGCCCCTAAGTTGCACCTCGTTCCGATATACGGATCGATACATAGATTCTTGAACCTTAAGTGGAACTAAGTTTTAAGGGGGTTAGAACATTTTGAGTCCAATCTAGTTAGGTCAACCAATGAAACCGTTAGGTCAGAGTGGCGCAGCGGAAGCGTGGTTAGCCTCTTCCCCACTGGCTCAGGATCGAAACAGTTAATTTAAGTTTAGGTCATTAAATAGGATTTGAACCTTCCTTAGAACATCAATACAAAAGTCTCTTTAAGTACTCATTACCCTTAGTCAATTTCGGGGATGAAATTTTATTTTAAGGGGGGTAGATTGTAACACCCCGGATTTTTGCCAACCTGGGGTTAGACGTCCTTAGGCAATGGGTCAACCATAACACCTTGGTAACCTCTCAGAACTCAATTCCAAAGCCAAAGAAATCACTTAGGATAAATTTCTTTAGAAATTAAGCGTAAGTTAGCTAGCGCTACACTAGAGTAGTTGTGAAATTGTCCCTGAACACTTTAAATACGTTCTGTAAGACCCAAAACTTGTAGAATCAATGACGCTATAATACCCTGAAACCTAGGATCAAACTCTAAACCTGTTTGCTCTCAGGAACCCTTTGAAACTTGTATTGGATCTAGACCGCGCGTCGAAAGTCTGATATCTACAATCTTAGACCATTGCGACCGCCTTGTTGGACTTGACAATCGTTTCGAAAATCAAGGCCAACCGATGCTCTAAGGCTATTTCATTGAGCCTGAAGTAAAGAGAGTGAGAAAGGGTAAGCATTTGGAAAATTTAATCCAAATCTGGCACGTGACTTTGTGCATTATTATTAAGCATTCTGACTGTCAGAATTCAGCCAAATTTCACCCTCGGATCAGGAAAAATTTCTCTTTCATATCATGAGACTTGTGGACCTGATTTAGGTACGATGACCGCTGAACTGAAACTGGACTGCCACGTGCGATCTGGGAACTCTACCGGTCTGAAAACTTAGTGTGGACAACATCTAGTGACCATGAGTTTAAGTCCGACCGCTTTCGACTAGGAGACCTCCCGAAACACTCTTTTGGATCGAAAAAGTCCCGATTTGGTTATAACTCTCGTATACTTTGTTCCCAAGTTTGTTTCAGTGAAGATTTAGCCTATATAAGGGTTTTAAGCCCTCTCACAACCCTCTCATCCAAATTTGCTTAAAACCCTAGGAAAAGAGAGAGAGAAAGTGAGAGATTTTAAGAGAGTAGTAGGAGAGAATTCCCGCCACTTGCTGCAGCTTTTGCACGTGCCAACGTACCGCACTCCAATCACTTTTTCGGTGATTCCAACGCACTCCTTGGTAAGAAAAACCCTAACTACTTACTGATTTAGGGTTCTTTCGATTCAAATAGCAAAATGGCTTAGGTATCTTGTGCATTAGGTCGCCTGTACACCGTTGACAAACCGTACTCATTCCGTTCGAAACGATACACTTCTATGACAAAAGGTGAGGATTCTAGACACTTTGATTGACTGATTTCAAAGCTTTCATTGTCATTTAATAGTAGATTATTGACGGCAACACCGTTTGACATGTACAACATGCGGTCCGTTTTTTGTTTCGTAAACGTACGGAAAATATGAGATTTAGGGCATTTTAGTCATTTGTAGGAAATACTGTTTACATCCATATTTTGCTGAAATTTTTTCCATGGCTATTTGTCGTGTTATGATATCAGGAATACGTGCATGATTAGTTTGGCGAAGAGATTCGCCCAAAAGCGCACTTTGAGTCAACATACGCTATGTAGACTAAATTGGGTAGACTAAGTGTTTGTATAAATGTTTGTATTAGTATGTATTGAGTAGACGGTGTTGTGAATTAGTTTTGAGATTCAATTCTCAATTAATATGCGGATGTATATGATTTCCATCATGTTTTCCATATGAATTGATTTCCTTATATGTATGGAATACATGTGTTGGATTGATTTGCTTACTTTGTATGCTATAACATGTGTTAACATGCTTGTATTGTTGTATTTCATTTCTATTACCCTCATATGATTATTGATGTGGATTTACAAATGCTTGGGGCTATGACCTAGTGCAGGCAGTCAGTAATGGATTGAATTCGTGGTTGGCTTCTATTTGCCACAAAGGACGCGTCGATGAACGCGAGTCGTGTTTTGGGTTGGTGGTAGTGGTTAGGCCACACGAAGTATTTCATGCACTTCATGTCGTTCAGCTTGAGATGCGCTCGTACTAGTTGAGCCCGTCAAGTAACCCGACTGGCCATTGTATGTTCACCATGTATGAGTTATAATTGATTGAACCTAGGATACTGAACTTACCATTGTAAACCTTGTTAACCATGGTACCTTGATCCATAAAGACTCATGAGCCGGGCATGGTGGTATGGGACACCGTGGTCGAGCTGTCAGCCTACGCTGGGGCCACAAACCTCCCCGTAGTGACCAGTGAGCACCTATGACTCGTGAGCCGATTGTGGTGGTATGAGACACTACATTCGAGCTGTCGGCCTACTCTGATTGGTGACGAGCCCTTTGCAGTGACCGCGAGCGTATTTTGAGTCTACGAGAGGCGACGACCCTTCCGTAGCGACAAAAGTACTCTAGGCCTGTATTGATAAGGTGATGGGGGAGCGGAGTAACGAGTGCGAGCAACATCCCTGGCAGCCCTTGCAGCGACCTACAAATATAACATCGTATGAGATTACTAGGAGTGACGATCCTAGACAGGATTTGTGTTGGGATTGATATAAGCAAGGTACCCTAGTTTTCCAATCCTACTGTATGAAAAGGACTAATAATAACCCAGTAATCATTATCCATATCACATTGCATGTGCCTGGAAGATGTGGAGCACTGCGGGAAGAAAGCATGCCGCGGACGCAGATGGTACCGCATGAGGGAGTATGTCGGTGAGGGCATCCATCATATCATTTCATGCATGCATTAAGAACTGTATCTAGGAATGTTTGATTGACTGCTCTACTATTATCGCGTGATTGATTTGATAACATGTTAATCTTTGTTTTATGATTCCACTGAGTTAATTACTCACTCCCACATTACGGGACGGTGTTCCAGACACCCACTAGACCCTTTTGTAATTGCAGATGATGGCGCGGCCTGCGAGGCAGAGCCGGACTTGATGATGAGGAGGAGGATCCCTCCTTTATGCGTGTTCTGATCGACGGGATTACAGGGAGGTTGATTAGACACCATGACACTTGTCATTTTATATTTTTGGAGCACTCATGTATATTCTTTTCTTTCCATTTTTGAAGTATACATGTATTTAATTTACCTGGTAACATGTTCACACTCTGGAGACTTACAATTAATTATATATTTTATGTATATATCATAATCTTCCGCTTGCTAATTTAACTGTCTCTGGAGTATGATATGCTGTTTTGGCTTAGTCTCAATCTTATTTAATGCCATTCTACAGACAACATGCATTTATCATTATCTATGTTGTATAAGTGACGTTCTGGAACTCGGGAGTTGGGTTTCTACCCGACCCCCAATTTTTGGGGTATTACACATGTACTCTGACTTGGTTCTTCTAGGCTGTTACAACGAAGGAGATATTCAGGTATTTTATATTTAATTGTAAATTCCTTATTTTTTATTTTATTTGGGATTTGCCAAAAAAATCTCATTGTATTGGTTATCAGAGGAGAGGCAGGAAAACTCAGAAGTGGGGTTTTTTATTTGTGTAAGCCCACATAGAAAGACACAATTGTAAGGTTTTTGGTGAACTTGTAAAAACCTAACTTGATAGTGAACGCTAATATCCCCTGTGTGAGGATATTAGGAGTGGAGTAGCATTCTGTGTGGCTGTTATTAAACAGTTAGTGAACACACAGGCGAACCACTATAATCCCTTGTGTCTCGTGATTAAATGGTTTATATTTCATATATTTTATTATTCATTTGTGGGATGTATATGTGGATGTGAATGTTGTAATCATTTATTTCATGCATTGTGGGAATGTTGTAATAATTTAGCAATTATTTCTTTCGATTCCTTTTTCAGCATTCTTAATTATTCTAGTAAGGTTGCCCTGCCATTTCTATGGTACATGGTTATCCTTAGAACAGTATATAATTAATTACAGTTTATTCTTCAATACAATTTGCATTTAATTTTCTTTTCTCTTCGATTTGAGATTTGATACAAAGACCTTTCTAGAAATAAGGTTGTCCTACCATAAACTTTAGTTTTTGGTGTAAGGTTGTCCTTAGAATAACATTTGTATCAACCTCTCAAGATCTGAATTTTGAGGTTACTTTACATTCTTTACATTCCTGCATTGGGATTGGTTTACTTTAATTGTTGGTTATCGTATTTGTTTAATTTTCGCTGTTACAAATTTTATTTGGCATTGTCCTATTCACCCCCGCCCCCTCTAGGATATATAGCGAGGCCTTTTCATTATCATTAGTTAACACCTAGGTTTTTGGAATGCGAGTCACGTACTCAGTTTCTAAAAATTAGGGTGTTATAAATATGTAATATTTGACCCTCAACACAATCCCCAACCAGTATTTTGCTAGTCCCGAGCAAAGTATGCGAAAAATGAACTTTAATGCGCAATGTTCAAACTTTTTTCAAAAAACAATCTTTTGTGTAATCAAGTATGAATGAGTCGACTTAGGATGAAAAAGTGAGATTTTAAAAACCTAGAGTCGAATCACATAAACAATCAAACAATCAAGTTTTTTATCCATTAAATTAGAGCATAGTTCGCATATCAAGTTTTTCATGTGCTTAGTGAAAACACTATCTTTTCATAATGTTAGTCATGCTTATCACTTCTAGATTGGTTGAAAACATAAGTATTGATTTCAAACTTATCTCCTTTTCCTTCTTTTTCTAGTTTTTGATTTTAAATCAATGGTCATTTATCTTTATTTAGTTTTCTTCAGACATTACTTGCTTTTTGAAAACATTTTTCATTCCCCTCAAAGGTGTTGTCCTTTTTCATTCTTTTTCAGAATTTTCACCACACATGACCTTTTTATCGGTCTCCTATTTTTTAACTGGTTCATTTTTAATTTTAAGGTGGATAAAATGCTCCAGACTCAGTTCTCAATATCCTTCAATGATCATCATACTAACAATAAAAATTCTAGTATTATTTACCAAAAATAATTTTAATAATCATAATATTTGAACTTACTTTTAATCAATTGAGTGCAAGAATTTAGGTGATAAATTACTTAAATGATTAAACTTCAGTAATTTAAAATTTAATCCATGTCCTATGATCATACTCAAAACATTATTAAATACACAACTTATCGCTCTCCAAATAGATAAACATTGAAATTTTTAAAAAAAATTTGCAAAATTTGCTCAAAACTGAGAAAACACTGATTAGTTTACCTACTCTCCCACCCCAACCTAAAATCTACGTTGTCCTCAATGTAAAAGAAATAAGCATGATTTACAAAAGAGACAACGTAATTGAAAGAGAATGAATGGAAAGATAGTACCTGATGAAGGAATTTTGAAGCTTTTTCTAAAAGATCTTAGTGTGAAGATGGGTTAGCACAAGAGTTAAACCAATAAAAAGAAAACTATCCTAAAATAAACAGAAAACAAATTATCCTTTAAAAAATGGAAAGAAAACTATCCTAAATAGCATAAATCCCACTATCCTAAACATAACATGAAAATAATAAACCTAACTATACTTCCATCAGACTAGAAGATTAATCCTGGTATACAGGATCAGTTAGAGGTATGGACATGTCCTTTGAATCAAATTTCTCAACAAATGGCTTTAATCGATGTCCATTTACTTTGAATTCTTTACCATTATTGGGATCTTGTATCTCGACGACCCCATGAGGATAGACATTCGTAACAGTGAAAGGACTAGTCCAATCAGATCAGAGTTTGCCCGAAAAGAGATGTAATTGAGAATTATATAAGAGGACTTTCTGACCTGGTGTGAATGATTTTTGAAGAATGTGTTGGTCATGAAACACCTTCATCCTATCATTGTAAATTCTTGAATTCTCGTATGTATCATTCCAGATTTCTTTAAGTTCATTCAACTGAAGTTTGCGTAGTAAGCCAGTGTTGTCCAAATTAAAATTCTAATCTTCAATCACCCAGTAGGCTCTATGTTCCAATTCCACAGGCAAGTGATAATCCTTCCCATAGACAAGTCTAAAGGAAGATATTCCAATAGGGGTCTTAAATGCGGTATGGTATGCCCATAAGGCATTAGTCAATTGGATTGACCAATCCATATGCTCAGGGTTAACCGTCTTTTCTAAGATGTGTTTAATTTTTTGATTGAAAATCTCATCTTGCATACTTGTTTGTGGATGGTATGGGGTGCTCACCTTGTGTGAGATGCCATATTTCTTCATTAAGTTCTCGAATGACCTATTACAAAAATGTGATCCCCTATCACTAATGATGGCTCGAGGCATTCCAAACCGGGAAAGAATGTTCTCTTTTAAGAAGTTAATGACCATTTGATGGTCATTGTTCCAGCATGAAATCGCTTCGATCCATTTAGAGCAATAGTCTACGACAAACAAAATGTATAAATTCCCAAAGGATTGGGGGAATGGTCCCATGAAATCGATGCCCCAGCAATCAAATGTTTCGATGATCAAAATGGGGTTCAAAGGCATCATATTCTGATGGAAAAATGCTTAAAATTTTTGACAACGCTCACAAGTTTTACAAAACTCATGAGTGTCCTTGAACATAGTTGGCTAGTAAAAGTCACACTGGAGAATTTTGGTCATGGTCTTTTTGCTAGAAAAGTGACTACCACGGGCCTAAGAGTATAAAAGGAGATGACACTTTGACACTTTGGTGTTCATTGTCTGACACACATCTCCTTAAGATTTGGTCTAAAAAATATTTAAATAAATATGGATCATCCCAGAAGAACTTACAAACCTCGACGAAGAATTTTTTTTCTTATCTTGCATAGTCCAATGTCGGTGTGAAACCTGTAGCAAGATAATTAGCAATATTAGCAAACTAAGGTGAATGAGAGACTTTGAACAATTGTTCATCGGGGAACATGTCATTTATGTGTGTTGTCTTAAGGGAATCAGAGACATTAAGACAGGAAAGATGGTCAGCCACTACTTTCTCTACTTTTTATCTTTTATTTTCAAATCAAATTCTTAGAGTAGGAGTATCCATCTCATCAAGCGGGGCTTAGCATCATTCTTAGAAAGAAGATACTTGAGCGCCACATGATCTTTATAAATGATGATCTCAGATCCGATTAAGTAGGACCTAAATTTGTCCAAAGCGAACACTACGGCTAAGAGTTCTTTTTTCGTAGTAGAGTAGTTCACTTGGGCAGGATTTAGAGTTTTGTTTGTGTAATGAATAACGTAGGGCTTATTTTCTTTCGTTTGGCCTGAGATCACCCCAAGAGCATAGTCAGACGTGTCATACATAAGTTTAAAAGGAAGGCTCCAGTCAGGTGGTTGCATGATAGGTGCAGTGGTTAACATGTCCTTGAGCTTAGTAAAAGCTTCCTAGCATTACTTAGTCCACTCGTATGGTGCATTATTTTGAAGTAGATTACATAGAGGACAAGAGAGATGACTAAAGTCCTAGAAAGGATCACAAGTCTCGTATGTTCTTGGGTGGAGGTAAGTTAGAGATAAGATTAATTTTAGCCTTATCTACCTCAATTCCCTTAGACGAGATGATGTGTCCAAGGACAATTCCCTTACGAACCACAAAGTGACATTTTTCTCAATTTAATACCAAGTTCTTTTCCTCACATTGCTTCTGTAAATTTTTTAAAATTCCTAAACATTCGTTGAAGGATGGACCAAAGACCAAAAAGTTATCCATGAAGACCTCAAAATATTACCCCACCATATCAGAAAAAATACTCAACATACATCGTTAAAAGGTGGCGGGGGCATTACATAACCCGAATGACATCCTTTGGTAGGCAAAGGTGCCATGAGGACATGTAAATGTACTCTTTTCCTAATCTTCAAGGACTATCTCGATCTGATTGTAGCCCGAATAACTGTTAAGGAAATAGTAATAGGAATGACCAGCTAGCCTTTCTAAAATTTGGTTGATGAAGGGCAAAGGAAAGTGGTCCTTTATCATGACAGTATTCAACTTCCTTTAGTTAATACACATTCTCCAACCAATAGTAACTTTAATTAGCATGAGTTCATTGTTGGCATTGACTACGATGGTGATTTTGGACTTCTTAGGAACCACATGACTTGGACTCACCCATTGACTATCGGATATTAGGCATATGAAAACCACATCCAATCATTCAAGAACCTCAAATTTAACCACTTCCGTTATGTTTGGATTTAGTGTACATTGTGGTTGTCGTAAAGTCTTCACATTATCCTCAAGATGAATACGTTGAGTATAAATCAAAGGGTCAATTCCCTTGAGGTCCGCAATCGACCATCTGATGGCTCCTTTGTGCTTAATAAGAGTAGAGAGCATACTCTTCTGTTCTTGCTTAAGGTGGGAAGAAATCACCATCGGGTATATCTCATCTTGACCTAAGTAAACATATTTCAATTCGCAAGGCAAATATTTTAGGTCAAGCTTCGGTGCCTTAAGGTTAAACTGTAGAGGCACTATGTAAGACCCATATCCTAAACCGTACCATTCCATAGGCTTCTGTAGTCTTCCCGATCGAATTTTGGTGGCCTTCATCAAATATTTATGAGCGACCCTGAGACGCATGCCATTAACCAAAGTCGGCTCGACCCGAGACTTGTACCCCAGGGATCACACCATTACCACAGTTCTGATGCCTCAAATCGGGTACCGAGGCGATACTCAGTCCAGGAGATGTGGACCCACGTTTAGTTCAAGGAAAACTCTGTGTGTTGCAAAACCCAAGAGAATCTCTACAACATGTCACCTCAATCCATCAATCAATCCCATCATGTCAAGTACACCATCACCTCTCACCCTTCCCCAAGCAACCCCTAAAGTCAAAAGTTTCTTACAAGCCCATACCCCTTCTTACATAATCTATCCCAAAGTCAAAAAGGTTCTTACACACCCATACTTTTCTTACACTGTCTACCACAAAAGTTTAAAAGTCTCTTACACATCCATCACCCATCTCTCTCTCTCTCTCTTTACACCCTCTCTCTCTCATTTCTCAAACTCACTCTCCCAAGTAAGAAAAGAGATCACACATCCAAGCTCTTCACCCTCCAAGAGAACTTTGTATGTGGCCCACTTCCTACCCCCTCATCTCCCATCTCAACCATCCAAACTCCATCTCTTCTGTTAGGATAGAAGCTAAGGAGTAAAGGAAGCCTAAGGAGCAAGAAGAAGTGGCTGTGGGTGATCTTGGACCCACATTTTCTCTTTTGTTATTTAGTTGTTTTGTGATTTAAGGGCCACATATGGTGAGACTCACCTTGATGTATGTTTGTATATAAAAGGGGCCCATAGTGGCGGGGCCCCTCTGTCATCGCCGATTTCTTTCCTCTTTTCTCTTTCTCTTTCTATCTTTCTCATGAGGAATGGCCCACCAATGATGGGTGTATTTTATCTAAGCCAACCAACTAGTGGGCCACCCTGATTCTGATTCGGGGTCCGCATGATCGAAAGGTCACACATGCCCGGATTGAGGGGAAAAATACATATCGGCTTGATCCAAATCTGGTGGCCCACTACATGGGACAACCGTGATGTTTGAATGCCATCCAGCACTATCTAGCTTGGATGGTGGTCTGGATGCCCTGGCCGGTGGGACCACACCCATAGCTCATGTGGTAGACTGAGTGAAAGATACCTTGTTTTAACGCTGAGGTCTTGGTGCGATTCCCTACTAGGAGTGGCTAATAGTGATGTGTGAGTGACTGTGGGGTCCATGGGACCCATCACCGTCCTCCACCCATTCGGATGGGCCACACCATTATATGTGTTTCATCCAAGCCGTCCACCATCTTTGGACTGTGTATTTGTTGCAGTGGTGTGTGCAACCATCCAGGTCGTCCAGGGCCTGGACGTTGTATATACCTTTTATATTATATTATATATTATATATATATGTACCTGCTATGGTGGGCCCTACGTGGAATCCACCTCTGTTTTGTTAATATATATATATATATATATATATATATATATATATAATATAAAGGAAAGTGCAGTAATGTTGCACGTGCCGCATCTATGCAGCTGATATCTCTGACGTCAACACGAGGCAGTTCCACATGATGTATGTGTTTTACACATGTCGTCCATCTGTTTTTGATGGTGGGACCCACTGCCATCTGACGACAGAAAGTTCTATGGGTCCCACTTTTAAAGATGTCAGATTCATTATAAAATAATATATTACAGTATACATATTATATATTATATATTATATGTTATATATCATATATTATATATTATATACTTGGTGGTGGGCCCTACGTGGGACCCACCTTTGCCTTCCTAAGTGCAGCCAGTTTCCTATGCAGTAGCCTTTTAGCTGCTCCTTTATTGGCAGTAGGCCCCACATTAATGTATATCGAGACCGTCCATTATTTGAACGGTGGGGCCCCCCATGATGCATGTGTTATATCCACATCATCTAACCATTTGTGAGATCATTTTATAGTGTGGGAAAATGGGTGAATCAGACCTAAAGTTCAAGAGGACCCCACCATTTAAATAATGGACCGTGACATCCACTGTTCAACTCCTAAGAACCATAGTAGTTTTCGATTAAGTTAATAATTTTTTCATTTCATCTATGTTTATGTTAACTTATGAGTATATCAGATATTAAAATACATAAGGCTGGGCCCGATTGATATCCCCGAGGCCCATTGTGCGGCCCATTTGACTCGGCCCATTTACATCAACAAATTTGATTGACTCATTTAATTCGGCCCATTTGATGTATATGAGGCCCAATAAGATGTATGTAAGGCCTTTGTTGTAATATCCTGAAAATCGAGGGTCGAGTAGAAACCCAACTCTCGAGTTCCAAAACATCACTTATGCAACATAGATAATGATGAATGAATGTTGTCAGTAGAAGGGCATTAAACATGATTGGGATTATACCAAAAACAGCATATCATACTCCAAAGGTGTTTAAATTATGCAAGCGGAAGACTGTGATAAGTATTTAAACTAGATAAGAGTGATAGTAAGCCCTCAAAGTATGAATGTCACTAGGTTAACAATTACAAGTTTTATTACAAAAATGCACAAAATGATAAAAATGTAATGTCTTCTATCCCAAATACTGAAGCCCCATCGGTGCAACTTCAGGTCAAATAGACCCGTTAGAGAGTTACATGTAGGAGAACTCATCATTAAAAAGTAAAGTCCGGCTTCGCTTCACAAACATCGCCCTCACCTGAAACTAAGACAGAGTCTGGTTGGTGTGTACAACACCGTCCCATAACGTGGGAGTGAGTAGCTAATTCAGTGGAACAATAGAGTAAAGATTAACATATTATCAAATCAGTCAAGCGGTAATGATAAAGCAATATAATCAACCATTCCTAGCTACTCTTGTTAATGCAAGGATGAAATACAATAATAATGTATGCCCTTGCCTACATACTCCCTCACGCGACACCATCTCACGTTCACGGCATGCTTTCATCCCTCAGTGCTCCACATCTTCCAGGCACATGCAGTTGATATGAACATGATTATCGAGTTGTTATTAGTCCTTTTCATATAATAAGATTAGGAAGCTAAAGTACCTCCCTTGTATCATTTCCCAACAATGATCCAGTCTAGGGTCGTCAGTCCTAGCATATCTCATACGAAGTGCGGTTCTAGGTCGTTGCAAGGGCTGCTAGGGCTATTATACGCAATCGTTACATCACTCCCCCATCACCTTATCAATATAGGCCCAGTTTGTACTCCTGTTACTACGAAAGGGTCGTCACCTCCACGTAGACTCAGAGAATGCTCGAGGTCACTACAAAGGGTTTCCAGGGCTGTTACACGTAATCGTTATACCACTCCCCCATCACTTTATTAGTGTAGGCCGACAGCTCGAATACAGTGTCTCATACCACCAAATTTGGCTCACGAGTCTGAGTTTCTAACTGGTCACTACGGGGAGGCTCGTGGCCCCAGCGTAGGCCAACAGTTCGACCACGATGTCCCATACCACCATGCCCGGCTCATGAGTCTTAGCGGATCGAGGTACCATGGTTAACTGAATTTCCACTGCTAAGTTTGGTACTTTAGATTTAAACAGTAGCATCCATACATGGTTAATATACATCAGGCTAATTCTGTTACTTGACGAGTTCAGCTAGTACGAGCGTCTGTTGAGTTGATCAACATGAAGTCAAAAACAGCTCGCGTGGCCTAACCACTGTCAACAAGCAATGCACAGGTCGAGTTCATCAAACACGTCCTACGTGGCGAATAGGTCTCGACCACGAACTCAAGGCGTATTACCGATTTCCTGGACTATTCCATAGCCCCAAACACATTCAACTACAACATGATGTCCTATGAGATAGTCAAAGCAATAATGGATCAAGATTACAAATCATTCAATCATATGAACATGTTTTGAAGTGCATTGTAAACATGAATTCACACACATTCAATTCATAATCAAGAAGACATCAAAATAAGTCATACATGGAGGAAATCATATACATCATTGATCTGGTTGAGAATCATATCTCAACCCGCATACAGGTACATCTTGCTAACTACTAACTCATTCAGACACTTTTACAAACACTTAGCCTGCACATTACATCATACATATTATGTGTTCAGTTGCATACGTATTAGGGCAAATCCTTTCGTCAAAGGATTTTTGCCCATATAACAATCATATATCCACGACAATTTGTCATGGCGAGCACGAATACAAAGTCTATACTCATTCAGCCATTTTCACAAACACTTAGGCTACACATATTAAATACATATCGTATGTTGGTATATCATGTATTTGGGCTAAACCTTTAGCCCAGGAGTTGTTACATATACATCTAGCATACATAGACGACAGTTAATCATGGCAAACACACTTTCATATTTTGTACGTATACGGTATTTTCTATGAATACAGATAATACACAAAATTCCATATTCTTTGTATTTAACAGAAACGGAAAATGAATAGCATGTTCTACATGTGAAATAGCATCCACATCAGGAATTTATCATTATCCGACATTGAAAGCTTTGAAAAATGACAACCTACACGTTTAAAGTCCGTACCTTATGCCGTAGAAGTATAAAGAAGTCGATGGAATCTCTAAGTCTTCGTCAATGTTGATATGACGACCTATAACACGAGGTAAGTCATCTATTTCGCTACTTGCAACTATCGAAACCCTAAAACAGATTAGGGTTAGGTTTTCTTACCTAGAAACGAAGTCAGAGTCGTCGGAATAGCGATTAGATCGTGATGGTTAAGCTCGTGCAGCAGTAGGATAGAGTATCAGGGAGATCTTTCCACTTCTCCCACACTTTCTCTCTCTTTAATCTCTCATCTCTCCTGGGGTTTTCTCAATTTCGTATGGGAGGAATGAGAGAGGGTTCAAGGTCCTTATATAGGCATAGAACTCACAGAAATAGACCCCAGGCCATGGTATACTTAGGTTATGTCCAAAGAGAGGTTGTTTCGATCCAACGGAGCACTTCTGGAGCTCCCTTTGGTGAATGTGGTCAGACTTAAGCTCAGAAATATTGGATCTTGATCAAGTTAAGTTTTCAGTCCGATCGGGTTTTCAGATCGACCGTGGAGAACCAGTTTCAGTTCAGCGGTCACCGAAAGTCGATCAGAGCCACAAGTACTATGACATGTAAGGGCCACCTATCCTGATCTGAGGGTAAATTTGGGTCAAAATCCAATGGTCAGAACGCTTAGAAATAACGCGTAAGCGACACGTCTCAGATTTCTTAAAATTATATTTAATTTCTTAAAAATCTTCATTTTCTCACACTCTTCACTCCGAACTTAAGGAAATCGTCCCAGAGCATCGTTTGGATGTGATTTTTACGGTGCTTGTCAAGTCCAACTACGCGGTTAATATCTTCTAAGTTTATCAATATCAGACTTTCGATATGCGGTCCAGGTCCGATACGGAGTTTCAAAGTGCTCCCGAGAGCAACTGGGTTTAGAGTTGGATTCTAGATTTTAGGTTAACATAGCGTTAACAATTCTATAGGTTTTGGGTCTTACAGATCGTATTTAATGTGATTGGTGCTACTTTCATAGGTAATCTAGTGTAGCGATAGTTAATTCACGTTAAATTTCTAAGGAATTTAGTTCTAAATGATTTCTTTGGCTTTGGAATTGAGCTTTAAGAGTGATATGGTTGACCCATTGCCTATGGACGTCTACTCCAGGTTGGCAAAAATTCAGGGTGTTACAATCTACCCCCCTTAAAAAATAATTTTGTCCCCGAAATTGGCTAAGGGTAATGAGTAAAGATTTTATTATTCCTTTCACTTAACTTTACTGACTTCAAGTTTATATGCGTGGTGGGGTATATATATCTATACTAGTCTGGCGCATTTGTCTATCCTCCTAAACATTTAATCTTTATCTCTTGCTTATACTCTAATGGTTGGCTACAATTGATTTCTTTACCTATTTGGAGTCTTGACGATGGTTCCCATTTACTTAGAGTAAGATATACGTTTTCAGTGGTTGACCAGAACGGAGAGACGGTTGTAGTGGGCTTGATCCTGATACATTGATCATCTACCTGACCAGGGTAGAAGGCTCATCGTATCCGTTCCTAGTCCTGATAGATCTTGGTCTTCTACTCGGTCAAAGCAGTGAGTCCACTAGTAGTCTGCCAGGATTGAGAATTGGGTTAAGCCTCGAATGCTTCGCAATTGTATATTTCAGTAACTCCGTAGTCCGATCACTCTAAAAGCTTAAGGAATGCCCATCACAAAATTGTTCAAATTTTCTATGTATAAGGTCATCCTTTGGGTCTTAGTCTATGAGAGTCCTCATTTTAACCTTTGTCTGAGGTAGGGGCTTACGAATATCTTACTAGATCGTCCTAAAAGGTTTCTAATCACATCATGTGCTAAGACTTCTATTAGGTTCGTACGTAACTAGCGGATTTGTGGATACACTGACCTCGGCTATTGTACTTCAACTCATACTTATTGTTATGAATTGGTTTAACACTTAAACCCTAATTGCTGTTATTCCAGTACTTCATTGTTGACATTCTAAGGAAGATTTAGGACCTATCCTTACACACAACCTAGATCAACTTCCTTCGATCCTGGGCCAGTGGGGTAGGGGTCCACCACGCTTTCACTGCGCCACTCTGATCAAGTGGATGTATAAACTAAACTAACTAGAGTGGGACCATAACGTTCTACCCCCCTTAAAATAATTCTACTCTCCAGACTCAAGACTTTATATCCCGATCCGTATATCAGAACAAGGGTAATGTAAGATCTATTCTTGACATGAAATAGGAAACGATCTCTCGTTACATTGGTCTTCCTTTCATTGATGATGTGTACTAGGGCATTGGTACCTATGGTGATAGAAAGGAGATAAAAGTGATGAGTGTTGTGGTTGATTCCAGCGATAGGTGTGAGTTTGTGGCAAGCTACCTAATCCTACTAAAGGACTTTTACCACGGTCCCAACTTATCTTCTTTAATCATGTCTAGTTTAGTACCCAAGGAATTTGGACAAGATAGGTTAAGAAGCAAACTATCTTTCTAAGTGCATATGCACAATCAGTATGCTGTAACGGTCTGTGATTCGGGATCTAATTCCTAACTGTCTGTTGCTTATCTAAGAAATTTCGTAGGCCTAAAAGGAAAATTCTTTATTGGCTCTATATTCTTAACACTTCTCAAAGACGAAGTAAGAAACTTGAGGTTGTAAGTGGTTGGGCCAACACGAGAGGAAAGTTGTGTAGTGGGTCTGAGTCGGATACATGGACCTTCTGTCTAGTATATGACAGAAAATTTATCGCATCAATTCTTAATCTAGTTAATCTCGACTTTCTGCTTGATCAGAGCCTTGAGTTCAAGGACAACTACTAGGATTGAGAATTCGATTCAAACCGCGAATACTTCGCTTATATATAGTTCCTCCATCCCGTGTTCCCGACTGTAATAAATCCTTAAGAAGGCAATTCTAAGGGGTATATTGATTTGACCTAAGGTTCAATCTGAGGCATATATCAATTTTCTCTGAGCGTAAAGAGTTTCTACGTCAAACAAGCTTCCTAAGAGTTACTAAAGAAGCCAATAAGTAGTAAGTGGATTCAACGAAGGAGGTCTCACTTCAACCTAATCAAGCCAACTAACTAAGTTTATTTTTAAATTATCTTGCATAATCAGTCATCTACATTCCTTAGTATCACCAGTAGCCTAGTCTTAACTTGTGAGTAGCGGTAATCCACTAGTTGTAGTCTAAAGTATATGTTTATACACTAGATGATTTCACATCATTTCTAACACAAGGAATTATTTTATCGCTTAGGGTCAAAGTTGCTTGAGTGAAATTTGAGTTGCCCGAACTTGAACTTGACTACGCTCTAGCACTACACACATGTTCATACTAGCTAAGAAGGTCCTAGGGTTCACGTTATTCACGTTATTAATTTATTGAATTTCCTACACTGTCAGATCCTTTGAAATCTAAGAGTACCAACTTTAGGTCTAAACTCTAAGGGCCTGTTTGGCCAGTGGTATTAAGTTGTATTAAACGGATAGCGTTGCTAATCCCACCTTGGGATTGGGAATGACATATTTGGAAGGTGGGTGGGATGGGATTAAAATCAATTACATAGACTTTGGAAAATGAGCCTTGTGTTGGAAAGAGTGAGATGGGATTTTCAAATCCCATGATGATGAATTTTCAAGGGTAATATGAAAGGAGAACCCAGGATTTACTTTTAATTGCATACATTCCATGCATGGTATTGGAAACCACGGGATACACTCAATCTAGGGACAATACCTTCCACATGCATTTTTCATTACTTTTACAATTCCATCCACCATAATATCCCCTAATGTAGTAGGTCCAACTGGCCCTAAATGACCCATCATGATGGTGGGGACGGGTATGCATGTAGAGGATAGATGAATGCATGAAATGATAAAGGAAGATCACTATTCTAGGAAGAAGGAGGTGGGATATGCGGTTTGCATGATTTTGAGACTCAAATAGGGGGTGTAAAGGCCCAAATGAAAGGGAATGGAGAGAGTAGGCAACAATGGAGGTGGGGTTTGATAGGTGGTGGGTGTAGTGTATGAAAAAGAGAAGAAGCGTTGGAGGGGCGATTGTTGTGAAAAATTTAAAATTTTTGGAGAAAAGAAAATCTTTGGAGGGTGGTTTATGAAGGGAGTAGGTGTTTGGAGAGGTTTTAAAGGACGAATCCTATATTAGGGGGGTCTTACAACTCCCAAACTCGATCGGCCAGGGTAGCCCGCCCGGCCTAGCCCGTTGACTGGCGAGGCCCTCGCCACTCCTTAGAGTGTTTGGTTAGGGCTCGCCATTTGGGTGAGTCCCTCCTGCCCCCTGGGTCCCAAAAAGGTGTGGGGCTCACCTTGAGTCCCTCTGGATTGGCGTGGGTAGGCCTCCGACTCCATTTGAGGCATTTTAGAGGCTAATTTGCGAAACAGAATGAGTTTATGTGATGTGTAGCATATGATTTTAGGGTAAGAGATTCTAATCTATCCAACTAATCCATTTATTTTGTTAGATTCCAAAATTTTAAGGGTAAAAACCCATTTTATCCATTTATTTACTATTTATGGTAAGTTTTAGTTTCAGTATTATTCTTCCTCATTGATACCCTAGGATTGGTGTGTATTATGAATGTGCTTAAAAACAAATGAAGAATAAAGTGGTGGAGGGTAAGATTTTGAAGGAATTGGATAAAAAGGGGTTTTATGCTTTGAGATTGAGTGTAAGGTATTGTGGTTGACCCAAAACCTAAGGACATTCATTTTTAGGTTTGGAATTATTCAGGGAATGACTCAAACCCATCGACTGACAGCCTAGAGGTGACTTAGGTCGCTTCACGTGACCAAAGATACGTTATGGACTAAATTACCGTATAGTCTCACCTGTCGGCGAAACTTGGGATTCTAATATGGTTTTTAGATTTTATTGCCCCCTTCCTAATTCAGAGTGCATCAAAGTGCATCAGAGTGCGTCGTGTTACCATAACCCAGGTCCGGTTTAATCCAAATCATGCTCAGATACCATCTGTAACATCCTGAAAATCGGGGGTCGAGTAGAAATCCAACTCCCGAGTTCCAAAACATCACTTATACAACATAGATAATGATGAATGAATGTTGTCTGTAGAAGGGCATTAAACATGATTGGGATTATACCAAAAACAACATATCATACTCTAAAGGCGTTTAAATTATGCAAGCGGAAGACTGTGATAAGTATTTAAACTAGATAAGAGTGATAGTAAGCCCTCAAAGTATGAATGTCACTAGGTTAACAATTAGAAGTTTGATTACAAAATGCATAAAATGAGAAAAATGTAATTCTTTCCCAAATACTGAAGCCCTGTCGGTGTAACTCCAGGTCAAATAGACCCGCCAGAGAGTTACATATAGGAGAACTCATCATCAAAAATCAAAGCCCGGCTCCGCTTCACGAGCATCGCCCACACCTGAAACTAAGACAGGGTTTGGTTGGTGTGTATAACATCATCCCATAACGTAGGAGTGAGTAGCTAATTCAGTGGAACAATAGACTAAAGATTAACATATTATCAAATCAATCAAGTGGTAATGATAAAGCAGTATAATCAAACATTGCTAGCTACTCTTGTTAATGCATGGATGAAATGCAATAATGATGCATGCCCTTGCCTACATACTCCCTCATGTGACACCATATCATGTTCACGGCATGCTTTCATCCCTCAATGCTCCACATCTTCTAGGCACATGCAGTGCGATATGAATATGATTACCGAGTTGTTATTAGTCCTTTTCAAACAGTAAGATTGGGAAGCTAAAGTACCTCCCTTGTATCATTTCCCAACAATGATCCAGTCTAGGGTCTTCAGTCCTAGAATACCTCATACGGAGTGTGGTTCTAGGTTGCTGCAAGGGCTGTCAGGGCTATTATATGCAATCGTTACACCACTCCCCCATCACCTTATCAATACAAGCTTAGTTTGTACTCCTGTTGCTACGGAAGGGTCGTCGCCTCCACGTAGACTCAGAGTACACTCGAGGTCACTACAAAGGGCTGTCAGGGCTGTTACACGCAATCGTTACACCACTCCCCCATCACCTTATCAATGTAGGCCTACAGCTCGAATATAGTGTCCCATACCACCATATTCGGCTCACGAGTCTGGGTTGCTTACTGGTCACTATGGGGATGCTCGTGGCCCCAACGTAGGACAACAGCTCGACCACAGTATTCCATACCACCATGCCAGACTCATAAGTCTTAGTGGATCGAGGTACCATGGTTAACGGGATTTTCACTGTTAAGTTTGGTACTTTAGATTCAAGCAGTAGCGTCCATACATGGTTAACATACATCGCGCTAATTGGGTTACTTGACGAGTTCGACTAGTATGAGTGCTCGTTGAGTTGATCGACATGAAGTGCATAAGCACCTCATGTGGCCTAACCACTGTCAACAAGCAATGCATGGCTCGGGTTCGTCAAACACGTCCTATGTGGGGAATAGGTCTTGGCCACGAACTCAAGGCCTATTACCGATTTCCTGGACTATTCTATAGCCCCAAACACATTCAACTATAACATGATGTCCTATGAGATAGTCAAAGCAGTAATGGATCAAGATTACAAATCATTCAATCATATGAATATGTTCTGAAGTGCATTGTAAACATGAATTCACACACATTCAATTCATAATCAAGCAGACATCAAAATAAGTCATACATGGAGGAAATCATACACATCATTGATGTGGTTGAGAATCATATCTCAACCCGCATACAGGTACATCTTACTAACTACTAACTCATTCAGACACTTTTACAAACACTTAGCCTACACAGTACATCATACATATTATGTGTTAATTTACATATGTATTAGGAAAAATCCTTTCGTCAAAGGGTTGTCACCCATACAACAATCATATATCCACGATAGTTTTTCATGGCGAGCACGAATACAAAGTCTATACTCATTCAGCCATTTTCACAAACACTTAGGCTACACATACTAAATACATATCGTATGTTGGTATATCATGTATTTGGGCTAAACCTTTAGCCCAGGAGTTGTTACACATACATCTAGCATACATAGATGACAATTAATCATGGAAAATACACTTTCATATTTTGTACGTATATGGTATTTTCTACGAATACAGAGAATACACAAAATTTCATATTCTTCGTATTTAACCGAAACGAAAAACGGATAGCATGTTCTACATGTGAAATAGCATCCACGTCAGGAATCTATCATTATTTGACATTGAAAGCTTTGAAAAATGATAACCTAAACGTCTATGGTCTGCACCTTATGCCGTGGATGCGTAAAGAAGTCGATGGAATCTTTAAGTCTTCGTCAACGTTGATATGATGACTTATAACACGGGGTAAGTCAGCTATTTCGCTACTTGCAACTATCAAAACTGTAAAACAGATTAGGGTTAGGTTTCCTTACCTAGAAACAAAGTCAAAATCACCGGAATAACGATTAGATCGTGATGGTTAAGCACGTGCAGCAGTAGGATAGAGTATCAGGGAGATCTTTCCACTTCTCCCACACTTTCTCTCTCTTTACTCTCTCCTCTCTCCTAGGGTTTTCTCAAATTCATATGGGAGGAATGAGAGAGGGTTTAAGGTCCTTATATAGGCCCAGAACTCACGAAAATAGTCCCAGGCTATGGTATACTTGGTTATGTCCAAAGGGAGGTTGTTCCGATCCAACGGAGCACTTTTGGAGCTCCCTTTGGTGAATGTGGTCAGACTCAAGCTCACAAATATTGGATCTTGATCAAGTTAAGTTTTCAGTCCGATCGGGTTTCTAGATCGACCGTGGCGGACTAGTTTCAGTTCAGTGGTCACCGAAAGTCGATCAGAGCCACAAGTACTATATGACATGTAAGGATCACTTATCCTGATCCGAGGGTAAATTTGGGTCAAAATCCAACGGTCAGAATGCTTAGAAATAACGCGCAAGCGACAAATCTCAGATTTCTTAAAATTATATTTAATTTCTTAAAAATCTTCATTTTCTCACACTCTTCACTCCGGACTCAAGGAAATCGTCCTAGAGCATCATTTGGACATGATTTTCACGGTTCTTGTCAAGTTTAACTATGCGATCAATATCTTCTAAGTTTATCGCTATCGGACTTTAGACGTGCGGTCCAAGTCCGATATGGAGTTTCAAAGTGCTCCCGAGAGTAACTGGGTTTAGAGTTGGATTCTAGATTTTAGGATAACATAACATTAACAATTTTATAGGTTTTGGGTCTTACAAATCGTATTTAAAGTAGTTGGTGCTACTTTCGTAAGTAATCTAGTGTAGCGCTAGTTAATTCACGTTAAATTTCTAAGGAATTTAGTTCTAAATGATTTCTTTGGCTTTGGAATTGAGCTTTAAGAGTGATATGGTTGACCCATTGCCTAAGGACGTCTAACTCCAGGTTGGAAAAAATCTGAGGTGTTACATTTGTGTGAGCCGAGTGCGATGTATATAAGGCCCATTCGATGTGAAATCTTACAAAGATGTATGTGATGATGTTTTTGGCAGTCATGCCTTGGGAACAATGATGGTTTGACATCCTCATTGTAAGAGTGATGATGGTTAAATGTTATCATTGTAACTCTCTCGAGGGCCCATATATGTAGTGTGTAGGCCATCTAGGCCCATCTTCGTTACGAACAAAATTCATCGCCTTATAACATGTTTTGTATAGTCCCATGATTCATGCTTATACGCATCATATGTATGCTTGATATGAGGAGTGATCGACCATAGCATATGCCTTCGGGCAGATTGTTTATGGGCTCCTAGATAGGCAGTGATGCCCCATATGAGCCCATGATACGCGCAGAATTTTTGCATGGCTGAATAGTGTGATTTATGCTTTTCGCATGGTGTGACATAATACTGTACGCCCTAGCGACATTAGGGTCGCAACCTCTACAGGCATATCGTGGTTGGCAGGATTAGATACTGAAAATCTTGTTCTACATGGGGTGCTATAGATATCCTTAGGTGAAAATTTCTGAACCCTTATGGTATCAAGAGGTTGTTCCAACATCTAGATCGAGTGGGTGCAAGAGAGTCGAGTGCCGATTACTAGGAGGTTGCACTTTCCACTGTGTCGTGGTCAGTTGGAAGGGGGTGCGGCCTTACCCGCCTGAGAGGAGGGGGAAAAGTTAGGCTGAGTTTAACCAGCTCGAGGAATGGGTCCGCTATTGACGAGTCCAGCCCAATATTGTCAGGAAGATAGTGAGGTCTTTTTCACTCACCTTGTTATGCGCGATGGGGCGGTAATCTAGTTAGAGTGTGTTATACCCTGGTTATATTCCAGAGTTGAACTATATTGATATGTGGACTCAGATGAGGATTTTTATGCTTGAATTGTATCTTGCATCGCATGGCCTTGATATGGCCAACATCATTCATGTCTTGTATCGCATAGCCTTGGTACGGCTAATAGTATCCATGGATTCATCAGCATATTTCGTATTACTCTGATACTGTATAATTGTATTACTACCTTATGCACATACTTTCACCACCCTCTAAGCTTTCCATAAGCTTATCTACGACCGTTGCATGCAGGTGAAGTTGGACCGTAATAGCGCTGAGGCAGGAGTGCTTAGCAGATCTTCTTGGAGCTTTTTGTTCATCATCATTGTATTTCCCTTTATGCTCATTGTACTTATAAGGTTTTTGACCATATTAGAAATGTGATGAAGTTTTTTGGTTATTGTTTGTGGGTTATGCCTTTGGTTATGCTTATTACGAATCAAACTGAAGTTAAAAATCCTCATCGTAGCATCATAGGATCGAAACCTCGTAAATGGGCACTAAGAGCTGAGAATGGGGTATTATGGAGGCTGTCGGTGCTGGATTTGGCGATCGAGAATTTTATGAGCCCGGTTTCCCAGTTTGGGGCATGATAAAAGTTGTTATCAGAGCATAACGTAAGAATGATCGAGAACAACATTAAATGTTTGCTATGAGTTTAGAATGGCTAAGTCCCGAAGTTCGGATATCTTAGTGATCTTCTGTTATAGGCCTTTAACGTGCGTGCTTTCGAGAGTTTTTAAGTTGATAGGAGCCTTCGCTCTTTTCTATAGGACATGCCACCCAGGAGAGTGACCCGATCGACTTCCGTTCCACCACCTGAGACTCCTGCTCCACCACTTACGGCTCCCGCCCTACCACCTATGATCCCCACTCCACCACCAGAGGTTCCCACCGCTCATCCTGAGGATACTGCTCCTCCACTAGAGACTGGTGCGTATCCGACCATATCTGTGAGTGCCTCCCAGTTACAGCAAATATGCAGGCTGTGACGGTCGCACTTCAGGGCCAGGGCAGGCACTCTGTTATTTCATCGGCCTAGGCAGAGCAGGAGCATACGAGCGCCTTTCTTAGAGAGTTTCGACAGCTCGATCCCCCATGTTTCTAGGGCGAGCCAGACTTGATAGAAGCTGAAAGATGGTGCTCCAATGTGAAGAAGATATTTGATACAATGGGATGTACGACCCAGTGGCGAGTTCGATTAGTAGTATTTCTTCTCTATGGTGAGGCTGAGCACTTATGGACATCAGTCTCCCGAGCAGCAAGCGCCGATTTTTTATAGACCTGGGAGGATTTTCTTGATTAGTTTGACCGACAGTATTTTCCTGATCACATCCGATGACAGTGAACGTTGGAGTTTGAGGCCTTGGTACAAGGTGATATGACGGTGGTTCAGTACGTGGCTCTCTTTATAGCACTATCCAAATTTGCACGATATCTGGTAGATGATATCGGAGAGCCTACCGCTTTGAGGTCAGCTTGCGTTACAGTCATTGAGGTTATGTTATTGGGCTTGAGCTCCAGACTTTTAAGGGGGTGGTACGGAAGACCCAGATTTATGAGGCTGAGTAGGCAGGTTCTCAGTCTGATTGTGGTCCGAGGAGAGACCTGAAGAGGTAGGCTTCTTCCAGTGATTCCCAGCAACGTCGACCACAACAGAGGTATATAGGCCTTCCAGCCTTTCGAGCGCCAGCAGCACCTCTAGTACCGCCTCTGAGGCAGTTCACCGACACCTATTTTGGGTGCGGTACAATGGGACACCATATGTGGGAGTGTCCCCGTTCCCAATAGTAGCAGCAGCCAAGTGGTCTAGAGTATCCTCCACTGAAGCAACAGAGACCCCCACAACAGTAATGATAGTAGCCCCCACTACTGAGGCCACCTCAGTAGCAACATTAGCACCAGCCTCTGAGGTCACAGCAGCAGAGGCAGCAGTTTCGACCGCCTCAGTGACCCCAGCAGCAGCAGCACGCACATAGGGGACCAACACTTTCCCAGCCGGCTTCGGTTAGGTTCTATGCTGCTCATTAGGATCCGCTGTCATCCGGAAGAGTTGTCGAGGGTATACTTTTAGTCTCTATATGCATTGCACGTGTGTTGTTTGATTCTGGTGCATTGCATTCTTTTATCGCTAAGAGTTTTTATCGATCAATTGGCTTTGCTGTTGGAGTCTGCTCATGAGGGCCTGTCAGTATTAACTCCCTTGGGGGAGGCTGTACTGTTGGGTCGATTTTGTTCGTCTTACCCCGTTCTAGTTGGGGTTATCTTTTTACCTACCGGTTTGTTTACTTTTTCGATGTCCGAGTTCGATGTCATCCTGAGTATGGATTGGCTTGCCGAATACTATGCCATATTGGACTGCTCCAAGAGGACAATCATGTTCTGTATACCGGTCATGCCGCAGTTCCAATTCATTGCAGAGCCTAGAGGAGAGTCATTGTCTTGTATGATGTCGTATGCCATAGAGGTGCCCATAGCAATGAGCATCAACTAGTTGCCTGCGGATTGTAATTTTCCCAATGTGTTCTAGGAGATTTCGGGATTACCGCCCCATCAACTCACCGAGTTTTAGATTGATCTTGTGCCCGTTACCGCACCTATTTCAAAGGCTACGTATTATATGACACCATTGGAGTGCTGCGGGAACTGCAGAAGCAGTAGGACGAGTTGCGTGAGTTAGGCTTTATCCATCCGAGCAGTTCACCGTGGGGAGTGCCGGCACTCTTCGTGAAGAAGAAGGATAGGTCTTTGAGGCTCTGCGTGGATTACCGTGAGCTCAACAAAGTCACGATTAAGAATAAGTATCCACTCCCTAGGATTGATGATTTATTTGATCAGCTCCAGGGTGCATAGTTCTTTTCAAAGATCGACTTGCGTTCCTGTTATCATCAAATTTGGGTTCGAGAGAAGGACATTCCGAAGATGGCTTTCAGGACACGCTATGGTCATTTTGAGTTCCAGGTCATATCCTTCGGACTGACCAATGCACCCACGGTATTCATGTAGTTGATGAACTAGGTCTTCTACCCATATCTTGATTAGTTTGTTTAGTCTTCATCGATAATTTTGATCTATTCAAGGAACCGTGAGGAGCATGAGGAGCACCTGGACATTACATTGCAGACCCTCTACGTACACCAGCTATATGCGAAACTAGAGAAGTGTGAATTCTAGCCGGAGGAGGTGAAGTTCTTAGGTCATGTGATGACGAGGGAGGGCATCATAGTGGACCCCTCAAAGGTCGAGGCAGTGCGTCAATGGGGCCAGCCCACGAATATGTCCGAGATCCATAGTTTCCTTGGTTTAGCGGGCTACTACCGGCATTTCATTGAGGGCTTCTCTCGTATTACAGTCCCACTGACCAGGTTAACTCGGAAGGGCATAAAGTTTATTTGGAGCGATGCCCGTGAGAGAGCATTTATGGAGTTGAAGGATCGCCTCACGTTCGCTCCTGTCATCACTCTTCCCTCTGGGAGTGATGGATTTATTGTATTTACCGATACCTCGCATATTGGGTTGGGTGTTGTCCTGATGTATATGAGGCCCATTTGATGTGAGATCCTACAAAGATGTATGTGATGATGTTTTTGGTAATCATGCCTTGGGAACAATGATGATTTGACATCCTCATTGTAAGAGCAATGATGGTTAAATGTCTGCATTGTAACTCTCTCGAGGGCCCATTGTTAGGTCCATACATGTAGTGTGTAGGCCGTCTAGGTCCATCTTTGTTACGAACAAAATTCATCACCTTATAACATGTTTAGTGTAGTCCCATGATTCATGCTCATACGCATCATATGTATGCTTGATATGAGGAGTGACCGACCATAGCAAATACCTTCGAGTAGATTGTTTATGGGCTCCCGGATAGGCGGTGGTGCCCCACATGAACGCATAATATGCGTAGGATTGTTGCATGACTAGATAGTGTGATTCATGCATTTGGTATTGTGTGACATGGTTACTGTATACCCTTGCGACATCAGGGTCGTAGCCTCCACAGGCATATCGTGGTTAGCAGAATTGGATACTGAAAATCTTACTCTACATGGGGTGCTAAAGATATCCTTGGATGAAAGTCCCTAAACTCTTATGGTACTAAGAGGTTGCTCCAACGTCTAGACCGAGTGGGTGTAAGAGCGCCGAGTGCCGATTACCAGGAGGTTGCACTTTCCACTATGTCCTGGTCAGTTGGAAGGGGGTTCGGCCTTATCCGCCCGATAGGAGGGAGCAAAGCTAGGATGATTTTGATGAGCTCGAGGAATGGGTCTGCTATCGACAAGTCAAGCCCAATATTGGCAAGCGGATAGTGAGGTCTTTTTCACTCACCTTATTGCTCACGATGGGGCGGTAATCTGGTTAGAGTGTACTAGACCCTGGTTATATTTCAGAGTTGAACTGTATTAATATGTTGACTCAGATGAGGATTTTTATGTTTGAATTACATCTTAAATCGCATGACCTTGATATGGCCGACATCATTCATGCCTTGCATTGTATAGCCTTAGTACAGCTAATAGTATCTATGGATTCATCAGCATATTCTGCATTACTCTGATACTACATAATTGTATTACTACCTTGCGCACACACTTTTACCACCCTCTAATCTTTCCATAAGCTTATGCACGACCGTTGCGTGCAAGTGACATTGGACCACAGCACAGCTAAGGTAGGAGCGCTTAGCAGATCCTCTTGGAGCTTTTTGTTCATCATCATTGTATTTTCCTTTTATTCTCATTGTACTTATAAGATTATTTATCATAGTGGTAATGTGATGGAGTTTTTTGGTTGTTGTTAGTGGGTTATGCCTTTTGTTATGCTTATTACAAATCAAACTGACATTAAAAATCCTCCTCGTTGCATCACAGGATCGGAACCTAGAGAATGGGCGTTAGGAGCAGAGAATGAGGTGCTACGGAGGCTGTCGACGCCGGATTCAGCTATCGAGAATTTTATGAGCCTAATTTCTGAGTTTAGGGCATGACACATTACATCAGTTTGGGGCAACTCTTCAAATTGTGGCCTCCACTGACACAGTATTAAGTATGGCACCTGTCTCCCTATCATATCATCATCTAAATCATAGGAGTGGGCCAAACACATCTCTAGATGATCAGAGGATAAAGTCAAAAGTGTTCTATCTTCCATGAAAGAGTCAATCATGTTAATATCGTGGAAATCGTTATCATCCTTTAACCGTCTGCCCTTATTGAAAAAGATGTTTAACTCTAATGTCGTATTTCTAAAAAACATACTCATGACTCCATTCCTGCAATTAATGATTGCATTTGAAGTGGCAAGGAATGGGCAGCCAAGAATGATGAGAATTTAAGTGCTCATGTTACTGATGGGTTGCGTATCTAGGACGATAAAATCTACCGGTTAGTAGAATCTGTCAACCTGAACCAACACATCCTTAATTACCCCTCTCAGTACACGAACTGAGCGATTAGCAAGTTGTAATATGGTTAGGGTGGGTTTTAATTCACGTAAACCTAGTTATTTGTAGACTGAGTAAAGAATTAGATTTACGCTTGCTCCTAAATCAAGAAGTGCATGCTCAATGCAGTAATTCCCGATTACACAAGCGACAATTGGACTACTGGGATCTTTGTATTTATGTGGCACATCTTGCTTTAGGATGCCACTCACTTTTTCAGTTAAAAAGATTTTCTTTTAAATATTTTGCCGTCTTTTGGTTATGCACAAGTCTTTCAGAAATTTAGCATATGAAGGTATTTGTTTAATTGCATCCAGTAGAAGGATGTTGACCTTTACTTGTTTCAACACCTCTAGAATGTCCTGAGAGTTAGAGAGAGATTTTGGTGCAATCAATCATTGAGGGAATGGTGCAATCTGCTTGCCTTAAAGTTCTGGTTCTAATTCTTGTGGGGCAGTGCTAGGTCTATCATTGTTGTCCTTTTCTGAGTCCTTAGGCTTTTCAACATAACTGGAATAGTTTTGTCAATGGTCTTCCCACTCCTAAGAGTGGTAATTGATTTAGCTTGCTCCATCTAATTTGAAGAGCTGGGATCACTTGGTATTGGGGAGACGTTGAGCAAGAAGCATTCCCTTTCCTCCAATTACTAAGTGTGGCTCAAGCATTCCTATTGCTGATCTAATATCCTGGAATGCTTGAGCTGAATTCCAATTAAGTAGCTCTTGGTCTTGAATATATTTTAAAACTAGATCCTCTTAAGGTTTCCCTTGATTTGAAATTTGATTGAAGAAACCTTGAGGGTAGCCATTTGTCCATCCTACAATTGAAATTTGGATGATTTCTCCAACTAGGATTGTGTGTATTGGAGGTAGGTCCATTGAAAGGTCTTTGGTAAATGTTCACGATATTAGATTCCTTATTCAGCACCTCTTGAAAGGCAAGTATTGTTTGATAATTTTTAGTTGTGTGAATGTTACAAGCACAAATACCATAAATAGTTTCCTTAACCTTATCCTTCTTTAGTTTTATGGCCTCAAATTTTCTTATGAGATTACCCACTTTAGTATTGATATCTTCATCCTCTTTCAGAAGGTATAATCCACCCCTCTCCTTTAATTGAGTGGGCCTAGAAGTGGTGCTTGATTTTGAAGAGGTGTCCCATGATTGTGCATTCTAAGCAAGTCTATCGAAGTAGTCTCACACATCATCAATATTTTTATTCATGAATTCCCCATTGCACATTTTCTCGATCAATTGGCTCATGGAGATGTCAGACCATCATAGAAAAAGTGTGTAATGCACCATGTTTCAAAATCGTGTTGTGGGCATGAACTGACAAGATCCTTGAACTGCTCCTAACATTGGAAGAATGTTTCATCTTCCTTTTGGGCGAAGTTCAGGATTGACTTTTTAAGGTTGTTCGTTTTATGATGTAGAAAAATTTTCTTTATGAACTTCCTTATCATGTCATTCCATGTGCCAATAGATCGGGGACATAGTGAATGCAACCACGTCTTAGTTTTTTGTTTCAAAGAAAAGGGAAAGAGTTTCATTATGACCATGTCCTCAAACACATTTGGAAAATATAAAGTGGCTATAATCTCATCAAACTTTATCAAGTGTAGAAATAGACTTTCAGATTCAAGTCCAAGGAATTTTGAAAGGAGTTGGATCACCCCTGGCTTGATATCCATGTGTCCCGTATTTTCTGGAAAAACCATGCATAAGGGCATGCTCACCCCCGTCGGTTGTAATTAATCTCACAAAGTACGAGGCGAGGGTACTTGATGCATCTCATTCTCATCCTGGACTTCCTCAACCCTATGTTGAGGTTGTCTTCCTGGTTAATTAATTGGTTGATTTGCAGCCATCACTTCAATTAACTCTGAGGATCTCAAGTAGTGTCTAATCCTATGATGGATAAATAACCCCTCACTCAGTCCTCCTTCACTCAAAAGACATCGAGTGTTATCACAGACCCACTTGGGCATGAAACACTCTCAGCCCTCAATTTCATATTCTAACCTAAACCTAAAAGAAAGAAGGGAAATAAAAATTTAGAAATAGAAAGAGAGAGAGAGAGAGAGAGAGAGAGAGAGAGAGAGAGAGAGAGAGAGAGAGAGAGAGAGAGAGAGTTACAAAGAAGTTACTGAATTAGAAGTTCCTAAATTAAGATCCTGCAAAATAAAACAAAACAAGTCAGTTTCTAAAAACAGAAATTCTAAAATTAGAAAGTTCTTAAAAATAAAAATAGAAAGTAAACTAGTTTGTAAAAATGAAAAAGAAAAGTTTCTAAAAACAGAAAATAAAAAGTTTCTAAAAACTGATTAGGAAAGTTCTAAACCTAGAATTAGAAAGTAAGTTAGTTTCTAAAAATAAAAGAAATCTATGATTAGAAAGTTTTTAAAAATAAAACATAAATCCTAATTTAAAAATAAAAAAAGAAAAATCCTAATCTTAACCTTATTCTAAAACTAGCTAATCTAAAAAATGCAAACGTTAATCCCCGGCAATGGCACCAAAAACTTGTTCACAAACACTACAAGAAAAATGGGCAAAGGCTACGGCCAAAAACCGTAGTAAAAGACCTTTTACTACGGATATAATCCGTACAACGTCCATCGCTATTGATGGGGTAGCTAAAGACCTAGCTACGGATTATATCCGTAGCAATAGATAGCAATAGCTACGGATATAATCCGTAGCAATAGATACCAATAGCTATGGCTTATATCTGTAGTAATAGATACCAATAGCTACTTATATAATCCGTAGCAAAACCTTTAGCTACCCCACTAATAGCTACGGACGTGTTACAGATACTATCTGTAGCAAAAGAATTTTATCCGTAGCAATAGATACAAATAGCACTAAAAATATTCGTAGCAATAGATACCAATAGCTACGGACAAAAGCCATAGCTATAGCTACGGATTATATTTGTAGCTATTTTTTTAAAATTGTAATAATACGACCTGTTTCCATTGCAAGAACTTGCTGTGATTGATAACTCATCTAAGTTTAATGCTGATAGAAATAATACATAAAATGCAATCAGAAAAAAAATGATGCATTTATTATAAATAGCAATCAAATCATACAATGCATCCTACATTCACATTTCTAAATAAACAATACTTCACTTTGCTCAAGCTATCATAAGAATTACAACTAAGGCGTGCCCTGATGTGCAAGAAACAAATACAATCCAACACAGTAAATAAGTTCTGGAGCCCTTCCCTCGAGAAAATGAATTTAATCCTCCACTGGCTTCTTTAGCTTGTTAGCCTGTATAAAATAGCATTTGTAGACATAATCAAACAAGCATGCCTTTATATACATCTCAAAAGGAAGAAAGACAAAAAAAAATACTTATATATGAAGAAATAAAAAATGTACCTACAAATCTTCTAAACTATGGAAAAATGTAACACGAGTAATGTGTTCAAACCTAGGATGGACTTTTAAACTCAAAACCTAGGTTTAGGTTAAGGTTATAGGTTTAGGTTTAGGTTTAGATTTAAGTTTAGGTTAAGGTTATAGGTATAGGTTAGGTTTAGGTTATAGGTTATAGCTTTAGGGAATTAAGAATAGGTTAAGGTTTAAGTTTATGAAATCGGGTTCGGGTTCAGGATCGGGTTTAGGTTTGGGTTTTCAAGTTTAAGTTTAGGTTTAGGTTAGGGAGTTGAGATTAGGATTAGGATTAGGTGTAGGTTTAGGTTTAGGTTTAGGTTAGGGAGTTGAGATTAGAATTAGGTGTAGGTTTAGGTTTAGGGAATTGAGTTTAGGTTATAGGTTTTAAAATTTAGGAATAGTTTTAGGTTATAAGTATACGTTTAGGTTAGGTTATAGGTTAAGGTTTAGGGATTTGAGTTTAGGTTATAGGATTATGTTAAGGTTTAGGTTTAGGTTATAGGTTTTGGGATTTGAGAATGGGTATGGGTTTAGGTTATAGGTTTTGGATTTGGTTTAGGTTATAGGTTATAGGTTTAGGTTACAGGTTTTTGGATTTGAGAATGGGTTCGGGTTTAGGTTATAGGTTTTGGTTTTGGTTTAGGTTATAGTTTTTGATTTTGGTTATAGGTTATAGGTTTTGGTTTAGGTTATAGGTTTAGGTTTAGGTTATAGGTTTTGGGATTTGAGAATGGGTTTGGGTTTAGGTTATAGGTTTTGGTTTAGGTTATAGGTTATACTTTAGGTTTAGGTTATAGGTTTTGGGATTTGAGAATGGGTTCGGGTTTAGGTTGTAGGTTTTAGTTTTGGTTTAGGTTGTAGGTTTTGGGATTTGAGAATGGCTTCGGGTTTAGGTTATAGGTTTTGGTTTTGGTTTAGGTTATAGGTTTTGATTTAGGTTATAGGTTATAGGTTTATGTTAAGGTTTAGGTTTAGGTTATAGGTTTTGGGATTTATGAATGAGTTCGGGTTTAGGTTATAGGTTTTGGTTTTGGTTATAGGTTATAGGTTTAGGTTTAGGTTACAGGTTTTGGTATTTAAGAATGGGTTCAAGTTTAGGTTATAGGTTTTGGTTTTGGTTTTGGTTGTAAGTTTTGGTTTAGGTTATAGGTTATAGGTTTAAGTTAAGGTTTAGGTTTAGGTTATAGGTTTTGGGATTTGAGAATGGGTTCGGGTTTAGGTTATAAGTTTTGGTTTGGGTTTAGGTTATAGGTTTTGGGATTTAAGGATGGGTTCGGGTTTAGGTTATAGGTTTTAAGATTTGAGAATGGGTTCGGGTTTAGGTTATAGGTTTTGGTTTTGGTTTTGGTTTAGGTTATAGGTTTTTGGATTTGAGAATGGGTTATGGTTTAGGTTTAGGAAATCGGGTTCAGGTTCGAGATTGGGTTTAAGTTTGGGTTTTCAAGTTCAGGTTTAGGTTTAGGTTAGGGAGTTGAGATTAGGATTAGGTCTAGGTTTAGCTTTAGGGAATTGAGTTTAGGTTATAGGTTTACGGAAAGGTTAGGTTTAGGTTATAGGTTTTGGGATTTGGGAATAGTTTTAGGTTATAAGTATAGGTTTAGGTTAGGTTATAGGTTAAGGTTTAGGGATTTGAGTTTAGGTTATAGGTTTAGGTTTAGGTCTAGGTTTAGGTTTAGAGATTTGAGTTAGGTTATAGGTTTAGGTTTAGGTTTTAGGTTTAGGTTTAGGTTTGGGTTTGGGTTTTGGGATTTGAGAATCGGTTCGGGTTTAGGTTATAGGTTTTGGTTTTGGTTTAGGTTATAAGTTTTGGGATTTGATAATGGGTTTGGGTTTAGGTTATAAATTTTGGTTTAGGTTATAGGTTTTGATTTAGGTTATAGGTTAACGGTTTAGGTTAAGGTTTAGGTTTAGGTTTAGGTTATAGGTTTTGGGATTTGAGAATGGGTTCGGGTTTAGGCTTTAGGTTTTGGTTTAGGTTATAGGTTTTGGTTTAGGTTATAGGTTATAGGTTTAGGTTTAGGTTTAGGTTTAGGTTATAGGTTATAGGATTTGAGAATGTGTTTGGGTTTAGGATATAGGTTTTGGTTTTGGTTTAGGTTATATGTTTTGATTTAGGTTATAGGTTATAGGTTTAGGTTTTGGTTTTGATTTAGGTTACATGTTTAGGTTTAGGTTATAGGTTTTGATTTAGGTTATAGGTTATAGGTTTAGGTTTAGGTTTAGGTTATAAGTTTTGGGATTTGAGAATGGGTTTGGGTTTAGGTTATAGGTTTTAGTTTTGGTTTAGGTTATAGGTTTTGGGATTTGGGAATAATTTTAGGTTATAAGTATAGGTTTAGGTTAGGTTATAGGTTAAAGTTTAGGGATTTGAGTTTAGGTTATAGGTTTAGGTTTAGGTCTAGGTATAGGTTTACGGAATTAAGTTTAGGTTATAGGTTTTGGGATTTGAGAATAGTTTTAGGTTATAAGTATAGGTTATAGGTTAAGTTTTAGGGATTTGAGTTTAGGCTATAGGATTAGGTTTATGGATTTGAGTTTAGGTTATAGGTTTAGGTTTAGGTTTAGGTTTAGGTTTGGGTTTTGGGATTTAAGAATGGGTTCAGGTTTAGGTTATAGGTTTTGGTTTCGGTTTAGGTTATAGGTTTTGGGATTTGATAATGGGTTCGGGTTTAAGTTATAGGTTTTGGTTTTGGTTTAGGTTATAGATTTTGATTTACGTTATAGGTTAGCTGTTTAGGTTAACGTTTAGGTTTAGGTTATAGGTTTTTGGATTTGAGAATGGGTTCGGGTTTAGACTATAGGTTTTGGTTTTGGTTTAGGTTATAGGTTTTGGTTTAGGTTATAGGTTTTAGGTTTAGGTTTAGGTTTAAATTTTAGGTTATAGGATTTGAGAATGGGTTCGGGTTTATGATATAGGTTTTGGTTTTGGTTTAGGTTATAGGTTTTGATTTAGGTTATAGGTTATAGGTTTAGGTTATAGGTTTAGGTTTTGGTTTTGATTTTGGTTATAGGTTATTGGTTTAGGTTAAGGTTTAGGTTTAGGTTATAGGTTTTGATTTTGGTTATAGGTTATAGGTTTAGGTTTTAGATTTAAGTTTTAGTTTTAATTTAGGTTATAGGTTTTTGGATTTTAGAATGGGTTCGGGTTTAGGCTCTAGGTTTTGGTTTTGGTTTAGGTTATAGGATTTGAGAATGGGTTCAGGTTTAGGTTATAGGTTTTGATTTAGTTTATAGGTTATAGGTTTAAGTTTTGGTTTTGGTTTTGATTTAGGTTATAGGTTATAGGTTTAGGTTAAGGTTTAGGTTTATGTTATAGGTTTTTAGATTTGAGAATGGGTTCGAGTTTAGGTTAAGGGTATGGTCCCTGCAAATACAAATATAAACATGGCATGTCTTAATGGCCAGGCCCTTCCAATGTCGTCCATAGGAAATGGACAGCTTCATCATAGTCATAACAGCGGTTCTCACCTTCCAGGGACCCCCGCTCATCCGGATAGCTCCGATGCACGTCTGGGTCTGCTCCATTAATTTTGAACAAATACATAAATACAGCCTGTCCAAATGGTCAGGCCCCTCCAATGTCGTCCAAAGGAAATGGACAGCTTCATCATGGTCATAACAGCGGTTCCCACCTTCCAAGGACCCCCGCTCTTCCGGATAGCTCCAACACACATCCAGGTCTGCTCCATCAATTTCGAACAAATACTTAAATATGGCCTGTCAAAATGGCCAGACCACTCCAATCATGTGCATTCTTGACAAGAGACGTACCAGATTCTTGAATCTAAAATATGCATTTTCACAAAAATGGCATTAGGAATCGCTTCTCAAAACTGCAGACTGTTTTGTTTTGAAACTCGTTCATCTCACCTGAAAACCTGTCACATAATGAATAACTTGGATGAATACTTGGACGAATACACATAAAATGACTAAATTCAAAGAGAGTAGAAGAGTTCAAAAATCTCGGAAGGAAATATCTACTGTACAATTTAGCAAAATGAAGAATACCCAAAAGATGATAAATTATAACTTTTAGCTATTCAAAAATCCATATTGTCCAAATTGCTGACCCAATTGTAGATGAAACTATACATCACTGTCAGATCTTGTGGGTTTGGTATGTGAAACCTGGAGCTAGTGTATTAATTGGCTTGTAGACGCCTATGTGCATGGGCTTAGCAAAGACCTTGATTGAGAGTGAGTTATGCTCCATGCATGCACACCCAGAAAATGTACAATATTTCAATAGAAATTCAATTGAAAAAAGCAACAGTTACTATGCACATTCATTAGCTCGATTCAAGAGAAAAGCCTAGCCCATGAATCAGGCCTAAGCCAAGAAATCTAGTCTATTATTTCTAGCCCAGATGCATTCATAATGCATGGCTTTGAGATCTCATAACATGCATAAAATAAGGAAGAATTTGAAATTGAAACATTTCTTGAAAAGGTATTTTGCATGATTTTGAAGCTTGTGTTTTTGGGTAAGAAAAATGTTTCATGCACTGGAAACTCTTGGTTGTTATTAATGTGTTTATGAGATGTTTTTGGAATTAGTTTAAATATATAAGAACTCCTTTATAATGAGAATGAATTCTATTATTTAATTTATAAAAAATATATTATTACTTAACAAATTTCTGTTAGAAGAGGGAGTTGTGTGGTTGTGAGTGAGTTCAACCTATACTGGTCGAATGATTCCTGATTCATCAGCAAATGTGATTGCAAAAAATCAGTTCTCTAGGTTAGTTGCTTGCAATGTTTTTGGCATTTTAAAATTTTTTTTTTAAAGGGAAGGTGGAATCATTCCACCTGCACTTTATTAATGTGAAACTGGAATGTACAACCATTCGGGCGGGTCCCAAAAAAATGGTTCCGGACCACACCTATCATATATAACTCCTACACATGGCTTAACATGAAAAATAGAAAAAGAAACCAAATTTGGAGTGTCCATGAAACGTGGCATCATCATCTGATGAAGCAACAAGGCATCAGAGTACTACCAATCTAGTATGTAGGACAAAACTCCAAAAAAAAAAAAGAAGAAGTAAAAATTGAGTGATAGACAGGCTGCTGCTGCCTCCCAAAACATCACTAGCAAAGAGCATGGTTAAAAACAGAGCTGAAACATCTTCCACGCAGCTCCATCCTCTTGCAGCAACTTCATCTAAACCTGCTGCCTCCCAAAGCATCACTCAAGGTGAGGTTCAGTCGATTTTCTAGTAGCAGTAATACCCATCTTGGTTCACCCAATGCTCGAGGAAAGCCACATCAACAAAGAAATTATAATAAGAAACAAGAAATAAAATAGGCAGAAGATTACCTCAAAGTTGGGAAAGAAACCAGGATAGAGACCAGTCCACACAGGAGGATGCTCAGGCGCCATGGTGAAGCATTGAGGTATTAAAGTTGGGTTCTCACCATGTCAATAGAAAAACTGTCACTTAAAACTAGCTTTTATGTGAGAACAGAAGTAACAATCTCTGTGAATGATGACTGCAGTAAATCTCTATTAAAATCAATCCTCACCATTTCACTTTTACTGATCAAATGCCTCTCTACAAGTATAACACATACCTTATGATGGGACCCACAGAACTTGCTGACCTCAATACACAACTGGTGTGGTACACCAGCCAATTCGCTTCCATTTTGCAAGGGTTACCTGCCACCGGTCAGAAGCAAGGTGGGGCCCATTGTGATGTTTGGGGAAATTCACCTGTAGATTTTCGGCTCATGCCAAGACAGGAGCTCAAAATTGAGGTAGATACAAAACTCAAGTGGGCCACATAGTAGAAAATAATGGGATTGAGTGCTCTAACCTAGCTTCTAATGTGTGTGGTGGTGACTGACCCCTTGAGATGGAACCTTATCCAAGAGGCCCAATGTAGTGAGATTTGATTGTATGCTACTGTCAAAATTTTAGTACAAAGCAGGTTCAAAATTAGAGTATGAATCCTTTGTTTGTCACAAGTAGGGATTCTATTTTTGTTACAATGTGAGTGGGCCACATCATTACAAATTACATTTAATGCAGCAATGATGATAGCGATAGCATAGACCTGTCACAGTATTGGAAATAGAAAATTACTGCTTGTAGCAAGCTGAGGATCCATATTTTTTAATTTAACCTATATAGACACTGCACGTGGGTTGGACCAATCAAATCTTTGCTGGGCGCACGTGGGTTGGACCAATCAAATCTCTGCTGGGCTTCACTTAAAGATGATAGGGATAACAGCCAAAAGCTCTTACTACAATATTGGTATGAAATTCACCTAATCCATCCATTTTATGAGCTCATTTTAGGAAATAAGAATCCAAAGCTCAAGTTAGCCACACGTTAGGGAAAATTGTGGTAAGAAATGCTTATGGTTTAAACCTTATTAGGCTCCTCCTAGATGTTTATATATCATTGAAACTGTTTATATGGTCATTCCCACTGGATGTTAAAAAAAAAAAAAAACACTGATACGATTCTTTTGCGCCCATGTGAAAACTTTCAATGGTGGTCCTTGAATCCTCACTATTTCTTCTCATGTGGCCCACTTAAGGGTTAGATCTTCCTTTTTCTCTGTCTTATGTCTTAAATGGGCTGGCAAGGAGTTGCATTAGTGGAGTTAAGAAGGGGCTTAAGCTCCATTTGGTTCGTGACGACCAAATGGAGTCTAATATGTTTAAATATAGAGTATAAAATTCATTCAAAATTACAAAAACCAAACCAAACAACATATAGAGTAACAAAAAAAAAACAAGCGAAACATCAATATAAAGTAACTAAAAATCAAACCAAGTTCTGAGTTCATCAATATAAAGTAACTAATGTGCCAAATTAGTTCAAAATTAACCAAAAAAAATAAGCGAAACATCATATAAAGTAGCTAAAAAAGCATCCACAACAAGTTCAATTATAGAGTACCAAATTTGTTCAAATTATAGAAATCTCAAAGATTCCTTCCCCCATTGCACAAGTGATCCCGGACCGGCCTCTCTAAGTGCAGATGCGAACCCATCTTCTTTCCACAAACGAGTGTCAGGATGTATAATCTCAATCAGGGTAATAACAAAAGCTCCCTCCTCCAATGGTCCGCAATGGACAACTGCATTTGGATTAACTTTGTGTACTTGACCACGAGCAACTACATCATGATTTCCCCAACCAAGCAAGTCGCATCTCTTACCGATATATATAACATCTGGCTACATGTACACATATAAATGGCATTAGTATTGTTATCGTTTATAAAATAATTGTAAGTTCAATACAGTAGCAAATTTATACTTGCATACTGACGATGCCTGAGTAGATTTAGCAATTGTTGGTGATGAGAGGTTTTGAGTAGATTGTGCATGTTGCTGCATCTTCATCCAGGCTTCCATCTTGGCCAATGATTTCTTTATATCAAATATCTCCTGCACTAGGCTATTTCTCTATTTTGTCAAATTCTCTACCTTTAAACGGGCAGGGGCTGACATCTTCAGTCCTGTCTTGGTTATTGAGTAACCTAGACCCCGCATTCGCCCTCTAGTGTTAGAACCAACTAACTATAAAATATTGTAAACTCAAGTTATTAGAAAATTCATAATTACCATAAATCTCATTGTAATTGTTAAATTTTATTATTACCTGTGTAAGGGCATTGTCAACGCCAGTAAAATACAAATGAATGTAAAATAATTCAAAGTTATACATTGACATCTCATAAAGGTATTGGTTAGTGGTAGAAAGGGATGTACTTACAACAAGGTCAGGATACTGGACAACTTTGTCCTTGCTTGTATGGGCTCGTAAGTAAACATCACATCTACCTATCTCGACATCAGAGGTAAGATTCCTCTCATTCGCCTTTGGCACATTACATATTAATGGAGTTAGATGAGTGATAATTCAAAAGTAAATTCAATATTAAACTATAGTACCTATATGTAATGCCCTAGAAAAATCCGTACTTGGACTCGAGTATCAACTCGACCAGGAATCGCATCGGATTAATTCCTTTAGAAAATAAGAGTAAGTTAGCTAGCGCAACGCTAGAGTAGCTGGGAAATAGTCCCTGATCACTTTAAATACGTTCTACAAGACCCAAATCGAGTAGAACCAATGACTCTATAATACTCTAAAATCTCGGATCAAACTCTAAGCAGGTTTGTTCTCTGGACCTCTTTAAAACTTTGTATTGGATCTAGACCGCGCGTCGGTAGTCCGATACCTACTATCTTAGACCGTTAGAACCGCCTAGCTGGACTTGACAATCATTTTGAAAATCAAGTCCAACCGACATTCGCAGGCTATTTCATTGAGCCTGGACTGAAGAGAGTAAGAATAGGGACAGATTTGGAATTTAAAATTCAAATCTGGTACACGACTTGACGTGTCAGTATTAAGCGTTCTGACCATCAGAATTCAGCCAAATTACACCCTCAGATTAGAAAAAATTTCTATTTCATATCATGAGACTTGTAAGCCTGATCTACGTGTGGTGACCGCTGAACTGAAACTGCACCGCCACGGGCGATCTACGAACACTGATGGTCTGAAAACGGGATGAGAGCAACATCCGACGATCGTGAACTTAAGTCCGATCGCGTTCGGCCAAGGGACCACCAGAAATGGTCTTTTGGACAAACAGCCCCGCTTTGGATAAACATCAAGTAAACTTTATTCTCAAGCCTATTCCGGGCATTTTTCTGCTTATGAAAGGGGTTGAAACCCTCACTCCTCTCTCCCATCTGAATTTGAGAAAAACTCTAGATTGGGAGAGAGAAAAGGTGAGAGTTTGTGAGAGAGAGTAGGAGAGGATTTTCCTGCTGTTGTGCTACCTGTTGCACGTGCTTTAGCAACACGCTCCGATCACTTGGCTAGTGATTTCTCCACGTTTCTAGGTAAGAAATAACCCTAATAAGTTGCTGATTTGGGATTCTTTCCGTTCCATAGCATGTTAACTGATAGATCTTGTAAATCAGGTTGTCTAGTCGCCGTAGACGAAGCGTATACGCTCCGTTCGAATTCACACACCTATAAGGGAAAAGGTGCGAATTTTAGACGCTTTGATTGACTGTTTCCAACGCTTTTAATGTCATTTAATAGTAGATTATCGACGGCAACGCCGTTTGACATGTACAACATGCTGTCCGTTTCCTGTTTCGTAAACCGACGAAGAATATGAGATTTAGGGCATTTTAGTCATTTGTAGGAAATACTGTTTTCATTCATATTTTTCTGATGTGATTGACATGGTTTATTGTTGCATTAGAATGTTAGGAATACGTGCATAATTAGTTTGGTGAAGAGATTCGCCTAAATGCGCACTTCGGGTCGACATACTATATGTAGACTTAAGTGTGTAGTGTAAGTGTTTGTATAAATACTTGTATTAGTATGTATTGAATTAAATGGTGTTATGAATTAGTTTGAGATTGATTTTTCAATTAATATGCTGATGTAAATGATTTTCTACATGTTAGCTATATGCATGATTTTATTGTATGTATGAAATGCATGTGCTTGAAGATTTACTTAAGTTGTAAGTTATAACATGTGCTAACATGCTCACAGTGTTGTATTTCATATTCAATACTCTCATATGATTGCTGAAGTGAATTTGTATATGTTTGGGACTATGCCTAGTCCAGGCAGTCCTAACCGATCAAGTTCGTGGTTGGCTTACCTTGGCCACGAACGACGCGTCGATGAACGCGAGTCGTGTTTGGAGTTGGTGGCAGTGGTTAGGCCACACGAGGTGTTTTATGCACTTCATGTCGTTTGACTTGAGATGCGATCATGCTAGTCGAGCCCGTCAAGTAACCCGACTGGCCATTGTATGTTCACCCTGCATGAGTCATAACTGCTTGAACCTAGGGTACTGAACTTACCATTGTAAACCCTGTTAACCATGGTACCTTGATCCACGAAGACTCATGAGCCGGGCATGGTGGTATGGGACACCGTGGTCGAGCTGTCGGCCTACGCTGGGGCCACAAACCTCTCCGTAGTGACCAATGAGCACCTAGTCTCGTGAGAAGATTATGGTGGTATGAGACACTATATTCTTGCTATCGGCCTACACTGATCAGGCGACGAGTCCTTTGTAGTGACCGCGAGCGTATTCTGAGTCTGCGGGAGGCGACGACCCTTCCGTAGCAGTGAGAGTACAGTAGGCCTGTCTTGATAAGGTGATGGGGGAGCGGTGCAACGAGTGAGAGCAACAGCCCTGGCAGCCCTTGCAGCGACCTACAAAATATACATCGTATGAGATTACTAGGAGTGACGACCCTAGACAGGATCTGTGTTGGGATTGATATAAGGAAAGTACCTTAGTTTCCCAATCTTGTTGTTTGAATGGATTAATAACAACTCGGCAATCATATCACCATTACATTGCATTGCCTGGAAGATGTGGAGCACTGAGCGGGATGCACGCATGCCGCAGACGAAGATGGTGCCGTATGAGGGAGAATGTCGGTGAGGGCATCCATCATGTCATGTCATATTTCATTAACAACAGTATTAGGATTGTCTGATTTACTGCTTTACTATTATCGCATGATTGATTTGAGAACATGCTAATCTTTGTTCTATGATTCCACTGAGTTGATCACTCACTCCCACGTTACAGGATGGTGTTTGCAACACCCACCAAACCCTGTCTTAGATGCAGGTGATGCAGAGATCCAGGAGGCAGAGCCGGACTTTGATGAGGACCAGGACGAGTTCTCATACATGCAGTACCAAGACGGCTTTGTTTAGGTGACCTGGGTTGACGGGACTCCTCAGTGGGACTATTTTGGACATTTGATTTTGTTTCTTTACATGTATATGAGACTCAGAGATGTATTCATACTGTAGTGACAGTCGAGATCTACTTTGTTTTCCATACAGTGATATATGTATTCTTTAGTCTTCCGCTTGCTTTTATCACTGGATCTGGAGTATGAATTACAGTTTGGTATACTTTTACTCATGTGAATGCTTTAACTCAGACAACATTGAATCATAATCATTTTTGTTGCATAAGTGACGGTCTGGAACTCAGGAGTTGAGTTTATACACAACCCCCGATTTTCAGGGTGTGACACTATATTATAAATAAATAATACATACCATCTGATGGTGAATAATAGCCATGTTGTTCCTCCCAAGACACGCAGGTCCTTTTAGCGTGGACTAATTGACTTTATTCCTTTTGCTTGCTCTCTTGAATTCCTCAGTGCTATGTTGATTCACAAAAACTAACTAATCCTCTATAGGGATACCTGGGGGGGCAGGACTATCTCTCACAACTGTAAGATCCTTGTCTTTAATATATTTTACAGTCAACCTTTTCTTGTAATTCTGTCATGTTTTCTTGATGCGTTTTGTTACGTATGAAAGACTCGCATCCCAAGTTTGATTCTCAAACTCATAAGCCCGTGACAATGAGTCTATGATCATTTGAATGTGTGCATGAGGCACCTGGCAAATGTCCTAGTATATGATCGGGATATGAGTACGGGTGAGGATACCGATATGCGATGCAAATTGCTTTTGTTCAGGACAATCCTCATTTGGTTGCCCGAATTCATTCGTCTTTAGGACTTTTTTCCTATCAAGTTGCTCATGAGAAAAAGGACCCTTAGTAGGACCTCTCTTTCTAGATGAAGAAGAAGAAGCTGGCACAACAACATAAAAAGAATAATAGTTATGTATACACATCGTTGATTACAGTCAATATATAAGAAAATTGAAATTTACATAATTAAGGAGAACTATCATATTACCTTTGGTCTTTCTCGCATCTGTAGTGTCAGTCAAGTACACACCCAATGCCTCTGGTTGTGAATCCATGTGCCTATTTAAATTAAAATAAAATAAAAACACTAATGATTAATATAATAATTTAGATAACAGTTAAAGTATAAATAATTCGCTACATTATCCATACCTTGATTGGATATCCTCCAATAAATATCATATTGTCACATGCTTAGAAAATATAAACAATTCAAGAGATTCTCCTTGGTCGCTTTCTTTTCTTTGTTTTCTCGACTACAACACTGATGTCTTCGGGTTCATTGAATATCAACTCATCAACAATTGCTAACGAGGTGAGATTAGGTCCCGCATCGGCATCAGTTACATCCTTAGATCGTTCCGATAGATGGCATGTCTCTTCTTCGATAAAAATATTTTTTGGAACCTCCAATACCACATGTCATTCAGGATTTTTTGGATCTCTGGAGTAGAAAACTTGCAGGGCATGCTTCGCAAGAATGAACGGCTCGTCACCCAATTTGTCTGAACTATAAAGATTGGACAAATTTACTAATCTTAGATTCACTTCGACATCAAAAGAAACACCATGATGCGTCACCCTCACCCAATCACACTTAAATAAGACAGGCTTGTACCCTGTTCTGTACTCCAATTGGATAATTCTATGAAGGACTCCGTAGTAAGGTTGATTTTCATCCACTGTATTCATATCCTTAGCACTAGATTGGAAGGTGGTCATACCCTCTGTCATAACCTCACTATTTTATTTCGTTTTATTCTCCTCATAGTCCTTAGTGACAAAGAGAAAACTATTAATACAATACTCATTGTATTGAGTACAAAAAGCTAGAGGTCCTCTCACTATATCTTTAAATTCTTTATTGTCAGATTCGCTAAACTCTGGTTGCCTCTTCAACCAAGGTATGAATTCATCCTCGCTAGGTACCCTGTTGGTCCTCCTATAACATCGTTGCTAGAAATCTTTGTGCTTCCTGCGCGTTATTTGATACCATTGTTATATTGAAATCGCATAAAGTAATGAAGATATATACAAATGAGCTAATTGTGCATACCCTTCCCACACATCATAGCTGGGATGACTCTTCAGTACCCATGTATGAGCTTGTTTGTATTCGATACCCGTTAGGATAACACTTTGACCTGAACCTATTGGACCAACATCGTCATCATTGTTATCGTCATCAACAACGTTTGCAACTTTTGTAGTCCTGAAATGACTTCTTCAAACCATTTTTCCAATTTTTCCAAGAGGCTTGTTTTTTGTTTTCCTCTATATTGGTTGCAATATATAATTGTCTCCTCTTGGATATATTGTTCTGCAATGCAAACCTCGGGTCACGTCTTGTTACGGACATAGGCCTTGAATGTCTTCATGAACCTGACAAAGATAATGATACATTACAAATACATACAACCGTAAATGTTAAGCCGAATTATTCTTACTAAACTTATAGCGTACCTTTTGAATGGATACATCCATCGATAGTATACCGGACCACATATGCGATCCTTGTAAGCCAAATGGATCGACAGATGCATCATCACGACAAATATAGATGGAGGGCATATAATCTCAAGCTGACATAACATCCTAGCCATATCCCTCTCAAGAGTGAGGAGCGTTTGAATGTCTACTATTGTCGAGCACAACGCATTAAAGAAGGTGCAAAAGCTTGTAATTATAGGACGAATGACCTTCCTATCCTTGAATGCATGCTGGATGAGAACTGGGAGCAAATGTTACATCAACACATGCTAAGAATGAGACTTCATTCCCTTTAAATCCACACAATCTCCCTTTATGATTGTCTTTCAATTCACACTAAAACCGATTGGAACACACAGGTCATGCAAAGTCTAGATGAAAAGCTTTTTCTCTTCTTTTCTTAAACAAAAAGGACCTTGTTTTTTAATCATCTTGCATTGCTCTGTTTTAGCCATACATGCTTCTTAATTCCTAACCGTTTCAGGTCCTTACGCACATTAGCATCATCCTTAGTCTTGCCAGGTGTGTTCAACAAAAAGGCGATAAGGATTTCACATATATTTTTCTCGACATGCATAACATCAAGGTTGTGACACACTAAAATATCTTTCAAATACTCCAAATCAAATAATATAGACCATTTGAAGAACCACGGTGATTCAACATCACCCGTTAGCTCTTGTCGACCTCCATCAATACCCATCATATTCCTCTTCTCAGTCTTCCCCCATTGCATATACAGGTTCACAATTTGTCTTTCGACCTGAATCCAATTTGTCTTTTGACCTGAATCCCGTCCAGACGAATGGGTTGACGTCGTATCTCCACCTTCTTATTAAATGTGCCAGCACTTGTGTCCTTCCTTGCCTGGTCTGACATTGGCAACCATCGTCTGTGACCCATATAAATGTAACATCCCGAAAATCGGGGGGTCGAGCAGAAACCCAACTCCCGAGTTCCAAAATGTTATTTATGCAACATAGATATGTATGATTGAATGTTGTCTGTGATAATATATTAAACATGAGTGAGATTAAGCCAGAACAGCATATCCTACTCCAGAGACAGTTAGATTAACAAGCAGAAGACTGTGATAGTATGTATAATATATATAAACTGTTGTATGTCTCCAGAGTGTGAACATGTTACCAGGTTATATACATACATGTATACTCCAAAAGTAGACAAAACGAGTATACATGAGTGCGCTAAAAATATAAAATGACAAGTGTCAAAGCATCTAATCAACCTCCCTGTAATCGCGTCGATCAGAACACGCATAAAGGAGGGATCCTCCTCATCATCATCAAGTCCGGCTTTGCCTCGCAGGCCGCGCCATCATTTGCAATCACAAAAGGGTCTGGTGGGTGTCCAAGAACACCGTCCCGTAACGTGGGAGTGAGTAGCTAACTCAGTGGAATAATAGAGCAAAGATTAACATGTTCTCAAATCAATCATGCGATAATCGTAAAGCAGTAAATCAAACAATCCTAAAACTGTTGTTAATGCAATATGACATGGCGTGATGTATGTCCTCACCGATGATCTCCCTCATACGGCAACATCTTACGACCGCAGCATGCCACACTCCCTAGAGTGCTCCACATCTTCCAGGCACATGCAATGCTATGGTGATATGATTTCTGAGCTGTTATTAGTCCATTCAAACAGCAGGATTGGGAAACTAAGGTACTTCCCTTATATCAATCCCAACACAGATCCTGTCTAGGGTCGTCACTCCTAGTAATCTCATACGATGTATATTTCGTAGGTCGCTGCAAGGGCTGTCAGGGCTGTTGCACACACTCATTGCTCCGCTCCCCCATCACCTTATCAATACAGGCCTACTGTACTCTACTGCTACTGAAGGGTCGTCGCCTCACGTAGACTCAGAATACACTCGCGGTCACTACAAAGGACTCGTCGTCTGATCAGTGTAGGCCGACAGCAAGAATATAGTGTCCCATACCACCATAATCTGCTCATGAGACTAGGTGCTCACTGGTCACTACGGGGAGGTTTGTGGCCCCAGCGTAGGCCGACAGCTCGACCACGGTGTCCCATACCACCATGCCCGGCTCATGAGTCTTCGTGGATCAAGGTACCATGGTTAACAGGGTTTACAATGGCAAGTTCAGTACCCTAGGTTCAAGCAGTTATGACTCATGCAGGGTGAACATACAATGGCCAGTCGGGTTACTTGACGGGCTCGACTAGCGCGATCGCATCTCAAGTTGACGACATGAAGTGCGTAAAACACTTCGTGTGGCCTAACCACTGCCGCCAACTCCAGAACACGGCCCACGTTCATCGACGCGTCGTTCGTGGCGAAGATAAGCTAACCACGAATTCGCTCAGTTACCGACAGCCTGGACTAAGCATAGTCCCAAACAATTAAGGAATCACATCAGTAAATTATATGAGAGTATTGGAATTGAAATACAACCATGTGAGCATGTTAACACATGTTATAACATAGAACTTAAGTAAATCATCAAGTACATGCATTTCATACATACAATGAAACCATGCATATAACTAACTTATAGGAAATCATTCACATCAGCATATTAATTGAGAAACCGATCTCAAACTAATCCATAACATCATTTAATTCAATACATACTAATACAAGCATTTATACAAACACTTACACTACACACTTAAGTCTACATATAGTATGTCGACCCGAAGTGCGCATTTAGGCGAATCTCTTCGCCAAACTAATTATGCACGCATTCCTAATATCCTAATGCGACGAGAAGCCATGTCAATCACATCAGCAAAATATGCATGAAAACAGTACTTCCTACAAATGACTAAAATGCCCTAAATCTCATATTCTTCGTTGGTTTACGAAACAGGAAACGGACAGTATGTTGTACATGTCAAACGGCGTTGCCGTCGAGAATATACTATTAAACGACATTGAAAGCTTTGGAAATAGTCAATCAAAGCGTCTAAAATCCGCACCTTTTCCCTTATAGGTGAAGTGATTCGAACAGAGCGTATACGCTTCGTCTACGGCAATTAGACAACCTGATACACATGTACATCAGCTACTATTCTATTTGAATCAAACAAATCCCTAAATCAGCAAGTGGTTAGGGTTTTCCTTACCTAGAAGTGCGTTGGAATCGCTGAAAAAGTGATCGGAGTGTGTCGCCTAAGCACGTGCAGCAGCAGCAGCAGGTGGCAGGAAAATCACTCCCACTCTCTCTCACAAACTCTCACCTTTTCTCTCTCCCAATCTAGGGCTTTTTACAATTTTGTATGGGAGAGAGGAGTGAGGGTTTCAACCCCTTTTATAAGCTTAAAAACGCCCGAAATAGGCTCAGGAACGAAGTTTACTTAGTGCATATCCAATTCGGGGCGGTTTCGGTCCAAAAGATGCTTTCTGGTGGTCCCCCAGTCGAATGCGATCGGACTTAAGCTCACGCGTACCAGATCTAGCATGTATTAAGTTTTCAGTCCGGTTGGGTCCGCAGATCGCACGTGGCGGACCAGTTTTAGTTCAGCGGTCACCGCACGTAGATCAGGGCTGAAAGTCTCATGATATAAAATAGAAATTTCTCCTGATCCGAGGGTGTAATCTGTCTGAATTCTGACGGCCAGAAAGCTCAATACTGACGCGTCAAGTCATGTGCCAGATTTGAATTTGAAATTCCAATTCTGTCCCTATTCACACTCTCTTCGGTCCGGGCTTAATGAAATGGCCTGTGATTATCGGTTTGACTTGATTTTCGAAATGAGTGTCAAGTCCAGCTAGGCGGTTCTAACGGTCTGAGATTGTAGGTATCGGACTTTCGACGCGCGGTCTAGATCCAATACAAAGATTCAAAGTGGTCCAGAGAACAAACCGGCTTAGAGTTTGATCCAAGGTTATAGAGTATTATAGAGTCATACGTTCTACTCGATTTGGGTCTTGTAGAACATATTTAAAGTGATCAGGGACTGTTTTCCAGCTACTCCAATGTTGCGCTAGCTAACTTATGTTTAGTTTCTAAAGGAATTAATCCTAAGTGGTTTCTTTGGCTATGGAATTGGGTTCTGAGCAACTTTTCAGGTGTTTTAATTGACCCACTGCCTAAGGACGTCAAATCCCAGATTGGCCAAAATCCGGGGTGTTACAATAAATATGTTTCTTTCCATATTGGAGTCGCAAGGAATCTGTGTTGGGACCATATACAGGACAACCATACTTACCCTTGGTCCTACAACTAGAAACATTACCATATGCTTGAAAGTCGTGGATTGTCCAGAGCAAAATGGCACGCATCATGAATTTATTTTTATGATATGCGTCAAGCGTCATGACCCCTTTATGCCATAATTCTTGCAATTCATCAATCAATGGTCGTAAATAAACATCAATATCCTTACCTGGTTGTTGTGGTCCCTCAATGAGCAAAGTCAACATAGTAAACTGAGGTTTCATGCAAAGCTTTGGTGGAAGGTTGTACGTCACACACATAACGGGCCATGAACTATGAGCTATAGTAAAAGCATCGAATGGGTTAAACCCATCTATAGCCAGGCCTAATCGAACATTGCCAGGCTCAACTGAAAAATCTATATACTTCTCATCGAGATTCTTCCATGCAATAAAATCATCCGGATGCTCCATCTTTTTAGGTTGTAATTTTTTGGTTGAGTGCCAGGACATTTCTTTCACTAACCATGACACACTGAACATTCTTTGTAGCCTTGGTGTTAATGAAAAATACCTTAACACCTTAACAAGTACTTTAGATTATTTTTTCTCAACATTCATTTCTATCTTGAACCTAGGAGCTTTACAAGTTGGACAACTGGTTTTCATTTCGTTCTCTTTTCAGTACAAGAAACAGTCACTTAGACAAGCATGGATCTTCAAATAATCAAGACCCAACTTTGTAATGATCTTCTTCACTTGGTAGGTATTAGTAGGGGCCTTGTTACAAAAGGTAACACCTTCTTTAGTAGTTGAAGGAGCTCTATAAAGCTTTTTTCGCTCCATCCATGGTTCACCTTTAACTTGAAAAGTTGTGCAATAAAATTCAGCACGGTAAAATCTTGGGCCACTGGGTATAGCTCAGTCATTGCGTCTCGTAGATTTTCTTCAAACTCATTAGTTTCATTTTCCCCAAAGACGCCTTCGACTACAGGGGTCACATTCGGCTCATCCTGTACAACCTCATCTAGGTTATTACCACCAAGTTCTTGAACAATCGAGTTGTGAACCTCATTTAAGTTTAGGACATTGTGGTATTGTTGGGAACTTGATGCATATTCAGTACGCTTTGGTGATTCATGCTCGCCATGCATGTCCCAAACCCTATAGCTTGAGTCGAATCCATATTTCAGTAGATGTATTTCCAAATCATCATAAGAAATTAGTAATCGTAAACATCTGCAAGTGGCACATGGACAAAGAATGGTTTCTCTACCAGGAAGGCGTTCTCGTGTAAACTTCACAAAGCTTTTGATTATAGAAATAAAATGAGGGTTTGAAAAACTTAGTGTCATCCACTCCCTATATGTTATAGCCGGATCTTGATTAACCACGGGGTTCATTTTGAACCTGCACCCTACAAAAATAAAAATAAATTATTATTATTATTTTTGACCCATTCACGGATCTAATTCTAAACACTTGCATCTATGAATATCATTGGAGTTTAGTCTTTGAATAGCGTTAACTTTTCATGGGCATATCAGGAGGGACTTGGTTTGCCTACTGACGGTGATGTGTGGGTCACCGCATGATGTATGTGTTTCATCCATGCCATTCATCCATTTCCCTATGGCATAAGCTTTTCTTTATTGGTTTTTATATTTTAGTAATTTTAAGTGTGGTTTAAGACATGATGGTGAAGGATATTAACTTGTTTTTTATTTCTAAAAAAATAAAGGTACAAGGCATGTTCATGTATATGTACTGCTAGAGTTGGCACCAGGCTCATATGTTGGACATAAATGCCATTTTGACACATGTGGGGTCGACCTCTAGCATGGCATGTTCATGGGTTTGTATCAAGCATATCATGCATGACTTAATGGAAAAAATTAAGAATGATCAACATTGGGGACAAAGACTCCAGGGATCCTTACTACCTAAGGTCAAGAAGGCTATACAGCTATCTTCAATTATAACCACGGCACCACTACATGGCTACAAGAGATTACTAACGCCCAACAATAACAACAAGCTTGAAGTCCATGGCTGAGAAGATGCCGTAACATCCTCAGAAACTCCTAGGTAATAAACACCTATCTTGCATCAAACTACAACAAACAAGAATCCAAACACAAATTTACCTCAAACAAAATTAATGGCTTGACTGGAGACAACAATACACCGCAACTTTTCCTCAAGTCCCAATCATGGATTGTTTAATCTATGTAAGATTCATGGTTGTGCGGCGCAAAAACACAGTCTAATCCAGAGAATACCGTTGGTGTTCTAACAATGGCAGGTAAAGGCGTTCGTGTTTTGGTCACTCCTACAAGTGATCTCGGTAAAATTCTAGCATGCATGCACGGTCTAGAAATTGGTGGTGAGATAAACATGACTGCTGGGATCCAGGTAGCTCAATTGGCTCTTAAACATTGCCAAAACAAAAAGCAGTAACAAAGGATTATATTTTTTGCTGGAAGTCCTAACAAATATGACAAGAAGGTATTTGAGACGATAGGAAGAAATTTAAAAAAGAACAGTGTTGCTCTTGATATTGTTGATTTTGGCGAAGAAGATGATGGGAAACCAGAAAAGAGGCCCTTCTTTCTTCCGTAAACAATAATGACAGCAGTCACATTGTTCATGTTCCTCCTGGTCCCTGTGCTCTTTTAGATATTCTTAACAGTACGCCCATATTCACTGGAGATGGGGAAGGAGGAAACAGTTTTGCTGTAGCTGTAGCTGCAGTAAGTGGTGTCTCTGGATTTGATTTTGGCGTAGATCCTAACTTGGATCCCGAGGTGGCTCTTGCCCTTAGGGTTTCAATGGAAGAGGAGAGGGAAAGGCAAGAAGCTACTACTAAGAAAGCTTCAGAGGATGCTGCTAAACAAGAAAAATGAGGGGAGTAGGCATCTACTTCTCAAGATGTAACTATGGCTGAATCTATAAGCAATTCAGGTCCTGGGGCTGATAACAAAAGAGATGATCTCACGGAGGATGAGACTGCCTTGCTTGAGAAAGTCCAAGCAATGTCAATGGATGATCCTAGATCTAGTCAATCTGGTGGTGTGCCTGTGGAAGATACAAATATGTCAGAGGCAACTACAGAAGACTAAGAGTTGGCTTTTGCCTTTCAAATGTCTGTTCAGGATAGTGGAAAAGATACAACTAGCCAGAATGACATGAGCAAGGTGCTTGGACACCAATCTTTCGTGTCATCTATTCTTGCTTCGCTTCCTGGAGTTGACCCTAATGATCCTTCAGTTAAGGATTTGCTGGCATCTCTCCAAGTTCAAACAGAGCAAAAGAAAGATGAAGATAAGCCACTAAGCGAGGGCAAAAAGTGATGGTGCTCTGTAAGCTATCCATGCCTCCACATGCTCTCCAAAGGTCAGGTTTGTGATATACATATAGAAGGCTCCTAGGAAAGTTTGTGAGAAGTAGAAATCTCTTTTCAACCATGAATGAATTTGATTTAAATAGTTTCATTGTTTCCAAATTATGATGACTTGAAGTGAAGCTCTTGTGGTGCAAGCTGTTCTTGTTTGGGACTTTGATGGTGGCAGCAGCAGCAGTAATCAGGGAGGTTATTTGTGCATTTAATTAGAGGCCTTGGTAAATTCCTCCTAGTTTGAATTAATCAAACAACCACCTATTGTAGGTTATTTATTTCAAAAGCACTGGTTTAAAATGGATGCATGCCTGTCATCGAATTCTTTGACACAGAGCATGCAAACATGCCATCAAATAAAAAATAAAAAAATGGTTGCACTGCTTCTAATATCTAACTTGTTGTCAAGTTGAGTTTGAATTTGTAAACTTGACAAAGAGCATTCAAATTATTATATATAAATAAATATAAATATAAATATAAATGTATATAGGAAAAAAAAATTTAAAGTATGGAAACTAATTTCATAAACTAGTCCCAATGCATGCCTTGTGGCATTCTCAAGCCTTCTAGGGTTGTACTGCTTCTAATCTTTAACTTATTGTCAAGTTGAGTTTGAATTTGTAAACTTTGATAGAGAACATTCAAATGATTATATATAAATAAATAAATATAAACATGTATACATACATATGTGTGTGTGTGTCCGCTCACACATGTGGACATCAGGAAAGACACCAGCCCCCACTCAGAATAAGAACCCAAGCCTACAGAACCATCAATGCATATATATGATATGTACATCAAAGCATACAACGCCTTGTTTGGCTAGAGAGTCCACTTCAGAGTTTGCCTCTCCAGAGATGACCTTTAAACTGATTGGATGCACTCTGCACTAGTCCTGGGCTTCCTCAAATACTCATTATATTGAGATTATGAATGTTCTATCACAATTGCAAAGAATTGCTTGGATTCAGAATTTGTATTCCAGATTTGCTGCATTGAGTGCTACAAGCATAAACCAGACCATCTCTTTCTTATGTTTGCATTTCTTTTTAGTGGCTTATAACTTATCGGTAGAGTTTTTGTTGTTCATTTTATTCTACACAGGTGTGATGATTACGCCCACCACAATTGCGTCACGATATATTCCACAAGCTTGTAGAGGAGCAGTTATTCTTGCATTTGTATGGTTTCTACATAGGTGGAAGACAAATGTATTTACTCGTGCTCTAGCCACCCAAAACATAACTGGGCTTGATCGTAAAAGGTTACTAGCCTTAGACAAACTCTCATCCGTGGGTCTCCTTATACTAGGATTGATGACTTCAGCTGAGGCTAGTGGTGTGACTGTGCAATTGTAACGCCTCGAAAAAATTCGTACAGAGACCTGAGTACCAACTCGATCAGAAATCACGTAGGATTAATTCCTTTAGGAAATAAGCGTAAGTTAACTAGCGCTACGTTAGATTATCTGTGAAATCAGCACTAATCGCTTTAAATACGTTCTGCAAGACCTAAAACTTGTAGGATCAATGACGCTATAACATCCCAAAATCTAGGATCAAACTCTAAACCCATTTGCTCTCAGGAACCCTTTGAAACTTTGTATTGGATTTAGACCGCGCATCGAAAGTTTGATATCTGTAATCTCAGACCATGATGACCGATTAGTTGGACTTGACAATCATTTCAAAAATCAAGACCAACTAATGTCCCGACACCATTTTACTAAGTTCGGAGTGAAGAGAGTGAGAAAAGGTAAAGATTTAGAAACTTAATTCAAAATCTGGCACGTGTCGTTGCGCGTTATTTTTAAGCATTCTGACTGTCAGAATTCAGCCAAATTTCACCCTCGGATTAGGAAAAATTTCTCTTTCATGTCATGAAACTTGTAGTCCTGATTTAGGTTCGATAACCGTTGAACTGAAACTGGACTGCCACGTGCGATCTAGGAACACTATCGGACTGAAAACTTAATGTGACCAACATCCGGCATCCATGAGCTTAAGTCCGACGGCATTCGGTCAGAGGACCTCCAAAAGTGTCCTTTTGGATCGGAAAAGACCCGATTTGGTTATAACCCAAGTATACCTTTGTTTAGAGTCTTAAGTAAGTGAGTTTTTAGCCTATATAAGGACCTTAAACCCTCTCATATCTCTCACCTACGAATTTGCAAGAAACCCTAGAAAGAGGAGAGAGAAAGAGAGAGATTGTGAGAGAGTTGTGAGGAAAGTTTCCTGCCACTTGATCCAGCTTCTACACGTGCTTAATCACCGTATTCAAATCATTCTTCCAGTGATTCCGACTTCATCCTAGGTAAGAAAACCCTAACCTCAACCTGTTTTAGGGATTCCATAGATACAAGTAGCGAAGTAGCTGATTCATCTTGTGATATAGGTCGTCATACAGATGTTGTCGAAGCGTAGAGTTCCTAATCGATTCGATACGCTTCTACAGCGAAAGGTGAAGATTTTAGATGCCTAGATTGACTGTTTTCAAAGATTTCAATGTCGTTTAATAGTAGATTATCGACAAGAATGTTGTTTGACATGTAGAACATGCTGTCCATTTTCCATTTCGACTACGTACGGAGAATATGAGATTTAGGGTATTTTAGGCATTTGTAGGAAATATTGTATACATCCGTATTTTGTTGAAATGCTTGCCATGTATATTTGTCATGTTATTATATTGGATATGCATGTATGATCTGTTTGGCGAAGAGATTCGCCCTAATGCACACTTTGGGTCGACATACGCTATGTGGACAAAGGTGTGTAGACTAAGTGTTTGTATAAATGTTTGTATTAGTATGTATTGAGTAAATGTTGTTGTAGATTAGTTTTTGAGATTGAATTCTCAATTAATAGGATGATGTATATGATTTCCAGCATGTTGCTATATGAATTGATTTCCTCATGTATATGGAATACATGTGATTGGTTGATTTGCTTGCGTTGTATGTCATAACATGTTGTTAACATGCTTGGGTTGTTTGTATTTCATTTTTGTTACTCTCATATGATCCATGAGGTTAATTACAAGTACTTGGGGCTATATCCTAGTCCAGGCAGTCAGTAATGGAATTGAATCTATGGTTGGCTTCTATTTGCCACGAAGGACGAGAGTCGTGCTTTGGGTTGGCGGCAGTGGTTAGGCCACACGAGGTGTTTTATGCACTTCATGTCGTTCAGCTTGAGGTGCAGTCGTACTAGTCGAGCCCGTCAAGTAAGCCGACTGGCCATTGTATGTTCACCTTATATTGGTCATAACTGCTTGAACCTAGGTACTGAACTTACCAGTGGAACCCCTGATAACCATGGTACCTTGATCCATAAAGACACATGAGCCGAGCATGGTAGTATGGGACACCGTGGTCGAGTTATCGGCCTACACTGGGGCCACAAACCTCCTCGTAGTGACCAGTGAGCACCTTTGACTCATGAGCCGATTGTGATGGTATGGGACACTACATTCGAGCTGTCGACCTACTCTGATTGGTGACTAGCCCTTTGTAGTGACCTCAAGCGTATTCTGAGTCTACGGGAGGCGACGACCCTTCCATAGCGACAAGAGTACAATTAGGCCTGTATTGATAAGGTGATGGGGGAGCGGTGCAACGAGTGCGAGCAACTGTCCTGACAGCCCTTGCAGCGACCGTTAAATATAACATCGTATGAGACTACTAGGAGTGACGACCCTAGACAGGATCTGTGTTGGGATTGATATGAGGAAGGTACCTTAGTTTCCCAATCCTTCTATTTGAAAGGACTAATAACAACTTGGTAATCATATCCATATCGCACTGCATGTGCCTGAAAGATGTGGAGCACTGAGGGAAGAAAGTATGTCGGGGACGTAAGATGGTGTCGCATGAGGGAGTATGTCGATGAGGGCATCCATCATGTCATTTCATGCTTGCATTAACAATAGTATCTAGGAATGTTTGATTGTTTGCTTTACTATTATCGCGTGATTGATTTGATAACATATTAATCTTTGCTCTATGATTCCACTGAGTTGATCACTCACTCCCACATTACGGGACGGTGTTTGCAATACCTACCAGACTCTGTCTTAGATGCAGGTTGTGAGGCGATCCTGGAGATCGAGCCGGACTTCCACGAGGACCAGGACGAGTTCTCGTATATGCAGTTCTTTGACGGCTTCGCATATGTGGCCTGGATCAGTGGGATTTTTGGATAGTTGGGCTGCTACATGACATTTGTTTTTGGTTCATTATATGTATATGTGACTCAAAGATGTATTCATACTTTGGAGACAGTTCATGGTTATTTTTTTTTCATACAGTGATATATATATCCTTCAGTCTTCCGCTTGCATTTTATCACTGGATCTGGAGTATGAATTGTAGTTTTGCTATAATCTTACTCATGTTAATGCTCTAACTCAAACAACATTGCATCATAAGCATATTTGTTGCATAAGTGATGGTCTGGAACTCGGAAGTCGGGTTTCTACACGACCCCCAATTTTCATGGTGTTACAAGTTGGTATCAGAGCATGATTTGGATTAAACCGGACCTGGGTTATGGTCACGCGACATACGCTGTCGCCCCTTTGACTTAGGTGGGTGCGAGAAAAATATAGAAACACTCATAGGGTCCCAGTCTTACCAATTGACGAAGTTCACCAAATCGATCATTTTGATCGAATCCGTGTGCATCCATGGTCGCATGAAACAACCTCGAACCACTTCTAGTTCATATGTGGATGGGTCTAGACCTTTCTGGACCTAATCCCAGCTGTTAGAAGTTTCTAAATGCGAATATGCAGCTGTTAACACCTAAAATGACCTGAAATGGATCGAAATGGAGTCGTGGGCCTACCCACGCTGATCTAGCATGACCCAGGTGGGAGCCATATGAATTTTAGGCCCTTAGGACAGGGAAACCCCGCCCAAATGGCGGGGCATCGACGAAAGTGAAAATGATCAGTGAGGACCTCGCCGGTTTGGCGAGGCGTCGCCCGTACAATGGGCCCATATCGGTCGGGCAGTCGGGCCGATGCCATTTGGGAGCTAGTGTAGCCTCTGTACATAGGGGCCGTCTGTTAAAACTACCCCAAAGACCCACTTCCTTCATTAAAAACCCTCCCAAGCTCTCCTTTCCTCACGTTTTTGCTGTCTTCCCTCTCAAATCCCGTTTTAAATCACTCCCATTCCCGTTTTCTACTACAACAGATGCCCCTCCATCGTTCACAGCCGTACACACTTCCTTCTCTCTCCATTTTCATCCGTTGGAGCTCTCCCATCCTCCATTGGAGGTTAGAAATCATGTGAGCTTCAAACCCAACCCATCTCACCCTTTTCCCTTTGTAATCCTATCATTTGGGGGCCTGTATCACTCCTCTATAGGACCTAGATTCGTGCCAGCCCATTAGGTCAGCCATTTCTCTCCCTTTCCTCCATTTTCCATGGCCTTTGTAAAGGCTATTTTAGCCTTTTTCTTCCTTTCCACCATCCTCTCTCTCATGGGAAAGAGGAAGACCACCGTTAATGAAGTTGGGCCTAGTCGCCCTTCATGTTCAAGGAAGCCGAGAGGTGGCACCGCTAGTTTAAGTGCCGTCGCTAGTCCAAGTGTTGGGAGAGAGCTACATACTAAGCGGGATTTGGATCCCCATGCGCTCATAAGAAGAGCACTGTTGGCAGACTTGGCCCACGACGCGTATACTGATCGCAAGGTTATGTTTCAGGCGCATGTGGATGAGCGACTCTTTGGTGAGTTTTTGTTGTTTGAGCGCATCGAAGCTGCCAGGTGGGGTCCGCTCTTTAAAGGCCAGTCTCGTGCGAACGTGGGCACTGTTTGTGCCATTTATGCTCATATTCGGGACCCTACATTGGAGCCACTACAGTTCAGGATTCCCTTTAATAGAGATCAAGAAGCCATGATCGATGTTCAGTTGATAGCTCGACTTCTGAACGTGCCTCTTGGCAAGGTACATCCAAGTGCTAAGAACCTGAGGAGTGTTCATGAGCGAGATCACCGCACCAGGTTTTTATGTGGTGGTTTAGTTATATGCCAGCATAACAAGAGCCTTTTAGCATCCCACATGTCGGATGATTTTTGCCTGTTGCACCACATTTTCACGTTCAATGTTTATCCCAGGTCGACCAACCGTAGTGAATGTACGCGTCTCATGGTTGATTTCCTATATCAAGTGGGCTAGGGAGAGAACGTGTGCATGCCCACGTTTGTGCTGCGACAGATCATCCTCGTAGCGAAATCGAGAAGGATGTCTGAATCACTTCCCTTTGGCCGGCTCATATGCAGGATTGCGCTTGAGTTTGCATACAGACTTGGGCTGGAGTTGCTTGTGTCAGTTCATGACATCAATGAGGCTACTATGAATCAGATGAAGATAGGGCCTTGGAAGCGTGAGGCTCAGCTTGATGATGACAGTGAGGGCGAATATGATAGTGAAGAGGATGGAAGTGAAGAAGAAGGTGGGGCAGAAATAGAAGAAGAAGTCCAGGAAGAAGAGGAAGAGGAGGCTCAAGATACTGACGAGAGTCCTCCTCCTGCGACGCGGGCTGCTAGGGATGTTCACATAGCCTGACTTGAGGAGAATCAGGTTGCTTTGCGATGGGAAGTCCAAGAACTTCGGGCCGAGGTAAAACAAGAGCTTGAGGATACCAAGGCCGTCATGAAGCAAAAGTTTGGCAAGGTGACTCGCACCTTGAAGGCCATCCTGTGTTGTCTGCAGGATAAGGGTGCCCCTCCTCCATCGCCAGACTCGGATGAGTGATTAAGTTTCTGATGTTCGTAGGCCTTATGTAGGTTATTTTGTGTTTTCTATGTGTGAGCCTGAGAAGGCTTAATAGTTAGTTTATGTTGCAGTTGTAGCTTTGGCTAACGTAGTTTTTCATGTGTTTGTTGTCATGATGCATGTAAAGATATATCTCTTATATTGTGACAAATTTTGATTAAATGAAATGCATGGAGTTTTTTTTTCGGCTCGTTATGTGAATGATTGTGTGGTGGTGTATATGTGCTATTGTTGAAACTGACTGGGTTGCACCATATTTTGAATATAGGGAATGTCACCTAAGGTGACTCGGAGTACGACACGCCTTACACTATGAGAGCCTATGGATTGGGTTCCTGCCCAGAGTGATGAGCATATAGATCCTTCTGTGGGCCTGATTCGTGAGACTGCACCTGAGTCTCAGCCTTCTACAGGTCCTACAGTCGGACCACCACCTTTCACACCGCCAGTTCGAGAGAAGTACCGTACGTCTTCCTCGAGGCAGTATATGCCTCAGCCTGCTCCACCTCCTGATAGGTTTGAGCAGTTAATGACTATGATGCACCAGCAGCATCAGCAGCTTTTGGCTATTATTGCAGGGGCCTTAGCCCAGGGTGCGAGTGTGACTCCACCTGCGTCATCTATGCATCCAGCTGAGGATGCTGGGACTTCGACTCAGGATGAGGGTATGGCTCATCCTGCACCATCTGCTTACCCTACGGGGAACGTTGCTGATACACGAGGCCTACTTGAGCGATTCCAGTGCTTGCGGCCTCCTACTTTTACGGGTTCTCACAGACCCGAGGAGGCCGAGTATTTGCTCGACCGTACCTCAAAGATATTGAGGATGTTTCACTGCTCGGAGTCTGAGCAGGTTGAGTTGACCGCTTTCGTGTTCGAGAGAGAGACCAGTTTATGGTGGGATAGCATATTGCGGACAGTTGTTATTGACTACATATGGACTTGGGTAGCATTCGAGTTCCAATTCCATGAGAAATACTATCCGCAGACCTACCGGCACGAGAGGGAGAATGAGTTTTTACACCTCAGGCAGGGAGGCATGTCAGTTACAGAGTATGAGCATCGGTTCACAGAATTGGGCAGATACGTCCCTACGATACTTGCTGATGAGCAGATGCGGATACGACGATTTTCTGAGGGCTTGCGACCTGACATTCAGTCGAAGATGTGTTGTGTCAGCATACCCTCCTATGCAGAGCTGATACACATGTCCATGCGGGCAGAGCAAGATGTGGATCGCTTGACACTTTCTCGTGGCCTTGTGGTTGCTAGGCCATGACCAGATATGCAGGACTGGCCATTTCTTGACAAGAGGCCTCACATCGACCCTCCTCCTAGGGCTACAACGCCAGTACTTCCTATGAGGTGCCTCAGTGTGACATGTCCTTACTGTGGGAGACCGGACCACACTGCAGAGAGCTGCTTTGCTCGGATGAGAGATAACGGGTTTTTGCCGCAACAGATGATCGACCGTCCTCGTCCACAGGCATTATCTGCTCCACCCTTACGATCAGTTCCTGTGCATCCTTCTTTTAGACCTCCCGTGCCTCAGTTCCGGCCACCTCAACGGCCCATGGTACCGCGGTCGAACTGTCCACAGAAGGCTCGGGTACATGCATTGACAGCGGAGGCATCCGAGACAGAGACTGTCTAGCCCTTGGCCTTTGAGGTCACCACCCACATTGGAGGTACTTCTATATTTGTGATGATGGATACAGGATCCACGATTTCATTGATATCACATTCAGTAGTCAAGCGCCTTAGGCTACCGACTACTCAGATGGATGGGGTGCGAGTTCTTACAGTGCACGGGATCTTTTCTGATACCACCATGATGTGTGAGGGTTATTTGGTGGATCTGGGGAGCAGAACGATAGTTATTGACCTTATCGTCCACCCCTCTCTCTATTATCTCGACGTCATTCTTGGCATGGATTGACTGACTGCAAGGAGGGTCGAGATTGACTGCGAGACTCGTATAGTGACAGTCTATGAGCTGGAGGGCACGTCCTTTATATTTCCAGTGCAGGTTAATCTCCCCTTCCGAGTACTTAGCTACGCTTCCTTATTGCGGGATGTTGATGCCCCGACACTTGAGCACACGCCAGTAGTCCGTGATTATGGAGATCTATTCAGGAATATTTCTGGTTTGCCACCTCAGCGTGAGATTAATTTTACTATCGACCTGGTACCTGGTGCGACGCCCGTCTCACTACCGACGTATCGCATGGCTCCATGTGAGATGGAGGAGTTGAGGAAACAGATTGATGATCTGTTGGAGGTTGGCTTTATACAACCGAGTGTGTCTCCTTGGGGAGCACCGGTGTTATTTGTGACGAAGAAGGATGGTTCACTGCGATTATGTATTGACTATCGTAGGTTGAACCGGATTACGGTGAAGAATAGATATCCCTTGCCCAGGATAGATGACCTGTTTGATCAACTGAGAAGAGCGCAGTACTTCTCGAAGATTGATCTTCAGTCAGGGTATCACCAGTTGCGTGTCAGGGATGAGGACGTGCAGAAGACAGCCTTCAGGACCAGCTTTGGCCACTACGAGTTCCTCGTGATGTCGTTCGATCTTACGAACGCACCAGTCGTGTTCATGGATCTGATGAACAGGGTATTTCAGCCATTCCTCTATTGATTCGTCATCGTGTTTATAGACGACATTTTAGTATATTCCAGGAGTCGAGAGGAGCATGAGGAGAACTTGCGATTGGTCCTAGATACACTGAGGCAGCATCAGTTGTTCGCACAGTATAAGAAGTGTGACTTCTGGAAGGAGGAAGTCAAGTTCCTGGGACATGTGGTGTCCAAGGATGGGATGATGGTGGACCTTGCTAAGGTAGCCGCGGTGCAGGACTGGGAGCAGCCTGGTTCAGTCACTGAGGTGAGGAGTTTTCTAGGTTTGGCAGGCTACTATCGACGTTTCATTCGAGATTTCTCAAAGATAGCCAAACCTCTATCTCAGTTAACACTGAAGGATATGAAGTTCTCCTAGAATAAAAAGGCGGAGGCAGCTTTTCAGGAGTTGAAGGACAGATTGACGTCCGCCCCTATGCTAGTATTGTCAGAGGAAGGGGTTAAGTACACGATATACTGTAACACCCTGAAAATTGGGGGTCGTGTATAAAGCCGACTCCCAAGTTCCAGACCATCACTTATGCAACAGATATGATTATAATTTAATGTTGGAAGAGTTAGTGCATCCACATGAGTAAGATTATACCAAAACTGCAATTCATACTCCAGATTCAGTGATAAAACGCAAGCGAAAGACTAAAAGATATATATATCACTGTATAGAAAACAAAATAAATCTCAACTGTTTCCAAAGTATGAATACATCTCTGAGTCTCATATACATGTAATAAAATAAAAATAAATGTTAAAAATAGTCCCACTAAGAAGTCCCGCCGATCTAGGTCATCTACGCAAAGTCATCATAAAACTGCACATATGAGAACTCATCCTGGTCCTCGTCGTAGTCTGGCTCTGCATCCTGAATCGCCGCATCACCTGCATCTAAGACAGGGTCTGGTGGTCGTGGCAAACACCATCCCGTAACGTGGGAGTGAGTGATCAACTCAGTGGAATAATAGAGCAAAGATTAGTATGTTCTCAAATCAATCATGCGATAATAGTAAAGCAATCAATCAAACATTCCTAGATACTGTTGTTAATGTATGCATAAAATGACATGATGGATGCCCTCACCGACATACTCCCTCATACGTCACCATCTTACGCCCGCGGCATGCTTGCGTTCCTCAGTACTCCACATCTTCCAAGCATATGTAATGCGATATGGATAATGCTTACCGAGTTATGATTAGTCCTATCATTCAACAGTATTGGGAAACTACGGTAGTTCTCTTATATCAATCCCAACACAGATCCTATCTAGGGTCGTCACTCCTAGTAATATCATACGATGTTAAGTTTATAGGTCGCTGCAAGGGCTGTCAGGGCTGTTGCACGCACTCGTTGCACCACTCCCCCATCACCTTATCAATACAGGCCTAATGTACTCTTATTGCTACGGAAGGGTCGTCGCCTCCAGTAGACTCAGAATACGCTCGCGGTCACTACAAAGGGCTCGTCACCTGATCAGTGTAGGACGACAGCTCGAATGAAGTGTCCCATACTACCACAATCGGCTCACGAGTCATAGGTGCTCACTGGTCACTACGGGGAGGTTTGTGGCCCCAGCGTAGGCCGACAACTCGACCACGGTGTCCCATACCACCATGCCCAGCTCATGAGTCTTATTGGATCAAGGTACCATGGTTAACAGGGTTTTCAATGGTAAGTTCAGAACCCTATGTTCAAATAGTTATGACTCATATAAGGTGAACATACAATAGCCAGTCGGGTTACTTGACAGGCTCGACTAGTATGAGCGCATCTCAAGTCGAACGACATGAAGTGCGTGAAACACTTCGTGTGGCCTATCCACTGCCGCCAACTCAAAACACGACTCGCGTTCATCAACGCGTCCTTCGTGGCAAACAGAAGCCAACCACGAATTTGATCCATTACCAACTGCCTAGACTAACGTATAGCCCCAAACATTTGTAAGTCAACATCAGTAATCATATGAGGGTAATGAAAATGAAATACCACAATATAAGCATGTTGAAACATGTTATAACATACCACTTAAACAAATCATCCAACACATGCATTATACATATATATGATGAAATCAATACATATAGCCAACATGGTAAAAATCATATACATCAGCATATTACTTGAGAATTCAATCTCAAAACTCATTCACAACTCCATTTACTCAATACATACTAGTACAAACATTTATACAAACACTTAGTCTACACACTTTAGTCTACATAACGTATGTCGACCCAAAGTGCGCATTAGGGCAAATCTCTTCGCCAAACCAATCATGCACGCATTCCTAATATACTAACATGACAAGAAGCCATGGTAAACATTTCAGCAAAATATGGATGTAAACAGTATTTCCTACAAATGACTAAAATGCCCTAAATCTCATATTTTCCATACATTTACAAAATGGAAAATGGATAACATGTTGTGCATGTCAAACGGCGTTGCCATCGATAATCTACTATTAAACGACATTGAAAGCTTTGAAATCAGTCAATCAAAGTGTCTAAAATCCTCACCTTTTGCCCTAGACGTGTATCGTTTCGAACGGAACGTATACGCTTCGTCAACTGCGTAGCGGCGACCTAATGCACAAGATGTATAAGCTACTTTGCTATTTGGATCGACAGAATCCTAAATCAGCAAGTAGTTAGGGTTTTTCCTTACCTAGAGGTGTGTCGGAATCACCAACAAAGTGGTTTGAATGCAGTGCTTAAGCACGTGTAGTAGCTGCAACAAGTGGCGGAAAATCTCTCCCACAAGTCTCTCACTTTCTCTCACTCTAGCCAGGGTTTCTAGTAAATTCGGATGGGTGAGATATGTGAGGGTTTCAAGCCCTTATATAGGCTAAAACCTCACCGTTTTAGACTTAGGAACAATGTATACTTGGGTTATAACCAAATCGGGGCTGTTCTGGTCCAAAAGAGCATTTCGGGAGGTCCCCTGACCGAACGCGATCGGACTTAAGCTCATGGTCACTGGATGTTGCTCACACCCAGTTTTCAGTCTGGTAGAGTTCGTAGATCGCACGTGGCGGTCCGGTTCAGTTCAGCGGTCATCGCACTAAAATCAGGTCTACAAGTCTCAAGATATAAAAGAGAAATTTTTCCTGATCCGAGGGTGAAATTTGACTGAATTCTGACGGTTATAACGCTTAATAATAATGCGCCAAGTCACGTGCCAGATTTGGATTTAAATTTTCGAATCCCTCCCCTTTCTCACTCTCTTCACTCAAGGCTCAATGAAATAGCCTCTGAACTTCGGTTGGGCTTAATTTTTGAAATGATTGTCAAGTCCAGCTAAGCGGTCATAACGGTCTAAGATTGTAGGTATCGGACTTTCGACGCGCGGTCTAGATCCAATACAAAGTTTTAGAGAGTTCCTGAGAGCAAACGGATTTAAAGTTTGATCCTAACTTTCAGGGTATTATAGCGTCATTGATTCTTCAAGTTTTGGGTCTTGTAGAACGTATTTAAAGTGTTTAGGGCCAATTTTATAGCTACTCTAGCGTAGAGCTAGCTAACTTATGCTTATTTTCTAAAGGAATTAATCCTACGTGATTTCTAATCGAGTTAGCACTCGAGTCTCAGTACGGATTTTTCCAAGGCATTACAATCTACCCCCCTTAACAAAAAATTTTGTCCTCGAAATTTGTACCTTTTCGTACTCCTCGAGAAGCTGTGGGTAGTTCTTTCTGATCTCGACTTCCGTCTCCCTGGTAGCCTCTTTCTCAGAATGATGCGTCCACAACACCTTCACAAGGGGGATAACCTTGCTACGCAGTACCTGCTTCTTCCTATCTAGTATACGCGTCGATCGCAAGATATATGTAACATCCTCTCCTAACTGCACCTGCTCCCATCTGATGATATGGGAAGGATCCGAAACGTATTTCTTCAGCATAGAAACATGAAATACGTTGTGAATGCTCGCGAGAGGCGTAGGAAAAGCCAGAAGATAAGCCACTGCACCCACACGATTGAGAATCTGAAATGGTCCAATGAATCGCGGTGCCAGCTTCCCCTTCATCCCGAACTGAAGGACTCCCTTCATAGGGGAAACCCGTAAAAATAGATGATCCTCAACTGTGAACTCTAGCGGGCGCCGTCTCGTATCGGCATAACTCTTTTGTCTGCTCTGCGCTGTAAGAAGCCGACATCTAATGATGTCGACTTCTCAGACGTCACCTGCACTAACTCTGGGCCGATCAATCTACGCTCACCGACCTCTGCCCAGCAATGCGGTGCTCGACAAGGTCGCCCAAATAACGCCTCATAAGGTGCCATACCGATACTCGCCTGAAAACTGTTGTTATACACGAACTCCGCATATGCAAGACAATCATCACAACTATCCTTGAAGTCCAATGCGCAAGCCCGCAACATGTCCTTTAGAATCTGGTTCACCCGCTCTGTCTGTCCGTCTGTCTGTGGGTGGAAGGCAGTACTGAACTTCAACTTCACACCCATAGCCTCCTGAATGTGAGTCCAGAAAATAGAAGTAAAGCGCGTGTCTTTATTCGACACGATCTCCAACAGAACTCGAACGCTGCCCAAGTCTAGATATAATCAGCAGCAACTGTCCGTAATACGCTATCCCACCACAAGCTGGCCTCCCGCTCGAACATGAACATAGCCAACTCAACCTGCTCAGGCTCTGAGCAATGCAGCATCCGTAGTATCTTTGACACACGGTTGAGCCAATACTCGGCCTCCTCGGGTCTATGAGAACCCGTAAAAGTAGGAGGATGCAAGCGTTGTAATCGCTCGAGTAAGCCCCGTGTATCAGCGGCATTCCCCATAGGGTAAGCAGGCAGTGCAGGATAAGCCATGCCCTCATCCTGAGTCAAAGTACCGGCATCCTCAGCTGGATGCACAGGGGGTGCAGGTGGAGTCGCACTCCCACCCTGGGCTAGAGCCCCTGCTATCGTAGTCAAAAGTTGCTGGTGCTGCTGATGCATCATGGCCATCAACTGCTCAAACCTATCAGGAGGTGGAGCATGCTGTGGCACATACTGCGTCGAGGAAGACGCACGGTACTGCTCCCTGACAGGCGATGTGAAAGGCGGCGGTCCAGCTATAGGACCTGTGGAAGGCTGAGACTCGTGTGAAGTCTCAGGAATCGGGCCCACAGCAGGGTCCGTATGCTCATCGCTCTGGGGAGGAGCCCGATCCATAGGCTCACCCAAAGTAAGTCGTGCCGTGATTCGCGTAGCCTTAGGCGGCATTCCCTATATTCAAAATAGGGTGCAACCTTGTTAGTTTCAACAATAGCACAAACACACTGCAATCATTCACATACTAAACCGCAGAATTCCATGCATTTCATTTAACCAAAACTGTCACAATACAAGAGATATATCTTTACATGCATCATGACCAGAAACACATGGGAACTAAGCCAGTCAAAGCTACTACAGCAACATAAGCAAACTACTAGCCTTATCAGGCTTACACACAGAAAGAAGGAAACAACTAACTACAACCAATAACATCTGGATCTAGATCACTAGTCCGAGTCTGGGGATGGAGGAGGAGCACCCTTATCCTGTAAGCAACACAGGATCACCTTCAAGGTGCGAGTCACCTTACCAAATTTTCTCTTCATGACGGCCTTGGTATCCTCAACCTCGGCCTGAAGTTCCTAGACTTTCCATCGAAAGGCAACCTGACTCTCCTCAAGTCGGGCAATGTGAGCATCTCTGGTAGCCCAAGTCGCTGGGGGAGGGCTCTCATCAGTATTCTGAGCCTCCTCTTCTTCTTCTTCCTGGACTTCTTCCTTGATTTCTGCCCCAGCTTCTTCTTCACTTGCATCCTCTTCACTATCATAATCGCCCTCTCTATCCTCATCAAGTTGAGCCTCACACTGCAGAGGCCCGATCTTCATCTTGTCCATGGTAGACTCATCAATGTAGTGAATCGGTACTGGCAACCCCGGCCCAAGTCTGTACGCAAACTCAAGCGTAATCTTACATATGAGCTGGCCAAAAGGAAGTGACTCAGACGTTCTTCTGAATTTCACTACGAGGACGATCTGTCGCAACACAAAGGTGGCCTTGCATACATTCTCTCCCTGGCCCACCTGATACAGGAAATCAACCATGAGATGCGTACACTCACTGCGGTTGGTCAACCTGGGATACACATTGAACGTGCAAATGTGGTGCGGCAGGTAAAATCATCCGACATGTGGGACGCTAAGAGGCTATTGTTAGGCTGCCATGGAACCAAACTACTGCATAGGAACTTGGTGCGGCGATTTCGCTCACGAACACTCTTCAGATTCTTAGCACTTGGATGAACTTCACCAAGAGGCACCTTCAGAATGTGTGCTATCAACCGAACATCGATCGTAGCCATCCGGTCTCTATCAAAGGGAATCCTGAACTGTAATGGATCCAACGTAGGATCCCGGATACGAGCATAGAAGGCACGAACGGTGCTCACGTTCGCACAAGAGTGGGCTTTAAAGAGTAGACCCCAATTGGCAGCTTCAATTCGCTCAAACAACAGAAATTCACCGAAGAGCCGCTCATCCACATGCGCTTCAAACAGGACCTTGCAATCTGTATAAGCACCATGAGGTAACTCTGCTAACAGTACTCGCCCTACGTGAGCATGGGGATCCAAATCTCGCTTTGAGTGAAACTCACGAATTGTACTTGGACTTGCGGCGGCGCTTGAGCTAGCGACGCCACCTCTCGGCCTTCTTGATCGTGAAGGGCGACTAGGCCCAGCTTCATCGGCGGCGGTCTTCCTCTTTCCCATGACAGAGAGGATTGTGGAAAGAGAGAAAAAGGCCAAAATAGCCTCAACAAAAGCCATGAAAAATGAGAAAAATGGGGAGAAATGGCTGCCCAAATGGATTGAAGCAAATCTAGGTGCTGTAGAGGGATGAATCAAGCTTCCAAAGGATAGATTCTCAAAGGAAAAAGAGAAATCTAAATGGGAATGGAAGCTCACACGATTTCAGCCTTGATTGGAGGTTATGGGAGCTTCAAACAACGAAAATGGAGAGAGAGGGGACTGCCTACTGCTGTGGACGATGGAGTGGGATCTTTTTTAGCAGAAAATGGGATTGGGAGTGGTTTGAAGACGTGATTTGAGAGGGAGGCAGCAAGAAAACCGAAAAGGGAGGGCTTGGGGACATTTTTTGTTAAGGGAGTATGGGTTTTAGGGGGTTTAAAGGTGCGAACCACCCATGGGGGAGGTGCCCTAGCCACAAATGGGCGTCGGTCCAATTTTCAGATCAAGTTGGGCCCAATGTACGGTGATGCATCGCCGGCCAACTTGCACTCCGGCCGGCCCGACCATATGGGTCGGGTTCCCCCTGCCCTAGGGACCCCAAATATGTGTGGGACCCACCCTAGTTTATTGTATTTTGGCTTAGATAGGCCCAAAACTCCATTTGGAGTGTTCCAGGGTCAATTTATAAAAAAGAATAAGTTTATTTATCATGTAGCATATGATTTTGGGGTAGGAGAAGCCAATCCATCCAATTAACCCATTTTTTATAAGATATTCCATAATTAGAATGGAAAAAAGTCTAATTCTTACCTATATTTACCATTTATAGTAAATTTTTTTCTAAGTATGATTTTCTATCTTTTACACATTAGGATTTATGCCTAGTATGAAAATACTTATAAAAAGTTAAAGAATGGGATGGTAAGAGGAAGGATTCTAAAGGAATTGGATGAAACGGGGTTTTTAAGCCCTGAGATTGAGTATAAGGGCCGTGGTTTCCCCACAACCGAAGGACATGCATTTTAGGGTTTGGAATTCTCTTAGGATCATCTCAAACCCGCCTACTAACAACCTAGAGGCTACTTAGGTCGCTTCACGCGACCATAGATACGTTACGGACTCGACCGAAACAATTGATTTGAGTAGACTTCGCCTATTGGCGAAACTGAAGTCCTACGAGTGTTTCTAGATTTTTCTCTCACCCACCTAAGTCAAAGGAGCAACAGCGTACGTCGCGTGACCATAACCTAGGTCCGGTTTAATCCAAATCATGTTCTGATACCAACTTGTAACACCCTGAAAATCGGGGGTCCTGAATAAACCCGACTCCCGAGTTCCAGACCATCACTTATGCAACAGATATGATTATAATTTAATGTTTGAAGAGTTAGTGCATCCACATGAGTAAGATTATACCAAAACTGCAATTCATACTCCAGATTCAGTGATAAAATGCAAGTGGAAGACTAAAGGATATATATATCACTGTATAGAAAACAAAATAAATCTCAACTGTTTTCAAAGTATGAATACATCTCTGAGTCTCATATACATGTAATAAAATAACAATAAATGTCAAAAATATTCCTACTAAGAAGTCCCACCGATCCAGGTCATCTACGCAAAGCTGTCGTAAAACTGCACATATGAGAACTCGTCCTGGTCCTCGTCGTAGTCTGGCTCTACATCCTGAATCGCCGCATCACCTGCATTTAAAAAAGGGTCTGGTGGGTGTGGCAAACACCATCCCGTAACGTGGGAGTGAGTGATCAACTCAGTGGAATAATAGAGCAAAGATTAGCATGTTCTCAAATCAATCATGCGATAATAGTAAAGTAATCAATCAAACATTCCTATATACTGTTGTTAATGTATACATGAAATGACATGATGGATGCCCTCACCGACATATTCCCTCATATGGCACCATCTTATGCCTGCGGCATGCTTGCATTCCTCAGTGCTCCACATCTTTCAAGAACATGCAATGCGATATGGATAATGCTTACCGAGTTATTATTAGTCCTTTCATTCAGCGGTATTGGGAAACTAAGGTACTTCCCTTATATTAATCCCAACACAGATCCTGTCTAAGGTCGTCACTCCTAGTAATCTCATACGATGTTAAGTTTATAGGTCGCTGCAAGGGCTGCTGCTCGGACTCGTTGCACTGCTCCCCCATCACCTTATCAATACAGGCCTAATGTACTCTTGCTGCTACAGAAGGGTCGTCACCTCCCTTAGACTCAGAATACGGTTGCGGTCACTACAAAGGGCTCGTCACCTGATCAGTGTAGGCCGACAGCTCGAATGTAGTGTCCCATACCACCACAATCGGCTCATGAGTCATAGGTGCTCACTGGTCACTACGGGGAGGTTTGTGGCCCTAGCGTAGGCCGACAGCTCGACCACGGTGTCCCATACCACCATGCCTGGCTCATGAGTCTTATTGGATCAAGGTACCATGGTTAACAGGATTTCCAATGGTAAGTTCAGTACCCTAGGTTCAAACAGTTATGACTTATACAAGGTGAACATACAATGGCCAGTCGGGTTACTTGACGGGCTCGACTAGTACGAGAGCATCTCAAGTCGAACGAGATGAAGTGCGTGAAATAATTCGTGTGGCTTAACCACTACCTCCAACTCAAAACACAACTCGCGTTCATCGACGCGTCCTTCGTGGCAAACAGAAACCAACCACAAATTTGATCCATTACCAACTGCCTAGACTAACGTATAGCCCCAAACATTTGTAAGTTAACATCAGTAATCATATGAGGGTAATGAAAATGAAATACCACAATATAAGCATGTTGAAACATGTTATAACATACCACTTAAACAAATCATCCAACACATGCATTATACATATATATGATGAAATCAATACATATAGCCAACATGGTGAAAATCATATACATCAGCATATTACTTGAGAATTTAATCTCAAAACTCATTCATAACTCCATTTACTCAATACATACTAGTACAAACATTTATACAAACACTTAGTCTACATACTTTAGTCTACATAGCGTATGTCGACCCAAAGTGCGCATTAGGGAAAATCTCTTCGCCAAACTAATCAGGCACGCATTCCTAATATACTAACATGACAAGAAGCCAAGGTAAACATTTCAGCAAAATATGGATGTAAACATGTTGTACAAAACATGTTTCCTACAAATGACTAAAATGCCCTAAATCTCATATTTTCCATACATTTACAAAACGGAAAACGGATAACATATTGTACATGTCAAACGGCGTTGCCGTCAATAATCTACTATTAAACGACATTGAAAGATTTGAAATCATTCAATCAAAGTGTCTAAAATCCTCACCTTTTGCCCTAGACGTGTATCGTTTCGAATGGAACGTATATGCTTCGTCAATTGCATAGCGGCGACCTAATGCACAAGATGTATAAGCTACTTTGCTATTTGAATCGACAGAATCCTAAATCAGCAAGTAGTTAGGGTTTTTCCTTACCTAGAGGTGTGTCAGAATCACCAACAAAGTGGTTTGAATGCAGTGCTTAAGCACGTGTAGCAGCTGCAGCAAGTGGCGGAAAATCTCTCCCACAAGTCTCTCACTTTCTCTCACTCTAGCGAGGGTTTCTAGTAAATTCAGATGGGTGAGATATGTGAGGGTTTCAAGCCCTTATATAGGCTAAAACCTCACCGTTTTAGACTTAGGAACAATGTATACTTGGGTTATAACCAAATCGGGGCTGTTCTGGTCCAAAAGAGCATTTCGGGAGGTCCCCTGACCGAATGCGATCGGACTTAAGCTCATGGTCACTGGATGTCGCTCACACCCAGTTTTCAGTCTGGTAGAGTTCGTAGATCGCACGTGGCGGTCCGGTTCAGTTCAGCGGTCATCGCACTAAAATCAGGTCTACAAGTCTCAAGATATAAAAGAGAAATTTTTCCTGATCCGAGGGTGAAATTTGACTGAATTCTGATGGTTAGAACGCTTAATAATAATGCGCCAAGTCACGTGCCAGATTTGGATTTAAATTTCCAAATCCCTCCCCTTTCTCACTCTCTTCACTCCAGGCTCAATGAAATAGCCTCTGAACGTCTGTTGAGCTTGATTTTCGAAATGATTGTCAAGTCCAGCTAAGCGGTCATAACGGTCTAAGATTGTAGGTATCGGACTTTCGACGCGCGGTCTAGATCCAATACAAAGTTTCAGAGAGTTCCTGAGAGCAAATGGGTTTAGAGTTTGATCCTAAGTTTCAGGGTATTATAGCGTCATTGATTCTTTAAATTTTGGGTCTTGTAGAACGTATTTAAAGTGTTCAGGGAGAATTTCATAGCTACTCTAGCGTAGCGCTAGCTAACTTATGCTTATTTTCTAAAGGAATTAATCCTACGTGATTTCTAATTGAGTTGGCAGTCGAGTCTCAGTATGGATTTTTCCAAGGCGTTACATATACACCGACGCGTCTAGCGTTGGTCTGGGTTGTGTCCTTATGCAGAAGGACAGGGTAATTTCGTATGCCTCGAGACAATTAAGGAAACACGAGGAGAATTACCCTACACATGACCTCGAGTTAGCTGCTGTCATTTTTACATTGAAGCTCTGGAGACATTACCTCTACGAAGAGGAGTTCGAGCTCTTTGGCGACCACAAGAGCCTCAAGTACATATTCACGCAGCAGGACCTGAATATGAGGTAACGGCGATGGATGGAGACTTTGAAGGACTTTAAGTTCGAAGTTTCCTACCATCCTAGCAAGGCGAACCTTGTGGCTGACGCGTTGAACCGCAAGAAGGCGATAGAGTTTGTGGCTCCGTTGATGGTTGCCGAGTGGGACATGGTTGAGTTTTTACGAGACTTTGAGCAGAAACTTACTGTGGAGGAACCATATGAGTTTATCGCACATGTTCAGGTGCGATCTCTTATCGATGACAGGGTCATCGCGACGCAGAGGGATGATGTGTGTCTGACTGAGCTTCGAGTGCAGGCCAGTGATGATGCAGACGTCGAGTGGCGAGTTGGAACGGATGGGGGCTTACGTTATCGTGGCCTCCTATGCGTCCCAGATATCCCCGACTTGAGACGAGAAATTCTCAAGGCTGCACACAGTTCTAGACTTGCGATGCATCCAGGCAGCACCAAGATGTATCGTGACATGAGGAGGACCTATTGGTGGGATGGCATGAAGACCCACATCACAGATTTCGTGTCTCGTTGTCTCACTTACCAGCAGGTGAAGGCAAAGCATCACCGACCTCCTGGTTTCCTTCAGCCTATGCCCATAGCTGAGTGGAAGTGGGACTTTATTTCTATGGATTTCATTTCGGTACTGCCAAGATGAGGAAGGGACATGATTCGATTTGGGTGATCCTCGACCATTTGATGAATTCGGCACACTTCCTACCGATGAGAGTCACGAACTCTGCGGACGAGTTAGCCAGGCTGTATATCAGAGAGATAGTGTGTCTGCATGGAGTTCCCTTAGAGATCGTGTCGGACAGAGACTCGAGCTTTACTTCTATTTTCTGGACTCGCATCTAGGAAGCTATGGGTGTGAAGTTGAAGTTCAGTACTGCTTTCCACCCACAGACAGACGGACAGACAGAGCGGGTGAACCAGATTCTAGAGGACATGCTGCAGGCTTGCGTGTTGGATTTCAAAGACAGTTGGGACGATTGTCTTCCATATGCGGAGTTCGCGTACAAGAACAGTTTTCAGACCAGTATCGGTATGACACCTTACGAGGCCTTGTATGGGTGTCCTTGCCGAGCATCGCATTGCTGGGCAGAGGTCGGTGAGCGCAGATTGATTGGCCCAGAGATAGTGCAGGCGACATCGGAGAAGATTGATATCATCAGATGCCGACTTCTTACAGTGCAGAGCAGATAGAAGAGTTATTCCGATACGAGACGGCGCCCGCTAGAGTTTGTGATTGGAGATCATGTATTTTTGAGAGTTTTCCCTATGAAGGGAGTTCTTTAGTTCAGGAAGAAAGGGAAGCTAGCGCCGCGATTTATTGGTCCGTTTCAGATTCTCGACTGTGTGGGTGCAGTGGCTTATCGTCTGGCTTTGCTTACGCCTCTCGCGAGCGTACACAACGTATTTCATGTTTCTATACTGAAGAAATACGTTCCTGATCCTTCCTATATCATTAGATGGGAGCAGGTACAGTTAGGTGAGGATGTTACATATATACTGCGACCGGCGCGTATACTAGATAGGAAGGAGCAGGTACTGCGTAACAAGGTCATCCCCCTTGTGAAAGTACTGTGGACACACTATACTGAAGAGGAGGCTACATGGGAGACAGAAGCCGAGATCAGAAAGAACTACCCATAGCTTCGCGAGGAGTACAAAAAGGTACAAATTTCGAGGATTAAATTTATTGTTAAGGGGGGTAGATTGTAACGCCTCAGAAAAATCCGTACAGAGACCCAAGTATCAACTCGATCAGAAATCACGTATGATTAATTCCTTTAGAAAATAAGCGTAAGTTAACTAGCGCTACGTTAAATTAGCACTGATCACTTTAAATACGTTCTGCAAGACCCAAAACTTGTAGGAACAATGACGCTATAACATCCCAAAATCTAGGATCAAACTTTAAACCCATTTATTCTCAGGAACCCTTTGAAACTTTGTATTGGATTTAGACCGCACGTCGAAAGTCCGATATCTGCAATCTCAGACCATGATGACCGCTTAGTTGGACTTGCAATTGTTTTAAAAATCAAGCCCAACTGATGTCCCGGCACCATTTTACTGAGTTCGGAGTGAAGAGAGTGAGAAAAGGTAAAGATTTATAAACTTAATTCAAAATCTGGCACATGTCGTTGCGCGTTATTTTTAAGCGTTTTGACCGTCACAATTCAGCCAAATTTCACCCTTGGATCAGGAAAAATTTCTCTTTCATGTCATGAAACTTGTAGTCCTGATTTAGGTTCGATAACCTTTGACCGCCACGTGCGATCTAGGAACACTATCGGACTGAAAACTTAATGTGACCAACATCCGGCATCCATGAGCTTAAGTCCGACGGCATTCGGTCAGAGGACCTCCAAAAGTGTCCTTTTGGATCGGAAAAGACCCGATTTGGTTATAACCCAAGTATACCTTTGTTTAGAGTCTTAAGTAAGTGAGTTTTTAGCCTATATAAGGACCTTAAACCCTCTCATATCTCTCACCTACGAATTTGCAAGAAACCCTAGAAAGAGGAGAGAGAAAGAGAGAGATTGTGAGAGAGTTGTGAGGAAAGTTTCCTGCCACTTGATCCAACTTCTACACGTGCTTAATCACCGTATTCAAATCATTCTTCCAGTGATTCCGACTTCATCCTAGGTACGAAAACCCTAACCTCAACCTGTTTTAGGGATTCCATAGATACAAGTAGCGAAGTAGCTGATTCATCTTGTGATATAGGTCGTCATACAGATGTTGTCGAAGCGTAGAGTTCCTAATCGATTCGATACGCTTCTATAGTGAAAGGTGAGGATTTTAGATGCCTAGATTGACTGTTTTCAAAGATTTCAATGTCGTTTAATAGTAGATTATCGACAAGAATGCTGTTTGACATGTAGAACATGTTGTCCGTTTTCCATTTCGACTACGTACGGAGAATATGAGATTTAGGGTATTTTAGGCATTTGTAGGAAGTATTGTATACGTCCGTATTTTGTTGAAATGCTTTCCATGTATATTTGTCATGTTATTATATTGGATATGCATGTATGATCTGTTTGGCGAAGAGATTCGCCCTAATGCACACTTTGGGTCGACATACGCTATGTGGACAAAGGTGTGTAGACTAAGTGTTTGTATAAATGTTTGTATTAGTATGTATTGAGTAAATGTTGTTGTAGATTAGTTTTTGAGATTGAATTCTCAATTAATAGGATGATGTATATGATTTCCACCATGTTGTTATATGAATTGATTTCCTCATGTATATGGAATACATGTGATTGGTTGATTTGCTTGCGTTGTATGTCATAACATGTTGTTAACATGCTTGGGTTGTTTGTATTTCATTTTTATTACTCTAATATGATCCATGAGGTTAATTACAAGTACTTGGGGCTATATCCAACTCCAGGCAGTCAGTAATGGAATTGAATCTATGGTTGGCTTCTATTTGCCACGAAGGACACGAGTCGTGCTTTGGGTTGGCGGCAGTGGTTAGGCCACACGAGGTGTTTTATGCACTTCATGTCGTTCAGCTTGAGGTGCGGTCGTACTAGTCGAGCCCGTCAAGTAAGCCGACTGACCATTGTATGTTCACCTTGTATTGGTCATAACTGCTTGAACCTAGGTACTGAACTTACCAGTGGAACCCCTGATAACCATGGCACTTTGACCCATAAAGACTCATAAGCCGAGCATGGTGGTATGGGACACTATGGTCAAGCTATCGGCCTACACTGGGGCCACAAACCTTCCCGTAGTGACCAGTGAGCACCTTTGACTCATGAGCCGATTGTGATGGTATGGGACACTACATTCGAGCTGTCGGCCTACTCTGATTGGTGACGAGCCCTTTGTAGTGACCTCGAGCGTATTCTGAGTCTACGGGAGGCAACGACCCTTCCGTAGTGACAAGAGTACAATTAGGCCTGTATTGATACGGTGATGGGGGAGCGGTGCAACGAGTGCGAGTAACAGCCCTGACAGCCCTTGCAACGACCTTTAAATATAACATCGTATGAGACTACTAGGAGTGACGACCCTAGACAAGATCTGTGTTGGGATTGATATGAGGAAGGTACCTTAGTTTTCCAATCCTGCTGTTTGAAAGGACTAATAACAACTTGGTAATCATATCCATGTCGCACTGCATGTGCATGAAAGATGTGGAGCACTGAGGGAAGAAAGCATGACGCGGACGTAAGATGGTGTCGCATGAGGGAGTATATCAGTGAGGGCATCCATCATGTCATTTCATGCTTGCATTAACAACAATATCTAGGAATGTCTGATTGTTTGCCTTACTATTATTGCGTGATTGATTTAATAACATGTTAATCTTTGCTCTATGATTCCACTGAGTTGATCACTCACTCCCACGTTATGGGACGGTGTTTGCAACACCTACCAGACTCTGTCTTAGATGCAGGTTGTGAGGCGATCTAGGAGCTAGAGCCGGACTTCCACGAGGACTAGGACGAGTTCTTGTATATGCAGTTCTTTGACGGCTTCGCATAGGGGGCCTGGATCAACGGGATTTTTTGATAGTTGGACTACTACATGACATTTGTTTTTGGTTCATTATATGTATATGTGACCCAGAGATGTATTCATACTTTGGAGACAGTTCGTGGTTATTTTGTTTTTCATACAGTGATATATATATCCTTCAGTCTTCCGCTTGCGTTTTATCACTAGATCTGGAGTATGAATTGCAGTTTTGGTATAATCTTACTCATGTTAATGCTCTAACTCAAACAACATTGAATCATAAGTATATTTTTTGCATAAGTGATGGTCTGGAACTCGGGAGTCGGGTTTCTACATGACCCCTGATTTTTAGGGTGTTACAGCAATCTATTTTGACCGTTGGAGGCATAGGAGGTAAACTTCAAATGTCTGCTACTAATTCTGGTGAAAATTTTCTGTGATCATATGATTTCTCATGCAGGCATTTCAATAAACATATAGCATGCCATTTCAAATTAACTCTCCAATCATGTATATATTACACAAGATTAAAAAAAAAATCTCATCCACCCATTTCAACAAACATATTGCATTTCATTTCATCAAACAGTTACCATATATCAAATCTGAAAGACAGGAAAAGAGATACCAATAGAATAAGATATCAAACCTATGAAGAGGAGCTTCACGGCTTGTGTTTCTTCGGGTAGGAGATTCACGGTCGCTGCAATCGAGAGAGAGAGAGAGAGAGAGTGATGGAGCAGAGATCGGGAGGGAGAGAGAGGATTAGGGCTGATTACGGAATGAGGGGAGAGAGAGAGAGAGAGAGAGAGAGAGAGAGAGTGATGGAGCAGAGATTGGGAGGGAGAGAGAAGATTAGGGCTGATTACGGAATGAAGAGAGAGAGAGAGAGAGAGAGAGAGAGAGAGAGAGAGAGAGATAGAGAGAGAATGAGAGAGTGGGAGGAAATAGAGAGATGGAGATGGAGGGATCGAAAAATGAGTCAGTTTGGGTGCGGCTCTGTTTGAGCGAGTGCCCAGATTTCATTTTTAATTAATGGATGGACGCAGAAGCTGCAATCAGCGATCCATGGGGCCCACCATGACTTATTTCGTTAATCCATTCCGCTCAATACTTTTAATAAATTATTTTACATTGTGATAAAAAATTTCAGGTATATAAAAGGCCAAAGTAGACCACACCATAAGAAGAAACAATAATTTAATATAAATGTTTCTTACCGTGTGGTCCACTTAAGCCTTAGAGCAAGATGATTTTTTTTTCTCATCCTCTAAAGTAATATTTAAAAATATATAGACCGCTTAGATAGAACATATAGTTTTTCTTAGACCTCATAAAGCCCCTTACAACACTATTAATTATTAATGTTGTAGCAACTTTTTAGCTACAGATTAAAACCATAGTAATTCTAGCTAAGGTTTATGTCCGTAGCAAAAAAGTAATGTGGTCTGAATCCTTTGCCCCTTTTTTTGGTAGTGAACCCCAAGTGTAGGGCCGCAATATAGTAATAATCTCAGTGAGACCAAGGTTGAATCCACAGGGACTGATCTCATGTGTTTTCTAAAAGCAACTAGAACTAGAATTAGAAGAAGATGAAAACCTAAATCTAGAATATTTGAAGAGTAATTGTGAGAAATTTAATGAAAAACTTAAGAAATTCAAATGTGAGAACTAGGGTTTCCAAGGAGAGAATTATGAAAGTTAGGAAGGATTCCATCATCCAACCATGCCCAAGGAACGATGATGAGTAACAAGATTTCCTAAAATCACAATCTCAAAACATAAAAAGAACATACTTAAAGCTATCGCAGATCTATTATAATTCGAGTTACAACAAACCATTACAAACTAAAAGTATTCCTTATAATCAAACTAGAGTCAAAGAAAGTTTAATATAAATATGAATCAAGGTAATAAAAACATCTCATCATGCCACAAGCTTCACCTCTTAGCCCTAGCTAAGAAGTTTAACCAACCATAGACATGATTAAACTAGAATTTCTTAATAAAAGCATAAAAACAACTAAGGAAAAGGAAAGAAAAACTCTTGGCGATGGCTTCTCCGTACTTTTGCTCCACTCCTCAAACCTTAGATGATGCCTAGGAATGCCTTAGGGACTCTTATTTATAGTTTTATAGCACCTCCTTTCGCACTGACTCGAAAAAATCTAGAAACCATCTTAAATTTATGCAGTTTTGATATTATCTAATTCTCTTTGATATGTCCTCGATATGTCCTTCAATATTATCGAGCAGTCTTCAATATATCGAAGATCAGTGCAGAACTATCCAACGAGTTTGGCCTGAAAATATGAATTTCTCAATACTATCAAAGGTTCATCGATACGTCCTACGATAATATCTATAGGTCTTCAATATATCGAAGGTTATTATGGTAGTTTTTCAAAACTAGACTTTTTTGGCCCGAAATCTATTTTCAGGACAATTTTTAGGCTTTTCTTTTCTTCACTTCAAATCTTCAATTCTCTTCCTTCATCACCTGGTTTCCTTAAATCTTTGGCATGCGAATTCTTCAATCTTGGCCTCCTAAGATCTATCCTATGCCTTGGTGACTTTTGAGCATTAATTTCGTATTTTTAGCACTTTTTTCGATCCAAGCGCCTAAATTCACCTTGCAACACAAACATGATTAAAATAGAATATTAAGCATTATCATGTTCATAAAACTAAGTAATAAATGGGTACAATATGTAATATTTGACCCTCAACAGGCATCAAGTTGATATATCCCCTATTTAGAGCATATCTTGATGTTTGAATTAGATACCCATCCTTTTGTGGACCCTACCATAAATACAGGCCGATTATGGTTTATGTCGGATAATCATGCTTAGTATACATCATAATACATGCCCCATTTGTATACTTGTTATGAGGATTGATTGATCATAGGCTGAGATGTTTATGAGACTCCTTGAGAGACGAAGTTGCCGCACATGAGCACATGGTACGCGCAGGTTTAATGCATGACTGGATGGTGTGACTCATGCATCTCGCATTCTGTGTGATATGATCACTGTACACCCTAGCGACATTAGGGTCGTGGCCTCCATAAGCATATCATGGATGGGAGGATGGGACACTAGGAATGTTTTGATTCAAGCACTAGGGCACTTAGGATGTCAATGGGTGAAAGTCCCAAAATCCTTAAACCCTTAAGGTACCAGGAGGTTGCTCCAACGTCAAGTTTGTAAGTGCTAGGGTTGAAAGGCCCTTTATATTATCAAATTTATGGTGCTAAAAACACTGCTTGTACTTTATGAAATTGCATAGATGTTCGAAACACAGTATGGATGGAGTCACAGTGTATGGATGTTGACAACATCAGTGAAAGACAATGATCAACTCAAGATACATCAAGCCACGACATTGTCTCGCAAGATTGACTTCGAAAGAAAAGACAAGTTTACAAGTCAAAACTCGAGAAGTTTCAACTGAATTCACAAGTTACAAGTCAAGACTCGAGAATATTCAACTAAATTCACAAGTTACAAGTCAAGATTTATGATTGCGTAATTAAAGCTTTTAAAGACAAGATACATCAAGATTTCAAGCTTCAGTTTCTTTAAAGGTTACATATCTTAAGGGTTCAATGTCCTTACTTCACTATTAAGGTATGTTTGACCTCAGGTTGACCTTTAGAGTAGGTCATTTTGGATACATAATGCAAATGTTTTATATTTGGGAATTTGGTCTTTCTAAGACTAGTCTTGGACCTTTCTCGACTAGTCCTAGCACTGCTTCAACCTGTCTAAGTATTTCCTGGATTTGTCGTAAGTTTGTTGTAAAAATTCAAAATTTTTTGTTATACTTTGACCAGTCTTGGGGTCTGTTTGACCAGTCGTATGAACAGTGTCGACTGCTCCTTTGACCAGTCGTGAACCTATGACTCAAAATACAGCGTTGAATTTCACTTGGCTTCAACTAGTTGTGAGCAGCCTACTACTAGTCGAAGGTGACCTACGACGAGTCGTAGACTACCTATGACCAATCGTGAAACTGCCTTATCTTATCGCGCTGAAATTTTCAAATATTCGTTGGTCTTACGACCAGTCGTAGCTACCTCTAGACCAGTCAAAGATGCGATTTTCTCACCTATAAATAGAGCACAAATCTTAGAATATAGAATTGAACTCAAACAATTTTAATCCAGCCTTCTAAGAGATAAGTCTGTGCTCCATTTAAGCTAAGTATGCATATTTAATATTCTCTTTCTTTAGTTTTTTAAATTGATTTTGTTTCTTGTATTCCAATCTGATCTGAAAAGAGGAAGTTTTATTTTCCTTTTTCTGGAATTAAAATCAATTAAAGCTAGCCCAATTGGTTAAATTTAAAATCAATTAGAACTTAGAACCATTATAGAGTGAGTATTGGGCATTGAACTTTGACATTTGAACCTCGATTTGGTTCTTCCGGGCTGCTACAACAAAGGAAAAATTCAGGTATTTTACATTTTGTGTAATTTCTTTATTTGATTTTCATTTGAGATTTGCTAAAAAAATCTCATTCTATTGGTTATTTGAGGAAGCTAGTAAAATTTAGAAGTGGGGGGTTTTTTATAATTGTGTAAGCCCACAGAAAAAGACATAATTGTGAAGGTTTTAGGTGAACCTGGAAAACCTATATTGATAGTAAATGCTAATATCCACTGTTTGAGGATATTAGGAGTGGAGTAGCTGTGTGGCTGTTTATTAACAGTTGGTGTACACATAGGTGAACCACTGTAATCCCTTGTGCTTTGTGATTGTGTGGTTAATTTTTCTATCTTTGATTATACATTTGTGGGATGTATATGTGGATGTAAATGCTGTAATTTTTTATTTTCAAGCGTTGTGGGGAATGTTGTAATAATTTAGGATTTCCATTCCTGCTTTATTTTCTTTATTCCTGCTTTATTTTCTTTATTCCTCTTCAGTTTGGGATATTGATATTAATTGTTCTGGTAAGGTTGTCCTACTATAAATTTTATTTTTATGGTGTAAGGTTGTCCTTAGAACATAATTTGTATCAGCCTCTCAAGACTTGAATTGAGGTTGCATTTTATATTGCATTGTGGATTGTGATCTCGTATTTGTTTAGGCTATCTTTTTCTTTAATTCCATAGTATTTATTTTAAATTTGGCATAGTCCTATTCACACCCCCCCCCCCCCCCCCCCTTTAAAGACATATAGCTTGGCCATTTCAAGTGTTATCAGAGATTAATAGCTATCTTTTTATTTATTTGTATTCAATTCCTGAGCTAATCTATCTAAGCTATATTTGAGATGTCAAATTTTGATAGCCTTTCAGTCATTAGGCCTCCACCTTTCGATGGCACCAATTATGCCTATTGGAAAGCCAAGATGAGGATCTTCCTCAAATCTATGGATAAAAGTGTGTGGCTAGCCACAGTGAATGAATGGATCCCCCTACCATTAAAGTAACTGGGATTGATGGTTCAAAATCTATGAGAATTACACCATATTTCTCATGGACCATACTTCAGAAAAGTGAGAGTAGTGCAAATGCTAAAGCGCTAAATGCAATTACTTGTGCACTATCACCGGATGAATTTAAAAGAATTATATCCTGTGATTTTGCAAAACAAGATTGAGATATATTGGAAATGACACACGAGGGTACTTCAATTGTCAAGAAATCTAAGATACAAATCCTCACAACTAAATTTGAGGAAATACGTATGGAAGAAAATGAAATGTTCATAGACTTCTATACTAGATTGAATGACATTGTAAACTTTATGTGGGGTCTAAGTGATAAAATCCCAGAAAGTAAAATATGTGCTAAAATACTACCCTCACTTCCGGATTGGTTCAATTCTAAAGTAACCACAATCCAGGAAATTCATGATACGAACAATATGAGGGTTAAGGAATTAGTTGGCTCATTGCAAACTTATGAGTTGACCTTTAAAACTCCAAAAGGTAAATCTATTGCCTTAAAAACTTCCAAAAATGGTTTTTAAGAAAATGAGTTAAACTCTTATTTAGAAAACTCTAAACATGATATGACCCTTTTGACAAAAATGTTTTATAAGATTTAAAAAGAGGGTTGATCTTCAAAAGGCAAATGATAAAAAGAAACCTAAACCTAAATCAAGAAAATCATTAAAAGACAGTCAGTGTTACAACTACCATGAATATGGGCATTTGGCTAATAAGTGTCATAAAAAGGACAAACCCAAGAAGAAGGGTATGTTAGCTACTTAGGATGAGTCCTCTAATTCTAAAGCCTCCTTTGAATTAGAAGATTCTGAAACTGAGTCGGGCAGTGATGTTAAGGCCCTTATGACTCTAGCCAAATTCATTTTTTTAGATAATGATGACTCGACTAGTGAAGAAAATCTGAATAGTGAATGTGAAAATGAAGATGATCTTCAAGATGCATATAATGCCCTATACAAAGAAAGTTGTAAAATTATTGTGAAATTGAAACTTCAAAAAGAGAAATTTTCTAAACTCAAAGAAATTTATGAATCTCTTGTTTTAGAAAAGTCCCACATTTCAGACTATTTTGAAAAGACAAAATGCGATTTGGATTTTAAAACCTCCCAGATTAAAAATATTAAATCTGAAAACAAACAACTAATACATGAAGTCTCTTCACTCTTGAGTTTAAAGGAAACCTGAAAATATGCCCAAAGTGATCCTAAATTAGAAAAACTCTTATCAGGATCGAGAAAATGTGGCGATCGATCGAGTCTAAGCTATGATAAGAGCGTTCCTCCTAAACTGAAGAGTACTCCTCCCAAGTTTGTAAAGGGAGAGACCTTAAACTCAAAAGGGAAAGATCAAATGTTTTCTAAAAAATCTAAATCTTTTTAAAAACCTAAAAATCATATCAACTATAAAAAGAAAAACCAAAGTCCTTTGGCTGAAAAGATAGTTGATTTACTTAAGGAGCTTTTAAAGTCTACCTCACTAGATCATACTTATAACTCTTACAAATGAAAGAAGACCAACTATCCACCTAAACCCAAAATAATTATGAAATGGGTTCCAAAGGGTACCTGCTTGGTTGCCTACACAGCTTTCAAAGCTACAAGCCATTTAAAGTGTTACCTAGTCGATGGATGCTCAAGACATATGACTGGTGATAAAGGTTTATTACTAATCTTAAGGATATGACTGATGGTTCAGTCACTTTTGGTGATGACAGCAACTGCAAGATTATGGGCCAAGGTATGGTTCTACTTTATAACCTTCCTTTGTTCAAGAATGTCTTATATGTTGAAGGACTAAAACATAACTTACTAAACATATCTCAAATATACGACAATAACCACAGTGTAAAGTTTTCCAATCAAAGCTATGAGATTCTAAACAACACGGGTTCAGTAATACTAATTGGACGTAGAACATCTGAAAACTACTATGTTGTTAGCGAATCCAGCTCATCTAATCATTCATGTTACATGGTCCATACAGACGAAACTGATTTGTGGCACAAACATCTTGGACATGTACACTATCAAAATTTATATAGATTGAGCAAACAGGAACTTATAAGGGGTCTACCCAAACTATAAAAAAAATAGATAAAATATGTAGCAAATGCTAGATTGGAAAACAAACAAGGAACTCACACAAAAAGGTGAATTTCAATGCCATATCAAGACCACTTGAGCTTCTCCATAGGGATCTTATAGGACCTACCAGGATAGATAGTCAAGGTGGCAAAAGATATATCTTGGTAATTGTAGATGATTTTACCATAAATACTTGGGTAGCCTTCTTAAGGGACAAATCTAAAACCCTTGAAGAAGTAAGAAAAGTTCTCAAAAGGATTCAAATTGAAAAAGGTTCTCAAATCAGTAAGATTCGTAGTGATCATGGATCCGAATTTGAGAATAGCGGTTTTGAAAAGTTCTGTAGCGACCAGGCAATATTACATGAATTCTCTGCACTTAAAACTCCTCAACAAAATGGTATAGTTGAAAGGAAAAATAAAGTGCTTTAAGAAATGGCTAATGTCATATTGAATAGCATGAAGCTCTCTAAGAATCTTTGGGCAGTAGCAGTCAATGCAGCTTGCTATATCATTATTCGGGTTTACACTAGTAAAGGTAATAATAAAACGGCTTACAAAATGTGGTTCGATTTTCGAGTTTTTGGCAACAAGTTCTATATTTTGCGAGATCATGAAAATCTGGGAAAGATTGATACGAAGAGTAATGAAGGGATATTTCTAGGATATTCTTTAAACAGTCGAGCTTATAAGGTTCTGAACAAAAGGACTGGTGTGATTCAAGAGTCCATCAATGTGGTCATTGATGATCACTTGAACACACCAGTCTTAAGTCCAGATAATGATGAAGTTCTTATAATTGATAAACTTAATTCTGAACAGAGGACTTTTAAAGATCATTCAACCACACAGATTCTTGAAAACCCTCTCACTGGTGTTCGTACCCGTAAACATCTTGAGGATATATGTAATTACACATGTTTTACATCCTAGATAGAACCATTTAACGTAAAAAAAAAGCTCTTGCTGATGAAAACTGGATTGTTGCGATGAAAGAAGAACTTAACTGATTTGTAAGAAATGATGTTTGGTATCTCGTACCTAGACGTAAAGATAAACGAACCAAATGGATTTTTAAAAATAAGTCTAACGAGCTTGGCAATATAATTAGAAACAAGGCTGGGCTAATGGTATAAGGTTACACTCAAATTGAAGGTATTGATTATGATGAAACCTTTGCACTAGTAACACGTCTTGGATCAATTAGACTTTTTATATCCATTGTGTATTTTAGAAAGTTTAAGATTTACCAAATGGATATGAAAAGTGTATTTTTAAATGGCGATTTGCATGAGGAAGTCTATGTTGAACAACCGAGGGGTTTTGAAGACTCCAAAAATGCTAATCATGTGTATCGCCTTAAAAAGGCACTTTATGGCTTAAAATAAGATCTTAGGGCTGTAACGCCCCGGAATTTGAGGGTCGAGCATAACTCAGCTCCCGAGTTCCTTACAAGGGCATGGTACAAGAAACTAATAAAGTTTCTATTAAGCCATAATTTTAAAATGGGATGTGTTGATAAAACTCTGTTTATTAAAAAATATAATGATCACATTTTAATAGTACAAATTTATATTGATGATATCATTTATGGATCTACCTGTACTGACATGACTATTGAGTTTACAGATTTAATGAAATCTCAGTTTGAAATGAGTATGGTTGGGGAATTGAATTATTTCCTTAGGTTGTGAGTAAAATAACAACCTAATGGAATGTTCATTTCTCAATCTAAATATGCTATGAATTTGATTAAGAGATTTAGATTTGAGAATGGTAGGAATTTTGATACTCCTATGTGTACAACTTTGAAACTCTCAAAAGATTCTGCAGGTAAAAATATGGATCCAAAATTATATCGAAGTATGATTGGTAGTTTACTGTATTTAACTGCTAGAAGACCCAATATCGCTCTAAATGTTGGTTTTGTGCTAGATATCAATCTGATCCTAAAGAATCGCACTTGACTGCTGTCAAGCGGATTATGTGATATGTCGCAAGTACTGTTAATCTCGGTCTCTATTATCCACATGAGACTAGTGTTCAATTAGCTAGGTACTCGGATGCTGACTGGGCTGGTAATCTTGATGATAGAAAATCAACCAGTGGTGGTTGCTTTTATATTGGAAACTGTTTAGTTTCTTGGTTTAACAAGAAACAAAGTTCTATATCACTTTCAACTACTGAAGCTGAATATATTACAGCTGGTAATGCGTGTACGCAGCTTGTTTGGATGAAACGTATGCTAAGTGATTATGAAATTAAATAGGATTCTATGTTATTATATTGTGATAATTTTAGTGCCATAAATATTTTAAAAAATTCAATTCAACATTCTCGTAATAAGCACATTGACATTAGATTTCATTATATTCATGAATTAGTAGAAGAAAATGTTATATCTTTAGAATATATCCTTATCGAGAATTAACGTGCTGACATTTTTACTAAACCGCTCGACAAAAGCTTGTTTAACAAATTGAAAATTTTTCTTGGCATGTGCATTCTAAAATGATTATTTATGCCTATTTGTATCATATTCTATATATTTGCTAGGTTAGATTTCAATTTTTATGAAATATGCAGGAAATCAGATTTTTTGTGGTACTCTGTCGTGGCACGACCGATCAAAGAAAGCCTACGACCAGTCGTAAATCACGCTAATTGACTTAAATTGGGAAAATTTCAATTCTTCCTTATTTCAACTTCCCTCTCCGACAAGCCAACGCCCGACCAGTCGAACCCACCTTCCAAATCCATCAAGGTTAGTGTTCCATTTTCTTATTTATTATGGATTTGTGTCAAGTTTGCTTCTATCTCTTTCTTGAAGTTGTCTATTTTCAGTTTTGTTGAGATTTGAGATTTTTCTTCACCTAAATCTGATTTAAGAAAATCCATTTCTCAATCCATTGCAATACTTTGTTTCCATGAAATTTTTATTGCATATGACATCTAGAGGAAGAAAGACAACATCTCATGGTCCATCTTCTTCCAGATCTACTCCTATTACAAAGCGTCATCTTCGATCCTCCAAAGATGATTCATCTTTTGTACGGGACGTTGGATTGATGAATGTTATTATGGAACGTCCTGTTGATGTAAATCATGTTGATCCATATGATATCCTTCATATTCTTCAAACTATAGGTTGGGATAACTTATGGCGTTAGGGTGGGCCAACATATCGGTCCATTGTCCAGTCCATGTTCGCTTTTATAAGTGATTTTTCAATGAAAAATTTAACTTTTAAAATAGCCACAAGAAAATGACCATTTAACGTTGATCATCATTTAATTTCTCCTCTCATGAAAATTCTTTTGAATGATGAGGGCATTCCTATCAATACCTTATCTGAAAAATCCTTAGAAACTAAAAAACGTATACTCACTAGAGCCTTATGTAATTTAAATGTATAATGGATGCATAAAGGGAATATGCTCCCATCAAAGTTTTTGTTACCCAAATACAAAGTTCTTCACAAGATTTTTGTGTCCAACTTATATCCTCGATCAGATAATAAATCTGAATTGACGTCCTTCATGGTTCGTGTTCTTCACACTATTGCCAGAGGTATTCATGTTTGTTTACCATCCTTGATTTATTACTCCATTATTCAGTTTCGACTCTATCTAGGTCATAGTCACATCCCTTTTGCTTATATAATGACTATGTTGGCTATACATATGTTAGTCGACATACCTGTTGGAGGGGCCCCTATCCATCATCTGATATTTAACAATTCTAACCTTAATAAGATGAAGTTGGATGTGCTTCCTGGCCAAGGTGATTGTAATGGTGGTGCTGAAGCTGAAAATGAGGAAGGGGCTAGTGATCTTCCTCCTGATAACATTAACATGGATGATATTTTTGAAGAACTTGAATCTAATTCAGTAAATGATCCCGATTATGAGCCTTTTAAGTTTGATGTGCATTTACGTGCATTGGAGGAGAAGGTTGAGAATATGCATGTTACTAATATTATGCAGTTCAAATATATGCACAAATATCTTAGGCACTTGAACAAGGGCATGCATCAACTTGATCCTTCTATCCCTGCTCCTTCATCTGGCTCAAATTAGTTCTTTTTATTTTAATGGACTGTAATAACATTATTACTCTTCTACTCTCTTTGTTTGTGAGATTGTTGCTACTTTTGACTTATCTCTATTTATGGATTATATGCATTGTTTATTCTATTATCTCTTATATCCTATCTTTTTCACTCTCATATCTCTCTTTCATTTTAACTCCTCAGCCATTTGTTCATTGCTTCCTTTGTCCTATTCTAACAAAAAGGGGGAGAGTGGATGTCTAATAAATGTCTATGTTATGAGGAAGGAGTAGTATTGCATATTTTTTTTATTTTTTTTTTGGATTTATATGATGTATACTACTCAGGGGGAGTATGTGCAGAGGTGGACTATATGTTAAATTAATTTACAAGTTCATGCTATTATGAATGTGTGCCGGTTGATAATAACTGGAGCATGACTCTTTAACCAGATATTCTGCTTTATGTAATATATCTTGAAAGTGTGTTTTGTCACAAATTTGACAAAGGGGGAGATTGTAAGTGCTAGGGTTGAAAGCTGCTTTATGTTGTCAAAATTTGTGGTGCCAAAAACACTGTTTGTACTTTGTGAAATTGCATACATGTTCAAAACACAGTATGGATGAAGTGTGTATGGATGAAGCGAGTCACAGTGTATGGATGTTGACTACAACAGTGAAGCACAATGCTCAACTCAAGATATATCAAGCCACGACATAGTGTTGCAAGATCAACTTCGAAAGACAAGACAAGTTTACAAGTCAAGACTGGAAAATGTTTAACTGAATTCACAAGTTACAAGTCAAGATTCAATATTGCGTAATTGAAGCTTTTAAGGACATGATACATCAAGATTTCAAGCTTCACTTTCTTTAAAAGTTACATATCTTAAGGGTTCAATGTCCTTACTTCACTATTAAGGTATGTTTGACCTTAGGTTGACCTTTAAAGTAGGTCATTTTGGATACATAATGCAAATGTTTTATATTTGAGAATTTGGTCTGTTCTAAGACTAGTCCTGGACCTTGCTCGACTTGTCCTAGCACTGCTTCGACCTGTCTAAGTATTTCCTGGACTAGTTGTAAGTTTGTTGTAAAAATTTAAAATTTTTTGTTAAGCTTCAACCAGTCGTATGAACAGTGTCGAATGCTCCTTTAACTAGTTGTGAACCTACGACTTAAACTACAACGTTGAATTTCGTTTGGCTTCGACTAGTCGTGAGTAACCTTCGACCAGTCGAAGGTGACCTACGACTAGTCATAAACTACCTACGACCAGTCGTGAAACTGCCTTATCTTATCGCGCTTAAATTTTCAAATATCCGTTGGTCTTATGACCAGTCGTAACAACCTCTGGACCAGTTGAAGATGCAATTTGCTCACCTATAAATAGAGCACAAATCTCAGAATATAGAATTGAACTCAAGCAATTTTAATCCAGCCTTCTAAAAGATAAGTCTGTTCTCCATTTAAGCTTAAGTGTGCATATTTAATATTCTCTTTCTTTAGCTTTTTAATTTGATTTTGTTTCTTGTATTCCAATCTGATCTGAAAAGAGGAAGTTTTATTTTCCTTTTTCTAGAATCAAAATCAATTAAAGCTAGCTCAATTGGTTAAATTTAAAATCAATTAGAACTTAGAACCATTATAAAGTGAGTATTAGGCATTGAACTTTGAGACTCGAACCTCTACTCCGACTTGGTTATTTCGGGCTGATACAACAAAGGAGAAATTTAAGTATTTTACATTTTGTGTAATTTACTTTATTTGGTTTTCATTTGAGATTTGCCAGAAAAATCTCATTCTATTAGTTATCTGAGGAAGCCAGTAAAACTCAGAAGTGGGATTTTTTATAATTGTATAAGCCCACAGAAAAATACATAATTGTGAAGGTTTTAGGTAAACCTGGAAAACCTATATTGATAGTGAATGCTAATATCCATTGTGTGAGGATATTAGGAGTGGAATAGTTGTATGGCTGTTTATTAACAGTTGGTGTACACACATGCGAACCACTATAATCCCTTGTGTTTTGTGGTTGTGTGGTTAATTTTTCTATCTTTGATTATACATTTATGGGATGTATATGTGGATGTAAATGCTATAATTTTTTATTTTCAAGCGTTGTGGGGAATGTTGTAATACTTTAGGATTTTTATTCGTGCTTTATTTTCTTTATTCCTCTTCAGTTTGGGATATTGATATTAATTGTTCTAGTAAGGTTTTCCTATCATAAATCCTATTTTTAGAGGTGAAATGTACTGATATGTGGATCAAATTGAGGACTGGTGTGCTTGCGTTGCATCTTGCATATGACATATCCAGCTGAGGACTGGTGTGTTTACGTTGCATCTTGCATATGACATATCCAGCTGGGGACTAATGCGTTTATGTTGCATCTTGCATATGACACTCAGCTATGTAGGCTTTGTATTGCATAGCCTTGGTACGACTGACAACATTCATGGACTTACTAGCATTTTTCGCATTACTCTGATATGGTATGCTTGGCACATGTATTGCGCACACACTTACACCACCCTCTAAGCTTCCTATAAGCTTATGCACGACTGTTGCATCCAGGTGATGCTAGGATGCAGCCTAGCTGAGGTAGGAGTGTGCAGTGATATTTATGGAGTTATGATATATACTTGTAGTTCCCTTCCGCATTTTACTCAAATGCTTTGATTATAGTGGATATGTGGTGATGTTGTTTTGTGACTTGGTTATGCATATGGTTATGCTCGCCTTAACAAAAAGTTTAACTGAAAATCCTCCTTGTTATATCCCAGGATTGGATTATGTATATGGGTATCGGGAGCCGAGAATGAGACACTACAAAGGTTGTCGGTACCAGATTCGGTGATTGGGAATTTTGTAAGCCCGATTTTCGAGTTTGAGGCATGAAGGAGTTGGTATCAGATCATAACTTAAGAATAATTGAAAATAACATCACATATCTAATATGAGCTTGGAATGGTTAGGTCTCAAATTCGTAACCTTCCGATTTAGTTCCCTAATGTGTGTGCCTCCAAGAGTTCTCAAGGCTGATAAGCCCCTTGCTCCTTCTTGTAGGACATGGCGCTCAAGAGAGAGGCTCGAGCAACTCCCGCACCCCCACCTGAGATTCCTACTTCCCCACCTAAGATTTTTGCTCCCCCACCTGAGATTCCCTCTCCCCCACCTGAGATTTCCGCTCCCCCACCTGAGATTCCCTCTCCCCCACCTGAGATTTCTGCTCCCCCACCTGAAATTCCCTCTCCCCCACCTGAGACTTCTGCACCTTCGTCTGAGACTAGCACAACACCGACCATGTCCGTGAGTGCTGACTAGCTACAGCAGATGTTGCAGGCTGTGACTCTTGCCCTCCAAGGGTAGGGCAGGCGACCCACCGAGTAGGTAGAGCAGGAGTGCGCCAGCACCCTTGTAAGAGACTTTACCCGGCTCGATCCCTGGCAATTCCAGGGAGATCCCGACCCTACCACAGCAGAGAGATAACGCTCCTAGGTTAAGAAGATTTTTAACACCATTAGATGTACAACCTCGCAGCAGGTCCCGCTGGCAGTATTTCTACTTTAGGGTGAAGCCGAGCATTGGTGGGCCTCAGTCACCCGTGTTGTAGGGGTTGATTTTATATAGATGTGGGAGGAGTTTGTAGACTGATTTGACCAAAATTTTTTCCCTGACCACATTTGACAACAGCTCACACGTGAGTTTAAGACTCTGGTGTAGGGGGATATGACAATATCTTTGTAAGACCCGTATCCTAGACTGTACTGTTCCGTCGACTCTCGCGATCCTTCCCGTTGAATTTCGGCAATTCGCAACCTGTAATCGACATTTGCGCATGACTGTAAGTTGTATCCTGTATATTTGAGTTGGATTAATCCAAGACTTGTATCATTGCAACCGCACCGTCGCCGCGGTTCCAATGCAGTAACTCACGCACCGATCTGATACCCAGATGAGGAGATGTGGGCCCGCGTTCAGTTAGAGTAAAAATGTCGCGCATTGGCAATCCTAAGAGAATCTCTACAACATGTCAAATCAATCCCATCAATCATCTCTCATATCAAGTACAAAGCACCCATGCTTTCTTTCTCCACAAGTTAATCAAACCCAAAAGTCAACCAATCCATCACCTCACCCATCACTCACCTCATCCAACACTCACCTCACATCCATCACTCACATCTCTCTTACAACCAGCACACCTCTCTCTTTTCCTTCACATTTTCCAAGCAACAATCCCAAGCAAGAGAGTGCACGTCCAAGCCATTTCAAGAGAGAAAAAAATGACCTTGTGTGGCCCACCTTTCCCATCCCTTTAACTCTCATCCAAGCCATCCATTTCTCATCTCCACCATCAAAGTAAAGCATAAAGAGAGTGGCTTTCCAACGGACCAAGAGGATTAAGTGGTGGGTGCTTCCATAGCCTAGTTTTTCATGTTTTTAAGATGGGCCAAGTGAGGCTTACCGATCAATGGTATGGATCTCACTTTGGACCCTAGTATGTGGCCGATGGCCTATCTTGATCATCAATATCATTCCATGATGGGGCCATTCTCTATGGACCACATCATGATGTTTACCTTCCTAGCTTGTTAATGGGTCATCTATACCGTCTATTTTCATGGAGAAGGCATCTCCACCGTTAGATTTCAAATTTTTTGGGCCCACATGCTATGGGACCCACTTAATTTATGATGTAGATCATGGAATGGAGGGCCCATCGTGTTGGGGTCCCTTCATCACGCGCGTGTCCTACTCTATCTCTGTCTCCCTCTCTTTTCATTCATTTTTTTTTATGTGTGATGTAATGGCCGTGTGGCCCACTTGGATGGACCCCACCATTAGGTATGTATTGACCCAAGCCATCTAAAAGTGGGGCCCATCTTATAAGTATTGTACTCACACCATCCATCATGTGGTGGCCCACCTAAATAGGGCCCACCTTGAATACGTTGTTAAGCCCAAAAACGTCCAACGTCTGGACATTGCTGGACAGAAAACACAAATATGAGCTTGGGTTTCCAAGCATTGGAGAAGAGCCACTCATATAGGCCCCACCTTGATGTATGTATTCAATCCACGTCATCTATTTCATTTACCAACTCATTTTAGGCGTTGAGCCAAAAAATGAGGTTGATCGGAGTATCTAGTGGGCCATAGTGTTGAAAACAGTATCATTACCATTGAAATCTATCCAGATTTTTTTTACACGCTAAAAGAGGCCCGATATTGGTCTTGATAGATTTATTATGGGCTGTGGAATCCAATGGCTGGAGTAGATTCTCTTGAAGTGAGCCCTACACATGAAAAACCACGGAAAAACTACTTTTTAAAAAAAAATTATAAAAGAAAGCAGTAAGGTTGCTGTTGCCAGAGGCGCAGGCAACGCCTACTCTATTGAGCGGGCGGGCGTACGAGTAGGGTCCCACGGCTGGCCGTGTGGGCCTCACCATGATGTATATTTTGTATCCACACCATCCATAAGGTGGACCACCCCCTGAGGTGGGTCCCCTTAAAAAAAAATCAACTTGATCCAGATATCAGGTGGCCCACACCACAAGAAACAGCGGGGATTGAACTCTACCATTGAAACCCTTTTTAGGCCCACGGAAGTTTTAAATCAATATGATATTTATTTTTCCTATTCATCCAGGTCTTTGTGACCTTATCAACAGGTTGGATGGTAAGTAAACATTATGGTGGGCCCTCACGTGGAGCCCACAATGATGTATGTGTTGTACTCCCACCATCCAGGTGGATGGTGGAGTGCACGGTGATGTATGTGTTGTATTCCCACCGTCCAGCGGATGGTGGAGCCCACTATGATGTATGTGTTCTATCCACTCTGTTCACACTAGATTGTGTGTGTGGGTGTTTGTATTTATGTGTGTATATATATTATATTATATATAATATTATATATATTATATATATTATATATGTATATATGTATGATGGTGGGCCTTTATGTGGACCCCCACCATGATGCATGTGTTGCACCCAAACCGTCCATTTATTTTGTAAGCTCATATTATGGCTTGAGCTAAAAATGAGTCAGATCTATGGTTCAAGTGGGCCCACCTTGGTATGTGTATAGGGCCCATGTTGACTTATTTGTGGCCATTCATTAAGGCCCACCTTGGTGTACATATAAGGCCCATGGGATTAGGCCCATTTGACATATATAAGGCCCATGGTATTAGGCCCATGGGATAGGCCCATTTGATATATATAAGGCCCATGGGATCAGGCCCATTTGACATATATAAGGCCCATAGGATTAGGCCCATTTAACATATATAAGGCCCATGGGATTAGGCCCATTTTGATGTATTCCAAGGCTATGGGTTAAGGTCCATTGTGATGTACTCTAAGGCCCATAGGTTATAGCCCATTACAATGTACATCAGGCCCATTAATGCGGCCCACTTGCTTGATAACTAGAAAGCCCATGTGATATGGCCCATTTGATGTATTTAAGGCCCAATGGGAGGTACCTAAGGTCCATTGCAATGTGTGATTCCTCCATGGTTTGTGTAATGATGTTTTATGGCGGGCCGTGCCTTAGGAGCAATGATGGTTTGACGCCCACATTGTAAGTACAATGTTGGTTAAATGTCCGCATTGTATCTCTCCTTAGGGCCCATTGGTAAGCCCATACTAGTTGTATATAGGCCGTCGAGGCTCATTTGCATCGTAAGAGTAGTTCATTACTTTATAACATACTTAGTATAATCCCATGACTCTTGCCCATACGCATCATATGTATGCTTGATATGAGTAGTGACTGATTATAGCATATGCCATTGGGCAGACCATTTACGGGACTCGTTATGAGACAGAGTGCCCCACATGATCACGTAATACACAATGGATTGCTACATGATTTGACTGTGTGATTCATGCATCTCGTATATATGTGACTAGATCACTACACCCACTAGCGACATCAGGGCCGTGACCTCCACATGCACATCGTGGATGGACGTATTGAATACCAGAAATACTTTGTTCTAGCACTGTGGGCACTTAAGATGTCCTTGGGTGAAAGTCCCAGAACCTTTTTAGTACTAGGAGTTACTCCAATGTCTGGACCGAGTGGATACACGATGCCTGAGTGTTGAATACCAGTAGGCCGCATCTCCCACTATGTCGCGGTCAGTTAGGAGGGGGTGTGGCCTTATCCGTGTGAGTGAGGAGGCTATAAGCTAGGCTGAGTTTGACCAGCTCACAAATGAGTCCGCTATCAATGAGTCGGGTAGGTATTGGCAGACTACTGGTCAGGCGGATAGTGAGGTCTATTCCACTTGCTTGACTATGCAGCTAGGGAGGTGGCAGTTACTGCGAAGTGTATTAGACCCCAGTGATATCCAGAGGGGAACTGTACTGATATGTGTATTTGATGAGGACTGACATGTTTTCTTTACATCTCGCATATGACATTTGGCTACATAGACCTCACATCCCATGGCCTTGGTATGGCTGATAGCATTCATGGACTTACTGCATATTTCTGTATTACTTTGATATTGTACACTTGGCGTTTGCCTTGCACACACACTTACACCACCCTCTAAGCTTTTGTAAGCTTATGCACGACCGTTGCATGCAGGTAGCATTGGACAGCAGCAGCGCTGAGGCAGAAGTGTGCATCTGGCTATTTTGGAGTTTTTGATCACCTTGTATTTCCCTTTCCTATTGTACTTAAAGTTTTTGATATAGTGGATATGTGGTGTTGTTGTTTTGTGACTTAGTTATGCTTGTGGTTATGCTCCATTACACAAAAAAAAAATCATTCTGAAAATCCTCCTTATAGGATCTCAGGATCAGAATCTGGCATATGATTGTCAGGAGCTGAGAATAGGGCACTAAGGAGGTTGTCGGCACCGGATTTGATGATCGGGATTCATGTAAATCCGATTTTTGGGTTTGAGGCGTGACAATCTTAGTATGAGGATTGCTTCATCTCCGTTTTGAGAACGGCTTACGTTTTGGGCTCTAGAGCCATGTCGCTAGATAAATGCTCCCGAATTTTGAGCAGGTAGTGCAGAGGGCCCAGATCTATGAGACAGAGTGGGCTGATTCGCAGAGGGTTCATGGTCAGAGGTGAGATCGAAAGAGGAAGGCCCCCTCCGGTAGCTTTTAGCAGCAGCAACACCGGTCACACCTGAGGCATGCAGCCCCCTAGCCACCAGGGCACCAGCAACGCCTCTTGCACCACCTCAGAGGCAATTCTTGGGTACTTGTTATGGATGTGGTGAGATGGGTCACCGTAGGTGGGTGTGTCCCCACCCTCAGCAGCAGAAGCAGACGAGCCATAACAGCCTCCACCGCAGCAGCAACGACAACAGAGACCCCTGTAGCAGTAGCAGTAGCACCAGCCTCCGAGATTACAGCAGCAGATGCAACAATTTTGGCATCTACAGCAGTAGTAGCAGAGACCTCAGAGGGGATAGGCACTTCCCCAGCCGGCTTAAGGCAAATTTTATGGGGCCTAGCAGGACCCTCGATCATCCTGGGGAGTCGTTGAGGGTACCCTTCTTGTTTCTGCATGCATAGCTCATGTGTTGTTTGATTCTATTGCATCACACTCCATTTTTTTCTAGTATTTCTCCGAATCGACCTGTTTGCCATTAGAGTTTTCTTATGAGGCTTTGTCAGTATCGTGCCCTTTGGGAAGACTGCAGTGCTAGGACGATTTTGCTCATATTGCCCCATTTTGGTTGAGGATATCTTTTTGCCTCCTGATTTGTTTTTGTTGATAATGCTCGATTTTAATATCATCCTAGGCATGGATTGGCTCACCGAGTACCATGTCATGTTGGACTGCTCAGTGAGGACAATCACGTTTTGTATACCCTAGATGCCACAGTTTCAGTTTATAGTTGAGTCCAAAGGAGATCATCTTTCTTATTTGATGTCGTGTGCTACTCAAGAGTCAGTTGCTTTGAGTAACGACTAGATGCCGGTTGTCTGTGTTTTTTCCAATGTGTTCCAAGAGATTCCAGGATCACTGCCTTGCCAGTATATCGATTTTCAGGTTGATCTTGTGCCCATTTCCTCACCTATCTCAAAGGCCTCCTACCACATGGTCATCTCACCTAGTGGGCAGCTTGGTATGCAATAGAGAAAGAAATCCCTCTATTCTGAATATCCATCTGATGACCCTCCTGACTGATTTGGCGACCACCTTCTACAAGGCAGTCTAGCTTTCCTTGTTTTTTCCCCAAATTGTTGTCTTTCTCCAATATTTTAACAAATTATCCTCTGCTTTTATTTCTTATTTCAGGCTGTCCCTACCCTTTTAGCCACCCGCTTATCATTTCGACGAGTGGGGGAGGAAAACGAGAAGACAAAGGCTGCACTCCAAGCCAAGGTCACTGAGGCTGAGACCCTCCAATGGGATTTGCAGAAATCTGGGGAGTAGCAGGTTGCTCTGAATATCCAGTTGGACGAAGCCCAGCGGAAGGAAGCCACGACATGGGTTAAGTTGGAGGGTGTAAGTGCTAGGATGTTGAGCACACATAGGTTGTTATATTTCGTGAGATAAAACCACTTTAAGAGAGAAAATCAAGCTCAAAATCAGTTTATGTTCAAGAGAAGATCAAGCTCAAGATCCACTTTTGTTCAAGAAAAGATCTGAAAGTGCCCTGGTTTGTCAAAATACGTGAGTGTTAAGTCAGTCTTCAAGTGAGCCTCCAGATGAAGATTACATGATTAAGATCTCAACCAAGAAGAAGCTTGAGTATTCCAAATAGATAAATGAAGCCTCACTTCCCTAACCAAACCCCTAAGGTAAATGACCCCCATTTAACTTATCCTTACCTTCAATTCATTGAAAAACATTTTTGGTAAGCTTAAGTGTTGAACACTTAGAATGTTAGAGGAGTAAAACATGAACTACAGAGGTAAAATCGATTGCATCGATTTGTAATCGAAGTCATTTTCTATTTTATCAAACATGGTTCGATTGCATAAAAAATATGGCCCATTCTGTACAACAACAAAAGAACCATCTACTAAGAAATTTTGATTATATCGAATGGAGTTCGATATTATCGAAATTCAAATTTCGATAGAATCGAACCCTATTCGATGACATCAACTTAGGTCACTCCCCCATCTACACAGAAAACATTCTGAAACTGTTCATCGATATAATCGAGTCACCTTCGATTACATCGAGAGTAAGTTCTCCATTATATTAAAGCATTTTTAATTACATCAAAATTAAGGAACATTTTGTTCAACAAACCACATAAGAAAATACTTCTCTTCGATCATATCGAATACAATTCGATTATGTCGAAATTCAAAATTCGATAGCATCGAATATGAGGATAAAATCTTCCAGCAACCAAAGGTAATTTTCTGAAGGAAATCCGATTAGAGGTCAAATACAAAGTTCTCCTCACTATTTTCACAACGAATGTGTACCCCAAAGGCAAAAATCATGGAGACTCAACACCATTCATGGCAGGGATTCTATATTCTGTTGATACAAGGCAACGCCTATGTTTTTCATTAATTATACTACATCATATTGCAATTCTTGTCTCTAGTACATGATACACAAGTGACACGAGCCAAACTCAGAAACTGGGCTCACAAAATTCTTGATTGCTGAATCCGGTACCGATAGCCTCTGTAGTATCCCATTCTCGGCTCCCAACTCCCATATGCCAGATTTCGATCCTCGAATCCTACAAGGAGGATTTTCTAATGTACATTTATCTCATAAGAAGCATAACCACAAGTCTACCCAAATCACAAAGGCAACACCATCATCACATATCCACTAATATAAACAGTTGAATACAGTGTTGAAAGGAAAATACATATATTATTAATCAAAGCTGAGAAGACAGTTGCACGCTCCAAGCTCAATGCTTTTGCAACCTAACGCCACTTGCACGCATCTATCGTGCATAAGCTTATAGAAAGCTTAGAGGGTGTTGTAAGTGTTTGCATAAGGTAAGTACCAAGAATGTAATATTAGAGCAATGTGGAAACATGCTGGTAAGTCCAAAAACATGATAGACCAATATCATATACTGAAGATACAATATAATATGCAAATCCTGACGAGTCCACGAATACCATCAACTTCATCTATGTCATATAAATGTAGAAACATAACAACCCAAAATGCTATATGCTGTGGATGTAATGCAATATGCAAATCCTAGCAAGTCCATTATACTAAACATAGTAAACCAAATGCTATGTGCTGAGGATGCAATGCAATATACGGTGCGAATGAAATGACCAAACTGGAGTGTGAAGTCGTGATGATAGTACGTAGTATTGCAAGTTATGGGGTCCGTCAGAAGGGACTTCTATCCAAACTATTCCCATACCTAAGTTTGGATAGCTAGACTCAATGTGGTAAACTCCTGATCTCAGATTGGTCGCGCACCCAAACTGAAATCCTGGACAATGTGAAGGTACACACAATGACTTGATTGCACACCATCAGCCCGAGTGGATAGTGAATGAATGAATGAATGAGTCAAATGGAGAGTACACAATTCCTACTCATCGGGGTCTAGTATACTCCACAATGGCTGCTGCCTCCTTAGCCACACAATTAGAGAGTGGAAAAGACCTCACTATCTACTTAGCTAGTAATCTGCTAATACCTACCTGGCTCGTCGATAGCGAATCCATTTACGAGATGGTCAAACTTAACCTAGCTTACAGCCCCCTCACTAGGGCGAATAAGGCCATAACCCATTCTAACCGACCACGACATAGTGGGAGACGCCACCTACTGGTATTCGGCACTCGGGCGCTCATGTATCCACTAGGTCTAGATATTGGAGTATACTTCGATACCAAGAGGATTCTGATACTCTCACTCAAGGACAACCTATGTACCCATAGTGCTAGAACCAAATATTTCTAGTATCCAATCTAGTCAACCACGATGAACCTGTGGAGGCTACGGCCCTGATATTGTTAGGGTACCAAGTGATCATGTAACACAAATACAAGATGCATGAGTCATACCATCCAGTCATGCGTTAAAGCTGTGCGTGCCAAGTGATGATCTGGGGTAACTTCGTCTCTTAAGGAGTCCCCTAAATAACTCATCTCAACAGTAATGCTATGATCAACCATTCCTCACAACATGCATATAGATGATGTGTATGGACATGTGACAAGAGGTAATACTAAGCATGTTATATAATGATGATGCACTCTCCTCATATTAAGGATGAGCCTAAATGGCTTATATCAGGAATGGGCCTAACGAGGCCTAAAGGAAGGTCACAATGTGAACATTTAACCATCATTGCCCATCAATGTGGACATTCAACCAACATTGCTCCTAAGGAGTGACTCTAATAAGACCAAACATATAGTGGGCCCATGGCCTCACATAAGGGCCTCATACACAGTATAATGGGCTGCATACAATCTTAATGGGCCGCATACAATCACAATGGGCCTTTTACAATCACGATGGGCCTTACATAAAGGTCTCATACATTACAATGGGCCGCATCACATAGGCCTAATACACATCACACGGGACGCATCACATGGCCTTATATACATCACAATGGGCCGCATCACGATGAGCCATATACAATTTCAATGAGATGCATCATGGTGGGCCTTATACAATCTTAATAGGCCACATCCCATGGGCCTAAAATATATCATAATAGGCCGCATTACATGGGCTTCAAATACATTACAATGGGTCGCATATATGGGCCACACAAATATCATATTGGGCCACATATATGGGCCATACAAACATCATATTGGGCTCCACATATGGGCCACACAAACTTCATATTGGGCCTCACTGAATGGGCCATATATACATCACAATGGGCCGCATTCATAGACTAGTATACATCTCATTGGGCCTCACATATGGGCCTAATGGACCAGCCCATGGTTCAAGAAAAATGAATGGGAAGCCTAGATATTCAGCGCATTTCATCAGGGTGGGCCATTACCCTAGATGGCGTGGGTTAGAACACATACGTTTAGGCCCCATGGATGCATAGTGTGGATATACATCAAGATAGGGTCCACATCCAACTAGATCGAATGGTATAGATGAAATATGTACAGGATGGTGGGCTTGTATAGTGTAGGCGGGCCAAGCACATGCAGTAAGTGGGCCCTACGCCATCAAAACAGGTAGATAGCGCAGATATGAAATACACGCATCGAGGTGAGCCCCACCATCCGGTGGGCTAGATGGTGCGGATATATAATACATTTATCATGGTGGGGCCATGTCAATCACGTGATGGATGGTGTGAATATACAACACGTCCTTAAAGTGGGCCCCACCCCAACAAATGGATGGTTAGCATAGATGAAACACATACATCATGGAGTCCTGTGGGACCCATGATCTGGACGTACGGCTTGGATATAATACATACATCCAAGGTAGGCTCCACAACACATCATCAAGGTGAGCCCCACCCATCCAGAAATAAATGGACGGTGCAGCTGTAAGACAAACATTAAGGTGGTGTCCCACAGTCCAGAGTGTAGGATGGTGAGGATCAAACCCATACGTCATGGAGGTGGGTCTCATGTCCATCTCACCTACGGACAACGTGTACGAAGCACATACATAAAAGGTGGGTTCCACCGTCCTCAGCTGGACGGTGGATTCCACACGTGCAGAGAGGCAGGCCCCACATGCTCTGGACAGTCTGGATGACCCAATGTCCAAAATACTGGAATGGTGTGGATATAACATATACATTTGGTGGGCCCCACCATCCCAAACAGCTGGATGGTGGGGACAGAATACATAAATCAAGGTGGGTCCACGTAAGTGTGGCCCACCAGTTGAATCACACTAATATTTGTGTTTTCTCTTCTGTCTAGACAAGTTGGATGTTCTACTGACGAATGGGCCGGATGGATATTTCATCAAGGTGGCCCTACGTTCATCAAAACGAATGGATAGACTGGATGGCACGCATACGTGGTGGGGTCCACAGAAGGGTGGGCCACCCCATGGACCTGTGTCTTCCTTCTTCCAAGCTCGTCTAGACAAGTGGGCCTACTTGCAGGATGATCAGTTTAGCACCAAGGTGGGCCCTAGCTGCTGAACGAACTGTGTGGATCAAATGCACATATATGAAGGTGGATCCCCACCATCCATTGTTGGATGGTGGACTTCATACAATCATCAGTTGGGGTCCACATCAGTGTGGCCCACAAGCATTGAAGCAGGATGATATTTATGTTTTTCCTTTAATCAGGTCTATCTAAACGGACTGCCAGGTGGGCCCACTCGGTGGATGCCTTGGGTAAAATATGTCTATCATTAGGTGGGTCATACAATCAGGGAAGAGAGAGAGAGAGAGAGAGAGAGAGAGAGAGAGAGAGAGAGATAAAGAGACTTGTGAAGGGAAGGGACCCTGCCACTATGGGTCCGCCCTAGATTCCATATAATACACACATCAAGTGGGTCTCACCACAAGTGGCCCACAAATAGAAATCAACAGAGGAGATCCGAAGATCACCCACCGATTTCGCTTCTTCTAGGCTCTTTGGACTCCTTAGCTCCTAAGCTTTCCCTTTGATGGTGGAAGATGAGGATTGAAAGGTGGAGATGAGAGATTAGAGGGGTAGGAAGTGGGCCACACCTAGCTTCTTTCTCTCCTTGGAAGACCTTGGACGGTTACTTTCTTGTTTGCTTGGGAGTGAAGAGAGAAATGAGAGAGAGTGATATAAGGAGAGACGGATGGGTAATGGATGGAGTGATGGGTGATGAGTGGTATGGGTTGTGTAAGAGAGAGTTGACTTTGAGGATGACTTGTGTACTTGGGGATGGATAAAGTGATGGGTTATACTTTAATTGATTAATATGATTAGTTGTAGATATTCTCTCGAGATTCACAACACGTGGAGTTTCTTCAAAATATACGCAGGCCCATAACTCCTGGCCTGGGTATCGCATCGACGTGCAAGATGCGACATTGTGACCGCGGTGATGGCACGATCATAAGGGTATAAGTTTTAGGTTGAGTCGACTTAGTTACACAAGATGCAACTTAGGGTCGCATGTAAACGCATATTATAAGTTGAGAGTCATCAAAATTTGATAATGAGGATCGGGGGAGTCTACAGAACAGTATGGATTAGGATATGAGTCTTACAGCTCTCCTCTCCTAATAAAAATTTCATCCTCAAAATTTACTATCACTTATGAGAAAGCAAGGGAAGAGGAAGTATCGACATATATATAATAATTAATACCATACAAGGCATAATCAATCTACAAACAAATGGAGATAGCACTCTCTAATCTTATCCTCGCGGTCTTAAGATGCCTCCTCAACAGAATGGTGACCCTAACTTAACTTTGGATCCCGGATCATAAACGATCAAAATTGGAATACAATGCAACCTCACAATCTTAACGATAGGGAGCTCTGTCAGAAAATTTCTAAGTTATTCGAACTCATGGATTTAATAATTCTGAGTTCTCAACAATCTACAGTGAAGGGTAGTTATTAGTAGATATGTGATGCTATCCTCATGTATTCCCAAGTTTTGCTTTGATACCAACTTCTATCACGCTCCAAATTCAAAAACCGCTCTCATAAAATTTCTGATTGAAGAATCTGGTGCCGACAGCCTCCGTCATACCCCATTCTTAGCTCCTAGCACCCATACACCAGATTTCGATCCTGGAATCCTATAAGGAGGATTTTCCAATGTACGTTTATCTCGTAAGAAGTATAACCACAAGTTTACCCAAATCACAAAGCCCATATCATCATCACATGTCTACTAATATAAACTATTGAATGCAGTGCTGAAAGGGAAATATATATATCAATAATTAAAGATCCAGAAGACAACTGCATGCTCTAAGCTCAACGCTGCTGTGACCTAACGCCACTTGCACGCATCTATCACGAATAAGCTAATAGAAAGCTCAGAGGGTGGTGTAAGTATATGCGCAAGGTAAGTGCCAAGAATGCAATATCAAAGCAATGCAAAAACATGCTGGTAAGTCTAAAAACATAATAAACCAATATCATATATTAAGGATGCAATACAATATGCAAATCCTGATGAGTTCACGAATACCATCAACTTCATCTAGGCCACATAAATGCAGAAAATAATAGCCCAAAATGCTATATGTCACAAATGTAATGCAATATGCAGATCTTGGCAAGTCCATAATATCAAGTATAGTAAACCAAATGCTATGTGTTAAGGATGCAATGCAATATGCGGTGCGAATGACATGACCAAACTGGAGTGTGAAGTTGGGATGATAGTACGTAGTATTGCAGGCTATGGGGTCCGTCACAAGGGACTTATATCCAAACTAGTCCTATACCTAAGTTTGGATAGCTAAACTCAATGTGGTAAACTCCTGATCTCAGGTCGGTTATGTGCCCTAACCGAAATCATGGCCACTGCGAAGGTACACATGATGACTTGATTACGGACCACCAGCCCAACTGGATAGTGAATGAATGAATAAATGAGGCAATTGTTGAGTACACAATTTTAACTCAGTAAGTTCACATATTAGTATATCTCATTTCTATGATATCACCAGGGTCTAGTACACTCCACAATGGTTGCTGCCTCCTTAGTTGTACAACCAATGAGTGGAAAAGAGCTCATTATCCGCCTACCCAGTAGTCTACCAATACCTACCTGGATCGTCGATAGTGAACCCATTTACAAGCTGGTCAAACTCAGCCTAGCTTTCAGCCCTCTCACTTGGGCTGATAAGGCTATACCCCCTTCCAACTGACCACGACACAGTGAGAGATGCCGCCTAATGGTATTCAGCACTCGGGTGCTCATGTATCCACTCGATCTAAACATGGGAGTATCCTTTGGTACCAAGAGGATTTTAAGACTCTCACCCAAGGACATCCTATGTGCCCACAATGCTAGAACCAAATATTTTTGGTATCCCATCTAGTCATCCACGCTGAACCTATAGAGGCCATAACCCTAATATCAATAGGGCACCAAGTGATCTTATCATACAAATGAGAGATGCATGAGTCATACCATGCAGTCATGTGTCAAACCTGTGCGTGCCACCTGATCATGTGGGGTAACTCCGTCTCTTAAAGAGTCCCCTAAATAACTCAGCTCAACGGTAATGCTATGATTAACCATTCCTCACAACAGGCATACAGATGATGCATATGGACATGTGACATGAGGTAATACTAACATTTTATATGATGATGATGTACTCTCCTTGTAACACCCCGAATTTTGGCCAATCTGGGATTTGACGTCCTTAGGCAATGGGTCAACTAAAACACCTGGAAAATCGCTCAGAACCCAATTTCATAGCCAAAGAAACTACTTAGGATTAATTCCTATGGAAATTTAGCGTAAGTTAGCTAGCGCAACGCTGGAGTAGCTGGGAAACAGTCCCTGATCACTTTAAATACATTCTACAAGACCCAAATCGAGTAGAACGTATGACTCCATAATACTCTATAACCTCGGATCAAACTCTAAGCAGGTTTGTTCTCTGGACCACTTTGAATTCTTGTATTAGATTTAGACCGCGCGTCGAAAGTCCGTTACTTCCTATCTTAGACCGTTAGAACCGCCCAGCTGGACTTGACAATCATTTCAAAAATCAAGTCAAACCGATAATCATAGACTATTTCATTGAGCCCGGACTGAAGAGACCGCGAATAGGGACAGAATTGGAATTTCAAATTCAAATCTGGCACACGACTTGACACGTCAGTATTGAGCGTTCTGACCGTCAGAATTCATCCAGATTACACCCTCGGATCAGGAAAAATTTCTATTTATTATTATGAGACTTCCAGCCCTGATCTACGTGCGGTGACCGCTGAACTGAAACTGGTCCGCCACGTGCGACCTGCGAATCCTGCCGGACTGAAAACTTAATGCGGGCTAGATCTGGTACGCATGAGCTTAAGTCCGATCGCATTCGACCAGGGGACCATCAGAAATCATCTTTTGGACCGAAACAGCCCCGCTTTGGTTAAGCATCAAGTGAACTTTGTTCCCGAGCCTATTCCGGCCATTTTTAAGCTTATAAAAGGGGTTGAAACCCTCTCATATCTCTCCCATCCGAATTTGGGAAAAGTCCTAGATTGAGGGAGAGAAAAGGTGAGAGATTGTGAGAGAGGTGGGAGAGAATTTCCTGCTGCTGGTGCTACCTGCTACACGTGTTTAAGCCACGCGATTCCTCCACGTTTTCAGGTAAGAAATAGCCCTAGAAGTTGCTGATTTGATGTTTCTTCTGTTCTATAGCTTGATAGTTAGTAAATCTCGTAAAACAGGTTCTCTTATCGCTGTAGACGAAGCGTATACGCTCCGTTCGAATTTCAACATCCATAAGAGACAAGGTGCGGATTTTAGACGCTTTGATTGACTGTTTCCAAAGCTTTCAATGTCGTTTAATAGTAGATTCTTGACGGCAACGCCATTTGACATGTACAACATGCTGTCCGTTTCCTGTTTCGTTAATCAACGAAGAATATGAGATTTAGGGCATTTTAGTCATTTGTAGCAAGTACCGTTTTCATTCATAGTTTGCTGATGTGATTGACATGAATTGTTGTCGCATTAGAATGTTAGGAATGCGTGCATAATTAGTTTGGCAAAGAGATTCGCCTAAATGCGCATTTCGGGTCGACATACTATATGCAGACTCAAGTGTGTAGTGTAAGTGTTTGTATAAATGCTTGTATTAGTATGTATTGAATTAAATGGTGTTATGAATTAATTTGAGATTGATTTCTCAATTAATATATTGATGTAAATGATTTCCTACATGTTAGCCGTATGTACGATTTCATTATATGTATGAAATACATATGTCTGATGTTGCACTTAAGTGGTATGCTATAACATGTACTTGATGATTTCATTATGGTTTAGTTGAGATTGAATTCTCAATTAATAGGCTAATGGAGAGGATTTCCTATATGTTGGCGATATGCATAATTTCATTATATGTGTGAGAGACATGTGTAGGATGATTTACTTAAGTTGTACGTTATAACAGGTGTTAACATGCTCACATGGTTGTATTTCATTTCCATTACTCTTACATGAATGCTGACATGATTCCATGATTGTTTGGGACTATACTTAGTCCAGGCAGTCGGTAACCGAGCGAATTCGTGGTTAGTTTATCTTCGCCAGGAACGACGCGTCGATGAACGCGAGCCGTGTTCTGGAGTTGGCGGCAGTGGTTAGGCCACACGAAGTGTTTTACGCACTTCATGTCGTCAACTTGAGATGCGATCGCGCTAGTCGAGCCCGTCAAGTAACCCGACTGGCCATTGTATGTTCACCCTGCATGAGTCATAACTGCTTGAACCTAGGATACTGAACTTACCATTGTAAACCCTGTTAACCATGGTACCTTGATCCACAAAGACTCATGAGCCGGGCATGGTGGTATGGGACACCGTGGTCGAGCTGTCGGCCTACGCTGGGGCCACAAACCTCCCCGTAGTGACCAGTGAGCACCTAGACTCGTGAGCAGATTATGGTGGTATGGGACACTATATTCTAGCTGTCGGCCTACACTGATCAGGCAACGAGTCCTTTGTAGTGACCGCGAGCGTATTCTGAGTCTGCGGGAGGCGACGACCCTTCAGTAGCAGTAGAGTACAGTAGGCCTTTATTGATAAGGTGATGGGGGAGCGGAGCAACGAGTGCGTGCAACAGCCCTGGCAGCCCTTGCAGCGACCTACAAAATATACATCGTATGAGATTACTAGGAGTGACGACCCTAGACAGGATCTGTGTTGGGATTGATACAAGGGAAGTACCTTAGTTTCCCAATCCTGCTGTTTGAATGGACTAATAATAACCCGAAAATCATATCACCATAGCATTGCATGTGCCTGGAAGATGTGGAGCACTCTAGGGAGTGTGGCATGCTGCGGTCGTAAGATGTTGCCGCATGAGGGTGATCGTCGGTGAGGGCATACATCACGTCATGTCATAATTGCATTAACAACAGTATTAGGATTGTTTGATTTACTGCTTTACTATTATCGCATGATTGATTTGATAACATGTTAATCCTTGCTCTATTATTCCACTGAGTTAGCTACTCACTCCCACGTTACGGGACGGTGTTCCTGAACACCCACCAGACTTTTTGTGATTGCAGATGACGGCGCAGCCTATGAGGCGGAGTTGGACTTGATGATGAGGAGGAGGATCCCTCCTTTATGCGTGTTCTGATTGACGGGATTATAGGGAGGTTGATTAGATACTTTGACACTTGTCATTTTATATTTTTAGCGCACTCATGTATATTCGTTTTGTCTACTTTTGGAGTATACATGTATGTATATAACCTGGTAACATATCCACACTCTGGAGGCATACAACAGTTTATATATGTTATACATACTATCACAGTCTTCCGCTTGTTAATTTAACTGTCTCTGGAGTATGATATGCTGTTCTAGCTTAATCTCACTCATGTTTAATACGTTATCATAGACAACATTCAATCATACATATCTATGTTGCATAAATAACATTTTGGAACTCGGGAGTTGGGTTTTTGCTCGACCCCCCGATTTTCGGGATGTTATAGATGGTATCAGAGCATGATTTGGATTAAACCGGGCCTGGGTTATGGTCACGCGACGTACGCTGTCGCTTCCTTTGACTTAGGTGGGTGCGAGAAGGGTCTAGAAACATTTCCAGGACCGCAGATTCACCATTAGGCAAAGTCTATTCGGATCGATCGCACGATCGAGTCTGTAACGCATCTCGGGTCGCGTAAAGCAACCCGAATAGCTTCTGAGCCGTAGGAAGTCGGGTTGAGACGTCCTAAGAACGATTTTAAACCTGCAAAGGTAAATTCTTGGGCCGTGGGATGACCACGACTCCTGTATTCAATCGTCAGGGCTTAAAAACCCCGTTTCACCGAAAATCTTCAAAATTCTTCCTCTCACCACCCCAATCTTCAATTATTTCTTATCCATTTCATGTTAGGCATCAATACTAATGTGAAAATAACATAAAATCCTACTTTCATAAAATTTTACAGTGAATAGTAAAATTTCATGAAAAATGGCCATAAGGCCATTCTAACTTCACTTTCGTTAGTAACTAATGGGTTAGACGGATGTAATAGATCCTTCTACCCCAAAATCATATGCTGCATGATAGGGTTTTGTATTCGGGATTGAAGATTGGCCCCGAAAAGCCTTGAATGGATGTTACAAATGTTTTGGCCTCCCTAGGGCAATCTACAATGAACCAAAGTGTGAAGCATACATTTTTAGAATCCCTAGGGCAAGGGGAACCCATCCCATATGTCCTCAGTGGCCAGTTTGCAACTTCACCGGCGATGCCATCGCCGGTTCGGCGATGCATCGCCGGTCAAACTCTTCGAATGGGTCTGATCTTTGGGCTGGAGGAGTTTGGGGGCTAGGGTAGTCCCCTGGTATGTGGTCCATACCTTGAAACTCCCTAAAAGATGTACTTCCTTCACAAAAGTCCCCTTCCCTAGCCCCATTTTCATTTTCTTGCTGTCCTAACCCAAAACCGTGGTTCCAAACCACCCCTAGATCCATTTCCTGCCAAAAAAGATCACCCTCCATCGTTCCTTTGAAGTTGGCAGCCCTCCCTCTTGAAGGTTTCGTCCGTTGGAGCTCCTAAAACTCCCAAATCGAGCTGAATTCGTGAGGTGCTCCATTCTCCTTTTTCATTTCCATTTCTCTCTGAAAATACATCCTAGGGGAGCTTGAAGCATCCCTCTACAATGCCTAGATTTCGTTCTGTCCATTTGGGCAACCATTTCCCTGCATTTCCTCCTCCTTCCATGGCTATTGTTAAGGCTGTTTCAGCCTTTTCCTCACTTTCCATCGTCCTCTCTCTCATGTCCCTTTTATTTGACCCTCAGACTCGTGGAAACTTGCTTACCTATCCCATTTCTCCACGTTATTCGCTTGTTTGATTACTGTTTTGAAATTTCTGTGTTTTGTGTTGTTAGGTAGAAAATATGTTTGTGTTGTGGTTTGAGCTTAATATAGCTAAAAATTGTTGGATGGAGTGCATGCCGTTCATTTTTTTTGTTAGGTATTGTCCCTAGATTGGGAGTATTGGAACTCCCGAGATTCAGCCTACAAATTAATTTTTATCCCAACCCACCCTCCTACAAAGCATGCCACTCCCGATCCCAACATGGGATTAGGAATGTAGTTTCGTTTCATAGACCCTTGGCGTTTTGGACCTAGTGTTAGCACTCCTAGATTTGAAGGATCTGACGACATAAGAAATCCAATTCCAGTTAGACAAACCTTGACCCTAAGCGATAGAAGAATTCCCTGTAGTAGAAATGGAATGGAAAGCCATTTACCGTATAATCTTAGGCTTTGGATTATAGCTACAGAGTTATAGACTAGGCTACTAGTTATCTTAGGCAGTGTAAGGCCTATATATGCTAAGGGATAGTAGGTTAGATTTGGTTGGAATGGGACTTCCTTCCTTCGATAAATCCCCTTATGACTTATAGACTTCTGTTGTTACCCATAGGAAGGAACCATACGCTCTCAGGGAACATTTATAACTCCCTCAGATTGAACTTAGAATGTACTAGCACACCCCTTAGAATTGCCTTCCCCAAGGACTTATTGCATTCGGGAATGCGGAATAAAGGAACTACATGCAAGCGATGTATTCGCGGTTTGAATCGACTTCTTAATCCTAGTGGTTACCAATAAATCCAATGCTCTGATCAAGCAGAGGATCGGCGTCGACTCGGATTAAGAACTGATACAACGCATTTTCTGTCCTGATTAGACAGAAGGTTCAACGTATCTGGCTTAGACCCACTACACAACCTTTCTTCTGTGATGGCCCAACCACCTACAACCAAACAGGATCACATTGTCTTTGGGAAATGGCGAGGACTTAAAGCTAGTAGAGAACTAGATATCTTGCCACCAACTCATACCTACCCCTGAACTCAACCACTATAGAGCTTAGGCTTGTCTCTATCACCATAGATACCAATGCCATAGAACACATCATTAGCAAGGAAAACCATGTCGAGAAAGGTTGTTTCCATTTTAGGTCAAGGATAGCTCCTAAGTTGCGCCTCGTTCTGATATACGGATCGATGCTAAGATTCTTCAACCTTAAGTAAAACTAAGTTTTAAGGGAGGTAGAACGTATTGAGTCCAATCCAGTTAGGTTAGTGAGCGCTACCGTTTGATCAGAGTGGCGCACCGGAAGAGTGGTTGGCCTCTTTCCCACTAGCCCAAGATCGAAACCTTTGAGTTCGGATATACATACGATTATGTTATTAAATAGGATTTGAACCTTTCTTAGAGAAAGTACTCCTTGCTCTTTGCCAATGTCGGAGACGACATTGTGTTTTAAGGGGGGTAGATTGTAACACCCCGAATTTTGGCCAATCTGGGATTTGACGTCCTTAGGCAATGGGCCAACTAAAACACCTGGAAAATCGCTCAGAACCCAATTTCATAGCCAAAGAAACCACTTAGGATTAATTCCTATGGAAATTTAGCGTAAGTTAGCTAGCGCAACGCTGGAGTAGCTGGGAAACAGTCCCTGATCACTTTAAATACATTCTACAAGACCCAAATCGAGTAGAACGTATGACTCCATAATACTCTATAACCTCGGATCAAACTCTAAGCGGGTTTATTCTCTGGACCACTTTGAATTCTTGTATTAGATTTAGACCGCGCGTCGAAAGTCCGTTACTTCCTATCTTAGACCGTTAGAACCGCCCAGCTGGACTTGACAATCATTTCGAAAATCAAGTCAAACCGATAATCATAGACTATTTCATTGAGCCCGGACTGAAGAGACCACGAATAGGGACAGAATTGGAATTTCAAATTCAAATCTGGCACACGACTTGACACGTCAGTATTGAGCGTTCTGACCGTCAGAATTCATCCAGATTACACCCTCGGATCAGGAAAAATTTCTATTTATTATTATGAGACTTCCAGCCCTGATCTACGTGCGGTGACCGCTGAACTGAAACTGGTCCGCCACGTGCGACCTGCGAATCCTGCCGGACTGAAAACTTAATGCGGGCTAGATCTGGTACGCATGAGCTTAAGTCCGATCGCATTCGACCAGGGGACCACCAGAAATCATCTTTTAGACCGAAACAGCCCCGCTTTGGTTAAGCATCAAGTGAACTTTGTTCCCGAGCCTATTCCGGGCATTTTTAAGCTTATAAATGGGGTTGAAACCCTCTCATATCTCTCCCATCCGAATTTGGGAAAAGTCCTAGATTGAGGGAGAGAAAAGGTGAGAGATTGTGAGAGAGGTGGGAGAGAATTTCCTGCTGCTGGTGCTACCTGCTACACGTGTTTAAGCCACGCGATTCCTCCACGTTTTCAGGTAAGAAATAGCCCTAGAAGTTGCTGATTTGATGTTTCTTCTGTTCTATAGCTTGATAGTTAGTAAATCTCGTAAAACAGGTTCTCTTATCGCTGTAGACGAAGCGTATACGCTCCGTTCGAATTTCAACATCCATAAGAGACAAGGTGCGGATTTTAGACGCTTTGATTGACTGTTTCCAAAGCTTTCAATGTCGTTTAATAGTAGATTCTTGACGGCAACGCCATTTGACATGTACAACATGCTGTCCGTTTCCTGTTTCGTTAATCAACGAAGAATATGAGATTTAGGGCATTTTAGTCATTTGTAGCAAGTACCGTTTTCATTCATAGTTTGCTGATGTGATTGACATGAATTGTTGTCGCATTAGAATGTTAAATGCGCATTTCGGGTCGACATACTATATGCAGACTCAAGTGTGTAGTGTAAGTGTTTGTATAAATGCTTGTATTAGTATGTATTGAATTAAATGGTGTTATGAATTAATTTGAGATTGATTTCTCAATTAATATATTGATGTAAATGATTTCCTACATGTTAGCCGTATGTACGATTTCATTATATGTATGAAATACATATGTTTGATGTTGCACTTAAGTGGTATGCTATAACATGTACTTGATGATTTCATTATGGTTTAGTTGAGATTGAATTCTCAATTAATAGGCTAATGGAGAGGATTTCCTATATGTTGGCGATATGCATAATTTCATTATATGTGTGAGAGACATGTGTAGGATGATTTACTTAAGTTGTACGTTATAACAGGTGTTAACATGCTCACATGGTTGTATTTCATTTCCATTACTCTTACATGAATGCTGACATGATTCCATGATTGTTTGGGACTATACTTAGTCCAGGCAGTCGGTAACCGAGCGAATTCGTGGTTAGTTTATCTTCGCCAGGAACGACGCGTCGATGAACGCGAGCCGTGTTCTGGAGTTGGCGGCAGTGGTTAGGCCACACGAAGTGTTTTACGCACTTCATGTCGTCAACTTGAGATGCGATCGCGCTAGTCGAGCCCGTCAAGTAACCCGACTGGCCATTGTATGTTCACCCTGCATGAGTCATAACTGCTTGAACCTAGGATACTGAACTTACCATTGTAAACCCTGTTAACCATGGTACCTTGATCCACAAAGACTCATGAGCCGGGCATGGTGGTATGGGACACCGTGGTCGAGCTGTCGGCCTACGCTGGGGCCACAAACCTCCCCGTAGTGACCAGTGAGCACCTAGACTCGTGAGCAGATTATGGTGGTATGGGACACTATATTCTAGCTGTCGGCCTACACTGATCAGGCAACGAGTCCTTTGTAGTGACCGCGAGCGTATTCTGAGTCTGCGGGAGGCGACGACCCTTCAGTAGCAGTAGAGTACAGTAGGCCTTTATTGATAAGGTGATGGGGGAGCGGAGCAACGAGTGCGTGCAACAGCCCTGGCAGCCCATGCAGCGACCTACAAAATATACATCGTATGAGATTACTAGGAGTGACGACCCTAGACAGGATCTGTGTTGGGATTGATACAAGGGAAGTACCTTAGTTTCCCAATCCTGCTGTTTGAATGGACTAATAATAACCCGAAAATCATATCACCATAGCATTGCATGTGCCTGGAAGATGTGGAGCACTCTAGGGAGTGTGGCATGCTGCGGTCGTAAGATGTTGCCGCATGAGGGTGATCGTCGGTGAGGGCATACATCACGTCATGTCATAATTGCATTAACAACAGTATTAGGATTGTTTGATTTACTGCTTTACTATTATCGCATGATTGATTTGATAACATGTTAATCCTTGCTCTATTATTCCACTGAGTTAGCTACTCACTCCCACGTTACGGGACGGTGTTCCTGAACACCCACCAGACTTTTTGTGATTGCAGATGACGGCGCAGCCTATGAGGCGGAGTTGGACTTGATGATGAGGAGGAGGATCCCTCCTTTATGCGTGTTCTGATTGACGGGATTATAGGGAGGTTGATTAGATACTTTGACACTTGTCATTTTATATTTTTAGCGCACTCATGTATATTCGTTTTGTCTACTTTTGGAGTATACATGTATGTATATAACCTGGTAACATATCCACACTCTGGAGGCATACAACAGTTTATATATGTTATACATACTATCACAGTCTTCCGCTTGTTAATTTAACTGTCTCTGGAGTATGATATGCTGTTCTAGCTTAATCTCACTCATGTTTAATACGTTATCATAGACAACATTCAATCATACATATCTATGTTGCATAAATAACATTTTGGAACTCGGGAGTTGGGTTTTTGCTCGACCCCCCGATTTTCGGGATGTTATAGATGGTATCAGAGCATGATTTGGATTAAACCGGGCCTGGGTTATGGTCACGCGACGTACGCTGTCACTTCCTTTGACTTAGGTGGGTGCGAGAAGGGTCTAGAAACATTTCCAGGACCGCAGATTCACCATTAGGCAAAGTCTATTCGGATCGATCGCACGATCGAGTCTGTAACGCATCTCGGGTCGCGTAAAGCAACCCGAATAGCTTCTGAGCCGTAGGAAGTCGGGTTGAGACGTCCTAAGAACGATTTTAAACCTGCAAAGGTAAATTCTTGGGCCGTGGGATGACCACGACTCCTGTATTCAATCGTCAGGGCTTAAAAACCCCGTTTCACCGAAAATCTTCAAAATTCTTCCTCTCACCACCCCAATCTTCAATTATTTCTTATCCATTTCATGTTAGGCATCAATACTAATGTGAAAATAACATAAAATACTACTTTCATAAAATTTTACAGTGAATAGTAAAATTTCATGAAAAATAGCCATAAGGCCATTCTAACTTCACTTTCGTTAGTAACTAATGGGCTAGATGGATGTAATAGATCCTTCTACCCCAAAATCATATGCTGCATGATAGGGTTTTGTATTCGGGATTGAATATTGGCCCCGAAAAGCCTCGAATGGATGTTACAAATGTTTTGGCCTCCCTAGGGCAATCTACAATGAAATAAAGTGTGAACCATACCTTTTTGGAATCCCTAGGGCAAGGGGAACCCATCCCATATGGCCTCAGTGGCCAGTTTGCAACTTCACCGGTTCGGCGATGCATCGCCGGTCAAACTCTTCGAATGGGTCTGATCTTTGGGCTGGAGGAGTTTGGGGGCTAGGGTAGTCCCCTGGTATGCGGTCCGTACCTTGAAACTCCATAAAAGATGTACTTCCTTCACAAAAGTCCCCTTCCCTAGCCCCATTTTCGTTTTCTTGCTGTCCTAACCCAAAACCGTGGTTCCAAACCACCCCTAGATCCATTTCCTACCAAAAAAGATCACCCTCCATCGTTCCTTTGAAGTTGGCAGCCCTCCCTCTTGAAGGTTTCGTCCGTTGGAGCTCCTAAAACCCCCAAATCGAGCTGAATTCGTGAGGTGCTCCATTCCCCTTTTTCATTTCCATTTCTCTCTGAAAATACATCCTAGGGGAGCTTGAAGCATCCCTCTACAATGCCTAGATTTCGTTCTGTCCATTTGGGCAACCATTTCCCTGCATTTCCTCCTCCTTCCATGGCTATTGTTAAGGCTGTTTCGGCCTTTTCCTCACTTTCCATCGTCCTCTCTCTCATGTCCCTTTTATTTGACCCTCAGACTCGTGGAAACTTGCTTACCTATCCCATTTCTCCACGTTATTCGCTTGTTTGATTACTATTTTGAAATTTCTGTGTTTTGTGTTGTTAGGTAGAAAATATGTTTGTGTTGTGGTTTGAGCTTAATATAGCTAAAAATTGTTGAATGGAGTGCATGCCGTTCATTTTTTTTGTTAGGTATTTTCCCTAGATTGGGAGTATTGTAACTCCCGAGATTCAGCCTACAAATTAATTTTTATCCCAACCCACCCTCCTACAAAGCATGTCACTCCCGATCCCAACATGGGATTAGGAATGTAGTTTCGTTTCATAGACCCTTGGCGTTTTGGACCTAGTGTTAGCACTCCTAGATTTGAAGGATCTGACGACATAAGAAATCCAATTCCAGTTAGACAAACCTTGACCCTAAGCGATTGAAGAATTCCCTGTAGTAGAAATGAAATGGAAAGCCATTTACCGTATAATCTTAGGCTTTGGATTATAGCTACAGAGTTACAGACTAGGCTACTAGTTGTCTTAGGCAGTGTAAGGCCTATATATGCTAAGGGATAGTAGGTTAGATTTGGTTGGAATGGGACTTTCTTCCTTCGATAAATCCCCTTATGACTTATAGACTTCTGTTGTTACCCATAGGAAGGAACCATACGCTCTCAGGGAACATTTATAACTCCCTCAGATTGAACTTAGAATGTACTAGCACACCCCTTAGAATTGCCTTCCCCAAGGACTTATTGCATTCGGGAATGCGGAATAAAGGAACTACATGTAAGCGATGTATTCGCGGTTTGAATCGACTTCTTAATCCTAGTGGTTACCAATAAATCCAATGCTCTGATCAAGCAGAGGATCGGCGTCGACTCGGATTAAGAACTGATACAACGCATTTTCTGTCCTGATTAGACAGAAGGTTCAACGTAACTGGCTTAGACCCACTACACAACCTTTCTTCTGTGATGGCCCAACCACCTACAACCAAACAGGATCACATTGTCTTTGGAAAATGGCGAGGACTTAAAGCTAGTAGAGAACTAGATATCTTGCCACCAACTCATACCTACCCCTGAACTCAACCACTATAGAGCTTAGGCTTGTCTCTATCACCATAGATACCAATGCCATAGAACGCATCATTAGCAAGGAAAACCATGTCGAGAAAGGTTGTTTCCATTTTAGGTCAAGGATAGCTCCTAAGTTGTGCCTCGTTCTGATATACGGATCGATACTAAGATTCTTCAACCTTAAGTAAAACTAAGTTTTAAGGGGGGTAGAACGTATTGAGTCCAATCCAGTTAGGTTAGTGAACGCTACCGTTTGATCAGAGTGGCGCACCGGAAGAGTGGTTGGCCTCTTTCCCACTGGCCTAAGATCGAAACCTTTGAGTTCGGATATACATACGATTAGGTTATTAAATAGGATTTGAACCTTTCTTAGAGAAAGTACTCCTTGCTCTTTGCCAATGTCGGAGACGACATTGTGTTTTAAGGGGGGTAGATTGTAACACCCCGAATTTTGGCCAATCTGGGATTTAACGTCCTTAGGCAATGGGTCAACTAAAACACCTGGAAAATCGCTCAGAACCCAATTTCATAGCCAAAGAAACCACTTAGGATTAATTCCTATGGAAATTTAGCGTAAGTTAGCTAGCGCAATGCTGGAGTAGCTGGGAAACAGTCCCTGATCACTTTAAATACGTTCTACAAGACCCAAATCGAGTAGAACGTATGACTCCATAATACTCTATAACCTCGGATCAAACTCTAAGCGGGTTTGTTCTCTGGACCACTTTGAATTCTTGTATTAGATTTAGACCGCGCGTCGAAAGTCCGTTACTTCCTATCTTAGACCGTTAGAACCGCTCAGCTGGACTTGACAATCATTTCGAAAATCAAGTCAAACCGATAATCATAGACTATTTCATTGAGCCCGGACTGAAGAGACCGCGAATAGGGACAGAATTGGAATTTCAAATTCAAATCTAGCACACGACTTGACACGTCAGTATTGAGCGTTCTGACCGTCAGAATTCATCCAGATTACACCCTCGGATCAGGAAAAATTTCTATTTATTATTATGAGACTTCCAGCCCTGATCTACGTGCGGTGACCGCTGAACTGAAACTGGTCCGCCACGTGCGACCTGCGAATCCTGCCGGACTGAAAACTTAATGCGCGATAGATCTGGTACGCATGAGCTTACGTCCGATCGCATTCGACCACGGGACCACTAGAAATCATCTTTTGGACCGAAACAGCCCCGCTTTGGTTAAGCATCAAGTGAACTTTGTTCCCGAGCCTATTCCGGGCATTTTTAAGCTTATAAATGGGGTTGAAACCCTCTCATATCTCTCCCATCCGAATTTGGGAAAAGTCCTAGATTGAGGGAGAGAAAAGGTGAGAGATTGTGAGAGAGGTGGGAGAGAATTTCCTGCTGCTGGTGCTACCTGCTACACGTGTTTAAGCCACGCGATTCCTCCACGTTTTCAGGTAAGAAATAGCCCTAGAAGTTGCTGATTTGATGTTTCTTCTGTTCCATAGCTTGATAGTTAGTAAATCTCGTAAAACAGGTTCTCTTATCGCTGTAGACGAAGCGTATACGCTTCGTTCGAATTTCAACATCCATAAGAGACAAGGTGCGGATTTTAGACGCTTTGATTGACTGTTTCCAAAGCTTTCAATGTCGTTTAATAGTAGATTCTTGACGGCAACGCCATTTGACATGTACAACATGCTGTCCGTTTCCTGTTTCGTAAATCAACGAAGAATATGAGATTTAGGGCATTTTAGTGTAACACCCCGGATTTTGGCTAATCTGGGATTTGACGTCCTTAGGCAGTGGGTCAATTAAAACACCTGAAAAATCGTTCAGAACCCAATTCCATAGCCAAAGAAACCACTTAGGATTAATTTCTTTAGAAACTAAGCATAAGTTAGCTAGCGCAACGTTGGATCGGGCTGGGAAACAGTCCCTGATCACTTCAAATACGTTCTACAAGACCCAAATCGAGTAGAACAAACAACTCTACAATACTCTATAACCTCGGATCAAACTCTAAGCGGGTCTATTCTCTGGACCACATTGAATTTTTGTATTGGATTTAGACCGCGCATCGAAGGTCCGATACCTCCTATCTTAGACCGTTAGAACCGCCCAACTGGACTTGACAATCATCTCGAAAATCAAGTCAAACCGATAATCACAGACTATTTCGTTGAACCCGGACTGAAGAGACCGCGAATAGGGACAGATTTGGAATTTTAAATTCAAATCTGGCATACGACTTGACGCGTCAGTATTAAGCGTTCTGACTGTCAGAATTCATCCAGATTACACCCTTGGATCAGGAAAAATTTCTATTTTATATCATGAGACTTTCAGCCCTGATCTATGTGCGGTGACCGCTGAACTGAAACTGGTCCGCCACGGGCGATCTGCGAACCCTGCCAGACTGAAAACTTAATACGTGCTACATCTGGTACGCATGAGCTTAAGTCCGATCGCAATCGACCAGGGGACCACCAGAAAGCAGCTTTTGGACCGAAACAGCCCCGATTTGGATATACCTCAAGTATACTTTGTTCCCAAGCCTGTTTTGGGCACATTTGAGCTTATAAAAGGGGTTGAAACCCTCACTTCTCTCACTCATCCGAATTTGCTAGAAACCCTAGCAAGAGTGAGAGAGAAAGTGAGAGTTTGTGAGAGAAGGTGGGAGAGCTTTTCCTGCTGCTGCTGTACGTGCTTAGGCAACGCACTCCGATCACTTTCCCGGCGATTCCTCCGCGTTTTCAGGTAAGAAAAACCCTAGAAAGTTGCTGATTTGATGTTTCTTCTGTTTCATAGCCTGACAATTAATAAATCTTGTAAAACAGGTTCTCTTATCGCTGTAGACGAAACGTATACGCTCGGTTCGAATTTCAACATCCATAAGAGACAAGGTGCGGATATTAGACGCTTTGATTGACTGTTTTCAAAGCTTTCAATGTTGTTTAATAGTAGATTCTTGACGGCAACGCCGTTTGACATGTACAACATGCTCTCCGTTTCCCGTTTCGTAAATTAACGAAGAATATGAGATTTAGGGCATTTTAGTCATTTGTAGGAAGTACGGTCTACATGCATATTTTGCTGACGTGATTGACATGGTTTGTTGCCGCATTAGGGAGTTAGGAATGCTTGCATAATCAGTTTGGCGAAGAGATTCGCCTAGTTGCGCACTTTGGGTCGACATACTATATGTAGACTTAAGTGTGTAGTGTATGTATTTGTATAAATGCTTGTATTAGTATGTATTGAATTAAATGATGTTATGTAGTAGTTTGAGAATGATTTCTTGATTAATATACTAACCTAAATGATTTCCTACATGTTGACCATATGCATGATTCCATTACATGCATGGAATGTATGTGTTCGAAGATTTGCTTAAGTTGAATGATATAACATGTGTTAACATGCTCACATGATTGTATTTCAATTCCAATACCTTTGCATATATTGTTAATGTGATTTCATAGTTGTGTGGGACTAGACTTAGTCCAGGCAGTCGGTAACCGAGCGAATTCGTGGCTGACTGGTCATAGCCATGAATGACGCGTCGATGAACATGATTCGTGTTTAGAGTTGGCGGCAGTGGTTAGGCCACGTGAAGTGTTTTACGCACTTCATGTCGTTCGACTTGAGATGCGATCGTGCTAGTCGAGCCCGTCAAGTAACCCGACTGGCCGATGTATGTTCACCTTGTATGAGTCATAACTGCTTGAACCTAGGGTACTGAACTTACCATTGTAAACCCTGTTAACCATGGTACCTTGATCCACGAAGACTCATGAGCCGGGCATGGTGGTATGGGACACCGTGGTCGAGCTGTCGACCTACGCTGGGGCCACAAACCTCCCCGTAGTGACCAGTGAGCACCTAAACTCGTGAGCAGATTATGGTGGTATGGGACACTATATTCTAGCTGTCGGCCTACACTGATCAGGCGACGAGCCCTTTGTAGTGACCGCGAGCGTATTCTGAGTCCACGGGAGGCGACGACCCTTCCGTTGCAGTAGAGTACGGTAGGCCTGTATTGATAAGGTGATGGGGGAGCGGTGCAACGAGTGCGTGCAACAGCCCTGGCAGCCCTTGCAGCGACCTACAAAATGTACATCGTATGAGATTACTAGGAGTGACGACCCTAGACAGGATCTGTGTTGGGATTGATACAAGGAAAGTACCTTAGTTTCCCAATCCTGCTGTTTGAATGGACTAATAACAACTTGGAATTCATATCACCATAGCATTGCATGTGCCTGGAAGATGTGGAGCACTCTAGGGAGTGTGGCATGCCGCGGTCGTAAGATGTTGCCGCATGAGGGTGATTGTCGGTGAGGGCATACATCACGTCATGTCATAATTGCATTAACAACAGTATTAGGATTGTTTGATTTATTGCTTTACTATTATCGCGTGATTGATTTGAGAACATGTTAATCCTTGCTCTATTATTCCACTGAGTTAGCTACTCACTCCCACGTTACGGGACGGTGTTCCTGGACACCCACCAGACCTTTTTGTGATTGCAGATGATGGCGCGGCCTGTGAGGCGGAGCTGGATTTGATGATGAGGAGGAGGATTCCTCCTATATGCGTGTTCTGATTGACGGGATTACAGGGAGGTCGATTAGATACTTTGACACTTGTCATTTTATATTTTTAGCACACTCATGTATATTCGTTTTGTCTACTTTTGGAGTATACATGTATGTATATAACCTGGTAACATGTTCACACTCTGGAGACATACAACAGTTTATATATGTTATACATACTATTACAGACTTCCGCTGGTTAATTTAACTGTCTCTGGAGTATGATATGTTGTTCTGGCTTAATCTCACTCATGTTTAATACATTATCAAAGACAATATTCAATCATACATATCTATGTTGCATAAATAACATGCTGGAACTCGGGAGTTGGGTTTTTGCTCGACCCCCCGATTTTCGGGATGTTACATTTAGTCATTTGTAGGAAGTACCGTTTTCATTCATAGTTTGCTGATGTGATTGACATGAATTGTTGTCGCATTAGAATGTTAGGAATGCGTGCATAATTAGTTTGGCAAAGAGATTCGCCTAAATGCGCATTTCGGGTCGACATACTATATGTAGACTCAAGTGTGTAGTGTAAGTGTTTGTATAAATGCTTGTATTAGTATGTATTGAATTAAATAGTGTTATGAATTAATTTGAGATTGATTTCTCAATTAATATGTTGATGTAAATGATTTCCTACATGTTAGCCGTATGTACGATTTCATTATATGTATGAAATACATATGTTTGATGTTGCACTTAAGTAATATGCTATAACATGTACTTGATGATTTCATTATGGTTTAGTTGAGATTGAATTCTCAATTAATAGGCTAATGGAGAGGATTTCCTATATGTTGGCGATATGCATAATTTCATTATATGTGTGAGAGACATGTGTAGGATGATTTACTTAAGTTGTACGTTATAACAGGTGTTAACATGCTCACATGGTTGTATTTCATTTCCATTACTCTTACATGAATGCTGACATGATTCCATGATTGTTTGGGACTATACTTAGTCCAGGCAGTCGATAACCGAGCGAATTCGTGGTTAGTTTATCTTCGCCAGGAACGACGCGTCGATGAACGCGAGCCGTGTTCTGGAGTTGGCGGCAGTGGTTAGGCCACACGAAGTGTTTTACGCACTTCATGTCGTCAACTTGAGATGCGATCGCGCTAGTCGAGCCCGTCAAGTAACCCGACTGGCCATTGTATGTTCACCCTGCATGAGTCATAACTGCTTGAACCTAGGGTACTGAACTTACCATTGTAAACCCTGTTAACCATGGTACCTTGATCCACAAAGACTCATGAGCCGGGCATGGTGGTATGGGATACCGTGGTCGAGCTGTCGGCCTACGCTGGGGCCACAAACCTCCCCGTAGTGACCAGTGAGCACCTAGACTCGTGAGCAGATTATGGTGGTATGGGACCCTATATTCTAGCTGTCGGCCTACACTGATCAGGCAACGAGTCCTTTGTAGTGACCACGAGCGTATTCTGAGTCTACGGGAGGCGACGACCCTTCAGTAGCAGTAGAGTACAGTAGGCCTTTATTGATAAGGTGATGGGGGAGCAGAGCAACGAGTGTGTGCAACAGCCCTTGCAGCGACCTACAAAATATACATCGTATGAGATTACTAGGAGTGACGACCCTAGACAGGATCTGTGTTGGGATTGATACAAGGGAAGTACCTTAGTTTCCCAATCCTGCTGTTTGAATGGACTAATAATAACCCGAAAATCATATCACCATAGCATTGCATGTGCCTGGAAGATGTGGAGCACTCTAGGGAGTGTGGCATGCCGCGGTCGTAAGATGTTGCTGCATGAGGGTGATCGTCGGTGAGGGCATACATCACGTCATGTCATAATTGCATTAACAACAGTATTAGGATTGTTTGATTTACTGCTTTACTATTATCACATGATTGATTTGATAACATGTTAATCCTTGCTCTATTATTCCACTGAGTTAGCTACTCACTCCCACGTTACGGGACGGTGTTCCTGAACACCCACCAGACCTTTTGTGATTGCAGATGACGGCGCAGCCTATGAGGCGGAGCTGGACTTGATGATGATGATGAGGATCCCTCCTTTATGCGTGTTCTGATTGACGGGATTATAGGGAGGTTGATTAGATACTTTGACACTTGTCATTTTATATTTTTAGCGCACTCATGTATATTCGTTTTGTCTACTTTTGGAGTATACATGTATGTATATAACCTGGTAACATATCCACACTCTGGAGGCATACAACAGTTTATATATGTTATACATACTATCACAGTCTTCCGCTTGTTAATTTAACTGTCTCTGGAGTATGATATGCTGTTCTAGCTTAATCTCACTCATGTTTAATACGTTATCATAGACAACATTCAATCATACATATCTATGTTGCATAAATAACATTTTGGAACTCGGGAGTTGGGTTTTTGCTCGACCCCCCGATTTTCGGGATGTTACACTCCTCATATCAAGGATGGGCCTAGACGACCTACTCATATCAAGAATGGGCCTAACGAGGCCTAAGGGAAGGTCACAATGTGGACATTTAACCATCATTGGCCATCAATGTGGACATTCAACCAACATTGCTCCTAAGGAGTGACCCTCATAGGACCAAACATATAGTGGGCCCATGGCCACACAAGGGCCTCATACACAGTATAATGGGCTACATATAATCTCAATGGGCCTCATACAATGACAATAGGCCTTATACAATCACGATAGGCCTTACACAAGGGTCTCATACATCACAATGGACTACATCACATGGGCCTAATACACATCACATGGGCCGCATCACATAGGCCTATATACATCACAATGGGCTGCATCACGGTGGGCCACATACATCACAATAGGCCGCATCACAGTGGGCCATATACAATCTCAATGGGCCGCATCATGGTGGGCCTTATACAATCTCAATGGGCCACATCCCATGGGCCTCAAATATATCATAATGGGTCGCATTACATGGGCTTCAAATACATCACAATGGGCCACACAAATATCATATTGGGCCACATATATGGGCCATACAAACATCATATTGGGACGCACAAATGGGCCTCACAAACTTCATATTGGGCCTCACCAAATGTACCATATATACATCACAATGGGCCACACAAACTTCATATTGGGCCTCACCAAATGTACCATATATACATCACAATGGGCCACATTTAAAGGCCTCATATACATCGCATTAGGCCTCACATATGGGGTTAATGGGACAACCCATAATTAAAAAAAAATGGATGGGCAACTTGGATATTTAACGCATTTCATTAGGGTGGGTTGAAATAGCGGTGAAAATCGCTTTAGTTGAAGTAAGAATATGCCAATATGTTTTAGAGGGGGTGAATAGGACTTTTTAAAGTTTTATGATTTATTAGAAATCTAATTACACTAATCCTAACAAAAAGCACTTATCAGGATTACTCAAAAGTAACTCTGCTAGCTTCCAAGCCCAGTAGAGGATCCAATCACAAACTATTCAAGAAGTGAACAATATGCAAACTATTTTATGATGGATATGACTATGTATGTTTGTGAAGTGTGATCTTATATATTCAGATATGAAAATATTAAAGTAAATCACACAATTAAAAGAATAGTAATCTCAAACACAGTCATTTTTATAGTGGTTCGACTACTTGTCTACTCCACTCTTGGTAACTGCACTCAACCCTTGAGTGTACCGAATTTCACTAAGGATGTTTCATAGTGGTTCACCTCAAACCTAAGGTTTTAAATCAGGTTCACCTTTAATCTTTACAACCTACACTGAGGCTGACTGTTTATGCTCTCACGAACAAGGGTCACACAACGCACCCACTTTTAGGCACATGGCCAAAGATTTCCATAAGACCCTAACAGATGTTTCACACGGTTTACCTTAAACCCAAGGTTTTGACTGGTTCACCTTTAACCAGATGTTTATGCTCTCCACAGAGCAAGGGTCCACACAACGACCCACCACGTACACTCCCACCGGAGGCCTCCTTGAAGACTTACAAGAGTGAGAAACACTTTAGACCCAATCCTACAAAGGAATTATCAAAGGGTCCTCTGGACTATAGATACTTACAGATAAGTAGATGAGTCCTATTCAGCATGTTGACAAAGATATCCTCCTTATTGATGAAGAATCTTCTGCTTCCTTGATCTGCAACTCAAATGATGTACCAATATATGGCTACGGGTTGGGTCAAGGTTATGATGGAATCCTACTCTCAAATATTTTCCTATAAAGGAGATAGAATGATTCCAATCATCTATGCATTCAAGGCATCCCAGCTTAATGATTTGTCATTAAGGTAGTAGCTAGAGGATCCTTGAATGCGAAAGTTCATTCCCCAATCCACTCTATTGAATATCAATGATGAGGGTGGATTGAAGGATGAACTCCCTTGAGAGAAAGGGCTTTGGGTATATGATCTAAGATTAAACACTAAAAAGCACTCTCTTCTTTCTCTACCATTAACAATAAACAAGTCCTCTTTATATAGGCAAGAGGTTCCAACGAATATAAAACTGTTACTTTTATGACAGAGTTCGATATCATCGAGTGGGTTCAATATTATCGAGCGTATACTCTTGATTACATCGATGGTCAGCTCAATGACACAACTCAATGTCATATGCTTTTAAAACCTCTTGCTAGCTGGTCGAAGTAATCAAAACTCGTGTCGATGTCATTGGATTTTGAACTCCGATTTCATCGTGCGAGGTTCGATTCCTCGACATTTAAAAATAAGAGAGACTTTCTTTGAAATATTTTAGGTTTATGAGACTGATCGAGGTACACTCAATATCATCGAAATTTGAATACCGATGATATCAAAGGTCATTTTGATGACATCGATAAATCTAAAGATTTTATCAGTGAGCTTGCTAGACAGTTTCTATCCTATCTCAATGGCATTGATTTGGCCTTGATATCATCGATATTTGAATATTGATTCTATCAAGTGACCCTCGATCGTAGATAAACTATCCTGAAAGATTTTGCTGGAAATCTTCGCGCCCATGACCGATATCATCAAGAGCCTTCCGATATCATCGAGATTTGAACTTCGATGATATCGAGGAGGGCGTCGATATATTGATGCACATATAATATTTTTAAGGAAAAATAGGGGCACCGAAGATCTGCCTGTCGATTTATCGAGTCACCTTCGATGGACTCGAGATTCAAATATCGATGGTATCGATAGGTACATCAATACATCGATAATTCCATCCAGATATACATGTGGTTGCTGGACACTTTTTGTCCTCATTCCGATGAAATCGATTTGCCATCGAGGACATCGACAGTGCAGGTCGATTATATCGATATGTGTATCGATAAAATCGACAAAGCAAGAAAACTTAGAAATTTTCTATTAATGAAAAAAGTTTTCTCACCTATAAACCCTATGATGTTCTAACTTATTTTAAGGGTTTTATTTACTTGGTGTTTTGGGACATGGGATGTGAGGCTTAGATTTACCTATGGTGAGCTTACACACATCTGGTTAAGGCAGACGCTTTGAATTGATCTTCCTATGAGGCTCTGCAATCTGACTGACCCAACACAGGCTAATTGACAAACCAATGGCACTTTCATGGGCCACTACACTGGACGACGTGGGTTAGAACACATACATCTGGGCCTCATGGATGCACGGTGTGGATATACATCAAGATAGGGTCCACATCCAACTGGACCGGATGACATAGATGAAATACATACAGCATGGTGGGCCTGTACAGTGTAAGTGGGCCCAACACATGCAGCAAGTGGGTCGTGTGCCATGAAAATGGGTAAACAGCGTGGATATGAAATACATGCATTAGGGTGAGCTAATGTGGATATACAATACATTCATCATGGTGATGTCACATCAATCACGTGATGGACGATGTGAATATACAACACATCCTTAAAGCGGGCCCCACCTCAACAAGTAGACGGTCAGCATGGATGAAACGTATACATCATGGAGCCCCACATGGGACCCATGATCTAGACGTATGGCTTGGATATAATACATACATCTAAGGTAGGCTCCATAGCACAACATCAAAGTGGGCCCCACCCATCCAAAAACGGATAGATGGTGCGGTTGTAACACAAACATTAAGGTGGTGTCCCACCATCCAGAGTGTTGGACGGTGAGGATCAGACCCATACGTCATGGAGGTGGGTCACATGTCCATCTCACGGACGAACAACGTGTACGAAACACATACATAAAAGGTGGGTCCCATCGTCCTCAGCTGGATGGTGGATTCCACACGTGGAAAGAGGCAGGCCCCATATGCTCTCGATAGTCTGGATGACCCACTATCCAAGATATAGAAGGTGTGGATATAACATATACATTTGGTGGGTCCCACCGTACAAACAGCTGGATAGTGGGGACAGAATACATAAATCGAGGTGGGTCCACATAGGTGTGGCCCACCAGTTAGAATCACATTAATATTTGTGTTTTCTCTTTTGTCCAGACAAGTTAGACTTTCTGCTGACGGACGGGCTAGATGGATATTTCATCAAGGTGGCCCTACATTCATCAAAATGGATGGACAGTCTGGATGACACGCATATGTGATGAGGTCCATGAAGGGTGGGCCGCCTCATGGACTAAGCTGATATTTGTCTCCCTTCGTCCAAGCCCATCCAGACAGGTGGGCCTTCCCGCTGGACGATCATTCCAGCAGCAAGGCAAGCCCTTCCTGCTGGACGGATGGTGTGGATCAAATGCACGTATATCAAGGTGGATCTCCATCATCCATTACTAGACAGTGGAGTTCACTCAATCTTCGAGTGGGGTCCACATCAGTGTGGCCCACTAGCCTTGAAGCAGGCTGATGTTTATGTTTTTCCTTCAATAAGGTCCGTCCAAACGGATTGCTAGGTGGGCCCACTCGATTGATGGCATGGGTAAAATACGTGTGCCATCAGGTGGGCCATACAATCAGGGAAGAGAGAGAGAGAGAGAGAGAGAGAGAGAGAGAGTGAGAGAGAGAGAGAGAGAGATGTGTGAAGGGAAGGGACCCTGCCACTATGGGTCCTCCCTATACTCAATATAATACACACATCAAGTGGGTCCCACCACAAGTGGGCTCAGAAATAGAAATCAACGAAAGAAATACCAAGATCACCCACCGATTTCGCTTCTTCTAGGCTCCTTGGACTCCTTAGCTCTCAGGCTTTCCCTTTGATGGTGGAAGATGAGAATTGAAGGGTGAAGATGAGAGATTAGAGGGGTAGGAATTGTGCCACAAGTAGCTTCTTTCTCTCCATGAAAGACCTTGGACAATTGCTCTCTTGCTTGTTTGGCAGTGAAGAGAGAAATGAGAGAGAGTGATGTAAGGAGAAAAAGATGGGTGATGGATGGAGTGATGACTGATGGGTGGTATGGGTTGTGTGAGAGAGAGTTAACTTTAGGGATGGCTTGTGTACTTTGATTGATGGATGTGATGGGTTGTGGAGATTCTCTCAAGATTCATAACGTGTGGCGTTTCTTCAAAATATACGCAGGACCACAACTCCTGACCTGTGTATTGTAATGGCACGCAAGACGTGGCGTTAGGACTGTGGTGACGACGTGGTCGCAAGGATACAAGTTTCAGGTTGAGTCGACTCAGATATATGAGATGTGACTTAGGGTCATGCGCAAACACCGATTACTAGTCACGGGTCATCGAAATTCGACAGAGAGGATCGCGAGAGTCTACGAAACAATACTGACTAGGATACGGGTCTTACAACAAGTATCTCCTTTCCCCATCTACTGTGTCTTGTTTCTTAGGAATGTTGACTATCTTCTACTGGAGATCATCCTTGATTAGCTCCCAGATTCACAAAATCAACATTCAACGGATGAAATTAACTGAGGATTTGACAACTGCTACGACTACACATCATCAAGAAGAAGTGGAAGACCAAGGAGAGTCTAAAGGAGCCAATACGGATATAAAAAGCTAGATGATACTCGTACTTACTCTCCGAACTTAGCACGCACACATAAGCATAGTTGCCACCAAGATCAGATTGACACCATTCTAACAAATCTTGAAGCAAGGCTTAGTCAGTGTGAATCTAGGCTCTCAATGTAACGCCTTAAACTTTCGATACTCGAGCATCAAAATTTCTCAAGCATTACCATGAGATTCACAGTAATATATACATGTGTACAATACCAATCCAACTATAGTAACCTTACATCTACTCCCTGAAACGAACCTAACCGTTGTGAATGATCTCCACTCATAAATTTGGTAATTGGACCGTCGATTTTAGGATAAGATCAACCATCAGATGATTTGACACATAAACCATCTCTTAAATGAATTGACAAATAAATCCTTCATCCATGAGGATTTATATATAAGTTCTTTTATAAGAATTACTTAGAAACGTGCCTACTATCATGCAGACCCATTAGATCTCACAAAACTCTCAAATTAGCAATAGTTATGAAAATGCCGTTAACCTAGACCGCTGAGTTCTAGATCACATGGTTCCCATGATCCATTTAGTGTGAAAATTTTATACCCTACCTATGAATCCTAAATTAATCATACATGCCGAATTTCAGCCCTTAGATCATTATATAAGTAACCCAATGGATAGATTAGCCATTAATAGTTAATTTTGAGCCCACCTAATCTTTGGGTATGCTTCAATTTTGGGCTTAACCCCTTAAATTAGATGAAAAAAATGAATGGACGGTGTAAATTTTATGCTACATCACGATGGGCCACACACTTAGGTGCATGTGCACAAGGAATGCACACCCGCACCGCACCAGAGCAAGAAGTCGGTCGAAGGACCTTTGACTCAAATCCCAACCAAAAACGGAGATCTCTCTCCTTTCTTTCACCGCACTAAACGGACAGACAACGTCCAAAGATGACCGTTGTGGCCCACCATCGGGACCATATCGGATGATCTGATCCGTCCATTGTGATTAGAGGTTAGGAACGACCAGACCCTAGGTCTCTCCATGTACTTCCAAGCCATCACGCATACCCAATTTTAAACACAAGCAGATGGGCTGCGATCAGACGACTTGTAGTTAGTGCAGATCGTGCCACCATTCGACCCATTTGGAGGATCCGAACTGTTCATCGAGTTAAACACCCCATGGAAGATAGGAATACAAAATCGTGGGAACCGATCCACTGGAGCTGGTGCACAACAGCCATCAGATCAAAATGTCTTACTAAGCAAACAACTTGTGGTCGTATGCCCTTCCATTCCATTTGTTCCAATATTCAGGTTGATCCAAACCGTTTAGGTGTTTGGGAACAAAGTTTTGACCTTGGCCAAGCTATTTGAATAGGATGCTAGGAGGTAGTGAACTTCTTAGCATTGTCTTTCAGTAAGGAAACCGCACCTCTGAGAATTTCATCTACAAAGAACTCTGAGACTCATGTTTGCAAAGGAGTAGCGTGATTAAAACAAAGAGCCCTACGGGCCAAGTACAATCGAAGACATCCATCAACTGATTCCATTCCAAAAAAAATTATCCTAACCATCGGATGAGACTAATCCCTACACCCACTCCACAATAGGGGATCCACGCACAAATCGAGTACGAAACCTCCTACATAACTGGGGTCAGGTTTGTAAAACTAGTTCCATCCTACCAGGAACCCCTCTCTTTTTCACAAGGACTAAAGGCTATAAAAGGCTAACATTGGGAAGAGAGAGAAGCCATCTAATGCCACGCCGGGAAAGAAAGAAAGAAGGAAAGAAGGAAAGAAGGAAAGAAAGAAATGAAGAAAGAGAAGCAAGAACGAGAAGGAGAGAGAGAGCTCCAAACGTAGCAGCAAGAGAGGAAAAGAAGGAGAAAAAGAAAACAAAAAAAAAAAAGAAAAGAAAGGGAAAAGAAAGAAAGGAGCGCACTAGTCTGCCTAAATGTTGTGCGAAAACAACCCAGGTCTAACCCAGCTCTTTCCTTTTCCTTCCTCTTCTAGCTCTTCCTATCCCTCCACAGCAAAGGAGGGTAAGAGAACAAGTTTCGATCCTAAGATTACCTTAGGCCTTTAACCTTACTAACAACCGATCAAACAAACCAAAGGTGAAAGTTTTATCCTTTAATCTTACATTAATTTAAGTTGTTATATTTATTCTGTTTTTTACATGCCTTAATGTTATTTTATCTTGCCTTTTACATGCCTTCATATTACTTTGAATTTCCCCTGTAATTATATGTTTTACCATTAATTATTTACCTTTGGGTTACAGTATAATGTTGATTACAAGTGATCCTCATGAATTTATGTGAGGCCATGGATACAAGCCTTGACCTTGCCTTTATCAATTTATTGAGTTAGCCCTTGCTACTCTTCTCTTTATTGAGTTGGCCTTTGCCACTCTATTTATTGAGTTGACCCTTGTCACTCTTCTTATTATTGAGTTTGCCATTGCCACTCTCCATTTGTTGAGATAGTCATTGTTACTCTCCTCTTTATTATGTTGGCCATTGCCACTTTTATCTTTGTTGAGTTGGCTATTGCCACTCTTCTCTTTATGTTATTGGACTTGTGCTATTTATCGTTAATACTTGGGCATGTGTCTTGATATTCCAGAACTCCCATAATTCAATGGATTTCTCTCTTTGGTGCAAGTACTATGTTCAAAATCCCCCCTAGCGATCGAATAAATATCATGGACGTAATGCGTTTTCGGTAGCAGCCCCTGGGGCGACACATAATTCCATGTTTAATGAGTAGTGGTGCACAAATCGATGTAAGAAATTCATAATGCATGTTACATCACTTTCAGGATTGGATGTCACAAATAGTCACTCCATGAACAAATCGTGTCACGTAATTCATCCAGTCATGTGTTGTGTTCTTCTTAGGATAAATACATAAATCCATGTTAAACATGGGACACGTCAGCAAATCTCCATAGTATGGGATGTGAGGCAAGTCAGATAACTCTAATCATATTCCACATTATGGTAATCGCTAAATGTGATAAACCGCATATACTTTACTATGCATGCATCTCATGTAGGTTGCTTGTGCATATTAATACCTCTCGTACTTGTGGAGTACGGGACATATTAGAACCTTTGTATTGCTTTTATGAATCTCCTGAATTATTGTTAATCTTGAAGGATAACCATCACTATGAGTAGGGAATTGATCCTCTTCCAACCGTACAAATGATGTAGGTGATGTACAGCTGAAGACCTAAAGGATCATCTCCTTACAGAAAACTAGACTAAAAGAATATGAAGATAGTTTTATTATTTAGTTTTATACTTCCGCTGTGAACTTTGACATTGTAATTAAGCTTCCCTTGAAAAGGCATTTAATTATTTAATAAATTCTTTTACTCTGATGAAATAATTAATACAGTTGATTTTATTCTCGTGAATGATTACCTTCATAAATGTACCTGGATGTGATCCAAATGAAAAAAATAGTGTGATTTTTAAAAGTATCCAAGTTTTACATCATTAACCCCCGATTTTCTTGGACATGAGTATAAACTTCAGTCGTGAAAATTTGGGATGTTACACTCAGTAATGGAACGCTTATTGAAATCTCTGCAACACAAAGCACAATAAATTATGAACTTGATGACTAGCTGACAAGATGATATCACCCCACTAAAGGGTGGTCCATCCAGTTAGCATCCATTTCAGCTTATGCATGAGTAGGAATACTGGCTTGTGCATCAAATATCTTTTTGGATGCCAAGCTAGTTTTCAATTTCATATATATGATTAGATTTAGGAATGTTTGAAAAGTTTTTTTTTTTTGTTTTTTTTTTTTTTTTGGATTTAAGTGCCCAACTTGGGCTATTCTTTTAGGTCGATACATGATGATACATTTCTATTGTTTATGCCCTTAAGGGATTTTTTTTCTTCTTTTTCTTTTGGATGATGACACTACCCAAGCTTGGGATAGTTATTTTGGTAACTGAATAAATGATGATATCTTGTACCCTTTTGAATTATACTGATACCATTTATATTCTAAGTAGGTATATATCTTATGGCATGTCTATTTCACATTAAGTTCTTACCTTATATGCTTTTATCCTATGAACTTTTATGATTATTCTCCTTTTAACCTTGGTAATGATTAAAAATTTCATACTTCAGTTTTATTGGCTTATCTACCTCATTTATTACCCTTTGTCAATGACTGACAAAAAGGTGGAGGACCATATGCTCCCAAGTTTGTTGTTTCTTTTGTGTTTTGAAAATCTTAATCTAGGAACTTAGGGGGAGCATGAAGAAAGGGGGAGCTACAAGCACCTCGAGTGTAATTCAGTTGAGAATCTATTATGTATTGAGTTGATTGTAATAACCTAGGGTGTAACACCCTGAAAATCGGGGGTCGTGTATAAACTCAACTCCCGAGTTCCAGACCGTCACTTATGCAACAAAAATGATTATGATTCAATGTTGTCTGAGTTAAAGCATTTACATGAGTAAAAGTATACCAAAACTGCAATTCATACTCCAGATCCAGTGATAAAAGCAAGCGGAAGACTAAACAATATATATATCACTGTAAGGAAAAACAAAGTAGATCTCATCTGTCTCTAAAGTATGAATATATCACCGAGTCTCATATACATATACATGAACAAAATCAAATGTTCAAAATAGTCCCACTGAAGTCCTATCAACCCAGGTCACCTAAGCAAAGCCATCATGGTACTGCATGTATGAGAACTCGTCCTGGTCCTCGTCAAAGTCTGGCTCTGCCTCCTGGATCTCAGCATCACCTGCATCTACAGCAGGGTCTGGTGGGTGTTGCAAACACCATCCCGTAACGTGGGAATGAGTGATCAACTCAGTGGAATCATAGGGCAAAGATTAGCATGTTCACAAATCAATCATGCGATAATAGTAAAGCAGTAAATCAGACAATCCTAATACTGTTGTTAATGCAATATGATATGACATGATGGATGCCCTCACCGACGATCTCCCTCATATGGCACCATCTTACGACCGCGGCATGCCACTCTCCCTTAAGTGCTCCACATCTTCCAGGCACATGCAATGTTATGGTGATATGATTTTCGAGTTGTTATTAGTCCATTCAAACAGCAGGATTGGGAAACTAAGGTACTTCCCTTATATCAATCCCAACACAGATCCTGTCTAGGGTCGTCACTCCTAGTAATCTCATACGATGTATATTTTGTAGGTCGCTGCAAGGGCTGCCAGGGCTGTTGCTCGCACTCGTTGCACTGCTCCCCCATCACCTTATCAATACAGGCCTACTGTACTCTACTGCTACTGAAGGGTCGTCGCCTCCCGTAGACTCAGAATACGCTCGCGGTCACTACAAAGGACTCGTCGCCTGATCAGTGTAGGCCGACAGTAAGAATATAGTGTCCCATACCACCATAATCTGCTCACGAGACTAGGTGCTCACTGGTCACTACGGGGAGGTTTGTGGCCCCAGCGTAGGCCGACAACTTGACCACGGTGTCCCATACCACCATGCCTGGCTCATGAGTCTTCATGGATCAAGGTACCATGGTTAACAGGGTTTACAATGGTAAGTTCAGTACCCTAGGTTCAAGCAGTTATGACTCATGCAGGGTGAACATACATCGGCCAGTCGGGTTACTTGACGGGCTCGACTAGCGAATCGCATCTCAAGTCGAACGACATGAAGTGCGTAAAACACTTCACGTGGCCTAACCACTGCCGCCAACTCTAAAACACAGCTCACATTCATCGACGCGTCGTTCGTGGCCAAGATAAGCCAACCACGAATTCGCTGGGTTACCAACTGCCTGGACTAAGTATATCCCAAACAATTATGGAATCACATCAGCAAATCATATGAGAGTATTGGAATTGAAATACAACCATGTGAGCATGTTAACACATGTTATAACATACAACTTAGGCAGATCTTCCAACACATGCATTCCATACATGTAACGAAATCATGCATATAACTAACATGTAAGAAATCATTCACATCAGCATATTAATTGAGAAATCAATCTCAAACTAATCCATAACACTATTTAATTCAATACATACTAATACAAGCATTTATACAAACACATACACTACACACTTAAGTCTACATATAGTATGTCGACCCAAAGTGCGCAATTAGGCGAATCTCTTCTCCAAACTAATTATGCACGTATTCCTAACATTCTAATGCGACAACAAACCATGTCAATCACATCAGAAAAATATGAATGAAATCAGTACTTCCTACAAATGACTAAAATGCCCTAAATCTCATATTCTTCGTTAATTTACGAAACAGGAAACGGATAGCATGTTGTACAAGTCAAACGGAGATTCCGTCTATAATCTACTATTAAACGACATTGAAAGCGTTGGAAACTGTCAATCAAAGCGTCTAAAATCCTCACCTTATCTCTTATGGATGCGTGAATTCTAACGGAGCGTATACGCTTCGTCTACGGCTACTAGAGGACCTGTTTTACAAGATCTATTAACTATCAAGCTATGGAACGAAGGAAACATCAAATCAGAAACTTTCTAGGGTTATTTCTTACCTGAAAACGTGGAGAAATTACCGGCTGAATGATGGAAGCGTGTTGTTAAAGCACGTGCAACAAGCGGTGCAAAGACAGAAAAATTCTCTCCTAATCTCTCTCTCAAACTCTCACCTTTTCTCTCTCCCAAGTTAGGGTTTTTCTCAAATTCGGATGGAAGAGAGGAGTGAGGGTTTCAACCCCTTTTATAAGCCCAAAAATGCCCAAAATAGGCTCAGGAACAAAGTTCACTTAGTGCATAACCAAATCGGGGCTGTTTCGGTGTAAAAGATGATTTCTGGTGGTCCCCTGGCTGAATGCGATTGGACTTAAGCTCATGCGTACCAGATCTAGCACGCATCAAGTTTTCAGTCCAGCAGGGTTCGTAGATCACACGTAGCGGACCAGTTTCAGTTCAGCGGTCACCGCACGTAGATCAGGGCTGCAAGTCTCATGATATGAAATAGAAATTTTTCCTGATCCGAGGGTGTAATTTGGTTGAATTCTGACGGTCAGAACGCTTAATACTGACACGTCAAGTCGTGTGCCAGATTTGAATTTTAAATTCCAAATCTGTCCCTATTCGCACTCTCTTCAGTCCGGGCTCAATGAAATAGCCCGTGATTATCGGTTGGACTTGATTTTCGAAATGATTGTCAAGTCCAGCTGGGCAGTTCTAACGGTCTAAGATAGGAGGTATCGGACTTTCGACGCACGGTCTAGATCCAATACAAAGTTTCAAAGTGGTCCAGAGAACAAACCTGCTTAGAGTTTGATCCGAGGTTATAGAGTATTATAGAGTCATTGGTTCTACTCGATTTGGGTCTTGTAGAATGTATTTAAAGTGATCAGGGACTATTTCCCAGCTACTCTAGCATTGTGCTAGCTAACTTACACTTATTTTCCATGGGAATTAATCCTACGCAATTTCGGGTCGAGTTGGTACTTGAGTCCAAGTATGGATTTTTCACGGGCGTTATATAGGGTTGTTAGGATGTTTTTTCCTATAATTGATAAAGAGGGAGATTGAAAGTTCACTAGTTTGTCAAATTATGTAAGTGTTGAATTAATCTTCAAGTAAGCCTTAAGATGAAGATTACAAGATCAAGACCTCAACCAAGAAGAAGGTCGAGTTCTCCAAAAAGTTTGCCCATAAATTAAGTATTTCTCACATCCCAAATTACACAATTTAATTATCAGAATTCTTCTGCAAGAGAGAGAGAGAAGCTCAAGTCATTAACAAGCTATTGGTTGGTATTTATAATTTATTTAATAGCTTATTAAATTCTCTTTATTCTTAGATCTTTAAGTTTAATTTAAGTGAGTAAACTATACTCCTCTTTGATATCTAAGAGAATTGAATTAAGTAGCATTTGGGTTTAACAACATTAAAATCTATAGAACCCTAGACCCTTTATATCTGATTGAGCACAGTGCCATCTACAATTTAAAAAATCCTTTCGCTACAAGCTTCTACCATGTCTTCTACGATTGAAGATAAGTATACCTTCTAAAACTCAGTTTAGGTTTTTTTGAGATCTCCTATGAAAATCTCAGTTGAGGTTTTGTCTAAGATAGCCTGTGAAAATCTCAGTTTGGATTTTTATTCTGATAGCCCGTAAAAATCACAAAGAACTGTATCAGGTTATTAAGGTGACCCTGTGAAAACCTTTTTGTAGTGAAAGCCAAAGTTACAAGGGAAGTAATTTTGGGAGTGGAGTAGGTGTGGATGTTTTTAAAGCACCAAACTACTATAACTCCTTGTGCCATGTGGTGAATGCTTTATTATTATTTTTGGTGGTTGGATGTATTTAATTATTTCAATTTTGTGAAAAATATTGTAATTCATTAATTTACTCTTGCTAGTTTGAAGTTTTGATTTTAAAGACATTTGTGAAATAAGGTTATCCTGCCTAAAATTTTAGGTGAAGGTTGTCCTACGAATTATTTGGAATCAAGGTTTTAATACTCAAGCAGATGAGATCTTTGTATTATTTACATATTCAGCATTTGTTTTGATTATTTGGCATTGTCCTATTCACCCCCCCCCATAAAGGACATCGCTAGCTCTCCATTTCAGAGGGGGTAAGGTCGTGTCTCTCCTAGTCTGAAGGGAAATGAGCTGAGGTGGAAGCCAAGACTACAGGGTTGAAGGCCGAGCTAGTCGAGTTGTTGAACAGGTCGACAAAGGTCGTGACCAAGCTGGTCAAAGTTGAGGTCTCCATCTCGTTAGTTCAAGCGGCCACAGTGGAGGAATATAAGAGTTCGATGGAGCAAGCCGAGGAAGAGGCAATATACTATACCTTAGCTATGAACACTGCCTTGAGGATGTTAGAGAATGATATCCTAAGCTTAACTAGGATGGCTTGGGTGAAGAGGCTCCTACAGATCCAGCCCTGACTAGTGTCGAAGCCGAGCATCCTCCCTCTCAAGCCAACTGAGCCTCGCCACCCCCTTATACAGTTATAGAAATTTTAGTTTCTTACCTTGTAATGATTTTCTCTATCAATGAAAAGTACTTTTTTCCATGATCATTCTATATGTTCTCAAGTAGTTTTAGTAGGTTGAACAAAGTAGAACGTGTAGGCCAACCACTGTAGGATTGATAAGTCAATTAAGTACTAGTAGGTTACACATGATAGAATTAATAGGTTGACCTCATAGTAGTAGACCGAGCACTCAGAAGGACTTTCTTCCTTTAACCTGAGTGGTCCTTCTAGTCAATCATATAGCTCAGGTTGTCGAATTTTGAAAGGAATTCTCCTTCTGACTTAGGGAAGTTCTTTCATAGTAGGATTCAAGGTAGATAACTATTATGCCGACCACTTAGTAGTGGGTCATGCATTTGTTAGAGGAAGTCCTTCCCTTGAATCAAGAGAAATTCCCATAGTTGATCACGTAGCTTGGATAGTTGAATATAAAAAGAAATTCTCTTCCCTTAACATGTGGAAGTTCTTTTATCATAGAGAAATAGTAAACATAAAACAATAGTTTTCTGAGCACTCTTTTCCCCTTGAGAAGAGAGGTCTCTCTAGTCTAATGAATCAATTAGTCGATGCAATTCTAGTTGGAGGACTTCCTGAGTCCTCAGGAGTAGTAGATCTTCAGGTGCTCGGCATTCCACGGGTGAGGCAAGAGTTGTCCGTCCATGTCCTCAAGTCAATATGCTCTTGGCCGCATCGTGCCTGTTATCTTGTACAGTCCCTCCCAACTTGGTCCTAAAGTTCCCTAGTCGGGCTCCTTGGTGTTCTGAAAAGTTTCATGAAGGATCAAGTCTCCTACTCAAAATTTTCATGCCTTGACCCAGGAGTTGTAATATCAAGCAACATGTTGCTTATGGGCGGCATTGTTCGTATGTGTTTGTACCCTTTCTTCTTCGAGTAGATTTAGTCCCAAAGCCATCTACTCGGCATTTTGATTTCCATTGAAGGAGTCAATGCTAACAATTGGGATCCCTATTTCAACTGATTCTACACCCTCTGTGCCAAAGGCTAAAGAGAAGTGGGTCTCTCCCTTTGATGTTCGGATAGTAGTTGGGTACACCTAGAGGACATATGAAAACTCATTGGCCCAGGCCCCTTTGGACTTCTAGAGCTTGGTCTTGAGGTAGTTCTTGATAATCTTGTTAACCACCTCTACTTGTCCGTTGGCCTGAGGGTGCTGAGGTGATAAGTAAGTATTACAGATTTTGAGCCTTTAACACATACCTCGGAATCCCGCATTTTCGAACTGCTTACCGTTGTCCAAGACAATAGTGTGTGGGATCCCATATCTGCAGATGATGTTGTTCCAGACGAAGTCGATAATCTTTTGCTTGGTGATTTTGGCCAACAGCTCAGCCTTAGTAAACTTGGTGAAGTAGTCGACTACCACAACACTTGGTCTGACCCTTGCCCGTTGGTAGTGTCCCTATGATGTTGATTCCCCATTGGGAGAATCTCTAAAGGGCCGGTCATAAGAGTCAGCTCCTCAGATGGTTGTTGAGGTATTGTAGTGAATTGCTAGCATTTGTCGCACTTCCTTGCATATTGATTAGTATATTCTTGGATGGCCAGTAAGAAATACCCTTGTCAAATTATTTTGTGGCGAGTGCTCTACGGCCTGAGCGATTACCGTAGATCCCTTCATAGATCTCCCTTAGAACATACCTTGCCTCATCGGGTCAGAGACACCTCAGGTATGGTAAGGAGAATCCTTTTTTATAGATGACGTCCCCTATCATGGTGTACCGAGCTATCGTGCACTGAATTCACTATGCCTCAAGCTTGTCACCGGGTATCTTGTTCTCCCGAAGGTAGTCCTGAAATTGCAGCTTAGACTGCTGGTATTGAAGTATGGATGTATGATAAAAGTCCTAGACGGGAGTGAATAGGACTTTTAAAATCTTTAATCTAACTAAGCTATAAAATCTATCATTTTTAAGACTAGTCAAACATGATTATCAAGAATTCATTCACATTCATATTCTAAAACAGTGAGAGATTTAAGTGCAGCATTTTATCAAACATGTATTATGCATAAATGAACATTTCAACAATTAATCCATGTAAACATGAATCATCATAAACACAACATTATATAGTGGTTCGGTTATGTGCCTACGAGACTCCCGGCTAATGTACTCCACCCTAGAGTGTGTTAGACTGGCTGTGAAATTAGTACTGTTCGCATTAAATACGTTCTGTAAGACCAAAAACTTGTAGAATCAATGACGCTATAATACCCTGAAATCTAGGATCCAACTCTAAACCCAGCTGTTCTAGGGCACGTTTGGTGACTTTGTATTGGATATAGACCGCGCGTTGAAAGTCCGATATCTACAATCTCAGACCATTATGACCGATTAGTTGGACTTGACAATCGTTTCGAAAATCATGCCCAACTGATGTCCTAACACTATTTTACTGAGTTCGGAGTGAAGAGAGTGAGAAAAGGAAAAGATTTAGAAAATTAATTCCATTTTTATGAAATCTGGCACGTGTCATTTGCGCGTTATTTTTAAGCGTTCTGACCGTCAGAATTCAACCAAATTTCACCCTCAGATCAGGAAAATTGGCCCTTTCATGTCATGAAACTTGTAGTCCTGATTTCGGTTCGATAACCGTTGAATTGAGACTGGTCCGCCACGGACGATTTGAAAATCTGATCGGGCTGAAAACTTAACTAATTAAAGATCCGATGCTAGTAAGCTTAAATCCGACCGCAATTGATAACAGGACCTCCAGAAATGTTCTTTTGGATCGAAAAAGACCCGATTTGGTTATAACCCAAGTATACCTTGGTTTAAAGTCTAAATAGGTGAGTTTCTAACCTATTTAAGGACCTTAAACCCTCTCACATCCCTCCCATACGAATTTGTAAGAAACCCCAGGAAAGAGAAGAGAGAAAAGAGAGAGATTGTGTGAGAGTTGTGAGGGAAATTACTGTCACTCGATCCTACTACTACACGTGCTTAACCATCGTGTTCTAATCACTCTTTCGGTGATTCTGATTTCATTCTATGGAGAAGGCGTAGAGTTCCTATTCGATTCATTACGCTCCTACGGCGTAAGGTGAGGATTTTATATGCTTAGGTTACCTGTTTTTAAAGATTTCAATGCTGTTTAATAGTAGAATAGTGACAAGGATGCAGTTTGACATGTAGAACATGCTGTCTCTTTTTCATTTCGAATACATACGAAGAATATGAGATTTAGGGTATTTTAGGTATTTATAGGAAATACTGTATATTTACGTATTTTGCCGATATGATTGCAATGAGTATTCATCATGTTCCTATACTGGTTATGCGTGTATGATCTGTTTGGCGAAGAGATTCTCCCTAATGTGCGCTTTTGGTCAACATATGCTATGTAGACAAATGTGTGTAGACTAAGTGTTTGTATAAAAGTATATATTAGTAAGTATTGAGTGAATGGGGTTGTAGATTAGTTTGGAGATTGGATTCTCAACTAATATGATGATGTACATGATTTCCTCCATGTTTTTTATATTGAATTGATTTCCTTAAATATATGAAATGCTTGTATTTGGTTGAATTGCTTATGTTATATGTTATAACATGTTGCTAATATGCTTGGATTATTTGTATTTCACTTCTGTCACTCTCATATGTTCATTGATTTAGATTATAAGTGCTTGGGGCTATATTCTAGTCTAGGCAATCGGTAAAAGATTTGAATTCATGGTTAGCTTCTATTCGTCACGAAGGACGCGTCGACAAACCCGAGTCGTGCTTTGGTTGACGGCAGTGGTTAGGCCACACGAGGTTCTTATGCACTTCATATCGTTCACCTTGAGACGCGCTCGTACTAGTCAAGCTAGTCAAGTAACTCGACTGACCATTGTATGTTCACCTTGTATTGGTCACAACTGCTTGAACCTAGGGTACTGAACTTACCAGTGAAAATCCTGATAACCATGGTACCTTGATCCATTAAGACTCATGAGCCGGGCATGGTGGTATGGGACACCGTGGTCGAGCTGTCGACCTACGCTATGGTGACGAGCCTCCCCGTAGTGACCAGTGAACAACTTAGACTCGTGAGCCGATTGTGGCGGTATGAGACACTACATTCGAGCTGTCGGCCTACTCTGATTGGTGACGAGCCCTTTGTAGTGACCTCGATCGTGTTCCGAGTATACGTGAGGCGACGACCCTTCCGTAGCAACAAGAGTACAACTAGGCCTGTATTGATAAGGTGATGGGGGAGCGGTGCAACGAGTGCGAGTAACAGCCCTGACAGCCCTTGCAGTGACCTAGAAATATATCATCGTATGAGACTACTAGGAGTGACGACCCTAGACAAGATCTGTGTTGGGAATGATATAAGGGAAGTACCTTAGTTTCCCAATACTGCTGTATGAAAGGATTAATAAAAACTCGATAATCATATTCATATCGCATTATATATGCCTGGAAGATGTGGAGCACTGAGGGAAGAAAGCATGTCGCGGACGTAAGATGGTGTCGCATGAGGGTGTATGTCGGTGAGGGCATGCATCATTACTGCATCTCATCCTTGCATTAATAACAGTATCTAAGAATGTCTGATTGTTTGCCTTACTATTATCACGTGATTGATTTGATAACATGCTAATCTTTGCTCTATGATTCCACTGAGTTGATCACTCACTCCCACGTTATGGGACAGTGTTTGCAACACCTACCAGACTCTATCTTAGATGCAGATAGGGAGGTGATTCAGGAGCTGGAGCCGGACTACTACGAAGACCAGGACGAGTTCTCGTACATGCAGTTTTCTGACGGCTTCGCATAAGTGTCCTAGATCAGCGGGATTTTGCTAGTTGGACTATCGCATGACGTTTGATTTTTGGTTTGGTATATGTATATGTGACTCAGAAATACATTCATACTTTGGAGACAGATCGAGATTATTTTGTTTTACAGATTGTGATATATATATCTTCTAGTCTTTCGCTTGCGTTTTATCACTAGATCTGGAGTATGAATTGCAGTTTTGGTATAATCTCACTCATGTTAATGCACTAACTTAGACAACATTTAATCATAAGCATATTTGTTGCATAAGTGATGGTCTGAAACTCGAAAGTTGAGTTGTCACTCGACCCCCGATTTTTAGGGCGTTACAAGTTGGCATCAGAGCATGATTTGGATTAAACCGGCCCTTGGTTATGGTCACACGACGTATGTTATTGCTCCTTTGACTTAGGTGGGTGCTAGAAAAATATAAAAACACTCATAGGATCCCAGTTTCGCAAATTGGCAAAGTTCACTCAAATTGATCATTTTGATCGAGTCCGTATACATCCGTGGTCGCATGAAACGACCCCAGAACACTTCTAGATCATTTATCAATGGGTCTAGACCTCTATAGATCCTATCCCAATTGTTAAACATCGCTAAATGCTGATGTGCAATGGTTAGTACCCGAAATGGTTTGAAACGGAGTCGTGGGCCTACCCATGCTAATCCAGAATGATCCAGGGTGGGACCCACATGTATTTGGGGCCCTTAGGGTAGGAAGACCTCGCCCAAATGGTGAGGCATCACCAAACACCACAGAGGTTGGCGAGGCCTTGCAGGTTAGTGGGCCCGGTACGGTCAGGCCTTCGGGCCGACGGCATTTGGGGGTTAGGGTAACCCCATGGTATGTGGGTTATCCCTTAAAATCCTTCCAAAATAGTACCTCCTTCACAAAACACACCCCCAAGCTCTCCCTTTCTCTCCTATTTGCTGGTTTTCCTCTCAAATCTCATTTTCAACCACTCCCATCGTTGTTTTCTGCCTCAATCCACGCCCCTTCATCATTTGCAGTGGTACACACTCTCCTCTCTCTCCATTCTCTCACGTTTTGAGCTCTTACATCCTCCATTTGAAGCTCAAATCATGTAAGCTTCCAACCCAACCCATCCCTTCCTTTTCCTTTCTTCAAACTCTGTGTTTGGGGCCTTTACAACCCCTGTTAGGTCTCAAACTCATGAAGAATAAAATTCCCCAGCCCTTAATCCCCCCTTCCTTTCATTTTCCATAACCTTCTTTGAGTTTGTGGCAGCCATATTCTCGATTTCCACCGTCCTCTCTCTCATGGGTAAGAGGAAGGGTGCCGCTGATGAAGCTAGGCCTAGCCGCCCCTCACGTTCAAAGAAGCCAAGAGGTGGCGCCGCTAGTCCAAGTGCCGCTCGAGAGTTACACACGAAGTGAGATTTGGATCCCCACGCTCCCATAGGGAGAGCACTATTGGCAGACTTGACCCATAGCACGTATACGGATCGTAAGGTTCTTGTTGAGGCACAGATGGATGGGCGACTCTTTGGTGAATTACTATTGTTCAAGCGCATCGAAGCTGCCAGGTGGGGTCCACTCTTTGAAGGCCAGTCTTGTGCTAATGTGAGCATTGTTCGTGCCTTTTATGCTCATATTCGGGACCCTACGTTGGAGTCACTGCAGTTCAAGATTCCCTTTAATAGAGATCGGGAAGCCACGATCGATGTTTGGTTGATCGCTCGACTTTTGAACGTACCTCTTGGCAAGGTACATCCAAGTGCTAAGAATCTAAAGAGTGTTCGTGAGCGAGATCGCCGCACCAGGTTTATATGTGGTGGTTTAGTTGAGTGGCAGCGTAATAAGAGCATCTTAGCGACCCACATGTCGAATGATTTTCGTCTGCTTCACCACATCTGCAAGTTTAATGTTTATCCCAGGTGTAGCAATCGTAGTGAATGCACGCGTCTCATGGTAGATTTCCTGTATCAAGTGGTCCAGGGAGAGAACGTGTACATGCCCACATTTTTGCTGCGACAGATCATCCTCATAGAAAAATCGAGAAGAACGTCTGAGTCAATTCCCTTTGGCCGGCTCATATGCAAGATTGCGCTTAAGTTTACTTACAGACTTGGGCCGGAGTTGCCTGTGCCGGCTCATTACATCAATGAAGCTACTATGAACCAAATGAAGATAGGGCCTCGGCAGCGTGAGGCTCAGCTTAATGATGACAGCGAGGGTGAATATGATAGTGAAGAGGATGAAAGTGAAGAAGGTGGGGCAGAAATAGAGGAAGAAGGCCAGGAAGAAGAAGAGGAGGCTCAGGATACTGATGAGAGTCCTCCTCATGTGACTCGGGCTGCTAGGGATGCTCACATAGCCCGACTTGAGGAGAGTCAGGTTTCTTTGCGACTGGAAGTCCAAGAACTCCGGGCCGAGGTAAAACAAGAGCTTGAGGGTACCAAGGCCGTCATGAAGCGGAAGTTTGGCAAGGTGACTCGTACCTTGAAGGCCATCCTGTATTTTTTACAAGATAAGGGTGCCCCTCCTCCATCACCAGACTCAGACGAGTGATTAGATTGCAGATTTTTGTTGGTCGTATGTAGGTTGTTTTGTGTTTTCTGTGTGTGAGCCTGAGAAGGCCTAGTAGTTGGTATGTGTTGCAGTTGTAGGTTTCACTAGCTTAGTTTCCCATGTGCTTCTTATCATGATGCATGTAAAGTTATATCTCTTGTATTCTGACAAATTTTGATTAAATGAAATGCATGGAGTTTCTTCGGTTTGTTATGTGAATGATTGTGTTGTATGTTTGTGATATTGCTGAAACTGACTGGGTTGCACCCTATTTCGAATATAGGGAATGCCACGTAAGGTGACACGGAGCACGACACGTCTTACGCTGGGAGAGCCGATGGATCGGGTCCCTCCCCAGAGTGATGATCGGACCCTGCAGTGGGCCTGATTCGTGAGACTGCACCTGAGTCTCAGCCTTCAGTAGGTCCTGCAGTCGGACCACCACCTTTCACACCACCAGTTCGCGAGCAGTACCGTGCATCTTCCTCGATGCAGAATGTGCCTCAGCTTGCTCCACCTCCTGATAGGTTTGAGCAGTTGATGACTATAATGTACCAGCAGCATCAGCAGCTTCTAACTACTATCGTAGGGGCCTTAGCCCAGCTTGGGAGTGCGACTCCACCTGTGCCATCTACGCATCCAACTGATGATGCTGGGACTTCGACTCAGGATGAGGGTATGGCTCATCCTGCACATTTGCCCACCCTATGGGGAATGCTGCTGATACCAGAGGCCTACTTGAGCGATTCCAACGCTTGCGGCCTCCTACTTTTGTGGGTTCTCACAGACCCAATGAGGCCGAGTACTGGCTCGACCACATCTCGAAGATGTTGAGGATGCTGCACTGTTCGGAGTATGAATAGGTTGAGTTGGCCACTTTCATGTTCGAGAGAGAGGCCAGCTTATGGTGGGATAGTATACTGCGGACGGTTGTTGTTGGCTACATATGGACTTGGGCAGTATTTGAGTTCCATTTTCATGAGAAATACTATCCACAGACCTACCAACATGAGAGGGAGAATGATTTTTTACGCCTCAGGCAGGGAGGCATGTCAATTACGGAGTACGAGCATCGATTTACAGAGTTGGGCAAATATGTCCCTACGATACTTGCGGATGAGCAGATGCGGATACGACATTTTTCTGAGGGCTTGTGACTTGATATTCGGTCGAAGATGTGTTATGTCAGTATTCCCTCTTATGCCGAGCTGATACACATGTCCATGCAGGAATAGCAGGATGTAGATCGCTTAACACGTTCTCGTGGCCCTATAGTTGCTAGGCCGCGACCGGATGCTCAAGGCAGGCCATTCCTTGGTAAGAGGCCTCGCATCGACTCTCCTCCTGGGATCACAGCGCCAGTACTCCCGATGAGACGCCCAGGTGTGACCTATACTTACTGTGGGAAACCGGGTCACACTGCAGAGAGCTTCTTTACTCGGATGAGAGATAGCAGGTTTTCACCACCGCAGAAGATCGATCATCCTCACCCACAGGCATTATCCGCTCCACCGTTATAGTCAGCTCCTGCCCATCCTTCCTTCAGACCTCCAGTACCTCAGTTCCGGCCGCCTCAACAGCCCATGGTACCGTGGCTGAATCGACCGCAGCAGGCTCGGGTGCATGCGCTCACAGCTGAGGCATCCGAGGTATCAGACGGTAGTTCTATGGCTTTCGAGGTTATGACACAGATTGCAGGTATTTCCGTTTTCCTACTGGTGGACACTGGGTCCACTACTTCCCTCATTTCATGCACAGCAGTCAAGAGACTGGGATTGGCTATAGCCCCCGCGAAGGGGACGACTCTCATTATGGCTATAGGAGATTTTTTTGACATTACTAGAGTCTGCGAGAGTTGTTTGATAGACTTGGGTAGCAGGACAATGACTATTGACCTGTTGGTTGTCTCCCTATTCCACTACGATGTCATACTTGGTATGGATTGGCTCACCGAGATGTGAGCCTAGATTGACTGCGAGACTAGGTTGGTGACAGCTTATGGACCTGAGGGCACAACTTTCACCTTTCCGGTTCAAGTCAATCATCCTTCTCGACTGAGTTGTTGCATTTCTCTGTTGGATTATGATGATGATCCGGGGATGAGAGACATCCTTGTAGTACGAGATTTTGATGATGTATTCAGGTCGATCCCGGGGCTACCTCCTCGGTGTGAGGTCAACTTTATTATCGATCTAACGCCCGGTACGACACCCATTTCGCTACCGACGTATCGTATGCCTCCATGTGAGATGGAGGAACTGAGGAGGCAGATTGATGAGCTGCTAGAGAAGGATTTCATACGCCCTAGCGTGTCTCCTTGGGGAGCGCCCGTGTTGTTTGTAAAGAAGAAGAATGGTACTCTACGATTGTGTATTGATTATCGTAGGCTGAATTAGGTGACGATAAAGAACAACTATCCCTTGCCCAAGATAGATGACTTGTTTGATCAGTTGAGAGGGGCGCAGTACTGCTCAAAGATTGATCTTCAGTCAGAGTATCACCAGGTGTGCGTCAGGGATGAGGACGTGCAGAAGACAGCTTTCAGGACCAACTTTGGCCATTATGAGTTCCTCGTGATGTCGTTCGGTCTTACGAACGCACCAGCCATGTTCATGGACCTGATGAACCGAGTATTTCAGTCATTCCTCTATCGATTCGTCATCATATTCATTGATGACATCTTGATATACTCTAGGAGTCGAGAGGAGCATGAGGAGTACTTACACTCAGTCCTGGATGCTCTTAGACGACATCAGTTGTTTGCTCAGTTCGGGAAGTGTGACTTCTGGGAGGAAGAAGTCAAGTTCTTGGGACACGTGGTGTCTAAGGAAGGCATATCGGTAGACCTCACCAAGGTAGCCGTAGTTCAGGGCGGGGAGCAGCCTGGTTCAATCACTGAGGTGAGGAGTTTTCTGGGATTAGCAATCTACTATCGACGTTTCATTCTATATTTTTCAAAGATCGCCAGACCTCTATCTCAGTTGACACGGAAGGATTCGAAGTTCACCTGGAATGAAAAGGCAGAGGAAGCTTTTCAGGAGCTGAAGGACAGGATGACATCCACCCCTGTGCTAGTATTGCCAGAGCAAGGGGTTAAGTATACGATATACACCGACGCATCTAGTGTTGGTTTGGGTTGTGTCCTTATGCAGAGGGACAGGGTGATTTCATATGCCTCGAGACAATTAAGGAAGCACGAGGAGAATTACCCTACACATGACCTTGACTTGGCAGCTGTCATTTTCATATTGAATCTCTAGAGACATTACCTCTACGGAGAGGAGTTCGAGCTATTTTGCGACCACAAGAGCCTCAAGTACATATTCATGCGGTGGGACCTGAATATGAGGCAGCGGCGATGGATGGAGACTTTGAAGGACTTTAAGTTTAAAGTTTCCTACCATCCGGGCAAGGCGAACCTTGTGGCTGACGCATTGAGCCGCAAGAAGGCGATAGAATTTGTGGCTCCGCTGATGGTCGCCAAGTGGGACATGGTTGAGTTTTTACGAGACTTTGAGCAGAAACTCACTATGGAGGAGCCATTTGAGGTTATCGCACACGTTCAAGTGCAACCACTTATCGATGACAGGGTCATCGTGGCGCAAAGGGATGATGAGCGTCTAACTGAGCTTAGAGAGAAGGCGAGTGACGATGCAGATGCCGAGTGGCGAGTTGGAATGGATGGGGGCTTACGTTATCCTGGCCGCCTATGCGTCCCAGATATCCCCGACTTGAGATGAGAGATTCTCGAGGCTGCGCATAGTTCTAGACTTGCGATACATCCGGGTAGCACAAAGATGTATCATGATGTGAAGAGGACCTATTAGTGGGATGGCATGAAGACCCACATCGCAGATTTCGTGTCCCGCTGTCTCACTTGCAAGCAGGTGAAGGAAGAGCATCGCCGACCTCCTGGTCTCCTTCAGCCTATGCGTATAGTTGAGTGGAAGTGGGACTTTATTTCTATAGATTTCATTTCGGGACTGCCGAAGATGAGGAAGGGCTACGACTCTATATGGGTGATCGTCGACCGTTTGACAAAGTCAGCGCACTTCCTTCCGATCAGAGTCACGAGCTTTACAGACGAGTTGGCCAGGTTGTATATTAGAGAGATTATGCGTCTGCATGGAGTTCCCTTAGAGATCGTGTCGGACTGAGACACGCGCTTTACTTCTATTTTCTGGACTCGCATCCAGGAAGCTATGGGTGTGAAGTTGAAGTTCAATACTGCATTCCACCCACAGACAGATGGGCAGACAGAGCGGATGAACCAGATTCTAGAGGACATGCTGCGGGTTGCGTGTTGGACTTCAAAGACAGTTGGGATGATTCTTCCATATGCGGAGTTCGGGTACAATAACAGTTTTCAGGCTAGTATCAGTATGGCACCTTATGAGGCCTTGTATGAGCGTCCTTGTCGAGCACCGCATTGCTAGGCAGAGGTTGCTTAGCGTAGATTGATTGGCCCAGAGATAGTGAGGCGACCTCGGAGAAGATTGACATCATCAAATGCCGACTTCTTACAGCGCAGAGCAGGCAGAAGAGTTATGCCGATACGAGACGGCGCCCGCTAGAGTTCGCGGTTGGAGATCACATATTTTTGAGAGTTTTCCCTATGAAGGGAGTTCTTCGGTTCGGGAAGAAGGGGAAGCTAGCACCGCGATTTATTAGTTCATTCCAGATACTTGATCGTATAGGTGTAATGACATATCATCTAGCTTTGCCTACGCCTCTTGTGAACATACACAATGTATTTCATGTTTTTATGCTGAACAAATACATTCCTGATCCTTCCCATATCATCAATGGGAGCAGGTGCAGTTAGGTGAAGATGTTACATATATACTGCGACCAACGCGTATATTAGACAGGAAGGAGCAGTTATTGCATAGCAAGGTCATCCCCCTTGTAAAAGTATTGTGGACGCATCATACTGAAGAAGAGGCTACTTGGGAGACAGAAGCCGAGATCAGGAAGAACTATCCACAGCTTCTCGAGGAGTACGAAAAGGTATAAATTTTAAGGACAAAATTTATTGTTTAAGGGGGGTAGATTGTAACGTCTCGGAAAATCCCGTACCAAGACCCGAGTACCACCTCGATCAGAAATCACTTAGGACTAATTCTCTTAGAAAATGAACCTAAGTTACCTAGCGCTACGTTAGACTGGTTGTGAACTGTTCGCTTTAAATACATTCTGCAAGACCAAAAACTTGTAGAATCAACGACGCTATAATACCCTGAAATCTAGGATCCAACTCTAAACCCAGCTATTCTAGGGCACGTTTGGTAACTTTGAATTGGATCTAGACCACGCATCGAAAGTCCGATATCTACAATCTCAGACCATTATGACCGCTTAGTTGGACTTGACAATCATTTCAAAAATCAATCCCAACTAATGTCTTGACACTATTTTACTGAGTTCGGAGTGAAGAGAGTGAGAAAAGGAAAAGATTTAGAAAATTAATTCCATTTTTATAAAATCTGGCACGTTTCATTTGCGCGTTATTTTTAAGCGTTCTGACCGTCAGAATTCAACCAAATTTCACCCTCGGATCAGAAAAATTAGCCCTTTCATGTCATGAAACTTGTAGTCCTGATTTAGGTTCGGTAACCGTTGAATTGAGACTAGTCCGCACGGATGATCTGGAAATCCGATCAGACTGAAAACTTAACTGATTAAAGATCCGATGCTAGTAAGCTTAAGTCCGACCGCGATTGATAACAGGACCTCCAGAAATGTTCTTTTGGATCAAAAAAGACTCGATTTGGTTATAACCCAAGTATACCTTGGTTTAAAGTCTAAATAGGTGAGTTTCTAACCTATTTAAGGACCTTAAACCCTCTCACATCCCTCCCATACGAATTTGCAAGAAACCCTAGGAAAGAGAAGAGAGAAAAGAGAGAGATTGTGTGAGAGTTATGAGGGAAAGTTCCTGTCACTCGATCCTGCTGCTACACGTGCTTAACCATCGTGTTCTAATCACTCTTCCGGTGATTCTGATTTCATTCTAAGTAAGAAAACCCTAACCTTAACCTATTTTAGAAATTCTATCGATGCAAGTAGCGAAGTAGCTGACTTACCTTGTGTAATAGGTGGACATATCGTCGTTGGAGAAGGTGTAGAGTTCCTATTCGATTCATTATGCTCCTACGGCGTAAGGTGAGGATTTTAGATGCTTAGGTTACCTATTTTCAAAGCTTTCAATGCCGTTTAATAGTAGATTAGTGACAAGGATGCAGTTTGACATGTAGAACATGCTGCCTGTTTTTCATTTCGAATACGTACAAAGAATATGAGATTTAGGGTATTTTAGGTATTTGTAGGAAATACTGTATATGAACATATTTTGCCGATATGATTGTAATGAGTATTCGTCATGTTCCTATACTGGTTATGCGTGTATGATCTGTTTGGCGAAGAGATTCGCTCTAATGCACACTTTTGGTCGACATATGCTATGTAGACAAATGTGTGTAGACTAAATGTTTGTATAAAAGTATGTATTAGTAAGTATTGAGTGAATGGGGTTGTAGATTAGTTTGGAGATTGGATTCTCAACTAATATGATGATGTACATGATTTCCTCCATGTTTGTTATATTGAATTGATTTCCTTATATATATGAAATGCTTGTGTTTGGTTGAATTGCTTATGTTATATGTTATAACATGTTGCTAACATGCTTGGATTATTTGTATTTCACTTCTGTCACTCTCATATGATCATTGATTTAGATTACAAGTGCTTGGGGCTATATTCTAGTCCAGGCAGTCGGTAACAGATTTGAATTCGTGGTTGGTTTCTATTCGCCATGAAGGACGGGTCGGCGAACCCGAGTCGTGCTTTGGTTGACGGCAGTGGTTAGGCCACACGAGGTGCTTATGCACTTCATGTCGTTCAGCTTGAGATGCGCTCATACTAGTCGAGCTCATCAAGTAACCCGACTGACCATTGTATGTTCACCTTGTATTGGTCATAGCTGCTTGAACCTAGGGTACAGAACTTACCAGTGAAAACCCTGATAACCATGGTACCTTGATCCATTAAGACTCATGAGCTGGGCATGGTGGTATGGGACACCGTGGTCGAGCTGTCGGCTTACGCTGTGGCGATGAGCCTCCCCGTAGTGACCAGTGAACACCTTAGACTCGTGAGCCGATTGTGGTGGTATGGGACACTACATTCGAGCTGTCGGCCTACTTTGATTGGTGACGAGCCCTTTGTAGTGACCTCGAGCGTGTTCTGAGTATACGTGAGGCGACGACCCTTCCGTAGCAACAAGAGTACAACTAGGCCTGTATTGATAAGGTGATGAGGGAGCGGTGCAATGAGTGCAAGCAACAGCCCTGACAGCCCTTGCAGTGACCTAGAAATATATCATCGTATGAGACTACTAGGAGTGACGACCCTAGACAAGATCTGTGTTGGGAATGATATAAGGGAAGTACATTAGTTTCCCAGTACTGTGTATGAAAGGACTAATAAAAACTCGGTAATCATATTCACATCGCACTACATGTGCCTGGAAGATGTGGAGCACTAAGGGAAGAAAGCATGCCGCGGACGTAAGATGGGGTCGCATGAGGGAGTATGTCGGTGAGGGCATGCATCATTACTGCATCTCATCCTTGCATTAATAACAGTATCTAGGAATGTCTAATTGTTTGCTTTACTATTATCGCGTGATTGATTTGATAACATGCTAATCTTTGCTCTATGATTCCACTGAGTTGATCACTCACTCCTACGTTACGGGATGGTGTTTGCAACACCTACCAGACTCTGTCTTAGATGCAGATAGAGAGGCGATTTAGGAGCTGGAGCCAGACTACTACGAGGACCGGGACGAGTTCTCATACATGCAGTTTTCTGACGGCTTCGCATAGGTGGCCTGGATCAGTGGGATTTTGCTAGTTGGACTATCGCATGACATTTGATTTTTGGTTTGGTATATGTATATGTGACTCAGAGATACATTCATACTTTGGAGACAGATCGAGATTATTTTGTTTTACAGATTGTGATATATATATATCTTCTAGTCTTCCGCTTGCGTTTTATCACTGGATCTGGAGTATGAATTGCAGTTTTGGTATAATCTTACTCATGTTAATGCACTAACTCAGACAACATTTAATCATAAGCATATTTGTTGCATAAGTGATGGTTTGAAACTCGGAAGTTGAGTTGTCACTCGACCCCCGATTTTCAGGGCGTTACATATATCCTACATAAGGAATTTCCTACACAATGCAATATAGATCCTACAAATGGACTCTATACGTATTCTCCCATCGGAGGCCTATAAAAGGTCTTAGCAAGTTTGTGAGATACAACCTGAAACCCAATCCTACACAAGGAAAGGTCTTCAGATTCTGTAGACTTTAATGACTTACATGTAAGTAGGTGATCCTCGTTTCTATCACATAGTGAAGATAATCTCCCTTGTTGATGAAGCATCAATAACTCCCTTGATCCACAACAAGTGTAGATGCTCCCAATGTAAGTCATTGGAGTTGGGTCAAGGTATTTGGAGGAATCAACTCTAATGAATGTTGGTATTTAAGTGATAAAGAGATTCTAGGGTATTATGCATTCAAGAGATTTCAACTCAATGATTTGATATTAAGTGAGTTGCTGGAGGATCCTTGAATGGTGAAGTTCATTCTTCAATCCAATCTATTAATTCTTCAATGATTGCATTTAAGAATGGGTTGAAGGATGAACGTCCATGAGAAAATGGATTTATGATGGTAGGTAACAATTACTCTCTTAGATCTCACTCTTTTTCTTATAATAAACCCAAAAACTAAGTCTCCTAATATAGAGGCAAAAATCCTAGCGGTAAAAAAATGAGCAGATTTTGTCTTCGTTCGATGTCATCAAAGTGTTCGATGTTATCAAAGGTCACCTTTGATGTCATCGAGTAATGGTTTAATGACATTGGGATTTTCACAAAAATGTTTGGAGCTTGCTTGATAATTTCATATCATTGTTCGATATCATCGAAGGTGGTTTGATGAAATTAAGGAGTCTTGTCAATTTTATTTAAAGTATTTTGAATAAGTATAGTGCATATTCGATGTAATCGATCATACCTTTTATGTCATCGAAATTTAAATTTTGATGTCATTGAATGGAGTTCATGATATTTTTAGTAGAACTCTTTGGACAAGTCAGGTTTATATTCAATGTAATCGACCATACATTTGATGTCATCAAACGTGGTTCGAGTTATCGAAGGGTTTAAGTGATTTTTCGACCTGAGCTTACTGAACATGAGTTTCTCATTTTCAATGTCATCAAGACAGGTTTGGTGGCAGTGAACATGTAAGTTTACTGTCATCAAGGTCTGTTCGATGACATGAGATGCTACAAGTTTGAGAGTTCTTATTCGATGTCATTGAGATATGTTTGATGTCATCGAGTTATGTTTGATATCATCGAAACCTATTCGATGACTCGAGATTTTGGTCCAGAATTTATTTGGTTGCTGGACATTTGAGAACTCTTATTCGATGTCATCGGGACAGGTTTGATGTCATCGTGTAACACTTCGAACTTTTCAATACCCGAGTATTGAATTTCTCTAGTGTTATCATAAATTTTAACTTATGTCACGCCCCAAACTCGGAAACTGGGCTCACAAAATTCTCGATCGCCGAATCCGGCGCCGACAGCCTCCGTAGAACCCCATTCTCGGCTCCTAGAGCCCATTCGCCAGGTTCCGATCCTGAGATGCTACGAGGAGGATTTTCAACGTCATTTTGATTCGTAATAAGTATAACCAAAGGCATAACCCACAAACAATAACCAAGAACTCCATTACATTTCCACTATGATCAAAAACTTTACAAGTACAGTGAGTATAAAGGAAAATACAATGGTAAAAAACAAAATCTCCAAAATGATCTGCAACGTGCTCCTGCCTCAGCGCTGCTGTGATCCAACGTCACCTGCACGCAATGGTCGTGCATAAGCTTATAGAAAGCTTAAAGGGTGGTGAAAGTGTGTGCGCAAGGTAGTAATATGAACATGCAATGTCGAAGTAATGCAGAATATGCAGATGGAACCATAATATCATGAGCCGTACCAAGCTTATGCGATGTGAGACATGAATGATATCGGCCATCCCAAGGCCATGCGATGTGTAATGCAACTCAAGCAAACAGATCCTCATCTATGTCCACCCATCAATACAGCTCAAATATGGGATATCACCGGGGTCTAATACACTCTAAACCAGAATGTCGCCACATCACGCGCAATAAGGTAAGTGGAAGAGACCACACTATCCGTCTACCAATATCAGGCGCGACTCGTCTATAGCGGACCCATTCCTCGAGCTGGTCAAACTTAGCCTAGCATTGCCCCCTACTCTCAGGCGGGTAAGGCTGCACACCCTTCCAACCGACCACGACACAGTGGAGAGCGTAACCGTCTGGTATTCGGCACTCAACGCTCATCTACCCACTCGGTCTAGACGTTGGAGCAACCTCTTAGTACCATAAGGGTTTAGGGACTTTCACCCAGGGATATCAATAGCACCCCATGTAGAATATGATTTTCGGTATCCAATCCTGCCAACCACGATGCGTCTGTGGAGGCTACGGCCCTGATGTCGCTAGGGCGTACAATAACCATGTCACACAAGTGCGAAATGCATGATTCACGCTATCCAGTCATGCAACAATTCATGCGCATATAGTGCGCTCATGTAGGGCAATACTGCCTAACTAGGAGCCCATAAACAACCTGTCCGAAGGCAAATGCTATGATCAGATAATTATCACGTCAAGCATACATATGATGCGTATAATCATGAGTCATGGAACTGTACTAAACATGTTATAATAAAATGAACTATCTTACAATGAAGATGGACCTGGACGGCCTATACACAATAAGTATGGCCCAGTAATGGGCCCTAAGGAGAGTCGTAATGTGGACATCCAACCAGCATCACACTCGCAATGTGGACGTCAAACCAACATTGCTCCTAAGGCACGATCGTCGCAAAATATCGTTACATAATCCATGTTGGGATCACACATTGCAATGGACCTTAGGTACATCCCATTGGACCTTAAATACATCAAATGAGCTCTATCATATGGGCCTTTTATTCATCAATGGGTCACATCAATGGGCCACACTAATGGGTCTTAAGTGCATTGCAATGGGTCAAAACCCGTGGGCCTTGGATTACATCAATTGGGCCTAGCCTCATCAGTCTAATATGTAACAAATTAGCCACACCAATTGGGCCCTCCACATGTACATCAAATGGACCCCAACCCATAGGCATTATATGAGTTCAATGGCCTAAACCCCTAGGCCTTACATATATCAAATGGGCCTACTTTCATGGACTTTAAAAATGCATCTAATGGGTCCAATTTCATAGGCCTTGAAGTACATCAAATGGGCCTAGTCCCATGGACTTGAAGCAAATCAAGTGGGTCTAAATCCATAGGCCTTAAATATCGAGTGAGCCTAAGCCCATAGGCTTTACATATCAAGTGGGCCCAAGTTCTTAGGCCTTAAGTGAATCAAATGGGCCTAGCCCATAAGCATTTCATAAATCAAATGGGCCTAGCCCATAGGCCTGTTACAACTCAAATGGGCCTAACCCATATGTGAGTGGCCCACCCAACCAAAAGCCCAGGCCTTAAAATAATCCCACCCTGTGGATGGATGGTCTAGATGCATCACGTGCATCATGGTGGGTCCCACTGTCCAGTGGACAGTGCGGATAAAGCACATACATTACACAGGGCCCCACTGTCCGCTGGACGGTGGAGGCACACATGCAAGGTGGGTGCCACCGTCCGCCTGGACGGTGGCCATTGAAACACATACAACATTGTGAGTCCCATGTGGGGCCCACTGAAATGTCTATTTGCCATCCAATCCGTTCATAAGGTCACTCGGACCTAGATGAAGGGAAAACATAAATTTTATCTTGATCCAAAACTTATGTGGGCCCAAAAATGGTTTTAATGGTAGGGGTACCGTCCCACTATTTCATGTGGTGTGGGCCACTTGAGTTTTGGATTTAATTGAAATTTGGAGGGGGCCCACCTGAGAAGGGGACCCACCTAATGGACGGCATAGATATGACATATACATCGTGTGGGGCCCACGGCAGCAGCCGTGGGTGGCCACTCGTTGATCGCCCTCCAAGACGTGCAGCGCCTGCTGCACGTCAGAGAGAGGCAGGTGCCTCTGTTGCTATTTTCCAATTTAAATGGAAAACCCATTTTCTGGGGTTTTTCATGTCTGGGGCCCACATCAAGCTGATCCACCCCGTCCATTCCATTCAGTGGCGCGAGGCCGACCAAATGAGTCTAAAGTTTGATTATTTTTTTTATGATAGAAAATGAAATAAAATATGAAAAGGATCCTTGAAGGGTAGTGATGCATTCTTTGATGCTATGGCCCACCAGGTCTTCCAATCAGTCTCAAACTTTTACCTAACGGCTAAAACACTGTAAGTAAGAGAGTGGACAGCTTGGATTGTCTAAATACATCACGGTGGGCTTAAGCAAGTGGACCACCCAAAGACTCTTTTCTTCTTTCCCTTTTCTCTTTTTCTTTTGAAACGTCCAGCGTCCCAGACGCTGGACGACTTTAGTCCCTTAAAAGCAATACAATGTGGTGGGCCCTGATGGAGTGGGCCACCACGGATGGGTGATGTGGGTACAACGTATATGGTGGGCCCCACTTAAATAAAAATTTGAACAAAATAAATCCTAAGGTGGGATCCATTCAAGTGGGCCACACAATCCTATTGTATAAAAATAAAATAAAATAAAATAAAATAAAATAAAAGACATAAAAGAGAGAGAGAGACATGGAGAGTGGGACACGCTTGTGATGGAGGGCTCCGCCACTATGAGCCCTCCCTTGCAAGAAACTATACAATAAACGGATCCCTTTGTACATGGGATCATCGAAAATGTAAATCAACGGTAGAGATCCATTCCCCACCGATATGGACGGTCTAGATGACCTTTCTAAATGAAATAAATATCATGATGGGGTCCATGGAGAATGGCTGCATCATGGAACGATAGTGATGATCCAAATGGGCCATCGACCACATTTTAGGGTCCCAAGTGAGATCCACACCATTGATCGGTGGGCCTCACTAGGCCCATCATAAAAATGAGAAAAACTACCCTATAGAAGCACCCACCGTCCGATCTTCTTGCTCCTAGGAGTTCCTTGGTACCTTATCTCCAACTTCAATGGAGGAGATGGAGAATGGAAGGTTAAGATGGGAGATGATGGGGTAGGAAGGTGGGCCACTTAGAGTTTAGGGATTCTTGAAAAATTCCATACGTATGGGCTCTTTGTTGCTTGGGATTGAGATGAGAAAATGAGAAAGAGAGAGAGTGATGTAGAGAGAGATGGATGGATGGATGAATGATGGTTGTGTAAGAAAGTATTAACTTTTGAGGCTTTTGTGTAAGAGAGGTATGGGTGGTGAAGACTTTTGTGGCTTTTTGTGTAAGAGAGGTATAGGTTTGGGAGACTTTTATAGTTGCTTGGGAAAAGGGAATAAAGTGATGTGTACTTGACATGTGATGGATTGATGGGTTGATTGATTGATGGGATTGATGTGATTGATGTGATACATCGTTGAGATTCCCTTGGTTTTCGCAACGCGCGGCGTTTTCTCGCATCGAACGTTGGCCCACATCTCTTGACCGGGGTATCGCCTCTGACCGCGAGTCGCGGCATCGGAACTGCGGAGACGGCGCGGTCGCTATGGTATTGGTCTCAGGTTGAGTCGACTCGGGTTGTCAACATATGAATCAGGGTCGTGCGTCGACATTGGTTAAGCGTGGAAGGTTGCCGGAATTCGATTTGTAAGACCGCGGAAGTCTACGGAAAGGTACGGACCAAGATATGGGTCTTACAGCTCTCCCCTCCTTATAAAAATTTCATCCTCAAAATTTACACAAACATCTCAACTAAGCATTACTCATGAAGAAAAAGCGACATAACATCATCGTATTGAATCGGAGATAGCATACAAAATACATCACATGATCAACCATCAAAGAGATGAGGATAACGCTCTCGAATCTCAGCCTCACGCTCCCACGAAGCCTCCTCTACAGAATGGTGACCCCACTGCACCTTCACCAACGGAATGACCTTAGTTCTGAGGACCTGCTCCTTCCGATCAAGGATACGGACTGGCTGCTCAATGTAAGGAGCGTCCTCACGAACCTCCAACGGCTGCTAATCAATAACGGGAACTATGTCTGACCCACACTTCCTCAACATGGAGACGTGAAAAACATCGTGGATGCCAGACAACTGTGACGGCAAGGCAAGCCGATATGCTACGGCGCCAACGCGCCCAGTGATCTCAAAAGGTCCTATGAATCTCGGGGCAAGCTTGCCCTTCGCTCTAAATCGAACTACGCCCTTCATGGGCGAGACCTTGAGATACACATGGTCCCCTACATCAAACTCTAAGGGACGACTCCGACGATCAGCAGAACTCTTCTGTCGGCTCTGAGCTGTGCGCATCCTCTGCCTGATGATGTCAATAGCCTCTGAAGTCTCCTGCACAAGCTCGGGGCCTAGGAGACGGCGCTCTCCAACCTCGGTCCAACAACTCGGTGATCTGCATGGCCTGCCATATAGTGCCTCGAAAGGAGCCATGCCGATGGTCGCCTGAAAGCTGTTATTGTACGCGAACTCAGCCAATCGCAGATGCTCATCCCAGCTACCCTCGAAGTCAATCGTGCAAGCCCGAAGCATATCCTCAAGTATCTGATTGATCCTCTCGGTCTGGCCATCGGTCTGCGGATGGTACGTGGTGCTGAGCTGCAAATCAATCCACATCGCTCGCTGGAAGCTCCCCCAAAACTGAGACGTGAACCTCGAGTCTCGGTCAGAAACGATCGAGACTGGAACGCCATGTAGTCTCACAACCTTCTCAATAAATAATCTCGTAAGCCGGTCCATAGACCAAGTCGCACGCATCGCAAGGAAATGTGCCGACTTCGTCAGACGATCCACAACAACTCAAATGGTGTCATGACCGCACTGAGTCCTCGATAAACCCATAATGAAATCAGTCGACACGTGCTCCCACTTCCACATCGGGACGCTCAACGGCTGCAATAGACCAGGAGGTCTCTGATGATCGGCCTTGACACGCTGGCACGTGTCACACTCGGCCAAAAAACTGGCGATCTGGCGCTTCATCCCTGCCCAAAAATACTGTCGCCTCATGTCACGGTACATCTTCGTCGAGCCCGGGTGGATAGAAAACCGCGATCGATGTGCCTCGGTCATAAGATCTCTGCGTAACTCTGGAATATCCGGGACACATAATCGGCCTCTGAAGCGAAGTCCACCGTCTGTACCGATCTGCTAATCATCCTGATCCTCAGATGTCGCCTCAGCCATATAACTCTGTAACATCTGATCAGCCTGCTGAGCCTCGATCACCCTAGCGACAAGAGAGGGTTGAATCGACAGGCTCGATAACTGTACGATGGAAGACTGCATGCCAAACTCAAAATTATACGCTGCGATATCCTCAAGCATCCGCCACTCCTAAATCATCATATGTGCCACTAGGCCTCATGGCTGACGTCTGAGGGCATCTTCCACCACGTTCGCCTTGCCCGGGTGGTACTGGAGGTCAAAATCATAGTCTTTCAAGAGCTCCATCCAGCGCCTCTGTCTCATATTCAACTCAGATTGCGAGAAGAGGTACTTCAAGCTCTTGTGATCAGAGAAGAGCTCGAACCTAACCCCATAAAGGTAGTGCCTCCACACCTTCAGTGCGAAGACAACTGCAGCCAGCTCTAAGTTATGCGTAGGATAGTTCATCTCATGGACCTTGAGCTGACGAGACGCAAAGGCCACTGGTCTCCTATGCTGCATCAGGACAGCACCCAAATAAATATGCGAGGCACCAGTGAATACAATAAATCCATCACTCCCAAAGGGAAGAGTGAGGACAGGAGCGGACGTCAGACGGTCCTTCAACTCCATAAATGCTCGCTCGCAGGCATCACTCCAAATAAACTCTGCACCCTTCCGGGTCAACCTGGTCAGCGGGGCTGCAATACGAGAGAAGCCCTCAATGAAAAGTCGATAATAGCCCGCTAGACCAAGGAAATTACGGATCTCTGTCGCAGTCGTGGGCTGGCCCCACTGATGCACTGCCTCAACCTTCGAGGGGTCCACTGCGACTCCCTCCCTCATCACCACGTGACCGAGGAACTTCACCTCCTCCTGCCAGAACTCGCACTTCTCTAGCTTCGCATACAGCTGGTGTGCGCGGAGGGTCTGCAAAGTAATCTCCAAGTGCTGCTCATGTTCCTCATGGGTCCTCGAGTAGATCATAATGTCATTGATGAAGAGTACAACAAACTGATCCAGATAAGGGCGGAAGACCTCGTTCATCAGCTGCATGAAAACCGCGGGTGCATTGGTCAGTCCGACTGACCTGAAACTCAAAATGACCGTAACGCGTCCTGAATGTTGTCTTCGGAATGTCCTCATCTCGAACCCGAATCTGATGATAACCGGAATGCAGGTCAATCTTCGAAAAGAATTGTGCACCCTGCAGCTGGTCGAACAAATCATCAATCCTAGGGAGCGGGTACTTGTTCTTGATCGTGACTTTATTGAGCTCGCGGTAGTCAACGCAGAGCCTCAACAAGCCATCCTTCTTCTTCACGAAGAGTACCAGCGCTCCCCACGGTGAACTGCTCGGACGGATAAAGCCCAACTCACGTAACTCGTCCAACTGCTTCTGCAGTTCCCGTAACTCCAACGGTGCCAAACGGTACGAGGCCTTCGAAATAGGCGCGGTACCGGGCAAGAGATCAATCTGGAACTCGGTGAGTCGACGAGGCGGTAATCCCGGAATCTCCTGGAACACATCAGAAAAATTACAAACCACGGGTAAATGGTCGATGCAGGCGGCAACAGGCTCCTCTACTGCACATGACATCAAAAAGACAACCGCTCTCCTCTGGGCTCTGCAACAAACTGAAACTGTGGCACGCCGGGTATACAGAACGTGACGGTCCTCGCGGCGCAGTTCAAAATGGCATAATACTCAGCGAGCCAATCCATGCCTCGGATGATGTCGAACTCAGACATCGGAAAAACGAACAGATCAGCAGGCAGAAAGGTATCCCCAACTAGAACGGGGCAAGACGAACAAAATCGTCCCAACACTGCAGTCCTCCCCAAGGGAGTCGATACTGATAGGCCCTCACCAGCAGACTCCAAAGGTAAGCCAGCCGATCGACAGAAGCTCTCGGCCACAAAAGAATGCGATGCACCAGAATCAAACAGTACACGTGCAATGCATGCAGAAACTGGCAGTATACCCTCAACAACTCCTCCAGATGACTAAGGGTCCTGCTGAGATGCATAAAACCTAGCTTGAGCTGGCTGAGGAGGTGTATGTCCCCTCTGAGCGTGCTGCTGCTGCTGATGGGGTCGCTAAGGCAGTCGAAACTGCTGCCTCTGCTGCTGTGGCCTCTGAGGCTGGTAATGATGCTGATGCTGCTGCTGAGGTGGCCTCGGTGGTGGAGGCTGCTGTCGCTGCTGCTGTGGGGGTCTTTGCTACTGTGGTGGAGGCTGCTGGGGAGCCCTCTGCTGCTGTGGACCTCTCTACTGCTGCTGGGGGCTGGGACACTCCCATAAATGGTGTCCCGTCGCACCGCAACTGAAGCAAATGCCGGTGAACTGCCTCTGAGGTGGTGGTGGAGGCGCTGCTGGTGATGATGGTGCACGAAAGGCTGGGCGACCTGTACGCCTCTGCTGTTGTGGTCGACGCTGCTGTGAATCACTGGAAGAAGCCTGCCTCTTCCGGTCTCTCCTCTGACCACGATCAGACTGAGAACCGGCCCACTCAGTCTCATAAATCTAAGCTCTCCGTACTACTGCCTGGAAAGTAGGGAGCTCATGCCCAATAACATGACCTCGAAGGCCGTAACGTAAGCCATGCTCGAAGCGGCGGGCCTTCCACCCCTCGTCATCCACCATATAAGGTGCGAATCTCAATAGATCCACAAAATGGGCCGCGTACTATGCCACAGTCATGTCTCCCTGCACCAGAGTCTCGAACTCTAAGGCTCGCTGACGACAGATATGGTCGGGGAAGTACTGCTCCTCGAATCGGTCAACAAAGTCCTCCCATGTCCAGACATACTCAGGTCCGGCAACACGGGTAACAGAGGTCCACCAATGCTCAGCCTCACCCTGGAAGAGAAATACTGCTAGCCGGACGCGCTGCTCGGTCGTACATGACATGGTATCGAAAATCTTCTCCACATTGGAGCGCCATCTCTCTACTGCGGTCGGACCTGGCTCGCCCTGGAAATGTGGGGGATCAAGCCGTCTGAACTCACGAAGCAAGGCGCTCGTGCGCTCCTGCTCTGCCTGAGCTGGTGAAACAACTGGGCATCTGCCCTTTCCCTGGAGTGCGGCTGTCACAGCCTGTAACATCTGCTGTAACTGAGAGGCACTCACAGTCACGGTCGGCTTCGCATCAGCCTCAGGTGGAGGAATGTCATCCTCAGGGAAAGGAGCAGGGATCTCTGAGGGTGGAATAGAAGACGCAGGTGGTAAAGATGGAGCCTCCGATGGTGAAGCAGAATCCTCAGGTGGTGGTGCAGGAGTTGATCAGGTAACTCTCCCAGGCGTCATGTCCTACAGGAAAGAGCGAAGGCGCCTATCAACTTCAAAACTCTCGAAGGTACACACGTTAACGGTCTGTATTGGAAGGTCGCGAAGCTATTCGAACTTCGGGACGTAGCCATTCTTTACTCATAGCAGACATGTAATGTTGTTCTCGGTTATTCCTAAGTTATGCTCTGATACCAACTTCTGTCACTCCCCAAACTCGGAAACCGGGCTCACAAAATTCCCGATCACCGAATCCGGCGCCGACAGCCTCCGTAGAACCCCATTCTCGGCACCTAGCATCCATTCACCAGGTTCCGATCTTGGGATGCTACGAGGAGGATTTTCAACGTCAGTTTGATTCATAATAAGCATAACCAAAGGCATAACCCACAAATAACAACCAAGAACTCCATTACATTTCTACTATGATCAAAAACTTTACAAGTACAGTGAGCATAAAGGGAAACACAATGGTAAAGAAAAAAATCTCCAAAGCGATCTGCAACGTGCTCCTGCCTCAGCGCTGCTGCGATCCAACGTCACCTGCACGTAATGGTCGTGCATAAGCTTATAGAAAGCTTAAAGGGTGGTGAAAGTGTGTGCGCAAGGTAGTAATATGAATATGCAATGTCGGAGTAATGCGGAATATGCAGATGGAACCATAATATCATGAGCCGTACCAAGCTTATGCGATGTGAGACATGAATGGTATCCGCCATCCCAAGGCCATGCGATGTGCAATGCAACTCAAGCATACAGATCCTCATCTATGTCCACCCATCAATACAGCTCAAATATGGGATATCACCGGGGTCTAATACACTCTAAACCAGAATGCTGCCACATCGCGTACAATAAGGTAAGTGGAAGAGACCACACTATCCGTCTACTAATATCGGGCGCGACTCGTCGATAGCGGACCCATTCCTCGAGCTGGTCAAAATCAGCCTAGCATTGCCCCCTACTCTCGGGCGAGTAAGGCTGCACCCACTTCCAACCGACCACGACACAGTGGAGAGCGTAACCGTCTGGTATTTGACACTCAACGCTCATCTACCCACTCGTTCTAGACGTTGGAGCAACCTCTTGGTACCATAAGGGTTTAGGGACTTTCACCCAAGGATATCAATAGCACCCCATGTAGAATAAGATTTTCGGTATCCAATCCTGCCAACCACGATGCGTCTGTGGAAGTTACGGCCCTGATGTCGCTAGGGCGTATAATAACCATGTCACACAAGTGCGAAATGCATGATTCACGCTATCCAGTCATGCAATAATTCATGCGCATATCGTGCGCTCATGTAGGGCAATACTGCCTAACCAGGAGCCCATAAACAACTTGCCCGAAGGCAAATGCTATGATCAGACAATTGTCACGTCAAGCATACATATGATGCGTATGATCATGAGTCATGGAACTGTACTAAACATGTTATAATAAAATGAACTATCTTACAATGTAGACGGACCTGGACGGCCTATACACAATAAGTACGGCCCAATAATGGGCCCTAAGGAGAGTCGTAATGTGGACATCCAACCAGCATCACACTCGCAATGTGGACGTCAAACCAACATTGCTCCCAAGGCACGATCGTCGCAAAATATCGTTACATAATCCATGTTGGGATCACACATTGCAATGGACCTTAGGTACATCCCATTGGATCTTAAATACATCAAATGGGATCTATCATATGGGCCTTTTATTCATCAATGGGTCACATCAATGGGCCACACCAATGGGTCTTAAGTGCATTGCAATGGGTCAAAACCCGTGGGCCTTGGATTGCATCAATTGGGCCTAGCCTCATCAATTTAATATGTAACAAATTAGCCACACCAATTGGGCCCCCCACATGTACATCAAATGGACCCCAACCCATAGGCATTATATGAGTTCAATGGCCTAAACCCCTAGGCCTTACATATATCAAATGGGCCTACTTTCATGGGCTTTAAAAATGCATCTAATGGGTCCAATTTCATAGGCTTGAAAGTACATCAAATGGTCCTAGTCCCATGGACTTGAAGCAAATCAAGTGGGTCTAAATCCATAGGCCCTAAATATCGAGTGAGCCTAAGCCCATAGGCTTTACATATCAAGTGGGCCCAAGTTCTTAGGCCTTAAGTGAATCAAATGGGCCTAGCCCATAAGCATTTCATAAATCAAATGGGCCTAGCCCATAGGCCTGTTACAACTCAAATGGGCCTAACCCATATGTGAGTGGCCCACCCAACTAAAAGCCCAGGCCTTAAAATGATCCCACCATGTGGATGGACGGTCTAGATGCATCACGTGCATCATGGTGGGTCCCACTGTCCAGTGGACAGTGCGGATAAAGCACATACATTACACAGGGCCCCACCGTCCGCTGGACGGTGGAGGCACACATGCAAGGTGGGTGCCACCGTCCGCCTGGACGGTGGCCATTGAAACACATGCAACATTGTGGGTCCAATGTGGGGCCCACTGAAATGTCTATTTGCCATTCAATCCGTTCATAAGGTCACTCGGACCTAGATGAAGGGAAAACATAAATTTTATCTTGATCCAAAACTTATGTGGGCCCAAAAATGGTTTTCAATGGTAGGGGTACTGTCCCACTGTTTCATGTGGTGTGGGCCACTTGAGTTTTGGATTTAATTGAAATTTGGAGGGGGCCCACCTGAGAAGGGGACCCACCTAATGGATGGCGTAGATATGACATATACATCGTGTGGGGCCCACGGCAGCAGCCGTGGGTGGCCGCTCGTTGACCGCCCGCCAAGACGTGCAGCGCCTGCTGCACATCAGAGAGAGGCAGGTGCCTCTGTTGCTATTTTCCAATTTAAATGAAAAACCCATTTTCTGGGGTTTTTCGCGTCTGGGGCCCACATCAAGCTGATCCACCCCGTCCATTGCGTTCAGTGGCGCGAGGCCGACCAAATGAGTCTAAAGTTTGAATTTTTTTGATGATAGAAAATGAAATAAAATAAGAAAAGGATCCTTGAAGGGTAGTGATGTATTCTTTGATGCTATGGCTCACCAGGTCTTCCAATTAGCCCCAAACTTTTACCCAACGGCTGAAACACTATAGGTAAGAGGGTGGACGGCTTGGATTGTCTAAATACATCACGGTGGGGCCTAAGCAAGTGGACCACCCAAAGACTCTTTTCTTCTTTCCCTTTTCTCTTTTTCTTTTAAAACGTCCAGCGTCCCAGACGCTGGACGATTTTGGTCCCTTAAAAGAAATACAATGTGGTGGACCCTGATGGAGTGGGCCACCACGGATGGGTGATGTGGGTACAACGTATATGGTGGGCCCCACTTAAATAAAAATTTGAACAAAATAAATCCCAAGGTGGGATCCATTCAAGTGGGCCACACAATCCTATTGTATAAAAATAAAATAAAATAAAAGACATAAAAGAGAGAGAGAGACATGGAGAGTGGGACACACTTGTGATGGAGGGCTCCGCCACTATGAGCCCTCCCTTGCAAGAAATTATACAATAAACGGATCCCTTTGTACATGGGATCATCGAAAATGTAAATCAACGGTGGAGATCCATTCCCCTCTGATATGGATGGTCTAGATGACCTTTCTAAATGAAATAAACATCATGATGGGGTCCATGGAGAATGGCCCCATCATGGAACGATCGTGATGATCCAAATGGGCCATCGGCCACATTTTAGGGTCCTAAGTGAGATCCACACCATTGATCGGTGGGCCTCACTTGGCCCATCATAAAAATGAGAAAAACTACCCTATAGAGGCACCCACCGTCCGATCTTCTTGCTCCTAGGAGTTCCTTGGCACCTTAGCACCAACTTCAATGGAGGAGATGGAGAATGGAAGGTTGAGATGGGAGATGATGGGGTAGGAAGGTGGGCCACTTGGAGTTTAGGGATTCTTGAAAAATTCCATACGTATGGGCTCTTTGTTGCTTGGGATTGAGATGAGAAAATGAGAAAGAGAGAGAGTGATATAGAGAGAGATGGATGGTTGAATGAATGATGGTTGTGTAAGAAAGTATTGACTTTTGAGGCTTTTGTGTAAGAGAGGTATGGGTGGTGAAGACTTTTGTGGCTTTTTGTGTAAGAGAGGTATGGGTTTGGGAGACTTTTGTGGTTTCTTGGGAAAAGGAAATAAAGTTATGTGTACTTGACATGTGATGGATTGATGGATTGATTGATTGATGGGATTGATGTGATTGATGTGACACATCGTAGAGATTCCCTTAGTTTTCTCTCACCGAACGTTGGCCCACATCTCTTGACCGGGGTATCGCCTCGGACCGCGAGTCACGACATCAGAACCGTGGTGACGGCGCGGTCGCTATGGTATTGGTCTCAGGTTGAGTCAACTCGGGTTGTCAGCATATGAATTAGGGTCGCGCGTCGACATTGGTTATTGCCGGAATTCGACCAGTAAGACCGTGGAAGTCTACGGAAAGGTACGAACCAAGATACAGGTCTTACAACTTATTATGTACATGTGTACAATACCAATATAGCTATCTTAACCTTAATTTATTCTACAACATGAATCTGACCGTTGAGAATAATCTCCATTCATAGATTAAGTCGTTTGACCGTTGATTTTGAGATAGGATCATCATATACCCAAGTAGTCCCACTTGTCCATCATAACCAACCATTCAATCAACTATCCACCAATAGGTAAAGATATCTGACCGTCCACTTTGAGTTTGGACCACCCGATCATAGTAAACTAACTACTTGATATCTGCATCTAATCATACACATATCAAATTGACATTTTGATCTGTTTATCTTGTTCACCACTTAGGAATATGCTTTACCCATTATCAGAACTATAATTTGAGGAACTTACACATGTGAACAAGTCACTTGATTCTAATGGTATACATGTTCTACCTCTTGATCACTCCAAAAATTCATTTGTATTCATCCATTTACAAAACTGACCATACTCCCACCTACATACATGACCAAATTACTAACCATCAAGTTTCACTATTTTAAACATGTCACCTGACTATCTATTGTGTGGTTTGATATATATACATTCCCTAATTAATTTGGTGAATAACTCTTTATTCATAATGATTTAGATATAAGTCTTTTTGTAATAATTACTTAGAAATGTGCCTATAACCATGTAGAACCATAAGATTTTCCAAAACTCTTATATTAATAATAATTACAAAAATATCATTAATCTCGACCCTTGAATCATAACTAACATAGTTCTCATGATCTGTTTGATGTGAAATTTTACATCATGCTTATGTATCATAAATTAACCATACATGTCGAATTTCAACCATTAGATCATTGTAAAAGTGGCCCAATGGAAAAATTAAATAGATTATAAGTCTTTTTATAATAATTACTTAGAAATGTGCCTATAACCATATAGAACCATTAGATTTCCAAAAACTCTTATATTAATAATAATTACGAAAATGTCATTAACCTCGACCTTTAAATCATAAATAACATGGTTCTCATGATATGTTTGATGTGAAATTTTACACCATGCCCATGTATCATAAATTAACCATACATGTCGAATTTCAACCATTAGATCATTGTAAAAGTGGCCCAATGGACAAATCAGCCCCTTAATTGTTTATTTTGGTATCCATCGACTAAGGAAAGCTAGTAAGTAGTTGTAGTAGGATATTTCCCTTTATATGAATGACTTGGATTATCCAAAATATGGACCAAGTGTGAAATATGAAGACCCCACTTTGGTAGGATTTTCCTTAGGCACGAAGTTATCCTTTCAAGGCTTATCAACTCCTTATAAATTTGGATCTTCCAATTTAACCACTTTCTGCCATCCATTGCAACTCAAATTTGGACCATACTTTAGTCTCATATGAATATGAGGTTATATAAAATTTAGACCCCGATCTATAATTCTACACTGTTGAACGTGGAAGCCAATTCCTTCATTTTGATGCATAAGGTGAAATTCAGATATAGACTTTTCCACCATTGATCAACAACCAAATGTTGTCCAAAACTTTTCTTATCCTGGTTACACATTTTTTCCAAAATTGAGCCCTGATCATTAAGCGTGGACCGTTAATTAGGATCAGGTCCATTTTGACACCTGCTACAAGAACTTTCAAGCTAAACCTCCAATCAACTCCATATTCACAACCGTGGCCTAACATGACCCTGTGAAATTGATGAAGGGGGTGGATTGTATGAAAAATCATAACAGTGGACCCCACCTTCTCTACCGAAAAGCTTGGAATATCCCTCTACGTTGGATATGCCAAGATTATCGGTACTCTTACAATGGGTTGTGAAAAGCCACCCACAATACAACTTGTCCTAAACCATCACTTAAAACACTCAGAGCGTCAGTTTTATGGGACCCACAAGCTCCCTATGTGCCATCCGAACCATCTACAACCATCAGATTGAAGGAATATATAACGGCCAAAAATCTGCCATTAATAGCAAGTCATCTTCCCTATTTGAAACCTGACCAGTCACTCTTCGTTGTCCCACATTCTCAAGATCCAAAATGATCATTCAATGGACCATTAGGATCAACATAAGACTAGAATGATCTGATAGAAGGAGACTAATTATGTAAGAAGAAAAAAAACAAAATGAATCAAACTACGAAGTAGAAACTCATCGTGCGAAACCCTTTCTACAGCTAAACTGGGACTCGTTCACATACCATAACCGACTAAAAGCTCTCATAAAATACTTAATGCAAGGGAGATTAGAAACAGACAAAATAGAGAGAGATTATAGGGAAAACAGAAGTAAAATAGAGAGAGGGAGGAAGGAACTGGTTCAGCAAGCCGTTCACAGAAAGAGGGAGAGAGAGAGAGAGAGTCGTGCATTCAAATTACGAGTAGAAGTCTATTCATAGTAGTAATCCAAGGTTAGTAGCTACCTATGCAAATCCATAATTACTGGTAAAAGTCTATTCATAGTAGTAATATTAAATGTACATCCCTAGATCGAAGACCGAGTCGAACTGAGTTGACTCAAATGAGAAATCCATTGAACAAGGAATTTGATCGGGCTAAGAAGCATTACTAATTTAAGCTAAGGAAGTAACTACGTGCATTATTCCTAATTGAATGGGAAGTTTATCTTGATCCTAACCGTACAATCCATGTAAGGCAACAATCTAACCATATGAAACATGCTAATTATGCTAGAGTTTGGAACAACTATGCAAATCTAGAGTGTTACTAAGTTTAAAAAGTGAGAGTTTTTCCTTTAAGCTTGCATTAATTTAAGTTGATACAAATTATCTTACCTTTTACATGCTTTTATGATATTATGATTCTCTCCTTGCAATTGTTAATTTACTACCAACAATTATTTATCCTTAAAAATTATGGTATGATGTTAATTACGAGTGATCTTAATTATTTTTATGTGGGGCAATGGATACAAGCCTTGCCCTTACCTTACCAATTTTGTTGAGTTAGCCCTTACTACTATTCTCTTTGTTGAGTTGGCCATTGTCACTATCCTCATTATTGATTGGCCATTGCCACTCTCCTCTTTATTGAGTTAGCCATTGCTACTCTCCTCTTCCTTGAGTTGGCCATTGCTACTCTCCTCTCTGATGAGTTGGCCATTGCCACTCTCCTATCTGATGAGTTGGCCATTGCCACTCTCCTATCTGATGAGTTGGCCATTGCTACTCTCCTTATTTTTTTTATTAGTCATGTGTTATTTAACTTTATGGCTTGGGCATGTGCCTTGAAATTTCAAAACTCTCATGGTTTGAATTATGTCTCTATCAGTGCAAACGATGTGTTAAAGGTATCACAACTAGTGATTCAAATATTTATCGTGGATGTAATGCATTACGGGTAGCGACTCTCTTAGTCGGTATGTAATTTTGTGGGTTGGTTGGCATGTTACACAATCGATGCAAGTAAATTGTCATGCATGTTACATCACTTTTTTCAAGATTGGATGTCGCAAATAGTCGCTACATAAACACATCGTGTTACGTAAATCCTTAACTGTATTGTAGTGTCTCCTTAAGATGTTCGCATAAATTCACTTTAATGTTAGACGCGCCGACGAATCTCCGTAATTATGGGATGCGGGGCAAGTCGGGTTTTCTATGAATTATATTCCATATTGTGATGACCACTACATATGATGAGCTGCACATACTTTTCTAGGCATGCATTCATATATATATTGGTTGCGCTTACTGACACCTCTCGTGGTCGTAGAGTACGAGACGTATCAGAACCCGTACATTACTTTTATGAATATTTTGAATTATTAATAATCTTAAAGGATAACCATCACTATGAGTAAGGCGTTGATCCTCTCCAACCATACGGATGATGCAAGTGATGTACAGATTGAAGACCTAGTGGACCATCTCCCTATTGAAGATTATGCTGAAAAAATAAGAAAGTTTTATAATTAAAATTTATATTTCTGTTGCGAACTCGATAATGTAATAAGCTCTCATTTAGAGGTCATTTGATAATTTGTTGAATTCTCTTAATTTGATGAAATAATAAATACAGTCGATTTTATTCTCGTTAGTGGTTACCTTCATGAATGTGACTGGATGTGATCTAAATGAAAAAAAAAATATGGTGGGATTTTTAAAGCATTCAATTCATTCAATTATTAACACCCAGTTTTCTCAGGCATGAGTATAAACTCTGGTATTGAAATTTCAGGATATTACACATCGAGACTTGTTTGGTGATTCAAAATATGTAGAAAACTTGTGAGTTTTATCATATGTTTTTCCAACTTACTTTTCTATTGTGTAATCTATCAAAGATGATTTCCTTGTTATTTTTAGAATAAATTATAATATTTTAATGGGGATTATATACCTGAGGTGTTTTGGTCATGGGATGTGAGGTTTAATTTACCTTTGAAGATTTTTGAATCCATCCTCTTTGTTAAGTCTATAACTTGTAGTTCTTTCATGCGGGGCTCACTAGACTGAATGACTCAACCATCACATTAATTGACAAATAAGGGCATTTTCAAGTCCATGATCGGGTCCATCCAGCTCGGAGTTGAGGTGATGGGAAGTTCTTTATCTGGATCAGGCTGATCGATGATGGGCTCGGGTAAGAACTCAATAGGAATCAATTTGGTGATGTCATCGTCAGATGATGTGGCTAACTTTTCCATAGCATCAACATGGGAATTTTTTGCTTGGGGAACCAAGGTGACTTCACATTTATTGAATTTTCTGATAAGATCTTTGGCCTTCTAGAGGTAAGCGATCATCTTTTCTCCCATCAACTGGTACTTGTCGACAATTTGATTGATGATGAGATGTGAATCACTATGGATCTTCAGAGATTAGACTCTTATGGCTTTCACCAGCCTGAGCCCGACGAGGAGTGACTCGTATTCTGCCATGTTATTGGATGTCAGGAATCCAAATCTTAAGGCATATTATGTGCAGGTCTAGTCGGGTGTCAAGGGGATTATCCTTGCCCCACTGCCTTTAAAGTTAGAAGACCCATTAACGTGGAGGGTCCATACATGGGAACTGATCCTTTCGTGGTCTCCTTAGACTTTTTTGGGAGCTGGTGAACTTAGCAATGAAGTCAACCACTGCCTAGCCCTTGATAGCAGTGCAGGGCTGATACTCGATGTTGAATTCACTGAGCTCAATTGCCCACTTTGTCAATCTTCCTAATACTTCGGGTTTTTGGAGCACTTGATGAAGGGATTGATTGGTTGGGACCACAATAGTGTAGGCTAAGAAATAAGGATGGAGATGACGTGATGACATAATCAGGGCCAGTGTGAGTTCTCGATTTCGAGGTTTCTAGTCTCAGCCTGGATCATTGCCTTGCTGACGTAATAGACAGGAAGCTGTTGTTCACAACCCCAAGTGTAGGGTCATGATGTAGTAATAATCTCAATGAGACCGAGGTCGAATCCATAGGGACTGAACTTGTGTGTCTTCCAAAAGTAACTAGAACTATAGCTAGAAGAATATGTAAACCTAAATTTGGAATAATTGAGAGAGTAATTGTGTTTAAAGTGATTAAAACTAGTGAATTTTGAAAATGGCGAGCTCTTAGTCTTAGAGGGGGGGGGGGGGGGGGGGGGGGGGGGGAGGAATAGGACTATGCCAAATAAAAATAAATGTAGAAAATAAATGCAGATAACAGAATTAAATAGCAACCTCAAATGCTCTAGTCTTGAGAGGTTAATACAAACGTTATTCTAAGGACAACCTAACACCAAAAATGAAGATTTATGGTAGGACAACCTGATTTCTAGAACTTCGGTAAGTATCAAAAAATTAAACTAATATAGAGGTAAAAGAAATAAATCTAACTATTACAACATTCACCATAAACACATAAAAGAGATACAAGCATTCACACATAAATAACAAATATAACATCTACCATAACTCCAAGAATTATAGTGGTTCATGTGTGTAATTCTTGGATATTGGCTTTCACTAAGAAGGAAGGTTTTCCAAGGTTCACCTTAAAACCTTTACAAATGTGTTTTTCAATGGGCTTACACAATAATAATAAAAAAAAACCCATGCCGAGATTTTTCTAACTGATCTCAATCAAAACCACGAATAGAGATTTTTCTGGCTATATCTCACAAACCAAATACAGAAAAATGAAAACAATACTTATCTGAAGAATGTTCTTCGATGTAGCCGGTAGAACTACCTCTTTGTAGATGAAGATGTTCAATGTTCAATCTCATAAATGAAGGGGTTTTAGGTCTAGATGAATTTTAAATTAAATTCAACCTTTGGCTACTTGGATTCAATTTCTTAGATCTTAAAAAGGGTTAAAGAAAAATCTCCCTTTATATTAAGTAGAATGGAATAAAGAGATCAAGAAATTAAGAAACTAAAATGCTATATAAAATAAATTTTAAATACCTCACAATAGCTTCACAATAGTGGGGACTAATCTTTCAGAGTGGTGGCTTGAATTGGCTTGGAATGAATGATAAAATTTGATAAATATCCTCTATTTATAGGCTGCAATTCGGTTCCCTTGACTAGTCTATGGTTTGGCTAGACTGGTCCTGGTAGAACCAATTTTTAAATTTTCTGGAGCAATTGGATAAAACAGACCCTCGACTAGTCGAGTGGCCAGCTTGACTGGTCGAGCACAACACTCGACTGGTCGAGTGGGAAAATTTTGCATTACTAGAGTTTGAGTAGAGCCCTGCTCGACTAGTCAAGCCAGTCTCCATGACCAGTCGAGTAGGGTACTCAACTAGTCGAAGACCTAACAACCTTATCTGATTTTTTAAGTAAAATCCTCGACTGTTCGAGAAAAACTCTAGACTGGTCAAGCTAGTGCCTGGACTAGTTATAGCAAAACCTAAATAAAGTGTTATGACCCAAATTAAATATGCAATATTAATGACCTAAACCTAAGGTCTTTCTAGGGTCATGTATACCTTAAATGTTAGTATTGAACTTGTAACATTGGTCACTTCAGTAGATAGGTTACTTTGATGTACATGAAGCTTGACCTCGTATACTTGAACTTACATCTTGAACTTTTGTTTTTGAGACTTAAGCTTGAGCTAGTGTATTTGAACTTGAGCTTAAGCTAGAAGTTGAACTTTAACTTAAATTTGAGCTTGAGATGCACTTGAAGCTAAGTACTTGGACTTGGTGAACTTGAACTTGATCTCGAAGTTGAACATGCACACTTATTTGAAGTAGTCGTAGCATTTGATGTTGATGTAGATGACTTGAAACTCATCTTCAAATGAAGGTGAACTTTCCATCTATCAAAGCAAGTCAATCACTCCAAAGTGTTTTGGCATTATAAAATTGGACAATGCAGGGTGTTAGATTTACAACATAGCACTTATAATCTCAGCCTTTATTAAATTTGTGACAAAACAAACTTATAGAAGATTAACCTATTATTGTAACAACCCGGATTTTTTCCAACTTAGAGTTAGACGTCCTTGGGTAATGAGTCTATCATAACACCTTATCAACTTCTCAAAACTCAATCTTAAAGTCTCAAATCCCCTTTTAACCCATTTCCTCCAAAAATCTCACCTTTCACCACCTTATTCTTCAAATATTTAAGTACTTTCATAAAGTTTAAATTATGAAGAACAATACTCAAACTAAAATTTACTATAAATGGTAAATATATAAATAAATTGGGTTTTTAACCATTAATCTCATGGAATCTCACAAAATAAATAAGTTATTTAGATAGAGCAGCTTCACCTATCCCAAAATCATATATTGCATGTCAAATAACTCATTCCAGATAGCAAAATACACCGATTTCAAAAGTTACATGGCAGAATCACCACCAGACATCACAGCGAGCGTGCGGCGCTACCGCCTGGTCGACGGCGCGCCGCCGGTGCACCAAATTTTGGTGGACCTCGTTTTAATTTCCTACACATTTCGACTGACTTCAAAAAGTCATATGTCCTTCAATATAACTTTGATTTAGGTGATTCAAAAATCAGATTGAAGCTTAATAAGTCTAGTTTTACATAAAAATAAGTTAAAAATAAAATAAAATAATTAATATAGTTAAATCTAGGTTAATGTAACAACTAACTAAAAATTATTAGTTCGAACAGCTACTTCCAAAATTTTTAAAACTTTTCTCAAACACAAAATTTAATAAAATTTAGTGGAGATAAAGTAGACTTGATGATGAACTGTTAAAAAAATAATTAAAATATATACTAACTAAAAGTACTAAAAGAAGGACATAGAACTACCCTAAGACCTTATTCTGTTATAATTAGGACAACATTTGGTTAAGTACTAAGCTAAATAATTGCTAGATTTAACTTGAACCACTATCTATATAAATGACAAGACCCAAAACCATCAAATTCACTAACTCAACACTACTTAAAAAACTAGTAGAAATCCTAAAAGCTAGTTGCTCTTGGGAGCACATTAAAACTCCGTATCAGACCTGGATCGCACGTCGAAAGTCCGATGACTGCGAAACTATAGGGTTATGACCGTCTTTTTAGGCTTGACAACCATTATAGGAATTGAGCCCAGATAGTATTTAGAAATGCACAACTTGAGCCCTGAGCAAAGTGTGTGAGAAATGCAAATATCCTTAGAAAACGAAGTAAAACTTAAGTGAATTGGGCCATTTGCTTATGGGCAAAATTGAAGACTTCGGACCGTCAGATTCTGACCAAACTTCACTCATGGATCACCTATCGGTATACTTGTGGCCCTGATCGAGGAACAATGACCGTTGATCTGATACAGGTCCTTCACGGTCAATTCGCTAATCCAATCGCACTGAATCATAACTTGGCTTAGATCCATGGTTAGGGAACTTACCCTATGCCGTAAATGAGTAACGGACCACCAAATGAGCCCTATTTGTCAACAACACGCACCCTTTGATTATAACCTAAGTATACCATAGCCATGGGGCCATTAACGTCAGTTATGGGCCTATTTAAAGGCCTTAAATCACCCCTCTCATTCCATACGATTTTCTCCAAACCCTACGAGAGAGAGAGAGAAAAGGAGAGAAAAGAGGAAGGCATGAAGGGAGATTCCTAGAGATCGTTGCTGAGATTCTTTCCCACAACTCCACGTGTTGTTTTGCCTCCCTACCATCACTACACGAACCTTTCCAACTACAATTTAGGCAAGAAATCCTAACCCTAATCATGATTTAGGGATCCAAATAGAGTAATCAATGAAATGACTAACCAATTTCATTGTTTAGGTGTTCGACGTTCCATTTTTGGGAATGTAATTTTTGAGCCTCATCCAAATCGAGTATTTCGATGAAAGTTGCAGACTATAAACATTTAGGTTATGATTTTTAATGCTTTCAATATCAGCTAATGATTTATGTCTGACTTGATTACTACCATATCGTCTTACACACGTCGATTTCGATGTATTACACATGTATGAACTATGTTGTATAACTATGCATCCTATGTGTTTGTTGAAATGTTTGAATGAACATGTAAACATGATTTGTGCTTTTTATGATTACTAAGCTAGGATTCATGGTTGTTATTTGCATGATGACATCCTTGTAGATGAAATTGCTAAAATACTTGTAATAACTAGCCAAGTCTATGTATTTGCTTATGTGTAGCCTAAGTGTTTGATAAATTGTTTGAATGAGAAAATGTTGATGATTTGTACTTATTACAAGTATTAGATAGTATTTTACATTACCTTATATGTATGTATAGTTTATTTCATGTAATCATACTTGCCTCTATATGCAATTTATGAATAAAATGCAAGTGTTTGTTAACATGTTCAAGGTGTTTGATAAAATGCTCAAATGAAGTATTTACTTAGATTATTTGTCAAATGCTGAAATGATTATCACATATATTTATTCAATATATCTGAGTAAGATTGAGGCTACAACGTAGTCCAGGAAATCGGTAACAGTCCCTGTTCAGGTGGCCGAATTAGTCGCGTCACATCAGGAAAATTCGAAGAATCCAGGTTGTACGAGGATTGTTGGCAGTGTTTAGGCCACACGGGCTCTTTATGCACTCCATGTCGATTACATTGGTGTGTGCCCGTATTAATTGAACTTCCCTAATAATTCGATTGGCTTATTGTATGTTCACCATGTATGAACGCTACTGCTTGAATCTAAGGTACTACTTACCAATGTAAAGACCTGTTTCAACCATGGTACCACGATCCGCTAAGAATCATGAACCAGGCATGGTGGTATGGGACACCGTGGTTGAGCTGTCAGCCTATGTTGGGGTGACGAGCCTCCTCGTAGTGACCAGTGAGTAACCCATACTCGGGAGCCGGGCATGGTGGTGTATGGGACACCATGTTCAAGCTATCGGCCTACGCTAAGGTGACGAGCCTTCCCGTAGTGACCTCGAGTATAAACATTTAAATTTACCTATCCACTACTTTCATTACGGATGATGCCCTACAACTTGCCTATCGTATGTGATTAACTAGGATTGACGACCCTAAATGAATCCCCGCTTGGGTAAATGATATGAAGGGACGTATCTTAACTTTCTAAATTTTTTGTATGAATAAGCCTAATTAAGTACTTGGCTAACATGACCATACACCACATTGCATGTGCTCTGGTAAGGGAGTACACATTTAGTGAGTTTGCCATGTGCGATGGTTGATGCAGTCACTGAGGGAGTTTTAGCAAGGGCATGCATCATTACTGCATATCATCCCTACATTAATAAGAGTAGTTAGGAAATGCTTGGTGTATTGCTTTATCATTACTGCTTGATTAAATTGATAATAGGTTAACCTTTGCCTTATAGTACCACTAAGTTAGCCACTCATTCCCACCTTGGGAGGGTGTTTTAAAACACCACCCAGAATCTAGTTTAGATGCAAGTGACGATGAAGTCTATGCGACCGGGTTGGACTTTATAGACCTGGAGGAAGAATTCTCCTATGTTCAACCCTCAGGCGGGTCTAAGTAGACCTCGTGCTGATTCGACAGGATTACAGGGACTTATAGATTAGTTGAACGCTTTACATTTTAATATTTTATCTACTCTAAAACAATACACGTATATATATTCAGCCCGGTTACATACTCATAATTTGAAGTTTGTGAACTACTTTCATATTTAGATACTTGTGCTTCAGACTTCCGTTGCTTAATTACATTATCTCTATGGTATGATATGTTGTTTTAGTATAATCCCACTCATGTGTAATGCATTGATATGGACGACATCTAAACATCATTATCCATGTTGTATAAGTGATGCGTTGGATCTCAGGAGTAGAGCTTTGCTCGACCGCTGAAATTCATGGCGTTACAATTATAATACACCGATTCACATAGTTCAAAAACTCCTTCATGTCAAATCCAACAAGCACAACTCCCCCTCAATCTACTCTCTCTCAAATTAAACTAAATGACTTGTAGAGACTTGTATATAAGATATTGTAACTACTATTATGTAAATCTAACACCCATAGAGTTGTCAAATTTTGTTGTGCCAATCCATTTAGAATTTGTTTCAACCATTAAGTTGAAGTGATCAGGTTCGTGCATTTTAAAGTTGTCTGCGTCTTCGCTGAACTTGCCTACATTTTCAAGATGAATTGAAGATTGTTGAAGTTCATGGTTTCTAGCTCAAATTCAAGAACTAAGGCTTAAGAACTCAAGTTCAAGTTTGAAGTTCAAATATTGTACACTAAAGATTCAAGAACTTAAGCATAACTCAAGCTCAAGTTCAAGAGATCAAACTCAAGCTTCACATATCACAAGTAATCAAGATTTTAAAGCGAATGATGTGTCAATTGTTCCAACTCACAATTGACCATAGGTCAAGTCATATTCATTACATATGCAATGTGGGTCATTTCATATATTTGTAGGTCATTTTTCTGACTAGTCTTAGTCCTTATTCGACTAGTCCAATTACTAGCTCGACCAATCTAAGATTTTTCTCGATCAGTCCAAGGTTTGTTGTGAATTTTTAGAATTTTTTGTTGGATCCTTGACCAGTCATTGAGACTTCTTGACCAGTCGAGTGAACAGTGCTTGACCAGTTGCGCAGACTCGACTCAAATTCCAGTAAGCTTTTCTGATCCCACTCGACCAGTCGAGTAAGCCACTCGACCACTCAAATAATGACCTTACCTTATCACACTAGAAAATTTAAAATTTTGTTGGTCCTTTGACTAGTCAAGTGAACAGTATTTTCACCTATAAATAGAGCACGAATTTAAGAGTTTTTTCATTTATTCAGAGCTAAATTAAGAAACCACTCCGAGAGATAAGTTTGTGAGTTTACTAAGCTATATTAGGCTCATTTTAGATTCTCTTCAATTAGCTTTTGTAATTTAATTTTATAATCTTTATTCCAATCTTACTTTAAGAAGGGATTTGTGTTTTCCCATTTCTTGAGATCAAAATCAAATCAAGCTAGCCCAGGTTGATTTAATTTAAAAATCATTTAGAACTAGAACCTTTTCATCTGTGAGACTGGACATTGAACATCTTCGTCTATATCGGATTGGTTCTACTGGGCTTCTTTAAAGGGAGAATTTTCAGATAAGTATCATTTACAATTTGTGTATATTTAAGGGAGAATTCCATTCTGAGTCCATGTTACACAGTTTGCGAGTCAAGAGTCATTTTTCCGATTCAGTTATATTCTCGGCTAAAACCGGTATAGGAATACCCTCGTCATTGACATTGACATCGAGTAGGTTAGCAATAATAAATCGATCAAATTTATATAAAACTTCTCTAAATGTAATTGTGAAGGTTATTTCTTCAATCGAGACATTGCTTATACAAGTGAACATGGCCTGTGAAATGGAGCGGTATGCAGGTCCGCCCCAATTTAGAATGTTTTCCCATCCTATAGCAACGAGGAGAGGAATAATCTAAAATTGAGAAAGATGATTTACATTTACAGGCTGCTCAATAATGACCTCTCTTTGACGGAAATCCCGCACATATTCAGGATCATCGCCAGGAGGCCGTAGGGTTCTCACCCTAACAGGAGTGGTCCAAGAAGATGATGCTCTAGTTTTGTTTAGATGGCTTTTCATAGCAATATTAATCAAGAAAATCTAATAAAGAAAGCAAGGGTTTCAAACCCAACAAAATTTTCTCTAAAAGACCTAATAAACCACAAGGAAAGATGAAATAAAAGTGAGATTCAAGCAAAGTGAGACTCAAGGATCCTAAATCCAAAAGGAAATTAAAAATGAAGCGCGTACTTGCACGAATCGAAGATGGGTTCGACGGGTCGAAGAAGTGGCAAGTGAGGAAGATGAGATTTTGGAGAAAAATAAGTTGTTCTCACTAAAAAGTAGTTTCTGCCCAAGCATCACGACTAGTCGAGTACATGCTCGACCGGTCATGCAATCACAAAAATTGCATATTTTGACAATTTTAATTAAAAAACAAATTATAGAAAAATATACAAAAATACAAGCATGTAAACATGATAATCTTACTTTGAATTGCACATACTAATATCCATTTTTAATTTGAAAAATCTATTTTTGTTAAGTGCTTTAGTGAATATGTCCGCAAGTTGATTTTCTGTCTACACATAGTCCAATGAAATAACTTTTTCTTCTACTAATTCCCAAATATCATGATACCGAATGTCAATATGTTTGGTACGAGAATGCTGGATGGGATTCTTAGAAATATTGATTGTGCTGGAGTTATCACAATATAGTATCACTGTCTTGCACAATTCTGTAATCATTCAACATTCTTTTCATCTACACAAGCTGAGTACAAACATTTCTGGATGCTATATATTCAGCCTCAGCTATGGATAGTGATACAGAACTTTATTTCTTGCTATGCCAGGAAACTAAATAGTTTTAACATAAAAGTAACCACCACTAGTAGATTTTCTATTATCTATATTCCCAACCTAGTCAGCATCTGAATAACCAGCTAATTGAACATTAGTATCATGTGGATACCATAAGCCTAAATTAATTGAACTTGTGACATATCTAATAATCATCTTGACAGTAATCAGGTGAGATTCCTTAGGATCTGATTGATATCCAGCACAAATACCTATGTTGAATGCTATATCAAGTCGACTCGCAGTTAAATATAACAAACTACCAATCATACTGCGATACAATAGAGGATCTACACTCTTACCTATTGCATCTTTAGAAAGATTAAGAGTTGTACTCATAGGAGTATCAAAGTTCTTACCACTCTCAAATCTAAACTTCTTAACCAAGTTTAGAGCATACTTGATTTGAGAAATGAAAATAATGTTTTAAAGTTATTTCACTTGTAGACCTAAGAAGTAATTCAGTTCTCTCACTATGCTTATTTCGAACTTGGATTTCATCAACTCTGCAAACTCAGTAGAAAGGTTAGAACATGTAGAGCCATAGATAATATCATTAACCTATATCTGTACTATAAGTATGTGTTCATTAATTTTCTTAACAAATAAAGTTTTATCAACACTCCCCATAGAGAAATCATGACTTAGTAAAAATTCAGTCAGTTTCTTGTACCATGCCCTGAGAGCTTGTTTTAAACCATATGGTGCCTTTTTTAGGTGATACACATGATCAGAGTGTTTAGGGTCTTCAAAACCCTTAGGTTGTTTAACATAAACCTCTTCATGTAAATCACCATTCAAGAAAGCACTCTTGACTTCCATTTGATAAATTTTAAACTTTTTGGAACATGCAATGGATATAAATAATTTGATGGATTCAAGACGAGCTATTGGGGCAAAGGTTTCATCATAATCTATTCCTTATATCTGTGTGTACCCTTGTATAACTAGCCTTTCCTTGTTTCTTATTATATTCCCTTTTTAAAGATCCACTTGGTTCCTATGATATGTTTAACAGATGGTCTTAGAACCAAATACAATACATCATTTCAAATGAATTAATTCAGTTCATCTTGTATAGCTGCTATCCAGTTTTCATTAGTAAGTTCCTCTTTTACATTGGCTGACTCAAATTGGAAAGTAAAACACACATATTACATATGTTTTCTAATTATTTTCAAGTACACGCACCAGTGAGAGGGTTACTAAGAATTTGATTAGTCGGATGGTCTTTAACTGATTGTAGTTCAATGTTGATTTGACTAGATGATGAGTCAGGTTTGTCAATTATATTGACTTCATCATCTTCTGAACTAGTAATCGATGTATTCAGGTGATCATCAATAACCACATTTATGGACTCTTGAATGACACTGGCTCTCTTATTGAGAACTCGATACGCTCAACTAATTAGAGCATACCCTGGGAAGATCCCTTCGTCACTTTTAGTGTCGAACTTCCCTAAATTTTCACGGTCATGCAAAATATAATAATTACTTCCAAAAACTTGAAAGTATTTAAATGTAGGCTTCTTGTTAAACCACAGTTCATAAGCTGTTTTATCTTTTGACTGATGAACTCAAGAGGAAAGAAACTTCAAGTTTTAGTTTCTCATTTTTAGATCTTAGTTTTTTGAGTTTAGATGTTTCAAAATTCAAGTCACATTTAGCTTTTTCAAAAAAATTAGAAATATACAACTTATCAAAAACTAAGTTTTCAAAATCCTCTTTTAATTTTAAAAAATTTTCTTTTTGAAGTTTAAGCTTGGTAGCATTCTTACAACTCTCCCTGTATAGGGCATTATAGGCACCCCGAAGATCATCTTTGTTTATAGGGTCACTCAGATTTTCATATTCAGATGTATCACAACTATCTGTGGAAGTGACTTTGGCTAGAGTCATTAAGGCCTTGACCTCACTTATAGATTCGGACTTATAAGAAGCTTCAGAGGAGTAGATTCATCCCATGTGGCCAACATGCCTTTTCTCTTTAGTTTGTCCCTTTTTGGACACTTATTTGCCAGATGCCCATATTAATGGCAGTTGAAACACTGACTGTCTTTTAATGATTTCCAATTTTTAGTTTTACCCTTTTTCTTCTCAAAGGGTTTTTGAAAATTAACTCTCTTTTATACTTTTAAAAATCTTATAAAACTTTTTAGCTAATAAGGTCATATCATCCTCTGAGTTTTCACTGTCAGAATTACTATCTTGAGAAATACATTTAGATGATTTAAGGGCTATAGACTTACCTTTTAGAGCTTTAAATTCAACTTGTAGGTTTGAAGTGAACCAACAAGTTCTTCTATCGTCATATTATTAGTGTCTCTAAGTTCCTGAATGGTAGTCACCTTGGAATTGAATCTCTCAGGAAGTGATCACAGTATTTTTGCACAAACTTTTCTTTTTGGGATGTTATCTCCAATACCCCACATTGAGTTGACTATGTTATTCAATTTTATATATAAGTCCATGAATGATTCATTTTTTTTCCATACATATTTCCTCGAACCTAGTGGTGAGGATTTGCACTTTTGACTTTTTGACAATAGTCGTACCCTCGTGTGTCATTTCTAGGATATTCCAAGCTTATTTTGTAGTATCACAAGATATAATTCTTTTAAACTCATCAGGTGATAGTGCATAAGTGATTGCATTTAAAGCTTTGGCATTAGCACTGCTCTCATTTTTTTTGAGGTGTGGTCCGTAAATAATAAGGCGATACTTGCATGGACTTGGTTCCATCACTGTCTAGAACTTCAATCATTAGTGGTTTCCATTTGGTAACTGTTGCTTGCCACACACTTTCATTAATGGATCTCAAAAAGATCCTCATCCTGGCTTTCCAATAAGCATAGTTGGATCCATCAAATGGTGGTGGCCTAGTAATAGATAAGCTATCAAAATTTGACATATTGAAAGCTTGAGATCGATTAGCTTAGGAAATAAATCCAATGGAATGAGCTATTAGGCTTTGATACCACTTGAAAAGGGCTAGCTCTCAGTCCTAGAGGGGGGTGAATAAGACTATGTCAACTAAAAATAAATGCAGATAACATAATTAAATAGCAACCTCAAATGCTCTAGTCATAAGAGGTTGATACAAATGTTGTTCTAAGGACAACCTTACACCAAAAACTAAGGTTTATGGTAGGACAACCTGATTTCTAGAAGTTCAGTAAGTATCAAAACTCAAACTGATACAGAGGTAAAAGAAACAAATCTAGATATTACAACATTCACCACAAGCACATAAAAAAAAAACAAGCATTCACACACAAATAACAAATATAACATCCACCATAACTCCAAGAATTATAGTGGTTTGTATGTGTACACCAACTATTCGCAAATAGCCACACAACTACTCCACTCCTAATATCCATACCCACAGATATTAGCTTTCACTAAGAAAGAAGGTTTTTCAAGGTTCACCTTAAAACCTTTCAGATGTGTTTCTCAATGGGCTTAATTAATCCAAAACCCCACGCTGAGATTTTCCTTACTGATCTCAGTCAAAACCACAAATAGAGAATTTTCTGGCTGAATCTCACAAACCAAAAATAAAAAATTGAAAACATACTTATCTGAAGAATGGTCTTTGATGTATCCGGTAGAACTACTTCTTTGTATACGAAGATGTTCAATGTTCAATCTCACAAATGAAGGGGTTCTAGGTCTAGATGAATTTTAAATTAAATCTAATCTTTGGCTACTTGGATTCAATTTCTTGGATATCAAAAAAGTTAAAGCAAAATCCCCTTCTATATCTAGTAGAATGGAATCAAGAGATCAAGAAATTAAAAAATCAAAAAGCTAAATAAATTAAATTTTAAATACCTCACAATAGCTTCACAATAGTGGAGACTAATCTCTCAGAATGGTGATTTGAATTGGCTTGGAATGAATGATAAAATCTGATAAATGTCTTCTATTTATAGGCTGCAATTTGGTTCCCTTGACTGGTCTAAGGTTCAGCTCGACTGGTCTTGGTAGAACTAATTTTCAATTTTTTTGGCGTGATTGGATAAAACAGACCCTCGACTAGTTGAGTGAGAAAAATTCGCATTGCTAGAGTTCGAGTCGAGCCAGTCTCTACGACCGGCTGAGTAGGGTCCTCGACTGGTTGAAGACCTAACAACCTTATCTGATTTTTTGAGTAAAATCCTAGACTGGTCAAGAAAAACCCTGGACTGGTCGAGCCAGTGCCTGTACTAGTCGAACAATGACTAGCACTAGTTGAAGCAAAGCCTAAATAAAGTATTATGACTCAAATTAAATATGCAATATTAATGACCTAAACCTAAGGTCTTTCTAAGGTCATGTTTACCTTAAATGTGAGTATTGAACTTGTAACATTGGTCGCTTTGGTAGATATGTTACTTTGATGTAGATGACGCATGACCTTGTATACCTAAACTTGCATCTTGAACTTGTGTTCTTATGACTTAAGCTTGAGCTAGTGTATTTGAACCTGAGCTTGAACTAGAGGTTGAACTTTAACTTAAGTTTGAGCTTGAGATACACTTGAACTTGAGTACTTGGACTTGAACACTTGGACCTGATGAACTTGAACTTGATCTTGAAGTTGAACATGCACACTTATTTAAAATAGTCGTAGCATTTTATGTTGATGTAGATGACTTGAAACTCATCTTCACATGAAGGTGAACTTTCCATTTATTGAACTTGAAGGTGAACTTTCCATCTATCAAAACAAGTTAATCACTCCAAAGTGGTTTGACACTATAAAATTTGACAATACAAGGTGCTAGATTTACAACATAGCACTTACAAATTTAAAGGTAGGAATTAGGGTGTCATGGATCCACTTGTAGCAATTGGGAAGCTAGCTTGCATGATTCAAGGACACGACTGGAATCAGAGTCCCATCTTATCTAGTTGTTAAGAAGAGATTTGCTAGATCTCTGAACTTCTCAAGGATCTAATCATTAATGGATGAGAGTGGTGAAGATTTGGAAGTGATTTCATCACCTAGCCATGCCCAAGAGACATGGAAAACATTATGATTTACCACTCCCACAACCAATCATAAGAGAATTATGAAGGTTAGGAAGGATTTCGTCACCCTACCATGCCCAAGGGACGATGGTGAACAACAGATCTTACTAATTTCACAATCTCCATTCAAGAAAAGAAATATCTTAAGCTATCACAGATCTATTGTAATTTGTCACAACAAACCATTAAAAACTAAAAATATTCCTTCATAATCAAACTAGAATCCAAGAGAGTTTAACAAAACATGAATCAAAACAAAGCAAACATCCCAACCATTCTATAAGCTTCACCTCTTAGCCCTAGCTAAGAGGTTTAGCTAACCATAGACATGATTGAACTAAAGACTCTTAAACAAAACAAAAAGACCAACTAAAGAGGAAGAAAAGAACTCCCTGACGGTGGCTCCACCCTTTGGCTCCACTCCTCAAACCCTAGAAGATGCCTAGGGATGCCCCGGGGACTCTTATTTATAGTTGTGCATCACCTCCTTTCGCACCGAGTTGGAAATTTCTGGAAATCGCCTCAAATTTACACAGTTCGCACAAAATCTACATAACCCTCGACTATTCGTGGACCATCCTCGACTGGTCGAGGGCCACCTCCGACTAGTCCTGGACAACCCTTGACTGGTCGAAGATTGCACGAGTTTACAATTTGATGTTGTTGGAGCTCAAGTCGAAGTTTCCTTGACTAGTCGAACAGGAGCCTCGACTAGTCCTGCAGAAGCCAGGACTAGTCGAGTAGTGGTCAGGACTAGTCAAGGATCACAAAAATTTACTTCAAAACTTCAATTCTCTTCATTATTGACTTGGTTTTCTTAGATCTTTAGCATGTGAATTCTTCATTCTTGGTCGTCTAAAATCCAATCCTTGGCTTGGTAATTCTTGAGCGTTAAATCTATGCTTTTAGCTTCCTTTTCAATCCAAGCTCTTAAATTTACCTTGTAATACAAACATGATTAAAATAGAACATTAAGCATTATCATGTTCATAAAATCAAGTAATAAATGGGGTCCAATATGCAATATTTGACCCTCAACACAATCCCCAACCAGCATTTTTCTAGTCCCGAGCAAAGTATGCGAAAATTATTTCGAGAACCACAGGACAATTTCTAAAAGCTCAAATAGTTTTTTTTTTTTTTTAAAAAAAACAATCCAAATAATAAAATTCTCAGATACATCAATGTTGAGCATCATCTTCTCCTCAACTCTATCACTCAGTAAATTTCATGATCTAGTTTAAAGTATTAATCCTCCTATTACAACAATTTTAAACATTAAGTTCCATGAGTGTATAACGAAGCTTACACTTATCACACTCAAAGGTTCAATTCTCCATTTTCATGATAACATTGATAATCAAAAGAGCATTCAAGATGACCAAAAACTAAACCACAACTTGCCTTACAGTTTAGTTTAATTTTTTTTTTTTATTCTTCCATCTTTTGATTTTTCCATCGATGACTTTCACGCTATATTCAATTTTTTCAATGATCTTCAATAGGTACCCATTTTCGACGACAACTATTTTTTAACTAGGTATTTATTTATTTTTCTTTCTTTTCAATTCTTCTTATTGAACATGATGGACAAATTCCCTAGGTTGGTTCTTTCCATGCTTAATAATTTAATATCAAACTGACACCTTAGTGTGTAAGCTAGATGTGACACGTGAAATCATGACTCAATCAATGTTTAAAAATTTTAATCATGGATTAATAGTTCAAACTTAACTATGAAATCTATCAAGTAACTGAATCCATGAGTCATAAATCACCAACATTTAGTATCTTATACTTCTAAATCATGGATGAACTTCAAAATCACTCGAATTTACAAAATTTTCACAATTTTTGCTCAAAGGCTAAGAAAACACTGATTAGCTTGCCTAATCCACACCCCCAACCTAAAATCTGCATTTTCCTCAATGTAAAAGATATAAGCATGCAATGCACATGAGATAATGAAAGTAAAGGAGAAGTGATAGAATGGTAGTACCTAATGAAGGAATTTTGAGGTGTTGCCAATGATCTCGGTGTGAAAAATGGGTCAACACAAAAGACTAAAACTGATGATAATCAAACTATCCTAAATTCAATGAAAGCAGTAAACTAATCCTAAACTAGGAAAGCAAGGGAAAAGCCACTCAGTCATGCCACAAGGTTCCTCATCTGGCTAGTATCATGATAATTTTCTTAGTAGGTTTCTCAACAAGATCCTCTAAAAGCCCTATTTGCAATAGGCTTGGATGCCTTGGAGCATGAATTTCTAGAGAAATTAATGGACCTCAGCAAAAAATTTTCGTTGAATCGCTTGAGGTATCCAAAGTATATATAATTCAGCTATCATAGAAAATTTTTCATGTTAGTTGTAAGGCCTATATCCTAGTCCGTAGCGTTCCTTAGACTCCCGTGATCCTCCTCGTTAAATTTTGATGACCCGTGATCTGTAGACAACATTTGTGTGCACCCTAAGTTGCATCCCATAGATCAATGTCGACTCGACTCGAAACTTATACCCTAGTGACCACGCCGTCACGGCGGTTCCAACGCCACGTCTTGTGCATCGATGCAATACCTAGGCCAGGAGTTGTGGGCTTGCGTTTATCTCAAGGAACATGCTACACTTTTTGAATTCTGAGAGATTCCAAAGAGTCTCTACCCATCCTTTCAATTACTAGTCAGGTGCACATCCTGTCACTAGCCATGCTTTCTTTCTCCCCAAGACAAGCAACCCATCTCCCAAGTCAACTCTCATGTCATTCACACCCCATCACTCCATCCCATCTCCCTTACAACCACCATCTCTCATTCTCTACCCATTCCCTAAGCAACCCAAGGAGAGAGTGATCGTCTAAGCATTCCAAGGAGAGAAGAATAGCCAAGTGTGTGACCCACTTCCTACCCTAAATCTCTCATCCCAATCCTTCAACCTTCATCATCCTATATCAAAGAAGGAGCTGAGGAGCTTAGAATTTCAATTAACCAAGAAGAAGTGTAATCGGTGGGTGTATTTTAGGGTAGATATCCATGATTTCTAGCATGGGGCAAGTGGGACCCACCAATCAATGGTGGGGATCCTATCTTGACCTCTAGCTGTGGCCAAATGGCCCACCAAGCTTGCATGTATGTATCCATGGTGGGGCCATTCTCCATGGACCCCACCATGATGTATGATTTAATCTCCTAGTGCATGAAGGCCATCTAGGCCCTGATTTGTGGTGGGAAGGAAATCTCCACCCTTGATTTTGTTTATGGGCCCACACGTTTGGGACCCATCTTGATTTATGTATGCACTTAGAGGGGCCCATAGTGGCGGCGCCCCTCCCATAACCATTTTTCTCTCTCTCTCTCTCTTTATTTTTCCATGATGATGTGTGGCCCACCTAATATGCTCAACAAATTCAGACCACTTGAATAGTGGGACTGACCTACCTTGCTACCCATCATCTAGGTCCAGCAGGCCCACTATGATGTATGTGATCCACGCTGTTTATCCAGCGGGTAGACCTTGCTGCTCATCTGTTTTTGTAAATACTATCTTATTTAGCTCCTAGGTTTGTCAAAATTTGTAGTGCCAAGACCTCTTGGAATTTGTATCTTGTTTAGCTGTTATTGTAAGATCAACTTCATGTCATCCTTGTCAATCTTGTCTACATTCAAGTACAAGATCAAGAAGTTCATGTACAAGATCAAGAAGTTTAAATACAAGATTAAGAAGTTCAAGTACAAGATCAAGATGTTCAAGTACAAGATCAAGAGGTTCAAGAACAACATCAAGAAGTTCAAGTACTAGATCAAGTCTTCAAGCTTCAACTACTTCAAAAGAATGATATGTGATGATTCAATCTAAAAAATAAGGTTTGTTTGACCCTATATTAACGTTAGAATAGGTCATACAATTTGCATTTATATCATAGGTCATTTGATAATTTCATAGGTCATTTGTCGACTAGTCCTAGTGATGGTTTGACTAGTCCAGACACTGGCTCAACCAATCCAAGAATTTTCTCGACTAATCAAAGGTTGTGAATTTTTTAGAATTTTTTGTTGGACTCTCGACTAGTCCTAGAGACTGCTCAACCAATCGAGTGAACAGTGTTAGTCCGGTCATGCAGGCTCGACTCAAAGTCCAGCAAGCATTTTTGGTCCCACTCGACCAGTTGAGTAATGATCTTATCTTATCATGCTAGAAATTTTGAAATGTTATTGGTCCTTTGACCAGTCAAACTAACCACTAGGCCAGTCGAGAAAATAATATTTTTGCCTATAAATTGAGGATGATTTTCAAAGTTTTATATTCATTCTAAAAGATATTAAAGTCACAACTCTAAGAACTCAGTCCCCATTATTGTGAAGCTATTGTGAGGTATTTATAAATTATTTTAATAGCTTTTTGGTTATTTAATTCTTTAATCTCTTAATTCCATTCTATTTGATTTAAAAGGGGATTTTTGAATTTAACCCTTTGTGAGATCCAAGAAGTTGAATCCAAAGTAGCCTAAGGTTGGATTTAATTTAAAATTCATTTAGACCTAGAACCCTATCAATTAAGAGATTGAACATTGAACATTGAACATTCTGCGTGTCTAAAGAAGCGGTTCTACCAGGCTACAATGTAGTACTTTCTTCATATAAGTATATTTTAATTTTCTGTATTTGGTTTGTAAGAATGCCAGGAAATATTTCATTTTTGGTTTCGACTCAAATAGCTAGAAAATTTTAGTGAGTGGGGTTTTTAATTGTAGTAGCCCTTTGAAAACATAATTTTGAAGGTTTTGGGTGAACCTTGGAAAACCTATTTCATGGTGAAAGTCAATATCCCATGGGTGAGGATTTGGGAGTGGAGTAGTTGTGTGGCCATTTTCTAAAGTTGGTGTACACACAAGCAAACCACTATAATTGCTGGCATTATGGTGAATGTTTATTATTGTGCATTTATGGTGAATGATTGTAATTTATTTTGTACACATGTGGTGAATGTTGTAATAGCAGTAGATATTTATTTCTGTTTTATTCTTTATTCCTCTACATTGGTTTGGGACTTTGGTACACAAATCGTTTTAGAAATCAGGTTATCCTACCATAAGCCTTTGATTTTTGGTGTAAGGTTGTCCTTAGAACAACATCTCTATCAACCTCTCAATACTCGTGCATTTGAGGTTGTTATTTATTTCTGCTATTTGGAATTGATAAGTGTTATCTTTTTATATTTTTTTCTTAATTCCACATTTAAATTTTAAATTGGCATAGTCCTATTCACCCCCACCCCCCCTCTAGGACTCTTAGCTCAGCCTTTTCAAGTGGTATCAAAGCCTAATAGCTCATTTATTTGGATTTATTTCCTAAGCTAATAGATCTAAGCTTATATCAAGTCAAATTTTGATAGCTTTTCAATTACTAGGCCACCACCATTTAATGGCTCCAATTATACCTATTGGAAAGCCAGGATGAGAATTTTTTTTATGTCTATCGATGAAAATGTGTGGCAATCCACAGTAACTAGGTGGAACCCACCTACCATTGAAGTTCTAGGCATTGATGGTATTAAAACTCTTAAGGTGATACCTTATAATACTTAGACCACTCTTAAGAAAAATGAAGGCAGTGCCAATGCAAAGGCTTTAAATGCAAGTACTTGCTCACTATCACTAGATGAATTCAAAAGGATTATATCTTGTGATACTGCAAAATAAGCCTGGGATATCTTAGAAATGACACATGAGGGTACAACTACAGTTAAGAAATCTAAACTTCAAATCCCCACCACTATGGTTGAGGAAATACGTATGAAAGAAAGTGAAACATTCACGGACTTCTATACTAAGTTAAATAACATAGTTAATTCAATGTGGGGTATTAGAGAAAGCATCCCAGAAAGTAAAGTCTGTGCAAAGATACCGCACTCATTGCCTGAAAGGTTCAATTCAAAAGTCACTATCATTGAGGAACTTTGTGATACAGATAACATGCAGGTTGAAGAACTTGTTGGTTCTTTACAAACCTATGAGTTAAATTTTAAGGCTCCTAAAGGTAAACCTTAGCCCTAAAATCTTCTAAAGGTATTTCTCATAATTATAATAATTTTGATTACGAAAATTCAGAAGATGATATGGTACTTTTAGCTAAGAAGTTTTATAAAATTTTCAAAAGTAAAAAGAGAGTTAATTTTCAAAAATCCTCTGAAAAGAAAAAGGGTAGATTTAAAACTTGAAAATCACTTAAAGGCAGCCAATGTTTCAACCACCATGAATATGGGTATTTGGTAAAGAATGTCCAAAGAAGGACAAACCTAAAAGAAAAGGTACGTTGGCTACATGGGATGAATCATCCTACTCTGAAGCTTCTTCTAAGTCAAATGATTCTGAATTTGAGTCTACTGATGAGGTTAAGGCATTAATGACTCTAGCCAAAGTCACTTCCTTAGAAAGTTATGATTCAACTTACAATAAAAATCTAAGAAGTGATCCAGAAAATGATGAAGATTTATAAGATGCCTACAATGCCCTATACAGGGAGAGTTGCAAGATAATTGTAAAATTAAAACTTTAAAAAGAAAAGTTTTTTAAGCTAAAAGAAAATTTTGATGCTCTAGTTTTAGAAAAATTGCATATATCTAATTATTTTCAAAAAATTAAGTGCGATTTAAATTTAAAAACATCTCAAATTAAAAATCTAAAATCAGAGAATGATAATTTAAAATTAGAAGTCTCTTCTCTCTTGAGTTTAAAGGATACTTAGAGGTATGCCCAGGGTGATCCTAACTAGAAAGACTCCTAATCGGATCAAGGAAATGTGGCGATTGATCTGGTCTAGGCTACGATAAAAATACCCCTCCTAAATATAAGTTTGCTCTTCCCAAATTTGTTAAAGGAGAGTCCTCTAACTCAAAAGGGAAAAGTCTAAATCAAAATAGTTTTAAAAATCCTAAAACTTTCCAGGCTATGAAACCTAAAAGCAATCATACTAACTATAGAAATCAGAATCATAACCCCTTAGCTAAGAAAATTGTTGATTTACTGAAGGAGCTTCTAAAATCTAACTCGAATGGTAGAATATATAACAAGTACAAGAATCGAAAAACCAATAATGTTCCAAAACTAAAAACTGTAATGAAATGTTTCCCTAAGGTTACTTGATTGGTTGCTCACGATGCTTTCAAGGCTTCAAGTCAATCAAAGTGGTACCTAGACAGTGGATGCTCTAGACATATGATAGGTGACAAAGATTTGTTCACCAATCTCAAAGATATGACTGATGGTTCAGTCACTTTCGGTGATAGTAGCAATTGTAAAATTGTTAGCCAAAGTACGGTTCAACTCTTTAATCTTCCACCATTTGAGAATGTCTTGTTTATAGAAGGTCTTAAGCATAATCTCTTAAGTATATCACAAATCTGTGATAATAAACATTGTGTCAAATTTAACAATCGAGGGTGTGAAATTTCTAATGAGAATGGTTCTATGATATTGACTGGTCACAGAACTTCTGAGAACTGTTATATAGTCAGTAACTCAAGCTCGTATAAGTTATCATGCTACATGGTCCAAACCAATGAATTGGATCTATGGCATAAACGCCTAGGACATGTACACTATCTTAATCTCTATAGACTGAGCAAAGGTGAAGTAATACGTGGTCTACCCAAGTTAACGAAAATGGATAAAATCTGTGACGATTGTCATATTGGAAAACAAACTAGAAGTACTCACAAGAAAGTGAACTCTAGTGCCACATCCAAACCTCTTGAGCTCCTCCAATGGATCTAGTTGGACCTATTAGAACGAAGAGTCGAGGTGGTAAAAAATATATTCCGATAATATTAGATAATTTTACCAGGTTTACATGGGTAGTTTTCATGAGAGAGAAATATAAAACTCTCGATGAAGTGAAAAGGGTACTCAATCATATCTAAACAAAGAAGGAATCACCAGTTATTAAAATACGAAGTGATCATGGTTCCGAATTTGATAATAGCAGATTTGAGAAGTTCTGTAGCGATCACGGGATATCGCATGAATTTTCTGCTCCTAGGACACCTTAATAGAATGGGGTTGTTGAAAGAAAAAATTGTGTACTTCAAGAGATGGCTAATGTTATATTAAATAACATGAAACTTCTTAAAAATCTTTGGGCTGAAGCTATGAACACTGCTTGTTATATTATTAATTGTGTATATACTAGAAAATCAAATAATAAGACTGCATATGAACTACGGTTCAATAAGAAGACAACAGTCAATTATTTTCAAGTTTTTGGTAGCAAATGCTATATTCTATGTGATTGGGAAAATTTGGAAAATTTTGATACTAAAAGTGACAAAGGTATTTTCCTAGGATATACTCTAAATAGTCGAGCGTATCATGTTCTCAATAAGAGGACCGGTGTAATTTAGGAATCTATTAATGTTGTCATAGATGATCATCTGAATACATCTACCACTAGTTTAGAAGATGATGAAGTCTCATTATTTGATAAACCAGACTCTTCATCTAGTCAAAATAATGACACTGAACTGCAATCAGTTAAAGACCATCCAACTAATCAAATACTTGAGAATCCTCTCACTGGTGTGCACACTCGTAAACAACTTGAAAACATATGTAACTATGTGTGCTTCACTTCCTAGATTGAGCTGGCCAATGTAAAAGAAGCACTTGCTGATGAAAACTAAATTATAGCTATGCAAGATGAACTTAATCAATTTGTATGAAATGATGTATGATATTTGGTTCCTAGACCTGATGACAAACATATAATTGGAACCAAGTAAATCTTTAAAAATAAGTCTAATGAATTAAGTAACATTATGTAACACCCCGGATTTTGGCCAACCTGGGATTAAACGTCCTTAGGCAATGGGTTGACTAAAACACCTGAAAAATCGCTCAGAACCCAATTCCATAGCCAAAGAAATCACTTAGGATTAATTCCTTTAGAAACTAAGCACAAGTTAGCTAGCGTAACGCTAGAGTAGCTGGGAAATAGTCCCTGATCACTTTAAATACGTTCTACAAGACCCAAATCGAGTAGAACCAATGACTCTATAAAACTCTATAACCTCGGATCAAACTCTAAGCAGGTTTGTTCTCTGGACCACTTTGAAACTTTGTATTGGATCTAGACCGCGCGTCGAAAGTCCGATACCTTCTATCTTAGACCGTTAGAACCGCCTAGATGGACTTGACAATCATTTCAAAAATCAAGTCCAACTGATAATTACAAGCTATTTCATTGAGCCCAGACTGAAGAGAGTGCGAATAGGAATTTGAAATTCAAATCTGGCACACGACTTGAAGTGTCAGTATTAAGCGTTCTGACCGTCAGAATTCAGCCAAATTACACCCTTGGATCAGGAAAAATTTCTATTTCATATCATGAGACTTGTAAGCCTGATCTACATGCGGTGACTGCTGAACTGAAACTGGACCGCCACGTGCGATCTGGGAACCCTGCCAGACTGAAAACTTGATGTGTGCTAGATCTAGTATGCATGAGCTTAAGTCCGATCGCGTCCGGCCAGGGGACCACCAGAAATGTACTTTTGGACCGAAACAGCCCCGCTTTGGATAAACATCAAGTGAACTTTGTTCCCGAGCCTATTCCGGGCATTTTTGAGCTTATAAAAGGGGTTGAAACCCTCACTCCTCTCTCCCATCCGAATTTGAGAAAAACCCTAGATTGGGAGAGAGAAAAGGTGAGAGTTTGTGAGAGAAGGTGGGAGGGATTTTCCTGCCACCTGCTGCTGCTGCTGCACGTGCTTAGGCGACGCACTCCGATCACCTGGCCGGTGATTCCTCCGCATTTTCAGGTAAGAAAATACCCTAGAAGTTGCTGATTTGAGATTCCTTTCGTTCCATAGCTTGTTAGTTGATAAATCTTGTAAAACGGGTTCTCTATTCGCCGTAGACGAAGCGTATACGCTCCGTTCGAATTCACACGTTTATAAGAGATAAGGTGCAGATTTTAGACGCTTTGATTGACTGTTTCCAAAGCTTTCAATGTCGTTTAATAGTAGATTATCGACGGCATCGCCGTTTGACATGTACAACATGCTATACGTTTCCTGTTTCGTAAATAGGCGAAGAATATGAGATTTAGGGCATTTTAGTCATTTGTAGGAAGTGCTGATTTCATTTATATTTTGCTGATGTGATTGACATGGTTTATTGTCGCATTAGAATGTTAGGAATATGTGTATAATTAGTTTGACGAAGAGATTCGCCTAATTGCGCACTTTGGGTCGACTACTATATGTAGACTTAAGTGTGTAGTGTATGTGTTTGTATAAATGCTTGTATTAGTATGTATTGAATTAAATGGTGTTACGAATTAGTTTGAGACTGATTTCTCAATTAATATGCTGACGTAAATGATTTCCTACGTGTTGACTATATGCATGATTTCATTATATGCATGAAATGTATGTGCTTGAAGATTTGTTTAAGTTGTATGTTATAACATGTGTTAACATGCTCACATGGTTGTATTTCATTTCCAATACTCTCATATGAATGTTGATGTGATTCCATAATTGTTTGGGACTATACTTATTCCAGGCAGTCGGTAACCGAGCGAATTCGTGGTTAGCTTATCTTAGCCACGAACGACGCGTCGATGAACGCGAGCCATGTGTTGGAGTTGGCGGTAGTGGTTAGGCCACACGAAGTGTTTTACGCACTTCATGTCGTTCAACTTGAGATGCGATCGCGCTAGTCGAGCCCGTCAAGTAACCCGACTGGTCGTTGTATGTTCACCCTGCATGAGTCATAACTGCTTGAACCTAGGGTACTGAACTTACCATTGTAAACCCTGTCAACCATGGTACCTTGATCCATGAAGACTCATGAGCCGGGCATGGTGGTATGGGACACCGTGGTCGAGCTTTCGGCCTAGGTTGGGGCCACAAATCTTCCCGTAGTGACCAGTGAGCACCTAGTCTCGTGAGCAGATTATGGTGGTATGGGACACTATATTCTTGCTGTCGGCCTACATTGATCAAGCGACGAGTCCTTTGTAGTGACCGCGAACGTATTCTGAGTCTACGGGAGGCGACGACCCTTCAGTAGCAGTAGAGTACAGTAGGCCTGTATTGATAAGGTGATGGGGGAGCAGAGCAACGAGTGCGTGCAACAGCCCTGGCAGCCCTTGCAGCGACCTACAAAATATACATCGTATGAGATTACTAGGAGTGACGACCCTAGACAGGATCTGTGTTGGGATTGATATAAGGGAAGTACCTTAGTTTCCCAATCCTGCTGTTTGAATGGACTAATAACAACTTGAAAATCATATCACCATTACATTGCATGTGCCTGGAAGATGTGGAGCACTTAAGGGAGTGTGGCATGCCGCAGTCGTAAGATGGTGCCGTATGAGGGAGATCGTCGATGAGGGCATACATCACGTCATGTTATATTGCATTAACAATAGTATTAGGATTGTTTGATCTACTGCTTTACTATTATCGCATGATTGATTTGATAACATGCCAATCTCTACTCTCTTATCCCACTGAGTTGATCACTCACTCCCACGTTACGGGATGGTGTTTTCGGACACCCACCACTCCCTATTTTGATTGCAGATGATGGCGCAGCCTGCGAGGCAGAGCTAGACTTGATGATGATGAGGAGGATTCCTCCTTTATGCATGATCTGATTGACGGGATTACAGGGAGGTTGATTAGATACCTTGACACTTGTCATTTTATGTTTTTAGAGCCCTCATGTATATTCTTTCTTTCTCTTTTGAGGTATACATGTATGCATATAACCTGGTAACATATTCACACTCTGGAGACATATAACAGTTTATATATGTTATACATACTATCACAGTCTTCCGCTTGTAAATTTAACCGTCTCTGGAGCGTGATATACTGTTTTAGCTTAATCTCATTCATGTTTAATACATTATCACAGACAACATTCAATCATACATATCTATGTTGCATAAATAACATTTTGGAACTCGGGAATTGGGTTTTTGCTCGACCCCCCGATTTTCGGGATGTTACACATTATAAGAAATAAGGCAAGATTGGTTTGTACAAGGGTACACTCAAATACAAGGCATCGATAATGATGAAACTTTTACCCCAGTAGCTCGTCTTAAATCTATCAGACTATTCATATCTATTTCTTGTTATAAAAATTTTAAAATCTATCAAATGGATGTCAAGAGTGCATTCTTGGACGGTGATCTATATGAGGAAGTATATGTAAAACAGGCTAAGGGTTTTGAAGACTCTAAGCATACTAACCATGCTTATCATCTGAAAAAGGCACTCGAGGGTTTAAAATAAGCTCCTAGGGCATGATACGAAAAGTTGACTAAGTTTCTACTAAATCATAACTTTGTAATGGGGAGTGTTGATAAGACACTGCTTGTAAAGAAATATAATGATTATATTCTAATAGTGCAGATATATGTTGAGGACATTATCTATGGATCTACTTTTGCTAACATGTCTGTTGAGTTTAAAGATTTAATGAAGTATAAGTTTAAAATGAGCATGGTAGGAGAATTAAACTATTTTTTAGGTCTGCAAGTGAAACAACTTATTGCTGGGATATTTATCTCTTAAACCAAGTATGTTCTAAACTTGGTGAAAGGATTTGGATTTAAGAGCGGTAAGAACTTTGATACTCCTATAAGTACGATACTTAAACTCTCTAAGGATTCAATAGGTAAAAGTGTAGACCATAAGTTGTATCGCAGTATGATAGGTAGTTTATTATATTTAACTGCAAACCGACCTGACATTGCATTCAGTGTAGCAATCTGTACTAGATATCAATCGGACCCTAAACAGTCCCACATGATTGTTGTAAAGCTCATTTTAAGATACGTCACAAGTTCGGCCATACTTGGCCTTTGGTATCCTCATGATACTAATGTTCAATTAGCCGGTTATTCGGATGTTGATTGGGCTGGTAATATTGATGACCGCAAGTCTACCAGCGGTGGATGTTTTTATGTTAGGAACTGCCTAGTTTCTTAGCATAGTAAGAAATAGAGTTTTGCATCTCTTGTCACAACTGAGGCTGAGCATATCACATTTGGTAATGCTTATACCCAACTTGTGTGGATGAAGAGAATGTTAAGTGATTACGGATTTACACAAGATACTATGGTTTTGTATTATGACAATTCTAGCATAATTAACGTTTCTAAAAATCTAATTCAGCACTCATGAACTAAGTATATTGACATTAAATATCATTATATTCATGAATTAGTTGAAGATAAGATTATTTCAGTAGATTATATTCAGACTGAAAATCAACTTGCTCACATATTTACAAAGTCGCTTGACAGAAACAAGTTTGTTAGTTAAAATTGGATATGGGTATGTGCAATATGAACTGAAATGTTTATGTTTATTTGTAATATATGGCATATTTTTATTATATTATTTTTACAAATTTTTAAAATTTAAAAATATGTAAAATTGTGAAATTTTTATAGTGCACGACCAGTCGAGTACACACTCGACCAGGTGTGGCACGACCGATTGAGTATGTACTCGACCAGTCGACCTGCTCGGGTTTGTAGGATTTTATTGCCTAAAAAGCATTCTTTTTTTATTTGCTTCAACTTCCCCAACCAACCCTACCACGACCGGCCGAACCCATCAACGATTCCTCCATGGTTAGTTGTAGATTTAAGCTCTTTGCACTTTCATTTTCTTATTTTTGTTGTTTATTTCAAGGTTTACAGTGATTTGTTGCATTTTTTAGCTAAAAATTTAATTTTCTTAAAACCCTTCTTTCCTTTCTTACATTGCTTGTATTCCTTATCTTTCTTGTTGCAATAGAAAGTAGAAATAAAAAGAAAGGTTCTCGTGATTCTTCTTCTTCTCGTTCCGCTCCAATCACAGTGCGCCATCTTTGGTCACCCGAAGAAGATCCTGACTATGTGCGGGATATTTGATTACGCAACATGATTGTTGAACGGACGGTCAACTCTAATCACTTGGCACCATCTGGCATTGTTCCCTTCCTTCAATCTATAGGATGTGATCACATTTTTAATTAGGACGGTCCGACATACCGTTCCATTACGTAGGCCATGTTTTCTTGCATAACTGACTTCTCTTCTGAGAATCTAACGTTTACAATTCTACTAGAGAAGGTCCTATTGATGTGACTGTCATTTAATATCTGGATTGATAGACCTTCCAGTTAATGATGATGGTATTCTCATTTCTACTCTTGTACAAAACCTTATGAGTCTGAGAAAAGATTGCTCACTAGAGTTTTATGCAACATGAATGCAGAATGGAGTTTCGAGAATGCACTCAGTTCCAAATTTATGTTACCCAGATACAGGGTTCTCCATCATATATTCATTTCTAATGTCTATCCTGTCTGGTAACAATACTGAGTTCACTACTTTCATGGTCTGCATTCTTCACTCTATTGTTACTTGTGTCTCTTTATGTCATCCAATACTCATCTGTTACATCATGATTCAGTTCTGTCTCCATCCAGGTCATAGTGATATGCCATTTGACTATCTTATGATTATCTTAGCCACCCATAGTATAGTGGCTATGCCTTTTGGAGAAGCTCCCATTAACCATATTCCTTTCAACAACTCTAACATAAATAGATGAATTTAAGGTTGGCTCCAGGCCAAGTTGATGTGGGTGCTGGAGTAGCAGTTGAAGCAACTGAAGAGGAGGATGCTTTGCCTCCAGATGATGTCAATATGGATGACATATTTGATGAGATTGAGTTAGACTCTACAGCTAATCCTTCTATACCTGCTCCTTCCTCTGGTTCAGATTAGTGTTGAATTTTTTATTTGTAATAACTTTTAACTTCAATTTCTTTTAACTCTATATGCTCGGACATGTTTTCTTATTATTGCATACATGTTTTAATGGTTATCTTGACAATATTTATGTTATCTTGAACTTACTTTTTACTCTCATTACTCATTGCTCCTATTTTACTCTTATATTTTCATCATTTATATGTTCTTTCTTTTATCATATTGTGACAAAAGGGGGAAGAATTTGTGTTGGTATGTCTATTTAATGATATTGGTTTCTATGGAGATGTGGAGAAGTGGTTATTTTTTTTTGGATCTGTATTTGTTCACATACATGTATTGTAAATTTCTTCTCTTCTCTTGGATTTTATGGAGTAATGTATTAAGGGGGAGAATTGGTTTGTTGATTTTTGTTGACCAGTTTTTAACTCGTGCTTGATTCTTTATTGATCTAACTAGTGTAGGATTCCTTATTCATCTAACTGGTGCATGATTCTTTATTGATCCAACTGGTGCATGATTCCTTGGTCATGGTTTGTTTTGTCATGAATTTGATAAAGGGGGAGATTGTAAATGTTATCTTATCTAGCTCCTAAGTTTGTCTAATTTTGTAGTGTCAAAACCTCTTAGAATCTCTTTCTTGTTTAGCTATTATTGTAAGATCAACTTCATGCCATCCTTGCCAATCTTGTCTACACTCAAGTACAAGATCAAGAAATTCAAGTACAAGATCAAGAAATTCAAGAACAACATCAAGTCTTCAAGCTTCAACTACTTCATGAGAATGATATGTGATGATTCAACCTCACAAATAAGGTTTGTTTGACCTTAGATTGACCTTAGGATAGATCATACAATTTGCATTTATATCATAGGTCATTGATAATTTTATAGGTCATTTTTTGACTAGTCCTAGTAATGGTTTCACTAGTCTAGACATTGGCTCGACCAGTCCAAGAATTTTCTTAACCAGTCTAAGGTTATTATAGATTTTTTAGAATTTTCTTTTGGACTGTCGACCTGTCTTAGAGACGGCTCGACCAGTCGAGTGAACAGTGCTCGACCGGTCATGTAGTCTCGACTCAAAATCCAACAAGAATTTTTTGTCCCACTCGACCAATCGAGTAACGATCTTATCTTATCACGCCAGAAATTTTGAAATCTTCTTGGTTCTTCGACCAGTCGAACTAACCACTAGGCCAGTCGAGCGAACAATATTTTTCCCTATAAATTGAGGATGATTTTCAGAGTTTTATATTCATTCCAAAAGATATTAAAGTCACAAATCTGAGAACTTAATCCACATTATTGTGAAGCTATTGTGAGGTATTTATAAATTATTTTAATAGCTTTTGGTTATTCAATTCTTCGATCTCTTGATTTCATTTTATTTGATATTAAAGGGGATTTTTGAATTTAACCCTTTGTGAGATCCAAGAAGTTGAATCCAAAGTAGCCTATGGTTGGATTTAATTTAAAATTTATTTAGACCTAGAACCCTATTAATTGAGAGATTGAACATTGAACATTGAACATTTTACGTCCCTAAAGAAGTGGTTCTACCAGGCTACAATGAAGTACTTTCTTCAGATAAGTATAATTTCAATTTTTTGTATTTGGTTTGTAAGATTGCCAGAAAATCTTTCATTTTTGGTTTCAACTGAGATAGCCAAAAAATCTCAGTGAGTAGGGTTTTTAATGTGGTAGCCCTTTGAAAACACAATTATGAAAGTTTTGGGTGAACCTTGAAAAACCTATTTCTTGGTGAAAGTCAATATCCCATGGGTGAGGATATTGGGAGTGGAGTAGTTGTGTAGATGTTTTCTAAAGTTGGTGTACACACAAGTAAATCTCTATAATTGTTGGCGTTGTGGTGAATGTTTATTATTGTGCATTTGTGGTGAATGATTGTTATTTATTTTCTACACATGTGGAGAATGTTGTAATAGCAGTAGATATTTATTTCTATTTTATTCTTTATTCCTTTGTATTGGTTTGGGACTTTGATACTTTAACGCCCTAAATTTCGAGGGTCGAGTAAAGCTCTGCTCCCAAGATCTAGCACATCACTTATGTAACATGGATGATGATGTTCAGATTTCGTTCATGTGAATGAGTTAAACATGAGTGAGATTATACTAAAATGGTACATCATAGCCCAGAGATAATTTAGCTACGAAGCGGAAGTCTGAAATATATTAATTTAAGCATGTAAGTGTTTCACAAACCTCCAGAGTATGAATATGTAACATGGTTTAACATATACAAGATCTGTTTCAAAATATAAAAAATGTAAAAATCTAAGGTATGTCTAACTAAGCCAAAAATCCCAACGATCCCTGTAATTCAGCATAAGGTATACATAGATCCACCTGAGAGCTGAAAATAGGAGAACTCTTCCTCCCTATCCATGAAGTCCTGCTCCGTCATATAAACTTCATCATCACCTGCATCTAAACCAGTGTCTGGTTGGTATTTTAAAACACCGTCCTAAGGTTAGGAGTGAGTGATCAAGTCAGTTGTCACGCCCCAAACTCGGAAACCGGGCTCACAAAATTCTCGATCGCCGAATCCGGCGCCGACAGCCTCCGTAGAACCCCATTCTGGCTCCTAGCTCCCATTCGCCAGGTTCCGATCCTGGGATGCTATGAGGAGGATTTTCAATGTCAGTTTGATTCATAATAAGAATAACCAAAGGCATAACCCACAAACAACAATAAAGAAATCCATTACATTTCCACTATGATAAAAAACTTTACAAGTACAATGAGCATAAAGGGAAATACAATGGTAAAGAATAAAAACTCCAACAAAAACTCTACAACGTGCTCCTGCCTTAGCGCTGCTGCGAACCAACGTCACCTACACGCAACGGTCGTGCATAAGCTTACAGAAAGCTTAGAGGGTGGTGAAAGTGTGTGCGCAAGGTAGTAATATGAACATGTAATGACAAAGTAATGCAGAATATGCAGATGGAACCATAATGTCATGAGCCGTACCAAGGCTATGTGATGCAAGACATGAATGGTATCGGCCATCCCAAGGCCATGCGATGTGCAATGCAACTCGAGCATACAGATCCTCATCTATGTCCACACATCAATACAACTCAAAATATGGAATATCACCGGGGTCTAGTACACTCTAAACCAGATTGCCGCCACATCACGCGCAATAAGGTAAGTGGAAGAGACCTCACTATCCTTCTGCCAATATCGGGCGCGACTCGTCGATAGCGGACCCATTCCTCGAGCTGGTTAGACTCAGCCTAGTATTGCCCCCTACTCTCGGGCGGGTAAGGCCGCACTCCCTTCCAACCGACCACGACACAGTGGAGAGCATAACCGTCTGATAATCGGCACTCAACGTTCATCTATCCACTCGGTCTAGACGTTGGAGCAACCTCTTGGTACCATAAGGGTTTAGGGACTTTCACCCAGGGATATCTATAGTACCCCATGTAGAACAAGATTTTCGGTATCCAATCCTGCCAACCACGATGCGTCTGTGGAGGCTACGACCCTAATGTTGCTAGGGCGTATAATAACCATGTCACATAAATACGAAATGCATGATTCACTCTATCCAGTCATGCAACAAATCCTGCGCATAACGTGCGCTCATGTAGGGCAACACCGCCTAACCGGGAGCCCATAAATAACCTGCCCGAAGGCATATTCTATGATCAGCCAATCCTTATATCAAGCATACATATGATGCATATGATCATGGGTCATGAAATTATACTAAACATGTAAATGAGTGATGAACCATTCTTACAATGCAGATGGGCTTAGACGGCCTATACACAATAAGTACGGCCCAGTAATGGGCCCTAAGGAGAGTCGTAATGTGGACATCCAACCAACATCACACTCGTAATGTGGATGTCAAACCAACATTGCTCCCAAGGCACGATCGTTGTAAACATTGGTACTTAGCCTGTAATGGATTTACACATTGCAATGGACCGTAGGTTGTTCCCATTGGACCTTACATATATATCAAATGGGCCATATCTTATGGGCCTTTTATTCATCAGATGGGCCACATAGATGGGCCACACCAATGGGTCTTATGTGCATTGCAATGGGTCAAAACCCGTGGGCCTAGGATTTGCATCAAATGGCTTAGTCTTATGAGTCTAATATGTGACCAATGGGTCACACCAATTGGGTCCCACATGTAGATCAAATGGGCCTCAACCCATAGGCCTTATATGAGTCAAATGGGCCTAAATCCCTAGGCTTTAAACATTTCAAATGGACCTAACCCATGAGCTTGCATGCATATCAGAGTGGGCCTAAACCCTTAGGTCTTACATGTATCAAATGGCCTACTTCCATGGCTTTAAAATTTCAACAAAAGGGTCCAATTTCATAGGCCTTGAAGTACATCAAATGGGCCTAGTCCCATGGACTTACAACATATCAAGTGGGCCTAAGTTCTTAGGCCTAAATGGATCCAATGGGCCTAGCCCATAAGCATTTCATAAACCAAATGAGCCTAGCCAATAGGCCTTTTGAATTTCAAATGGGCCTAGCCCACAGGCCTGTTACAAGTCAAATGGACCTAACCCATACATGAGTGGCCCACCCAATCAGCCACTCATGCTTTAAATGATCTCACCAAGCGGATGGACGGTCTGGATGCATTACACGCATCATGGTGGGTCCCCACTGTGCAGTGGACAGTGCGGATATAACACATACATCACACAGGGCCTCACCGTCCGCTGGACGGTGGAGGCCACACAAACATCAGGTGGGTGCCACCGTAGTGGGAGCGGACGGTGGACTTGACACATACATTAATGTGGGTCCCATGTGGGGCCCACCCCGTAATGTTTATTTGGCATCCAACCCATTGATAAGGTCACTCGGGCCTGGTTGAAGGGAAAACATAAATTTCAGCTTGATCCAACACGTCTGTGGGCCCCAGAAAGATTTCAATGGTAGATGCTCAATCTCACTGTTTTATGTGATGTGGGCCACCTGAGTTTTGGATTGACTTAAAATTTGGAGGGGGCCCACCTGAGGATGGGACCCGCCTCATGAACGGATCGGATGACAAATAAGCATTACGGTGGGGCTACGGCTGGAGCCATGGGTCCCATGCTGGACGCCCACCCGCCCTTCACGGCTGCACGCAGCAGCGTGCAGCGCTGCAGCGTCAGGAGGCAGAGGGCATGCCCCTTTCAAAAAAAATGGGAAAACATGTTTTTCAATGATTTTTCGCACGTGGGGCCCACTAAAATGAAATCCGCTCCGGCCATTGCGTTCAGTGGCCCGCTACAGTCGAAATGAGTCCAAAGTTTGAATTTTTTTGAGCTTAGGAAGTGAAATAAAATAAGAAAATAGTATTTAAATGGTGAGGACGCAGTATTTGGCGCTATGGCCCACCAGGTGATTGGATCAGCTCCAAATCTTGGCCCAACGCATGAAATTTGGGGGAGAATGGGATGGACGGCGTGGATTGATTACATACATCCCGGTGGGTCCTTAGCAAGTGGACCACCAAAAAGCCCCTTTCCTTTTTCTTCTTTCTCATGAAACGTCCAGCGTCCCTGACACTGGACGGTTTTGTTCTTTCTTTCTTTTCTTTTTTTTTTAATAGTGGTGGGTCCTGATGAAGTGGGCCACCACTGATGGGTGACATGGGCACATCATCTAAGGTGGGCCCCACTTGAATAAAGATTTAATTAAAATAAAAATCTCAAGGTGGGATCCATTCAAGTGGGCCACATAATCCTATTGCATAAAAAAATAAAATAAAATAAAATAAAATAAAATAAATAAAAGAGAGAGAGAGACATGGAGAGTGGGACGCACCTTGTGATGGAGGGCTCCGCCACTATGAGCCCTCCCTTGAATGAAATCATACAATAAACAGATCCCTTTGAACATGGGATCATCAAAAATGCAAATCAACGGTGGAGATCCATTCCCCACCGATATGGACGGTCTAGATAACCTTTCTAAATGAAATAAACATCATGATGGGGTCCGTGGAGAATGGCCCCATCATAGAATGATCATGATGATCCAAGTGGTCCATCGGCCACATAATAGGGTCCCAAGTGAGATCCACACCATTGATCGGTGGGCCTCACTTGGTCCACAATAAAAATAAGAAAAACTACCCTATAGAGGCACCCACCGTCCGATCTTCCTGCTCCTAGGGGTTCCTTGGCACCTTGGCTTCAACTTTAATGGATATGATGAAGAATGGAGGGTTGAGATGAGAGATGATGGGGTAGGAAGGTGGGCCACTTGGAGCTTAGGAGTTCTTGCAAAATTCCATACGTGGGATCTCTTTGGCTTTGGAATTTTGAAATGAGAAAGAGAGAAAGAGAGAGAGAGTTGTAAAGGGAGAGAGAGAGTGATGGATAGATGTGGTGAGTGATGGTTGTGTAAGAAAAGCTTGACTTTTGAGGCTTTTGTGTAAGAGAGGTATGGGAGGTGTAAGAAAAGCTTGACTTTTGTGGCTTTTTGTATAAGAGAGGTATGGTTTTGGGAGACTTTTGTGGTTGCTTGGGAAAATGGAATAAAGTGATGTGTACTTGACATGTGATGGCTTGATGGATTGATTGATTGATGGGATTGATGTGATTGATGTGACACATCGTAGAGATTCCCTTGGGTTTAGCAACATGCGGCGTTTTCTCGCACTGAACGTTGGCCCATATCTCTTGACCAGGGTATCGCCTCGGTGCGCGAGTCGTGGCATCGGAACCGCAATGACGGAACGGTCGCTATGGTATTGGTCTCGGGTTGAGTCGACTCGGGTTGTCGGCATATGAATCAGGGTCGCGCGTCGATATCGGTTAAGGGTCAAAGTTTACCGGAATTCGACCGGTAAGACCGCGGAAGTCTATGGAATGGTACGGACCAAGATACGGGTCTTACATCAGTGGTACTATAAGGCAAAGGTTAACATGTTATCAAGTCAATTAAGCAGCAATGATAAAGAACGGGTCTTACATCAGTGGTACTATAAGGCAAAGGTTAACATGTTATCAAGTCAATTAAGCAGCAATGATAAAGTAACATAAAAATCACTTCCTAACTATTCTTGTTAATGTAGGAATGAATTGTAAGTAATGATGCATGCCCTCATATCAAAGCTCCCTTAACAAACGATTCTGACACCAACTTCGCATATGACATCACTACCTCCTGTGCGACTTCCACGCCTTTAAAGCACGTCCTAACTAATGCAATGCAATGCATGGTCATGTTAGCTCGGTAGTTAATTAAGCTTATTCATACAACAGATTTGGGAAGTTAGGGCACCTCTCTTTATATCATTGACCAGAATTGAAGGATTCATCTAGGTTTGTCACTCCTAGTCAAGCACATATGATAGGAAAGTTGTAGGGGCATCACTCCCAATAAAAAGTAGTCTATAGGCAAATTCAAAAGTTTATACTTGCAGTCACTACAGGGTGGCTAATCACCTCGGCGTAGGCCGACAGCTCAAACACAGTGTCTCATACCACCATGCCCGGCTCACGAGTCTGAGTTACTCATCGGTCACTACGAGAAGGCTTGTCACCCCAGCATAGGCCGACAACTCGAACACGGTGTCCCATACCACGATGTCCGGCTCATGAGTCTTATCGGATCCTGGTACCATGGTTAAAGTGGGCCTTTACATTGGTGAAGAGTTCCTTAGATTCAAGTAATAGTGTCCATACATGGTAAACACACAACAGGCCGATTAGTTTGTAGGAAAGTTTGATTGGTATGGGCACACGCTAACTTAATCTACATGGAGTGCATAAGCACCCCTCGTGGCCTAACCACTGTCGACAATCGTCGTGCGACCCGGATTCATCAAGTATACCCAATGTGGTGAGACTAATTTAGTCCCCGAATAAGGACTATTACCGATTGCCTGGGCTAGGTTATAGCCCCAATCTTACTCAGATGCAACAATTAAATACATGTGATAATCAATTCCGCATTTAACAAACCATCCAAGTGAAATCCTCATTTCAGCATTTCATTAAACACATTGATCATGTAACCAAATACTAGCATTTTATCAATCATTTGCATAGAGGCAAGTATGATTTCATGAAAGAAACTATACATATGTATAAGGCAAGAAAGAATCCTATCTTACACTCGTAATACGTACAAATCATCAACAATTTCTCATTCAGACAATTCATCATACACTTAGATTACACTTCACCAAATACGTAGACTAGGTTAGTTATAACATATATTTTAACAAATCCTTACATAGAGAGGTCAGCATGCATATGATAATGATGAATCTTGGATTACTAGTCATGACAAGCATAAATCATGTTTTCATGTTCATTCAAACATTTCAACAGACACATGGGATGCATCTTTCGTTCAACATAGTTCTTACATATATATAATATCGAAAATGGTGTATCTAGGACAATATGGCAGCAATGAAGTTAGACATAAATCATTAACTAACATTAAAAGCATTGACAACCATAACTTAAACGTTTATAGTTCGCACCTTTCGTCGGAATACTTGATTCGAACTCGGATCGAATTCTATGTTCCCGAAAATAGAACGTCGAGTACCTAAATGGTGAAATCAATTAGCTAGGTTGACAAACAACCATTCCGGATCTCAATTACGGTATTAGGGTTAGGATTTCTTACCTAAATTGTAACTGAAACCGATGATTTAGTGAAATGGGAAGGTGATTCGAGGGGTGGAGTTGTGGGAGAGAATCACAGCAATGATCTCCTAGGATTTCTCTTCTCTCCTTACTCTTTTCCCTTCTTTTCTCTCTTCTCTCTCCTAGGGTTTGGGGAAATTCGTATGAGAGAGATATGGGGTGGTATAAGGGCTACATATAGGCCCAGAAGTGATGTTAATGGCCCTATGGCCCTGGTATACTTAGGTTGTATCCAAAGGGCGACTGCTTTTGACAAACGAGGCACATAAGGAGGCCCAATACTCACATATGTCGTAGGGTAACTTACCCGACAATGGATTTATGCTAGTATGTGGTTTCGGCGCGATCGGATGAGCCGATTAACCATGGAGGAACTATTCAAATCAACGGTCACGCTTTATCGATCGGGGCCACGGTTATACAGATATGTGCAGGGAAATTTTCTTTTCCTAAGGGTGAAGTTTGGTCAGAAACTGATGGTCTGAAATCTTTAATTTCGCATGTGATCGAATGACCCAATTCACTTAAGTTTCATTACATTTTCTAAATATATTCGCGTTTCTCACACACACTTCACTCAGGGCTCAAGTTGTGCATTTTGGGACACTATTTAGGCTCGATTCCCGTGATGGTTGTCAAGCCCAGTAGGACAGACATAACCCTATAGTTTGGTGGTCATCGAATTCTTAACATGCGGTCCAGGTCTGATATGGGGTTTCAATGTACTCCCAAGAGTGACAGGCTCTTGGGATTTTTCCTAGGTTTGTATGTAGTGTTAATTCAGTGATATTAATAGTTTTAGGTCTTCTCATTTGTAGAAATGGTGGCCCAAGTTTAATCCACTGATTATTTAGTTTAGCACTTAACCAAATTTCGTCTAAATTACAATGGGATACAGTCCTTAGGTATTTCTACCTGAGGTAGTACTCGGGTCTTTATATGAATTTTTATGAGATGTTATAGATACATAGACTGTTATAGAAATCAAGTTGTCTTACCATAAGCCTTTGGTTTTTGGTGTAAGGTTATCCTTAAAACAACATATGTGTCAACCTCTCAATACTTGTGCATTTGAGTTTGTTATTTGGAATTGATAAGTGTTATCTTTTATATTTATTTCTTAATTCTACATTTAAATTTTATTTTGGCATAGTCGTATTCAACCCCCTCTAGGACTCTTAGATTGGCCTTTTCAGTTTTGACAGGCTTGGGTGAGGGAAAAATCTAAATATCAGTTTGATCCAAGCTTTGGTGGGCCACCACATGGACCCATCTTGATGTAAGCATTACAACTCCAACGTCTAGCAGCTAGACGGTGGGTCCCACATGATATATGTGTTGTACCCACACCGTTTAGCAAGGGACGGTGGGTCCCGCTTGATGTTTATATTTCACCCACCATCCACGTGGAATGGTGGGGCTTGCCGTGATGTATCTGTTGTATCCACGTTTTCTGTGGGATGTGGGACCACCTTAATGCATGTGGTGTCCACACCATCCAACAAGGGACGGTGGGACCCACTAGATGTATGTGTTATATCCACACCGTACAGTCGTGTGGACGACGGGATCGACTATGATGTATGTGTTTCATCCTCACACCATCCAGCTGGGACGGTGGGACCCAACGGTGATGTATGCATTGTTTCCACGCCGTAAGTTGGCTGGACGTCGTCCAGGGCAGTGGCCCACCATGATGTATTTTATTCACGCTGTCTAGGGCATGTAGTCCATCATGATATATGTGTTGTATATCCTTGCTGTCCATCTGGTGGGGCCCATTCGACCAATGTAGACCCACCATAAGCTGTGTATTCTATTCAGGCCATCCGTTAGTGGGCCACCCAGCTGGGCCCACCTGCTACGTGTGCAAGGTCCTCCTTGTTGTATATACATGTTGCCCATCCATTTTGTTGGATCTTAGGTTATCCTATAAGGCCCACTATGATGTATGTGTTACACACTATCCAACCATTATTCCTAGGCTGTGGGCTGTTTCATGAGGGCCATTGTGATGTATATGAGGCCCATTGTGATGCATATGAAGTCTACGTGTTGAGGTTCATTGCTATGTATATGAGGCCCTTGTGATGATGCCTATTATGATGTATATGAGGCCCTTATGATGAGGCCCATTGTGATGTATATGAGGCCCATTGTGATGTATATGAGGCCCATGTGAAGAGGCCCATTGTGATGTATATGGGAGACCATGTGATGAGGCCCATTCTGATGTGTGAGACCCTTGTGTGAGGCCCTATTGTGATGTGTGAGTCCACCATGACGTATGTGATAATATTCATGATACCCATCCACTTTCTAGCTAGAATAAGGATCATGGACCCCCATTATAGGATAGGTTCTAAATGGGCCACACATTGGGAGCAATGGTAGCTAAATGTCCACATTGTAAACCTCCTTAGGGCCCGTTGTTAAGCCCATTACCTTGGGAGCAATAGTGGTTAAAGGCCCACTGTAAATGTCCCTAGTGCCCATTGTAAGCCCACTCCCCATCTACCTTGTTGGGTTATCCAAAACCATTGGGCCCCCATTGATGTTAGAGAATAAACATCTTCCCTTATTGGGTTATCCCAAACCCATTGGGTCCCCATTGATGATACCCATCTCACCCTATTGGGCTAACCCAGATCATTGGGCCCCCATTGGTGTTAACAATATGCATCCTTGTTTGTTTGGCTAATCCAAATCATTGGGCCCCCATTGATGTAGAGATGACCACCTACCTTTATTGGGCTAAGCCAAACCGTTATAACCCCCATTGATGATGATGCTTTCCACCATGACTTGTAGTAACACAAACCTTGGGCCCACTATGATGTTTGTTTTCCAACAACCAGGGGGTTGTGAGACCCACCGTGGTACCCACTTGATGTACGTGTATTATCCACACCATCTAGTGTGGGACAGTGGGAACCACTTGATGTATGCATTTTATCTAGGTCGTTCATCAATGGGGCAACTAGTAGGGCCCACTTGCTGATGTGAGGCCCTCATGCTGATGTGTAGGCCCATTATATGTGTGAGGCCCAATTGTGATATGTGAGGCCCATGTGATGATTCCCAATTGTGATGTGTGAGGCCTATGTGTGATGCCCACTATATGCGTGAGGCCCAATTGTGATGTGTGAGGCCCATGTGATGAGGCCCAATTATGATGTGTGAGGCTCATGTGATGAAGCCCAATTGTGATGTGTGAGGCCTATGTGAGAGGCCAATCACGATGTATGTGTTATATGCACACTATCCATTCATTTAAGCGGACCATGGACTGCCTTATGCAAGCCCACCATGATGTATATGTTATGCACCCAATGAGAGACTACCTTGAGAGGCCATCATGATGTGTGTGTTGTACACACACTATTCATCCATTTTCTAGATAGAATAAGGGCCATAAGCCCCCATTGTGAGTTAGATTCCATATCTCAAATGGGCTGCACCTTAGGAGCAATGGAGGTTAAATGTCCATGTTGTAAACCTCCTTAGTGCCCATTAATAAGCCCGTTTCCACCCTTACCAGGTTGGACTACCCCTAATCGTTGGGCCCCATTGATGATTAATAATACCCATTGGGCTAACCCAAAACCGTTGGGCCCCCATTTGATAATGGTGCTTTCCACCATGCCCTATACAATTGTCCAGCCTTAGATCCCACCTTGTGTTCACACTAGGCCTTCCATTGGAAATGTGGCCCACCTAGATAAATGTGTCTGCCCAAGTTTAGTGTCTATACCCAACCATTTAGACATTGAGCGGGCTATCTAATCCATTTGGAAGGGCACATAGCCTTAGATGTATGGACCACGCCAAAGTCCACCTTGTGCTCATATCAGACCCTCATAAAAAGGCCCAGTTTATGGAATAATAAGAGAGGGCGATGAAGCCCACTTATTGTACATGGTTCTCTCTCTCAATGCACCTTGTTGTATAGCCATTAGACTCATCCTTGAGGCCCATTCTTGATGTAATTATGACGCCTAGGCCATCCATTTTTTTAGCACATCATCACCTCTTACCGTAGATGGAAGAATATGTGATATCAGATTTGGTATATCCACTATGTGGAGACTACCTTAATGTATGGGTCGGATCCACCATCCTTTCGGGGGACCTCATCTTGGGATATATGATATATTAGTGCCTGAGAGGCTAATGATAGTGTAACGTGGGACATACCACATGGAGTCCTATAGATGTAGAAGGGGTATGTAATTTAGCTACAACTCTTTGTATGTGTTATACCGGTTAAGGCCAATTGTGGTCTATTGTTGTCCGCTATTCATCTGAGGACATGCTTAGTATAATGATATCATGGCATATGCCCATACGCATCACATGTATGCATGTTGTGAGGAAGATTGATCATAGCATATGCCATTTGTAACATCCCAAAAATCGGGGGTCGGGTAGAAACCCAACTCCCGAGTTCCAGAACGTCACTTATGCAACATAGATAATGATAAATGCATGTTGTCGGTAAAATGACATTAAACAAGATTGAGACTAAGCCAAAAATAGCATATCATACTTCAAAGACAGTTAAATTAGCAAGCGGAAGAATGTGATAAATATATAGAATATATGAACTGTTGTATGTCTCCAGAGTGTGAACATGTTACAAGGTTAAACATATACATGTATACTCCAAAAATGGAAAGAAAAGAATATACATGAGTGCTCCAAAAATATAAAATGACAAGTGTCAAGGCATCTAATCAACCTCCCTGTAATCCCGTCGATCAAAACACGGAGGAGAAGTCCTCATCATCATACAAGTCCAGCTCCGCTTCACAAGCAGCGCCATCATCTGTAACTAAAATAGGGACTGGTGGGTGTCCAGAACACCATCCCGTAACGTGGGAGTGAGTGGTTAACTCAGTGGGATAATAGAGTAAAGATTAGCATGTTATCAAATCAATCACGCGTTAATAGTAAAACAAACAATCAAACATTCCTAGATACTGTTGTTAATGCATGCATGAAATGACATGATGGATACCCTCACCAACATACTCCCTCATGCGGCACCATCTGCGTCCGCGGCATGCTTTCTTCCTGCAGTGCTCCACATCTTCCAAGCACATGCAATGCGATATGGATAATGATTACCGAGTTGTTATTAGTCCTTTTCATACAGTAGGATTGAGAAACTAGGGTACCTTGCTTATATCAATCCCAACACAGATCCTGTCTAGGGTCTTCACTCCAAGTAATCTCATACGATGTTATATTTGTAGGTCGTTGCAAGGGCTGTCAGGGCTGTAGCTCACACTCGTTGCACCGCTCCCCCATCACCTTATCAATACAGGCCTACTTGTACTCTTGTCGCTACGGAAGGGTCATCACCTCCCGAAGACTCAGAATACGCTCGAGGTCACTACAAAGGGCTGTCAGGGCTGTTGCTCGCACTCGTTGCACCGCTTCCCCATCACCTTATCAGTGTAGGCCGACAGCAAGAATATAGTGTCCCATACCACCATAATCTGCTCACGAGTCTGGGTGCTCACTGGTCACTACGGGGAGGTTTGTGGCCCCAGCGTAGGCCGACAGCTCGACCTCGGTGTCCCATACCACCATGCCCGACTCATGAGTCTTTATGGATCAAGGTACCATGGTCATCAGGGTTTTCAATGGTAAGTTCAGTACCCTAGGTTCAAGCAGTTATGACTCATACATGGTGAACATACAATGGCCAGTGAGGTTACTTGACGGGCTCAACTAGTACGAGCGCATCTCAAGCTGAGTGACATGAAGTGCATGATACACTTCGTGTGGCCTAACCACTGCCGCCAACCCAAAACACGACTCGCGTTCATCGACGCGTCCTTCGTGGCAAATAGAAGCCAACCACGAATTCAATCCATTACCGACTACCTGGACTAGGTCATAGCCCCAAACATTTGTAATCCATATCAGTAATCACATGAGGGTGTTAGAATTGAAGTTCAAACTTTACAAGCATGTTGTCACATGTTATAACATACACGTAAGCAAATTAACCAACACATGTATTCTATACATATAAGGAAGTCAACTCATATAGAAAACATGTAGGAAATCATATACAACATCATGTGGATTGAGAATTCATTCTCAAAACTAATTTATAACACCATTTACTCAATACATACTAATACAAACATTTATACAAACACTTAGTCTACACACTTTAGTCTACATAGCGTATGTTGACCCAAAGTGCGCATTAGGGCGAATCTCTTCGCCAAACAGATTATACACGCATACATAATATCATAACATGATGAATTTACATGTCAAGCATTTCAGAAAAATACGGACGTATACAGTATTTTCTATAAATGCCTAAAATACTTTAAATCTCATATTTATCGTACGTTTATGAAACGGAAAATGAACAGCATGTTCTACATGTCAAACGGCGTTCTCATCGATAATCTACTATTAAACGACATTGAAAGCTTTCAAATCAGTCAATCTAAGTGTCTAAAATCCACACCTTTTGCCTTAGACGTGTATCGTTTCGAATAGAATGTATACGCTTCGTTAACGGCGTAAAGGCGACCTAATGCACAAGATACATAAGCTATTTCGCTATTGGATCAAAGGAATCCCAAAATAGCAAGTGGTTAGGATTTTTCTTGCCTAGAAGTGCGTTGGAATCACCGGGAAAGTGATTTGAATGTGTTGCTTTGGCACGTGCAAAAGTTGGTGCAAGTGGCGGGAAATCTCTTCCACAACTCTCGAAAAATCTCTCACTTTCTCTCTCTCTCTATCCAGGGTTTGTTGCAAATTCAGATGGGAGAGATATGAGAGGGTTTAAGGCCCTTATATAGGCTAAAACATAACCTAAATAGACTTGGAAACAAAGTATACTGGTGTTATAGACAAATCGGGACTGTTCCGATCCAAAAGAGCGTTTCGGGAGGTCCCCTGGCTGAACGCGGTCGGACTTAAGCTCATGCATACTAGATCTAGCACACATCAAGTTTTCAGACTAATAGAGTTCGCAGATAGCACGTGGAAGATCAGTTTCAGTTCAGCGGTCATCGTACCTAAATCATTCCTACAAGTTTCATGATATGAAAGAGAAATTTTTCCTGATCCGAGGGTGAAATTTGGCTGAATTCTGATGGTCAGAACGCTTAATAATAACGCACAAAGTCTCGTGCCAGATTTTGAATTAAAATTTCAAATCTTTACCCATTTCTCACTCTCTTCACTCCAAGCTCAATGAAATAGCCTCAGAGCATCGGTTGGGCTTGATTTTCGAAATGATTGTCAAGTCCAGCTAAACGGTCCTAACGGTCTAAGATTATAGATATCGGACTTTTGACGCGCGGTCTAGATCCAATGCAAAGTTTCAAAGGGTTCCTGAGAATAAATGGGTTTAGAGTTTGATCCTAGGTTTCAGGGTATTGTAGCGTCATTGATTCTACAAGTTTTGGGTCTTGCAGAACGTATTTAAAGTGTTCAGGGACAATTTCATAGCTACTCTAGCGTAGCGCTAGCTAACTCACGTTAAATTTCTAAAGAATTAGGTTCTAAATGATTTCTTTAGCTTTGGAATCGAATTTTGAGAGGTTATTAATGTGCTATAGTTGACCCGTTGCCTAAGGACGACTAACCCCAGGTTGGCAAAAATCTGGGGTGTTACAATCTACCCCCCTTAAAATAAAATTTCATCCCCGAAATTTGCCTAAGGGTAATGAGTCCTTAAAGAGACTTTCATATTGACATTCTAAGGAAGGCTCAAATCCTATTTAATGACCTAACCGTACGTATAACCTAAATCAACTGTTTCGATCCTGGGCCAATGGGGAAGGGGCTAACTACGCTTCCACTGCGCCACTCTGATCCAACGGTTGCATTAGCTAATCCTAACAAGATTTGGCTCAATACGTTCTTGTAACGCCCTGGAAAAATTCGTACTGAAACTCGAGTAGTAACTCGACCAGAAATCACGTAGGATTAATTCCTTTAGAAAATAAGCGTAAGTTAGCTAGTGCAACGCTAGAGTATCTGTGAAATAGTCCCTGATCACTTTAAATATGTTCTACAAGACCCAAAACTTGTAGAATTCATGACACTATAATATCCTGAAACCTAGGATCAAACTCTAAACTGATTTGTCCTTAGGAACCCTTTAAAACTTTGTATTAGATCTAGACCGCGCATCGAAAGTCCGATACTTACAATCTTAGAACGTTATGACTGCTTAGCTAGACTTGGCAATCATTTCGAAAATCAAGCCTAACCGACGTTCAGAGGCTATTTCATTGAGCCTGGAGTGAAGAGAGTGAGAATAGGGAAAATGCTTAAGAAATTAAATTCAAATCTAGTACGTGACTTGGCGCGTTATTATTAAGCGTTCTGACTGTTAGAATTCAGCCAAATTACACCCTCGGATCAGGAAAAATTTCTCTTTCATATCATGAGACTTGTAGACCTGATCTACGTGTGATGACCGCTGAACTGAAACTGGACCGCCACGTGCTATCTACGAACGCTACTAGTCTGAAAATGGGATGTGAGCAACATCCGGCGACTAAGATCTTAAGTCCGATCGCGTTCGGCCAGGAGACCTCCCGAAATGTATTTTTGGACCAGAACAGCCCCGATTTGGTTAGACCTCAAGTAAACATTGTTCTCAAGCCTTTTTTGGGAATGTTTTAGCTTATAAAAGGGCTTTAAACCCTCACTTATCTCACCCATCCGAATTTGCTAGAAACCCTAGCTGGTGTGAGGGAGAAAGTGAGAGTTTGTGAGAGAAAGTGGGAGTGATCTTCCTGCCAATTGCACTACCTGTTGCACGTGCTTAAGCAACGCATCTCAATTACTTTCCCAGTGATTCCGCCGCATTTCTAGGTAAGAAAAGACCCTAACTACTTGTTGATTTAAGGTTCCATCGATTCCTTAGCGACGCAGCTTACGAATCTTGTGTACGTGTATTAGACGAAGCATATACGCTCCGTTTGAAATGATACACCTTTAGGGAAAAAGGTGCGGATTTTAGACGCTTTGATTGACTGATTTCAAAGCTTTCAATGTCGTTTAATAGTAGATTATCGACGGAAACGCCGTTTGACATGTACAACATGCTATACGTTTCCAGTTTCGTAAACGTAGGAAAAATATGAGATTTAGGGCATTTTAGTCATTTGTAGGAAATACTGTTGACATGGCTTTTTGTTGCATTAGGATATTAGGAATGCGTGTATAATTGGATTGGCGAAGAGATTCACCCAAATGCGCACTTTAAGTTGACATACACTATGTAGACTTAAGTGTGTAGACTAAGTGTTTGTATAAATATTTTTATTAGTATGTATTGAATTAAATGGTGTTGGAATTAGTTTGAGATTGAATTCTCATATAATATGCTGATGTAAATGATTTCCTTCATGTTGGCGATATGCATGATTTCATTATCTGTATGAAATGCATGTGATAGATGATTCACTTAAGTTGTATGTTATAACATGTTTCAACATGCTTATATTGTTGTATTTCATTTCCATTACTCTTATATGATTGATGTTGTGGATTCATAAATTTTTGGGGCTATACTTAGTCCAGGCAGTCGGTAACAGAGAAAAGTCATGGCTGTCTTGTATTTTCCATGAAAGACGCGTCGATGAACGCGAGTCGTGTTTGGAGTTAGCGGTAGTGGTTAGGCCATGCGGAGTGTTTCATGCACTTCATGTCGTTTGACTTGCGATGCGCTCATGCTAGTCGAGCCCGTTAAGTAACCCAACTGGCCATTGATTGTTCACCCTATATGAATCATAACTGCTTGAACCTATGGTACTGAACTTACCGTTGAAAACCCTGTTAACCATGGTACCTTGATCCACAAACACTCATGAGCCAGGCATGGTGGTATGGGACACCGTGGTCGACCTGTCGGCCTATACTGGGGCCACAAACCTCCCCGTAGTGACCAGTGAGCACCTACGACTCGTGAGCAGATTATGGTGGTATGGGACACTATATTCTTATTGTCGGCCTACATTGATCAGGTGACGAGCCATTTGTAGTGACCGCGAGCGTATTCTGAGTCTACGGGAGGCGACGACCCTTCCATAGCAATGAGAGTACAGTAGGCCAGTATTGATAAGGTGATGGGGGAGCGGTGCAACGAGTGCGAGCAATAGCCCTGGCAGCCCTTACAGCGACCTACAAAATATATATCGTATGAGACTACTAGGAGTGACGACCCTAGACAGGATCGGTGTTGGGATTGATATAAGTAAGGTACCTTAGTTTCCCAATACTGCTGTATGAATGGACTAATAATAACTTGGTAATCATATCACCTTCACATTGCATGTGCCTGGAAGATGTGGAGCACTGTGGGAAGAATGCATGCCGCGGGCGTAAGATGGTGCCATATGAGGGAGATCGTCGGTGAGGGCATCCATCATGTCATGTCATATTACATTAACAACAGTATTTAGGAATGTTTGATTAATTGCTTTACTATTATCGCATGATTGATTTGAGAACATGCTAATCTCTGCTTTATTATTCCACTAAGTTGATCACTCACTCCCACGTTACGGGATGGTGTTTGCAACACCCACCAGACCCTGTCTTAGATGCAGTTGAGGCAGTGATTCAGGAGGCAGAGCCGGATTATGATGAGGACCAGGACGAGTTCTCATATATGCAGTTTCACGACGGCTTTGCATAGGTGGCCTGGATTGGCGGGACATACTAGTTGGACTTCTGACATTTTGATTTTATTTTATTACATGTATATGAGACTCAGAGATGTATTCATACTTTGGAGACAGCTCAGATTTATTTTGTTTTCCATACAGTGATATATATATTCTTCAGTCTTCCGCTTGCTTTTATCACTGAATCTGGAGTATGGATTGTAGTTTTGGTATAATTTTACTCATGAAAATGTTTTAACTCAGACAACAGGAAATCATAATCATATTTGTTGCATAAGTGACGGTCTGGAACTCGAGAGTTGGGTTTATGCACGACCTCCGATTTTCAGGGTGTTACAAGTTGGTATCAGAGCATGAACGAGATTATACTGGGCCTGGGTTATGGACACGCGATGTACGCTGTCGCTCCTTTGACTTAGGTGGGTGCAGAGAGGTCTACAAACACTCGTAGGATCGTAGTTTCGCCAATAGGCGAAGTCTACTCAAGTCGATCATTCGATCGAGTCTATAACGTATCTAGGGTCGCGTGAAGCGACCTAAGTAGCTCTTAAGTTGTAAGTAGGTAGGTTTGAGACGTTTTCTGAAAGGTTCCAAACCCAAAAATGTGAATCCTTGGGCAGTGGGGCAACCACGACCCTTACATTCAATCGCTAGGGCTTAAAAATCCCGTTTCACTCAATTTCTTCAGAATCCTTCCCCTCACCACTCCATTCTTCAATCCTTTCTCAGTATTTTCATGTTAGGCATTGATCCTAATGTGAAAATGATATAAAATCATACTTAGATAAAATTTTATAATGAATAGTAAAAATACGTGAAAATTGGCCTTTGGGCTACCCCAACCTTGAAATCTTTTATGACTGATGGCTTAATTGGATGGATTAGCTCCTCATACCCCAAAATCATATGCTACATGATGGGTAAACGTATTATGGGTTACAGAATGGCCCTGGAATGCCCCGGAGGGAAGTTTGGGCCTCTCTAGGCCAAATCACTATGATCTGGGGTGGGGCCCATATATATTTGGGGTCCCTAGGGCAGGGGGGACCCAACCCATGTGGTCCGACCGGCTGGATTGGTGGCCGGCCGGTGATGGATCACCGTACAATGGGCCCCAAACGACCTGAAATTCGGGCGCACAGTGTTTTTAGGGTAGGGCACCCCTCCCATACATCGCCCGTCCCTTAAAAACCCTTAAAACAGGTACTTCACAACAGCCCCCCTCCAAGCCTCCATTTTCATTTTTCTTGCTGCCCTATCTCAAAACGCAGCTCCAAATCCCTTCCAATCCCTTCCATGCGACGCCTGTCCATCCTTCCACTGTGATTAGCAACCCTCTCCCTCTCTGATCTCATCCGTTGGAGCTCCTACAACCCCCAAAACGTGCTGAAATCGTGTGGAGTTCTAAACCCTTTTAGCTTTCCTTTTTTCCTTTAAAATAACCCTTGGAAGCTTGAAGCATCCCTCTACAACGCCTAGATTTTCTTCAGTCCATTTGGGCAGTCATTTCTCTCCTTTTTCTTCATTTTCCATGGCTTTTGTTGAAGCCATTTTGGCTCTTTTCTCTTTCTCCACCATCCTCTCTTTGATGGGGAAGAGGAAAACCGCAGCAGACAAAGCTGGGCCTAGTCTCCCTGCACAATCAAGAAGACCGAGGGGTGGTGCCACTAGCTCAAGCATCACCGCAGGTCCAAGCACAGCCTGGGAGTTTCATACAAAGCGGGATTTGGATCCCCATGTTCAAATAGGGCATGTATTGTTAGCAGAGATGCCTCATGGTGAGTATACTGACCGTAAGGTACTATTTGAAGCCCATGTGGATGAGTGACTCTTTGGCGAATTCCTATTGTTTGAGCGCATTGAAGCGGCACACTGGAGTTTGCTCTTTGAAGCCCGTTCTCGTGCTAATGTGAGCACCATTCGTGCCTTCTACGCTCGTATCCGGGATCCTACGTTGGAGCCATTGCAGTTCAAGATTCCCTTTGATAGAGACCGGATGGCTACGATCGATGTTCGGTTGATAGCTCGCATTCTGAAGGTGCCCCTTGGTGAAGTTCATCCCAGTGCTAAGAATCTGAAGAGTAGGCGTGAGTGAGATCGCCGTACTAGATTCCTATGTGGTTGTCTGGTTCCATGGCAGCCTAACAATAGCCTCTTGGCGTCTCATATGTCAGATGATTTGCGCCTACTGCACCACATTTGCATGTTCAACTATATCCCAGGTCAACTAACCGCTGTGAGTGTACACGCCTCATGGTCGATTTCTTGTATCAAGTGGGCCAGGGTGAAAATGTGTGCATGACCACGTTTATATTACGACAGATCATCCTCATAGTAAAGTCAAGAAGAACGTCTGAGTCGCTTCCTTTTGGCCGGCTCATATGCAAGATCACACTTGAGTTTGCTTGCAGGCTTGGGCTGGAGTTACTTGTACCGATTCACCACATTGACGAGTCTACCATGGACAAGATGAAGATCGGGTCTCGGTACCGTGAGACTCAGCTTGATGAGGACAGTGAAGGCGACTATGATGACCAGGAAGGTTCAAGTGAAGGAGAACCTGGGGCAGAAATAGAGGAAGAAGCCCATGAAGAAGAAGAAGAGGAGGCTCAGGTTACTGATGAGAGCCCTCCTCCTGCGACTCGGGCTACTAGAGATGATCACATTGCCCGAATTGAGGAGAGTCAGGTCTCCTTGCGAAGAGAAGTCCAGGAACTTCGGGCTGAGGTTGAGGATACCAAGGCCGTCATGAAGAAGAAATTTGGCAAGGTGACTCGTACTTTGAAGGCTATCCTGTTTTGCTTGCAGGATAAGGGTGCTCCTCCTCCATCGCCCGACTCGGACTAGCGATGAGATTTTAGATGTTGTTGGTAGTAGTTAGTCACTTCCTGCTTTTTGTGTGTAAGCCTGATAAGGCTAGTAGTTTGCTTATGTTGTTGTAGTAGCTTACTAGCTTAGTTTTCCATGTGTTTCTGGTAATGATGCATGTAAGAATATATCTCTTGTATTGTGACAATTTTGGTTAAATGAAGACTCTTTATGTGAATGATTGCGGTGTGTTTGTGCTATTGAGACTGACAAAGTTGCGCCCTATTTTGAATATAGGGAATGCTGCCTAAGGCTACAAGGAGCACAACTCGGCTTACTTTGGGAGAGCCCATTGATCAGGCTCCCCTCCAGTCTTATGCTCATACGGACCCTGCTGTGGGGCCGATTCCTGAGACAGCACGTGAGTCTCAGCCTCCTACTGGTCCTGCTGTTGGACCACCGCCTTTCACACCGCCTGTCAGAGAGCAGTACCATGCGTCTTCTTCGACGTAGTACATACCACAGCCTGCTCCACCTCCACATAGATTTGAGCAGATGATGGCCATGATGCAGCAGCAGCAGCAGCTCCTGACTACTATAGTGGGGGCTCTAGCCCAGGGTGGGAGTGCGACTCCATCTGCACCACCTGTGCATCCAGCTGAGGATACTGGTACTTATGCTCTGGATGAGGGCATTGCTCATCCTGCACAGCCTGCTTATCCTATGGGGACTGCTGCAGATATACGGGGCCTACTCGAGCGATTTCAGGGCTTGCGGCCTCCTACTTTTATAGGTTCTCACAGATCCGAGGAGGCCGAGTATTGGCTCGACCGTGTGTCAAAGATACTACAGATGCTGTATTGCTCAGAGACTGAGCAGGTTGAGTTGGCTACGTTCTTATTCGAGCGAGAGGCCAGCTTGTAGTAGGATAGTGTGTTGCGGACCGTTGCCGCTGATTACATCTGGACCTGGGCAGCGTTCGAGTTCCGTTTTCACGAGAAATACTATCCCCAAACGTACAAGCATGAGCGGGAGAATGAGTTTCTACGCTTCAGACAGGGAGGCATGACTGTCACAGAGTATGAGCATCGATTCACTGAGTTGGGCAGATATGTCCCGACTATACTTGCTGATGAGCAGATGCGCATACAACGCTTTTCTGAGGGTTTGCGACCGGATATTCGGTCGAAGATGTGTTGCATTGGTGGGAAGGTATGAAGACCCACATAGCAGAGTTCGTGTCCCGTTGTCTTACTTGCCATCAGGTGAAGGCAGAGCATCGCTGACCACCTGGACTTCTTCAGCCTATGCCGATCGCAGAGTGGAAGTGGGACTTCATTTCCATGGATTTCGTTTTAGGGCTGCCGAAGACGAGGAAGGGACATGATTCCATATGGGTGATCGTCGACCGTCTGACGAAGTCGGCGCACTTCCTACCGATCAGAGTTATGAACTTTACAGACGAGCTGGCTAGACTATATATCAGAGAGATCGTGCGTCTGCATGGAGTTTCGTTGGAGATCGTGTCGGACAGAGACACGCGGTTCACTTCTATTTTCTAGACTCGCATTCAGGAGGCTATGGGTGTGAAGTTGAAGTTCAGTACTGCCTTCCACCCACAGATAGACGGACAGACAGAGCGGGTGAACCAGATCTTAGAGGACATGTTGCGAGCTTACGCATTGGACTTCAAGGACAGTTGAGATGATTGTCTTGCATATGCGGAGTTCGCGTACAACAACAGTTACCAGGCGAGTATCGGTATGGCACCTTACGAGGCGTTGTATGGGCCACCTTGTCGAGCACCGCATTGCTGGGCAGAGGTCGGTAAGCGTAGATTGATTGGCCCAGAGTTAGTGTAGGCGACGTCGGAGAAGATTGATATTATTAGACGTCGGCTTCTCACAGCGCAGAGCAGACAGAAGAGTTATGCCGATACGAGATGGCGGCCGCTAGAGTTCACAGTTGGGGATCATATATTTTTACGAGTTTTCCCTATGAAGGGAGTCATTCGGTTCGGGAAGAAGGGGAAGCTGGCACCGCTATTCATTGGTCCATTCCAGATCCTCGATCATGTGGTAGCAGTGGCATACCATTTGGCTTTACCTACGCCTCTCGCGAGCGTTCACAACGTATTTCATGTTTCTATGCTGAAGAAATACGTTTCTGATCCTTCCCATATCATCAGATGGGAGCAGGTGCAGTTAGGAGAGGATGTTACATATATCCTGCGACCGACGCGTATCCTAGACAGGAAGGAGCAGGTACTGCGTAGCAAGGTGATTCCCCTTGTGAAGGTATTGTGGACGCATCACTCTAAGGAAGAGGCTACCTAGGAGACAAGCCGAGATCAGAAAGAACTACCCACAACTTCTCGAGGAGTACGAAAAGGTACAAATTTTGAGGACAAAATTTTTTGTTAAGGGGGGTAGATTGTAATGCCCTGGAAAAATCCGTACTGAAACTCGAGTACTAACTCGACCAGAAATCACGTAGGATTAATTCCTTTAGAAAATAAGCGTAAGTTAGCTAGCGCAACGCTAGAGTAGCTGTGAAATAGTCCCTGATCACTTTACATACGTTCTACAAGACACAAAACTTGTAGAATTCATGACGCTATAATATCCTTAAACCTAGGATCAAACTCTAAACAGGTTTGTCCTCAGGAACCCTTTGAAACTTTGTATTAGATATAGACCGCGCGTCGAAAGTTCGATACTTACAATCTTAGACCGTTATGACCACTTAGCTAGACTTGACAATCATTTCAAAAATCAAGCCCAACCGACGTTAAGAGGCTATTTCATTGAGCCTGGAGTGAAGAGAGTGAGAATAGGGCAAATGCTTAAGAAATTAAATTCAAATCTAGCACGTGACTTGGCTCGTTATTATTAAGCGTTCTGACCGTCAAAATTCAGCCAAATTACACCCTCGGATCAGGAAAAATTTCTCTTTCATATCATGAGACTTGTAGAGCTGATCTATGTGCGATGACTGCTGAACTGAAACTGGACCTCCACGTGCGATCTACGAATGCTACTAGTCTGAAAATGGGATGTGAGCAACATCCGGCGATTAAGAGCTTAAGTCCGATCGCGTTCGGCCAGAGGACCTCCCGAAATGCCTTTTTGGACCAGAACAGCCCCGATTTGGTTAGACCTCAAGTAAACATTGTTCTCAAGCCTATTTTGGAAATGTTTTAGCTTATAAAAGGGCTTTAAACCCTCACTTATCTCACCCATCCAAATTTACTAGAAACCCTAGCTGGTGTGAGGGAGAAAGTGAGAGTTTGTGAGAGAAAGTGGGAGTGATCTTCCTGCCACTTGCACTACCTGTTGCACATGCTTAAGCAATGCATCTTAATCACTTTCCCGGTGATTTCGCCACATTTCTAGGTAAGAAAAGATCCTAACTACTTGCTGATTTAAGGTTCCATCGATTCCTTAGCGATGTAGCTTATGAATCTTGTGTATTAGGTTGTCTGTTTGCCGTAGACGAAGCATATACGCTCCGTTCGAAACGATACACCTTTAGGGAAAAAGGTACGGATTTTAGAGCTTTGATTGACTGATTTCAAAGCTTTCAATGTCGTTTAATAGTAGATTATCGACGAAAATGCCATTTGACATGTACAACATGCTGTCCATTTCCTGTTTCGTAAACGTAGGAAAAATATGAGATTTAGGGCATTTTAGTCATTTGTAGGAAATACTGTTGACATGGTTTTTTGTAGCATTAGGATATTAGGAATGCGTGTATAATTGGATTGGCGAAGAGATTCGCCCAAATGCGCACTTTAAGTCGACATACACTATGTAGACTTAAGTGTGTAGACTAAGTGTTTGTATAAATATTTGTATTAGTATGTATTGAATTAAATGGTGTTGTGAATTAGTTTGAGATTGAATTCTCATATAATATGCTGATGTAATTGATTTCCTTCATATTGGCGATATGCATGATTTCATTATCTGTATGAAATACATGTGATAGATGATTCACTTAAGTTGTATGTTATAACATGTTTCAACATGCTTATATTGTTGTATTTCATTTCCATTACTCTTATATGATTGATGTTGTGGATTCACAAATTTTTGGGGCTATACTTAGTCTAGGCAGTGGGTAACAGAGAAAATTCGTGGCTGGCTTGTATTTTTCACGAAGGACGCGTCGATGAACGCGAGTCGTGTTTGGAGTTGGCGGCAGTGGTTAGGCCACGTGGAGTGTTTCACGCACTTCATGTCGTTCGACTTGAGATGCGTTCGTGCTAGTCGAGCCCGTCAAGTAACCCAACTGGTTGTTAATTGTTCACCCTGTATGAATCATAACTGCTTGAACCTATGGTACTGAACTTACTGTTGGAAACCCTGTTAACCATGGTACCTTGATCCACAAACACTCATGAGCCGGGCATGGTGGTATGGGACACCGTGGTCAACCTGTCGGCCTATACTGGGGCCACAAACCTCCCCGTAGTGACCAGTGAGCACCTACGACTCGTGAGCAGATTATGGTGGTATGGGACACTATATTCTTATTGTCGGCCTACACTGATCAGGTGACGAGCCATTTGTAGTGACCGCGAGCGTATTCTGAGTCTACGGGAGGCGACGACCCTTCCGTAGCAATGAGAGTACAGTAGGCCTGTATTGATAAGGTGATGGGGGAGTGGTGCAACGAGTGCGAGCAACAGCCTTGGTAGCCCTTGCAGTGACCTACAAAATATACATCGTATAAGATTACTAGGAGTGACGACCCTAGACAGGATCGGTGTTGGGATTGATATAAGGTACCTTAGTTTCCCAATGCTGCTGTATGAATGGACTAATAATAACTCGGTAATCATATCACCTTCACATTGCATGTGCTTGGAAGATGTGGATCACTGTGGGAAGAATGCATGCCGCGGGCATAAGATGGTGCCATATGAGGGAGATCGTCGGTGAGGGCATCCATCATGTCATGTCATATTGCATTAACAACAGTATTTAGGAATGTTTGATTAATTTCTTTACTATTATCGCATGATTGATTTGAGAACATGCTAATCTCTGTTCTATTATTCCACTGAGTTGATCACTCACTCCCACGTTACGGGATAGTGTTTGCAACACCCAACAGACCCTGTCTTAGATGCAGGTGAGGCAGCGATTTAGGAGGCAGAGCCGGAGTATGATGAGGACCAGGACGAGTTCTCATATATGCAGTTTCACGACGGCTTTGCATAGGTGGCCTGGATTGGCGGGACTACTAGTTGGACTTCTGACATTTTGATTTTGTTTTATTACATGTATATGAGACTCAGAGATGTATTCATACTTTGGAGACAGCTGAGATTTATTTTGTTTTCCATACAGTGATATATATATTCTTCAGTCTTCCGCTTGCTTTTATCATTGAATCTGGAGTATGGATTGCAGTTTGGTATAATTTTACTCATACGAATGCTTTAACTCTGACAATAGGGAATCATAATAATATTTATTGCATAAGTGACAGTCTGGAACTCGGGAGTCGGGTTTATGCACGACCCCCGATTTTCAGGGTGTTACAGTTCTACCCCCCTTAAAACTTGGTTCTACTTAAGGTTCAAGATTCTATGTCCTGATCCGTATATCGGAACGAGGTGCAACTTAGGACCTGTCCTTGACATAAAATGGGAAACAACCCCTCACTACATTGGTCTTCCTTTGCTAATGATGCGTTCTATGGCATTGGTACCTATAATTGTAGAAAGGAACCTAATCTCTAGTGTGATTGAGTTCAGGGGCAGGTGTGAGCTTACGGCAAGATGTCTAATCTCTATTGGCTATATGTCCTCAACATTTCCCAAAGGTAAAGCAATAACTTTTGGTTGTAGGTGGTCGGACCAACACGGAAGAAAAGTTGTGTAGTGGGTCTGAGCCGGATACATAGACTTTCTGTCTAGCTAGGACAGAAAATTTACCGTATCGGTCCTTAATCCGAGTCGATGTCGATCTTCTGCTTGATCAGAGCATTGGATTTATTGGTAACCACTAGGATTAAGAAGTCGATTCAAACCGCAAATACATCGCTTATATGCAGTTCCTTTACTCCGCATTCTCGAATGCAATAAGCCCTTGGGGAAGGCAATTCTAAGGGGTGTGTTGGTTTAGTCTAAGTTTAACTTGAGGGATTTGATAAGTTTTTCTGAGAGTGAATGGGTCTAAGTTAAAACAACTTTCCTAAGGGTTATAACAGAAGTTTATAAGTATTAAGGGGATCTATCGAAGAATGAGGTTCTACTCCATCCAACTTTAACCTACTATTCCTTAGTATGTACAGGCTTCACACTACCTAATACGACTAGTAGCCTAATCTGTAACTGACTAGCCATAATCCAAAATCTATACTTATACGTTAGATGGTTTCATACCATTTCTACTACAGGGATTGTTCTATGGCTTAGGGTTAAGATTGTTTAATGGTTCCTATATCGTCAGATCTTTCAAATCTCGGGATACTAACTCTAAGTCCAACACTCTAGATGTCCTAGCACGAGATGGTCACTATTTATGGACTAATCTACGGCATTTGGTCTTGCCCGTTGGTAGTAGATTGGAGGTCAAGAATATGGCTAAAACTAGCTCTAATGAGCCATGAAAAATGAAGAAAATGAAGGGAAAGGCTGAGGTCTTTGGGTCTCCACGACTTTGGACCTGACATGGGAGTGTAAAGGGTCTAATAAAAGGGGCAGGAGAGAGACCGTAGCTGTAGGAGGCAGTTTTCGAATGGGTGACGATGGTGGAAAGGGAGGAGAGAGATAAAATAGCCTCTATAATGGCCATGGAAAATGGAGGAAAGGGGGAGAAATGGCTACCTTAACGGGATGAAACAAATCTAGGCCCTATAGAGGGGTGAAATAGGCTCCCAAAGGCTGGATTTTCAAAGGAAAAAGAGCAAGATAGGTAGGAATGGAGGCTCACATGAATTCTAGCCTCCAAGGGAGGATAGGAGAGCTCCAAATGATGAAAATGGAGAGGAAAGGGAGTGCTAACTGCTGTGGAAGATGGAGTGGGGTCGGTTGAGGCAGAAAACGATGATGGGAGTGCTTGAAAGCGAGATTTGCTAGGAAAAATGGCAAAAGGGGGAGGAAAGGAGAGTTTGGGGGGGTAGTTTGTGAATGAGGTACTATATCGGAGGGGCTTTAATGGACGGCCCATAGACCAGGGGGCTACCCTAGCCCCCAAACACCTCCGGCCCGAAGCCCGGACCCAACCGAGCATTTTGACAGGTGATGCATCGCCGAACCGGCGATGCCATCACCGATGACAATCATTTCTGATGAGGCCGGCCATATGGGCTGGGTCCCCCTATCCTAGGGGCCCCAAAAATGTATGGTTCCCACCTTGGTTCATTCTGGAATAGCGTGGATAGGCCCATGACTCTGTTTGAAGTGTTTCAGAGCCAATTTTCAAACCGGAGTATGTTTATGCATCATGTAGCATATGATTTTGGGGTAGGAGACGCTAATCCATCCAACTAACGCATTTATTTCACAAGATTACCAAATTAGAATGACCAAAAGTATAATGTTTACCTATATTTACTATTTATAGTAAATTTTTTATCTAAATATGATTTTCTATCATTTACACGTTAAGATTTAGGCCTAGTATGAAAAGGCTTAGAACAAGTTAGAGAATGGGGTGGTGAAAGGAGAGATTCTGAAGGAATCGAATGAAAAGGGATTTTAGGCCTTGAGATTGAGTGTAAGGTGTTGTGGTTGCCCCACAACCCAAGGACATACATTTTCAGGTTTGGAAATGCTTCAGGAAACGTCTCAAACCCGACAACTGACAACCCAGAGGCGTCTTAGGTCGCTTCACGCGACCGAAGATATGTTACGGCTTAAATTACCGTATAGTCTCACCTGTCGGTGAAACTTGGGATCCTAATGTAGTTTCTAAGTTTCCATCGCACCCTTCCTAAGTCAGAGTGCGTCAGTGCGCGTTGTGTTACCATAACCCAGGTCCGGTTTAATCCAAATCATGCTCTAATACCATCTGTAACATCCCGAAAATCGGGGGTCAGGTAGAAACCCAACTCCCGAGTTCCAGAACGTCACTTATGCAACATAGATAATAATAAATGCATGTTATCGGTAAAATGACATTAAACAAGATTGAGACTAAGCCAAAAACAGCATATCATACTCCAGAGACAGTTAAATTAGGAAGCAGAAGAATGTGATAAATATATAGAATATATGAACTGTTCTATATCTCCAGAGTGTGAACATGTTACAAGGTTAAACATATACATGTATACTCCAAAAATGGAAAGAAAAGAATATACATGAGTGCTCCAAAAATATAAAATGACAAGTGTCAAGGCATCTAATCAACCTCCCTATAATCCCGTCGATCAAAACACGGAGGAGAAGTCTTCCTTATCATCATACAAGTCCAGCTCCGCTTCACAAGCAGCGCCATCATCTGTAACTAAAATAGGGACTGGTGGGTGTCCAGAACACCATCCCGTAATGTGGGAGTGAGTGGTCAACTCAGTGGGATAATAGAGTAAAGATTAGCATATTATCAAATTAATCACGCGTTAATAGTACAGTAAAAAATCAAACATTCCTAAATACTGTTGTTAATGCATGCATGAAATGACATGATGGATGCCCTCACCAACATACTCCCTCATGCGGCACCATCTGCGTCCGCGGCATGCTTTCTTCCTGCAGTGCTCCACATCTTCCAAGCACATGCAATGCGATATGGATAATGATTACCGAGTTGTTATTAGTCATTTTCATACAGTAGGATTGAGAAACTAGGGTACCTTGCTTATATCAATCCCAACACAAATCCTGTCTAGGGTCTTCACTCCAAGTAATCTCATACGATATTATATTTGTAGGTCGTTGCAAGGGCTGTCAGGGCTGTAGCTCACACTCGTTGCACCGCTCCCCCATCACCTTATCAATACAGGCCTACTTGTACTCTTGTCGCTACGGAAGGGTCGTCGCCTCCCGTAGACTCAGAATACGCTCGAGGTCACTACAAAGGGCTGTCAGGGCTGTTGCTCGCACTCGTTGCACTGCTTCCCCATCACCTTATCAGTGTAGGCCGACAGCAAGAATATAGTGTCTCATACCACCATAATCTGCTCACGAGTCTGGGTGCTCACTGGTCACTACGGGGAGGTTTGTGGCCCCAGCGTAGGCCGACAGCTAGACCACGGTGTCCCATACTACCATGCCTGGCTCATGAGTCTTTATGGATCAAGGTACCATGGTTATCAGGGTTTTCAATGGTAAGTTCAGTATCCTATGTTCAAGCAGTTATGACTCATACATGGTGAACATACAATGACCACTCAGGTTACTTGACGGGCTCGACTAGTACGAGCGCATCTCAAGCTGAACGACATGAAGTGCATGATACACTTCGTGTGGTCTAACCACTGTCGCCAACCCAAAACACGACTCACGTTCATCGATGCGTCCTTCATGGCAAATAGAAGTCAACCACGAATTCAATCCATTACCGACTGCCTGGACTAGGTCATAGCCCCAAACATTTGTATTCCATTTCGTTAATCACATGAGGGTATTAGAATTGAAGTTCAAACATTACAAGCATGTTGTCACATGTTATAACATACACGTAAGCAAATTAACCAACACATGTATTCCATACATATAAGGAAGTCAACTCATATAGCAAACATGTAGGAAATCATATACTACATCATGTGGATTGAGAATTCATTCTCAAAACTAATTTACAACATCATTTACTCAATACATACTAATACATGTGTTGGTTATACACGCATACATAATATCATAACACGATGAATTTACATGTCAAGCATTTTAACAAAACACGGACGTATACAGTATTTTCTATAAATACCTAAAATACCCTAAATCTCATATTTACCGTACTTTTACGAAACGAAAAACGGAGAGCATGTTCTACATGTCAAACGGCGTTCTCATCGATAATCTACTATTAAACGATATTGAAAGCTTTGAAATCAGTCAATCTATGCATCTAAAATCTGCACCTTTTGCCTTAGACATGTATCATTTCGAATAGAATGTATACGCTTCGTCAACGGCGTAAAGGCGACCTAATGCACAAGATACATAAGTTATTTCACTTTTGGATCTAAGGAATCCCAAAACAGCAAGTGGTTAGGGTTTTTCTTACTTAGAAGTGCGTTGGAATCACCGGGAAAGTGATTTGAATGTATTGCTTTGGCATGTGCAAAAGCTGGTGCAAGTAGCGGGAAATCTCTCCCACAACTCTCTCAAAATCTCTCACTTTCTCTCTCTCACTCTCTATCTAGGATTTGTTGCAAATTTGGATGGGAGAGATATGAGAGGGTTTAAGGCCCTTATATAGGCTAAAACATAACCTAAATAGACTTGGAAACAAAGTATACTGGGGTTATAGCCAAATTGGGGCTGTTCCGATCCAAAAGGACGTTTCGGGAGGTCCCCTGGCTGAACGCGGTCGGACTTAAGCTCATGCATATTGGATCTAGCACACATCAAGTTTTCAGACTGGTAGAGTTCACAGATCGCACGTGGCGGACCAGTTTCAGTTCAGCGGTCATCGTACCTAAATCAGGCCTACAAGTCTCATGATATGAAAGAGAAATTTTTCCTGATCCGAGGATGAAATTTGGCTGAATTCTGACGGTCAGAACGCTTAATAATAACGCACAAATTCTCGTGTCAGATTTTGAATTAAAATTTCAAATCTTTACCCATTTCTCACTCTCTTCACTCCAGACTCAATGAAATAGCCTCAGAGCATCGATTGGGCGTGATTTTCGAAATAATTGTCAAGTCCAGTTAAGCGGTCCTAACGGTCTAAGATTATAGATATCGGACTTTCGACGCGCGGTCTAGATCCAATACAAAGTTTCAAAGGGTTCCTGAGAACAAACAGGTTTAGAGTTTGATCCTAGGTTTCAGGGTATTATAGCGTCATGGATTGTACAAGTTTTTGGTCTTGCAGAACGTATTTAAAGTGTTCAGGGACAATTTCACAGCTACTCTAGCATAGCGCTAGCTAACTCACGTTAAATTTCTAAAGAATTAGGTTCTAAATGATTTCTTTGGCTTTGGAATCAAATTTTGAGAGGTTACTAATGTGCTATAGTTGACCCGTTGCATAAGGACGACTAACCCCAGGTTGGCAAAAATTCAGGGTGTTACAATCTACCCCCGTTAAAATAAAATTTTATCCCCGAAATTTGCCTAAGGGTAATGAGTCCTTAAAGAGACTTTCGTATTGACATTCTAAGGAAGGCTCAAATCCTATTTAATGACCTAACCGTACGTATAACCTAAATCAACTGTTTCGATCCAGGGCCAGTGGGGAAGGGGCTAAGCACGCTTCCGCTGCGCCACTCTGATCGAACGGTTGCATTAGATAATCCTAACAAGATTTGGCTCAATACGTTCTACCCTCCTTAAAACTTGGTTCTACTTAAGGTTCAAGATTCTATGTCCCGATCTGTATATCGGAACGAAGTGCAACTTAGGACCTGTCCTTGACATAAAATGGGAAACAACCCCTCACTACATTGGTCTTCCTTTACTATTGATGCGTTCTATGGCATTGGTACCTATGATTGTACAAAGGAGATAAATCTCTAGTGTGATTGAGTTCAAGGGCAGGTGTGAGCTTGCGGCAAGATGTCTAATCTCTATTGGCTATTTGTCCTCAACATTTACAAAAGGTAAAGCAATAACTTTTGGTTGTAGGTGGTCGGGCCAACACGGAAGAAAAGTTGTATAGTAGGTCTGAGCCGGATACATAGACTTTCTGTCTAGCTAGGACAGAAAATTTACCGTATCAGTCCTTAATCCGAGTCGATGTCGATCTTCTGCTTGATCAGAGCATTGGATTTATTGGTAACCACTAGGATTAAGAAATTGATCCAAACCGCGAATACATCGCTTACATGCAGTTCCTTTACTCCGCGTTCCCGAATGCAATAAGAACTTGGGGAAGACAATTCTAAGGGGTGTGTTGGTTTAGTCTAAGTTCCACTTGAGGGATTTGATAAGTTTTCCTAAGAGTGAATGGGTCTAAGTTAAAATAACTTTCCTAAGGGTTATAACAGAAGATTATAAGTATTAAGGGGATCTATCCAAGAATGAGGTTCTACTCCAACCAAATTTAACCTACTACGGCCTTCACATTGCCTAATACAACTAGTAGCCTAATCTGTAACTCACTAGCCATAATCCAAAATCTATACTTATACGTTAGATGGTTTCATACCATTTCTACTACAGGGATTGTTCTATGGCTTAGGGTCAAGATTGTTTAATGGTTCCTATATCGTCAGATCTTTCAAATCTAGGGATACTCACTCTAGGTCCAACACTCTAGATGTCCTAGCACGAGATGGTCACTATTTATGTACTAAGCTACTGCGTTTGGTCTCACCCGTTGGTAGTAGATTGGAGGTCGAGAAGATGGCTAAAACTAGCTCTAATAAGCCATGAAAAATGAAGAAAATGAAGGGAAAGACTGAGGTCTTTGGGTCTCCACGACTTTGGACCTGAGATGGGAGTGTAAAGGGTCCAATAAAAGGGGCAGGAGAGAGACCGCAGCTGTAGGATGGAGTTTTCGAATGGGTGACGACGGTGGAAAGGGAGAAGAGAGCTAAAATAGCCTCTATAATGGCCATGGAAAATGGAGGAAAGGGGGAGAAATAGCTGCCCTAATGGGCTGAAACAAATCTAGGCCCTATAGAGGGGTGGAATAGGATCCCAAAGGATGGGTTTTCAAAAGGAAAAGAGCAAGATAGATAGGAATGGAGGCTCACATGAATTCTAGCCTCCAAGGGAGGTTGAGAGAGCTCCAAATGATGAAAATGGAGAGGAAAGGTAGTGCTAACTGCTGTGGAAGATGGAGTGGGGTCAGTTGAGGCAGAAAACGATGATGGGAGTGCTTGAAAGCGAGATTTGCTAGGAAAAATGGAAAAAGGGGGAGGAAAGGAGAGCTTGGGGGGGTAGTTTGTGAATGAGGTACTATATCGGAGGGGCTTTAATGGACGTCCCATAGACCAGGGGGCTACCCTAGCCCCCAAACACCTCCGGCCCGAAGCCCGGACCCAACCGAGCATTTTGACCGGTGATGCATCGCCGAACCGGCGATGCCATCACCGATGACAATCATTTCTGATGAGGGGGCCATATGGGCTGGGTCCCCCTATCCTAGGGGCCCCAAAAATGTATGGTTCCCACCTTGGATCATTCTGGAATAGCGTGGATAGGCCCATGACTCTGTTTGAAGCGTTTCGGAGCCAATTTTCAAACCGGAGTGCGTTTATGCATCATGTAGCATATGATTTTGGGGTAGGAGAGGCTAATCCATCCAACTAACCTATTTATTTAACAAGATTACGAAATTAGAACGACCAAAAGTACAATGTTTACCTATATTTACTATTTATAGTAAATTTTTTATCTAAATATGATTTTCTATCATTTACACGTTAAGATTTAGGCCTAGTATGAAAAGGCTTAGAACAAGTTAGAGAATGGGGTGGTGAAAGGAGAGATTCTGAAGGAATCGAATGAAAAGGGATTTTAGGCCTTGAGATTGAGTGTAAGGTGTTGTGGTTGCCCCACAACCCAAGGACATACATTTTCAGGTTTGGAAATGCTTCAGGAAACGTCTCAAACCCGACAACTGACAACCCAGAGGCGTCTTAGGTCGCTTCACGCGACCGAAGATATGTTACGGCTTAAATTACCGTATAGTCTCACCTGTCGGTGAAACTTGGGATCCTAATGTAGTTTCTAAGTTTCCATCGCACCCTTCCTAAGTCAGAGTGCGTCAGTGCGCGTTGTGTTCCCATAACCCAGGTCCGGTTTAATCCAAATCATGCTCTAATACCATCTGTAACATCCCGAAAATCGGGGGTCGGGTAGAAACCCAACTCCTGAGTTCCAGAACGTCACTTATGCAACATAGATAATAATAAATGCATGTTGTCGGTAAAATGACATTAAACAAGATTGAGACTAAGCCAAAAACAGCATATCATACTCTAGAGACAGTTAAATTAGGAAGCAGAAGAATGTGATAAATATATAGAATATATGAACTGTTGTATGTCTCCAGAGTGTGAACCTGTTACAAGGTTAAACATATACATGTATACTCCAAAAATGGAAAGAAAAGAATATACATGAGTGCTCCAAAAATATAAAATGACAAGTGTCAAGGCATCTAATCAACCTCCCTGTAATCCCGTCGATCAAAACACGGAGGAGAAGTCTTCCTCATCATCATACAAGTCCAGCTCCGCTTCACAAGCAGCGCCATCATCTGCAACTAAAATAGGGACTGGTGGGTGTCCGGAACACCATCCCGTAATGTGGGAGTGAGTGGTCAACTCAGTTGGATAATAGAGTAAAGATTAGCATGTTATCAAATTAATCACGCGTTAATAGTACAACAAAAAATCAAACATTCCTAAATACTGTTGTTAATGCATGCATGAAATGACATGATGGATGCCCTCACCAACATACTCCCTCATGCGGCACCATCTGCGTCCGCGGCATGCTTTCTTCCTGCAGTGCTCCACATCTTCCAAGCACATGCAATGCGATATGGATAATGATTACCGAGTTGTTATTAGTCCTTTTCATACAGTAGGATTGAGAAACTAGGGTACCTTGCTTATATCAATCCCAACACAGATCCTGTCTAGGGTCTTCACTCCAAGTAATCTCATACGATATTATATTTGTAGGTCGTTGCAAGGGCTGTCAGGGCTGTAGCTCACACTCGTTGCACCGCTCCCCCATCACCTTATCAATACGGGCCTACTTGTACTCTTGTCGCTACGGAAGGGTCGTCGCCTCCCGTAGACTCAGAATACGCTCGAGGTCACTACAAAGGGCTGTCAGGGCTGTTGCTCGCACTCGTTGCACCGCTTCCCCATCACCTTATCAGTGTAGGCCGACAGCAAGAATATAGTGTCTCATACCACCATAATCTGCTCACGAGTCTGGGTGCTCACTGGTCACTACGGGGAGGTTTGTGGCCCCAGCGTAGGCCGACAGCTAGACCACGGTGTCCCATACTACCATGCCTGGCTCATGAGTCTTTATGGATCAAGGTACCATGGTTATCAGGGTTTTCAATGGTAAGTTCAGTACCCTATGTTCAAGCAGTTACGACTCATACATGGTGAACATACAATGACCACTCAGGTTACTTGACGGGCTCGACTAGTACGAGCGCATCTCAAGCTGAACGACATGAAGTGCATGATACACTTCGTGTGGTCTAACCACTGTCGTCAACCCAAAACACGACTCACGTTCATCGACGCGTCCTTCGTGGCAATAGAAGTCAACCACAAATTCAATCCATTACCGACTGCCTGGACTAGGTCATAGCCCCAAACATTTGTAATCCATTTCGGTAATCACATGAGGGTATTAGAATTGAAGTTCAAACATTACAAGCATGTTGTCACATGTTATAACATACACGTAAGCAAATTAACCAACACATGTATTCCATACATATAAGGAAGTCAACTCATATAGCAAACATGTAGGAAATCATATACAACATCATGTGGATTGAGAATTCATTCTCAAAACTAATTTACAACACCATTTACTCAATACATACTAATACATGTGTTGGTTATACACGCATACATAATATCATAACACGATGAATTTACATGTCAAGCATTTCACCAAAATACGGACGTATACAGTATTTTCTATAAATACCTAAAATACCCTAAATCTCATATTTACCGTACTTTTACGAAACGGAAAACGGAGAGCATGTTCTACATGTCAAACGGCGTTCTCATCGATAATCTACTATTAAACGATATTGAAAGCTTTGAAATCAGTCAATCTATGCGTCTAAAATCTGCTCCTTTTGCCTTAGACATGTATCGTTTCGAATAGAATGTATACGCTTCGTCAACGGCGTAAAGGCGACCTAATGCACAAGATACATAAGTTATTTCACTTTTGGATCTAAGGAATCCCAAAACATCAAGTGGTTAGGGTTTTTCTTAATTAGAAGTGCGTTAGAATCACCGGGAAAGTGATTTGAATGTGTTGCTTTGGCACGTGCAAAAGCTGGTGCAAGTGGCGGGAAATCTCTCCCACAACTCTCTCAAAATCTCTCACTTTCTCTCTCTCACTCTCTATCTAGGATTTGTTGCAAATTCGGATGGGAGAGATATGAGAGGGTTTAAGGCCCTTATATAGGCTAAAACATAACCTAAATAGACTTGGAAACAAAGTATACTGGGGTTATAGCCAAATTGGGGCTATTCCGATCCAAAAGGATGTTTCGGGAGGTCCCCTGGCTGAACGCGGTCGGACTTAAGCTCATGCATATTGGATCTACCACACATCAAGTTTTCAGACCGGTAGAGTTCACAGATCGCACGTGGCGGACCAGTTTCAGTTCAGCGGTCATCGTACCTAAATCAGGCCTACAAGTCTCATGATATGAAAGAGAAATTTTTCCTGATCCGAGGATGAAATTTGGCTGAATTCTGACGGTCAGAACGCTTAATAATAACGCGTAAATTCTTGTGTCAGATTTTGAATTAAAATTTCAAATCTTTACCCATTTCTCACTCTCTTCACTCCAGACTCAATGAAATAGCCTCAGAGCATCGGTTGGGCGTGATTTTCAAAATAATTGTCAAGTCCAGTTAAGCGGTCCTAACGGTCTAAGATTATAGATATCGGACTTTCGACGCGCAGTCTAGATCCAATACAAAGTTTCAAAGGGTTCCTGAGAACAAACAGGTTTGGAGTTTGATCCTAGGTTTCAGGGTATTATAGCGTCATTGATTGTACAAGTTTTTAGTCTTGCAGAACGTATTTAAAGTGTTCAGGGACAATTTCACAGCTACTCTAGCGTAGCGCTAGCTAACTCACGTTAAATTTCTAAAGAATTAGGTTCTAAATGATTTCTTTGGCTTTGGAATCAAATTTTGAGAGGTTACTAATGTGCTATAGTTGACCCGTTGCATAAGGACGACTAACCCCAGGTTGGCAAAAATTCAGGGTGTTACAATCTACCCCCGTTAAAATAAAATTTTATCCCCGAAATTTGCCTAAGGGTAATGAGTCCTTAAAGAGACTTTCGTATTGACATTCTAAGGAAGGCTCAAATCCTATTTAATGACCTAACCGTACGTATAACCTAAATCAACTGTTTCGTTCCAGAGCCAGTGGGGAAGGGGCTAACCATGCTTCCGCTGCGCCACTCTGATCGAACGGTTGCATTAGATAATCCTAACAAGATTTGGCTCAATACGTTCTACCCCCCTTAAAACTTGGTTCTACTTAAGGTTCAAGATTCTATGTCCCAATCTGTATATCGGAACGAGGTGCAACTTAGGACCTGTCCTTGACATAAAATGGGAAACAACCCCTCACTACATTGGTCTTCCTTTGCTATTGATGCGTTCTATGGCATTGGTACCTATGATTGTACAAAGGAGATAAATCTCAAGTGTGATTGAGTTCAGGGGCAGGTGTGAGCTTGCGGCAAGATGTCTAATCTCTATTGGCTATTTGTCCTCAACATTTACAAAAGGTAAAGCAATAACTTTTGGTTGTAGGTGGTCGGGCCAACACGTAAGAAAAGTTGTGTAGTGGGTCTGAGCCGGATACATAGACTTTCTGTCTAGCTAGGACAGAAAATTTACCGTATCGGTCCTTAATCCGAGTCAATGTTGATCTTCTGCTTGATCAGAGCATTGGATTTATTGGTAACCACTAGGATTAAGAAATTGATCCAAACCGCGAATACATCGCTTACATGCAGTTCCTTTACTCTGCGTTCCCGAATGCAATAAGAACTTGGGGAAGACAATTCTAAGGGGTGTGTTGGTTTAGTCTAAGTTCCACTTGAGGGATTTGATAAGTTTTCCTAAGAGTGAATGGGTCTAAGTTAAAATAACTTTCCTAAGGGTTATAACAGAAGATTATAAGTATTAAGGGGATCTATCCAAGAATGAGGTTCTACTCCAACCAAATTTAACCCACTACGGGCTTCACATTGCATGTGCCTGGAAGATGTGGATCACTGTGGGAAGAATGCATGCCGCGGGCGTAAGATGGTGCCATATGAGGGAGATCGTCGGTGAGGGCATCCATCATGACATGTCATATTGCATTAACAACAGTATTTAGGAATGTTTAATTAATTGCTTTACTATTATCGCATGATTGATTTGAGAACATGCTAATCTCTGCTCTATTATTCCACTGAGTTGATCACTCACTCCCACGTTACGGGATGGTGTTTGCAACACCCACCAGACCCTGTCTTAGATGCAGGTGAGGCAGCTTCCAAGCACATGCAATGCAATATGGATAATGATTATCGAATTGTTATTAGTCCTTTTCATACAGTAGGATTGGGAAACTAGGGTACCTTGCTTATATCAATCCCAACACAGATCCTGTCTAGGGTCGTCACTCATAGTAATCTCATACGATGTTATATTTGTATGTCGTTGCAAGGGCTGTCAGGGCAGTTTCTCGCACTCGTTGCACCGCTCCCCCATTACCTTATCAATATAGGCCTACTTGTACTCTTGTCGCTACGGAAGGGTCGTCACCTCCCGTAGACTCAGAATACGCTCGAGGTCACTACAAAGGGCTGCCAGGACTGTTGCTCGCACTCGTTGCACCGCTCCCCCATCACCTTATCAGTGTAGGCCGACAGCATGAATATAGTGTCCCATACTACCATAATCTGCTCACGAGTCTGGGTGCTCACTGGTCACTACAGGGAGGTTTGTGGCCCCAGCGTAGGCCGACAGCTCGACCACGGTGTCCCATACTACCATGCCTGGCACATGAGTCTTTATGGATCAAGGTACCATGGTTATCAGGGTTTTCAATGGTAAGTTCAGTACCCTAGGTTCAAGCAGTTATGACTCATACATGGTGAACATACAATGGCCAGTCGGGTTACTTGACGGGATCGACTAGTATGAGCGCATCTCAAGCTGAGCGACATGAAGTGCATGATACACTTCGTGTGGCCTAACCACTGCTGCCAATCCGAAACACGTCTCGCGTTCATCGACACGTCCTTCGTGGTAAATAGAAGCCAACCATGAATTCAATCCATTACCGACTGCCTGGACTAAGTCATAGCCCCAAATATTTATAATCTATATCAGTAATCACATGAGGGTATTAGAATTGAAGTTCAAACATTACAAGCATGTTTTCACATGTTAAAATATACACGTAAGCAAATTAACGAACACATGTATTCCATACATATAAGGAAGTCAACTCATATAGCAAACATGTAGGAAATCATATACAACATCATGTGGATTGAGAATTCATTCTCAAAACTAATTTACAACACCATTTACTCAATTCATACTAATGTAAACATTTATACAAACACTTAGTCTACACACTTTAGTCTACATAGCGTATGTCGACTCAAAGTGCGCATTAGGGCGAATCTCTTCGCCAAACAGATTATACACGCATACATAATATCATAGCACGATGAATTTACATGTCAAGCATTTCAGTAAAATACGGACATATATAGTATTTTCTATAAATGCCTAAAATACCCTAAATCTCATATTTACCATATGTTTACGAAACAAAAAATGAACAGCATGTTCTACATGTCAAATGGTGTTCTCATCAATAATCTACTATTAAATGACATTGAAAGCTTTGAAATCAGTCAATCTATGCGTATAAAATCTGCACCTTTTGCCTTAGACGTGTATCGTTTCGAATAGAATGTATACGCTTCGTCAACGGCGTAAAGGCGACCTAATGCACAAGATACATAAGCTATTTCACTATTGGATCTAAGGAATCCCAAAACAGCAAGTGGTTAGGGTTTTTCTTATCTAGAAGTGCGTTGGAATCACCGGGAAAGTGAGTTGAATGTGTTGCTTTGGCATGTGCAAAAGCTGGTGCAAGTGGCGGGAAATCTCTCCCACAACTCTCTCAAAATCTCTCACTTTCTCTCTCTCACTCTCTATCTAGGATTTGTTGCAAATTCGGATGGGAGAGATATGAGGGGGTTTAAGGCCCTTATATAGGCTAAAACATAACCTAAATAGACTTGGAAACAAAGTATACTGGAGTTATAGCCAAATTGGGGCCGTTCCGATCCAAAAGGACGTTTTGGGAGGTCCCCTGGCTGAACGCGGTCGGACTTAAGCTCATGCATATTGGATCTAGCATACATTAAGTTTTTAGACCGGTAGAGTTCACAGATCGCACGTGGCGGACCAGTTTCAGTTCAGCGGTCATCGTACCTAAATCAGGCCTACAAGTCTCATGATATGAAAGAGAAATTTTTCCTGATCCGAGGATGAAATTTGGCTGAATTTTGATGGTCAGAACGCTTAATAATAACGCGTAAATTCTCGTGTCAGATTTTGAATTAAAATTTCAAATCTTTACCCATTTCTCACTCTCTTCACTCCAGACTCAATGAAATAGCCTCAGAGCATCGGTTGGGCGTGATTTTTGAAATAATTGTCAAGTCCAGTTAAGCGGTCCTAACGGTCTAAGATTATAGATATCGGACTTTCGACGCGTGGTCTAGATCCAATACAAAGTTTCAAAGGGTTCCTGAGAACAAACGGGTTTAGAGTTTGATCGTAGGTTTCAGGGTATTATAACGTCATTGATTGTACAAGTTTTGGGTCTTGCAGAACGTATTTAAAGTGTTCAGGGACAATTTCACAGCTACTCTAGCGTAGCGCTAGCTAACTCATGTTAAATTTCTAAAGAATTAGGTTCTAAATGATTTCTTTGGCTTTGGAATCGAAATTTGAGAGGTTACTAATGTGATATAGTTGACCCGTTGCTTAAGGACGACTAACCCCAGGTTAGCAAAAATCTGGGGTGTTACACCATTGGGCTAAGATGTTTATAGTACTCCCTATGAGACGGAGTTATCCCACATGATCACATGGTACGCGCAGGTTTGATGTTGAGGCTGAGTATATTGCAGTTGATAATGCATGCACCCAACTTGTGTGGATGAAGAGGATGTTAAGTGATTATGGATTTACGCAAGATTCTATGGTGTTGTATTACGATAATTCTAGCACAATTAACATTTGTAAAACACAATTTAGCATTTACGAACTAAGCATATTGACATTAGATATCATTATATTCATGAATTAGTAGAAGATGAGATTATTTTTATAAATTATATTCTGACTGAAAATCAACTTGCAAACATTTTTACAAAACCACTTGACAGAAACAGGTATATGAAATTAAAATTGGATATGGGTATGTGCAATATGATCTAAATTACTTGTGTTTATTTGTACTATATTGTATATTTTTATTTCATTTATTTTTGCTAATTTTTTTAAATTTGAAAATTATAAAATTTATGAGGTGCACGACCAGTCGAGCTGCTCAGGTTTGGGGCTTTTTATTGTGTAAAAAGCACTTTTTTTTTAATTTTCTCATCTTCCTCAACCAGCCCTACCATGACCGGTCGATCCCACCTTCGATTCCTTCATAGTCAGTGCATCTTTTTCATTTTTCTTGTGGATTTAGGTTCTTTGCACTTTCATTTGCTTGATTTTGTTATTTATTTCAAGGTTTTTGGTGGTTTATTGGGTTTTCTTGCTACAAATCTGATTTCCTTGAAACCCATTTTTCCTCTCTTGCATTCATTGTATTTCCTATATTCATTTTAGTATGGAAGGTAGAAATAAGAAGAGAGCCTCTTGTGGTTCTTCTTCCCGTTCTGCTTCAATCACGGTGCACCATCTTCGTTCACCTAAAGAAGATCCCGAATATGTGCGGGATATTCATCTCCACAATGTGATTGTTGAGCAGACTGTCAACTCAAATCATTTAGCACCATTCGACAATGTTCCCCTCCTTCAATCTGTAGGATGGGCTAACATATTAAATTAGAGCGGTCCTCCATACCGTTCCATACCGTTCCAACTAATGAAGGTCTTATTGATGTAGACTGTCACTTGATATCTAGATTGATGGATATTTCAGTAAATGATGAAGGTATTCCTATTTCTACTTTAGTGGCAAGACCTTCTGAATATGAAGAATAATACTAGCTAGAGTGTTATGTAACATGAATGCCAATTGGAACTCTGGTATTGTGCTCAATTCTAAATATATGTTACCCAGATATAGGATTCTTCATCGCATTTTCATCTCTAATGTGTATCCCAGGTTTACTAACAAGACTGAGCTTACTTCTTTTATAGCTCACGTCCTTCACTCTATTGTTACTAATGTTCCTGTATGTCTTCCATCTCTTATATATTACATTATCAATTAGTTTCATCTCCATCCGGGGCATAATGATATTCCCTTGGCTTTTATGATGACCACACTTGCTACCCATAATCTTGTGGTTATGCCTGATGGAGAAGCTCCCATAAACCATCTTCCCTTCAACAATTCAAACATTAATAAGATGAATCTGAGGTTGGCTCCTAGCCAAGTTAATATTGGTGTCAGTGGAGCTGTTGAAGAAACTGGAGAGGAAGATACTTTACCTCCTAATGATGTTAATATACATGACTTGTTTGATGAGAATGAGTCAGATTCTGCGGCTGATCCAGACTTTTAACCTTCTGACTTTGATGAGCGATTGCAATTCTTTGAGGAGAAGGTAGAGGGTCTGCATGTGTCCTAGAAAAATCAATTCAAATACATCTACAAATATCTTAGGCGCATTAACAAGGGACTACATCAGATGGATCATTCTATTCCTGTTCCATCATCTGGATCTGATTAACTTTTAATTTTATTCTGAACATGTATTAACTCTTTCTACTCTTTGTGTATTTGGATAATTCTTGGACATACTTCTACTATGTGGACATGATATTATGCCTTAAGTTGATATTATGATTGTCATGGTGATGCTCTTTCCTCTCTTATTTCATATACTTTTCTTATCTTTATGTCTTGACTTTATCTTATTGTGAAAAAAAGGGGAGAGAAATTATGGAGATGATTGTGTGATTGCAGAATATGGAATGTATGGATGTATGGATTTTTTGTTACGAATTTTGCAAATCACCTCTCCTGGATTGAGGGGGAGTAATGGAATGAGGGGGAGACGTACTATTGATCATTTGTGCTCATATAGTGCATGATTCGTTATTGTGCATATAACTGGTGCATGATTCTTTATTGTGCATGATTTTTTATTTGGTTTTGTCACAAATTTGACAAAGGGGGAGATTGTAAATGTCATTGTGTAAATTTAGCACCTGTAGAGTTGTCAAATTTTATTGTGTCAAACCATTTAGAATTTGTATCATGCTTTAAGTTGAAGTGATCAGGTTCGTACATTTTAAAGTTGTCTACATCTTCGGTGAACTTGTTTACATTTTCAAGATGAAGTGAAGATTGTTGAAGTTCATGGTTTCAAGCTCAAATTCGAGAACTAAGGCTCATGAACTCAAGTTTAAATTTAAAGTTCAAATACTGTACTCTAAAATTCAAGAACTCAAGCATAACTCAAGCTTAAGTTCAAGAGATCAAACTCAAGCTTCACATATCACAAGTAATTAAGATTTTAAAGCAAATGATGTGTCAATTGTTCCAACTCACAAATAAGTATGGTTGACCCTAGATTGACCATAGGTTGTGTCATTTTCATTACATTTGCTATTTGGGTCATTTCATATGTTTATAGGTCATTTTCTCGACTAGTCTTAGTCCTTGTTCGACTAGTACAAGTACTGGCTCAACCAATCTAAGAGATTTCTCAACCAGTCCAAGGTTTGTCATGAATTTTCAAAATTTTCTGTTGGAACCTCGACCAGTTGTGGAGACTGCTCGACCAGTCAATTGAACAGTGATCGACCAGTCATGCAAGCTTGACTCAAAGTCCAACAAGCTCTTCTGGTCCCACTTGACTAGTCGAGTGCATTGCTCTACCAGTCGAACCGACCCTTAGACCAGTCGAGTGAACAGTATTTTCACCTATAAATAGAGCACAAATTTTAAAGTTTTTTATTCATTCAAAGCTAAATCAAGACACCACTCTAAGAGATAAGTTTGTGAATTTAATAAGCTATATTATGCTCATTTTAGATTCTTTTTAATTAGCTTTTATAATTTGATTTTGTAATCTTTATTCCAATCTTACATTAAGAAGGGATTTGTGTTTTCCCCTTTCTTAAGATCAAAGTCAAATTCAGTTAGCCCAGGTTGATTTAATTAAACATTATTTAGAACTAAAACCTTTTAATCTATGAGACTGGATGTAACACCCTGAAAATCGGGGGTCGAGCATAACTCAACTCCCGAGTTCCAGAACGTCACTTATGCAACAAATGTGCTTATGATTTAGATGTTGTCTGAGGTAGTACAATAACATGAGTGAGATTATACCAAAATTGCAATTCATACTCCAGATCCAATGATAAAACGCAAGCGAAAGACTGAAAAATATATATATCACCATATAAAGAACAAAACAATCTCGATCTGTCTCCAAAGTATGAATACATCTCTGAGTCACATATACATATACAAACCAAAATCAAAATGTCATATGGTCCAACTAGCAAGTCCCGCTGATCCAGGCCACCTACGCGAAGCCGTTAGAGAACTGCATGTACAAGAACTCGTCCTGATCCTCGTAAAAGTCCGGCTCCAGCTCCTGGATCGCCTCACAACCTGCATCTAAGATAAAGTCTGGTAGGTGTTGCAAACACCGTCCCATAACGTGGGAGTGAGTGATCAACTCAGTGGAATCATAGAGCAAAGATTAGCATGTTATCAAATCAATCACGCGATAATAGTAAAGCAAATAATTAGACATTCCTAGATACTGTTGTTAATGTAAGCATGAAATGACATGATGGATGCCCTCGCCGACATACTCCCTCATTCGACACCATCTTACGTCCGCGGCATGCTTTCTTCCCTCAGTGCTCCACATCTTCCAGGCACATGCAGTGCGATATGGATATGATTACCGAGTTGTTATTAGTCCTTTTCATACAACAGGATTGGAAAACTAAGGTACCTTTCTTATATCAATCCCAACACAGATCCTGTCTAGGGTCGTCACTCCTAGTAGTCTCATACGATGTTATATTTATAGGTCGCTGCAAGGGCTATCAGGGCTATTGCTCGCACTCATTGCACCGCTCCCCCATCACCTTATCAATACAGGCCTAATTGTACTCTCGTCGCTATGGGAAGGGTCGTCGCCTCCCGTAGACTCAGAATACGCTCAAGGTCACTACAAAGGGCTCGTCACCAATCAGAGTAGGCCAACAGCTCGAATGTAGTGTCTCATACCCCCACAATTGGCTCACGAGTCTAAGGTGCTCACTGGTCACTACGGAGAGGTTTGTGGCCCTAGCGTAGGCCGACAGCTTGACCACGGTGTCCCATACCACCATGCCTGACTCATGAGTCTTAATGGATCAAGGTACCATGGTTAACAGGGCTTTCACTGGTAAGTTCAGTACCCTAGGTTCAAGTAGTTATGACCAATATACGGTGAACATACAATGGCCAGTTGGGTTACTTGACGGGCTCGACTAGTACGAGCGCACCTCAAGCTGAATGACATGAAGTGAATAAAACACCTCGTGTGGCCTAACCACTGCTGCCAACCCCAAGCACGACTCGCTTTCGTTGACGCGTCCTTCGTGGAAAATAGACCCAACCACGAATTCAATTCAATTACCGACTGCCTGGACTAGGATATAGCCCCAAGCACTTGTAATTAACATCAAGGATCATATGAGAGTAACGGAAATGAAATACAAACAATCCAAGCATGTTAACAACATGTTATAACATACAGCGTAAGCAAATCAACCAAACACATGTATTCCATATATACGAGGAAATCAATTCATATAGCAAACATGGAGGAAATCATATACATCATCATGTTAATTGAGAATTCAATCTCAAAACTAATCTACAACAACATTTGCTCAATACATACTAATACAAACATTTATACAAACACTTAGTCTACACACATTTGTCCATATAGCATATGTCAACCCAAAGTGTGCATTAGGGCGAATCTCTTCGCCAAACAGAACATGCACGCCTCACTAATATCATAACACGACAAATACACATAGCAAACATTTCAGCAAAATATGAACGTATACGGTATTTCCTATAAATACCTAAAATACCCTAAATCTCATATTCTCTGTACGTATACGAAATGAAAAACGGATAGTATGTTCTACATGTCAAACAGTGTTCTTGTCGATAATCTACTATTAAACGACATTGAAAGCTTTGAAAATAGTCAATCTAGGCATCTAAAATCCTCACCTTTTGTCGTAGAAGCGTAACGAATCGAACAGAAACTCTACGCTTCGTCAACGCCTGTATGACGACCTACATCCTAAGATTAATCAGCTACTTCGCTACTTGTATCTATGGAATCCCTAAAACAGGTAGAGGTTAGGGTTTTCTTACCTAAAATGAAGTTGGAATCACCAGAAGAGTGATTAGAACGCGGTGGTTAAGCGCGAGTAGAAGCCGAATCGAATGGCAGGAAGTTTCCCTCACAACTCTCACCGAATCTCTCTCTTTTCTCTCTTCTCTTTTCTAGGTTTTAGCAAATTCGTATGCGAGGGGTGTGAGAGGGTTTAAGGTCTTTAAATAGGTTAGAAACTCACCTATTTAGACTTGGAACAAAGGTATACTTGGGTTATAACCAAATCGGGTCTTTCCCGATCCAAAAGGACATTTCTGGAGGTCCCCTAGCTAAATGCGGTCGGACTTAAGCTCATGGATATTGGATCCTGATCACATTAAGTTTTCAGTCCGGTAGTATTCCCAGATCGCACGTGGCAGACCAGTTTCGGTTCATCGGTCACGGAGATTCGATTAAGGATTCCAAGTTCACTGACCTGAGTAGGAAATGTTCCCTGATTCGAGGGTGTATTTGTGTCAGATTCTGACAGTCGAAATGCTTATACTTAACCTGCAAGCGAAACGTGCCAGATTTATTTAAATCACTTTTAATTTTTAAAGAATTTCACTCTTTCTCACACTTCTTGCTCCGGACTCAGTACAATAGCGTCTAGACATCGGTTGGGCTTAATTTTCGAAACGATTATCAGGTCCAACCAAGTGGTCATAATGGTCTGAGATTGTAGATATCAGACTCTCGACGCGCGGTCTAGATCCAATACAAAGTTTCAAAGGGTTCCTGAGAGTAAACGAGTTTAGAGTTTGATCCTAGGTTTCAGGATGTTATAGCGTTAACAATTTCACAAGTTTTGGGTCTTGCAGAATGTATTTAAAGCTATCAGTGCTAATTTCACAGCTAATCTAACATAGCGCTAGTTAACTTACGCTTAATTTCTAAAGGAATTAATCCTAAGTGATTTCTATCTGAGGTGGTACTCGGTTCTTGGTACGAAATTTTTCGAGACGTTACACTAGACATTGAACATCTTCGTCTACATCGGATTGGTTCTACTAGGCTTCTTTAAAAGGAGAATTTCCAGATAAGTATCATTTACAATTCTATGTATCTTTTTGTGGTTTTTGAGGTTGTGCCAGAAAAATCTCTTTTTTCTTTTGTCTGAGGTATTCTAGAAAATCTCAGAGTGTGAGGTTTTTCTAATTGTGTAAGCCCAATCATAGACACAATTGTGAAGGTTTTAAGGTGAACCTTGAAAAACTTTTTTCATAGTGAATGCTAATATCCCGAGGGAGTGGAATTGAAAGTGGAGTAGTTGTGTGGCTATTTTTCTAACAGTTGGTGTACACACAAACGAACCACTATAATTCTTGGAGTTTTGGTGGAGATTGAATGTGCTTGTGTGTGAATGTTGTAATTTACTTTAAACATTTGTGGTGAATGGTATAATTTATTTTATGCACTTGTGGGAATGTTGTAATAACTTAGTTTATTTCCTTTGTTATTTCCTTTGCCTCTTTATTGGTTTGAGTTTTTGATACTTACAAACATTCTAATAAGGTTATCCTACCATAATCCTTTAGTTTTTGGTGTTAGATTGCCCTTAGAACTAAGTTTGTATCAACCTCTCAAGACTAGTACATTTGAGGTTACTATTTACTTGTGCTTCTTGTTGCTATTTACTTGTGCTTCTTTATTATTTAATTGTTCTATATTTCTTTCAATTCTACATTTATTTTTAATTTCGCATAGTCCTATTCACCCCCCCCCCCTCGAGGACGTTTAGCTCGGCCTTTTCAGATTTTCAATATATGTATACTTTCCTTTTAGCACTATAGTTAACTATTTATATTAGTGGATATATGATGATGATGTTGCTTTTGTGATTTGGGTAAACTTATGGTTATGCTTCTTATGAGATAAATGTACGTTGAAAAATCCTCCTTGTAGGATCCCAGGATCAGAATCCTGCGTATGGGTACTGGGAGCCAAGAATGGGGTACTACGGAGGCTATCGGCACTGGAATCGGTGATCATAAATTTTGTGAGCCCAGTTTTCGAGTTTGGGATGTGATAGAAGTTGGTATTAGAGCATAACTTGGGAATACATGAGGATAACATCACATATCTGCTGATAGCTACCCTACACTTTATGATTGTTGAGAACTTAGAATGATTAGATCCCTGAGTTTGAATAACTTAGAGATTTACTAATATAGCTCCCTACTGTTGAAATTGTGAGGCTGCATAGCATTCCAATCTCGATCGTATCTAACCGGGATCCAAGGATCAGTGAGGTCATCATAGTGTAGATGAGGCATCTTGGGAGAAAGAAGCTGAGATTTGTGGGCGTTATCCCCATCTCTTAGGTGTTTGATTATATTGGTATGTTATATTCTGTTTATATTTATAGTGATAGGTTTTCCCTCCCTTAGTGAGCTTTGCATTTAGTTACGTTGTGGGTTAAATTTTGAGGATGAATTTTTTATTAGGAGGGGAGAGCTGTAAGACCCGTATCCTAGACCGTACTATTTCGTAGACTCCCACGATCCTTCCTGTTGAAATTTGACAAACTGCGACCTATAATCAGCATTTACATGCGACCCTAAGTCGCATCCCATATATCAGAGTCGGCTCAACTTGAAACTCGTACCCTGACAACCTTGTCATCACCGTGGTTCCAACATTGCGACTTGCGCGCTGATGCAATACCTAGGCCAGGAGTTGTGTGCCAGCATTTATTTTGAGGGAAACACCATGCGTTGTGAATTTTGAGAGAATCTCTACAACCCATCACATCAATCAATCAAGTACACATCCTATCATAAGTACAAGTCAAGTACAAGCAACCCATCCCTCTCCCATTCCTAAAGTCAACTCTCTCTCTCTCTCTCTCATTTATTCACTCCATTCAAACAATTCTCAAGGAGAGGAAACATCCAAGTCTTCCATAAGAGGAGCCAAGTGTGGCCCACTCCCTACCCTAAGATCTCTCATCTTCACCCTTCAATTCTCATCATCCTCCATTAAAGAGGAAGCTCGGGAGCTCAGGAGATCAAGGAGCCTAAAAGATTTGCAATCTATGGGTGTTTCATAGGCTTATATTTTATGTTTTGATGATGGGCTAAGTGGGGCCTACCGATTGATGGTATGGATCTCACTTTAGACCCTAGGTGTGGCTGATGGCCCACCATGATTCATATATCCATCCCATGATAGGGCCATTCTACATGGACCCATCATGTTGTTTATTTCCTTGTATGAAAAAGGTCATCTAGACCTTGCATGTTGGTGGCGAGGGTATATCCACTGTTGATTTTGATTGGTGGGCCCACATGTAATGGGACCCACTTGATGTATGTTGTAATGAATGGAAGGGAGGGCCCATAGTGTCAGGGTCCCTCCATCACCGCTCATCTCTCTCTCTCTCTCTCTACCTTTTTACAATGGAGCATGACCCACCTGTTCTAGCCAGGCCCAATGAAGGGGAAAACATAAATAGCAGTTTGATCTAACACGTGTGGCCCACCCACATGGGACCACTGTGATGCATGTGAATTATCCACACCGTCCAGCCTCCTAAATGGTGTGAGCCACCTCGAAGGATGCATTTTCATCCAGGTCATCCAGGGTCTGGACGTAGTAAAAAAATAATAATAATATGGTATACATATAACATATATATCTGGTGGGCCCCACGTGGGACCCACCTGCTGAATGGAAGCGGATTAGTTGGTGCATCTCAGACCAACTATTGAGTTGCTGAGGATGTCAGCAACTCATGCGGGACCCACCTGATGTGTAGATTCCATCCACGTCGTTCGTCCATTTGGATGGAGCCCACAGTGATGTAAGGGTCTGATCCATACCGTCTAACATCCTGGACAGGTGGGACCCACCCCGTATGTGTTGTATCTCCACCCTCCACCTAGCTGGATGGTGGGGCCCACACGTGTGGAGTCCAACACCATCCAGCAGGGATGGAGGACCCCACCGTGATATATGTGTTTCATCAACGCTGTCTATCTGTATTGCATCTAGACCGCCCATCCATAGGGCCGATACATGATATATATATTATATTTAAACCATCCATCCAATTGACAAGCTCGTCTTAAGGCCTGAGGCTAAAAATGAGGTAGATCTATTAGGTGGACCATACTGCAGAAATTAATGGAGAGATGGATGCCTACCATTGAAATCCTTTTAGGACCACAACAGTTTTGGATCAAAATGATATTCATTTTTCCTCTCAACCAGGTCTTGGTGACCTTATGAACGTATTAGATGGAAAATAAATGTGATGGTGGGCCCTGGAATTTTTAAATAATGAATATCATTATCTTCACTGCTATTTGTGGTATGGTCTAGATGATCTTTCGATATGATTCATTCTTTTGGAAATGTTCTAGAATGATCTCTAAAAATAGGTAATGGTGTAGATGGCATAACCCATTTGATGTATATGAGGCCCATTAGTGTGGCTCATGTGATGTGGCCCACTTGAGGTGCCCATGTGATGTGGCCCACTTGATGTATATGAAGCCCATTAGTGCGGCCCATTGATGCAGCCCACTTGATGTATATGCGGCCCATTGGTGCAGCCCATTGATGCGGCCCACTTAATGTATCTGATGCCCATTCGTGTGGCCCATGGATATGGCCCACTTGATGTATATGAGGCCCATTGGTGCGGCCCATGTGATGTGGCCCACTTGATGTATATGAGGCCCATTTTAATGTTTTGATGGCCCATGGGTTGAGGCCCAATGCGATGTATATAAGGACCATGAGTGAGGCCCAATGAGACGTATGTGAGCCCTTTGTGTAGGGTCGAATGTGATATATATGAGGTCCATTGTAATGTGTAATTCCACCATGATGTATGTAATGATGATTATGGCGGGCCATGCCCTGGGAGCAATGATGGTTTGACATCTACATTGTAAGAGCAATGATAGTTAAATGTCCATATTGTAACTCTCCCTAGAGCCTATTGTTAGGCCCATGCTTGTTGTGTGTAGGCCGTCTAGGCCCATCTTTGTTATGAAGATAATTCATCATTATATAACATGCTTAGTATAACTCCATGATTCATGCCCATACACATCATATGTATGCCTATTGTGAGGAATAGTTGATCATAGCATTACCAATGGGCTGATTTATTTAGGAGACTCCTTAAGAGATGAAGTTTCCCCACATGATTGCATAGTATATGCAGGTTTGATGCATGACTAGATGGTATGACTCATGTATCTCGCATTTGTGTGACATGATCACTTGGCGCCCTAGCGATATTAGGGTTGTGGTCTCCACAAGTTAATCGTGGATGGCCAAATGGGATAACGAAAATATTTAGTTTTAGCACTGTAGGCACATAAGATGTCCTTAGGTGAGAGTCTCAGAATCCTCCGGTACCAAAGGAGACTCCAATGTCTAGACCGAGTATATACATGAATGCCTGGGTGTCGAATACTAGTAGGCAGCGTCTCCCACTTGTTGTGGTTGGTTGGAAGGGGGTGTGGCCTTATCCATTAGAGTGAAGGGGTTGTAAGCTAGGCTGAGTTTGAACAGCTCATAAATGGGTCTGTTATCGATGAGCTGGGTAGGTATTGGCAGACTATTGGCTACGCTGATAGTGAGGTCTTTTCCACTTGTTGGTTGTGCGACTAGGGAGGCGGCAGCCATTGTGAAGTGTACTAGGCCCCGGTGATATCCTAGAGATGAGCTATACTGATATGTGGAATTACTGAGTAGGAGTGGCGTACTGAGCATTATACCCATTCATTCTTTCATTCACCATCCACTCAGGCTGGTGGTGTGTAACTAATTGTTGTGTACTTTCGCAATGGATAGGATTTTGGTTGGGGCGCATGACTAACCTAAGATCAAGAGTCTACCACATGGAGTCTGGCTATCTAAATTTACGTATGGACTAGTTTGGATAGAAGTCCCTTATGATGGACCTCATAGCCTGCGATACTACGCATTATCATCCCGACTTCACATTCCAACTTCGTCATTTCATTTGCACCATATATTGCATTACATCCGTGGCATATGGCATTTTGGGTTGATATGTTTCTGCATTTGTATGACCTAGATGAGTTTGACGGTATTCGTGGACTCGTAAGGATTTGCATATTACATTACATCCTAAATATATGATATTTAGCTTACTATGTCTCTGCATTACATAGCTGATCTACATTGCTTCCTTAGTATATGTTATTGTTCTATTATGTTATTACATCGCATATCCTGGATAAGGCTAATGGTATTTATGGACTTACCAGCATGTTTTTGTATTGTTGTGATATTGCATACTTGGTACTTACCTTGACTACACACACCACCCTCTAAGATTTCTAAAAGCTTATACATAATAGATGTGTGCATGTGGCGATAGGTCACAACAGCGTTGAGCTTGAAGTATGTAGCGGTTTTCTGGAGCTTTGATTTTTGATATATGTATATTTACCTTTCAGAACTATATTCAACTATTTATAGTAGTGGATATGTGATGATGACGTTGCCTTTGTGATTTGGGTAAACTTGTGATTATGCTTCTTAAGAGATAAATGTACGTTGGAAAATTCTCCTTGTAGAATCCTAGGAATGGAATCTGGCGTATAAGCATTAGGAGCAGAGAATGTGGTACTACAGAGGCTATGATATAGGTTTCAAGAGATGAAAGGTATATGAATTAGAATGGATTCCATCACCAAACCATGCCCAGGAGACAAAGCAAAGAACAGAATTAAACTAATTACCAACAAATCAACATGTTATGAAGGTTAGGAAGGGTATTGTCATCCGATCATGCCTAGGAGACGATGGTGAACAATAGGGCTTCCTGACGTCATAAACATAGAAGGAAAGGAAGATGCTTAAAGCTATCACAGACCCATTGTAATTTTAGTCACAACAGACCATTAAAAACTGGAAGTATTCCCTTAATAATCAAACTAAAATCAACTTCAATTCATAAATTAAATTAGAAGCATAAAATAGAATCTCCCATCTCACTACAAGCTTCACCTCTTAGCCCTAGCTAAGAGGATTAGTCCAACATGATCCAGCTAACTCTCTTAAACAGAAACATAAAATAAGAAAAATAATAAAAACTTTAACTATCTCTCTCTCTTGTGCAGCCGTCCAAGATTTGGATCTGATCTCCCTCCCCCCTTTCTTTCTCTTTCCTTCTTTTCATATTTAGAGCAAGGAGGGGCAGTCGAATGTGCTGAAGTCGGTGGAGTTTTTACTCAAAGACAGGTGGTGCGCAGGCTCTCTTTACGCATAGTAGCGTATGACACATGCGCTGGTTCTTCATAGGCCCCAAAATTGAAGTCGATGGAAAAATCTACTCCGTCCATTGGTTTTAGCTTGAAAAACCAGTTAGAGATGCTAATTTTAGCTCAAATTTGGTGTGGCCCACCGGTTATTTCCTGCTACCGTCAATCCTTCATTTAATCGGCTGAAACCTGATCTCTATTTCCTTCTACAATTCAGATAGCTAGGTCTTGGTGAGAGGGCCCGTGGGCTCCTGATGGACGGTCCAGATTAGACCTAAGATGCATGATGGTGGCCCACAACAGTCCTCCACAAGCTCTGTTGAGAAATAGAGCTTCCACAAACAGTTTCTATTTGTGCGTTGGCTCACTTATTAAAGCTAGGTGAACAATCCACTCCGTCCATTTGTTTCCCCTCGCAAAATCGGTCGGACATGGATGATTTTTGGGTCTGTTTCGGTGTGGCCCATGGAGTTTTTATTCAGCCATCCGTCCCACGTTTTTTGACGATTCGTATGCGTACACGTGCATGGGACCATAAGCGAGGGTATTTCCCCCCTTATGGAATGAATGAACAGTTTGGATTGTCCATACGGACAATGGGTGGGGCCCACTACTCGAAAACGACGGTCGGTGTGGAAGACGCTGGACGATTTTGAGATTTTTTATAAAACCATCAGTCAACCCTCTCTTTGACTAGATCCCATGTCCGGTGTGGCTCGCGTGTACATGTGCTATGTACACGCACATCATGTGTGCAGTCCATTGAGGTGTTTATGAGAAATCCGTACCGTCCATCCATTTTATCACCTCATTTAAACCGTTTAGACCAATTTTGAAGCATTTCCAGATACCAGGTGGGCCCCACTTAAGGATTTAAGGGGATGATCCATCCATTGGGCCACTTCTAGAGGGATCCACTAGCTGAAATTCGACATGTACTGTCAATTTTGAGTCCTTAGGCTTTGTATAAAGTTTTGGTGGAAACCCTATGATCTTGCATTCTGGATATCTTTTACTCCTCTTTAATGTGGACAGCTTGATTTCCCTAGATTTTTGGCATGTAATTCCGTCGATCTTGGTCTCCTGGAGTCCGTCCCTTGCCTTTGGTGTTAGCAGAGCGTCAAATCCATGCTTTTAGCACCCTTTTTCGATCCAAGCTGTAAATACACCCTACATCACAAATAGGATTAAAATAGAGCCATTAAACGACATCATGCTTGTAATTCCAGTCAATAACTGGGGTCTAATATGTAATATTTGACCCTCAACATAACCCCCAACCAGCATCTTGCTAGTCTCGAGCAAGGTATGAAAAAAATAAGTTGAGAAGTACATGATAATTTTATGTACTCGAGTGAATTTTGTAAAATAAACTAGATACGAGAATTTTAAGATTCATGTATGTTGGTATTACTTTCTCCTGGACTCAAGCGCTCACTAAACTTATAATCAAGTTCAAAGTATTAATCTATTAATTAGAACAATTTTAAACATTGAGATCCATGGGTGTATAGTGTAATCTCGGCTTATCATCATTAAGAGATCCAATCGTAAATTTCATGATATCATTGATAACCAACAAGAGAACTCATGACAACCAAAACCTAAACTAAAACATGCCTTATAGATCATTCTTTTTCTTTCTTTCAGCCTTTGATTTTTCTATTAAAAGTAACGCCAAGGAGGGGAATCAAGTCCTTACCTATAGGGAGTGTACCTATGGTAAAGACCAGTCGCCTAGTAATTTTTGAATGTCAATCTTGGGGAATTAAGTCTTTACCCGTAGGGAGCAAACCTATGGTGAAGACCATTCACCCAATCCTTTCAATTCTTCTTTATAAACTAATGTAAAAAAATTTCAGGCTAGTTCCTTTCATGCTTAGTGATTACCAAGTAAATCATTTAATATCGAACTGAAACCTTAATATGTAAGCGAGCTGTACTATGTGAAATCATGACTTAATCAATGTTTACAACTTCTAATCATGGATTAACAATTCAAACTTAACTGTGAAATCTAATAGCTACCTAATCTAAGAGTCGTAAATTATCAACATCTCGAATCTTTAAATTCTAAGTCAAGGATATCCGTCAAAATCACTTCGAATTCACCAGAAATCCCAAAAAATTTTAAAATTTTTCACAATTTTTATTCAAGATCAAGAAAACACTGATTAGGTAACCTAATCTCCCACCCCCAACCTAAAATCTACATTGTCCTCAATGTAAAAGATATAAGCATGTAATGCACATGGGACAACGAAAGTAAAGGAAAAGTGATGGGAAGATAGTTCCTGGATAACAAATCAAGAGAGAGACTTTCTGAGAGATCGCAGTATAAAAGTCGGTCAGCACGAGAGTGAAGACATGAAATTAAGTAAACTATCCTAAACCAATGCAGGAAGTAAACTAACCTAATGGCATAAAATCATCTAACCTAGAACAACATAAAGCAAACTACCCTAGTTCTATGAAAGCAGGAAAAAATTACTCGATCATGCCGCAGGGTTCCTCTTCCGGCAAATATCATGTAAGTTTCTTAGTAAGTTCCTCAACAAGATCATCCAAAAGCCCTTTTTGCAATAAGCTTGGGCACCCTGGAGCACGACCTTCCAGAGAGACTTCTATACCTCAGAAGAAATTTTTCATTGAATTACTTGAGATATCCAGAGTATATACGATTCACCTGTGACAAAAGAGATTTCAATGTTAGTATCCCATGGTGAATCAGAGACTATAGGAAAATGAAGTTTAGAAAACTTCTTAAGAAGTGATGTAGTCTCAACACATTCCGAAGTGTCAGACTTCGGTTCCATTGTCAGCTCTTCCTCCTTTAATGGTAGACGTTTAGGATCAGGGGAAGAAGGGGCTTCAGAATAAAGGTTCTCTCGGTCAGTGATAACTACTAAGATGTTATCTTGCAAGGCATCCACTTTATCTTTTGACATGGGATCGTTTGAATCTGCAAAGTGTGCCAAGAAATCCCAAGAGTTAGAAAGTTCACTGAGTGTGACTTATTTTCTATATTGTAGCTCGTGATGATCTGCCTAAGGAATCCATCATCCTTGAAAGTAGACAGATGTACACTCTCTTCCTCCAGTCCTGCACAGAAAAATTGAGGGTCAGTAGATGAAGTATTAATGTGTGAACTTTTTTCATTGATACTACTCAGAAGAGGCATTGAATCCACAAAACTCGACAGTTCAGATGGTGGCCTTAACTAGGTGGTTTCAAATTCCATAGTTGTATCAGGTGGCTCGTTCATTTCCTGAATCACATCATCATTTAATTCAGGGGAGTGGTCTAAACATGTTTCACAAGAGTTAGAAGGGTCAGTTGTAAGGGGCTTATCCTCCACCTTTAAATCAAACATGTCAGGTGAGGGGAGTGACTCATTATGACTGACCACTTCGTGTACATCTTGATCATTGACCTGGACTAAACTTAAGATTAATTCCAGGAGAACTGTGGCTGCACATTCAGGATTGACATCCCAATATTCATCATATTCTAATTCTGTGCAGTGCACAGTTGAGATGGGATCGCCTTCCTTACATTCTATTCCTAAATTCGTTTGAGATTCGAATAAACTAACCTCTACCTCATCATTGAAATCCTGTGTGTTATATAAGGAAGGTGTGTCATTATCACTGTATTTAAAAGACACTCATGTATCTTCACCATTCTTTTGAACAGTCATCGAAATCGACTCATAGGAAAATTGAATCATATGCTCATGAATGGAATCCAACTCCTTATTCTAAATTTCAGATTTCTTCAAAAGTGAGTGCAGATCAGTTTCCTCGTATTTTATTTCTAGATTGGGTTGTGGTTGGGATGAGCAAGCCTCCTCTATCTTTTCAAGGCGCGAAGTGAGTGTTTCCATTGCTTTTCAAATTTTCTCAAGACAAGCCATGTCACGCTAATATGAATCCTCTTAGATTGTTTATGGTTGGATCTCAAAGGTAGGGGATCCAAGAGAATTATCATTATAACATGTTGTTGGTTCATTTCCTCAATTTTGATGTTTTCACTGATTGTAGTCATACGGATCATAGGTGGGAGAATCTGATGGTTGGTAATACTTATTATCACTCATGATATAATCACGCATTGTTTTCTTTTTATCGGATGGGTGATAATAATTCTCACAACCATAGTTATGATAACGCCAATACTCACGTACTGTTTTGTTAATCCATGGGGTGTAATTGTTCTCCTGCATATAATCACGTAAGGACTTCTTAGCCAATGGATCTTTATATTCTGATCGGTTCTCAATGATAGTTCGAAAAAGTTTTAAGACATGGGCTGATTTATATTATTATCATCCCAAAATAGGTTATTCTTCTCAGCATACTGACGTTCCCACTCGTGCATATACATGATGAAACCCTTAATCTAAATTTAATCCTAAGAAAAATAGAAGAAAAGATCCTACAGCAATGTGGAAAGTAAGAGGAGGAGAAGTTAGAAAGAAGGTACCAAATGAGAAGTTCCTATGTTAAGAGCCTGAAAAAGAAAAACAAAAGAGATTAGTTTTTAAAATAAAAAGTCTAAAGTTAGAAAGTTCCTATAATTGAAATAGAAAAATTAGAAACAGTTTATAAAAAGGGAAATAACTAACCTAGTTTCTAAAAATAAAAGAAGAAAGTTTCTAAAAATAAACTAATTCCTAAAAGTATAGGAATACTATAATTAGAAAATTTCTAAAATTCAAACCCTAATTCTAAAATTAGAAAAAAAAATAGAGGAATTAGAAAGGGATTCCAAATTAGAAGTTTATGTCAGGATCCTACAAAACAGGAAAACAAGTCAGTTTCTAGAAATCCAAAAAACCTAAACCTATAGTTAGAAAAATCCTAATCTTAAACTAATCCTAAAACTAGTTAATTTCAAAAAATCGTAGCCGTCAGTCCCCGGCAACAACGCAAAAAACTTGTTAAAAGCCCAAGTGCAGGGTTGTGATGTAGTAATAAACTCGATAAGACCGAGGTCGAATCCCAAGGGACTGATACCTGTACGTTATCTGAAACTAACTAGAACTAGGACTAGAATCTAAATTGAGTGTAATTTAAGGAATAATGATGGAATAATTATCTAAAACTTAGGAGAAATTAGAGGTGAGAAACTAGGGATTCAGAGGATCCACTTGTAGAGATCAGGGAGATCTTACCCTTGCTTCAAGAATCATGGAAATTAGCTGAACTGTCATTGATATAGGTTTCAAGAGATGAAAGGTATATGAATTAGAATGGATTCCATCACCAAACCATGCCCAGGAGACAAAGAAAACAATAGAATTAAACTAATTACCAACCAATCAATACGCTATGAAGGTTAGGAAGGGTACCGTCATCCGATCATGCTTAGGAGACGATGGTGAACAATAGGGCTTCCTGACGTCATAAACATAGAAGGAAAGGAAGATACTTAAAGCTATCGCAGACCCATTGTAATTTTAGTCACAATAAACTATTAAAAACTGAAAGTATTCCCTTAATAATCAAACTAAAATCAACTTCAATTCATAAATTAAATTAGAAGCATAAAATAGAATCTCCCATCTCACTATAAGCTTCACCTCTTAGCCCTAGCTAAGAGGCTTAGCCCAACATGATCCAGCTAACTCTCTTAAACAGAAACATAATAATAAGAAAAATAATAAAAACTTTAACTATCTCTCTCTCTTGTGCAGCCATCTAAGATTTAGATCTGATCTCCCTCCCCCCTTTCTTTCTCTTTCCTTCTTTTCCTTTTATAAAGCAAGGAGGGGCATTCGAATGTGCTGAAGTCGGTGGAGTTTTTACACAAAGACAGGCGATTAGCAGTCTCTCTTTACGCACAACAACGTATGACACGTGCGCTGGTTCTTCGTAGGCCCCAAAATTGAAGTCGATGGAAAAATCTACTCCATCCATTGGTTTCGGCTTGAAAAACCAATCAGAGATGCTAATTTTGGCTCAGATTTGGTGTGGCCCACCGGTTATTTCCTATTGCCGTCAATCCTTTGTTTAATCAGCTAAAACCCGATCTCTGTTTCTTTCTACAATTCAGACAACTAGGTCTTGGTGAGAGGGCCCATGGGCTCCTGATGGACGGTCCAGATTAGATCTAAGATGCATGATGGTGGCCCACAACAGTCCTCCGCAAGCTCTGTTGTGAAATAGAGCTTTCGCATACGGTCTCTATTTATGCGTTGGCTCACTTATTGAAGCTAGATGAACAATCCACTCCTTCCATTAGTTTCCCCTCGCAAAACCGGTCGGACATGGATGATTTTTGGGTCTGTTTCGATGCAGCCCATGGAGTTTTTATTCAGCCATCCGTCACGCATTTTCTGATGATTCGCATGTGTACACATGCATGGGACCAAAAGGTCACCTAGGCGAGGGTATTTCCCCCCTTATGGAATGAATGAACGGTTTGGATTGTCCATACGGACAATGGGTGGGGCCCACTACTTGAAAACGACGGTCGGTGTGGAAGACGCTAGCTGATTTTAAGATTTTTTATAAAACCATCGGTCAGCCCTCTCTTTGACCAGATCCCATGTCCGGTGTGGCTCGCGTGTGCATGTGCTATGTACACGCACATCATGTGGGCGGTCCATTGAGGTGTTTATGAGAAATCTGTACCATCCATCCTTTTTGTCACCTCATTTAAACCGCCTAGACCAATTTTGAAGCATTTCCAGATACCAGGTGGTCCTCACTTTAGGATTTAAGGGCCTGATCTGTCCATTGGGCCACTTCTAGAGGGATCCACTAGCTGAAATTCAACGTGTACAATCAATTTAGAATCCTCAGGCTTTGTATAAGGTTTTGAGCCGATCAGATGGTGGGAACCCTATGATCTTACATTCTGGATGTCTTTTATGTCTCTTTAATGTGAACGGCTTGATTTCCTCAGATTTCTGGCGTGTAATTCCATCGATCTTGGTCTCCTAGAGTCCATCTCTTGCCTTTGGTGTTAGCAGAGTGTCAAATCCATGCTTTTAGCACCCTTTTTCGATCCAAGCTCGTAAATACACCCTGCATCACAAATACGATTAAAATAGAGCCATTAAACGGTATCATGCTTATAAATCCAGTCAATAACCGTGGTCTAATATGCAATATTTGACCCTCAACATGCATCTCACATTTTGTGACATGATCATTTAGCGCCCTAGCGACATCAGGGTTGTGGCATACATAGGCTTATTGTAGATGGTTAAATCGGACATTGAAAATATTTGGGATTCAGCATATGGGCACTTTGGATGTTCGTGGTTGAAAGTCCCTAAACCTTCGTGTCCAAGGGATGCTCCAACGTTTAGACTGAGTGGATAAATGATCGCCCGAGTGCTGAATACCAACAAACCGCGTCTCCCACTGTGTCGTGGTCGGTTGGAAGGGGGTGTGACCTTACTTGCCCGGTTGAAGGGGGCATAGCTAGGTTGAGTTGGACCAATTAGGGAAATGGGTCCGCTATCGATGAGCTGGGTAGATATTGGCAAACTACTAGCCAGGTGGATAGTGAGTCTCTTCCATTGACCTGGTTGTGCACAATGGGACAGTAATCTGGTGTGGAGTGTACTAAACCCCGGTAATATCTCAGAGATGTACAATACTGATATTGCGATGCCCTATTACTGTTGCACACGTGGGTAAAAGTTGATGCATGCGAGGCCTAAGGTCCTGGGTAAGCTACCAGTGGTTGGTAGGCCACTTTGCTGGCATGCTACTGTGCATACAGTGGGGCAAAACCTTGTCCCACATCGGAAGCGTTGTGGTGGTTATATGTGGACTTACTGAGTAGGAGTTCTATATTCACCATCTGACTCATTTATTCATTCATTCACTATCCACTCGGGCTGGTGGTTCACAACTAAATTATTATGTGAACCTTCGCTATGGCTATGATTTCAGTTGGGTACGCGACCAATCTAAGATTAGGAGTTTACCACATTAAGTCTAGCTATCCAAATTTAGGCATGAGACTAGTTTCGATAGAAGTACCTTGTGATGAACCTCACAGCTTTTGATACTGCATACTATCATCACGACTACACACTCCAGCTTTGTCATTTCCTTTTAATTGCATATAGCATTTCATCCTCTGCATATGAGATTTAGTTTACTATGTTTCTACATTGCATGGCGTAGATAAGGTTGATGGTATCCATGGACTCATTAGGATTTGCATATTACATTATATCCTCAACATATGACATTTAGTTAATTATGTCCTTATACTCGAACAATTATGGACTTGCCAATATTTTCTTCTTACTCTCATATTTATATACTTGGCACATGCATTGCACACACATACACCACCCTCTAAGTGTCTTGTAAGCATATGCATGATTGTTGCGTGCAGGTGATGTTAGGTTGCAGTAGCATTGAGGTAGGAGCGTGTGCTAGTGCTTTAGAGTTCTTGTTTCATATATGTATTTCCTTTTAAGCATTGTACTTGAATGATTTTATTAGTGGATATGTGATGCTGATGTTGCTCTTTATGATCATTTACAAAAAAAATCATATTAAAAATCCTCCTTGTAGGATCCAAAGATCAGAATCTAGCATATGGGTACCAGGAGCTGAGAACAGGGTGTTACGGAGGCTATCAGCGCTAGATTCAACAATCGAGAATTCTATGAGCCCAGTTTCTGAGTTTGGGGCGTAACATTAATACTCCATGGTGAATTAGAGACTACAAGTAGATAAAATTCAAAAAAATAAATAAAAAAATCTCAGCAGATGATGTAGTCTTCACACATTTCGAAGTTCTGAATTTTGGTTCAATTTCTAGATCATCCTCCTTTAATGATAAACATTTAGGGTCTGGGGAAGGAGGGGCTTCAAAATAACGGTTCTCTCGATCCATGAAAACTACTGAGATATTGTCTTGCGAGGCACCACTATGACTTGTATCATGAGATCTTTTGAATTTGAATAGTGTGCCAATCAATATTCTTAAGAGTTGGGAAATTTGGTTGAGAGTGGCTCATTCTCCACATTGACGCATGCTCTCTTGCTCTTGCCCTTTAAAAACAGATTGAGGATCAATAGGTAAAGCATTGATGTAAAGACTCTGTTCATTAAAGCTTCTTAGTAGAGGCATTGAATTTTCAAAAGTGTACAATTTAGATGGTGGCCTCAACTAGGTGGTTTCAACTTTCAGGGTCATATCGAGGGCCATATCGAGCAACTCATCCATCTCTCGAATCATATCATTATCCAATTTAACGAAGTGGTCTAAACATGTCTCACAAGAGTTAGAAGGGTTGGTTGAAAAGGGCTCATCCTCCACATTTAAATTAGACATGTCAGATGAGTGGAGTATATCATTATGACCGATCACTTCGTGTACTTTTTGATCACTGACTTGGACCAAACTTGAGATTGATTCCAAGGGAATTTGAGTTGCACATTCATGATCATCATCCCAATACTTATCATTTTCCAATTTAATGCAGTACATACTTGGGATGAGATCGCTTTCCTCACATTCTATTCCTAAATTGTGTTGAGATTCCAATAAACTAACCTCTCTCTCATCATTGAAACCAAGTGTGTCATCTGAGTGAAGTGTATTAGTATCATCATATTTAAAAGACACCCACATCTCTTAATCCTTCCTTTAGGCTATCATCAAGATCGACTGTTTGGAAAATTGAACTGCATGCTCATTAACACAATTTAACTCTTCATTCTCAATTTCAGTATTCTCCATAATTGCATCACATGAATTCCACTGTTGTATATCTTTTATAAGTTCTTGAAGTCCTTGGAGTGTATTTTCCTGGCTGAGCTCTAGAGTTTGTATGAAATTTTGAAGTGAATTTTCTTATTAGATTTTAGAGGTATAGGACCCAAGAGAATTATCATTATGGTCCATTATTAATTTAACTTACCAGTTTTTTTATTTTTACTGATCATAAGTAGGGAGTTGGGAATGAAGAATTGGATTGGGTTGAGGCTAGGGTGAACTAGCCTCCATTAGCTTATCGAGGCGCGATTCAAGCGCTTCTATCATTCTTATGATGTTAGTAAAATTGTGTATATAACTCTGAAGTGACTCCTCTTGGATCGTTTCTGATTGGGTTTCAAAGGTAGAGGACCCAAGAGAATTGTCAGTATGATGTATTGCTGGTTCATCTTCCCAACATTGATATTTCCACTGATTATAGTCAAATGGGTCATAGGTGGGAGAGTCTGATGGTTGTTAATACATATTATCATCCATAATATAATCTCTCATTGTTTTCTTCTTGTCTGATGGGTGATAATAATTCTCACTCCCATTGTTATGATGACCCCAACACTCACGTACTATTTTCTTAATCCGTGGAGTGTAATTATTCTCCCGCATATGATCACATAAGGATTTTCTAACCTGTGGAGCATTGTATTCTAGTTGGTTCTCGATGATGTTTCTAGAAAATTTTTGAGACATAGGTTGATTCCAATTATAATCATCATACATCCCTTCCCAATATCTCTTATCCATCTCAGTATACTGACATTCCCACTCTTGCATGGTGAAACCCTAACTCTGAATCTACTCCTTAAAAAATAAAAAAAATAAAGATAAAAATCCTATAGAAATATGGAAAGTAAGTATATGAAAAGTTAGAAGGAAGTTACCAGATTGGAGGAGATCTATGCTAGAATCCTGCAAAAGAAAAAGGAAAGTGAATTAATTTCTTAAAAAATAATAAGAAAGAAACCTAGTTTCTAAAAATAGAAAATAGAAAGTTTCTAAAAATGAAAAAGGAAATTTCTAAACCTAGAAGCAAGGTTAGTTTCTAAAATAATCTTAAACTAATTCCAAAACTAGCTAATCCAAAAATAGAAAATAGAAAAATCTTAATCTTAAACTAATTCCAAAACTAGCTAATCCCAAAAAAATGCAACCGTCAATCCCCAGTAATGGTGCCAAAACTTGTTCACAACCCCAAGTGTAGGGTCACGATGCAATAATAATCTCGATGAGACCGAGATTGAATCCACAGGGACTGAACTTGTGTGTCTTCTAAAAGTAACTAGAACTAGAACTAGAACTAGAAGAAGATGTAAACCTAAATCTGGAATAATTGAGAGAATAATCATGATTAAAGTAATTAAAACTAGTGAATTTAAAGGTAGGAACTAGGGTGCCAAGGATCCACTTATAGCAATTGGGAAGCTACCTTGCATGATTCAAGGACACAACTGGAATCAGAGTCTTATCTTATCCAGTTGGTAAGAAGAGATTTTTCAAATCTCTGAACTTCTCATGGATCTAATCATCATTGGATGAGAGTGGTGAAGATTTGGAAGTGATTCCATCACCTAACCACGCCCAGGAGGCCAGGCAAACAACAAGATTTACCAATTCCATAACCAATCATAAGATAATTGTGAAGGTTAGGAAGGATTCTGTCACCCTACCATGCCCAAGGGACGATGGTGAATAACAGGTCCTGCTAATTTCACATTCTCAATTCAGGAAAAGAAGATATCTCAAGCTATCATAGATCTATTATAATTTGTTACAAGAAACCATTAAAAACTAAAAATATTCATTCATAATCAAACTAAAATCCAACAAAACATGAATCAAAACAAAGTAAACATCTCAATCATGCTACAAGCTTCACCTCGTAGCCCTAGGTAACAGGTTTAGCTAACCATAGACATGATTAAACTAAAGATGCTTAAACAAAATAAAAAGACCAACTAAAGAGGAAGAAGAATTCCCGGACAGCGGCTCCACCATTTTATTCCACTCCTCAAACCCTACAAGATGCCTAGGGATCCTGTAACACTCTGGATTTTTGCCTACCTGGAATTTGGCATCCTTAAGCGATGGGTCAACCATAACGCCTTGGTAACCTCTCAAAACCCAATTACAAAGCCAAAGAAATCACTTAGGATTAATTCCTTTAGAAATTAAGCGTAAGTTAGTTAGCGCTACGCTAAAGTAGTTTCGAAATTATCCCTGATTGCTTTAAATACGTTCTGCAAGACCCAAAACTTGTAGAAACAAGGACGCTACAATACCCTAAAATCCAGGATCGAACTCTAAACCCGTTTGCTCTCAGGAACCCTTTGAAACTTTGTATTGGATCTATACCGCGCGTCGAAAGTACGATACCGACAATCTTAGACCGTTATGATCGCTTAGCTGGACTTGACAATCGTTTCAAAAATCATGGCCAACAGACGTTCAGAGGCTATTTCATTGAGCTTGGAGTGAAGAGAGTGAGAAAAGGGTTAGATTTGGAAATTTTAATTCAAATCTGGCACGTGACTTGGTGCGTTATTATTAAGCGTTCTGACCGTCAGAATTCAGCCAAATTACACTCTCGGATCAGGAAAAATTTCTCTATCATATCATGAGACTTGTAGACTTGATCTAGGTGCGATGACCGCTGAACTGAAATTGGACCGCCACGTGCGATCTGTGAACTCTTCCGGTCTGAAAACTTGATGTGTGCTAGATCCAGTATACATGAGCTTAAGTCCGACTGCGTTCGGCTAGGGGACTCCCGAAATGCTCTTTTGGATCGAAACAGTCCAGATTTGGTTATACCTCAAGTGAGCTTTGTTCCCAAGCCTAATTTGGGAAGGTTTTAGCCTATATAAGGGCTTTAAACCCTCTCACAACCCTCCCATCCGAATTTTCTTAAAACCCTAGAAAAAGAGAGAGAGAAAGTGAGAGATTGTGAGAGAGTGTGGGAGAGATTCTCCTGCCACCTGCACCAGCTTTTGCACGTGCCAAAGCACCGCACTCCAATCACTTTCTCGGCGATTCCAACGCACTCCTAGGTAAGAAAAACCCAAACTACTTACTGTTCTGGGGTTTCCTTCGATTCATTAACGATGTAGCTTATGTATCTTGTGCATTAGGTCACCTGTATGCCGTTGACGTTCGATTCGAATCGATACACTTCTACGACACAAGGTGAGGATTTTAGACGCTTTGATTGACTGATTTCAAAGCATTCAATGTTGTTTAATAGTAGATTATCGACGGCAACTCCGTTTGACATGTAGAACATGCTGTCCGTTTTCCATTTCGTATACGTACGGAAAATATGAGATTTAGGGCATTTTGGGTATTTGTAGGAAATACAGTATACGTCCGTATTTTGTTAAAATAATTGCCATGGCTATTTATCATGTTAGAATATTAGGAATGCGTGCATGATTGGTTTGGCGAAGAGATTCGCCCTTAAGCGCACTTTGAGTCGACATACGCTATGTAGACTAAAGTGTGTAGTCTAAGTGTTTGTATTAGTATGTATTGAGTAAATGGTGTTGTGTATGAGTTTTGAGATTGAATTCTCAAGCAATATGCTGATGTAAATGATTTCCACCATGTTGCAATATGTATTGATTTCATTGTTTATATGAAATGCATGTGTGGGATTATTTGCTTAAGTTATATGTTATAACATGTGTCAACATGCTTGTATTGTTTATATTCATTTCTACTACTCTCATATGCTTACTGATGTTGTTTACAAATGTTTGGGGCTATGACCTAGTCCAAGCAGTCGGTAATGGATCGAATTCGTGGTTGGTTTCTATTTGCCAAGAAGGACGCGTCGATGAACGCGAGTCGTATTTTGGGTTGGCGGCAGTGGTTAGGCCACACAAAGTATTTCATGCACTTCATGTCGTTCAGCTTGAGATGCGCTCGCATTAGTCGAGCCCGTTAAGTAACCCGACTGACCATTGTATGTTCACACTGTATGAGTCATAACTGCTTGAACCTAGGGTACTGAACTTACCATTGGAAACCTTGTTAACCATGGTACCTTGATCCATAAAGACTCATGAGCCGGGCATGGTGGTATGGGACACCGTGGTCGAGCTGTCGGCCTATGTTGGGGCCACAAACCTCCCCGTAGTGACCAGTGAGTACCCTACTCTGAGCGGATTATGGTGGTATGGGACACTATATTCTTGCTGTCGGCCTACACTGATTGGTGACGAGCCCTTTGTAGTGACCTTGAGTTTATCCTGACACCGCATGGGGACAACGAGTCCTGATGCAATCTTAAGGATAATTAGGCCTGTATTGATAAGGTGATGGGGGAGTGGTGCAACGAGTGTGAGCAACAGCCCTGACAGCCCTTGCAGCGACCTACAAATGTAACATCGCATGTGATTTCTAGGAGTGACGACCCTAGACAAGATCTGTGTTGGGATTGATATAAGGGAAGTACCTTAGTTTCCCAATACGGTTGAATGAATGGACTAATAACAACTTAGTAATCATATCTACATCGCATTGCATGTGCCTGGAAGATGTGGAGCACTGAGCGGTACGCAAGCATGTCGTGGAAGCATATGGTGCCGCATGAGGGAGAATGTCTGTGAGGGCATCCATCATGTCATGTCATATTACATTAACAACAGTATCTAGGAATGTTTGATTAATTACTTTACTATTATCGCATGATTAATTTGAGAACATGCTAATCTTTACTCTATGATTCCACTGAGTTAATTACTCACTCCCACGTTATGGGACGGTGTTGTGCACACCAAACAGTTCCTATCTTAATTGCAGATGATGGCGATGCTTGCGAAGCAGAGCCGGACTTGATGATGATGAGGAGGATCCCTCCTATATGCAGGTTCTGATTGACGGGGTTACAGGGTTACTGATTAGATGCCAATATACTTGGTATTTTGCCTTTTTCTTACACACCCATGTATATTCTTTTTATCATTTTTGGAATATACATGTATATGTTTAACCTGGTAACATGTTCACACTCTGGAGACCTACAACAGTTCATATACTTTATATATCTATTACATTCTTCCGCTTGCTAATTTAACTGTCTCTGGAGTATGATATGCTGTTTTGGTCTAATCTCACTCATGTTTTCTACAGTAATATGAACAACATTCATCCATCATTGAAAATGTTGCATAAATGATGTTCTGGAACTCGGGAGTGGAGTTTTGCTCGACCCCCGATTTTCGGAATGTTACAGATGCCCTGAGGACTCCTATTTATAGTTGTGCATCACTTCCTTTCGCACCAAGTTAGAAATTTTTAAAAATCGCCTCAATTTTTCGTAGTTCACACAAAATCTGCATAACACTCAACTATTCGTGGACCATCCTCAACTGGTCAAGGGCCACCTTTGACTGGTCCTAGACTACCCTCGACTGGTCGAAGATCATGCGAATTTAGAATCTAATGTTGCTGGAGTTCGAGTCGAAGTTTCCTCGACTAGTCGAGCAGGAGCTAGGACTATCTTACAAGAGGCAGGACTAGTCGAGGATCACAGAAATTTACTTCAAAACTTATATTCTCTTCATTCTTGACTTGGTTTTCTTGGATCTTTGGCATGTAAATTCTTCATTCTTAGTCTTCTAAGATCCAATCCTTGGCTTGGTGATTCTTGAGCATTAAATCCATGCTTTTAGTATCCTTTTCAATCCAAGCTCTTAAATTCACCATGTAACACAAACATGATTAAAATAAAACATTAAGAATTATCATGTTCATAAAACTAAGTGATAAGTGGGGTGCAATATGCAATATTTGACCCTCAATAGCTGCTTGCCTCTGACTTCTCGTATCAGTGTTGAGCTAATGGCTGCAGCTGAGACCGCCTGGTAAAGCAGCAGCGGCTCTCCTTGTTCTGGCTTGAAAAGTAGTGGGGGCATCCCCAAATACTTCTTGAGTTGTTGAAAGGCTTGTTTACAGTCATTAGTCCATGTCAGTTTTTCTTTCCCTTTCAACTGTCAAAAGAACGGAAGACACTTATCCGTAGCTCGGGAGATAAATCTTTTGAGGGCTACTACTCTGCCTGTGAGACACTAAATCTCCTTTGTAGTTTTCGACGAGATATACTCAATAGTGTCTGAATCTTGGTGGGATTTACTTCAATCCCTCTTTGGTTGACCAAGAAGCTGAGGAACTTTTTTAAGGTAACTCCAAAGGTAAATTTTCTTGTGTTTAGCCTTATCTGGTACTTCCTCAGGATGGTAAACATCTCCTCAAGGTCATCCGTGTGGTCCACTACTTTGATGCTCTTGACTAGCATGTCGTTGACATAGACCTCCATCGAGTGTCTAATTTGCTAGGAGAACATCTTGTTGACAAGTCGTTGATACGTTGCCCTGACGTTCTTCAACCTAAAGGGCATGACTCTATAATACTAGAGTCCCTTTTTGGTGACGAAGGTTATCTTCTACTTATCGTGCGTGTGCATGGCGATCTGGTTATAGCCTGAATAGGCATCCATGAAGCTGAGAAGCTCATGCCTTATCATGCTAACGACCAACTGGTTGATCCTTGGGAGGGAAAAAATGTCTTTAGGACACGCCTTTTTCAGATCTATATAGTCGACGCATACCTACCATTTTCCATTTAACTTCTTCACTAGCACGACGTTGGCGATTCAATTAGGTTAGTAGATTTCTTCAATGCATCCAGCTTCAAGGAGCTTACCAACCTCCTCTCCAATGATGGTGTACCATTCTGGCTCGAATGCTTGTTACTTCGATCTTAATGGTCGATGTTCGTGATTAATGTTTAGCTTGTGAACCATTATTTCTGGTTTGATGCCAGGAATATCTTGGTGGGACCATGCAAAGACATTGGCATGTCGTTTCAGTAAACTAATGATCTTGTCTCGTAGGCCTGGGGCTAGTTGGGAACTGATCTAAACTATGTGGGACGATTTGGTCTCACTAAGGGAGACGGCCACCGGATCTTCCATAGGAGATCCTCTCTTGACTGATTCTTCTTGGGGCTCATAAGAGGTGACATGTAAGTGTTGTATTGTAAATGCACCATGTTTTGTTAAATTTTTGTGTGCCAAACTAGTCTAGAATCACTGACTCATTTTGATAGATGGAAAGTTCACCTCCATTCGAAGTTGTTTATCAAGATGTCTACATCAACATCAAGAGAGTAGTCAACTTCAAGACAGTGTGCATCCCTTAAGAACTCAAGCTCAAGTAATCTACTCAAGTTAAAGTTTATATACTCATACGTCAAGTTAGAACTCAAGCTCAAGTAACCAGGACTCAAGCTCAAGTCACCAGGACACAAGCTCAAGCTCATGTTTCAATGTTCTATATTCACCTATAAGGATGAATGACCCTAGATTGACCATAGGTTAGGTCATGATGATTACATATTTAATTTGGGTCATTAAATACTTTTATATACTTTTTCTCGACTAGTCCTAGATATTGTTCGATTAGTCTAGGCAATGGCTTGACCAGTACAAGAATTGTTGAGGATTTTCGGGAATTTCTGGTGAAGGTTCAACCAGTCGAGCATCCTACTCGGCTGGTCGTGGAGACTGGTTTAACTAGTCGAGCAGGGCTCAACTCGAACTCCAGCAACACGATTTTTATTCACTTGACCAGTTGAGAGCACTTCTCGACCAGTTGAGCAGGCTACTCTACTAGTTGAGAAACTTTTTTTTTTTATTGCACTAGAAATTTTAAAAATTGGTTTTGTCTTAACTAGTCAAGCCGAATCTTAGACAGGTCGAGAAACCCAATTTTCAACCTATAAATTGAGGACATTTCTCAGATATTTTGATTCATTCCATTCCAAATCAAGTCATCACTCTAAGAGATAAATCCCCACTATTGTGAAGCTATTAGTTAGTAATTTTAAATTCTTTTATAGCTTTTCTATTTGCTTTTGTTGATCTCCTTATTCAAATATATTTTTTTAAAAGGGAACTCTATTTTACCCATTGAGATCTAAAATCAAATTCAAGCTAGCCCTAGGTTAATTTAATTTAAAATTCATCCAGCCCTATAACCCTTCCACTTGTGAGATTGAACATTGAACATCTACATCTATAAGGAATCAGTTCTACTGGGCTACATTGAAGAAGAATCTTCAAACAAGTATTATTTCAATTTCTGTATTTTTAGTTTGTGAGGTTCATCTAGGAAAATCTAATCTTTTGGTTTTGTTTGAGATCAGACAGGAAAATCTTAGAGTGGAGTTTTTGTAATTGTGTAAGCCCATTTGAAAAAGACAATTGTGAAGTTTTTAAGGTGAACCTTGGAAAACCTTATTTCATAGTGAATGCTAGTATCCCGTGGATGTGGATATTGGGAGTGGAGTAATTGTGTGGCTATTTGTGAACAATTGGTGTACATACACGAACCGCTATAATTCTTGGAGTTTGGATGATGATGATGGTACATGTGTTGTGGTGAATGTTGTAACTTACTTTATGCACTTGTGGTGAATGTTGTAATAACTTAGTTTATTTCCTTTGCCTCTTTATTGATTTAAGTTTTTTATACTTACCAACGTTCTAGTAAGGTTGTCCTGCTATAAGCCTTTGGTTTTTAGTGTTATGTTGTCCTTAGAACCAATTTTGTATCAACCTCTCAAGACTAGTGCATTTAAGGTTACAATTTACTTGTGCTATCTTATTATTTATTTATGCTACTGTCTTTATTTTCTACATTTATTTTTATTCAGCATAGTCCTATTCATCCCCCCCCCCCCCCCCCCCCCCCCCCCCCCCTCTAAGACTTAGAGCTCGCCCTTTTCATGTGGTATCAGAGCATAATAACTCATTCCATTGGATTCATTTCCTGATTTAAGAGATCTCGAGCTCTTAATATGTCAAATTTTGATAGCCTATCTATTTCTAGGCCACTACCTTTTGATGGCTTTAACTATGCCTATTGGAAAGCCAAAATGAGAATTTTTCTAAAATCCATGGATGAAAGTGTGTGGTAAGCAACAATGACTAGGTGGCAATGACCTACGATTGAAGTTCTAGGAACTGACAGAACTAAGTCCTTAAAAGAATCACCTTATTTTTCATGGACTACTTTTCTGAAAAATGAAAGCAGTGCAAATGTCAAAGCTTTAAATGTAATCACTTGTGCACTATCACCAGATGAGTTCAAAAGAATTATATCTTGTGATACTGCAAAACAAGCCTGGGATATCTTAGAAATGACACACGATGGAACAACTATTGTCAAAAAGTCAAAAGTGCAAATCCTCACAACTAAGTTTGAGAAAATTCATATGGAAGAAAATGAAACATTCATGGACTTTTATATGAAATTGAATGACATAGTCAACTCAATGTGGGGACTTAGAGATATCATCCCAAAAAGCAAAGTTTGTGCAAAAATACTGTGATCACTTCCTAAGAGATTAAATTCTAAGGTCACTGCCATTCAGGAACTTCGAGATACCGATAATATGAGGGTAGGTGAACTTGTTGGTTCACTTTAAACCTGTGAGTTGAATTTCAAGGCTCCAAAAGGCAAGTCTATAGCCCTTAAATCTTTGAAACATATTTCTTAAAATAATAATATTTCTGATTGTGAAAATTTAGAGGATGATATGGCTTTATTAGCTAAGCTAAAAAGTTTTATAAAATTTTTAAGAGTAAAAAGAAAGTTGATTTTCAAAAACTCTTTGAAAATTTTTAAAAAAAGAGTAAATCTAAAACTTGAAAATCTCTAAAAGATAGCCAATGTTTCAACTGTCATGAATATGGGCATTTGGAAAATAGGTGTCTAAAAAGGGACAAGCCAAAGAGAAAAGGCATGTTGGCCACATTGGATGAATCGTCTAGCTCTGAAGCTTCTTCTGAGTTGGATGATTCAGAACCTGAATCTACAAATGAAGTCAAGGCCTTAATGACTCTAGCCAGAGTCACTTCCACAGATAGTTTTGATTTAACTTATGATGAAAATCTGAGGAGTGACCCTGAGAATGATGAAGATTTACAAGATGCCTATAATGCCCTATACAGGGAAAGTTGTAAGATGGCTATCAAGCTGAAATTACAAAAATAGAAATTTCTAAAATTAAAAGAGGATTTTGAAAATTTACTTTTAGAAAAGTCAAATATTTCTAATTATTTTGGAAAATCTAAGTATGACTTGGATTTTAAATCATCTGAACTTGAAAAATTAAAATCAGAAAATGAGAAATTAAAACTTGAAAGCTCTCCTCTCTTGAATTTAAAGGATACTTAAAAGTATGCCCAAGGAGACCCTAAACTTGAAAGATTGCTAACCACATCTAAAAAATGTGGTGATAGATCAGGTCTGGGCTATGATAAATTCAAACCTCTTAAAAATAAGAATACAACTCCTATATTTGTTAAAGGAGAGTCCTCCAACTCAAAAGGGAAAGGCTTAAATCAAAACAGTTTTAAAAACTCTAAAACTTTTCAAACTCCCAAATTTAATACTAACCATATCAGCCATAAAAATCAGAATTATAACCCCTTAGCTGAGAAAATTGTGGACTTACTCAAGGAGCTTCTGAAATCTAACTCAAATGTGAGATTCGATCATGTCTATAAGAGAAGAAAAACCAACAACGTTCCAAAACCCAAAATGACTATGAAATGAGTTCCTAAGGTTACTTGTTCATTGCCCACACTGCCTTTAAAGTTTCAAGTCAATCAAAGTGGTACCTAGATAGTGGTTTCTCTAGACACATGATAGGTGATAGAGGTTTGTTCACCAACTACAAAGAAATGAGTGGCAGGTTAGTCACATTTAGTGATGGAAGCAACTGCAAAATTATTGGCCAAGGTACGGTTCAACTTTTCAATCTTTCTCCTTTTGAAAATATTTTATTTGTAGAAGGTTTAAAGTATAATCTTTTAAATATTTCTCAAATCTGTGACAATAAACATAGTGTTAAATTCACTAATCAAGGAGGTGAGATATCTAATGAGAAAGGTTGTGTGATTCTAAATGGTCGAAGAACACCTGAGAATTTCTATATTATAAGTGATTTTAGCTCATCAAAATTTACTTGTTACATGGTCCAAACCAATGAAATCGAGTTATGACATAAATGCCTTGGACATGTAAACTATTGGAATTTATACAGACTGAGCAAGGCCAGTCTAATAAGAGGTCTACCCAAATTGAAGAAAATGGATAAAATTTGTGGGGAATGTCAAATCGGGAAACAAATAAGGAATAGTCACAAGAAAGTGAACTCCTGTGCCACATTTAAACCCCTTGAACTCCTCCATATGAATCTTGTTGGACCAACTAGAATGGGGAGTCGAGGTGGGAAAAAATATATTCTGGTAATTGTGGGTGATTTTATTAGATTCACATGATGAGAAAAAAGTCTGAAACTCTTGATGAAGTGAAAAGGATACTTAAGCGTATCCAAATTGAAAAAGAAACAAATGTCTCTAAAATCCGAAGTGACCATGGATCAGAGTTTAAAAATAGTACTTTTGAGAAGTTCTGTACTGGTCACGGAATATCGCATGACTTTTCTGCACCTAAGACACCTCAAAAAAATGGGGTTGTTGAAAGGAAGAACCGTGTACTTCAAGAAATGACTAATGTAATGTTGAATAGCATGAAGTTACCTAAAAATCTTTGGACTGAAGCTATTAACACTACATGTTATATAATAAATCATGTTTATACTAGAAAATTAAATGATGAAACTCATATGAACTGTGGTTCAATAAGAAGCCCACAGTTAAATACTTTCAAGTTTTTAGAAGTAAGTGTTATATTTTTCATGACCACAAAAATTTAGGGAAGTTTGACACTAAAAGTGACGAAGGGATTTTCATAGGGTATGCTTTAAACAATCGAGCATATCGAGTTCTCAACAAGAGAACCGATGTTATTCAGGAGTCCATTAATGTGGTTATAAATGATCACCTAAATACACCTATCTCTAGTTCAGAAGATGATGAAGTCACTATATTTGATAAACCTGACTCTTCATCTAGTCAAAACAACATTGAACTATGATCAGTGAAAGACCATCTAACTGATCGAATATGAGGTAACCTTCACACTGGTGTGCGTACTCATAAACAATTAGAGAACATATATAATTATGTGTGTTTTACTTCCCAAATTGAGCCAGCCAATGTGAAAGAAGCACTTATTGATGAAAACTAGATAGTAGCCATGCAAGATGAATTAAATCAATTTTTAAGAAATGATGTACGGTATTTAGTTCCTTGACCAAATGATAAACATATGAAACATGGCAAGACTGGTTGTACAAGGGTACACTCAGATAGAAGGCATTGATTATGATGAAACCTTTGCCCCAGTAGCTTGTCTTGAATCTATCAGATTATTCATATCCATTGCTTGTTTTAAAAGGTTTAAAATTTATCAAATGGATGTCAAGAGTGCTTTCTTAAATGGTGATTTACATGAAGAGGTGTATGGTGAACAACCTAAAGGGTTTGAAGATCCTAAACACTATGATCATGTGTATCACCTGAAAAAGGCACTCTATGGTTTAAAACAAGCTCCCAGGGCAAACTAGCTCCCCGGGCATGGTACGAGAAATTGACTAAGTTTTTATTAGGTCATAACTTTGTGATGGGGAGTGTTGATAAGACATTATTTGTAAAGAAACACAATGATCACATACTTATAGTGCAGATATATGTTGAGGATATTATCTATGGTTCTGCATGTTCTAACCTATCTACTGAGTTTGCAAAGTTGATGAAATCCAAGTTCTAAATGAGCATGGTAGGAGAACTGAATTACTTCCTTGGACTACAAGTGAAACAACTTAAAGATGGAAGTTTCATTTCTCAAACCAAGCATGCCCTAAACTTGGTTAAGAAGTTTGGATTTGAGAATGGTAAAAACTTTGATACTCCTATGAGTACAAATCTTAAGCTTTCTAAAGATGCTTCAGGTAAAAGTGTAGATCCTAGGTTGTATCGCAGTATGAATAGAAGTTTATTATATTTAACTGCGAGTCGACCTGATATAGCATTCAGTGTAGGTATTATGCCAGATATCAATCAAACCCTAAGGAATCTCACCTAATTGTTGTTAAGAGAATTATCAAATATATCATAAGTTCAGTTAATTTAGGTTTATGGCATCCACATGATACTAATGTTCAATTAGCTGGTTACTCGGATGCTAACTGGGCTAGGAATATAGATGATCGAAAGTCCACTGGCAGTGGATGTTTTTATTTTTGAAACTATTTAGTTTCCTGGCATAGCAAGAAGCAAAGTTTTGTATCTTTATCCACAACTGAGGCTAAATATATTACAGCTGGAAATGCTTGCACTCAACTTGTATGGATGAAAACAATGTTACTTGACTATGGTATTGTGTAAGATACTATGATTTTATATTATGATAACTCAAGTGCAATAAATATATCTAAGAATCCCATCCATCATTCCCATACCAAGCATATTAATATACGGCATCATTATATTTGGGAATTAGTTGAAGATAAAGTTATTTTATTAGATTATGTGCAATCTGAAAATCAACTTAAAAACATATTTACTAAACCTTTGGACAGAAACAGGTTTTCTATATTAAAGATTGATATTGGCATGTGTAATTCTAACTGAGATTATCATGTTTAAATTATTTTATTTTTGTACATTTTTATGTATTTTATTTCTACATTTAAATTAAAAATTACACAATTTTTTATGCTTGCACACACGACTGCCCGAGCACTATACTCTACCAGTCATGGTGCGTGGGCGGAATCCCCTTTTATGTGGAAAAAGACACTTTTTCACCAATTTTCTCATCTTCCTCAAGTGTTCCTTCCACAACCCGTCGAACCCATCTTTAATTCTTGCAAGTGCTCCATTTTTTTTTCTTTTGGATTTAGGTTCCTAGAGTCTTACCTTGCTTGGATCTTGTTTTTATTTCATCGATTATAGTGGTTTATTGGATCTTTTTGAGAAAATCTTGTTGGGTTTCATTTCCTAGCTTTCTTTGGTAGATTTTCTTGATTCATTGTGGTAATGGAACATCGAACTAAGAAAACCCGAGCTTCTACTTCTCATGAATCATTTGTAAGGATGAGAACCCTACGGGCTCCCGGTGATGATCTGGATTATGTGCATGACTTCTGTCAATGGATGTAACACCCCAAAAATCGGGGGGTCAGGTAGAAACCCAACTCCCGAGTTCCAGAACGTCACTTATGCAACATAGATAATGATAAATGCATGTTGTCTGTAGAATGGCATTAAACAAGATTGAGACTAAGCCAAAACAGCATATCATACTCCAGAGACAGTTAAATGAGCAAGCGGAAGACTGATAAATACATAAAATATATAATTGATTGTAAGTCTCCAGAGTGTGAACAGGTTACCAGGTTAATTAAATACATGTATACTCCAAAACTGGAAAGAAAAGAATATACATGAGTGCTTCAAAAATATAAAATGACAAGTGTCAAGGCATCTACTCAACCTCCCTGTAATCCCGTCGATCAGAGCACGCATAAAGGAGGGATCCTCCTCATCATCATCAAGTCTAGCTCCACCTCGCAGGCCGCGCCATCGTCTGCATTTACAAAAGGGTCTGGTGGGTGTCCGGAACACCATCCCGTAACGTGGGAGTGAGTAATTAACTCAGTGGGAGAATAGAGCAAAGATTAGCATGTTATCAAATCAATCACGCGTTAATAGCAAAGCAAACAATCAAAATTCCTAGATACTGTTGTTAATGTATGCATGAAATGACATAATGGATGCCCTCACCGACATACTCCCTCATGCGGCACCATCTGCGTCCGCGGCATGCTTTCTTTTCACAGTGCTCCATATCTTCCAAGCACATGCAATGCGATATGGATAATGATTACTGAGTTGTTATTAGTCCTTTTTATATAGCAGGATTGGGAAACTAGGGTACCTTGCTTATATCAATCCCAACACAGATCCTGTCTAGGGTCGTCACTCTTAGTAATCTCATATGATGTTATATTTGTAGGTCACTGTAAGGGCTGTCAGGGCTGTTGCTCACACTCATTGCACCTCTCCCCCATCACCTTATCAATACAAGCCTAATTATCCTTAAGACTGCATCAAGACTCGTCGCCCCCATGCGGTGTCAGGATAAACTCAAGTTCACTACAAAGGGCTCGTCACCTGATCAGTGTAGGCCGACAGCAAGAATATAGTGTCCTACACCACCATAATCTGCTCAGAGTAGGGTGCTCATTGGTCACTACGGGGAGGTTTATGGCCCCAGCGTAGGCCGAAAGCTCGACTATGGTGTCCCATACCACCCTGCCCTGCTCATGAGTCTTTATGGATCAAGGTACCATGGTTGACAGGATTTTCAATGGTAAGTTCAGTACCATAGGTTCAAGCAGTTATGACTCATACATGGTGAACATACAATGGCCACTCGGGTGACTTGACGGGCTCGACTAGTACGAGCGCATCTCAAGCTGAACGACATGAAGTGCATGAAACACTTCGTGTGGCCTAACCACTGCCGCCAACCCAAAACACGACTCGCGTTCATCGGCGCGTCATTCGTGATAAAGAGAAGCCAACCACGAATTCAATCCATTACCGATTGCCTGGACTAGGTCATAGCCCCAAGCATTTAAATATCAACATCAGTACGCATATGAGAGTAACAGAAATGAATATAAACCATACAAGTATGTTAACACATGTTATAACATACAATGTAAGCAATCAACCAACTCATGTATTCCATACATATAAGGAAATCAATTCATATAGCAAACATGTAGGAAATCATATACAACATCATGTGGATTGAGAATTCATTCTCAAAACTACTTTACAACACCATTTACTCAATACATACTAATACAAACATTTATACAAACACTTAGTCTACACACTTTAGCCTACATAGCGTATGTCGACCCAAAGTGCGCATTAGGGCAAATCTCTTGGCCAAATAGATTATACACGCATACATAATATCATAATATGATGAATTTACATGTCAAGCATTTCAGCAAAATACGGACGTATACATTATTTTCTATAAATGCCTAAAATACCCTAAATCTCATATTTACCGTACGTTTACGAAACGAAAAATGGACAGCACATTGTGCATGTCAAACGGCGTTGCCGTCGATAATCTACTATTAAACGACAGTGAAAGCTTTGAAATCAGTCAATCAAAGTGTCTAAAATCCTCACCTTTTTCCCTAGACGTCTATCGTTTCGAACGGAACGAATACGCTTCGTCAACGGCGTAGCGGAGACCTAATACATAAGCTACTTCGCTATTGAATCAAAGGAATCCCTAAATCAGTAAGTGATTTAGGGTTTTTCTTACCTAGGAGTGCGTTGAAATCGCCGGGAAAGTGATTGGAGTGCGGTGCTTCGATACGTGCAAACACTACAGCAAGTGGCGGGAGTTCTTTCCCACACTCTCTCACAAACTCTCACTTTCTCTCTCTCTCAATCTAGGGTTTTATCCAAATTCGAATGGGAGAGATATGAGAGGGTTTCAAGCCCTTATATAGGCTAAAACTTCACCAAAATAAACTTGGGAACAAAGTATACTTCAGTTATAACCAAATCAAGACTTTTTCGATCCAAAAGAGTGTTTCGGGAGGTCCCCTGGCCGAACGCAGTCGGACTTAAGCTCATGGATACTGGATCTAGCACACATCAAGTTTTCAGACCGGTAGAGTTCCCAGATTGCACGTGACGGTCCAGTTTCAATTCAGCGGTCATCGGACCTAAATCAGGTCTACAAGTCTCATGATATGAAAGAAAATTTTTTCCTGATCCGAGGGTGTAATTTGACTGAATTCTAATGGTCAGAACGCTTAATAATAACGCGCCAAGTCACGTGCCAGATTTGGATTAAAATTTCCAAGTCTAACCCATTTCTCACTCTCTTCACTCCAGGCTCAATGAAATAACCTCTGAATGTCGGTTGGGCTTGATTTTCGAAACGATTGTCAAGTCCAGCTAAGCGGTCGTAACCGTCTAAGATTGTAGGTATCGGACTTTCGACGTGCGGTTAGATCCAATACAAAGTTTCAAAGGGTTCATGAGAGCAAACGGGTTTAGAGTTTGATCATAGGTTTCAGGGTATTATAGCGTCATTGATTCTACAAGTTTTAGGTCTTGCAAAACGTATTTAAAGCAATCAGGGAGAATTTCGCATCTACTTTAGCGTAACGCTAGCTAACTTACGCTTAATTTCTAAAGGAATTAATCCTAAGTGATTTCTTTGGCTTTGGAAGTGGGTTCTGAGAGGTTACCAAGGTGTTATGGTTGACCCATTGCCTGAGGACGTCTAATCCCGGGTTGGCAAAAATCCGGGGTGTTACAATCTACCCCCCTTAAAATAAAATTTCGTCCCGAAAATTGGTTAAGGGTAATGAGTACTTAAAGAGACTTTTGTATTGACGTTCTAAGGAAGGTTCAAATCCTATTTAATGACCTAACCTTACGTAGAACCAAACTCAGCTGTTTCGATCCTGGGCCAGTGGGGAAGGGCTAACCAAGCTTCCGCTGCGCTACTTAGATCCAACGGTTGTATTAGATAATCCTAAGTAGATTGGGTTCAATACGTTCTACCCCCCTTAAAACTTAATTCTACTTAAGGTTCAAGAATCTATGTATCGATCCGTATATCGGAACGAGGTGCAACTTAGGGGTTATCCTTGACATAAAATGGGAAACAACCTCTCGCTACATTGGTCTTCCTTTACTAATGATGCGTTCTATGACATTGGTACCTATGGTTGTAGAAATAAGCCTACTCTTTATTGGCTAGATGTCCTCAACATTTCCCAAAGGCAAAGCAATAACTTTTGGTTGTATGTGGTCGAGCCAACACGGACGAAAAGTTGTGTAGTGGGTCTGATCTGGATACATAGACTTTCTACCTAAAACAGAAAATTTACCGTATCAGTTCTTAGTCCTAGACGATGCCGATCTTCTGCTTGATCAGAGCATTGGATTTATTGGCAACTACCAGGATTAAGAAGTCGATTCAAACCGCGAATACATCGCTTACATGCAGTTTCTTTACTCTGCATTCTTGAATGCAATAAGCCCTTGGGGAAGGCAATCCAAAGGGGTGTGTTGGTTTATTCTAAGTTCAAATTGAGGGATTTGATAAGTTTTCCCTAAGAGTGAATGGGTCTAAGGTTAGACAACTTTTCTAAGGGTTATAACAGAACTCTATAAGTCTTAAGGGGATCTATCAAAGGATGAGGTTCTACTCCAACCAAATTTAACCTGCTATTCCTTTGCATATATAGGCCTTACACTACTTAATTCAACGAGTAGTCTAGTCTGTATCTCACTTGCTATAATTCAAAACCCAAGCCTATACACTAAATGGTTTCATACCACTTCTACTATAAGGGATTGTTCTATCGCTTAGAGTCTAGTCGTCAGATCTTTCAAATCTAGGGATACTAACTCTTGTGTAGCACTAGATGATCATTGTTTATGGACTAGGCTATTGCGCTCGGTCTTCCTCTTTTCCATGAGAGAGAGGATGCTGGAAAGGGAGAAAAGGCTAAAATAGCCTCACAAAAACCATGGAAAAATGATGAAAATGGGGAGAAATGGCTGCCCTGATGGACTAAAATGAATCTAGGCCCTGTAGAGGAGTAGATCAGGCTCCCAAAGGCTGGATTTCCACAGGAAAAAGAGAACAATAAGTGGGAATGGAGCTCACTCAACTTTCAGCCATAAATGGAGGTTATGGGAACTTCAAAGAATGAAAACGGAGAGAGAGGGGACTGCCTACTGCCGTGGACGATGGAGTGGGATCGTTTTTAGCAGAAAATGGGATTGGAATAGGTTTGGCACCGAGTTTTGAGGGGAGAGCAGCAAGAAAACACAAAAGGGAGAGCTTGGAGGGGGCTGTTGTGAAGGAGATAGGGTTTTGGGGGGTTTTTGACGTGCGGCCCACATATAAGAGGCCTCCTCCAACCCCTTTAAGGCATCCGCCCAACGCACGGCCGGAGTGGGGCCCACCGGTCGACGATGCATTGCCGAATCGACGATGTCATCGCCGATGAAGTTGCAAGCTGGTAACTCCGACCATGTGGACTGGGTTCCCCCTGCCCTAGGGTCCCAAATATGTGTGGGGCCCACCCTAGTTCATTGTAGTTTGGCCTAGACAGGCCCAAAACTCCATTTGGGGCATTCCGGGGCCAGTTTATAAACCAGAACAAGTTTATGCATCATATAACATATGATTTTAGGGTAAGAGAATCTAATCCATCCAATTAACTCATTTTTTACATGAGATTCCATAATTGTAATGTCAAAAAGTCCAATTCTTACCTATATTTACTATTTATAGTAAATTTTTGTCTAAGTATAATTTTATATCTTTTACATATTAGGATTTATGCCTAGTGTAGAAAGACTTATAAAAAGTTAAAGAATGGAGTGTTAAGAGGAAGGATTCTAAAGGAATTGGATGAAACGGGGTTTTTAAGCCCTGAGATTGAGTATAAGGGTCGTGGTTGCCCCAAAACTCAAGGACTTGCATTTCTGGGTTTGAAATTCTTCTGGAATCATCCCAAACCCATCAACTAACGACCTAGAGGCAACTTAGGTCTCTTTACGTGACCAAAGATACGTCATGGACTCGATCAAAACGATCGATTTGAGTAGACTTCTCTGATTGCCGAAACTGAAGTCCTACGAGTGCTTCTAGATTTTTCTCGCACCCACCTAAGTCAAAGGGGCGACAGCGTACGTCGCATGGCCATAACCCAGGTCCAATTTAATCTCAATCATGCTCTGATACCAACTGTAACACCCCAAAAATCGGGGGGTCGAATAGAAACCCAACTCCCGAGTTCTAGAACGTCACTTATGCAACATGGATAATGATAAATGCATGTTGTTTGTAGAATGACATTAAACAAGATTGGGACTAAGCCAAAACAACATATCATACTCCAGATACAGTTAAATGAGAAAGTGAAAGACTGATAAATACATAAAATATATAATTGATTGTAAGTCTCCAGAGTGTGAACAGGTTACCAGGTTAATTAAATACATGTATACTCTAAAATCGGAAAGAAAAGAATATACATGAGTGCTCCAAAAATATAAAATGACAAGTGTCAAGGCATCTACTCAACCTCCCTGTAATCCCGTCGATCAGAGCACGCATAAAGGAGGGATCCTCATCATCATCAAGTCCGGCTCCTCACAGGCCGCGCCATCGTCTGCATTTCCAAAAGGGTCTGGTGGGTGTCCCGAACACCATCTCGTAACGTGGGAGTGAGTAATTAACTCAGTGGGAGAATAGAGCAAAGATTAGCATGTTATCAAATCAGTCACGCGTTAATAGCAAAGCAAACAATCAAAATTCCTAGATCTGTTGTTAATGTATGCATGAAATGACATGATGGATGCCCTCACCGACATACTCCCTCATGCGGCACCATCTGCTTCCGCAGCATGCTTTCTTCCCGCAGTGCTCCACATCTTCCAGGCACATCCAATGCGATATGGATAATGATTACTGAGTTGTTATTAGTCCTTTTCATAAAGCAGGATTGGGAAACTAGGGTACCTTGCTTATATCAATCCCAACACAGATCCTGTCTAGGGTCGTCACTCCTAGTAATCTCATATGATGTTATATTTATAGGTCGCTGCAAGGGCTATCAGGGTTGTTGCTCGTACTCATTGTACCTCTCCCCCATCACCTTATCAATACAGGCCTAATTATCCTTAAGACTGCATCAGGACTCGTCACCCCCATGCGGTGTCAGGATAAACTCAAGGTCACTACAAAGGGCTCATCACCTGATCAGTGTAGGCCGACAGCAAGAATATAGTGTCCCATACCACCATAATCTGCTCAGAGTAAGGTACTCACTGGTCACTACGAGGAGGTTTGTGGCCCCAGCGTAGGCCGACAGCTCGACCACGGTGTGCCATACCACCATCCCCGGCTCATGAGTCTTTATGGATCAAGGTATCATGGTTGATAGGATTTTCAATGGTAAGTTCAGTACCCTAGGTTCAAGCAGTTATGACTCATACATGGTGAACATGCAATGGCCACTCGGGTGACTTGACGGGCTCGACTAGTACGAGCGCATCTCAAGCTGAACGATATGAAGTGCATTAAACACTTCGTGTGGCCTAACCACTGTCGCCAACCCAAAACACGACTCGCGTTCATCGGCGCGTCCTTCATGGCAAAGAGAAACCAACCACGAATTCAATCCATTACCGACTTCCTGGACTAGGTCATAGCCCCAAGCATTTACATATCAACATCAGTACGCATATGAGAGTAATAGAAATGAATATAAACCATACAAGTATGTTAACACATGTTATAACATACAATGTAAGCAATCAACCAACACATGTATTCCATACATATAAGGAAATCAATTCATATAGCAAACATGTAGGAAATCATATACAACATCATGTGGATTGAGTATTCATTCTCAAAACTAATTTACAACATCATTTACTCAATACATACTAATACAAACATTTATACAAACACTTAGTCTACACACTTTAGTCTACGTAGTGTATGTCGACCCAAAGTGCGCATTAGGGCGAATCTCCTGGCCAAACAGATTATACAGGCATACATAATATCATAATATGATGAATTTACATGTCAAGCATTTCAGCAAAATACGGACGTATACAATATTTTCTATAAATGCCTAAAATGCCCTAAATCTCATATTTACCGTACGTTTACGAAACGAAAAATGAACAGCACATTGTATATGTCAAACGGCGTTGCCGTTGATAATCTACTATTAAACGACAGTGAAAGCTTTGAAATCAGTCAATCAAAGCATCTAAAATCCTCACCTTTTGCCCTAGACGTGTATCGTTTCGAACGGAATGAATACGCTTCGTCAACGGCGTAGCGGCGACCTAATACACAAGTTACATAAGCTACTTCGCTATTGAATCAAAGGAATCCCTAAATCAGCAAGTGGTTTAGGGTTTTTCTTACCTAGGAGTGCGTTGGAATCGCCGAGAAAGTGATTGGAGTACGGTGCTTCGATACGTGCAAACGCTGCAGCAAGTGGCGGGAATTCTTTCCTACACTCTCTCACAAACTCTCACTTTCTCTCTCTCTCAATCTAGGGTTTTATCCAAATTCGGATGGGAGAGATATGAGAGGGTTTCAAGCCCTTATATAGGCTAAAACTTCACCAAAACAGACTTGGGAACAAAGTATACTTGAGTTATAACCAAATCGGGACTTTTTCGATCCAAAAGAGTGTTTCGGGAGGTCCCCTGGCCAAACGCGGTCGGACTTAAGCTCATGGATACTGGATCTAGCACACATCAAGTTTTCAAACCGGTAGAGTTCCCAGTTCGCACGTGGCGGTCCAGTTTCAATTCAGCGGTCATCGGACCTAAATTAGGTCTACAAGTCTCATGATATGAAAGAGAAATTTTTTCTGATCCGAGGGTGTAATTTGGCTGAATTCTGACGGTCAGAACGCTTAATAATAACGCGCCAAGTCACGTGCCAGATTTGGATTAAAATTTTCAAATATAACCCATTTCTCACTCTCTTCACTCCGAGCTCAATGAAATAACCTCTAAACGTCGGTTGGGCTTGATTTTCAAAATGATTGTCAAGTCCAGCTAAGCGGTCATAACCGTCTAAAATTGTAGGTATCGGACTTTCGACGCGCGGTCTAGATCCAATACAAAGTTTCAAAGGGTTCCTGAGAGCAAACGGGTTTAGAGTTTGATCCTAGGTTTTAGGGTATTATAGTGTCATTGATTCTACAAGTTTTGGGTCTTGCAGAATGTATTTAAAGTGATCAGGGACAATTTCGCAGCTACTCTAGCATAGCGCTAGCTAACTTACGCTTAATTTCTAAAGGAATTAATCCTAAGTGATTTCTTTGGCTTTGGAAGTGGGTTCTGAGAGGTTACCAAGGTGTTATGGTTGACCCATTGCCTAAGGACGTCTAATCCCAGGTTGGCAAAAATCTGGGGTGTTACAATGGAACATCATTGTTAAACGGCCCGTTAATGCAAATCATATAACTCAATTCCAGATTATTCCTCTCCTCATCACTGTACAAAGGAAAAATATTTTGAAATGGGGCGGACCTGCATACCGATCCATTGGGCAGGCCATGTTTGCATGCATCACAGATGTCTCTCTAAATGACCTGACCTTCCCTATAGCCTTTAGAGAAGGCACATTTAAAATTGATAAATTTATGATTGCTGATCAATTATATGTAAGTATGAATGATGAAGGTATTCCTATAATGGTCCTAGCTAAGAGAATTTTTGAGTAAAAAAATGTATTTTGACTCGTAAGTTATGCAATATGGATACGGAATGGGTTCCTTGGAATGCATTCCAGGCCAATCAAATGTTCCCAGATACAGAGTGCTTCATCATATTTTTATTACTAATGTGTATCTCAGAACTGGTAACAAGGTTGAATTAACTTCTTTTATGGTCTGTATCCTTCATTCGGTAGTGTCTAGTACTCCTGTTTATCTTCCTTCCTTGATATGTTATATGGTCATTCAATTTAGACTTCATCCGGGTCACAATGATATTCCTTTTTCTTATCTGATGACCGCACTTTCCTTACATTGCAATGTGGTCATGCAACCTAGTGAAGCACCTATCACTCTTCTCCCTTTCAATAATTCAAACATTAACAAGATGAATTTGAAGCTAGTGGTTGGACAAACGGATGGGGAAGCTGAGGAAGCTAGAGAAGGAGATGACTTGCCCACTGACACAAATATGGATGATTTTTTTAATGAACTAGAAGAAGATGATCCTGAGGCTAATCCTGACTTTTAGCCTTCTGATTTTGATGAGCGCCTTCGCATTTTGGAAGAAAAGGTGGATAGTTTGCATGTATCCCACAAGTCACAATTTAAATATATGCAAAAATATCTTTATTGCATTAATAGGGGATTACATCAAATTGATCCATCTATTCCTCCACCTTCTTCATCTGGTTCTGATTAGTTTTATTTGGGCATGTACTAAATATTAATACTTTCCTTTGCTTGGTTGTTACTTAAACATGTTACTTTGATGATACTTTTCTTGGACATGTTATGTTTATTTGAGCTTGATTGATATATTTATAACTCCTAATGTTAAGTCTCTTTCTTACTCCTCTCTTTAATTTTTGTTTACTCAATCATCTATATATATCTTTTCTTCCTTTGTCATTTTGTGATAAAAAGGGGGAGAAATAGTGAGGTTTAATCAGTATAAGTGGTGTGATAATTTTTTTTATAATTTTTTAAAGATGATTGGTGGATGTGGTTGGTTGTAAAAATATGGAAGTGATATATATGTATTTGCTTAAAACTGGTACTCTACAATCATCCTTGCTCGGATTGAGGGGGAGTAATATCATTGTCTCTCGATGTTAATCTGGTGCATGATTCTTTAATTGGTTGGTTTTGTCACAAATTTGACAAAGGGGGAGATTGTAAGTGTTGTATTGTAAATGTACCATGTTTTGTCAAATTTTAGTGTGCCAAACCACTCTATAATCACGGACTCATTTTGATAGATGGAAAGTTCACCTTCATTCAAAGTTTTTTATCAAGCTGTCTACCTCAACATCTAGAGAGTAGTCAACTTCAAGATAGTGTGCATCCCTCAAGAACTCAAGCTCAAGTAATTTACTCAAGTTAAAGCTTATGTACTCATACCTCAAGTTGGAACTCAAGCTCACTAGGACACAAGCTCAAGCTCATGTTCGAATATACAAGGATAAGCTTCATGTACTTTAAGATAAACTATCAACCAAAGTGGATGATGTTTCAATTTTCTATATTCACCTATAAGGTATGAATGACCCCAGATTGACCATAGGTTAGGTCATATTGATTGCATATTTAATTTGGGTCATTATATAACTTTATAAGCCTTTTCTCAACTAGTCCGAGCTATTGTTTGACTAGTCTAGGCATTGGCTCACTAGTCTAGGGATTTTCTAGACTAGTCCAAGAATTGTTGAGGATTTTCAGGAATTTCTGGTGAAGGTTTGACCAGTCGAGCATCCTGCTTGACCAGTCATGGAGACTAGTTCGACCAGTTGAGCAGGGCTTGACTCGAACTCCAACAATGAGATTTTTATTCACTCGACCAGTCGAGCAGGCCACTCAATCAGTCGAGCAAGTCACTTGACCAATCGAGAAACTTTTTTTTTCTAATCATGCCAAAAAATTTAAAAATTGGTTTTTTCTCGACCAGTTGAGCCAAATCTTAGACTAGTTAAGAAACCCGATCTTCAGCCTATAAATTGAGGACATTTCTCACAGATTTCAATTCATTCCATTCCAAATCAAGTCATTACTCTGCGAGATAAATCCCCACTATTGTGAAGCTACTGGTTAGTAATTTTAGATTCTTTTATAGTTTTTCTATTTGATTTTGTTGATCTACTTGTTCAAATCTATTTTATTAAAAGGGAACTTTGTTTTACCCTTTAAGATCTAAAATCAAATTCAAGTTAGCCCTAGGCTGATTTAATTTAAAATTCATCTAGCCCTAGAACCCTTCCTCTTGTGAGATTGAACATTGAACATCTACATCTACAAAGAATCAGTTTTATCGGGCGACAATGAAGAAGAATCTTGAAATAAGTATTATTTCAATTTTCTGTATTTTTGGTTTGTGAGGTTTAGCTAGGAAAATCTCATCTTTTGGTTTTGTCTGAGATCAACCAAGAAAATCTCAGAGTGGGGTTTTTGTAATTGTGTAAGCCCATTTGAAAAACATAAATGTGAAGGTTTTAAGGTGAACCTTGGAAAACCTTATTTCATAGTGAATGTCAGTGTCCCGTGGGTGTGGATATTGGGAGCGGAGTAGTTGTGTGGCTATTTTCAAACAGTTAGTGTACACACACGAACCAATATAATTCTTGGAGTTTGGATGATGATGATGGTACATGTGCTATGGTGAATGTTGTAATTTACTTTATGCACTTGTAGTGAATGTTGTAATAACTTAGTTTATTTCCTTTGCCTCTTTATTGGTTTGAGTTTTTGATACTTACCAATGTTCTAGTAAGGTTGTCTTACCGTAAGCCCTTGGTTTCTGGGGTTAGGTTGTCCTTAGAATCAAGTTTGTATCAATCTCTCAAGATTAGTGCATTTGAGGTTGTAATTTATTTGTGTTATCATATTATTTGTGCTATGTGTCTTAATTTGCTGCATTTATTTTTATTTGGCATAGTCCTATTCACCCCCCCCCCCCCCCCCTTCTCCCCCCCAAATGTCTAAGACTTAGAGCTCACCCTTTTCATGACAACTATCGTATATTGTTGTATTCATGCCCTTAATGTCGTAGAATAACAATGACGGGCCTTGTGTTGGTCGCCTCGGACCTTCTTGACAGCATTCTCGGTTGGGAATTTCTTGATAAGGTGGCAAGTCAACACAGCTGCCCTCTTGATGTTAAGGGATGGCCATCCTAGGATGATGTTGTAGATGGAAGGGCAGTCAACTACAAGAAAGTCGATCATCACAATCATCTAGTTGTAACCTTCCCCCTATGGTCATGGGCAATAGTATACTCCCTTTGAAGGTAACTTTCTCCCTTACGAATCTAAGCTGGGGAGTTTGAATGGGATGTAGTGTCACACCCAAAACTCAGAAATCTGGCTCACAAAATTCTTGATCGTCGAACCCGGTGTCGACAGCCTCCGTAGTACCCCATTCTCGACTCCCAGCACCCATACACCAGATTCTGATCTTGGGATCCTACGAGGAGGATTTTTAATGTACATTTACCTCATAAGAAGCATAACCACAAGTTTACCCAAATCACAAAGGCAACAACATCATCACATATCCACTAATATAATAGTTGAATACAGTGCTGAAAGGAAAATACATATATCAATAATCAAAGCTCCAAAAGACAGCTACACTCTCCAAGCTCATTATTGCTACAACCTAACACCGCCTGCACGCATCTATCATGCATAAGCTTATAAAAATCTTAATGGGTGGTGTAAGTGTGTGTGTAAGGTAAGTGTTAAGTATGCAGTATCAGAGCAATGTGGAAACATAGTAAGGTAAATATCATATACTAAGGATGCAATGCAATATGCAAATCCTGATGAGTCCACGAACACCATCGCCTCATCTAGGTTATATAAATGCAGAAACATAGTACACCAAATGCTATGTGCCGAGGATGCAATGCAGTATGCAGTGCAAATGAAATGACCAAGTTGGAGTGTGAAGTCGGGATGATAGTATGTAGTATCACAGGCTATGGGGTCCATTACAAGGGACTTCTATCCAAACTAGTCTCATACTTAAATTTAGATAGCCAGACTCAATGTGGTAAACTCCTGATCTCAAGTTGGTCATGTGCCCCAACCGAAATCCTAGCCATTGTGAAGGAACACATAACAATTAGTTATGCACCACCAGCCCAAGTGGATAGTGAATGAATGAATGAATGAGTAAAATGATGAGTATACAACTCCTACTCAATAAGTCCACATATCAGTACTGTACATCTCTAGGATCATCACCGGGGTCTAGTACACTCAACGCCACCTTCCGCCCCATCAAGCGCACACTAGGTAAGTGGAATAGACCTCACTATCTGCCTGGCTAATAGTCAGTCAATATCTACCCGACACATCAATAGCGGACCCATTTACAAGCTGGGAAAACTTAGCCTAGCTATGCCTACTCCCTCAGGCGAGTAAGGCTACACCCCCTTCCAACCAACCATGACACTGTAGAAGACTCAGCCTACTAGTATTCAGCACTTGGGCGCTCATGTATCCACTTGGTCTAGACGTTGGAGTGTCTCCTAGGCATGAAGGTTTAGGGACTTTCACCTAAGGACATCTATAGCACCTCATGTAGAAAAAGATTTTTGGTGTCCCATCTAGCCATCCATGATATGCCTGTGGAGGCTACGACCCTGATATCGCTTGGGCATACGGTGGTCATATCATAAAATATGAGATGCATGAATCATACCATCCGGTCATGCATTAAACCTGCGCATACTACGCGATTATGTGGGGCAACTCCGTCTCTCAGGGAGTCCCATAATAATCTTCCCAATGACATGTGATATGATCAATTACTCATACATATGATGCGTATGGGCATGAATCATGATGCTATGCTGTCACATACTCATAATCGATATAGATAACCAGCATCGATAATCGGCCTATATGCAAGGCGGGGTTCATAGATGAACAGCCAATCTAAACCATAATATAAAGATCAGCCCTCTGCTGTGGATATACCAAATCCGGTAGCACATAGCCATCTCTTTATGGCGATGATGGACCATGCAACATCAATAGGGTCTGATGATTTCGATTAATCCACTTAGAGAATGATGAGAATGGGCCTAACAAGGCCTAAGGAAAGGTCGCAATGTGGACATTTAACCATCATTGCCCATTAATGTGAACATTAAACCAACATTGTTCCCAAGGAGTGGCCCACATGGAGACTAACATATAGTGGGCACATGGCCTCACATAAGGGCCCAATACACATCCCATTGGGCCTCACACGTCATAATGGGCCTCTTCATATGGGCCATATTTACATCACATTGGGCCGCACATATGGACCACACATATATCATATCAGGCCTCACTCATGGGCCACATACACATCATAATGGACCTCATCATATGAGCCATATATACAACACATTAGGCATGACATCTGAGCCTCAAATACATCTTAATGGGCCTCACACCTAGGCCTTAAACATCACATCGGGTCTCATTAAATGGGCCGCATAAGTGGACAACATAGATGAAATACTTATAACATGGTGGGCCCTGCGATTCCACAGCAGGTGTGCCCACCATTCATGGCTGGACAGGATGGATAAAACACATATTGTAGCGAGCCCCACCTATATGGATGGCGTGGATATAAACCACATATATCATGTGGGACCCACATCCCTGGATGGTGAGGATGAATCCGTTACATCAGGGTGCCACGACATCTAGACAGTGCTGATCAAACACAAACATCATGGTGAGGCCCCACATCCAAGATCTGGACGGGCGGATGGATAGCATGCTTACAACATACATCAAGGTGGGCCCAAATAGTGCAGATGGGCCCAGCTCATGTAGCAAGTAGGCCTTGCGTGTATGACAAGTGGGCCTACCCTAGCGAAATGGATAGACAGCGAGGATAAAACACATGTCACTGAGGTTTCTAGCGTCTAGACAGCTGGATGGTGAGGATAAAGTAGATGGACAATGTGGGTATAAAACAGATACATTTGGTGGGTGAAACAGATGGATGGATGGCATGGATGAAATCCATACATCAGGTGGGTCACGTCCAAATGGAAAAATGGTGTAGATAAAACACTACATCAAGGTGGGCCGCTGCAGCTACTGGATAGATGGTCTAGTAGCGTTCCACCCATTAGAACAGTGTGGATCAACGCATACATCATGGGCAGGCCCCACCGTCCACGTGGACAGTGAGGATACAACACTTACATCACATCGGGGGGCCCATAGAACATTCTGACATAATAAGTAACTATATAGATGGTGAGAGGTACACTAGCCATCCCAATTGTGGGGTGGGTCCCACCGTCCAAGCAAGAGACGGTGGATAAAACACATACATCACATGAGCTCCACACCTGCACTATCCAAATGGACGGTGTGGATATAGAACATATACATCAAGGTGGGTCTATTGCATCACAAGGTGGGCCTAATGGAATAGCCCAAAATCCAGGAAAAATGGATGGGCAACCTGGATATACAACGCATACATCGGGGTGGGCCGCTGCCCTGGACGCTGTGAGTATACAACACATATATTGTGGTGGCCCCACATCCCATGGAGGTGCAGATAAAACATGTGCATCATGATGGGCCCACATCTAGCCCATTTGAATGGACGAGATGGATAAAACACATACATCGCGGTGGAGTCCCATGGAGGGACGGCATGTGTAACATATACCTCAAGGTGGGCCCCGCACGTCCAACCAATAGATGGACGGTGTGACACAAAACACATACATCAAGGTGGGACCACACTTGTGGCCCACCAGTGTTTTGAATTAAACTGACAATTGTATCATCCCACAGTCCAGGCCTGCTGGACAACGAGGATGTAACGCTCATTAGGTGGGTCCCACAAATGGGCGGTGTTGATAAAATATTTACATTAAGTGGGGGCCCACCGTAATGTTTATTTTCCATCTAATCTGTTTATAAGGTCATAAGGACTTGAATTAAGAGGAAAAATAAATTTCATATTTATCCAAAACTTCTGTGACCCAAAAAGGGTTTCAATGGTAGATGTTCAATCCCTTACTACTTTGTAACATGGACCACCTGAGTTTCGTATACAACCAATTTTTTGGGGGAACCCATTTCTTAAGGGGACCCATCAAATGCACAGTGTAGATGACCAAGTTACATCATGGTGGGGCCTATGGTGGGGCCCATGGTCCCTGCCTATATTCTAAGCACAGAATGCTTCTTGTTACAGTGTCCTCTAGACACTGGCGTGTATATTTAATTATTATTATTATTATTATTATTATTATTATTATTATTATTATTATTATTATTATTATTTTCTGATGGATTTTCATAGGTGGGGGCCACATTAGGATAATCTAGTCCGTGTACTGGGTTCTCTAGCTTAAGACGGGTCCAATGAGCACAATATTCAACATGTTTTAAAGTGTGAAAACATTACAGTGGGCCCTAACAGATTTTAACGATAAATATAATTATTTTCTATGATGTGGCCCGCCAGAGATTCTGATTAGCTTCATTTTTTAACTTGTAACGCCCTGAAAATCGAGGGTCGAGCAGAAGCTCAGCTCCCGAGTTCTAATACATCACTTAAGCAACATCGATAATGATGATTGAATGTTGTTCATATTAATGCATTAAACATGAGTGTGATTAGACCAAAACAACATATCATACTCCAGAGACAGTTAAATTTTACAAGTGGAAGACTGTGATAGATATATAAAATATATAAACTGTTCTAGGTCTCCAAAGTGTGAACATGTTACCAGGTTAAATATATACATGTATACTCAAAAAATGAATAAGATAAATATACATGGGTGTTCCAAAGGTGCAAACTAACAATTGTAAAGGCATCTAATCAGCATCCTTGTAACCCCGTTGATCAAAACATGGTCTACAAAGACCCGCCTGATAGCTGCATATAGGAGAAACCCTCCTCATCATCATAAAAGTTTGGCTCTGCTTCGTAAGCATCACCATCATCTGAAACTAAAAAGGGGACTGGTAGGTGTTGCAAACACCGTCCCGTAACGTAGGAGTGAGTGATCAACTCAATGGAACTATACAATAAAGGTTAACATGTTATCAATTCAGTCAAGCAGTAATGATAAAGAAGATATATCAGACATTCCTAGATACTCTTATTAATGTAAGGATGAAATGTTTTCATGATGCATGCCTTCGCCTACACTCCCTCGTGTGACACCATCTTACGTTGGCGGCATGCTTTCTTCCCTCTGTGCTCTTCAACCCGGAGCACATGCAGTGCAATGTTATGAGTATGATTACCAAGTTATTATTAATCCTTTTTCATACAGCAGGATTGGGAAGCTAAGGTACCTCCCTTATATCAATACCCAAACAATGATCCATTCTAAGGTCATTAGTCCTAGACAATCTCATACGATATTATAGTTCTAGATCGCTGTAAAGGGCTCGTCACCAATCAATACAGGTCTAGTTATATCATATATACTATAATAAGGCTCGTCGCCCCAATGCAGTTTCAGGATATACTCGAGGTCACTACAAAGGGCTCGTCACCAATCAGAGTAGGCCAACAGCTCGAATATAGTGTCTCATACCACTATAACTAAATCACGAGTTTAAGTTGCTCACTGGTCACTATGGAGAGGCTCGTCGCCCCAGCATAGGCCGACAGCTCGACTACGGTGTCCCATACTACCATGTCCAACTCATGATTCTTAGCGGATCGAGGTACTAAGGTTAGAGGGGATTTTCACTGGTAAGTTTGGTACCTTAGGTTCAAGCAATAGCGTCCAAACATGGTGAACATACATCGATCAATTAGGTTAGTTGATAAGCTTAACTAGGCTAAGCGCACATTGAGTTAATCGACATAGAATGCATAAGCACTCCCTGTGGCCTAACCACCGTCGAATGTCCCAAGTACAACTCTTTAACACCGTAGATTTTTGCCTACCAGGAATTTGGATCCTTAAGCGATGGGTCAACCATAACACCTTAGTAACCTCTAAGAACCCAATTCCAAAGCCAAAGAAATCACTTAGGATTAATTCCTTTAGAAATTAAGTGTAAGTTAGCTAGCGCTACGCTAGAGTAGCTGCGAAATTGTCCCGGATCACTTTAAATACGTTCTACAAGATCCAAAACTTGTAGAAACAAGGACGCTACAATACCCTAAAATTCAGGATCGAACTCTAAACCCGTTTGCTCTCAGGAACCCTTTGAAACTTTATATTGGATCTAGACCGCGTGTCGAAAGTACGATACCGACAATCTTAGACCATTATGACCGCTTAGCTGGACTTGACAATCGTTTCGAAAATCAAGGCCAACTGACGTTTAGAGGCTATTTCATTGAGCCTGGAGTGAAGAGAGTGAGAAAAGGGTTAGATTTGGAAATTTTAATTCAAATCTGGCACGTGACTTGGCGCGTTATTATTAAGCGTTCTGACCGTCAGAATTCAGCCAAATTACACCCTCGGATCAGGAAAAATTTCTCTTTTATATCATGAGACTTGTAGACCTGATCTAGGTGCGATACCGCTGAACTGAAATTGGACCGCCACGTGCGATCTGCGAACTCTTCCAGTCTGAAAACTTGATGTGTGCTAGATCCAGTATGCAAGAGCTTAAGTCCGACCGCGTTCGGCCAGGGGACCTCCCGAAATGCTCTTTTGGATCGAAACAGTCTAGATTTGGTTATACCTCAATTGAGCTTTGTTCTCAAGCCTAATTTGGGAAGGTTTTACCCTATATAAGGGCTTTAAACCCTCTCACAACCCTCCCATCGGAATTTGCTTGAAACCCTAGGAAAAGAGAGAGAGAAAGTGAGAGATTGTGAGAGAGTGTGGGAGAGATTCTCCTGCCACCTGCACCAGCTTTTGCACGTGCCAAAGCACCTCACTCCAATCACTTTCCCGGCGATTTCAACGCACTCCTAGGTAAGAAAAACCCTAACTACTTGGTGTTTTGGGGTTTCCTTCGATTCATTAACGATGTAGCTTATGTATCTTATGCATTAGATCACCTTTACGCCGTTGACGAAGCGTTGATGTTCGATTCGAATCGATACACTTCTACGACACAAGGTGAGGATTTTAAACGCTTTGATTGACTGATTTCAAAGCATTCAATGTCGTTTAATAGTAGATTATCGATGACAACACCGTTTGACATGTAAAACATGCTGTCCGTTTTCCATTTCGTATACTGTAACACCCCGAATTTTGGCTAATCTGAGATTTGACGTCCTTAGGCAATGGGTCAATTGAAACACCTGGAAAATTGCTTAGAACCCAATTCCATAGCCAAAGAAACCACTTAGAATCAATTCCTTTAGAAAATATGACTAAGTTAGCTAGTGCAACGTTAGAATAGCTGGGAAATGGTCCCTGATCGCTTTAAATACGTTCTACAAGGCCCAAAGCGAGTGGAACCAAGGGTGCTATAATGCTCTAAAGCCTCGAATCAAACTCTAAACCGGTTTGTTCTCTGGACCACTTTGAATCTTTGTATTGGATCTAGACCGCACGTTGAAAGTCCGATACCTCCTATCTTAGACCGTTAGGACCGTCTAGCTGGACTTGACACTCATTCCAAAAATCAAGTCAAACCGATGATCACAGGCTATTTCATTGAGCCCGGACCGAAGAGAGTGTGAATAGGGACATAGTTGGAATTTCAAATTCAAATCTGGCACACAAATTTGACGCATCAGTATTAAGCATTCTGACCGTCAGAATACAGCCAAATTACACCCTTGGATCAGGAAAAATTTCTATTACATATCACGAGACTTATAGGCCTGATCTTGGTGCGGTGACCGTTAAACTGAAACTGGGCCGCCACGTGCGATCTGGGAACCCTACCGGCCTGAAATCTGGATGCGTGCTAGATCCAGTATGCACGAGCTTAAGTCCGACCGCATTTGGCCAGGGGACCTCCAGAAATGCCCTTTTGGACCGAAACGGCCCCGATTTGGTTAGGCACCAAGTAAACATTGTTCCCAAGCCTATTTTGGGCATGTTGTTGGCTATAAAAGGGGTTGAAACCCTCACTCCTCTCTCCCATCCGAATTTGAGAGAAGCCCTAGCTTGGGAGAGAGAAAAAGGTGGGAGATTGTGAGAGTGTGGGAGAGTTCTTCCTGCCACTTGTACTACGCGTTGCACGTGCTTAAGCAACACACCTCTACCGCTTTCCCGGTGATTCCACCGCGATCCTAGGTAAGTAAAAACCCTAAATAGTTGTTGATTTGAGTCTCCCTTGTTTCCATAGCGATGTAGCTTATGGATCTTGTGTATTAGGCTCCTTACTCGCCGTAGACGAAGCGTATACGCTCCGTTTCAATTCCCGAGTCTACAAGACATAAGGTGCGGATATTAGACGCTTTGATTGACTGTTTCCAAAGCTTTCAATGTCGTTTAATAGTAGATTCTTGACGGCATCGCCGTTTGACATGTACAAAATGCTCTCTGTTTCCCGTTTCGTAAGCTAACGAAGAATATGAGAATTAGGGCATTTTAGTCATTTGTAGGAAGTACTGTTTACATTCATATTTTGCTGATGTGATTGACATGGTTTGTTGTCGCATTAGGAAGTTAGGAATGCGTGTATAATTAGTTTGGCGAAGAGATTCGCCTAGTTGCGCACTTTGGGTCGACATACTATATGTAGACTTAAGTGTGTAGTGTATGTGTTTGTATAAATGCTTGTATTAGTATGTATTGAATTAAATGATGTTATGTAGTGGTTTGAGAATGATTTCTTGATTAATATGCTGACCTAAATGATTTCCTACATGTTGACCATATGCATGATTCCATTACATGCATGGAATGTATGTGCTTGAAGATTTGCTTAAGTTGAATGTTATAACATGTGTTAACATGCTCACATGATTGTATTTCAATTCCAAAACCTTCGCATATATTGTTAATGTGATTTCATAGATGTGTGGGACTAGACTTAGTCCAGGCAGTCGGTAACCGAGCGAATTCATGGCTGACTGGTCATAGCCACGAACGACGCGTCGATGAACGTGATTCGTGTTTAGAGTTGGCGGCAGTGGTTAGGCCACGCGAAGTGTTTTATGCACTTCATGTCGTTCGACTTGAGATGCGATCGCGCTAGTCGAGCCCGTCAAGTAACCCGACTGGCCGATGTATGTTCACCTTGTATGAGTCATAACTGCTTGAACCTAGGGTACTGAACTTACCATTGTAAACCCTGTTAACCATGGTACCTTGATCCACGAAGACTCATGAGCCGGGCATGGTGGTATGGGACACCGTGGTCGAGCTGTCGGCCTACGCTGGGGCCACAAACCTCCCCGTAGTGACCAGTGAGCACCTAAACTCGTGAGCAGATTATGGTGGTATGGGACACTATATTCTAGCTGTCGGCCTACACTGATCAGGCGACGAGCCCTTTGTAGTGACCGCGAGCGTATTCTGAGTCCACGGGAGGCGACGACCCTTCCGTGCAGTAGAGTACAGTAGGCCTGTATTGATAAGGTGATGGGGGAGCGGAGCAACGAGTGCGTGCAACAGCCCTGGCAGCCCTTGCAGCGACCTACGAAATGTACATCGTATGAGATTACTAGGAGTGACGACCCTAGACAGGATCCGTGTTGGGATTGATACAAGGGAAGTACCTTAGTTTCCCAATCCTGCTGTTTGAATGGACTAATAACAACTCGGTAATCATATCACCATAGCATTGCATGTGCCTGGAAGATGTGGAGCACTCTAGGGAGTGTGGCATTCCGCGGTCGTAAGATGTTGCCGTATGAGGGTGATCGTCGGTGAGGGCATACATCACGTCATGTCATAAATGCATTAACAACAGTATTAGGATTGTTTGATTTACTGCTTTACTATTATCGCATGATTGATTTGATAACATGTTAATCTTTGCTCTATTATTCCACTGAGTTAGCTACTCACTCCCACGTTACGGGACGGTGTTCCGGACACCCACCAGACCTTTTTGTGATTGCAGATGATGGCGCGGCCTATGAGGCGGAGCTGGACTTGATGATGATGAGGAGGATCCCTCCTTTATGCGTGTTCTGATTGACGGGATTACAGGGGGGTTGCTTAAATACCTTGACACTTGTCATTTTATATTTTTAGAGCACTCATGTATATTCTTTTGGTTACTTTTGAAGAATATGTATGTATATAACCTGGTAACATGTTCACACTCTGGAGACATACAATGGTTTATATATGTTATACATACTATTACAGACTTCCGCTGGTTAATTTAACTGTCTCTGGAGTATGATATGCTGTTCTGGCTTAATTTCACTCATGTTTAATACATTATCACAGACAACATTCAAACATACATATCTATGTTGCATGAATAACATTTTGGAACTCGGGAGTTGGGTTTTTGCTCGACCCCCCGATTTTCGGGATGTTACAGATGGTATCAGAGCATGATTTGGATTAAACCGGGCCTGGGTTATGGTCACGCGACGTACGCTGTCGCTTCCCTTGACTTAGGTGGGTGCGAGAAGGGTCTAGAAACACTTCTAGGAGCGCAGATTCGCCGATAGGCGGAGTCTATTAGGATCGATCGCAAGATCGAGTCTGTAACGTATCTCGGGTCGCATAAAGCAAACCGAATCACTTCTAAGCTGTAGGGAGTCAGGTTGAGATGACCTATGAGCAGTTTTAAACCCGTTAATGTGAATCCTTGGGCCGTGGGACAACCACGACCCATGTATTCAATCGCCAGGGCTTAAAAACCCCGTTTCACCAAAAATCTTCAAAATTCCTCCTCTAAGCACTCCAATCTTCATTTCTTTCTTATCCATTTCATATTAGGCATCAAACCTAATAAGAAAATAACATAAATTAGTACTTTCACAAAATTTTACAGTGAATAGTAAAATTTCATGAAAAATGACCATAAGGCCATTCTAACTTCACTTTCTTTAGTAACTAAGGATCTAAATAGATGTACTGGCTCCTTCTACCCCAAATTCATATGCTGCATCATATGATTTGGTATTCGGGATTGCGAGGTGGACCCGGAGAGGCCCGAACACATATTTGGGCCCATACAGATCAAAGTACAATGAACCAGGGGGTGGGCCATATATTTTTGGACCCCTGGGATCATGGGGGACCAGACCCATGTGGTCCCACCGGCCAACTTGGAAGTTGGCCGGCGATGCCATCGCCGGTCGGGCGATGCATCGCCGACCGGTGGGGCCCACTTGCAGTGATTTTTGGGCGCACGCCCTATTTTGGGTCATGTACCCCTCCCATGTAGGTCCCGTCCATAGAAAACCCCAAATAGGGGTACTTCCTTCACAAACAGCCCCTTCCCTAGCCCCATTTTCGTTTTTCAGCAACTATCACCAAAAATTGTGGTTCCAAACCACCCCTAGATCCATCTTTGGCCAAAAAAGACCACCCTCCATCATTCCTTTGAAGTTGGGAGCCCTCCCTCTTGAAGGTTTCGTCCGTTGGAGCTCCTAAAACCCCCAAATCGAGCCGAATTCGTGAGGTGCTCCATTCCCCTTTTTCGTTTTCATTTCTTTCTGAAAATACATCCTAGGGGAGCTTGAAGCATCCCTCTACAATGCCTAGATCTCCCTTTTCTATTTTGGTTAGCCATTTCCTTGCATTTCTCCCATTTTTCATTGCTATTGTTAAGCTATTTTAGCCTTTTTCTCCTTTTCCACCATCCTCCTTCTCATGTCCCTTTTATTGGAGACTTTACCCTCTTTTTGGGTCTTAGAATCGTGCTAACCTCAAATCCCATTTCTCAACTTTCTCCGTGTGAGAAGTAGTGAAAATACTTGGCCGAGAGAGCTCTAGTGAGCAACAGACAGTATTAGACTCGACAGGAATAAAGAAGGTAAGTCGGGACTGTGGTAAAGTCCTTTGGTAGAGTTAGGCATCTATGCCTTTGCCCTGTAGATTGTTTGATTTTTGTTTTAAGGGTTTCTGTGTTTTATTGTTATTGGGTCTAGTGATGTCACTGGTAGACAATGTGTTGTGTCAGTGGTTTGGGCTTAGCATAGCCGAATGCATCTCTGTCATAATCCATGTGGAACTTTATTCCACATATTGTGACGAAATTTGGTTAGATGGAATACATGCCGTTTCATTTCGCTGTCAGGTATGGTCCCTAGATTGGGAGTATTATAACTCTCGGGATTCAGCCTACAAATTAGATTTTTATCCCACCCCACCCTCCAACCAAGCATGCCACTCCCTATCCCGCTATGGGACTAGGAATGCGGTTCCATTTAAGACAACTAAGCGCTACCGGCTACATAGGCCCTAGGCGTTTTTGGATCTAGTGTTAGCACTCCTAGATTTGAAGGATCTGACGACATAAGAAATCCAATTCCAGTTAGACAAATCTTGACCCTAAGCGATAGAAGAATTCCCTGTAGTAGAAATGGAATAGAAAGCCATTTACTGTATAATCTTAGGCTTTGGATTATAGCTACAGAGTTACAGACTAGGCTACTAGTTGTCTTAGGCAGTGTAAGGCCTATATATGCTAAGGAATGATAGGTTAGATTTGGTTGGAATGGGACTCCCTTCCTTCGGTAGATTCCTTTATGGCTTATAGACTTCTGTTGTTGCCCATAGGAAGGAACCATACACTCTAAGGGAACATTTATAACTCCCTCAGATTGAACTTAGAATGTACTAGCACACCCCTTAGAATTGCCTTCCCCAAGGACTTATTGCATTCGAGAACGCAGAGTAAAGGAACTACATGTAAGCGATGTATTCGCGGTTTGAGTCGATTTCTTACTCCTAGTGGTTACCAATGAATCCAATGCTCTGATCAAGCAGAGGATCGGCATCGACTTGGATTAAGAACTGATACAACGCATTTTCTGTCCTGATTAGACAGAAGGTTCAACGTATCCGGCTTAGACCCACTATACAACCTTTCTTCTGTGATGGCCCAACCATCTACAACTAAACAGGATCACATTGTCTTTGGGAAATGGCGAGGACTTAAAGCCAGTAGAGAATTAGACATCTTGCCACCAACTCATACCTGCCCCTGAATTCAATCATAATAGAGGTTAGGCTCATCTCTATGATCATAGGTACCAATGCCATAGAACGCATCATTAGCAAGGAAGACCATATAGAGAAAGGCTGTTTCCATTTTAGGTTAAGGATAGCCCCTAAGTTACACCTCGTTCCGATATACGGAGCGATGCATAGATTCTTGAATTTAAGTAAAACCAAGTTTTAAGGGGGGTAGAACGTATGGAGTCCAATCCGGTTAGGTTAGTCAACGCTCCCGTTCGATCAGTGTGGCGCAGCGGAAGAGTGGTTGGCCTCTTTCCCACTGGCCCAGGATCGAAACATTTGATTTAGGTTATATGTACGATTAGGTTATTAAATAGGATTTGAACCTTCCTTAGAGAAAGTACTCCTTGCCCTTCGCCAATGTCGGGGACGACATTGTGTTTTAAGGGGGGTAGATTGTAACACCCCGAATTTTGGCTAATCTGAGATTTGACGTCCTTAGGCAATGGGTCAATTGAAACACCTGGAAAATTGCTTAGAACCCAATTCCATAGCCAAAGAAACCACTTAGAATCAATTCCTTTAGAAAATATGACTAAGTTAGCTAGTGCAACGTTAGAATAGCTGGGAAATGGTCCCTGATCGCTTTAAATACGTTCTACAAGGCCCAAAGCGAGTGGAACCAAGGGTGCTATAATGCTCTAAAGCCTCGAATCAAACTCTAAACCGGTTTGTTCTCTGGACCACTTTGAATCTTTGTATTGGATCTAGACCGCACGTTGAAAGTCCGATACCTCCTATCTTAGACCGTTAGGACCGTCTAGCTGGACTTGACACTCATTCCAAAAATCAAGTCAAACCGATGATCACAGGCTATTTCATTGAGCCCGGACCGAAGAGAGTGTGAATAGGGACATAGTTGGAATTTCAAATTCAAATCTGGCACACAAATTTGACGCATCAGTATTAAGCATTCTGACCGTCAGAATACAGCCAAATTACACCCTTGGATCAGGAAAAATTTCTATTACATATCACGAGACTTATAGGCCTGATCTTGGTGCGGTGACCGTTAAACTGAAACTGGGCCGCCACGTGCGATCTGGGAACCCTACCGGCCTGAAATCTGGATGCGTGCTAGATCCAGTATGCACGAGCTTAAGTCCGACCGCATTTGGCCAGGGGACCTCCAGAAATGCCCTTTTGGACCGAAACGGCCCCGATTTGGTTAGGCACCAAGTAAACATTGTTCCCAAGCCTATTTTGGGCATGTTGTTGGCTATAAAAGGGGTTGAAACCCTCACTCCTCTCTCCCATCCGAATTTGAGAGAAGCCCTAGCTTGGGAGAGAGAAAAAGGTGGGAGATTGTGAGAGTGTGGGAGAGTTCTTCCTGCCACTTGTACTACGCGTTGCACGTGCTTAAGCAACACACCTCTACCGCTTTCCCGGTGATTCCACCGCGATCCTAGGTAAGTAAAAACCCTAAATAGTTGTTGATTTGAGTCTCCCTTGTTTCCATAGCGATGTAGCTTATGGATCTTGTGTATTAGGCTCCTTACTCGCCGTAGACGAAGCGTATACGCTCCGTTTCAATTCCCGAGTCTACAAGACATAAGGTGCGGATATTAGACGCTTTGATTGACTGTTTCCAAAGCTTTCAATGTCGTTTAATAGTAGATTCTTGACGGCATCGCCGTTTGACATGTACAAAATGCTCTCTGTTTCCCGTTTCGTAAGCTAACGAAGAATATGAGAATTAGGGCATTTTAGTCATTTGTAGGAAGTACTGTTTACATTCATATTTTGCTGATGTGATTGACATGGTTTGTTGTCGCATTAGGAAGTTAGGAATGCGTGTATAATTAGTTTGGCGAAGAGATTCGCCTAGTTGCGCACTTTGGGTCGACATACTATATGTAGACTTAAGTGTGTAGTGTATGTGTTTGTATAAATGCTTGTATTAGTATGTATTGAATTAAATGATGTTATGTAGTGGTTTGAGAATGATTTCTTGATTAATATGCTGACCTAAATGATTTCCTACATGTTGACCATATGCATGATTCCATTACATGCATGGAATGTATGTGCTTGAAGATTTGCTTAAGTTGAATGTTATAACATGTGTTAACATGCTCACATGATTGTATTTCAATTCCAAAACCTTCGCATATATTGTTAATGTGATTTCATAGATGTGTGGGACTAGACTTAGTCCAGGCAGTCGGTAACCGAGCGAATTCATGGCTGACTGGTCATAGCCACGAACGACGCGTCGATGAACGTGATTCGTGTTTAGAGTTGGCGGCAGTGGTTAGGCCACGCGAAGTGTTTTATGCACTTCATGTCGTTCGACTTGAGATGCGATCGCGCTAGTCGAGCCCGTCAAGTAACCCGACTGGCCGATGTATGTTCACCTTGTATGAGTCATAACTGCTTGAACCTAGGGTACTGAACTTACCATTGTAAACCCTGTTAACCATGGTACCTTGATCCACGAAGACTCATGAGCCGGGCATGGTGGTATGGGACACCGTGGTCGAGCTGTCGGCCTACGCTGGGGCCACAAACCTCCCCGTAGTGACCAGTGAGCACCTAAACTCGTGAGCAGATTATGGTGGTATGGGACACTATATTCTAGCTGTCGGCCTACACTGATCAGGCGACGAGCCCTTTGTAGTGACCGCGAGCGTATTCTGAGTCCACGGGAGGCGACGACCCTTCCGTGCAGTAGAGTACAGTAGGCCTGTATTGATAAGGTGATGGGGGAGCGGAGCAATGAGTGCGTGCAACAGCCCTGGCAGCCCTTGCAGCGACCTACGAAATGTACATCGTATGAGATTACTAGGAGTGACGACCCTAGACAGGATCCGTGTTGGGATTGATACAAGGGAAGTACCTTAGTTTCCCAATCCTGCTGTTTGAATGGACTAATAACAACTCGGTAATCATATCACCATAGCATTGCATGTGCCTGGAAGATGTGGAGCACTCTAGGGAGTGTGGCATGCCGCGGTCGTAAGATGTTGCCGTATGAGGGTGATCGTCGGTGAGGGCATACATCACGTCATGTCATAAATGCATTAACAACAGTATTAGGATTGTTTGATTTACTGCTTTACTATTATCGCATGATTGATTTGATAACATGTTAATCTTTGCTCTATTATTCCACTGAGTTAGCTACTCACTCCCACGTTACGGGACGGTGTTCCGGACACCCACCAGACCTTTTTGTGATTGCAGATGATGGCGCGGCCTATGAGGCGGAGCTGGACTTGATGATGATGAGGAGGATCCCTCCTTTATGCGTGTTCTGATTGACGGGATTACAGGGGGGTTGCTTAAATACCTTGACACTTGTCATTTTATATTTTTAGAGCACTCATGTATATTCTTTTGGTTACTTTTGAAGAATACATGTATGTATATAACCTGGTAACATGTTCACACTCTGGAGACATACAATGGTTTATATATGTTATACATACTATTACAGACTTCCGCTGGTTAATTTAACTGTCTCTGGAGTATGATATGCTGTTCTGGCTTAATTTCACTCATGTTTAATACATTATCACAGACAACATTCAAACATACATATCTATGTTGCATGAATAACATTTTGGAACTCGGGAGTTGGGTTTTTGCTCGACCCCCCGATTTTCGGGATGTTACATATACGTACGGGAAATATGAGATTTAGGGCATTTTGGGTATTTGTAGGAAATACAGTATACGTCCGTATTTTGCTGAAATAATTTCTATTGCTATTTATCGTGTTAGAATATTAGGAATACGTGCATAATTGGTTTGGCGAAGAGATTCGCCCTTAAGCGCACTTTGAGTCGACATACGCTATGTAGACTAAAGTGTGTAGTCTAAGTGTTTGTATAAATGTTTGTATTAGTATGTATTGAGTAAATGGTGTTGTGTATGAGTTTTGAGATTGAATTCTCAAGTAATATGCTGATGCAAACAATTTCCATCATGTTGGCTATATGTATTGATTTCATTGTTTATATGAAATGCATGTGTGGGATTATTTACTTAAGTTGTATGTTATAACACGTGTCAACATGCTTGTATTATTTATATTCATTTCTACTACTCTCATATGCTTACTGATGTTGTTTACAAATGTTTGGGGCTATGACCTAGTCCAGGCAGTCGGTAATGGATCGAATTCGTGGTTGGTTTCTATTTGCCACGAAGGACGCGTTGATGAACGCGAGTCGTGTTTTGGGTTGGCGGCAGTGGTTAGGCCACACGAAGCATTTCATGCACTTCATGTCGTTCAGCTTGAGATGCGCTCGCACTAGTCGAGCCCGTCATGTAACCCGACTGGCCATTGTTTGTTCACCCTGTATGAGTCATAACTGCTTGAACCTAGGGTACTGAACTTACCATTGGAAACCCTGCTAACCATGGTACCTTGATCCATAAAGACTCATAAGCCGGGCATGGTGGTATGGGACACCGTGGTCGAGCTGTCGGCCTACGCTGGGGCCACAAACCGCCCCATAGTGACCAGTGAGCATCCTACTCTGAGCAGATTATGGTGGTATGGGACACTATATTCTTGCTGTCGGCCTACACTGATTGGTGACGAGCCCTTTGTAGTGACCTTGAGTTTATCCTAACACAGCATGGGGGCGACGAGTCCTGATGCAGTCTTAAGGATAATTAGGCCTGTATTGATAAGGTGATGGGGGAGCGGTGCAATGAGTGCGAGCAACAGCCCTGACAGCCCTTGCAGCGACCTACAAATGTAACATTGTATGTGATTTCTAGGAGTGACGACCCTAGACAGGATCTGTGTTGGGATTGATATAAGGGAAGTACCTTAGTTTCCCAATACACCTGAATGAATGGACTAATAACAACTTGATAATCATATCTACATCACATTGCATGTGCCTGGAAGATGTGGACCACTGAGCGGTAAGCAAGCATGCCGCGGACGCAGATGGTGCCGCATGAGGGAGAATGTCGGTGAGGGCCTCCATCATGTCATGTCATATTGTATTAACAACAGTATCTAGGAATGTTTGATTAATTGCTTTACTATTATCGCATGATTGATTTGAGAACATGCTAATCTTTACTCTATGATTCCACTGAGTTAATTACTCACTCCCACGTTACGGGACAGTGTTACGCACACCAAACAGTTCCTATCTTAATTGCAGATGATGGCGATGCTTGCGAAGCAGAGCCGGACTTGATGATGATGAGGAGGATCCCTCCTATATGCAGGTTCTGATTGACGGGGTTACAAGGTTACTGATTAGATGCCAATATACTTGGTATTTTACCTTTTTCTTACATACCCATGTATATTCTTTTTATCATTTTTGGAGTATACATGTATATGTTTAACCTGGTAACATGTTCACACTCTGGAGACCCACAACAGTTCATATACTTTATATATCTATTACATTCTTTCACTTGCTAATTTAACTGTCTCTGGAGTATGATATGCTATTTTGGTCTAATCCCACTCATGTTTTCTGTACTAATATGAACAACATTCATCCATCATTGAAAATATTGCATAAATGATGTTCTGGAACTCGGGAGTGGAGTTTTGCTCGACCCCCAATTTTTGGGATGTTACAAACTCGGATTCGTCGAACACATCTTGCGTGATGAAAACAACCTCAACTACCAGTTCGAGAACAATTACTAGTTGCCTGGACTGTAATACAGTCCCAACTACGTAAAATCTCAATAATGAACATTTAAATCAAATCCTACATTCATACGAACATGTTATGAAATATAACTTAAATATGGATACAATACATGGAGGAAATCATACACATAGTTAAATAGATCATGAAGGAAATCATACATATAGTTAAACAGATCTTAGAGGAAATCATACACATAAGCAAGGTAATTGAGATTCATATTTCAACACCCTTATAAATTGCACTTTATTAAATACTAACTCATTTAGGCATTTATACAAACACGGAGGCTACACTATTCAACATGCATCACATATGTCGGCCATATTACATATTAGGGCAAATGTTTTTTTAGAGGAGTTGTCGCATATATAACAATCATGTACTAATGACAATTAATCATGGCAATCACAACATCAGATTCCTCACGCATACAAACATTTCAACAAACACATGAAATACTCTATTTACAACATAGGTTATACATATATGTAAAACACAACAATAACTCATTTGGCATGTGTAATAGCGTCCACGTCAATAATAAATCATTATTTAACATCGAAAGTCTTGAAAACCATAACCTAAATGTATATAGTCCGCACCTTAAACTGATAAATGCGTAACAGATATGATTTAGACGATAAGTCTTCGTCAATGGCGAATTGACAACCTAAAGTATGAAATAAGTTAGCTAAATCAACACTTAGACTATTCTAAGCTCTAAAACAGGTTAGAGTTTGATTATTTTATCCAAAAATGGAATTAGAATTGCTGGAATAATGATTCAGATATGATGGATTGGTGCGTAGAGGAACTACGAAGAATCCCAAGATGAAACACCAACTTCTCTCTCACTTCTCTCTCTTTTCTCTCTCTTATCTTAGCTAGGGTTAAGGCCCTTATATGGGCCTAAAACCAACGGAAATAGCCCTAGGGCCAAGGTATACTTAGGTTATAACCAAATCGGGCTTATTCTGATCCAACGGAATACTTCTGGAGGTTCTCTTATGAAATATGGTCGGAATTAAGCTCACTAATATTGGATCTTAAGCAAGTTAAGTTTTCAGTCCAATCGGGTTTCCAGATCGACCGTGGCGGACCAGTTTCAGTTCAACGGTCATCGAAACGCGATCAGGGCCACAAGTACTTTGACATGTGTGGGCCATCTTCCCTGATCCGATGGTGATTTAGGTCAAATTCTATTGGTCTGAATGCTTATAAATGGCGCGTAAGCGACATGACTTAGATTATTTAAATTCATATTTAATTTCATAAAAATCTTCACTTTTCCATAGTCTTCACTCCGGACTCAAGAAAATAGTCTCAAGACATTGTCTGCTCTTAATTTTTGAGGTGATATTCAAGTCTAACTAGGCGGTCATAATTGTCTAAGTTCATCGCTATCGGACTTTTGACATGCGGTCCAGGTCCGATACTAAGTTTCACGATGCTCCCAAGAGTATCTGGGTTTAGAGATTGATCCTAGGTTTCTAGATAATGTAACATTAGCGACCCTACTCATTTTGGGTCTGGTATTTCATATTTAAAGTGGTTTAAGCTAATTCTACTGAGTATTCGGTTTAGTACTTAACCAAATTCTACCTTATGGCAGAATATGGTCCTAAGGTCATTCTATGCCCCATTTTTGGCCCTTCTACTTATTATATTATTTTAATTATTTTTTTAGTATTTCATAATCAATTTTACCCTGTCTCCACTAAATTTCATGATTTTCATGTTGTAGAAAAATTCTAAAAATTCCAGAAGCAGCAGCTGTCCAACAAGTGAATTTTGGACAGTTGTTATAACGACCTACTTTAAACTATATTAAATATTTTATTATATTTTTTACATATTTTTATATAATAATTGACTCATTTATCTTCAATCTTATTTTTGAATCACCTAAATCAGAGTTATAATGAGGGAGATATGATTTTTTAAAGTTGGATAAAATGCATAGAAAAAATGTAGAAACCGGGCCGCTTGACCATCAACCCTCGCCGGTCACTGGACTTTTTGGAGAGGGCTCGCCCCAAGGGCGAGGTCCCCCCCGGGGATGCCGAAAATATGTTGGACCCACCTCGGGTCCTCCCGAATTGAGTCATTTGGGCCCACGAGTCCGTCGAGGCATTTATCAAATCTCATTTGTAAATTGAAAGGAGTTACGCGACGTACAATATATGATTTTGAGGTAGAAGAAGCTAATCTATCCAAATAACCTATATACATCATGAAATTCTAAATAGTAAAAATCCCATTTTATGCATGTGTGTACTATTTACAGTAAGTTTTAGTTCAAGTATAATTCTTCACCATTTAAACTTTAGGATTTGTGTCTAATATGAAAATACTCAGAAAAATTTGAAGAATGAGGTGGTGAAAGGTGAGATTTTGAAGGAAATGGGTTGAAAAATGATTTCTTTGGCTTTGATATTGAGTTATGAGAAGTTACCAAGGTGTTATGGTTGACCCATTGCCTAAGGACGTCTAATTACAGGTTGACAAAAATCCGGGGTGTTACATGACTCAAGGGCTACAATGAGTTGGAAAATTGGATAGATGGTGTGGATTTAATACATACATCATGGGGGGGCGTTGTGGTCCCACGACCCTTCCCTACTACTAAGCACACTGGGACGCTGCTTGCTCCAGCTGGCAGCAGCGTCAACAAACACTCATGCTGTAAAGGGATTTCACCACCTATGTGGACCCACTTGGTGGACGACATGGTGGCCCTATTGGATGGACAATGTGGAGGGTCCATTGTATGGGCAACATGGGTAAGATTCATACCATGAGGTGGGCCATCAATCAAGGAAAGAGAGAGATAGAGAGAGGAAGAGAGAACGTGTGTGAGGGAGGAGCTCCGCCACTATGAGCTCCTCTCCAACCCTTAAAACACATACATCAAATGGGTCACACCGCATGTGGGCCTACAAAAAATGAAATCAAGGTGGGGATGTCATCCCCACCACAAGATTGAGGGTCTAGATGGCCTCTACATGTTGAGCATCAAATAAACATCATGGTGGGGTCCATGGAGAATGGCCCCATCATGGATTAAACATATGTATCTTGGTGGGCCATTGGCCTCACCTAGGGTCTAAAATGAGATTCGTACCATCAATTGGTAGGCCCCACTTGGTCCATCATCAAAATCATAATCTAGTCCTATAAACACCCACCCTTTTCGCCCATTCTTGGCTCATTAGAATGCTAAGCTCCTAAGCTTTCTCTTTGATGGAGGTTGATGAAGTATGGATGGCTAGGATGAGAGATGGGGTGATAGGGAGTGGGCCATGCTTGGCTATCTTACTCTCCTTGGGAATTGCCTGGAAAATGGTGGAGAAAATGAGATGGGATGGAGTGAAAGATGGGAGAATGGTTGTGTAAGGAGAGATGTGAGGCGGCATGGGGTGTCCCATAGGCCGACAGCTCGACTACGGTGTCCCATACCACCATGTCCGGCTCATGAGTCTTAGCAGATCGAGGTACTAAGGTTAGAGGGGCTTTTCACTGGTAAGTTTGGTACCTTAGGTTCAAGCAATAGCATCCAAACATGGTGAACATACATCGATCAATTAGGTTAGTTGATAAGCTTAACTAGGCCAAGCGCACATTGAGTTAATCGACATAGAATGCATAAGCACTCCCTGTGGCCTAACCACCGTCGAATGTCCCAAGTACAACTCTGTAACACCCTGGATTTTTGCCTACCTGGAATTTGGCGTCCTTAAGCGATGGGTCAACCATAACGCCTTGGTAACCTCTAAGAACCCAATTCCAAAGCCAAAGAAATCACTTAGGATTAATTCCTTTAGAAATTAAGTGTAAGTTAGTTAGCGCTACGCTAGAGTAGCTGCGAAATTGTCCCGGATCACTTTAAATACGTTCTACAAGATCCAAAACTTGTAGAAACAAGGACGCTACAATACCCTAAAATCCAGGATCGAACTCTAAACCCGTTTGCTCTCAGGAACCCTTTGAAACTTTGTATTGGATCTAGACCGCGCGTCGAAAGTACGATACCGACAATCTTAGACCGTTATGACCGCTTAGCTGGACTTGACAATCGTTTCGAAAATCAAGGCCAACCGACGTTCAGAGGCTATTTCATTGAGCCTGGAGTGAAGAGACTGAGAAAAGGGTTAGATTTGAAAATTTTAATTCAAATCTGGCACGTGACATGGCGCGTTATTATTAAGCGTTCTGACCGTCAGAATTCAGCCAAATTACACCCTCGGATCAGGAAAAATTTCTCTTTTATATCATGAGACTTGTAGACCTGATCTAGGTGCGATACCGCTGAACTGAAATTGGACCGCCATGTGCGATCTGCGAACTCTTCCAGTCTGAAAACTTGATGTGTGCTAGATCCAGTATGCATGAGCTTAAGTCCGACCGCGTTCGGCCAGGGGACCTCCCGAAATGCTCTTTTGGATCGAAACAGTCCAGATTTGGTTATACCTCAATTGAGCTTTGTTCTCAAGCCTAATTTGGGAAGGTTTTAGCCTATATAAGGGCTTTAAACCCTCTCACAACCCTCCCATCCGAATTTGCTTGAAACCCTAGGAAAAGAGAGAGAGAAAGTGAGAGATTGTGAGAGAGTGTGGGAGAGATTCTCCTGCCACCTGCACCAGCTTTTGCACGTGCCAAAGCACCGCACTCCAATCACTTTCCCGGTGATTCCAACGCACTCCTAGGTAAGAAAAATCCTAACTACTTGTTTTTTTGGGGTTTCCTTCGATTCATTAACGATGTAGCTTATGTATCTTGTGCATTAGGTCACCTGTACGCCGTTGACGAAGCGTTGATGTTCGATTCGAATCGATACACTTCTACGACACAAGGTGAGGATTTTAAACGCTTTGATTGACTGATTTCAAAGCATTCAATATCGTTTAATAGTAGATTATCGACGGCAACACCGTTTGACATGTAGAACATGCTGTCCGTTTTCCATTTCGTATACGTACGGGAAATATGAGATTTAGGGAATTTTGGGTATTTGTAGGAAATACAGTATACGTCCGTATTTTGTTGAAATAATTTCTATGGCTATTTATCATGTTAGAATATTAGGAATGCGTGCATGATTGGTTTGGCGAAGAGATTCGCCCTTAAGCGCACTTTGAGTCGACATACGCTATGTAGACTAAAGTGTGTAGTCTAAGTGTTTGTATAAATGTTTGTATTAGTATGTATTGAGTAAATGGTGTTGTGTATGAGTTTTGAGATTGAATTCTCAAGTAATATGCTGATGCAAACGATATCCATCATGTTGGCTGTATGTATTGATTTCATTGTTTATACGAAATGCATGTGTGGGATTATTTACTTAAGTTGTATGTTATAACACGTGTCAACATGCTTGTATTGTTTATATTCATTTCTACTACTCTCATATGCTTACTGATGTTGTTTACAAATGTTTGAGGCTATGACCTAGTCCAGGCAGTCGGTAATGGATCTAATTCGTGGTTGGTTTCTATTTACCACGAAGGACGCGTCGATGAACATGAGTCGTGTTTTGGGTTGGCGGCAGTGGTTAGGCCACACGAAGTGTTTCATGCACTTCATGTCGTTCAGCTTGAGATGCGCTCGCACTAGTCGAGCCCGTCAAGTAAGCCGACTAGCCATTGTATGTTCACCCTTTATGAGTCATAACTGCTTGAACCTAGGGTACTGAACTTACCATTGGAAACCCTGTTAACCATGGTACCTTGATCCATAAAGACTCATAAGCCGGGCATGGTGGTATGGGACACCGTGGTCGAGCTGTCGGCCTACGCTGGGGCCACAAACCTCCCCGTAGTGACCAGTGAGCACCCTACTCTAAGCGAATTATGGTGGTATGGGACACTATGGTATGGGTTTTAGTTGACTTTTGGTGGTGAGGCGGCATGGGGTATGGGTTGCTTTTCTTTATTAGTAGGAAAGGGACGGGAGAGGCATGTGTTATGTACTTGACTAGATTGATTAATGTGAAAAGTGGTAAAGATTCTCCTGAAATTCACAATGCACGATGTTTTCTCAAGATATACGTGGGCCGACAACTCATGTCCTGGGTATCACATCAGCGCGCAAGACACAGCGTTAGAACCAAGAGGACGGTGCAGTCACAATGGTATAAGTCTTGGGTTAAGTCGACTTCGATATACATGATACGATTTAAGGTCGTGCATAAATGCCGACTACAAGTCACGAGTCACTGAAATTTGACAGGGAGGATTGTGAAAGTCTAAGGAATGGTATGAACCAAGATACGGGCCTTACACATAGTCGAGATCTCTCAATTCCCATTTTGTCGAAAGTAGGGGAGAAGAGAATATCAATCGAGCTGCCAGTATCTACCAATATACGACGTACTTTGTGGTTGGCCACTGTTATGGTCACCACTAGGGCGTCATCGTGTGGGTGGTGGATTGCATGGACATCCTCCTTAGTAAAGGTCAGATTGTAGGGAATCAGCTTCTGCTCCTTGACATCCTTTACTCGTATGATTAATGTAGTGCTCGAAGCTACTACCACTAATACTTTGAGAATGACCTCTTTGAGCCCTATTCGGGTCCCCACCTCCTACAGGTCTTCCGAATATGGTGCAGATCTCGCATGTTGCTTCGTTGTTGTTCTTATTGCTTTGATGCTCATTTCTTTAGTTTGGCTGCTCATTCATCTTCTTGTGGAGATACTCATGTAGGTGCCCATTGCGAATGAAGGACTCAATCTCGTCCTTGAGATCAAAGCAGTCAGCGATAGAATGGTCGTGGTCACGGTGAAAGTGACAATACTTCTGTTTGTCTCATCTATCGCTGTCAAATTTCATCTTAGTCATCCATTTCAGGATCTTCTTGTTACAGACTTCCATAAGGACCTGTTCTGAAGTCATGTTCAGGGGAGTGTGTGAATGGAACTTATTCTCCGATCGTTGATTCAAGTGTTGACTTCTGCCTAGGTTGTAGTCTCTTCTCTTCTTGCTGCTAACCATGAGTGACGGTTGCTCCTCTTTGTGCTTCATGTCCTTAGCCTAAATCCTGGCACCCCAAGTAGTCTTTCATAAGGTGAAAAGCTCTTCCCCATTGGAGTATTTTTGTGCTCAACTAAGGAGATCGGCTAACGTAGCTAGAGGGTTTTTGCCAATAAAGAAAAGGAATATGCCTTCCTTGAGACCAGATATCATTGTGGCCAAGGTTATCTGCTCGGAATAGTCCTCCACCTGTACTACTTCCATATTGAAGCGGATGATGTAATCCTTTAGTAGTTCATCTTCTCTTTGAGTAATGGTGAGGAGATAAGTCATTTGTTTCCTTCTATCTTTTCACCAATGAACTAGGTGATAAAGGCTTTACTGAGCTACATGAAGGAACTAATGAATCTCGACTTTAGCTGCCCATACCACTTTCGTGATGCCCTTAACAAGGTCAGAGGGAATGCTTGGCACATCACCGAACTAGTTGCCCCATGTAGTTCCATCCATGCCCTAAAAAACTCCAGATGCTTGGTTGAATCTCCAATTTTAGAGTAAGGAGTGATTTTTAACATCCAAAATCTTAGCGGGGGGTGGAGATGTCATAATGTTGTCAGTGAATGGTGGCTCCATCTCCTCCAACATAGCCTCAATCGAGGTCAAGACCCAAGCTCGGTAGGCTTGACTGATGTCACCGATCTCACCCCGTATCTCCCTGAGCTCGGCCTCCCAAGGGACCTCATTTTCTGTCACCACCTCAGGTTCTTTCTCACGTCTTCTCTTCTCTAACATGTGGAACAAGTTAAAGTCAGTGAGCGTGGTAGTTCCCACAATGTGAGTGGGTGTTGGTTATGTGTCACAACCCCAAGTGTAAAGTCGCAATGTAGTAATAATCTTGGTAAGACCAAGGTCGAATCCACAGGGACTAATCTCGTGAGTATTCTGAAAGTAACTAGAGGTATGACTAGAGGAAGATGTAAACTTAAATTTGGATTGTAGAGAGAGTAATTGTGAATTATTTAAGTAAAACTTGTAAATTCAAAGGTAGGAACTACGGTTTCTAAGGATCCACTTGTAGAGATCAGGGAGATCCATGCTTGATTCAATGACACAAATGGAATTAGAGTCTCATCTTATCAAATTAGAAGATATCTCAGTAAAAACAAATCTGAACTTCCTGTGACCTAATTCTCAATGGATGAGAGTTATGAGAACTGGAAGTGATTTCATCACAAAACCATGCCCATGAGTCAATGGCTCACAATAGTATATACTAATCTCGTAACCAAACATAAGAGAATCATGAAGATTAGAAGGGATTCCGTCACCCAACCATGCCCATGGGACGATGGTGAACAACATGATTTCCTAATTTCACAATTTCAATACATGAAAAGAACATACTCAAGATCTATTGTAATTTGAGTCACAACAAACCATTAAAAGTTGAAAGTATTTCTTAAATATCAAACTAGAATCAAAGAGAGTTCAACTTAAGGATGAATCGAAGTAATAGAAAACATCTCATCATGCTATAAGCTTCACCTCTTGCCCTGACTAAGAGGTTTAACAAACCATAAATATGATTAGAACTAAAACCTTAGAAGAAAGCATGAAAAACTAAGGAAGAAAGAAGAAGAACGCTTGGTGACGGATCTCTACTCCTTTTTCTCCACTCCTCAAACCCTAGAAACTGCCCAGGGATGCCCTGGGGACTCCTATTTATAGTTGTACAACACCTCCTTTCGCACCTCCTTGGAAAAATCCAGAAACTGCCTCAAATTTACACACTCCACGAAACTTTGCACAATCAGTTTAATGACATCGAACAACCTTTGATGTCATCGAATGTGTCTTTTATATATGCTTTTTCTGTATTTTTGTAACCTCATCTGTACTTTATAACCTTCTGTGTCATCGAACATACCTTTAATGTCATCGAATATTGTTTGAGGAATCGATAATGTGTCTAAAACAGTCCAAAGAGTTATTTCAATTTCTTCAATAGATTTAATGTCATCGAAGAGACCTTTGATGTCATCGAGCAGATCTTCAATGTCATTGAGCACTACTTCGAGTAATCAAAAATGGTGCCCAATATGTCTAGTGAATATTGCCAAAATTTCATAGAAAATTCGATGTCATCGAGCAAAGCTTCGAGTCATCAAACAACATCTTCAATTTGTCCAACGACCAACTCAATTTTTCTTCATAAATTTGATGTCACTGACCCGTGTTCGATGTCATCAAATGGTGTTTGATGACACGGTTAATGTTGATTCCACACTTGTTCTTTCGGCTTTGTTCCTTCTCTACTTGGTTTCCTTAAATCTTGGGACCTTGAAAAAATCAATCTTTGTCTCTTAAGATCCATTCTTTGCATTGGTGGTCTTTGAGTGTCAAATCTATGCTTTTAGCACCTTTTCCAATCCAAGCTCTCAAATTCACCTTGCAACACAAACATGAGTAAAATAGGACATTAAGCAGTATCATGTTCATAAAACTAAGATATAAATATGGTCCAATATGCAATATTTGACCCTCAACATTATGCTATCCAATTTATTGTCTGACTCCCTGTGAGTCTTGAGGAGCTTGCAAATGTTGAGACTACTCCATAACTATGGCCGGTTCTGCTCTAGATTGGGTGGCAGATTCTACCTCTCTAATATTTACATCATACAGTTCATATCAAGGACTCAACTTAGTTCTCCAAAGAGACTAGTCGGCCTCCCCGTTTCCAGGACCTGTGAGCAGACGCTGTAGGAGCAAAATCAGCATAATGTTGTGAGGGTGGATCTTGAGGATCTGCAGTGCTCGGCTGACACAGGAGTAGTTGCCACAATTGGGGTCAGAGCCTTCTTTCTTCCTTTCGCCATCGTAAAGTAACTAGATAGGATGATAGGTGAGATGGAAATGGCTTCACTGTCAGTTCCCACAGACAGCACCAACTGTTGATGCGATTTCTAGACGTCCTCACTAGACCACTCCATACCTGCCAAAAAAAAATAACAACAATGGAGATCCTGGCTACCACAGGGGACCCTCCAATGCCAAAGTTAGGATAGACAAACTGGGTCTACTAGAGATAAGGGTTTTCGTGTCTGTATTCTTTGTGTATCTTTCACCATAGTTAAGGCTCTTATTTATAGTATCCATTGTACTAATGGTATATATGGCAATGCCTTCATATTGTAGATGCATATTGCGGAAGGGATTTCCCTCCAGACGTGTCGCAGTCATCCTCTTGAGATCCATAGAGAAGATCTTAGAGAGATCTTCTTTTAATAAGATCTCCAAGTGATCAAGATCCGAGGAGATTGGGGTGTGTGGCCAAGACCGACCTCTAGGTCATCTGGACTGAGGTCTTGCAGGCCGAACCGAATTATTGATTATGGTAAGGGCCTTTCTTCGAGGCAAATCGGGCTAGTTCTTATGGTCATTCATTGTTTATGATAAGATGTCCACTAGAGTCAAACCTACTGTTAGTGGTCAATCCTTGAACTAATCATGGAGGTCATTCTCGGCTGTCGAAGCTGAGCTCTTATCCGACCTCATTTACTTGTGCTTTGTGTTCTCTTTAATTATAGATGCCCTGGTCAGTCCATTTTCACTCATAACAAACAACTTAAAGACTTTAAAGTAAATCTAATTTAAATCAATATAATTTCATCATTCAAAATAATGATATTGAATCAGATAAACTAAATATCGAAACTAAACTACATGTTTCACCCTTAGCCTAACATGGCTAACATCCTAGAAGAAAAATAAAAGAAAAAATAGAAAAGACAAACTAGAATTGAAGGGAAGACAAAGAAGAAGGACGGATTTGTGGAAGCTCCACCACCCCTAGGTCTTTCTCCCAAGCCATAGTCCATACTTTGGAAAGCTTAGAACATCCCTTTAAATAGAAAAAAAATCTAACTAACTTGAAACTTACTTCAATTTCCACACTTTTGTTATGCTTCAACTGCACACAACCGTACCCTTCGATTGCATCGAACATGTCTTCTGTTGCACCAAATTAGTGCTTGATTGCAGTCAAAATTCTTCAATTTTTGTCTGAAGTCTCTGTCTTCCTTAGGTTGAACCAAAGGGTCCTTCGGTGGCACTAAACCTGGCTTCGGTCACACTTAAGTTTCAAACCAAATTAACTATGAAAATAACTGTTTCTTGCTAAACTGTTCGATGCACTTTAGGTCGGATCGAACCAACCTTAGGTGGGAACGAACAATCTATATTTTTGTTAATGGACTTTATGATTTTTCGAGTCATTTCTCCATCATTTGTCCTAGATTTTCTTGGATGTTTAGCATTTGAATTCTTCATTAAAGTCATCCAAATCTCCAATTCTTCATTATCTTCTTTTGAACCATAATTTCATTCTTTTAAGCACATCTTCATCCTTAAGTCCAAAATCACCTTGCATGTATAAAACATGTAATTATATTGATTTAACATTTAAATATCAGAAAAGGTAATGTAATTAAGAGGGTAAATATGAAATATTTAGATGTTATCAGGCACATGATGCTTTGTCATGGCTAAAGAATTCAAATGCAGAGAGCCTATCTCAAAATGGGTATGGTCCCTGGCTCTTTGACAGTATCTTTTACTTTTAGCATCATACGATCCCCATAGAATGCCTGTATATTCCTCATTATTGGTTTGATCGGGATGGTCCCAGATCCATTCAAAAGATAATTGGCTAAGATTTCCATCAAGCTAAACATTAAGGCAATTGGAGCCTATTTAGACCACCAAATATGGTCACAAAGAGTAAAGTGTTGGAAGACAGTTCGATTCTTCGATCAAGTTGACATATATCTGAAGACGAAGTCATAACTAGTTCAATTTATCTCTAATTAAGTTGATCTATCTCTTTGAATAAGTATTTAGATGACCTTTCAAGCACACCATCCGCTCTACTGATACTAATTTTTAACAAATGGTTCAGAGATCTTTATGCATTCAAATTCGAATGACCTTGGGTCCATGTTCACAACCCCAAGTGTAGGGTCACGATGTAATAATAATCTCATTGAGACCGAGGTCAAATCCATAGGAACTGAACTTGCGTGTCTTCTGAAAGCAACTAGAACTAGAACTAGAAGAAGATATACACCTAAGTCTGGAATATTTGAGAGATTAATTGTTATTAAAGTAATTAAAACTAGTGAATTTAAATGTGGAAACTAGGGGTTGATAAGTGTAAGACCTGTATCCTAGACCATACTATTCCGTAGACTTCCACGGTCCTCCCAGTCAAATTTCGGCAACCTTCGACCTGTATTCAATGCTTGCGCGCGATCTTAAGTCGAGTCTGCATACCGAAGTCAGCTTGACCTGAAACTTGTACCTTAACGACTACACCGTCACCACGGTTCTAACGCCATGACTCGCACAACAAACCAATACCCGTGTTAGAAGAAGAGGGCCCGCATTCATTTCAAGGAAAATGCCGCACGTTATGAATTTTGAGGGAATCTCTATGGTATGTCACGTCAAATCAAGTCAAGTACATCACCTTACCTCAATGCCACCTCACCCTACAACAAGTACACATGACACCTCTCTCTTTTCCCACAAGTTAACACTTCCCTCCCCTAACCATCCCTCTTTCACATCATTTTCAACTAAGGCCATACCTCCCATCACCTTTCCTTACACCCATCACTCCAACCATCCCTTTTATTATTCTCTCTCTCTCTCTCATTTCGTCTCTTCACTCCCAAGCAACAAGCTTCATACGTCCAAGCCTCTCTAAGATTTTCCAAACCATAAGTGTGGCCCACCCTCTCATCTCTCATCCCCACCATCAAAACTCCATCATCCACCATTAAAAGTTGAGGCAAGGAGCATACAAGTCCAAGGGATCAAGGAGGAGTGCAAAAAGTGGGTGATCCACCGTTGATTTCAACTTTGGGGCCACTTAACATGGGACCCAAAATGATGTATGCAATGTAGAGAGGGGTCCATAGTGGCGGGGTCCCTCTACCTCACCGTATATCTCCCTCCCTCTCTCTCTCTCTCTCCTTTTTTTTCTTTCCCTAGAATGTTGTGGGCCCCACGAAATTGTGTTAAATCTACTCCATTCATCAGCTGGAGTGGCCCACCACATTTCAAGGAAATCCTACCCACTAGATTGAAATATATGTGATATATTACATTTTATATATATATATATATATATTATATACATGCATGGTTGGCCACGTCCATGTGGGATCCACCATGATGCCCGTGTTATTCTGCACCATCCAGCGTCTCTGGACATTGGACGTGGCTCAGCAATGAAGTGTGAACTGGCATGTGTGCGGCTAACAGTGAAGTATGAATTAACATCAGGGTATACTGAGCTTAAGGTGGGCCACTCATGCAGGCCCCACCTTGATGTATGTATATAATCCACACCGTCTATCCCGTTCCCCATCCCATTTTAGGCGTTGAGCTAAAAAATGAGGCCAATTGTATAATCAAGTGGGCCATACCATAGGAAATAGTAGTTTTTACCATTAAAATCTGCTTGGATATTTTTACTCGTCAAAACATGCTACATATAGGGCACAATTGGACGGTCTTGAGCCATGAAATCCAATGGATGGAGTGGATCTATCTGATGCGGGCCCCACCTAGGGAAAACTGAAGAAAAACTCATTTTTTTAAAAATACAAAACAAGCAGCTAATGCTGCTGCTGCTGCCAGAGGATGGCACAGCAGTGTCCTCTGCCCAGTGGATGGTGGCCTGGGGCTCACGGCCCAAGCTGTGGGCCCGACGGTGATGTATGTTGACATTTTACACCTTACATTTGGTTGGTCCTCCTTAGGGCAATTTGCCACCCAAAAAATAAGCCGTGTAATTGACTCAGGTGGCCCACACCACAGGGAATAGTTGGATTGAACATCTACCTTTGAAACCTTTTTTTTTGGGTCACAGAAGTTTTGGATCATATATGAAATTTATTTTTAATCTTCATCCAGGTCCATATGACCTTATCAACAGCTTGGGTGGAAAATAAACATTACGATGGGCCCTAGGTCTGTACGACCTTATCAATAGGATTGGGTGAAAAATTAACATTATGGTTGGCCCCAGGTCTGTATGACCTTATCAACAGGCTTGGGTGGAAAATAAACATTATGGTGGGCCCCACGCAGGACCCACCATGATGCATGTGTTGCACCTAAGTTGTCCAACCATTTTGAAATCTCACTTTAAGGCTTGAAATAAAAAAATAAGACAGGTCTAGGATCAGGTGGGCCCCATTTCAGGAAAAAGTGGGTTTAAACATCCACCATTAAATCCTTAGAAATTCTAATGGTGTAAATCCTTATCACCACTTATATTAGGGTGTGGCCCATTTGATATACACGTGGCCTATGTGGTGTGGCCCACTTACCATACTTATGGCCTATTGTTGAGGCCCACCTTGATTTGTATAAGGCCCATTATTAGGGCCCGCCTTAACAGATATGGGGCCCAAGTTATGAGACCCATTGTGATGTATGCAAGGCCCATTGAGGCCCACCTTGATATATATATGGGGCCCATGTTATGCGGCCCATTTGATGTATCTGAGGTCCATGGGTATAGGCCCAAAGGGATGTATATAAAGCCCATTGCTATGTGTGATTCCACCATGGTTTATGTAATGATGTTTTGGCGGCCATGCCTTGAGAGAAATGGTGGTTTGACGTCCACATTGTAAGAGCAATGATGGTTAAATGTCCGCATTGTAACTCTCCCTAGGGCCCCATTGATAGGTCCATACTTGTACTATGTAGGCCGTCTTAGCCCATCTTCATTATGAACAGAGCCCATCACCATATAGCATGTTTAGTATAAATCCATGATTCATAATCATATGCATCATATGTATGCTTGGTATAAGGAGTGACTGATCATAGCATATGCTTTTGGGCAGATTGTTTATAGGATTCGTGACAGGCAGAATTGCCCTTCATTAGCGCGTGGTATGCGCAGGATTGTTGCATGACTGATAGGGTGATTCATGCACTTCGCATTTATATGACATGATTATTATATGCTCTAGCGACATTAAGGCTATGACCTCTACAGGCACATCGTGGATGGTAGGATCGGATACCGAAAATACTGTTACTAAGCATCGGGGTACCATAGATGTCCCTGAGTGAAAATCTCTAAACCCAATGGTATTAGAGGATAACTCCAACGTCGAGATCGAGTAGATGTTTGAGCACACGAGGGCCAAATACAAAGAGGATGCGTCTCCCAAGGTGTCTTAGTCGGTTAGAAAAGGGTGTGGCCTTACTCGCCCGAGGGTAGGGGGCATTGATAGGCTGAGTTTGACCAGCTTATGAATGGGTCTGCTATCGACATGTCGGATAGGTATTAACAGACTATTGATTAGGCAAATACTGAAGTTTCTTACGCTCACTTGGACTGTGCGGCTGAGAGAGCGACAATGTCATTTGGAGTGTACTAAACCCCGGTGATTATCCAGAATGAGAACTGTACTGATATTTGATGAGCTGTATGTGGATTTAGATGAGGATTGGTATGCTTGAGTTGTATCTCACATCGTATGGTTTTGATATGGCCGATAGCATTCATAAGTTGCACCGCATAGCATTCATAACTTGCACCGCATAGCCTTGGTACGGCTTCTTGCATTCACGTACCCATCAGCATAATTCCACATTACTCTGACCTTACATTCTGAGCATGCTCTTATTGCGCACACACTTACATCGCCCTTTAAGCTTTCTATAAGCTTATGGATGATCAATGTGTGTAGGTGATGCCAGGACGCCGTCGTAGTCTTGCCGTAGTTCAAGCATATGGTCTGCAGTTTCAAGTACACAGTCAAGCTTCTGAAGGTTTTTTTTATTATTTACATTATATTGTATTTCCCTTTTATACGCATTATACCCAATGTTTTAATCATAGTGGATTTTGTAATGGTGTTCTTATGGTTATTATTCATGGGTTATGCTTATGGTTATGCTCATTATGAATTAAATCATGTTTGAAATCCTCCTTGTAGGATCCTAGGATCAAAACCTAGGTATGGGTGCCGGGAGCTGAGAATGGGGTACTATGGAGGCTTTTAGTGCCGAATTCGGTGATCGAAAATTTTGTAAGCCCAGTTTCCAAGTTTGGGGCATGATAGAAGTTGGTATCAGAGCATAACTTGAGAATAACCAAAAACAACATCACATGTTTACTATGAGTTTAGGACGATTAGGTTCCGAGTGCGTAACCTTCCGATTGAGCTCCCTAGCGTGCAATTATCGAAGTTGATTGACGTCCTTATTCTTCCTATAGGACATGTCGCCCAGGAGAGTGACCCGATCAACTCCCGCTCCACCACCTGAGGATCTCGCTTTACCACCTGTGTCTCCCGTTCCACCCCCAGAGAACCCTGCTCTCCTACGTGAGGATGTCATTCCTCCACCCGAGGCCGATGCAGAGCCGACCATACCTGTGAGTGCCTCTCAGTTACAGTAGAGTTGTAGGCTGTGACGGCTGCGCTTCAGGTACAGGGCAGGTGCCTGGTTATTTCACCAGAGAAGGCAAAGAAGGAGCGTGCGAGTGCCCTTTTTCAAGAGTTCCGACAGCTTAATCCTCTGCATTCCCAGGGCGAGCCAGATCTGACTATAGCCGACAAGTGGCACTCCGATGTGGAGAAGATTTTTGATACTATGGCATGTACAATGGAGCAGTGAGTCCAGGTGGCAGTGTTTCTTCTCCAGGGTGAGGTCGAGCACTGGTGGACATCCATTACCCATGTTGCAGGGCCTGACTATGTCTGGACATGGGAGGATTTCATTAATTGATTCGAGTAGCAGTACTTCCCTGACCACATTTGTCATCAGAGAGCGTTAGAGTTCGAGACTCTAGTGTAGGGGGGATATGTCTGTGGCATAGTACACAGCCCGTTTTATGGCGCTATCGAGGTTTGCGCCATATTTGGTTAATGATAAAGGGTAGAAGGCCCGTTGTTTCGAGAACGACTTGTGTTACGATCGTTGAGGTCGTGTTATTAGACATGATCTCCTGACCTTTCAGGCGGTAGTGTGGAGGGCTCAGATTTATGAGATTAACGATCGAGATCAGAGGAGAGGCCGGAAGAGGTAGGCCCCCTCCAGTAGCTCCCAGCAGCATCGACTGCCACAAAGGTATAGGAGCCACCTACCTGTTAGAGCACCAGCAGTACCTCTAGCGCCACCCCAGCAGCCATTTTGAGGGACCTGTTTTAGATGTGGTGGGACAGGGTACCGCGTGTCTGAGTGTCCCTGCCCTCATCTATAGCAGCCGAGAGGGCCACAGTAGCCTCCAGCGCAGTAGCGACAGCAGCAATAGCTTCCAGTGCAGCAGTGACCCCATCAGCAGCGACTACATCCACCTCAGCCTCGAGGCCCCAGCAGCAGTAGAGACAGCAGTACATGTCACCGCAGAGGCAGCAACAATACCAGGGACCTTAGAGGGGACAAACACCTACCCAGCCAGCTCAGGCTAAATTCTATCTGGCTCAGCAGGACCCGCAGACTTCCGGAGGAGTCGTTGAGGGTATACTTTCTGTCTTTTCATGCATCGCCTGAGTTGATTTAATTCTGGTGCTTCGCACTCATTCATGTCTGAGGATTTTTATTGATCAACTCGATTGCTAATAGAGTCTGTTAGTGAGGGATTGACTGTATTAACGCCCTTAGGGAAGACCACAGTATTAGGCCATTTTTGTTCATCTTACCTTATTTTGGTTGGTGATATTTTTTTCCCGCTGACTTATTCATACTACCGATCTCAGATTTCGACACTATCTTGGGCATGGATTAGCTTGCTGAGTACTATGTCATCTTAGACTGCTCTACGAGGATAATAACATTCTACATACCAGGCTTGCCGTAGTTTCAATTTGTTGTCAAGCCTAGAGGAGAGCCATTGTCATGCTTGATGTCCTACACCGTTGAGGAGCCTGTTACAGCATGTATTGACCGATTCCTGGTTATTTGTGATTTTCCCGATGTTTTTCAAGAGATTCCATGATTGCCGTCATGTCATCATATTGAGTTCCAAATTAATCTCATGCCCGGTACTGCGCCATCTCGAATGCCCCATACCATATGGTACCGATGGAGTTACGTGAGCTGCAGCGACAGTTGGAAGAGTTGCGAGAGTTAGGATTCATTCATCTGAGCAGTTCTCCCTGGGAGGTGCCAATACTCTTCATTAGGAAGAAGGATGGCTCGTTGAGGCTTTGCGTGAACTGTCGCGAGCTCAACTAGGTCACGATAAAAAATAAGTACCCTCTCCCAAGGATAAATGATTTGTTTGATCAGCTCCAGGGTACACAGTTCTTTTCAAAGATTGACCTATGTTTCGGTTATCATTAGATTTGAGTCCGAGAGGAGGACATCCCGAAGATGGCTTTCGGGACTCATTATGGTCATTTCGAGTTTCAGGTTATGTCCTTCAGATTGACCAATACACCCACGGTCTTCATGCAGTTGATGAACGAGGTCTTCCATCCATATCTCGATCAGTTTGTTGTAGTCTTCATCGACGACATTCTGATATATTCGATGACTCGTGAGAACCACATGCAGCATCTGAAGATCACATTGCAGACCCTCCGTGCCCACCAGCTGTATGCGAAGCTGGAGAAGTGTGAGTTTTGGCATGAGGAGGTGAAGTTTCTCGGTTATATTATGACAAGGGAGGGTGTCGCAGTAGACCCCTCGAAGTTTGAGGCAGTGCGTTAGTGGAGCCAACCCATGACTACGTCTGAGATCCGTAGTTTCCTTAGTTTAGCACGATACTATCGGCATTTCATTGAGGGCTTCCCTCGTATTACAGCCCTGTTGACCAGTTCGACTCGGAAGGGCATAAATTTTATTTGGACTGACGCATGTGAGCAGGCATTCATGGAGTTAAAGGACCATCTAACGACCACTCCTGTCCTCACTCTTCCCTCTAGGAGTGATGGATTTGTTGTATTTACCGATGCCTCACGTATTGATTTAAGTGTTGTCCTGATGCAACACAACAAACCTGTAGCCTTCACATCTCGCTGCTCAAGGTCCATGAGAGGAACTACCCCATGCATGATTTGGAGTTGGCAGCAATCATCTTCGCACTGAAGGTGTGGAGACACTATCTTTATAGGGTCAGGTTCGAGCTCTTCTCTAATCACAAGAGCTTGAAGTATCTATTCTCTCAGTCTGAGCTAAACATGAGGCAAAGACGCTGGATGAAGCTTTTAAAGGATTATGATTTTGACCTCCAGTACCACCCATGCAAAGCAAATGTGCAGATGTCCTCAACCGTCAGCCACGAGGCCTGGTGGCACATATGATAATTTAGGAGTGGAGGATGTTTGAGGATATAGCAGAGTATGACTTCGATTTTGGTCTGCAGTCTTCTATCGTTCAACTATCAAGCTTGTCGATTCAACTCTCTCTTATCACTAGGGTGATCAAGGCTTAACAGATAGATGAGTCGTTATAAGATTATCGAGCAGAGGCAGCATCTGAGAGTTAGATAGATTGTCAGATTGGTTCTGATGGTGGACTTCGCTTCAGAAGCTGATTATGTGTCCCAGATATTCCTGAGTTGCGAAGAAATCTTATGACTGAGGTACATTGATCTCAATTTTCTATCCACCCTGGCTCGAAGAAGATGTATCATGATATGAAGAGATAGTATTTTTGAGCGGGGATGAAGCGCCAGATCGCTAGTTTTGTGGCCGAGTATGACACATGCTAGCATGTCAAGGCCGATCTTTAGAGACCTCGTGGTCTGTTGCAGCCGTTGAGTATCCCGATGTAGAAGTGGGAGCAAGTATCTATTGATTTTATCCTGGGTTTGATAAGGACTCAGCACGGTCATGATGCTATCTATGTTGTCGTGGACCGTCTGACGAAGTCGGTACATTTTCTTGTGATCTCTGAGACTCGGCATACGGACCGGCTCGTCAGGCTATTTGTTGGGGAGATAGTGAGACTGCATGGCATTCCATTGTCGATCGTTTCTGACAGAGACCCGAGATTCACATCTCAGTTTTGGAGGAGCTTTCAGAGAGTGATGGGCACTGATTTGTAGCTGAGTACTGCGTATCATCCGCAAACCGATGGCCAGACCGAGAGGGTCAACCAGATCCTTGAGGACATGCTTCAGGCTTGTACAATTGATTTTGGGGGTAACTGGGATGAGTATCTGTGATTAGCTGAGTTCACATATGTAACGCCCTAAACCCGAAATCAGGTTCACAGGAATCCCGATCGCTGAATCCGATGTGATAGCCTCCGTAGTACCCCATTCTCGGCTCCTAGCGTCCATACGCCAAATTTTGATCCTAGGATCATACAAGGAGGATTTTTTTTGTATGTTTAACTCGCAATAAGCATAACCACAAGATTACCCAATTCACAAAGGCAACATCATCATCACATATCCACTAATATAATCATTTGAGTACAATGCTGAAAGAGAAATACATAAATCGACAATTAAGCTCCAAAAGTCTGTCACACGATCCAAGCTCAGCACTACTGCAACCTAACATCACCTGCATGCATCTATCGTACATAAGCTTATAGAAAGCTTAGAAGGTGGTGTAAGTGTGTGCACAAGGTAAGTGTCAAATACTCAACGTAATTTCACAATCATACAATGTCGAAATAGGCGCAAGGTCATGAATCATCTATTATCAGAGTAAGCAAAAATATTGACAAGTCCATGAGTCAATCAATATCAGAATACGCAATACAGATCAATTATACAAATGAGGAACAATATCATAATACGTGATACAGATCAGCTATACAAATGAGGATTTATAAAGTGTCAAATATCAGATGTTGTATGTAAACCATATAAATGCAAAAACACAGGTAACCCAGCATGTCATATGCCGCGAATGTAATGCAATATGCGGTGTGAATGGGATGACCATGCTGGAGTGTGAAGTCGAGATGATAGTACATAGTATCGCAGGCTATGGGGTCCATCACAAGGGACTTCTATCTAAACTAGTCCCATACCTAAATTTAGATAGTCAGACACGATGTGGTAAACTCCTGATCTCAGGTTAGTCGCGTGGCCCAACTGAAATCCTAACCATTAAGAAGGTACACGTAACAAGTAGTTGCGCACCATCAGCTCGAGTGGATAATGAATGAATAAATAAATGAATATGCAACTCCTACTCACTAAGTCCACATATCAGTACGGTTCATCTCTGGGATCATCACCGGGGTATAGTACACTCCAAATGGCACTTTCGCTCTCCCAGCTGCACAGTCCAAGTGAACATGAGAAACCTTACTATCCACCTGGCCAATAGTCTGCCAATACCTATTCGGCACGTCGATAGAGGACCCATTCCTCAAGCTGGTCAGACTCAGCCTGGCAATGCCCCCTACGCTCGGGCGGGTAAGGCCACACCCCCTCCCAACTGACCACGACACAGTGGGAGATGCTACCTCTTGGTATTCGGCACTCAGGCGCTCATGTATCCACTCGGTCTTGACGTTGGAGCGTCCTCTGATACCAAGAGAGTTTTAGAGATTTTCACACAGGGCCATCTATGGCAGCCCGATGCTCGAACCAAACATTTTTAGTGTTCCATCTGGCCATCCATGATATGCCTGTGGAGGCTACAACCCTGATGTCTTTAGGGTGTATAATAATCACAACACACAATGCAAGATGCATGAGTCATAGAATCCAGTGATGCACCAATCCTACGTATGTCGTGCACACATATGAGATAACCTCTGCCTATTAGGGAGTCTCATAACAACCTGCCCAATGACATATGCAATGATCAACCACATCTCATAAAAAACATACAGATGATGCGTATGGGCATGTATCATGATGCTATGTTGTCTGTAACGCCTTGAAAATCGAGGGTCGAGTAATAACTCAACTTTCAAGTTTCAGACCATCACTTATGCAATATAAATGCTTATGATTGAATGTTGTCTTTCTTAGTGTATTAAACATGAGTGGGATTAATCCAAAACAGCATATCATACTCCAAAGACAGTTAAATTATGCAAACGGAAGATTGTGATAGTATATATAACATATAAAAACTATTGTAAGTCTCCAGAGTGTGAACATGATATCAGGTTAAATATATACATGTATATTCTAAAAATGAACAAAAAGAATATACATGAGTGCTCCAAAAGTATAAAATGACAAGTGTCATGGCGTCAAATCAACCTCCCTGTAATCCCGTCGATCAGAACACGGTCTACATAGACCCTTCTAATAGCTGCCTATAGGAGAAACCCTCCTCACCATCATAAAAGTCTGTCTCTGCTTCACATGCAGCGTCATCATCTGAAACTAAAATAGGGATTGGTTGGTGTGTACAACACCATCCCATAACATGGAAGTGAGTGATCAACTCAGTGGAATCATAGAGCAAAGATTACCATGTTATCAAATCAATCACGCGATAATGGTAAAGCAAGCAATCAAACATTCCTAAATACTGTGATTAATGCAAGGATGAGATGCAATAATGATGCATGCCCTTGCCTACATACTCCCTCATGCGACACCATCTTACGTTCGCGGCTTGCTTTAATCCCTCAGTGCTCCACATCTTCTGGCACATGCAGTGCGATATGAACATGATTACTGAATTGTTATTAGTCCTTTTCATACAGCCCGGATTGGGAAACTAGGGTACTTCCCTTATATCATTCCCAACAAAGATCCTTTCTAGGGTCGTCACTCCTAGTAGTCTCATACGATGATATGGTTCTAGGTCGCTGTAAGGGCTATCAAGGCTGTTGTATGCACTCGTTGCACTGCTCTCCCATCACCTTATCAATACAGGCCTAGCTTATACTCTTATTATTATGGAAGGGTCGTCGCCTCACATAGACTCAAAGTACACTCAAGGTCACTACAAAGGGTTCGTCACCAATTAGAGTAGGCCGACAGCTCGAATATAGTGTCCCATACCACCATAATCAGCTCACGAGTCTGAGGTGCTCACTGGTCACTACGGGGAAGCTCATCGCTATAGCGTAGGCTGACAGCTCGACCATGGTGTCCCATACCACCATGCTTGGCTCATGATTCTTAATGGATCGAGGTACCATGGTTATTAGGGTTTTCACTAGTAAGTTCAGTATCCTATGTTCAAGCAGTTATGACCGACACAAGGTGAACATACAACGGTCAATCGGGTTACTTGACGAGTTCGACTAGTACGAGCGCCCGTTGAGTTGTACGACATGAAGTGCATAAGCACTTCGTGTGACTTAACCATTACTGATAAGCAACGAACGACTCGGGTTCGTCAAACACGTCTTGCGTGGCAAATAGAGGCCAACCAATAGCTCAAATCTGTTACCGATTGGCTGGACTAGAGTATAGCCCCAAGCACATATAATGTGAATCAGTAATCCTATGAGATAAACAGAATGGAAATAACAAGTAATTCAAGCATGTTAGCAACATATTATAAGATACAACATAAGCAATTTAACCATACACAAGCATTTCATATATATATAATAGACAATTCAAATATAACAAACATGGAGGAAATCATATACATCATCAAAATAGTTGAGAATCCTATCTCAACACTAATCTACAACCTCATTTACTTAATACTTACTTATACAAACATTTATACAAACACTTAGTCTACACACATTAGTCTACGTAGCATATGTCGGCCAAAATATGCATTAGGATGAATCTCTTCACTGAACAGATCATACACGCTTAACTAGCATAGATACATGGCAAATACTCATGGCAATCTTATCAACAAAATTCATACGTATACGGTATTTCTTACAAATACCTAAAATACCCTAAATCTCATATTCTTCGTACGTATTCGAAATGAAAAATAGAAAGCATGTTTTACATGTCAAACAACATCCTTGTCAACAATCTACCATTAAACGGCATTGAAAGCCTTAAAAACAGGTAACCTAAGCATCTAAAATTTGCGCCTTACGCCGTAGAAGTGTAACGAATTCAATAGAGACTCTAAGTCTTTGTCAAAGACTGATTGGAAACCTATAGTATGATTTAGGTTAGCTACTTCACCACTTGCACTAATTAAAACCCTAGAATAGGTTAGTTTTAGGCTTTCTTATCTAGGAACGAAGTTAGAATCGTCGAAAAAGTGATTAGATCGTGATGGTTAAGCACGTAGGATAGCAGGAAGATCCTCCCACTTCTCTCACACTTTCTCTCTCTTTTCTCTCTTCTCTCTCCTAGGTTTTTCCAAATTTTTATGGGATGAGAGAGTGAGGGTTTAAGGTCCTCATATAGGCCCAAAACTCTTCAAATTAGACTCAGGGTCATGGTATACTTAGGTTATGTCCAAATACGGACTGTTCCGTCTCAACGGAGTACTTCTGGAGGTCCTGTTACTAAATGCGGTCGGACTTAAGCTTTCTACTATCGGATATAGGTCAAGCTAAGTTTTCAATCCGGTCGGGTTTTCAGATCGACCGTGGCGGACCAGTTTCAGTTCAGCGGTCACCGAAACTCGATCAGGGCCACAAGTGCTATGACATGTATGGCCCACCTATCCTGATCCGAGGGTAAATTTGGGTCGAAATCGAACGGTCAGAATGATTAGAATCATCGCGCAAGTGACACATTCCAAATTACTTAAAAGTATATTTAATTTCTTAAATATCTTCATTTTCTCACACTCTTCACTCCGGGCTCAAGGAAATCATCCCAGAGCATCGTTTGGACGTGATTTTCGTGGTGTTAGTCAAGTCCAACTAGGCGGTCATAATGATCTAAGTTCATCGCTATCGGACTTTCGACGGGTGGTCCAGGTCCGATATGAAGTTTCAAAGTGCTCCCGAGAGCAACTAGGTTTAGAGATTGATCCTGAATTTTAGGATAGCGTAGCGTTACTGATTCTACATGTTTTGGGTCTTACGGATCGTATTTAAAGTGGTTGGTTCTTATTTCACAGGTAATCTAGTGTAGTGCTAGTTAATTCACATTAAATTTCTAAAGAATTTCATTCTAAATGATTTCTTTGTCTTTGAAATTGAGTTATGAGAAGTTAACAAGGTATTATGGTTGACCCATTGCCTAAGGACGTCTAAATTCGGGTTGATAAAAATCTGGGGTGTTACAATCTATCCCTCTTAAAATAAAATTTCATCCCCGAAATTGCCTAAGGGTAATAAGGAAAGATTAATTATTTCTTTTGCCTAAGTTTTGTTGATTTCAGGTTTTTATACGTGGTAGGGTGTATACAATCTATATTAGTCTGGTCCTTTTTGGTCTACCCCCCTTAAAACTTAATCCTTTATCCATTTCTTACACCCTGATGGTTTGCTACAATTTATTTCTTTACCTATTTGGAGTCTTGACGACAATTCGCAACTATATAAAGTAAGATATATGTTTCTAATGGTCGACCAATACGGAGAGATGGTTGTATTGGGCTCGATCCTGATACATCGAATATCCGCCTGACCAGGGTAGACAACGTTGTATCCCTTCATAATCCTGATGGATCCTAGCCTTCTGCCCGGTCAAGCAGTGAGTTCGTTGGTAGTCACCCAGGATTGAGAATTGGGTCAAGCCGGGAATGTTTCGCAGTTGTATATTTTAATAACTCCGTAGTCCGATCACTTTAAAAGCTTAGGGAATACCCATCACTAAAAGGTTCAAATTTCCTATTTCTAAGGTTGCTCTTTGGGTCTTGGTCTAAGAGAGTCCTCGTCTTGGTCCAAGGTAGGAGTTAATATATAGCTTAATAGATCATCCTAAAAGAGTTTCTAATCGTATAGAGTGGGCCAAGGCTATGAATGGGTTCAACACTTAAGCCCTAATTTATTTCCCTTAATGACTTCATCAGTGACATTCTAATGAAGATTCAGGTCCTATCTAATGACCTAACCTTATGTCTAACATGAATCAATTTCCTTCGATCCTGGGCTAGTGGGGCAAGGACCCACCACGCTTCTGCTGCGCCACTCTGATCAAAAGGATGTAGAAACTGACTTAACTAGGTTAGGCTCTTAATGTTCTAACCCCCTTAAAATTATTCTCACCCTCAAGGCTCAAGGATTTATGTCCTAATCCGTATGTCAGAACAAGGTGTAATTTACAACCTATCCTGGACATGAAATGAGATATGATCTCTCATTACATTGGTCTTCCTTTCATTGACGATGTATACTATGGCATTGGCACCTATGGTTATAGAAATGAGCCTAGTCTCTATTGTGGTTAATTTCAGGGGCACGTGTGAGTTGGTGGCAAGATATCTAATTCTCTACTGGTTACTCTACTGTCTATATGTCCTTAACATTTTCCAAGGGTAAAGCAATAACTTTTGGTTATAGGTAGTCGGGCTAACATGGAAGGAAAGTTGTGTAGCAGGTTTGAGCTGGATATATAGACTTTCTGTCTAGCTAGGACAGAAAACTTGTCGTATCAGTTCTTAATCCTAGTTGGTCTCGATCTTCTACTTTATCAGAGCATTAAGTTCATTGGTAACTACCAGGATTAAGAATTCAGTTCAAACTGCGAATACCTCGCTTATATGCAGTTCCTTTACTCCACGTTCCCGATTGCAGTAAGTCCTTGGGAGGGTAATTCTAAGGGGCGTGCTGGTTTATCCTAGCATTTAATCTGAGGGGTATATGTAACATCCCAAAAATCGGGGGGTCGAGCAAAAACCCAACTCCCGAGTTCCAAAATGTTATTTATGCAACATAGATATGTATGATTGAATGTTGTCTGTGATAATGTATTGAACATGAATGAGATTAAGCTAGAACAGCATATCATACTCCAGAGACAGTTAAATTAACAAGCGGAAGACTGTGATAGTATGTATAACATATATAAACTGTTTTATGTCTCTAGAGTGTGAACATGTTACTAGGTTATATACATACATGTATACTCCAAAAGTAGACAAAACGAATATACATGAGTGCGCTAAAAATAAAAATGACAAGTATCAAAGTATCTAATCAACCTCCCTGTAATCCCGTCAATCAGATCATGCATAAAGGAGGGATCCTCCTCATCATCATCAAGTCCAGCACCGCCTCGCAGGCCACGCCATCATCTGCAATCACAAAAGGGACTGGTGGGTGTCCGGAAACACCATCCCGTAACGTGGGAGTGAGTAGCTAACTCAGTGGAATAATAGAGCAAAGATTAACATGTTATCAAATCAATCATGCGATAATAGTAAAGTAATAATTCAAACATTCCTAATACTGTTGTTAATGCAATTATGACATGACGTGATGTATGCCCTCACCGACGATCACCCTCATGCGGCAACATCTTACGACCGCGGCATGCCACACTCCCTAGAGTGCTCCACATCTTCCAGGCACATGCAATGCTATGGTGATATGAATTCCAAGTTGTTATTAGTCCATTCAAACAGCAGGATTGGGAAACTAAGGTACTTCCCTTGTATCAATCCCAACACAGATCCTGTCTAGGGTCGTCACTCCTAGTAATCTCATATGATGTATATTTCGTAGGTCACTGCAAGGGCTGCCAGGGCTGTTGCTCGCACTCGTTGCACCGCTCCCCCATCACCTTATCAATACAGGCCTACTGTACTCTACTGCTACTGAAGGGTCGTCGCCTCCTGTAGACTCAGAATACGCTCGCGGTCACTACAAAGGACTCGTCGCCTGATCAGTGTAGGCCGACAGCTACAATATAGTGTCCCATACCACCATAATCTGCTCATGAGTCTAGGTGCTCACTGGTCACTACGGGGAGGTTTGTGGCCCCAGCGTAGGCCGACAGCTTGACCACGGTGTCCCATACCACCATGCCCGGCTCATGAGTCTTTATGGATCAAGGTACCATGGTTAACAGGGTTTACAATGGTAAGTTCAGTACCCTAGGTTCAAGCAGATATGACTCATGCAGGGTGAACATACAACGGCCAGTCGGGTTACTTGACGAGTTCGACTAGCACGAGCGCATCGCAAGTCGAACGACATGAAGTGCGTAAAACACTTCGCGTGGCCTAACCACTGCCGCCAACTCTAAACACGACTCGTGTTCATCGACACGTCCTTCGTGGCCAAGATAAGCTAACCACGAATTCTTTCGGTTACCGACTGCCTGGACTAGGCATAGTCCCAAACAATCATAGAATCACATCAGCAGTTGTGTAAGGGTAATGGAAATGAAATGCAACCATGTGAGCATGTTAACACATGTTATTATATACAACTTAAGCGAGTCTTCAAACACATGCCTTTCATACATATAATGAAATTATACATATCGCCAACATATAGGAAATCATCACCATCAGCGTATTAATTGAGAATTCAATCTCCAACTAAGTCATAAGAAAATCATCAAGCACATGTTATAACATACCACTTAAATGAATCATTAAGCACATGTATTTCATACATATAATGAAATCGTACATATGGCTAACATGTAGGAAATCATTCACATCAACATATTAATTGAGAAATCAATCTCAAACTAATCCATAACACCATTTAAGCCAATACATACTAATACAAGCATTTATACAAATACTTACACTACACACTTAAGTCTACATATAGTATGTCGATCCGACGTGCGCATTTAGGCGAATATCCTCGCCAAACTAATTATGCACGCATTCCTAACTTCCTAATGCGACAACAAACCATGTCAATCACATCAGCAAAATAAGAATGTAAACTGTACTTCCTACAAATTACTAAAATGCCCTAAATCTTATATTCTTCGTTAATTTACGAAGCAGAAAACGGAGAGCATGTTGTACATGTCAAACGGCGTTGCCGTCAAGAATCTACTATTAAACAACATTGAAAGCTTTGAAAACAGTCAATCAAAGCATCTAAAATCCGCACCTTTTCCCTTTTAGGGATGAGAATTCGAACGGAGCGTATACGCTTCGTCTACGGCGAATAGAGAACCTGATTTACGAGATTTATCAACTAACAAGCTATGGAACTAAAGAAGCATCAAATCAGCAACTTTCTAGGGTTATTTCTTACCTAGAAACGCGAAGAAATCACCGGCAAAGTGATTGGAATACGCCGCTTAAGCATGTGCAGCAGCAGCAGGAAAAGCTCTCCCACCTTCTCTCACAAACTCTCACTTTCTCTCTCACTCTAGCTAGGGTTTCTAGCAAATTCGGATGGGTGAGAGAAGTGAGGGTTTCAACCCCTTTTATAAGCTCAAATGTGCCCAAAACAGGCTTGGGAACAAAGTATACTTGAGGTATATCCAAATCGGGGCTATTTCGGTCCAAAAGGGCATTTCTGGTGGTCCCCTGGTCGAATGCGATCGGACTTAAGCTCATGCGTACCAGATCTAGCGCGCATTAAGTTTTCAGTCCGACAGGGTTCGCAGATCGCACGTGGCGGACCAGTTTCAGTTCAGCGGTCACCGCACGTAGATCAGGGCTGGAAGTCTCATAATAATAAATAGAAATTTTTCCTGATCCGAGGGTGTAATCTGGATGAATTCTGACGGTCAGAACGCTTAATACTGACGTGTCAAGTCGTGTGCCAGATTTGAATTTGAAATTCCAATTCTGTCCCTATTCGCGGTCTCTTCAGTCCGGGCTCGATGAAATAGTCTGTGATTATCGGTTTGACTTGATTTTCGAAATGATTGTCAAGTCCAGCTGGGCGGTTCTAACGGTCTAAGATAGAAAGTAATGGACTTTCGACGCGCGGTCTAAATCCAATACAAGAATTCAAAGTGGTCCAGAGAACAAACCCGCTTAGAGTTTGATCCGAGGTTATAGAGTATTATGGAGTCATACGTTCTACTCGATTTGGGTCTTGTAGAACGTATTTAAAGTGATCAGGGACTGTTTCCCAGCTACTCCAGCGTTGCGCTAGCTAACTTACGCTAAATTTCCATAGGAATTAATCCTAAGTAGTTTCTTTGGCTATGAAATTGGGTTCTGAGCGATTTTCCAGGTGTTTTAGTTGACCCATTGCCTAAGGACGTCAAATCCCAGATTGGCCAAAATCCGGGGTGTTACAGTATATAAGTTTCGCTGAACGTGACTAGTTCTAAGTCAAGCAAGCTTTTTGAGATTTGCTCAAGGAGCCTATAAATATCAAAGGAATCCAACAAAGGAACGGGGTCTCATTCTAACTAAAGCAAGACAACTAACTACGTCTATAGTTCAATTACCTTAGTAACATCAGTCCTTTACATTCCTCAATATAACTAGTAACTTAGTCCTATCTTATACGTAGCGGCAATTCACTAGTTGTAATCCAAAGTCTATGTTTATACGCTAGATGCTTTCATACAATTTCTAATACAAATTTTTTTTTTATTACTTAGGGTCAAAGGTCATCTAATTGAAATTGAGTTGCTGAAACTTGAATTTAGCTGCGCTTGAGCACTTCACCTCTGCCCATACCAACTGAGATATTGGGACTACATTGCTAATCCCATCTCGGGATTGGGAATGACATGTTTGGTAGGAGGGTGGGTTGGGATTAAAATCAATTTCATAGGCTTTGAAAAATGGGCCTTGTGGTGGAAAGTGTGAGATGGGAATTCCAAATCCCATGATGATACATTCCTAAGTGGAAGTTGAAAGAAAAGTCTGAAATTACTTTTAATTGCATACACCAAACATGGTGTTGGAAACCATAGGCTACACCCAATCTAGGGACAATACCTTACACAGACATTTATTGTTGCTCGACTAAGGCCATGGAAAGTGAAGAAAAGGAAGAAAAGAGTTGGAGTCTTTAGGTCTCCATGGATTTGAGCCCCTAAAGGGTGTGTCTAGGCTCAGATGACAGGGATTGAAGAAGGAAAATGAGGAGATTGGATGGGTTAGAGAGCTTACATGATTTTGAGCCTCAAATGGGGGATGTAAGAGCTCAAATGAGAGAGAATGGAGAGGGAGGGGAGTGTGTACCAATGCAAACAATGAAGGGGCGTGGGTTGTGGCAGAAAACGATGAAGGGAGTGATTGAAAGGAAGGTTTGAGAAAGAAAACAGCAATTTAGAAGGAAAGGGAGAGCATAGAGGTGAGGTTTATGAAGGAAGTGGTCGTTTAGGGTTGATTTAAGGGACGGCCCACATACCAGGGGGTCACCCTAACCCCCAAAGACGATCGGCCCGAAGGCTCGACCGAACCTGGCCCATTGACCGGCGAGGTCCTCGCCACTCGCTGAAGTGTTTGGTGAGGCCTCGCCATTTGGGTGAGGTCCTCCAGGCCTAATGAACCCAAATGCATGTGGGTCCCACCCTGGGTCCCTCTGGATTAGCGTGGCTAGGCTCACGACTCCGTTTTAAGTCATTTCGGGTCGTTTTAGAAAGTTTCTGATACATACTTATATTTACTGACTTTTGACGGTTGGGATGGGGTGAGTTGTGATCTAAACCCATCGTTTGACGGTCTAGAAGTGATTTGGGGTCAACTCATGCACTCACGGATGAGTACAGGCCCAAACTCAGCGACCGTTTTCGATGAACTTCGCCAATTGGCGAATCTGGGATCCTATGAATGTTTCTATATTTTTCTTGCACATACCTAAGTCGAAAAGCGTCAGCGTACGTCGTGTGACCATAACCCAGGTTCGGTTTAATTTAAATCATGCTCTGATACCAACTTGTAACGCCCTGAAAATCGGGAGTCGAGTGGTAACTCAACTTTCGAGTTTCAGACCATCACTTACGCAACACAAATGCTTATGATTGAATGTTGTCTATGTTAGTGTATTAAACATGAGTGGGATTAAGCCAAAATAGTATATCATACTCCAGAGACAGTTAAATTATGCAAACGGAAGACTATGATATTGTATATAACATATATAAACTGTTGTAAGTCTCCAGAGTGTGAACATGTTACCAGGTTAAATATATACATGTATACTCCAAAAATGAACAAAAAGAATATACATGAGTGCTCCAAAAGAGCAAAATGACAAGTATCATGACGTCAAATCAACCTCCATATAATCCCATCGATCACAACACGGTCTACATAGACCCACTTGATAGTTGCCTATAGGAGAAACCCTCCTCATCATCGTAAAAGCCTGGCTCTGCTTCACATGCAGCGCCATCATCTGAAACTAAAATAGGGACTGGTTGGTGTGTACAACACTGTCCCGTAATGTGGGAGTGAGTGATCAGCTCAGAGGAATCATAGAGTAAAGATTAGCATGTTATTAAATCAATCACGTGATAATGGTAAAGCAAGCAATCAAACATTCCTAAATATTATGATTAATGCAATGATGAGATACAATAATGATGCATGCCCTGGCCTACATACTCCCTCATGCGGCACCATCTTACGTTCATGGCATGCTTTCATCCCTCAGTGCTCCACATCTTCCAGGCACACGCAGTGCGATATGAACATGATTACCAAGTTGTTATTAGTCCTTTTCATACAACCAGATTGGGAAACTAGGGTACTTCCCTTATATCATTCCCAACAAAGATCCTGTCTAGGGTCGTCACTCCTAATAGTCTCATACGATGATATGGTTCTAGGTCGTTGTAAGGGCTGTCAGGGCTGTTGCACGCACTCGTTGCACTGCTCCCCCATCACCTTATCAATACAGGCCTATTTTATACTCTTGTTGCTACGGAAGGGTTGTCGCCTCACGTAGACTCAGAGTACACTTGAGGTCACTACAAAGGGCTCGTCACCAATCAGAGTAGGCTGACAGCTCGAATATAGTGTCCCATACCACCATAATTGGCTCACGAGTCTGAGGTGCTCACTGGTCACTACGGGGAAGCTCGTCGCCATAGCGTAGGTTGACAGCTCGACCACGATGTCCCATACCACCATGCTTGGCTCATGATTCTTAATGGATCGAGGTACCATGGTTATTAAGGTTTTCTCTAGTAAGTTCAGTATACTAGGTTCAAGCAGTTATGACCGACACAAGGTGAACATACAACGGTCAATCGGGTTACTTGACGAGTTCGACTAGTACGAGCACCCGTTGAGTTGTACGACATGAAGTGCATAAGCACTTCGTGTGGCCTAACCACTGCCGACAAGCAACGAACGAATTGGGTTCGTCAAACACGTCTTGCGTGAAAAATAGATGCCAACCACTAGCTCAAATCTGTTACCGATTGGCTGGACTAGAGTATAGCCCCAAGCATATATAATGTGAATCAGTAATCATATGGGATAAACAGAATGGAAATAACAAGTAATTCAAGCATGTTAGCAACATATTATAAGATACAACATAAGCAATTTAACCATACACAAGCATTTCATATATACATAATAGACAATTCAAATATAACAAGCATGGAAGAAATCATATACATCATCAAAATAGTTGAGAATCCTATCTCAACACTAATCTACAACCTCATTTACTTAATACTTATACAAACATTTATACAAATACTTAGTCTACACACATTAGTCTACGTAGCATATGTCGGCCAAAATATGCATTAGGACGAATCTCTTCGCCGAACAGATCATACACACTTAACTAGCATAGATACACAGCAAATACTCATGGCAATCTTATCAACAAAATTCATACGTATACAGTATTTCTTACAAATACCTAAAATACCCTAAATCTCATATTCTTTGTACGTATTCGAAATGAAAAATAGACAGCATGTTCTACATGTCAAACGACATCCTTGTCAATAATCTACCATTAAACAGCATTGAAAGCCTTGAAAACAGGTAACCTAAGCATCTAAAATCTGCAGCTTACGCCGTAGAAGTGTAACGAATTCAATAGAGACTCTAAGTCTTTGTCAAAGACTGATTGACAACTTATAGTATGATTTAGGTTAGCTACTTCACCACTTGCACTAATTGAAACCCTAGAATAGGTTAGGGTTAGGCTTTCTTACCTAGGAACGAAGTTAGAATCATCGAAAAAGCGATTAGATCGTGATGGTTAAGCACGTAGGATAGCAGGAAGATCCTCCCACTTCTCTCACACTTTCTCTCTTTTCTCTCTTTTCTCTCCTAGGTTTTTCCAAATTCGTATGGGATGAGAGAGTGAGGGTTTAAGGTCCTTTTATAGGCCCAAAACTTCCCAAATTAGACTCAGGGCCATGGTATACTTAGGTTATGTCCAAATACGGACTGTTTCGTCTCAACGGAGCATTTCTGGAGGTCCTGTTACTAAATACGGTCGGACTTAAGCTTTCTACTATCGGATCTAGGTCAAGCTAAGTTTTTAGTCCGGTCAGGTTTTCAGATCGACCGTGGCGGACTAGCTTCAGTTCAGCGGTCACCGAAACTCGATCAGGGCCACAAGTGCTATGACATGTATGGCCCACTTATCCTGATCCGACGGTAAATTTGGGTCAAAATCTAACGGTCAGAACGCTTAGAATCATTGCACAAGTGACACGTTTCAGATTACTTAAAATTATATTTAATTTCTTAAAAATCTTCATTTTCTCACACTCTTCACTCCGGGCTCAAGGAAATCATCTAAGAGCATCGTTTGGATGTGATTTTCACGATAGTAGTCAAGTCCAACTAGGCGGTCATAATGGTCTAAGTCCATCGCTATTAGACTTTCGACGGGCGGTCCAGGTACGATATGAAGTTTTAAAGTGCTCCCCAGAGCAACTGGTTTTAGAGATTGATCCTGGATTTTAGGATAGCGTAGCGTTACTGATTCTACAGGTTTTGGGTCTTACGGATCGTATTTAAAGTCGTTGGTGCTTATTTCATAGGTAATCTAGTGTAGCGCTAGTTAATTCACGTTAAATTTCTAAAGAATTTCATTGTAAATGATTTCTTTGGCTTTGAAATTGAGTTATGAGACGTTACCAAGGTGTTATGGTTGACCCATTGCCTAAGGACGTCTAAATTCGGGTTGGTAAAAATTTGGGGTGTTACACTGTCACATACTCATAATCGGTATCAATAACAGTCATCAACAATCGGCCTCGACAATGTGGACATTTAACCAACATTGCCCCCAAAGAATGGCCCATATAGAGCCTAACATATAGTGGACCCATGGTGTCACACAAGGACCTAATATACAACACCATGTGCCTTACTTAAGGTTCACATATACACAACAGGTGGGCCCTGCTCATGGGCCTTAAATACATGTCATGTGGGCCCTACACATGGGTCCCGAATACATCAAAGGGTCATGCATCATGGGCCTAATACATATCACAATGGGCTTTGCCCATAGGCCACGAATACCTCACATTGGCCTCGCCCGTAGGCTATAAATACATCACAATAGGCCTCAACTACGAATTGTGTATGTATCATATAGGTCTCGACAATTGGCCTCGACAGTCAAAATTAGCCTTAACAATCGGAATCGACACTTGGAATCGGCCTCGGTACTTAGACTCATATACATCAAATAGGCCACGACAATCAGAATCGGTAAATTGGCCACGTCAAATGGAATCGACAATCGGTCATGACGTAAGGTGGGGTCCATAGATGGACGGCCAATGATGGTCTAAGCAATATCAATGGGGGCCCATTTGTTTGGGTTAACCAATTAGAGAATGATGAGAATGGGCCTAACCAAGCTTAAAGGAAGGTCATAATGTGGACATTTAACCATCATTGCCCATCGACATGGACCTTTAACCAACATTACTCCCAAGGAGTGGCCCACATAGGGTCAAACGTACAATGGGCCCGCGGCCTAATATGCATCAGGCCAAATATACACCACAATGGGTCGTGTTACAAGGCCTTAAACATATTACAATGGACCATGACATATGGGCCGAAAATATATCTCAGTAGGCCTTGCTTGTAGGCCACGAACATGTCACAATGGGCCTTAGATACATCTCAATGGGCCTTGCATAAGGGCTACATACACAATAGGTGGGCCCTGCATAAGCAGCAAGTGGGCCTATTCATCTCAGCTGAACCTACCCGCGGCCCAGCCAAAGAACAACCTAGATAACATACACATCACGGTGAGTCACATCATTGGGCTACACCGATGGGCCCCATATACAACAAGTGGGCTGCATCAATGGGCCGCACTAATGGGCCCCATAACTGTATCAAGGTAGGCCTCATAGATGGGTCGCAAGTATGTCAAAGTGGGCCTCATAACATGGGCCTCATATATATCAAAGTGGACTATGGTCTAAATTAATCAAATGGGCTGACATGAGCGGGCCAATCAAATAGGCCGATTCAAATGGGCCGGGTCAAATGGGCCGAATCAATGGGCCAATTACGCATCAAGTGGGTTACATCAATGGGCTGCACTAATGGATGGTCATGGATGTAAAATAGATGAGTGGCGTGGAATACACCACATAAATTAAGTGGGCTCCACGGAACTTATTACATCAATTTCTCAGCTATCAAGCAGGTGTGAGGTAATCCAGTTAATCTGCATCCACCGTCCATGGGTTGGATGGTGTGGATACAATACATTAAATTAAGGTGGGCCCCACATATGGGAGTTCATATATATCAAGGTGGGCCTCATAAATGGGCCACAAATACATCAATATGGGCCTCATGGACGAGCCATAAACACATCAAAGGTGGGCCTCATAAGGCAGCTCATGATTGGGGCAAAAATAGATGGACAGTGGATCCAACACATGCATCATGGTGGGCTTGCCTAAGGCTGCCCATGATTGGGCCACATAAGTAAGGTGAGCCTCTCAAGATAATGGGGCCCACGACCCTAATAAAATGAATGAACATGTGGGTATAAGACACACATCGTGGTAGGGCCACTGGGACAAAAAAAATCAAGTCAAACCGTGGCTTGTGTGGGCCACACCACACACATCAGTTGAGGGGTACATTCATAATCATTCATTGGGCCCACCAATCCGTAGTTCACAAATCCGACCCATTCATAAGTTAACATATTGATAGACGAACTGGAAACACATATCAGCTTAGTAGGAAAATATTGTGGCCCTTAGAAATTTTGAACGGTGAAAGTCACTGTCCCCACTATATTCAAGGGTGGGGTCTACTTGAACTATAAATCTGTCCCATTCTTTTCTCATGCCATAAAAATGAGTTTTCAAAGTGGCTGGACAGATTGGATGCAACACATGCATCATGGTTGGGTCCACATGAAGTCACACCATCACACACACACACACATATATATATATATATATATATATATATATATATATATATATATATGAAATATAATATATATAATATATATAATATACAATATAATACATATATATATTATATACACGTACGCACACACAGGTGCACACACACATGCACACAGACACATACGCACACACGCACACGTGGGTGGGTTCCACCGTCCACCTGGACGGTGGAAATATAATGCAAACATCACTGTTGGCTCCACCGTCCGCCTGGACGATGGGAGACAAACACATACATCACTGTGGGTCCCATGTGGGGCCCACCATAATGCTTATATGCCATCCAATCCATCCATAAGGTCACGCAGACCTGGATGAAGAGTAAAAACAAATTTCATCTTGATCTAAAACTTCTGTGGACCCAAAAAGGGATTCAATGGCAGACGGTCAGCCCCACTGTTTCATGTGATGTATGCTACCTGAGCTTTGGATGGGCCTAATCTTTGGAGGAGGCTCACTTTAGGGAGGGGCCCACATAATGAATGGGTTGGATGACATACACACATCAAGGTGGGGCCTACGACTGGGGGCCGTGGGACCTGCTCGTCTGCCCACAGCGCGCAGGACATTTGCGCGTCCTCTATCTCTGACACCAGCAGTAGCAATGCTGCTGTTGTTGTTTTTATTATTATTTATTTTTTTATTTTATTGTGATTTTTCACAGGTGGGGCCAGCATCAGGAAAATCCAACCCCACCATTGGTCCCCATAGCTTAAGACAAGCCGAACGAGCCCAATATTGGGCATGCTTTGGGGTATAGAAAAGTCAGGTGGATTTTTAACGGTGAAAACCACCGTTTGCTATACTATGGGCCACCAGAAAGTCGGATTAGCCTCACATTTCAGCTTAACGCCTAAAATGGCCTAAGGGAAAGGATGGACAGCTTGGATTAAGTACACACATCAAGGTGGGGCCTGTAGGAGCGGCTCAGCCCAAAGCTTTCAACCAAGCTGATATTTTTGTTTTGTTTCAGCAATGTCCAGACATTGTTGGACGGTCTGAACAACGGATGGCTGACCCATCTGGCTTTGTTGGGGTCCACCAAATGCTTACACTTCCTTATCATCTAGACTCTTCCAATGAAAGGGTAGTAAGGTGGGTTAGTCCCACTGGATGGACGGTAAGGATATTACATGCATCATCAGGTGGGCCACTCATCATAAAAGAAAGGGAAAGAGAAAGAGAGAGAGAGAGAGAGAGAGAGAGAGAGAGAGAGAGAGAGGAGCACCCACCTCTAGATCTTGGACTTCTTCTTCCACCAATGTGATCTAGAGCTCCAAGGGAACAAGATTCAATGGTCGGAATTGATTTTGGAGGGTTGGATGTGGGGGGTGGAGAGCTTGCAAAGGGTTGGAAATGGAGAGCTCTCATGGACGTTGGGAGCTCTCTCTTGCTAGGGGAGGAAATGAAGAAGAAGAGAGAGAGTAGAGAGATGAGAGAGAGTGAAAGGATGGATTTGTAAGAGGGTAATAATGGGTTGTAAGAGCATAGGGAAGAGAACCTCATAATGACTTATAAGAGAGAGTTGACTAAAGCTCTCATGGGAAATGGTGCTCCTAGGGTGGGTCCACCTAGGGAAACGTGTGCACCCCACATCAATCAAAGGCTTAAATATTAAAAATGGTACATCTTTTGATCTACCCGTCAGATCAGCGCACGAGACATGCGGTCGCAGTGACATGGGTCTTAGGTCAAGATGACTCAGAATTATAGGATGACACTCAAGGTCGCGCGTAAATGCTATCTACGCGTCACAGGTCACCGGAATTCGATCGGGAGGACCGCGAGAGCCTACGAAATGATACGGGCTAGGATACAGGCCTTATAGCATACAACAACAGCTATCAGGTGACCATTGGCATGACTCCTTTTAAGGTATTTTATGGTAGACCATGCAGATCTTTGAGTTGTTGGACCGAGGTCAAAGAGAGGCATCTCTTAGGTCCCAAGCTTGTGCAGCAAACGTCAGAGGCTATCAATACCATCGGGCAAAGGATGTGCACAGCTCAGTGCTGGTAGAAGAGTGTTGCTGATTACCTGTATCGTCCCTTGGAGTTTGTAGCAGGGAACATAATGTATCTCAAGGTCTCGCCCATGAAGGGCGTAGTTCAATTTAGAGCAAAGGGTAAGCTTGCCCCGAGATTCATATGACCTTTCAAGATCACTGGGAGCGTTGGTGTTGTGGCCTATCGGCTTGCCTTACCATCTCAGTTGTCTGGCTTCCACAACATTTTTCAGTCTCTATACTAAGGAACTGTGGGTCAGACATCGTTCTTGTTATTGATTGGCGGCTGTAGGATGTACATGAAGACGCTTCTTACATTGAGCAGCCAGTACGTATCCTTGATCGGAAGGAGAAAGTCTTCTGGACCAAGGTCATTCCCTTGGTGAAAGTTCAGTGGGGTCATCATTCTATCGATGAGGTGTCTTGGGAGCGCAAAGCCGAGATTCGAGAGCGCTATCCCCATCTCTTTCATGATTGATTATATGTTGTATATTGTATGTTGTCTCCAATTTTTATACGACGATGTCTTGTTTCCTATTCTATTATGAGTTATGTTTACTTGCAATGATTGTGTAAATTTGGAGGACAAAATTTTTATTCAGAGGAGAGAGTTGTAAGACCCATATCCTAGACCGTACCGTTCCATAGAATTCTGAGGTCCTCCCGATCAAATTTTAACAACCTTTGACCTGTATTCAACATTTACGCACGATCTTAAGCCGGGTCCTAAATACCGAGGTTGGCTCGACCCAAAACTTGTACCTTAGTGACCGCGCTGTCGCTATGGTTCTAACATCGTGACTCGTGCACTTAACCGATACCCGTGTCAGAAGAAGAGGGCCTGCATTTATTTTGAGGAAAACGTCACTCGTTACGAATTTTGAGGGAATCTTTATGCCATGTCATGTCAAATAAAGTACATCACCTTACCTCAATGCCACCTCACCCTACAGCAAGTACACATGACCTCTCTCGTTTTTCCCACAAGTCAAAACTTCCCTCCCCAACCACCCTCTTTCACACCATTTTCAACTAAGGCCATACCTCCCATCACCTTTCCTTACACCCATCACTCCAACCATCCTTTTTTATTATTCTCTCTCTCTCTCATTCCATCTCTTCACTCCCAAGTAACAAGCTTCATACGTCCAAGCCTCTCTAAGATTTCCCAAACAATAAGTGTGGCCCACCCTCTCATCTCTCATCCCCACCATCAAAAATCCATCATCTATCATTAAAAGTTGAGGCAAGGAGCACACAAGTCCAAGGGATCAAGGGAGTGCAAAAAGTGGGTGATCCACCATTGATTTCAACTTTAGGGCCACTTGATGTGGGACTTAAAATAATGTATGCAATGTAGAGAGGGGTCCATAGTGGCGGGGTCCCTCTACCTCACTGTATCTCTCTCTCCCACTCTCTCTCCCTTTTTCTCTTTCAATAAAATGTTGTGGGCCCCACCAAATTGTGTTAAATCTTCTCCATGCATCAGATGGAGTGGCCCACCACATTTCAGGGAAATCCCAGCCACTAGATTGAAATATATGTGATATATTTATATTATATATATATATATATATATATATATATATATATACATGCATGGTTGGCCACGTCCATGTGGAACCCACCATGATGTCTGTGTTATTCCACACCATCCAACGTCTCTAGACGCTGGACGTGGCTCAGCAATGAAGTGTGAACTGGCATGGGTGTGGCTAACAGTGAAGTATGGACTGATGTTGGGGTGTACTGAGCTTGTGGTGGGCCACACATGCAGGCCCCACCTTGATGTATTTATATAATCCACGCCATCTATCCCATTCCCTAGCCCATTTTGGTGTTAAGCCAAAAAATGAGACCAATTGGATAATCAAGCGGGACATACCATAGGAAATAGTAGTGTTTACCGTTAAAATCTGCTTGGATATTTTTACTTGCCAGAACATGCTACATATTGGGCTCAATTGGATGGTCTTGAGCCATGAAATCCAATGAATGGATTGGATCCATCTGATGCTGGCCCCACCTAGGAAAAATCGTAGAAAAACTCATTTTAAAAAAATAAATAAATACAAAACAAGCAGCTGACACTTGCTGTCATCCAGAGGATGGTGTAGCAACGTGCTCTGCCTGGTGGATGGTGGCTAAGGACTCATGGCCCCAGCTGTGGGCCCCACCATGATGTGTGTTGACATCAACACCTTGCATTTGGTGGGTCCTCCTTAAGGTTGCGTGCCACCCAAAAAATCAGCCGTGTAAGTGACTCAGGTGGCCCATGTCATAAGGAACAGTTGGATTGAACGTCTACCTTTGAAACCTTATTTTTTCGAGTTGCAGAAGTTTTGGATCATATATGAAATTTATTTTTACTCTTCGTCCAGGTCCATGTGACCTTATCAACAGGTTGGGCGGAAAATAAACATTACAGTGGGCCCCAGGTCTGTATGACCTTATCAACAGGATTGGGTAGAAAATAAACATTATGATAGGCCCCAGGTCTGTATGACCTTATCAATAGGTTTGGGTGGAAAATAAACATTATGATGGGCCCCACGTGGGACCCACTGATGTGTGTGCTCCACACCTTCCATCAGTGTGGTCCCCACCATGAGGTATGTGTATTATCTATGTTATCCATCCCTATTAGACCCACCATGATGCATGTGTCGCATCCAAGCTATCCAACCATTTTAAAATCTCACTCTAAGGCTTGAAATAAAAAATAAGACAGATCTAGGATCAGGTGGGCCCCATTTTAGGAAAAAGTGGGTTTGAACGTCCACCATTAAATCCTTAGGAATTCTAATGGTAGAAATCCTTATCACACTTATATTTGGGTGTGGCCCATTTGATATACACGTGGCCCATGTGGTGTGGCCCACTTACCATACTTATGACCCATTGTTGAGGCCCACCTTGATTTGTATAAGGCCTGTTATTGGTGCCCGTCTTAACAGATATGGGGCCCAAGTTATGAGACCCATTATGATGTATGCAAGGCCCATTGAGGCCCACCTTGATATATATATGGGGCCCATGTTATGCAACCCATTTGATGTATCTGAGGTCCATGGGTATAGGTCCAATGACATGTCTATAAGTCCCATTGCAATGTATGATTCCACCATGGTTTATGTAATGATGTTTTGGCGGTCATGCCTTAAGAGTAATGATGGTTTGACGTCCACATTGTAAGAGTAATGATGGTTAAATGTCCGCATTGTAACTCTCCCTAGGGGCCCATTGATAGGTCCATACTTGTAGTGTGTAGGCCGTCTAGGTCCATCTTCATTATGAACGGAGCCCATCACCATATAACATGTTTAGTATAGATCTATGATTCATAATCATAAACATCATATGTATGCTTGGTATGAGGAGTGACTGATCATAGCATATGGCTTCGGACAGATTGTTTATGGGCTCCCTGATAGGCCGAATTGCCCTTCATTAGCACGCGGTATGTGCAAGATTGTTGCTTGACTGATAGTGTGATTCATACACTTCGTATTTATATGACATGATTACTATACGTCATAGAGACATCAGGGCTATAACCTCTACAGGCACATCGTGGATGGTAGGATCGAACATCGAAAATATTATTGCTAAGGATCGGGCCGCCAAAGATGTCTCTGGGTGAAAATCCTTAAACCCAATGGTACTAGAGGATAACTCCAATGTCGAGACCAAATGAATGTATAAGCACACGAGCGCCGAATATCAGGAGGTCGCGTCCCCACTTGTCATGGTTGGTTGGAAAGGGGTGTGGCCTTACTCGCCCAAGGGTAGGGGGCATTATTAGGCTGAGTTTGACCAGCTCGTGAATGAGTCCGCTATCGATATGTCGGATAGGTATTAGCAGACTATTGGCCAGGTGGATAGTGAGGTTTCTTATGCTCACTTGGACTGTGCGGCTAGGAGAGCGACAATACCATTTAGAGTGTACTAAACCCCGATGATTATCCAAAATGAGAAATGTACTGATATTTGATGAGTTGTATGTGGATTTCGATGAGGATTGGTATGCTTGAGTTGCATCTCCCGTCGCATGGTCTTGATATGACCGATACCATTCATATCTTGCACCGCATAGCCTTCGTACAGCTGCTTGCATTCATGTACTCATCAGCATGATTCAGCATTACTCTCACCTTGCATTCCGAGCACGCTCTTATTGCACACACACTTACACCACCCTCTAAGTTTTCTATAAGATTATGCACGATTGATGCATGCAAGTGACGCCAGAATGCAGCCACAGTCTTTTCATAGTTGGAGCATACAGTCTGCAATTTGGAGTACACAGTTGAGCTTCTGGAGTTTTTTAGTTATTTACATTATATTGTATTTTCCTTTCATATGCATTGTACTCAAAGTTTTGATCATAGTGAATTTTGTGATGGTATTCTTATGGTTATTGTTCGTGGGTTATGCTTATGGTTATGCTCATTACGAATCAAATCATGTTTGAAATCCTCCTTGTAGGATCCTAGGATTGGAACTTGGTGTATGGGTGCCGGGAGCTAAAAATGGAGTACTATGGAGGTTGTCAGCACCGGATTTGGTGATCAAAAATTTTGTGAGCCCAGTTTCTGAGTTTGGGACGTGACAATAAGGCTCCACTTGTAAAGATCAGGGAGATCTGTGCTTGATTAAAAGACACAACTGGAATCAGTCCCATCGTATCCAATTAGAAGATATCTTAGTAAAATCGAATCTAAACTTCCTTAAACCTAATTCTCAATGGATGAGAGGTGTAAGAACTACAAGTGATTCCATCACAAAACCATACCTAGGAGACAAGGCAAACAATAGGATTTACCAATCCCACAACCAATCATAAGAGAATTGGAAAGATTAGGTAGGATTCCATTGCCCAACCATGCCCTTGGGATGATGGTGAACAATGGGATTTTCTAATTTTACAATCTCAATACATGAAAAGAACATACTCAAAGCTATCGTAAATATATTGTAATTTGAGTTATAACAAACCATTAAAAACTAAAAGTATTTCTTAAATATCAAACTAAAATCAAAGATAGTTCAACTTAAACATGAATCAAAGTAATAGAAAAAATCTTATCACGTTACAAGCTTCACCTCTTAGCCCTAGCTAAGAGGTTTAGCCAACCATAAACATGATTAAACTAAAATCTCTTAAGAAAAGCATAAAAACAACTAAGGAAGAAGAAGAAAAACTCCTGGCGACAATTTCTCCACACTTTTCCTACACTCTTCAAGCTCTTGAAGATGCATAGGAACATCTAAGGGACTCCTATTTATAGTTTTTCAACTCTAAATTTCGCATCGAGTTGGAAAAATCTGGAAACTGCCCCAATTTTATGCAGTTCGTGTATTGTCTGCGTAACCTTAGACCAGTCGAGGATAACCTTCAACTAGTTGAGGGTTTACTTCGACTGGTCGAGGATGATGGGAATTTAAAGGATTTTGTCGCTGGAGTTCAAGTCGAAGAATCTTCGACTAGTCGAGCAGGAGCCTTCGACTGGTTGAAGGAGGACTTAGACTAGTCAAAGGAGATAGATTTTTAGGGTTCCTTTTCTTTACTTTAAGTCTTCAATGCTCTTCATTCCTCACTTAGTTTTCTTAGATCTTTAGCATTTGAATTTTATATTCTTGGTCTCATAAGATCCATCCTTAGCTTTGGTAAGTCTTAAGCATTAAATCCATACTTTTAGTATCCTTTTCAATCCAAGCTCTTAAATTCACCTTGTAACATAAACATGATTAAAATAGAACATTAAACATTATCATGTTCATAAAATCAAGTAATAAATGGGAAATAATGTGTAATATTTGACCCTCAAGAGTCCACCAGAATGTGATTTCAAGGAGCATTCTAATGAGCTATGACTCCCTCCGTTCAAAGGTCAATTGACCTTTAATCCATCTGCATGAAGTTAGTCTTTTAGAATGCTTGTTTGTCACAACTTGGTAATGTGAATTTCTTGGTGTCAACAGATGGGTTGTGTTGAGTAGAAAATATTGCATATTTCCCCCTGAACATGATAATTCTTAATGGGTATATTTTATATATGTTTGTATTGCAAGGTGAATCTGAGAGCTTGGATTGAAAAGAATGTTAAAAGCATGGATTTGATACTAAAGAATCACCAAGGCAAGGGTTGGATCTTAGGAGACTAAGATTAAAGATTTCAAGACCCTAAGATTCAAGAAAATCAAGTGGAGAAGGAAGGAAGTCAAAAGTGTAAAGTATAGAAATTCACAGAATCTGAACTTCACTATCTATGTCATCGACCGTCAGTCGATGACATCGAAGCCGGTGTTCGATGACATCTTACACGGGTCGATGACAGCGTAGAATTACATGAAAATCAAGTTGGTTACTGGATAAATTAGATGTAGTTCTCTATGACATTGAAGACCTATTCAATTGCACGAAGACCTGCTCGATGACATCAAAGGCAGTTCGATGACATTGAGAGTTTATGAATTTTTGGTACAACTCACTGGAACACTCTAGACACATTCTCGATTGATCGAACACACTTTGATGATGTCGAAGGTATGTTTGATGAAATGAAGAGTTACGCAGTGTGAAAACTGTGTGACTTCCGTATTCAAATTACATTCGATGACATCAAAGGCTATTCGATAACATCAAAGGCATTACATAGAGTGTATAAATTTGAGGTGAATTTCAAAAATGGTCAAACTAAGGCTATAAATATGGGTTCTTTGAGGAGTTTTAAACATGAATTATGTTTCAAGAAGTAGAGCCAAGGAGTGGAGCAGCAGCCGAAGAGTTTTTCTTCCTTTCTTATTTATTTTTAATGCTTTCTTTTAAGATTTTAGATCCAATCATGTCTATGGTTGGCTAAACCTCTTAGCTAGGGCTAAGAGGTAAAACTTGTGGCGTGTTGGGATGATTTTCTTACTTTGATTCTTATTTTTTTAAAACCTCGTTGATTTTTAGTTTGAATTTAAGAAATATTTTTAATTTTTTATGATTTATTGTGACTCAAATTACAATAGATGTTATGATAGCTTTGAATATCTCCTTTTCCTTTTTTGAGATTGTGAGATTGGTAAATCCTATTGTTCACCATCATCTCGTAGCCATGGTAAGATGATGGAATCACTTCCAATCATCATGATACTCCTTCATGTGTGGCTAGGTCAATGAAAAATTCAGATTTGGTATAATTGCTTCATCTTCTAATTAGATAGGATAGGACTCTCATTCCAATTGTGTCTCTTGAATCAAAGTAAGGTAACATCCTGATAGCTACAAGTGGATGCACCCTAGTTACTACCTTTCAATTGATAGTTTTAATCAACATTATTTACTTTCTTTAATTCCATATTTAGGTTTAGATCTTATTCTAGTTCTAGTTCTAATTATTTTCAGAATACGTACAAGTTTAGTCCCTATGGATTCGACCTCGGTCTTACCGAGTTATTACTACATCGCAACCCTCCATTTGGGATTGTGAACACATTTTTAGCGCCATTGTCAGGGACTACAACTGCATTCTTTCTTAGATTAATTAGCATTAGAATTAGGTTAAGATTAGGGTTTATTTTTTCTACTATGCTTTTAAGTTAAGATTTTTCTAAAATTGTTTTTAAAAATTAACTTTTTTTTTGTTTTATAGGATCCTAACATAGCAACCATAATCAGGTGACTTCTCTTCAATCTCTCTTATCTTTTTAGATTTCTTATTTGATGTAGGTTTTATCTTTCTTTCCTTTTAGACTTCAATTGTCTAGTTACATGAGGGCTTTGAATGTTTCATGCCTAAGTAGGTTCATAAGAACATTATTTGTCTCTTGAATGAAGGAGGATTAGTTGAAGGGTTATCTATCCATCACAGGATTAGATATCACTTAAGATGCTCTAAGTCAGTAGAAGTTATGGCTACACATCAACCTCAACACCCAGTTGACGAGGCCCAAGATGAGAATGAGGTGTATCATGCACCCCCGCCTCGTATCTACAAGATTATTTACAATGACGGGGGTGAGTACACCTTCCCACATGATACTTCCATTGAATACAAGAACCGTGGATGTTAAACCGGGGGTGATTCAACTCCTTCCAAAGTTTGATGGACTAGAATCTGAAAGTTCATACTTACATATGAAAGAATTTGATGAGATAATATATACATTACACTTCCCAAACGTGTCTGAGGACACAGTAAGACTGAAATTATTTCTTTCTCTTTGAAAGAAAAGGTTAAGTCATGGTTACATTCCTTTAAGACCACGGTCCATTGGCACATGGGCTAAGATGATAAGGGAGTTCCATAAAATGTTATTTCTGTGTCAGAAAATGAATACCTTTAGGAAAGCAATCATGAATTTTGTGCAAAAAGAAGATTAGACCTTTCCATATTGGGAGCGATTTAAGGATCTCATAAATTCATGTCTACAACATGTGTACGAAGCATGGAGAATAACGAGCTTTTTCTATGAGGGATTGACCTCATTCATGCACCAATTTGTAGAGATGATGTGTAATGGGAAATTCATGAACAAGGAAGCCGATGATGCATGGGATTATTTTTATAAACTCTCTGAAAACGCGCAATCATGGGATAACTTCTTAAGAACTACCATTTCTAAGCCTACTCAATCAAAGGAAAGGAGAAGAATTTATATTTTAAAAGAGAAAGATGATATAAATGTAAGAGTGGCCAAACTCACAAGAAAAGTTGAGGTCATGGAACTTAAGAAGGCGGAACCCGAAAAGGTTGCGAAAGTTGTTTGTGGTATTTGTGCTTACAATATACATACAACTAAAAATTTTTCAACAATTCCTGCTTTTCAAGAGATATTGAATGAGCAATCAAATGTTGTAAACAACTAACAAAGACCTTTCAGTGGACCCACCTCAAATACATATAACTCAAGTTGGAGGAACCATCAAAATTTCAGTTGGAGGAATGGACAAACTGCTACTCCTCAAGGGATCCTCAACCAATTTATAAATCAAAGGAAACTTCAAGAGGATCCGATTTTAAAACACATGCAAAACTAAGAGCTTTTTAATCAGAGTATGCTGTAAGCCTTTTAAGACCTTACAAAGGCCATACAAGGACTTGATACAAAAATTTCTATTGGGGAGAAAGAGATCCTTCCGGCCTAGCCTCTCCCCAACCTAAAACCATTATATGAAATAAGTGACATAAGCCCTTCAAATCAGATGGAACAGGATAAGTCTATCACAATTCTCAGGACTGGGAAGATTATTGACAAAACTATTTCGACGAGGGATGAAAAGCCTAAGGACCTAGAAGAAACTAAAAATGATAAACCTAGTAATGCCCCACATGAGGAAGAACTAGAAAGAGTGAGTAAGCCGATTATGTCATTCCCCCAGCAGTTGATTGCATCAAAACCTATATCTAATTCTTAGGATATCCTAGAGGTGCTCAAGCAAGTGAATGTCAATATTCCTTTACTAGATGTCATTAAATAAATCCCTTCATATGCCAAAATTTTGAAAGATATATGCAGTATCAAAAGATGATAAAACATACAAAAAAAATATCTTTTTAACAAAAAAAGTGAGTGTCATCCTCAAGTAAGATGTGCCACAAAAATATAAAGATTCTGGTGGCCCAACTATCACTTGTATAATTGGGAATCACTAGATTGTGCATGCACTTCTTGAATTGGGAGTCAACGTTAATTTGATTCCCTTCTTGGTATGTGAACAATTGGGTCTAGGTAAATTGAAACCCACTCGAACCACATTACAACTTACCGAGGTCAGTAAGTTTTTTTGGGATGATCCTTATCTATTTAAATATTAATCAGACCAAATTCTAAGGAGATTTGTGCCAGACAATGAACATTAGAGTGTTATCTCCTTTTATAACTCTCAGGCCTGTGGTAGTCACTTTTCTCCTAAAAAAACCATGACCAAAATTTTACAGTGCAGCTTTTACTGGCCCACTATGTTCAGAGATACTCATGAGTTTTGCAAAGCTTATGAGTGTTGTCAAAATTTAAGAGGATTGTTCCGTCAAAATATAATGCCACTAAACTTAATTCTTATCATTGAAGCATTTGATTGTTAGAGCCTCTATTTCATGAGGCCATTCCCCCAATCCTTTGGAAATAATTACAATCTATTGGCGGTAGACTATACCATTAAATGGGTTGAAGCGATCCTGTGCTGGAATAATGATCATAGAACGGTCATTAGATTCTTAAAAGAAAATATCTTTTCCCGATTCAAAATGCCTTGAGCCATCATTAGTGATGGAGGATTGCACTTTTGTAATAGGTCATTCGAGAACTTAATAAAGAAATATGACATCTCTCATAAAGTGAGAAATCCATACCACCCATAGACAAGTGGGCAATCCGAGATTTCCAACAGAGAAATTAAACAAATTCTGGAAAAAATGGTTAACTCTGACTGTAAGGATTGGTCAATCCATTTGACTGATGCTTTATGGGCTTACCGTATAGCTTTTAAGACCCTTATTAAAATGTCTCCCTTTAGACTCGTATATGGGAAAGCTTGTCATTTGCCTGTAGAATTGGAACATAGAGCCTACTAGGCTACCAAAAATCTGAATTTTAACTTGTACAATGTTGACTCATTACACAAACTTTAATTAAATGAACTTGAGAAAATCCTGAACGATACTTATGAGAACTCAAGAATTTACAAGGAAAGGATGAAGGTGTTTCATGACAGGAACATCCTTCGAAAATCATTCATAACCGGTCAAAAAGTCCTCTTATATAATTCTTGGTTACATTTTTTTCGTATAAACTTTGATCTCATTAGATCGGCCCTTTCACCGTGACTAATGTCTATCCACATGAGGCCGTTAAGATAAAGAATCAGAGAAATGACAATGTTTTCAAGGTAAACGGACATCGTCTTAAGCCATTTGTTGAGAAGTTCGATTCAGAGGATATGTCCATACCTCTGATTGATCTTGTGTATCAGGATTGACTTCCTAGTCTGATGGAGGAATTGTTAGGTTTATTGGTTTCATAGGATTTAGGATTATGATAGTTTATTTTTCAATAAGTTTAGTCTTCATGCTAACCCATTTACATGTTAAGAACTTTGAAAAAGTTTCAATTCTCCTTCTTCAGGTATTACCTTTCCATCACTTCAACTTTCTTTTCGTTATCTCATGTGCATTGCATGTTTATATTTTTTATATTGAGGACAATGTAGATTTTAGGTTGGGGTGTGGATTAGGTAAACTAATTAGTATTTTCTTAGTCTTTGAAAAATAATTTTAAAAATTTTTAATTTTTCAAATTAAAAATTTGTTTTGAAAGTGATAGTTTGTGTACTTAAGAATGCTTTGAGTATGGTGATAAGATAGAGATCAAATTTTGAATTGTTGAATTTTGATAAACTAAGTAAACTATCACATAAGTTCTTTCATTTAAATTGATTAAGATGAAGTTTGAATATCATGTTGATCTAAATCATAAGACATTCAATTTATTTTCTGTGAATTGTGCTAGAATTTATGATTATTAGTATGTGAATCATTGATAGATATTGAGAATTAAGTCTAAGGAATTTTATCAACCTTAAAAAGATAAAAAGAACCAATTAAAAACAGAGAGATCAACAAAAGGGTCGTGTATGATGAAAAGAATGGAAAGTTTGAAAAGAATGAAGATGAAAAGACTAAAAGAATAAATAAATAAAAGTGACCATTAATATAAAATAAAAAACTGGAAAAGAAAGAAAAAGAGAATAAATTCGGAATCAGCACTTGATTATTCAATCAATCTTGAGGTGATGAGTATGACTAACATTATGAAATGATAGTACCTTTATGGAAAGTAAGTTGGAATTCATTAAGCACGTTGAAAAATTTTAACATATGAACTTATGCTCGTAAGTGATTAATAAAGAATCTATTTGATTGATTGCTCATGTGATTTGGCTCTAGGTTTTTAAATTTTCACTCTTGCTTCTTTGGATTTAACTCATTCATACTTGATTACATAAAAGATTGTTTTCTGAAAGCAGTTTGAACATTGAGAATTAAGGATTCTTTCACGCATGTTTTGCTCGAGACTAGTAAAATGTTGGTTGGGCGGGTGTGTTGAGTAGAAAATATTACATATATTCACATGTTTATATCTTGGTTTTATGAACATGATAATGCTTAATGTGTATATTTTATACATATTTGTATTGCAAGGTGAATCTAAGAGCTTGGATTGAAAAAAATGCTAAAATCATGGATTTGATGCGAAAGAATCACCAAGGCAAAGGTTAGATCTTAGAGACCAAGATTGAAGATTTTAAGACCCTAAGATTCAAGGAAACCAAGGAGAGAATGAAGGAAGTCGAAAGTGCAAAGTACAGAAATTCATAAAATCTAAACTTCACTGTCTATGTCATCGACTGCCGGTCAATGATATCGAAGCCAATGTTCAATGACATCGAACACGGGTCCATGACATCGAAGAATTACATAAAAATCAAGTTGGTTACTGGACAAATTGGACGCAGTTATCAATGATATCGAAGACCTGCTCGATGACTCGAAGGCAATTCGATAACATCGAGATTTTTGTCAATTTTTAGAGTAACTCGTGGAACACTGTGGACACATTCTCGATTAATCGAACACACTTTAATGACATCAAATGTAGTTCGATGACATCATAGGTTAGTTCAATGATATGAAAAGTTACATAATGCGAAAGGTGTTACACAATGCTAAAAGGCGCGACTTCTGAATTCAACTTACGTTTGTTGACATCAAAGGCATTACACAGAGTGCGTAAATTTGAGGTGGTTTTCAGATATAGTTAGACTAAGGTTATAAATATGAGTTCTTTGAGGAGTTCTAAACATAAATTAGGTTTTAAGAAGCAGAGATAAGGAGTGGAACACCTGCCCAAGAGTTTTTTTTCCTTCCTTATTTATTTTTTATGCTTTCTTTTAGAAATTTAGATTTAATCATGTTTATGGTTGGATAAACTTCTTAGACGGGGCTAAGAGGTGAATCTTGTAGCATGTTGGGATAATTTTTTATTTTTTTACTTTGATTCTTATTTTTCTTGAACCTCATTGATTTCGGGCTTAAATTTAAGGAATATTTCTAGTTTTTTATGATTTATTATGACTCAAATTATAATAGATGTTATGATAGCTTTGAATATCTTCTTTTCTTGTTTTGTGAGATTGAAAAATTCTGTTGTTTATCATCGTCTCCTATGCATGGTAGGAGGATGGAATCTCTTCCAATAATTACAATACTCTTTCATGTGTGGCTAGGTCAATGAAAAATTCAGATTTGGTATAATTGCTTCATCTTCTAATTGGATATGATAAGACTCCAATTCCAATTGTGTCTCTTGAGTTAAAGTGAGGTAACATCCCGATAGCTACAAGTTGATCCTTGGCACACTAGTTTCTACCTTTCAATTGATATAGTTTTAATCAATATTACTCACAATTACTCTCTTTTATTTTAGATTTATGTTTAGATTCTATTCTAACTTTAGTTTTAATTATTTTCAGAATACGTACAAGTTTAATTCTCATAGATTTGACCCCCGTCTTACCGAGTTAATACTACATCGCGACTCTACCCTTGGGCTTATGAACATGTTAGATTGTTAGATAATGGGTATTTATGAAAATTTCAAAATATGCATGCTTATGAACCAACAGGTTGGATTCATCTAAGTAATCATGCAGCTTGAGTTTAAACCGTTCCTCCCCTTTTCTACCATTTTTTTCTCTTGCCTTAGAAAAGCTCTCCTGATTTTCTCTCCCTTCCTCTCCCTATTTGCATTGCAAGGGCCACTTCCTCTAGTATATATAATAATTAAGAGAAGACTTGGAAGTAAGGGCCCTTCACTTTTTTAGTGCCTCCTCACTTTTTTAGTGGCTAACCTCCTAATTCTCTAATGTTATAAATGCGCGGAGTGAACCCTACTAAACTTTTGACAAACCGACTCCCCTAACGCTATATTTTCATGTAAGCTAAATGCAGAGAGCAAAAGTGTAATCGGTGCTACACATGAAAAGGAATGGGGCTGCAATCTACGCCATTGTAGTGAGCCGAAAAATCTGAGTAGTCTCCGGATAAATGGTTACATTTTCTAAATGACAATTTTGCCCTTGTTTTAAAGAGTAAATAACTTTCTTATCTCTCAAAAGAGAATCTCGGGACCGTTTGGAGATTCATCTGGTCCAGAAGGAAGTAAGAGAATCTCGGACCGTCTGAAGACTGATGTAATCTAGAGCTGCACCTGATATAGATATATAACATGCATCTTAGGTACAGTGCAACTTCCAACAAGATATGGGTAAAATGTGGCTGCATCATGAAAGAAGAGTTTTGGTAGAGCATTGTTTATTGGAATTAATTAAAAATTAAATTAATAATTTAATAAGAAGAGGAAGAGGCAAAGGGTGCTCTATGAGGAATGCCCTTTCGCCTCCTTGCATTAGAAGAATGGTTAGGGTGAGGCGTACGAATGTGCATCTCTTGGCCGGCACCCACACGCAATTCATCTTCGTCTCTTGCGGCCCCTTGATCTCCTCCGATCCTTTCCACCCTATCATCATCGCCGTCCATTCCTTCCACCTGATGTGTGTCGTCTAAGATGAAGCTCGCATCTCCATTCCTCTTTATTCCTACAAGCTAAGCATAACCAATCACATTAATTAAGAATACATGCCCCAAGGGGGCCAAACAAGCAACCCTATCCACCGTATACATACATATATGTGGCACACGTGGGAAGCAATGTCGAGGGTCAAAATTCTGGAGCCGAGAATCCCAATGGTCAAAATGATAATAAGCATTTAATTGGTGGCCATGAATTAATCAGCGGTCCAATTTCGAATCGGGCGTTGAGACCGACGTCCAATTATTACAATGGTTTTTGGGCTCCACAATTTCCAGTCGAGATGGCAGTGCGTTACACATGTAACATTGGTCGGACCAATTTCTCTAGCCAGATCGATTTGAATTCAATTTAGTCCATGTCATGGACAGCCTGGCTGATGGACAACCACTATTTAAAATAAAAAAAGGCGGACAATTATGTCCCAAGCGAGAATAACAAGGAGGACGGATCCATTTACAAACGATTTTAAGGTACTAATTAACATGTGGGGTCCAATTTGAAGTTTTGATTACATCCAATCCGTTCATCATTTGTGAACCATACTTTCCTGGTATGGAACCGAAAAATAGACAAATGTAAAGTTTGGGTCGGACACAACAGAAGGAACTGTTGGGATTAACAACGTCCACCGTTGAAAACCTTCTAGATTGCATGTGGAGTTGACTTTTATGTTTGCTCCTATATTCCATCCAATCCATTTAGAAGATGCATTATATAAGGATGTTAAGGTACTAATTAACATGTGGGGTCCAATTTGAAGTTTTGATTACATCCAATCCGTTCATCATTTGTGAACCATACTTTCCTAGTTGGAACCCAAAAATAGATAAATGTAAAACTTGGGTTGGACGCACCAGAAGGAACCGTTGGGATTAACAACGTCTACCATTGAAAACCTTCCAGATTGTACGTGGAGTTGACTTTTTTGTTTTTTCTATGTTCCATCCAATCCATTCACAAGATGCATTATATCAGGATGGATGACCCCATTACTATGAGACATTGAAGAGGGTTTAGGCATGAATTTTATATGGTGTGACCCCACCTAGAAACGTTTGTATTAGATCCAGCCTCGGAAACATATATTGATGATTCACGATGGCGACGATCATAGGGAATGAAGAGTGTAATGTGAGGATGGAGAATAAACAAACCTTACAACCCAAAGAACAGAAGCGTAAGGGATCTAAGAGACTCCTCCCACATATCTCGCAAGCATGAGCCCCTCCTTTCCCGCTTCTTGGCTGTGGCCTCTCGTTCAAGAACAATACTCTCGCACTGTTTATTACATACGTCTGTACGCCTCTTATGTCCAGCGCCTTCTGTATCTCCCCCACTCTCACCACGTCGTGATATGATGACCTCCTTATCTACACTAGCCCAATTTATCAAACCAATAGGAAAAATAAAATGTGAAAGTAATAATTACAAAAATACCACCTGAATAACACGGTGATCCTTGTGTCTCGACGCACGGCAGTAGTAACAGAAGGCATCCCCGTCGCAATCCAGGCAGTACATGTTGCGCTCGCTCCGCGTCGCGTCTCGGTGCGTGCGACAGACGGAGAAGAAGTCGGTCGATAGCAATGGTTCTAACCATGGTGGGACCAGCATCATCGTTCGATAATGAATTATGCACCCCCACCACAAGAGAAGAAGGAAAAAAAAAAAGACGTTTATTCGGAGATGGAGACTGGAATTCGATGATCGTGTGGTTGTGGCGTCTCAATGGGATGCTGGGCTTGATTGATGGCCGTTCGATGAAGATGGAGAGTTTTTGTGATAGGAGGAAGATGGAGGGCAGGGGCAGACCAATGGAAACAACCTGCAACTTAGAAATCAACAACACGAGAACGCCTCGACAAGGAACAAACGCATAAACAAATGGGGTTAAGGTGGTCCGATCGGACGGCTTACGTTTGATGGGGTCGCTCACGCGCTTCTTATGCCGTAGATTTAAGAAAGAGGGATTGTTTGGCTTACGCTACTTTGGCTGTTCTTTGCGTCTCTTCGTATGCTAAGGTCGGCCGTTTGAGAGGGCAAGTTGTTCTAGAAAACGATGCACTCCACGTGGATGGCACGTGGACCATGTTGCTGACGTGTAATGTAATGGGCCGTCCATTTGTGAGAGTTGTTGGTTCCCGGACGCAACTTGCGTGAACCCTTCGTACACGGAATCCGTGTAACCCAAAGTTCAGTGGGCCCGACGCAAAATCCGCATGAGATCTACTCTGTCCATCAATTTCCCTCGATCATTTTCATTTTAGTATGTGAAGCGGGCCACAATAAGATATAATATGATGAAAATGTCCACCGTTAAAACCTTCGTAAGGCCCACAGTGATCTTTTTATGCCATTCAACCCATTCGCAAGGTGATTCCCATCAAGTCTATGGATCTTAATAAAGTTTTAATGGTGGGTGTTTAATCTGTACTGTATTATGGCCCACATAAGTTTTGCATCTAGCCTAAATTTTTAGTTCATATCGTGAAAATAACCTGACAAAACTGATGGACAGATGGATGTCATGCTGACATTGTTGTGGGCCTACAAAGCTGTGTAACACCAGCTTACACGCAACTGGCATATCTGGTTAGCTAGGGTAAGAATGTCAAGTCCACTCACAAGCACCCCCCTCCCGGCTCCCGCGCAGCAAACATGTCACACGTGTGTAACATGCCAGCCCATCACCAGATAAGTACCAATGCCCGGAGCCTTAACGGAAAATTAAGACCAACCTGACTGTACAGAGGGAAAGGGATGGTTAACATCTGCAAACCAAGGTCCACTTTGAACGTTCATGTAGCCTACCAACCTGATGATCAGATCATCAGTGTGCCAAATCCCGTCCACTTTGAACGTTCATGTAGCCTACCAACCTGATGATCAGATCATCAGTGTGACAAATCCCGTTCTACGGAGCTTCTTGGCCTAGAATTTCTGGGGGATTTCAATTTCTGAGCCATTGATTGGCCTGATTTTTACCTGATTTTTAGTGAATGCCTCTCCATGAAAGGGTGCATCTAATGCACGGCGTAAATCGGGTCCTTACTCTTGCCCGGGCAGTAGACTCACAGGAGTTTTAACTCCCGGTGAAGGGTTCGAGTACCCATAGGTGGTGAAATTCCACCAGCGTGTGTGCGCGTGTAAAGAAAATAAATTAAAAATTAAAAATAAAAAATGCACGGTGTAAATAACCAAGACACATTACGATGGGGCCACGGAGCTCGACCTCATAGGAAGCTCCCATGATGTCGACCTCATGAAACCTATTCCACACCTCATGGGAGCATCCCATCCGGTCGAGTTGTGTGACCCAACCCTAGTGGACCTTATAAACAATCACGAAGGTTTTAACAAGTAGCTAAGTACTTTAACTGTTGTCTATGCCGTGGCTCACCTAAGTCATCGATTGACCTAAGATTCAGGTCCGTGACCCACCGTAAAATGGTGCATCTGATTGATGGAGTGGATGCGTGACATACACTATGATGGGCTCACACAGCTCGACCTCATGGGAACTCCCGTGTGGTCAACCTTACGGTACCAGTTGTATATGTGTATTAGGGTGCACAAGAGATTATTTGTGCACGGGTATGCAAGAAATTTTACGTGTGTACTGCCGTTTGTGCAGGGGCACGTGGGGAACTTTGTATGTGTGTGTACTATATCTTTTTTTTATATAGGCGCTTTCATCTGATTAGGGTTGTACATGAGTCAACCTAGCTCGAAAAGCTCGCTGGACTCAACTCGACTTAACTCGCATTGACTCGGCTTGAAAGGCCTACTCAAGGCAAGTCAAGCTTGTTTAATAAAGCTTGAGTTGAGTTCAAGCAAAGTTCGACCATGGTGTATTTCAACTCGACTCGACTTAAAGCTCGAGTAATATATTTTAATAATATATATTATATATTATATTATATTATATTATATTATATTATATATAAGTTTAAAAAAAAAAAAGTTAAAACTTAAAAGTTTTTACTAAAAAATCCTACCTGACCCTACTCATCCCCATTCCCTCTTTTCTTTCCCTTACCCTACCGAGGTAAACTCGACTTAACTCGAACCACTAGCTCGACTCGAAAGATTTGGTAAACAAGCCAAGCTTCGATGTTGAGCTCGAGGGCAAGCTCAAGCTCGAGCTCGAACTCGAATATAACATGGACGAGTCAAGCTGAGCTTGGCCCACCTCGACTCGACTCGGCTCGATGTACAGCCCTACATCTGATACGGGGAATTCAACCACTTTCGGACAATGATGCCCCACCACGAGATTGCCCGTTGAACGTCCAATGGTACGTTGCTCCAACTTGAGATATGCAACAATGGGATCACCCCTGATCCACCGGATGTGCATGATAGTGTACATTATTAATCCCCACCAGCGCCATTCCATACCATGACTAATCGAATGATGTTATGTGTGATCTGTACGTATATACATGATAGACTAAGAGGTCTGCAGCGAACAAGATTTTTCGATAAGTGGAGTCAGGACATATCAGGTAGTACTATGTACCACTAAGATGGCTAACAATAAAGTGATCGTGCTTAAATGGTTACATGACAGGTGGCAAGAGGAGAAGCAAATGAAGCGAGACGTGGATAACATCTAGAAAGCAGTAAGGGATATCGGTTATGGCTACTGTCCAATCGTGGGAATAATTCAGAATAGATTGATCAAACATAAAAATAACAAAGAAAAGCAATAAGGAAAGGGTCTCACACCAAACCAAATAAACTGAATATATCTTTCAAATTATTCTATCAATTTACTTTCCATTGTGTAATAATTTTCTTTACTTGTTAAGAAAATTATGTTCATTGGTGTAATTTTTATTTTCCAAGCTTGTTGATTTACATTCTTTGGTGTAATCCGTAGCAGTAACAAAGTAGCTAGTAATTCTAACTACAATTTGAGTCTACACCTGCACGCTAGACTTAGCTCATCTATCATTGTAATGCCCTGAAAATCGGGGGTCGAGCAGAAGCTCGGCTCCGAAGTTCCAACGCATCACTTATGGAACATAGATAATGATGATTGAATGTTGTTCATATTAACGCATTAAACATGAGTGAGATTATACCAAAACAACATATCATACTCCAGAGACAGTTAAAATTTTCGCAAGCGAAAGACTTTGATAGATATATAAAATATATAAACTGTTGTAGGTCTCCAAAGTGTGAACATGTTACCAGGTTAAATATATACATGTATACTAAAAAATGAATAAGATGAATATACATGGGTGTTCTAAAGGTGCAAACTAGCAATTATAATAGCATCTAATCAGCATCCCTGTAACCCCGTCGATCAGAACATGGTCTGCAAAGACCCGCCTGATAACTGCATATAGAAGAAACCCTCCTTATCATCATAAAGTCCGGCTCTGCTTCGCAAGCATCGCCATCATCTGAAACTAAAACAAGGACTAGTTAGTGTTGCAAAGACCGTCCCGTAACGTGGGAGTGAGTGATCAACTCAGTGGAACTATACAACAAAGGTTAACATGTTATCAATTCAATCAAGCAGTAATGATAAAGCAGTACAATCAAACATGTCCTAATTACTCTTGTTAATGCAAGAATGATATGAGAAAATGATGCATACCCTCACCATAAACTTCCTCTTGCGACATCATCTAACAATTGCAGCATGAATCACTACCACTGTGCTTTACACCAACGCAACGGCACATGCAGTGCGATGTTATGAACATGATTATCAAGTTCTTATTAATTCTTTTCATATAGTAGGATTGGGAAGCTAAGGCACCTCCCTTATATCAATTCTCAAATAATGATCCATTATAGGGTTGTCGGTCCTAGTAAATCTCATACGATATTACTGTTCTAGGTCGCTGTAAAGGGCTCGTCACCAATCAATACAGGACTAGTATACCTTAGTTACTACAAAAAGGCTCGTCGTCTGCCTGCAGTGTCAAGGTATGCTCGAGGTCACTACAAAGGGCTTGTCACTAATCAATGTAGGCCGACAGCATGAATATAGTGTCTCATACCCCATAATTGGCTCATGAGTCTAGGTTGCTCACTGGTCACTACGGGGAGGCTCGTTGCCCCAGCGTAGACTGACCGTACCACCACGGTGTCTTATACCACCATGTCCGGCTCATGAGTCTTAGCGGATCAAGATACTAAGGTTAACGAGATTTTACTGGTGAGTTTGGTGCCATAAATTCAAACAGTAGCATCTAAACATGGTGAACATACATTGGTCAATCGGGTTAATTGACGAGCTCAACTAGGACAAGCGCACATTGAGTCGATCGACATGAACTACATAAGCACTCCGTGTGGCCTAACTACTATCGAACATCCCAAGTACGACTTGCATTCGTCGAACACATCCTACGTGGCGTAAATAACTTCAACCACTAGTTTAAGAACAGTTATCGATTACCTGAACTGTAATATAGTCTCAATCACGTGTAAGCTCAATAATAGACAATTAAATCAATTCCTACATTCATATGAACATGTTATGAAATATAACTTAAACATAATACAGGACATGGAGGAAATCATACGCATAGTTAAACAGTTCATAGAGGAAATCATACACTTAAGTAAACAGTTCATGAAGGAAATCATACACTTAAGAAAGGTAAATGAGATTCATATCTCAACGCCCTTATAAATCACACTTTACTAAATACTAACTCATTCGGGCATTTATACAAACACTTTGACTACAATATTCAACATACACTACGTATGTCGGCCATATTACATACTAGGGTAAATCCTTTTGCCAAGGAGTTGTTGCATACATAACAATCATGTAATAACGATAATTAATCATGACAAGAACAACATCAGATTTTATGCATACAGACATTTTAACAAACATATGAAAAATCATATTTACAACATAGGTTATACATATATGTAAAACAAAACAGATAGCGCATTTGGCATGTGTAATAGCGTCCACGTCAATAATAAATCATTATTAGACATTGAAAGTCTTGAAAACCATAACCTAAATGTATATAGTCTGCATCTTAAATCGGAAAACGTGTAACAGATATGATTAAGACGCTAAGTCTTCATCAATGGCAGATTGACAACCTAAGGCATGAAATAGGTTAGCTGCAACAACACTTAGACTTCTCTAAGCTCCAAAACAGGTTAGGGTTTGATTGTCTTATCCAAAAATAGAATTAGAATCGCCAGAATAACGATTCAGATACGATGGATTAGGTACGCAGAGGAACTGGGAAGAATCCCAAAATGAAACACCAACTTCTCACTCACTTTCTCTCTCTTTACTCTCTCTTATCTTAGCTAGGGTTGGAAATTCGTATGGGATATATGAGAGAGGGTTTAAGGCCCTTATATAGGCCCAAAATCGACGAAAATAGCCCTCGGGCCAAGGTATACTTAGGTTATAACCAAATCGGGCTTTTTCTGATCCAACGGAACACTTCTGGAGGTCCTCTTATGAAATGCGGATGGACTTAAGCTCACTAATATTGGATCTTAAGCAAGTTAAGTTTTCAGTCCGATCGGGTTTTCAGATCGACCGTGGCGGACCAGTTTCAGTTCAACGGTCACCGAAACTCGATTAGGGCCACAAGTATTTTGACATGTGTGGGACATATTCCCTGATCCAAGGGTATATTTGGGTCAGAATCCAATGGTTAGAATTCTTATAATTGGTCTGCAAACGACACGACTTAGATTACTTAAATTTATATTTAATTTCTAAATATATTCACTTTTCTCACAGTCTTCGCTCTGGACTCAAGAAAATAGTCCCAAGAGATCATCTGGATTTAATTTTTGAGGTGATTATCAAGTCCAACTAAGCAGTCATAACTGTCTAAGTTCATCGCTATCGGACTTTCGACGTGCGGTTTAGGTCCGATACAAAGTTTCATGATGCTCCCAAGAGCAACCAGGTTTAGAGATTGATCCTAAATTTTTAGGTAATGTAGCATTAGTGGTCCTACTCATTTTGAGTCTTTTAGTTCATATTTAAAGTGGTTCAACCTAATTCTACTGAGTATTCAGTTTAGTACTTAACCAAATTCTATCCTAATTATGGCAGAATATGGTCCTAGGGCCATTCTATGCCCCATTTTTGGTACTTTTAGTTATTATATTATTTTAATTATTTTTTTAATAGTTCATCATTAATTTTACCTTGTCTTCACCAAATTTTATGAGATTTTGTGTTGTAAAAAAATTCTAAAAATTTCAGAAGCAGCAGCTGTCCAATAAGTGATTTTTGGACAGTTGTCACAACGACCGACTTTAAACTATATTAAATATTTTATTATATTTTTAGATAATTTTATATAAAAATAGACTCATTTATCTTCAATTTAGTTTTTGAATCACCTAAATCGAAGTTATAACGAGAGATATATAATTTTTTAAAGTTAGACAAAATGCACAAAAAAATGCAGAAAATGGGCTGCCTAATCCGTTGTACGGATGAGGCCTCGCCAAACCTGCGAGCCCCTCGTCGGTCACTGGACAATTGGGCGAGGGCTCGCCCTAGGGGCAAGGTTCTGCCCCCACGGGGATGCTGGAAACATGTGAGACCCACCTCGGGTCCCCCCGAATTGAGTCGTTTGGGCCTATGAGTTCGTCGAGGCATTTATCGGGTCTCATTTACAAAATGGAATGAGTTATGCAACATAGAATATATGATTTTGGGGTAGGAGAATCTAATCTATACAAATAACCTATCTACATTATGAGATTTCAAAAATTCAATAGTCAAAATCTCATTTTATTCATGTATGTACTATTTATACTAAGTTTTAGTTTAAGTATAGTTCTTCACTATTTAAACTTTAGGATTTGTGTCTAATATGAAAGTACTTAGAGAAAGTTGAAGAATGAGGTGGTGAAAGGTGACATTTCGAAGGAAATGGGTTGAAAAGTAATTTTTAGACTTTAGGATTGAGCTTTGAGAGTGTTATGGTTGACCCAACGTCTAACTCTAGATTGGAAAAAATCCAGGGTGTTACAATCATAAAGGTGTTCTTCAGCTGTTCATTGTGACCGACTATAAGTATTTCTTTCCCATTTCATTTTCTCTATATTGAAAAGTCCTTTCACATGGAAGACAAATGTGCAACCCATTATCAGAGGGCGAATGTCTACTTGTCACCTCAAGTGCATGGGTGCGATGTAGTAATAACTCGGTGAGACCGAGGTCGTACCCATAGGGACTTGTTTTGTACGATTTCTAAAATAAATTAGAACTAGAACTAAGATCTAATCATGTAAGTGCTATAGTGAATAGCCCTTGTGATTGTCAAATTTGTGGTGACAAAGATACTTCTTTGAAGCTTGTGTATGTGATGAATAAAAGATCTTTTCAAGACACAAGATTGGCTTCAAGTAGACAAGCACAACTTTTCAAGTTGAAAACCTTAAAGGTTTAGGTTGATATCAGAAGCTTTCAAGTTCTCAGAAGCTTTTCAAGCTGGAGATCTCAGAAGCCTTTAAAGTTCAAGTTCTCAGAAGTTTTTACTGAAAATCTCAAGTTCAAGAACTCAAGCTTCATTATACTCAAGGTCACTGATGTTTAAGTTTCAATGTCCTTACTTCTCTTTTGAGATATGACTGACCTTAGGTGGACCTTTAGAGTAAGTCACTTTGGATAGATAATCTATATATTTTTTATAAGTAATTTTGATCTGTTCTAAGACTAGTCCTGGACCTTGTTCGACTAGTCTTAGCACTAGTTTGACTAGTCTGAGAAATTCCTTGACCAGTCCTAAGTTGTTGAGGATTTTTGAGATTTTCTGGTTATTCTTCGACCAGTCCTGGAGACTGTTCGACCAGTCATGTGAACAGTGTCGACTGGTTCTTCGACCGGTCGTGGTTCTTTGACTCAAAGTACAACATTAAGATTGGGCATCTTCGACCAGTCGTATGGAACCTACGACCAGTCGAAGGTGACCTTCGACCAGTCGTAAGGTACCCACAACCGGTCGAGCAACAAAAAATCTCATCGCACCCGATTTATTTAAAATTCTGTTGGTTCTTCGACCAGTCGTAGATGTCTTAAGACCAGTCAAAGACGTATTTTGCTCAGCTATAAATAGAGCACGAATCTCAAATTAATAATAAGAAATTCAAGTTAATTATTCTGGCATTCTGAGAGATTGGTCTATGCTCCATTTTAAGCTAAGTGTGCTTATTTAATATTCTCTTTCTTTAGCTTTATTTAATTGATTTTGTTTCTGGTATTCTAATCTAATCTAAAAAGAGGAATTGCTATTTCCCTTTCTTTGGAATCAAAATCAATTAAGGCTAGCCATATTTTGGTTTAATTTTAAAATCAATTAGAATTAGAACCTTTGTAATTGAGTACTGGACATTGAACTTGGACATTTATTCATTTACTCTGAATTGGTTCTTTTGGACTGTTACATCGAAGGAGAAAATCAGGTATTTTACTTTTAAGTATAAATTCCTTTCTATTTTGGTTTCTTTCGGGATTTGCCAGAAAAATCTCGTTGTTTTGGTTATCTGAGGAGAACCAAGAAAACTTAGAAGTGAGATTTTTTTTTTTAATTGTGTAAGCCCACAGACAAAAATACAATTGTAAAGGTTTTTGGTGAACCTGTGAAAACCGGACTTGAGTTCGTGACTGAGTTGTATTCACCATGCAGAATGTGTTTGACGAACCCGAGTCGTGCCTTGCTTGTCGACAGTGGTTAGGCCACATGAGGTGCTTATGCACTTCATGTCGATCAACCCAACGGGCGTTCATACTAGTCAAACTCGTCAAGTAACCCGATTAGCCCGATGTATGTTAACCATGTATGGATGCTACTGCTTGAACCTAAGGTACCAAACTTACCAGTGTAACCCCATTAACCTTGGTACCTTGATCCGCCAAGACTCATGAGTTGGACATGGTGGTATGGGACACCATGGTCTAGCTGTCGGCCTACGCTGGGGTCACGAGCCTCCCCGTAGTGACCAGTGAGCAACCCAGACTCGTTAGCCGAATATGGTGGTATGGGACACTGTATTCGAGTTGTCGGCCTACGTTGATAAGGTGATGGGGGAGTGGTGCAACGAGTGCGTGTAACAACCCTGGCAGCCCTTTGTAGTGACCTTAAGCATACTCTGAATCTGCGGTGAGGCGACAAGCCTTCCCATAGTAAATAGAGTATAAACTAGGCTTGTATTGATAAGGTGATGGGGGAGCGGTGCAATGAGTGCGTGTAACAGCCCTGACAGCCCTTTACAGCGACCTAGAACCGCATTATCTTATGAGATTATCTAGGACTGACGACCCTAGAATGGATCCTTGTTTGGGAATGATATAATTGAGGTACCTTAGTTTTCCAATCCTATTGTATGAAAAAGACTAATAACAACTCGGTATCATGTCCATATTGCACTGCATGTGCCTGGAAGATGTGGAGCACTGAGGGATGAAAGCATGCCTGTAACATCCCAAAAATTGGGGGTCGAGCATAAACTCCACTCCCGAGTTCCAGAACATCACTTATGCAACTTTTTCAATGATGGATGAATGTTGTTCATATTAGTGCAGAAAACATGAGTGAGATTAAGCCAAATCAGCATATCATACTCCAGAAACAGTTAAATTAGCAAGCGGAAGAATGTAATAGATACACAAGATATATAAACTGTTGTAAGTCTCCAGAGTGTGAACATGTTACCAGGTTAACTAAATACATGTATACTCCAAAATAGAAAGAAGAGAATATACATGGGTGTGTAAATAAAAGACAAAATACCAAGTGTATTGGCATCTAATCAGTAACCCTGTAACCCCGTCAATCAGAACCTGCATATAGGAGGGATCCTCCTCATCATCATCAAGTCCGGCTCTGCTTCGCAAGCATCACCACCATCTGAAATTAAAATACGGACTGGTTGGTGTGCGCAACACCATCCCGTAACGTGGGAGTGAGTAGCTAACTCAATGGAATCATAGAGCAAAGATTAGCATGTTATCAAATCAATCACGCGATAATGGTAAAGCAAGCAATCAAACAGGTCCTAGATACTGTGATTAATGCAAGAATGAAATGACATGATGGATGCCCTCACCGACATACTCCCTCATGCGATACCATCTTACGTCCGTGATATGCTTTCTTCCCTCAGTGTTCCACATCTTTCAGACAAATGCAGTGCGATATGAATATGATTACCGAGTTGTTATTAGTCCTTTTCATACAGTAGGATTGGAAAACTAGGGTACTTCCCTTATATCATTCCCAACAAGAATCCTGTCTAGGGTCGTCACTCCTAGTAGTCTCATACGATGATATATTTCTAGGTCGCTGCAAGGGCTGTCAGGGTTGTTGCACGCACTCATTGCTCCACTCCCTCATCACCTTATCAATACAGGCCTAGTTGAACTCTTGTTGCTGCGAAAGGGTCGTCGCCTCACGTAGACTCAGAGTACGCTTGAGGTCACTACAAAGGGCTTCCAGGGCTGTTGCTAGCACTCGTTGCACCGCTCCCCCATCACCTTATCAGTGTAGGCCGACAGCTCGAATATAGTGTCCCATACCACCATAATCGGCTCACTAGTCTGGATTGCACACTGGTCACTACGGGGAGGTTTATGGCCCCAGCGTAGGCCGACAGCTCGACCACGGTGTCCCATAGCACCATGTCCGGCTCATGAGTCTTAGTAGATCAAGGTACCACAGTTATCAGGGTTATCACTAGTAAGTTCAGTACCCTAGGTTCAAGCAGTTATGATGAATACAAGGTGAACATACAAGGTCAATCGGGTTACTTGATGAGTCTGACTAGTACGAGCGCACATTGAATCGACCGACATGAAGTGCATAAGCACTTCGTGTGGCCTAACCACTATCGATAACTCTAGTACGACTCGGGTTCGTCATACACATCTTTCGTGGTGAATAGAATCAAACCACGAATTCTAATATGTTACCGTCTGCCTGGACTAGAGTATAGCCCCAAACACTTGTAATCTAAATCAATAATCATATGAGAGAGACAGAATTGAAATACAAGTAATTCCAGCATGTTATCAGCATGTTATAACATACATTAAAAGCAGTTAGCCATACACGAGTATTTCACACATAAGGTAATCAATTCAATACAACAAACATGGAGGAATTCATGTATATCAATAAATTAGTTGAGAATCCAATCTCAACACTAATCTACAACACCATTTACTCAATACTTACTAATACATGCATTTATACAAACACTTAGACTACACAACTCTAACGTACTTGACGTGTGTTGATTTTAACATATAATATGATAAATCCTTATATCAAGGAGATGTCTAATACACAACAATCATGTTCTTACATTCAATACATATGACAGGCATAAATCATATTGATTTAGGCATTTCAACAAACACTTAGTCTACACACAATAGTCTACATAGCATATGTTGGCCAATATGTGCATTAGGGCGAATCTCTTCGCCAAACAGATCATACACGTATAACTAGTATAGGTACATGATAAATACTCATGGCAATCATATTGACAAAATACGTACGTATACAGTATTTCCTACAAATACCTACAATACCCCAAATCTCATATTCTTCGTACGTATTCGAAATAAAAAATAGACAGCATGTTGTACATGTCAAACAACATTCTTGTCAACAATCTACCATTAAACGGCATTGAAATCTTTGAAAACGGGTAATGTAAGTATCTAAAATCCGTACCTTACGCCGTAGGAGCATAATGAATTGAATAGGTACTCTACGCTTCCGTCAACGTCGATATGATGACCTATAAAAAAAGGTGAATCAGCTACTTAGCTACTTGTACCCATAGGAACCTTAAAACAGGTTAGGGTTATGTTTTCTTACCTAGGAACGGAGTTGGAATCGCCAGAATAACGATGCAGGTGGATGACTTTGGCACGTGGAGCAGCAGGGAAGAATCCCTGGGAGAAACTCCAACTCTCTCTCACTTTCTCTCTCTTTTCTTTCCTCTCTCCTAGAGTTTTTTCCAAATTCGTATGGGTTAGAAAGCTAAGGGTTTAAAGCCCTTTTATAAGCCCAAACATGACCAAAACAGACTTTAAGTCAAGGTATACTTAAGTTATAACCAAATCGGGTCTGTTCCGATCCAACGGAGTGCTTCTGGAGGTCATGTTACTAAATGCGGTCGGACTTAAGCTCTCTAATATTGGATCTAGGTCAAGCTAAGTTTTCAGTTGGGTCGGATTTTCAGATCGACCGTGGCGGACCAGTTTCAGTTCAGCGGTCACCGAAACTCGATCAGGGCCACAAGTGCTATGACATGTAAGGGCCACCTATCCTGATCCGAGAGTAAATTTGGGTTGAAATCTAATGGTCAGAATGGTTAAAAATGTCACGCAAGCGACACGTGACAGATTTATTAAAAATTGAATTAATTTTTTAAATATTTTCCTTTTCTCACTCTCTTCACTCCAGACTTAGTAAAATGGTCTCAGGATATTGGTTAGGATTAATTTTCAAAATGATTGTCAAGTCCAACTAGGCGGTCATAATGGTCTAAGTTCATTGCTATCGGAGTTTTGACGTGCGGTCCAGATCCAATACGAAGTTTCAAAGTGCTCCCGAGAGCAAACGGGAATAGAGATTGATCCTAGGTTTCTAGGTAACATAGAGTTAGCAGTCCTACTAATTTTAGGTCTTGTAGTTCGTATTAAAAGTGGTTCAAGTTAATTCTACTGAGTATTCAGTTTGGTACTTAACTAAATTCTAGCCTAATTATGGTAGAATACGGTCCTAGGGCCATTCTATACCCCATTTTGGGCACTTTTACTTATCATATTATTTTTATTATTTTTCTGGTGGTCATAATCAAGTTTACCCTCTCTCCATCAAATTTCATGAGATTTTTAGTTGTATACAAATTCTAAAAATTCTCAAAGCAGCAGCTATCTAACAAGTGATTTTCGGATAGTTTGTCACAACGTCCTACTTTAAACTATATTAAATATTTTATTATATTTTTTAATATTTTTATATAAAAATAGACTCATTTACCTTCAATATTATTTTTGAATCACCTAAATCGGAGTTAAAACGAAGGAGATATGATTTTTTAAAGTTTAATAAAATGTGTAGAAAAAGTGCAGAAATCGGGCTGCCTGTCCGCTGTACGGACGAAGCCTCACCGACTCGGCGAGGTCCTCGCCGGTTACTGACCTATTTGGCTTGGTCTCATCCCAGGGGCGAGGTCCTCACCCCCCAGGAATGCCGAAAACATGTGAGGCCCACCTTAGATCCTCCCGAATTGAGTCGTTTAGGCCCACGAGTCCGTCGAGACGTTTATCGAGTCTCATTTGCAAACCGGAATGAGTTACATGACGCACAATATATTTTTTTGGGTAGAAGAAGATAATCCATCCAAATAACCTATCTACATCATGAGATTCTAAGAATTACATAGTCAAAATCCTATTTTATGTATGTACGTACCATTTACGGTAAGTTTTAGTTTAAGTATAGTTCTTCACCTTTTAAACTTTAGGATTGTGTCTAATATGAAGGTACTTCGAGAAATTTGATGAATGGGGTGGTGAAAGGTAAGATTTTAAAGGAAATGGATTGAAAAACGATTTCTAGACTTTAAGATCGATCTTTGAGAGTGATATGGTTGACCCATTGCCTAAGGACGTCTAACTCCAGGTTGGCATAAATCTAGGGTGTTACAATGCAGCGAACGTAAGATGGTGTCGTATGAGGGAGTATGTTGGCGAGGGCATGCATCATGATTGCATCTCATCCTTGCATTAACAAGAGTATCTAGGAATGTTTGATTGTACTGCTTTATCATTATCGCTTGACTGATTTGATAACATGTTAATCTTTACTCTATTGTTCCACTGAGTTAGTTACTCACTCCCACGTTACGGGATGGTGTTGTACACACCAACCAGACCTTATTTTAGTTTCAGGTGAGGGCGATACTTGTGAAGTGGAGCCTGTAACACCCTGAAAAAATTCGTACTTGGACTCGAGTACCAACTCGACCAGAAATCGCGTAGGATTAATTCCTTTGGAAAATAAGTGTAAGTTAGCTAGCGCAACGCTAGAGTAGCTGTGAAATAGTCCCTGATCACTTTAAATATGTTCTACAAGACCCAAAGCGAGTAGAACCAATGACGCTATAATACTCTAAAACCTCGGATCAAACTCTAAACTGGTTTGTTCTCATGACCTCTTTGAAACTTTGTATTAGATCTATACCGCGCGTCGAAAGTCCGATACCTACAATCTTAGACCGTTATAACCGCCTAGCTGGACTTGACAATCATTTCAAAAATCAAGTCCAACCGACATTCAGAGGCTATTTCATTAAGCCTGGAGTGAAGAGAGTGAGAATAGGGTTAGATTTGGAATTTAAAATTCAAATCTGGCACACGACTTGACGCATTATTATTAAGCGTTCTGACCATCAGAATTCAGCCAAATTACACCCTCGGATTAGGAAAAATTTCTATTTCATATCATGAGACTTGTAGACCTGATCTATGTGTGATGACTGCTGAACTGAAACTGGACTGCCACGTGCGATCTACGAACGCTACTGGTCTGAAAATGGGATGTGAGCGACATCCGATGTGCATGAACTTAAGTCCGATCGCGTTCGGCTAGGGGACCTCCAGAAATATCTTTTTGGACCGAAACAGCCTCGATTTGGTTAGGCATCAAGTAAACATTGTTCCCAAGCCTGTTTTGGGCATGTTTTAGGTTATAAAAGGGGCTTAAATCCTCACTTCTCTCACCCATCCGAATTTGCTAGAAACCCTAGCTGGTGTGAGAGAAAAGGTGAGAGATTGTGAGAGAGAGTGTGAGAGAATTTCCTACTGCTTGCACTACCTGTTGCACGTGCTTAAGCAACGCGCCTCAATCACTTTCCCGACAATTTCGCCGCGTTTCTAGGTAAGAAAATATTCCAAACACTTGCTGATTTAAGGTTCCTTCAGTTCCTTAGCATGGTAGCTTATAGATCTCATATATTAGGTTCCCGGTTTGCCGTAGACGAAGCGTACACTCTTCGTTCGAATCAATACACTTCTAAGATAAAAGGTGCAGATTTTAGACGCTTTGATTGACTGTTTTCAATACTTTCAATGTCGTTTAATAGTAGATTATCGACGGCAACGCCGTTTGACATGTACAACATGCTGTCCATTTCTGTTTCGTAAGTAGATGAAAAATATGAGATTTAGGGCATTTTAGTCATTTGTAGGAAATACTGTTTTCATCCATATTTTACTGATATGATTGACATGGTTTCTTGTCGCATTAGGATATTAGGAATGCGTGCATAATTAGTTTGGCAAAGAGATTCACCCAAATGCACACTTTGAGTCGACATACTACATGTAGACTTAAGTGTGTAGTCTAAGTGTTTGTATAAATGTTTGTTTTAGTATGTATTGAATTAAATGGTGTTATGAATTAGTTTGAGATTGAATTCTCAATTAATATGCTGATGTAAATGATTTCCTACATGTTAGTTATATGCATGATTTCATTATATGTATGAAATGCATGCGTTGGATGATTTACTTAAGTTGTATGTTATAACATGTGTTAACATGCTCACATTGTTGTAGTTCACTTCCATTACTCTTATATGATTGCTGATGTGGATTCATAACTATTTGGGACTATACCTAGTCCAGGCAGTCGGCAACCGAGTGAATTCGTGGCTGGCTTATCTTTGCCACGAACGACGCGTCGATGAACGCGAGCCGTGTTTTGGAGTTGGCGGCAGTGGTTAGGCCACACGAGGTGTTTTATGCACTTTATGTCATTCGACTTGAGATGCGCTCGTACTAGTCGAGCCCGTCAAGTAACCCGACTGGCCATTGTATGTTCACCCTGTATGAGTCATAACTGCTTGAACCTAGGGTACTGAACTTACCATTGTAAACCCTGTCAACCATGGTACCTTGATCCATAAAGACTCATGAGCCGGGCATGGTGGTATGGGACACCGTGGTCGAGCTGTCAGCCTACGCTGGGGCCACAAACCTCCCCGTAGTGACCAGTGAACAACCCAGACTCGTGAGCAGATTATGGTGGTATGGGACACTATATTCTTGCTGTCGGCTTACATTGATAAGGTGATGGGGGAGCGGTACAACGAGTGCGAGCAACAGCCCTAGCAGCCCTTTGTAGTGACCTCGAGCGTATTTTAAGTCTACGGGAGGCGACGACCCTTCCGTAGTGACAAGAGTACAAGTAGGCCTGTATTGATAAGGTGATGGGGGAGCGGTGCAACGAGTGCAAGCAACAGCCCTTGCAGCGACCTATAAAATATACATCGTATGAGATTAGTAGGAGTGACGACCCTAGACAGGATCTGTGTTGGGATTGATATAAGGGAAGTACCTTAGTTTCCCAATCCTGCTGATTGAATGGACTAATAATAACTCGGTAATCATATCACCATCACATTGCATGTGCCTGGAAGATGTGGAGCACTGTGGGATGAAAGCATGCCGTGGGCGTAAGATGGTGCCGTATGAGGGAGATCGTCGGTGAGGGCATCCATCATGTCACGTCATATTGCATTAACAACAATATTAGGAATGTTTGATTTACTGCTTTACTATTACCGCATGATTGATTTGAGAACATGCTAATCTTTGCTCTATTATTCCACTGAGTTAGCTACTCACTCCCACGTTACGGGATGGTGTTTACAACACCCACTAGACCCTGTCTTAGATGCAGGTGAGGCAGCGATTCAGGAGGCAGAGCCGAATTATGATGAGGACTAGGACGAGTTCTCATATATGCAATACCACGACGGCTTTGCTTAGGTGGCCTGGATTGACAGGACTTCTCAGTGGGACTATTTTTGACATTTAATTTCTGTTTATTTACATGTATATGAGACTCAGAGATGTATTCATACTTTGGAGACAGTTGAGATCTATTTTCTTTTCTATACAGTGATATGTATATTCTTTAGTCTTTCGCTTTCTTTTATCACTGAATCTGGAGTATGAATTGCAGTTTTGGTATAATTTTACTCATGTGAATGCTTTAACTCGGACAACATTGAATCATAATCATTTTTGTTGCATAAGTGACCGTCTGGAACTCGGGAGTTGAGTTTATACGCGACCCCCGATTTTCAGGGTGTTACAGAGCCGGACTTTACTTTTTGATGATGAGTTCTCCTGTATGTAACTCTCTAGCGGGTCTATTTGACCTGGAGTTGCACCGACGGGGCTTCAGTATTTAGGATAGAAGACATTATATTTTTCTCATTTTGTGCATTTTGTAATCAAACTTACAATTGTTAACCTAGTGACACTCGTACTCTGAGGGCTTACCATCACTCTTATCTAGTTTAAATACTTATCACAGTCTTCCGTTTGCATAATTTAAACGCCTTTGGAGTATGATATGTTGTTTTTGGTGTAATCCCAATCATGTTTAATGCCCTTTTACAGACAACATTCATTCATCCTTATCTATGTTGCATAAGTGATGTTTTGGAAGTCGGGAGTTAGGTTTCTACTCGACTCCCGATTTTCAGGATGTTACACTCTTACCACTGAAGTGACTGGAGTTGATGGTTCAAAATCAATAAGAGTAACTCCTTATTTCTCTTGGAACATCCTTCAGAAAAATGAGAGTAGTGCCAATGTAGAAGCACTAAATGCCATCACTTGCGCACTATCACCGGATGAGTTCAAAAGAATCATATCCTGTGATACTGCAAAGTAAGCCTGACATATATTAGAAATGACACACGAGGGTACTACAATTGTCAAAAAATCTAAAGTCCAACTCCTCACAACCAAATTTGAAGACATTCATATAGAGGAAAATGAAACATTTATGAACTTTTATACAAGACTAAATGACATTGTAAACTCTATGTGGGGTTTTGGCGATACAATCCCAGAAAGTAAAGTGTGTACAAAGATACTACGCTCTCTTCTTGAACGGTTCAACTCTAAAGTAACCGTGATTTATGAACTTCGTGATACGGATAATATGAGGGTAGAAGAACTAGTTGGTTCTTTACAAACTTATGTATTAAACTTTAAAGCTCCTAAAAGTAAATCTGTCGCTCTAAAATCTTCTAAATTTAATTCTTAAGAAAATTCTGATTCTGAAGATGATATGACTCTTTTAGCAAAAAAGTTTTATAAAATATTCAAAAGCAAGAAAAGAGTATATTTTCAAAAATCAAATGAGAAGAAAAGATCTAAACCTAAATCTAAAACTTGGAAGTTTTTAAAAGATAGTCAATGTTACAACTACCAAGAATATGGGCATTTAGCAAACAAATGTCCTAAAAAGGATAAACCCAAGAAGAAGGGTATGTTGGCTACATGGGATGAATCATCTGATTCCGAAGCTTCTTCTAAATCAGAAGATTCTGAAACCGAGTCGGGTAATGAAACGAAAGCCCTTATGACTCTAGCCAAGTTCACTTTTTCAGACCATGATGATTCAACTAGTGAGGAAAATCTGAACCGTGATTGTGAAAATGAAGATGATCTTCAAGATGCTTACAATGACCTATACAAAGAAAGCTGTAAAATTGTTGTCAAACTTAAACTTTAAAAAGAAAAGTTTTTTAAACTGAAAGAATGTTTTGAGTCACTTGCTTTAGAAAAATCTCAAATTTCAGATTGTTTTGAAAAATCAAAATGCGATTTGGAATTTAAAACGTCCCAAATTGAAAATATGAAATCTGAAAATGAGAAACTTAAAAATGAAGTATCTTCTCTTCTGAGTTTAAAGGACACATGGAAATATGCCCAAGGTGATCCTGAGTTAGAGAAACTATTATCTGGATCAAGAAAATGTGGCGACAGATCTGGGTTGGGCTATGATAAGAACATATCTCCTAAACAGAAGAATACTCCTCCTAAGTTTGTGAAAGGAGAGTCCTCAAACTCAAAAGGAAAAAATACTTATCAAGATTTTTCCAAAAATTCAAAAACTTTTCAAAAATTTAAAAGTAGCCGTGTCAACTTTAATCAGAAATGAAATCTATTAGCTGAAAAGATAGTTAATTTACTTAAGGAGCTCTTAAAATCTAACTCTATAGGTCATTCTTACAACAATAGATATAAGAAGACCAACAATTCTCCTAAATCTAAAACAGTACTGAAATGAGTTCCTAAGGCTGCCTACTTGGTTGCCTACATCACTTTTAAAGCTTCAAGTCATTCAAAGTGGTACCTAGATAGTGGATGCTCCAGGCACATGACAGGCAACAAAGCTCTATTCACTGATCTAAAAGATATGACTGATGGTTCAGTCACATTTGGTGATAGGAGTAACTGCAAGATTATGGGCCAAGGTACGGTTCAACTCTATAACCTTCCATTATTTAAGAATGTCTTATATGTTGAAGGTATAAAACATAACTTATTTAGCATATCTCAAATATACAATAATAACCATAGTGTACGATTTTCTAATCAAAGCTATGAGATTCTAAACAATAAGGGTTCTGTAATACTAACTGGAAGCAGAACGTCTGAAAACTGCTATATTGTTAGCGAATCTAACTCATCTAATCAAACATGTTACATGGTCCATACAGACGAGACTGATTTGTGGCACAAATGTCTTGGACATGTACATTACCAAAATTTATATAGATTGAGTAAACGGGAACTTATAAGAGGTCTACCCAAGCTTCAAAAATTAGATAAAATATGGGGTGAATGCCAGATAGGCAAACAAATAAGAACCTCACACAAAAAGGTGAATTCAAATACCACATTAAGACCACTCGAACTCCTCCATATGGATTTGATAAGACCTACTAGAACGGAGAGTCAAGGTGGTAAAAGGTATATCTTGGTAATAGTGGATGACTTTACGAGATATACATGGGTAGTCTTCTTAAGGGACAAATCAGAAACCTTTGAAGAAGTAAGGAAAGTTATCAAAAGGATTCAAATGGAAAAGGTTCTCAAATTAATAAGATTCGTAGTGATCATGGATCTGAATTTGAGAATAGCGGTTTTGAGAAGTTCTGCAGCAACCAAAGATTATTACATGAATTCTCAGTGCCCAAAACTCCACAACAAAATGGTATAGTGGAAAGGAAGAATAGAGTGCTTCAAGAAATGGCTAATGTCATGTTAAATAGCATGGAGCTCTCTAAGAATCTTTGGGTTGAAGCGGTCAATACTGTTTTCTATATTATTAACCCAGTTTACACTAAAAAAGATAATAATAAAACAGCTTACGAAATGTGGTTCGATAAAAAGCCTACTGTCAAATACTTTTGAGTTTTTGGCAACAAATGCTATATTTTACGAGATCGTGAAAATTTGAAAAAAGTTTGATATGAAGAGTGATGAAGGAATTTTACTAGGATATTCCTTAAACAGTCGAGCTTATAGGGTTCTGAACAAAAGAAACGGTGTGATTCAAGAATCCATCAATGTTGTCATTGATGATCACTTAAACACACCAGTCTCAAGTTTGGATAATGATGAAGTTCTAGTAATTGACAAATCCGATACTTCATCTAATTAGAATGATTTTGAGATAAAGACTATTAAAGATCATCCAACCACACAAATTCTTAGAAACCCTCTCACTGGTGTTCGCACCCGAAGACAACTTGAAGATATATGTAATTATGTGTATTTTACATCCCAAATAGAACCATCTAACGTAAAAGAAGCTCTTGCTGATGAAAATTGGATTGTTGCGATGCAAAAAGAACTTAACCAATTCGTAAGAAATGATGTTTGGTATCTCGTACCAAGACCTAAGGATAAACGCATCATTAGAACTAAATGGATCTTCAAAAATAAGTCTGATGAGCTTGGAAATATAGTTAGAAATAAGGCCAAACTAGTGGTACAAGGTTACACTCAAATTGAAGGTATTGATTCTGATGAAACCTTTGCACCAGTAGCACGTCTTGAATCAATTAGATTGTTTATATCCATTGCGTGTTTTAGAAAGATTAAGATTTATCAAATGGATGTGAAAAGTGCATTTCTAAATGGTAATTTGCATGAGGAAGTTTATGTGGAACAACCAATGGGTTTTGAATATCCCAAAAATACTGATCATGTGTATAGGCTTAAAAGTCACTTTATGGATTAAAGCAAGCAACTAGGGCGTGGTATGAGAAACTAACAAAATTTCTGTTAAGCCATAATTTTCAAATGGAGTCTGTTGAAAAAACTCTATTTGTTAAAAAATATAATGATCATATTTTGATGGTACAGATTTATGTTGATGATATCATTTATGGATCTACTTGTTCTGACATGACTACTGAGTTTGCAGATTTGATGAAATCACAGTTTGAAATGAGCATGGTTGGGGAATTGAATTATTTCCTAAGATTGCAAGTAAAGAAATAACCTAATGGAATATTCATTTCTCAATCTAAATATGCCTTAAATTTAATTAAAAGATTTGGATTTGAGAATGGTAAGAACTTCGATACTCCAATGAGTACTACCCTGAAACTCTCAAAAGATTCTGAAGGTAAAAATGTTGATTCGAAACTTTATCGAAGTATGATTGGTAGTCTATTGTATTTAACTACTAATAGACCTGCTATCGCACTAAGTGTTGGTATTTGTGTTAGATATCAGTCTAGTCCTAAGGAATCGCACTTGATTGCTGTCAAGCAGATCATGCGATATGTCGCAAGCACTGTGAATCTCGGTCTTTGGTATCCTCATGAGACGAGCGTTCAATTAGCTGGGTACTCGGATGCTGACTGGGCTGGTAATCTTGATGATAGAAAGTCAACCAGTGGTGGTTTCTTTTATATAGGAAACTGTTTAGTTTCTTGGTTTAGCAAGAAACAAAGTTCTATTTAACTTTCAACTGCTGAAGCTGAATACATCGCAGCTGGTAATGCATGTACGCAGCTTGTTTGGATGAAGCGAATGTTAAGTGACTATGGAATTAAACAGGGTTATATGGTATTATATTGTGATAATTCCAGTGCCATTAATATTTTAAAAAATCCTATTCAACATTCTCGTACTAAGCACATTGACATTAGATTTCATTATATCCGTGAATTAGTTGAAGAAAAGGTTATATCTCTGGAATATATACCTACCGATAATCAACGTGCTGATATTTTCATGAAACTGCTAGACAAAAGTTGGTTTAATCAAATGAAATTTGATCTTGGCATGTGCATTATAAGATGATATTTTATGCATTTTTGTATCATATTGTTATGTTTGATAGGTTAGATTTCAATTTTTTACAAAATATTTTAAAAAACTTGAAAAAAAATAATTTTTGGCTGGTACTCGACCGGTCGTGTACATCCATGACCAGTCGAGGAACTTGTGAAACCCTTTTAATTTGAGAAAATCTTTTATCTTCCTCATTTCTATTTCTACCTCCAACCGGCCGAACCTCGACTAGTCGAAGCTAACTCCCAAAATCTTCATTGTAAGTGCTCCATTTGTATTTTTCTTCTAGATTTGAGTCTAGAATACTTCTCTTTTACTCTTGAAGCTATTTATTTCAAGTTTTATTGTGATTTGGGGTTGTTATTCTAAAAATTCTGATATTAGAAAAACTCATTTTCTTTCATTTGTAACTCCTTTTATTTTTGAACTCCTTGTTGCAAATGGCTTCTAGAGGAAGGAAATCAACTTCTCGTGGTCCATCATCTTCCTCTAGATCAGCCCCTCTCACTAAACGTCATCTTAGGTATTTTGAAGATGATCCATCATATGTTCGTGACATCTGTTTGCAAAATGTAATCGTTGAACACCTTGTTGATCTTAATCATACAGCTCCGTTTGATATCTTTCCCATGCTACAAGCTATAGGTTGGGATAACTTACCACATTGGGGTGGACCTACATACCGGTTCATTGCTCAATCCATGTTTGCATGTATATGCGATTATTCACTTGAAAATCTGACATTTAAAATTACCATAAGAGAAGGCCCATTTAATGTTGATCGTCACTTGATTTCTGCTCTTATGGAAATTTCAATTAATGATGAGGGAGTTCCCATTCATACACTAACTGAAAAACCCTCTCAAACTGAAAAATGCATGCTTTCTAAGGATTTATGTAATTTGGATGCTCCATGGACACCTAAAGGAAATGCGCTCCCCTTAAGGTATCTGTTACCCAAATACAGAGTGTTGTACAAGATTTTTGTGTCTAATCTATATCCTTGGTCAGGTAATAAGACTGAGTTAACGTCTTTTATAGTTCGTATTCTTCATAATGTAGCCTGAGGTGCTCATCTCTCCCTACCTTCCTTGATTTGTCATTCTATCATTCAGTTTCGACTCCATCCTGGTCATAGTGATATTCCCTTTGGATATTTGATGACCGTATTGGCTTCTCATATGTTAGTTGATATGCCGGTCAGAGAAGCTCCTATCCATCACATGATATTTAATAATTCTAAGCTTAACAAGATGAAGTTGGAATTTCTTCCTGGCCAAGTTGATGGTAGTGGTGCAGCTGAAGCTGAACATGAGGAAGATGCTGGTGATCTTCCTCCTGATGATATTAATTTGGATGATATCTTTAAAGAGCTTGATTCTGACTCTACGAATGATCCAAATTATCCGCCTTCTACTTTTAATGCACGCTTGGTTGCATTGGAAACTAAGGTTGAATCTTTAAATGCTAGGATGGAAAACATGTCTGTTACCCATGATTTATAATTCAAGTATATGCGCAAATATCTTAGGCACTTGAACAAGGGCATGCACAAACTTGATCCTTCCATCCCTGCTCCTTTATCTGGGTCAGATTAGTTCATTTTCTATTTTCTAGTCTGTAATAACTTTCTTTATATCATGTTCGCTTTACTGGATTTGCTATTGTCACTATCACTGTTTATGGCTCAGTTTATCTATTATATGTGTTGCTTTTGCTATGGTTTCCATTCTTATTTGTTATCTCCTTGATTTTTACTCCTTTCCAATCTGCTTTGTTCTTCCTTTGTCATATTGTGACAAAAAGAAGGAGTAGATATACTTTTGCTAAAATTGGATTTTTTTTTGCTAAAGTAGGATTGGTGAAATATGTTACTCAGGGGGAGTATGTATAGTGATGGACTGTATGAGCATGAGTATATGAGTATGTACTGCTTTTTGGTTGAATATTGATTTGCAGGTTCATGAATGTGTGTCGGTTTAACAACTGGTGTATGATTCTTTAATCAAATAATCTATGATATGTATCCTATCTCGGAAGTGTGTTTTGTCACAATTTTGACAAAGGGGGAGATTGTAAGTGCTATAGTGAATAGCCCTTGTGATTGTCAAATTTGTGATGACAAAGATACTTCTTTGAAGCTTGTGTATGTGATGAACAAAAGATCTATTCAAGACACAAGATTGGCTTCAAGTAGACAAGCATAGATTTTCAAGTTGAAGACCTTGAAGGTTTAGGTTGATATCAGAAGCTTTCAAGTTCTTAGAAGCTTTTCAAGCTGAAAATCTCAGAAGCCTTTAAAGTTCAAGTTCTCAGAAGTTTTTACTGAAAATCTCAAGTTTAAGAACTCAAGCTTCATTATACTCAAGGTCACTGGTGTTCAAGTTTCAATGTCCTTACTTCTCTTTTGAGATATGACTAACCTTAGGTGGACCTTTAGAGTAGGTCACTTTGGATACATAATCCATATATTTTTTATAAGTAATTTTGATATGTTCTAAGACTAGTCCTGGACCTTGTTCGACTAGTCCTAGTACTAGTTCGACCAGTCTAAGAAATTCATCAATCAGTCCTAAGTTGTTGAGGATTTTTAAGATTTTCTGGTTATTCTTCGACCAGTCCTGGAGACTGTTTGACCAATCCTGTTAATAGTGTCGACTGGTTCTTCGATCGGTCATAGTTCTTCGACTCAAAGTACAGCGTTAAGATTGGGCATCTTCGACCAGTCGTATGGAACTTACGACCAGTCGAAGGGGACCTTCGACCAGTTGTAGGGTACCCACGACCGGTCAAGCAACAACAAATCTTATCGCGCCCGATTTATTTAAAAGTCTGTTGGTTCTTCGACCAGTTGTAGATGTCTTAAGACCAGTCGAAGACGTGTTTTTCTCAGCTATAAATAGAGCACGAATCTCAGATTAATAATAAGAAGTTCAAGCTAATTATTCTAGCATTCTGAGAGATTGGTCTGTGCTCTATTTTAAGTTAAGTGTGCTTATTTAATATTCTCTTTCTTTAGCTTTATTTAATTGATTTTGTTTCTGGTATTCCAATCTAATCTGAAAAGATGAATTGCTATTTCCCTTTCTTTAGAATCAAAATCAATTAAGGCTAGCCCTATTTTGGTTTAATTTTAAAATAAATTAGAACTAGAACCTTTGTAATTGAGTACTGGACATTGAACTTGGACATGCATTCATCTACTTTGACTTGGTTCTTCCGGGCTGCTACATTGAAGGAGAAAATCAGGTATTTTACTTTTAAGTATAAATTCTTTTCTGTTTTAGTTTCTTTCGGGTTTGCCAGAAAAATCTCGTTGTTTTGGTTATCTGAGGAGAACCAGGAAAACTCAAAAGTGGGATTTTTTTTTTTAATTGTGTAAGCCCACAGACAAAAACACAATTGTAAAGGTTTTTGGTGAACATGTGAAAACCTATTTTGTTAGTGAATGCTAATATCCCCTGTGTGAGGATATTAGGAGTGGAGTAGCATTCTGTGTGGCTGTTGTATAATAGTTGGTGAACACGCAGGCAAACCACTATAATCCCTTGAGTTGTGGTTGAATGGTTTTTATTTCATATCTTTATTTATTCATTTGAGAGATGTATATGTGGTTGTGAATGTTGTAATCTTTTGTTTCAAGCATTGTGGGGAATGCTGTAATAGTTTAGAATTTATTTCTTGCTATTCATTTATCAGCTTGATATTGGATTGTTCTAGTAAGGTTGCCCTGCCATTTTTATGGTGCATGGTTGTCCCTAGAACAATACATATTTATGATTACAAGTTATTCTTCAGTGCAGTTTGTATTTATTTTTTATTCCTCTTCGGTTTGAGACTTGATACAAAGACCTTTCTAGAAATCAGGTTGTCCTACCATAAACTCTAGTTTTTAGTGTAAGGTTGTCCTTAGAATAACATTTGTATCAACCTCTCAAGATCTGAATTTTGAGGTTGCCTTACTATCTTGCATTGTAATTTATTTTGTTATCTTGTTGGCTATCATATTTCTTTAATTTTCGATGTTATAAATTTTTATTTGGCATAGTCCTATTCACCCCCCCTCTAGGACATATAGCTAGGCCTTTTCAAATCAACTATTAAGTTTTGAATAAAGAAATCAATGGTGAAATAACTATCAATGATAATAGGTCTTCGCACCAATTCCCTAGTTGGGGTGGCTAATAGTGAGGTTTGATCTGACAGTGGGTGTACTAACAAGCTAACAAAAAAAAAAACTATCAATGATAATAGAAAACTAGAGTGTTAAGGTGTTACGCTCCAAACTCGGAAACCGGGCTCACAAAATTTTCGATCGCCGAATCTGGTGCCGACAGCCTCCGTAGAACTCCATTCTCGGCTCCCAGCGCCCATTCGCCAGGTTCCGATCCTGGGATGCTATAAGGAGGATTTTCAACGTCAGTTTGATTCGTAATAAGTATAACCAAAGGCATAACCTACAAACAACAACCAAAAACTCCATTACATTTCCACTATGATAAAAAACTTTACAAGTACAATGAGGCCGCACCCCCTTCCAACCGACCACGATACAGTGGAAAGTGCGACCGTCTGGTAATCGGCACTCGACACTCTTGTACCCACTCGGTCTAGACGTTGAAAAAACCTCTTAGTACTATAAGGGTTTAGGGACTTTCACTCAGGGATATCTATAGCACCCCATGTAGAACGAGATTTTCGGTATCCAATCCTGCCAACCACGATATGCTCGTGGAGGCTACAGCCCCAATGTCGCTAGGGCGTACAGTAATCATGTCATACAATGTGAAATGCATGAATCACACTGTCTAATCATGCGGTAAATTATGCGTGTATCGTGCGCCCATGTGGGGCAACACCGCCTAACCGAGAGCCCCTAAACAATCTTTCCGAAGGCATATGCTATGATCAGTCACTTCTCATATCAAGCATACATATGATGCGTATGATCGTGAGTCATGGAACTATACTAAACTTGTGATAAAGTAATGAACTATCCTTATAATGCAGATGGGCCTAGAAGGCCTATACACAACAAGTATGGGCCTAGTAATGGGCCCTAGGGAGAGTCGTAATGTGGACATCCAACTAACATTATACTCGCAATGTGGACATCAAACCAACATTGCCCCCAAGGCACGATCGACGTAAACATCGTTATATAATTTCGTGTTGGGATCACACATTGCAATGGACCTTAGGTACATCCCATTAGGCCTTAAATACGTCAAATGGGCCATATCATATGGGCCTTTATTCATCAAATGGGCCACATAATAGGCCGCACCAATGGGCCTTATGTGCATTACAATGGGTCATAACCTGTGGGCCTTAGATTACATCGAATGGGCCTAATCTCATAGGTCTTATATGTAACAAATGGGCCACACCAATTGGGCCCCATATGTACATTAAATGGGCCTCAACCCATAGGCCCTAGTACATCTCAATGGCCTTAACCCATGGGCCCCTAAAACATCAAATGGGCCTAATCCCATGGGCCTTAAAATACATCAAAGTGAGTCTAATCCATGGGTCTTAGAATACATCAAAGTGGGTCCAATCCATGGGCCTTAGTATACATCAAAGTGGGTCTCAAAGAATTACCACAAATACATTAAGATGGACCTCGGAACATGCCAAGGTGGGGTCCACTTGGACTATGGATTTGGCTCATTCCTTAGCTCATGTCATAAATGAGCTATCAAAGTGGATAGACGGTTTAGATGTGGCACATACCTTGTGCATGCGACCCACATGGCCTGAGAAGCCTGATCACGTCAACACAACAGCTATTATGCTGCTGTGTACGTGCACCAGCCAATCCATTTACAAGTGGGTCCCACATGGGCCCACCACAATATTTATTTACAGTCCAACCTATTTACAAGGTCACACGGTCAGGGTAGGGGACCCACTGTAATATTTATTTGCCGTCCAACGTGTTTACAAGGCCACGTGGACCTAGGGGTGGGGGTGGGACCCACCGTAATGTTTATTTCTCATCCAAACTTTTCAAGAGGTCACGTGGACCTGAAAGAAGGGAAAACACAAATTTCATCTTGATCCAGAACCTTTATGGTCCATAAAAGAGAGTTTCTATGGCAGAGGTTCAATCCCACTGTTTCCTGCAGTGTGGGCCACCTGAGTTACGGATGAAGCTGAAAGTTGGAGGGGGCCCACTTCAGGAGGGGACCTACCAAATGAGTGGGTTGGATGAAAAATAAACATCATGGTGGGGCCCACATGTGGGGCCGTGGGCCCCTGGCGTCCGCTCGCCATGCGTCAGCGCTGCAGGCACTGCCTGCGCTAGCAGCAGTAGTTGCTGCTTCAAAACTCTTTTTTTTTTTAAAACCTTTGATTCTGAGGTTTTTTTGAGTGTGGGGCCGGCTCCAAGTGAATCCATTCCAGCCATAGGATTCCATGGCTCGTAAAAAAATCCAACGAGTCTAATATTGAATATAGTTTTGAAGTATAGAAATTTCAAGGAAGATTTCAATGGTGAAACCCATCATTGCTGTGCTATTGCCCGCCTGAACCTCAGATCAACATCATTCTTTGGCTCAACGCCTAAAATGATCCAGGGAAAGAGATGGACGACGTGGATTGAATACATACATCAAGGTGGGGCCTACATGAATGGGCCACCCATGAGTTGGAAACAATCCAATATTTGTATTTTTTCAAAACCACGTCCAGCGTCCCTGGACGCTGGACATTGCATGTAATCATATTGGAGGTGAGCCTTGCTTATGTGGGCCACCTCATGGAGGATGGTGTGGATACAACACACACAAAGTGGGCCCCACTTGAAGGTGGTTTGGATAGAGTACATGTCTCATGGTGGGATCCATTCAAGTGGACCACACAAGCATATTATAATCTCAAAAGAAGAAAAAAGGAAATAAAAAGGGAGAGAGAGAGATAGAGAGTGGGACACGTGTACGATGGAGGGCTCCGCCACTATGAGCCCTCCCTTGTAAAAATCATACATCAAAAGAATCCCCCTACACATGGGACCACCAAAATCGAAGTCAACGGTGGAGATCCTTTCCCCACCAATATGGATGGTCTAGATGACTAATCTAAAGTAAGGAAATAAACATCATAATGGGGTCCATGGAGAATGGCCCCATCATGGAATGATCATGATGATCAAAGTGGGTCATTGGCCACATCTTAGGGTCCCAAGTGAGATCCAAACCATTGATCGGTTGGTCTCACTTGGCCTAACTTAAAAACATGAAAAATTACTATTATCAAGCACCCACCATTTGATCTTCTTGCTCCTATGGGTTCCTTAGCACCTTAGCTTTATTTCCAATGGAGGAGATGAAGAATGGATGGCTAGGATGGGAGATCTTGGAATGGAGAGGTGGGCCACACTTGTGGCTCTCTTGGAAGAGAGGGAGAGGCTCATACGTATGAAGTTTTGTTGCTTGGAATGAGTTTGAAAAAATGAGAAAGAGAGTTGTAAAGAGAGAGGAGTGATGGGTTATGGAGTGATGGATGTGGTGGTGATGGGTGTAAGAGGCCCTTTGTTGACTTTTGTGGCCATTTGTATAAGAAAGGTATGGCTTGTGTAAGAAACTTTTAACTTTTGAGGCATTTTATGTAAGAAGGGTATGGCCTTGTAAAAACTTTTGGACTTTTGTGGCTTGCTTGGGAAAGGGTGAAAAGTGATGTGTACTTGACATATACTTGACATGAGATGTGATGGAATTTGATTGATTGATGGGATTGATTTGGCAAGTCGTAGAGATTCTCTTGGGTTTCGCAACACGCGGCGTTTTTCTTGCACCGAACGCTGACCCACATCTCCAGACTAGGGTATCACCTCGGCGCGTGAGTTGTGGCATCAGAACCGCAGCGACGACACGGTCGCTATGGTAAAGATTTTGGGTTGAGTCGATATGAGTTGACGGTATACAAATCAGGATCGCGTGTAAATATCGGTTAAGGGTCGAAGGTTACCAGAATTCGACCGGTAAGACCGCAGAAGTCTATGGAATGGTACGGACTAAGATACGGGTCTTACATAAGGATCCACTTGTAGTCATCTTAATACTACTTTACTTGATTCAATTGATAACATGACTGGAATTGAAGTCCTATTCTATCAAGTCGAATGATATAACAGTTAAAACAGTATAGATATGTCAAAATAGATTTTGAATTTTCTTCAGATTAGTTCCCTCATAAAGCATCAATGTAATGATTGTAGAAAATTCAAAGCATCTAACATGCCCAGAGTCAATGATAAATCAAGAAATTTTACAAATAACATAATTGCAAAATAGGTAAGAACATATCAAAAGCCTTCCTAAGCATCTAATTTGCCCGGAGTTGACAATGGATTAAAGCGATTAAATCCTATAATTCATGTTTTTTTCCCATGTCATCGAACTGGCATCGAGCGCTTCTTCGATAGGATCGGATCCTCCTTCGATGGAATCGAAGGGGTCCAAAATATGTCGGCAATGAAATCAGATTTTTCCTATTTTTGCGATGGGATCAAAGTCCTTCGATGACATCGAACACTTCTATGGCATCGAAGTAGTGTTCGATGCATCGAACTGTCTTGTTCAACAATCCGATTTTCTACACTTTTGAATCTTCAATTTTCTTTCTTCACTTGGTTTCGTTGGATCTTGGACTCTTGAAATGTTTAATCTTGACCTCCAAAGATCCAATCCTATCTTGGTAATCCTTTGATCATCAAATCCATGCTTTAAGCATCATTTCACCTTAAGCTCTCAAAATCACCTTGCAAGGGAAAACATATGTAAATAAATCAATTTAGTACTATCATGTTCATAAAACTAAGGTGTAACAATGGGAAAATATGCAATATTTCACACTTAACACACACCCCAACCAACATTTTACTAATCCCGAGCAAAACATGCATGAATTAATTTCTCAAAAACTTCAACTTCCAAACTATTCTCTGAAAATAACATTATGTGCAATCCAACATATATGAGTGAAATCTAGAGATAGGAGAATGGAATATTGATAATCTAGAATCCAACATCATTAGAAAATAATTCACTAAGTTCTTTATCATCCATTAACCCATAGAATGTACCCAAACATCAAGTTTCCAGTGTGTTCGGTGGTTCTCAACTCATAGTTCATAGAAGTTAACTTCCCTTTTCATAATGTTAGTCATGTTCATTACTTCAAAGTGGGCAGATCAATACAAGTAACTATAACATCCGGGATTTTTTCCAACTTGAAAATAGACGTCCTTAGGCAATGGTTCGATCATAACACCTTACTGAGTTCTCAGAACTCAATACCAAAGTCCCCAAATCCCCTCTTCAACCCATTTCCTTCAAAATCAAAACTTTCACCACCATGTTCTTTAAAAATTTTGAAGTACTTTTACATTAGATGCAAATCCTAAAGTTTAAATGATAAAGAACAATACTTAAACTAAACCTTACTGTAAATAGTAAATACATAAATAAAATGGGCTTTTGACCATTAACCTTATGGAATCTCACAAAACGAATAGGTTATTTGGAAAGATCAGCCTCTCCTACCCTAGGACATTACTCTGTCATAATTAGGGTGGAATTTAGTTAAGTACTAAACTAAATTAATTATGAAATTAGCTCAAACCACTTTAAATATGAACTGCAAGATCCAAAACTAGTAGAATTGCTAATGCTACAGTACCTGAAAACTTAGGATCAATCTCAAAGCCCAGTTGCTCATGGGAGCACATTGAAGCTTCGTATCAGACATGGACCGCATGTTGAAAGTCCGATTACCCCAAAACTATACGGTTATGACCGCCTTTTTGGATTTGACTACCATCTCAAAAATTAAATCCGGATAGTCCCCAGAAATGCACAACTTGAGCCCGGAGCGAAGTGTGTGAGAAATGCGAATATCTTTAAGAAATGAACTAAAACTTAAGTGAATTGAGTTGTTCGCTTGCAGGACAAATCTAAGGAATCAAACTATCAGAATCTGACCCAATTACACCCTCAGATCAGTGAAAATTTTCAACACATGTAACACCCTGAATTTTGGCTAATCTGGGATTAGACATCCTTAGGCAATGGATTAACTAAAACACCTGAGAAATCGCTCAGAACCCAATTCCATAGCCAAAGAAATCATGTAGGATTAATTCCTTTGAAAAATAAGTGTAAGTTAGCTAGCGCGACGCTGGAGTAGCTGGGAAATAGTCCCTGATCACTTTAAATACGTTCTACAAGACCCAAATCGAGTAGAACCAACGACTCTATAATACTCTATAACCTCGGACCAAACTCTGAGCAGGTTTGTTCTCTGGACCACTTTGAATCTTTGTATTGGATCTAGACCGAGCGTCGAAAGTCCGATACCTCCTATCTTAGACCGTTAGAACTGCCTAGCTGGACTTGACACTCATTTCGAAAATCAAGTCAAACCGATAATCACAGGCTATTTCATTGAGCCCGGACCGAAGAGAGTGCGAATAGGGAGATAGTTGGAATTTCAAATTCAAATCTGGCACACGACTTGACGCGTCAGTATTGAGCATTCTGACCATCAGAATTCATCCAGATTACACCCTCGGATCAGGAAAAATTTCTATTTTATATCATGAGACTTTCAGCCCTGATCTACGTGCGGTGACAGCTGAACTGAAACTGGCCCACCACGTGCGATCTGCGAACCCTGCCGAACTGAAAACTTAATACATGCTAGATCTGGTATGCATGAGCTTAAGTCCGACCGCATTTGGCCAGGAGACCTCCAGAAATGCTCTTTTGGACCGAAACATCCCTGATTTGGTTAGGCACTAAGTAAACATTGTTCCCAAGCCTATTTTGGGCATGTTTTGGGTTATAAAAGGGGTTGAATCCCTCACTTCTCTCACACATCCGAATTTGCTAGAAACCCTAGCTTGTGTGAGAGAAAAGGTGAGAGATTGTGAGAGAGAGTGGGAGTGTTCTTCCTGCTACTTGTGCTATGTGTTGCACGTGCTTAAGAAACGCACCTCTAACGCTTTCCCGGTGATTACACTGCGATTCTAGGTAAGCAAATACCCTAAATAGTTACTGATTTGAGGTTCCTTTGTTTCCATAGCGAAGTAGCTTATGGATCTTGTGTATTAGGTTCCCTATTCGCCATAGACGAAGCGTATACGCTCCGTTCGAATTAATACGCTTCTAGGAGAAAAAGGTGCGGATTTTAGACGCTTTGATTGACTGTTTCCAAAGCTTTCAATGTTGTTTAATAGTAGATTATCGACGGTAATGCCGTTTGACATGTACAACATGCTGTCCGTTTCCTGTTTCGTAAACTAGCAAAGAATATGAGATTTAGGGAATTTTAGTCATTTGTAGGAAGTATAGATTTCATTCATATTTTGCTGATGTGATTGACATGATATGTTGTCGCATTAGAATGTTAGGAATGCGTGCATATTAGTTTGGCGAAGAGATTCGCCTAAATGCACACTTCGGGTCGACATACTATATGTAGACTTAAGTGTGTAGTGTAAGTGTTTGTATAAATGCTTGTATTAGTATGTATTGAATTAAATGATGTTATGGATTAGTTTGAGATTGGTTTCTCAATTAATATGCTGACGTGAATGATTTCCTATATGTTAGTTATATGCATGGTTTCATTGTATGTATGAAATGCATGTACTTGATGATTTACTTAAGTTCTATGTTATAACATGTGTTAACATGCTCACATGGTTGTATTTCAATTCCAATACTCTCATATGATTTGCTGATGTGATTCCTTAATTGTTTGGGACTATACTTAGTCCAGGCAGTCGGTAACCGAGCGAATTCGTGGTTAGCTTATCTTCGCCATGAACGACGCGTCGATGAACGCGAGCCGTGTTCTGGAGTTGGCGGTAGTGGTTAGGCCACACGAAGTGTTTTACGCACTTCATGTCGTCAACTTGAGATGCGATCGCGCTAGTCGAGCCCGTTAAGTAACCCGACTGGCCATTGTATGTTCACCCTGCATGAGTCATAACTGCTTGAACCTAGGGTACTGAACTTACCATTGTAAACCCTGTTAACTATGGTACCTTGATCCACGAAGACTCATGAGCTGGGCATGGTGGTATGGGACACCGTGGTCGAGCTGTCGGCCTACGCTGGGGCCACAAACCTCCCCGTAGTGACCAGTGAGCACCTGTCTCGTGAGCAGATTATGGTGGTATGGGACACTATATTCTTGCTATCGGCCTACATTGATAAGGTGATGGGGGAGCGGTGCAACGAGTGCGAGCAACAGCCCTGACAGCCCTTTGTAGTGACCGCGAGCGTATTCTGAGTCTACGGGAGGCGACGACCCTTTCGTAGTAATAGAGTACAGTAGGCCTGTATTGATAAGGTGATGGGAGAGTGGTGCAACGAGTGCGTGCAACAGCCCTGACAGCCCTTGTAGCGACCTACAAAATATACATCGTATGAGATTACTAGGAGTGACGACCCTAGACAGGATCTGTGTTGGGATTGATATAAGGGAGGTACCTTAGTTTCCCAATCCTGCTGTTTGAATGGACTAATAACAACTTGAAAATCATATCACCATAACATTGCATGTGCCTGGAAGATGTGGAGCACTCTAGGGAGTGTGGCATGGCGCGGTCGTAAGATGTTGCCGTATGAGGGAGATCGTCGGTGAGGGCATACATCACGTCATGTCATATTGCATTAACAACAGTATTAGGATTGTTTGATTTACTACTTTACTATTATCGCATGATTGATTTGATAACATGCTAATCTCTGCTCTCTTATCCCTCTGAGTTGATCACTCACTCCCACGTTACGGGATGGTGTTTCCGGACACCCACAAGTCCCTATTGTGATTGCAGATGATGGTGCGGCCTGCGAGGTGGAGCTGGATTTGATGATGATGAGGAGGATCTCTCCTTTATGCGTGATCTGATTGACAGGATTACAGGGAGGTTGATTAGATACATTGACACTTGTCATTTTATATTTTTAGCGCCCTCATGTATATTCATTTTGTTTACTTTTGAAGCATACATGTATGTGTATAACCTGGTAACATGTTCACACTCTGGAGACATACAACAGTTTATATATGTTATACGTACTATCACAGTCTTCCGCTTGTTAATTTAACTGTCTTTGGAGTATGATATGTTGTTCTAGCTTAATCTCACTCATGTTTGATACATTATCACAGACAACATTCAATCATACATATCTATGTTGCATAAATAACATTTTGGAACTCGGGAGTTGGGTTTTTGCTCGACCCCTCGATTTTCGAGATGTTACAACACATGTCTGTGTACTTGTGGCTCTGATTGAGTACCGGTGACCGTTGAACTGAAACAGGTCCTCTGCGGTCCTCAAACCTGATCAGACTGAAAACTTAGCTTGACCTAGATCCAATGTTGAGGGATTTAATCTCGACTGTATACAGAAAAGGGCCCTCCAGATGTGCTGTGTTGGACCGAAACAGGTGATATTTGGCTATAACCTAAGTATATTATAGCCTTAGGGCCATTCCTATCAATTCTGGGCCTATATAAGGGCCTTAAACCCTCTCTCTCCCTTTTCATATGAATTCTTAACCCTAAGAGAGAGAAGAGAGAGAAAAGAGTAAGAGAAAGTGATGAGAAGTGAGAGAGTGGGAGATAGTTACCAGGATTCGTCCCCAACGCTCCACGTGCTGAACCGCCTCTCCTGTATCGTTATTCTGGCGATTCTGATTCTATTCTTGGGTAAGAAAACCTAACCCTAATATGATATAGATATAAAAATAGAGTGATAGGAGAAATAGCTAACCTATTTCGTGATTCAGGTAGCCGTTGTGTCGTAGACAATGACGTAGTGTTCAAACTGAGCTCGGTACGGGTTTACCATTGAAAGGTGTGGACTATAAATGTTTAGGTTATAGTTTTCAAGGATTTCAATGTTAGCAATGATTTATGTTTGACTTAATTGCTTCCATATCATCTTAAGTACGATGTATTCAATAAACTATACATGCGTAACGCCCTGAAAATCGAGGGTCGAGTATAACTCAACTCCCGAGTTCCAAAATATTACTTATGCAACATATTTAATGATGATTGTATGTCGTTTGTATGAGTGCATAAAACATGAAGGAGATTAAACCAAATCAGCATAACATAATCTATGGACAGTTGTAATATGCAAGTGGAAGACTAAAGTGAATATATAAACCAGTATAAGTCCCCAGAGTATGTAAGCATTGCTAGATCAATAGTTACAAGTATTGTCTGAAAATACAAAAGGTCAAAAAGAATGTGATAGCCCACTATAAACACCATCCCTGAATCCCTGTAAATCAGGACACGGCTCACATGAACCCGCATGAGAACTGCATGTAGGAGAACACCTCCTCATCATCCTCATACTCTGGCTCTGCCTCGTAGGTCGCATCATCATCTGTAACTAAGACAGAGTCTGATTGGTGTTTAACACCGTCCCAGAACATGGGAGTGAGTGATCAACTTAGTGGAGCTATACAGTAAAGGTTAACATGTTATCAATTCAATTAAGCAGTAATGATAACGTAATTCACCAGACATGTCCTAGTTACTCTTGTTAATGTAACGATGTATGTAGAAATGATGCATGCCCTCGCCTGCACTCCCTCTTACAACAACATCTAACGATCGCGGCACGAATCACTACCACTGTGCTCTACACCAACGCCAATGACACATACAGTGTGATGTTATGAGCATGATTACCAAGTTCTTATTAGTCCCTTTCATACAGCAGGATTAGGAAGCTAAGGTACCTCCCTTATATTAATTCCCAACCAATGATCCATTCTAAGGTCATCAATCCTAGTAAATCTCATACGATGTTATGGTTCTAGGTCACTGTAAAGGGCTCGTCACCAATCAATACAGGCCTGGTTATACCCTAGTTACTACAAAAAGGCTCGTCTCCCCCATGCAGTTTCAAGGTATGCTCGAGGTCACTACAAGGGCTTGTCACCAATCAGAGTAGGCCGACAGCACGAATACAGTGTCCCATACCACCGTATTCGACTCACGAGTTTGGGTTGCTCACTGGTCACTACGGGGAGGCTCGTCGCCCCAGTGTAGGCCGACAGGTCCACCACGGTCTCCCATACCACCATGCCTGGCTCAAGAGTCTTAGCGGATAGAGGTACCAAGGTTAACAGGGTTTCACTGGTGAGTTCGGTACCTTAGATTCAATGTAACACCCCGCACTTTCGCGTACTCGGGTATTACCATGACATTGTAGCTATTTAAACAAGTCACGTACGCTCTAGTGAAAGTCTAACCGTAGGAATGACCTTCGTCTAGAGATCAAGCTATCCAACCTATGATTTTAAAGATAAACCATCGCACCATCACGAAACCCACATTTTAGCCAAATCTAGTTCTCAAGACTAACCTACAATTCTAGATCGAGTCCTTAATGATCGATTTTTTAATCCATCACAGGATCATTAAAATTAATGGTTAAATTGAAAATTAGCAAGACTATAACCATCAGAAAACCCTACCCTACGTTTAACACACTAGGATTTCCATCTGATACCACTAATTAAAAGAAATTGACAAGCTAACTAACGACAATCTACACACATCAAGGGAAATCTCTAAGTACGACCCTTTTCAAGAATAAAAATGGACTGATCATCAACCCAAAACAATTTAGAAACCTTGCAGAGGGATCTAACGGTTTAGATCTCACCCACGACTGATTAGGACATACCTAAAACAATCACCATGGGTGTGTTGCTACCTCCCCAAGGCTAACGGATGGTGCTGATCAGCAGAGATCAGGACGTGGGACCCACATCCAAGACATGCATGTACACGGATAATGTACACCCACTGTGCATGAGACTAAGGATCAGGTCAAAGGAGCTTTGACCCGATAAAAATCTAAAATTTGAAATCTCAAGCATTTCTCCCGCCTCACGCGTATTCAAATAGGGCCGTCCGTCTGTCACCACAGCTTGGCATCCATCAGGTATCAAAACTAAAATCCAAACCGTTAATTGTGATCAGTGGGTCCCACCAACCCTAACCAGGGTTTGATCCATGATAGGAAATCACACTTCCAGTCTCGGCCAGTGTTTGATCAAGCATTTCAAAGGGGAAGACGCTGACGTTGGAGACCATTGGACGACTACCACGAACGCGCGAGAAATCCCAATAACCCCTACCATTTCCAAAAGTAACTACCTACTCGCTGGAAAGCGGAAGGAATATTTCCTCTTATACTAACAACCCGTCTCAGCCATCCATTGGCTCCTAGAAGCTTCTGTAGATCTTATCTGGGACGTTAATATTAGGGCTGTCTGAAAATTCTCATAAGGAAGCCGAGATTTTGACGAGTCGCAGCTACAACTCATACCGACTTCGTTTTAAGACAGTTATCACTAATACCATCCACACCCACCGTTTAATGGAACCCTTAAGCTTGATGGACCCCATCAAGACCTTATGAATGCCTCAGATCAATGAAATACTCGTCCAATAGGAAAATTCCATTTTCAGCCGACTATCTTCCTTGATCTGTCCGAGAAAACCGCACACGGGAATGGCGACCCTTTCATTCATCCAAGCCGTTCATCGTGTGGCCCACCCCCTTTATAGCTCATTAGAACCCAAATCAGAGTCCCATGCTTAGGCTCAGTGGAATGGTGGGTCCCTATCAGTAGCCGTTCTCAACAATATCACAATTAACTCCACACTAATCCCTATGATTAGCTGTAGAAGTGTCCAGAAATAGTATGGCTATAAATAGCCACGTATTAGGGCATTTTCCAAGGAGAGTTAAAGAAAGGGAATAGGAAGAAAGAGAGAGAGAGAGAGAGTGAGAGAACGCCGCTCGAGCGGGTTACTGGTTCGACAGTAACTCGATTCAGCCGGGTCGTTCGGTTTCGAGTGCAAGCTGAGGAAGGAGAACAGAGAGGGTTTAGTAGGATCGAGAGAGAGGAAGAAGTTAGAGGGAGAGCTAGAAGATAAAACAGCTGTTGGAACCAGTTTTCAACTGCTGTTTCAGCTCATTCCGAGCCAACCGAGTTCACTCTCCAACCCATGTCCAGTGCATCATTTGCTGGTGAAGTCGGTCATCCTGAGCCTTTCCTCAGCAACCGTGGATGACCCCTGATCAGGTAACTACCAACACCTGCTTTCTATTATTAACAGATTTCACCCATCTGGCCGACCGATTTCACTGTCGACTCAAATCAGTTGCGAGTTAAGTGACTCTGCACTGTTCCAATGTGATAAACCCCGATTCGAGTCCATGACAGTGGTCGGTTTGACCCAATAAAACTGCACCATTCTACATCTTGAGTTGATCTTTCCCACTGCTGGTGCATCACACCAAATCATTGGACAGGTCGACTGAGTTGAGCAGTTTCTAAGTTGGGGACTCACCCACGTTTCTGGTGGAACGCTGACTCAGGTCAAACTTGTGGACCCTTCCAAATCTAGCCACTCTTCACCTGTAAGAAAGACCAATAGGTATCAAAACCAAACCCACGTTAATCACAGTTCTATATCTAAACTAATATGTACCTAATTACCTAATCGGTTTCCCCACTGAGTCAACTCAATAGCCAAAGCCGGGCTGACTCAATCAATTTCCAGCTGAGTATAACTGACTTCTATCGGTTGTGCATGATTTTGGAATGAATTGGGTTCAACGAACCTTCAATCTAACCCCAAGGCTAACTAGACCCTTAAATCTGACTCAGCATAATAGGTAGTTGAAAAATCATCCGAGTCAACTCAGTGCTAACTCACATGGATGCAACATTCCTCTCATTAGGGACTGGTTGTATCAGATTTATTTGAAGGACATTTACCTCCAATCAATCTCAAAGTAGGTGTTCATAGTCTCACATCATCCAATCGAGGTGAGGAGCATCCCCTATAGCTTCTTCCTTTCACTAATTTCTATATGGATTAAATCTCTAATGTATAGAATTTTAGAAAATTATTAATTCCTAGATATCTTGAATTTCATGAAATAATTGTGTTGTCTTACAAACTCCATATCACATTTATAATTGTTTTCTTATGTTTAGAAAGGGAGGCTTTCATATTAGATCATCTGTGAATTGTGAGACATTTCCTTCATGACTGTCTATATTCTTTAATCTCTAATTTAGTTGGCATAATCTTGTGAATAGTTCTTACAATATGGAAAATGAGAATTTATTTTCTTGTAGTGTACTTATGGATGGACTCTTAGTTACTGATGTGACCTCACTTGGAAATTTACATGATACTTAGTGTGCCCTCATTTGAATGTAAAGAAATTATGAAAGTCATTATGGAATGCATAGTTGGATATTCCTTATTTGAAAGTTGATAATCTTTCCTATTCTATCAAAAGTAATGTATATAAGTGTCATGACACATAACATCCACGCACAACACGTGAGCTTTTTCAAGTGTTCTTCGTAAGTCACATCCTGTTGGGTTGGTTATGGTTCTATTACTTAAGTCCAACCATCAGACATGTGCATTTGTGCACTTTGGGCTGCTCTTTCTTTACGTTATACCTCCTCGGGCATACCCCAAGTATTTTTTCAGGAGGTCATCCTTGGGCGCACTCACCTTAATAGCCTTTTCCAGGTAGTTAATCTACCGCGGGCGGTCTATATGGTCTTTTCCAGGTAGTTTACTATTGCTGGCTACCCTTTATTTTGACAGGTAGATGTGCATCCCCAGATCCGTGACTTGAGCATACATTCATACATTCATGCAAACGCATTGCTAGTTGTATTACCCTATGAATTTATATGAATTGTTAACCCATTTTGGAATGATGTGTCATGGTTGAATCTATGAGGGAAATTCTCACTGAGTTTTCACTCACCCATTGTGCGGTTGCACCAAATAGACGCAGGTATGATGAACAAGTGGAGACCCCTATGGCAGGATTTCAAGGACGGCTGTAGTGGAGTGTGGCGGAGAAGAACTCTATGACATTACATTTGAGCCGTTGGAGCTCGACTGATGATTTAGGATTTACTTACTTTCATATTTCAGATTTTGTATCTTGCTTGAATTGTAATAAAATATTTTCTCTATTGTGGGATTTCATTTTGCCCCCATTTACATGCATTAAACTTCCTTGTTGTTATTATGGATATTCTAGTTTACATGACAATTGTCTTGTTTTATGTTATGAGGTTTACCCCTAATTAGATGTAATGTTAGTTGACTCCATAACGTAATACTCGGGTTCTCAGTGAGGAGCAACAATCCTCGAATTTTGAGAACCAGGGTGTTACAAGATGGTATTAGAGAGAGAGAGTTTAGACAAACCTTGCCTTTGGGGAAATAAACTTATACGCACCTTAAATATTTTAATTTAGGATGATGGGATTAGATGTTAGGACTTAGGTAAATCTCCCCTAGACTTAAGAAAATTTTGAGAATGTAGAAAACAAAACTTAGGCCCCATTTGGAAATTATTTAACCGCTTGAATGCATGTGGAGCTCCCTTAGAATTAGGAAGGTTGGAGAATGTAGATATCCAAACTTAGGTTCCCTTGGGAATTGATGAGATCGCATTTGAATTCATTTAGAATTCCCTTAAAGTTAGGAACAATTTTGAAAACAAAGAGGCAAAATTTTAGGCTCCTTTGAAAATTTTAGATGTAGTTGTTGGAACTTAGAAACCAAACTTAGATTCACTTCGAAAAATTATTAACTAACCACTCAAACTTATATAGAAATCCTCTAGATTTAGAGAGAGTTTGAGAAAATACAAACCTAGATTTAAGTCCCTTTGAACTCATTAGGGTAGCCATTCGAACTTGATTGGAATTACTTGGAAAATTGCGAACTTAGAAACAAAGAACTTTAGGCCCTGTAGGAAAGTTCAAGTGTAACTGTTTGAACATAGAAATTAAAGTTAGATTCCCAGTGCTAGATCCCATAATCACATTAGGTTTTATAGATGTACACTCACTCATGTTAATGCCCTTATTTCAATTGCAATAAGCTGTAGACATCTTGTTCTTTAATTAATAAATAAATAAATAAATAAATAAATTCTATACATAACAGCATTACTAGTCTGATAGCTATCCTATAAAACTTGACTTTCAATTCAAGTGGGTACATTGATTCCATGTTACTACGCAAATTGAATTTTGTTATAATATCTTTCTTAAGCATAATAAACTGAAAAATATCGTTAATTGAATAATTGTAATCTTTTATTTATGAAGCTGTGATTATTAAACATGAGCTATTAGTTTCATTTCATAAGGATCCTTCACTTGATTTTAACTAATTTGTTGATGACTCATTTTAGTCTAATTATTATTTTATATGTCATCTAAAGTGAGAACCACTGTGCATGTTTTAGATTGCACACGAAATGTTTTATAATTTTTGAATACCTATGTATCATACACCACTAGATTATCAAGGGTGTCTTCATATCCACCTTGAAGTAGGCATTTGAATTCTGAATTTCCACTATCCTTTATAACATTGAGTTGAAGCTTGCCAATTGAATACTATAATCATTAGATATTTTCATTACAACTGCTCAAAAATGTCCACCCCATTTGGTTTTCTGAATATAGAAATCAAACTTAGTTCCCCATAGAAAATTTTTAGGGAAGACATTTGGATGTATTTAGAGTTCCCTTAGAGTTAATGGAAATTTTGAACACAGAGACCCAAATTCTAGGCCCCTTAGGAAATTTCAGATTTAGTTATTTGAACTTAGAAATTAAATTTAAGTTCCCTTTGGAATTGATAGGATAGCAACTTGAATTTATCTAGAACTCCTTTATAGTAAGGAAAAAAAATTGTGAACTTAGAGACTCAAAATTTTTAAGTTCCGTAGAAAATTGTTTGAATAACCATAGAATCTAAAAACAAGACCTAGGTCCCCACTATAGACTACCCAGATAATTATTGAACTTAGAAATTTGACTTAGGTATCGTGGGAAGAGAAATGGCCATTATGAGGCGATTAAGATCATCAAGAACATTTTTAGAAATCTAGGATTTGAATTTGTTAGAAATAACGTTTTCCAAAATTCCACCATGTAAAATTTATTTGAGGTGAAGTTATAGAATTTTAAGTAAATTTTTGACCCTAAATTGAGCTTATGATGACTAAATTTGAGAGACTGGATAAAATTTAGCAAATTTCAAACTCAAGCCACCATGTAGAAATTCTAGTCTAGAAAATTTTAAGTAGTCCATTTACTAGAGTGCGTAGTGAAAGCATGATGGTCATTTGTGTCTATTCACGTAGATTTCGGGCTCTCTCATTGCTAATTTAGATGATCACATAATATTCCCTAGAAGTCTAGAATAATCAAGATCACGGGTTGATGGAACCATATTTAAGCGAAGTTGTATTGTTTGATCCAAATTCCATATCCTAGCAAATTCTAATGATCTCAATGCCCTGATCAGGCAGAAGTTCGAGAGTTAATAGGATTAGGAAATGATACAGTAAATCCTATGTTCTGCACAGGCAGAGGATTGATGTATTAGGCTCAAACTCACTATAACCATCCATTCGTATTAACTCGAATACTAGAAATAGAAAATTGTCTTGTACCTTAGGGATAACCTTACCACTTGTACTGTAATAATTGGGATGCACTATTGAATCTCATGAGCGAGATTCTTCTTTAAGGGGGGTAGATTGTAACAACTTCAATTTTGGCCGTTAGTGGTATATGTTTGCGCATCCAAACAACCTTCGTACAAAAATAATAAATGTTTAGAATCACCGCAAATTATATTATAATTGTCCCCAATTCTTTTATAAGCATTGAATCTCGAGGGCGAGATTTTCTTTAAGGGGGGTAGATTGTAACACCCCGCACTTTCGCGTACTCAAGTATTACCATGACATCGTAGCTATTTAAACCAGTCACGTATGCTCTAGTGAAAGTCTAACCGTAAGAATGACCTTCGTCTAGAGATCGAGCTATCCAACCTATGATTTTAAAGATAAACCATCGTACCATCACGAAACCCACATTTTAGCCAAATCTAGTTCTCAAGACTAACCTACAATTCTAGATCGAGTCCTTAATGACCGATTTTTCAATCCATCACTGGATCATTAAAATTAATGGTTAAATTGTAAATTAGCAAGACTATAACCATGAGAAAACCCTACCTTGCGTTTAACACACTAGGATTTCCAACTGACACCACTAAATAAAAGAAATTGACAAGCTAACTAATGGCAATCTACACACATCAAGGGAAATCTCTGAGTACGACCCTTTTCAAGAAAAAAAAACAGACTAATCATCAACCCAGAACAATTTAAAAACCTTGCAGAGGGATCCAATGGCTTAGATCTCACCCACGACTGATTAGGACCTACCTAAAACAATCAGCATGGGCGTGTTGCTACCTCCCCAAGGCTAACGGACGATGTCGATCGACAGAGATCAGGACGTGGGACCCACATCCAAGACATTCATATACACGGATAATGTACACCCGCTATGCACGAGACTAAGGATCGGGTCAAAGGAGCTTTGACTCGATAAAAATATGAAATTTGAAATCTCAAGCGTTTCTTCCGCCTCACGCGTATTCAAATATGGTCGTCCATCTGTCACCACAGCCGGGCTTCCATCAGGTATCAAAATTAAAATTCAAACCGTCAATCGTGATCAGTGGGTCCCACCGACCCTAACCAGGGTTTGATCCACGATAAGAAATCACACTTCCAGGCTCGGCCAGCATCTAATCAAGCATTTCAAAGGGGAAGACGCTGATGGGGAGAGAAAACCACATCATCTGCTTGGCTGGACAGCCGTTGGAGACCATTGGATGACTGCCATGAATGCGCGAGAAATCCCAGTCACCCCTACCATTTCCAAAAGTAACTACCTACTCACTAGAAAGCGGAAGGAATATTTCCTCTTATACTAACGACCCGTTTCAGCCGTCCATTGGTGCCTAGAAGCTTCTATAGATCTTATTTGAGACGTTGATATTAGGGCTATCTGGAAATTCTCATAAGGAAGCTGAGATTTTGACGAGTCGCAGTTACAACTCATACCGACTTCGTTTTAAGACATTTATCACCAATACCGTCCACACCCACCGGTTAATGGACCCCTCAAGCTTAATGGACCCATCAAGACCTTATGAACGCCTCAGATCAATGAAACACCTGTCTAATAGGAAAATGCCATTTTCAGCCGACCATCTTCCTCGATCTGTCCGAGAAAACCGTACACGGGAATGGAGACCCTTTCATTCATCCAAGCCGTTCATCGTGTGGCTCACCCTCTCTATAGCTCATCAGAACCTAGATCAGAGTCCCATGCTTAGGATCAGTGGAATGGTGGGTCCCTATCAGCAGCCGTTCTCAACAATATCATAATTAACTCCACACTAATCCCTTTGATTAGCTGTGGAAGTGTCCAGAAATAGTATGGCTATAAATAGCCAGGTATTGGGGCATTTTCCAAGGAGAGTTAAAGAAAGGAAATAAAAAGAGAGAGAGAGAGAGAGAGAGAGAGAGAGAGAGAGAGAGAGAGAGAGAGAGAGAGAACGCCGCTCGAGCGGGTTGCTGGTTCGATAGCAACTCGACTCAGTTGGGTCGGTCGATTCCAAGAGCAAGATGAGGAAGGAGAACAGAGAGGGTTTAATAGGATAGAGAGAGAGAGGGAGAAGTTAGAGGGAGAGCTAAAAGATAAAGCAGCTGTTGGAACCAGTTTTCAACTGCTGTTTCGGCTTATTCCGAGCCAACCGAGTTCGTTCTCCAACCCACGTCTAGTGCATCATTTGCTGGTGAAGTCGGTCATCCCGAGCCTTTCGTCAGCAACCGTGGATGACCCCTGATCAGGTAACCACCAACACCTGCTCTCTGTTATTAACAGATTTCACTCATCTGGCCGACCGGTTTCACTGTCGACTCAAATCGGTTACGAGTTAAGTGAGTCTACACTGTTCTAATGTGATAAACCCCGATCTGAGTCCATGGCAGTGGTCGGTTTGACCCAATACAACCGCACCATTATTCATCTCGAGTCGATCTTGTCCACTGGTGGTGTATCATACCAAATCATTGGATAGGTCGATTGAGTCGAGTAGTTTCTGAGTTGAGGACTCACCCACGTTTTTGATGGAACGCTGACTCAGGTTAAACCTGTGGACCCTTCCAAATATAGCCACTATTCACCTGCAAGAAAGACCAACGGGTATCAAAACCAAACTCAATTTAATCAGAGTTCTATATCTAAACTAGTATGTACCAAATTACCTAACCGGTTTCCCCACTGAGTCAACTCAATAGCCATAGTCGGGCTGACTCAATCGGTTTCCAGCTGAGTATAACTGACTTCTGTCGGTTGTGCATGATTCTGGAATGCATTGGGTTCAACGAGCCTTCAATCTAACCCCAAGGCTAACTAGACCCTTAAATCTGAATCAGCATAATAGGTAGTTGAAAACTCATCTGAGTCAACTCAGTGCTAACTCACATGGATGCTACATTCCTCTCATCAGGGACTGGTTGTATCAGATTTATTTGAAGGACATTTACCTCTAATCAATCTCAAAGTAAGTGTTCATAGTCGCACATCATCCAATCGAGGTGAGGAGCATCCCCTATAGCTTCTTCCTTTCGCTAATTTCCATATGGATTAAATCTCTAATGTATAGAATTTTTGAAAATTATTAATTCCTAGATATCTTGAATTTCATGAAATAATTGTGTTGTCTTACAAACTCCATGTCGCATTTATAATTGTTTTCTTATGTTAAGAAAGGGAGGCTTTTATATTAGATCATCTATGAATTGTGAGACATTTCCTTCATGACTGTCTATATTCTTTAATCTCTAATTTACTTGGCATAATCTTGTGAATAGTTCTTACAATATGGAAAATGAGAATTTGTTTACATGTAGTGTACTTATGGATGGACTCTTAGTTATTGATGTGGCCTCACTTGAAAATTTACATGATACTTAGTGTGCCCTCCTTTAAATGTACAGAAATTATGAAAGTCATTATGGAATGCATAGTTGGATATTCCTTATTTGAAAGTTGATAATCTTTCCTATTCTATCAAAAGTAATGTATAGAAGTGTCATGACGCATAACATCCACGCACAACATGCGATCTTTTCCGAGTGTTCTTCGTAAGTCACATCCTGTTGGGTTGCTTATGGTTCTATTACCTAAGTCTAACCATCAGACATTTGCATTTGTGCACTTTGGAATGCTCTTCTTTACATGAGGCTTTTCTAGGATTTTATACCTCCTCGGGCATACCCGAGTATTTTTCCAGGAGGTCATCTTTGGGTGCACTCACCTTCATGGCCTTTTCCAGGTAGTTAATCTACCGCAGGCGGTCTATATGATCTTTTCCAAGTAGTCTACTACCACGAGCAACCCTTTATTTTGATAGCTGGATGTGCATCCCTAGATCTGTGACTTGAGCATACATTCATACATTCATGCAAATGCATTGCTAGTTGTATTACCCTATAAATTGTACATGAATTGTTAACCCATTTGGGAATGATGTGTCATGGTTGAATCTATGAGGGAAATTCCCACTGAGTTTTCACTCACCCATCGTGCAGTTGCACTAAATAGACGCAGGTATGATGAACAAGTGGAGACCCCTATGGCAAGATTCCAAGGACGGCTGTAGTGGAGTGTGGCGAAGAAGAACTCTATTACATTGCGTTTGAGCCGTTGGAGCTCGACTGATGATTTAGGATTTAGTTGCTTTCATATTCCAGATTTTGTATCTTGCTTGAATTGTAATAAAATATTTCTCCTATTATGAAATTTCATTCTGCCCCCATTTACATGTATTAAACTTCCTTGTTGTTATTATGGATATTCTAGTTTACATGGCAATTGTCTTGTTTTATGTTATGAGGTTTGCCCCTAATTAGATGTAATGTTAGTCAACTCCATAACGTAATACTCGTGTTCTTAGTGAGGAGGGACTATCCTTAGATTTTGAGAACCAGGGTGTTACATTCAAGCAGTAGCGTCTAAACATGGTGAACATACATCAGGTCAATCAGGTTAATTGACGAGCTCGACTAGGTCGAACGCATGTTGAGTTAACCACATGTGTGTGAACTATGTGGTTAGATAATGCATTTCAGGTGTTTGTTGAAATGTTCGAATGAACTTGAAATTATGAATCTTGCTTGCTATGACTATTAAGCTAGAATACATGTTTGTTGTACGTATGACAACTCCTTTGTGAAAGGATTTGCCATAATATATGTGATAACTATTTTAGTTCATGTATGTTGAAATGTGTAGTCTAAGTGTTTGCTAAAATGTCTGAATAAGAAATTGCTAGTTGAATTGTATTTAATGAGGGTGTTGAGATAGGATTCTCAATTACCTTATCAATACCTATAGTCTCCTACATGTAATCTAAATTACTGCTACATTATTTACGAATGAAATGCATATAGATGATTACATGTTTAATGTGTTTGTTAAAATGCTCGAATGGGATTTATTTTTGAAATGTTTGTTAAATTCTTATATGATTCTCATGTGTATCCACATGTTATCTTTGAATATGATTGGGACTACTTTCTGGTCTAGGCAATCGGTAATGGTTGTTGATTGAGTGGCCTAACTAGTCGTGCCACATTTGAAAAGTTCGATGGATCCGACTCGCACGAGGATTGTCGGTGGTGGCTAGGTCACACGGTCGATTAATTCAACGTACGCTCATACCAGTCGAGCTTATTAAGTAAGATGATTGACCCAATATATGTTCACAATTTATGGATGCCACTGCTTAAACCTAAGGTACCAAACTTACTAGTGAAAAGCCCGTTCAACTATGGTACCTCGATCCGCTATGACTCATAAGTCGGATGTGGTGCTGTATGGGATACCGTGGTCGAGCTTTCAGCCTACACTGGGGTGACAAGCCTTCCCATAGTGACCAGTGAGCAACCCAAACTCATGAGCCGAATATGGTAGTGTATGAGACACTGTATTCGAGCTATCAACCTATACTGGGGCAGTTTGGCTGTGGTCACTAGTCGGGTTGGTGATGAGCCTTCGAAAATAGACTGCTAGTTGGTAGGGCGTTGGTGGAGTGACCTCGAGTATACACTAGGACTACACTAAGGTGACGAGCCTTTTCATAGTGACCTCGAGTATACTTATGCTTACGTTGACGGTGACGAGCCTCTCCGTAGTAACCTAGAATTTGCTTATTATATGTAATTAACTAAGATTAATGACCCTAGATGGATCATTGTTTTGGTAGTGATATAAAGGGAGGTGCCTTAGCTTCATAATCCTGCTGTATGAATAAACCTAATAAAGTATTAGCTAACATGACCATGCACTGCATTGCATGTGCTTTGGCGAGGAAGTGCACATTTAGGGAGTTTTTCTTGCACGATCGTAAGATAATGTCGCTAAGGGAGTGCAGGCGAGGGCATGCATCATAATATCATATCATTCTTGGATTAATAAGAATACTTAGGACTTGATTGCTGTACTACTTTATCATTACTGCTTGAGTAAATTGATAACATGTTAACCTTTGCTTTATAGTTTTACTGAATTAGCTACTCATTCCCACTTATAGCGGTGTTTTTAAAATACTACCCAGGCTCTAGTTTAGATGTAGGTGATGGTAAGGTCTATACTAAAGAGTTGGACTTAGTAGGTAAGGAGGAAGAGTTCTCCTACGTTCCACTATAGGGTGGATCTACGTAGATCTCATACTAATGTGCAGGGTTTACTAGGATACTTGTTTAGTTGAACACATTTACTTTCTGCATTTTATATAGTTAGAAACAACACATGTATATATTTATCCTGGTTTCATAGTCATACTCTGAACTTTGTGAAACATTTTCATAATTAAATGCATATATTTCAGTCTTCTGCTTGCCAAATTCCTTAACTCTAGAGTATGATATGTTATTTTAGTATAATCTCACTCATGTTTAATGTACTAATACGACCACATTCAATCATCATTATCTATATTGCATAAGTGATACGTTAGAACTCAGCAGCTGAGCTTCTACTCGACCCCCGATTTTTAGGGCTTTATAGTAACTGATTCCAATGTTATCTCCCTTTGCACTTAATTTTCAGCTTTTGATTTTTCATTCTTCATTTTTATATGTTCTACTAATTTCTCTCTCTCTCTCTCTCTCTCTCTCTCTCTCTCTCTCTCTCTCTCTCTCTCACACACACACACACACACACACACATACATATAAAAACCATTTTCAACTGTTTTCTAGCTGATTTTCTTTATTTTCTTCTTTTCTTACTTTAAAGTAGATAAGGATCTCCAAATTTGGTTCCTAACGACTTTTAAGTAATGCTCAAGTTAAAATTAGAATATATATATATATATATATATATATATATATATATATATATATATATATATATATATATATATATATATATATATATATATAAAACCATTTTCAATTGTTTTCTAGCTGATTTTCTTCATTTTCTTCTTTTCTAACTTCAAAGTAGATAAGGATATCCAAACTTAGTTCATAACCACTTTTAAGTAATGCTCAAACTAAAATTAGAATTTCAAATATACTTCACTAAACATGAGTTAGATGTGAATTGTGCACTAGACTCAATTGATGTTTAAATTTTCTATTCATAAATTTGTAGAAGAACTTATTCAAATGTTTACTAATGAACTAGACTATAAATTTTCAAAAGTACTCAAATTTATTTAATTACACAGAACATTATCTTTCAAAAAGGAGTGTTTAAATTGAATTTTTTTTAAAAAAATTATTTATTTTTTGCTCAAAACTAGTAAAAATTAATGATCAGATGCATTTAATCCTCACCCCCACCCTAAAATCTACATTTTACTTAATGTAGAAGATATGTACAATACAATCAACATGAGACAACATAAATAAAAGAGGAGTGATAAGAAGGATAATACCTAAGGAAGATAATTGAATTTCTATGAAGTCTTTATCATTCTAAAGGGATTCGCATGAAACTAAAATAATAATAAAAACAAATTATCCTAATACTAAATCTTAAGAAAGCAATAAATCTAACTACACCTCCACCACATTAGAAAGTTAATCCTTATACACAGGATCAATCAGAGATATGGACATATATTCTGAATCAAATTTCTTAATGAATGATTTGAGATGATGATCGTTCACTATAAAGATGTTACCATTCGTCGAATTCTCAATCTCAATAGCCCCATGAGGATAGATCATTTTAATTATGAACGGGTCGATCTAACGAGATCTTAACTTATTGGAAAAAAGGTGAAGTTAAGAATTATACAAAAAGACCTTTTGATTTGGCATGAATGATTTCCAAAGAATGTTCCAGTCATGGAATGCATTCATCTTGTCCTTGTATATTCTCGAATTCTCATACGCATCATTCCAGATTTCTTCGAGTTCATTTTCCTGTAATTTGTGTAGCGAGCTGACGTTGTCTAGATTAAAGTTGAAATTTTTAATCACCTTGTAAGCCTTATGCTCCAATTCCACCGTCAAGTGGCAAGATTTCCCATAGATTAGTATAAAGGGAGACATTCCAATAGGGGTCTTAAATGCAGTACGGTAAGACTATAATGCATTAGTCAATTAAAGTGAACAATCCTTACAGTTGGGGTTAACCATTTTCTCCAAAATTTGTTTGATTTTCCTATTTAAAATCTCAACTTGATCGCTTGTATGAGGGTGATAAGGGGTGCTTACTTTATGTGACATACCATATTTCTTCATTAATGCTTTAAATGGCCTATTACAAAAGTGAAACCCTCCATCACTTATGATGACTCAAAGAGTTCTAAATTGGGATTGAATGTTTTCTTTTAAAAACCTAATGATTATGTGGTGGTCATTATTCTGGCATGGAATAACCTCGGCCCACTTGGAGACATAGTCTACCGTAAATAATATATAAATATTTCCAAATGATTGGGGGAATGGTCCCATGAAATTGATGCCCCAACAATCAAATACTTTAATTATGAGAATGGGGCTTCAACAACATCATGTTTCAATGGGACAATCCTCCTAATTTTTGACAACGCTCACAAGATTTGTAAAATTGATGACTGTCCATGAACATAGTGGGCCAGTAAATGTCGCACCGCAGAATTTTCACTATAGTTTTCTTAGTCAAGAAGTGGCCACCACAAGCATGAGAGTGATAAAAGGAGATTACGCTTTGTTGTTCGTTATCAGGAATACATCTCCTAATGATTTGATTTGGGCAATATTTGAAAAGTTACGGATCATCCCAAATAAACTTATGCACCTCGGTGTAAAACTTCTTTTTTTTTATGGCTTGGGCAGTCCAATGAATCAACATGATATTGTAGCAAGATAATTTACAATATTAGCAAACCAAGGTGATTGGGATATTTTAAAAAGTTTTTCATAAGGGAACATGTCATTAATTGGAGTTAGCTCAATGGAATCTGATAGGACAAGCCTCGAGAAATGTCAGCCACTACGTTCTCTACTCCCTTTATGTCTTGTATCTCAATGTCAAATTCTTGAAGTAGAAGGATCCATCTCAATATGCGAGGCTTAGCATCCTTCTTAGAAAGAAGGTACTTCAGTGCTGCGTGATCGGTATAGATAATGATATTGGATCCTATCAAGTAGGACCCAAATTTGTCCAAAGAAAACACCACGGCTAAGAGTCCCTTCTCCGTAGTAGGTTAGTTTACTTCGACAGAATTTAGAGTTTTAGACTTATAGTAAATCATGTAGGGTTTCTTTTATTTTCTCTAGCCTAACACCGCCTTAATAACATAGTCGCTTGCGTCGCACATGATTTCAAATGGAAGACTCCAATCATGTGGTTACATGATAGGAGCAGTAGTCAACATGCCCTTAAGCTCGGTGAAAGCTTTAAGGCATTATTCACTCTATTCGAATGAAGTATCCTTTCGAAGAAGATTACATAAAGGATGAGAGAGGTGATTGAAATTGTAACACCCCGAAAATCGGGGGTCGAGCAAAAACTCCACTCCCGAGTTTCAGAATATCATTTATGCAACATTTTCAATGATGGATGAATGTTGTTCATATTAGTGCAGAAAACATGAGTGGGATTAGACCAAAAAAACATATCATACTCCAGAGACAGTTAAATTAGCAAGCGAAAGAATGTAATAGATATATAAAGTATATGAACTGTTGTGGGTCTCCAGAGTGTGAACATGTTACCAGGTTAAACATATACAGGTATACTCCAAAAATGATAAAAAGAATATACATGGGTGTGTAAGAAAAAGGCAAAATACCAAGTATATTGGCATCTAATCAGTAACCTTGTAACCCCGTCAATTAGAACCTGCATATAGGAGGGATCCTCCTCATCATCATCAAGTCTGGCTCTGCTTCGCAAGCATCGCCATCATCTGCAATTAAGATAGGAACTGTTTGGTGTGCGCAACACCGTCCCATAACGTGGGAGTGAGTAATTAACTTAGTGGAATCATAGAGTAAAGATTAACATGTTCTCAAATCAATCATGCGATAATAGTAAAGCAATTAATCAAACATTCCTAGATACTGTTGTTAATGCAATATGACATGACATGATGGATGCCCTCACCGACATTCTCCCTCATGCTGCACCATCTGCGTCCGCGGCATGCTTGCGTACCGCTCAGTGCTCCACATCTTTCAGGCACATGCAATGCGATGTAGATATGATTACCAAGTTGTTATTAGTCCATTCATTCAGCCGTATTGGGAAACTAAGGTACTTCCCTTATATCAATCCCAACACAGATCCTGTCTAGGGTCGTCACTCCTAGAAATCACATACGATGTTACATTTGTAGGTCGCTGCAAGGGCTGGCAGGGCTGTTGCTCGCACTTGTTGCACCGCTCCCCCATCACCTTATCAATACAGGCCTAATTATCCTTAAGACTGCATCAGGACTCGTCGCCCCCATGCGGTGTTAGGATAAACTCAAAGTCACTACAAAGGGCTCGTCACCAATCAGTGTAGGCCGACAGCAAGAATATAGTGTCCCATACCACCATAATCTGCTCAGAGTAGGATGCTCACTGGTCACTACGGGGAGGTTTGTGGCCCCAGTGTAGGCCGACAGCTAGACCACGGTGTCCCATACCACCATGCCCGGCTCATGAGTTTTTATGGATCAAGGTACCATGGTTAACAGGGTTTTCAATGGTAAGTTCAGTACCCTAGGTTCAAGCAGTTATGACTCATACAGGGTGAACATACAATGGCCAGTCGGGTTACTTGACGGGTTCGACTAGCACGAGCGCATCTCAAGTTGAACGACATGAAGTGCATAAAACACCTCGTGTGGACTAACCACTACCGCCAACCCAAAACACGACTTGTGTTCATCGACGCGTCCTTTGTGGTACATAGAAACCAACCATGAATTCGATCCATTACCGACTGCCTGGACTAGGTCATAGCCCTAAACATTTGTGCATCAACATCAGTAAGCATATGTGAGTAACAGAAATGAAATACAACATTGTAAGCATGTTGACACATGTTATGGCATACAACTTAAGCAAATCATCCCCAACATGCATTTCATGTATATAATGAAATCAATACATATAGCCAACATGATGGAAATCATTTACATCAGCATATTACTTAAGAATTCAATCTCAAAACTCATACACAACACCTTTTGCTCAATACATACTAATACAAACATTTATACAAACACTTAGACTACACACTTTAGTCTACATAGCGTATGTCGACTCAAAGTGCGCTTAAGGGCGAATCTCTTCTCCAAACCAATCATGCACGCATTCCTAATATTCTAACATGATAAATAGCCATGGCAATTATTTCAGTAAAATATGGACGTATACTGTATTTCCTACAAATACCCAAAATGCCCTAAATCTCATATTTCCCATACGTATACAAAATGGAAAACGGAGAGCATGTTCTACATGTCAAACAACGTTGCCGTCGATAATCTACTATTAAACGACATTGAAAGCTTTGAAATCAGTCAATCAAAGCGTCTAAAATCCTCACCTTTTGCCCTAGACGTATATCATTTCGAATCGAACGTATACGCTTCGTCAACGGCGTACAGGCGGCCTAATGCACAAGATACATAAGCTACATCACTAATGAATTGAAGAAAACCCCGAAACAGCAAGTAGTTAGAGTTTTTCTTACCTAGGAGTGCGTTGGAATCGCCGGGAAAGTGATTGGAGTGCGGTGCTTTGGCACGTGCAAAAGTTAGTGCAGGTGGCAGGAGAATCTCTCCCACACTCTCTCACAATCTCTCACTTTCTCTCTCTCTTTTCCTAGGGTTTCAAGCAAATTCGGATGGGAGGGTTGTGAGAGGGTTTAAAGCCCTTATATAGGCTAAAACCTTCCCAAATTAGGCTTGGGAACAAAGCTCACTTGAGGTATAACCAAATCTGGACTGTTTCTATCCAAAAGAGCATTTCAGGAGGTCCCCTGGCCGAACGCGGTCGGACTTAAGCTCATGCATACTGGATCTAGTACACATCAAGTTTTCAGACTGGAAGAGTTCGCAGATCACACGTGGCAGTCCAATTTTAGTTCAGCGATCATCGCACCTAGATCAGGTCTACAAGTCTAATGATATGAAAGAGAAATTTTTTCTGATCCGAGGGTGTAATTTGGCTGAATTCTGACGGTCAGAACGCTTAATAATAACGCGCCAAGTCACATGCCAGATTTGAATTAAAATTTTCAAATCTAACCCATTTCTCACTCTCTTCACTCCACGCTCAATGAAATAGCCTCTGAACGTCGGTTGGGGTTGATTTTCGAAATGATTGTCAAGTCTAGCTAAGCGGTCATAACCGTCTAAGATTGTAGGTATCGAACTTTCGACGCGCGGTCTAGATCCAATACAAAGTTTCTGAATGCTCCCGTGAGCAACCGGGTTTAGAGTTTGATCCTAGGTTTCTAGGTAACATAGCGTTAGCGGTCATACTCATTTTAGGTCTTGTAATTTATGTTTAAAGTGATTCAAGTTAATTCTACTGAGTATTCAGTTTGGTACTAACCAAATTCTACCCTAATAGGGTAGAATACGGTCCTAGGGCCATTCTATGCCCCATTTTGGGCACTTCTAGTTATTATATTATTTTTATTATTTTTTCGGAGGTTCATCATCAAGTTTACCTTGACTCTACCAAATTTTATAAGATTTTGAGTTGCATAAAAATTCTAAAAAATTCCAGAAGCAGCAGCTATCCAACAAGTGATTATCGGATAGTTACTCAAAATGACCTACTTTAAACCATATTAAATATTTTATTATATTTTTTTACATATTTTTATATAAAACTAGACTCATTTAGGTTCAATCTGGTTTTTAAATCACCTAAACCGAAGTTATAACGAAGGAGATATGATTTTTCTAAGTTAGAAGAAATGCACAGGAAAAAGTACAGAAACCGGCCTGCCAGACAGTTGTACGGACAGGTTTGGGGATGCCTCGCCAAACCGGCGATCCCATCGCCGCTCGCTGACCTGTTTGGGGTGATTTCTCCGTCTGATATTTAAAATGGGTGTATTTTAGAACCTGGGATGAGTTATTTGACGTACAATATATGATTTTGGGGTAGGAGAAGCTGATCTATCCAAATAGCCTACTTATTTCATGATATTCCAAAATGTTAATGGTTAAAAACTATTTTTATTTTTTTATTTGCTATTCATTGTACTTTTTAGTTTAAGTATTGATCAACATCACCTAAACTTTAAGATTTTTGTCTAATATGAAAGCTCTTAAAAAATTTTGAAGGATAAAGTAGTGAAAGGTGAGATTTTCGAAGGAAATAGGGAATTGAGACTTTTAGATTGAGTTTTGAGAAGTTAATCAGGTGTTAGGATTGACCCATTGCCTAAGGACGTCTAAATCTAGGTTGATAAAAAAATTTGGGGTGTTACAGAACTCCTTTATGAACCTTCTATATAATCTAGCATGTCTTAAGAAGGACCGCACATTATGTATGCTTTTAGGAGGAGGTAGGTTAGAGATCAAGTGAATTTTATCTTTTTCTACCTCAATTCCGTTGGACAATATGATGTGTCCAGGGGCTATTACCTTTCGAACCATAAAATGACACTTCTCCCAATTAAGCACATGATTCTTCTATTCACTTCTTTTCAGCACAAGTATGAAATTGTTTAGGCATTGGTTAAAAGATATACGAAACATAAATAAATTATCCATGAAGACCTCTAAAAATTGTCCCACCATGTTTGGGAAAATACTCAACATGCAATGCTGAAAAGTGATTGAGGCGATACATAATCCAAATGACATCCTTTAGAAAGCGAAACTGCCAAAAGGACATGTAAACGTCGTCTTTTATTGACCTTCAAGGGATATATTTATTTGGTTATAGCCTGAATATCCATCTAGAAAATAATAGTAGAAATGACAGGCTAACCTTTCTAAGATTTTCAACAAAAGGGAAGTGGTCTTTCATAGCAATGGTATTCAACTTTCAGTAGTCAATGCACATTCTCTAACCAGTCATAACTCTAGTTGGCACGAGTTTATTATTGGCATTGGCCATGATGGTGATCATGGACTTCTTGGGAACCACCTAAGTTGGACTCATCCATTGGCTATCGGAGATAGGGTATATAATACCCACATCCAACAATTTAAGTACATCAACTTTACCACTTCTTTCATATTTGAATTTAATAGATGTTGTGGTTGTTTAGAAGTTTTTGCATTGTCCTCGAGGTGAATGTGATGAGAATAAATTAAAGGATCAATTTCCTTGAGGTTCGCGATCATTCACCCACGGGCTTATTTGTCTTCTTTAAGAGTAGAAATGAGCATACTCTCTTATTCCTCATCCAGGTTCATCCAAGTGGGAAGAAATCACCATTGGATATGTCTCATATTACCCCAAATAAGCATATTTAAGATCAATGGGTAATAGTTTCAGGTCAAGCTTTGGTGCCTTGACACTAGACGGTAGAGGCATTTTAGTGGCTTAGGGCAAAATTTCAAATTGTGGCCTCTATTGGTTAGTTACAAGTATCGGTGTCGTATCGAGCAAGGCATCCATCTCCCTAATCATCTCATCATCTAAATCAGGGGAGTGGGCCAAACATGTCTCTAGTGTGTTAGAGTATAGAGTCAATTGTCAAGCCCCAAACTCGGGAACCGGGCTCACAAAATTCCTGGCCACCAAATCTAGTGCTGACAACCTCCGTAGTACCCTATTCTCGACTCCCAACTCCCATGGCCTATGTTCCAATCCTGAGATCCTATAAGAAGAATTTTTACGGTGAATTTTTTTTTCCTTTTATTTGTAAAGAAGCATAGCCATAAGTGTATCCAAATCACAAAAACATCATCACCACATATCCACTAATTAATCTTTGAGTATAGTGCTGAAAGGAAAATACATGATATAACGAAACTCCAAAAGATCGGGCACATGCTCCTACCTCAATGTTGTTACAGTTTAGCATAACCTGCATTTAACGAATGTGCATAAGCTTACTACGTAGCTTAGAGAGTGTGTGCTATGTGCTTAATGCATGTGTCAAGCATACAAATGTCAGAGTAAGCGGAATGGAGGCCAAACTGGCAAGTCTATAAATACTAGCATCCCTATATAGGGCAAAGACATACTGGGCTAAATGTTATATGCTAGGTTGTAATGCAATATTTAAATCCTGTCAAGTCCATAAATACCATCATCCCTCTTTAGGCTATGCAATGCAAAGACATACTAGGCCAAATGTTATATGATGAGATGCAATGTGTTGAGGGTCAAATATTGCATATTATCCTCCATTTATTACTTAATGCTTAATGTTCTATTTTAATCATGTTTGTGTTGTAAGATGAATTTAAGATCTTAGATTGAAAAGGATGATAAAATTATGGATTTAACGCTTAAGAATCACTAAGCTAAGGATTGGATCTTAGAAGACCAAGAACAAAGAGTTCACATGTTAAAGATCTAAGAAAAATAAGTTAAGAATGAGGAGAATTGAAGTTCTGAAGTAATTTCTATGATCCTTGACCAGTCCTAGCTCCTGCTCGACCAGTCTTGGCACCTGCTCGACTAGTCCTGACTTCCATTCGCCCCCACAGGACCATTCCTATCTTTCGCTCGACTAGTCCTGGCTTCTGCAGTGCTAGTCAAGGAAATTTTGACTCGAACTCCAACAACATCATATTCTAAATTTCTGCAATCCATGATCGATCGAGGGTGGTCCACGACCAGTCGAAGGTGGACCTCGACCAATTGACGATGGTCCATAACTAGTCGAGGGTTACACAAATTTTTCCCGAATTGTGTAGATTTGAGACGATTTCCAAAAATTTTCAACTCGGTGCAAAAGGAGGTGATGCACAACTATAAATAGGAGTCTTTAGGACATTCATAAGAATCTTCTAGGGCTGGAGGAGTGGACCAAAAGGGTGAAGCCGCTGTCTGGGAGTTCTTCTTCTTCCTCTTTAGTTGGTATTTTTGTTTTGTTTAAGAGTCTTTAGTTCAATCATGTCTATGGTTGGCTAAACCTCATATCTAGGGCTAAGAGGTGAAGCATATAGCATGATTGGGATGTTTTCTTTGTTTTGATTCATATTTTATTAAGCTCTCTTCGATTGTAGTTTGATTATGAAGGAATATTTTTAATTTTTAATGGTTCATTGTGAAAAATTACAATAGATCTGCAATAACTTGAGATATCTTCTTTTCCTAATTTGAGATCGTGAAATTAGTAAGTTCGGTTGTTCACCATCGTCCCTTGGGCATTGTAGGGTGACGAAATCCTTCCTAACTTTCACAATTCTCATATGATTGGTTGTGGAATTGGTAAATCTTGTTGTTTGCCTTGTCTCCTAGGCATGTTTAGGTGATGGAATCACTTCTAAATCTTCATAACTCTCATCCATTGATTAAATCCATTAGAAGTTTAGAGATCTGACAAATCTCTCCTTACTAATTGGATAAGATAGGACTCTGATTCCAGTTGTATCCTTGAATCAAGCAAGGTAGCATCCTGATTGCTACAAGTGGATCCTTAGCACCCTAGTTCCTACCTTTAATTCACTAGTTTTAATTATATTATTCAAAATCACTTTCTCAAATATTTCAGATTTAGGTTTTCATCTTCTTCTAGTTCTACTTGTAATTACTTTCAGAATTACTCATGAGATTAGACCCTGTGGATTTAACCTCGGTCTCACTGAGATTATTATTACATCGCGATGATTAGACCCTGTGGATTTGACCTCGGTCTCACTAAGATTATTATTACATCGCGACCCTACACTTGAGGTTGTAAACAAGTTTTTGGCGCTGTTGTTGGGAACTAACGGTTGCATTTTTCTGAGATTAATTAGTTTTGGAATTTGTTTAAGATTAGGGTTTTTCTACTTTCTATTTTTAGGATTTGGGTTTTCTGAATTATTTTAGAAACTCAGATCTACTTTCTAGTTCTAAGTTTAGAAACTTTCCTTTTTAGAAAATTTCTAATTTTTATTTTTAGAAACTTTCTAATTTTAAATTTTTTATTTTTAGAAACTAACTTGTTTTATTTTGTTTTGCAGGATCTTAATTTAGGAACTTCTAACTTCTTTCTAATTCTCTCTCTTTCTATTTCTAAATTTCTTATTGCTATAGATTTTTCTTTTATTCTTTTTTAGGATTAGATTCAGAGTTAGGGTTTCACCATGTAAGAGTGGGAAGGTCAGTATGTTGAGATGGATAAGAGATATTGGAAAGGGATGTATGATGATTATGATAGAAATCAACTTATATCTCAAAAGTTTTCTGAAACCATTATCGAGAACCGAATGGAATACAATGCTCCACCGATTAAGAAATTGATACGCAATTATATGCGGGAGAACAATTACACCCCATGGATTAAGAAAACAGTACGTGAGTGTTGGGGTTATCATAACTATGGGAGTGAAATTATTATCACCCATTAGACAAGAAGAAAACAATGAGAGATTATATTATGGGTGATAATATGTATCAATAACCATCAATTCTCCCACCTATGACCCGTATGACTATAACCAGTGAAAACATCAATATTGGGAAGATGAACCAGCAATACATCATAGTGATAATTCTCTTGGATCCTCTACCTTTGAAACCTAATCAGAAATGATCCAAGATGAGTCACTTCAGGGTTACACGTACAATTTTTCTGGCATCAGAAGAACGATAGAAGAACTTGAATTGCGCCTCGATAAGCTAATGGAGGCTAGTTCATCCCAATCGTAACCCAATCCAGTTCTTCATTCCCAACTCCCTACTTATGATTAGTGAAAACATCAAAATTGGGAAGTTGAATCAACAATACACCATAGTGATAATTCTCTTAGGTACTATACCTTTGAGATCCAATAGGAAACAATCCAAGAAAATTTACTTTAAATTTTCATATAAACTCTAGAGCTCAGTCAGCAAAACACACTCCAGAGATTTCAGGAACTTATAAAAGATATACGACAATGGGGTTCACGTGATGTGATTACGGAGAATACTGAAATTGAGAATGAAGAGTTGGATTGTATTAATGAGCATACAGTTCAATTTCCTGAAGAGTCGATCTCGATGATAGTCTAAAGGAATGATCAGGAGATGTGGTTGTCTTTCAAATATAATGATAATAATACACTTCACTCACATGACACACTTGGTTTCAATGATGAGAGAGAGGTTAGTTTATTCGAACCTCAACCTAATTTAGGAATAGAATGTGAGGAAAGCGATCCCATCCTAAGTGTGTACTGCACTGAATTGGAAAATAATGAGTATAGGGATGATGATCATGAATGTGCAGCCCAAATTCCTTTTGGAATCAATCTCAAGTTTGGTCCAGGTCAGTGATTAAGAGGTTCAGGAAGTTGTCCATTGTAGTGATCTACTCCACCCATCTGACATGACCAATTTAAATATGGAGGATGAACCACTTTCAATTAACCCTTCCAACTTTTGTAAGATATGTTTAGGCCACTCCCCTGAATTGAATGATGATATGATTCGGGAGATGGATGAGTTGCTCAATATGACTTTGGAAGTTGAAACCATCCAGTTGAGTCTACCATCTGAATTGTCAACCCTTGACAATACAATGCCTTTACTGAATAGCACCAATGGACAGAGTCTTCACATCAGTTCTTTACCTGTTGAATTTCAATCTACCTATGTAAGGCAAGACAATATACATTCGGTGACAATTTATTCTCACCGTGCTGAAGAACAAGAGATCATGCTTCCATCCACTTTCAAAGATGATGGAATCCTTGGCCAAATCATCACAAACTTCAATGTGAAAAATGAGCCACTCTCAACTGAATTTCCTAACTCTTCGGAATATTGCTTGGCACACTGTGCAAATTCAAACGATCTCATACAAGACATAGTGAATTCCTTGGATAACAACACCTCGGTAGTTGTTACTGACCGAGAGAACCCTTATTTTGAAACCTTTCCCTCCACAGATCCTGAATGTTTACTATCACAGGAGGGAGAGTAGACAATTGAACTGAAGTCTGAAACTTCAGAATGTGTTGAGACTACATCATCTGCTGAGAATTTTTCTGAATTCTATCTACTTGTAGTCTGTGATTCACTATGGAGTACTAACATTGAAACTTTTTCGGTCACAGGTGAATCATATATACTTTGGATACCTTAAGCAAATTAATGACAATTTTTTTGCTGAGGTCCATAAATTTTTCTTAAAATTCATGCTCCAGGGCATTCAAGCCTATTGTAAAAAGGGCTTTTGGATAATCTTGTTGAGAAACCTACTGAGAAATTTATCAAGATATTGGCTGGAGGAGGAACATTACGGCATGACTGAGTAGCTTTTATCCTGCTTTCTTAGTTTAGTATGAGTTTATTGCTTTTAAAGAATTAAGGATTAGGATAGTTTACTTTCCACTATTTTAGGATAGTTTTCTTTTAGCTATTTTAGGATAGTTTTTTATTATCAGTTTGAGTCTTTTGTGTTAACCCACCTTCACTTTGAGACCTCAGGAAAAGCCTCTAGATTCCTTCTTCAGGTACTATATTTCCATCACTTCTCCTTTACTTTCGTTATCTCATGTGCATTGCATGCTTGTATCTTTTACATTGAGGACAATGTAGATTTTAGGTTAGGGGGTGTGGTTAGGCAAGCTAAGAAGGGTTTTCTTAGTTTCTGAACAAAAATTGTGAAATTTTTTCTGAAAATTTTGTAAATTTGAGTGATTTTAAAGTTCATCCATGATTTAGAAGTATAAGATACTTAATGTTAGTGATTTATGAATCTTGGATTCAATTACATATTAGATTTCACAGTTTAGTTCAAATTATTAATCTATGATTAGAAGTTTTAAACATTGATTGAGTCATGATTTCATATGTCACATATAGCTTACACAATACGGTGTCAGCTTGATATTAAATTATTAACTTGGTGATTATTAAGCATAGAAAGAATCAACCTGGGGAATTTGTTCATCATGTTCAATGAGAAGAATTGAAAAAAAAAGAAGAGAATACCTAGCTAAAAGCCAGTCGTCGTTGAAAATTTCTACCTATTAAAGATCTTTACAAAGATTAACATAGTGTGAAGCCATTGATGGAAAAATTAAAAGCTGTAAGAATAAAAAGATGAACTGTAAGAAAAGTTTTGGTTCAGGTTTTAGTTGTCTTGAATGCTCTTTTGATTCTTAATGTTATCATGAAAATGGAGAATTGAACCTTTGATTGTGATAAGTCTAAGCTTCATTATACAGTCATGGAACTCAATGTTTAGAATTGTTCTAATTTGTAGATTAATACTTTGAACTTGATTATGAAATTTATTGAGTGCTACAGTTTAGGAGAAATTAATGCTTAACATTAATGTATCTTTAAATTTTGTTTATATTATTTTTAAAAACCACTTGAGTTTATAGAGATTGTCCTGTGGTTCTCGATATATTTTTCGCATACTTTGCTTGGGACTAACAAAATGCTAGTTGGAGATTGTGTTGAGAGTCAAATATTGATATTATCCCCCATTTATTACTTGGTTTTATGAACATGATAATGCTTAATGTTCTGTTTTAATCATGTTTGTGTTGCAAGGTGAATTTAAGAGCTTGAATTGAAAAGGATGCTAAAAGCATGGATTTAACGCTCAAGAATCACCAAGACAAGTATTAGATCTTAGAAGACTAAGAATGAAGAATTCACATGTCAAAGATGTAAGAAAACTAAGTCAAGAATGAAGAGAATTGAAGTTCTAAAGTAAATTTCTGTGATCCTCGACTAGTCCTAGCTTTCGTTTGCTCTCGTAGGACCAGTCCTGGCTTTTTCTCGAGTAGTCCTGGCTCCTATAGGACTATTTGAGAACTCTAGAAACATCATATTCTAAATTCGTGCGATTCAAGACCGGTAGGATGGTCCATGACCATTCGAAGGTGGCCCTCGACTAGTTGAAGATGGTCCTTGACTAGTTGAGGGTTACACAGTTTTTGCGTGAACTGCTTAAATTTGAGGCAATTTCCAAAAATTTCCAACTCGGTGTGAAAGGAGGTGATGCACAACTATAAATAAGAGTCCCTAGGGCATTCCTAAGAATCTTCTAGGGTTAGAGGAGTGGAGCAAAGGGTGGAGCCGCCATCTGGGAGTTCTACTTCTTCCTCTTTAGTTGGTCATTTTTTTATATTTAAGAGTCTTTAGTTCAATCATGTCTATGGTTGGCTAAACCTCTTAGTTAGGGCTAAGAGGTGAAGCTTGTATTATGATTGGGATGTTGTCTTTGTTTTGATTCATATTTTATTAAACTCTCTTGGATTCTAGTTTGATTATGAAGGAATATTTTTAGTTTTTAATGGTTTGTTGTGACAAATTACAATAAATATGCGATAGCTTGAGATATCTTCTTTTCTTGAATTGAGATCATGAAATTAATAAGTCCTATTGTTCACCATTGTCCCTTAGGCATGGTAGGGTGACGGAATCCTTCCTAACTTTCACAATTCTCTTATGATTGGTTTTGGGATTGGTAAATCTTATTGTTTCCCTTGTCTCTTGGGCATGGTTTAGTGATGGAATCACTTCTAAATCCTCACAACTCTTATCCATTGATGATTAGATCTATGAGAAGTTCAGAGATCTAACAAATCTCTGCTTACCAATTGGATAAGATAGGACTTTGATTTTAATTGTGTCCTTAACTCAAGCAAGGCAACATCCTGATTGCTACAAGTGGATCCTTGGCACCCTAGTTCATACCTTTAAATTCACTAGTTTTAATTACCTTAGTCAAAATCACTTTCTCAAATATTTTAGATTTAGTTTTTCATCTTCTTCTAGTTCTACTTATAATTACTTTCAGAATTACTCACGAGATTAGTCCCTCTGGATTCGACCTCGGTCTCATTCAGATTATTACTACATCGTGACCCTACACTTAGGTTGTGAACACAATGCAAGATGCAAATCCTGATGTCTAATCCACATCTCAATACTGTTCTCATCTAGAATCACCAGGGTCTAGTACACTCTGACACTGGCCTGTTGCCCCATCACGCACATGACATAATGAATGGAAGAGACATCACTATCCTCCATGTTAGTGGTATTTTAATCCATGCCTAGATCGCCAATAGCAGACCCATTTCATGAGCTAGTTAGACTTAACCTAGCATGTAGCCACCTTCACCAGGGAGGGTAAGGTTACACTCCCTTCCAATCGACCATGATACAATGGGAGATGCAACCTACTGGTATTTGGCACTTGAGGCTCATGTTATTTACTCGGTCTTGACATTGGAGCACCTGTTGGCCCACAAGTTTAGGGACTTTCACCCAGGAACATCCTACGTGCCTATAACGCCCTGAAAATTGAGAGTCAAGCATAATTCAGCTCCCGAGTTCCAAAACATCACTTATGCAACATATTTAATGATGGATGTATGTTGTCTGTATTAGTGCATAAAACATGAAATAGATTAAGCCAAATCGGCAAATCATAATTCAGGGACAATGAGAAAATACAAGTGGAAGTCTGAAATACATAAATACATCAATACAAGTCCCCAAAATATGAGTTCTCTTCCAGGTCAATAAGTACAAAGTTTTCTTCAAAATACAAATATCAAAATGTAATAGTCTGCTACAAACATAGCCCTGAAGCCCCTTTAATCAGGACATGGCTCACATGAACCCGCCTAAGAACTGCATGAACGAGAATGCCTCCTTATCCTTATCAAACTCAGGCTCTACCTCGTAGGCATCACCATCACCTGCAGCTAAGTCAGAGTCTGGTTGGTGTTTAAGCACCGTCCCAAAATGTGGGAGTGACTGATCAACTCAGTGGAACTATACCGCAAAGGTTAACATGTTATCAATTCAATTAAGCAGTAATGATAAAGCAATACAATCAAACATCCCTAATTACTCTGATTAATGCAAGTATGTATGAAGTAATGATGCATGCCCTCGCCTACACTCCCTCTGTGATCTTCATCTTACGGTCACGCATGTCAGTCACTTCCTCAGTTCTCTGCCCAAAGCCAAACGACACATGCAGTGTAGTGCATAAACATGATTACCAAGTTCTTATTAGTCATTTTCATACAGCAGGATTGAGAAGCTAAGGCACCTCTCTTATATCAATACCCAAACAATGATCCATTCTAGGGTCGTTAGTCCTAGACAATCTCATATGATATTATAGTTATAGATCATTGTAAAGAGCTCTTCACCAATCAATACAGGTTTAGTTATATCCGAGATACTATAATAAGGCTCGTCGCCCCAATGCGGTTTCAGGATATACTCGAGGTCACTACAAAGGGCTCGTCACCAATCAAAGTCGGCCGACAGCTCGAATATAGTGTCCCATACCACCATAATCAGCTCATGAGTCTAGGTTGCTCACTGGTCACTACGGGGAGGCTCGTCGCCCCAGCGTAGGTCGAAAACACGACCACGGTGTCCCATAGTACCATGTCCGGCTCATGAGTCTTAGGGATCATGGTACCAAGTTTGATAGGGTTTCACTAGTGAGTTTGGTACCTTAGATTCAAGCAGTAGCGTCCAAACATGGTGAACATACATCGGTCAATCGGATTAATTGATGAGCTCGACTAGGACGATCGCACTTTGAGTTGATCGACATGAAATACATAAGCACGCCATGTGACCTAACCACTGTCGAACATCCCAAGTATGACTCGGATTCGTCCAACACATCCTGCGTGGCGAAAGTGATCTCAACCACCAGTTCAAAAGCAGTTACAGATTACCTAGACTGAGATATAGTCCCAACAACGTACAATCACAATAATAAACATGTAAGTTAAATCCTACAGTCATATGAACATGTTATGACATATAACTTAAACATGAATACACCATACATGGAGGAAATCATACACACAGTTAACATGAAAAAGTAAGCTAAACAATTCATGGAGGAAATCATACACACAAGTATGGTAGTTGGGATTTCATATCTCAACTCCCTCATAAATCACACTTTACTAACTACTAACTCATTTAGACATTTTCACAAACACTTAGACTACACTTTTCAACATACATCACGTATGTCAGCTATATTATATATTAGGGCAAATCCTTTTGCTAAGGAGTTGTCTCATACACAACAATGATATACCTACAACAAATAATCATGGAAATCATAACATCAAATTCCTTAGGCATATAAACATTTCAACAAAAACATGAAATACCCTATTTACAACATAGTTAGACCTATACGTAAAACAAAACAGATAACACATTTAGCATGTGTAATAGCATCCACGTCAATAATAAATCATTATCAGACATTAAAAGTCTTGAAAATCATAACCTATACATATATATTCTGCACCTTAAATCAAAAAATGCGAAACGGATATGATTTAGATGATAAGTCTTTGTCAACGGCGAATAGGCAACCCAAGACATGAATTAGGCTAGCTAAATCAACACTTAGATTATTCTAATCTCTAAAACAGGTTAGGGATTGATTGTCTTACCTAAAAATGGAATTAGAATCGCCAGAATAATAATTCAGATGCGATGGATAAGGCACGTAGAGTAGTTGGAAGTATCCCGAGATGAATCACCAACTTCTTTCTCACTTTCTCTCTCTTTCTTAGCTAGGGTTTGAGAATTCGTATGGAATTTGTGAGAGAGGGTTTAAGGCCCTTATATAGGCTCAAAACTGATGAAATTAGTCTCAAGGTCATGGTATACTTAGGTTATAACCAAATCAGGCTTATTTCGATCCAACGGAGCATTTCTGGATGTCCCTTTACTGAATGTGGTTGTACTTGAGCTCACAATTATTGGATCTTGATCAAGTTAAGTTTTTAGTTCGATCGGGTTTCCAGATCAACCATGACGGACTAGTTTCAGTTCAGCGGTCATCAAAACTCGATCAGGGCCATAAGCATATAGGTATATGTGGGCAATCTTCCCTGATCCGAGGGTGAATTTAGGTCAGAATCCAATCGTCAGAATGCTTATAAATGGTGCACAAGTGACACGACTCAGATTACTTAAATTTATATTTAATTTCTAAATAGATTCACCTTTCTCATACTCTTCACTCCGGACTCAAGCAAATCATCTCAGGACCTCATCTGGACTTAATTTTTGAGGTGATAGTCAAGTCCAACTAGGCGGTCATAATTGTCTAAGTTCATCGCTATCAGACTTTTGACGTGCGGTCCAGGTCCGTCATAGAGTTTCATTGTGCTACCAAGAGCAATTGGGTTTAGAGTTGGATTCTAAACTTCAGGAAAACATAGCGTTACTAATTCTATAGGTTTTGGGTCTTACAGATCGCATTTAAAGTAATTGGTGCTAATTTTATAGGTAATCTAGTTTAGCGCTAGTTAAGTCTCGCTAAATTTTTAAAGGATTTGGTTCTAAAGGATTTCTGCTAGAGATGGTACTCGGATCTTTGTACGGATTTTTCCAAGATGTTATAATTTAACCCCCTTAAAGAAAAATTTTGTCCTCAAAATTTATACCTTTTCATACTCATCGAGGATCTGAGGGTAGCTCTTTCTGACCTCAGCTTCAGTCTCCTAGGTAGCCTCTTCTTCACTATGATGCATGCATAGTACCTTCACAAGTGGGATGACCTTACTGCGCAATACCTGCTCCTTCCTATCCAAGATACGTGTCGGTCGCAGTACAGAAGTGGCATTGTCGCTCAACTGCACCTGCTCTCAACAGATGATGTGCGAAGGAGCATGAACATACTTCTTCAACATGGACACATAGAATACGTTATGAACGCCTGTGAGTGGTGTAGGTAAAGCAAGGCGATATGCTACTGCCCTCACTCGATCAAGTATCTGAAATGGGCAAATGAATCTCTGCATGAGCTTCCTTTTCTTGCCAAACCAAAGAACTCCCTTCATGGGGGAAACCTTAAGGAATACATGGTCCCCAATCACAAACTCAAGCGGTCACCATCTCGTATCTGCTTAGCTCTTCTGCCTACTCTGTGCTGTCAGAAGTCGACGCCTAATAATGTCGATCTTCTTTGAAGTCGCCTGAACCAACTCTGGGCCAATCATAGTCTTCTCGCCCACTTCTGCCTAGCAATGCGGTGCTCTACATGGGCGACCATACAGTGCCTCATAGGGAGCCATGCCAATACTTGCCAGGAAGCTATTTTTATATGCAAAATCTACATAAGGAAGACAATCATCCCAACTATCCTTAAAATCCAACACACAAGCTCGCAACATCTCTTCTAACACCTGATTCACACGTTCTGCCTGCCCGTCTGTCTATGAATGGAACGTGGTACTGAACTTCAACTTCACACCCATCGCTTCCTGAATACGAGTCCAGAAGATAAATGTGAATCACGTGTCTTGGTCAGACATGATCTCCATAGGAACTCCATGTAGACGTACAATCTCCTTGATGTATAATCTGGCCAACTCATCTGCAGAGTTCGTAACTCTAATCAGTAGAAAATGAGCTGATTTCGTCAATTAGTCGACGATCACCCAAATGAAGTCATGTCCCTTCCTCATCTTCGGTAGCCCTGAAATAAAATCCAGAGAGAAAAAATCCTACTTCCATTCGGCTATGGGCATGGGCTGAAGTAGTCCAGGAGGTCGGTGATGCTCTACCTTGACCTGCTAACACGTGAGACAATGGGATACGAACTCAATAATGTGAACCTTCATATTATCCCACCAGTATGATCTCTTCATGTCTTGATACATCTTCATGCTACCTGGATGCATCGCAAGTCTCGAACTGTGGGCTGACTCGAGAACCTCTCGTCTCAAATCAGGGATGTTTGGAATGCATAGGCAGCCACAATAATGTAAGCCCCCATCCATACCAACTGTCCACTCTGAGTTCTCATCTATACCAACCCGCTCTCTCATCTTTGCCAAAAGCTCATCGTCTGCCTGAGCCTCGATGATCCTATCATCAATGAGGGGCTGTATTCGAATGTGTACGATAACCTCGTATGGCTCCTCTACCGTGATTTTCTGCTCAAAGTCTTGCACAAACTCTACCATGTCCCATTCTACTATCATTAGCGGAGCCGTAAACTCTATAGTCTTCTTACGACTCAATGCGTCTGCCGCAAGGTTTGCCTTGCCTGGATGGTAGGAGAACTCGAACTTAAAGTCCTTCAAGGGTTTCATCCATTGGCGTTGCCTCATATTCAAGTCTCACTGTGAGAATATGTATCTTAGGCTCTTGTGGTCGCAAAAGAGTTTGAACTCCTCTCCATAGAGGTAATGTCTCCAGAGCTTCAGTGTGAAAATGACAGCTGCCAACTCTAGGTTGTGGGTAGGGTAATTCTCTCGTGCTTCCTCAACTATCTCGAGGTGTATGCAATCACCTTGTCCTTCTGCATAAGGACACAACTCAAACCAATGCGAGAGGTGTTAGTATATATCATATACTTAACCCCTTGCTCTGGCAATACTAGCACAGGGGTAGATGTCAACTTGTCCTTTAGCTCTTGAAAAGCTGCTTTGGCCTTCTCATTATAGGGAAACTTCAAGTCCTTCCATGTCAACTGTGACAATGGTCTAGAAATCTTGGAAAAGTCCCGAATGAATCATCGATAGTACCCTACCAGACCAAGAAAACTCCTCATCTCAGTAACTGAACTGGGTTGCTTCCAATCCTGAACCGTGGTTACCTTAGCAAGGTCGACTGCTATACCTTCCATGGACACCACATGTCCTAGGAACTTGACTTCCTCCTTCTAGAAGTCGCATTTCTTATACTATGCGAACAACTGGTTCTTCCTAAGAGTGTCGAGGACAGCTCGCAGATGCTCTTCATGCTCCTCCTGACTCTTGGAAAATATCAGAATATCATCAATAAACACGATGACGAATCAGAACAGAAACGGCAGAAACACTTTGTTCATCAGATCCATGAACACGGCCAGAGCGTTTGTGAGTCCGAACAACATTACAAGGAACTCATAATGATCAAAGCTAGTCCTAAAGGTTATCTTCTGCACGTCCTCATCCCTGACGCGTAACTGATGATACCCTGACTATAAATCTATCTTCAAAAAATATCGTGCCCCCTTTAACTGATCAAATAGATTATCTATCATGGGCAAGGGATACTTGTTCTTCACTGTCACCTGGTTCAACTTGCGATAGTCAATACATAATCGCAGGGAACCGTCCTTCTTCACAAACAAAACAGGCGCTCCCCAAGGTGACACACTCGGTCGTATGAAGCCCGCCTCTATCAATGCATCAATCTGTCTCCTCAATTCCTCCATTTCACATGGAGGCATACGATACATAGGCAAGGAAATGAGTGTCACAACTGGCACAAGATCGATAGTAAAGTCAATCTCGCGCTGAGGAGGTAGTCCCGGGATATTCTCAAATACATCGGGGAAATCTCGAACCACTGGCATATCCCCCAACATTGAATCATCAAGACTCTCCAACAAAGAAGCGTAACTACTAACTCGACATGACCAACTAACCTGAAATAGAAATGTAAAGACCGTGCCCTCAGGTCTGTAGGCTGTCACGAATTTAGCCTCGCAATCAATCTTTTCTCTTATCTTGGTGAGCCAATCCATCCCGAGAATAACATCGTAGTGACATAGTGGAGCGACAATCATGTCAACAACAACTGTCCTACTACCCAAATCTATTGAGCAAGACTCATAGGTCCGTGAAATATCTGAAAAGGTCCCTATAGCTATAGTGAGTCTCACTTCCCTCATAGGAGTAGTAACCAATCCTAGCCACTTGACCGCAGAGCAAGAGATGATTGAAATAGTGGACTTGATGTCCACTAATAAAAAGACAGGCATACCTTGGATATGAGCTGGAACCACGAAAGATCTCAGTGCTGAATCTACCTCAGGTGCCTCATCTGTAAGCTCATGAACCCGAGCCTACTATGGACGGTTCGATAGAGGTACCATGGGCCGTTGTGGTGGCCTGAAGCGAGGTGCGGGTGGCCTGAAGGATGGGTGAGCTGGTGCTGATCGAAGGGGTGGTGTTGATATGGCTTGAGGCATCGGACGATTGATCCTCTGAGGCTGCGAAAAACCACTGTCTCGCATCCTGGTGAAATAGTTTATCTCAGTGTGGCCTGGCTTCTTGCAATAAGCACACCACACATCTGGTCACCTCACAGGGACAGGAGATGCCATGAACCTCACGGTGAGTCTACATGAGGTCTCTTACCGAGGAAAGGCCTACTCGGAAAGTCAGGTCGTGACCTGGGAGCCATAGGTGCTCGCATACGGGACATCCTATTCCCATCCTGCTCAAGTCGCAAGGACATACTCACCAACTCAGCATAAGAAGATATGCTAGCGTAACACATCTTCGACCGGATCTCGGGTCACAGACCCTCAGAAAAATACTGCATCCACAACGGCTGATCACCCAAAAGAAAAGGGGCATACTTTCTCAGCTCCGTAAATCGGTTCTCATACTCCGTCACTGACATCCCTCCTTGACGGAGGTGAAGGAACTCACTCTCCTTCTCGTGTCGGTAAGTGACAGGAAAATACTTCTCATGGAAGCGAGCCTCAAAAGTCTCCCACGTCCACATAAAATTCTCCGTAACCGTGCGGAGAACACTATCCCACCATAAACTGGCCTCCTTCTCAAACATGAAGGTGGCAAGCTCGACCTACTTCACCTCGGAACAGTGTAGCAGTCTCAACATCTTAGAGATGCGGTCTATCTAGTACTCAGCCTCTTCGGGTCTATGAGTACCCGCGAATGTGGGAGACCGTAAGCGCTGGAATCATTCAAATGTGCCGCTGGCACTAGCATTCCCAACAGGGTGCATAGGTGAAGCAGGTGGAGTCACCCCCATCGTCTGAGCAAAGATGCCCTCCATGGAGGTCAAGAACTGCTGCTGCTGTTGCTGCTGCATCTGGTGCTGTTGTTGTTGCTGCTGCTGCATCTGGTGGTGGTGCTGCTACTGCATCTGTATCTGTTGCTGCTGCATCAATAACATCATCTTCTCTAGCCTATCAGGAGGTAGAGCGGATTGTGATGCATGAGGCGTCGGCGCAGACGCACGGTTCTCCTCAGGAACCGAAGGTCTGACAGGAGGAACCATAGATGAAGTCACAGGAGTCGTGTCACGCCCCAAGCCTAAAAATTGAATTCATAAGAATCCCGATCGTCGAACCCGGTGTTGAAGCCTCTGTAGTACCCCATTCTCGACTTCCAGCGTCCATACACCAGGTTTCGATCCTAGGATCCTACAAGGAGGATTTTTCAATGTACATTTGTTTTATAAGAATCTTAAAAGGTGGTGTAAGTGTGTGCGCAATATGAGAGTTCTTGGAATGCAATATCAGAGTAATGCGAAATATGCTGGCGAATCCATTAATACTGTTAGCCGTACCAAGGTTATAATGCGATGCAAGGCATAAATGCTATCTGCCATACTAAGGCCATGCGATGTAAGGCATGAATGCTATCGGCCACACCAAGGCCATGGGATGCGAGATGCAACTTAAGAATACCAATCCTCCTCTAGATCTTCATCAAATACAACTCATCTTTAGAATATCTCACTGGGGTCTATTACACTCTACGCTAGCTTACTGTCCGTAGAGCTATACACAAGCAACAAAAGCTCGGTAACTCGCTCGACTTGGATCAAGAAAGCTCAACTTGACTCGGATCGAAACCCTTTTCGAACCAAGTCAAGCCATATTTTGGGCGCTCGGAACATTTCAAGTTGAGTCTAAGCTGGAAGTAGCTCGACTCAACTCGACTCGAATCCTAATACTCCTAAAATTGATATTGTATTCTTATAAGTTATTTTGCATCTTTGCCTCTATCTAATTTTCTGATTTCTAGGAATTAACAGGTATGGTTGATCTACATCAACTATTGTCAGATTCTTTGTCCACTCTATGGATATGAGTGATCTCTTCTAAGTAAATTCCATCTCCAATGTCAAGAGGACTGATTTATGCATGATTCTAGAGATGAGCTCATTAATTATCAAGATTGCTCCAGATTTAGAATGTTACAAGAGAAAACATCACTTGATGTTGCAACAAATGAATCACCTCAATGGAAGATGGTCTGAAGAAGAGTCTGGATAGAAAGATCATAGAGATGCGAATGTTGATCCTATGATAGAAGGATTCCTCTTAGCTGAAGCATCAAAAGAAACAAGCATTTGTGGTGATGTCTATTCTGAAACAGGATTATTGAAGGCATCTTGTCCCAAGGATAGAGAGCAGGCAGGAGGTGTGCCCTACGTGGTTTTATGATGTAAAAATTAAATCAATGTTGGTTTCAGTTGTTGAGGTAGTCTCAAAAACTTAGCTCAAAATCGACTCAAAATCGATTCGAACTCGGCCGAGCCGAGCACGAGATGTTGTCCGAGCTCAAAGGCCGAGATGAACCAAGAACGAGTTGGGACTCGAGTAGTACAAATCGAGCACGCGTTAGGCAAAGCTTGACTCAGCTCAACTCGTGTACACCTCTAACTGCCCTTATCTAAGGGCACAACTGGGTAAGTGGAAGAGACCTCATTATTCGCCTGCCAATATTGGGCCCAACTCATCGATAGTGGATCCATTCCTCAAGCTAGTCAAACTCAACCTAGATATTACCCCCTCACTCAGGCGGGTAAAGTCACATCCCCTTTTAACTGACCATAATACAGTGAGAGACATAATCTCTTAATATTCAGCCCTCATACACTCATACATCCACTCGGTCTAGGCATTAGAGCATCCTCCATGGTACCATAAGGGTTTGGGGACTTTCACCCTGGGACATCCTTCGCGTCCTCCTGCTTAAATAGAATTTTGGGTATCTGATCCTGCTATCCACACTATAACTACAGAGGTTATAGCCCCGATGTCGCTAGGGCGAATAGTAATCATAATCAAATGATGCAAGATGCATGAGTCGCACAGTCCAATCATACATCAATCCCGTACATATTGTACGCTCATGTGGGATAACTCCGCTTATCAAGGAGTCCCATAGACAACCTACACAATGGCATATGCAAAGGTCAATCACATCTCATAACAAGCATGCAAGTGATGTGTATGGGAATGTATCATGATGTTGTGTTATCGCATACTCATAATCGACATCGATAATCAACCTATACACAAGGTGGGCTCCATTGATGGACAATCGATCTAAACCATACTATCATAAGGATCGACCCTCGACCGTGAATATACCAAATTTGATAGCACAGAGCCATCCATCTATGGTGATGATGGACCATACAACATCAATGGGGCCCAATAGTTAGGGTTAACCTACTTAGAGAATGATGAGAATGGGCCTAATAAGGCCTAAGGGAAGGTCACAATGTGAACATTTAATCATCATTGCCCATCAATGTGGACATTTAACCAACATTGCTCCCATGGAGTGGCCCACATAGAGCCTAACATATAGTGGGCCCATGGTCCACACAAGGGCCTCACATATAACATAATAGGCCTCACACAGGAGCCTAATATACATCACATCGGGCCTCACCATATGGGCCATAAATACATCACACCAGGCCACACACAAGGGCCTCATACACACCTCATTAGGCCTCACTCATGGGCCTCATATGCATCCCATTTGGCCTCATTCATGGGCCTCACATATGGGCCACCAATACATCATTTTTGTCCACACACAAGGGCCCATGGGTTAGGCACAAGGGATGGGTAGTGAGTTCATCACATACATCATAGTGAGCTTAATGGAGTAGCCCATATAATCTAAAAATTAGGTGGATAGATTGCCTACAATGCATAATTCAAGGTGGGCTTATTGTACCACCAGAATGGGCCTAATGGGGCAGCCCATAATCCAGGAAAAATAGATGGGCAGCCTGAATCATACATCACGGGGGCTGCATAAATGGACGACATAGATATACAATACATGCATCACAACGGACCGCACCAATGAACAACATAAATATATAATACATGTATCACAGTGTGCCGCACAAATGGATAGCATAGATATAAAATACATGCATCGTGGTGCACCGCACAAATGGACAACATATATATATATATATATATATATATATATATATATATATATATATATATATATATATATATATATATATATAATACATGCATTACGGTGTGCCCCACAGGAACTACTTAGACGACATGAATATTGAATGCATACCCCAAGTTGGGCTCCACCTCACACATGCAAGGTGAGCCCCATCATCTAACAGTGGATGGTGGAGTGGATATACAATATATGCATCAGAGGTGGGGTCCACATCCCCAAACAGATGGATGGTTTGGATGTAAGATACGTGCATTAAGATGGGTCTCACCCCATGTGTATAAACACATACATTATAGTGGGGTCCACACCACTGTCTTGACAGGTGGATGAAGTGGATATAGAACAAATACATCAAGGTGGGTCCCACCCCCACACGTGTCACACGTGTGGGGCAGGCCCACATCCATGACAGATGGACGGTGTGGCTACACAACATGCATCATGGTGTGTACATCCCATGGCACATCATTTAGGGACGGACAGTGTGGATATGAAATGCATACATCTGGGTGGGTCCCACCTCACATGTGTCACACGTGCAAGGTGGGCTTCATCATTGACAATGGACGGTTGGGATAAAACCCATGCACATCACGGTGGGGCCATAAAACTTACTGAGACCAATTACAGCAATACGTTGTTAGCCATATGAACGGCCCTGATAAACCACTTGCATGAGTTGGGTCCACACGTGTGAGACCCACCAGCTTGTAAGATCAGGCTGATATTTGTATTCTCACCTTCATTTGGGCCTGTTTAGACGGACATGCAGCAAGCCCGTTCGCAGGACAGTTTAGTAAGGTGGGCCCCATAGGTAGACGGCATGGATTTAACATATCATGGTGGGCCACACCCACACATCAGGTGGGCTACACAGCTCATCATCATCATCACCATACAAAAGGAAAAGAGAGAGAGAAATGGCTGAAATGGGAGGAGCTTTACCACTATGAGCTCCTCCATGTACATGCAAACATCATATGGATATCCAAAAACAGGTGGGCCTCAAAATAAAAAATAAGGTGAAAAACCATATCTCCACCACAAAGATCAAGGCCTAGATGACCATTACAAGATGGATAACATAGAAACTTCATGGTGGGATCCATGGAGAATGGTCCCACCATGGATGCTTATATGCAAGGTGTGATGGGCCTTAGCCCACATCTAGGGACCATGAGGGGATCTCCACCATTGATTGGTTGGTACCACTTGCCCTATGCTAAAGAGGATGAAGATTCATGTAAAGATAATGAAGAAACAAGTGATAGGGAGCACCCACCTTCAATGGCTTTTAAATCTTCTTGGTCTTCTTCCACCAATGACTTTCAATGCTTCTAGGGAGCAAGGTTCAATGGTTGAGATGAAGTCTAGATGGTTAGATTGGGAAGGTTTGGAAGATGAAGTTACTGGAATTTTTTGGGGTTGCTTGGAGTCCCAAGCTCTAACAATGGAGAATGAAGAAGAAAGAGGGAGGGAGAGAGAGATAAGAGAGAGAAATGCAATGATTGCCTAGTTGTCTTAGATAGGCAATGATGATAGTGTACGGCATGGGGAAGAGAAAGGGATCATGGCTAGGGGTTAGGGTGGCTATAGATACTAGGGTAGGGAAGGTGTAGCCATAACTAGGGTGAGGTCATCTCAAAATGGCCTAGGGAAATGTGTCATGGGTTAGGTGGGTCCCACAACGTGCAGCCTACGACCATGATCATGTGCGACCTACATCTTGTGATCTAAGCGCCAAATTGGCACACGAGACATGGCGTAGAAACCGCAGTGACGGCACGGTCGCAATGACATAGGTCTGAAATGACCATGCTATATGTCCTATAGGGGGGGGGGGGGGGTCAATAAGACTATGCCAAATAAAAATTAATAAAAAAAATATAAACAACAAATAGCCAAATAAAATGCAAATAACTAAAGGAATTAACAACCTCAAAAATCAAGTATTGAGAGGTTGATACAAACTTAGTTCTAAGGACAACCTAACAAGAAAAACTAATGGTTTATGGCAGGATAACCTTACTAGAACATGAGTGAGTATCAAAAACTCAAACTTAAGATGACAAAAATAGAAACTAATCTATTACAACATTCACCACACAATGCTGAAATGTAAAGATTATGTAATGCCTTAAAATTCGGGGGTTGAGCATACCTCAACTTTCGAGTTCTAAAACATCACTCATGCAACATAATTAATGATGGATGTATGTTATCTGTATTAGTGCATTAAACATGAAATAGATTAAGCCAAAACAGTAAATTATAATCCAGGGACAATCTGAAATCGCAAGCGGAAGTCTAAAATACATAAATTAACCAGTACAAGTCCCCAAAGTATGAGTGCTCCGCCAGGTCAATAAGTACATGTTTTGTTGCTTCAAAATACATATAACAAAATGTATTAGTCCTCTATAAAGTGTAAGCCCTGAAGTCCCGTCAATCCGGACTCAGCTCATGTGAATCCACCCGAAAGCTGCATGAACGAGAATGCCTCCTCGTCCCCATCAAACTTCGGCTCTGCCTCACAGGCATCACCATCACCTGTAGCTAAGTCAGAGTCTGGTTGGTGTTTAAGCATCATCCCAGAACATGGGAGTGAGTGATCAACTTAGTGGAACTATACAGTAAAGGTTAACATGTAATCCTTTACTGTATAGAGACCACACTATTGGCCTGACCAGTAGTCTTCCAATACCGACCCTGCTCTTCGATAGCAGACTCATTTATGAGCTAGTCAAACTCAGCCTAGCTTACAACTCCCTCACTCGAGTAGATAAGGCCACATCCCCTTCTAACCGACCATGAAACAATGGGAGACACGGCCTACTGATATTCGGTACTCGGGCACTTGTGTATCCACTCAGTCTAGATGTTGGAGCATCCCCTAGTACCAAAAAGGTTCTGAGACTTTCACTCAAGGACATCATAAGTGCCCACAGTGCTAGAACAAAGTATTTCTGGTATCCAATACGGCCATCCACGATGTGCTTGTGGAGGCCACAACCCTGATGTTACTAGGGCATATAATGATCATGTCACACATATGCGAGATGCATGATTCATACTGTCAAATCATGCATCAATCTTGCATGTACCACACGATGATGTGGGGCACTCCGTCTCATAAGGAGTCCCATAAATGTCTCAGCCCAATGGCTTATGCTATGATCAAACATTCCTCATATTAAGCATACATATGATGCGCATGGGCATGAATCATGAAGTTATACTAAGCATGTTATATGGTGATGAACTATTCTCACAACGAAGATGGGCCTAGACGGCCTACACATAACAAGTATGGGCCTATTAATGGGCCCTAGGGAGATTCATAATACAGACATTTAACCAATATTATCCTTATAATGTGGTTGTCAAACCATCATTGCTCCCAATGTAAGACCCCGTCCATTCCGTACCATTTCCTATGCATATGTACATGATGATCGATGCGCTTAGCTAGACCTGGATTGACCATTTGTAGTATACACCCAACTGACCGGGATCCTAAGACCTCAAAACCTATCTCATATCGACTGCCCCATCGTTACGATCACGTAGGTATCACCCGTGCGTCTATATGATACTTTATTTATGAGATATGCTGTGAAGAATAATTAGCGTATCATGTGCGCAAGATGCTATGTACTTCACTCCACACATGTGCACAACACATGTGATGCACACATGCACATGCCACACATGGGTGAGAGAATCTCTATCCATGTGTGTGATGTCACACACCCATACCTCTTCTCTCTCATGTGCATGAAAAGTCAACTCTCTTCCATGCCACACCTCATGTATGACATCATCACACCATGCCATCCCATGCTCTTTTAATTCACCATTAACTACTAATAATGAATTAATTTCTATAATCCTACGCTAAGCTAATATTAATCACATTAGCCTAACTTAATCAAAATTTTATCCATTTCTTTATAAATACCCCTCTATCCCTTAGCATTTCACCATTTTCCATGGAGAGAGAGAGAGAGAGAGAGAGAGAGAGAGAGAGAGAGAGAGAGAGAGAGAGAGAAGAGTGATCTTGGTGGGCCATCAACTCCATCAACTCCATCAATCTCATCCCTTCTATCCATCTAATTCATTAAGGTGAGTACACCCACCCTACTCATTTTTATTTTATTTTTTTGTTGTGTTTATGTGTGGTGGGGATTATGTTGATGATAATGTTATGATTAACTGTGTGGGTGTATATAAGAGAAAATATACCAAAACTCAAAATTTCATAGGTTACATGTGGGACCCATTAATAGTGGGCATCACTAGAATTTGGTATGCCATCCAAACCGTCTAAGTGTGGCTCCTTGAGCTGACCACACACGCACATCCATGCACACACGTGCACATTTCAAAAAAAATACCAAAGGCATTGACGCTGCTGGCAGCATTGCAGAAAAAAGAAGAAGAAGAAGGAAAAAAAAAAGGGGGGGGGGGGTTGGGGGCTGTGGGTCTCAACGGGCCCCACCCATGATATATGTATTAAATCCATGCCGTCCATCCAATTTCTAAGCACATTTTAGGCGTTGCGCCGAAAAATGAAGCGAATCCAGTCCTGTGGTAGGCCACACCATCAACAAAATCATGTGAAGATACGATAAAACGTATAAAAGTGCTTTCTGGGGCCCACTTGGAGCTTTTGTGTATATGAAACTTAGATTGAACGGTCCACTACGTGGGACACACACAATAGACGGATTGGATCATCTTATTGTGGGCCCCATATTCGAAAAACACAAAAAAAACTATATAAAAAAAAAGGACGCTGGACTTTGCATGCATGCTTTTGGAAATTTTTAGAAAGAGAAGGATATGGTCCATAAGGGACCCCACCCATGATGTATATGTTCAATCCATGCCATCCATTCACTTTTTCAGATCATTTTAAGCGTTGAGCCAAAAAATGGATCTACTCCAGTTCCCTGGTAGGCCACACTAGCAAAAATCATGTAAGGACATGCTTAAACATATAAAATCACTCATTGCGGTCCACCTGAAATTTGGATGCACCTGAAACTTGGAATGAACCGTTTACTACGTGGGACACACACAACAGACGGACAAGATCATCCTGTTGTTGGCCCCATGTATATATATAAAGAATGTAAAGCTGCAGCAACAGCGTTTGCTGTCGACGCTGGAGAAAAGTGGGCCCCACCACCGGCCTCACCTTGATGCATGTCATACATCAGCACCGTGCATTTGATGGGTCTCGTTTAAAAATGGGTCACCTCCAAAATTCAGCCGTACACAGAACTCAAGTGGCCCACACCATTAATAAAACTAATAATAATAGTAAATAAATATAAAAAATAAAATATAAAAAAAATAGGAATTTGATCATGAGGCATGTGCTGTATCCAAATCATCCATTCATTTGGAGAGTTTGTCTTAAGGCTTTAAAATAATAATAATAATAATAATAATAATAATAATAATAAGATAGATCTAACTATCAAGTGGGTCACACTACAAGAACGGCAGGGGTTGAACATCCACCATTGGAACCATTTTTGGGTGAGAAGTTTTGGACGAATATGAAATTTGTTTTTCCCCTTAATTCAGGTCATTGTGGCCTTATGAACAGATTGGATGGAAAATAAACATTAAGGTGGGCTCTCTAAATTGTTTAACAGTAAAATCATTATCTCCACTATTGTTTGTGGTAAGGACCAGATAATCTTTGGATATGATTCATTTTTGGATGATACTATAAAATGATCTCTAAAATAATAATAATAATAATAATAATAATGATAATAATAGATGAACTGTATACATGTAATAAATACCTCACTTTAGACCCATGTAACTTTGATCTCCTTGAACCGTTCATACAACTTAGAGCTCAAGCATATAAAAGCATTTTTCGGGGTCCACTTGAAATTTGGATGCATCTGAAACTTGGATTGAACCCTCAACCAAGTGGGACGCACATGATGGAGGGGCTGGATTTATGAACCACGCCTCGGTGGCCTAACAAATGACTATGAATGCTTCAATGGAAGGAAACCCTCTCAACTTTTGTGTGTGGAGTGGCTCACAAGAGCCACAGATTGACTTGATTTTAAGTCTCAGGCCCACCTTGAGTATGTCTTGTGAAACCATTAGTGGTAGTCTTACATGTGCCAATGAGTGAACTCCTTTAGCAAATGTTTATGATTCCATATGACATATGTACAATCATATGAACTTTGATGTGTGATATACTAATGGCCACCAAGCCATGTGATCTTGTAATTTCGAGTGGCCCACTTGCCTATGGAGGATTGTGAGGTTGTAGGGCCACTTAAACTTTATGAACTTATGATGTCCTTGTGACCTTTCATTTACGTGAATTCGAGAGTTTTGTAACCATTAAACTCGTGTGATCATTTTATGTGGATGTAGCCACTCAATCATGCCAAATTATGGTGTGCATATGGCTACTCGATCATCAATAATTGCGATCTATGTGTGTATCCACATAGACACGTGCGATTATAGTGTATGTGTGGTCCAAACTACATGATCTTGCAGTGCCTCAACGACCACTAAATCATGTGAAATTGTGCGGTGTGTGTGGTCGGACCAAAATTGAGTGGGATTGTGTTACTGCACTAGATTACCTAATTTTATAACGAGTACACAACCCTTCACCACTTGGCACTTTGGTTAGAGTGTGGCCCTAAGTAATAGGATCATGTGAGTTGTGTCTAAACCCTTAAACATGTTTAATTATAATAAATATGTAGACTTTAGTGGTGTGAGGGTGTGATATACTTGTTTGACCCATTAATCATGTGGGTATTTGATGTATGCATAACCACCTGATCATAGGCAATGGTGGAGTATATGTAATATATGTAGTCATCTAATTGTATGAATGTGAAATACGTACAAGGCCACCTAACCGTATGAAATCTAGTGGCACTGATGGTCATTCAACAACGTAGGTTTGTGCTTATCGATATAGATACCGCCACTTGAATCACATATAACTAAGTTGTACACTAAACCGAATGTGATGTAGAGTTATGTTACCCAAGCTAATGCTATCAAGGTCCTGGATTCTATACACTGAAATCTCTAAACCGTAAGTGGTACGATAAAATGTGACTCTTGGCCCTTAACCATGCGACACCAAATATGAGCCATTAACTATGTGACATGTGAAGTGGTTATAGTATAAGACTTATCATAATTAGTGTAGCCATGTATTTGTGGCCTATGGGTAAGGCCCATTGAGATATGTTTCTGGCCCATATGATGAGGCTGATTGTGATGTATTTTCGACCCGTGATATGTATTAGTCTCAGGTATGTGGCCTACCTGTGAGATAGATTTGAGGCCACTTATAACGTATTCGAGGCCCATGGGTGAGGCTCAATGTGATGTATTTGAGACCCACGAGTGTGACTCATTGAGATGTATTTTAAGCCCATGGGTTGTGACTCATTGTGATTTATTTGAGGCCCATGTGTAGGGCCCGCCTGTTGTGTATTTGAAGCCCATGGGTTGTGAAGCCTAATGTTGTGTACTCATGGCCCATGTGACAAGGCCCACTGCGATGTGTGTAACGCCCGTGAAAAATCCGTACTTGGGCTCGAGTACCAACTCGACCCGAAATCGCGTAGAATTAATTTCCATGGAAATTAAGCGTAAGTTAGCTAGCGCAACGCTAGAGTAGCTAGGAAATAGTCCCTGATCACTTTAAATACATTCTACAACCCAAATCGAGTAGAACAAATGACTCTATAATACTCTATAACCTCGGATCAAACTCTAAGCGGGTTTGTTCTCTGGACCACTTTGAATTCTTGTATTGGGTTTAGACCGCGCGTCGAAAGTCCGATACCTCCTATCTTAGACCGTTAGAACCGCCTAGCTGGACTTGACAATCATTTCGAAAATCAAGTCAAACCGATAATCACAGACTATTTCGTTGAACCCGGACGGAAGAGACCGCGAATAGGGACAGAATTGGAATTTCAAATTCAAATCTGGCACAAGACTTGACGCGTCAGTATTAAGCGTTCTGACCGTCAGAATTCATCCAGATTACACCCTCGGATCAGGAAAATTTTCTATTTATTATCATGAAACTTTCAGCCCTGATCTACGTGCGGTGACTGCTGAACTGAAATTGGTCCGCCACGTGCGATCTGCGAACCCTGCCAGACTGAAAACTTAATACGTGCTATATCTGGTACGCATGAGCTTAAGTCCGATCGCAATCGACCAGGGGACCACCAGAAAGCAACTTTTGGACCGAAACAGCCCCGAAATGGATAGGCACCAAGTAAACTTCGTTCCGGAGCCTGTTTCCGGCAATTTTAAGCTTATAAAAGGGGTTGAAACCCTCATTCCTCTCTCCCATCCGAAAATTGCAAACCCTAGCTTTGGGAGAGAGAAAAGGAGAGAGAGTTTGAGAGAGAGAGTGGAAGGGATTTTTCCCCTCTCCGAGCCACCGACTGCTAGTGCTTCAGCAACTCTTCCCAATCACCTGGCTGGTGATTTCTCCACTTTTTTAGGTATAAAACAACCCTAGAACTTGCTGATTTAGGGTTTACCTAGATTCATAGCGTGTTAGCTAACGTACTTCATAAATCAGGTCCTCCTACTGCCGTAGACGAAGCGTACACGCTCCGTTCAAAATCACGCATCCGTAAGAGACTAGGTGAAGATTTTAGACGCTTTGATTGACGGTTTACAACGCTTTCAATGTCGTTTAATAGTAGATTATCGACGGCATCGCCGTTTGACATGTACAACATGCTCTCCGTTTCCTGTTTCGTAAATTAACGAAGAATATGAGATTTAGGGCATTTTAGTCATTTGTAGGAAGTATAGGTTACGTTCATATTTTGCTAACGTGATTGACATGGTTTTTTGTCGCATTTGGAAGTTAGGAATGTGTGCATAATTAGTTTGGCGAAGAGATTCGCCTAGTTTCACACTTTGGGTCGACATACTATATATAGACTTAAGTGTGTAGTGAATGTGTTTGTATAAATGCTTGTATTAGTATGTATTGAATTAAATGATGTTATGTGATAGTTTGAGATTGATTTCTCAATTAATATGCTGACCTAAATGATTTTCTACATGTTGACTAAATGCATGATTTCATTACATGCATGGAATATATGTGCTTGAAGATTTGCTTAATTTGAATGTTATAACATGTGTTAACATGCTCACATGATTGTATTTCAATTCCAATACTCTTACATAAACTGCCGATGTGATTCCATAAATGTTTGGGACTAGACTTAGTCCAGGCAGTCGGTAACCGAGCGAATTCGTGGCTGACTGGTCATAGCCACGAACGACGCATCGATGAACGTGATTCGTGTTTGGAGTTGGCGGCAGTGGTTAGGCCACGTGAAGTGTTTTACGCACTTCATATCATTCGACTTGAGATGCGATCGCGCTAGTCGAGCCTGTCAAGCAACCCGACTAGCCGATGTATGTTCACCTTGTATGAGTCATAACTGCTTGAACCTAAGGTACTGAACTTACCATTGAAAACCCTGATAACTATGGTACCTTGATCCACGAAGACTCATGAGCCGGGCATGGTGGTATGGGACACCGTGGTCGAGCTGTCGGCCTACGCTGGGGCCACAAACCTCCCCGTAGTGACCAGTGAGCACCTAGACGAGTGAGCAGATTATGGTGGTATGGGACACTATATTCTAGTTGTCGGCCTACACTGATCAGGCGACGAGTCCTTTGTAGTGACCCGAGCGTATTCTGAGTCCACGGGAGGCGACGACCCTTCCGTTGCAGTAGAGTACAGTAGGCCTGTATTGATAAGGTGATGGGGGAACGGTGCACGAGTGCGAGCAACAGCCCTGGCAGCCCTTGCAGTGACCTACGAAATATACATCGTATGAGATTACTAGGAGTGATGACCCTAGACAGGATCTGTGTTGGGATTGATACAAAGGAAGTACCTTAGTTTCCCAATCCTGCTGTTTGAATGGACTAATAATAACTTGAAAATCATATCACCATAGCATTGCATGTGCCTGGAAGATGTGGAGCACTCTAGGGAGTGTGGCATGCCGCGGTCTTAAGATGTTGCCGTATGAGAGAGATCGTCGGTGAGGGCATACATCACGTCATGTCATCTTGCATTAACAACAGTATTAGGACTGTCTGATTTACTGCTTTACTATTATCGCATGATTGAATTGTGAACATGCTAATCCTTGCTCTATGATTCCACTGAGTTGATCACTCACTCCCACGTTACGGGATGGTGTTTGCAACACCCACCAGAACCTGTTGTAGATGCAGGTGAGGCTGAGATCCAGGAGGTGGAGCCAGAAATCGACGAGGACCAGGACGAGTTCTCGTACATGCAGTATCACGATGGCTTCCCGTAGGCGACCTGGATCGATGGGACTTCAGTGGGACTATTTTGAACATTACATTTTTGTTCATGTATATGTATATGAGACTCAGAGATGTAGTCATACTTTGGAGACAGATGAGATTTACTTTGTTTTTCCATACAGTGATATATATATTGTTTAGTCTTCCGCTTGCTTTTATCACTGGATCTGAAGTATGAATTACAGTTTTGGTATACTTTTACTCATGTGAATGCTTTAAATCAGACAACATTGAATCATAATCATTTTTGTTGCATAAGTGACGGTCTGGAACTCGGGAGTTGAGTTTGTACACGACCCCCGATTTTTAGGGTGTTACAAGTTGGTATCAAAGCGTGAATAAGAGTATACTGGGCCTGGGTTATGGTCTCGCGACGTACGCTGTCACTTCCCTTGACTTAGGTGGGTGCGAGAAGGGTCTAGAAACATTTCTAGGACCGCAGATTCACTGATAGGCGAAGTCTGTTAGAATCGATCGCACGATCGAGTCTGTAACGCATCTCGGGTCGCGTAAAGCAACCCGAATAGCTTCTAAGCTGTAGGAAGTCAGGTTGAGACGTCCTATGGATGATTTTAAACCTGTAAAGGTAAATTCTTGGGCCGTGGGATGACCACGACTCCTGTAATCAATCGTCAGGGCTTAAAAACCCCGTTTCACCAAAAATCTTCAAAATTCTTCCTCTAAACACTCCGATCTTCATTTCCTTCTTATCCATTTCATGTTAGGCATCAAACATAATGTGAAAATAACACAAATTAGTACTTTCACAAAATTTTATAGTGAATAGTAAAATTTCAGGAAAAATAGCCATAAGTCCATTCTAATTTCACTTTCTTTAGCAACTAAGGATCTAGATGGATGTACTAACTCCTTCTACCCCAAATTCATATGCTGCATCATATGGTTTGGTATTCGGTATTGCAGAGTGGTCCCGAAAATCCCTGAACACATGTTTGGGCTCATATAGGTCAAAATACAATGAACTAGGGGGTAGACCACACATTTTTGGGGTCCCTGGACCATGGGGGACCAGACCCATGTGGTCCCACCGACCAACTGAGAAGTTGGCCGGCGATGCCATCGCCGGTCCGGCGATGCATCGCCGACCGGTGGGGCCCGTTGGTTCTGATTTTTGGGTGCACGCCCTTAAATGAGGTGCATACCCTCCCCATATAGCTCCTGTCCCACGAAAACCCCTAAAATGTGCATCTCCTTCATAAACAGCCCTCCCCTTAGCCCTATTTTCATTTTTCAGCAACCACCCCCAAAGTTTGTGGTCCCAAATCACTCCTATATCCCTCCTTGGCCAAAACCAAGCATCATCCATCACTTCTTGGGAGTTGGCAGCCCTTCCTCTTGAAAATTTCACCATTTGGAGCTCCAAAAACCCCCAAATCGAGCTGAAATCGTGAGGTGCTCCATTTCACTTTTTTGTTTTCATTTCTCCCTGAAAATATACTCTTGGGAAGCTTGAAGCATCCCTCTACGACGCCTAGATTTCCTTTTTCCAGATTAAATAGCCACTTCTCCGCATTTTTACCATTTTCCATGGCTTTCGTGGAAGCCATTTTAGGCCTTTTATCACTCTCATCCATCATATCTTTGATGGGTAAGAGGAAAACCGCAACAGACGAGGCTGGGTCAAGCCGCCCTGCTCAATCGAGAAGACCGAGGGGTGGTGCCGCAAGTTCAAGCGCCACCACAGGTCCAGCTGCAGTCCTGGAGTGCCGTACAAAGCGGGATTTGGATCCCCATGCACACCTTGGGCGAGCAATTCTATCGGAGATGCCTCATGGCCAATACACTGATCGCAAAGTGTTATTTGAGGAGGACGTAGATGGATGACTATTCGGCGAATATCTGTTGTTCGAACGCATTGAAGCTGCGCATTGGGGTCCGATCTTTGAAGCTCGCGCTCGTGCTAATGTGAGCACCGTTTGTGCCTTCTACGCTAGTATCCAGAATCCTACCTTGGAGCCTTTGCAGTTTAAAATCCCTTTTGGTAGAGATCGGATGGCTACGATTGATGTTCGGTTGATTGCGCGACTTCTCAATGTGCCTCTTGGTGATGTGCATCCTAGTGAGAAGAATCTGAGGACTAGACGTGAACGAGATCGCCGCACCAGGTTCCTGTGCGGTAAGTTGGTTCCATGGCAGCCTAATAATAGACTCAAGGCGACGTATATGTCTGAGGATTTACACCTACTGCACTATATCTGCACGTTCAATGTTTATCCCAGGTCAACGAATCACATTGAATGTACACGCCTTATGGTTGATTTCCTGTATATGGTGGCCCAGGGAGAGAACGTATGCATGGCTACTTTCATCTTACGACAAATAATCCTCATAGCCAGGTCAAGAAGGACATCCGAATCACTTCCTTTTGGCCGACTGGTTTGCAAAATCGCCCTCGAGTTTGCTTACAGACTTGGGCCGAAAATGCCAGTTTCGATTCATAGTATTGATGAGTCGACAATGGTCAAGATGAAGATTGGGTCACAATACCGTGAAAATCAACTTGAAAAGGATAGTGAGGATGACTTTGATGATGAGGAAGATCAAAGCGAAGAAGAACCTAGAGCAGAGGTTCAGGAAGAAGCTCAGGAAGAGGCAGAAGAGGAGGCTCAGGATACAGATGAGAGCCCTCCTCCTTCTGCGCAGGCTACTATTGACGATCGCATTGCTCGGATGGAGGAGAGTCAGACCGCTTTGCGAAGGGAAGTCCAAGAACTTCGCGCAGAAGTCGCGGATGCCAAGGCCGTTACAAAGAAGAAACTCGGCAAGGTGACTCGCACCTTGAAGGTGATCCTGTGTTGCTTGCAGGATAAGGGTGCTCCTCCTCCGTCTCCAGACTCCGACTAGCGATGCGATCTTTGATGTTATTATCAGTAGTTAGTCATTTCCTGCTTTATGAGTGTAAGCATGTTAGGGCTAGTGCTTTACTTGTGTGGCTGTTATAATTTTAACTATCTTAGTTCCCATGTATTTCTTGTCGTGATGCTTGTAAGGATATATCCCTTGTATTGTGACAATTTTGATTAATTAAAATGCATGGAATGCCTTCGACTCCTTGTGTGAATGATTGTGGTGTATTTGTGCAATTGAGACTGACAAGGTTGCGCCCTATTTTGAATATAGGGAATGCCGCCTAAGACTACGCGAAGCACGGCTCGTCTTGCACTGACCGAGCATATAGATCAGACTCCCTCTCAGTCTGGCACCCATACGGACCCTGCTTTGGGCCCGATCCCTGAGGCAGTTCGATCGTCTCAGCCTGCCGCTGGTCCTACAGATGGACCACCGCCATTTACGCCATCAGTCAGAGAACCATATCGCTCATCTACTTCCACACAGCATCCGCCACAGCCTGCTCCACCTCCCGAAAGATTTGAGTAGATGATAGCTATGATGTTGTAACAGCAGCAGCTTCTGACTAACATCGTGGGGACATTAGCCCAGGGTGGGGGTGCGGCTCCATCTACACCACCTGCACCACCTGCGCATCCAGTTGAGGATGCCTATACATACGCCCGGGATGAGGATATGGCTCATCCTGCGCCGCTTGCTTACCCTGCGGGGAATCCCGCTGATACACGGGGCCTATTGGAGCGATTTCAGCGCTTGCGGCCTCCCACTTTCACGGGTTCTCACAGACCCGAGGAGGCTGAGTACTGGCTCGACCGTGTGTCGAATATTTTGCGGATGCTTCATTGCACTGAGGCCGAGCAGGTAGAGCTGGCTACATTCCTGTTTGAGAGAGAGGCCAGCCTGTGGTGGGATAGCATACTGCGGACCGTTGCCGCCGACTTTGTATGGACGTGGGCAGCATTTGAGTTCCGCTTCCATGAGAAGTATTATCCCCAGACTTACAGGCACGACAGGGAGAATGAGTTTCTCCGTCTCAGACAGGCAGTTATGACAGTTACAGAGTATGAGCATCGGTTCACGGAGTTGGACAGATACGTCCCGACGATTTTGGCTGATGAGCAAATGCGCATACGGTGCTTTCTGGAGGGTTTGCGACTGGACATTCGGTCGAAGATGTGATGTGTGACCATTCCTTCATATGCGAGTTGATTCACATGTCCATGCGGGCAAAGCAGGACGTGGATCGACTTGCGCGATCTCGTGGCCCTGTTGCTTCTAGGCCACGACCAGACATGCAGGACAGGCCCCTCGCGGGCAAGAGGCCTCGCATTGATCCTCCTACTAGGACTACGGCGCCTGTAGCACCGTTTCGGCGCCCAGATTTGACATGTACATACTGTGGGAGGTCAGGCCACTTGGCACAGAGCTGCTTTTCTAGGATGCGGGACAGTGGGTTCTCGCCGCCGCAGAAGATTGACCGTGTACGTCCACAGGCGATATCAGCACCGCCTATACGGTCAGCTCCTGCGCACCCTACATTCAGACATCCGGTATCGCAGATCAGACAGCCTCCACGGCCCTTGACACAGCGGCCGAACCGGCCACAGCGGGCTCGGGTTCATGCATTGACAGCTGAGGCAGCTGCGACGCCGACTTTCCAGCATTCAGCCTTCGAGGTCATGGCCCATATTGGAGGTACTCTGGTTCTTATGATGGTGGACACTGGTTCCACGATTTCTTTGATATTGCGTGCCGTAGTCAGGCGTCTTGGGTTACAGACTATCACTATGGATAGCGTGCGAGTCTTTGCAGCTCATGGGGATTATTCGGATGTCACCCAGATGTGTGAGGGTTGTTTAGTTTGATCTAGGAGGCAGGACGATGACTCTTGATCTTTTTGTCGATCCCTCGCTCGTTTATCTCGACGTCATTCTTGGCATGGACTGGTTGACTGCAGCGAGAGCCGAGATTGACTGCGAGGCTCGTATGGTGACGGTGTACGAGCCTGAGGGAACGCCTTTCATGTTTTCAGTGCGAGTAAATCTTCCTTTCCACATACTTAGCTACACCACTTTATTGCGCGATGCTAGGGCCCAGGTACTTGAGCATACGCCAGTCGTTTCTGAGTTCGGGGATCTGTTCAGGAAGATCCCTGGTTTGCCGCCCTGACGTGAGATCGATTTCACTATCGATCTGGTTCCTGGTTCTACACCCGTCTCACTGCCGACGTATCGCATGACACCATGTGAGATGGAGGAGTTGAGGACTTAGATTGATGGTCTGCTAGAGCTTGGCCTTATACGGCCTAGCGTGTCTCCTTGGGGAGCACCGGTCTTGTTCGTGAGGAAGAAGGATGGTTCGATGTGATTGTGTATTGATTATCGCAGGCTGAACCAGCTCACGGTGAAGAACAAGTACCGTTTGCCCAGGATCGATGACTTATTCGATCAGCTGAGAGGAGTGCAGTACTTCTCGAAGATTGATCTTCAGTCAGGTTATCATCAGTTGCGCGTCAGGGATGAGGACGTGCAGAAGACAGCATTCAGGACCAGTTTGGGCCACTACGAGTTCCTCGTGATGTCGTTCGGTTTCACGAACGCACCAGCCGTGTTCATGGATCTGATGAACCGAGTATTTCGGCCTTTCCTCTATCGATTCGTCATTGTATTCATTGACGACATTTTGGTGTACTCTAGGAGTCGAGAGGAGCATGAGGAGCACTTACGTTTGGTCCTGGATACGCTCAGACAGCATCAGTTGTTCGCACAGTACAAGAAGTGCGACTTCTGGAAGCAGGAGGTGAAGTTTCTGGGACATGTGGTGTCCAAGGATGGCATGGCAGTTGACCTGTCTAAGGTAGCTGCGGTGCAGGACTGGGAGCAGCCTGGTTCTGTCACTGAGGTGAGGAGCTTCTTGGGTCTCGCTGGCTACTATCGGCGCTTCATTCAGGACTTCTCGAAGATCGCGAGACCCTTATCTCAGTTGACACGGAAGGACGTGAAGTTCACCTGGAATGACAAGGCGGAGTCAGCTTTTCAGGAGCTGAAGGACAGACTTACGTCTGCCCCTGTGCTAGTATTGCCAGAGCAAGGGGTTAAATACACTATATATACTGACGTGTCTAGCGTTGGTTTGGGTTGTGTCCTTATGCAGAGGGACAGGGTAATTTCGTATACCTCGAGACAATTAAGGAAGCACAAGGAGAATTACCCTACACACGACTTAGAGTTGGCAGCCGTTATATTCGCACTGAGACTCTGGAGACATTACCTCTACGGAGAGGAGTTCGAGCTCTTTTACGACCACAAGAGCCTCAAGTACATATTCACGCAGCGAGACTTGAATATGAGGCAGCGGCGAAGGATGGAGACGTTGAAGGACTTCAAGTTTAAAGTCTCTTACCATCCTGGGAAGGCGAACCTTGTGGCTGACGCATTGAGCCGCAAGAAGGCGATAGAGTTTGCGGCTCCGCTGATGGTTGCCGAGTGGGATATGGTTGAGTTTTTATGAGACTTTGAGCAGAAACTCACGGTAGAGGAGCCGTTTGAGTTCATCGCACATGTACAGGTGCGATCTCAGATCGATGACCGAGTCATCGAGGCGCAGAGGGACGATGCGCATCTTACTGAGCTTCGAGAGCAGGCCAGTGATGATGCTGACGCCGACTGGCGAGTTGCTATGGATGGGGGCTTACGTTATCGTGGCCACCTATGCGTCCCAGATGTCCCTGACTTGAGACGAGAGATTCTCGAGGCTGCGCATTCTACTAGACTCGCGATGCATCCAGGCAGCACAAAGATGTATCGTGATGTGAAGAGGACGTATTGGTGGGAAGGTATGAAGACCCACATAGCTGAGTTCGTGTCCCATTGTCTCACTTGTCAGTAGGTGAAGGCAGAGCATCGCCGACCACCTGGACTTTTGCAGCCTATGCCGATTGCAGAGTGGAAGTGGGATTTCATTTCCATGGACTTCATTTCTGGGTTGCCGAAGACGAGGAAGGGACATGATTCCATTTGGGTGATCGTCGACCGATTGACCAAGTCGGCGCACTTCCTATCGATCAGAGTTACGAACTCTGCAGACGATCTAGCTAGATTGTACATCAGAGACATTGGGCATCTGCATGGAGTTCCGTTGGAGATCGTGTCGGACAGAGACACGCGGTTCACTTCTATTTTCTGGACTCGCATTCAGGAGGCTATGGGTGTGAAGTTGAAGTTTAGTACTGCCTTCCACCCACAGACAGACGGACAGACAGAGCGGGTGAACCAGATCTTGGAGGATATGTTGCGAGCTTGCGCATTGGACTTCAAGGACAGTTGGGATGATTGTCTTGCATATGCGGAGTTTGCTTACAACAACAGATTCCAGGCGAGTATCGGTATGGCACCTTATGAGGCGCTGTATGGGCGACCTTGTCGGGCACCGCATTGTTGGTTAGAGGTCGGTGAGCGTAGCTTGATTGGCCTAGAGTTAGTGCAGGCGACGTCAGAGAAGATTGATACTATTCGACGTCGGCTTCTTACAGCGCAGAGCAGACAGAAGAGCTACGCCGATACGAGACGGAGGCCACTAGAGTTCACAGTTGGGGATCACGTGTTTTTGCGAGTTTTCCCTATGAAGGGAGTCCTTCGGTTCGGGAAGAAGGGGAAGCTGGCACCGCGATTTATTGGTCCATTCCAGATCCTCGATCGTGTGGGAGCAGTGGCTTACCGATTGGCTTTACCCATGCCTCTCGCGAGCGTTCACAATGTATTTCATGTTTCTATGCTGAAGAAGTACGTTGCTGATCCTTCCCATATCATCAGATGGGAGCAGGTGCAGTTAGGAGAGGATGTTACTTATATCCTATGACCGACACGCATCCTAAACAGGAAGGACCAGGTACTGCGTAGCAAGGTGATTCCCCTTGTGAAGGTATTGTGGACGCATCACTCTGAGGAGGAGGCTACTTGGGAGACAGAAGCCGAGATCAGAAAGAACTACCCACAGCTTCTAAAGGAGTACGAAAAGGTACAAATTTCGAGGACGAAATTATTTGTTAGGGGGGGTAGATTGTAACGCCCGTGAAAAATCCGTACTTGGGCTCGAGTACCAACTCGACCCGAAATCGCGTAGAATTAATTTCCATGGAAATTAAGCATAAGTTAGCTAGCGCAACGCTAGAGTAGCTGGGAAATAGTCCCTGATCACTTTAAATACGTTCTATAAGACCCAAATCGAGTAGAACAAATGACTCTATAATACTCTATAGCCTCGGATCAAACTCTAAGCGGGTTTGTTCTCTGGACCACTTTGAATTCTTGTATTGGGTTTAGACCGCGCGTCGAAAGTCCGATACCTCCTATCTTAGACTGTTAGAACCGTCTAGCTGGACTTGACAATCATTTCGAAAATCAAGTCAAACCGATAATCACAGACTATTTCGTTGAACCCGGACGGAAGAGACCGCGAATAGGGATAGAATTGGAATTTCAAATTCAAATCTGGCACACGACTGAAATTGGTCCGCCATGTGCGATCTGCGAACCCTGCCAGACTGAAAACTTAATACGTGCTATATCTGGTACGCATGAGCTTAAGTTCGATCGCAATCGACCAGGGGACCACCAGAAAGCAACTTTTGGACCGAAACAGCCCCGAAATGGATAGGCACCAAGTAAACTTCGTTCTGGAGCCTATTTCCGGTAATTTTAAGCTTATAAAAGGGGTTGAAACCCTCATTCCTCTCTCCCATCCAAAAATTGCAAACCCTAGCTTTGGGAGAGAGAAAAGGAGAGAGAGTTTGAGAGAGAGAGTGGAAGGGATTTTTCCCGTCTCCGAGCCACCGACTGCTAGTGCTTCAGCAACTCTTCCCAATCACCTGGCTGGTGATTTCTCCACTTTTTCAGGTATAAAATAACCCTAGAACTTGCTGATTTAGGGTTTACCTAGATTCATAGCGTGTTAGCTAACGTACTTCATAAATCAGGTCCTCCTACTGCCGTAGACGAAGCGTACACGCTTCGTTCAAAATCACGCATCCGTAAGAGACTAGGTGAAGATTTTAGACGCTTTGATTGACGGTTTACAACGCTTTCAATGTCGTTTAATAGTAGATTATCGACGGCATCGCCGTTTGACATGTACAACATGCTCTCCGTTTCCTGTTTCGTAAATTAACGAAGAATATGAGATTTAGGGCATTTTAGTCATTTGTAGGAAGTATAGGTTACGTTCATATTTTCCTGACGTGATTGACATGGTTTGTTGTCGCATTAGGAAGTTAGGAATGCGTGCATAATTAGTTTGGCGAAGAGATTCGCCTAGTTTCGCACTTTGGGTCGACATACTATATATAGACTTAAGTGTGTAGTGAATGTGTTTGTATAAATGCTTGTATTAGTATGTATTGAATTAAATGATGTTATGTGATAGTTTGAGATTGATTTCTCAATTAATATGCTGACCTAAATGATTTTCTACATGTTGACTAAATGCATGATTTCATTACATGCATGGAATATATGTGCTTGAAGATTTGCTTAATTTGAATGTTATAACATGTGTTAACATGCTCACATGATTGTATTTCAATTCCAATACTCTTACATAAACTGCCGATGTGATTCCATAAATGTTTGGGACTAGACTTAGTCCAGGCAGTCGGTAACCGAGCGAATTCGTGGCTGACTGGTCATAGCCACGAACGACGCGTCGATGAACGTGATTCGTGTTTGGAGTTGGCGGCAGTGGTTAGGCCACGTGAAGTGTTTTACGCACTTCATGTCTTTCGACTTGAGATGCGATCGCACTAGTCGAGCCCGTCAAGCAACCCGACTGGCCAATGTATGTTCACCTTATATGTGTCATAACTGCTTGAACCTAGGGTACTGAACTTACCATTGAAAATCCTGTTAACCATGGTACCTTGATCCACGAAGACTCATGAGCCGGGCATGGTGGTATGGGACACCGTGGTCGAGCTGTCGGCCTACGCTGGGGCCACAAACCTCCCCGTAGAGACTAGTGAGCACCTAGACGAGTGAGCAGATTATGGTGGTATGGGACACTATATTCTAGCTGTCGGCCTACACTGATCAGGCGACGAGTCCTTTGTAGTGACCGCGAGCGTATTCTGAGTCCACGGGAGGCGACGACCCTTCCATTGCAGTAGAGTACAGTAGGCCTGTATTGATAAGGTCATGGGGGAGCGGTGCAAGAGTGCGAGCAACAGCCCTGGTAGCCCTTGCAGTGACCTACGAAATATACATCGTATGAGATTACTAGGAGTGATGACCCTAGACAGGATCTGTGTTGGGATTGATACAAAGGAAGTACCTTAGTTTCCCAATCCTGCTGTTTGAATGGACTAATAACAACTTGAAAAACATATCACCATAGCATTGCATGTGCCTGGAAGATGTGGAGCACTCTAGGGAGTGTGGCATGCCGCGGTAGTAAGTTGTTGTCGTATGAGGGAGATCGTCGGTGAGGGCATACATCACGTCATGTCATCTTGCATTAACAACAGTATTAGGACTGTCTGATTTACTGCTTTACTATTATCGCATGATTGAATTGTGAACATGCTAATCCTTGCTCTATGATTCCACTGAGTTGATCACTCACTCCCACGTTACGGGATGGTGTTTGCAACACCCACCAGACCCTGTTGTAGATGCAGGTGAGGCTGAGATCCAGGAGGCGGAGCCAGACATCGACGAGGACCAGGACGAGTTCTCGTACATGCAGTATCACGATGGCTTCCCGTAGGCGACCTGGATCGATGGGACTTCAGTGGGACTATTTTGAACATTACATTTTTGTTCATGTATATGTATATGAGACTCAGAGATGTAGTCATACTTTGGAGACAGATGAGATTTACTTTGTTTTTCCATACAGTGATATATATATTGTTTAGTCTTCCGCTTACTTTTATCACTGGATCTGAAGTATGAATTGCAGTTTTGGTATACTTTTACTCATGTGAATGCTTTAAATCAGACAACATTGAATCATAATCATTTTTGTTGCATAAGTGACGGTCTGGAACTCGGGAGTTGAGTTTGTACACGACCCCCGATTTTCAGGGTGTTACAATGTGTAAGGCCCATATGATACGGCCCAACATGATGTATATGCGGCCCATGAGTGAGGCCCAATGCTATGAATGTATGGCCTTTGTGTGAGACCCAAAGCGATGTATATGAGGACTGATATGATGTGTAATTTTTCCATGATGTATGTATTGATGTTTATGTGGGCTACTCCTTAGGAGTAATGTTGGTTAGATATCCGCATTGACAGGCAATGCTGGTTGAATGTCCACATTGTGACCTCCCCTTAGGCCTTGTTAGGCCCATCCTCACTGATGTCGATTTTTTTTATATACCGATTATGAGTATGTGACTGCATAACATCATGATACATGCCCATATGCATCATCTGCATGTTTTGAGATGCGGTTAACCATTGCATATATCATTGGGCAGGTTGATATGAAACTCCCTAATAGGCGGAGGTTACCTCACATGAGCGCACGACATGCGCAGGATTGATGCATGACTGGATTGTGTGACTCATGCATCTTGTATTGTGTGTTATATGCCCTAGCGCCATCAGGGTCGTAGCCTCCACAGGCATATCGTGGATGGCCAGACGGGATACCGAAAATGTTTGGTTCTAGCATACGGGCACCATAGATGTCCCTGGGTGAAAATTCCTAAACCTCCGTGGCCAGGAGATGACTTCAACGTCGAGACCGAGTGGATATATGAGCGCATGAGGACCGAATACCAGGAGGCCACGTCTCCCACTGTGTCGTGGTCGGTTGGAAAGGGGTGTGACCTTACCCGCCTGAGTGAGGGGGTAATGTCTAGGTTGAGTTTGACCAGCTTGAGGAATGGGTCCGCTATCGACGAGCCGGGCCTGATATTGGCAGGCGGATAGTGAGGTCTCTTCCACTTACCCAGTTGTGCGCTTGGATAGGGGCGGCAAGCTAGCGTAGAGTGTAATAGACCCCGGTGATGATCCCAGAGATGAACTGTACTGATATGTGGATTTAGTGAGCCGGAGTTGCATACTCATTCATTCATTCATTCATTCACTATTCACTCGGGCTGGTGGTATGCAACTATTTGTCATGTGTGCCTTCGCAATGGCTATGATTTAGGTTGGGGCGCGTGACTAACTTGAGATCAGGAGTTTACCACATTGAGTCTGACTATCCAAATTTAGGTATGGGACTAGTTTGGATAGAAGTTCCTTGTGATGGACCCCATAGCATGTGATACTACGTACTATCATCCCGTCTTCATACTCCAGCATGGTCATTCCATTTGCACCGTATATTGCATTACATTCGTGGTATATGGCATTTTGGGTTACCTGTGGTTTTACATTTATATGATTTAGATACGACATCTGATATTTGACTCTTTATGACTCTTCATTTGTATAGTTGATCTATATTGCATATTCTGATATTGTTGACTCATGGATTTATCAGTATTTTTGATATTTTATAAGCATGACAATATGATGATGATGATGTGATTATGGATGCGTATAATACGGTTATGGCTGTGGTATAGGAGAAATAAAAATATGACTTGGTGATATTGGTGGCATTAACTTGAAATATTACTATGATGCATATGCATTGCATTGGCATTGACATCATACTCTAAGTGTTACATGTCTTTCACTTATATGATTTCCTTGTAACATAATTATCTTGCTTGCATGTAGGACACACTGCACACACGTGTGTACTCACTAGGCTTTTTTCCTAAGCCTCCTATTTCTCATTTTCTTCAGGGCTGGAGTAGCTTGGAAAACTTTACTTTCTCGATGCATTGCATCTATTTTTTGATTTGGCAATGTTGACGTTGTGTACCTTTTTGAAAAGCATTGTACATGTAACCATCAGGATTTCTATTAAAGAGTGTCGCTTGGTAATTTGATCATGATCTTTATGCTCAGGTATTATTTTATATATATATACAAAAAAAAAATCAATCAAAATCTTCCTTGTGGTGCGCCGAATTCGAGACTTGGTATATGGAAGTTGAGTGCCGGATTCGGGGCATCACGGAAGCTGTCCATCCCCGGGTTAGGGGCGTGACACCCAAGGCATGGTCGGCCATAAATATCATTACACAAATCATGGTGGAATCACACATTACAATGTACCTTAAGTACATCCCATTGGGCCTCGACCCATGGGCCTTAGATACATCAAATGGGTTGCATCACATGGGCCTTATATTCATCAAGTGGGCCACATCAATGGGCCGCACCAATGGACCTTATGTACATTGCAATGGGCTATAACCCATGAGCCTTGAATACATAGCAATGGGCCCTCATATGGCAAGTGGGCCACATCACATGGGCCATATGCATATCAAATGGGCTACACCAATGGGCCCCATGTATATCTAATGGGTCACGCCTAAATATAAGTGGTGATAATGATTTTATTTCCATCCAAATAGTTAATAAGGTCACCCAGACCTAATAAAAATAAATAAATAAATTTTTATATTTATCTAAAACCTCTGGACTAGGGGAGTTTCAATGGTAGACATTCAATTTACCACTATTACCAGCAGTGGCCCACCAGATAATTAGATCTGTCTCATTGTGCCTCAAGCCTTAAATGAGCTTTCAAAATGGTTAGATGGTTTAGATGCAACACATGCATCATGGTGGGTCCCATAAGGATGGTCGGTGTGGAGAGAACACATACATCATTGGGGGGTCCCACCGTCTAGTGGTGTGGACGATGTGGGTAAAACACATACACCATAGTGGGTTCTACCATCCAATCCAAAAAGTATTTTTGTATAGAAGGCAAAGGTGTAACCCATCATTAGAAGATGAACCCTATCCTCTGTCATGCCCTAAATTCGGGGACGGATAACTTTCGTGATGCCCCGAATCCGACACTTAACTTCCATACACAAAGACCCGAGTTTGGCACACCATAAGAACGATTTTTTACTGATTTTTTTTTTTTAAATATTAGTACCTAAGCTTGATGATCCGTAATCACAATACTAAGAAACAGTCTCTATTATAAATCTTGATGGTTACAAGTACAATGTTTTTCCAAAATGTATAAAATGAAGGCATCTCTAAAATATTGCTTGGACAAAATGTATCCAAGGAGCTAAGTCCTCCAGCTACTCCTGCCCTGAAAAAAAAATGGAAAATAGGAAGCTTAGGCAAAAATCCTAGTGAGTAAACTCGTGTGTGCATAGTGTACAAGCATGCAGTAACAAGTAAAATATCAGAGTAGACAGCTGAAGCATAATTACCAAGTAATTCTGCATAAAGCCATGAGGATATGATGCAATGCAAGTGATGATATGCAAAGGTATGCTAATGTGTATGCATGCATGAAAATCCTCCTCTAAAAGTCTACATCACGATACAGTTATCATTATTGGGAATCACCAGGGCCTAGTATCTAGAGCAAGTCTAAAACTTGTTGAATAGAGGCCTTGCATACTCTCCCAGTCAGTGAGGGGCATATAACTATGCCAATATGAAAGTACAATGTTGATAAACCCTAAGTATTGTCAAATTTTAGTGTGACAAACCAATTCAAGTTTGTATCTCGATTTGTATCAAGCTTGTGCATCTGTTCACATTGAATCTTTGACGTTCGTTCTATTCGTGCTAAATTTATCTTGCCGATATCGACGACGAACTTACTGAGATCTTCAAACAAGAAAAAAGTGAAGACTTTTATATATTGAGTGAAGAAAGATTTTTTAAGAACATTACGATTCAGGATTTGAAACCAGAAAAGTTCAAGAACTCAAGACCTAGTTGAATATTATGTTTGGTATGTCGAGTTCAAGCTTTGAAGATCACAAGAATTAAAGCTACTGAAGTGATCGATAGATTAAGTGTTCATATGTTCTATCTCACAAGTAAGGTATGAATGACCTAGATTGACCTTAGATCATGATTAGATCATTTCATACTTTCGGTTAGTCATTTTGGTCATTTTATAAGTGTAAAATTCTGTTCTTTCGACTAGCCCTAACGCTAGCTCGACCAGTCCCAGCATTTCTCGACCAGTCCAGGATTTGTTATGAACTTTTAAAAATTTTCTGTTGGTCTACGACCAGTCCTAAAAACTGCTCGACCAATCTTATGAATAGTGCTTGACCAGTCGTGAAGCGCTTGACTTATTTTCCACCGAGTAATCTGGACCACACGATCAGTCGTGTGGTGTCCATGACCAGTCGACCAGGCCACTTGACTTGTCATGGGACCTACAAGCCAATCCTGCGTCTGAAAAATCTTATCACACCAAAAATTTTGAAAATATATTTCGATAAGGCCAATAGTAGCCAACTAAAGGCCAATCGTGTAAACTGATTTTTCACTTATAAATAGTGCTAGAATTTCAGAGTTTTCTATTAAATTCTTTTCATTTTTAAGCAATCATTCTAAGATAATTTTAAGTACATTCTAAGCTATTTTGTGCATATTTAAGATTCTTTAAAGTAGCTCTTGTTTTTTATTTTGATTCTCTATTCCATTCTCATTTTGAAAGGGATATTTGATTTACCCTTCTTTGAGATCAAAATCAATATAAAGCCCATGCTAATTTAATTAAAAATCATCTAGACTTAGAACTCTATACACTTGTGAGACTGAACGTTAAACATCTACGTTGTCATCAAGTTGGTTCTACTGGACTACTTCAGAATCGTCATATAGATAAGTTTTTTCTTTTTCTATAATTCAATTCTTTTTTAGTTTGTGAGATTATTCCAGAAAATCTTTATTTTGATTTTGTCTGAGGTGATCTAGAAAATCTCAGAGTGAAGGGTTTTTAAATTGTGTAAGCCCATCTAAAGATACAATTGTGAAGGTTTTAGGTGAACCTTGACAAACCTATTTTGATTTGTGAATGCTAATATCCCAAGGGAGTGGATATCAGGAGTGGAGTAGTTGTGTGGCTGTTTATTAACAGTTGGTATACACACAAGAGAACCACTATAATTCTCTGTATTTGGTGGATGTGTGATTTATTTCTTTATCTTTTATGGTTTAAGATTGTGGGATGTATTTGTAGATGTGAATGTTGTAATCTTTATATTTCATATTGTGTGGTGAATGTTATAATAGGGTAGTTTCCATTTCTTTCATATCCTCTTGAGTTTGAGTTTTTGATACTCACCCACATTCTAATAAGGTTGTCCTACCATAAACCATTAGTTTTTGGCATTAAGTTATCCTTACAACGAAGTTTGTATCAACCTCTCAATATTTGATCTTTGAGGTTGTTATTTGCATTCTTTTTGGCTACTGTTGTTTATATTCCGCTTATTAATTTTTATTTGGCATAGTCCTATTCACCCCCCTCTAGGACGTATAGCTCGGCCTTTTCAAGTGATATCAGAGCCTAATAACTTGTTTATTTGGATTTGATTCCTGAGCTAACCGATCTGAGCTTTTAAGATGTCAAATTTTGATAGCCTTTCTATCATTAGGTCTCTACATTTTAATGACTCTAATTATGCTTATTGGAAAGCCAAAATGAGAATATTCTTGAGGTCTCTTGATGAGAATGTGTGGCAAGCCACAGTAACTAAATGGACTCCACCTACTGTTGAAGTTCTAGCCTTAATGGAACTAAATCTCCAAAGGTTGCTCCATACAACACTTAGACCACTCTTCAGAGAACTGAGAGTAGTGCTAATGTCAAGGCTTTAAATGCAATTACTTATGCACTATCACTAGACGAATTTAAAAGAATTATATCTTCTGATACTGCGAAACAAGCTTAGGATATCTTAGAAATGACACATGAGAGTACGACTACTGTCAAGGAATCTAAACTACAAATCCTCACCACTAGGTTTGAGGAAATACGTATGGAAGAAAATGCAACATTCATGGACTTCTATACTAAGTTAAATGACATAGTCAACTCTATGTGGGGTCTTGAAGATACATCCCAAAAAGCAAAGCCTATGCAAAGATACTACGCTCACTACTTGAAAGGTTCAATTTAAAAGTCACGGCCATTCAGGAACTTCATGATACAGACCATATGCAAGTTGAAGAATAAGTTGGTTCTTTATAAACCTACGGGTTAAACTTTAAAGCTCCGAAAGGAAAATCTATTGCCCTTAAGTCTTCTAAAAGCATGTCTCATGAAAATAATAATTATGATTTAGAAAATTCTGAACATGAAATGACCCTTTTAGTTAAAATTTTTTACAAGATTTTTAAAAGTAAAAAGAGGATTGATGCTAAAAAACCTACTGAAAAGAAAAGATCAAGATCAAAAAATTGAAAATCTTTAAAAAATAGCTAATGCTACAACTGCCATGAATATGGGCATCTAGCGAACAAATGTCCTAAAAAGGACAAACCTAAAAAGAAAGGTATGTTGGCTACATGGGATGGATCTTCTTGCTATAAAGTCTCTTCTGAGTCTGAAGATTCTGAAACCGAGTCGAGTAATGATGTTAAAGCCCTAATGAATCTAGCCAAGTTCACTTTCTCAGATAATAATACAACCAGTGATGAAAATCTGGGGAGTGATCAGGAGAATGAAGAAGATCTTCAGGATGCTTATGATGCCTCATGCAGGGAGAGTTGTAAAATAGTTATTAAATTAAAACTACAGAAAGAAAAGTTTTTAAAATTGAAAGAGAATTTTGATAATCTGGTTTTTGAAAAATCACACCTTTCAAATTTCTTTTAAAAAACTAAGTGTGACTTAGATTTTAAAACGTCCCAAGTTGAAAACTTAAAATCTAAAAATGAAAACATAAAACTAGAAGTCTTTTCACTTTTGAGTTTGAAGGACACATGGAGGTATGCCCAAGGTGACCCTAAATTAGAAAAACTCCTACCCGGATCTAGAAAATGTGGTGATCGATCTGGATTGGGTTATGATAAAAATATTCCTTACAAATATAAGAATACTCCACCTAAATTTGTTAAAGGGGAGTCTTCTAACTCAAAAGGGAAAAGTTTGAATCAAAATATTTCTAAAACGACTAAAACTTTTCAGTCCTTAAATCTTAAAAAGAACCATATCAACTGTAAAAATCAAAACCATAATCCTTTAACTAAGAAAATTGTAGACTTTCTTAAGGTGCTCTTAAAATCTAACTCTGTGGGTAGGAAGTATAATAATTATAATCAGAAGAAGACCAACTATGCTCCTAAACCCAAAACTGTAATGAAATGGGTCCCTAAGGTTGCTTGTTTGGTTGCCCACACCGCATTCAAAGCCAGGAGCCTTTCAAAGTGGTACTTGGATAGTGGTTGCTCCAGACATATGATAGGTGATAAAAGTCTATTCACCAGTCTTAAAGATTTGACTGATGGTTTAGTCACATTCGGTGATGGAAGTAAGTGCAAAATTGCTGGCCAAGGTACAGTTCAACTCCCTAACCTCCATTTATTTGAAAATGTTATACATATAGAAGGTTTAAAACATAATTTATTAAGCATTTCTCAATTTTGCGATAATAATCACAGTGTAAAATTTTCAAACCAAAAGTATGAAATTTTAAATAAGAATGTTTCTGTAATATTAACTGGTCATAGAACTTTTGAGAACTGCTATATAGTTAGTGACTCAAGCTCATTTAAGCTATCATGTTACATGGTCCATACCAATGAGACCGAACTATGGCATAAGCACCTAGGACATGTACACTATCGTAACTTGTATAGATTGAGCAAAAGTGTTTTGGTAAGAGGTCTACCCAAAATAAAGAAAGTAGAAAAGATATGTGGCAAGTGCCAGATTGGTAAACAAACTAGGAGTGTTCACAAAAATATAAATTCCAATGCCACATCTAAACGACTTAAACTTCTCTACATGGATCTCATTGGACCAACTATAACGGACAGTCGAGGTGCCAAGAAGTATATTCTGGTCATTGTAGATGACTTTACCAGGTATACTTGGGTAGTCTTCTTAAGAGAGAAATCTAAAATTCTCGATGAAGTAAAAAGGGTACTTAAACGTATCCAAAATGAAAAAGAGTTACAAGTCATTAAGATCCGTAGTGATCATGGTTCTTAGTTTGAAAATAACAATTTTGAGAAATTTTACAGTGACCAATGAATATCACATGAATATTCTGCACTCAAAACACTACAACAAAATGAGGTAGTGGAAAGGAAAAATAGGGTACTTCAAGAAATGGTAAATGTAATGTTAAATAGTATGAAGCTTCCTAAAAATCTTAGGGTTAAAGTCATAAATACTGCTTATTATATAATTAACCGTGTTTATATTAGAAAATTAAATAATAAAATGGCTTATGAGATGTGGTTTGATAAGAAGCCTTCTGTCAAATACTTTCAAGTTTTTGGTAGTAAATGCTATATCTTGCGTTATCGAGAACATCTGGATAAATTTGACACCAAAAGTGATGAAGGGATATTTTTAGGGTATGCTCTAAATAGTTGAGCATATCGGGTACTTAACAAGAGGACCAATGTAATACAAGAATATATTAATGTGGTCATTGATGATCATTTGAATACACCTGTCTCAAGTTCAGAAGATGATGAGGTTCTTCTAGTTCATAAAGCAGCCTTTTCATCTAATCAAAATAACATTGAACTACGAACCAAAAAAGATCATCCTATTGATCAAATCCTGAGAAATTCCCTCACTGGTATATGCACTCGTAAACCATTAGAAGATATGTGTAACTACGGGTGCTTTACATCTCAGATGGAACCCACTAAAATAAAAGAAGCCCTTGCTGATGAAAACTGGATTATATCTATGCATGAAGAGCTCAATCAGTTTGTAAGAAATGATGTTTGATATTTAGTTCCAAGACCAACTGATAAACATATTATCTAAACAAAATGGATTTTTAAGAATAAGTCTGATGAACTTGTTAACATAATTAGAAATAAGGCTAGGCTGGTTATACAAGGATACACCCAAATTGAAGGTATTGATTATGATGAAACCTTTGCCCCAGTAGCTCATCTTAAATCAATCAGATATTTATATCCATTGCGTGTTTTAAAAAATTCAAAATATATCAAAAGGATGTTAAGAGTGCATTTTTAAATGGTGATTTGCATGAAAAAGTATACATTGAACAACTAAAGGGTTTTGAAGACCCTAAGCATGTTAATCATGTTTATCACCTAAAAAAGGCACTCTATAGTTTGAAACAGGCTCCCAGGGCATGGTATGAGAAATTAACTGCATGGTATGAGAAATTAACTAAGTTCTTGTTAGGTCATGAGTTTGTTATGAGGATTGTAGATAAAATATTATTTGTTAATAAACATAATGATCATATTCTAATTGTGAAAATCTATGTTGATGACATTATCTATAGATCTACCTGTGCTAACATCATTATTGAGTTTGCAGATCTTATGAAGTCTAAATTTGAAATGAGCATGGTTGGAGAATTAAATTATTTGCTAGGGTTGCAAGTCAAACAACTTTTCAATAGTTTCTTCATCTCTCAACCTAAAGATGCACTGAACTTAGTTAAAATGTTTAGCTTTAAGAGTGGAAAGAATTTTAGTACTCCAATGAGTACCACTCTGAAACTCTCTAAGGATTCAATAGGTAAGAGTGTGGATCCTAAGTTATATCGCAATATGATAGGAAGTTTACTTTATTTAACTACGAGTCGACCTGATATTGCTTTTAGCATTGGAATTTGTGCTAGATATCAATCAGACCCTAAAGAGTCCCACTTGATTACTATTAAGCTTATTTTGTGATATGTTGCTAGTTCAGCTAATCTTGGTCTCTGGTATCTACATGACATAGTGTGCAATTAGCTGGTTACATGGATGCTGATTGGGCTGGTAATATTGATGATCGTAAATTGACCAGCGGTGGTTGTTTCTATGTCGAGAACTGTCTAGTTTCTTGGCTAAGTAAGAAACAAACTTCCGTATCGCTCTCCACTGTTAAGGCTAAATATATTGCTACAGGTAATGCATGCACTCAACTAGTATGGATGAAGAGAATCCTAAGCGATTATGGAATTGCATAAGAATCTATGATGTTATATTGTGATAACACAAGCGCAATCAATATTTCTAAAAATCTTATTCAGCATTCACGAACCAAACACATTAAAATTAGGTATCATTATATTTGTGAATTGGTGGAAGAAAAGATAATTTCATTAGAATATATTCAGATTGAGAATCAACTAGCTGACATATTCACAAAATTGCTCGACAAAAACCGATTTGTAAAATTGAAATTCGATCTTGGTTTGTGCAATATGAACTGATGATTTGTGCTCATTTATATCATAATTTATGTATATATTATTTTACATTTTTTAATTTAAATATTTACAAAATTGCACATTTTCAGTGCGACACGACTAGTCGATACACACTTGACCAGTCGTGGCACAACTGGTCGAGTATGCACATGACCAGTCGTGAAACTCGTGAAATGGGTTTTTATTTGGGAAAAATGTCACTTTTTTTCATTTCTTTCTTTTTCTCCATTAAGCCCAACCACAACCGGTCGAACTCATCTCTCGATTACTCTCCGGTCAGTGCTTCATTATTTATTTCCTTGTGGATTTAAGTTCTTTGATCATCCTTAATCTTGATTTTTCTTCTTGTTTCAAGATTTATGGTGGTTGGAAAGGGTTTTTTTTTCTTAAAATATGATTTTCTTGGAATCCTTTCATTTCTTTTTGTAATTCTTTATTTCTTTATTTTCTTGTAGCAATGGAAGGAAGAAATAGGAAGAGCATCACTCATGTTCCCTCTCATCTCATTCCACACCCATTACCGTGCATCACCTTTGATCTCCTGAAGAAGATCTCGAGTATATGTAGGATTTCCATCTTAGAAACGTTATTATTGAGCATGTTGTCATTGTTGATCATCTCGAGCGCTATGACATTATCCCTCTCCTTCAAGCTGTAGGTTGGGAAAACATACTATCTTGGGGTGGTCCTGCATACCGATCCATTGTGCAGGCCATGTACGCTTGCATTACTGAGTTCTCTCTAGAATATTTTACATTTACTGTGTCAACTAGAGAAGGTCCAATTAAGGTAGACTAACATTTAATTTCAGCAATCATGAATATACCTATTGTTGATGACGACATACCCATATCCACTTTGCAATCTAGATCTTCTGAAAATGCTAAACAACAGATTACGAGAGTTCTTTATAACATGAATGCAGAATAGAATGGTGGTACTACACTTAGTTTCAAATATATGTTGCCCAGATATAGGGTCTTGCATTGAATTTTTATTTCGAAGTCTATCCTTTCTCAAGTAACAAGACTAAGCTGACTTCTTTTATGGCTTGCATTATGCATTCAGTTGTATCTGGCATCCATATCTGTCTTCATTCTCTTATCTGTCATCATATTATTCATTTTCATCTCCATCTTGGTCATAGCGATATTCCATTCACTTATCTTATGACTGCTTTAGCTAATCATGCTTTGATAGCTATGCTTGTTGGAGAAGATTTTATTAATCTCCCTCCATTTAATAATTCTAATATCAACAAGATGAACCTAGACTTAGCACCTGGTCAAGTTGATGGGAATGCTGGAGGAGATGAAGAAGCTGCAGAAGTTAATGCTTTACCTCAAGAAGATGTTAATATGGATGATTTATTTGATGAAGTTGAATAAGATTCTGAGGCTGACCCTGATTATAAGCCTTTTGATTTCAATGACAGGTTGTGTAATCTTAAGGAACAGGTGGCCTAGATTCGTGTAACCTAGGATTCTAAATTTTCTTATATGTACAAACATATGAGGCACATTAATAAGGATTTACATCAAATTGATCCATCTATTCCTGCTCCCTCTTCAGGATCTGATTAGTTTTGTTTTGATTTGATGGTATCTGTAATACCTTTATTCTAACTCTTTTCCTATGACTACTTGGATAATTTTGTTTAAACTCTTATTTTTTCAGTTCAGATACTCTGTTTATTTGATTTGGATGAGTAGTTATTAATTCTACATGCTCTCTTATTCTCTTCATTTATCCTCGATTCCTTTGTCATGTTGTGACAAAAAGGGGGAGATATTGTCATATGTGAATAATATGTGAATGAGGATATGATATGATGAAATGTGGCTAATAATTTTTTATTTTTTTTTGCAGAGAGTAATGGATTAAGGGGGAGAGTTGATTATTGTGCATGATATCTATTATGAATCGTATCATACATGTGTGTGCATGTTTGTGCAATGTGTTGTTTAAATATCTATTGCATATTGTAATTTTAGTTTTGTCACAAATTTGACAAAGGGGGAGATTGAAAGTGCAATGTTGATAACCCTAAGTATTGCCAAATTTTGGTGAGATAAACCAATTCAAGTTTGTATCTTAATTTGTATCAAGATTATGGATATGTTCACATTGAATCTTCAACGTTCGCTCTATTCTTGCTGAATCTATCTTACGATATCTACGATGAACTTACCGAGATCTTCAAATTGAAAAAAAGTGAAGACTTTCATATATTGAGTGAAGACAGAGTTTTCAAGAACATTGTGATTCAAGATTTGGAACCAAAAAAGTCTAAGAACTCAAGACCTAGTTGAATATCATGTTTGGTATGTCGAGTTCAAGCTTTGAAGATCGCAAGAATTAAAGCTACTGAAGTGATCGATATATTAAGTGTTCATATGTTCTATCTCACAAGTAAGGTATGATTGACCAAGATTGACCTTAGATCATGATTAGATCATTTCATACTTTCGGTCGGTCATTTTGGTCATTTTATAAGTGTAAAATTTTATTCTTTCAACTAGCCTTAGCACTGGCTCGACCAGTCCTAGTATTTCCTCGACCAGTTCAGGATTTGTTATAAATTTTTTAAAAAAATTTGTTGTTCTACAACCAGTCTTAGAAACTGCTTAACCAGTTGTGTAGTGCTCGACTCGTTTTCCTACCAGTAATTTGGACTCACAGGACTAGTCGTGTGGTGTCCACGACCAGTTGAGCAGGCCACTCGACCAGTCCTGGGACCCACAAGGCTAGTCGTGAGACTGAAAAATCTTATCGTGCCAGAATTTTTGAAAGTCTCTTTGGATAAGGCCAGTCGTAGCTAACTAAAGGCCAGTCGTGCGAATCAATTTTTCACCTATAAATACTGGTCGAATTTCAAAGTTTTCTATTCAATTCTTATCATTCTTAAGAAATCACTCTAAGATAATTTTGAGTACATTCTAAGCTATTTTGTGCGTATTTAAGATTCTTTAAAGAAGCTCTTATTTTTTATTTTGATTCTCTATTCCATTCTCATTTTGAAAGGGATATTTAATTTACCATTCCTTGAGATCAAAATCAATACAAAGCCATTGCTGATTTAATTAAAAATCATCTACACTTAGAACCCTATACACTTGTGAGATTGAGCGTTGAACATTTACGTCGTCATCAAGTTGGTTCTATCGGCTGCTTCAGAATTGTCATATAGATAAGTTTTTACTTTTTCTATAATTCAATTCTTTTTTAGTTTGTGAGATTGTTGTAGAAAATCTCTATTTTCCTTTTGTCTAGGGTGATCCAAAAAATCTCAGAGCGAGGGGTTTTTGAATTGTGTAAGCCCATCTAAAGACACAATCGTGAAGGTTATAAGTGAACCTTAAAAAATCTATTTTAATTAGTGAACGCTAACATCCCGAGGGAGTGGATATTAGCAGTGGAGTGGTTTTGTGGCTATTTATTAATAGTTGGTGTACACACAAGTGAACCACTATAATTCTGTGTTTAGTGGATGTGTGATTTATTTCTTTATCTTTTATGGTTTAAGATTGTGAGATGTATTTGTAGATGTGAATGTTGTAATCTTTATATTTCAACATTGTGTGGTGAATATTGTAATAGATTAGTTTCTATTTCTTTCATATCCACTTGAGTTTGAGTTTTTGATACTCACCCACGTTCTAGTAAGGTTATCCTGCCATAAACCATTGGTTTTTGGTGTTAGGTTCTCCTTAGAACCAAGTTTGTATCAACCTCTCAATACTTGATTTTTGAGGTTGTTATTTTCTTTTGTTATTTGCATTCTTTTTGGCTATCTGTTATTTATATTATACTTATTAATTTTTATTTGGCATAGTCATATTCACCCCCCTCTAGGACATATAGCTCAGCCTTTTCACCATACCCACCCAGCATGCCGGTAGCGGACCCATTTCAAGGGCTAGTTAAACCCAACCACATTCGCTTCAACTCTTCAATTAGGTGTGGCAAACCTCTTCTCACCCAACCTCGTTGATGGGAGTCAGGCCTACTATGGTCTTCAGCACCAGGTGACCCATGACATCCACTCGGTCTTGATGATGAGGCTCAAGGGTAGCACTCGAGGTTTAGGGAATTCCACCCAAGGGTATGGGACCCAGTATAAGAAACCTAAATTTTTGGTACCCACAAATACCAACCACGATGCCGCTATGGTGGTCTCATCAATACAACCACGATGTTGTTGTGGTGTTCAATCCACCTCATGAGGATGCTATACAAAATGCAATGATAATCCACAAGCATGATATGTAGTATAATTGTACTCAAGAAATGCTATGCATACGGGGGAACCCTAATACCAATCGGGCTCCTCTGCCAATCACATCCGATCTACAATCCACACTTATCGCAAAAAGGATATACATGTAATATTGTAAGTGCTATGGTTTTATGCTCCTTTGGTTGTCAAATTTAGTGGCGCCAAAACCTCAATTTATGTCTTGTGTAGCTCATTATTATAAATGTTCAAGACATTGCTTCACCGCTCTAAGCACTTTGCTACAAGTCAAGTACAAAGAATTACTTCAATTACTTCAAGAAATGCGAGTACAAGCTACTACAGAAGACTGCAAGTACAAGCTACAATAGTAGAAGTGATCTTGTTCAAGACACAAGTTAGTGTACATCACAAGATGAAGCTATAGTAGATCTCATGTTTAGTGCTTCATCATGTTCAAAGATCTCAAGCTTCACAATCTTCATAAGTCATCTATTATCTGAAGATATGAAGTCTCGAAGTTCATATATCACTTTTAAAGTAAGATTGACCTTAGATTGTCCTTAGGATAGGTCATTTTGGATACATAATTCATTTGAATCATTTAACATGGAATTGGACTGTTTTAAGACTAGTCCTGAACCTTATTCAACTAGTACTATGACTACCTCGACCAGTCCAAGAGATTCCAAGACCAGTCCTAAGTTTGTTGCATTTTCTTAGAATTTTCTATTCGTCCACGACCAGTCCTAGATTCTGTTCAACTGGTCGTGTGAATAGTGTTCACTCGTCCTATGACCAGTCTTGATTATATGACTCAAACTCCAACAACCAAACTTTGGGTGCTACGACCAGTCGTGGGAATGCATGACCAGTCGTAGACACCCTTACGACTAGTCGTAGAACGATTTTATCCGATCGCGCTCAAAAATTTAAAAATTTGTTTCTCCTATGACCAGTCGTTGTTTCTATAGGACCAGTTGAAGGTACAATTTCTGCAACTATAAATAGACCACGAATTTCAGAGTTTGAGATAGAAATTCAAGAAATATCAAGGGATCACTCTGAGATAAGTTTTTGTTCATTTTAAGCTACTTTGTGCATAATTTATATTCTCTTTTGTCAGCTTTATTTAATTTGATTTTGTTTCTACATTCCAATCTTAATTGAAAAGAAGAATTGTGATATTCCTTCTTTTCCGAATCAAAATCAAATATAGCTAGCCCAACTAGTTTAATTTAAAATTAATTAGAACCTAGAACCATTTTAAAGTGAGTATTGGACTTTGAACTTCTACATTCGATCATCTACTCCGATTGGTTCTTCCAGGCTGTAACAAAAGGAAAAATCCAGGTATTTTACATTTATTGTAAATTCCCTTCTTTTTGGTTTCTTTTGAGATTAAGATAGAAAAATCTCATTGTGTTGGTTATCTAAGGAGAGCCAGAAAACTCAGAAGTGGGTTTTTGAATTGTGAAAGCCCTTTTTCTAAAAGACACAATTGTGAAGGTTTTGGGTGAACCTGTGAAAACCTAATTTGATAGTGAATGCTAATATCCCCTGTGTGAGGATATTAGGAGTGGAGTAACAATCTATGTGGCTATTTTTTAACAGTTGGTGTACACACAAGTGAACCATTATAACTCCTTGTGTTTTGTGGATATGTGATTTATATTTCCTATCTTTCATCATTCAGAATTGTGGGATGTATGTGTAGATGTGAATGTTGTAATATTTACATTTCAAGCACGGTGGGGAATGTTGTAATAATTTAGATTTAAATTCCTGTAATTTATTTCAGTTCATTGCTATTATTTATTCCTCTTCGGTTTGAGTTTTTGATACAAAGACCTTTCTAGAAATAAGGTTGTCCTACCATAAACTCTGGTTTTTGGTGTAAGGGTGTCCTTAAAACAACATTTGTATCAGCCTCTCAAAACTTGCATATTGAGGTTGCATTTTATTTCAGCATTGTGAATTGAATATCTTTATTTGGCTATCTCTTTCTTTTATTCTGCTATTTCCCTTCCCTCCCCTTTTAGGACATATAGCTTGGCCATTTCAAGTGGTATCAGAGCCTAATAGCTCATTTTAATTCTTTTTATTTGGATTTATTTCCTAAGCTAATCGATCTAAGCTATATTTAAGATGTAAAACTTTGATAGCCTTTTAGTTACTGGGCCTCCACTTTTCGATTGCACCAATTATGCCTATTAGAAAGCCAGGATGAGGATCTTCCTTAAATCCATGGATGAAAGTGTGTGGCTAGCCACAGTGAATGAATGAACCCCTCCTACCACTGAAGTAACTGGGATCGATGGTTCAAAATCAATGAGAGTAACACCTTATTTCTCATGGACTACACTTCAGAAAAGTGAGAGTAGTGCAAATGCTAAAGCACTAAATGAATCACTTGCGCAGTATCATTGGATGAATTCATAAGAATTATATCCTGTGATTCTGCAAAGTAAGATTGGGATATTTTAGAGATGACACACGAGGGTACATCAATTGTCAAGAAATCTAAAGTTCAAATCCTCACAACCAAATTTGAGGAAATACATATGAAAGAAAATAAAATGTTTATAGACTTCTACACTAGATTAAATGACATTGTGTACTCTATGTGGGGTCTTGGAGATAAAAGCTCAGAAAGTAAAGTGTGTGCAAAAATATTACGCTCACTTCCTAAATGATTTTATTCTAAAGTAACTGCAATCCAGGAACTTCGTGATACAGATACTATAAGGGTAAAAGAATTAGTTGGGTCTTTACAAAGCTACGAGTTAAATTTTAAAGCTCCTAAAGGAAAATCTATTGCCCATAAGTCTTCTAAAGATGTTTCTCAAGAAAACAATTCTGATTTAGAAAGAGGGTTGATTTTCAAAAAGCTAATGATAAGAAAAGATCTAAACCTAAATCTAAGACTTGAAAATCTTTAAAAGATAGTCAATGTTACAACTACCAAGAATATGGGCATTTAGCAAACAAGTATCCTAAAAAAGGACAAACCTAAAAAGCAAAGTATGTTGGCTACTTGGGATGAATCCACTGATTCTGAAGGCTCTTCTCATTCAGAAGATTATGAAATCGAGTCGGGTAATGAAGTGAAAGCCCTTATGACTCTAGCCAAATTCACATTTTCAGATAATGATTCAACAAGTGAAGAAAATCTGAACAGTGAATGTGAAAATGAAGATGATCTTCAAGATGCTTACAATGCCTTATACAAGGAAAGTTATAAAATTACTGTTAAACAAAAACTTCAAAAAAGAAAAATTTTCAAAGCTTAAAGAAAATTTTGAAGCCCTTGTTTTAGAAAATTTTCATATTTCAGATTGTTTTGAAAAATTCAAATATGATTTGGAAACCCTCTCACTAGAGTATGCACTCGTAGACAACTAGAAGATATTTGTAACTACTTGTGTTTTACATCTCAGATAGAACCGGCTAACGTAAAAGAAGTTCTTACTGACGAAAACTAGATTGTTACGATGCAAGAAGAGCTTAACCAATTCATGAGAAATGATATTTGGTATCTTTTTCCTAGACCTAAAGATAAACATATTATTAGAACTAAGTAGATTTTAAAAAATAAGTCTAATGAACTTAGTAATATATTTCGAAACAAGCCTAGACTAGTTGTACAAGGGTACTCAAATTAAAGAAATTGATTATGATAAAACCTTTACCCTAGTAGCTCGTCTTGAGTCAATCGGATTGTTTATATCAATTGTTTGTGTTAGAAAATTTAAAATTTATCAAATGGATGTAAAGAGTGCCTTCTTAAATGGTGATCTACATGAAGAAGTGTATGTTGAACAACCAACTGATTTTGAAGACCCTAAGAGCACTGATCATGTGCATCATCTTAAAAAGTCTCTCTATGGCTTAAAGCAAGCTCCCTGGGCATGGTACGAGAAATTGACAAAGTTTTTACTAAGTCATGATTTTCAAATGGGAAGTGTTGATAAAACCTTATTTGTTAAGAAACATAATAATGATATCTTAATAGTTCAGATCTACGTTGATGATATTATTTATGGATCCACCTGTACTAATATGACTGTTGAGTTTGCAGAATTAATGAAATCTAAGTTCGAAATGAGCATTGTTGGGGAACTGAATTATTTCCGTGGGTTGCAAGTAAAACAACCACCTAATGGTATTTTCAGTTCTCAGACCAAATATGCTCTGAACTTGATCAAAAATTTTGAATTTGAGAATGGTAAAAACTTTGATACTCCTATGAGTACAACCTTAAGACTCTCTAAGGACTCTATAGGTAAAAATGTTAATCCTAAGTTAGATTGTAGTATGATTGGCAGTTTGCTTTATTTAACTACTAGTAGACATGATATTGCTTTAAGTGTTGGTATTTACACTAGATATTAGTCTAATCCTAAAGAGTGACATTTAACTGTTGTTAAGCGGATTATGTGATATGTCGCAAGTTCAGTTAATTTGGGTCTCTGGTATCCATATGATATTAGTGTTCAGTTGGCAGGGTACACTGATGCTAATTGGGCTAGAAATATCGATGACAGGAAATCAACCAGTCGTAGTTGTTTTTATATCAAAATTTGTTTAGTTTCTTGGTTTACAAGAAATAAAGTTCTATATCACTCTCTACAGCTTAGGCTGAATACATCGCAACTAGAAATGCATGTACTCAACTTGTTTGGATGAAACATATGTTAAGTGATTTTGGAATTATACATGATTCAATGGTTTCAAATGCGATAATTCCAGTGCTATAAATATTTTAAAAAATCCAATCTAGCATTCACGTACCAAACACATTGATATTAGGTATCATTATATTCGTGAATTAGTGGAAGAAAAAATAATATCTTTGGAATACATTCTGACAGAGACTCAACTGCTGACATTTTCGCTAAAACGCTCGACAAAAGCAGGTTTAATAAATTAAAATTTGATCTTGGAATGTGCATTCAAAACTAATTAATCATGTATATGTGTATCATAGTGTAAATATTTTTGAGAATTTATGTGTTTAAATTTTAAATTTTTATGATAATATTGCATATTTTAGTTGGTACTCGACCTATCATGAGTGTACTCGACCAGTCCTGGTATGACCGGTCAAGGACAGCCTGAGATTGGTCGTGGAGCGCGTTGGGTCTTTTAAATTTAGGGAAAATCTCATCTTCCTCATTTCTAACTCCCTCTCCAACGAGCCGACGCCCGACCATTCAAACTCACCAACCTAGATCATCAAGGTTAGTGCATCATTTTTATTTTGCTTGTAGAATCTAGTCTATATTACTTCATTTTCACTCTTGGGGTAATTTGTGTTGTGATTCATTGCAATTTTGAGGTTTTCTCTTGAAAAATCTGATCTAACAAGACCCCATTCCACATCTTTTGCATCTTCTTGTTTCTTTGATATTCTTGTTGCCAATGGATGCTAGAGGGAAAAAGAAAATAGTCTGTGGTCCATCATCTTCTAGATTAGCTCTAATAACTCAACGCCATCTTTGTTCACTCGAAGATGATCCCTCATATGTACGAGATTTACGTTTGCGCAAGGTTATTGTTGAAAGAGCTATTGATCAAAACTGCATTGCTCCATTTGGTATCTTTCTACTCCTCCAAGTTGTAGGATGGGATAACATCTTACATTGGGGTGGGCCTGCATACCAATCTATTGCACAGTCCATGTTTGCATGCATATTTAATTTTTCTACTAAAAATTTAACATTAAAAATAGATGCTAGAGAAGGCCCTTTTGATGTAGACCGTCATCTAATATCTGGCCTTATGGAAATACTTGTTAATGATGAGGGTATCCCCATTCATATTCTAACTGAAAAACCCTCTGAATCTGAAAAATGAATACTCACCAGAGCATTATGTAACATGAATGTTGAAATGGCCAAGCTATATGTCCTGGAGGGGGGGGGGGGGGGGAATAGGACTATGGCAAATTTAAGATAAATACAACGGAAAAATAAAAAGATAGCCAATATAAATAAATAATCGTAAACCATAATGGAGAATAAAATACAACCTTAAAATTCAAGTCTTGAGAGATTGATACAAATTACTTTCTAAGGACAACCTTACACCATAAAAACAAGATTTATGCTAGGACAACCTTATTTCTAGAAAGGTCTTAGTATCAAAAACTCAAACTGAAGAAGAATAATTAAACAACAAAGATTTGAAATAAATTGCAGGAATAGAAATCCTAAATTGTTACAACATTCCCCACAATGCTTGAAATGTAAATATTACAACATTCACATCCTTACATACATCCCTCAAATGAATAATCAAAGATATGAAAATAAATCACACAACAAAAAAATACAAGGGATTATAGTGGTTCACTTGTGTGTACACCAACTGTTAATAAATAGCCACACAACTACTCTACTCTTAATATCCTCACACAGTGGATATTAGCGTTCACTATTAAAAATAGGTTTTCTAGGTTCACCTAAAAACCTTCACGATTGTGTCTTTCTCTGTGGGCTTACACAATGAAAAAAAAACCCACTTCTGAGTTTTCCTGGCTCTCCTTAGATAACCAACACAATGAGATTTTTTTGCCAAATCTCAAAAGTAAACCAAATGACAGTAAATTACATAAACGTAAAATACCTTAATTTCTCCTTCATTGTAGTAGCCCAGAAGAACCAAGTCAGAGAGGAGATTTGAATGTCCAAGTTCAATGTCCAATACTCATTTGACAATGGTTCTAAGTTCTAATTGATTTTAAATTAAACCAGATGGGATAGCTTTAATTGATTTTGATTCTAGAGAAAGGAAAATAAAACTTCCTCTTTTCAGATTAGATTGGAATACAAGAAACAAAATCAATTCAAAAAAGCTAAAGAAAGAGAATATTAAATATGCACACTTAGCTTAAATGAAGCACAGACTTATCTCTCAGAAGACCGAATTAGATTAGCGTGAATTGTATTAATTATTTTGAGTTTCGTGCTCTATTTATAGGTGAGAAAATCGCATCTTCGACTGGTCGTATGAGTAACGGATATTTGAAATTTTGAGTGTGATAAAATAAAACGGTTTCACAACTGGTCATAGGTCAGCTACGACTGGTCAAAGGTCCCCTTCAACTGGTCGAAGGTCTCCCACGACTAGTCGAAGCTATTCGAATTTCAACGCTGTAGTTTGAGTTGTAGGTCTACAACTGGTTGAAGAAGTAGTTGACACTATTCATACGACTAGTCGAATAGTCTCCAGGACTGGTCGAAGCTGAAATAGTAGTAAAGACCGCTTGAGTTGAAGTAGAAATATGCCAATATGTCCTAGAGCGGGGTGAATAGGACTATTTAAAGTTTTACAATGTATTTAAAAATCTTATTATACTAATCCTATCAGATATACAATTATCAGGATTACTCAAATGTAACTCTACTGGCTTCCAAGCCTAGTAGAGGGTCCAATCACAAACTATTCAAAAGATAGCAATATAAAACTTAGTTCATGCTGGATATGACTGTGTATGTGTGTGAGGTATCATCTCAAACATTCAGATATTGAAATAGTAAAGCAAATCACACAAACAAAGAAATCGCAAACACAATCTTTTTTATAGTGGTTCGACTACTTGTCTACTCCACTCCTGGCTGCAGCACTCAACCCTTGAGTGTACCGAATTTCACTAAGGAGGTTTCCCAGGGTTCACCTCAAACCTAAGATTTTAAATCAGGTTCACCTTCAACCTTTACATAGAGGTTTCTGCTTGGTTCACCTCTAACCCTGGAGTTTTGCTGGTGCACTCCTAACCAGATGTTTATGCCCACACAGAGCAAGGGTCCACACAACGCACTTGGATGTTTATGCTCTCCACAAAGCAAGGGTCCACACAACGCACCCACCGTGTACAGTCCCGCCAGAGGCCTCCTTTGAGGACTTCAAATGGTGAGCAACACTTAAGACCCAAACTTAGAAAGGAATGTTCACAAGTGTCCTCTGGACTCTAGGTACTTACAGATAAGTTGATGAGTCCTTTTTAGTGCAGTGATGAAGATCACTTTCTTTTTGATGAAGAGTCTTCAACTCCCTAGATCCGCAACACAAAAGATGTACCAGTACTAGGCTTTAGGTCGGGTCAAGGTTAGGACGAAAATCCACTCTCTTGGAATTTTTCTATAAGGAACATAGAGTGATTCCCATCATGTATTCATTCAAGGCATCCCAGCGTAATGATATGCTATTAAGATAGTTGTTGGAGGATCCTTGAATGCGAAAGTTCATTTCCCAATCCACTCTATTGAATATCAATGGTAAGAGTGGATTGGAAGATGAACTCCCGTGAGAGAAAGGGCTTTGGGTATATGATCTGAGGGTAAGACACACAAAAGCACTCTCTTCTTTCTCTACCAGAAAAAAGGACAAGTATCTCTTTATATAGGCAAAAGATTCTAAGGGATATAAAACAGTCGTATTTATGACAGAGTTCGATATCATCGAGCATGGTCGATATCATCGAGCGTATACTCTCGATGGGATCGACTGTCCGCTTGTTAACATAAACTCAAATGTCATTCACTTTCGAAACCTTTCGCCAGCTGGTCGATGGGATCGATACTGGTATTGATGTTATAGAATTTTGAACTCCAATACCATCAATACTGAGATCGATTTATCGACATTTGAAGAATGAGAGAGACTAGCCGAAATATTTCTAGTTTTATAGGATATGATTGAGGGTCAAACGATGTCATCAAAATTTGAATGTCGATGATATCGAGACCTTGTCAATAGGATCGATAAATCGTATAGATTTTCCTATAAGCACGTTGGACAGTTAGTGCCCAGACTCGATCCTATCGACCAGGACTCGATACTATTGATATAAGAATATCGATTTCCTCAAGTGGCCCCTGATCAACTTTTTAGAACATTCTGAAATATTTGTTGGAGGAAACACGTGCCCACTGTCGATATAAACGAATGACTGCCGATATGATCGATGTTTAAATTTAGATTGAATCGGAACAGACATCGATATATCGACGCTTATAGTAGATTTCTTTAGAAAAATAGGGGCGCCGAAAAACTGCCTATCGATATTATTGATCCACTTTCGATGGGCTCGATATTTGAATATCGATGATATCGATTGAAACTTCAATATATTGATAAATCGTCCAGATGAATGTGTCGTTGCTGGACGCTTTTTGTCCTCACTCGATTGTATCGATTGAGATGCCGGGGACATCGACAGAACAGGTCAATCATATCGAAATGTGAATCGATACAATCGGCAGGGTAAGAAAACTTGAAGATTTTCCTATTTGGTATAAAGTTTTCTTACAATAAAATCCTAAGGTGTTCTACTTAGTTTTAGGGGTTTTGATCACCTGGTGTTTTGGAACATGGGATGTGAGACTATGATTTACCTATGACAAGCTTCCACACATCTAGTTGCGGTAGACACTTGAATTGATCTTCCTGTTAGGCGCTGTTGTTCGACTGACTCAACTTACACCGTAATTGACAAACAAGAGCACTAGTAGGTGCACTTACAATCTCCCCCTTTGTCAATTACGTGACAAAATATCCAAAACACCCTAGGAAAATATCTAGACAGATACATCCTAAATTGTGTGTACATGTGATTACACAATTTCATAAATTCTAACACTTTCATGTACACAACCACAATTTACTCCCTTTTACTGTAAAAATCCCTTTCTTGGTGCAACTGCTCCCCCTTACACCTACAACATATAAGAGTACAAATATCCAATTTTCTGCATGGGGTGTTTTTAATTGTTCTCCCCCTTTTTGTCAGTCATTGGTAAAGGCTAACAAGTGATATTGACTGAAGATTTGAAGCATATGGGAGAACCACAGTCAGATAGATGTATATAGATATTCAACAGTGATAAGCATAAATAAATGAAGGCAGGAAGCAAATAGATGAAGCAATCAGCATAGTCATTGTATAAGTAAGAAGCATAAAGTCTTACATATGAAAATGGCAACAAAATAAGAATTGAATTCAGCGATATCAGCAAAAAGTTTCATTATCCAGAAACATCTATCCCAAAAGAAATATATACTGCCCCAGACAACAGTATTATAATCATCAGACAGAGATATTGGCCCCATGTAGGGATACCCAAAACAAGTAAACAGAGATGGATGCAAAATCAGGTATTTATGACTAGACATACAACTCTACCAAAACTGTCTCCTTTTTAACACATAAAAGGCCCGTCAGTCGTTAGTAGCTCAAGAATCTGCTGCACGGAATGTTGGAGAGTTTCCATCCTATTTTCTATTCTTGATAGTCGTTGTTTGTAGTGTTGAAGATGCTCATCAATTCCAGTGAGATTGTTTAAAAATTGGCACTCAAGCACATGACACTGACGATTTGTGACAAAAACAGGACTATACTCAGGAGTTCGATTGGATCCCCAAAGATTTTCCTCATTTAGCATGGGACCACTATCTTCAATATGTGGAGGGATCTTAGTATCCGATGAGACAGAGGCATACACTTGTTGCGCTACATTATGGTCGAACCATACTTCAGAATATACCTTATCAGTTATTTTTGGCAGACCTACCCAGTGTGCGATTTTACAGATAAGAGACGAAAAAGGCAGAATTTCAAGATGATCACTTCTGACTACTTTAATTAGTTGATCTAGTATGAGAGTTGGTAGACTTACAGGAACCTCTTGATAGACATCATACATGATATTAATCACATGGGGACTCAGGTATGTGTCATTGACATCACATGTGTATACATTCGTACTGAAAATACTGTGAAGGAGACGAAACACGATTCCTAGATGTTTAACTGGAAGGATATTGTTATCATTTCTCGGAATAGTCATACCTTGGCACAGTGCTCGAGTAATTTCTCCTCAATTACCCAATTCATTTAGATTTCTGCTAGTGACAAGGATTTACATCACCTCAATGTTTAGAACATGACCAAGGACTGTTGGAGTAATTTGCTTGGTGTGTTGCATGAATTCTGGACGCATACATGGTGGATAATCTTGAACAACATGACAATAGTTAAAGAATTGTTAGATTATTTCAAATTGATATGGACCACCCATAGCAAGCATATTCTTTCACCCAATAGATTCCATCATGAGATCCACCCCATAAGGCTTGATAGCACTAGGGAGAATGGTGCGGTCGACAATCGTAACTTGTTCCCAATCGGATTGATTTTGAGGTGGTCTAACATTTTTCCCTTTCTTAGTCTTGAAAGATTTTGCTAAGAGAGCCTTACCTTTTCCTTTGTCCATCTTTCTAGCTTCATTTAGATGCTGAGATTTTTTCATCAGGAATCCGAGTAAACAATCAAGGAAACTGATCAAGGCAGCGAGACTGTATTGGCTCAAATAAGTAAACTTTTTCGCTCAACAACCTTTTATTGAGCACCATCTGTCGATCATATTGACCATTTTCTTGATGATATCGAGAAGTTGTTGATTAATTCTATCGATTCTGTCTCCGATGTCATCAATGATCATACGGCTTTTCGCATTTTGAAGGGCCATCGATTGTATCAATCCTTTTTTGATGTAATCAGGAAGTCATATTCAAGGTGAATGATTTTCTGGTTTCAAAATTCAGATGATTTTTCAAGCATACTCTTAGGATTTCTAAGAGATAATGTTATGCTTAGAAAAATAATATATAATCTCTATATATACACAAAAGTATAAACATTTGACTGTTTATATACAAAAGAAGGTCTGAAACCTTAGGTAATTCATTTAGAGCTCAGCAAAATCACATCCTTTCAGCCATTATCTAGATCTAGATGCATAATCTAGATAAGTATTTCTAGGCCCAGTCCTTCTAGGCATCAGTCTGTTCTTTGCTTTTCCAAAACCTAATCCCTTCTTGTGCTTACCATATTTTCCCATGCCTAACATTTTTTCTAATTTCTCACCACTTCGGAAAATTTTACAGTTTAGCTTTGCCATTTTTCTGGATTCTTCTAGATCAAACAGGAGTGTATGATTTTCATTTTAAAGGAGCATATTTTTATACTTGAGTTGCTCGACCTATTTGTTTAGTTTTTCAAGTTCATATTTAAGAAAGGAATTAATTCTCTTAAGTCTATCATTATTTGAGTGATGTTGTTGCAGATCATTGATTAGATGTGTATTAATTTTTAAGGTTTTATCCAAATCTGTTTGCAACAATTTCTTCTTGCTTTCAGATATTCCAAGTCGTTTAATCACTTTGATGTTATGAATATAGAGTTGATTATAAGCATCTTGCAGTTTATTGTAACGTCTCGAAAAAATCCGTACAGAGACCCGAGTGCCACCTCAGGCAGAAATCACTTAGGATTAATTCCTTTAGAAATTAAGCGTAAGTTAACTAGCGCTATGTTAGATTAGCTGTGAAATTAGTATTGTGCACTTTAAATACGTTCTGCAAGACCTAAAACTTGTAGAATCGTTAACACTATAACATCCTTAAACCTAAGATCAAACTCTAAACCCGTTTACTCTCATGAACCCTTTAAAACTTTGTAATGGATTCTGACCGCACGTGGCAATGAACTTAGACCATTATGACCGCTTAGTTGCACTTGATAATCTTTTCAAAAATCAAGCCCAACTGATGTCCTGACACTATTTTACTGAGTTCGGAGTGAAGAGAGTGAGAAAAGGAAAAGATTTAGAAAATTAATTCCATTTTTATGAAATCTGGCATGTGTCATTTGCGGGTTATTTTTAAGCGTTCTGACCGTCAGAATTTAACCAAATTTCGCCCTCAGATCAGGAAAATTGGCCCTTTTATGTCATGAAACTTGTAGTCCTAATTTAGGTTCGGTAACTGTTGAATTGAAACTAGTCTGCCACGGACGATCTGGAAATCTGATCGGACTGAAAACTTAACTAATTAAAGATCCGATGCTAGTAAGCTTAAGTCCGACCGCAATTGATAACAGGACCTCTAGAAATGTTCGTTTGGATCAGAAAAGACCCGATTTGGTTATAACCCAAGTATACCTTAGTTTAAAGTCTAAATAGGTGAGTTTCTAACCTATTTAAGGACCTTAAACCCTCTCACATCCCTCTCATACGAATTTTCAAGAAACCTTAGGAAAGAGAAGAGAGAAAAGAGAGAGATTGTGTGAGAGTTGTGAGGGAAAGTTCTTGTCACTCGATCTTGCTACTACACGTGGTTAGCCATCGTGTTCTAATCACTCTTCCGGTGATTCTGACTTCATTCTAGGTAAGAAAACCCTAACCTTAACCTGTTTTAGGAATTCTATCGATACAAGTAGCGAAGTAGCTGACTTATCTTGTGATATAGGTCATCATATCGACGTTGACGAAGCATAGAGTTTCTATTCGATTCGTTACGCTTCTACGGCGTAAGGTGAGGATTTTAGAGGCTTAGGTTATTTGTTCTCAAACCTTTCAATGCCGTTTAATAGTATATTAGTGACAAGGATGTTGTTTGACATGTAGAACATCCTGTCTGTTTTTCATTTCGAATACGTACGAAGAATATGAGATTTAGGGTATTTTAGGTATTTGTAGGAAATACTGTATACATACGTATTTTGCTAATATGATTGCCATGTGTATTTGTCGCGTACCTATGCTAGTTATGCGTGTATGATCAGTTCAGCGAAGAGATTTGTTCTAATGCACATCATTGGCCGACATACGCTATGTAGGCTAATGTGTGTAGATTAACTGTTTGTATAAAGTTTTGTATAAGTAAGTATTGAGTAAATGTTGTTGTATTTTAGCGTTGAGATTGGATTCTCAACTAATATGTTGATGTACGTGATTTCCTCCATGTTTGTTATATTAAATTGATTTCCCTATATATATGAAATGCTTGCGTTTGGTTGAATTGCTTATATTGTATGTTTTAACATGTTGCTAGCATGCTTGGATTATTTGTATTTCATTTCTGTGACTCTCAAATGATCATTGAATTAAATTATAAGTGTTTGGGGCTATACTCTAGTCCAGGCAGTCGGTAATAGATTTAAATTCGTGGTTGGCTTCTATTCGCCACGAAGGATGCGTCGACGAACCCGAGTCGTACTTTGGTTGACGGTAGTGGTTAGGTCACACGAGGTGCTTATGCACTTTATGTCGTTCAGCTTGAGGTGCGCTCGTAGTAGTCGAGCCCGTCAAGTAACCCGACTGACCATTATATGTTCACCTTGTATTGGTCATAACTGCTTGAAGTTAGGATACTGAACTTACCAGTGATAACCCTGATAACCATGGTACCTTGATCTATTAAGACTCATGAGCTGGACATGGCAGTATGGGACACCGTGGTCGAGCTGTCGGCCTACGCTGTGGCGACGAGCCTCCCCGTAGTGACCAGTGACTACTTCAGACTTGTGAGCCGATTGTGGTGGTATGGGACACTACATTCAAGCTGTCGGCCTACTCTGATTGGTGATGAGCCCTTTGTAGTGACCTTGAGCGTATTCTGAGTCTACGTGAGGCGACGACCTTTCTGTAGCAACAAGAGTACAGGCTAGGCCTGTATTGATAAGGTGATGGGGGAGCGGTGCAACGAGTGCGAGCAACAGCCCTGACAACCCTTGCAGTGACCTAGAAATATATCATCGTATGAGACTACTAGGAGTGATGACCCTAGATAGGATCTGTGTTGGGAATGATATAAGGGAAGTACCTTAGTTTCCCAATCCTGCTGTATGAAAGGACTAATAACAACTCAGTAATCATATTCATATCGCACTACATGTGCGTGGAAGATGTGGAGCACTGAGGGAAGAAAGCATGCCGTGGACGTAAGATGGTGTCGCATGAGGGAGTATGTCGGTGAGGGCATTTATCATTACTGCATCTCATCCTTGCATTAATAACAATATCTAGGAATGTCTGATTGTTTACTTTACTATTATCACGTGATTGATTTGATAACATGCTAATCTTTGCTCTATGATTCCACTGAGTTGATCGCTCACTCCTACATTACAGGACGGTGTTTGCAACACCTACCAGACTCTGTCTTAGATGCAGATAGCGAGGCGATTCAGGAGCTGGAGCCAGACTACTACGAGGACCTGGACGAGTTCTCGTACATGTAGTTTTCTGACGGCTTCGCATAGGTGGCCTGGATCAGCGGGATTTTGCTAGTTGGACTATCGCATGACATTTGATTTTTAGTTTGGTATATGTATATATGACTCTGTAAGTGCTCTGATTTCATATCTCTTTAGTTGTCAAATTTTATGGTGCCAAAACCTATTTCTATGTCTTGTATATCTTTTGTTTTATGTTTGAAGACTAGTCATTGCAATCAACATCGCATTTCAAGTCAAGATCTTAAAAGAAGAAAGTTTTCAAGTCTTGGATGAAGAAATCAAGAATAGAAGTATTCAAGGTTGCATGTTCAAGGTTTGATCAAGTTCAAGTTTACTAGAAGATTTTGTCAAGTTAAGATCAAGCTTATGAAGGCCTACTACAAGTTTTGAATATTCACAAGCTTCTCTTAAGGGTCATCTGAGTGTACAGACTTTCATTGTCCATCTCACTTTTAAGGTTTGTTTGACCTTAGATTGACCTTAGGATGGGCTTTATTGTAAGTCATTCCGGATACATAACTCATATATCTTTATATGCTTGTTTGGAGTGTTCTAAGACCAGTCCTAGGGACTTCAAGACCAGTCTTAGTTTTGCTACGACCAGTCTTAGGTTTTTCAGGACCAGTCCTAGGTAGTTGAAGATTTTTGGATCTTTCTATCTGTCCTACAACCAGTCCTTTGAGTTCTACGACTCATCCTTCGACCGGTCGTAGACCTACGACTCAAACTCTAGCAACCATTTTTGGGGTCCTACGACCGGTCGTAGACCACCCTCGACCGGTCGTGGAACTGAAAATCAAATCCCGCGGAAATCTTTCGAAAATTTTCGGAGCTACGACCAGTCCTAGGATCCTACGACCAGTCGTAGATGAAATTTTTCAGTCTATAAACTGAGCACGAACTTCAGAGTTTTAGTACTTCAAATCAATTCTATTCAAGCATTCTTTAGGCTATTCTCTGAGATAAGTTTGTGTTTATTTTAAGCTACTTTGTGCTTATTTAATATTCATTTTGCTAGCTTATTCTTATTTGATTTTGATCTACATTCCAATCTTATTAGAAAAGGGAAATTTCTGTTATTCCTTCTTCTGGATTCAAAATTAAATAGATCTAGCCCGTTTGATCTAAAATCAATTAGACTTAGAACCATTCTTAAAGTGAGTATTGTACTTTGAACGTCGAATCGAACTTCTACTCCGATTGGTTCTACCGGGCTTCATCAAAAGGTGATTCAGGTATTTTACATGTTTTATAATTTACTTTCTCTGGTTTTTATTTAAGATTCGTCAGAAAAATCTCATTGTATTGGTTATCTGAGGAGAGCCAAAAAACTCAGATTGTGGGGTTTTTGGATTGTTTAAGCCCGAGATCAAAGACACAATTGTGAAGGTTTTAGGTGAACCTGTGAAACCTATTTTGATAGTGCATGCTAATATCCCCTGTGTGAGGATATTAGGAGTGGAGTAGCAATCTGTGTGGCTGTTGGATAATAGTTGGTGTACACACAGGCGAACCACTATATATCGTTGTGTTGTGGATGTGCTTTATTCTTTCATTCTTTTATTCATTCTGTTTTGTGGAGAGTGTTTGTGGATGAATGTTGTAATCACTTCAAGCAAGTGTGGATGTATGTTGCAATAACTTAGGATTTATTTTTCGCAAGTTATTTTGATTTCATTGCTTATTATTCCTCTTTGGTTTGTGATACAAGGACGTTCTAGAAATAAGGTTGTCCTACCTTAAACCTCTGGTTTTTGGTGTAAGGTTGTCCTTAGAACTGATAAAGTATCAATCTCTTTATCTTAGGCTATTGTGATTGTTTTATATTCAACATTGTGCTTTAAATCTTTTATTATTCCGTTGTTACTATTTTTATTTGGCATTGCCCTATTCACCCCCCTCTAAGGCATATAGCTAGGCCCTTTCAAGTGGTATCAGAGCCATAATAGCTTGTGCTTATTGTTTATTTATTGGATTTATTTCCTGAGCTAATGATCTAAGCTATATTAAGATGTCAAATTTTGATAGCCTATCAGTCACTAGGCCACCACCCTTTAATGGCACAAATTATGCCTATTGGAAAGCCAGGATGAGGATCTTCCTCAAATCCTTGGATGAAAGTGTGTGGCTGGCCACAGTGAATGAATGGAACCCTCCTATCACTGAAGTTGCTAATGACGATGGTTCAAAAACTATGAAAATAACGGCTTATTCTCTTTGGACCACACTTTAGAAAAGTGAAAGTAGTGCTAATGCAAAAGCACTAAATGCAATTACTTGTGCATTATCACTAGATGAATTCAAAAGAATTATCTCTTGTGAAAATGCAAAACAAGCATGGGATATATTAGAAATGACACACGAGGGTACATCTATTGTCAAGAAATCTAAAGTTCAACTCCTCACAACTAAATTTGAAGGAGGAGAATGAGATGTTTATGGACTTCTACACTAGATTGAATGACATTGTGAACTCTATGTGGGGTCTTGGTGCCTGAAAGTAAAGTGTGCGTAAAAATACTACGTTCACTTCCTGAACGGTTCAATTCTAAAGTGACCACGATTCAGGAACTTCGTGATACAGATACCATGAGGGTTGAGGAATTAGTTGGTTCACTTCAAACCTATGAGTTATCCTTTAAGGCTCCTAAAGGAAAATCAATAGCTCTCAAATCATCTAAAAATATTTCTCAAGAGAGCACTTTGGATTCAGAAAATACCGAAGATGATATGGCACTTTTAGCAAAAAGATTTTACAAAATTTTCAAAAATAAGAAAAAGGTTGATTTTCAAAAATCAAATGATAAGAGACGATCTAAACCTAGAACTCGTAAATCCTTGAAAGATAGTCAATGTTACAATTGTCAAGAGTATGGGCACTTATCTAACAAATGTCTTAAAAAGGACAAATTAAAAATGAAAAGCATGATGGCTACTTGGGATGAATCATCTGATTCTGAATCCTCTTCTAAATCAGAAGATTCTGAAACCGAGTCGGGCGATGGTGTTAAAGCCCTTATGACTCTAGCCAAGATCACCTATTTAGATCATGATGATACATCTAGTGAAGAAAATCTAAATAGTGATTGCGATAATGAAGATGATCTTCAAGATGCTTATAATGCCCTTTATAAAGAGAGTTGTAAAATTGCTGTCAAGCTTAAATTACAAAAAGAAAAATTTTCTAAGCTTAAGGAAGATTATGAGTCTCTTGTCTTAGAAAAATCTCATATTTCTAATTCTTTTGAAAAAACCAAAAATGATTTAGATTTCAAAACCTCTCAAATTGAAGATTTGAAATTCGAAAAAGAGAAACTTAAAAATGAGGTAGCTTCTCTTCTGAGTTTGAAAGACACATGGAGATATGCCCAAGGAGATCCAAAATTGAAAAAATTATTGTCCGGATTAAGAAAATGTGGCGATCGATCTGGGTTGGGCTATGATAAAAATACATCTCCTAAATAAAAGAACATTGCTCCTAGATTTGTTAAAGGAGAGTCTTCGACCTCAAAAGAAAAGAATACCTATCAAGGTTTTTTCAAAAATTCTAGGTCTTTCCAAAAACCTAAAAGAATACCTGTCAACTTTAATTTTCAAAACCAAAATCAATTAGCTGAAAAAATTATTGATCTTCTCAAGGAGTTATTAAAGTTGAACTCTATAGGTCGTTCCTACGACAATAGACAGAAAAAGACCATTTATACTCCTAAACCCAAAACAGTTATAAAATGGGTTCCTAAAGTTGCCAGCTTGGTTGCCCACACTGCTTTCAAAGCAACAAGCCATTCAAAGTGGTACCTAGATAGTGGTTGCTCCATGCATATGATAGGTGACAAAGCTTTATTCACCGATCTTAAAGATATGACTGACGGGTCAGTCACATTTGGTGATGGAAGCAATTACAAGATTATTGGCCAAGATACGGTTCAACTTTATAACCTTCCCTTATTTAAGAATGTCTTATATGTTGAGGGTTTACAACACAACCTATTAAGCATTTCTCAGATATGTGATAATAACCATAGTGTAAAGTTTTCTAATCAAGGTTGTGAGATAGTTAATAAAAGGGGTTCTGTTATATTAACTGGTCGCAGAACTTCTGAAAACTACTACATCATTAGTGATGCTAGCTCATCTACTCAATCATGTTACATGGTCCATACCGATGAGACTGAATTATGGCATAAACGTCTTAGACATGTACACTATCGGAACTTATTTAGATTGAGCAAAAGAGAACTAATTAGAAGTCTACCCAAATTGCAAAAAGTAGATAAAATATGTGGTGAATGCCAGTTGGGCAAACAAATGAGGAGTTCTCACAAGAAAGTGAACTCTAACAGCACATCTAGACCACTCAAGCTTCTCCATGTGGATCTTATTGGACCAACCAGATCAGAAAGTCGAGGAGGTAAAAAATATATCTTGGTTATCGTAGATGACTATACCAGATTCACTTGGGTATCATTCTTAAAAGACAAAATTGAAACCCTGGATGAAGTAAAAAAGGTCATCAAACGAATTCAAAATGAGAAAAGTTCTCATGTTAGCAAGATCCATAGTGATCATGGATCTGAATTCGAAAATAGTAGTTTTGAGAAATTCTGTAGCGATCAGGGAATATCACATGAATTCTCAGCGCCCAAAACACCGCAACAAAATGGTATAGTTGAAAGGAAAAATAGAGTGCCTAAGGAAATGGCTAATGTTATGTTAAATAGTTAGAAGCTCTCTAAAAATCTTTGGGTTGAAGCAGTTAATACCGCATGCTATATTATTAATCGGGTTTATATTAGTAAATCTGATAATGAGACTGCTTATAAATTATGGTTTGAAAAGAAACCTACTGTCAAATACTTTTGGATTTTTGGCAGCAAGTGTTATATTTTACGGGATCGTGAAAATTTGGATAAGTTTGATACGAAGAGTGACGAAGGAATTTTTCTTGGTTATTCTTTGAACAGTCGAGCTTATAGGGTTCTAAATAAGAGAACTGGTGTGATTTAAGAGTCCATCAATGTGGTCATTGATGATCATTTGAATACACCAGCCACAAGTTCAGATGATGATGAAGCTATTATTATTGACAATCTAGATATCTCATCAAGTCAAAAAGAATCTGAACCAAGGACTGTTAAAGATCATCCAACCAATCAAATTCTTGGAAATCCTCTCACTGGAGTTTGTACTCGCAAAAAACTTGAGAACATATGTAATTATGTTTGTTTTACATCCCAAATAGAACCGATCAACGTAAAAGAAGCACTTTCTGACGAAAATTGGATAGTTGCTATGCAGGATGAGCTTAATCAATTTGTTCGTAATGATGTCTGGTATCTTGTTCCTAGACCTAAAGATAAAAACATTATTAGAACAAAGTGGATCTTTAAAAATAAGTCTGATGAACTCAAAAATATTATACGAAAGAAGGGTAGATTGGTTGTACAAGGGTACACTCAGATTGAAGGCATAGATTATGATGAAACCTTTACTCCAGTCGCTCCCCTTGAATCAATCAGACTTTTTATTTCCATCGCATGTTTTAGAAAATTTAAAATTTATCAGATGGATGTAAAGAGTGCCTTCTTTAATGGCGATTTACATGAAGAAGTGTATGTTGAACAACCTTCAGGGTTTGAAGACCCTAAGTTATTTGACCATGTATTTCGTCTCAAAAAGGCTCTCTATGGCCTAAAACAAGCACCCAGGGCATGGTATGAAAAATTGACTAAATTCTTACTTAGTCATAGCTTTCAAGTAGGTAGTGTCGATAAGATGCTTTTTGTTAAAAAGAATAACAATGATATTTTGATGGTTCAAATATATGTTGATGATATTATTTATTGATCTACTTATTCTAACATGTCTACTGAGTTTGCAGAGTTAATGAAATCAAGGTTCGAAATGAGCATGGTTGGCGAACTTAACTATTTCCTAGGGTTGCAAGTAAAACAATAACTTGATGGAATTTTTATTTCTCAAACCAAATATGCTACAAACTTGGTTAAAAGGTTTGGATTTGAGAATGGTAAGAACTTTGATACTCCTATGAGTACAACATTAAGACTCTCAAAAGACTCTACAGGTAAAGATATAGATCCTAAACTATATCGCAGTATGATTGGTAGTTTGTTATATCTTACTGCTAGTAGACCTGATATCACATTCAGTGTTGGTATTTGTGCGAGATATCAGTCTAATCCTAAGGAATCACATCTTACTGCTGTTAAATGGATTATTAGGTATGTCGCAAGTTCTATAAATTTGGGACTTTGGTATCCTTTTGATACTAATGTTCAATTAGCCAGGTATTCAGATGCTGATTGGGCCAGAAATATCGATGATAGAAAATCAACCAGTGGTGGTTGTTTTTACATTGGAAATTGATTAGTTTCTTGATTTAGCAAGAAGCAAAGCTCAATATCGCTCTCTACTGCTGAGGCTGAATATATTGCAGCTGGATATGCATGTACTCAACTAGTTTGGATGAAACGCATGCTTAGCGATTATGGAATTAATCAAGATTCAATGATTTTATATTGTGATAATTCCGGTGCTATAAACATTTCCAAAAATCTAATCCAGCATTCACGTACTAAGCATATTGACATTAGGTATCATTACATTCGTAAGTTGGTTGAAGAAAAAGTTATTTCATTAGAATATATACCAACCGAAACTCAATTTGCTGATAAATTTACTAAACCGCTCGACAAAAGCAGGTTTAATAAATTAAAATTTAATCTTGGTAAGTGCATTTTACATTGAATATTCTTTCTTGCATGTATCATAGTGTATTATATTTCACATTATAATTGTTTAAATTTCAAATTTTTTCATTTAAAAATGCATTTTGGTCGATGCTCGACCGGTCGTGGTTGTACACGACCAGTCGTGGTTTGACCGGTCGTGGATCTCGTGAACATCATATAATTTGGGAAAAATCTCCTTCTTCTTCATTTTCACACCTACCTACGACGAGTCGTGGCTCAACCAGTCATAGGATTTCTAGTTTTTCTTCAAAGTAAGTCCTATTTCATCATTTTTCTTAAAGATTCATGATCTCTATGCTTTGATTTGTTCATAGTATAGTTTGATTTCATCTCTTGTTGAGTTTTTTAAGGGTTTGCTCTCTATTTGCTGATCTAGAGAAAACCCATCTTTCATTTATGCATCTTGCTTGTTCTTTATATATCTTTTTAAATATGGATGCTGGAGGGAAAAAGAAAATATCCCATGGTCCATCTTCATCCAGATCTGGACCAATAACTAAACGGCATCTTCGGTCACCCGAAGATGATACTCAAGATGTACGGGATTTGCGTACCCGTAACATTATCATTGAGCATACAGCTGATCTAAATCACATTGCTCCATATGGTGTCATTCCCCTTCTTGAATCTGTAAGTTAGACTAACATTTTGCTTTGGGGTGGGTCTGCATACCAGTCCATTGCTCAATCAATGGTAGCATGCATTTCAGATTTTTCCCTTGATAATTTAATATTTTCAATTGATATAAGAGAAGGGAAATTTGAAGTTGACCGTCATTTAATATCAGGTATTATGGATATACCTGTTAATGATAAAGGAATACCGATTCATACTTTATACGACAAACCTTCAGAATCGGAAAAATGCATGTTAACCAGAGATTTATGAAAAATTGATGTGCATTGGACTCATAAAGGGAATGCGCTCCCTGCAAAGTATCTGTTACCCAAATACAGAATATTATATCGTTTCTTCATTTTAAATGTATATCCTCGGTCCGGTAATAAAACTGAGTTAACTTCTTTCATGGTTCGTGTGTTGCATTCTATTGCTTCTGGAATCAAGGTCTGTCTTCCTTCTTTGATTTGTCATTCCATTATACAATTTCGTTTCCATCCAGGTCATAGTGATATTCCATTCGGTTATCTTATGAATGTTTTAGCCACTCACATGCTTGTCGATAAACCTGTTAATGAGGCACCAATTCTTCATCTCATTTTCAACAATGCCAATCTTACTAAGATGAAATTGGATCTGCTCCCTAGCCAATTTGATGAAGCTGGTGTTAGTGGTGTTGGTGGTGATGGTGGTGATGCTAAAAACGAAGAGGAAGCTGGTGATCTTCCACAACAAGATGTTAATATGGATGACTTATTTGATGACATAGAAACTAATTCACCTAATGATCCAGATTATGATCCTTCTGGTTTTGATGCACGCCTTCGTGTATTGGAGAAAAAACTTGATAATATGAATATAGCCCATGACATGAGATTTAAGTACATGCAAAAATATCTTCGTCGCATAAATAAGGGCTTACACCAGATTGATCCATCTATTTCCGCTCCCTCCTCTGGATCAGATTAAGTGAATTATCTTCTGAATAGTATAACATTTCTTTTACTCTGGATATGTATTATGGATTCTGGTTTCATAACATTTTGGATATTGTACTTTGTGGTATGGATTATGACTTGACACTTCAGATTTATTTTATGTCCTTTCATATCACCTTCTCATTATTTGCTCTCTATACTCTCCTTTATATTGTTCCTTTCCCTTGTCATTTTGTGATAAAAAGGGGGAGTAGTAAGCATTACTAAAAGGGGAGTAATACGGATAGGGAGAGTAAATTTGTTTGTATTGATTGAGAAGGATATGTGGAATGATGGATATGTGGATTGAATTTTAAGGCTTTCATGTTATGTATTGATTATACGTGCAATACTCGTATTACTCAGGGGGAGTAGAGTATTTTGTGATTTCATGATTTATCATTCCTTATTATCTTTGATGCTATGTGTTTTGTCACAATTTGAAAAAGGGGGAGATTGTAAGTGCTATGATTTCATATCTCTTTAGTTGTCAAATTTTATGGTGTCAAAACCTATTTCTATATCTTGTATATCTTGTGTTTTATGTTAGAAGACTAGTCATTGCAATCAACATCGTATTTCAAGTCAAGAACTTAAAAGAAGAAAGTTTTCAAGTCTTGGATGAAGAGATCAAGAATAAAAGTATTCAAGGTTGCATGTTCAAGGTTTGATCAAGTTCAAGTTTACTAGAAGATTTTGTCAAGTCAAGATCAAGCTTATGAAGGCCTACTACAAGTTTTGAATATTCACAAGCTTCTCTTAAGGGTTATCTGAGTGTACAAACTTTTAATGTCTATCTCACTTTTAAGGTTTGTTTGACCTTAGATTGACCTTAGGATGGGCTTTATTGTAGGTCATTCCGGATACATAACTCCTATATCTTTATATGCTTGTTTGGAGTATTCTAAGACCAGTCTTAGGGACTTCAAGACCAGTCTTAGCTTTGCTACGACCAGTCTTAGGTTTTTCAGGACCAGCCCTAAGTAGTTAAAGATTTTTGGATCTTTCTAGCTGTCCTACGACCAGTCCTGGACATCCTACGACCAGTCCTGGACATCCTACGACTAGTCCTGTGAGTTCTAGGACTCATCCTTCGATCGGTCGTAGACCTATGACTCAAACTCTAGCAACCATTTTTTAGGTCTTACAACCGGTCGTAGGTGTCTCACGACCAGTCCTAGGTGGCCCACGACCGGTCGTAGACCACCCTCAACCGGTCGTGGAACTGAAAATCAAATCCCGCGAAAATCTTTTGAAAATCTTTGGAGCTACGACCAGTCCTAGGATCCTAAGACTAGTCGTAGATGGGATTTTTCAGTATATAAATTGAGCACGAACTTCAGAGTTTCAGTACTTCAAATCAATTCTATTCAAGCATTCTTTAGGCTATTCTCTGTTATAAGTTTGTATTTATTTTAAGCTGCTTTGTGCTTATTTAATATTCATTTTGCTAGCTTATTCTTATTTGATTTTGATCTGCATTCCAATCTTATTAGAAAAGGGGAATTTCTGTTATTCCTTCTTCTGGATTCAAAATCAAATAGATCTAGCCCGTTTGATCTAAAATTAATTAGACTTAGAACCATTCTTAAAGTGAGTATTGGACTTTGAACGTCGAATCGAACTTCTACTCCGATTAGTTCTACCGGGCTTCATTAAAAGGTGATTCAGGTATTTTACATGTTTTGTAATTTACTTTCTCTGGTTTTTGTTTAAGATTCGTCAGAAAAATCTCATTGTATTGGTTATCTGAGGAGAGCCAGAAAACTCAGATTGTGGGGTTTTTGGATTGTGTAAGCCCGAGATCAAAGACACAATTGTGAAGGTTTTAGGTGAACCTGTGAAACCTATTTTGATAGTGCATGTAATATCCCCTGTGTGAGGATATTAGGAGTGGAGTAACAATCTGTGTGGCTGTTGGATAACAGTTGGTGTACACACAGGAGAACCATTATATATCGTTGTATTGTGGATGTGCTTTATTCTTTCATTCTTTTATTCATTCTATTTTGTGGAGAGTGTTTGTGGATGAATGTTGTAATCACTACAAGCAAGTGTGGATGTATATTGTAATAACTTATGATTTATTTTTCGTAAGTTATTTTGATTTCATTGCTTATTATTCCTCTTTGGTTTGTGATACAAGGACGTTCTAGAAATAAGGTTGTCCTACCTTAAACCTCTGGTTTTTGGTGTAAGGTTGTCCTTAGAACTGATAAAGTATCAATCTCTTTATCTTAGGCTATTGTGATTGTTTTATATTCAACATTGTGCTTTAAATATTTTATTATTCCGTTGTTACTATTTTTATTTGGCATTGCCCTATTCACCCCCCCTCTAGGGCATATAGCTAGGCCCTTTCAGACTTAGAGATACATTCTTACTTTAGAGATAGATCGAGATTATTTTGTTTTATAGATTGTGATATGTATATCTTCTAGTCTTCCGCTTGCGTTTTATCACTGGATCTAGAGTATGAATTGCAGTTTTGGTATAATCTCACTCATCTTAATGCACTAACTCAGACAACATTTAATCATAAGCATATTTGTTGCATAAGTGATGGTCTGAAACTCGGAAGTTGAGTTGTCACTCGACCCTCGATTTTCAGGGCATTACAAGTTGGTATCAGAGCATGATTTGGATTAAACCGGACCTGGGTTATGGTCACACGACGTATGCTGTCGCCCTTTGACTTAGGTGGGTGTGAGAAAGACATAGAAACACCATTAGGATCCTAGTTTCACCAAATGGCGAAGTTCACTCAAATCGATCATTTTAATTGAGTCCGTGTGCATCCGTGGTGGCATGAAACGACCCTGGAACACTTCTAAATCATATATTGACTGGTCTAGACCTCTATTGATCCTATCCCAGCTATTAAACATCACTAAATGTGGATGTGCAACAGTAAGTACCCGAAACGACCCGAAATGGTTTGAAACGGAGTAGTGGGCCTACCCACGCTAATCCAGAATGATCCAAGGTGGGACCCACTTGTATTTGGGGCCCTTAGGGCAGGAGGACCTCACCCAAATCGTGAGGCATCGCCGAACACCACAGTGGTCGGTGAGTACCTCGCCGGTTCAGCGAGGCCTCGCCTGTCAGCGGGCTGGTCGAGCCGGGCTGCCTGGGCCGATCACCGTTGGGGTTAAATGGGGCCCCTCCATATAGGGTTCACCCCTTAGTTTATTCGAAAACACATACCTCCTTCACAGATCAGCCCTCCAAGCTCTCCTTTCCCTCTACATTTGCTACTTTCTCTCTCCAACCTCCCTTCCAATCATCCCTTCTTTCATTTTATATTATTTCCTTTATCCCTCTTCTGTTCTCCACCATATCCAACAGTCACTTCATCCATTTTCTGTGATTGGAGTTCACAAGCTCTCATTTGAGGCTCAAAATTGTGTGAGCTTCTAACCCCTCATGTTTCTTCCTTTTTCCTTTGTAATCCCAGCCTTTTGGGGCCTGTTTCCCTCCTCTATTAGACCTAGATTCGTGGCAGCCCATTAGGTCAGCCCTTTCACTCCCCTTCATCGCTTTTCCATGGCCTTTATAGAGGTTATTTTAGCCTTTTTCTCCCTTTCCACCGTCCTCTCTCTCATGGGAAAGAGGAAGAGTGTCGCTGATGAAGCTGGGCCTAGTCACCCTTCACGTTCAAGAAAGCAAAGAGGTGGCACCCCTAGTTCAAGCGTCGCCGCTAGTCCAAGTGCCGCTCGTGAGTTACACACGAAGCGAGATTTAGATCCCCACGCTCCCATAGGGAGAGCACTGTTGGCAGACTTGACCCATGGCGTGTATGCGGATCGCAGGGTTCTTTTTAAGGCACAGGTGGATGGGCGACTCTTTAGTGAATTTCTGTTGTTCGATCGCATTGAAGCTGTCGGGTGGGGTCCACTCTTTGAAGGCCAGTCTCGTGCTAATGTGAGCACTGTCCGTGCCTTTTATACTCATATTCGGGATCCTACGCTGGAGCCACTGTAGTTCAGGATTCCCTTTGATAGAGATCGGGAAGCCACGATTGATGTTCGGTTGATAACTCGACTTCTGAACGTGCCTCTTGGTGAGGTACATCTAAGTGCTAAGAATCTGAAGAGTGTTCGTGAGCGAGATCGTCGCACCAGGTTTCTATGTGGTGGTTTAGTTGAGTGGCAGCGTAATAAGAGCCTCTTAGTGACCCACATGTCGGATGATTTTCGTCTGCTTCACCACATCTGCATGTTTAATGTTTATCCCAGTGGAGCAATCACAGTGAATGCACGCGTCTCATGGTAGATTTCCTATATCAAGTGGGCTAGGGAGGGAGCGTGTGCATGCCCTCGTTTATGCTGCGACAGATCATCCTCGTAGCGAAATCGAGAAGAACGTCTGAGTCACTTCCCTTTGGCCGGCTCATATGCAAGATTGCGCTTGAGTTTACTTACAAACTTGGGCCAGAGTTGCCTATACCGGCTCATTACATCAGCGAGGCTACTATGAACCAAATGAAGATAGGGCCTCGACAGCGTGAGGCTCAACTTGATGATGACAGCGAGGGTGAATATGATAGTGAAAAGGATGAAAGTGAGGAAGAAGGTGGGGCAGAAATAGAGGAAGAAGAAGAAGAGGAGGCTCAGGATACTGATGAGAGTCCTCCTCCTACGACTCAGGTTGCTAGGGATGCTCACATAGCCCTACTTGAGGAGAGTCAGGTTGCTTTGCGACGGGAAGTCCAAGAACTCGGGGCCGAGGTAAAACAAGAGTTGGAGGGTACCAAGGCCGTCATGAAGTGAAAGTTTGGCAAGGTGACTCGCACCTTGAAGGCCATCCTATGTTGTCAGAGTTGGAGGGTACCAAGGCCGTCATGAAGTGAAAGTTTGGCAAGGTGACTCGCACCTTGAAGGCCATCCTATGTTGTCTGCAGGATAAGGGTGCCCCTCCTCCATTGCCAGATTCGGACGAGTGATTAGATTACAAATGTTTATTAGTCGTATGTAAGTTATTTTGTGTTTTCTGTGTGTGAGCCTGAGAAGGCTTAGTAGTTGGCTTGTGTTGCAGTTGTAGGTTTGACTAGCTTAGTTTCCCATGCGCTTCCTGTCATGATGCATGTAAAGATATATCTCTTGTATTGTGACAAATTTTAATTAAATGAAATGCATGGAGTTTCTTTGATTTGTTATGTGAATGATCGTGTGGTGTGTTTGTGTTATTGCTAAAACTAACTGGGTTGCACCCTATTTTGAATATAGGGAATGCCACCTAAGGTGACAAAGAGCACGACACATCTTACGCTGGGTGAGTCGATGGATCGGGTCCCTCCCCAGAGTGATGATCATACGGACCCTGCTGTGGGTCTGATTCTTAAGACTGCACTTGAGTCTCAGCCTTCTGCAGGTCCTGCAGTCGGACCACCACCTTTCACACCGCCAGTTCTCAAGCAGTATCGTGCGTCTTCCTTGACGCAGTATATGCCTCAGCTTGCTTCACCTCCTGATAGGTTTGAGCAGTTGATGACCATGATGCACCAGCAGCATCAGCAGCTTTTGACTACTATCGCAGGGGCCTTAGCCCAGGTTGGGAGTGCTACTCCACCTGTGCCATCTACGCATCCAGGTGATGATGCTGGGACTTCGACTCAGGATGAGGGTATGGCTCATCCTGCACCATTTGCCTACCCTATGGGGAATGCTGCTGATACCAAAGGCCTACTTGAGCGATTCCAGCACTTGCGGCCTCCTACTTTTGCGGGTTCTCACAGACCCAAGGAGGCTGAGTACTGACTCGACCTCATCTCGAAGATGTTAAGGATGCTGCACTGCTTTGAGTCTGAGCTGGTTGAGTTGGCCACTTTCATGTTCGAGAGAGAGGACAACTTATGGTGGGATAGTATATTGCGGACGGTTGCAGTTGGCTACATATGGACATGGGTAGCATTCGAGTTTCATTTCCATGAGAAATACTATCCGCAAACCTACCGACACGAGAGGGAGAATGAGTTTTTAAGCCTCAGGCAGGGAGGCATGTCAGTTACGGAGTACGAGCATCGATTTACAGAGTTGGGCAGATATGTCCCTACGATACTTGCGGATGAGCAGATGTGGATACGATATTTTTCTGAGGGCTTGAGACCTGATATTTGGTCGAAGATGTGTTGTGTCAGCATACCCTCTTATACCGAGCTGATACATATGTCCATGCGGGCAGAGCAGGATGTAGATCTATTGACACGTTCTCGTGGCCCTATGGTTGCTAGGCCACTACCAGATGCTCAGAGCAGGCCATTCCTCGGCAAGAGGCCTCGTATCGACTCTCCTCCTGGGATCACAGCGCCAGTACTCCAGATGAGATGCCCAGGTGTGACCTGTACTTATTGCGTGAAACCGGGTCACATTGCAGAGAGATTCTTTGATCGGATGAGAGATAGCGGGTTTTCACCACTGCAGAAGATCGATCGTCCTCACCCACAGGCATTATCCGCTCCACCGTTATGGTCGGCTCCTGCGCATCCTTCCTTCAGACCTCCTGTACTTCAGTTTTGGCCACCTCAACGGCCCATGGTACCTTGGCCGAATCGACTGCAACAGGCTCGGGTGCATGCGCTCACAGCTGAGGCATGCGAGGTATCAGACGGTAGTCCTATGGCTTTTAAGGTTATGGCACAGATTGCAGGTATTTCCATTTTCCTACTGGTGGACACTGGGTCCACTACTTCCCTCATTTCATGCACAGTAGTCAAGAGACTGGGATTGGCTACAGCTCCCGCGAAGGGGACGACTCTCATTACGGCTATAGGAGGTTTTTCCGACATTACTAGAGTCTGCGAGAGTTGTTTAATAGACTTGGGTAGCAGGACGGTGACTGTTGACCTGTTGGTTGTCTCCCTATTCCACTACGATGTCATACTTGGTATGGATTGCCTCACTAAGATGCGAGCTGAGGTTGGCTGCGAGACTAGGTTGGTGACAGCCTATGGGCCCGAGGGCACAACTTTCACCTTTCAAGTTCAGGTCAGTCATCCTTCTCGACTAAGTTGTTGCACTGCTCTGTTGGATTATGATGATGATCCGGGGATAAGAGACATCCCTGTAGTATGAGATTTTGATGATGTATTCAGGTCGATCCCAGGGCTACCTCCTTGGCGTGAGGTTGACTTTATGATCGATCTAACGCCCGGTGCGACACCCATTTTGCTACCGACGTATCGTATGCCTCCATGTGAGATGGAGGAACTGAGGAGGCAGATTGATGAGCTGCTAGAGAAGGGTTTCATATGCCCTAGCGTGTCTCCTTGGGGAGCGCCCGTGTTGTTTGTAAAGAAGAAGAATGGTACCCTGCGATTGTGTATTGATTATCGTAGGCTGAATCAGGTGACGATAAAGAACAAGTATCCCTTGCCCAGAATAGATGACTTGTTTGATCAGTTGAGAGGAGCGCAGTACTTCTCAAAGATTGATCTTCAGTCAGGGTATCACCAGGTGCGCGTCAGGGATGAGGACGTGCAGAAGACAGCTTTCAGGACCAGCTTTGGCCATTATGAGTTCCTGGTGATGTCGTTCGGTCTTACGAACGCACTAGTCGTGTTCATGGACGTAATGAACAGGGTACTTCGGCCATTCCTCTATCGATTCGTCATCGTATTCATTGATGACATCTTGATATACTCCAGGAGTCGAGAGGAGCATGAAGAGCACTTGCGCTCAGCCCTGGATGCTCTTAGACGGCATCAGTTGTTTGCTCAGTTCGGAAAGTGTGACTTCTGGAAGGAAGAAGTCAAGTTCCTGGGACTCGTGGTGTCTAAGGAAGGCATATCGGTAGACCTCGCCAAAGTAGCCGTAGTTCAGGGCTGGGAGCAGCCTAGTTCAGTCACTGAGGTGAGGAGTTTTCTGGGTTTGACAGGCTACTATCGACATTTCATTCGAGATTTCTAGAAGATCGTCCGACCTCTATCTCAGTTGACACGGTAGGATTTGAAGTTTGCCTGGAATACAAAGGCCGAAGCAGCTTTTCAGGAGCTGAAGGATAAGTTGACGTCCCCCCTTGTACTAGTATTGCCAGAGCAAGGGGTCAAGTATACGATATATATACAGACGCGTCTCGCGTTGGTCTAGGTTGTGTCCTTATGCAGAGGGACAGGGTGATTGCATATGCCTCGAGACAGTTGAGGAAACACGAGGAGAATTACCCTTCACACGACCTAGAGTTGGCAGTGGTCATTTTCGCATTGAAGCTCTGGAGACATTACCTCTACGGAGAGGAGTTTGAGCTCTTTTGCTACCACAAGAGACTCAAATACATATTCACATAGCGGGACCTGAATATGAGGCAGCGGCGATGGATGGAGACTTTGAAGGACTTTAAGTTCGAAGTTTCCTACCATCTGAGCAAGGTGAACCTTATGGCTGACGCCTTGAGTCGCAAGAAGGTAATAGAGTTTACGGCTCTGCCGATGGTCGCCGAGTGGGACATGGTTGAGTTTTTATGAGACTTTGAGCAGAAACTCACTGTGGAGGAGCCATTTGAGGTTATCGCACAAATTCAGGTGCGATCTATTATCGATGACAGGGTCATCGCGGTGCAGAGGGATGATGAGCGTCTGACTGATCTTCGAGAGCAGGCCAGTGACGATGCAGATGTCAAGTGGTGAGTTAGAACGGATGGGGGCTTACATTATCGTGGCCGCCTATGCGTCCCAGATATTCCCGACTTAAGACGAGAGATTCTCGAGGCTGCGCACAGTTCTAGACTTGCGATGCATCTGGGCAGCACAAAGATGTATCGTGACGTGAAGAGGACCTATTGGTGGGATGGCATGAAGACCCACATCACAGATTTCGTGTCCCGTTGTCTCACTTGCCAGTAGGTGAAGGCAGAGCACCGCCGACCTCCTGGTCTCCTTCCGCCTATGCCCATAGCTGAGTGGAAGTGGGACTTTATTTCTATGAATTTCATTTCGGGACTGCCGAAGACGAGGAAGAGACATGATTCTATTTGGGTGATCATCGACTGTTTGATGAAGTCCGCGCACTTCCTTCCGATCAGAGTCACGAACTCTGCAGACGAGTTAGCCAGGTTGTATATCAAAGAGATTGTGCATCTGCATGGAGTTCTCTTAAAGATCGTGTCGGACAGAGACAAGCGCGTTACTTCTATTTTCTGGACTCACATCCAGGAAGCTATGGGTGTGAAGTTGAAGTACAGTACTACATTCCACCCACAAATAGAAGGGCAGGCAGAGTGGGTGAACTAGATTTTGGAAGATATGCTACGGGCTTGCATGTTGGACTTCAAAGACAGTTGGGATGACTGTCTTCCATATACGGAGTTCGCGTACAACAACAGTTTTTAGGCCAGTATCGGTATAACACCTTATAAGGCCTTGTATGGGCATCCTTGCCGAGCACCGCACTGCTGGGCAGAGGTCAGTGAGCGCAGATAGATTGGCCCAGAGATAGTGTAGGTGACATCGGAGAAGATTGACATCATCGGACGCCGACTTCTTACAGCACAGAGCAGGTAGAAGAGTTATGTCGATACGAGACGGCACCTGCTAGAATTCGCTGTTGGAGATCACGTATTTTTGAGAGTTTCCCCTATAAAGGAAGTTCATCGGTTCGGGAAGAAGGAGAAGCTAGCACCGCGATTTATTGGTTCATTCCAGATACTTGATCGTATAGGTGCAGTGGCATATCGTCTAGCTTTGCCTACGCCTCTCGCGAGCGTACACAACGTATTTCATGTTTCTATGCTGAAGAAATACGTTCCTGATCCTTCCCATATCATCAGATGGGAGCAGGTGCAGTTAGGTGAAGATGTTACATATATACTGCGACCGGTGCGTATATTAGATAAGAAGGAGCAGATATTGAGCAGCAAGGTCATCCCCCTTGTGAAAGTATTATGGACGCATCATACTGAAGAAGAGGCTACTTGGGAGACAGAAACTGAGATCAGGAAGAACTATCCACATCTTCTCGAGGAGTACGAAAAGGTACAAATTTTGAGGATGAAATTTAATGTTTAAGGGGGGTAGATTGTAACGTCTCAACAAAATCCATACAGAGACCCGAGTGTCACCTCAGGTAGAAATCACTTAGGATTAATTCCTTTAGAAATTAAGCATAAGTTAACTAGCACTATGTTAGATTAGCTGTGAAACTAGTACTGTTTGTTTTAAACACGTTCTGCAAGATCCAAAACTTGTAGAATCGTTAACGCTATAACATCCTGAAACCTAAGATCAAACTCTAAACCCATTTGCTCTCAGGAACCCTTTGAAACTTTGTAATGGATTCTGACCACACGTCGTGAGTCCGGTAGTAATGAACTTAGACCATTATGACCCTAGTTGGACTTGACAATCGTTTCGAAAATCAAGCCCAACTGATGTCCTGACACTATTTTACTGAGTTCGGAGTGAAGAGAGTAAGAAAAGGAAAAGATTTAGAAAATTAATTTCATTTTTATGAAATCTGGCACGTGTCATTTGCACGTTATTTTTAAGCGTTCTGACCGTCAGAATTCAACTAAATTTCACCCTCGGATCAAGAAAATTGGCCCTTTCATGTCATGAAACTTGTAGTCCTGATTTAGGTTCGGTAACCGTTGAATTGAAACTGGTCTGCCACGGACGATCTGGAAATCCGATTGGACTGAAAACTTAACTGATTAAAGATCCGATGCTAGTAAGCTTAAGTCCGACCGCAAGTGATAACAAGATCTCCAGAAATGTTCTTTTGGATCGAAAAAGACCCGATTTGGTTATAACCCAGGTATACCTTTGTTTAAAGTCTAAATAGGTGAGTTTCTAACCTATTTAAGGACCTTAAACCCTCTCACATCCCTCTCATACTAATTTGCAAGAAACCCTAGGAAAGAGAAGAGAGAAAAGAGAGTGATTGTGTGAGAGTTGTGAGGGAAAGTTCCTGTCACTCAATCTTGCTACTACACGTGCTTAGCCATCATGTTCTAATCACTCTTCCGGTGATTCTGACTTCATTCTAGATAAGAAAATCCTAACCTTAACCTGTTTTAGGAATTCTATCGATACAAGTAGCGAAGTAGCTGACTTATCTTGTGATATAGGTCGTCATACTGACATTGACGAAGCATAGAGTTTCTATTTGATTCGTTACGCTTCTACGGCGTAAGGTGAGGATTTTAGAGGCTTAGGTTATCTGTTTTCAAACCTTTCAATACCGTTTAATAGTAGATTAGTGACAAGGATGCTGTTTAACATGTAGAACATGCTATTTGTTTTTCATTTCGAATACGTACGAAGAATATGAGATTTAGGGTATTTTAGGTATTTGCAGGAAATACTGTATATGTACGTATTTTGCTAATATGATTGCCATGTGTATTTGTCACGTACCTATGCTAGTTATGCATGTATGATCTGTTCGGCGAAGAGATTTGCCCTAATGCACATTATTGGCCGACATACGCTATGTAGGCTAATGTGTGTAGATTAACTGTTTGTATAAAGTTTTGTATAAGTAAGTATTGAGTAAATGTTGTTGTAGTTTAGCGTTGAGATTGGATTCTCAACTAATATATTGATGTACATGATTTCCTCCATGTTTGTTATATTGAATTGATTTCCCTATAAATATGAAATGCTTGCATTTGGTTGAATTGCTTATGTTGTATGTTATGACATGTTGCTAGCATGCTTGGATTATTTGTATTTCATTTCTGTCACTCTCATATGATCATTGAATTAAATTACAAGTGTTTGGGGCTATACTCTAGTCCAGGCAGTCGGTAATAGATTTGAATTCGTGGTTGGCTTCTATTCGCCATGAAGGACGCGTCGACGAACTCGAGTCGTACTTTAGTTGACGGTAGTAGTCAGGACACACGAGGTGCTTATGCACTTCATGTCGTTCAGCCTGAGGTGCGCTCGTATTAGTCGAGCCTATCAAGTAACCCGACTGACCATTGTATGTTTACCTTGTATTGGTCATAACTACTTGAACCTAGGGTACTGAACTTACCAGTGATAATCCTGATAACCATGGTACCTTGATCCATTAAGACTCATGAGCCGAACATGGTGGTATGGGACACCGTGGTGGAGCTATGGGCCTACGCTGTGACGACGAGCCTCCCCGTAGTGACCAGTGAGCACCTCAGACTCGTGAACCGATTGTGGTGGTATGGGACACTACATTCGAGTTGTCGACCTACTCTGATTGGTGACGAGCCCTTTGTAGTGACCTCGAGCGTATTCTGAGTCTACATGAGGCGACGACCCTTCCGTAGCAACAAGAGTACAAACTAGGCCTGTATTGATAAGGTGATGGGGGAGCGGTGCAACGAGTGCGAGCAACAGCTCTGACAGCCCTTGTAGTGACCTAAAAATATATTATCGTGTGAGACTACTAGGAGTGACGACCCTAGACAGGATCTGTGTTGGGAATGATATAAGGGAAGTACCTTAGTTTTCCAATCCTGCTGTATGAAAGGACTAATAACAACTCGGTAATCATATTTATATCGTACTGCATGTGCCTGGAAGATGTGGAGCACTGAGGGAAGAGCATGCTGCGGACGTAAGATGGTGTCGCATGAGGGAGTATGTCGGTGAGGTCATGCATCATTACTGCATCGCATCCTTGCATTAATAACAGTACTAGGAATGTCTGATTGTTTGCTTTAATATTATCGCGTGATTGATTTGATAACATGCTAATCTTTGCTCTATGATTCCACTGAGTTGATCACTCACTCCCACATTATGGGACAGAGTTTGCAACACCTACTAGACTCTGTCTTAGTTGCAGATAGCGAGGCGATTCAGGATCTAGAGCCGAACTACTATAAGGACCAGGACGAGTTCTCGTACATGCAGTTTTCTGACGGCTTCGCATGGGTGGGCTGAATCAACGGGATTTTGCTAGTTGGACTATCGCATGACATTTAATTTTTGGTTTGGTATATGTATATGTGACTCAGAGATACATTCATACTTTGGAGACAGATCAAGATTATTTTGTTTTACAGATTGTGATATATATTTATATCTTCTAGTCTTCCGCTTGCGTTTTATCACTGGATCTGGAGTATGAATTGCAGTTTTGGTATAATCTCACTCATGTTAATGCACTAACTCAGACAACATTTAATCATAAGAATATTTGTTGCATAAGTGATGGTCTGAAACTCAGAAGTTGAGTTGTCACTCGACCCCCAATTTTCAGGGCGTTACATTTATCCTTTTCAACTTCTTCCTCTTCTTCAGACTCATCATTATCAGATGTATATGATTCAGTGGCTCGTTGTTCTTCCTTGCTTTCAGATTCCACAGCAATGATTAGAGTGGTGGTGGAGACCATAAGAATTTTTAATGATTTCTAATCTCCATCACTTTCTGAGTTACTATTTTCTGAATTTGACTCCTCCGCATCATCCCATGTGGCAGCCATTGCCTTGCCTTTGGTTTTTCTATTTGGGCATTTAGTAGATAGGTGTCCATACTCTCGACAGGCATAGCATTGTGGTTCTTTGGTCCTTTTCCCAAATTTTCCTGTAGAAGGTTTGTCATCCACCTTTCTACCTCTAGAGGGGCAACCGCGATTCCTTTAAAAGAACCTTCTAAATCTTTGTGCCAGCAGAGCCACTTCCTCATCTTCATCTTCTTTTTCACTTTCACTGTCCTCATGTTTTGTTTTCTTGGAAGTTTTTAGGACAGTGTTTTTGAATTTTTGGAATTGAGTGAAGTATAGTTCAAAAATCTGTAGGGAACCTACCAGTTCTTCTACTTTCATTTCATCAATGTTTCTACATCTTCAATTGTTGTTACCTTGGGATCAAACCGTTCCGGTAGGGATCTTAAGATTTTTCTACATATTTTAGGTACCGAAACTTTTTCTCTCAATCCACCCATGGAGTTACAGATAATATTCAATTTGGTGAAAAACTCCATAAATGTCTCATGTTCTTCCATCCTGAGATTTTTAAATTGTGAAGTCAAAAGTTATAGTTTAGATCTCTTCACAGTGCTTGTGCCTTCATGGGTTGTTTCCAGTAGATCTCATGCTTTCTTAGATGTCTCACACATACTTATCTGATTAAATATATCTTGAGACATGGCACAGTAGATGGCGTTCATTGCTTTTGCTTCAGCAGTTCGCTGTTCATTGTCAAGCGCCGTCCACTTTTCTTTAGGTTTGGGTTTAGTGATGGTAGTTTTATCTTTAAGTACGATTTGTTCAGATGGTACCACATATCCCTTTTCAACTACATCTCAAACATCAAGATCCAGGAAGTAATGCATTATAGCCTTCCAGTATGTATAATTTGAACCATCAAATACTGGAGGTCTAGTGATTGATGAGCCCTCTCCTTTGGCTATATTTCACAACTTCAGTCAAGATCACTCTCTAGGCGGTGAAGCCCTTAAAGAGAGACTCTCGCTGATACTAATTGAAATAACGGTAAAGACCGCTTGAGTTGAAGTAGGAATATGCCAATATGTCCTAGAGGGGGGTGAATAGGACTATTTAAAGTTTTACGATGTATTTAAAATCCTATTGCACTAATCCTATCAGATATACAATTATCAGGATTACTCAAATGTAACTCTACTGGCTTCCAAGCCTAGTAGAGGGTCCAATCACAAACTATTCAAAATATAGCAATATAGAACTTAGTTCATGCTGGATATGACTATGTATGTGTGTGAGGTGTGATATTAAACATTCAGATATTGAAATAGTAAAGGAAATTACACAAACAAAGCAATCGAAAAAACGGTCATTTTTATAGTGGTTCGACTATTTGTCTACTCCAGTCCCGGCTGCCGCACTCAACCATTGAGTGTACTGGATTTCACTAAGGAGGTATCCTAGGGTTCACCTCAAACTTAAGGTTTTAAATCAGGTTCACCTTCAACCTTTACATGGAGGTTTCTACTCGGTTCACCTCTAACCCTGGAGTTTTGCTGGTGCACTCCTAATCAGATGTTTATGCCCACACAGAGCAAGGGTCCACATAATGCGCCTGGATTTTTATGCTCTCCATAGAGCAAGGGTCCACACAACGCACCCACAGCGTTCACTCCCGCCGGAGGCGTCCTTTGAAGACTTCAAATGATGAGCAACAATTAAGACCCAAACCTAGAAAGGAATGATCACAAGTGTCCTTTGGACTCTAGGTACTTATAGATAAGTTAATGAGTCTCTTTTAGCATAGTGATGAGGATCTCCTTCTTTTTGATGAAGAGTCTTCAACTCCATTGATCCCCAACATAAAAGATGTACTAGTATCAGGCTTTGGGTCGGGTCAAGGTTAGGACAAAAATCCACTCTCTTGGAATTTTTCTATAAGGAACATAAAGTGATTCCCGTCATGTATTCATTCAAGGCATCCCAGCTTAATGATATGCTATTAAGATAGTTGCTGGAGGATTCTTGAATGCGAAAGTTCATTTCCCAATCTACTCTATTGAATATCAATGATAAAAGTGGATTGAAAGATGAACTCCAGTGAGAGAAAGGGCTTTGGGTATATGATCTGAGGGTAAGACACACAAAAGAACTCTCTTCTTTCTCTACCAGCAAAAAGGACAAGTCTCTCTTTATATAGGCAAAAGATTTCAATGGATATAAAACGGTCATATTTATGACAGAGTTCGATATCATCGAGCATGGTCGATATCATCGAGAGTATACTCTCGATGGGATCGACTGTCCGCTCAATAATATAAACTCAAATGTCATTCACTTTTGAAACCTTTTGCCAGTTGGTCGATGGGATCGATACTGGTATGAATGTTATCGAATTTCGAACTCCAACACCATCGATACTGGGATCGATTTATCGACATTTGAAGAATGAGAGAGACTAGCCGAAATATTTCAGGTTTTATAGGATATGATCGAGGGTCAACCGATGTTATCGGAATTTAAATGTCGATGATATCGAGATCTTGTCGATAAGATCAATAAATCGTATAGATTTTCTTATAAGCACGCTGGACAGTTAGTGCCCAGACTCGATCCTATCGACCAGGAATTGATACTATCGATATAAGAATATCGATTTCCTCGAGTGGCCCTCGATCAACTTTTTAGAACATCTTGAAATATTTACTGGAGGAAACACACGCCCACTGTCGATATAATCGAATGACTGCCGATATGATCGATGTTTAAATTTAGATTGAATCGGAACAGACATTGATATATCGAAGCTTATAGTAGATTTCTCTAGAAAAATAGGGGTGCCGAAAAATTGTCTGTCGATATTATCGATCCACTTTCGATGGGATCGATATTCGAATATCGATGATATCGATTGAAACTTCGATATATTGATAAATTGTCCAGATGAATGTGCGGTTGCTGGATGCTTTTTGTCCTCACTTGATTGTATCGATTGAGATGTCGAAGACATTGACAGAGCAGGTCAATCATATCGAAATGTGAATCAATACAATCGACAGGGTAAGAAAACTTGAATATTTTCTTGTTTGGTAAAAAGATGTCTTACAATAAAACCCTAAGGTGTTCTACTTAGTTTTAAGGGTTTTAATCAGCTGATATTTTGAGACATGGGATGTGAGGCTATGATTTACTTATGGCGAGCTTCTACACATCCAGTTGAGGCAGACACTTGAATTGATCTTCCTGTTAGGCGTTGTTGTTCAACTGACTCAACTTACACCGTAATTGGCAAACAAGAGCACTAGTAGGTGCAGTTACAGAAGCCTAATAAGAATTTTTGAAATTTTGTAACAAACTTACGACTAATCCCGAAAATTCTTAGACAAGTCGAAGCAGTCTTAGGACTAGTCGAGCAAGACTCAAGACTAGTGTTAGAACAGACCAAATTCCCATAAATAAAACATATGAATTATGTATCCAAAGTGACCTACTCTAAAGGTCAACCTAAAGTTAGTCATACCTTAAAAGTGAAGTAAGGACATTGAAACTTAAAGTCGAGTGACCTTAGAGAATAATGAAGCTTGAGATCTTGGTGTAGCTTGAACTTTGAAAGCTTCTTGAGATCTTGATGTTGAAAGTTTCATGAAATCTTGAATTATACTTGTCTGGAACTAAGTCGTACATACTTGCATTCTCGAGTCTTGACTTGTGAACAGTACATGCCTATCGAAGCTAATCTTGTGAGACTTTTATCGAGACTCAGCATGTCTTGAGTAGAGCTTAGTTCTTCACATATGCAAGCTTCATAACAAGATACAAACAGTGTCTTTGGCAAAAAAAATTTGACAACAAAAAGCGTTAGCAACTATAACACTTACAAATGTGTAATGGACTCATAAAGGGAATGCACTCCCCTCAAAGTACTTATTATCCAGATACAGTCCTCCACAGAATCTTTACTTCAAATCTGTATTCGCATTCTGGTAATAAAACAGAATTGACTTCCTTTATGGTTCGTGTTTTGCATTCTGTTGTCTCTGGTACTAAAGTTTGTCTTCCATCTTTAATATGTCATTTCATCATTCAGTTTCGTCTCCATCCAGGTCATTATGATATACCATTTGCCTATCTTATAACTGTTTTGGCTTCTCATATGTTGGTCGCTATGCCTATTGAAGAGGCTCCTATCCATAATCTTATTTTCAACAACTCAAATATAAACAAAATGAAGTTAGAATTGGCTCCTGGCCAAGTGAATGGTGTTGATGGAGCTGGAGTTGGGAATGAAGAAGAAGTTGATGATCTTCCTCCTGATGACATAAACATGGATGATATTTTTAATGAAATTGAGTCAGATTCTGCTAATGATCCTAATTATGAACCATCTGAGTTTAATGCGTGTCTGCGTGTACTTGAGGAGAAGGTAGAAAATATGAATGTTGCCCATGACTTACAGTTCAAATATATGTGCAAGTATCTTAGGCGCTTAAACAAGGGCATGCATCAACTTAGTCCTTCCATACTTGCTCTATCTTCAGGATCTGATTGAATGATTAACTCTTTAGTCTGTAATAACCTTAAGTTTACTTTTGTTGGGCTGTAAACTTTATTTGTTGTGTTGATTGTGGTTTATTGACTTTGGTTTGAACTAGTTCATGCTATGTGGAATTTATTTACTTACATCTTTACTCCTTGGTTACTCCTGTTTATTATCATTGTCCATTATTTTTTTCTTCCTTTGTCATATTGTGACTAAAAGGGGGAGAATTTATATGGTATTGCTTATATGGATTGATATGTTGATGGAGTATGGACTGTGATAGAGTAGAGCATTTTTTTTATATATATGTATGCTACTCAGGGAGAGTAAGGAGGTGTGTCTTTCCTACTTTATCTTGATGTGTGTTTGTTGATATATCTGGTGTATGATAAACTGGTGCATGATTCTTTAACCAGGTTGTAACTGGTTTTTTCTTTTATAACCTGTTCATAATTCTTTGTATTCATATTGGTTATATTATTGTTGTGTGTTTTGTCACAAATTTGATAAAGGCAGAGATTGTAAGTGTTATAGTTTTATGCTCCTTTGGTTGTCAAATTTTATGGTGTCAAAACCTCAATCTATGTCTTGTGTAGCTCATTGTTATAAATGTTCAAGACATTGCTTCATCGTTTGAAGCACTTTGCTTCAAGTCAAGAACGAAGAACTACTTCAATTACTTTAAGAAATACGAGTACAAGCTACTACAAAAGACTGCAAGTACAAGTTACAATAGTAGAAGTGATCTTGTTCAAGACAAGTCAGTGTACATCACAAGATGAAGCTATAGTAGATCTCATGTTTAGTGCTTCATCATGTTCAATGATCTCAAGCTTCACAATCTTCATAAGTCATCTATCATCTAAAGATATGAAGTCTCGAAGTTCATATCTCACTTTCAAGGTAAGATTGACCTTAGATTGTCCTTAGGATAAATCATTTTGGATACATAATCCATTTAAATCATTTTACATGGAATTGGACTATTCTAAGACAGGTCCTGAACCTTGTTCAACTAGTCCTAGCACTGCCTCGACCAGTCCAAGAGATTCCAAGACAAGTCGTAAGTTTTTTGCATTTTTTTTGGAATTTTTTGTTCATCCACGACCAGTCCTGGACTCTGTTCGACTAGTCGTGTGAACAGTGTCGACTCGTCCTACGACCAATCAAACTCCAGCAACCAAACTTTGGGTCCTACGACCAGTCGTAGACACCCTACGACCAGTCGTGAAACAGTTTTATCCAATCACATTCAAAAATTTAAAAATTCGTTTCTCCTATGACCAGTCGTAGTGTCCATAGGACCAGCCGAAGGTGCGATTTCTACAACTATAAATAGACGATGAATTTCAAAGTTTAAGATAGAAATTCAAGAAATATCAAGGGATCACTTTGAGATAAGTTTGTGTTCATTTTAAGCTACTTTGTGCATAATTTATATTCTATTTTGTTAGGTTTATTTAATTTGATTTTGTTTCTACATTTCAATCTTAATTGAAAAGAAGAATTGTGATATTCCTTCTTCTTGGAATCAAAATCAAATATAGCTAGCCCAACTGGTTTAATTTAAAATTAATTAGAACCTAGAACCATTTTAAAGTGAGTATTAGACTTTGAACTTCTACATTCGATCATCTACTCCGATTGGTTCTTCCAAGCTGCAACAAAAGGAGAAATCTAGGTATTTTACATTTATTATAAATTCTATTCTTTTCGGTTTCTTTTAAGATTAAGCCAGAAAAATCTCATTGTGTTGGTTATCTGAGGAGAGCCAGAAAACTCAGAAGTGGGTTTTTGAATTGTGTAAGCCCTTTTTCTAAAAGACACAATTGTGAAGGTTTTGGGTGAACCTGTGAAAACCTAATGTGATAGTGAATGCTAATATCCCCTGTGTGAGGATATTAGGAGTGGAGTAGCAATCTTTGTGTCTATTTTTTAACAGTTGGTGTAAACACAGGCGAACCACTATAACTCCTTGTGTTTTGTGGATGTGTGATTTATATTTCCTATCTTTCATCATTCAGAATTGTCGGATGTATGTGTGGATGTGAATGTTGTAATATTTACATTTCAAGCACAATGGGGAATTTTGTAATAATTTAAATTTAAATTCTTACAATTTATTTCAATTCCTTGCTATTTATTTATACCTCTTTAGTTTTAGTTTTTGATACAAAGATTTTTCTAGAAATAAGGTTGTCCTACCATAAAGTCTAGTTTTTAGTGTAAGGTTGTCCTTAGAACAACATTTATATCAACCTCTCAAGACTTGCATATTAAGGTTGCATTTTATTTCAGCATTGTGAATTGAATATCTTTATTTGGCTATCTCTTTCTTTTATTCCGTTGTTTTTATCTTAAATTTGGCATTGTCCTATTCACGCCCCCCCCCCCCCCCCCCCCAAGGACATATAGCTTAGCCATTTCAAATATCAATATTGACATAAACATAGATTATAATGTAGCATCAAGTGAGCTTTAAGGACTTCAACCCAGGGACTGTGCCCGCGGTCTCTTGGACCAGATAACATCTACACATACTCCATCATGTGCACACCACGCCAACATCCTCTGCCACATACTCCATCATATGCACCCTGCACCAACATCCTTTACCACATACATATGATCTCTGCATGAACAAACTATGCACACCGTTCACTCCTCATCCATTATGCATGTACATATATGCATGCGTGTAGATGTAATATGCACAAATATCATCAGAACAGTCAAAAATGATCATAATACCAACATGGAAAAATAGTATTCTAATGTGCACTCTCCCTCATGATCATGGGGCTATGCGAGTGTCCACACTTCCACGTCACAAGTGTGCACCAACCCCACAATAGAACAACTAGGATCAATCCATCACTCGACACCAATCGCATGGCCAAAATCTCATATAGTTTCACCACAATAGACTGTATATCAAACATGTGTAAGGAATACGCACATACCATAACATGTATCAAATCCACTTATAAAGATCCAAGCATTTGAACATAAGCTAGCATTATAACATACAATCATTACATCAAACTACATGTATCATATCACACAATCACCGCACATATGTCATTACCACATTCATAATTCGATTTCAAACTAACATCTCAACAAGTCTAGTTATGATCTCAAGTTGACTAAGGCTTGATTTATTGTCACACTTGAATATGCTGGTTAGTGAGTCGCTACATCCTAATCTTTTGGCTTATTAGATGGTCCATTTGATTACCACAAACGGCTCATTCAAGGACTCAATCATATCTCATTCCCAAGGCCCAAATGGGACTTGGCATACATACATCACAAGGACTCTCATGCACTTACTAAGAAGTCCAAAGACAGGCCCAATATGCACTTCTCATGGAGTCTTACGTTCTCAGTAAGAGAAAGTAACCTATGGGCCTGATAGGTTTACTGCTAATGGGCTCGCAAGGCGTCCATTCAAGGTGGGCTTTGAGGCTAATAGGCCCACCACTCTAACGCCATTGTCATATTAGTGGAGTCCACAAATCAAGCGCAATACTATTAATAAGATGGGTTCAACAATCAATCTAACACACATCCTATGTTCACATATCCAATAGATTACATCATCGGCATAGTTGTAACACCTCGCACTTCTAATACGCAGGTGTTACCATTTAAACCCAAATCAGTGGAAATCAAAGCTCGACTGATAATTGACTTGAGCCAAACTTATGCGGGACGGGACTTACAATCGCCAATAAAGCTGTCCATCAGGGGCCTTAGGAGCTGAGACGAACTCCATATCGGCCAGGAAGGTAAGATCAACCAAAAATCCCAAATTATAGAAGCGTTGTGAATCATATTAGGGACGACGCTCCTATAACCAACTCTTAAGAGTTAGTATCAAATCAAGCCCTAAACATGATCTGGACCACATCTTGACAGCCAAAACCCGATTTCAAATCAATCCAACCTTGGGATCAAGGTATGTTGGCCAAACAGAGGATGTAAATGTACAAAATGGCTCACCTGAGCCTCAAACCAAACCCAAACTGGGTCGGCAGCCCTACATAGGGCCCCCAATATGAATGAATAGAGTGAATTTAGTCATAAACATCATAGTGAACCCCTTCACAGTGTGCGAGTAGACAGAGTGTGCTCGTGCAGGATGTGCACTAGAACAAGAGGGACGGTCAAATGGCCTTTGACCAAACTCCTTTGCAAAAATTCAAAAATCCTCCCACCAACGACCATTTTGAATCTAATAACTTTTAAACTCTAAAGTGGCCCACCTTGACCACTTTTCGAATGATCCAAACTGTTCATTATTCACGTGGGCCCCAACTTAGCAAAATAGTATAGGCTTTTAAGCCCATGTAAAGGGACGTGGGAGATAAGTTGTGACCGTCCAATGTGTTACACGTGGTGGATATCAGTGAGGTGGGACCCAACTGCAACCCTATGGGTAGCCCGTGATCACCCTCATAAGGCCATCCCATCCGTCCATCGCCAGGGAGAGTTGTGCTCTCTCTTTTCCAGAAATGGCCAAGCAAGGCCTGTGCATGGTAAAGCAAAAAATGAGTTTCCACTTCTGAAAGATGATGCTGGTGCATTTCTAGCCATTCTTGGGACCACATGGTGCCATCCCAACCGCTGGTTAGGAACGAGATGAGGAGGAGAGGAAACATATCATCTCACAAGAAATGAAGATTCTCGTGAGATGTTTCTAAACTAACATTTGGGGTCCAAAAAGTGGATCCCACATTGATCAGAGACCTCATCTGGTCCATCCAAATGGACCAGGTCTCAAGAATATGATATATATGGGAAGTTGTCATTAATGGCTCTCTCATCTTCTCCGTTAAACTATATGAACTTGATCATAAGATGGGGCCCACCAGGCCAGGGAAGTTGCTTTTCTAATGATCTTGGGGGTCAGTTATCCATCCTAGCGTGTGGATGGGTACCATGCAAGGCCACCTCTTGATCACAACCATTGCAAAGTGGACTGTTTTTCCCAACTATTGGGGCTTTCTCACCCACAGCTATAAAAAGGGGAGTCCTTTAGCCCTTGGGATTCGTGCTAAGGAGAGCAAGGGGAAAAGAGTGTAACACCTTGAAAATCGGGGGTCTTGTAGGAACCCAACTCCCAAGTTCCAGACCATCACTTATGCAACAAATATGATTATGATTCAATGTTTTCTGAGTTAGAGCATTCACATGAGTAAGATTATACCAAAACTGCAATTCATACTCCAGATCCAATGATAAAACGCAAGCGAAAGACTGAAAGATATATATATCACTATATGAAAATAAAATAATCTCAAACTGTCTCCAAAGTATGAATACATCTCTGAGTCACATATACATAAATCAAACCAAAAATAAAATGTCATATAACTGTCCAACTAGCAAGTCCCGCCGATCCAGGCCACCTACGCAAATCCATCGGAGAACTGCATATACGAGAACTCATCCTGATCCTCGTAGTAATCCGGCTCCGCGTCCTGAATCGCTTCATCACTTACATCTAAGACAGAGTCTGGTAGGTGTTGCAAACACCGTCCCGTAACGTGAGAGTGAGTGATCAACTCAGTGGAATCATAGAGTAAAGATTAGCATGTTCTCAAATTAATCACGCGATAATACTAATGCAAGAAATCAAACATTCCTAGATACTGTTGTTAATGCAAGCATGAAATGACATGATGGATGCCCTCACCGACATACTCCCTCATGCAGCACCATCTGTGTCCGCGGCATGCTTTCTTTCCTCAGTGCTCCACATCTTCCAGGCACATGCAGTGTGATGTGAAAATGATTACCAAGTTATTATTAGTCCTTTCATACAGCAGTATTGGGAAACTAAGGTACCTTCTTTATATCAATCCCAACACAGATCCTGTCTAGGGTCGTCACTCCTAGTAATCTCATACGATGTTATATTTATAAGTCGCTGCAAGGGCTGCCAGGGCTGTTGCTCGCACTCGTTGCACCGCTCCCCCATCACCTTATCAATACAGGCCTAATGTACTCTTATTACTACGGAAGGGTCGTCGCCTCCCGTAGACTCAGAATACGCTCTAGGTCACTACAAAGGGCTCGTCACCAATCAGATTGGGCCGACAGCTCGAACGTAGTGTCCCATACCACCACAATCAGCTCACGAGTCAAATGTGCTCACTGGTCACTACGGGGAGGTTTGTGGCCCCAGCGTAGGCCGACAGCTCGACCACGGTGTCCCATACCACCATGCCCTGCTCATTATCTTATTGGATCATGGTACCATGGTTAACAGGGTTTCTAATGGTAAGTTCAGTACCCTAGGTTCAAGCAGTTATGACTCATACAGGGTGAACATACAATGGCCAGTCGGGTTACTTGACGGGCTCGACTAGTACGAGCGCATTTCAAGCTGAACGACATGAAGTGCATAAAACACTTCGTGTGGCCTAACCACTGCCGCCTGCCCAAAACACGACTCGCGTTCATCGATGCGTCCTTCGTGGCAAATAGAAGCCAACCACGAATTCAATCCATTATCGATTTCCTGGACTAACATATAGCCCCAAGCATTTGTAAACAACATCAATGATCATATGAAAGTACTAGAATTGAAGTTCAAACAATACAAGCATATTGACACATGTTATAACATACAACGTAAGCAAATCAACCAACACACGTATTCCGTATATATGAGGAAATCAATTCATATAGCAAACATGGTGGAAATCATATACATCAGCATATTAATTGAGAATTCAATCTCAAAACAAATTCACAACACCATTTACTCAATACATACTAATACAAACATTTATACAAACACTTAGTCTACACACTTTAGTCTACATAGCGTATGTCGACTCAAAGTGGGCATTAGGGCGAATCTCTTCGCCAAACAGATTATACACGCATACCTAATATCATAACATGACAAATAAACATGACAATCATTTTTATAAAATACGGACGTATACAGTATTTCTTACAAATACCTAAAATACCCTAAATCTCATATTTACCGTACGTATACGAAATGGAAAATGGATAGCATGTTCTACATGTCAAACGGTGTTCTCGTCGATAATCTACTATTAAACGACATTGAAAGCTTTGAAATTAGTCAATCTAAGCATCTAAAATCCTCACCTTTTGCCGTAGACGTGTATCGATTCGAATAGAACGTCTACGCTTCGTCAATGGTGTTATGGCGACTTAATGCACAAGATACATAAGCTATTTCGATATTTGAATCGAAAGAATCCTTACAACAGCTATAAGTTAGGGTTTTCTTACCTAGAAGTATGTTGAAATCACCGGGAAAGTGATTTGAATGCGATGCTTTGGTACGTGCAAAAGCTGGAGCAGGTGGTAGGAATTCTCTCCCACAACTCACTCATAATCTCTCTCTTTCTCTCTCTTCTCTTTCTAGGGTTTATAGAAAATTCGGATGGGAGAGATATGAGAGGGTTTAAAGTCCTTATATAGGCTAAAACCTCACCTAAATAGACTTGGGACAAGGGTATACTTGGATTATAACCAAATCGGGTCTCTTACGATCCAAAAGAGCGTTTCGAGAGGTCCCCTGGCCAAACGCGGTCGGACTTAAGCTCATGCACATTGGATCCTGCTCACATCAAGTTTTCAGTCTGGTAGTGTTCCCAGATCGCACGTGGCGGACCAGTTTCAGTTCAGCGGTCACGGAGACTCGATCGAGGATTTCGAGTACACTGACCTGAGTGAGAAATGTTCCCTGATCCAAGGGTGTATTTGGGTCAGATTCTGACGGTCTAAATGCTTATACTTAACCCACATACGAAACGTGTCAGATTCATTTAAATCCCATTTAAATTTTAATGAATTTCACTCTTTCTCACACTCCCTGCTCTAGGCTCAATGAAATAGCCTCAGAGCATCGGTTGGGCTTGATTTTTGAAATGATTGTCAAGTCCAACCAAGTAATCATGATGGTCTAAGATTGCGGATATTGGACTTTCGACGTGTGGTCTAAATCGAATATGAAGTTTCAAAGGGTTTCTGAGAGAAAACGGGTTTAGAGTTTGATCCTAGGTTTCAGGGTATTATAGCGTCATTGATTCTACAAGTTTTGGATCTTGTAGAACGTATTTAAAGCGATTGGTGCTAATTTTGAGGAAATCTAATGTAACGCGAGTTAATTCATGTCAAATTTCTAAAGAATTAGGTTCTAAATGATTTTTTTGGCTTTGGAATCGAATTTTGAGAGTTTACCAATGTGCTATGGTTGACCCGTTGCCTAAGGACGTCTAACCCCAGGTTGGCAAAAATCTGGGGTGTTACAATCTGCCCCCCTTCAAACAAAATTTCATCCCCGAAATTTGCCTAAGGGTAATGAGTCCCTAGAGAAACTTTAGTATTGACATTCTAAGGAAGGTTCAGATCCTATTTAATGACCTAACCTTATGTATAACCTAAATCAACTTCTTCGATCCTAGGCTAGTGGGGAAGAAGCCAACCACGCTTCTGCTGCGCTACTCTGATCCAACGGTTGTATTAGCTAATGTTAACTAGATTGGTCTTAATATGTTCTACCCCCCTTAAAACTTAGTCCTACTTAAGGCTCAAGAATCTATGTCTCGATCCGTATATCGGAACGAGGTGTAACTGAGGACCTATCCTTGACATGAAATGTGAAAAAACCTCTCACTACATTGGTCTTCCCTTACTAATGATGCGTTCTATGGCATTGATACCTATGGTTGTAAAAAGAAGCCTAATCTCTATCGTGATTAGTTCAGGGGCAGGTGTGAGCTTGTGGCAAGATGTCTAATCTCTATTGGCTATATGTCCCCAACATTCCCCAAAGGTAAAGCAATAACTTTTGGTTGTAGGTGGTGGGGCCAACACGGAAGAAAAGTTGTGTAGTGGGTCTGAGCCGGATACATAGACTTTCTGCATAGGACAGAAAATTTACCGTATCAGTTCTTAATCCTAGATAATGTCGATCTTCTGCTTGATCAGAGCATTGGATTTATTGACAACTACCAGGATTGAGAAGTCGATTCAAACCGTGAATACATCGCTTATATACAGTTCCTTTACTCTGTGTTCCCGAATGCAATAAGCCCTTGGGGAGGCAATTTTAAAGGGGCGTGTTGGTTTATCCTAGAGTTCAACCCGAGGGATATATAAGTTTTCCCTGAGAGTGAATGGTTCTCATTTATAATAACTTTCCTAAGGGTTATAACAGAAGTCAATAAGTATTAAGGGGATCTATCGAAGGAATGAGGTTGTAACACCCCAGATTTTTGCCAACCTGGAATTAAACGTCCTTAGGCAATGGGTCAATCTTAACACTTGATTAACTTTTCAAAACTCAATCCAAAAGTCTCAAATCCCTATTTCCTTCAAAAATCTCTCCTTTTACTACTTTATCCTTCAAAATTTTCTAGGAGCTCTCATATTAGACACAAATCTTAAAGTTTAGGTGATGTTGATCAATACTTAAGCTAAAAAAGTACTATGAATAGTAAATAAATAAATGAAAAGGGTTTTTAACTATTAACCTTTTGGAGTCTCACTAAATAAGTAGACCAATTGGATAGATCAGCTTCTCCTACCGCAAAATCATATATTACATGTCAAATAACTCATCCCAGGTTCTAAAATACACCCATTTCAAATATCAGATGGTGAAATTACCCCAAACAGGTCAGTGGTCGGCGATGGCATCGCCGAACTCGTCCGTACAGCGGGATTCTGCACCTTTTTTTCTGCACATTTCTTTCAACTTTGAAAAATCATATCTCCTTTGTTATAACTCCGATTTAGGTGATTCAAAAATCATATTGAAGGTAAATGAGTATAGTTTTATATAAAAATATGTAAAAAATAACAAAATATTTAATATAGTTTAAAGTAGGTCATTGTGAGCAACTATCCGATAATCACTTGTTGGACAGCTGCTGCTTCTGGAATTTTTAGAATTTGTTTACAACTCGAAATCTTATGAAATTTAGTGGAGTTAGGGTAAACTTAATGATGAACCCCTAAAAAAATAATAAAAATAATATGATACCTAGAAGTTCCTAAAATGGGGGATAGAATGGCCCTAGGACCGTATTCTGCCATAATTAGGGTAGAATTTGGTTAATTACCAAACTGAATACTCAGTAGAATTAGCTTGGACCACTTTAAATACATTCTACAAGACCCAAAACTTGTAGAATCAATGGTGCTATAATACCCTGAAACCTAGAATCAAACTCTAAACCCGTTTGCTCTCAGGAACTCTTTGAAACTTTGAATTGGATCTAGACCGCGCGTCGAAAGTCCGATACCTACAATCTTAGACAATTATGACCGCCTTGTTGGACTTGACAATCGTTTCGAAAATCAAGGCCAACCGACGTTCAGAGCCTATTTCATTGAGCCTAGAGTGAAGAGAGTGAGAATAGGGCTAGATTTGGAATTTGAAATTCAAATCTAGCACACGACTTGGCGCATTAGTATTTAACATTCTGACCGTCAGAATTCAGCCAAATTACACCCTCGGATCAGGAAAAATTTCTATTTCATATCACGAGACTTGTAGACCTGATCTAGGTGCGATGACCGCTGAACTGAAATTGGACCGCCATATGCGATCTGCGAACTCTCTCGGTCTGAAAACTTGATGTGTGCTAGATCCAGTATGCATGAGCTGAAGTCCGACCGCGTTCAGTTGGGGGACCTCCAAAAATGCTCTTTTGGACTGAAACAGCCCCGATTTGGTTACCCCTCAAGTAAACATTGTTCCCAAGCCTAATCTGAGAAGTTTTTAGGTTATAAAAGGGGTTTAAACCCTCACTTCTCTCACCCATCCGAATTTGCTAGAAACCCTAGCTGGTGTGAGAGAAAAAGTGAGAGATTATGAGAGAAGGTGGGAGAGATTTTCCTGCCACCTGCTGCCGCTGCTGCACGTGCTTAAGCGACGTATTCCAATCACTTTCCCGGTAATTCCGACGCTTTTCTAGGTAAGGAAAACCCTGTCCACTTGATGATTTAGCATTCCGTTAAATCAAACAGCAAAGTAACTGATATAACTTGTGAAATAGGTTGCCTGTTCGTCGTAGATGAAGCGTATACGCTCCGTTCGAAATGATACACATATAAAGTGAAAGGGGCGGATTCTAGACGCTTTGATTGGATGTTTTCAACGCTTTCAATGTCGTTTAATAGTAGATTATTGACGACAACGCCGTTTGACATGTACAACATGCTGTCCGTTTCCTGTTTCGTAAGCAGGCGAAAAATATGAGATTTAGGGCATTTTAGTCATTTGTAGGAAATACTGTAAACATCCATATTTTTCTAAAATGATTGACATGGCTTCTTGTCACATTAGGATATTAGGAATGCGTGCATAATCAGTTTGGCGAAGAGATTCGCCCAAATGCGCACTTTGAGTCGACATACTATATGTAGACTTAAGTGTGTAGACTAAGTGTTTGTATAAATGTTTGTATTAGTATGTATTGAATTAAATGCTGTTATGAATTAGTTTGAGATTGAATTCTCAAATAATATGCTGATGTAAATGATTTCCTACATGTTGGCTATATGCATGATTTCATTATATGTATGAAATGCATGTGTTAGATGTTTTACTTAAGTTGTATGTTATAACATGTGTTAACATACTCACATTGTTGTATTTCATTTCCATTACTCTTATATGATTGCTGATGTGAATTCATAAATGTTTGGGACTATACCTAGTTCAGGCAGTCGGCAACCGAGTAAATTCGTGGTCAGCTTATCTTTACCACGAACGACGCGTCGATGAACGCGAGTCGTGTTTTGGAGTTGGCGGCAGTGGTTAGGCCACACGAGGTATTTTATGCACTTCATGTCGTTCAACTTGAGATGCGCTCGTGCCAGTCGAGCCCGTCAAGTAACCCGACGGGCCATTGTATGTTCACCTTGTATGAGTCATAACTGCTTGAACCTAGGGTACTGAACTTACCATTGTAAACCCTATTAACCATGGTACCTTGATCCATAAAGAATCATGAGCCGGGCATGGTGGTATGAGACACCGTGGTCGAGCTGTCGGCCTACGCTGGGGCCACAAACCTCCCCGTAGTGACCAGTGAGCAACCCAGACTCGTGAGCAGATTATGGTGGTATGGGACACTATATTCTTGCTGTCGGCCTACATTGATAAGGTGATGGGGGAGCAGTGCAACGAGTGTGAGCAACAGCCCTGGCAGCCCTTTTTAGTGACCTCGAGCGTATTCTGAGTCTACGGGAGGCGACGACCCTTCCGTAGCGACAAGAGTACAAGTAGGCCTGTATTGATAAGGTGATGGGGGAGAGGTGCAACGAGTGCGAGCAACAGCCCTGGCAGCCCTTGCAGTGACCTACAAAATATACAGCGTATGAGATTACTAGGAGTGACGACCCTAGACAGGATCTGTGTTGGGATTGATATAAGGGAAGTACCTTAGTTTCCCAATCCTGCTGTTTGAATGGACTAATAATAACTCGATAATCATATCACCATCACATTGCATGTGCCTGGAAGATGTGGAGCACTGTGGGATGAAAGCATGCAGCGGGCTAAGATGGTGCCGTATGAGGGAGATCGTCAGTGAGGGCATCCATCATGTCACGTCATATTGCATTAACAACAGTATTAGGAATGTTTGATTTATTGCTTTACTATTATCGCGTGATTGATTTGAGAACATGCTAATCTTTGCTCTATTATTCCACTGAGTTAGCTACTCACTCCCATGTTACGGGATGGTGTTTTCAGACACCCACCAGTCTCTATTTTGGTTGCAGATGATAGCGCTACTTAAGAAGCGGAGCTGGACTTGATGATGAGGAGGAGGATCCCTCCTTTATGTGTGTTCTGATTGACGGGATTACAGGGAGGTTGATTAGATGCCTTGACACTTGTCATTTTATATTTTTAGAGCACTCATGTATATTCTTTTTGTTTACTTTTGGAGTATACATGTATGTATATAACCTGGTAACATGTTCACACTCTGGAGACATACGACATTTTATATATGTTATACATACTATCATAGTCTTCCGCTTGTAAATTTAACTGTCTCTGGAGTATGATATGTTATTTTGGCTTAATCCCAATCTTGTTTAATGCCTATTTTCTGAAAACATGCATCTAATATTATCTATGTTGCATAAATAACATTTTGGAACTCGGGAGTTGGGTTTTTTTACTCGACCCCTGATTTTTGGGATGTTACAGATGGTATCAGAGCATGATTTGGATTAAACCGGGCCTGGGTTATGGACACGCGACGTACGCTGTCACTCCTTTGACTTAGGTGGGTGCGAAAGGAATCTAGAAACATACGTACGACTTCAGTTTCGCCAACAGGCGAAGTCTACTCAAGTCGATCATTCGATCGAGTCCATAACGCATCTCAGGTCGCGTGAAGCGACCTAAGTAGCTCCTAGGTTGTAAGTAGGCGGGTTGAGATGTTCTATGGACGGTTCTAAACCCGAAAATGTGAATCCTTGGGCTGTGGGGCAACCACAACCCTTACTTTCAATCGCTAGGGCTTAAAAATCCCGTTTCACCTAATTCCTTCAAAATTCTTCCTCTCACCACTCCATTCTTCAATTCTTTCTCAGTATTTTCATGTTAGGCATTGATCCTAATGTGAAAATGATATAAAATCATACTTAGGCAAAATTTTATAATGAATTGTAAAATATGTGAAAATTGTCCTTTTGGCCATTCAAATGTTGAAATCTTTCATAAAAGATGGGTTAGTTGGATGGATTAGCTCATCCTACCCTAAAATAATATGTTACATGGCATATAAATTCATTCTTGTCTACAGGTTGGCCCCGGAATACCCCAAATGGAGAGTTGGGCCTCCCTAGGCCAATTTACACTGATCTGAGGTGGGGCCCATATATATTTGGGGGCCCTAGGGTAGGGGGGACCCAACCCACCAGGCCAGACCAACCAGATGTGGAGATGGCCGGTGATGCATCGCCGACCGGTGGGCCCCATTTGGGCTATGCTTTAGGCGGACACCCTAAAATGGGTAGGGGAGGTCTCCTATGTGTGGGCCATCTCTTAAAAATGCCCCAAACTCTCACCTCCTTCACAATCCAAGCCCCCAAGCTCTCCTTCATCCTTCTTGTTGCTGTCCTCCCTTTCAAAAGCCACTTCAAATCACCCCCAATCCCATTTTCGGTCACAACCGACGCTAACACATCATCCACAGCTGTTGGCACTCCCTTTCCTCTCCACTTTTATCATTTGGAGCTCCCACAATGTCTATAGAAGGCTGAAAATCGTATGGAGCTCCATTTCCACTAATTGTTCTCTTTTCTCTTTGAAAATCCAGCCTTTGGGGTCCTCTTTCACTCCTCTATAGGGCCTAGATTCATTTTATTCCATTAGGTTAGTCATTTCTTCCCATTTCCCTCCTTTTTATGGCTTGTTGAGACTATTCTAGCCTTTTTCTCCTCTTCCACCATCCACCTTCTCATGTCCCTTTTATTTGAGCCTTTACACTCTTTTTGGGTCTCAAAATAGTGCAAAGCTCAAATCCCATTTCTCCACTTTCTTCGTTTGAGAAGTATTGAAAATACCTGGCCGATAGAGCTCTAATGGGCAATAGACAGTACAAAACTAGACAGTATTAAAGAAGGTTAGTTGGGACCGTGGTAGAAGTCCTTTGGTAGAATTAGGCATCTATGCCGTTACCCTGTAGATTGTTTGATTTCCATTTTAAGGATTTCTGTGTTTTGTTGTTGTTGGGTCTAGTGATGTCACAGGTAGAAAATGTGTTTGTGTAGTGGTTTGGGCTTAGTATAGCCGAATGCGTTCCTTTCATAATCCATGTGAAACTTTATTACATGTATTGTGACAAATTTTGTTAGATGAAGTGCATGCCATTTCGTTCACTGTAGGTATTGTCCCTAGATTGGGTGTATCCTGTGGTTTCCACTACCATGTTGTAAATCCTGGGATTAAGCCTATAAAATTAGTTTTTATCCCACCCCACCCTCCTACCAAGCATGCCACTTCCAATCCTGCCATGCGACTAGGAATGCAGCTCCATTTAATACAACTAAACGCTACTGGCCACATATGCCCTTGAGTTTTGAACCTAGAGTTAGCACTCCTAGATTTGAAGGATCCGACGACATAGGAAATCCAATTCCATTTACACAATTGTGACCCTAAGCGAGAGCGATTCCCTGTACTAGTAATGGTATGAAACCATTTAGTATATAAGCTTAAGCTGTAGATTACAGACTAGTCTACTAGTTACCTTGAGTAGAGTAAAGCCTGTAGATGCTAAGGAATAGTAGGTTAGATCTGGTTGGAATGGGACTCCCTTCCTTAGATAGATCCTCATAACATCCATAGACTCCTTTAGTAACTCTCAGGAAGCTTATGTAACTTAGAACCATTCACTCTCAGGGAAGACTTATAAATCCCTCAGGACGAACTTAGAATAAACCAACACCCCCCTTAGAATGGCCTTTACCAAGGGCTTATTGCATTGGGAACGCGGAGTAAAGGAACGGTATGTAAGCGATGTATTCGCGGTTTGAATCGACTTCTTAATCCTAGTAGTTACCAATAAATCCAATGCTCTGATCAAGAAGAAGATCGGCAATCGACTCGGATTAAGGACCGATACGGTAAATTTTCTGTCCTAGCTAGACAGAAAGTCTCTGTATCCGGCTCAGATCCACTATACAACTTTTCTTCTGTGTTTGCCCGACCACCTACAACCAAAAGTTATTGCTTGCCTTTGGGAAATGTTGAGGATGTGTAGCCAATAGAGATTAGACCTCTTGCCACAAACTCACATCCGTCCTTGAAATTCAACCACAACACCCATCATTTCAGCTCCTTTCTATAATCATAGGTACCAATGCCATAAAACGCATCATTAGCAAAGAAAACTAATGTAGAGAGAGGTTGGACCCATTTCATGTCAAGGGTAGGCTCAAATTTGCACCTCGTTCCGACATACAGATCGAGACATAGATTCTTGAGCCTTGAGTAGAACCAATTTTTAAGGGGGATAGAACGTATTGAGCCCAAGCTAGTTAGGACTAGTTAATACGACTGTTGGATCAGTGTGGCGCAGCGGAAGCGTGGTTAGCCCCTTCTCCACTGGCCCAGGATCGAAACAGTTGAATTAGGTTATACGTAAGGTTAGGTCATTAAATAAGATTTGAACCTTCCTTAGAATGTCAATACTAAAGCCTCTCTAGGTATTCATTACCCTTAGCCAATTTCGGAGATGAAATTTTGTTTTAAGGGGGTAGATTATAACACCCCAGATTTTTGCCAACTTGGAATTAAACGTCCTTAGGCAATGGGTCAATCCTAACACTTGATTAACTTCTCAAAACTCAATCCAAAAGTCTCAAATCCCTATTTCCTTCGAAAATCTCTCCTTTTACTACTTTATCCTTCAAAATTTTCTAGGAGCTCTCATATTAGACACAAATCTTAAAGTTTAGGTGATGTTGATCAATACTTAAGCTAAAAAAGTACTATGAATAGTAAATAAATAAAACCATTAACCTTTTGGAGTCTCACTAAATAAGTAGACTAATTGGATGCCTTGACACTTGTCATTTTATATTTTTAGAGCACTCATGTATATTCTTTTTGTTTACTTTTGGAGTATACATGTATGTATATAACCTGGTAACATGTTCACACTCTGGAGACATACGACAGTTTATATATGTTATACATACTATCACAGTCTTCCGCTTATAAATTTAACTGTCTCTGGAGTATGATATGTTGTTTTGGCTTAATCCCAATCTTGTTTAATGCCTGTTTACTGACAACATGCATCTAATATTATCTATGTTGCGTAAATAACATTTTGGAACTCGGGAGTTGGGTTTTTTTACTCGACCCCCGATTTTCAGGATGTTACAGAGGTTTTACTCCATCCAATCTAGCCTACTATTCCTTAGCATATACGGGCTTTACACTACTTAATATAACTAGTAGACTAGTCTATAACTCACTAGCTTTAATCCAAAGCCTAAGCTTATACGCTAAATGGTTTCATACCATTTCTACTGCAGGAGATTGTTCTATCGCTTAGAGTCAAGATTATCTAATTGAAATTGAATTTTCTATATCGTCAAATCTTTCAAATCTAGGAGTACTAACTCTAGGTCCAAAACTCTAGATGTCCTAGCACTGGAGGTCACTATTTATGGACTAAGCTACCGTGTTTGGTCTCGCCCGACGGTAAAGCATAAAGATCGAGGAGATGGCTATAACTACCTCAAAAAGAGCCTCAAAAAAGTGGTGAAATGGAAGAAAAGACTGACCTAATGGGTTGTCACGAATCTAGGTCTGATAGAGGAGGGAAACAGACCCCAAAAGGCTGGGATTGCAAAGGGAAAGGGCGAAATGGGTTGGGTTAGAAGCTCATACGATTTTGAGCCTCAAATGGAGGATGGGAGAGCTCCAACGGATGAAAATGGAGAGAGAAGGAGGTGCGTTCGGCTGTGCACGATGGAGGGGCGTCGGTTGTAGCAGAAAATGGGATTGGGGGTGATTTGAAATCAAATTTGAGAGGGGAGGCAACAAAAATGTGAGAAAGGGAGAGCTTGGGAAGTGTTTTTGTGAAGGAGGTAGTGTTTTGGGGCTATTTTAAGGGACGACCCCTATACACAGGGGCTACATTAGCCCTAAAACTGCGTCGGTCCGACGCCCGGCCCGAGTGGGGTACACTGAATGGCGAGGCCTCGCTGAACCGGCGAGGTCCTCGCCGACCAAAATCAAATTCGACGAGGCTCGGCCTATGGGGCGTGGTCCCCCTGTCCTATGGTCCCCAAAAATGTATGGGTGCCACCTCAGATCATGCTAGATTGACATGGGTGGGCCCTCGACTCCATTTCGGGTCACTTCGGGTGTCAACCGCTGTATAATCACTTTTATCAACTTTTAACTGCTGGGATTGGGTTCAGAGAGGTCTAGACCCGTCCACACATGATCTAGAAGTGGTCCGGGGTCATTTCATGCGACCACGGATGCACACGGACTCGATCAAAATGGTCGGTTTGAGTGAACTTCGCCAATTGGCGAAACTGAAGTCCTACGAGTGTTTCTAGATTTTTCTCGCACCCACCTAAGTCAAAGGGGTGACAACGTACGTCACGTGGCCATAACCCAGGTCCAGTTTAATCCAAATCATGCTCTGATACCAACTTTTATCACTCTAAAAATTGGAGGTCGTGTAGGAACCCGACTCCCGAGTTCCAGACCATCACTTATGCAACAAATATGATTATGATTCAATGTTGTCTAAGTTAGAGAGTTCACATGAGTAAGATTATACCAAAAATGCAATTCATACTCCATATCCAGTGATAAAATGCAAGCGAAAGACTGAAAGATATATATATCACTGTATGAAAACAAAATAATCTCAAACTGTCTCCAAAGTATGAATACATCTCTGAGTCACATATACATTAATCAAACCAAAAACAAATTGTCATATAACTGTCCAACTTGCAAGTCCCGCCGATCCAGGCCACCTACACAAAGCCGTCGGAGAACTGCATATACGAGAACTCATCCTGATCCTCGTAGTAATCCGGCTTCGCGTCCTGAATCGCCTCGTCACCTGCATCTAAGACAGAGTCTGGTAGGTGTTGCAAACACCGTCCCGTAACGTGGGAGTCAGTGATCAACTCAGTGGAATCATAGAGCAAAGATTAACATGTTCTCAAATCAATCACGCGATAATACTAATGCAAGAAATCAAACATTTATAGATACTGTTGTTAATGCGAGCATGAAATGACATGATGGATGCCCTCACCGACATACTCCCTCATGCGGCACCATCTGCGTCCGCGGCATGCTTTCTTCCCTCAGTGCTCCACATCTTCTAGGCATATGCAGTGTGATGTGGAAATGATTACCAAGTTATTATTAGTCCTTTCATACAGCAGTATTGGAAAACTAAGGTACCTTCCTTATATTAATCCCAACACAGATCCTGTCTAGGGTCGTCACTCCTAGTAATCTCATACGATGTTATATTTATAGGTCGCTACAAGGGCTGCCAAGGCTGTTGCTCGCACTCGTTGCACGGCTCCCCCATCACCTTATCAATACAGGCCTAATGTACTCTTGTTGCTACGGAAGGGTCGTCGCCTCCCGTAGACACAGAATACGCTCGAGGTCACTACAAAGGGCTTGTCACCAATCAGAGTGGGCCGACAGCTCGAATGTAGTGTCCCATACCACCACAATCGGCTCACTAGTCAAATGTGCTCACAGGTCACTACGAGGAGGTTTGTGACCCCAGCGTAGGCCGACAGCTTGACCACGGTGTCCCATACCACCATGCCCGGCTCATTAGTCTTATTGGATCAAGGTACCATGGTTAACAGGGTTTCCAATGGTAAGTTCAGTACCCTAGGTTCAAGCAGTTATGACTCATACAGGGTGAACATACAATGGCCAGTCGGGTTACTTGACGGGCTCGACTAGTACGAGTGCATCTCAAGCTGAACGACATGAAGTGCATAAAACACTTCGTGTGGCCTAACCACTGCCGCCTGCCCAAAACACGACTCGCGTTCATCGACGCGTCCTTCGTGGCAAATAGAAGCCAACCACGAATTCAATCCATTATCGATTGCCTGGACTAACGTATAGCCCCAAGCATTTGTAAACAACATCAATGATCATATGAAAGTACTAGAATTGAAGTTCAAACAATACAAGCATATTGACACATGTTATAACATACAACGTAAGCAAATCAACCAACACACGTATTCCGTATATATGAGGAAATCAATTCATATAGCAAACATGGTGAAAATCATATACATCAGCATATTAATTGAGAATTCAATCTCAAAACAAATTCACAACACCATTTACTCAATACATACTAATACAAACATTTCTACAAACACTTAGTCTACACACTTTAGTCTACATAGCGTATGTCGACTCAAAGTGCGCATTAGGGCGAATCTCTTCGCTAAACAGATTATACACGCATACCTAATATTATAACATGACAAATAAACATGAAAATTATTTTTATAAAATACGGACGTATACAGTATTTCCTACAAATACCTAAAATACCCTAAATCTCATATTTACCGTACGTATACGAAATGGAAACCGGATAGCATGTTCTACATGTCAAACGGCGTTCTCGTCGATAATTGTAACGCCCGTGAAAAATCCGTACTTGGGCTCGAGTACCAACTCGACCCGAAATCGCGTAGAAATAATTTCCATGGAAATTAAGCGTAAGTTAGCTGGCACAACGCTAGAGTAGCTGGGAAATAGTCCCTGATCACTTTAAATACGTTCTGCAAGACCCAAATCGAGTAGAACAAACAACTCTACAATACTCTATAACCTCGGATCAAACTCTAAGCGGGTTTGTTCTCTGGACCACATTGAAATTTTGTATTGGATTTAGACCGCGCGTCGAAGGTCCGATACCTCCTATCTTAGACCGTTAGAACCGCCCAGCTGGACTTGACAATCATCTCGAAAATCAAGTCAAACCGATAATCACAGACTATTTCGTTGAACTCGGACTGAAGCGACCACAAATAGGGACGAATTTGGAATTTCAAATTCAAATCTGGCACACGACTTGACGCGTCAGTATTAAGCGTTCTGACTGTCAGAATTCATCCAGATTACACCCTTGGATCAGGAAAAATTTCTATTTATTATCATGAGACTTTCAGCCCTGATCTACGTGCGGTGACCGCTGAACTGAAACTGGTCCGCCACGTGCGAGTAAACTTCGTTCCGGAGCCTAATTCTGGCATTTTTAAGCTTATAAAAGGAGTTGAAACCCTCATTTCCCTCTCCCATCCGAAAATAGCAAACCCTAGGAGAAAGGGAGAGAGAGTTTGAGAGAGAGATTGGAAGGGATTTTTCCCGCTTCCGAGCCGCCGACTGCTAGTGCTTCAGCACTTCTTCCCAATCACCTGGCTGGTGATTTCTCCACTTTTTCAGGTATAAAATAACCCTAGAACTTGCTGATTTAGGGTTTACTTAGATTTATGGCATGTTAGCTAACGTATTCCATAAATCAGGTTCTCCTACTGCCGTAGACGAAGCGTACACGCTCCGTTCAAAATCCCGCAACCGTAAGAGAATAGGTGAGGATTTTAGACGCTTTGATTGACGGTTTACAACGCTTTCAATGTCGTTTAATAGTAGATTATCGACGGCATCGCCGTTTGACATGTACAACATGCTCTCCGTTTCCTGTTTCGTAAATTAACGAAGAATATGAGATTTAGGGCATTTTAGTCATTTGTAGGAAGTACGGTCTACATGCATAGTTTGCTGATGTGATTGACATGGTTTGTCGCCGCATTAGGGAGTTAGGAATGCTTGCATAATCAGTTTGGCGAAGAGATTCGCCTAGTTGCGTACTTTGGGTCGACATACTATATGTAGACTTAAGTGTGTAGTGTATGTGTTTGTATAAATGCTTGTATTAGTATGTATTGAATTAAATGATGTTATGTAGTAGTTTGAGATTGATTTCTTGATTAATATGCTGACCTAAATGATTTCCTACATGTTGACCTTATGCATGAGTGCATTACATGCATAGAAAGTATGCCTTGAAGAATTGCTTAAGTTGAATGTTATAACATGTGTTAACATGCTCACATGATTGTATTTAAATTCCAATACTTTTACATGTAATGCTAATGTGATTCCATAGATGTGTGGGACTAGACTTAGTCCAGGCAGTCGGTAACCGAGCGAATTCGTGGCTGGCTGGTCATAGCCACGAACGACGCGTCAATGAACGTGATTCATGTTTAGAGTTGGCGGCAGTGGTTAGGCCACGCGAAGTGTTTTACGCACTTCATGTCGTTCGACTTGAGATGCGATCGCGCTAGTTGAGCCCGTCAAGTAACCCGACTGGCCGACGTATGTTCACCTTGTATGAGTCATAACTGCTTGAACCTAGGGTACTGAACTTACCACTGAAAACCCTGTTAACCGTGGTACCTTGATCCACGAAGACTCATGAGCCAGGCATGGTGGTATGGGACACCGTGGTCGAGCTGTCGGCCTACGCTGGAGCCACAAACCTCCCCGTAGTGACTAGTGAGCACCTTGACTCATGAGCAGATTATGGTGGTATGGGACACTATATTCTAGCTGTCGGCCTACACTGATCAGGCGACGAGCCCTTTGTAGTGACCGCGAGCGTATTCTGAGTCCACGGGAGGCGACGACCCTTCCGTTGCAGTAGAGTACGGTAGGCCTGTATTGATAAGGTGATGGGGGAGCGGTGCAACGAGTGCGAGCAACAACCCTGGCAGCCCTTGCAGTGACCTACAAAATACACATCGTATGAGATTACTAGGAGTGACGACCCTAGACAGGATCTGTGTTGGGATTGATACAAGGGAAGTACCTTAGTTTCCCAATCCTGCTGTTTGAATGGACTAATAACAACTTGGAAATCATATCACCATAGCATTGCATGTGCCTGGAAGATGTGGAGCACTCTAGGGAGTGTGGCATGCCGCGGTCGTAAGATGTTGCCGCATGAGGGTGATCGTCGGTGAGGGCATACATCACGTCATATCATCTTGCATTAACAACAGTATTAGGATTGTCTGATTTACTGCTTTACTATTATCGCGTGATTGAATTGTGAACATGCTAATCTTTGCTCTATGATTCCACTGAGTTGATCACTCATTCCCACGTTACGGGATGGTGTTTGCAACACCCACCAGACCCTGTTGTAGATGCAGGTGAGGACGAGATCCAGGAGGTGGAGCCAGAGATTGACGAGGACCAGGATGAGTTTTCGTATATGCAGTATCATGACGGCTTCCCGTAGGCGACCTGGATCGAGGGGACTTCAGTGGGACCATTTTGAACATTATTCTTTTGTTTATGTACATGTATATGAGACTCAGAGATGTAGTCATACTTCGGACACAGATGAGATTTACTTTATTTTTCCATACAGTGATATATATATTGTTTAGTCTTCCGCTTGCTTTTATCACTGGATCTGAAGTATGAATTGCAGTTTTGGTATACTTTTACTCATGTGAATGCTTTAAATCAGACAACATTGAATCATAACCATTTTTGTTGCATAAGTGACGGTCTGGAACTCGGGAGTTGAGTTTATACACGACCCCCGATTTTCAGGGTGTTACAAGTTGGTATCAGAGCATGAATAAGAGTATACTAGGCCTGGGTTATGGTCTTGCAACGTACGTTGTCGCTTCCTTTGACTTAGGTGGGTGCGAGAAGGGTCTAGAAACACGTCTAGGATTGCAGATTCGTCGATAGGCGAAGTCTATTAGGATCGATCGCAAGATCGAGTCTGTAACGCATCTCGGGTCGCGTAAGGCAACCCGAATCACTTCTAAGCTGTAAGAAGTCGGGTTGAGACGTCCTATAAGCGGTTTTAAACCGCAAAAGTGAATCCTTGGGCCGTGGGATGACCACGACTCCTGTAATCAATCGCCAGGGCTTAAAAACCCCGTTTCGCCAAAAATTCTCAAAATTCCTCCTCTAAACACTCCGACCTTTAGTTCTTTCTTATCCATTTCATGTTAGACATCAAACCTAATATGAAAATAACACAAATTAGTACTTTCACAAAATTTTACAGTGAATAGTAAAATTTCATGAAAAATGGCCATAAGACCATTCTAACTTCACTTTCTTTAGCAACTAAGGATCTAAATAGATGTACTGGCTCCTTCTACCCCAAATTCACATGCTGCATCATATAGTTTGGTATTCGGGATTGTGATGTGGACCCAAAAAGCCCTAAACACACATTTGGGCTCATACAGATCAAAGTACGATGAACCAGGGGGTGGGCCATATATTTTTGGACCCCTGGGACCATGGGGGACCAGATCCATGTGGTCCCACCGGCCAACGTGGAAGTTGGCCGGCGATGCCATCGCCGGTCGGGCGATGCATCGCCGACCGGTGGGGTCCATTGCTCCCAAAGTTCAGGCGCACGCCCTTAAATGGGATGTACATCCTCCCTAGGTAGCTCCCATCTCACAAAAACCCCCAAATCATACCCCTCCTTTGCAAACAGCCCTCTCCATAGCCCTATTTTCGATTTTCAGCAACCATCTCCAAACTCCGGCGTCCCAAAGCACTTAAAGGTCCCTCCTTGGCCAAAACCGACCACCACCCATCACTTATTGGGTGTTGGCAGCCCCTCTTCTTGAAGATCTCACCATTTGGAGCTCCAAAATCCCCCAAATAGAGCTGAAATCGTGAGGTGCTCCGTTCTATCTTTTTGTTTGTATTTCTCCTTGAAACTACAGCCTTGGGAAGCTTGAAGCATCCCTCTACGACGCCTATATTTCCTTTTCTCAGATTGGGCAGCCATTTCTCCACATTTTCATCATTTTTCATGGCTTTCGTGGAAGCCATTTTGGGCCTTTTATCACTCTCATCCATCATATCTTTGATGGGTAAGAGGAAAACCGCAACAGACGAGGCTGGGCTGAGCCGCCTAGCTCGATCGAGAAGACCGCGGGGTGGTGCCGCAAGTTCAAGCACCGCTGCAGGTCCAGCTGTAGTCCTGCAGTGCCGTACAAAGCGGGATTTGGATCCCCATGCACACCTTGGACGAACAATTTTATCGGAGATGCCTCATGGTCAATACACTAATCGCAAAGTGTTATTTGAGGCGGACGTAGATGGATGATTGTTCGGTGAGTATCTGTTGTTCGAGCGCATTGAAGCTGCGCATTGGGGTCCGATCTTTGAAGCTCGCGCTCGTGCTAATGTGAGCACCGTTCGTGCCTTCTATGCTAGCATCCAGAATCCTACCTTGGAGCCTTTGCAGTTCAAAATCCCTTTTGGTAGAGATCGGATGGCTACGATCGACGTTCGGTTGATTGCGCGACTTCTCAACGTGCCTCTAGGTGATGTGCATCCTAGTGAGAAGAATTTGAAGACTAGACGTGAACGAGATCGCCGCACCAGGTTTCTGTGAGGTAAGTTGGTTCCATGGCAGCCTAATAATAGCCTCAAGGCGACGTATATGTCTGAGGATTTGCGCCTGCTGCACCATATCTGCACGTTTCATGTTTATCCCAAGTCGACGAACCGCATTGAATGTACACGTCTTATGGTCGATTTCTTATTTCTGGTGGCCTAGGGAGAGAACTTATGTATGGCCACTTTCATCTTACGGCAGATAGTTCTCATAGCCAGGTCAAGAAGAACATCCGAATCGCTTCCCTTTGGCCGACTTATTTGCAAGATTGCGCTTGAGTTTGCCTATAGACTTGGGCCGAAATTGCCGGTATCGATTCACACCATCGATGAGTCGGCAATGGTCAAGATGAAGATTGGGTCACAATACCGTGAAAATCAACTTGAAAGGGATAGTGGGGATGACTTTGATGATGAGGAAGATCAAAGCGAAGAAGAACCTAGAGCAGAGGTTCAGGAAGAAGCTCAGGAAGAAGCAGAAGAGGAGGCTCAGGATACTGATGAGAGCCCTCCTCCTTCTGCGCAGGCTACTATCGACGATCGCATTGCTCGGATGGAGGAGAGTCAGACCGCCTTGCGTAGGGAAGTCCAAGAACTTCGTGCAGAAGTCGCTGATGCCAAGGCCGTTACAAAGAAGAAATTTGGCAAGGTGACTCGCACCTTGAAGGAGATCCTGTGTTGCTTACAGGATAAGGGTGCTCCTCCTCCGTCACTAGACTCCGACTAGCGATGCGATCTTTGATGTTATTATCAGTAGTTAGTCATTTCCTGTTTTATGTGTGTAAGCCTGTTAGGGCTAGTGCTTTGCTTATGTTGCTGTTGCTTAACTGTCTTAATTTCCATGTAATTCTAGTCATGATGCTTGTAAGGATATATCCCTTGTATTGTGACAATTTTGATTAATTGAAATGCATGGAATGCCTTTGACTCTTTAAGTGAATGATTGTGGTGTATTTGTGCAATTGAGACTGACAAGGTTGCACCCTATTTTGAATATAGGGAATGCCACCTAAGACTATGCGGAGCGCGGTTCGGCTTGCATTGTCAGAGCATATGGATCAGACTCCCTCTCAGTCTGGCACTCGTTCGGACCCTGCTGTGGGCCCGATTCCTGAGGCGGTTCGATCATCTCAGCCTACTGTTGGTCCTACAGATGGACCACCGCCATTTACACCATCAGTTAGAGAGCCACATCGTGCATCTACTTCCACACCGCATCCGTCACAGCCTGCTCCACCCCCTGACAGATTCGAGCAGATGATGGCTATGATGCTGCAGCAGCAGCAGCTTCTGACCACCATAGTGGGGACACTAGCCCAGGGTGGGGGTGTGACTACATCTACTCCACCTGCACCACCTGTGCATCCAGCTGAGGATGCCTATACTTACGCCCAGGATGAGGGCATGGCCCATCCTGCGCCGCCTGCTTTCCCTGCGGGAATCCTGCCGACACACGGGGCCTTTTGGAGCGATTTCAGCGCTTGCGGCCTCCTACTTTCACGGGTTCTCACAGACCCGAGGAGGCTGAGTACTGGCTCGACCGAGTGTCGAAGATTCTACGGATGTTGCACTGCACCGAGGCTGAGCAGGTAGAGCTGGCTACCTTCCTGTTTGAGAGAGAGGCCAGTATGTGGTAGGATAGCGTATTGCGGACTGTTGCCGCAGATATTGTATGGACGTGGGCAGCATTTGAGTTCCGCTTCCATGAGAAGTATTATCCCCAGACCTACAGGCACGACAGGGAGAATGAGTTTCTCCGTCTCAGACAGGCAGCGATGACAGTTACCGAGTATGAGCATCGGTTCACAGAGTTGGGCAGGTACGTCCCGACGATCCTAGCTGATGAGCAGATGCGCATACGGTGCTTTTTGGAGGGCTTGCGAGCGGATATTCGGTCGAAGATGTGTCGTGTTAGTTTTCCCTCTTATGCGGAGTTGGTTCACATGTCCATGCGGGCAGAGCAGGACGTGGATCGACTTGCTCGATCTCGAGGCCTGGCTGCTTCTAGGCCACGACCGGATTTGTCAGACAGGCCCTTCGCGGGCAAGAGGCCTCGCATTGATCCTCCTACTAGGACCACGGCGCCTGTACCACCGTTTCGGCGCCCTGATTTGACTTGTACATACTGTGGGAGGACAGGCCACTTGGCGCAGAGCTGCTTTTCGAGGATGCGGGACAGTGGGTTCTCACCGCCGCAGAAGATTGACCGTGTACATCCGCAGGCGATATCAGCACCGCCTATATGGTCAGCTCCTGCGCATCCTTCTTTCAGACCTATGGTATCGCAGATCCAACAGCTTCCACGGCCCTTGACACAGCGGCCGAACCGGCCACAGCAGGCTCGGGTTCATGCATTGACCGCAGAGGCAGCTGCGACGCCGACTTTCCAGCATTCAGCCTTCGAGGTCACGGCCCATATTGGAGGTACTCCCATTCTTGTCATGGTGGACACTGGTTCCACGATTTCTTTGATATCGCGTGCCGTAGTCAGGCGTCTTGGGTTACAGATTATCACTATGGATAGCGTGAGAGTCTTTGCAGCTCATGGAGATTATTCGGATGTCACCCAGATGTGTGAGGGTTGTTTGGTTGATCTGGGAGGCAGGACGATGACTCTTGATCTGGTCGTCGATCCCTCGCTCGTTTATCTCGACGTCATTCTTGGCATGGACTGGTTGACTGCAGCGAGAGCCGAGATTGACTGCGAGACTCGTATAGTCACAGCGTACGAGCCTGAGGGTGCATCCTTCACATTTCCAGTGCGGGTAAATCTTCCTTTCCGCATTCTTAGCTACGCCACTCTATTGCGCGACGCTGGTGCCCAGGTACTTGAGCAGACGCCAGTTGTTTCTGGGTTCGGGGATCTGTTCAGGAAGATCCCTGGGTTGCCGCCCAGACGTGAGATCGATTTCACTATCGATCTGGTTCCTGGTTCTACACCCATCTCACTGCCGACGTATCGCATGGCACCATGTGAGATGGAGGAGTTGAGGACGCAGATTGATGGTCTGCTAGAGCTTGGCTTTATACGGCCTAGCGTGTCACCTTGGGGAGCACCGGTCTTGTTCGTGAAGAAGAAGGATGGTTCGATGCGATTGTGTATTGATTATCGCAGGCTGAACCAGCTCACGGTGAAGAACAAGTACCCTTTGCCCAGGATCGATGACTTGTTTGATCAGTTGAGAGGAGCGCAGTACTTCTCGAAGATTGATCTTCAGTCAGGATATCATCAGCTGCGCGTCAGGGATGAGGACGTGCAGAAGACAGCATTCAGGACCAGTTTTGGCCACTACGAGTTCCTCGTGATGTCGTTCGATCTCACGAACGCACCGGCCGTGTTCATGGATCTGATGAACCGGGTATTTCGGCCTTTCCTTTATCGATTCGTCGTTGTCTTCATTGACGACATTTTGGTGTACTCTAGGAGTCGAGAGGAGCATGAGGAGCACTTGCGTTTGGTCCTTGATACGCTCAGACGGCATCAGTTGTTCGCACAGTATAAGAAGTGCGACTTCTGGAAGCAGGAGGTGAAGTTTCTGGGACACGTGGTGTCCAAGGATGGCATGGCAGTTGACCTGTCTAAGGTAGCTGCGGTGCAGGACTGGGAGCAGCCTGGTTCTGTCACTGAGGTGAGGAGTTTCTTGGGTCTCGCTGGCTACTATCGGCGCTTCATTCAGGACTTCTCGAAGATCGCGAGACCCTTATCTCAGTTGACACGGAAGGACGTGAAGTTCGCCTGGAATGATAAGGCGGAGTCAGCTTTTCAGGAGCTGAAGGACAGGCTTACGTCCGCCCCTGTGCTAGTATTGCCAGAGCAAGGGGTTAGATATACTATATACACTGACGCGTCTAGCGTTGGTTTGGGTTGTGTCCTTATGCAGAGGGACAGGGTAATTTCGTATGCCTCGAGACAATTAAGGAAGCACGAGGAGAATTACCCTACACACGACCTAGAGTTGGAAGCCGTTATATTCGCACTGAGACTCTGGAGACATTACCTCTACGGAGAGGAGTTCGAGCTCTTTTGCGACCACAAGAGCCTCAAGTACATATTCACGCAGCGAGACTTGAATATGAGGCAGCGGCGATGGATGGAGACGCTGAAGGACTTCAAGTTTGAAGTCTCTTACTATCCTGGGAAGGCGAACCTTGTGGCTGATGCATTGAGCCGCAAGAAGGCGATAGAGTTTGCGGCTCCGCTGATGGTTGCCGAGTGGGATATGGTTGAGTTTTTGTGAGACGTTGAGCAGAAACTCACCGTAGAGGAGCCATTTGAGTTCATCGCACACGTACAGGTGCGACCTCAGATCGATGACCGAGTCATCGAGGCGCAGAGGGACGATGCACATCTTACTGAGCTTCGAGAGCAGGCCAGTGATGATGTTGACGCCGATTGGCAAGTTGGTATGGATGGGGGCTTACGTTACCGTGGCCGCCTATGTGTCCCAGATGTCCCTGACTTGAGACGAGAGATTCTCGAGGCTGCGCATTCTACTAGACTCGCGATGCATCCAGGCAGTACGAAGATGTATCGTGACGTGAAGAGGACGTATTGGTGGGAAGGTATGAAGACCCACATAGCTGAGTTCGTGTCCCATTGTCTCACTTGTCAGCAGGTGAAGGCAGAGCATCGCCGACCACCTGGACTTTTGCAGCCTATGCCGATTGCAGAGTGGAAGTGGGATTTCATTTCCATGGACTTCATTTCTGGGTTGCCGAAGACGAGGAAGGGGCATGATTCTATTTGGGTGATCGTCGACCGATTGACGAAGTCAGCGCACTTCCTACCGATCAGAGTTACGAACTCTGCAGACGAGCTGGCTAGATTGTATATCAGAGAGATCGTGCGTCTGCATGGAGTTCTGTTGGAGATCGTGTCGGACAGAGACACGCGGTTCACTTCTATTTTCTGGACTCGCATTCAGGAGGCTATGGGTGTGAAGTTGAAGTTCAGTACTGCCTTCCACCCACAGACGGACGGACGGACGGAGCGAGTGAACCAGATCCTGGAGGACATGTTGCGAGCTTGCGCATTGGACTTCAAGGACAGTTTGGATGACTGTCTTGCATATGCGGAGTTTGCGTACAACAATAGCTTCCAGGCGAGTATCGGCATGGCACCTTATGAGGAGCTGTATGGGCGACCTTGTCGCGCACCGCATTGCTGGTTAGAGGTCGGTGAGCGTAGCTTGATCGGCCCAGAGTTGGTGCAGGCGACGTCAGAGAAGATCGATATTATTCGACGTCGGCTTCTTACAGCGCAGAGCAGACAGAAGAGCTACGCCGATACGAGATGGAGACCACTAGAGTTCACAGTCGGGGATCACGTGTTTTTGCGAGTTTCCCCTATGAAGGGAGTCCTTCGGTTCGGGAAGAAGGGGAAGCTGGCACCGCGATTCATTGGTCCATTCCAGATCCTCGATCGTGTGGGAGTAGTGGCTTACCGATTGGCTTTACCCACGCCCCTCGCGAGCGTCCACAACGTATTTCATGTTTCTATGCTGAAGAAGTACGTTGCTGATCCTTCCCATATCATTAGATGGGAGCAGGTGCAGTTAGGAGAGGATGTTACTTATATCCTACGACCGACACGCATCTTAGACAGGAAGGAGCAGGTACTGCGTAGCAAGGTGATTCCCCTTGTGAAGGTACTATGGACGCATCACTCTGAGGAGGAGGCTACTTGGGAGACAGAAGCCGAGATCAGAAAGAACTACCCACAGCTTCTCGAGGAGTACGAACAGGTACAAATTTCGAGGACGAAATTATTTGTTAAGGGGGGTAGATTGTAATGCCCGTGAAAAATCCGTACTTGGGCTCGAGTACCAACTCGACCCGAAATCGCGTAGAAATAATTTCCATGGAAATTAAGTGTAAGTTAGCTAGCGCAACGCTAGAGTAGCTGGGAAATAGTCCCTGATCACTTTAAATACGTTCTGCAAGACCCAATCGAGTAGAACAAACAACTCTACAATACTCTATAACCTCGGATCAAACTCTAAGCGGGTTTGTTCTCTGTACCACATTGAAATTTTGTATTGGATTTAGACCGCACGTCGAAGGTCCGATACCTCCTATCTTAGACCGTTAGAACCGCCCAGCTGGACTTGACAATCATCTCGAAAATCAAGTCAAACCGATAATCACAGACTATTTCGTTGAACTCGGACTGAAGCGACCGCAAATAGGGACGGATTTGGAATTTTAAATTCAAATCTGGCACACGACTTGACGCGTCAGTATTAAGCGTTCTGACCGTCAGAATTCATCTCGATTACACCCTTGGATCAGGAAAAATTTCTATTTATTATCATGAGACTTTCAGCCCTGATCTACGTGCGGTGACCGCTGAACTGAAACTGGTCCGCCACGTGCGATCTGCGAACCCTGCCAGACTGAAAACTTAATACGAGGTACATCTGGTACCCATGAGCTTAAGTCTGATCGCAATCGACCAGGGGACCACCAGAAAGCAGTTTTTGGACCGAAACAGCCCCGAAATGGATAGGCATCAAGTAAACTTCGTCCCGGAGCCTAATTCTGGCAATTTCAGGCTTATAAAAGGGGTTGAAACCCTCATTTCCCTCTCCCATCCGAAAATAGCAAACCCTAGGAGAAAAGGAGAGAGAGTTTGAGAGAGATATTGGAACGGATTTTTCCCGCTTCCAGCCGCCGACTGCTAGTGCTTCAGCACTTCTTCCCAATCACCTGGCTGGTGATTCCTCCACTTTTTCAGGTATAAAATAACCCTAGAACTTGCTGATTTAGGGTTTACTTAGATTCATGGCATGTTAGCTAACGTATTCCATAAATCAGGTTCTCCTACTGCCGTAGATGAAGCGTACACGCTCCGTTCAAAATCCCGCAACCGTAAGAGAATAGGTGAGGATTTTAGACACTTTGATTGACGGTTTACAACGCTTTCAATGTCGTTTAATAGTAGATTATCGACGGCATCGCCGTTTGACATGTACAACATGCTCTCCGTTTCCTGTTTCGTAAATTAACGAAGAATATGAGATTTAGGGCATTTTAGTCATTTGTAGGAAGTACGATCTACATGCATATTTTTCTGACGTGATTGACATGGTTTGTCGCCGCATTAGGGAGTTAGGAATGCTTGCATAATCAGTTTGGCAAAGAGATTCGCCTAGTTGCGCACTTTGGGTCGACATACTATATGTAGACTTAAGTGTGTACTGTATGTGTTTGTATAAATGCTTGTATTAGTATGTATTGAATTAAATGATGTTATGTAGTAGTTTGAGATTGATTTCTTGATTAATATGCTGACCTAAATGATTTCCTACATGCTGACCTTATGCATGATTGCATTACATGCATAGAAAGTATGCCTTGAAGAATTGCTTAAGTTGAATGTTATAACATGTGTTAACATGCTCACATGATTGTATTTAAATTCCAATACTTTTACATGTAATGCTAATGTGATTCTATAAATGTGTGGGACTAGGCTTAGTCCAGGCAGTCGGTAACTGAGCGAATTCGTGGCTGCCTGGTCATAGCCACGAACGACGCGTCGATGAACGTGATTCGTGTTTAGAGTTGGCGGCAGTGGTTAGGCCACGCGAAGTGTTTTACGCACTTCATGTCGTTCGACTTGAGATGCGATCGCGCTAGTCGAGCCCGTCAAGTAACCCGACTGGCCGACGTATGTTCACCTTGTATGAGTCATAACTGCTTGAACCTAGGGTACTGAACTTACCACTGAAAACCCTGTTAACCGTAGTACCTTGATCCACGAAGACTCATGAGCCGGGTATGGTGGTATGGGACACCGTGGTCGAGCTGTCGGCCTACGCTGGGGCCACAAACCTCCCCGTAGTGACCAGTGAGCACCTTGACTCGTGAGCAGATTATGGTGGTATGGGACACTATATTCTAGCTGTCGGCCTACACTGATCAGGCGACGAGCCCTTTGTAGTGACCGCGAGCGTATTCTGAGTCCACGGGAGGCGACGACCCTTCCGTTGCAGTAGAGTACGGTAGGCCTGTATTGATAAGGTGATGGGGGAGCGGTGCAACGAGTGCGAGCAACAGCCCTGGCAGCCCTTGCAGTGACCTACGAAATACACATCGTATGAGATTACTAGGAGTGACGACCCTAGACAGGATCTGTGTTGGGATTGATACAAGGGAAGTACCTTAGTTTCCCAATCCTACTGTTTGAATGGACTAATAACAACTTGAAAATCATATCACCATAGCATTGCATGCGCCTGGAAGATGTGGAGCACTCTAGGGAGTGTGGCATGCCGCGGTCGTAAGATGTTGCCGCATGAGGGTGATCGTCGGTGAGGGCATACATCACGTCATATCATCTTGCATTAACAACAGTAGTAGGATTGTCTGATTTACTGCTTTACTATTATCGCGTGATTGAATTGTGAACATGCTAATCTTTGCTCTATGATTCCACTGAGTTAATCACTCATTCCCACGTTACGGGATGGTGTTTGCAACACCCATCAGACCCTGTTGTAGATGCAGGTGAGGACGAGATCCAAGAGGTGGAGCCAGAGATTGACGAGGACCAGGATGAGTTCTCGTATATGCAGTATCATGACGGCTTCCCGTAGGAGACCTGGATCGAGGGGACTTCAGTGGGACCATTTTGAACATTATTCTTTTATTTATGTACATGTATATGAGACTCAGAGATGTAGTCATACTTCGGACACAGATGAGATTTACTTTGTTTTTCCATACAGTGATATATATATTGTTTAGTCTTCCGCTTGCTTTTATCACTGGATCTGAAGTATGAATTGCAGTTTTGGTATACTTTTACTCATGTGAATGCTTTAAATCAGACAACATTGAATCATAACCATTTTTGTTGCATAAGTGACAGTCTGGAACTCGGAAGTTGAGTTTATACACGACCCCCGATTTTCAGGGTGTTACAATAGTCTACTATTAAACGACATTGAAAGCTTTGAAATTAGTCAATCTAAGCATCTAAAATCCTCACCTTTTGCCGTAGACGTGTATCGATTCGAATAGAACATCTACGCTTCATCAACGGTGTTATGGCGACTTAATGCACAAGATACATAAGCTATTTCGATATTTGAATCGAAAGAATCCTTACAACAGCTATAGGTTAGGGTTTTCTTACCTAGAAGTACGTTGGAATCACCAGGAAAGTGATTTGAATGGGATGCTTTGGTACGTGCAAAAGCTGGAGCAGGTGGCAGGAATTCTCTCCCACAACTCACTCACAATCTCTCTCTTTCTCTCTCTTCTCTTTCTAGGGTTTATAGAAAATTCAGATGGGAGAGATATGAGAGGGTTTAGAGTCCTTATATAGGCTAAAACCTCACCTAAATAGACTTGGGACAAGGGTATACTTGGATTATAACGAAATCGGGTCTCTTACGATCCAAAAGAGCGTTTCGGGAGGTCCCCTGGCCGAACGCGGTCGGACTTAAGCTCATGCACATTAGATCCTGCTTACATCAAGTTTTCAGTCTGGTAGTGTTCCCAGATCGCACGTGGCGGACCAGTTTCAGTTCAGCGGTCACGGAGACTCGATCGAGGATTTCGAGTACACTGACCTGAGTGAGAAATGTTCCCTGATCCAAGGGTGTATTTGGGTCAGATTCTGACGGTCTGAATGCTTATACTTAATCCGCATACGAAACGTGCCAGATTCATTTAAATCCCATTTAAATTTTAATGAATTTCACTCTTTCTCACACTCCCTGCTCCAGGCTTAATGAAATAGTCTCGGAGCATCGGTTGGGCTTGATTTTTGAAATGATTGTCAAGTCCAACCAAGCGGTCATGATGGTCTAAGATTGCGGATATTGGACTTTCGACGCACGGTCTAAATCCAATATGAAGTTTCAAAGGGTTTTGAAGAGCAAACAGGTTTAGAGTTTGATCTTAGGTTTCAGGGTATTATAGCATCATTGATTCTACAAGTTTTGGGTCTTGTAGAACGTATTTAAAGCGATTGGTGCTAATTTTGCAGGAAATCTAATGTAGCGCTAGCTAATTCACGTTAAATTTCTAAAGAATTAGGTTCTAAATGATTTCTTTAGCTTTGGAATCGAATTGTGAGAGTTTACCAATGTGCTATGGTTGACCCATTGCCTAAGGACCTCTAACCCCAGGTTGGCAAAAATCTGGGGTGTTTCAAAGAGAGAGAGGGAAAGCTGAGTCCATAGGGTCGACTTAGCCATACGTGGGCTGACTTGATTGAGGGAGTGAAGGGAAGGATCGTGCCCTTTTACAAAACCCGAACCCACCAGGTAACGAGCTGTTTTCCTCATTTTCTTTTGCCTATTGACACACCAGCATGCTAGGAGGGTACAAGCTAAGAAACAAGCCAACCAATGGCTGTTTTTCCAGCTAAGAAACAAGCCAACCAATGGCTGTTTTTCCAGCTAAGAAATTAGCCAAGCAGTGGCCGCATTTCAGACCGAAGACAAGCCAAACAATGGCTACACTTCTAGCTAAAAGCAAGTCGAACAACGGCGGTGCTATGGGCCAAAACTATGCCAACCAATAGCTAGGCTTTGTGTTAAAATCAAGCCCAAGAAGGTAATGACATTGTGGACCAAAGCGAAGCCAAGTATTGGCTACATTTTGGGGACCCAAAATAGGCAGCTAATGGCCGTGAACGGGTTGTGTTTTGGTTCAGAAATAAAGTTCAAATGGACCTGGATTGAGCCCTCAATTGGGTTTTGAAACAGGCCTAAGAGCTGAACATAAATCTAGCAGTAACCATGACAAAAACCACACCCTGTTAGCCATAAATAGGTCTTAGATTGGGTTTAAACTCAGCCAAAAATAGGTCTAAAGTTGGGGTGGAAATGAACCCCAATTGGGCCATGTAGGTGCTGAGAACAAGCCAACCCATTGGGCCATGAGCAGAGCTGCAACCAGCCCTGAGTGAGTTTTTCATCCAGGCTGGGAATGCTTTCACTTTGCCCTTAGATGGGCTCTCAACCAAGCTAGAATCGAGCCTCAATTAGGTCTCTATCTGGGCCCTGAATACCCCAATGAGTGGGCCCAATTTTTAGCCAAAAGATAAGTTAGGCCTGGGCCTTAGGTTCCAGGGAGTATCGGGCTGAGAGGAGGGTTGCATTTAGGCCCAAATCAGACCAAGAATGGGCCTTGTAGCTGGGCTAAGTAATGCCCTCCATTGGGCTCTCAGTCCTTCCCAGCAAACGGGCCTGCTCGTTCTAGCGGGCCTCACCTACTGTGGGCTGCACCTCACATAACTACGGGCCTCGCCCCCTAGCCAAAACGTCTGTGGGCCGCACCCTGTTTAAAATAGGTGGGCCTCACCATAGAAGTTGTGGGCCACACCTTGTTTAAAATAGGTGGGTCGCACCACATAAGACAGTGGGCCACACTATATATTCCAGTGAGCCGCACCAAGCGGTGGGCCTCGCCATACGTTGCTATGTGCCACACCACATATGGTAGTGGGCCGCCCTGTACATCCAATGGGCCGCACCACATCTGGTGGGCCTCATTATTTATAAAGGTGGGCTGCACACTATGATGTAGTGAACCATGCTGCAACATGGATGTCAGTGGGCCACACCATGGATTTCTCCTGGGCCAAATTTCAGTGGGGCACATGGGCTTGAGAATAGCCCGGTCACTGGCTACCCCTGGAAAATGGTGGCTGGGCCGGACCAGGCCTAGTTTGGGTTTTTTTGTGTAGGGGAAACAAGCCCAGTCAGGCCACCTTGTTTGGACGAGTATATGGTGGCCTTATCACTTTGATTTAGGCCCAATCTCCTCCATAATGAGTCTTATAAGCCCCATACACTTTCAATGAATTATCTAATGTGGGCCGTTGTGTCGGAAATGATAACCAGGAAGTCACTTGCTTGATATTAGGTCGTAAGACGCTCACGAAAGCTTGGATCGAGGATCACGCTACGACTCGTATGGTGATGATTTTCTTCCCCTTGGGCTTTTCATCTCTAAACTAGATTAGGAATAGACTTTTATTATAGTTGCTAATGATCTCTCAGGAGTGGATGATCATTCAACTTATTTAATTAGATACACGCCTTATAGTTTAGTTACCATTGGTTAACGATTGTATGCATATTTTTAGAACGGATCAAACCCTTAATCCATATTCTCATATGTCATAGGACCAATCTATCTTATGTTCCTAGAACCTATTAAATCACTAATTAGTTTAACTTAGATGCATGACTTGGACTTACTAGAATGCTTGAATTGTTTAATTGAGATGCACGCCTTAGAATTTGATAAGTTAGGATTATATGATTCTTGAAGATTTTACATGAGGTTTACTTCAAATATCAAAGCATGTCTGAAATCTCTATAAGGTTGTATTAGTTATAAAACATATATTATTTGAAATCTCTCTATGAAAACTCCTATTTAAAGAGAGTCCATGCTTAGCGTGTGACCAAACTGATTGTGGTAAGATTTAACCCTTAACATGGAGGTTATGACTTGTGACGTGTGACTCATGGGGTTCACCATCTACGAAATGATTTCATTTACCTAAGGAATGAACCTTGCGACATTTTTCATTACTGATATTTACTCGTATTTAAATCATACATACTGCCTCCTTTAGTCGTTGTATTTAAATGATTTCAACACTTCATTCCTAGCCAACGTACGGTGATAGTTCCCTTATCTTTAGAATTGATTGGCCATATGTTGATGGATTTTATACACACCCTAAGGTAGTAGCCTCATGAGCCAAGGATGGTGGTCTGGGACCTATGCCTGAGTTGTCGGCCTACGCTAGTAACTAGCCCATGTAGTAACCTTTGAGCTTATATAAATTGTCTGGTTGCAATTGGACTAATAATGGGTTGGTTAATCATAAATTCATGGCATAAACCAGCATCTATTACTATAGTATGAGATGTGCATGTTCATCTGCCTGGATGTTTTTCCCAGGACAATTATTTCATGGGTGACGAGCCAAATGTCTGTCTGGATGTTTTCCCTAGGACAATGATTGCATGGGTGACGAGCCTAATGTCTGCACGGATGAGCATCCTCGGGGTGATGATTACATTCATGCATCCATGCACATAATAAGACTGCACTTACTCTATTTTGGGATTGCCTGTATGTTTTATGTTATTTCTGTATAGGGCGGTGGTGTGTAATCTTGAGGGGAGATCACATTGAGTTGGCCACTCATTCATCAATGTTCAACCGTACAGAGGATGCCGATACAGTTAATGATGGACTTGCAGCGGATTTGGAGGTGCTTGTAGTCGAGGAGGAGCCTTATGATGAGGAGTCGTATTAGGAGGCAGCTGCATATTATGGCCTCAACTAGTAGATTTCATTTATAATAGCTTGTTTGGGATTATTACATTTGAGAATTTTGTATTTGGTCCCCACTTGAGTGAGCTTGGATATTGTTCACATTTTGGGTCATATCTATGCTATATTTCATTCCTCTATTTGCACTTTGATTTACATATTGATTACCATTATTATTTTGTTAACTCCTGGGTTTTTGGGATGCGAGTCATATACTCAAGTTCTGAAAACCAGGGCGTTACAATAGTCCACCAGTCTGGAGTGACCACACAATTCTCATATGCTCACATGGTCCCGTGGCCACTCCATTATCAGAAGTCCATATGGTTGAGTGGTCACACAAATGTCACTCTACTTGCCACAATAAAGTAATTAAGGTCAGATGGTCACTAATTTTTACTACACCATAGCTCACATAATGGGGTAACCACTTTATTAAACTTTCACATGGTTAGGCGGCCAGTACCATGATTTCACATAGTTTTAGTATATATAACATTATTATCATGATCTAGTACCCACATTTCAAAATATCCAAATATAATTCAGCAATCATAATCCTACACATGAATACAAGGTTACATTAATTATGCTAAGTAGTAGGCAACAACCGCCTCTGTAACATCCTAAAAATTGGGGGTCGAGCAGAAACCCAACTCCCGAGTTCCAAAACATTACTTATACAACATAGATAATGATGATTGAATGTTGTCTGTAGAAGGGCATTGAACATGATTGGGATTACACCAAAAACAGCATATCATACTCTACAGGCGTTTAAATTATGCAAGCGGAAGACTGTGATAAGTATATAAACTAGATAAGAGTGATAGTAAGCCCTCGGAGTATGAATGTCGGTAGGTTAACAATTACAAGTTTGATTACAAAATGCACAAAATGAGAAAAATGTAATGTCTTCTATACCAAATACTGAAGCCCCGTCGGTGCAACTCTAGGTCAAATAGACCCGCCAGAGAGTTACATGTAGGAGAACTCATCATCAAAAAGCAAAGTCCGGCTCCGCTTCACTAGCATCGCCCTCACCTGAAATAAAGACAGGGTCTGGTTGGTGTGTACAACACCATCCCATAACGTGGGAATGATTAGCTAACTCAATGGAACAATAGAGTAAAGATTAATATGTTATCAAATCAGTCAAGTAGTAATGTAAAGTAGTACAATCAAACATTCCTAGATACTCTTGTTAATGCAAGGATGAGATGCAATCATGATGCATGCCCTTGCCTACATACTCCCTCATGCGACACCATCTCACATTCGCGGCATGCTTTCATCCCTCAGTGCTCCACATCTTCCAGGCACATGCAGTGCGATATGAACATGATTACCGAGTTGTTATTAGTCCTTTTCATACAGCAGGATTGGGAAGTTAAAGTACCTTCCTTGTATCATTTCCCAACAACGATCCAGTCTAGGGTCGTCAGTCCTAGCATATCTCATACGAAGTGTGGTTCTAGGTCGCTGCAAGGGCTGTTAGGGCTGTTACACGTAATCGTTACACCACTCCCCTATCACCAAATCAATACAGGCCTAGTTTGTACTCTTGTTGCTATGTAAGGGTCGTCGCCTCCTCGTAGACTCAGGGTACGCTCGAGGTCACTACAAGGGCTGTCAGGGCTGTTACACGCAATCATTACACCACTCCCCCATCACCAATCAATATAGGCCGACAGCTCGAATATAGTGTCCCATACCACCATATTCGGCTCACGAGTCTAGGTTGCTCACTGGTCACTACGGGGAGGCTCGTGGCCCCAGCATAAGCCGACAGCTCAACCACGATGTCCCATACCACCATGCCCAACTCATGAGTCTTAGAGAATTAAGGTACCATGGTTAACGAAATTTTCACTGGTAAGTTTGGTACTTTAGATTTAAGCAGTAGCGTCCATACATGGTTAACTTACATCGGGCTAATCAGGTTACTTGACGAGTTCAACTAGTATGAGCGCCCGTTGAGTTGATCGACATGAAGTGCATAAGCACCTTGTGTGGCCTAACCACTGTTGACAAGCAATGCACGGCTTGGGTTCATCAAACACGTTCTACGTGGTGAATAGGTCTCGGCCACGAACTCAAGGCGTAGTACCGATTGCCTGGACTATACAATAGCCCCAACCACATTCCATTACATCAAATATTCATATGAAATACTCAAAGCAGTAGCGGAGCAATAATTCAAATTATACTATCATTTGAGCATGTTCTGAAAAGCAATGTAAACATGAATTCTCACATATTCAATTCATAAACAAACAGTCATCAACATATGACATACATGGAGGAAATCATACACATTACTAAGGAGATTAAGAATCATGTCTCAATCCGCATACGGTACACCTTACTATCTACAACTCACTTGGACATTTTTACCAACACTTAGCCTACACAATTCATCATACAAGTTATATATCAGGTAACATACATATTAGGGAAAATCCTTTCGTCAAAGGGTTGTTTCCTAAACAATAATCATATATCCACGACAGTTAGTCATGGAAAGCACGAATATAGTTTCTATACTCATTTGGTCATTATCACAAACACTTAGACTACGCATGCTAACATACACAGCATATGTTGACCAAGACATGCATTAGGGCGAACCCTTTTGCCAAGGAGTCGTCACACATATAACTAGCATATACATACGACAGTTAATCATGGCAAACACAATTTCAGATTTTATATGTATACAGTATTTTCTACGATTACATAGAATACACAAAATTCCATATTCTTCGTATTTAACCGAAACAAAAAACAGATAGCATGTTCTACATGTGAAATTGTAACGTCCTGAAAATCGGGGGTCGTGTAGAAACCCAACACCCGAGTTCCAAAACATCACTTATGCAATATAAATGCTTATGATTGAATGTTGTCTATGTTGGTGTATTAAACATGAGTGGGATTAAGCCAAAACAACATATCATACTCCAGAGACAATTAAATTATACAAGCGGAAGACTGTGATAGAGTGTATAACATATATAGACTATTGTAAGTCTCCAGAGTGTGAACATGTTATCAGGTTAAATATATACATGTATACTTCAAAAATGAACAAAAAGAATATACATGAGTGCTCCAAAAGTATAAAAGGACAAGTGTCATGGCGTCTAATCAATCTCCCTGTAGTCCCGTCAATCAGAACACGCATATAGGAGAAATCCTCCTCATCATCATACAAGTCCGGCTCCACTTCACAAGTAGCGTCATCATCTGCAACTAAAACAGGGGTTGGTTGGTGTGCGCAACACCGTCCCGTAACGTGGGAGTGAGTAGCTAACTCAGTAGAATCATAGAGCAAAGGTTAACATGTTATCAGATCAATCAAGCGATAATGATAAAGTATGTAAATTAAACATTCCTAAATATTATGATTAATGCAAGAATGAAATGACATGATGGATGCCCTCACCAACATACTCCCTCATGCGACACCATCTTACGTCCGCGACATGCTTTCTTCCCTCAGTGCTCTACATCTTCCAGGCACATGCAGTGCGATATGAATATGATTACTGAGCTGTTATTAGTCCTTTTCATCCAGCAGGATTGAGAAACTAGGGTACTTCCCTTATATCATTCCCAAATAAGGATCCTTTCTAGGGTCGTCACTCTTAGTAGTCTCATATGATGATACATTTATAGGTCGCTGCAAGAGCTGTCAGGGCTGTTGTATGCATTCGTTGCACAGCTCCCCCATTACCTTATCAATACAGGCCTAGTTGTACTCTTGTTGCTACGGAAGGGTCGTCGCCTCACGTAGACTTAGAGTACGCTCGAGGTCACTACAAAGGGCTGCTAAGGCTGTTGCTCGCACTCATTGCACCGCTCCCCCATCACCTTATCAGTGTAGGCTAATAGCAAGAATATAGTGTCCCGTACCATCATAATCTGATCACGAGTCTAGGTTGCTCACTGGTCACTACGAGGAGGTTTGTGGCCCCAGCGTAGGCCAACAGCTCGACCACAGTGTCCCATACCACCATGTCCGGCTCATGAGTCTTAGTGGATCAAGGTACCACGGTTATTAGGGTTATCACTGGTAAGTTCAGTACCCTAGGTTCAAGCAGTTATGACCAATACAAGGTGAACATACAACGGTCAGTCGGGTTACTTGATGAGTCCGACTAGCATAAGCGCACGTTAAATCGACCGACATGAAGTGCACAAGCACTTCATGTGGCCTAACCACTGCCGACAACTCTAGTACAACTCGGATTCGTCATACACATTCTTCGTGGTGAATAGAATCCAACCATGAATTTAAATCTGTTACCAACTGCCTGGACTAGAATATAGCCCCAAGCACATGTAATTTAAATTAATAATCATATGAGAGAGACAGAATTGAAATACAATTCCAGCATGTTATTAGCATGTTATAACATACATCATAAGCAGTTAACCATACACGAGTATTTCACACTTAAGGTATTTAATTCAATACAACAAGCATGGAGGAATTCATGTACATCATCAAATTAGTTGAGAATCCAATCTCAACGCTAATCTACAACACCATTTACTCAATACTTACTAATACATACATTTATACAAACACTTAGACTACACAACTCCAACGTACTTGACGTATGTTGATTTCAACATATAATATGACAAATCCTTATATCAAGGAGTTGTCTAATACACAACAATCATGTTCTTACATTCAATACATATGGCAGGCATAAATCATATTGATTTAGGCATTTCAACAAACACTTAGTCTACACACATTAGTCTACATAGCATATGTCGGCCAATATGTGCATTAGGGCGAATCTCTTCGCCAAACAGATCATACACACATAACTAGTATAAATACACGACAAATACCCATGACAATCATATCGGCAAAATACGTACGTATATAGTATTTCCTACAAATATCCAAAATACCCTAAATCTCATATTCTTTGTACGTATTCGAAATGAAAAATAGATAGCATGTTCTACATGTCAAACAGCATTCTTGTCAACAATCTATCATTAAATGACATTGAAAGCTTTGAAAATAGGTAATCTAAGCGTCTAAAATCTGCACCTTAAACCAGAAATTGCGAAACGAAGTTGGTTCAGACGATAAGTCTTTGTCAACGGCTCAACGGCAACCTATACCATGAAATAGGTCAGTTATATTAACATTACAGCTACATGGATTACCTAAACAGGTTAGGGGTATGTTTTCTTACCTAAAAGCGACGTTGGAAGCACTGAAAGAGCAACACAGATGGACGGCTTGGCACATGGAGCAGCAGGGAAGAATTCCAGGAGAAAGCTCCAACTCTTTCTCACTTTCTCTCTCTTTTCTCTCCTCTCTCCTAGGGTTTTTTCAAAATTCGTATGGGTTAGAAAGCTAAGGGTTTAAGGCTCTTTTATAAGTCCAAACATAACCAAAACAAACTCCAAGTCAAGGTATACTTAAGTTATAACCAAATCGGGTCTGTTCCGATCCAACGAAGTACTTCTGGAGGTCTTGTTACTAAATGCGGTCGGACTTAAGCTCTCCAATATTGGATCTAGGTCAAGCTAAGATTTTAGTCTGGTCGAGTTTTCAGATCGACCGTGGCGAACCAGTTTCAGTTCAGCGGTCACCGAAACTCGATCAGGGCCACAAGTGCTATGACATGTAAGGGCCACCTATCCTGATCTGAGGCTGAAATTTGGTCAAATTCCAACGGCCAGAATGCTTAAAAATGTCGCGCAAGCGACATGTGCCAGATTTCATAAATCTTATTTAATTTCTAACATTTCCCACACTCTTCACTCTAGACTCAAGAAAATGGTCTCAGGATATCGGTTGGGCTTGATTTTTGAAATAATTGTCAAGTCCAACTGGGTGGTCGTAATTGTCTAAGTTCATCACTATCGAACTTTCGACGTGCGGTCTAGATTCGATACGAAGTTTCTGAATGCTCCCGAGAGCAACTGGGTTTAGAGATTGATCCTAGGTTTCTAAGTAACATAGCGTTAGCAGTCCTACTCATTTTGAGTCTTTTAGTTCATATTTAAAGTGGTTCAAGTCAATTCTACTGAGTATTCAGTTTGGTACTTAACCAAATTCTACCCTAATTATGGTAGAATACAGTCCTAGGGCCATTCTATACCCCATTTTTAGAACATCTAGGAATCATATTATTTTAATTATTTTTTTAGTGTTTCATCATCAAGTTTACGCTGACTCCACCAAATTTCATAAGATTTTGAGTTGTAAAAAAATTCTAAAAATTCCAGAAGCAGCAACTGTCCAACAATTGATTATCGGATAGTTTCTCACAATGACCTACTTTAAACTATATTAAATATTTTATTATATTTTTCACATATTTTTATATAAAACTATACTTATTTATCTTCAATTTAGTTTTTGAATCCCCTAAATTAGAATTATAACGAAGGAGATATGATTTTTCAAAGTTTGACAAAATGTGCAGAAAAAGTGTAGAAATCGGGCTGCCTATCCGCTGTACGGACGAGGCCTCGCCGGTCACTGACCTATTTGGCTTGGGTTCACCCCAGGGGTGAGGTCCTCACCCCCCAGGGATGCCGGAAACATGTGGGACCCACCTTGGATCCCCCCGAATTGAGTCGTTTGGACCCACGAGTCCGTCGAGGTATTTATCGAGTCTCATTTGCAAACCGGAATGAGTTACACGATGTTCAATATATGTTTTTCGGGTAGAAGAAGCTAATACATCCAAATAACCTATCTACATCATGATATTCTAAAAATTTCATAGTCAAAATCCTATTTTACGCTTGTATTTACCATTTATAGTAAGTTTTTGTTTAAGTATAGTTCTTCACCTTTTAAACTTAGGTTTGTGTCTAATATGAAAGTACTTGGAGAAATTTGAAGAATGGGGTGGTGAAAGGTGAGATTTTGAAGGAAATGGGTTAAAAAGTGATTTTTAGACTTTAGGATTGATCTCTAAGAGTGATATGGTTGACCCATTGCCTAAGGACGTCTGACCCCAGGTTGGCAAAAATCTAGGGTGTTACAGAAATAGCATCCACGTCAGTAATCTACCATTAGCCAACATTGAAAGCTTTGAGAAATGATAACCTAAACATCTATAGTCTACACTTATGCCATAGAATCGTAACGAACTCAACAGAGACTCTAAATCTTCGTCAACGATGAAATGTCAACCTATAACATGTGTGGAGTTAGCTATTTTACTACTTGGAATATTTGGAACCCTAGAACAGATTAGGGTTAGGTTTTCTTACCTAAGAACGAAGTCAGAATCGCCGTAGTAGCGACACGGATGTGATGAATAAACACGTAGAATAGCAGAAGTGATTCTCAAGAGTAACTCTCACACCTTCACTCACCTTCTCTCTCTTTCCTTCTCTTTCTTTCTTCCCTCTCCCTTAGGTTTAGGAAATTCATATGGGATATGAGAGAGGGGTTTTAAGGCCTTTTTATAAGCCCAAAAGTGACGGAAATAGCCCTAGGGCCAAGGTATACTTAGGTTATAACCAAATCGAGTCTGTTCCGATCCAACGGAGCACTTCTGGAGGTCCTGTTACTAAATGCGGTCGGACTTAAGCTCTCTAATATTGGATTTAGGTCAAGCTAAGTTTTCAGTTCGGTCGGGTTTTCAAATCGACTGTGGCGGACTAGCTTCAATTTAAAGGTTACCAAAATTCGATCAGGGCTACAAGTACTTTGACATGTATAGGCCACCTTTCCTGATCGAGGATGAATTTGGGTTAAAATATAATGGTCAGAATTCTTAGAAGCATCACACAAGCGACACGTTCTAGATTACTTAAAATTATATTTAATTCCTTAAAAATCTTCATTTTCTCACTCTCTTCACTCCGGACTCAAGGAAATGGTCTCAGGACATCGTTTGGCCTTGATTTTCAAGGAGATAGTCAAGTCCAACTAGGCGGTCATACTGGTCTAAGTTCATCGTTATCAGACTTTTGACGTGCGGTCTAGATCTAATACGAAGTTATAAAGTATTCCCGGGAGCAACTGGGTTTAGATTTTGACTCTAGATTTTAGGGTAACATAGCGTTAACAATTCTATAGGTTTTGGGTCTTACAGATTGTATTTAAAGTGGTTGATGCTAATTTTGCAGGAAATCTAGTGTAGCGCTAGTTAATTCACGTTAAATTTCTAAAGGATTTAGTCCTAAATAATTTCTTTGGCTTTGGAATTGAGTTATGAGAGGTTACCAAGGTGTTATAGTTGACCCATTACCTAAGGACGTCTAACTCTAGGTTGGTAAAAGTCTGGGGTGTTACAGCCTCATACTTCACACGGCTAATAATATTGGTATAGTGTCGCATGATGAATGGACAAAGGGCCACATTTAATCACATCACATATATTTTAGCGATCCTAACTTCCGCTTCACTAATGAGTTGAATGTAGGGATCATATTTGTGTCACATAATACTGAGATGAGGATCTCTCTATTATCAAGTTGTATGATTGTAACGTCCTGAAAAAATCTGTTCAAAGACCCGAGTATAACCTCAAGCTGAACAACCCAAGGACCACGACCAACTGTATAATTTAGATAAGATTTAATTAAATGCTAAGCAGTCGGCGGGTTAAGCTTGGGCCACCATTTTTACAAATGAGAAGGCTTAAAATCAAGAGTGTCATTCCCCAACCTTGGAAACCGGGCTCACAAAATTCTCAATTGCCAAATTCGGTGTCGGCAGCCTCCGTAGTACCCCATTCTCGGCTCCCAGCCCCCATACGCCAGATTTCGATCTTGGGCTACTACAATGAGGATTTTCCAACATACATTTGTCTCATAAAAAACATAACCACAAGTTTACCCAAATCATAAAGGCAACATCATCATCACATATCCACTAATATAAATAATTGAATAAAATGTTAAAATGAAAATGCATATGTCAAAATCAAAGCTTCAGGAGTCCACTGCATGCTCCAAGCTCAACGATGCTATGACCTAACGCCACCTACATGCATCTATCGTGCATAAGCTTATAGAAAGCTTAGAGGGTGGTGAAAGTGTGCGTGCAAGATAAGTGTCAAGCATACAAATACAATGCCATAATCATACAATGTCAAAAATACTGGCAAGATCATGAATCATATGATATCAAAGTAAACGGAAACATACCTGTAAGTCCACGAGTCATATAATATCAGAGTACGCATGCAGATCATAATGAGCCAAATATCATATACTACGGATGCAATGCAATACACAAATCTTGTTAAGTCCGTCTAGGCCATATAAGTACAAAAATGTAGCAACCGAAAGTTTCATATGCTATAGATGTAATGAAATATGCGATGCGAATGAAATAATCAAGCTGGAGTGAAGTTGGGATAATGGTACGTAGTATCGTGGGCTAAGGGGTCCACCACAAGGGACTTTTATCCAAACCAGTTCCATACCTAAATTTGGATAGTCAAACCAAATGTGATAAACTCCTAATCTCAGGTAAGTCGCATGCCTAACCAAAATCCTGGCCATTACGAAAGTACACATGTTAAATTAGTTGCACACCACCATCCTTAGTGGATAGTGAATAAATGAATGAGTAAAATGTTGGGTATACAACTCCTGCTCAATAAGTTCATATATCATATCTTACATTTCTGGGATCATCGCCGGGGTCTAGTACACTTCAAACTAGATTGTCGCCCCATTGTACGTAACAAGGCGAGTGGAAGAGACCTCACTATCCGCCTACCAATATCAGGCCCGACTCATCGATAGCGGATCCATTCATCGAACTCGTCAAACTCGGCCTAGCTTTGGCCCCTCCTCTCAAGTAGGTAAGGTCGCACCCCCTTCTAACCGACCACAATACAGTAAGAGATGCGGCCCAATGGTATATGACCCTCATGGGTTTATGTATCCACTCGATCTAAACGTTAGAGCAACCTCTAGAACTAAGAGGGTTTAGGGAATTTCACCCATGGATATCTATAACACCCCATGTAGAATAGATTTTTGGTGTCCCATCTGACCATCCACAACATGCTTGTGGAGGCTATGGCCCTAATGTCGCTAGGGCGTACGGTGGCATATCACAAAATGCGAGATGCATGAACCACACTATCCAGTCATGTAGCAATCCTACGCATATCGTGCGATCATGTGGATAACTCCTATCATGGAGTTCAATAATAATCTGCCCAATGACATGTGCTATGATCAATCACTCCTCACATCAAACATACATATGATGCACATGGGCATGGATCGTGAAGCTATACTAAGCATGTTATAAGATGATGGTGTCTCTCCTCATATCAAGGATGGGCCTAGACATCCTACTCATAATAAGAAAGGACCTCACAATGGGCCTAAGGGAAGGTCATAATGGGGACATCTAAACATCATTGCCCATCAATGTAGACACTTAACCAACATTGCTCCTAAGTACTGGCCCACATAAACATCATTATATACATTATAGTGAAATCACATATTACATCGGTCTGCACATTCATAGCATTGGGCCTCACTCAAGGGCCACATATACACCACCTCGGGCCTCCCATATGGGCCAAAAATAGATCACAATGGGCTTTCCTAAATAGGCCATAAATACATCACAACGGGCCACATACCTGGGCCGAAAATACAACTTGTTGGGCCTTATCAAATACACAATAGGTAGACTCTACACATGGGCCTTAAAACATCTCAATGGGTCTCATCCCATGGGCTTAATATGCATCACAATGGGACACTCACACTGGCCTAATAAACATCAGAATGGGCCATAACCCTTGGGCTTCAAATACACAATAGGTGGGCCCTACACATGGACCTAATATACATAACAGGTGGGCCCTGCACATCAGCCTCATACACATCAAGTGGGCTATATCAATGGGCCTCATACACATCAAGTGGGCTACATCAATGGGCCGCACTAATGGGCCTCATAGATGGGCGATAAATATATTAAGGTGGCCCTCACAGATGGGCCACAAGTATATCAAAGTGGGCCTCAAGTGGGAGCTTGGATTACATCTAAAATCATTTCAATAGTTGCAGATGCAACATGTGTATCACTGTACACTATCATTCTATGGGGCAAATGACACCCTAATGATGATCAGCACCACCTAAACATTGTCTATATAAATAAGCACTGTCCAAACATTGGACAACACCGTCTAAAAACTACCCAGCATTGTCCAGCACAATCTGGATGGTGTGGATGAAATAAATACATCAGGGTGGGTCCCACCCGCTGACAAGGAAAAATGGACGGATGTGTGAATATACTACACGTCATCAAAGTGGGCCCTACACATTCAGAACATAGATTGATGACGTGTCTAACAGATACATCACAGGGTGGCCACATAGCACCGTCCATTAGGTCCAACACCGTCCAGATGATTTGGACGGTGTGGATGAAATAAATATAGCACGATGTGGCCCACATGACGTCATCGATCAGGTCTAACACCGTTCAGATGATTTGAACAGTATGGATGAAACAAATACATCACGTGGGACGTACAGAACCTGCTTACATAATCATAGCAGTGGGTCCCATTGTTTAGACAATTAGGATGAACACAGACTTCAAGGTGAGCTCCTCACACGTGGCAGGTGAGTGCAACACGCGCATCACACTAGGCCCTTCATGAATGGACGGTCTGGATCTGATGTACATGTGTGACCCACATGACTTGCTGACGTCATTCCAGCAATTATATGCTGATGGATCCCCACCGTCATGGTGGATCACATATCCAAACCGCTAAACGGTCTGGATCAAATGAATGGATAACGTTGGGAAAACACATACACTATGGCTGGGTCCACATGTGTGGGGCCCACCAGGTTAGCATTAAGCTAACATTTATATTTTCCTTTCTCCCAATGTCCAAGGATCGGACGGACAACGTGGGTTCCATCCACGCATCAGGTGGGTCCCATTTAGATGGACGGACGGTGTGGATGAAATTCACACGCAAGTGGGTCCCATGTAGCTGGATGACATGGTTCATCATAGGTGGGCCATCATAAAATATATATATATATATATATGTATATATATATATATAAAGAGAGAGAGAGAGAGGGAGAGAGAAAAGGGGAGGGACCCCGCCACTATGGGCCCTCCCTATACAATGCATACATCAAGATGGGTCCCACCATATGTGGGCCTTCAACCCATTAAAATAACACAAATCGACTTTAGAAAACACCCACCTTTGATCTCCTCTTCCTTCTTCCGCCTATAGGCTATAGAGCTCTAAGGAAACGATTTCAACGATTGAGATCATTTTTGGATGGTGGAGATGGGAGGTAGGAAGGTGGGCCACATCTAGCTCTCCCTCATAAAGCTTGGACGTTGGACTCTCATGGTGTTGCTTGGGAGAATGAGAGAGAGAGTGATGAGAGAGAGATAGGTTGTAAGAGAGAGCGGTGGGTCAGTGATGGGTGTACTTGGTTTTAAGAGAAAGTTAACTTTAGGAGAGGGGTGGTTATAATTTCTTAAGGTGATTGATGGGATATGTACTTGACATTTGATGTGATGGATTCTCTTAGGATATCAAAGCGTGGTGTTTTCCTCAAACTGAACGCATGCCACATCTCTAGGCCCGGGTATTGCCTTGTGCACGAGATGCGGCGATGGCACAGTCGCTAGGTTATAAGTCTCGGGTCAAGTCGACTCATATTGATAGGACGCGACTCAGGGTTATGTACAAATGCCGATTACAGGTCACAGGTTGCTGGAATTCGACTGGGAGAATTGCGGAAGCCTAGAGAATAGTATGGTCTAGGATATGAGCCTCACAGATCTCCCCTCCTAATAAAAATTTCATCCTCGAAATTTAAACACAATACAACCAATACAAAACTCACCAAGGAAGGGAAAACCCTATCAAAACATAACATACCAACATAATCATATACCTAAGAGATAAGGATAACGCCAATGAATCTCAGCCTCTTGCTCCCAAGATGCCTCCTCAATATTATGATGACCCCATTAATCTTCAAATCTTGAATCAGAATGATCAAAAATGGAATACTATGCAACCTCACAATTTCAATGGTAGGGAGCAATATCAAAAAAATTTCTAAGTTATCTGAATTTGGGGATCTAACCATTTAAGTTCTCAACAATCATAAAGTGCTGGGAAGCTATCAACAGATATGTGATGTTATCTTTAGGTATTCCCAACTTATACTTTGATATTTTCTTCTGTCACGCCCCAAACATAGAAATTGGGCTCACAAAAGTTTCGATTGTCGAATCCGATGCCGACAGCCTCCGTAGTACCCCATTCTCGACTCCTAACACCCATACGCTAGATTCCGATCCTGGGATCCTGCAAGGAGGATTTTCCAATGTACATTTATCTCATAAGAAGCATAACCACAAGTTTACCCAAGTCACAAAGGCAACATCATCATCACATATCCACTAATATAAACATTTGAATACAATGCTGAAAGAAAAATATATATGTCAACATCAAAGCTCATGGAGTCTGCTACACGCTACAATCCCAACGCTGCTACGACCTAACGCCACCTGTTTGCATTTATCGTGCATAAGCTTATAGAAAGCTTAGAGGGTGGTGAAAGTGTGTGTGCAAGATAAGTGTCAAGCATACAAATACAATGTCATAATCATACAATGTCAAAAATACTTGCAAGATCATGAATCATATGATATCATAGTAAGCGAAAACATACCGGTAAGTCCACAATCATATAATATTAGAGTACATAATGAAGATCATAATAAGCTAAATATCATATACTGTGGATGCAATGCAATATGTAAATCCTATTAAGTCTGTTTAGGCCATATAAGTACAAAAATGTAGAAACCCAAAGTGACATATGTTATGGATGTAATGCAATATGCGATGCAAATGAAATGATCAAGCGGGAATGAAGTCGGGATGATAGTACATAGTATCGCGGGCTACGGGGTCCACAACAAGGTACTTCCATCCAAACCAGTCACATACCCTATTTGGATAGTCAGACCTAATGTGGTAAACTCTTGATATCAGGTTAGTCGCGCGCTTAACCGAAATCTTAGCCTTTGCGAAGGTACACATGTCAAATTAGTTACACACCACTATCCCGAGTTGATAGTAAATGAATGAATGAATGAGTAAAATGCTGGGTATACAACTCCTACTCAATAAGTCCAAATATCATATCGTACATCTTTGGGATCATCACCGGGGAGTAGTACACTCCTAACCAAATTGCTGCCCCATCTCTCGTAATAAGGTGAGTGGAAGAGACCTCACTATCCACCTGCCAATATTGGGCCTAACTCATCGATAGCGGAACCATTCCTTGAGCTGGTCAAACTCAGCCTAGCTTTACTCCCCTTCTCTCGAGCAGGTAAGGTCGCACCCCCTTCCAACCGACCACGACACAGTGGGAGACGTGACTTAACGGTATACGGCCCACATGCGCTCATGCATCCACTCGGTCTAGACGTTTGAGCAACCTCTAGAACCAAGAGGGTTTAGAAAATTTCACTTAGGGATATCTATAGCACCCCATGTAGAAGAGATTTTCGATGTCTCATCTGATTATCCATGATATGCCTGTGAAGGTTAAGGCCCTGATGTCGCTAGGACGTACGGTGGTCATATTATAAAATATGAGATGCATGAGCCACACTATCCAATCATGCATCAATCTTACATGTACCACGCGCTCATGTGGACAACTCTTCCTATCATGGAGTCCTATAATAATCTACCTAATGGCATGTACTGTGATCAATCACTCCTCACATCAAGCATACATATGATGCGCATGAGCATGGATCGTGAAGCTATACTAGGCATGTTGTAAGATGGTGGCGTACTTTCTTGATATCAAGGATGGGCCTAAATAGCCTACTCATAACAAGAATGGACCTCACAATGGACCCAAGGGATGGTCACAATTGGGACATCTAACCATCATTGCCCATCAATGTGGACATTTAACCAACATCGCTACCAAATAGTGGCCCACATAAACTTCATTACATATATTATAGTGAAATCACACATTACATCAGTCCGCACATTCATCGCATTAGGCCTCACTATAAGGTCTCATAAACACCAGCCATACGTGCCAAAAATGCATCACAGTGGGCCTTATTAAATGGGCCACAAATACATCACAACAGGCCATATACCTGGGCTGAAAATACATCTCATTGGTCCTTATCAAATACACAATAGGTGGACCCTACACATGGGCCTTAAATACATCACATGGACCTCATCGTACAGACTTCGAATACATAACAGGTGGGCCCTTCATTGGGCCATCAATACATCTCAATGGGCCTCATCACATGGCCCCAATATGGATCGCAATGGGCTGCTCACACGGGCCTAATATACATCACAATGGGCCTCATCACATGGGCCTAATATACATCACAATGGGTCGCTCACACGGGCCTAATATACATCACAATGGGTTACAACCCATGGGCATTAAATACACAATAGGTGACCCCTACACTTGGGCCTAATATACATCACAGGTGGGCTCTGCACATGGGCCTCATACACATCAAGTGGGCCACATCAATAGGCCACACTAATGGCCCTCATACACATCAAGTGGGCCACATCAATTGGCTACACTAATGGACCTTATAGATGGGATACAAATATTTCAAGGTGGGCCTCACAGATGGGCCACAAGTATATCAAAGTGGGCCTCAAGTGGGAGCTTAGATGTCATGCCCCAAATCAGGAAATCGGATTCACAGGAATCCCGATTGTCGAATCTGGTGCCGACAGCGTCCGTAGTACCCCATTCTTAACTCCTAGCATTCATATGCCAGATTTTGATCCTGGGATCCTATAAGGAGGATTTTTTGGTATTCTACATTTAACTAGTAATAAGCATAACCACAAAATTACCCAAGTCACAAAGGCAACATCATCATCACATATCCATTAACATAATCACTTGAGTACAACATTGAAAGAAAAATACATAAATAGAAAATCAAGCTCCAGAAGACTACTATACGCTCCAAGCTTAACACTGCTGTAACCTAACATCACCTGCACGCATCTAGCGTATAGTGGTCTTCTGGAGCTTGATTTTCTATTTATGTATTTTTCTTTCAATGTTGTACTCAAATGATTATGTTAGTGGATATGTGATGATGATGTTGCCTTTGTGACTTGGGTAATCTTGTGGTTATGCTTATTACTAGTTAAATGTAGAATAAAAAAAGGAAAAAAAAAAATCCTCCTTGTAGGATCCCAGGATCGAAATCTGTTATATGAATGCTAGGAGCTGAGAATGGGGTACTACGGAGGCTGTCGGCACCGGATTCGGCAATCGGGATTCCTGTGAATCCGATTTCCTAGTTTGGGGCGTGACAGAAGTAGGTATCAGAGCATAACTTGGGAATACCTGAAGATAACATCACATATCTGCTGATAGCTACCCTGCACACTCTGATTGTTGAGAACCTAGAATGGTTAGATCCCCGAGTTCAAATAACTTAGAGATTTTCTGATATAGTGCCCTACCGTTGAGATTATGAGGTTGTATAGTACTTTAATTTCGATCGTTTCTGATCCAAGATTCGAGGTCCAGTTGGATCACTATAGTGTTGACGAGGGATTTTGGGAGCAGGAGTCTGAGATTCACAGGCGTTGTCCACATCTCTTAGGCGTTTGATTATGATGGCATGTTACGTTCAGATAGGATTTCACTCCCTTGGTAAGCTCTGTATTAGTGGTGTTATGGTTTAAATTTTGAGGATGAAATTTTTATTGGGAGGGGAGAGCTGTAAGCCCCGTATCCTAAACCGTACAATTCCATAGACTTCCGTGGTCTTACCGGTTGAATTTCGGCAATCTTCGACCCTTAACCGATATTTGTGCACGACCCTGATTCGCACGCCGTCAATCCGAGTCGACTCAACCCAAGACCTTTACCATAGCGACCGCGTCATCGCCGCGGTTCCGATGTCGTGACTCGCGTGCTTAGGTGATACCCTGGTCAGGAGATGTGGGCTAACGTTCGGTGCGAGGAAAACATCGCGCTTTGCAAAATCCAAGAAAAATATCACATCAAACCCCATCAATCTCATCAATCAATTACACATCACTTCACATGTCAAAGTACAACCCCATCCCCAAGCAACCCCAAAGTCAAACTCTCTCTTAAACAAAGTACACCCACCACATCACTCACCCATCTCTCTCCCATCCATCACTCCATCACCCCATCACCTCATATCTCCTTACAACTCTCTCTCTCTTTCTCATTTCTCATCTCATTTTCTCAAGCAACTAAAGCTACACACGTCTAACCATTTCAAGAGAGAAAGAGCCACAAGTGTGGCCCACCTCTCCATCCTAAGATCTCCCATCCTAGCCATCCATTCCTCATCTCCTCCATTGGAATCAAAGCTAAGGTGCTAAGGAACCCATAGGAGCAAGAAGATCGAACGGTGGGTGCTTGATACTAGTAGTTTTCTTTAAATATTTTTAAGATGGGCCAAGTGAGGCCAACCGATCAATGGTTTGGATCTCACTTGGGACCCTAAAATGTGGCCGATGGCCCACTAGGATCATCATGATCATTCCATGATGGGGCCATTCTCTATGGACCCCATCATGATGTTTATTTCCTTGCATTAGAGAGGTCATCTAGACCGTCCAAATCGGTGGGGAACGGATCTCCACTGTTGATTTTCGTTTCGGTAGTCCCATGTATAAAGGGATCTATTTGTTGTATGATTTCTTACAAGGGAGGGCTCATAGTGGCGGAGCCCTCCATCACAAGTGTGCCCCACTCTCGATCTCTCTCTCCTTCTCTATTTCATTTTCTTTTCTTTTGAGATCATGATATAGTTGTGTGGCCCACTTGAATGGACCCCACCATGAAGTATTTACTTTATCCAAGTTATCCTCAAGTGGGGCCCACCTTAAATGTATCGTACCCACCCTATCCTCCATGAGGTGGCCCACCATAAGAAGGGCCCACCTCCAATGTATTTATTTTGCAACGTCCAGCGTCCCTGGACGCTGGACGTGGGTTGGATAAAAACACAAATATAAGCTCTTTTTTAACTTTAGGGGTGGTCCGCTCTCATAGGCCCCACCTTGATGTATGAATTAAATCCACGCCGTCTATCCTATACACCGATTCATTTTAGGCGTTGAGCCAAAAAATTAGATTGATTGGAGCATCTAGTGGGCCATAACTTAGTAAATAGTGATCTCCACCATCTAAAGTTCTCCAGAATTTTTCTATACGTTGAAAAATGTCCAATATTAGACTCATTGGGCTTGTTTTGATCCAGGGAAGCTAGTAGACGGGGTGGATTTATATGATGCAGGCCGTACATCTGAAAAATCGCAAGATATGGATTTATTTTTTAAAAAAAATAAAAATGTATACATGGTGCAGCGTCTGCTACCCCTGACACACCACAGCAGCAGCAACGTTGACTGCGTTTGGGCGGGCAGACGCCAGGGGCCCACGGCCCCGCATGTGGACCCCACCATGACGTATATTTTGTATCCGCACCATCCATAAGGTGGACCACCCCCTGAGGTGGGTCCCCTCCAAATCTCAGGTCAATCCAGATCTCAGGTGGCCCACACCACAAGAAACAGTGGTGATTGAACTCTGCCATTGAAACCTTTTATGGGCCACAAAAGTTTTGGATCAAGGTGAAATTTATTTTTTCCTCCTCTTCCAGGTCCGTGCGACCTTATCATCGGTTTGGATGGAAAATAAACATTATGGTGGGCCACATACGTGGGACCCATGGTGATGCTTGTGTTGCCACACCATCGACTGGCGTGGACGGTGGAACCCACCATATTACATGAGTTTTAATCACACCGTCCGCCTGGACGATGGACCCCTGACACACGTGTGCTATACACACTATCCATTGACAGTGGGGCCCACCACGATGCATTTGTTACATCCCGTCCATCCACTCATTTTGGGAGCTCATTTTATGGCTTGAGCTAAATAAATGAGTCAGATCCTTAGCTCATGTGGACCCCACCGTGATACATGTGTTGAATCCAAACCGTCTATCCATTTTAAAGGCTCATAAGTTGAGGCTAAGATGAGCCATATCCATAGTCCAAATGGACCGCACCTTAGCCTGTTTTGAGGCCCATCTTAATATAATTATGGTAGTTCATTGGGGGCCCACTTTGATGTGGATCTAAGGCCCATGGAATAGGGCCATTTGATCTATTCTAAGGCCCATGAGATTAGGCCCATTTGATGTTTAAGGGGCTCATGGGTTAAGGCCCATTTGATGTACATATGGGGCCCAATTGGTGTGGCCCATTTGTTACATATAAGATCCATGAGATTAGGCCCATTTGATGCAATCTAAGGCCCACGGTTTATGACCCATTGCAATGCACTTAAGGCCCATTGGTGCGGCCCATTGTTATGGCCCACTTAATGAATGTAAGGCCCATAGGATGTGGTCCATTTGATATATTTAAGGCCCAATGGGATGTACCTAAGGTCCATTGCAATGTGTGATCCCAACACGGATTATGTAATGATGTTCACTACGATCGTGCCTTGGGAACAATGTTGGTTTGACGTCCACAGTGCGAGTATAATGTTGGTTGGATGTCTACATTACGACTCTCCCTAAGGCCCATTGATAGGCAGTACTTGTTGTGTGTAGGCCGTCTAGGCCACCTGCGTAGTAAGGATATTTCATTAATTTATTACATGCTTAGTATAATTTCATTACTCATGCCCATACGCATCATATGTATGCTTGATATGAGGAATGTTTGATCATCGCATAAGCCGTAGGGCCGAGACATTTACGGGACTCCTTATGAGATGGAGTGTCTCACATGAGCGCATGGTGCGCACGAGATTGTTGCATGATTATATAGTATGACTCATGCATCTCGCATTTACGTGACATGTGACATCAGGACCATAGCCTCCACAGGCATATCATGGTTGGCAGGATTGGATACCGAAAATCTTGTTCTACATGGGGTGCTATAGATATCCCTGGGTGAAAGTCCCTAAACCCTTATGGTACCAAGAGGTTGCTCCAACGTCTAGACCGAGTGGGTAGATGAGCGTTGAGTGCCGATTACCAGATGGTTGCGCTCTCCACTGTGTCGTGGTCGGTTGGAAGGGGGTGTGGCCTTACCCTCTCGAGTGTAGGAGACAATGTTAGGTTGAGTTTGACCAGCTCGAGGAATGGGTCCGCTATCGACGAGCCGAGCCCGATATTGACAGGTGGATAGTGAGATCTCTTCCACTTACCTTATTGTGCGCGATGGGGCGGCGATCTGGTTTAGAGTGTACTAGACCCCGGTGATATCCTAGAGTTGAGTTGTATTGATATGTGGACTTAGATGAGGATTGTATGCTTGACTTGTATCTTGCATCGCATAGCCTTGGTATGACTGACATCATTCATACTTTGCATCACATAACCTTAGTACGGCTAATGATATTTATGGATCCATCTGTATATTCTGCATTACTCTGATATTGCATGATCATATTACTACCTTGCATATACACTTTCACCACCCTCTAAGCTTTCTATAAGTTTATGCATGACTGTTGCGTGCAGGTGATGTTGGATCGTAGCAGCGCTGAGGCTTGAGCACGTGGAAGATCATTTTGGAGTTTTTATTCTTCATCATTGTATTTCCCTTTATGCTCATTGTACTTGTAAAGTTTTTTATCATAGTGGAAATGTAATGGAGTTTTTGGTTGTTGTTTGTGGGTTATGCTTATTACGAATCAAACTGACGTTGAAAATCCTCCTCGTAGCATCCCAGGATCGGAACCTGGCGAATGGGCTACGGAGGCTGTCGGGGCCAGATTCGGCGATCAAAAATTTTGTGAGTCCGGTTTCCGAGTTTGGGGCATGACATTAAATACATCTAAAATCATTTCAATAGTTGTAGATGGAACATGTGTATCACTGTACACTATCATTCTATGGGGCACGTGACACCCTGATAATGATCTTAACCGCCCAAACATTGTTTATGTAAATCAGCACTGTCCAAACATTAGACAGCATTGTCCAAACACTGTCCAGCACTATCCACTACAATCCGGATAGTGTGGATGAAATAAATACATTAGGGTGGGTCCCACCCACTAACAATGAAAATGGATGGACATGTGAATATAAAACACGTCATCAAAGTGGGCCCTGCTCGTCCAGAAGATAGATTGTAACACCCCGGATTTTGGCTAATCTGGGATTAGACGTCCTTAGGCAATGGGTCAACTAAAACACCTGAAAAATCGCTTAGAACCCAATTCCATAGCCAAAGAAATCACGTAGGACTAATTCTTTTGAAAAATTAAGCGTAAGTTAGCTAGCGCAACGCTAGAGTAGCTGGGAAATAGTCCCTGATCACTTTAAATACGTTCTGCAAGACCCAAATCGAGTAGAACAAACAACTCTACAACACTCTATAACCTCGGATCAAACTCTAAGCAGGTTTGTTCTCTGGACCACATTGAATTCTTGAATTGGATCTAGACCGCGCGTCGAAGGTCCGATACCTCCTATCTTAGACCGTTAGAACCGCCCAGCTGGACTTGACAATCATCTCGAAAATCAAGTCAAACTGATAATCACAGACGATTTCGTTGAACCCGGACTGAAGCGACCGCGAATAGGGACGGATTTGGAATTTCAAATTCAAATCTGGCACACGACTTGACGCGTCAGTATTAAGCGTTCTGACCGTCAGAATTCATCCAGATTACACCCTCGGATCAGGAAAAGTTTCTATTTATTATCATGAGACTTTCAGCCCTGATCTACGTGCGGTGACCGCTGAACTGAAACTGGTCCGCCACGTGCGATCTGCGAACCCTGCCAGACTGAAAACTTAATACGAGGTACATCTGGTACCCATGAGCTTAAGTCTGATCGCAATCGACCAGGGGACCACCAGAAAGCAGTTTTTGGACCGAAACAGCCCCGAAATGGATAGGCATCAAGTAAACTTCGTCCCGGAGCCTAATTCTGGCAATTTCAGGCTTATAAAAGGGGTTGAAACCCTCATTTCTTCCTTCCATCCGAAAATCACCAAACCCTAGAAAAAGGAGAGAGAGTTTGAGAGAAAGAGAAGAAGAGATTTTTCCCGCTTTCGAACCCCTGACAGTTGCTGCTTCAGCACTCCATTCCAATCACCTGGCTAGAGATTTCTCCACCTTTTCAGGTATAAAATAACCCCAAAAACTTGCTGATTTAGGGTTTACGTAGATTCATGGCATGTTAGCTAACGTAATCCATAAATCAGGTTCTCTTACAGCCGTAGACGAAGCGTACACGCTCCGTTCAAAATCCCGCGAACGTAAGAGATTAGGTGAGGATTTTAGACGCTTTGATTGACGGTTTACAACGCTTTCAATGTCGTTTAATAGTAGATTATCGACGGCATCACCGTTTGACATGTACAACATGCTCTCTGTTTCCTATTTCGTAAATTAACGAAGAATATGAGATTTAGGGCATTTTAGTCATTTGTAGGAAGTACGGTCTACGTGCATATTTTGCTGACGTGATTGACATGGTTTGTCGCCGCATTAGAGAGTTAGGAATGCTTGCATAATCAGTTTGGCGAAGAGATTCGCCAAGTTGCGCACTTTGGGTCGACATACTATATGTGGACTTAAGTGTGTAGTGTATGTGTTTGTATAAATGCTTGTATTAGTATGTATTGAATTGAATGATGTTATGTAGTAGTTTGAGATTGATTTCATGATTAATATGCTGACCTAAATGATTTCCTACATATTGACCTTATGCATGATTGCATTACATGCATAGAAAGTATGCCTTGAAGATTTGCTTAAGTTGAATGTTATAACATGTGCTAACATGCTCACATGATGTATTTCAATTCCAATACCTTTGTATATAGTGTTAATGAAATTCCATAGATGTGTGGGACTTGACTTAGTCCAGGCAGTCGGTAACCGAGCGAATTCGTGGCTGACTGGTCATAGCCACGAACGACGCGTCGATGAACGTGATTCGTGTTGAGAGTTGGCGGCAGTGGTTAGGCCACGCGAAGTGTTTTACGCACTTCATGTCGTTCGACTTGAGATGCGATCGCGCTAATCGAGCATGTCAAGTAACCCGACTGGCCGATGTATGTTAACCTTGTATGTGTCATAACTGCTTGAACCTAGGATACTGAACTTACCACTGTAAACCCTGTTAACCATGGTACCTTGATCCACGAAGACTCATGAGCCGGGCATGGTGGTATGGGACACCGTGGTCTAGCTGTCGGCCTACGCTGGGGCCACAAACCTCCCCGTAGTGACCAGTGAGCACCTAAACTCGTGAGCAGATTATGGTGGTATGGGACACTATATTCTAGCTGTCGGCCTACACTGATCAGGCGACGAGCCCTTTGTAGTGACCGCGAGCATATTCTGAGTCCACGGGAGGCGACGACCCTTCCGTGCAGTAGAGTACAGTAGGCCTGTATTGATAAGGTGATGGGGGAGCGGTGCAACGAGTGCGAGCAACAGCCCTGGCAGCCCTTGCAGTGACCTACGAAATACACTATCGTATGAGATTACTAGGAGTGACGACCCTAGACAGGATCTGTGTTGGGATTGATACAAGGGAAGTACCTTAGTTTCCCAATCCTGCTGTTTGAATGGACTAATAACAACTTGGAAATCATATCACCATAGCATTGCATGTGCCTGGAAGATGTGGAGCACTCTAGGGAGTGTGGCATGCCGCGGTCGTAAGATGTTGCCGCATGAGGGTGATCGTCGGTGAGGGCATACATCACGTCATATCATCTTGCATTAACAACAGTATTAGGATTTTCTGATTTACTGCTTTACTATTATTGCGTGATTGAATTGTGAACATGCTAATCTTTGCTCTATGATTCCACTAAGTTGATCACTCATTCCCACGTTACGGGATGGTGTTTGCAACACCCACCAGACCCTGTTGTAGCTGCAGGTGAGGACGAGATCCAGGAGGTGGAGCCAGAGATTGACGAGGACCAGGATGAGTTCTCGTATATGCAGTATCATGACGGCTTCCCGTAGGCGACCTGGATCGAGGGGACATCAGTGGGACTTTCCTTTTTGAACATTATTCTTTTATTATGTATATGTACATGAAACTCAGAGATGTAGTCATACTTTGGAGACAGATGAGATTACTTTGTTTTTCCATACAGTGATATATACATTGTTTAGTCTTCCGCTTGCTTTTATCACTGGATCTGAAATATGAATTGCAGTTTTGGTATACTTTTACTCATGTGAATGCTTTAAATCAGACAACATTGAATCATAACCATTTTTGTTGCATAAGTGACGGTCTGGAACTCGGGAGTTGAGTTTATACACGACCCCCGATTTTCAGGGTGTTACAAGTTGGTATCAGAGCATGAATAAGAGTATACTGGGCCTGGGTTATGGTCTTGCGACGTACGCTGTCGCTTCCTTTGACTTAGGTGGGTGCGAGAAGGGTCTAGAAACACTTCTAGGATCGCAGATTCGCCGATAGGCGAAGTCTATTAGGATCGATCGCAAGATCGAGTCTGTAACGTATCTCGGGTCGCGTAAAGCAACCCGAATCACTTCTAAGCTGTAGGAAGTCGGGTGGAGATGTCCTATGAGCGATTTTAAACCACAAAAGTGAATCTGTGGGCCGTGGGATGACCACGACTTCTGTAATCAATCGCCAGGGCTTAAAAACCCCGTTTTGCCAAAAATTCTCAAAATTCCTCCTCTAACCACTTCAACCTTCAGTTTTTTCTTATCCATTTCATGTTAGGCATCAAACCTAATGTGAAAATAACACAAATTAGTACATTCATCAAATTTTATAGTGAATAGTAAAATTTCATGAAAAATGGCCATAAGGCCATTCTAACTTCACTTTCTTTAGCAACTAAGGAGCTAGATAGGTGTACTGGATCCTTCTACCCCAAATTCATATGCTGCATTATATGTTTTGGTATTCAGGATTGCGATGTGGACCCAGAAATCCCCGAACACATGTTTGGGCTCATACAGACCAAATTATTGTGAACTAAGGGGGTGGGACCTAACTTTTTGGGACCCTGGGACCATGGGGGACCAGACCCATGGGGTCCCACCGGCCAACTTGAAAGTTGGCCGGCGATGCCATCGCCGGTCGGGCGATGCATCGCCGGCCGGCGGTGTCTGTTGGTGCCGTCCTTCGGGCGCACCCCCTTAAATGAGGTCCACACCATCCCTAGGTACCTCCCACCTCACGAAAACCCCCAAATATTATCCCTCCTTCACAAACAGCCCCCTACATAGCCCTAGATTCGATTTTCAGCAACCCATTCCAAACCCCAGCGTCCCAAACCACTCCTAAAACCTTCCTTGGCCAAAACCGACCACCACCCATCATTTATTGGGTGTTGGCAGCCTCTTTCCATGAAGATCTCACCATTTGGAGCTCCAAAATCTCCCAAATAGAGCTGAAATCGTGAGGTGCTCCATCCCATCTTTTGGTTTGTATTTCTCCCTGAAAGTACAGCCTTAGGAAGCTTGAAGCATCCCTCTATGACGCCTAGATTTCCTTTTATCAGATTGGGCACCCATTTCTCCGCATTTTTGACGTTTTCCATGGCTTTCGTGGAAGCCATTTTGGGTCTTTTGTCACTCTCATCCATCCTGTCTTTGATGGGTAAGAGGAAAACTGCAACAGACGAGGCTGGGCCGAGCCGCCCTGCTCGATTGAGAAGACCGCGGGGTGGTGCCGCAAGTTCAAGCACCGCCGCAAATCCAGCTCCAGTCCTGGAGTGCCGTACAAAGCGGGATTTGGATCCCCATGCACACCTTGGAAGAACAATTTTATCAGAGATGTCTTATGGCGAATACACTGATCGTAGAGTGTTATTTGAGGCGGACGTAGATGGACGATTGTTCGACGAGTATCTGTTGTTCGAACGCATTGAAGCTGCACACTGGGGTCCGATCTTTGAAGCTCGCGCTCGTGCCAATGTGAGCACTGCTCGTGCCTTCTATGCTAGCATCCAGAGTCCTACCTTGGAGCCTTTGCAGTTCAAAATCCCTTTTGGTAGGGATCGGATGGCTACGATCGACGTCCGGTTGGTTGCGCGACTTCTCAACGTGCCTCTAGGTGATGTGCATCCTAGTGAGAAGAATTTGAGGACTAGACGTGAACGAGATCGCCGCACCAGGTTTCTATGCGGTAAGTTGGTTCCATGGCAGCCTAATAATAGCCTCAAGGCGACGTACATGTCTGAGGATTTGCGCCTGCTGCATCATATCTGCACGTTCAATGTCTATCCCAGGTCGACGAACCGCATTGAATGTACACGTCTTATGGTCGATTTCTTATTTCTGGTGGCCCAGGGAGAGAACGTATGTATGGCCACTTTCATCTTACGGCAGATAGTTCTCATAGCCAGGTCGAGAAGAACATCCGAATCGCTTCCCTTTGGCCGACTCATTTGCAAGATTGCGCTTGAGTTTGCCTATAGACTTGGGCCCGAATTGCCGGTATCGATTCACACCATCGATGAGTCGACAATGGTTAAGATGAAGATTGGGTCGCAATATCGTGAAAATCAACTTGAAAGGGATAGTGGGGATGACTTTGATGAAGAGGAAGATCAAAGCGAAGAAGAACCTAGAGTAGAGGTTCAGGAAGAAGCAGAGGAGGAGGCTCAGGATACTGATGAGAGCCCTCCTCCCTCTGCGCAGACTACTATCGATGACCGCATTGCTCGGATGGAGGAGAGTCAGACCGCTTTGCGAAGGGAAGTCCAAGAACTTCGAGCGGAAGTCGCTGATACCAAGGCTGTTACAAAGAAGAAGTTTGGCAAGGTGACTCGCACCTTGAAGGCAATCCTGTGTTGCTTACAGGATAAGGGTGCTCCTCCTCCGTCACCAGACTCCGACTAGCGATGCGATCTTGATGTTGTTATTAGTAGTTAGCCATTTTCTGTTTTGTGTGTGTAAAGCCTATTAGGGCTAGTGCTTTGCTTATGTTACTGTTGCTTAACTGTCTTAATTTTCCATGTAATTCTAGTCATGATGCTTGTAAGGATATATCCCTTGTATTGTGACAATTTTGATTAATTGAAATGCATGGAATGCCTTTGACTCTTTAAGTGAATGTTTGCGGTGTAATTGTGCAATTGAGACTGACAAGGTTGCACCCTATTTTGAATATAGGGAATGCCGCCTAAGACTACGCGGAGCACGGCTCGTCTTGCGCCTCGTTCCGATATACGGAGTAATGCATAGATTCTTGAACTCTAAGTAAAACCAAGTTTTAAGGGGGGTAGAACGTATTGAGTTCAATCCAGTTAGGTTAGTCAACGCTACCGTTTGATCAGAGTGGCGCAGCGGAAGAGTGGTTGGCCTCTTTCCCACTGGCCCAAGATCGAAACCTTTGAGTTCGAATATACATACGATTAGGTTATTAAATAGGATGTCAACCTTCCTTAGAGAAAGTACTCCTTGCCCTTTGCCAATGTCGGGGACAACATTGTGTTTTAAGGGGGGTAGATTGTAACACCCCGAATTTTGGCTAATCTGGGATTAGACGTCCTTAGGCAATGGGTCAACTAAAACACCTGAAAAATCGCTTAGAACCCAATTCCATAGCCAAAGAAATCACGTAGGACTAATTCTTTTGGAAAATTAAGCGTAAGTTAGCTAGCGCAATGCTAGAGTAGCTGGGAAATAGTCCCTGATCACTTTAAATACGTTCTGCAAGACCCAAATCGAGTAGAACAAACAACTCTACAACACTCTATAACCTCGGATCAAACTCTAAGCAGGTTTGTTCTCTGGACCACATTGAATTCTTGAATTGGATCTAAACCGCGCGTCGAAGGTCCGATACCTCCTATCTTAGACCGTTAGAACCGCCCAGCTGGACTTGACAATCATCTCGAAAATCAAGTCAAACTGATAATCACAGACGATTTCGTTGAACCCGGACTGAAGCGACCGCGAATAGGGACGGATTTGGAATTTCAAATTCAAATCTGGCACACGACTTGATGCGTCAGTATTAAGCGTTCTGACCGTCAGAATTCATCCAGATTACACCCTCGGATCAGGAAAAATTTCTATTTATTATCATGAGACTTTCAGCCCTGATCTACGTGCGGTGACCGCTGAACTGAAACTGGTCCGCCACGCGCGATCTGCGAACCCTGCCAGACTGAAAACTTAATACGAGGTACATCTGGTACCCATGAGCTTAAGTCTGATCGCAATCGACCAGGGGACCACCAGAAAGCAGTTTTTGGACCGAAACAGCCCCGAAATGGATAGGCATCAAGTAAACTTCGTCCCGGAGCCTAATTCCGGCAATTTCAGGCTTATAAAAGGGGTTGAAACCCTCATTTCTTCCTTCCATCCGAAAATCACCAAACCCTAGAAAAAGGAGAGAGAGTTTGAGAGAAAGAGAAGAAGAGATTTTTCCCGCTTTCGAACCCCTGACAGTTGCTGCTTCAGCACTCCATTCCAATCACCTGGCTAGAGATTTCTCCACCTTTTCAGGTATAAAATAACCCCAAAAACTTGCTGATTTAGGGTTTACGTAGATTCATGGCATGTTAGCTAACGTAATCCATAAATCAGGTTCTCTTACAGCCGTAGACGAAGCGTACACGCTCCGTTCAAAATCCCGCGACCGTAAGAGATTAGGTGAGGATTTTAGACGCTTTGATTGACGGTTTACAACACTTTCAATGTCGTTTAATAGTAGATTATCGATGGCATCGCCGTTTGACATGTACAACATGCTCTCTGTTTCCTGTTTCGTAAATTAACGAAGAATATGAGATTTAGGGCATTTTAGTCATTTGTAGGAAGTACGGTCTACGTGCATATTTTGCTGACGTGATTGACATGGTTTGTCGCCGCATTAGAGAGTTAGGAATGCTTGCATAATCAGTTTGGCGAAGAGATTCGCCAAGTTGCGCACTTTGGGTCGACATACTATATGTGGACTTAAGTGTGTAGTGTATGTGTTTGTATAAATGCTTGTATTAGTATGTATTGAATTGAATGATGTTATGTAGTAGTTTGAGATTGATTTCATGATTAATATGCTGACCTAAATGATTTCCTACATATTGACCTTATGCATGATTGCATTACATGCATAGAAAGTATGCCTTGAAGATTTGCTTAAGTTGAATGTTATAACATGTGCTAACATGCTCACATGATGTATTTCAATTCCAATACCTTTGTATATAGTGTTAATGAAATTTCATAGATGTGTGGGACTTGAATTAGTCCAGGCAGTCGGTAACCGAGCGAATTCGTGGCTGACTGGTCATAGCCACGAACGACGCGTCGATGAACGTGATTCGTGTTGAGAGTTGGCGGCAGTGGTTAGGCCACGCGAAGTGTTTTACGCACTTCATGTCGTTCGACTTGAGATGCGATCGCGCTAGTCGAGCACGTCAAGTAACCCGACTGGCCGATGTATGTTAACCTTGTATGTGTCATAACTGCTTGAACCTAGGATACTGAACTTACCACTGTAAACCCTGTTAACCATGGTACCTTGATCCACGAAGACTCATGAGCCGGGCATGGTGGTATGGGACACCGTGGTCTAGCTGTCGGCCTACGCTGGGGCCACAAACCTCCCCGTAGTGACCAGTGAGCACCTAAACTCGTGAGCAGATTATGGTGGTATGGGACACTATATTCTAGCTGTCGGCCTACACTGATCAGGCGACGAGCCCTTTGTAGTGACCGCGAGCGTATTCTGAGTCCACGGGAGGCGACGACCCTTCCGTGCAGTAGAGTACAGTAGGCCTGTATTGATAAGGTGATGGGGGAGCGGTGCAACGAGTGCGAGCAACAGCCCTGGCAGCCCTTGCAGTGACCTACGAAATACACTATCGTATGAGATTACTAGGAGTGACGACCCTAGACAGGATCTGTGTTGGGATTGATACAAGGGAAGTACCTTAGTTTCCCAATCCTGCTGTTTGAATGGACTAATAACAACTTGGAAATCATATCACCATAGCATTGCATGTGCCTGGAAGATGTGGAGCACTCTAGGGAGTGTGGCATGCCGCGGTCATAAGATGTTGCCGCATGAGGGTGATCGTCGGTGAGGGCATACATCACGTCATATCATCTTGCATTAACAACAGTATTAGGATTTTCTGATTTACTGCTTTACTATTATCGCGTGATTGAATTGTGAACATGCTAATCTTTGTTCTATGATTCCACTAAGTTGATCACTCATTCCCACGTTACGGGATGGTGTTTGCAACACCCACCAGACCCTGTTGTAGCTGCAGGTGAGGACGAGATCCAGGAGGTGGAGCCGGAGATTGGCGAGGACCAGGATGAGTTCTCGTATATGCAGTATCATGACGGCTTCCCGTAGGCGACCTGGATCGAGGGGACATCAGTGGGACTTTCCTTTTTGAACATTATTCTTTTGTTATGTATATGTACATGAAACTCAGAGATGTAGTCATACTTTGGAGACAGATGAGATTACTTTGTTTTTCCATACAGTGATATATACATTGTTTAGTCTTCCGCTTGCTTTTATCACTGGATCTGAAGTGTGAATTGCAGTTTTGGTATACTTTTACTCATGTGAATGCTTTAAATCAGACAACATTGAATCATAACCATTTTTGTTGCATAAGTGACGGTCTGGAACTCGGGAGTTGAGTTTATACACGACTCCCGATTTTCAGGGTGTTACATAGATGGATGACGTGGCTAACAAATACACCACGGTGTGACCCACATAGCATCGTCCATCGGGTCTAGCACTGTCCAGATGATTTGGACAGTGTGGATGAATCAAATACACCACGGTGTCGCCCACATGGCACCGTTCATCAAGTCCAGCACCGTCCAGATGATTTGGACTATGTGGATGAAACAAATACATCACGTGGGACCCATAGAACCTACTGATGTAATCACAGTAGTGGGTCCCACTGTTTAGATGGTTAAGATGAACACATACTTCAGGGAGAGCTCCACACACGTGGCAGGTGAGTGCAACATGCACATTAAAGCGGGCCCCTCATGAATGGACGGTCTTGATTTGACGTACATGTGGGACCCACACGACTTGTTGATGTGATTCCAACAGTTATATGTTGCTGGATCCCCACTTTCAAAAGGATGGTGCCCCCACCACCCCCCCCCCCCCCCCCCCCCCCCCAAAAAAAAAAAAAAAAAAAAGAAAAAGAAAAAAAAATACAAAAATCACGGTGGATCACATATCCAACTGTTGGAGGGTCTAGATCAAACGAATGGACGACGTTGGGAAAACACATGCACCATGGCTGGATCCACATGTGTGGGGCCCATTAGGTCAGCATCAAGCTAACATTTGTATTTTTCTTTCTCCCAGTGTCCAAGGATTGAACAGACAGTGTGGGTTTCATCAACGCATCAAGTGGGTCTCGTCTAGATGGACGGACGGTGTGGATGAAATCCACACGCAGGTGGGTCCCACATAGCTGGACATCATGGTTCATCATAAGTGGGCCATCATAAGTATATATATAGAGAAAAAGAGAGACAGGAGGGAGAGAGAGAGAGAGAGAGAGAGAGAGAGAGAGAGAGAGAGAGAGAGAGAGACGTGAGAAGGGGAGGGACCACGCCACTATGGACCCTCCCTATACAATGCATACATCAAGATGGGTCCCACCATATGTGGGCCCTTAACCCATCAAAATCACACAAATCGACTATAGAAAACACCCACCTTTGATCTCGTCTTCCTTCTTCCACCAATAGCCTCTAGAGCTCCAAGGAAACAATTTCAACAGTTGAGATCATTTTTCAATGGTGGAGATGAGAGGTAGGAAGGTGGGCCACATCTAGCTCTCTCTCATGGAGCTTGGATGTTAGACTCCCATAGGGTTACTTAGGAGAATGAGAGAGAGGGAGAGATGAGAGAGAGAGGTTGTAAGAGAGAGATGGGTGAGTAGTGGGTGTAATTGGTTGTAAGAGAAAGTTGACTTTAGTGGAGAGGTGGTACTTTCTTGACATGATGAATGAGATATGTACTTGACATTTGATGTGATGGATTCTCTTGGGATCGTAAAGTGCAGTGTTTTTCTCAAACTGAATGCGGGCCCACATCTCTTGGCCCGGGTATGGCCTCGGTGCGTAAGACGTGGCATCGAAACTGCGGTGACAGCATGGTAACTAGGGTATAAGTCTTGGGTCGAGTCAACTCAGATTGACAGGACGCGACTTAGGGTCACGCTTAAATGCCGATTACAGGCTGTGGGTTACCAGAATTCGTCTTGGAGGACTGCGGAAGCTTTCGCAATGGAACGGTCTAGGATACGGTCATTACAGCTCTCCCCTCCTAATAAAAATTTTGTCATCAAAATTTATACACAATACAACCTATACAAAACTCACCAAGGAAGGCGAAATCCTATCAAAGCACAACATACCAACATAATCATATACCTAAGAGATAGGGATAACGCTAACGAATCTCAACCTCTTGCTCCTAAGATGCCTCCTCAGAATTATGATGACCCCATTAATCTTCAAATCCTGAATCAAAATGATCAAAAATGGAATATTATGCAGCCTCATAATTTCAATGGAAGGGAACTATATCAAAAAAAATAAAATTAAGTTGTCTGAACTCGGGGATCTAACCATTTTAAGTTCACAACAATCATAAAGTGCCAGGTAGCTATCAGCAGATATGTGATGTTATCTTTAAGTATTCCCAACTTATGCTCTGATGCCATCTTCTTTCACGCCCTAAACCCGAAAACCGAGCTCACAAAATTCTCGATTTCAGAATCTGGTGCCGACAACCACCATGGTACCCCATTCTCGACTATTAGTGCCCATACGCCAGATTTCAATCCTGGGATCCTATAAGGAGAATTTTTCAACATACATTTATCTTATAAGAAGCATAACCACAAGTTTACCCAAATCACAAAGGCAAGATTGACATCACAAATCCACTAATATAAACATTTGAATACAATGATGGATCAAAATCAAAAGTTCCTGGAGTTCGTTGCACGCTCCAAGCTCAACGCTGATACAACCTAATGCCACGTACATACATCTATCATGCATAAGCTTATAGAAAGCTTAGAGGGTGGTGAAAGTGTGTACTCAAGATAAGTGTCAATCATACAAATATAATGCCATAATCATACAATGTTTGAAATACTAGCAAGATCATAAACCATACGATATCAGAGTAAGTGGAAACATACCGGTAAGTCCACGATTCATATAATATCAGAGTACGCAATACAGATCATAATTAGCCAAATATCATATGCTACGGATACAATGCAATATGCAAATTCTTTTAAGTCCGTCCAGGCCATATAAGTGCAAAAACGTAGCAACCCAAAGTGACATATGCTGTGGATGTAATGCAATATACGATGCAAATGAAATGATCAAGCTGGAGTAAAGTCAGGATGATAGTACATAGTATCGCGGGCTACGGGTTCCACCACTAGGGACTTCTATCCAAACTAGTCTGATACCTAAATTTAGATAGTCAGACCTAATGTGATAAACTCTTAATCTCAGGTTAGTCGCGCGCCTAACCAAAACCCTAGCCATTGTGAAGGTACACATGTCGAATTAGTTGCGCACCATTAGCCCGAGTGGATAGTAAATGAATGAATGAATGAGTAAAATATTGGGTATACAACTCCTACTCAATAAGTCCAAATATCATACCATACATCTCTAAGATCATCACTAGGGTCTAGTACACTCATGACCAGATTGCAGCCCCATCACTTGCAACAAGGTGAGAGAAAGACACCTCACTATCTGCATGCTAATATTGGGCCTGACTCATCGATAGCGGACCCATTCCTTGAGCTGGTCAAACTCAGCCTAGCTTTGCCCCCTCCTCTCACGCAGGTACGTACGGCCACACCCCCTTCCAACCTACCACAACATAGTGGGAGACGCAGCCTAATGGTATATAACACTCATGCGGTCATGCATCCACTCAGTTTAGACATTGGAGCAACCTTTGGAACCAAGAGGCTTTAGGAAATTTTAACCTTGGATATCTGTAACACCTCATGTAGAATAGATTTTCAGTGTCCCATCTGACTATCCACGATATGCCTGTAGAGGCTACGACCCTAATGTCGCTAGGGCATACGGTGGTCATATCATAAAATGTGAGATGCATGAGCCACACTATCCAGTCATGGAATAATCCTGCATGTACCACGTGCTCATGTGGACACCTCCTATCATGGAGTCCCATAATAGGCATGCGCTATGATCAATCACTCCTCATATCAAGCATACATATGATGTGCATGGGCATGGATCGTGAAGCCATACTAAGCATGTTATAAGATTAATGGTAAACTCTTCTCATATCAAGGATGGGCCTAGACATCCTACTCATAACAAGAGTGGGCCTCACAATGGGCCTAAGAGAAGGTCACAGTGGGGACTTCTAACCATCATTGCCCATCAATGTGGACATTTAACCAACATCGCTCCCAAGCAGTGACCCACATAAACATCATTACATACATTATTGTGAAATCACACATTACATCGGGCTGCACATTCATCGCATTGGGCCACATATATACCAGCTCGGGCCTTGCCATACGGGCCACAAATACATCACAAATGGGCCTTATCAAATAGGCCACAAATACATCACAACGGACCACATACCTGGGCCAAAAATACATCTCATTGGGCCTTATCAAATACACTATAGGTAGACCCTACATATGGGCCTTAAATAGACCTCATCGCACAGACTTCAAATACATAATAGGTGGGCCCTTCACATGGTCCATTAATACATCTTTATGGGCCTCATCACATGGCCCTAATATGGATCTCAATAGGCCACTTACACGGGCCTAATATACATCACAATGGACCTCATCACATGGGCCTAATATGCATCGTAATCGGCCTCTCACACGGGCCTAATATACATCGCAATGGGCCGAAACCCATGGGCTTCAAATACACAATAGGTAGGCCCTACACTTGAGCCTAATATACATCACAGGTGGGCCTGCACATGGGCCTCATACACATCAAGTGGGCTGTATCAATAAACCACACTAATGGGCCTCATACACATCAAGTGGGCTGTATCAATAAGCCACACTAATGGGCCTCATACACATTAAGTAGGCTACATCAATGGGCTGCACTAATGGGCCTCATAGATGGGCTACAAATATATCAAGGTGGCCCTCACAGATGGACTACAAGTATATCAAAGTGGGCCTCACAAATGGGCCATAAGTATATCAAAGTGGGCCTTAAGTGGGAGCTTGGATTACATCTAAAATCATTTCAATAGTTGCAGGTGCAACATGTGTATCATTGTACACTATCATTCTATGGGACACATGGAACCCTAATGATGATCATCACCGCCCAAACATTGTCTATGTAAATCAGCATTATCCAATCATTGGACAGCACCGTCCAAACATTGTCCAGCATCGTCAAGTACAATCTGGAAGGTTTGGATGAAATAAATACATTAGGGTGACCGACAAGGAAAAACAGATGAATGTGTGAATATACAACACATCATCAAAGTGGGCCCTGCCCGTCTAAAACATAGATGGGTGGTGGGGCTAACAGATACATCACTGTGTTACCCACATAGCACCGTCCATCAGGTCCAACACTATCCAGATGATTTGGACGGTGTGGATGAAACAAATAAACCACGATGTGGCCCACATGGCACCGTCGATTAGGTCTAGCACCGTTCAAATGATTTGGACTATGTGGATGAAACAAATACATCATGTGGGACCCACAGAACCTACTGACGTAATCACAATAGTGGGTCCCACCATTTGGATGGTTAGGATGAACACATACTTCAGGGTGAGCTCCACACACGTGGCAGGTGAGTGCAACACGCACATTAAAGTAGGCCCCTCATGATCGGACGGTCTTGATCTGGAGTACATGTGGGACCCACATGACTTGTTGACATTATTCCAACTGTTGGATCACATATCCAGACTGCTAGAGGGTCTGGATCAAACGAATGGACAGTGTTGGGAAAACACATGCACCATGGCTAGATCCACACGTGTGGGGCCCACCAGGTCACAATCAAGCTAACATTTGTATTTTTCTTTCTCTTAGTGTCCAAGGATCGGACGGACAACGTGGGTTTCATCCACACATCAGCTGGGTACAGTCTAAATGGACGGATGGTGTGGATGAAATCCACACACAGGTGGGCCCCACGTAGCTAGACGGCATGGTTCATCATAGGTGGGCCATCATAAATACATATATATGTATATAAAGAGAGAGAGAGAGAGAGAGAGAGAGAGAGAGGGAGAGAGAGAGAGACATGAGATGGGGAGGGACCCCACCACTATGGACCCTACCTATACAATGCATATATCAAGATGGGTCCCATTATATGTGTACCCTCAACCCATTAAAATCACACAAATCGACTCTAGAAAACACCCACCTCCTCTTCCTTCTTCCGCCAATAGCCTCTAGAGCTCCAAGGAATTAACTTCAACGGTTGATGTCATTTTTGGATGGTGGAGATGAGAGGTAGGAAGGTGGGCCACATCTAGCTCTCCCTCATGTAGCTTGGACGTTGGACTCTCATAGGGTTGCTTGGGAGAATGAGAGAGAGAGAGAGAGAGAGAGATGCGAGAGAGAGGTTGTAAGAGAGAGATGGGTGAGTGGTGGTTGTACTTGGTTGTAAGAGAATTTTGACTTTAGGTGAGGGGTGGTTGTACTTCCTTGAGGTGATTGATGGAATATGTATTTAACATTTGATGTGATGAATCCATTGGGATTATAAAGCATGGTGTTTTCCTCAAACTGAATGTGGGCCCATATCTCCAGGCCCGGGTATGGCCTCAGTGGGCAAGACGCGGCATCGAAACCGTGGTGATGATGCGGTCACCAGGGTACAAGTCTTGGGTCGAGTCGACCCAGATTGACAGGATGCGACTCAGGGTTACACACAAATGTCGATTACAGGTCATGGGTTGCCAGAATTCGACCGGGAGGACTATGGAAGCCTACACAACGGAATGGTTTAGGTTACAATCATCACAGCTCTCCCCTCTTAATAAAAATTTCATCCTCAAAATTTATACACAATACAACCAATACAAAACTCACCAAGGAAGGGAAATTCCTATCAGACCACAACATACCAACATAATCATATACTTAATGGATAGGGATAACGCTGACAAATCTCAGCCTCTTGCTCCTAAGATGCCTCCTCAACATTATGATGACCTCACTAATCTTCGAATCCCGAATCACAATGATCGAAAATGGAATACTATGCTGCCTCACAATTTCAACAGTAAGGATCTATATCAAAAAATTTCTAAGTTATTTAAAATTGGGGATCTAACCATTTTAAGTTCTTAACAATCATAAAGTGTCTAGTAACTATCAGTAGATATGTGATATTATCTTCAGGTATTCCCAAGTAATACTCTGATACCATCTTTTGTCACGCCTTAAACTCAGAAATCGGGTTCACCAAATTCTCGATTGCTAAATCCAGTGTCGACAGCCTTTGTAGTACCCCATTCTCGACTCTAAGCACCCATACGCCAGATTCTGATACTGGGATCCTACAAGGAGGATTTTTCAACGTACATTTGTCTCATAAGAAGCATAACCACAAGTTTACCCAAATCACAAAGGCAACATCATCATCACATATCAACTAATATAAACATTTGAATATAATGCTGAAAGGGAAATACATATGTCAAAATCAAAGCTCCAGGAGTCCATTGCACAGTACAAGCTCAACGTTATTACGACTTAACACCACGTGCATGCATCTATCGTGCATAAGCTTATAGAAAGCTTAGAGAGTGGTGAAAGTGTGTGTGCAAGATAAGTGTCAATCATACAAATATAATGCCATAATCATACAATGTCAGAAATACTGGCAAAATCATGAATCATACGATATCAGAGTAAGTGGAAACATACCGGTAAGTCCACGAGTCATATAATATCAGAGTATGCAATACAGATCATAATGAGCAAAATATCATATACTGCGGATGCGATGCAATATATAAATCCTACTAAGTCCGTCTAGGCCATATAAGTTTAGAAACGTAGCAACCCAAAGTGACATATGCTGTGGATGTAATGCAATATACGATGCGAATGAATTAACCAAGCTGAAGTGAAGTCGGGATGTTAGTACGTAGTATCACGAGCTACGGGGTCCACCACAAGCGACTTCTATCCAAACCAATACCATACCAAAATTTGGATAATCAGACCTAATGTTGTAAACTCTTAATCTTAGATTAGTCACACGCTTAACCGAAATCCTAGCCATTGAGAAGGTCCACATGTCAAATTAGTTACGCACCACTAGCTTGAGTGGATAGTAAATGAATAAGTAAAATACTAGGTATACAACTCCTACTCAATAAGTCCAAATATTAACCGTAGATCTCTTGGATCATCACCGGGGTCTAGTACACTCCTAACCAGATTACCGCCCCATCTCTCGCAATAAGGTAAGTGGAAGAGACCTCACTATTCGCCTGCCAATATCGGGCCCAGCTCATCGATAGGGAACCTATTCCTCGAGTTGGTCAAAATTATTATAGCTTTGCCCCCTCCTCTCGACCAAGTAAGGCAACACCCCCTTCTAACTAACTACGACACAGTGGGTGACACGGTCTAACAGTATACGGCCCTGATGTGCTCATACATACACTAGGTCTAGACATTGGAACAACCTCTAAAACCAAGAGGGTTTATGAAATTTCACCCAGGGATACTAATAGCACCCCATGTACAATAGATTTTCAATGTCCCATCTGACTATCCATAATATGCTTATGGAGGCTCCGACCCTAATGTCGCTAGGGCATACGGTGTTCATATCATAAAATTTGAGATGTATGAACCACACTATCCAATCATACAACAATCTTGTGTGTACCACGTGCTCATGTGGACAACTCCTATCATGGAGTCCCATAATAATCTACCCAATGGCATGTTCTATGATCAATCACTCCTCACATCAAGTATACATATGATGCGCATGGGCATGAATCGTGAAGTTATACTAAACATGTTATAAGATGATGGTGTACTCTCCTCATATCAAGGATGGGCCTAGAAAACCTACTCATAACAAGAATGGGCCTCACAATGGGCCAAAGGGAAGATCACAATGGGGACATCTAACCATCATTGTCCATCAATGTGGACATTTAACAAACATCGTTCCCAAGCAGTGGCCCACATAAACATCATTACATACAATATAGTAAAATCACACATTACATTGGTCTACACATTCATCACATTGGGCCTCACTCAAGGGCCACATATACACCACCTCGGGCCTCGCCATACGGGTAAGAAATATATCATAATAGGCCTATCAAATGGGCCACAAATACATCACAACGGGCCATATACCTAGGCCAAAAATACATCTCATTGGGCCTTATCAAATACATAATAGGTGGACCCTACACATTGGCCTTAAATACATCACATGGACCTCATCGCATAGACTTCAAATACATAACAGGTGGGCCCTATAGATGTGTAAGTGTGTAACATCCCGAAAATCGGGGGGTCGAGCAAAAACCCAACTCCCGAGTTCCAAAATGTTATTTATGCAACATAGATATGTATGATTGAATGTTGTCTGTGATAATGTATTAAACATGAGTGAAATTAAGCCAGAGCAGCATATCATACTCCAGAGACAGTTAAATTAACCAGCGGAAGTCTGTAATAGTATGTATAACATATATAAACTGTTTTATGTCTCCAGAGTGTGAACATGTTACCAGGTTATACACATACATGTATACTCCAAAAGTAGATGAAACGAATATACATGAGTGCGCTAAAAATATAAAATGACAAATGTCAAAGTATCTAATTAACCTCCCTGTAATCCCGTCGATCAGAACACGCATAAAGGAGGGATCCTCCTCATCATCATCAAGTCCAGCTCCGCCTCACAGGCCGCGCCATCATTTGCAATCATAAAAAGGTCTGGTGGGTGTCCAAGAACACCGTCCCGTAACGTGGGAGTGAGTAGCTAACTCGGTGGAATAATAGAGCAAAGATTAACATGTTATCAAATCAATCATGCGATAATAGTAAAGCAGTAATTCAAACATTCCTAATACTGTTGTTAATGCAATTATGACATGACGTGATGTATGCCCTCACCGACGATCTCCCTCATACGGCAACATCTTACGACCGCGGCACGCCACACTCCCTAGAGTGCTCCACATCTTCCAGGCACATGCAATGCTATGGTGATATGATTTTTGAGTTGTTATTAGTCCATTCAAACAGCAGGATTGGGAAACTAAGGTACTTTCCTTGTATCAATCCCAACACAGATCCTGTCTAGGGTCGTCACTCCTAGTAATCTCATACGATGTATATTTTGTAGGTCGCTGCAAGGGCTGCCAGGGCTGTTGCACGCACTCGTTGCTCCGCTCCCCCATCACCTTATCAATACAGGCCTACTATACTCTACTGCTACTGAAGGGTCGTCGCCTCCCGTAGACTCAGAATACGCTCGCGGTCACTACAAAGGACTCGTCGCCTGATCAGTGTAGGCCGACAGCTAGAATATAGTGTCCCATACCACCATAATCTGCTCACGAGTCTAGGTGCTCACTGGTCACTACGGGGAGGTTTGTGGCCCCAGCGTAGGCCGACAGCTCGAACCACGGTGTCCCATACCACCATGCCCGGCTCATGAGTCTTTATGGATCAAGGTACCATGGTTAACGGGGTTTACAATGGTAAGTTCAGTACCCTAGGTTCAAGCAATTATGACTCATGCAGGGTGAACATACAATGGCCAGTCGGGTTACTTGACGGGCTCGACTAGCACGATCGCATCTCAAGTTGAACGACATGAAGTGTGTAAAACACTTCGTGTGGCCTAACCACTTCCGCCAACTCCAGAACAAGGCTCGCGTTCATCGACGCATCGTTCGTGGCGAAGATAAGCTAACCACGAATTCGCTCGGTTACCGACTGCCTGGACTAGGCATAGTCCCAAACACATGGAATCACATCAGCAAATCAAGTGAGAGTATTGGAAATGAAATACAACCACGTGAGCATGTTAACACATGTTATAACATACAACCAGAGTAAATCATCTTACACATGTCTATCACGCATATAATGAAATTATACATAGCACCAACATATAGGACATCATCTCCATCAGCATATTAATTGAGAATTCGATCTCAACTAGATCATAAGGAAATCATCAAGCACATGTTATAACATACCACTTAAGTGAAACATCAAGCATATGCATTTCATACCAATAATGAAATCGTACATATGGCCAACTTGTAGGAAATCATTTACGTTAGCAATTTAATTGAGAAATCAATCTCAAATTAATTCATAACACCATTTAATTCAATACATACTAATACGAGCATTTATACAAACACTTACACTACATACTTAAGTCTACATATAGTATGTCGACCCGAAATGCGCATTTAGGCGAATCTTTTCGCCAAACTAATTATGCACGCATTCCTAACATTCTAATGCGACAACAAACCATGTCAATCACATCAGCAAAATGCGCATAAAAACAGTACTTCCTACAAATGACTAAAATGCCCTAAATCTCATATTCTTCGTTAGTTTACGAAACAGGAAACGGACAGCATGTTGTACATGTTAAACGGCATTTCCGTCAAGAATCTACTATTAAACGACATTGAAAGCTTTGGAAACAGTCAATCAAAGTGTCTAATATCCGCACCTTGTCTCTTATGGATGTGTAAATTCGAACGGAGCGTATACGCTTCGTCTACGGTGAATAGAGGACCTAATACACAAGTTCTATTAGCTACTTCGCTAGGAAACGAAAGGAACCTCAAATCAGCAACTTCTAGGGTATTTTCTTACCTGAAAACGTGGAGGAATCGCCGGAAAAGTGCTTGGATCGCGTGGCTTAAACACGTGTAGCAGGTAGCACCAGCAGCAGGAAATTCTCTCCCACCTCTCTCACAATCTCTCACCTTTTCTCTCCCTCAATCTAAGGCTTTTCCCAAATTCGGATGGGAGAGATATGAGAGGGTTTCCACCCCTTTTATAAGCCCAAAAATGCTCAAAATAGGCTCAGGAACAAAGTTCACTTAGTGCCTATCCAATTCGGGGGCTGTTTCGGTCCAAAACATGCTTTCTGGTGGTCCCCTTGTCGATTACGATCGGACTTAAGCTCATGCGTACCAGATCTAGCACGTATTAAGTTTTTATTCCGGCAGGGTTTGCAGATCGCGCGTGGCGGACCAGTTTCAGTTCAGCGGTCACCGCACGTAGATCAGGGTTGAAAGTCTCATGATATAAAATAAAAATTTTTCCTGATCTAAGGGTGTAATCTGGCTGAATTCTGACGGTCAGAAAGCTTAATACTGACGCGTCAAGTCGTGTGCCAGTTTTGAATTTGAAATTCCAATTCTGTCCCTATTCGCACTCTCTTCGGTCCGGACTCAATGAAATGGCCTGTGATTATCGGTTTGACTTGGTTTTCGAAATGAGTGTCAAGTCCAGCTAGGCGGTTCTAACGGTCTAAGATAGGAGGTATCGGACTTTCGACGCGCGGTCTAGATCCAATACAAAATTTTAAAGTGGTCTAGAGAACAAACCGGCTTAGAGTTTGATCTGAGGTTATAGAGAGTTATAGGGTCATTGGTTCCACTCACTTTGGGTCTTATAGAACGTATTTAAAGTGGTCTAAGTTAATTCTACTAAGTGTTCAGTTTGGTACTCAACCAAATTCTACCCTAATTATGACAGAATACGGTCCTAGGGCCATTCTATCTCCCGTTTTGGGAACTTTCAGGTATCATATTATTTTTATTATTTTTCTAGGGGTTCATCATCAAGTTTACCCTAACTCCTCCAAATTTCATAAGATTTTGAGTTGTATAAAAATTCTAAAAATTCCAGAAGCAGCAGCTGTCCAACAAGTGATTATCAGATAGTTTCTCACAATGACCTGCTTTAAACTATATTAAATATTTTATTATATTTTTCACATATTTTTATATAAAACGAGACTCATTTATCTTCAATCTGGTTTTTGAATCACCTAAATCGGAGTTATAACGAAGGAGATATGATTTTTCAAAGTCTGAAGAAATGCGTAGAAAAAAAGGTACAGAAACTCGCTGTACGGACGAGTTCGGCGATGCATCGCCGACCACTGACCTGTTTGAGGTGGTTTCTCCGTCTGATATTTGAAATGGGTGTATTTTAGAACCTGGGATGAGTTATTTGACATGCAATATATGATTTTGGGGTAGGAGAAGCTGATTTATCCAATTAGTCTACTTATTTAGTGAGACTTCAAAAGGTTAATGGCTAAAAATCCTTTTCATTTATTTATTTACTATTCATAGTACTTTTTAGCTTAAGTATTGATCAACATCACCTAAACTTTAAGATTTGTATCTAATGTGAGAGCTCTTAGAAAATTTTGAAGGATAAAGTAGTAAAAGGTGAGATTTTCGAAGGAAATAGGGATTTGAGACTTTTGGATTGAGTTTTGAGAAGTTAATCAAGTGTTAGGATAGACTCATTGCCTAAGGACGTCTAATCCCAGGTTGGCAAAAATTCGGGGTGTTACAATCTACCCCCCTTAAAACACAATGTCGTCCCTGACATTGGCGAAGGGTAAAGAGTACCTAGGAAGGCTTCAGTCTTGACAGTGTAAGGAAGGGTTCAAATCTTATTTAACGACCTAACCTTTATGTATAACCTAACTCAAAGGTTTCGATCTTGGGCCAGTGGGGAAGAGCCTAACCACGCTACCGCTGCGCTACTCTGATCGAACGATAGCGTTGACTAACCTAACTGGATTGGACTGAATACGTTCTACCCCCCTTAAAACTTGGTTTTACTTAAGGTTGAAGAATCTTAACATCGATCCGTATATCGGAACGAGGCGCAACTTAGGGGCTATCCTTAACCTAAAATGGAAACAATCTTTCTCTACATGGTTTTCCTTGCTAATGATGCGTTCTATGTCATTGGTACTTATTATCATAGAGATGAGCCTAATCTCTATTGTGGTTAAGTTCAGGGGCAGGTATGAGTTGGTGGCAAGATGTCGAATTCTCTACTGGCTTTAAGTCCTTAACATTTATCAAGGGCAAAACAATAACTTGTGGTTGTAGGTAGTCGAGCCAACACGGAAGAAAAGTTGTGTAGTGGGTCTGAGCCGGATACATAGACTTTCTGTCTAGCTAGAACAGAAGATTTATTGTATCAATTCTTAATCCGAGTCGATGCCGATCTTCTTCTTGATCAGAGCATTGGATTTATTGGCAACTACTAGGATTAAGAAGTCGATTCAAACCGCGAATACATCGCTTACATGTAGTTCCTTTATTCCGCATTCCCGAATGCAATAAGCCCTTGGGGAAGGCAATTCTAAGGGGCATGCTAGTACATTCTAAGTTCAATCTGAGGGAGTTATAAATGTTCCCTGAGAGTGTATGGTTCCTTCCTATGGGCAACAACAGAAGTCTATAAGCCATAAAGGGATCTACCGAAGGAAGGGAGTCCCATTCCAACCAAATCTAACCTACTATCCATTAGCATATTTAGGCCTTACACTGCCTAAGACAACTAGTAGCCTAGTCTGTAACTCAGTAGTTATAATCCAAAGCCTAAGTTTATACGTTAAATGGTTTCATACCATTTCTACTACAGGGAGTTGTTCTATCGCTTAGGGTCAAGATTATCTAAATGGAATTGGATTTCTTATGTCGTCAGACCCTTCAAATCTAGGAGTTCTAACACTAGATCCAAAATGCCCAAAGGCTTATATGGCCAGTAGCATTAAGTTGTATCAAATGAAACTGCATTCTTAGTCCCATGGTGGGGTTGGAAGTGGCATGCTTGGTAGGAGGGTGGGTTGGGATAAAAATTAATTTGCAGGCTGAATCCCCGGAGTTACCATACTCCCAACCTAGGGACAATACCTTACAACGAAATGAAACGGCATGCATTCCATTCAACAAATTTCGGCTACATTAAGCCCAAACCACAATACAAACCCATTTTCTACCGGTGACATCACTAGGTCCAATAACAACAAAACACAGAAATTCTTAAAACAAAAATCAAACAATCTATAGGGCAACGGCATAGATGCCTAATTCTACCAAAGGACTTCTACCATGGTCCCAACTAACCTTCTTGAATACTATCTAGTTCAGTACTGTCAGTTGCCCACTAGAGCTTTCTCGGCCATATATTTTCAGTGTTCCTTAAGCAAGAAATTGGAGAAATAGGATTGAGAGGGAGGATGATGGAAAGAGAGAAAAAGGCTAAAACAGCTTAACAATAACCATGAAAAGCGGAGGAAATGCGGAGAAATGGTTGCCCAAATGGACAGAATGAAATCTAGGCGTTATAGAGGGATGCTTCAAGCTCCCCTAGGATGTATTTCCAGAAAGAAAAGAGAATGAAAAAGGGGAATAGAGCACCTCACGATTTCAGCTCGATTTGGAGGTTTTTAAAGCTCCAAAAGATGAAATCTTCGAGAGGAAAAGCTACAAACAGAAATGGAATGAAGGAATGTGGCCGTTTTTAGCAGGGAATGGGTTTAGGAATGATTTGAAGCCACGGTTTGGAGGAGGGCAGCAGAAAAACGTGAAATGGGGCTAGGGATGGGGCTGTTTGTGAAGGATGTACCCAATTTAGGGGTTTTCAGCGGGTGGACCACACATGGGAGGGGTGTGCTACCCATTTTAGGGTGACCGCCCGAAGTACGGCCCAAATGGGGCCCACCGGTCGGCGATGCATCGCCGAACCGGCGATGGCATTGCCGGCCATCTCTCTAGGTGGCCAGTGGGACCACATGGGTTTGGTCCCCCATGGTCCAGGTACCCCAAAAAGGTACGGTCCCAACCTTAGTTCATTGTATTTTGACCTATAGAGGCCCAAACATGAGTTTGGGGCTTTTCGAGGCCACTCTGTAATCCAGAATACAAAACCCTATCATGCAGGATATGATTTTAGGGTAGAAGGAGCTAGTACATCCATCTAGCTCATTAGTTTCTAAAGAAAGCAAATTTAGAATGGCCTTATGGCCATTTTTCATAAAATTTTATTATTCACTGTAAAATTTTATCGAAGTATGATTTTGTATCATTTTTACACTAGGATCAATGCCTAATATGAAAAGAAGATGAAATAATTGAAGAATGGAGTGGTGAGAGGAAGAATTTCGAAGATTTTAGGTAAAACGGGGTTTTTAAGCCCTGGCGATTGAATATAGGAGTCGTGGTCATCCCACGGCCCAAGGATTCACTTTTACGGGTTTAAAATCGTTCAAGAACGTCTCAACCTGACTTCCTACGACCTAGGAGCTATTCGGGTTGCTTTACGCGACCCGAAATGCGTTACAGACTCGATCGCACGATCGAAATGAATAGTCTTCGCCTATCGGCGAATCTGAGATCCTAAAAGTATTTCTAGACCCTTCTCACACCCACCTAAATCAAAGGAAGCGACAGCGTACGTCGCGTGACCATAACCCAGGCCCGGTTTAATCCAAATCATGCTCTGATACCATCTGTAACATCACGAAAATCGGGGGGTTGAGCAAAAACTCAACTCTCGAGTTCCAAAATGTTATTTATGCAACATAGATATGTATGATTGAATGTTGTCTGTGATAATGTATTAAACATGAGTGAAATTAAGCCAGAACAGCATATCATACTCCAGCGACAGTTAAATTAACCAGCGAAAGTCTGTAATAGTATGTATAACATATATAAACTGTTGTATGTCTCCAGAGTGTGAACATGTTACCAAGTTATACACATACATGTATACTCCAAAAGTAGATGAAACGAATATACATGAGTGCGCTAAAAATATAAAATGACAAATGTCAAAGTATCTAATCAACCTCCCTGTAATCCCGTCGATCAGAACACGCATAAAGGAGGGATCCTCCTCATCATCATCAAGTCCGGCTCCGCCTCACAGGCCGCGCCATCATCTGCAATCACAAAAAGGTCTGGTGGGTGTCCAGGAACACCGTCCCGTAACGTGGGAGTGAGTAGCTAACTCAGTGGAATAATAGAGCAAAGATTAACATGTTATCAAATCAATCATGCGATAATAGTAAAGCAGTAATTCAAACATTCCTAATACTGTTGTTAATGCAATTATGACTGACGTGATGTATGCCCTCACCGACGATCTCCCTCATACGGCAACATCTTACGACCGCGGCATGCTACACTCCCTAGAGTGCTCCACATCTTCCAGGCACATGCAATGCTATGGTGATATGATTTCCGAGTTGTTATTAGTCCATTCAAACAGCAGGATTGGGAAACTAAGGTACTTCTCTTGTATAAATCCCAACACAGATCCTGTCTAGGGTCGTCACTCCTAGTAATCTCATACGATGTATATTTTGTAGGTCGCTGCAAGGGCTGCCAGGGCTGTTGCACGCACTCGTTGCTCCACTCCCCCATCACCTTATCAATACAGGCCTACTGTACTCTACTGCTACTGAAGGGTCGTCGCCTCCCGTAGACTCAGAATACGCTCGCGGTCACTACAAAGGACTCGTCGCCTGATCAGTGTAGGCCGACAGCTAGAATATAGTGTCCCATACCACCATAATCTGCTCACGAGTCTAGGTGCTCACTGGTCACTACGGGGAGGTTTGTGGCCCCAGTGTAGGCCGACAGCTCGAACCACGGTGTCCCATACCACCATGCCCGGCTCATGAGTCTTTATGGATCAAGGTACCATGGTTAACAGGGTTTACAATGGTAAGTTCAGTACCCTAGGTTCAAGCAATTATGACTCATGCAGGGTGAACATACAATGGCCAGTCGGGTTACTTGACGGGCTCGACTAGCACGATCGCATCTCAAGTTGAACGACATGAAGTGCGTAAAACACTTCGTGTGGCCTAACCACTTCCGCCAACTCCAGAACACGGCTCGCGTTCATCGACGCGTCGTTCGTGGCGAAGATAAGCTAACCACGAATTCGCTCAGTTACCGACTGCCTGGACTAGGCATAGTCCTAAACACATGGAATCACATCAGCAAATCAAGTGAGAGTATTGGAAATGAAATACAACCACGTGAGCATGTTAACACATGTTATAACATACAACCAGAGTAAATCATCTTACACATGTCTATCACGCATATAATGAAATTATACATAGCACCAACATATAGGACATCATCTCCATCAGCATATTAATTGAGAATTCGATCTCAACTAGATCATAAGGAAATCATCAAGCACATGTTATAACATACCACTTAAGTGAAACATCAAGCATATGCATTTCATACCAATAATGAAATCGTACATATGGCCAACTTGTAGGAAATCATTTACGTTAGCAATTTAATTGAGAAATCAATCTCAAATTAATTCATAACACCATTTAATTCAATACATACTAATACGAGCATTTATACAAACACTTACACTACATACTTAAGTCTACATATAGTATGTCGACCCGAAATGCGCATTTAGGCGAATCTCTTCGCCAAACTAATTATGCACGCATTCCTAACATTCTAATGCGACAATAAACCATGTCAATCACATCAGCAAAATGTGCATGAAAACAGTACTTCCTACAAATGACTAAAATGCCCTAAATCTCATATTCTTCGTTAGTTTACGAAACAGGAAACGGACAGCATGTTGTACATGTCAAACGGCGTTGCCGTCAAGAATCTACTATTAAACGACATTGAAAGCTTTGGAAACAGTCAATCAAAGCGTCTAATATCCGCACCTTGTCTCTTATGGATGTGTAAATTCGAACGGAGCGTATACGCTTCGTCTACGGCGAATAGAGGACCTAATACACAAGTTCTATTAGCTACTTCGCTAGGAAACGAAAGCAACCTCAAATCAGCAACTTCTAGGGTATTTTCTTACCTGAAAACGCGGAGGAATCGCCGGGAAAGTGCTTGGATCGCGTGGCTTAAACACGTGTAGCAGGTAGCACCAGCAGCAGGAAATTCTCTCCCACCTCTCTCACAATCTCTCACCTTTTCTCTCCCTCAATCTAAGGCTTTTCCCAAATTCGGATGGGAGAGATATGAGAGGGTTTTCACCCCTTTTATAAGCCCAAAAATGCCCAAAATAGGCTCAGGAACAAAGTTCACTTAGTGCCTATCCAATTCGGGGGCTGTTTCGGTCCAAAACATGCTTTCTGGTGGTCCCCTTGTCGATTACGATCGGACTTAAGCTCATGCGTACCAGATCTAGCATGTATTAAGTTTTTATTCCGGCAGGGTTCGCAGATCGCGCGTGGCGGACCAGTTTCAGTTCAGCGGTCACCGCACGTAGATCAGGGTTGAAAGTCTCATGATATAAAATAGAAATTTTTCCTGATCCATGGGTGTAATCTGGCTGAATTCTGATGGTCAGAACGCTTAATACTGACGCGTCAAGTCGTGTGCCAGTTTTGAATTTGAAATTCCAATTCTGTCCCTATTCGCACTCTCTTCGGTCCGGGCTCAATGAAATGGCCTGTGATTATCGGTTTGACTTGGTTTTCGAAATGAGTGTCAAGTCCAGCTAAGCGGTTCTAACGGTCTAAGATAGGAGGTATCGGACTTTTGACGCGCGGTCTAGATCTAATACAAAATTTCAAAGTGGTCCAGAGAACAAACCGGCTTAGAGTTTGATCTGAGGTTATAGAGAGTTATAGGGTCATTGGTTCCACTCGCTTTGGGTCTTGTAGAATATATTTAAAGTGGTCTAAGTTAATTCTACTGAGTGTTCAGTTTGGTACTCAACCAAATTCTACCCTAATTATGGCAGAATACGGTCCTAGGGCCATTCTATCCCCCATTTTGGGAACTTCCAGGTATCATATTATTTTTATTATTTTTCTAGGGGTTCATCATCAAGTTTACCCTAACTCCTCCCAATTTTATAATATTTTTAGTTGTAAAAAAATTCTAAAAATTCCAGAAGCAGCAGCTGTCCAACAAGTGATTATCGGACAGTTGCTCACAATGACCTGCTTTAAACTATATTAAATATTTTATTATATTTTTCACATATTTTTATATAAAACCAGAATCATTTATGTTCAATCTGGTTTTTGAATCACCTAAATCGGAGTTATAACGAAGGAGATATGATTTTTCAAAGTCTGAAGAAATGTGCAGAAAAAAAGGTACAGAAACTCGCTGTACGGACGAGTTCGGCGATGCATCGCCAAACCGGCGATGGCATCGCCGACCACTGACCTGTTTGGGGTGGTTTCTCCATCTGATATTTGAAATGGGTGTATTTTAGAACCTGGGATGAGTTATTTGACATGCAATATATGATTTTGGGGTAGGAGAAGCTGATCTATCCAATTAGTCTACTTATTTAGTGAGACTTCAAAAGGTTAATGGCTAAAAATCCTTTTCATTTATTTATTTACTATTCATAGTACTTTTTAGCTTAAGTATTGATCAACATCACCTAAACTTTAAGATTTGTATCTAATGTGAGAGCTCTTAGAAAATTTTGAAGGATAAAGTAGTAAAAGGTGAGATTTTCGAAGGAAATAGGGATTTGAGACTTTTGGATTGAGTTTTGAGAAGTTAATCAAGTGTTAAGATAGACTCATTGCCTAAGGACGTCTAATCCCAGGTTGGCAAAAATTCGGGGTGTTACAAAGTGCTATGGTCTCTTGCTCCTTTGATTACCAAATTTTGTAGTGCCAAAACCACTATTTGTGTCTTGTGTAGCACATTGAATTGTTCAAGGCAATGCATCTGAAGTTCAAGGATAATGCTTCAAGATAAGAACAAGATTTATGTCAAAGAATTGCAAGATCAAGTACATTGTTCTCATATTAAGCTTTAAAGCTCAATTTCTCAAAGTAAAAAAAAAAAAAAATCAAGAGAACTGATCGTACTCAAGACTCAAGATGAAGTACAACTCAAGTACTACAAAATTAAGCTTTAAAAGATCTCAAGTACAATCCTCATCATGTGTCGAGAACTCAAGCTTCATGAACTTCAAAGATCATCTACCATCTAAAGAAAAGAAGGTTTAATGTTTATACATCATCTTCAAGGTATGAAAGACCTTAGATTGACCTTAGGGTAGGTCATTTCAGATACATAATTCAATTACTTATTTTATAAGTGTTTGGTCTATTCTTTAACTAGTCTTGGGCTCTGTTTGACTAGTGCTAGCACTAGCTCGACCAGTCTAAGAAATTCTAAGAGTAGTCCTAAGTTTATTGTAATTTTTTAGAATTTTTTGTTGAGCCACGACCAGTCTTGGAGACTGCTCGACCGGTTGTGCGAATAGTGCTCAACTTGTTCACGACCAATCCTACAGCTATGACTCAAACTTCAACGACTATTCTAGGTCCACATGACCAGTCGTGGACCGGTCACGACCAGTAGTGGAACGGTTTTAATCGATCGTGCTCAAAATTTCAAAATCCATTGACCAATCGTAGTGTCCATAGGTCCAGTCGAAGGTGTGACTTCTGCACTTATAAATAGAGCATAAATTTCTGAGTGATATCCAATTCAAGTAAAATTAAGACATCACTCTAAGATATAAGTTAGTCATTTATTTAAGCTATATTGTGCTCATTTAATATTCTCTTTTTTTAGCTTTCTTTACATTTGATTTTAAATTTTTGCATTTCAATTATATTTAAAAGAGGAATTGAGTTATTCCCATTTCTTGGAATCAAAATCAAATGAAGCTAGCCCAAGGTGCTTTAAACTCTAAAATCAATTTAGAACCTAGAACCATTTCGTAAGTGAGTATTGGACATTAAAATTCTACTCCAACTTGGTTCTTCTGGGCTGCAATAAAAGGAGAAATCTATGTATTTTACATTTGTGTAAATCTTCTGTTTTTGGTTTCTTTTGAGATTAAGCCAGAAAAATCTCATTCTTTTTAGTTATCTAAGGAGAGCCAGAAAACTCAGTGTGGGTGTTTTTGAATTGTGTAAGCCCACTTGAAAGACACAATTGTGAGGGTTTTAGGTGAACGTGAAAAACCTATTTAAACAATGAACGCTAATAACCACTGTGTGAGGATATTAGGAATGGGGTAGCTATGTGGCTGTTGTTTAACAGTTGGTGTACACACATGCAAACCACTATAACTCTTTGTGTTTTGTGAATGTGTGATTTATTTTTTATATCTTTAATCATTCAATATTGTGGGATGTATATGTGGATGTGAATATTGTCATATTTACATTTCAAGCTTTGTGGGGAATGTTGTAATAGTGTAGATTTCAATTCTTGTTTTCCTTTTTATTCCTCTTCAGTTTGAGATATTGATACATAACCCGTTCTAGTAAGGTTGTCCTACCATAAACCCTTAGTTTTTATGGTGTAAGGTTGTCCTTAGAACAATATTTGTATCAACCTCTCAATACTAGAATTTTGAGGTTGCTTTACATTTTCATATTGTGGTTTGTTTAAAGTGTTATCTTTCCTTCAATTGTTTTAATTCTGCTGTTATCATTTTAATTTGGCATAGTCCTATTCACCCCCCCCCCCCCCCCCCCCCCTATAGGACATATAGCTCGGCCTTTTTAAGTGGTATCAAAGCCTAATAGCTCGTTTTAATTGTTATATTTTTATATTTATTTCCTAAGCTAATAGATCTAAGCTATTTATAAGATGTCAAATTTTGATAGCCTTTCAGTCACTAGGTCTCCACCATTTGATGGCACCAATTATGCCTATTGGAAAGCCAGAATGAGGATTTTCTTAAAATCCATGGATGAGAGTGTGTGGCTAACCACAATGACTAAATGGACCCCTCCTACCACTGAAGTAACTGGAATCGATGGATCCAAATTTATGAGAATTACACCTTACTTCTCTTGGACCACACTTCAGAAAAGTGAGATTAGTGCAAATGTAAAAGCACTAAATGCAATCACTTACGCATTATCACTAGATGAATTTAAAAGAATTATATCTTGTGATTCTACAAAGCAAGCCTGAGATATTTTAGAAATGACACACGTGGGAACATCAATTGTCAAGAAATCTTAAATTTAAATCCTCACAACTTAATTTGAGGAAATACATATGGAAGAAAATGAAATATTCATGGACTTCTATACAAGATTAAATGACATTGTGAACTCGATGTGGGGTCTTGGTGATAAAATCCCAGAAAGTAAAATTTATGCAAAAATACTACGCTCACTTCCTGAATGGTTCAATTCTAAGGTAACTGCGATCTAGGAACTTCGTGATATGAATAATATGAGGGTAAAAGAATTAGTTGCTTCTCTACAGACTTATGAGTTAACTTTAAAGCACCTAAAGGTAAACCAGTCACCCTTAAATCTTCTAAAATTATTTCTCAAGAAGATAGTGGTAATTATGATTTGGAAAATTATGAACATGATATGACCATTTTAGCTAAAACGTTTTACAAAATTTTCAAAAGTAAAAAGAGGGTTAATTTTAAAAAATCTAATGATAAGAAGAAATCTAAACCTAAAACTCAAAAATCTTTAAAAGACATTCAGTGTTACAACTGCCATAAATATGGACATTTAGTAAACAAGTGTCCTGGAAAGGACAAACCTAAAAAGAAAGGAATGTTGGCTACTTGGGATGAATCCTCTGACTCTGAAGCTTCTTCTGAATCAAAAGATTCTGAAACTAAGTCGGGGTAGTGAAGTTAAAGCCCTTATGACTCTAGCCAAATTCACGTTTTTAGGTAATGATGATTCTACTAGTGAAGAAAATTTGAATAGTGATCCTGAAAATGAAGATGATCTTCAAGATGCTTATAATGCCCTTTACAAGGAAAGTTGTAAAATTTCTGTTAAATTAAAACTTCAGAAAGAGGAGTTTTTAAAACTTAAAGAAAATTTTGACTCTCTTGTTTAAAAAAAATCCCACATTTCAGTTTGTTTTAAAAAAATCAAAAGGTGATTTAGATTTCAAAACCTCCCTTATTGAAAATCTTAAATCCAAAAATAAAAAACTTAAACTTAAAATCTCTTCACTTTTGAGTTTAAAGGATACATGGAGGTATGCTCAAGGTGATCCAAAGTTGAGATCTTTTTTGTCTGGATCAAGAAAATGTGGCGACCGATCCGGTCTAAGCTATAATAGAAATATTCCTCATAAACAGAAAAATACTCCTCCTAAGTTTGTGAAAGGAGAGTCCTCAAACTCAAAAGGGAATAGTTTAAATCAAATTTTTTCTAAAAATGCTAAAACTTTTCAATCTTTCAAACCTAAAAGTAATCATATCAACTATAAAAATCAAAATCGAAACCCTTTAGCTGAAAAAATAGTTGATTTGCTTAAGGAGCTCTTAAAATCTAACTCAGTAGGTCATTCTTACAACAACTACAAACATAAGAAGACTAACTATAATCCTAAACCCAAAACAGTTATGAAATGGGTTCCTAAGGTTACTAGCTTGGTTGCCCACACCACTTTCAAAGCTTCAAGCCATTCAATGTGATACCTAGACAGTGGTTGCTCCAGGCATATGACTGGTAACAAAGGACTATTCACCGATCTTAAATACATGGTTGTTGGTTTAATCACATTTGGTAATGGTAGAAACTACAGGATTATTGGCCAAGGTACGGTTTAACTCTTTAACGTTCCCTTATTTAAGAATGTTTTATACTTTAAAGGGTTAAAACATAATCTGTTGAGCATATCTCAAATATGCGATAATAATCATAGCATAAAATTTACTAACCAAGGTTGTGAAATTTTAAATAAAAAGGTTTCTGTAATATTAACTGGTCGTAGAACTTCTGAAAACTGTTATATTGCGAGTGATTCTAGCTCATCTAGTCAATTGTGTTACATGGTCCATACCGATGAGACTGAGTTATGGCATAAATGCCTTAAACATGTATACTACCATAATTTGTATAGATTGAGCAAAAGAGAACTGATAAGAGGTCTACCTAAATTATAGAAAGTAGACAAATATGTGGTGAATACCAGATTAGCAAGCAAACTAGAAGTATTCACAAAAAGGTGAACTTCAATGCCACATCAAAATCGCTTGAACTTCTCCAAATGGATCTTATAGGACCAACCAAGATAGAGAGTCGAGGTAACAAAAAGTATATACTGGTAATCGTGGATGATTAGACTAGATTCACCTGGGTAGCCTTCGAAAATAGCGGTGAAGACCGCTTGAGTTGAAGTCGGAATATGTCAATATGTCCTAGAGGGGGGGTGAATAGGATTTTTTTTAAAGTTTTATAGTTTATTTAAAAATCCTATTGCACTAATCCTATCAGAAATATAATTTACAGAATTACTCAAATGTAACTCTACTGGCTTCTAAGCCTAGTAAAGGATCCAATCACAAACTTCTTAAAAGATAAAACAAGTTGCATGTAAGATTATGATGGATATGACTATGTGTGTATATGAGGTGTGATCTTAGACAATCAAATATAAAATCATGTAAGGAATATCACACAAATGAAAAATAATAACAATCTCAAACACATTCATTTTTATAGTGGTTCGACTACTTTTCTACTCCACTCCCAGCTGTCGTACTCAACCCTTGAGTGTACCGTATTTCACTATGAAGGTTTCCCAAGGTTCACCTCAAACCTAAGTTTTTAAATTAGGTTCACTTTTAACCTTTACATGGAGGTTTCTACTCGGTTCACCTCTAACCCTAGAGTTTTATTGGTGCACTCCTAACCAAATGTTTATGCCCACATAGAGCAAGGGTCCACACAACACACCCAGATGTTTATGCTCTCTACAGAGCAAGGGTCCACACAACGCACCCATAACGTACACTCTCGCCAGAGGCCTCTTATGAGGACTTCAAAGGGTGAGCAATACTTAAGATCCAATCTTAGAAAGGAATGATCACAAGTATCCTCTGGACTCTAGATACTTACAGATAAATTGATGAGTCCTAATCAGCGTAATGATGAAGATCTCCTCCTTATTGTTGAAGAATCTTCAGCTCTCTTGATCCACAACACATAAGATGTACCAGTACTTGGTTTTGGGTTGGGTCAAGGTTAGGACGAAAATCCACTCTCTTAGAATTTTCCTATAAGGAAGATAGAGTGATTCCCATCATATATTCATTCAAGGCATCCCAGCTTAATGATATGCTATTAAGATAGTTGCTGAAGGATCCTTGAATGCGGAAGTTCATTTCCCAATCTACTCTATTAAATGTCAATAAATGAGAGTGGATTGGTAGATGAACTCCCGTGAGAGAAAGGGCTTTGGGTATATGATCTAAAGGTAAAACACATAAAAGCACTCTCTTCTTTCTCTACCAGTAATGTAGAAAAGTCTCTCTTTATATAGGCAAAAGGTTCCAACGGATATAAAATGGTCATATTTATGACAGAGTTCGATATCATCGAGCGTATACTCTCGATGGGATCGACTGTCCACTCGATAATACAAACTCAAATGTCATACACTTTTGAAACCTATTACCAGCTGGTCGATGGGATTGATATTGGTGTCGATGTCATCGAATTTTGAACTCCAATTCCATCGATACTGGGATCGATCTATCGACATTCAAAAAATGAGAGAGACTAGCCTTGAAATATTTCAGGTTTTTAGGATATGATCGGGGAACAACCGATGTCATCGAAATTTAAATATCGATGATATCGAGGCTGTGTCAATGGGATCGATAAATCGTATAGATTTACTTATAAGCATGCTGGACGGTTTGTGTCCAGTCTCGATCCAATCAACTAGACCTCGATAACATCGACATAAGAATATCGATTTCCTCAAGTGGCCCCCGATCAAACTTAAAAACATCCTGAAATATTTGCTGGAAGAAATTCACGTCCACTGTCGATATGATCGACGACCTTCCAATATGAACGATATTTGAATTCAGATTAAATCGAAAAAGGCATTGTTATATTGAAGCACATAGTAATTTTCTTTAAGAAAACAGGGGCACCGAAAATCTGTCTGTCGATATTATCGAGCCACTTCCAATGGGCTCGATATTTGAATATCGATGATGTGGATAGGTGTATCGATATATCGATAAATCCTTCCAAATGAGTATGCGGTTGCTGGACACTTTTAGTCCTCTTATCATTAGTATCGACAAAGAGTCGATGACATCGACATTGCAGGTTGATCATATCGAAATGTGTATCGATATAATCAACAGGGCAAGTAAACTTAGAGATTCTCTAATGTATGAAAAAGTTCACTTATCTAAAAATCCTCATATGTTCTAAGTTGTTTTTAAGGGTTTTAATCACCTGGTGTTTTGGGACATGGGATGTGTGGCTATGATTTACCTATGATGAGCTTCCACACATCCGGTTGAGGTAGGCGCTTGAATTGTTATTCCTGTGAGGCTCTATAGTCCGACTGACTCAACACACACACTAATTGACAAACTAGGGCACTTTCAATCTCCCCCTTTGTCAATAATATGACAAAATACCAAAACACCCTAGGATAATATCTAGATAGACACATCCTAAATTATGTGTCCAGATTTTTACACAATTTTACAAATTCTAATACAGCCATGTACACAACCAGTATTTTTTCCCCCTTTCTTGGTGCAGCTTCTCCCCCTAACACCTGCAATACCATTCAAAGACATAAATTTTTCACACGGGGTGTTTTGAAACATTCTCTCCCTTTTTGTTAGTTATTGGAAAAGGTAAAGTAGTAGATATTAACTGAAGATTTTAAGCATATGGGAGAACCAAAAAGATTTTAAACGGTGTTAAACATATATAAATTAGGGCAGGAAGCAAGATAAAGCAATCAGCACAGACAGTCCATAATAGATACTTCATTCAATTAGGGGACATCATATATCGCTATGACAGTAAGAATAGAGTTATATGTAGCCATTTTTCAACAAAACATTCATCTTTCAAAAACACGTACTGCCCCAGACGACAGTAGACTATCAACCATCAGACAGAGATATCAAACCCATGTAGGAATACCCAAAATGAATAAATAGGAATGAGTGCAAAAAAAAAAAACTAGTGTTCATAGCTAAACAAACTTCCATCCAAAACAACTATCTTCTTTTAACACATAAAAGGCCCGACAGTCATTAGTAGCTCAAGAATCTATTGCACAGAATGTTGGAGAGCTTCCATCCTATTTTCTATTCCTAATAGTCCTTGCTCGTAGTGATGGAGCTGCTCATCAATTCCAGTGAGATTATTTAAAAATTGTCGCTCAAGCACATGACGACAATGATTAGTGACAGAAGCAGGACTATACTCAGGAGTTCAGTTGGATTCCCAGAGAGTTTCTTCATTAGGCACGGGACCATTATCTCCAACAAGTGAAAGGTTCTTAGTATCAGATGAGACAGAGACATAAACCTGTTGGGCTGCATCATGGTCAAACAATACTTCAGGATATACCTTATCTATTGTTTCCAGTAGTCCTGCCCAGTGTGCGAGCTTGCAGACAAGAGATGGGAAGGGAAATATTTCAAGATGGTCACTTTTGACTACCTTAATTAGTTGATCTAGAATGAGAGTAGGTAGACATACAGGGACCTCTTGATAGACATCATATAGGACATTGAGCACAAAGGGGCTCAGGTATGTGTCGTTTGCATCACATGGGTACACATTCATATTAAAAATACTGTGAAGGAGTCGAAATAAGGTTCCTAGATATTTAACCTAAAGAATATTATCATCATTTTTAGGAATTGTCATACCCTAATACAGTGCTCGAGTAATTTCCCCTCATCTACCTAATTCGTTTATATTTCTACTAGCGACAGGGATTTGGGTCACCTCAATGTTTAGAACACGACCAAGGACCGTTGGAGTAATTTTCTTGGAGTGTTGCATGAATTCCAGACGCATATATGGTAGATAAACTTGAACAAGATGACAACAATTGAAGAACTATTGGATCATTTCAAACTGATATGGACCACCCATAGTAAGCATATTCTTCCACCCAATAGTTTCCATCATGAGATCCACCCCATAGGGCTTGATAGCACTAGGGAGAATGGTACGATCGACAATCGTAACTTGTTCCCAATCAGATTGGTTTTAAGGTGGTCTAGTATTTTTTCCTTTCTTAATCTTGGAAGATTTTGCTGAGAGAGACTTACCTTTTCCTTTATCCATCTTCCTTGCTTCATTTGGATGCTGAGATTTTCTCATTAGGGCTCTGAACAAATAAACCAAAGGTAAAATAGGGGCAGCGAGACAGTACTGGCTACTGTAATAAGTAAAATTTTTCAGCTCAATAGCCTTTTATTTTGTGCCATCTGTCGATCGAATTGATCATTGTTTCGATGTTATCAAGAAGTTTCCGATCGATTCTATCGAGTTTGTCCTCGATGTCATCCATGCTCATACGGCTTTTCATATTCTGAAGAGCTGTCGATTGTATTGATCCTTGGTCGATAAAATCAATATTCATCATTTTGACACACAAATAAGTATATCTTGATTTGATCAATATTCATCACAAAATTTTGTACAAGTTCTACACAGCTCAAAAATTATAAACATGATAATGTTTTATACAAAAAGTTCGAGGTGTGCAGCCTTAGATGTAACATTGAAAGCTTTAAAAAAAATGTTTCTCATTTCAGCACATGTTCAGATCTTGATGTATGATCTAAACGAGTTTCTTCATTCTCAGTGTTCCTCAATATCACTCCTTTCTTTTCCTATAATAATGTAGTAGTGGTTATTTGTGCGAAGACCCTTCATAATTGGTTTTCCTGATTGATCTCGGATCTTGCATTCTTCTTTGTTGAATTTGACCATATGCCCATTATCATAGATCTGCGATATGCTAAGGAGATTATGCGCTAGACCTTTTATGCAGAAAGTATTCTCATTTGTAAGCAGATTAATCCCTTTTATGACACCCTATCCAATTACTTTAGCAGTAGTTCCATCTCCGTAAGTGACTAGCCCATTGTGCAGGTTCTGATAGTTTGATAGAAGGGATTTATCACCTGTGACATGCCTTGAGCAACCACTATCTAGGTACCACTTGGTGTCATTTCCTGATAACTAATTTGAGTGAGTAGCAACACAATTTTTCTTTTCTTTAATTACCCATTTTGAGGCAGACTTCTTTATTATGTCTTTTTCTTTAGGTGGTGATGGATAAGTGTGTCTCCTAGGTGGACTTTTAACGTTCTGAGTTTCTCTGATTGATTTGACGACATGGTTTTGATCAGAGTTTCGTAAAGTCCATCTAAATGTTAAGCATTCAAACTCACAATGACCCATATCACCACACACATGACATACTGGAGTTTTTATGGTTTTGCTTCCAGAGGCAGCAAATTTTTTAGTTCTAGGAGCTGCACATTCAGTCTTTGATTTATATTTTTCATATCCTAGCCCACTTTTATCCTTCATAGGTTTTTCCATTCCCAACAGTTTTTCTAGCTTTTCTCCACTTTAGGAAAACTTACAGTTTATCTTGGCAATTCTTCTTGATTCTTCCAAATTAAATAGGAGTGTGTGATTTTCATTCTAAAGGAGCATATTTTCATCTTTTAATTGCTTAACCCATTTGTTCAGTTTTTGGGATTTGGATTTAAGAAAAGAATTAATTTTCTTAAGTCTATCATTATCCAAGTGATGTTGCTGTAAGTCATTAATCAGATGAGTATTGATATCTAAGATTTTGTCTAGATCTAGTTGCAACAATACCTTTTTGTTCTCAACAATTCCAAGTCTTTTGACAACATTGACGCTATGAATGTAAAGTTGATTGTAAGCGTCTTGTAATTCATCGTGTTCTCTTTCTTCGTCATTTTCAAATGGAAACGATTCAGTAGCTTGCTGTTCTTCCTCAGATTCAGTTGGAATGATCGAAGCAGTGGAGACTATAAGTATTTTTAAGGATTTTTTATCCCCATTGCTTTCTGAGTTACTTGATTCTGAATTTGACTCCTCCGTATCATCCCACATGGCAGCCATTGCCTTGCCCTTAGTTTTTTCGTTTGAACATTCTGTAAATAGGTGTTCATACTCTCGACAGGCATAACATTGTGGTTCTTTGGTTATTTTTCTAAATTTTCCTGTAGAAGGTTTGTCATCCACCTTTCTACCTCTACAGGGACGAATGCGATTCTTTTGAAAGAATCTTCTGAATCTCTATGCTAGCAAAGCTACTTCCTCATCTTCATCTTTTTTTTCACTCTCACTGTCCTCATGTTTTGTTTTCTTAAAAGTTTTTACGATAGTGTTTTTAGATTTTTGGGATTGAGTGAAGTGTAGTTCAAAAGTTTGTAGGGAACTTACTATTTCTTCTACTTTCATCTCATCAATATTTCTACACTCAATTATTGTTACTTTGGGAATAAACCATTCCAGTAGGGATCTTAAGATTTTCCTATATATTTTAGGTACCGAAGCTTTTTCTCCCAATCCACCCATGAAGTTACAAATAATATTCAATTTGGTGAAAAACTCCATAAATGTTTCATGCTCTTCCATCTTAAGATTTTTGAATTATGAAGTCAGAAGTTGTAGTTTGGACCTCTTCACAGTGCTTGTGCCTTCATGGGTTATTTCCAGTAGATCCCATGCTTTCTTAGATGTCTCACACATACTTATCTAATTGAATATATCCTGAGACACGGCACAGTAGATGGCGTTCATTGCTTTTACTTCAGCAGTTCGTTATTCTTTGTCGAACGCCGTCCACTTTTCTTTGGGTTTGGGTTTAGTGATGGTAGTTTCATCTTCAAGTACAATTTGTTCAGATGGTAACACATATCCCTTTTCAACTACCTCCCAAACATCATGATCCAAAGATCTCAGGAAGTAATGCATTCTAGCCTTCTAGTATGCATAATTTGAACCATCAAATACTGGAGGTCTAGTGACTGATGAGCCCTATCCTTTAGCCATATTCCTAAACTTCAGTCAAGATCACTCTCTTGGCGGTGAAGCCCTTAAAGAGAGACCCGCTCTATACTAATTGAAAATAGTAATGAAAACTGCTTGAGTTGAAGTAGGAATATGCCAATATGTCTTAGAGGAGGGGGGGGGGGGGGGGGGGGTGAATAGGATTTTTTTAAAGTTTTATAGTGAATTTAAAAATCCTATTACACTAATCTTATCAGATATACAATTTACAGAATTACACAAACGTAAATCTACTGGCTACTAAGCCTAGTAGAGGATCCAATCACAAACTTCTTAAAAGATAAAACAAGTTGCATGTAAGATTGTGATGGATATGACTGTATGTGTATATGAGTGTGATCTTAGACAATCAGATATAAAAGCATGTAAGGAATATCACACAAATGAAAAACAATAACAATCTCAAACATAGTCATTTTTATAGTGGTTCGACTACTTGTCTACTCCACTCCCGACTGTCGCACTCAACCCTTAAGTGTACCGAGTTTCACTACGGAGGTTTCCTAGGGTTCACCTCAAACCTAAAGTTTTAAAACAGGTTTACCTTCAACCTTTACACAGAGGTTTCTACTCGGTTCACCTCTAACCCTGGATTTTACTGGTGCACTCCTAATTAGATGTTTATGCTCATATAGAGCAAGGGTCCACATAATGTACCAAGATATTTATGTTCTCTACAAAGCAAGGGTCCAGACAACACACCCACAATGTACACTCCTGCCGGAGGCCTCCTATGAGGACTTCAAAGGGTGAGTAACACTTAAGACCCAATCCTAGAAATGAATGATCACAAGTGTTCTCTGGACTCTAGATACTTACAAATAAGTTGATGAGTCTCATTCAGCATAATGATGAAGATCTCCTCCTTATTGTTAAAGAATCTTCAGTTCCCTTGATCCACAACGCATAAGATGTACCAGTACTTGGCTTCGAGTTGGGTCAATGTTAGGACGAAAATCCACTCTCTTAGAATTTTCCTATAAGGAAGATAGAGTGATTCCCGTCATCTATTCATTTAAGGCATCCCAACTTAATGATATGCTGTTAAGATCGTTGCTGAAGGATCCTTGAATGTAAAAGTTCATTTCTCAATCCACTCTATTGAATGTCAATGAATGAGAGTGGATTGGAAGATTAACTCCCATGAGAGAAAGGGCTTTGGGTATATGAACTAAAGGTAAAACACACAAAAGCACTCTCTTCTTTCTCTACCAGCAATGTAGATAAGTCTCTATTTATATAGGCAAAAGGTTCCAATGGATATAAAACAGTCATATTTATGACGGAGTTTGATATCATCGAGCCAGGTCGATATCATCGAGCGTATACTCTCGATGGGATCGACTGTCCGCTCGATAACACAAACTCAAATGTCATACGCTTTTGAAACCTATTGCCAACTGGTCGATAGGATCGATACTGGTGTCGATGTCATCAGATTTCAAACTCCAATTCCATTGATACTAGGATTGATCTATCGACATTCAAAAAATGAGAGAGACTAGCCTTGAAATATTTTATGATTTTAGGATATGATCGGGGAACAACCGATGTCATCGGAATTTGAATATCAATGATATCGAAGTTGTGTCAATGGGATTGATAAATCGTATAGATTTACCTATAAGCACGCTGGACAGTTTGTGTCTAGTCTCGATCCAATCGACTAGACCTTGATAGCATCGACATAAAAATATCGATTTCCTCGAATGGCCCCAAATCAAAGTTAAAAATATCCAAAAATATTTGTTGGAAGAAATTCGCGCCCACTGTCGATATGATCAACGACCTTCCGATATGATTGATATCTGAATTCAGATTAAATCAGAAAAGACATCGATATATCGAAGCACATAGTAATTTTCTTTAAGAAAACAGGGGCACCAAAAATCTGCCTGTCGATATTATCGAGCCACTTCCGATGGGCTCGATATTTGAATATTGATGACATTGATAGGTGTATCGATATATCAATAAATCCGTCCAGATAAGTATACGGTTGCTGGAGACTTTTAGTCCTCTTATCGATAGTATCGATAAAGAGTCGAGGACATCGACAGCGCAGGTCGATCATATCGAAATGCGTATCGATATAATCTACAGGGCGAACAAACTTAGAGATTTTCTGATGTTTGAAAAAGTTCACTTACCCAAAAACCCTCATATGTTCAAAGTTGTTTTTAAGGGTTTTAATCACCTGGTGTTTTGGGACATGGGACATGAGGCTATGATTTACCTATGACAAGTTTCCACACATCCAGTTGAGGCAGGCACTTGAATTATTCTTCCTGTGAGGATCTGTAGTCTGACTGACTTAACGCACATGTAATTGACAAACCAGAGGGCACTTTCAGCCTTCTTAAGGGATAAATCAGAAACCCTTGACAAAGTAAAAAATAGTTCTCAAAGGGATCCAAATTGAAAAAGGTTCTGAAGTATGTAAGATCCGTAGTGATCATGGATCAGAATTTGAGAATAGCAGTTTCGAGAAATTGTGTTGCGATTAGAGAATATCTCATGAATTCTCTACACCAAAAACTCCACAACAAAATGGAATTATTTAAAGAAAAAATAGAGTGCTTCAGGAAATGACAAATGTAATGTTGAATAGTCTGAAGCTCCCTAGAAATCTTTGGGCTGAAGCTATAAATACTACTTGTTATATAATCAATCGGGTTTATACAAGTAAAACTTACAATAAAATGGCTTTTGAAATGTGGTTCGATAAGAAGCCTACTGTCAAATACTTTTAAGTTTTTGGTAGCACGTGTTATATTTTACTTGACTGTGAAAATTTGGACAAGTTTGACACTAAAAGTGATGAAGGGATCTTTTTAGGATATTCTTTGAACAGTCGAACATATCGAGTACTGAATAAGAGGACTGGTGTTATTCAAGAATCCATCAATATGGTCATTGACAATCATTTGAATACACCTACCTTAAGTTCAGATAATGATGAAGTTCTTCTAATTGACAAACCAGATACTTCATCAAGTCAAAATAACTCTGAACTGAGAACTTTCAAAGATCATCCAACCACTCAAATTCTTAAAAACCCTCTCACTAATGTGCACACTCGTAGACAACTAGAAGATATATGTAATTATGTGTGCTTTGTATCTCAAATCGAACCGGCAAACGTAAAAGAAGCTCTTATTGACAAAAACTAGATAGTTGCAAGGCAAGATGAGCTTAATCAATTTATTAGAAATGATGTTTGGTATCTTGTTCCTACACCTAAAGATAAACATATTATCAAAACTAAGTGAATTTTTAAAAATAAGTCTGATGAACTTGGTAATATAATTCGAAACAAGACTAGACTGGTTGTACAAGGGTACACTCAAATTGAACGCATCGATTATGATGAAACCTTTATCCCAGTAGCTCATCTTGAATCAACCTGACTACTTATATAAATTGCTTGCTTTAGAAAGTTCAAAATATATCAAATGGATGTAAAGAGTGCTTTCTTAAATGACGATCTGCATGAAGAAGTGTATGTTGAATAACCAACGGGTTTTGAAGACCCTAAGAATGTTGATCATGTCTATCACTTAAAATAGGCTCTCTATGGTTTGAAACAAGATCCCAAGGCATGGTATGAAAAATTGACTAAGTTTCTGCTAAGTCATAGTTTTAAAATGGAAAGTGTTGATAAGACTCTTTTTTGTTAAGAAACATAACGATCATATCTTAATAGTGCGGATCTATGTTGATGATATTATTTATGGATTTACATGTACTAACATGACTGTTGAGTTTGCAGATTTAATGAAATCTAAGTTCAAAATGAGTATGGTTGGGGAATTAATTATTTTCTAGGGTTGCAAGTAAAACAACAACCTGATGGCATTCTTATTTCTTAAAACCAAATATTCTTTGAACTTAATTAAAAAGTTCGGATATGAGAATGGGAAAAATTTTGATACTCCTATGAGTACAACATTAAGACTCTTAAAAGACTCTACGGGTAAAAGTGTGGATCCTAAATTATATCGTAGTATGATTGAAAATTTACTTTATTTAATTATAAGTAGACCTGATATTGCTTTTAAAGTTGGTATTTGTGCTAGATATCAATTTGACCATAAAGAGTCACAACTAATGGTTGTTAAGCGAATTATGAGATATGTCGTAAGTTCAGCTAATTTGGGTCTCTGGTATCCATATAATACTAATGTTCAATTGGCTGGGTACATAAATGCTGATTGGGCTGGTAATATGATAGGAAATCAACCAGTGGTGGTTGTTTTTATATTGAAAATTGTTTAGTTTCTTGGTTTAGCAAGAAACAAAGTTCCGTATTGCTCTCAAAAGCTAAGGCTGAATACATTGCTGTTGGAAATGCATGTACTCAACTCGTATGGATAAACAGAATGTTAAGCAATTATGGAATTGCACAGAATTCAATGGTTTTATATTGTGATAATTCGAGTGCAATAAATATATCTAAAAATCTAATCCAACATTCACGAACCAAGCACTTTAACATTAGATATCACTATATTCGTGAATTAGTGGAAGAAAAGACAATTTCATTGGAATACATTCTGACCGAGACTCAACTTGCTGATATTTTCACTAAACCACTCGATAAAAGCAGGTTTAATAAATTGAAAATTGATCTTGGAATGTTTAATTTAACTTGATTATTCATGCATTTCTATATTATAGCATATTTATTTGTTAATTTATTTGTTTAAATTTTAAAATTATGTGAAAAATGTATTTTTTATCTATGCACGACCAGTCGAGGACCTACTCGACCGGTCGAGAATGTCCCACGACCAGTCGTGTAGCGTGCTAGTGCTTTTAATTTGGGAAAAAACCCATTTTGCCCTCATTTTCTCTTCTTCTCCAATGAGCCTATACTCGACCAGTCGTACCCACCTTCCTAGAACTGTAAGGTTAGTGCATCATTTGCATTTTTCTTGTAGATTCAAGTCAATACTACTTCATTTTCACTCTTGGAGTAATTTATTTTATGTTTTCTTGAGTTTTTGGAGGTTTTCTTTTGTAAAATCTGATCTAGCAAAATCCCACTCTACATCCTTTATAATCTCTTAATTTTTCATATTCTTTGTTATAAATGGATGCTAGAGGTAGGAATAAAACTTCTTGTGGTGCATCATCTTCCAAATCGACAGCTATCACACGACGCCACCCTCGGTCACTCGAAGATGATCCTTCCTATATAAAAGATTTGAGGATGCATAGTCTGATTGTTGAGTGACCTATAGATGTTATACATATTACTCCTTTTGACCTCCTTCCGCTTCTCCAATCTGTAGGATGGGATAACATTCTACATTGGGGTGGGTCGGCACACCGGTCTATTACGCAGTCTATGTTCACATGCATTTCTGATTTCTCTACAAAAAATTTAACTTTTAAAATTACTACTAGAGAAGGCCCATTTAAAGTTGATCATCATCTGATATCTAGCCTTATGGACATACCTGTCAATGATGAAGGTATTCCTATTAGTTCTCTAGTTGAGAAACCATCTGAATCAGAAAAACATATGCTTACTAGAGCATTATGCAACATGGATGTGCAATGGAGTTAGAATGGAAATGCGCTTGCTGGAATGCGCTTGCTTTAAGGTACTTATTACCCAGATACAGAGTCTTTCACAGGAATTTTATTTTAAATGTCTATCCTCGGTCTGGTAACAAAATCGAAGTCATTTCTTTCATGGTTCAGATTTTGCATTCCATCATATCTAGTGTTAATGTCTGTCTTGAAATAGTGGTAAAGATCGCTCTAGTTGAAGTAGGAATATGCCAATATGTCCTAAAGGGGGGTGAATAGGACTTTTTAAAGCTTTTGGGGTTTATTAAAAATCCTATTACATTAATCCTAACAATAGACACATATTAGGATTACTCAAAAGTAACTCTACTGGCTTCCAAGCCCGGTAGAGGATCCAATCACAAACTATTTAAGAAGTGAACAATATACAAACTAGTTTATGATAGATATGACTATGTATGTGTGTGAGGTATGATCTTAGATATTCAGATATGAAAATATTAAAGTAAATCACGCAAACAAAAGAATAACAATCTTAAACATAGTCATTTTTATAGTGGTTCGACTACTTCTCTACTCCACTCCTGATAACTGCACTTAACACTTGAGTGTACCGGATTTCACTAAGGAGGTTTCACAGCGGTTCACCTCAAACCTAAGGTTTTAAATCAAGTTCACCTTCAACCTTTACAACCTACACCTAAGCTGACCGTTTATGCTCCCTGAGTAAGAGTCAACACATAGTACCTAGTTTTAGGCACACTAGCCAAGGATCCACACAAGGAACCTCACTATTTATGTTCTCACGAGTAAGGGCCAACACAACGCACCCACTTTTAGGCACACTGGCTAAGGATCTTCCACAAGACCCTAATTATTTATGCTTTTCACAGAGCAAGGGTCAACACAACGCACCCACTACGTACACTCCTGCCAGAGGCCTCCTAGAGGACTTACAAGGGTCAAAAACACCTTAGACCCAATCTTACAATGTAATGATCAAAGGGTCTTCTGGACTCTAGTTACTTACAGATAAGTGGATGAGTCTCATTCTGCACACTATTGAAGATCTCCTCCTTTGTTGATGAAGAGTCTTCTTCTCCCTTGAACCATAACTCAGAAGACATACCAATGCATGGCGATGGATTGGGTTAAGGTTCTGATGGAATCGTACTCTCAAATATTTTCCTATAAAGGAGATAGAGTGATTCCAATCATCTATGCTATTATCACATCCCAGCTTAATGATTTGCCATTAAGGTAGTAACTGGGGGATCCTTAAATACGGAAGTTCATTCCCCAATCCACTCTATTGAATATCAATGATGAGGGTGGATTGAAGGATGGACTCCTATGAGAGAAAGGGCTTTGGGTATATGATCTAAGGTAAAATACTCAAAAGCACTCTCTTCTTTCTCTGTCAACAATAATAGACAAGTCCTCTTTATATAGGAAAAAGTTCCAACGGATATAAAAAAAAGTCACATTTATAATAGAGTTTGATATCATCAAGCGGGATCGATGTCATCGAGCGTATACTCTCGATAACACCGATGGTCCGCTCGATGACACAAACTCACATGTCATATGCTTTTGAAACCTATTGCAAGCTAGTCTATAGAATCGAAACACGTGTCGATGTAATCGGATTTCGAACTTCGATTTTATCGATGTGAGGTTCAATTCCTCGACATTTGAAAATGAGAGAGACTTGCTTTGAAATATTTTAGGTTTACAAGAATGATTGAGAGACCTTCGATATAATCAGAATTTGAATGTCGATGATATCGATAGCTGTGTCGAGGCATCAATAAATCCAAAGGATTTTCATTTAAGCTTGCTGGAGAGTTTCTGTCCCTGTTCGATGTGATCGAGACCGTACCGATATCATCGATATTTGAATATCGATTCTATCAAGTGACCCTCGATCATAGATAAACTATCCTGAAATATTTTTCTGAAAATCTTCACGCCCATGACCGATATCATCAAGAGTCTTCCGATGTCATTGAGATTTGAGCTTCGATGGTATCGAGGAGGGCTTCGATATATCGATGCATATATGATATTCTTAAGAAAAACAGGGGCACCAAAAATCTGCCTGTCGATATTATTGAGTCACCTTCGATGAACTCGAGATTCAAATATCGATGATATCGATACATCGATAATTTAGTCCAAAGATATCTGTGGTTGCTGAAATTTTTATCCTCATTCTGTTGGAATCGATTTGTCATCGAGGACATCGACAACGCAGGTTGATCATATCGAGATGTGTATCAATAAAATCGATAAAGCAATAAAACTTAGAGATTTTCTGATTTTAAAAAAGTTTACTTAACTTTAAAACCCTATGATGTTCTAACTTACTTTAAGGGTTTAAATACCTGGAGTTTTGGGACATGGGATGTGAGGCTTAGATTTACCTGTGGTGAGCTTGCACACATCTGGTTGAGGCAGACACTTTGAATTTATCTTCCTATGAGGCTCTATAGTCCGGCTAACTCAACACTCGCGCTAATTAACAAACGAGGGCACTTTCGTGTCTTCATTCATTAATTTTTCATTCTATTATCTAATTTCATCTCCATCCTGGCCACAACGATATTCCCTTTGTATACCTTATGACTATGTTAACTAACAATATGTTAGTAGCTATGCCTGTTGGAGAGGCACCCATTCATCACCTCATCTTCAACAACAAAAATATAAATAAGATGAAGTTGCAATTGGCTGAGGGTCAAGTAAATGAAGGTGGTGGTGGAGTTGAAGCAGTGAAGGAAGATGAAGTCAGTTTACCTGATGATGTTAACATGGATGATATATTTGATGAGCTTGAGTCAGATTCTAAGACTGACCCTAACTATCAGCATTCTGATTTCGCTGAGAGGTTGCATTCTCTTGAGGAACAGATGGCTCAAATATGTGTAACCCAAGATTCTCAATTTTCTTATATGTGCAAATATATGAGGCACATTAATAAGGGTTTACACCAAATTGATCCATCTATTCTTGCTTCCTCTTCTGGATCTGATTTAGTGTTTTTTTTTTTTCATATGGTCTATAATAACTCTTATGATACTTTACTTTATTTCAGTTTATATGACTGACTTTGGATGCCTTTGGTTTATGTTGGTTACTTATTTATGCACATTATTTGCTTATGTCTTGACTTGTTTACTCCCTTATTCCTCTTTTATATATTTTTCCATATCTTATTTCCTTCCTTTGTCATATTATGACAAAAAGGGGGAGAAGTTTGACATGCCTAATATATGGAGGTATGTGGTAATTGTGATATATATATATATATATATATATATATATATATATATATATATATATATATATATATATATATATTCAGTATATTGGCATGGTTTGTGGATATGTTTTGAGAAATGGGGAGGAATTAAGGGGGAGTAATGTTGATGCAAGTTGATGATAACTGGTGCATGATTCTTTAACCAGGCTGTAACTACTTTCTTTTGATAACTGGTGCATGATTCTTTGTGTATATTGTCTATGTTATTGTGAAGTGTGTTTTGTCACAAATTTGATAAAGGGGGAGATTGTAAGTGCTATGGTCTCTTGCTCCTTTGATTGTCAAATTTTATAGTGCCAAAATTGTTATTTGTGTCTTGTGTAGCACATTAAATTGTCCAAGGCAATGCATCTCAAGTTCAAGGACAATGCTTCAAAACAAGAACAAGACCTACGTCAAAGAATTGTAAGATCAAGTACATTGTTCTCATCTTAAGCTTTAAAGCTCAATGTCTCAAAGCAACATCGAAAATCAAGAGAACTGATCGTACTTAAGACTCAAGATGAAGTACAACTCAAGTACTACAAAATTAAGCTTCAAAAGATCTCAAGTACAAGCCTCATCATGTGTCGAGAACTCAAGCTTCATGAACTTCAAAGATCGTCTGCCATCTGAAGAAAAGAAAGTTCAATGTTCATACATCATCTTCAAGGTATGAAAGACCTTAAATTGACCTTAGGGTAGGTCATTTCAAATACATAATTCAATAGGCTGCACTAATGGGCCTTATACACATCAAGGGGGCTACGTCAATGGGCCGCACTAATGGGCCTCATAGATGGGCCATAAATATATCAAGGTGGGCCTCACAGATGAGCAATAAGTATAGCAAAGTGGGCCTCAAGATGGAGCTTGGATTACATCTAAAATCATTTCAATAGTTGCAGGTGCAACAAGTGTATCACTGTACATTATCATTCTATGGGGCACATGGACCCTAATGATGATCATCACCGCCCAAACATTGTCTATGTAAATCAGCATTAGCCAAACATTGGACAGCACCATCCAAACACTGTCCAGCACCATCTAGTACAATTTGGATGGTGTGGATGAATTAAAACATCAGGGTGGGTCCCACCCACTGACAAGGAAAAATAGATGGACGTGTGAATATATTACACGTCATCAAAGTGGGCCCTGCCAGTCCAGAACATAGATGGACGACGTGGCTAATAGATACATCACAGTGTGGCCCACATAACATCGTTTAGATGATTTGGATAGTGTGGATGAAATAAATACACCACAGTGTGACCCACATGGACTGTCCATCAGGTCCAGCACCGTCCAGATGATTTGGACTGTGTGGATGAAACAAATACATCACGTGGGACCCACAGAACCTACTGATTAATCGTAACAGTGGGTCCCACTGTTTAGACGGTTAGGATGAACACATACTTTAGGGTGGGCTCCACACATGTGGCAAGTGAGTGCAACATGCGCATCAAAGTGGGCCCCTCATGAATTGATCAAACATGCATGTGGGACCCACATGACTTGACCACTGGAGTGTCTGGATCAAACGAATGGAGGGCATTGGGAAAACACATGCACCATGGCTGGATCCACACGTGTGGGGCTCACCAGGTCCAATTCAAGCTACCATTTGTATTTTTCTTTCTCCTGGTGTCTAAGGATAGGACGAATAGCGTGGGTTCCATCCACACATCAGGTGGGTCCAATCTAGATGGAAGGACGGTGTGGATGAAATCCACACGCAGGTGGGTACCACGTAGCAGGATGGCATGGTTCATCATAGGTGGGCCATCATAAATAAATATATATATATATAGAAAAAGAGACAGAGAGGGAGAGAGAGAGAGAGAGAGAGAGAGAGAGAGAGAGAGAGAGAGAGAGGGAGACATGAGAAGGGGAGGGACCCCACCACTATGGGCCCTCCCTATACAATGCATACATCAAGATGGGTCTCAACATATGTGGGCCCTCAATCCATCAAAATCACACAAATCGACTCTAGAAAACACCCACCTTTGATCTCCTCTTCCTTCTTCCGCCTATAGCCTCTAAAGCTTCAAGGAATCGATTTCAACAGTTAAGATTACTTTTGGATGGTGGAGATGAGAGGTAGGGAGGTGGGCCACATCTAGCTCTCCCTCATGGAGCTTGGAAGTTGGACTCTCATAGGGTTGCTTGGGAGAATGAGAGAGAGAGAGATGAGAGAGAGAGGTTGTAAGAGAGAGATGGGTGAGTGGTGGGTGTACTTGATTGTAAGAGAAAGTTGACTTTAGGGTAGGGGTGGTTGTACTTTATTGAGGTGATTGATGAGATATTTACTTGACATTTGATGTGATGGATTCTGTTGGGATTGTAAAGAGTGGTATTTTTCTAGAACTGAACGCGAGTCCGCATCTTCTAGCCCAGGAATGGCCTTGGTGCGCGAGACATGGCATCGGGACCGCGGCGATGGCGCGGTCGCTAGGGTACAAGTCTTAGGTCGAGTCGACTCAGATTGTAGGAAATGGTGAAAATGTTAAGGGATAGAGGAGTTCAGACTCTCTCTCCCTCTCTCCCCCCTCATTGTAGGAAATGGTGAAAATGTTAAGGGATAGAGGAGTATTTGTAGAGAAATGGATAAAAATGTGGTTAGATTAGATTAATGTGATTATGGTTAACTTAGGCAAGGATTATAAAAATTTATGCATTATTAAGAATTAATGGTGGATTAAAGGGGCATGGGATGGCATGGTGTGATGATGTCATGCATTGGATATGGTATGGAGAAGAGTTGACTTTGGGTTGCACATGAGAGAGGGATAGTATGGGGGAGTGACATCACACACATGAGTAAAAATTCTCTCACACATGTGTAGTATGGTGCATGTGTTCATGACATGTCTTGTGCACATGTGTGGATTCGAAAATATGGCGTCATGCGCACATGATACACTAACGATTCTTTGTGGCGTATCTCACTAATGGAGCGTTGTACAAATGCATAGGTGGTACCTTCGCGATTATGGTGATGGGGCGGTCGATATGAAATCGGTTTTGAAGCCATATGATTCCAATCAGTCAGGTGTGCACTATACAAAATTAGTTCAGTTCTGGCAAGGACGTTGATCATCGCGCACATAGGCATGTAAAATAGTATGGAATGGATAAGGTTTTACACCCTATGAAAATCGTCTGATCGTATTTAAACATTGAGCAAGTGGTTGAATAAGTGGACGATCTCATTTGACCTGGGTCATATACTGCGTATCTGCCTATCTCGACGCCTGGGGTCATAGTTGTTGGGTTTGAATTAAGTCGTAAATTCAATTCTAGCACACTCACACTTACCACATGACAAATTTGTCAAAAACAACAAGCAACACCCATTATCATAGTTGGATGAATCTATTAGACAGGTTGAATATGGTGGCCCCTGTTTACACCTGACAATCATGACCAAATTGAACGACTCAAAAGGTAAAATGTGGTCATCATGCCACACGGGTATAGACAAACTTTAAACAGAGATATTAGACATACGCACATGTGGAAGTATTAAATGATAAAGTTCAGCTAAAAGTAACTATCTAAAAAAAAAATCATATCCATCGTTTAATGTTATAGTCCTATTAAAAGGAACTCTTCATATAACCTAAAGCCAAGTGATGCAAGGACCCCAACATGTTTTTTATATAAGAATACAGTGACATGACGACTACGGTAAACCCTCTTAAGAACAACTAGAATAGCAAGAGTCTCTTGTACAAGTGGTTGTACATGATAGGTAATGCTTATTTGGAAAATTAAAGAAATTTGTACAACCGACTATTCAAATCTCTCACAGTGCAGAATCTTACATATGGAAACTACATATCCTAGCGTATAAAAGTAGCACTTGATGAAGAGTTTCAGGCATCGATCACAACTGAGCCATCACAAATTCCTCTCATAGTGCAACATTATCTTATCTTAGTTTTAGCTTTAGGAGCTGCACTTTTATCCAACCCCATTATAGAAAGTCCAAAATTTAGTGTAGTTTAGATCATTGCAGTCTAGCTCCATCATTGCAATATGCCTAAGAGTAGTGTAAATATCCATGACCTCTGTTATCGGATTCCCAATCAACTGAGTCCACACTTGGAAGATCACACCAGTCACATCTTGTTGACTACCCACTTCGATTGTTTGTTTGCACAGACGATCATAGTTATTTATAAAAAAATTTTGTCGCATATTTTATTATCTCATTATTGACTATACCATACTTAATTTCAAATCAATAAAATCAATGATCTAACCTTTATTTTTAATTCCTTTCACCCATTATTGCATTATCGAGAAACTTGAGAACCACAATCATCATTGAAATAAAATTCTTTACCTTTTGGCATAAAATTCCTATTCAGAACCACTAACCCTTTCTAAATTTCTTGGCGGGTGCACATTAGTGGATAGACAATTATGTCTTCCTTCATAGGTCTAATTTTATAACTAATTTATCGTCGGGTCATATGCGTTCAATCTAACTCAAGTCGAGTATGACTCTAGCACACCCAATGCTATCCTAACCATGCATGTTTGGCCATACACCAGCTGTTTCTCAACACAGGATATCTTGTCTGATTGACATCGTGTCTGATTGAACTGGGATAGCCCCATCCCTAATTATTTGAACGATTTTGTCACCTATTCCATTCAATTCAACGAGAAGTTTCCAATTTCCCACTGGATTCCAGTCGGTTTGGTCAAGACCACTGATACATGATGGGCCGAATGAACAGCAATCTTAAACAACTAGCTGGGCGTCAGACGTTCACTTGTCGAATTACGACATTTTCAATTCTCAAAAATGAAAATTGCCTAAATGGTTGAATAATTTTGTCATCTAAACCATTCAATGGAAAGCTTCCAATTTCCCACTAAATTCCATCTAGTGTCTACTTAGACATCGGATCTATGATGGCCGAATAAACAAAAAATCATACATGACTAGTGGAAGCCGCAATTTCAATGCCAAAAATGGAAAATAGATGTCTTCGTATCAGTCATGAGAGATGCAAATATCAATTCTCTTCATTTAATGTATACAAGTAATTCTATTCCCATTTTACGAGAAATTACTCAGTGGGAGCTAGGTGATCAACAGGTTGAGAAATCCCTCTTTGGCCTCCCAAACATTAGAGAAACCAGTAAACAATCCGAGCAATGAAGAAGCTTATAAACCAAGCATTGTTATAGATGACGACAAATGCCTCTGCAGTTGAATTCAAGATTCCTACCTTGTTCTGGAAACCCGGGATTACTGGCAGTATTTTAATAACTAGAGCTGTGATTACAGCTACATTGAATCCCCTGCAGTAATAGTAAGCCCCAAGAGGATTATATGAGTACAATGCATTGATGTCTAAAACCATACCACGAAGAATGTAGTAATCGACTATTATTATCACTCCAATGGGGCCAAGAAGTGCAGAGTACCTGTAACACCTCGGATTTTTGCCTACCTGGAATTAGACGTCCTTAGGCAATGGGTCAACCATAACTGTCATGCCCCAAACCCAGAAATTGGATTCACAGGAATCCCGTTCGTCGAATCCGGTTGCCGACAGCCTCCGTAGTACCCTATTCTTGGCTCCCAGCGCAGCATATGCCAGATTCCGATCCTGGGATCCTACATGGAGGATTTCCAACGTACATTTGTCTTGTAATAAGCATAACCATAAGTTTACCCAAATCATAAAGGTAACATCATCATCACATATCCACTAATATAATCACTTGAATACAATGCTGAAAGGACAATACATATGTCAAAATCAGAGCTCCTAAAAACCGATGCACGCTCTAAGCTCAACACTGCTGCAACCTAACCCCACCTGCACGCATCTATCGTTCATAAGCTTACAAAAGCTTAGAGGGTGGTGTAAGTGTGTGTAAGATAAGTGTCAGGTATACAATAAATATGCGGTAAGTCCATGAATACAATCAGCTGTACCAAAGCTATGTGATGCAAGGCATGAATGTTATTGGCCATACCAAGGCCGTGCAATGAGAAACTTAATAAGACAATAACAGATGCTAAGGATGCAATGCAATATGCAAATCCAGACGAGCCATAAATACCATCAATCTCATTTAGGCTATATAAGTACAAAACATCGTAACCCAAAATACTAAGTACGGTGGATACAATGTAATATGCAGTGTGAATGAAATGACTATGCTGGAATGTGAAGTCGGGATGACAGTATGAAGTATCACAGGCTATGGGGTCCATCACAAGGGACTTTTATCCAAACTAGTCCCATACCTAAATTTGAATAGTCAGACACAATGTGTTAAACTCCTGATCTCAGGTTAGTCGCGCGCCCTAACCAAAATCCTGGCCCTTGCAAAGGTACACGTAACAAATAGTTGCGCACCACCAGCCTGAGTGGATAGTGAATGGATGAATGAATGAGTATGCAACTCCTACTCAGTAGCCTATCAGCATAGTAGCTGGTAGCTAGCCCATGCCTCAGCCCTGCCCACATCACACTCTCCCACATCAGCGTCCGCCCACATGCGCCCGCCCACATGTGCAATAGTGACAGGGTGTCATACTATCATGTCAGTCCTCATATCAAGTCCACGTATCAGTACGGTTGCTCTTTAGAAAATCACCGGGGTTTATTACACTCCACACTGACTGCCTCCTCCCTAGCTGCACAGCCCTATGAGTGGAAGAGACCTCACTATCCTCCTATTTAGCAGTCTGCCAATACCTACCCGGCTCGTCGATAGCGGACCCATTTACGAGCTGGTCATACTCAGCCTAACTTATAGTCCCCTCACTCGGGCGGATAAGGCCACACCCCCTTCCAACCGACCACGATATAGTGGGAGACACGGCCTCATGGTATAGGCACCGACGCTCATATTCCACTCGGTCTAGACATTGGAGCATCTCCTGGAACCAAGGAGGTTCTGAAATTTTTACCCAAGGACATCCTACGTGCCCATAGTGCTAGAACCAAGCATTTTCGGTGTCCCATCTGGCCATCCACGATGTGCCTGTGGAGGCCACGGCCCTGATGTCGTTAGGGCATACAATGATCAAGTCACATATATGCGAGATGCATGAATCACACTACCCAGTCATGCAACAATCATGTGTGTATGGCACGATAGTGTAGGCACTCCGTCTCATAAGGAGTCCCGTAAATAGTCTGCCCAATGGCATATGCTATGATCAAACATTCCTCATATCAAGCATACATATGATGCGTATAGGCATGAATCATGGAGTTAAACTAAGCATTTTATATGATGATGAAATATCCTCACAACAAAGATGAGCCTTGATGGCCTACACACAACAAGTATGGACTTATCAATGAGCCTTAGGAAGAATTATAATGCGGACATTTAACCAACATTATTCTTATAATGTGGACGTCAAACCAACATTGCTCCCAAAGCATGGCCCACCATAAATGTCATTACATAACCCAACGTGGAATCACACTACAATGGGCCTCAACCCATGGGTTCTAAATACATCACACTGGGCCTCAACCCATGAGCCCTATACACATCACGGTGGGTCTCAACCCATGGGCCTTTATACATCACAATGGGTCTCAACCCATGGGCCCTAATGCATCGCAATGGGCCTTAACCCATGGGCCTAATACATCACAATGGGCCTCAACCCATGGCCCCAAATTCATTACAATGGGCCTTAACTCATCGGCCCTAAATACATTACAATGGGCCTTAAATCATCGGCCCTAACTACATTACAATGGGCCTTAACTCATCGGCCCTAATTACATTACAATGGGCCTCAACCCATGGGCCTTTTGTATATCAGATGGGCCACACCCATTAGCTCCTTATATAACAAATGGGTCACACTCAAATCCGTATGGTGATGATGCCTTCCACCATTAAAACTCCTAAAGCCCACCAAAATATGTTTCTCATCCAACCTTTTCATAAATTACATAGTGATAGATGAAGTGGAAACAAATATCAATTTGATGGGAAACTACTACAGCCCTTAGAAGCGTTTTTAAATGGTGGGCATCATCGACCGCTACTTAGAATGGTGGGGTCCACTTGAACTATAGATCTATCTTAATTTTGTCTCAAGCCTATTAAGACAATCTTGCCAAATGGTTTGACTGTTGAGAAGCAACACCTGCATCAAGGGTGGGGTCCACCGAACTATGAATCTGGCTCATTCTTTAGCTCAAGCCTTAAAATGAGCTTGTAAAGTGGATGGACGGATCGGATGAGCACATGCATCATGGAGGGTCCTATAGATGGACGGTGTGAATAAACACATGTCATGGTGAGCCTTACATTTATACAGCACGTGAGCCCACCACCCACGTCCAGACGGTATGGACGTACAACACATACATGGTGGCTGGCCTCACGTCCCCGTGGTGGACGACGGTCTGGGTATAAATCACATGCATCATTGGTGGGTCCCATGTGGGGCCCACTGCAACATTTTGTTTATCATCCAAACTGTTGATAGGGTCACACATACCTGGATGAGAAGGAAAAATGAATTTCATCTCGATCCAAAACTCCTGTGGCCCATAAACGAATTTTAATGGTAGACACTCAATCAACATTGTTTCCTCTGGTGTGGGCCACCTGAGCATCTGATGACGCTAAAACTTGGAGGGGGCCCACTTTATGGAGGGACCCACCTCATGAACGGTGTGGATGACAAATGAACATCACGGTGGGGCCCACGGCTGGAGCCGTGGGTTTGCCTCTGTCTGTCCGTCCTGGCGCAGGCGCTGCCTGCTCTTTTTTTTTTGTTTTTTTTTTTGAGAAGCATATTTTTCGACGGTTTTTCCCGTGTAGGGCCCACTTCAAGTGAATCTACCCTGTCCAATGAATTCCTCAGTCCATGCCCCATCCATCAAGACCAATATTGGGTATCTCTCGGCATGTATAAAAATTTAAGATGAATTTGAATGGTAAAAATTGTTTTTTGCTAAGGTATGGCCCACCGGATAGTCAGATCAGCCTCATTTTTTGGCTCAACGCCTAAAATGATCTATGGAATGGAATGGGCGGCTTGGATTAACAACATATGTCAACGTGGGGCCCATATGAGTGGTCCACACAAAGCTTCAAACCAAGCTTATATTTGTGTTTTCCAAATGACGTCTAGCGTCCAGGGACGCTGGAAAATTTGACGTCTCAAGTGCCAAATATGTGGGCCTGCTCAGGTGGGCCACCAGATGATGGATGGTGTCGATGCAACATCTATAAAGTGGGCCCAACTACTAAGTGGCTTAGGTAAAATACATACTTCATGGTGGGGTCCATCCAAGTGGGCCCCAAGGCCATATTATCACCAGGAAAAGAATTCAAAAAGAGAGGGAGAGAGAGGAGGGTGGGACACGCGTGATGGAGGGACCCCGGTACTATGGGCCCTCCTTTCCATGCATTCAATATACAACAAGTGGGTCCCAATTCATGTGGGCCCATTAAATCAAAATTCAACGGTGGAGATCCCTTCTCCACTAAAATAAACGGTCTAGATGACCTCTATTCAAGCTAGAAAAGTAAACATCATGATGGGGTCCATAGAGAATGGCTCCATCATGGAATGATATGGAAAAATCAAGGTGGGCCATCGGCCACATGTTAGGGTCCAAAGTGAGATCCATACCATTGATCGGTAGGCCTCACTTGGCCCATCATAAAAATAGGAAAAACTAGCCTATAGAGGCACCCGCCACTTGATCTTCTCGGTCCGTTGGGAAGCCACTCTCCTTGTGCTTCTCTTTGATGGTGGATGATGAGATTTGGATGGCTAGGATGGAGGTTTTGGGATGGGAAAGTGGGCCACCAAAAATCACATTTTCTCTCTTGGAGGAGCTTGGACGTGTGGGCTCTTGGTTGCTTGGGAAATGTTTGGAAAATGTGAAGAGAAGGGGAGAGAGAGAGGTGGTTGTAAGGAGAAGTGATGGGAGATGGGTGATGGATGTGAGTGATGGGTGAGGTGATGGATTGGTTGACTTTAGGTTTGCTTGACTTGTGGAGAAAGAAAGCATGGGTGCTTTGTACTTGACATGAGAGGTGATTGATGGGATTGATGGGACATGTTGTAGAGATTCTCTTCGGATTGCAAACGCGCGGCGTTTTCTCAAAATAAACGCCGCCTCACATCTCTTCGTTTGGGTATCTTATCGGTGCGTGAGTTGCGACGTTGAAACCGCGGTGACGGTGCGTTCGCAATGATACAAGTCTTGGATTAAGCTGACTTAAATGTATAGGATACGACTTACGGTCGTGCACAACGTCGACTACAGGTCTCAGGTTGCCAGAATTTGACGAGAAGGATCGCGGGAAGCGACGGAACAGTACGGATTAGGATACGGGTCTTACAATAACACCTTGTTAACCTCTCAGAACCCAATTTCAAAGTCAAGAAATCATTTAGAACCAAATTCTTTAGAAATTTAACATGAATTAGCCAGCGCTACACTAGACTTCCTGTAAAATTAGCACCAACCACTTTAAATACGATTTGTAAGACCCAAAACCTATAGAATTGTTGATGCTACGTAACCCTAAAACCTAGGATCAAACTCTAAACCTGTTTGTTCTCAGGAACCCTTTGAAACTTTGTATTGGATCTAGACCGCGCGTCGAAAGTCCGATAACGATAATCTTAGACAATTACAATCGCCTAGTTGTACTTGATAATCGTTTCGAAAATCAAGCCCAACTGATGTTCTGAGGCTATTTCATTGAGCCTGGAGCAAGGAGTGTGAGAAAGAGTGAAATTCTTTATAAATTAAATGTGATTTAAATAAATCTGGCACATTTCTCTTGCAGGTTAAGTATAAGCATTCAGACCGTCGAAATTTGACCCAAATACACCCTCGGATCAGGGAACATTTCTCACTCAGGTCAGTATACTTGGAATCCTCGATCGAATCTCAGTGACCGCTGAACTGAAACTGGTCCGCCATGTGCGATCTGGGAACACTATCGGAATAAAAACTTAATGTGATCAGGATCCAATATCCATGAGCTTAAGTCCGACCACATTTGGTCAAGGGACCTCCAGAAATGCTCTTTTGGATCTGGAAAGACCCGATTTGGCTATAACCCAAGTATACCTTGACTTAAAGTCTGTTTTGGTCATGTTTGGGCTTATAAAAGGGGCTTAAACCCTTAGATTTCTAACCCATTCGAATTTGGGAAAAACCCTAGGAGAGAGAAGAGAGAAAAGAGAGAGAAGTGAGGGAGAAGTTGGGGATTTCTCTAGGGATTCTTCCCTGCTACTCCACGTGCCAAATCCATCCACCTGCATTGCGGTTCTGGCGATTCCGGCTTCGTTCTAGGTAAGAAAACCCTAACCTTAGCCTATTTTAGGAATTCTATCGATGCAAGTAGCGAAGTAGCTGACTTATCTTGTGAATTAGGTCATCATATCATCATTGACGACGACATAGAGTTCCTATTCAATTCGTTACGCTTCTACGGCGTAAGGTGCGGATTTTAGATGCTTAGATTACCCGTTTTCGAAGCTTTTAATGCCGTTTAATGGTAGATTGTTGACAATAATGTTGTTTGACATGTACAACATGCAATCTGTTTTTTATTTCGAATACGTACGAAGAATATGAGATTTAGGGTATTTTAGGTATTTATAGGAAATACTGTATACGTACGTATTTTGCCGATATGATTGTCATGAGTATTTATCGTGTACCTATACTAGTTATACGTGTATGATCAGTTTGGCGAAGAGATTCGCCCTAATGCACATATTGGCCGACATATGCTATGTAGACTAATGTGTGTAGACTACGTGTTTGTTGAAATGCCTAAATCAATATGATTTATGCCTGCCATATGTATTGAATGTAAGAACATGATTGTTGTGTATTAAACATCTCCTTGATATAAGGATTTGTCATATTATATGTTGAAATCAATATACGTCAAGTATGTTGGAGTTGTGTAGTCTAAGTGTTTGTATAAATGTATGTATTAGTAAGTATTGAGTAAATGGTGTTGTAGATTAGCGTTGAGATTGGATTCTCAACTAATTTATTGATGAACATGAATTCCTCCATGTTTGTTATATTGAATTGTTTACCTTATGTGTGCAATACTTGTGTATGGTTAACTGCTTTTGATGTATGTTATAACATGCTGATAACATGCTGGAATTACTTGTATTTCAATTCTGTCTCTCTCATATGATTATTGATTTAGATTACAAGTGTTTGGGGCTATACTCTAGTCCAGGCAGTTGGTAACAGATTAGGATTCGTTGTTGGATTCTATTCACCACGAAGGATGTGTATGACGAACCCGAGTCGTACTAGAGTCGTCGGCAGTGGTTAGGCCACACGAAGTGCTTGTGCACTTCATGACGGTCGATTCAACGTGTGCTCGTGCTAGTCGAACTCATCAAGTAACCCGACTGACCATTGTATGTTCACCTTGTATTTGTCATAACTGCTTGAACCTAGGGTACTGAACTTACCAGTGATAACCCTGATAACCATGGTACCTTGATCCACTAAGACTCATGAGCCGGGCATGGTGGTATGGGACACCGTGGTCGAGCTGTCGACTTACGCTGGGGCCAAAAACCTCCCCGTAGTGACCAGTGAGTAACCTAGACTCGTGAGCAGATTATGGTGGTATGGGACACTATATTCTTGATGTCGGCCTACACTGATAAGGTGATGGGGGAGCGGTGCAACGAGTGCGAGCAACAACCCTGACAGCCCTTTGTAGACCTCGAGCATACTCTGAGTCTACGTACGGCGACGACCCTCCCGTAGTAACAAGAGTACAACTAGGCCTGTATTGATAAGGTGATGGGGGAGCAGAGCAACGAGTGCGTGCAACAGCCCTGACAGCCCTTGTAGCGACCTAGAAATATATCATCATATGAGACTACTAGGAGTGACGACCCTAGATAGGATTCTTGTCGGGAATGATATAAGGGAAGTACCCTAGTTTCCCAATCCTGCTGTATAAAAAGGACTAAAACAACTCGATAATCATATTCATATCGCACTGCATGTGCCTGGAAGATGTGGAGCACTGAGGGAAGAAAGCATGTCGCGGACGTAAGATGGTGTCGCATGAGGGAGTATGTCGGTGAGGGCATCCATCATGTCATTTCATTCTTACATTAATCACAGTATTTAGGAATGTTTGATATGCTTGCTGTATCATTATCGCTTGATTGATTTGATAACATGTTAATCTTTACTCTATAATTCCACTGAGTTAGCTACTCACTCTCATGTTATGGGAAGGTGTTGCGCACACCAACCAGTCCCTGTTTTAGTTGCAGATGATGGCGCTGCTTGTGAAGTGGAGCCGGACTTGTATGATGATGAGGAGGATTTCTCCTACATTCGTGTTCTGATTGATGGGATTACAGGGAGGTTGATTAGATACCATGACACTTGTCATTTTATATTTTTGGGAAACTCATGTATATTCTTTTTGATCATTTTTGGAGTATACATGTATATGTTTAACCTGGTAACATGTTCACAATCTAAAGACTTACAACAGTTCATATATTTTATATATCTATCTCATTCTTCTGCTTGCTAATTTAACTGTCTCTAGAGTATGATATGATATTTTGGCTTAATCCACCTCATGTTTTATGCACTATTATGGTTGACATTCTTCCATTGTTGAAAATGTTGCATAAGTGATGTTCTGGAACTCGGGATGTTACAGTACCCCACCCGCCATGTATAGACGAAGCTCTCGCCAAAGTGGAGAAGCCTCCACGTCTGACAAACAATGCCTAACATTGCTTTCAAAAGAGCTCCTCTTCTGAAGTTGAATGTCGACGGGCTGAGGTTGACAAGGGCATTAGCAGGGGTGACCATGTTCACTGCAATATTGGTGGTGATTGTGGCTAAGCTAATTCCGAAGATAGCCAGGAACATAGTTAGGAACTCACCGATTGCACCAAGGAGTTAGATGGGACTTGAGATTACACGGCCAAAGATCACCTCTGTTGAACAGGTGACCGCTAGGCCCACAAAAATGAACAATCCCATGAAAATGGGAAGGCTGACCTGGCCCATAATCTAATCTTTTTGACTCTCAGCATACCAAGTGAAATCCGGTATGTTGAGCGCAAGCATGGCCCAGAAGCTGTTATTCACAGTTAGGGAAGGGAAGAAGAGTGCCTAGAATTCAGAAGAGGTAAGGCGTGATGATAAGGAGTGCATGCTACATGTTATGGGAAGATCCGAGTCCCTAAGAGATCTGGGGATAAGTGCCAAGTCAATTCAACTAACTGTATGGGCATCCAAGGCTCATGCTCGTCCAACCTGAAGTAAGTATGCCTGAAAGTGCAGTGCAGTGAGAAAGTTCTTTCGCTTCAGGGCTCTAAGTCGGACGATTCCCTCATTTCGATCGAAAACGGTAAGCTTGGCTTGGACAGAGGAAGAGCCCCTGTTTGACAAGTTAATAAGCCAAGGCTGGTTGGCCTTACAACCATTAATTGAACCGAGTCGAGGTATGAAGGCGAATACTCCTGCCAAATTAAGAAATTTCCATAACCCAATGTGGTCGGTTACTTCGCTCACAGATATCCAATATCTACCTGATATGGTACATGATCCATAGATTACGCATAATATCTCCATGATCTAGGTATCCCGCTGATTGAGTAAATTATGCCAAAAATAACGAACTCAAACCATTCAATAGCCCGGTATAAATATAGTGGGACCCCACGATTACAGGTATGCAACATCTTACACTCCTCTACTCTCCACTCAGACCCAGATTCCCTTGACCTGACATAGTCATCGGAGGGTCCCCCGGCCAAGCCAAGGTCACCTTTGCTCATCCTGGTTGTGCAGGTTCACGGGGTTGAAGAGATTCGGTTTTCGAGAGACGGAGGGGAGAGACGTCCAGATTTTGACCTCAACATTTTTTGGCGCTGTCAGTGGAAATCTGATACTAAAGGTCAGGTTCCTGTTTTCAAATCTAATGGCGAGAAAGAAGAAAGTCGTAGTTGTGGAACCACAGCCAAACGAGCAAACTCGATCTTCTTCACCACTTCATCCTGAGTCTGGACCGGGACCTTCACAGCATTCTCGCAACCGGGCCAGAAAATATCGAGCCATGCAGAGCGAGATTCAAGCCCTATGTGACGAGATAAACAAGATGAAGTAACAAAGGGAGCCACAGCTACACCCGATTCAGGAGAATCCCATTCCCGAGCCTTTAGGTCTATACGAAGAGACTCACTCTGTACCGAGGAGTATGAGGCCTAAGGCACCCCAACACTCTCAGGTCCTCTCTCGGGTCAAAATCCTCCTCCAGTGCAAGTTAGAGGCTTAGCACGGAACACTACCACTCGGGCCCTTACTAACAACTCTATCACCTTGGCCGTGGCACCCACAGATCTCCATCATCAATTAGAGTGGAGAAGGGAAGGGAGGACTCCAGAGATAGAAAATACCCTAGAGGTTGTCACTGAAAATAAAGATCCCTGGGAAGCACGGTTTGTGGAACTCAATGATAAATTTTTAACCTTGGAAAAGTAGCAGCAACTATCAATAGTTCCCACCACAGTTTAGGCAATGATGAAAGAGACTGAGCCTCCCTTCACCTCCACCATCATGGATGAGGTGATGCCGCAGAGGTTTCAGATAACTCCCATCATCTAGTACTCAAGGTCTGGAGACCCATCCGAACATCAAGAAGCATATCGATCGTGGATGCAGATCCAGGGACGGAAGGTTCATCACCATCCTTGACCCTTTGCTGCCTCAGGTTGCAAAGCAGTACCATGGTTCGTGACTGTCGTGCTTAACTAGGAACAGGCTCATCAGCTCCTCTGGGGTCAGCTCTGGGTTCCTGACTTGTCACTAAATGATGAAAGCGAAGATTAACACCCTCCAGGCATTGGGTGTAAATTGTCCCGGAGTAAGCCCGAGGTAGGCGATAATGGCTCGAATGAAGGGGTGAAGAGGGAGTCGAAGACCACACTGCAGCGCACAGAGGAAGATCACAACTTCCCCCTCGGCAGGGGCACCAGTGGTGTCAAGGGGATCAAGGGCCCTAAACTAAATGGAGTTCGGGATCTGAAACTCCGAACAGACCCATTCCATTTGAGACTCTGATAGGATGGACCCTCCAGGGACTACCTCCGAGGCACGACCACTTGCAGGAATTTCAGTGGCCCCAGTAGTAGTGGCCTGGGGGGCTCGGGCAACCTTCTTTTTACCTGGCTGTTGGGTCCGAGCCCCTGTCCCCTTCTGTCTTCGGGGTGGGTGTAAAGGTACAGCTTCGAAGGGGCCTTCAGAGGCCCCTCTCCCATCATCAGAACTCCCTAACTTGGAGTCCTCATCATATTCCTACACAGTCTCAAGGTCGAACGACATTATGAAAAGGAGAAGAAGGATCGACGAAGGAAACTCACTAGACAGTTACCAAAAATTGCTTCTACCGAAAAAGTGGGATCAATCGAATCGCCAACCGGAAACTTCAAGATGACAGAAATCGCCTTCATTGGAAATTACTCTCTCCAGTACACACTCAAATTCGAAATGCAAGTGTAAAGAGCAGATCTGAAAGCTGTTTATATAAGCTATAGAGAATTTCGACATTAGTGGCGAGCAATAATGGTGGCAACCAAATCGTTGTGAGACGATTCTCAAACACACATGGCCCTCGCTCGTTAGACTGGCTCTCATTGGATGGTATGACTCTGGCATCAGAAAACATGCTCCGATATATAAAATGATGCCCGAGCAGAGGAGTCGTCGCATGTACTCTTCCTCAGTCTTATGTGGTAGCTCTTCATAGGCCGATGGTTATTCGAAATCGTAACCGTCACCACGTGTTTGCCCGAGAGAAGCGTATAGGCATGAAATGTCGAGATATGACACTTCAAATTTGAAAATCATTATTACTCTAGTATATTGAATGTCCAAGTGGACCACACCATATGAAGCACATGTGATTTAATATCCATGTTTCCTACTGTGTGGTCCACTTTAGCCTTTGATCTAGCTGATTTTTTGTTTCATGTCTTATAATAATATTTCAAAATAGATGGATGGCTTAGATAGAACAAATATATATTTTTAGGCCCTATAGATCCCCTTACACCACCGTTAAGTATTAATGGTGTGGCACATTTTTAGCTACGGATTAAATCCATAGTAAATTTAGCTATGGTTTAAATCCGTAGCAAAAAACTAATGAGGTCTGTATCCTTTGCCTATTTTTTTGGTAGTGTAATCACCACCACGTTTCACTACCAAAACTCTTCCGGCTACAACTTTGGGTAAGAAATACTAAACCTTATAATGATGTAAGTCTCCCAGATAGTTTTTCTCCCACCTAGCTAACCCGTTTACCCATTTAGGTGACAGATGTTCTTTCCTTGCAAACATAGTCCTAGAACTGAGTCCAAGTCAAGTGTATTACCAAAAAGTGTAGACTATAAACGCTTAGGTTGCGGTTTATCAATGCTTTCATTGTAGTTAATGATTTATGTATGTTATGACTGTGATTGCAAGAACTCGTATTGTCTTTAACATGCCTAACTCTTTATGAAATAAATTGATGAATTGTAAATGATAGATAACGTAGGCTATGTGTTTGATGAAAGTCTAAATGAGGAATAGATGATGATTAGTGCTTTCCATGCTTGTTAACCTAGAATTATGTTGATGTCATATGCATATGTACTTCTCTATGTAACAAATTGACAAAACGTAAGTTGTAACTAACGTAGTCTGTGTGTTTGATAAATTGTTTAAATGAAAAATAGTTGATGATTTGTACTTACTAAGATTATTAGGGTAGGATTCTTTGTTGTCTTATGCCTATGTATTTTTCTCTACATAACCAGTTGATAAAATGCAAGTTGTAGTTAACATGGTCTATGTGTTTGATAAAATGCCCAGATGAGAAATTCACTAGGATTGTTTGTTGAATACTAGATAGATATTACACGTGGGTGTTAGTAGCATTTAGATATGAATGAAGTTACAATCGTAGTCTAGGCAATCAGTAAATGTCCATGTTTGGGTGGCCGAATTAGTCTGGCCACCTTGTGTAAACCCAAAAGATACAGGTCGTACGACAACTACCAACAGTGGCTAGGCCACGAGGGGCGCTTATGCGCTCCATGTTGATTAGGTCAGCGTGCGCCAGTACCCATTGAGCTTGCCTAACGAACCGATTGGCCTACTGTGTGTTCACCATGAATGGACGTGACTGTTTAATCTAAGGTATCCCTCACCAATGTAAAAGTCCACCTTTAACCATGGTACCACGATCCTCAAGACTCGTGAGCCAGACATGGTGGTATGGGATACCATGTTCGTGCTGTCAACCTACACTAGGGTAACAAGCCTCCCTGTAGTGATCACAAGCACCACTTCTTACAACTTGCCTATCGTATGAATTTATCTACGAATGACGAACCTAGATGGATCCAGAACGTAGGAATAAGACTACTGCAGTTGTCCGATGCCTAATGTTCGCTTTAGATCAATATTAAAAATGGAGGTACCCTAGCTTCCCCAAATTATTGGATGAATGGGCATAATTAATCACTTGTCTAACATGACCATGCATCACATTACATTAGTTAAAATGTGGCAAAAAGGCGTTGGAGTCGCACATTTGAGGAAGCGTTGTCATATGCGAAACAGGTGGTCAGAGTCGCATGTTAAGGGAGTGTTGATGGGTGAGGGCATGCATCATTACTTATACTTCATTCCTTCATTAAAAAGAATAGTTAGGAAGTGATTGTTATGATTTCCTTATCATTACTGCATTGATTGACTTGATAACATGTGTAACTTTTGCCTTATAGAACTACTGAGTTGATCACTCACTCCCACTCTAGGACGGTGTTTTAAAACACCAACTAAACGCTAATGTAGATGAAGGTATGGACGATGTTGATGCATTTGAGTAGGAATTCTTGGATGAGGAGGAGGAATTCTCCTACTTCTAGCTCTCGGGGGAGCTGATGCAGGCCATGTACCGTTCGATAGGGAACGCTGGGCATCTGGGCTTAGCTGGATACCACATTTACATTACCATATTTTGTTCATTTTGAATCGTACATGTATATATTAAACCCGGTCGCGGACCCATACTCTGGATGAAACTTTGTGAAACATATACATAATACTTTGGATTTACGTATTTGCTTAATTATATTAACTCTGAAGTATGATACGCTATTTAGTATAATTCCATACATGCTAAATTGATCATCGTGAAAGAAATCAGAACTATCTTCCACAAGACATAAGTGATGTTCAGAATCCCAAGATTCGAGCTTTGCTCGACCCTCAAAATTTAGGGCATTACAATAATCCAATTTATATCATAATTCTCATGACTAAGAAAATTGGCACGTACAACCTGATTATTCATGGTTTAGGTGACCATGACTGTGCCCATAAGCACGTGGTCATATCATTGGGTGGCCACTAATGCCACCTTATTTCATTTAGTTAGTTAGCCTTGTGTGCATTTCGCAATCATATGGTTAGATGACTATATATACTCCACAATTTCATATGATTAAGTGGCCATACATACGTCAGATACCCACATGATTAATGGGCCAAACAGGTTTATCACACCCTCACACCACTAGAATCTACATATTTGTTATAATTGAATACTTTTAAGGGTTTAAACACAAGTCACGTGATGCTATTACTCGGGGCCGCACTCCAACCAAAGTGTCAAGTGGTCCAGGGTTGTCCACTCATTATATAATTATCTAATCTAGGGCAACAACCTAATCCCACACAATTTTGATCCAACCGCACACACAACACAATTTCACATGATTCAAGATAGCATACATTTGAACACATGGAGATCACAAACTCTTATCGAAGAGGCCCAATGGTTGGCCCAAACAAGGCTACCACTAATGAGCCCACATGGTATTCACTCAAAATGGGCTTTAATATTTTTAGGCCCACTACTCTAATACCATTATGAATACATCAATGGAATTTACAATGGGTTCTATACGATGGAGCTCATGGGGATCTCCCATGAGGTTGAGTTGTGTGTGACCCACCTTAGGTTAGGATCTGCTCCAACAATTCGTTGAAGTCGATGGATGGTATGGATATACATTACATCATTAACGTCAGCCTTAGGAAAATTTTAGTGATAAGAGTTTGTTCCTTACTGTTTTAGGTGGTACGGTCTAGGTGGACTTTAGATTAGCCTAATTTTTAAAACCATACCATGCAATGGGCTAGTCAAGGATGATGTACGGACTCAATAAATCAGATACATCGTGGTAGATCCACAGGGAGTCTTTAGTGGTAAATGCTCAATTTCTACTGTTCGTGTGGTGTAGCCTACTTAAAATTTAGATTAGCTTTATTTTTGGGCTCATGTACTAAAATGGTCTATTAAAGACAATGTACGGTGCAAATTTGATGCAGACATCAGGTGGGCCTCTTGGCTTAAAATCAGGTCAATCTTTGGCTCATGTGGGCCACACCACACACAAAAGTTGAGAGGGTTACCCTCCATTAAAACATTCATAATTATTTGTTGGGCCCACAGAGATGTGGTTCATGAATCCAACCCATCCATTATGTGTGTCCCATTTGGTTGAGAGGTCAGATCAAGTTTCAGATACATCCAAAATTCAGGTGGACCCTAGCAAGTGCTTTTATATCCTTAAGCTCTGAGTTGTACCAAGGTTCAAGGGGATCAAAGTTACATGGGTCCCAAAGTGATGTATTTATTATATTTACATTGTTCATCTATTTTTAGAGATCATTTTAGAGCATTATCCAAAAAAAAAAAAAAATGAATCATATCCAAAGATTATTTGGACCGCACCACAAATAGTAGTGGTGATAATGATTTTACCGTTAAACAGTTTACAGGGCCCACCATAACATTTATTTTCCATCCAATCTATTCATGAGGTCACAAAGACCTGAATTAGGAGGAAAAGTAAATTTCATATTGGTCCAAAACTTATGCGACCCAAAAAGGGTTTCAATGGTAGACGTTCAATCCCCTACTGCTTTTGGTAGTGTGGACCACTTGATAGTTAGATCTGTCTTATTTTTCTTCTCAAGCCTTAAGACGAGTTCGCCAAATGGATGGATGGTTTAGATATAGACATACCTCATGATCAGGCCCATAATTCTTGTTGATTTATCTGGCTTCATTGGTTTTTAGATGGTGTGGGCCACCTGAGTTCCATGTACAGCTGATTTTTAGGGGTGTCCCATTTTTAAAGGGGACCCATCAAATGCACGATGTAGATGTTCAATATACATCTGGACGCTGACAGCAACAACGTCCAATGCTAGTTTTTTTCTTAAGGTTTTCCATAGGTTGGGCCCACTTTAGGATGATCCAATCTGTCTGTTGGGTTCTTCGGCTCGTGACGGGTGCAATGAGCCCAATATTCAATATGTTTTGACATGTAGAAACATTACAGTGGGCCTTAATAGATTTTAACAGTAAATATCACTTGTTTTCTATGATGTGGCCCACCAGAGATTTGGATTGGCTTCATTTTTCGGCTCAATGCCTAAAATGAGCTGAGAAATTGAATGGACGGCATGGATCAAATACATGCATCAGGGGTGGGGCCTGTTGTGGTCCCACAGCCCCTCCCTTCTTAAAATAGGTGGGACTCTACTTGCTGCAGCATCCTTTAGACGCTAGCAGCACCATCTCCCTCTCTATTTATTTATTTATAGTGTGATGTGAATGTGTGTGCAAGGGTGTGTGTGTGTGGCTAGTACAATGGGCTTACTTGGAGGGTTTGGATGGGATGCAAACATTCTGGTGGGGCCCACTATCAATGGGTCTCACATGAAATCTATGATAAATTATTATTTATATATATTTTTTATCCTCTCCTATGCATCCACACCATTAATCACGTCATTATCATCAACATCATCTCCACCATACATAAACACAATGAAAACAAAATAAGAATGAGTGGGTTGGGTCTACTCACATTGATGGATTAGATGGATGGTTGAGATGGATGGAGATGGATGGAAGGGATGGAATTGATGGAGTTAATGGTGGCCCCACCATGATCACTCCTCTCTCTCTCTCTCTCTCTCTCTCTCTCTCTCTCTCTCTCTCTCTCTCTCTTCCCCCCCCCCCCCCCCCCCCCCCATTAATGTGATTATGGTTAACTTGGGCAAGGATTATGAAAATTTGTGCATTATTAAGAATTAATGGTGGATTAAAGGGGCATGGGATGACATGGTATGATGATGCCATGCATAGGATATGGTGTGGAGAAGAGTTGACTTTGGGGTGCACATGAGAGAGGGATAGTATGGGGGGGTGACATCACACACATGAGTAGAGATTCTCTCACCCATGTGTAGCATGGTGCATGTGTGCATGACATGTGTTGTGCACATGTGTGGATTCGAATATATGGCGTCATGCACACATGATACATTAACGATTCTTCGCGGCGTATCTCACCAATGGAGCATTGTATAGATACACGGGTGGTACCTTCTGTAACGCCTCAAAAAAATCCGTACAGTGACTCGAGTACCAACTCGGTCAGAAATCACTTAGGATTAATTCCTTTAGAAATTAAGTGTAAGTTAACTAGTGTTATGCTAGATTAGCTATGAAATTAGCACTGATCTCTTTAAATACGTTCTACAAGACCCAAAACTTGTAGAATCAATGACGCTATAATACCCTGAAACCTAGGATCGAACTCTAAACCCGTTTGCTCTCAGGAATCTTCCGAAACTTCGTATTGGATTTAGACCGCGCATCAAAAGTTCGATATCTACAATCTTAGACCATTATGACCGCTTAGCTGGACTTGACAATTGTTTCGAAAATCAAGCCCAACCGATGTTCTGAGGGTATTTCATTGAGCCTGTAGTGAAGAGAGTGAGAAAGGGTAAAGATTTGAAAATTTAAATCAAAATTTGGCACGTGTCTTTCCGCGTTATTATTAAGCGCTCTGACCGTCAGAATTCAGCCAAATTTCACTCTCGGATCAGGAAAAATTTCTCTTTCATATCATGAGACTTGTAGACCCAATTTAGGTACGATGACCGCTGAACTGATCCTAGACCGCCACGTGCGATCTGGAAACTCTACCGGATTAAAAACTTGGTGTGGACAACATCCAGTGACCATGAGCTTAAGTCCGACCTCGTTTGGCCAGGGAACCTCCCGAAACGCTCTTTTGGATCGAAAAAGTCCCGATTTGGTTATAACTCAAGTATACCTTTGTCCCAAGTCTATTTAGGTTAGATTTTAGCCTATATAAGGGCCTTAAACCCTCTCATATCTCTCCCATCCGAATTTGCTACAAACCCTAGATAGAGAGAGAGAGAGAGAGAAAGTGAGAGATTGTGAGAGAGTTGTGGGAGAGTTTTCTCGCCACTTCTACAGCTGCTACCCGTGATTAATCACCGCATTCAAATCATTTTTTCAGTGATTCTAACGCACTTCTAGGTAAGAAAAACCCTAACCACTTGTTGTTTTAGGGATTCCTTTGATTCAATAGCGAAGTGGCTTACGTATCTTGTGCATTACGTCGCCGTTACGCCATTGACGAAGAGTATACATTCCGTTCGAATCGATACACGTCTAAGGCGAAAGATGAGGATTTTAGACGCTTTGATTGACTGATTTCAAAGATTTCAATGTCGTTTAATAGTAGATTATCGAAGAGAACGTCGTTTGACATGTAGAACATGCTGTCCGTTTTCCGTTTCGACTGCGTACGGGAAATATGAGATTTAGGGTATTTTGGATATTTGTAGGAAGTACAGTATACGTCCGTATTTTGCAAAAAATGATTGACATGTTTATTTGTCGTGTTATGATATTAGAAATGCGTGTATGATCTGTTTGGCGAAGAGATTCGCCCTAATGCACACTTTGAGTCGACATACACTATGTAGACTAAAGTGTGTAGACTAAGTGTTTGTATAAATGTTTGTATTAGTATGTATTGTGTAAATGGTGTTGTGAATTAGTTTTGAGATTGAATTCTCAATTAATATGCTGATGTATATGATTTCCACCATGTTGGCTATATGTATTGATTTCATTATATATATGAAATGCATGTGTTGCTTGATTTGCTTACGTTGTATGTCATAACATGTGTCAACATGCTTGTATTATTTATATTCATTCCTGTTACTCTCATATGATTACTGATGTGATTTACAAGTGCTTGGGGCTATGACTTAGTCCAGGCAGTCGGTAATGGATCAGATTAGTGGTTGGTTTCTAATACCATGAAGGACGCGTCAATGAACGCGAGTCGTGTTTTGGGCAGGCGGCAGTGGTTAGGCCACACGAAGTATTTTATGCACTTCATGTCGTTCAGCTTGGGATGCGCTCATACTAGTCGAGCCCGTCAAGCAACCCGACTGGCCATTGTATGTTCACCATGTATGAGTCATAACTGTTTGAACTTAGGGTACTGAACTTACCATTGAAAATCCTGTTAACCATGGTACCTTGATCCATAAAGACTCATGAGCCGAGCATGGTGGTATGGGACACCGTGGTCGAGTTGTCGGCCTACGCTGGGGCCACAAACCTCCCCATAGTGACCAGTGAGCACATTTGACTCGTGAGCCGATTGTGGTATTATGGGACACTACATTCGAGCTGTCGGCCTACTCTGATTGGTGACAAGCCCTTTGTAGTGACCTCGAGCGTATTCTGAGTCTACGGGAGGCGACGACCCTTCAGTAGCAACAAGAATACAATAGGCCTGTATTGATAAGGTGATGGGGGAGCGGTGCAACGAGTGCGAGCAACAGCCCAGGCAGTCCTTGCAGCGACCTACAAATATAACATTGTATGTGAATACTAGGAGTGACGTCCCTAGGCAGGATCTATGTTAGGATTGATATAAGGAAGGTACCTTAGTTTCCCAATACTGCTGTACGAATGGACTAATAACAACTCGGTAATCATTATCCATATCGCACTGCATGTGCTTGGAAGATGTGGAGCACTGTGGAAAGAAAGCATGCCGCGGGCGTAAGATGGTGCCGTATGAGGGAGTATGTCGGTGAGGGCATCCATCATGTCATCTCATTCTTACATTAATAACAGTATCTAGGAATGTTTGATTGCTTGCATTACTATTATCGCGTGATTTATTTGATAACATGCTAATCTCTTCTCTATTATTCCACTGAGTTGATCTGTAACACCCTGAAAATCGGGGGTCGTGTATAAACCCAACTCCTGAGTTCCAGACCGTTACTTATGCAACAAAAATGATTATGATTCAATGTTGTATGAGTTAAAGCATTCACATGAGTAAAAGTATACCAAAACCGCAATTCATACTCCAGATTTAGAGATAAAAGCAAGCGGAAGACTAAAGGATATACATCATTGTATGGAAAACAAAATAAATCTCAACTGTCTCCAAAGTATGAATACATCTCTGAGTCTCATATACATGTAAATAAACAGAAATCAAATGTCAAAATAGTCCCACTGAGAAGTCCCGTCAATCCAGGCCACCTAAGCAAAGCCGTCGTAGTACTGCATATATGAGAACTCGACCTGGTCCTCATCATAATCCGGCTCTGCCTGTTGAATCGCTGCCTCACCTGCATCTAAGACAGGGTCTGGTGGGTGTTGCAAACACCATCCCGTAACGTGGGAGTGAGTAGCTAACTCAGTGGAATAATAGTGCAAAGATTAACATGTTCTCAAATCAATCATGCGATAATAGTAAAGCAGTAAATCAAACATTCCTAATGCTGTTGTTAATGCAATATGACATGACATGATGGATGCCCTCACCGACGATCTCCCTCATACGGCACCATCTTACGCCCGCGGCATGCTTTCATCCCACAGTGCTCTACATCTTCCAGGCACATGCAATGTGATGGTGATATGATTACCGAGTTATTATTTGTCCATTCATACAGCAGGATTGGGAAACTAAGGTACTTCCCTTATATCAATCCCATCACAGATCCTGTCTAGGGTCATCACTCCAAGTAATCTCATACGATGTATATTTTGTAGGTCGCTGCAAGGGCTGCCAGGGCTGTTTCTCGCACTCGTTGCACCGATCCCCCATCACCTTATCAATACAGGCCTACTTGTACTCTTGTCGCTATAGAAGGGTCGTCGCCTCCTGTAGACTCAGAATACGCTTGAGGTCACTACAAAGGGCTGCCAGGGCTGTTGCTCGCACTCGTTGCACTGCTCTCCCATCACCTTATCAATGTACTCCGACAGCAAGAATATAGTGTCCCATACCACCATAATCTGCTCACGAGTCTGGGTTGCTCACTGGTCACTACGGGGAGGTTTGTGGCCCCAGCGTAGGCCGACAGCTCGACCACGGTGTCCCATACCACCATGCCCGGCTCATGAGTCTTTATGGATCAAGGTGCCATGGTTAATAGGGTTTACAATGGTAAGTTCAGTACCTTAGGTTCAAGCAGTTATGACTCATACAAGGTGAACATACAATGGCCAGTCGGGTTACTTGACGGGCTTGACTAGTACGAGCGCATCTCAAGTCGAACGACATGAAGTGCATAAGACACCTCGTGTGGCCTAACCACTGTCGCCAACTCCAAACACGACTCGCGTTCATCGACGCGTCGTTCGTGGCAAAGATAAGCCAACCACGAATTTACTCGGTTGTCGACTACCTGGACTAGGTATAGTCCCAAACAGTTATGAATCCACATTAGCAATCATATAAGAGTAATGGAAGTGAACTACAACAATGTGAGCATGTTAACACATGTTATAACATACAACTTAAGTAAATCGCCAACGCATGCATTTCATACATATAATGAAATCATGCATATAACTAACATGTAGGAAATCATTTACATTAGCATATTAATTGAGAATTTAATCTCAAACTAATTCATAACACCATTTAATTCAATACATACTAAAACAAACATTTATACAAACACTTAGACTACACACTTAAGTCTACATATAGTATATCGACTCAAAGTGTGCATTTGGGCGAATCTCTTCGCCAAATTAATTATGCACCATTCCTAATATCCTAATGCGACAAGAAACCATGTCAATCATATCAGCAAAATATGGATGAAAACAGTATTTCCTACAAATGACTAAAATGCCCTAAATCTCATATTTTTCGTCTACTTACGAAACAGGAAACGGACAGCATGTTGTACATGTCAAACGGCGTTGCCGTCGATAATCTACTATTAAATGACATTGAAAGCGTTGAAAACAGTCAATCAAAGCGTCTAAAATCCGCACCTTTTATCCTAGAAGTGTATTGATTCGAACGGAGCGTGTACGCTTCGTCTACGGCGAACCGGGAACCTAATACACAAGATCTATAAGCTACCATGCTAAGGAACTGAAGGAACCTTAAATCAGCAAGTGTTTGGGGTATTTTCTTACCTAGAAACGCAGCGAAATCTCTAGGAAAGTGATTGAGGCGCGTTGCTTAAGCACGTGCAACAAGTAGTGCAAGCAACAGGAAATTCTCTCCCACTCTCTCTCACAATCTCTCACCTTTTCTCTCACACCAGCTAGGGTTCCTAGCAAATTCGGATGGGTGAGAGAAGTGAGGGTTTAAGCCCCTTTTATAACCTAAAACATGCCCAAAATAGGCTTGGGAATAATGTTTACTTGATGCCTAACTAAATCGGGGCTGTTTCGGTCTAAAAAGACATTTCTGGTGGTCCCCTGGCCGAACGCGATCGGACTTAAGTTCATGCACGTCGGATGTCGCTCACATCCCATTTTCAGTCCAGTAGCGTTCGTATATCGCACGTGGCGGTCCAGTTTCAGTTCAGCGGTCATCGCACATAGATCAGGTCTACAAGTCTCATGATATGAAATAGAAATTTTTCCTGATCCGAGGGTGTAATTTAGCTGAATTCTGATGGTCAGAACGCTTAATAATAACACGTCAAGTCGTGTGCCAGATTTGAATTTCAAATTCCAAATCTAACCCTATTCTCACTCTCTTCACTCCAGGCTCAATGAAATAGCCTCTGAATGTCGGTTGGACTTGATTTTCAAAATGATTGTCAAGTCCAGCTAGGCGGTTATAACGGTCTAAGATTATAGGTATCGGACTTTCGACGCACGGTCTAGATCCAATATAAAGTTTCAAAGAGGTCCTGAGAACAAACCAGTTTAGAGTTTGATCCGAGGTTTTAGAGTATTATAGCGTCATTGGTTCTACTCGCTTTGGGTCTTGTAGAACATATTTAAAGTGATCAGGGACTATTTCCCAGCTACTCTGGCGTTGCGCTAGCTAACTTACACTTATTTTCCAAAGGAATTAATCCTACGCGATTTCTGGTTGAGTTGGTACTCGAGACCAAGTACGGATTTTTCCAAGGCGTTACAATCTGCCCCCCTTAACAAAAAATTTCATCCTCAAAATTTGTACCTTTTCGTACTCCTCGAGAAGTTGTGGGTAGTTGTTTCTGATCTCGGCTTCTGTCTCCCAAGTAGCCTCTTCCTCAGAGTGATGTGTCCACAATACCTTAACAAGGGGAATCACCTTGCTACGCAGTACCTACTCCTTCCTATCTAGGATACGCATCGGTCGCACGATATATGTAACATCCTCTCCTAACTGCACCTGTTCCCATCTGATGATATGGGAAGGATCAGAAACGTATTTCTTCAGCATAGAAACATGAAATACGTTGTGAATGCTCGCGAGAGGCGTGGGTAAAGCCGAACGGTATGCCCACTGCTCCCACACGATCGAGGATCTAGATTGGACCAATGAATCGCGGTGCCAGATTCCCCTTCTTTCCTAACCGAAGGACTCCCTTCATAGGGGAAACTCGTAAAAATACATGATCCCCAACCGTGAACTCTAGCGGCCCCCATCTCATATCGGCATAACTCTTCTGTTTGCTCTGCGCTGTGAGAAGCCGACGTCTAATAATATCAATCTTCTCCGACGTCGTCTGCACTAACTCTGGGCCAATTAATCTGTGCTCACCGACCTCTGCCCAGCAATGCGGTGCTTGAAAGGGTCTCCCATACAACGCCTCGTAAGGTGCCATACCGAAACTCGCTTGGAAACTGTTGTTGTACTCAAACTCCGCATATGCAAGACAGTCATCCCAACTGTCCTTGAAGTCCAATGCGCAAGCTCGTAACATGTCCTCTAAGATCTGGTTCACCCGCTCTGTCTGTCCGTCTGTCTGTGAGTGGAAGGCAGTATTGAACTTCAACTTCATAACCATAGCCTCCTGAATGCAAGTCCAGAAAATAGAAGTGAACCGCGTATCTCTATCCGACACGATCTCCAATGGAACTCCATGCAGACGCACGATCTCTCTGATGTATAGTCTAGCCAGCTCGTCTACAGAGTTCGTAACTCTGATTGGTAGGAAGTGCGCCGACTTTGTCAGACGGTCGACGATCACCCATATGGAATCATGTCCCTTCCTCGTCTTCGGAAGCCCTGAAACGAAATCCATGGAAATGAAGTCACACTTCCACTCTGCGATCGGCATAGTCTGAAGAAGTCCAGGTGGTCGGCGATGCTCTGCCTTCACCTGCTAGCAAGTAAGACAACGGGACACGAACTCTGCTATGTGGGTCTTCATACCTTCCCACCAATAGGTCCTCTTCACGTCGCGATACATCTTCGTACTGCCTGGATGCATCGCGAGTCTGGTACAATGCGCAGCCTCGAGAATCTCTCATCTCAAGTCAAGGATATTTGGGACGTATAGGCGGCTACGATAATGTAAGCCCCCATCCGTGCCAACTCGCCACTCGGCGTCCGCATCATCACTGGCCTGCTCTCAAAACTCAGTCAGATGCGCATCATCCCTCTGCGCCTCAATGACCCGGTCATCGATCTGAGATCGCACCTGTACATGTGCGATGAACTCATACGGCTCCTCTACAGTGAGTTTCTGCTCAAAGTCTCACAAAAACTCAACCATATCTCACTCAGCAACCATCAGCGGAGCCACAAACTCTATCGCCTTCTTGCGGCTCAACGCGTCAGCCACAAGGTTCGCCTTCCCAGGATAGTAAGAGACTTCGAACTTGAAGTCCTTCAAAGTCTCCATCCATCGCCGCTGCCTCATATTCAAGTCTCGCTGCGTGAATATGTACTTGAGGCTTTTGTGGTCGCGAAAGAGCTCGAACTCCTCTTCATAGAGGTAATGTCTCCAGAGTCTCAGTGCGAATATGACGGTTGCCAACTCTAGGTCGTGTGTAGGGTAATTCTCCTCGTGCTTCCTTAATTATCTCGAGGCATACGAAATTACCAAGTCCTTCTGCATAAGGACACAACCCAGACCAACGCTAGACGCGTCAGTGTATATAGTGTATCTAACCCCTTGCTCTGGCAATACTAGCACAGGGGCGGACGTAAGTCTGTCCTTCAGCTCTTGAAAAGCTGACTCCGCCTTGTCATTCCAGGCGAACTTCATGTCCTTCCGTGTCAACTGAGATAAAGGTCTCGCGATCTTCGAGAAATTCCGAATGGAGCGTCGATAATAGCCAGCGAGACCCAAGAAACTCCTCACCTCAGTGACAGAACCAGGCTGCTCCCAGTCCTGAACTGCAGCTACCTTAGACAGGTCTACTGCCATGCAATCCTTGGACACCACGTCTCCCAAGAACTTCACTTCCTGCTTCCAGAAGTTGCACTTCTTGCACTGTGCAAACAACTGATGCTGTCTGAGTGTATCCAAGACCAAGCACAAGTGCTCCTCATGCTCCTCTTGACACCTAGAGTATATCAAAATGTCGTCAATAAACATAATGACGAATCTATAGAGGAAGGGCCGAAATACCTGGTTCATCAGATCCATGAACACGGCTGGGGCGTTCGTGAGACCGAACGACATCACAAGGAACTCATAGTGGCTAAAGCTGTTCCTGAATGCTGTCTTCTGCACGTCCTCATCCCTGACGCACAACTGATGATATCCTGACTGAAGATCAATCTTCCAGAAGTACTGCGCTCCTCTCAACTGATCAAACAAGTCATCGATCCTGGGTAAAGGGTACTTGTTCTTCACCGTGATCTGGTTCAATCTGCGATAATCAATACACAATCGCATCGAACCATCCTTCTTCCTTACAAACAGGACCGGTGCTCCCCAAGGAGACACATTAGGTCGAATAAGGCCAAGCTCCAATAGACCATCAATCTGCGTCCTCAACTCCTCTATCTCACACGGTACCATGCGATACGTCGGCAGTGAGACGGGCGCGGAACCAGGTACCAGATCGATAGTAAAATCAATCTCTCGTCGAGGCGGCAAACCAGAGATCTTCCTAAACAGATCCCCAAAATCACAAACGACTGGCATATGCTTAAGCATCGGGGCATCAACGTCCCGAAGTAAAGAGGCGTAGCTAAGTATGCGGAAGAGGAGATTTACCCTGACTGAAAATGTAAAAGGCGTGCCCTCTGGCTCGTACACCGTCACCATACGAGTCTCGCAGTTAATCTCGGCCCTTCCAGTAGTCAACCAGTCTTTGCCAAGAATGACGTCGAGATAAACAAGAGAGGGATCGAAGACAAGATCAAGAGCCATCGTCCTGCCTCCCAGATCCACCAGGCAACCCTCACACATCAGAGTGGCATCAGAAAAATCTCCATGAACTGAAAGAACTCGCACTCCATCCATACGAATGGTCGGCAGTCCAAGATGCCTGACTATGGAATGCGATATCAAAGAAAGTGTGGATCCAGTATCCACCATCAAGAGAATAGGAATACCTCCGATGTGGGCAGTGACCTCAAAGGCCGAATGCTGAGAAGTCTCTGTCTCGGCTGCCTCAGCTGTCAAGGCATGCACCCGCGCCTACTGTGGCCGGTTCGGTCGTTGTGCCATGGGCCGTAGGGGCGGTTAAAACTGCGATATGGGAGGTCTGAAGGAAGGGTGCGCAGGAGCCAACCGTAAAGGCGGTGCTGATATAGCCTGTGAGAGTGTACGGTCGATCTTTTGCGGCGGTGAGAACCCACTGTCCCGCATCTGAGTGAAACAACTCTGTGCCAAATGGCCCGCTCTCCCACAATAAGTACATGATAAATCACGGCGTTGCATCGGGGGTACTGGCGCTGTAGCCCTAGGAGGAGGGTCAATGCGAGGCCTCTTGCCCGCAAAGGGCCTGTCCTGCAACTCTGGTCGTGGCCTAGGAGGAATAGGACCACGAGATCGCGTAAGTCGATCCACATCCTACTCTGCCCGCATGGACATGTGAATCAGCTCTACGTAGGAGGGAATGCTCACGCAACACATCTTCGATCGAATATCCGGTCATAAACCCTCAGAAAAGTGCCGCATGCGCATCTGCTCATCTGCCAGTATAGTCGGGACGTATCTGCCCAACTCAGTGAACCGATGCTCATACTCAGTCACAGTCATGCCTCCCTGTCTGAGGCGCAGAAACTTGTTCTCCCGATCATGCCTATATGTCTGGGGATAGTATTTCTCATAGAAGCGAAACTCGAACGCTGCCCAGGTCCAGATGTAATCAGCGGCAACGGTCCGCAACACACTGTCCCACCATAAGCTAGCCTCCCGCTCGAACAAGAATGTAGCCAACTCAACCTGTTCAGTCTCTGAGCAATGCAGCATCCATAGTATCTTCGACACACGGTCGAGCCAATACTCGGCCTCCTCGGGTCTATGAGAACCCATAAAAGTGGGAGGCCGTAAGCGCTGGAATCACTCTAGTAAGCCGCGTATGTCTACGGCATTCCCCGCAGGGTAAGCAGGTGGTGCAGGATGAGCCATGCCCTCATCCTTAGCATATGTATCGGCAGCCTCGGCTGGATGCGTAGGTAGTGCAGGTGGAGTCACACTCCCACCCTGGGCTAGAGCCCCCACTATAGTAGTCAGGAGCTGCTACTGTTGCCGCATCATGGCCATCATTTGCTCAAATCTATCTGGAGGTGGAGCAGCCTGTGGCATGTACTGCGTCGAAGAAGACTCACGGTACTGCTCTCTGACGGGCGGTGTAAAAGGCAATGGTCCAACTGCAGGACCAGTAGGAGGCTGAGACACACGTGCTGTCTCAGGAATCGGGCCCACAGCAGGGTCCGCATGAGCACCAGACTGAAGGGGAACCTGATCCATAGGCTCACCCAATGTAAGCCGAGCTGTGCTCCGTGTAGCCTTAGGCAGCATTCCCTATATTCAAAATAGGACGCAAACTTGTCAGTCTCAATAGCACAAACACACCGCAATCATTCACATAAAGAGCCAAGGGTATTCCATGCATTTCATTTAATCAAAATTGTCACAATACAAGGGATATCTCCTTATAAGCATCATGACAAGAAGTACATGGGAACTAAGACAGTTAAAGTTACAACAGCAACATAAGTAAACTACTAGCCTTAATAAGCTTACACAACATAAAGCAGGAAATGACTAACTACTACTAACAACATCTAAAATCTCATCGCTAGTCTGAGTCGGGTGACTGAGGAGGAGCACCCTTATCCTACAAGCAGCACAGGATCGGCTTCAAGGTGCAAGTCACCTTACCGAATTTTCTCTTAATAACGGCCTTGGTATCCTCGACCTCAGCCCGAAGTTCCTGAACTTCCCTTCGCAAGGCGACCTGGCTCTCCTCAATTTGGACAATGCAAGCATCACTAGTAGCCTGAGTAGAAGGAGGAGGGCTCTCATCAGTATCCTGAGCCTCCTCTTCTACCTCTTCCTGGACTTCTTCCTCTACTTCCGCCCCAGGTTCTCCTTCACTTGGATACTCTTCGTCATCAAAATCGCCCTCGCTATCCTCATCAAGATGAGTCTCACGGTACTGAGACCCGATCTTCATCTTAACCATGGTAGACTCATCAATGCAGTGAATCGGAACTGGCAACTCCGGCCCAAGTCTATAAGCAAACTCAAGCGCGATCTTGCATACAAGAAGGCCAAAAGGAAGCGACTCAGACGTTCTTCTTGATTTCACTATGAGGATAATATGTCGCAACACGAAAGTGGCCATACACACATTTTCTCCCTGGGCCACCTGATACAAGAAATCAACCATAAGGCGCGTACATTCAATGCGATTTGTTGACCTGGGATACACGTTGAACGTGCAAATGTGGTGCAGCAGGCATAAATTATCAGACATATGAGATGCCTTGAGGCTATTGTTAGGCTGCCATAGAACCAGACTACCGCATAGGAACCTGGTACGGCGATCTCGCTCATGCCTATTCCTCAAATTCTTTGCACTGGGATGAACATCACCTATCAACCGAACATCGATCGTAGCCATTCGGTCTCCACCAAAGGGAATCTTGAATTGGAATGGCTCCAATGTAAGATTCTGGATACGAGCGTAGAAGGCACGAACGGTGCTCACATTAACATGAGAACGGGCTTCAAAGAGCGGACCCCAATGTGCAGCTTCAATGTGCTCAAACAATAGGAATTCACCGAAGAGTCGCCCTTCCACGTCCACCTCAAACAACACCTTACAGTCAGTATATTCATCCTGAGGCATCTCTACTAATATCACTCGCCCAATTTGAGCATGGGGATCCAAATCCCGCTTTGTATGAAACTCTTGGGCTGTGCTTGGACTTGCGACAGCGCTTGAGCTAGCGGCGCCACCCCTCGGTCTTCTGGATTACGTAGGGCGACTAGGCCCAGCCTCATCCGCTACGGTCTTTCTCTTTCCCCTCAAATAGAGGATGGTGGAGAAAGAGAAAAAACCCAAAATGGCTTCAATAATAGCCATGAAAAGCGAGGAAATAGGGAGAAATGGCTGCCCAAATGGACAGAATGAAATCTAGGCGTTGTAGAGGGATGCTTCAAGCTCCCTAAGGCTGGATTTTTAAAAAGAAAAGAGAAGGAAAAAGGGGAATGGAGCTCCACCCAATTTCAGTAACAAATGGGGGTTGTAGGAGCTCCAACGGACGAGATTTGCAAGAGAAGGAGTTGTAAACTATAATAGAGTGATGGAATGGATTCGGTTTCAGCAAGAAATGGGTTTAAGAGGGATTTGGAGCATCGATCTGAGAAGGGGCAGCAAGAAAAATGTGAAATGAGCTTGGGAGGGGGCTGTTTGTGAAGGAGGTACCTCTTTTAAGGGTTTTTGATGGACGGACCACACATGGGAGGGATGCCCTACCCAAAAGAGACCATGCGCCCGAGTTTCAATGCAAATGGGGCCCACCCATCGGCGATGCATCGCCGGCCGATCATCAATCCAGCCGGTGGGACCACCTGGGTTGGGTCCCCCCTAGCCTAGGGACCTTAAATATGTATGAGCCCCACCTTAGTTCATTCTAGATTGGCCTAGGGAGGCCCAAACTTCCATTCGAGGCTTTCTAGGGCTAATCTATAAATCTGAATACATTTCCCTATCATGTAGCATATGATTTTGGGGTAAAAGGAGCTAATACATCCATCTAGCCTATTAGTTGCTAAAGATTGCAAATTTAGAATGGCCAAATGGCCATTTTTCATGAAATTTTACTATTCACTATAAATTTTTGTCAAAGTATGATTTTATATCATTTTCATATTAGGATCAATGTCTAACATGAAAATTCAAAGAAATAATTGAAGAATGGAATGGTGAGAGGAAGAATTTTGAAGAAATTAGGTGAAACGGGACTTTTAAGCCCTAGCGATTGAATGTAAGGGTTGTGGTTGCCCCACAGCCCAAGGGTTCACATTTGTAGGTTTAGAACCTTTCAAAGAATGTCTTAACCCACCTACTTACAACCTAGGGGCTACTTAGGTCACTTCACGCGACCCTATATGCGTTACGGACTCGATCATGCGATCGATACGAGTAAACTTCTCCTATTGGCGAAGCTGCGATCTTATAAGTGTTTCTAGACCTTTCTCGCACCAACCTAAGTCAAAGGAAGCGACAACGTACGACGCGTGACCATAACCCAGGCCCGGTATAATCTCATTCATGCTCTGATACCAACTTGTAACACCCTGAAAATCGAGGGTCGTGTATAAACCCAGCTCCCAAGTTTCAGACCGTTACTTATGCAACAAAAATGATTATGATTCAATGTTGTCTGAGTTAAAGCATTGACATGAATAAAAGTAAACCAAAACTGCAATTCATACTCCAGATTCAGTGATAAAAGCAAGCGAAAGACTAAAGGATATACATCACTATATGGAAAATAAAATAGATCTCAACTGTCTCCAAAGTATGAATACATCTCTAAGTCTCATATACATGTAAATAAACAGAAATCAAATATCAAAATAGTCCCACTAAGAAGTCCCGTCAATTCAGGCCACCTAAGCAAAGCCGTCGTGGTACTGCATATATGAGAACTCGTCCTGGTCCTCATCATAATCCGGCTCTGCCACCTGAATCGTTGCCTCACCTGCATCTAAGACACGGTCTGGTGGGTGTTGCAAACACCATCCCGTAATGTGGGAATGAGTAGCTAACTCAGTGGAATAATAGAGCAAAGATTAACATGTTCTCAAATCAATCATGCAATAATAGTAAAGCAGTAAATCAAACATTCTTAATATTGTTGTTAATGCAATATGACGTGACATGATGGATGCCCTCACCGACGATCTCCCTCATACGACACCATCTTACGCCCGCGACATGCTTTCATCCAACAGTGCTCCACATCTTCCACGCACATGCAATGTGATGGTGATATGATTACCGAGTTATTATTAATCCATTCGTACAGCAGGATTGGGAAACTAAGGTACTTCCCTTATATCAATCCCAACACAAATCCTGTCTAGGGTCGTTACTCCTAGTAATCTCATATGATGTATATTTTGCAGGTCGCTGCAAGGGCTGTCAGGGCTGTTGCTTGCACTCGTTGCACCACTCCCCCATCACCTTATAAATACAGGCCTACTTGTACTCTTGTCGCTGCGGAAGGGTCATCGCCTCCCGTAGACTCAGAATACGCTTGAGGTCACTACAAAGGGCTGCCAGGGCTGTTGCTCACACTCGTTGCACTGCTCCCCCATCACCTTATCAATGTAAGCCGACAGCAAGAATATAGTGTCCCATACCACCATAATCTGCTCACGAGTCTAGGTTGCTCACTGGTCACTACAGGGAGGTTTGTGGCCCCAGCGTAGGCCGACAGCTCGACCACGATGTCCCATACCACCATGCCCGGCTCATGAGTCTTTGTGGATCAAGGTACCATGGTTAATAGGGTTTACAATGGTAAGTTCAGTATCCTAGGTTCAAGCAGTTATGACTCATACAAGGTGAACATACAATGGCCAGTCAGGTTACTTAATGGGCTTGACTAGTACGAGCGCATCTCAAGTCGAACGACATGAAGTGCATAAGACACCTCGTGTGGCCTAACCACTGTCGCCAACTCCAAACACGACTCGCGTTCATCGACACGTCGTTTGTGGCAAAGATAAGCCAACCACGAATTTACTCGGCTGTCTACTGCCTGGACTAGGTATAGTCCCAAACAGTTATGAATCCACATCAGTAATCATATAAGAGTAATGGAAGTGAACTACAACAATGTGAGCATGTTAACACATGTTATAACATACAACTTAAGTAAATTATCCAACGCATGCATTTCATACATATAATGAAATCATGCATATAACTAACATGTAGGAAATCATTTACATCAGCATATTAATTGAGAATTCAATCTCAAACTAATTCATAACACCATTTAATTCAATACATACTAATATAAACATTTATACAAACACTTAGACTACACACTTAAGTCTATATATAGTATGTCGACTCAAAGTGCGCATTTGGGCGAATCTCTTCGCCAAACTAATTATGCACCATTCCTAATATCCTAATGCGACAAGAAACCATGTCAATCATATCAGCAAAATATGGATGAAAACAGTATTTCCTACAAATGACTAAAATGCCCTAAATCTCATATTTTTCGTCTACTTACGAAACAGGAAACGGACAGCATGTTGTACATGTCAAACGGCGTTGCCGTCGATAATCTACTATTAAATGACATTGAAAGCGTTGAAAACAGTCAATCAAAGCGTCTAAAATCCGCACCTTTTATCCTAGAAGTGTATTGATTCGAACGGAGCGTGTACGCTTCGTCTACGGCGAACCGGGAACCTAATACACAAGATCTATAAGCTACCATGCTAAGGAACTGAAGGAACCTTAAATCAGCAAGTGTTTGGGGTATTTTCTTACCTAGAAACGTGGCGAAATTGCCGGGAAAGTGATTGAGGCGCGTTGCTTAAGCACGTGCAACAAGTAGTGCAAGCAGTGGGAAATTCTCTCCCACTCTCTCTCACAATCTCTCACCTTTTCTCTCACACCAGCTAGAGTTCTTAGAAAATTCGGATGGGTGAGAGAAGTGAGGGTTTAAGCCCCTTTTATAACATAAAACATGCCTAAAACAGGCTTGGGAACAATGTTTACTTGATGCCTGACCAAATCGGGGCTGTTTCGGTCCAAAAAGACATTTCTGGTGGTCCCCTGGCCAAACGGGATCGGACTTAAGTTCATGCACGTCGGATGTCGTTCACATCCCATTTTCAGTCCAGTAGCGTTTGTAGATCGCACGTGACGGTGCAGTTTTAGTTCAGCGGTCATCGCACATAGATCAGGTCTGCAAGTCTCATGATATTAATAGAAATTTTTCCTGATCCGAGGCTGTAATTTGGCTAAATTTTGTCGGTCAGAATGCTTAATAATAACGCGTCAAGTCGTGTGCCAGATTTGAATTTTAAATTCCAAATCTAACCCTATTCTCACTCTCTTCACTCCAGGCTCAATGAAATAGCCTCTAAATGTCGGTTGGACTTGATTTTCAAAATGATTGTCAAGTCCAGCTGGGCGGTTGTAACGGTCTAAGATTATAGGTATCGGACTTTCGACGTGCGGTCTAGATCCAATACAAAGTTTCAAAGAGGTCTTGAGAACAAATCGGTTTAGAGTTTGATCCGAGGTTTTAGAGTATTATAGCGTCATTGGTTCTACTCGCTTTGGGTCTTGTAGAACGTATTTAAAGTGATCAGGGACTATTTCCCAGCTACTCTAGCGTTGTGCTAGCTAACTTACACTTATTTTCCAAAGGAATTAATCCTACGCGATTTCTGGTCGAGTTGGTACTCGAGTCCAAGTACGGATTTTTCCAGGGCATTACATGATCACTCACTCCCACGTTATAGGACGGTATTTGTAACACCTACTAGACTCTATCTTAGATGCAGGTGACGAGACGATTCAGGACGCGGAGCCGGACTACTACGAGGATCAGGATGAGTTCTCGTATATGCAGTTCTCCGACGGTTTTGTGTAGGTGGCCTAGATCGCGGGACATGCTAGTTGGACTATCACCTGACATTTATTTTTGCTTTATGACATATATATGAGACTCAGAGATGTATTCATACTTTGGAGACAGTTTGAGATTATTTTGTTCTCATACAGTGATATATATATCTTTCAGTCTTCCTCTTGCGTTTTATCACTGGTTCTGGAGTATGAATTGCAGTTTTGGTATAATCTTACTCATGTGAATGCTCTAACTCAGACAACATTGAATTATAATCATATTTGTTGCATAAGTAATGGTCTGGAACTCGGGAGTCTGGTTTCTACACGACTCCCGATTTTTAGGGTGTTACAAGTTGGTATCAGAGCATGATTTGGATTATACCAGGCCTGGGTTATGGTCACGCGACGTACGCTATCTCCCCTTTGACTTTGGTGGGTGCGAGAAAGACCTAGAAATACTCTTAGGGTCTCTATCTTGCCAATCGGCAAAGTTCACGCAAATCGAGCAGTTTGATCGAGTCCGTGTGCATCCATGGTCGCATGAAACGACCCCGGACCACTTCTAGATCATGTGTGGATGGGTCTAGACCTCTCTGGACTCAATCCCAGCCATCAAAAATTGCTAAATGAAAATATGCATCAGGTAGTGTCAGAAATGACTTGAAATGGATCGAAACGGGGTCATGGGCCTATCCAAGCCAATTTATAATGAACCAAGGGGGGAACCACACCTTTTTGGAGCACCTAGGGCAGGGGGGACCCAGCCCATATGGCCGGCATCACCAAAAATGAGTTTCACCGGTGAGGCCTTACCGACCGGTGGGCCCCACTTGGGCCGTGCGTCGGGCCGACGCCCTTAAATGGGTAGGGCACCCCTCCTACACCTGAGCCGACCCTTAAAGCATCCCCAAAGCCCTACCTCCTTCACAAACAGCCCTCCCAAGCTCTCCTTTCTTTAAGTTTTTGCTGCATCCCTCACAAATCCCATCTCCAAATCTCTCCCGTTCTTATTTTCGGTCACAACCAACGCTACCCCTTCACTCACAGCAATACAAGCCTCCTCCCCTCTCCATTTTCATCGTTTAGGGCTCTCCCAACCTCCATAAAAGGCTGAAAATCAGGTGAGCCTCCATCCCAACTTATTTTCTTCCTTTCCCTTTGAAAATCCAGTCTTTGGGAGCTTGATTCACCCCTCTACAGGGCTTAGATTCGTTTAAGCCCATTAGAACAGCCATTTCTTCCCATTTCCCCATTTTTCATGGCTTTTGTAGAGGCCATTTTAGCCCTTTTCTCTTTCTCCACCATCCTCTCTCTCATGGGAAAGAGGAAGACCGCCGTCGATGAAGCTGGGCCTAGTCACCCTTCACGTTCGAGGAGGTCAAGAGGTGGCGCCGCTAGCTCAAGCGCCGCCGCTAGTCCAAGTATTGGCAAAGAGCTACATACGAAGGGGGATTTAGATCCCCGTGCTCACATAGGGCGAGCACTGTTAGTAGACTTAGCTCATGGTGCTTATGCTGACCGCAAGGTTCTGTTTGAGGCGCACGTGGATGAGAGGCTCTTTGGTGAATTTCCGTTGTTTGAGCGCATTGAAGCTGCTAGGTGGGGTCCACTCTTTGAAGCACAGTCTCGATCGAATGTGAGCACTGTTCGTGCCTTCTATGCTCATATTCAGGATCCAACGTTGGAGCCATTGCAGTTCAGGATTCCCTTTAATAGAGACCGGGAAGCCACGATCGATGTACGACTGATAGCTCAACTTCTGAATGTGCCTCTTGGCGAAGTACATCCAAGCGCTAAGAACTTGAAGAGTGTTCGTGAGCAAAATTGCCACACCAGGTTCCTATGTAATGGTTTGGTTCTGTGGCAGCGTAACAAGAGCCTCTTAGCGTCCCATATGTCGGATGATTTTCGCCTGCTGCACCACATTTGCACGTTCAATGTGCATCCCAGGTCGACCAACCACAGTGAATGTATGCGTCTCATGGTTGATTTCCTGTATCAAGTGGGCCAGGGAGAGAATGTGTGCATGGCCACCTTTGTGTTGCGACAGATCGTCCTCATAGCGAAGTCGAGAAGAACGTCTGAGTCACTTCCTTTTGGCCAGCTCATATGCAAGATCCCGCTTGAGTTTGCTTACAGACTTGGGCCAGAGTTGCATGTGCCGATTCATTTTATTGATGAGGCTACCATGAACCAGATGAAGATCAGGCCTCGGCAGCGTGAGGCTCAGCTTGATGATGATAGTAAGGGCGAATATGATAGCGAAGAGGATGCTAGTGAAGAAGAAGCTGGGGCAGAAATAGAGGAAGAAGTCCAGGAAGAAGAAGAAGAGGAGGCTCGGGATACTGATGAGAGTCCTCCTACTGCGACTCGGGCTACTAGGGACGCTCACATAGCCCGACTTGAGGAGAGGCAGGTTGCCTTGCCACGGGAAGTCCAAGAACTTTAGGCCGAGGTGAAACAGGATCTTGAGGATACCAAGGCCGTCATGAAATGGAAATTTGGCAAGGTGACTCGCACTTTGAAGGCCATCCTGTGTTGCCTGCAGGATAAGGGTGCTCTTCCTCCATCCCCAGACTCGGACGAGTGATAGAGATCCAGCTGTTGTTGGTCGTAGTTAGTTATTTCCTGCTTTCTGTGTTTAAGCCTGAGAAGGCTAGTAGTTTGCTTATGTTGCAGTTATAGCTTTGACTGGCTTAGTTTCCCATGTGTTTCTTATCATGATGCATGTAAAGATATATCTCTTGTATTGTGACAATTTTGATTAAATGAAATGCATGGAATGTCTTTGGATCATTATGTGAATGATTGTGTGGTGGTGTATTTGTGTCATTGATATAACTGACAAGGTTGCGCCCTATTTTGAATATAGGGAATGCCGCATAAGGCTACTCGGAGCACGGCATGACTTACATTAGGAGAGCCTATGGATCGGGTTCCTCCCCAGATTGATGAGCATATAGACCCTGCTGTGGGCCTTATTCGTGAGACTGCACCTGAGTCTCAACCTTCTATAGGTCCTACAGCTGGACCACCGCCTTTCACACCGCCTGTCAGAGAGCAGTATCGTGCGTCTTCCTTGACGTAGTATGTGCCGCAGCATGCTCCACCTCCTGATGGGTTTGAGCAGTTGATGGCCATGATGCATTAGCAGCACCAGCAGTTTTTTACCACGATAGCAGGGGCCTTAGCCCAGGGTGGGAGTGCGACTCCACCTGCACCACTTGTGCATCCAGCTGAGGATGCTGGTACTTCGACTCAGGATGAGGACATGGCTCATCCTGCACCTTCTTCTTACCCTACGGGGCATACTGTTGATACACGGGGCCTACTTGAGCGATTCCAGCGCTTGCGGTCTCCTACTTTTAAGGGTTCTCACCGACCCGAGGAGGCCGAGTATTGGCTCGACCGTGTGTCGAAGATTCTGAGGATGCTGCACTGCTCGGAGTCTGAGCAGGTTGAGTTGGCTACGTTCATGTTCGAGCGAGAGGCCAGCTTGTGGTGGGATAGTGTGTTGTGGACAGTTGCTGTTGATTTCGTCTGGACTTGGGCAGCATTCGAGTTCCGTTTTCACAAGAAATACTATCCCCAGACTTACATGCACGAGAGGAAGAATGAGTTTTTATGCCTCAGGCAGGGAGGCATGATCGTTACAGAGTATGAGCATCGGTTTACAGAGTTGGGCAGATACGTCCCGACGATACTCGCTGATGAGCAGATGCGCATACGACAATTTTCTGAGGGCTTGCGACCGGACATTCAGTCGAAGACGTATTGTGTCAGCATACCTTCCTATGCAGAGCTGATATACATGTCTATGAGGGCAGAACAGGGTGTTGATCTACTTGCGTGATCTCGTGGCCTTATGGTGGCTAGGCCACGACCAGATATGCAGGACAGGCCATTTGTTGGCAAGAGGCCTCGCATCGACCCTCCTCCTATGGCTAAAGCGCCAGTACTTCCGATGAGGTGCCCCGATGTGTTGTGTACTTATTGTGGGAGATCGGATCACACTATAGGGAGCTGTTTCGCTCGAATGAGAGACAGCGGGTTTTCGCCGCCGCAGAAGATCAACCGTCCATGCCCACAGGCTTTATCTACTCCACCCCTACGGTCGGCTCCTGCGCACCCTTCCTTCAGACCTCCCGTACCTCCATTCTGGCCGCCTCAACGGCCCATGGTACCGCGGCCGAACCATCCACAGCAGGCACGGGTACATGCTTTAACAGCACAGGCAGCTGAGACAGAGACTACTCAACCCTTGGCCTTCGAGGTCATGACCCACATTGGAGGTACTCCCATATTTGTGATGGTGGATACTGGATCCACGATTTCTTCGATATCGCATTCCATATTCAGGGGTCTTGGGCTACCGACTATTCGGATGGATGGGGTGTGAGTTCTTATGGCTCATGGGACTTTTTCTGATGCCACCATGATGTGTGAGGGTTGTTTGGTGGATCTGGGGAGCAGGATGATAGCTATTGATCTTGTCGTCGACCCCTCTCTTGTTTATCTCGACGCCATTCTTGGCATGGAAGACTGTTGTTGTACCCAAACTCCGCATATGCAAGACAATCATCCCAACTGTCCTTGAAGTCCAATGCGCAAGCTCGCAACATGTCTTCCAAGATCTGGTTCACCCGCTCTGTCTGTCCGTCTGTCTGTAGGTAGAAGGCAGTACTGAACTTTAACTTCACACCCATAGCCTCCTGAATGCGAGTCCAGAAGATAGAAGTGAACCGCGTGTCTCTGTCCGACACGATCTCCAATGGAACTCCATGCAGACGCACAATCTCTCTGATGTACAATCTAGCCAGCTCGTCTGTAAAGTTTGTAACTCTGATCGGTAGGAAGTGCGCCGACTTCGTCAATCGGTCGACGATCACCCAAATGGAATCATGTCCCTTCCTCGTCTTCGGCAACCCAGAAATGAAGTCCATGGAAATGAAATCCCACTTCCACTCTGCAATCGGCATAGGCTGCAAAAGTCCAGGTGGTCGGCGATGCTCTGCCTTCACCTGTTGACAAGTGAGACAACGGGACACGAACTCAGCTATGTGGGTCTTCATACCTTTCCACCAAACGTCCTCTTCACATCACGATACATCTTTGTGCTGCCTGGATGCATCGCGAGTCTAGTAGAATGCGCAGCCCCGAGAATTTCTCGTCTCAAGTCAGGGACATCTGGGACGCATAGGCGGCCCCAGTAACGTAAGCCCCCATCCATACCAACTCGCCAGTTGGCATCAGCATCATCACTGGCCTGCTCTCGAAGCTCAGTAAGATGCGCATCGTCCCTCTGCGCCTCGATGACTCGGTCATCGATCTGAGATCGCACCTGTACATGTGCAATGAACTCAAACGGCTCCTCTACCGTGAGTTTCTGCTCAAAGTCTCGCAAAAACTCAACCATATCCCACTCGGCAACCATCAGCGGAGCCGCAAACTCTATCGCCTTCTTGCGGCTCAACGCGTCAGCCACAAGGTTCGCCTTCCCAGGATGGTAAGAGACTTCAAACTTGAAGTCCTTCAACGTCTCCATCCATCGCCGCTGCCTCATATTCAAGTCTCGCTGCGTGAATATGTACTTGAGGCTCTTGTGGTCGCAAAAGAGCTCGAACTCCTCTCCGTAGAGGTAATGTCTCCAGAGTCTCAGTGCGAATATAACGGCTGCCAACTCTAGGTCGTGTGTAGGGTAATTCTCCTCGTGCTTCCTTAATTGTCTCGAGGCATACGAAATTACCCTGTCCCTCTGCATAAGGACACAACCCAAACCAACGCTAGATGCGTCAGTGTATATGGTGTATCTAACCCCTTTCTCTGACAATACTAGCACAGGGGCGGACGTAAGTCTGTCCTTCAGCTCCTGAAAAGCTGATTCCGCCTTGTCATTCCAGGCGAACTTCACGTCCTTCCGTGTCAACTGAGATAAGGGTCGTGCAATCTTCGAGAAGTCCTGAATGAAGCACCGATAGTTGCCAGCGAGACCCAAGAAGCTCCTCACCTCAATGACAGAACCGGGCTGCTCCATAAACACAGCTGGTGCGTTCGTGAGACCGAACGACATCACGAGGAACTCGTAGTGGCCAAAACTGGTCCTGAATGCTGTCTTCTGCACGTCCTCATCCCTGACGCGCAACTGATGATAACCTGACTGAAGATCAATCTTCGAGAAGTACTGCGCTCCTCTCAGCTGACCGAATAAGTCATCGATCCTGGGCAAAGGGTACTTGTTCTTCACCGTGAGCTGGTTCAGCCTGCGATAATCAATACACAATCGCATCGAACCATCCTTCTTCCTCACGAACAAGACCGGTGCTCCCCAAGGAGACACGCTAGGCCGTATAAGGCCAAGCTCTAGCAGACCATCAATCTGCGTCCTCAACTCCTCCATCTCACATGGTGCCATGCGATACGTCGGCAGTGAGATGGGTGTAGAACCAGGAACCAGATCGATAGTGAAATCGATCTCACGTCAGGGGCAAACCAAGAGTCTTCCTGAACAGATCCCCGAACTCGGAAACGACTGGCGTATGCTCAAGTACCTGGGCCCCAGCGTCGCGCAATAAAGTGGCGTAGCTAAGTATGCGGAAAGGAAGATTTACCCGCACTGAAAACGTGAAAGGCGTGCCCTCAGGCTCGTACACCGTCACCATACGAGCCTCGCAGTCAATCTCGGCTCTCGCTGCAGTCAACCAGTCCATGCCAAGAATGATGTCGAGATAAACGAGCGAGAGATCGACAACAAGATCAAGAGTCATCGTCCCGCCTCCCAGATCAACTAAACAACCCTCACACATCTGGGTGACATCCGAATAATCCCCATGAGCTGCAAAGACTCGCACGCTATCCATAGTGATAGTCTGTAACCCAAGACGCCTGACTACGACACGCGATATCAAAGAAACCGTGGAACCAGTGTCCACCATCACAAGAACGGGAGTACCTCCAATATGGACCGTGACCTCAAAGGCTGAATGCTGGAAAGTCGGCGTCGCAGCTGCCTCAGCTGTCAATGCATGAACCCGAGCCTGCTGTGGCCGGTTCGGCCGCTGTGTCAAGGGCCGTGGAGGCTGTCTGATCTGCGATACCGGAGGTCTGAATGTAGGGTGCGCAGGAGCTGACCGTATAGGCGGTACTGATATCGCCTGTGGATGCACACGGTCAATCTTCTGCGGCGGCGAGAACCCACTGTCCCGCATCCTAGAAAAGCAGCTCTTCGCCAAGTGGCTTGACCTCCCACAGTATGTACATGTCAAATCAGGGCGCCGAAACGGTGGTACAGGCGTCATAGTCCTAGTAGGAGGATCAATGGAGGCCTCTTGCCCGCGAGGGGCCTGTCCTGCATGTCTGGTCATGGCCTAGAAGCAACGGGGCCACGAGATCACGCAAGTCGATCCACGTCCTGCTCTGCCCGCATGGACATGTGAATCAACTCCGCATATGAAGGAATGGTCACACAGCACATCTTCGACCGAATGTCCGGTCGCAAACCCTCCAGAAAGCGCCGTATGTGCATCTGCTCATCAGCCAAAATCGTCGGGACGTATCTGCCCAACTCCATGAACCGATGCTCATACTCTGTAACTGTCATAGATGCCTGTCTGAGACGGAGAAACTCATTCTCCCTGTCGTGCCTGTAAGTCTGGGGATAATACTTCTCATGGAAGCGGAACTCAAATGCTGCCCACGTCCATACAAAGTCGGCGGCAACGGTCCGCAGTATGCTATCCCACCACAGGCTGGCCTCTCTCTCAAACAGGAATGTAACCAGCTCTACCTGCTCGGCCTCAGTGCAATGAAGCATCCGCAAAATCTTCGACACACGGTCGAGCCAGTACTCAGCCTCCTCGGGTCTGTGAGAACCCGTGAAAGTGGGAGGCCGCAAGCGCTGAAATCGCTCCAATAGGCCCCGTGTATCGGCGGGATTCCCCGCAGGTAAGCAGGCGGCGCAGGATGAGCCATGTCCTCATCCAGGGCGTATGTATAGGCATCCTCAACTGGATGCGCAGGTGGTGCAGGTAGTGTAGATGGAGCCGCACCCCCACCCTGGGCTAATGTCCCCACGATGGTAGTCAGAAGCTACTGCTGCTGCAGCATCATAGCCATCATCTGCTCAAATCTGTCAGGAGGTGGAGCAGGCTGTGGCGGATGCTGTGTGGAAGTAGATGCGCGATATGGCTCTCTGACTGATGGCGTAAATGGCGGTGGTCCATCTGTAGGACTAGCGGCAGGCTGAGACGATCGAACCGCCTCAGGAATCGGGCCCAAAGCAGGGTCCGTATGGGTGCCAGACTGAGAGGGAGTGATCCATATGCTCGGTCAGTGCAAGACAAGCCGTGCTCCGTGTAGTCTTAGGCGGCATTCCCTATATTCAAAATAGGGCGCAACCTTGTCAGTCTCAATTGCACAAATACACCACAATCATTCACACAAGGAGTCGAAGGCATTCCATGCATTTCAATTAATCAAAATTATCACAATACAAGGGATATATCCTTACAAGCATCACGACAAGAAATACATGGGAACTAAGATAGTTAAAATTGTAACAGCCACACAAGTAAAGCACTAGCCCTAACAGGCTTACACTCATAAAGCAGGAAATGACTAACTACTGATAATAACATCAAAGATCGCATCGCTAGTCGGAGTCTGGGGACGGAGGAGGAGCACCCTTATCCTGCAAGCAACACAGGATCGCCTTCAAAGTGCGAGTCACCTTGCCGAGTTTCTTCTTTGTAACGGCCTTGGCATCCGCGACTTCTGCGCGAAGTTCTTGGACTTCCCTTCGCAAAGCGGTCTGACTCTCCTCCATCTGAGCAATGCGATCGTCGATAGTAGCCTGCGTAGAAGGAGGAGGGCTCTCATCTGTATCCTGAGCCTCCTCTTCTGCCTCTTCCTGAGCTTCTTCCTGAACCTCTGCTCTAGGTTCTTCTTCACTTTGATCTTCCTCATCATCAAAGTTATCCTCACTATCCTTTTCAAGTTGATTTTCACGGTATTGTGACCCAATCTTCATCTTGACCATTGTCGACTCATCAATACTATGAATCGAAACTGGCATTTTCGGCCCAAGTCTGTAAGCAAACTCGAGGGCGATTTTACAAACCAGTCGGCCAAAAGGAAGTGATTCGGATGTCCTTCTTGACCTAGCTATGAGGATTATTTGTCGTAAGATGAAAGTAGCCATGCATACGTTCTCTCCCTGGGCCACCATATACAGGAAATCAACCATAAGGCGTGTACATTCAATGCGATTCGTCGACCTGGGATAAACATTGAACGTGCAGATATGGTGCAGCAGGTGCAAATCCTCAGACATATACGTCGCCTTGGGGCTATTATTAGGCTGCCATTGAACCAACTTACCGCACAGGAACCTGGTGCGGTGATCTCGTTCACGTCTAGTCCTCAGATTCTTCTCACTAGGATGCACATCACCAAGAGGCACGTTGAGAAGTCGCGCAATCAACCGAACATCGATCGTAGTCATCCGATCTCTACCAAAAGGGATTTTGAACTACAAAGGCTCCAAGGTAGGATTCTGGATACTAGCGTAGAAGGCACGAACGGTGCTCACATTAGCACGAGCGCGAGCTTCAAAGATCGGACCCCAATGTGCAGCTTCAATGCATTCGAACAACAGATATTTGCCGAATAGTCGTCCATCTACGTCCGCCTCAAATAACACTTTGCGATCAGTGTATTGGCCATGAGGCATCTCCGATAGAATTGCTCGCCCAAGGTGTGCATGGGGATCCAAATCCCGCTTTGTACGGCACTCCAGGACTGCAGCTGGACCTGCGGCGGCGCTTGAACTTGCGTCACCACCCCGCGGTCTTCTCGATTGAGCAGGGCGGCTTGGCCCAGCCTCGTCTCTTGCGGTTTTCCTCTTACCCATCAAAGATATGATGGATGAGAGTGATAAAAGGCCTAAAATGGCTTCCACGAAAGACATGGAAAATGGTGAAAATGTGGAGAAGTGGCTGTCCAATCTGGAAAAAGGAAATATAGGCGTCGTAGAGGGATGCTTCAAGCTTCCCAAGAGTATATTTTCAGGGAGAAATGAAAATAAAAAAGTGGAATGGAGCACCTCACGATTTCAGCTCGATTTGGAGGTTTTTGGAGCTCCAAATGGTGAAATCTTCAAGAGGAACGGCTGCCAACTCCCAAGAAGTGATGGATGATGGTCAGTTTTGGCCAAGGAGGGATCTAGGAGTGATTTGGGACCACAAACTTTGGGGGTGGTTGCTGAAAAATGAAAATAGGGCTAAGGGGAGGGCTGTTTGTGAAGGAGATGCACATTTTAGGGGTTTTCGTGGGACGGGAGCTATATGGGGAGGGTATGCACCTCATTTAAGGGCGTGCGCCCAAAAATCAGAACCAACGGGCCCCACCGGTCGGCGATGCATCGCCGGACCGGCGATGGCATCGCCGGCCAACTTCTCAGTTGGTTGGTGGGACCACATGGGTCTGGTCCCCCATGGTCCAAGGACCCCAAAAATATGTGGTCCACCCCCTAGTTCATTGTATTTTGACCTATATGAGCCCAAAAATGTGTTCAGAGCTTTCCGGGACCACTCCGCAATTCTGAATACCAAACCCTATGATGCAGCATATGAATTTGGGGTAGAAGGAGCTAGTACATCCATCTAGTTCCTTATTTACTAAGGAAAGTGAAATTAGAATGGCCTTATGGTCATTTTTTATGAAATTTTACTATTCACTGTACAATTTTGTGAAAGTACTAATTTGTTTATTTTCACATTAGGTTTGATGCCTAACATGAAATGAATAAGAAGGAAATGAAGATCAGAGTGTTTAGAGGAAGAATTTTGAAGATTTTTGGTGAAACGGGGTTTTTAAGCCCTGGCGATTGATTACAGGAGTCGTGGTCATCCCACGGCCCAAGAATTTACCTTTATGGGTTTAAAATCATCCATAGGACGTCTCAACCCGACTTCCTACAGCTTAGAAGCTATTCGGGTTGCTTTACGCGACCCGAGATGCGTTACATACTCGATCGTGCGATCGATTCTAACAGACTTCGCCTATTGGCGAATCTGCGGTCCTAGAAATGTTTCTAGACCCTCCTCGCAGCCACCTAAGTCAAGGGAAGCGACAGCGTACGTCGCGAGACCATAACCCAGGCCCAGTATACTCTTATTCATGCTCTGATACCAACTTGTAACACCCTGAAAATCGGGGGTCGTGTACAAACTCAACTCCCGAGTTCCAGACCGTCACTTATGTAACAAAAATGATTATGATTCAATGTTGTCTGATTTAAAGCATTCACATGAGTAAAAGTATACCAAAACTGCAATTTATACTTCAGATCCAGTGATAAAAGCAAGTGGAAGACTAAACAATATATATATCACTGTATGGAAAAACAAAGTAAATCTCATCTGTCTCCAAAGTATGACTACATCTCTGAGTCTCATATACATATACATGAACAAAAATGTAATGTTCAAAATAGTCCCACTGAAGTCCCATCGATCCGGGTCGCCTACGGGAAGCCATCGTGATACTACATGTACGAGAACTCGTCCTGGTCCTCGTCGATGTCTGGCTCCACCTCCTGGATCTCAGCTTCACCTGCATCTACAACAGGGTCTGGTGGGTGTTGCAAACACCATCCCGTAATGTGGGAGTGAGTGATCAACTCAGTGGAATCATGGAGCAAGGATTAGCATGTTCACAATTCAATCATGTGATAATAGTAAAGCAGTAAATCAGACAGTCCTAATACTGTTGTTAATGTAAGATGACATGACGTGATGTATGCCCTCATCGACGATCTCCCTCATACGGCAACATCTTACGACCGCGGCATGCCACACTCCCTAGAGTGCTCCACACCTTCCAAGCACATGCAATGCTATGGTGATATGATTTCCAAGTTGTTATTAGTCCATTCAAACAGCAGAATTGGGAAACTAAGGTACTTCCCTTGTATCAATCCCAACACAGATCCTGTCTAGGGTCGTCACTCCTAGTAATCTCATACGATGTATATTTCGTAGGTCACTGCAAGGGCTGCCAGGGCTGTTGCTCGCACTCGTTGCACCGCTCCCCCATCACCTTATCAATACAGGCCTACTGTACTCTACTGCAACGGAAGGGTCGTCGCCTCCCATGGACTCAGAATATGCTCGCGGTCACTACAAAGGACTCGTCGCCTGATCAGTGTAGGCCGACAGCTAGAATATAGTGTCCCATACCACCATAATCTGCTCACGAGTCTAGGTGCTCACTGGTCACTACGGGGAGGTTTGTGGCCCCAGCGTAGGCCGACAGCTCGACCACGGTGTCCCATACCACCATGCCTGGCTCATGAGTCTTCGTGGATCGAGGTACCATGGTTAACAGGGTTTTCAATGGTAAGTTCAGTACCCTAGGTTCAAGCAGTTATGACTCATATAAGGTGAACATACATCGACCAGTCGGGTTGCTTGACGGGCTCGACTAATGCGATCGCATCTCAAGTCGAACGACATGAAGTGCGTAAAACACTTCATGTGGCCTAACCACTGCCGCCAACTCCAAACACAAATCACGTTCATCGACGCGTCGTTCGTGGCTATGACCAGTCAGCCACGAATTCGCTCGGTTACCGACTGCTTGGACTAAGTCTAGTCCCAAACATTTATGGAATCACATCAGCAGTTTATGTAAGAGTATTGGAATTGAAATACAATCATGTGAGCATGTTAACACATGTTATAACATTCAAATTAAGAAAATCTTCAAGCACATATATTCCATGCCTGTAATGAAATCATGCATTTAGTCAACATGTAGAAAATCATTTAGGTCAGCATATTAATTGAGAAATCAATCTCAAACTATCACATAACATCATTTAATTCAATACATACTAATACAAGCATTTATACAAACACATTCACTACACACTTAAGTCTACATATAGTATGTCGACCCAAAGTGCGCAACTAGGCGAATCTCTTCGCCAAACTAATTATGCACGCATTCCTAACTTCCTAATGTGACAACAAACCATGTCAATCACGTCAGCAAAATATGAACGTAACCTATACTTCCTACAAATGACTAAAATGCCCTAAATCTCATGTTCTTCGTTAATTTACGAAACAGGAAACGGAGAGCATGTTGTACATGTCAAACGGCGATGCCGTCGATAATCTACTATTAAACGACATTGAAAGCGTTGTAAACCGTCAATCAAAGCGTCTAAAATCCTCACCTAGTCTCGTACGAATGCATGATTTTGAACGGAGCGTGTACGCTTCGTCTATGGCAGTAGGGGGACCTGATTTATGAAGTACGTTAGCTAACATGCTATGAATCTAGGTTAACCCTACATCAGCAAGTTCTAGGGTTGTTTTATACCTGAAAGAACGGAGAAATCACCAGCCAGATGATTGACAAGAGTTGCTGAAGCACTAGCAGTCGGTGGCTCGGAGACGGGAAAAATCCCTTCCACTCTCTCTCTCAAACTCTCTCTCCTTTTCTCTCTCCCAAAGCTAGGGTTTGCAATTTTCGGATGGGAGAGAGGAATGAGGGTTTCAACCCCTTTTATAAGCTTAAAATTACCGGAAACAGGCTCCGGAACGAAGTTTACTTGGTGCCTATCCATTTCGGGGCTGTTTCGGTCCAAAAGTTGCTTTCTAGTGGTCCCCTGGTCGATTGCGATCGGACTTAAGCTCATGCGTAACAGATATAGCACGTATTAAGTTTTCAGTCTGGCAGGGTTCGCAGATCGCATGTGGCGGACCAATTTCAGTTCAGCGGTCACCGCACGTAGATCAGGGCTGAAAGTCTCATGATAATAAATAGAAATTTTTCCTGATCCGAGGGTGTAATCTGGATGAATTCTGACGGTCAGAACGCTTAATACTGACGTGTCAGGTCGTGTGCCAGATTTGAATTTGAAATTCCAATTCTGTCCCTCTTCCGTCCGGGTTCAACGAAATAGTCTGTGATTATCGGTTTGACTTAATTTTTGAAATGATTGTCAAGTCCAGCTAGGCGGTTCTAACGGTCTAAGATAGGAGGTATCGGACTTTCGACGCGCGGTCTAAACCCAATACAAGAATTCAAAGTGGTCCAGAGAACAAACCCGCTTAGAGTTTGATCCGAGGTTATAGAGTATTATAGAGTCATTTGTTCTACTCAATTTGGGTCTTGTAGAACGTATTTAAAGTGATCAGGGACTATTTCCCAGCTACTCTAGCGTTGCGCTAGCGAACTTACGCTTAATTTCTATGGAAATTAATTCTACGCGATTTCGGGTCGAGTTGGTACTCGAGCCCAAGTACGGATTTTTCACGGGCGTTACAAAATGTAAAAGTAATAACAAATGTATGTGTAATGTATTGTCCCTAAATTGGGTGTACCTATGGTTTCTAATGCCATGGTTGGAATGTATGCAATTAACAGTAAATCCCAGGATTTTCTTTCAAATTATACTTGGAATTCTATCATCATGGGATTTGAAAATCCCATCTCATACTCTCCAACACAAGGCCCATTTTCTAAAGCCTATAAAATTAATTTTTTATCCCAACCCACCCTCCTACCAAACATGTCGTTTTCAAATCCCGAGGTGGGATTAGCAACGCTAGCTATTGAATACACCTTAATGCCAATAGCCAAACAGGCCCTTAGAGTTTTGGACCTAGAGTTGGTATTCCTAGATTTAGAAAGATCTGACAGTATAAGGGATCCGATAAAGTGATAACATGAACCCTATGACCTCCTTAGCTAGTATGGACATATGTGAATTTATGCTCCTAAGATAAGACTAGGCTACTAGTTATACTAAGGAAAGTAAAAGAATGAATATGCTAAGATAATTGAATAATGAACTTAGTTAGTCGGCTTGATTACGTTGAAGTGAGACCTCATTCTTTCATTGAATCCCCATAATACTTATAGGCTTCGTTAATGACTCTTAGGAAGGTTGTTTGATTAGAAACTATTCACGCTTGGAGAGAACTTATAAATCCCTTAGAATTAATGTTAGGTCAAACCAACACACCCCTTAGAATTACCTTCCCAAGGACTTATTGCAATCAGGAATGCGGAGTAAAGGAACTGTATATAACCAATGTATTTGCAGTTTGAACTGAATTCTTAATCCTGGTAGTTACCAATAAATCTAATGCTATGATCAAGAAGAAGATCGGCATCGACTAGGATTAAGAACTGATACGATAAATTTTCTGTCAGAGTCTAGACAGAAAGTCTATGTATCCGGTTCAGACCTACTACACAACTTTCCTTCCGTGCTGGCCCGACTACCTATAACCAAAAGTTATTGCTTTACCCTTGGAAAATGTTAAGGACACACAGCCAGTAGAGTAGTCAGTAGAGGATTAGATATCTCGCCACCAACTCACACCTGCCCTAGAAATCGACGGCTCATTTCTATAATCATAGGTACCAATGTTATAGAACTCATTATTAACAAAGGAAGACTAATGTAGTGAGAGGTTGTTTCTCATTTCATGTCAAGGATAAGTCCTAAATTACACCTCGTTCCGACATACGGATCCAGACATAGAATCTTGAGCTTTAAGAGTAGAAATAATTTTTAAGGGGAGTAGAACCTTATGAGCCCAATCTAGTAAGGTCCGCTAATACAACAGTTGAGTTAGAACTACGCAGCGGAAGCGTGGTTGGCCCTTTCCTCACTGGCCCAGGATCGAAGAAAGTGATTCAAGTTATACGTAAGGTTAGGTCATTATATGGGATTTGAAGCTTCCTTAGAATGTCAATAGTGAAGTATTTATAAGGAAACAATAGGGCTTTAGTGTTGAACCTATTCACATTAAATCATAAGTCTAACAGTGGAAGTGAGCGAAGGTTAGTATATTTATAAACCTACTCGTTAAATACGAACATAATAGAAGCCTTGGCAAACTCTATACGATTAGAAATCCTTTTAGGATGATCTATTAGGGTGCATATTAACCCCTACCTTGGACATAGATTTAGACAAGGACTCTCCTAGATAGGATGATCTATTAAAGCTCAACCTTATAAATAGGAATTTTGAACCTTTCAGTGATGGGCATTCCCTAAGCTTTTAAAGTGATCGGACTACAGAGGTACTGAAATGTACAAATGCGAAACACTCGCGGCTTGACCTAATTCTTAATCCTGGCTGCTTGACCAAGCAGAAGACCAGGATCTACCAGGATTAGGAAGGGATACAACGTTGTCTACCTTGGCCAGGTGGACATTCGATGTATCGGGATCAAGCCCATTACAACCGTCTCTCTGTATTGGTCAACCACTGAAAATATATATCTTACTCTAAGTGGATGGAAATTGTCGTCAAGACGTCAAATAGGTAAAGAAATAAATTGTAGCAAACCGTTAGGGTGTAAGGAATGCATAAAGAAGTAAGTTTTAAGGGGGGTAGACCAAAAGGAACCAGACTTATATAGATCGTATACACCCTACCACGTATAGAAACATGAAATCAATAAAACTTAGGTAAAGAAAATGATAAATCTTTCCTCATTACCCTTAGCCAATTTCGGGGATGAAATTTTATTTTAAGGGGGGTAAATTGTAACACCCCGGATTTTTGCCTACCTGAAATTAGACGTCCTTAGGCAATGGGTTAACCATAACACCTTGGTAACCTCTCAGAACCCAATTCCAAAGCCAAGAAATCATTTAGAACCAAATTCTTTAGAAATTTAACGTGAATGAGCCAGCACTACACTAGACTTCCTGCAAAATTAGTACCAACCACTTTAAATACGATTTGTAAGACCCAAAACCTATAGAATTGTTAACGCTACCTTACCCTAAAACCTAGGATCAAACTCTAAACCTGTTTATTCTCAGGAACCCTTTGAAACTTTATATTGGATCTAGACCGCGCGTCAAAAGTTTGATAGCGATAATCTTAGACAATTACGATCGCCTAGTTGTACTTGACAATCGTTTCGAAAATCAAGCCCAACTGATGTTCTGAGGCTATTTCATTGAGCCTGGAGTAAGGAGTGTGAGAAAGAGTGAAATTCTTTATAAATTAAATGTGATTTAAATAAATCTGGCACATTTCTCTTACGGGTTAAGTATAAGCATTCAGACCGTCGAAATCTGACCCAAATACACCCTCGGATCAGGGAACATTTCTCACTCAGGTCAGTATACTTGGAATCCTCGATCGAATCTCAGTGACCGCTGAACTGAAACTGGTCCGCCACATGCGATATGGGAACCCTATCAAAATGAAAACTTAATGTGATCCAGATCCAATATCCATGAGCTTAAGTCTAACCGCATTTGGTCAGGGGACCTCCAGAAATGCTCTTTTAGATCGAAAAAGACCCGATTTGGCTATAACCCAAGTATACCTTGACTTAAAATCTGTTTTGGTCATGTTTGGGCTTATAAAAGGGGCTTAAACCCTTAGCTTTCTAACCCATACGAATTTGGAAAAAACCCTAGGAGAGAGAAGAGAGAAAAGAGAGAGAAGTGAGGGAGAAGTTAGGAATTTCTCCAGGGATTCTTCCCTGCTACTCCACGTACTAAATCCATCCACCTGCATCGCTATTCTAGCAATTTCGGCTTCGTTCAAGGTAAGAAAACCCTAACCTTAGCCTATTTTAGGAATTCTATCGACGCAAGTAGCGAAGTAGCTGACTTATCTTGTGAATTAGGTCGCCATATCGTCGTTGACGACGACGTAGAGTTCCTATTCAATTCGTTATGCTTCTACGGCGTAAGGTGCGGATTTTAGATGCTTAGATTACCCGTTTTCAAAACTTTCAATGCCGTTTAATGGTAGATTGTTGACAAGAATGCTGTTTGACATGTACAACATGCTGTCTATTTTTCATTTCGAATACGTACGAAGAATATGAGATTTAGGATATTTTAGGTATTTGTAGGAAATACTGTATACGTACGTATTTTGTCGATATGATTGCCATAAGTATTTATCGTGTACTTATACTAGTTATACGTGTATGATCAGTTTGGCGAAGAGATTCGCCCTAATGCACATATTGGCCGACGTATGCTATGTAGACTAATGTGTGTAGACTAAGTGTTTGTTGAAATGCCTAAATCAATATGATTTATGCCTGCCATATGTATTGAATGTAAGAACATGATTGTTGTGTATTAGACATCTCCTTGATATAAGGATTTGTCATATTATATCTTGAAATTAACACACGTCAAGTACATTGGAGTTGTGTAGTCTAAGTGTTTGTATAAATGTATGTATTAGTAAGTATTGAGTAAATGGTGTTGTAGATTAGCGTTGAGATTGGATTCTCAACTAATTTATTGATGAACATGAATTCCTCCATGTTTGTTGTATTGAATTGATTACCTTATGTGTGAAATACTTGTGTATGGTTAACTGCTTTTGATGTATGTTATAACATGCTAATAACATGTTGAAATTACTTGTATTTCAATTCTGTCTCTCTCATATGATTATTGATTTAGATTACAAGTGTTTGGGGTTATACTCTAGTCCAGAAAGTCGGTAACAGATTAGGATTCGTTGTTGGATTCTATTCACCACGAAGGATGTGTATGACGAACCCGAGTCGTACTAGAGTCGTCGGCAGTGGTTAGGCCACACGAAGTTCTTGTGCACTTCATGACGATCGATTCAACGTGCGCTCGTGCTAGTCGGACTCATCAAGTAACCCGACTGACCATTGTATGTTCACCTTGTATTTGTCATAACTGCTTGAACCTAGGGTACTGAACTTACCAGTGATAACCCTGATAACCGTGGTACCTTGATCCACTAAGACTCATGAGCTGGGCATGGTGGTATGGGACACTGTGGTCGAGCTATCGGCTTACGCTGGGGCCACAAACCTCCCCGTAGTGACCAGTGAGCAACCCAGACTCGTGAGCAGACTATGGTGGTATGGGACACTATATTCTTGCTGTCGGCCTACATTGATAAGGTGATGGGGGAGCGGTGCAACGTGTGCGAGCAACAGCCCTGACAGCCCTTTGTAGTGACCTCGAGCATACTCTGAGTCTACGTGAGGTGACGACCATTCCGTAGCAACAAGAGTACAATTAGGCCTGTATTGATAAGGTGATGGGGGAGCAGAGCAACGAGTGTGTGCAACAGCCATGACAGCCCTTGTAGCGACCTAGAAATATATCATCGTATGAGACTACTAGGAGTGACGACCCTAGACAGGATTCTTGTCGGGAATGATATAAGGGAAGTACCCTAGTTTCCCAATCCTGCTGTATAAAAAGGACTAAAATAACTCGATAATCATATTCATATCGCACTGCATGTGCCTGGAAGATGTGGAGCACTGAGGGAAGAAAGCATGTCGCGGACGTAAGATGGTGTCGCATGAGGGAGTATGTCGGTGAGGGCATCCATCATGTCATTTCATTCTTACATTAATCACAGTATTTAGGAATGTTTGATATGCTTACTGTATCATTATCGCTTGATTGATTTGATAACATGTTAATCTTTGCTCTATAATTCCACTGAGTTAGCTACTCACTCTCACGTTATGGGAAGGTGTTGCGCACACCAACCAGTCCCTGTTTTAGTTGCAGATGATGGCGCTGCTTGTGAAGTGGAGCCGGACTTGTATGATGATGAGGAGGATTTCTCCTACATTCGTGTTCTGATCGATGGGATTACAGGGAGGTTGATTAGATACCATGACACTTGTCATTTTATATTTTTGGGAAACTCATGTACATTCTTTTTGATCATTTTTGGAGTATACATGTATATGTTTAACCTGGTAACATGTTCACACTCTAAAGACTTACAGCAGTTCATATATTTTATATATCTATCTCATTCTTCTGCTTGCTAATTTAACTGTCTCTGGAGTATGATATGATATTTTGGCTTAATCCACCTCATGTTTTATGCACTATTATGGCTGACATTCTTCCATTGTTGAAAATGTTGCATAAGTGATGTTCTGGAACTCGGGATGTTACAGTACCCCACCCGCCATGTATAGACGAAGCTCTCGCCGAAGTGGAGAAGCCTCCACGTCTGACAAACAATGCCTAACATTGCTTTCAAAAGAGCTCCTCTTCTGAAGTTGAATGTCGACGGGCTGAGGTTGACAAGGGCATTAGCAGGGGTGACCTTGTTCACTGCAATATTGGTGGTGATTGTGGCTAAGCTAATTCCGAAGATAGCCAGGAACATAGTTAGGAACTCACCGATTGCACCAAGGAGTTAGATGGGACTTGAGATTACACGGCCAAAGATCACCTCTGTTGAGCAGGTGACCGCTAGGCCCACAAAAATGAACAATCCCATGAAAATGGGAAGGCTGACCTGGCCCATAATCTAATCTTTTTGGCTCTCAGCATACCAAGTGAAATTCGGTATGTTGAGCGCAAGCATGGCCCAGAAGCTGTTATTCACAGTTAGGGAAGGGAAGAAGAGTGCCTAGAATTCAGAAGAGGTAAGGCGTGATGATAAGGAGTGCATGCTACATGTTATGGGAAGATCCGAGTCCCTAAGAGATCCGGGGATAAGTGCCAAGTCAATTCGACTAACTGTATGGGCATCCAAGGCTCATACTCGTCCGACCTGAAGTAAGTATGCCTGAAAGTGCAGTGCAGTGAGAAAGTTCTTTTGCTTCAGGGCTCTAAGTCGGACGATTCCCTCATTTCGATCGAAAACGGTAAGCTTGGCTTAGACAGAGGAAGAGCCCCTGTTTGACAAGTTAATAAGCCAAGGCTGTTTGGCCTTACAACCATTAATTGAACCGAGTCGAGGTATGAAGGCGAATACTCCTGCCAAATTAAGAAATTTCCATAACCCAATGTGGTCGGTTACTTCGCTCGCAGATACCCAATATCTACCTGATATGGTACATGATCCATAGATAACGCATAATATCTCCACGATCTAGGTATCCCGCTGATTGAGTAAATTATGCCAAAAATAACGGACTCAAACCATTCAATAGCCCGGTATAAATATAGTGGGACCCCACGATTACAGGTACGCAACATCTTACACTCCTCTACTCTCCACTCAGACCCAGATTCCCTTGACCTGACATAGTCATCGGAGGGTCCCCCGGCCAAGCCAGGGTCACCTTTGCCCATCCTGGTTGTGCAGGTTCACGGGGTTGAAGAGATTCGGTTTTCGAGAGACGGAGGGGAGAGACGTCCAGATTTTGACCTCAACATTTTTTGGCGCTATCAGTGGGAATCTGATACTAAAGGTTAGGTTCCTGTTTTCAAATCTAATGGCGAGAAAGAAGAAAGTCGTAGTTGTGGAACCAGAGCCAAACGAGCAAACTCGATCTTCTTCACCACTTCATCCTGAGTCTGCACCGGGACCTTCACAGCATTCTCGCAACCGGGCCAGAAAATATCGAGCCATGCAGAGCGAGATTCAAGCCCTATGTGACGAGATAAACAAGATGAAGTAACAAAGGGAGCCACAGCTACACCCGATTCAGGAGAATCCCATTCCCGAGCCTTTAGGTCTATACGAAGAGACTCACTCTGTACTGAGGAGTATGAAGCCTGAGGCACCCCAACACTCTCAGGTGCTGCTCTCGGGTCAAAATCCTCCTCCAGTGCAAGTTAGAGGCTCAGCACGAAACACTACCACTCGGGCCCTTACTAACAACTCTATCACCTTGGCCGTGGCACCCACAGATCTCCATCATCAATTAGAGTGGAGAAGGGAAGGGAGGACTCCAGAGATAGAAAATACCCTAGAGGTCGTCACTGAAAATAAAGATCCCTGGGAAGCACGGTTTGTGGAACTCAATGATAAATTTTTAACCTTGGAAAAGTAGCAGCAACTATCAACAGTTCCCACCACAGTTCAGGCAATGATGAAAGAGACTGAGTGTAACACCCTGGATTTTGGCCAATCTGGGATTTGACGTCCTTAGGCAATGGGTCAACTAAAACACCTGGAAAATCGCTCAGAACCCAATTTCATAGCCAAAGAAACCACTTAGGATTAATTCCTATGGAAATTTAGCGTAAGTTAGCTAGCGCAACGTTGGAGTGGCTGGGAAACAGTCCCTGATCACTTTAAATACGTTCTACAAGACCCAAATCAAGTAGAACCAATGACCCTATAATACTCTATAACCTCGGATCAAACTCTAAGCGGGTTTGTTCTCTGGACCACTTTGAATTCTTGTATTGGATTTAGACCGCGCATCGAAGGTCCGATACCTCCTATCTTAGACCGTTAGAACCGCCCAACTGGACTTGACAATCATCTCGAAAATCAAGTCAAACCGATAATCACAGACTATTTCGTTGAACCCGGACTGAAGAGACCGCGAATAGGGACAGATTTGGAATTTCAAATTCAAATCTGGCACACGACTTGACGCGTCAGTATTAAGCGTTCTGACCATCAGAATTCATCCAGATTACACCCTCGGATCAGGAAAAATTTCTATTTATTATCATGAGACTTTCAGCCCTGATCTATGTGCGGTGACCGCTGAACTGAAATTGGTCCGCCACGGGCGATCTGCGAACCCTGCCGGACTGAAAACTTAATACGTGCTAGATCTAGTACGCATGAGCTTAAGTCCGATCGCATTCGACCAGGGGACCACCAGAAATGCCCTTTTAGACCGAAACAGCCCCGATTTGGATATACCTCAAGTATACTTTGTTCCCAAGCCTGTTTTGGGCACATTTGAGCTTATAAAAGGGGTTGAAACCCTCACTTCTCTCACCCATCCGAATTTGCTAGAAACCCTAGCTAGAGTGAGAGAGAAAGTGAGAGTTTGTGAGAGAAGGTGGGAGAGCTTTTCCTGCTGCCGCTGCACATGCTTAAGCGGCGTATTCCAATCACTTTGCCAGTGATTTCTCCGCGTTTCTAGGTAAGAAATAACCCTAGAAAGTTGCTGATTTGATGCTTCTTTAGTTCCATAGCTTGTTAGTTGATAAATCTCGTAAATCAGGTTCTCTATTCGCCGTAGACGAAGCGTATACGCTCCGTTCGAATTCTCATCCCTAAAAGGGAAAAGGTGCGGATATTAGACGCTTTGATTGACTGTTTCCAAAGCTTTCAATGTCGTTTAATAGTAGATTCTTGACGGCAACGCCGTTTGACATGTACAACATGCTGTCCGTTTCCTGTTTCGTAAACTAACGAAGAATATGAGATTTAGGGCATTTTAGTCATTTGTAGGAAGTACTGTTTTCATGCACATTTTGCTGATGTGATTGACATGGTTTATTGTCGCATTAGAATGTTAGGAATGCGTGCATAATTAGTTTGGCGAAGAGATTCGCCTAAATGCGCACTTCGGGTCGACATACTATATGTAGACTTAAGTGTGTAGTGTAAGTGTTTGTATAAATGCTCGTATTAGTATGTATTGAATTAAATGGTGTTATGAATTAATTTGAGATTGATTTCTCAATTAAATTGCTAATGTAAATGATTTCCTACAAGTTGGCCATATGTACGATTTCATTATTGGTATGAAATGCATATGCTTGATGTTTCACTTGAGTGGTATGTTATAACATGTGCTTGATGATTTCCTTATGATCTAGTTGAGATCGAATTCTCAATTAATATGCTGATGGAGATGATGTCCTATATGTTGGTGCTATGTATAATTTCATTATATGCATGATAGACATGTGTAAGATGATTTACTCTGGTTGTATGTTATAACATGTGTTAACATGCTCACGTGGTTGTATTTCATTTCCAATACTCTCACTTGATTTGCTGATGTGATTCCATGAGTTTGGGACTATGCCTAGTCCAGGCAGTCGGTAACCAAGAAATATCGTGGTTAGCCTATCTTTGCCACGAACGACGTGTCGATGAACACGAGTCGTGTTTAGAGTTGGCGGCAGTGGTTAGGCCACGCGAAGTGTTTTACGCACTTCATGTCGTTCGACTTGCGATGCGCTCGTGCTAGTCGAGCCCGTCAAGCAACCCGACTGGCCGTTGTATATTCACCCTGCATGAGTCATATCTGCTTGAACCTAGGGTACTGAACTTACCATTGTAAACCCTGTTAACCATGGTACCTTGATCCACGAAGACTCATGAGCCAGGCATGGTGGTATGGGACACCGTGGTCGAGCTGTCGGCCTACGCTGGGGCCACAAACCTCCCCGTAGTGACCAGTGAGCACCTAGACTCGTGAGCAGATTATGGTGGTATGGGACACTATATTCTAGCTGTCGGCCTACACTGATCAGGCGACGAGCCCTTTGTAGTGACCGCGAGCGTATTCTGAGTCCACGGGAGGCGACGACCCTTCCGTTGCAGTAGAGTACGGTAGGCCTGTATTGATAAGGTGATGGGAGAGCGGTGCAATGAGTGCGAGCAACAGCCCTGGCAGCCCTTGCAGTGACCTACGAAATATACATCGTATGAGATTACTAGGAGTGACGACCCTAGACAGGATCTGTGTTGGGATTGATATAAGGGAAGTACCTTAGTTTCCCAATCCTGCTGTTTGAATGGACTAATAACAACTTGGAATTCATATCACCATAGCATTGCATGTGCCTGGAAGATGTGGAGCACTCTAGGGAGTGTGGCATGCCGCGGTCGTAAGATGTTGCCGCATGAGGGTGATCGTTGGTGAGGGCATACATCACGTCATGTCATAATTGCATTAACAACAGTATTAGGATTGTTTGATTTATTGCTTTACTATTATCGCGTGATTGATTTGAGAACATGTTAATCCTTGCTCTATTATTCCACTGAGTTAGCTACTCACTCCCACGTTACGGGACGGTGTTCCTGGACACCCACCAGACCTTTTTGTGATTGCAGATGATGGCGCGGCCTGCGAGGCAGAGCTGGACTTGATGATGATGAGGAGGATCCCTCCTTTATGTGTGTTTTGATCGACAGGATTACAGGGAGGTTGATTAGATGCCTTGACACTTGTCATTTTATATTTTTAGAGCACTCATGTATATTCTTTTGTTTACTTTTGAAGTATACATGTATGTATATAACCCGGTAACATATTCACACTCTAGAGACATACAACAGATTATATATGTTATACATACTATCACAGTCTTCCGCTTGTAAATTTAACTGTCTCATGCTGTTTTAGCTTAATCTCACTCATGTTTAATACATTATCATAGACAACATTCAATCATACATATCTATGTTGCATAAATAACATTTTGGAACTCGGGAGTTGGGTTTTTGCTCGACCCCCCGATTTTCGGGATGTTACACTGAGCCTCCCTTCACCTCCACCATCATGGATGAGGTGATGCCGCAGAGGTTTCAGATAATTCCCATCATCTAGTACTCAAGGTTTGGAGACCCATCCGAACATCTAGAAGCATATCGATCGTGGATGCAGATCCAGGGACGGAAGGTTCATCACCATCCTTGACCCTTTGCTGCCTCAGGTTGCAAAGCAGTACCATGGTTCGTGACTGTCGTGCTTAACTAGGAACAGGCTCATCAGCTCCTCTGGGGTCAGCTCTGGGTTCCTGACTTGTCACCAAATGATGAAAGCGAAGATTAACACCCTCCAGGCATTGGGTGTAAATTGTCCCGGAGTAAGCCCGAGGTAAGCGATAATGGCTCGAATGAAGGGGTGAAGAGGGAGTCGAAGACCACACTGCAGCGCGCAGAGGAAGATCACAACTTCCCCCTCGGCAGGGGCACCAGTGGTGTCAAGGGGATCAAGGGCCCTAAACTAAACGGAGTTCGGGATCTGAAACTCCGAACAGACCCATTCCATTTGAGACTCTGATAGGATGGACCCTCCAGGGACTACCTCCGAGGCACGACCACTTGTAGGCATTTCAGTGGCCCCAGTAGTAGTGGCCTGGGGGGCTCGGGCAACCTTCTTTTTACCTGGCCGTTGGGTCCGAGCCCCTGTCCCCTTCTGTCTTCGGGGTGGGTGTAAAGGTACAGCTTCGAAGGGGCTTTCAGAGGCCCCTCTCCCATCATCAGAACTCCCCAACTTGGAGTCCTCATCATATTCCTACACAGTCTCAAGGTCGAACGACATTATGAAAAGGAGAAGAAGGATCAACGAAGGAAACTCACTAGACAGTTACCGAAAATTGCTTCTACCGAAAAAGTGGGATCAATCGAATCGCCAACCGAAAACTTCAAGATGACGGAAATCGCCTTCATTGGAAATTACTCTCCAGTACACACTCAAATTCGAAATGCAAGTGTAAAGAGCAGATCTGAAAGCTGTTTATATAAGCTATAGAGAATCTCGACATTAGTGGCGAGCAATAATGGTGGCAACAAATCGTTATGAGCCGATTCTCAAACACACATGGCCCTCGCTCGTTGGACTGGCTCTCACCGGATGGTACGACTCTGGCATCAGAAAACATGCTCCGATATATAAAATGACGCCCGAGCAGAGGAGTCGTCGCATGTACTCTTCCTCAGTCTTATGTGGTAGCTCTTCATAGGCCGATGGTTATTCAAAATCGTAACCGTCGCCACGTGTTTGCCTGAGAGAAGCGTATAGGCATGAAATCTCGAGATATGACACTTCAAATTTGAAAATCATTATTACTCTAGTATATTGAAGGTCCAAGTGGACCACACCATATGAAGCACATGTGATTTAATATCCATGTTTCCTACTGTGTGGTCCACGTTAGCCTTTGATCTAGCTGATTTTTTGTTTCATGTCTTATAATAATATTTCAAAATAGATGGATGGCTTAGATAGAACAAATATATATTTTTAGGCCCTATAGATCCCCTTACACCACCGTTAAGTATTAATGGTGTGGCACATTTTTAGCTACGGATTAAATCCATAGTAAATTTAGCTATGGTTTAAATCCGTAGCAAAAAACTAATGAGGTCTGTATCCTTTGCCTATTTTTTTGGTAGTGTAATCACCACCACGTTTCACTACCAAAACTCTTCCGGCTACAACTTTGGGTAAGAAATACTAAACCTTATAATGATGTAAGTCTCCCAGATAGTTTTTCTCCCACCTAGCTAACCCGTTTACCCATTTAGGTGACAGATGTTCTTTCCTTGCAAACATAGTCCTAGAACTGAGTCCAAGTCAAGTGTACTACCAAAAAGTGTAGACTACAAACGCTTAGGTTGCGGTTTATCAATGCTTTCATTGTAGTTAATAATTTATGTATGTTATGACTGTGATTGCAAGAACTCGTATTGTCTTTAACATGCCTAACTCTTTATGAAATAAATTGATGAATTGTAAATGATAGATAACGTAGGCTATGTGTTTGATGAAAGTCTAAATGAGGAATAGATGATGATTAGTGCTTTCCATGCTTGTTAACCTAGAATTATGTTGATGTCATATGCATATGTACTTCTCTATGTAACAAATTGACAAAACGTAAGTTGTAACTAACGTAGTCTGTGTGTTTGATAAATTGTTTAAATGAAAAATAGTTGATGATTTGTACTTACTAAGATTATTAGGGTAGGATTCTTTGTTGTCTTATGCCTATGTATTTTTCTCTACATAACCAGTTGATAAAATGCAAGTCATAGTTAACATGGTCTATGTGTTTGATAAAATGTCCAGATGAGAAATTCACTAGGATTGTTTGTTGAATACTAGATAGATATTACACGTGGGTGTTAGTAGCATTTGGATATGAATGAAGTTACAATCGTAGTCTAGGCAATCAGTAAATGTCCATGTTTGGGTGGCCGAATTAGTCTGGCCACCTTGTGTAAACCCAAAAGATACAGGTCGTACGACAACTACCAACAGTGGCTAGGCCACGAGGGGCTCTTATGCGCTCCATGTTGATTAGGTCAGCGTGCGCTAGTACCCATCGAGCTTGCCTAACGAACCGATTGGCCTACTGTGTGTTCACCAAGAATGGACGTGACTGTTTAATCTAAGGTATCCCTCACCAATGTAAAAATACACCTTTAACCATGGTACCACGATCCTCAAGACTCGTGAGCTAGACATGGTGGTATGGGATACTATGTTCGTGCTGTCAGCCTACACTAGGGTAACAAGCCTCCCTGTAGTGATCACAAGCACCACTTCTTACAACTTGCCTATCGTATGAATTTATCTAGGAATGACGAACCTAGATGGATCCAGAACGTAGGAATAAGACTACTGCAGTTGTTCGATGCCTAATGTTCGCTTTAGATTAATATTAAAAATGGAGGTACCCTAGCTTCCCCAAATTATTGGATGAATGGGCATAATTAATCACTTGTCTAACATGACCATGCATCACATTACATTAGTTAAAATGTGGCAAAAAGGCGTTGGAGTCGCACATTTGAGGAAGCGTTGTCATATGCGAAACAGGTGGTCAGAGTCGCATGTTAAGGGAGTGTTGATGGGTGAGGGCATGCATCATTACTTATACTTCATTCCTTCATTAAAAAGAATAGTTAGGAAGCGATTGTTATGATTTCCTTATCATTACTGCATTGATTGACTTGATAACATGTGTAACTTTTGCCTTATAGAACCACTGAGTTGATCACTCACTCCCACTCTAGGACGGTGTTTTAAAACACCAACTAAACACTAATATAGATGAAGGTATGGACGATGTTGATGCATTTGAGTAGGAATTCTTGGATGAGGAGGAGGAATTCTCCTACTTCTAGCTCTCGGGCGAGCTGATGCAGGCCATGTACCATTCGATAGGGAACGCTGGGCATCTGGGCTTAGCTGGATACCACATTTACATTACCATATTTTGTTCATTTTGAATCGTACATGTATATATTAAACCCGGTCGCAGACCCATACTCTGGATGAAACTTTGTGAAACATATACATAATACTTTGGATTTACGCATTTGCTTAATTATATTAACTCTGAAGTATGATACGCTATTTAGTATAATTCCATACATGCTAAATTGATCATCGTGAAAGAGATCAGAACTATCTTCCACAAGATATAAGTGATGTTCAGAATCCCAAGATTCGAGCTTTGCTCGACCCTCAAAATTTAGGGCATTACAATAATCCAATTTATATCATAATTCTCATGACTAAGAAAATTGGCACGTACAACCTAATTATTCATGGTTTAGGTGACCATGACTGTGCCCATAAGCACGTGGTCATATCATTGGGTGGCCACCAATGCCACCTTATTTCATTTAGTTAGTTGGCCTTGTGTGCATTTCGCAATCATACGGTTAGATGACTATATATACTCCACAATTTCATATGATTAAGTGGCCATACATACATCAGATACCCACATGATTAATGGGCCAAACAGGTTTATCACACCCTCACACCACTAGAATCTACATATTTGTTATAATTGAACACTTTTAAGGGTTTAAACAAAAGTCACGTGATGCTATTACTTGGGGCCGCACTCCAACCAAAGTGTCAAGTGGTCCAGGGTTGTCCACTCATTATATAATTATCTAATCTAGGGCAACAACCTAATCCCACACAATTTTGATCCAACCGCACACACAACACAATTTCACATGATTCAAGATAGCATACATTTGAACACATGGAGATCACAAACTCTTATCGAAGAGGCCCAATGGTTGGCCCAAACAAGGCTACCACTAATGAGCCCACATGGTATTCACTCAAAATGGGCTTTAATATTTTTAGGCCCACTACTCTAATACCATTGTGAATACATCAATGGAATTTACAATGGGTTCTATACGATGGAGCTCATGGGGATCTCCCATGAGGTTGAGTTGTGTGTGACCCACCTTAGGTTAGGATCTGCTCCAACAATTCGTTAAAGTCGATAGATGGTATGGATATACATTACATCATTAACGTCAGCCTTAGGAAAATTTTAGTGATAAGAGTTTGTTCCTTACTGTTTTAGGTGGTACGGTCTAGGTGGACTTTAGATTAGCCTAATTTTTAAAACCATACCATGCAATGGGCTAGTCAAGGATGATGTACGGACTCAATAAATCAGATACATCGTGGTAGATCCACAGGGAGTCTTTAGTGGTAAATGCTCAATTTCTACTGTTTGTGTGGTGTAGCCTACTTAAAATTTAGATTAGCATTATTTTTGGGCTCATGTACTAAAATGGTCTATTAAAGACAATGTACGGTGCAAATTTGATGCAGACATCAGGTGGGCCTCTTGGCTTAAAATCAGGTCAATCTTTGGCTCATGTGGGCCACACCACACACAAAAGTTGAGAGGGTTACCCTCCATTAAAACATTCAAAATTATTTGTTGGGCCCACAGAGATGTGGTTCATGAATCCAACCCATCCATTATGTGTGTCCCATTTGGTTGAGAGGTCAGATCAAGTTTCAGATACATCCAAAATTCAGGTGGACCCTAGCAAGTGCTTTTATATCCTTAAGCTCTGAGTTGTACCAAGGTTCAAGGAGATCAAAGTTACATGGGTCCCAAAGTGATGTATTTATTATATTTACATTGTTCATCTATTTTTAAAGATCATTTTAGAGCATTATCCAAAAAAAAATAAAAATGAATCATATCCAAAGATTATTTGGACCGCACCACAAATAGTAGTGGTGATAATGATTTTACTGTTAAACAGTTTACAGGGCCCACCATAACATTTATTTTCCATCCAATCTGTTCATGAGGTCACAAAGACCTGAATTAGGAGGAAAAGTAAATTTCATATTGGTCCAAAACTTATGCGACCCAAAAAGGGTTTCAATGATAGACGTTCAATCCCCTACTGCTTTTGGTAGTGTGGACCACTTGATAGTTAGATCTGTCTTATTTTTCTTCTCAAGCCTTAAGACGAGTTCGCCAAATGGATGGATGGTTTAGATATAGACACACCTCATGATCAGGCCCATAATTCTTATTGATTTATCTGGCTTCATTGGTTTTTAGATGGTGTAGGCCACCTGAGTTCCATGTACAGCTGATTTTTGGGGGTGTCCCATTTTTAAAGGGGACCCATCAAATGCATGATGTAGATGTTCAACATACATCTGGACGCTGACAGCAACAACGTCCAATGCTAGTTTTTTTTATAAGGTTTTCCATAGGTTGGGCCCACTTTAGGATGATCCAATCTGTCTGTTGGGTTCTTCGGCTCGTGACGGGTGCAATGAGCCCAATATTCAATATGTTTTGACATGTAGAAACATTACAGTGAGCCTTAATAGATTTTAACAGTAAATATCACTTGTTTTCTATGATGTGGCCCACCAGAGATTTGGATTGGCTTCATTTTTTGGCTCAATGCCTAAAATGAGCTGAGAAATTGAATGGACGGCATGGATCAAATACATGCATCAGGGGTGGAGCCTGTTGTGGTCCCACAGCCCCTCCCTTCTTAAAATAGGTGGGACTCTGCTTGCTGCAGCGTCCTTTAGACGCTAGCAGCACCATCTCCCTCTCTATTTATTTATTTATAGTGTGATGTGAATGTGTGTGCAAGGGTGTGTGTGTGTGGCTAGTACAATGGGCTTACTTGGAGGGTTTGGATGGGATGCAAACATTCTGGTGGGGCCCACTATCAATGGGTCTCACATGAAATCTATGATAAATTATTGTTTATATATATTTTTTATCTTCTCCTATGCATCCACACCATTAATCACGTCATTATCATCAACATCATCTCCACCATACATAAACACAATGAAAACAAAATAAGAATGAGTGGGTTGGGTCTACTCACATTGATGGATTAGATGGATGGTTGAGATGGATGGAGATGGATGGAAGGGATGGAATTGATGGAGTTAATGGTGGCCCCACCATGAACACTCCTCTCTCTCTCTCTCTCTCTCTCTCTCTCTCTCTCTCTCTCTCTCTCCCCCCCCCCCCCCCCCCCCCAATTAATGTGATTATGGTTAACTTGGGCAAGGATTATGAAAATTTGTGCATTATTAAGAATTAATGGTGGATTAAAGGGGCATGGGATGACATGGTATGATGATGCCATGCATAGGATATGGTGTGGAGAAGAGTTGACTTTGGGGTGCACATGAGAGAGGGATAGTATGGGGGGGTGACATCACACACATGAGTAGAGATTCTCTCACCCATGTGTAGCATGGTGCATGTGTGCATGACATGTGTTGTGCACATGTGTGGATTCGAATATATGGCGTCATGCACACATGATACATTAACGATTCTTCGCGGCGTATCTCACCAATGGAGCATTGTACAGATACACGGGTGGTACCTTCTGTAACGCCTCAAAAAAATCTGTACAGTGACTCGAGTACCAACTCGGTCAGAAATCACTTAGGATTAATTCCTTTAGAAATTAAGTGTAAGTTAACTAGCGTTATGCTAGATTAGCTATGAAATTAGCACTGATCTCTTTAAATACGTTCTACAAGACCCAAAACTTGTAGAATCAATGACGCTATAATACCCTGAAACCTAGGATCGAACTCTAAACCCGTTTGCTCTCAGGAATCTTTCGAAACTTCGTATTGGATTTAGACCGCGCATCAAAAGTTCGATATCTACAATCTTAGACCATTATGACCGCTTAGCTGGACTTGACAATTGTTTCGAAAATCAAGCCCAACCGATGTTCTGAGGGTATTTCATTGAGCCTGTAGTGAAGAGAGTGAGAAAGGGTAAAGATTTGGAAATTTAAATCAAAATTTGGCACGTGTATTTACCCGTTATTATTAAGCGCTCTGACCGTCAGAATTCAGCCAAATTTCACTCTCGGATCAGGAAAAATTTCTCTTTCATATCATGAGACTTGTAGACCCAATTTAGGTACGATGACCGCTGAACTGAAACTAGACCGCCACGTGCGATCTGGAAACTCTACCGGACTGAAAACTTGGTGTGGACAACATCCAGTGACCATGAGCTTAAGTCCGACCTCGTTTGGCTAAGGGACCTCCCGAAACGCTCTTTTGGATCGAAAAAGTCCCGATTTGGTTATAACTCAAGTATACCTTTGTCCCACGTCTATTTAGGTTAGATTTTAGCCTATATAAGGGCCTTAAACCCTCTCATATCTCTCCCATCCGAATTTGCTACAAACCCTAGATAGAGAGAGAGAGAGAGAGAGAAAGTGAGAGATTGTGAGAGAGTTGTGGGAGAGTTATCTCGCCACTTGCTACAGCTGCTACTCGTGATTAATCACCGCATTCAAATCATTTTTCTGGTGATTTTAACGCACTTCTAGGTAAGAAAAACCCTAACCACTTGTTGTTTTAGGGATTCCTTTGATTCAATAGCGAAGTGGCTTACGTATCTTGTGCATTACGTCGCCGTTATGCCGTTGACGAAGCGTATACATTCCGTTCGAATCGATACACGTCTAAGGCGAAAGATGAGGATTTTAGACGCTTTGATTGACTGATTTCAAAGATTTCAATGTCGTTTAATAGTAGATTATCGAAGAGAATGTCGTTTGACATGTAGAACATGCTGTCCGTTTTCCGTTTCGACTGCGTACGGAAAATATGAGATTTAGGGTATTTTGGGTATTTGTAGGAAGTACAGTATACGTCCGTATTTTGCAAAAATGATTGACATGTTTATTTGTCGTGTTATGATATTAGAAATGCGTGTATGATCTGTTTGGCGAAGAGATTCGCCCTAATGCACACTTTAAGTCGACATACGCTATGTAGACTAAAGTGTGTAGACTAAGTGTTTGTATAAATGTTTGTATTAGTATGTATTGTGTAAATGGTGTTGTGAATTAGTTTTGAGATTGAATTCTCAATTAATATACTGATGTATATGATTTTCACCATGTTGGCTATATGTATTGATTTCATTATATATATGAAATGCATGTGTTGCTTGATTTGCTTACGTTGTATGTCATAACATGTGTCAACATGCTTGTATTATTTATATTCATTCCTGTTACTCTCATATGATTACTGATGTGATTTACAAGTGCTTGGGGCTATGACTTAGTCCAGGCAGTCGGTAATGGATTAGATTAGTGGTTGGTTTCTAATTACCATGAAGGACGCGTCAATGAACGTGAGTCGTGTTTTGGGAAGGCGGCAGTGGTTAGGCCATACGAAGTATTTTATGCACTTCATGTCGTTTAGCTTGGGATGCGCTCGTACTAGTTGAGCCCGTCAAGCAACCCGACTGGCCATTATATGTTCACCATGTATGAGTCATAACTGCTTGAACCTAGGGTACTGAACTTACCAATGAAAATCCTGTTAACCATGGTACCTTGATCCATAAAGACTCATGAGCCGAGCATGGTAGTATGGGACACCGTGGTCGAGTTGTCGGCCTACGTTGGGGCCACAAACCTCCCCGTAGTGAACAGTGAGCACATTTGACTTGTGAGCCGATTGTGGTATTATGGGACACTACATTCGAGCTGTCGGCCTACTCTGATTGGTGACAAGCCCTTTGTAGTGACCTCGAGCGTATTCTGAGTCTACGGGAGGCGACGACCCTTCAGTAGCAACAAGAGTACAATAGGCCTGTATTGATAAGGTGATGGGGGAGCGGTGCAACGAGTGCGAGCAACAGCCTAGGCAGTCCTTGCAGCGACCTACAAATATAACATTGTATGTGAATACTAGGAGTGACGTCCCTAGGTAGGATCTATGTTTGGATTGATATAAGGAAGGTACCTTAGTTTCCCAATACTGTTGTATGAATGGACTAATAACAACTCGGTAATCATTATCCATATCGCACAGCATGTGCCTGGAAGATGTGGAGCACTGTGGAAAGAAAGCATGCCGCGGGCGTAAGATGGTGCCGTATGAGGGAGTATGTCGGTGAGGGCATCCATCATGTCATCTCATTCTTGCATTAATAACAGTATCTAGGAATGTTTGATTGCTTGCATTACTATTATCGCGTGATTTATTTGATAACATGCTAATCTCTTCTCTATTATTCCACTGAGTTGATCTGTAACACCCTGAAAATCGGGGGTCGTGTATAAACCCAACTCCCGAGTTCCAGACCGTTACTTATGTAACAAAAATGATTATGATTCAATGTTGTATGAGTTAAAGCATTCACATGAGTAAAAGTATACCAAAACCGCAATTCATACTCCAGATTTAGAGATAAAAGCAAGGGGAAGACTAAAGGATATACATCATTGTATGAAAAACAAAATAAATCTCAACTGTCTCCAAAGTATGAATACATCTCTGAGTCTCATATACATGTAAATAAACAGAAATCAAATGTCAAAATAGTCCCACTGAGAAATCCCGTCAATCCAGGCCACCTAAGCAAAGCCGTCGTAGTACTGCATATATGAGAACTCGACCTGGTCCTCATCATAATACGACATGAAGTGCATAAGACACCTCGTGTGGCCTAACCACTGTCGCCAACTCCAAACATGACTCGCGTTCATCGACGCGTCGTTCGTGGCAAAGATAAGCCAACCACGAATTTACTCGGTTGTCGACTACCTGGACTAGGTATAGTCCCAAACAGTTATGAATCCACATTAGCAATCATATAAGAGTAATGGAAGTGAACTATAACAATGTGAGCATGTTAACACATGTTATAACATACAACTTAAGTAAATCATCCAACGCATGCATTTCATACATATAATGAAATCATGCATATAACTAACATGTAGGAAATCATTTACATTAGCATATTAATTGAGAATTTAATCTCAAACTAATTCATAACACCATTTAATTCAATACATACTAAAACAAACATTTATACAAACACTTAGACTACACACTTAAGTCTACATATAGTATGTCGACTCAAAGTACGCATTTGGGCGAATCTCTTCGCCAAACTAATTATGCACCATTCCTAATATCCTAATGCGATAAGAAACCATGTCAATCATATCAGCAAAATATGGATGAAAACAGTATTTCCTACAAATGACTAAAATGCTCTAAATCTCATATTTTTCGTCTGCTTACGAAACAGGAAACGGACAGCATGTTGTACATGTCAAACGGCGTTTTCGTCGATAATCTACTATTAAATGACATTGAAAACGTTGAAAACAGTCAATCAAAGCGTCTAAAATCCGCACCTTTTATCCTAGAAGTGTATTGATTCGAACGGAGCGTGTACGCTTCGTCTACGGCAAACCGGGAACCTAATACACAAGATCTATAAGCTACCATGCTAAGGAACTGAAGGAACCTTAAATCAGCAAGTATTTGGGGTATTTTCTTACCTAGAAACGCGGCGAAATCTCTGGGAAAGTGATTGAGGCGCGTTGCTTAAGCACGTGCAACAAGTAGTGCAAGCAACAGGAAATTCTCTCCCACTCTCTCTCACAATCTCTCACCTTTTCTCTCACACCAGCTAGGGTTCCTAGCAAATTCGGATGGGTGAGAGAAGTGAGGGTTTAAGCCCCTTTTATAACCTAAAATATGCCCAAAACAGGCTTGGGAACAATGTTTACTTGATGCCTAACTAAATCGGGACTGTTTAGGTCCAAAAAGACATTTCTGGTGGTCCCCTGGCCGAACGCGATCGGACTTAAGTTCATGCACGTCGGATGTCGCTCACATCCCATTTTCAGTCCAGTAGCGTTCGTATATCGCACGTGGTGGTCTAGTTTCAGTTCAGCGGTCATCGCACATAGATCAGGTCTACAAGTCTCATGATATGAAATAGAAATTTTTCCAGATCCGAGGGTGTAATTTAGCTGAATTCTGATGGTCAGAACGCTTAATAATAACGCGTCAAGTCGTGTGCCAGATTTGAATTTTAAATTCCAAATCTAACCCTATTCTCACTCTCTTCACTCTAGGCTCAATGAAATAGCCTCTGAATGTCGGTTGGACTTGATTTTCAAAATGATTGTCAAGTCCAGCTAGGCGGTTATAACGGTCTAAGATTATAGGTATCGGACTTTCGACGCACGGTCTAGATCCAATATAAAGTTTCAAAGAGGTCCTGAGAACAAACCAGTTTAGAGTTTGATCCGAGGTTTTAGAGTATTATAGCGTCATTGGTTCTACTCGCTTTGGGTCTTGTAGAACATATTTAAAGTGATCAGGGACTATTTCCCAGCTACTCTGGCGTTGCGCTAGCTAACTTACACTTATTTTCCAAAGGAATTAATCCTACGCGATTTCTGGTCGAGTTGGTCTCGAGTCCAAGTACGAATTTTTCCAGGGCGTTACAATCTGCCCCCCTTAACAAAAAATTTCATCCTCAAAATTTGTACCTTTTCGTACTCCTCGAGAAGCTGTGGGTAGTTCTTTCTGATCTCGGCTTCTGTCTCCCAAGTAGCCTCTTCCTAGAGTGATGCGTCCACAATACCTTAACAAGGGGAATCACCTTGCTACGGAGTACCTGCTCCTTCCTATCTAGGATACGCGTCGGTCGCAGGATATATGTAACATCCTCTCCTAACTGCACCTGTTCCCATCTGATGATATGGGAAGGATCAGAAACGTATTTCTTCAGCATAGAAACATGAAATACGATGTGAATGCTCGCGAGAGGCGTGGGTAAAGCCAAACGGTATGCCACTGCTCCCACACGATCGAGGATCTGGAATGGACCAATGAATCGCGGTGCCAGCTTCCCCTTCTTCCAGAACCGAAGGACTCCCTTCATAGGGGAAACTCGTAAAAATACATGATCCCCAACCGTGAACTCTAGCGGCCGCCATCTCATATCGGCATAACTCTTCTGTTTACTCTGCGCTGTGAGAAGCCGACGTCTAATAATATCAATCTTCTCTGACGTCGTCTGCACTAACTCTGAGCCAATTAATCTGCGCTCACCGACCTCTGCCCAGCAATGCGGTGCTCGAAAGGGTCGCTCATACAACGCCTCGTAAGGTGCCATACCGATACTCGCTTGGAAACTGTTGTTGTACGCAAACTCCGCATATGCAAGACAGTCATCCCAACTGTCCTTGAAGTCCAACGCGCAAGCTCGTAACATGTCCTCTAAGATCTGGTTCACCTGCTCTGTCTGTCCGTCTGTCTGTGAGTGGAAGGCAGTATTGAACTTCAACTTCATACCCATAGACTCCTGAATGCAAGTCCAGAAAATAGAAGTGAACCGCGTATCTCTGTCCGACACGATCTCCAATGGAACTCCATGCAGACGCACGATCTCTCTGATGTATAGTCTATCCAGCTCGTCTACAGAGTTCGTAACTCTGATTGATAGGAAGTGCGCCGACTTCGTCAGACGGTCGACGATCACCCATATGGAATCATGTCCCTTCCTCGTCTTCGGAAGCCCTGAAACAAAATCCATGGAAATGAAGTCCCACTTCCACTCTGCGATCGGCATAGTCTGAAGAAGTCCAGGTGGTCGGCGATGCTCTGCCTTCACCTGCTAGCAAGTAAGACAACGGGACACAAACTCTGCTATGTGGGTCTTCATACCTTCCCACCAATAGGTCCTCTTCACGTCACGATATATCTTCGTACTGCCTGGATGCATCGCGAGTCTGGTATAATGCGCAGCCTCGAGAATCTCTCATCTCAAGTCAAGGATATTTGGGACGCATAGGCGGCCACGATAATGTAAGCCCCCATCCGTGCCAACTTGCCACTCAGCGTCCGCATCATCACTGGCCTGCTCTCGAAACTCAGTCAGATGCGCATCATCCCTCTGCGCCTCGATGACCCGGTCATTGATCTGAGATCGCACCTGTACATGTGCGATGAACTCATACGGCTCCTCTACAGTGAGTTTCTGCTCAAAGTCTCGCAAAAACTCAACCATATCTCACTCAGCAACCATCAGCGGAGCCACAAACTCTATCGCCTTCTTGCGGCTCAATGCGTCAGCCACAAGGTTCGCCTTCTCAGGATAGTAAGAGACTTCGAACTTGAAGTCCTTCAAAGTCTCCATCCATCGCCGCTGCCTCATATTCAAGTCTCGCTGCGTGAATATGTACTTGAGGCTTTTGTGGTCGCAAAAGAGCTCGAACTCCTCTTCATAGAGGTAATGTCTCCAGAGTCTTAATGCGAATATGATGGTTGCCAACTCTAGGTCGTGTGTAGGGTAATTCTCCTCGTGCTTCCGTAATTATCTCGAGGCATACGAAATTACCCTGTTCTTCTGCATAAGGACACAACCCAGACCAACGCTAGACGCGTCAGTGTATATAGTGTATCTAACCCCTTGCTCTGGCAATACTAGCACAGGGGCGGACGTAAGTTTGTCCTTCAGCTCCTGCAAAGCTGACTCCACCTTGTCATTCCAGGAGAACTTCATGTCCTTCCGTGTCAACTGAGATAAAGGTCTCGCGATCTTCGAGAAATTCCGAATGGAGCGTCGATAATAGCCAGCGAGACCCAAGAAACTCCTCACCTCAGTGACAGAACCAGGCTGCTCCCAGTCCTGAACTGCAGCTACCTTAGACAGGTCTACTGCCATGCAATCCTTGGACACCACGTCTCCCAGGAACTTCACTTCCTGCTTCCAGAAGTTGCACTTCTTGTACTGTGCGAACAACTGATGCTGTCTGAGTGTATCCAGGACCAAGCACAAGTGCTCCTCATGCTCCTCTTGACTCCTGGAGTATATCAAAATGTCGTCAATGAACACAACGATGAATCTATAGAGGAAGGGCCGAAATACCTGGTTCATCAGATCCATGAACACGGCTGGGGCGTTCGTGAGACCGAACGACATCACAAGGAACTCATAGTGGCTAAAGCTGTTCCTGAATGCTGTCTTCTGCACGTCCTCATCCCTGACGCACAACTTATGATATACTGACTGAAGATCAATCTTCGAGAAGTACTGCGCTCCTCTTAACTGATCAAATAAGTCATCGATCCTGGGTAAAGGGTACTTGTTCTTCACCGTGATCTGGTTCAATCTGCGATAATCAATACACAATCGCATCGAACCATCCTTCTTCCTTACAAACAGGACCGGTGCTCCCCAAGGAGATACATTAGGTCGAATAAGGCCAAGCTCCAATAGACCATCAATCTGCGTCCTCAACTCCTCTATCTCACACGGTACCATGCGATACGTCGGCAGTGAGACGGGCGTGGAACCAGGTACCAGATCGATAGTAAAATCAATCTCTCGTCGAGGCGGCTAACCAGAGATCTTCCTGAACAGATCCCCAAAATCACAAACGACTGGCATATGCTTAAGCATCGAGGCATCAGCGTCCCGAAGTAAAGAAGCGTAGCTAAGTATGCGGAAGGGGAGATTTACCCGAACTGAAAATATAAAAGGCGTGCCCTCTGGCTCGTACACCGTCACCATACGAGTCTCGCAGTCAATCTCGGCCCTTCCAGTAGTCAACCAGTCCATGCCAAGAATGACGTCAAGATAAACAAGAGAGGGATCGACGACAAGATCAAGAGCCATCGTCCTACCTCCCAGATCCACCAGGCAACCCTCACACATTAGAGTGGCATCAGAAAAATCTCCATGAGCTGAAAGAACTCGAACTCCATCCATACGAATGGTCGGCAGTCCAAGACGCCTGACTATGGAATGCGATATCAAAGAAAGTGTGGATCCAGTATCCACCATCAAGAGAATAGGAATACCTCCGATGTGGGCAGTGACCTCAAAGGCCGAATGCTGAGAAGTCTCTGTCTCGGCTGCCTCAGCTGTCAAGGCATGCACCCGCGCCTGCTGTGGCCGGTTCGGTCGCTGTGCCATGGACCGTAGGGGCGGCTAAAACTGCGATATGGGAGGTCTGAAGGAAGGGTGCGCAGGAGCCAACCGTAAAGGCGGTGCTGATATAGCCTGTGAGAGTGTACGGTCGATCTTTTACGGCGGCGAGAACCCACTGTCCCGCATCTGAGTGAAACAACTCTGTGCCAAATGGCCCGCTCTCCCACAATAAGTACATGATAAATCACGGCACTGCATCGGGGGTACTGGCGCTGTAGCCCTAGGAGGAGGGTCAATACGAGGCCTCTTGCCCGTAAAGGGCCTGTCCTGCAACTCAAGTCGTGGCCTAGGAGCAATAGGACCACGAGATCGCGTAAGTCGATCCACATCCTGCTCTGCCCGCATGGACATGTGAATCAGCTCTACGTAGGAGGGAATGCTCACGCAACACATCTTCGATCGAATATCCAGTCGTAAACCCTCAGAAAAGCGCCGCATGCGCATCTGCTCATCTGCCAGTATAGTCGGGACGTTTCTGCCCAACTCAGTGAACCGATGCTCATACTCAGTCACAGTCATGCCTCCCTGTCTGAGGTGCAGAAACTCATTCTCCCGATCATGCCTATATGTCTGGGGATAGTATTTCTCGTGGAAGCGGAACTCGAACGCTGCCCAGGTCCAGATGTAATCAGCGGCAACGGTCCGCAACACACTGTCCCATCATAAGCTAGCCTCCCGCTTGAACAAGAATGTAGCCAACTCAACCTGCTCAGTCTCTGAGCAATGCAGCATCCATAGTATCTTCGACACACGGTCGAGCCAATACTCGGCCTCCTTGGGTCTATAAGAACCCATAAAAGTGGGAGGCCGTAAGTGCTAGAATCACTCTAGTAAGCCCCGTATGTCTACGGCATTCCCCGCAGGGTAAGCAGGTGGTGCAGGATGAGCCATGCCCTCATCCTTAGCATATGTATCGGCAGCCTCGGCTGGATGCGCAGGTGGTGCAGGTGGAGTCACACTCCCACCCTGGGCTAGAGCCCCCACTATAATAGTCAGGAGCTGCTGCTGTTGCCGCATCATGGCCATCATCTGCTCAAATCTATCTGGAGGTGGAGCAGGCTGTGGCATGTACTGCGTCGAAGAAGACGCACGGTACTGCTCTCTGACGGGCGGTGTAAAAGGCGATGGTCCAACTGCAGGACCAGTAGGAGGCTGAGACACACGTGCTGTCTCAGGAATCGGGCCCACAGCAGGGTCCGCATGAGCACCAGACTGAAGGGGAACCTGATCCATAGGCTCACCCAATGTAAGTCGAGCTGTGCTCCGTGTAGCCTTAGGCAGCATTCCCTATATTCAAAATAGGACGCAACCTTGTCAGTCTCAATAGCACAAACACACCGTAATCATTCACATAAAGAGCCAAGGGTATTCCATGCATTTCATTTAATCAAAATTGTCACAATACAAGGGATATCTCCTTACAGGCATCATGACAAGAAGTACATGGGAACTAAGACAGTTAAAGTTACAACAGCAACATAAGTAAACTACTAGCCTTAATAAGCTTACACAACATAAAGCAGGAAACGACTAACTACTACTAACAACATCTAAAATCTCATCGCTAGTCTGAGTCGGGTGACTGAGGAGGAGCACCCTTATCCTACAAGCAGCACAGGATCGGCTTCAAGGTGCAAGTCACCTTACCGAATTTTCTCTTAATAACGGCCTTGGTATCCTCGACCTCAGCCCGAAGTTCCTGAACTTCCCTTTACAAGGTGACCTGGCTCTCCTCAATTTGGGCAATGCAAGCATCACTAGTAGCCTGAGTAGAAGGAGGAGGGCTCTCATCAGTATCCTGAGCCTCCTCTTCTACCTCTTCCTGGACTTCTTCCTCTACTTCCGCCCCAGGTTCTCCTTCACTTGGATACTCTTCGTCATCAAAATCGCCCTCGCTATATTCATCAAGATGAGTCTCACGGTACTGAGACCCGATCTTCATCTTAACCATGGTAGACTCATCAATGCAGTGAATCAGAACTGGCAACTCCGGCCCAAGTCTGTAAGCAAACTCAAGCACGATCTTTCATATAAGAAGGCCAAAAGGAAGCGACTCAGACGTTCTTCTTGATTTCACTATGAGGATAATACGTCGCAACACGAAAGTGGCCATACACACATTTTCTCCCTGGGCCACCTGATACAAGAAATCAACCATAAGGCGCGTACATTCAATGCGATTTGTCGACCTGGGATACACGTTGAACGTGCAAATGTGGTGCAGCAGGCATAAATTATCAGACATATGAGATGCCTTGAGGCTATTGTTAGGCTGCCATAGAACCAGACTACCGCATAGGAACCTGGTACGGCGATCTCTCTCACGCCTATTCCTCAAATTCTTTGCACTGGGATGAACATCACCTATCAACCGAACATCGATCGTAGCCATCCGGTCTCTACCAAAGGGAATCTTGAATTGCAATGGCTCCAATGTAGGATTCTAGATACGAGCGTAGAAGGCACGAACGCTGCTCACATTAACATGAGAACGGGCTTCAAAGAGCGGACCCCAATGTGCAGCTTCAATGCGCTCAAACAATAGGAATTCACCGAAGAGTCGCCCTTCCACGTCCACCTCAAACAACACCTTACAGTCAGTATATTCATCCTGAGGCATCTCTACTAATATCACTCGCCCAATTTGAGCATGGGGATCCAAATCCCGCTTTGTATGAAACTCTTGGGCTGTGCTTGGACTTGCGACAGCGCTTGAGCTAGCGGCGCCACCCCTCGGTCTTCTGGATTGCGCAGGGCGACTAGGCCCAGCCTCATCCGCTACGGTCTTTCTCTTTCCCCTCAAATAGAGGATGGTGGAGAAAGAGAAAAAACCCAAAATGGCTTCAATAATAGCCATGAAAAGCGAGTAAATGGGAAGAAATGACTGCCCAAACGGACAGAATGAAATCTAGGCGTTGTAGAGGGATGCTTCAAGCTCCCTAAGGCTGGATTTTTAAAAAGAAAAGAGAAGGAAAAAGGGGAATGGAGCTCCACCCAATTTCAGTAACAAATGGGGGTTGTAGGAGCTCCAACGGACGAGATTTGCAAGAGAAGGAGTTGTAAACTATAATAGAGTGATGGAATGGATTCGATTTCAGCAAGAAATGGGTTTAAGAGGGATTTGGAGCATCGATCTGAGAAGGGGCAGCAAGAAAAACGTGAAATGAGCTTGGGAGGGGGCTGTTTGTGAAGGAGGTACCTCTTTTAAGGGTTTTTGATGGACGGACCACACATGGGAGGGATGCCCTACCCAAAAGAGACCATGCGCCCGAGTTTCAATGCAAATGGGGCCCACCCATCGGCGATGCATCGCCGGCCGATCATCAATCCAGCCGGTGGGACCACCTGGGTTGGGTCCCCCCTGGCCTAGGGACCTTAAATATGTATGGGCCCCACCTTAGTTCATTCTAGATTGGCCTAGGGAGGCCCAAACTTCCATTCGAGGCTTTTTGGGGCTAATCTATAAACTTGAATACATTCCCCTATCATGTAGCATATGATTTTAGGGTAGAAGGAGCTAATACATCCATCTAGCCTATTAGTTTCTAAATATTGCAAATTTAGAATGGCCAAATGGCCATTTTTCATGAAATTTTACTATTCACTGTAAAATTTTGTCAAAGTATGATTTTATATCATTTTCATATTAGGATCAATGTATAACATGAAAATTCAAAGAAATAATTGAAGAATGGAATGGTGAGAGGAAGAATTTTGAAGAAATTAGGTGAAACGGGATTTTTAAGCCCTAGCGATTGAATGTAAGGGTTGTGGTTGCCCCACAGCCCAAGGGTTCACATTTGCAGGTTTAGAACCTTTCAAAGAATGTCTTAACCCACCTACTTACAACCTAGGGGCTACTTAGGTCACTTCACGTGACCCTATATGCGTTACGGACTCGATCACGCGATCGATACGAGTAGACTTCGCCTATTGGCGAAGCTGCGATCTTATAAGTGTTTCTAGACCTTTCTCGCACCAACCTAAGTCAAAGGAAGCGACAACGTACGTCGCGTGACCATAACCCAGGCCCGGTATAATCTCATTCATGCTCTGATACCAACTTGTAACACACTGAAAATCGAGGGTCGTGTATAAACCCAGCTCCCAAGTTTCAGACCGTTACTTATGCAACAAAAATGATTATGATTCAATGTTGTCTGAGTTAAAGCATTGACATGAGTAAAAGTATACCAAAACTGCAATTCATACTCCAGATTCAGTGATAAAAGCAAGCGAAAGACTAAAGGATATACATCACTATATGGAAAACAAAATAGATCTCAACTGTCTCCAAAGTATGAATACATCTCTGAGTCTCATATACATGTAAATAAACAGAAATCAAATATCAAAATAGTCCCACTAAGAAGTCCCGTCAATTCAGGCCACCTAAGCAAAGCCGTCGTGGTACTGCATATATGAGAACTCGTCCTGGTCCTCATCATAATCCGGCTCTGCCTCCTGAATCGCTGCCTCACCTGCATCTAAGACAGGGTCTGGTGGGTGTTGCAAACACCATCCCGTAACGTGGGAATGAGTAGCTAACTCAGTGGAATAATAAAGCAAAGATTAACATGTTCTCAAATCAATCATGCAATAATAGTAAAGCAGTAAATCAAACATTCCTAATATTATTGTTAATGCAATATGACGTGACATGATGGATGCCCTCACCGACGATCTCCCTCATACGGCACCATCTTACGCCCGCGGCATGCTTTCATCCAACAGTGCTCCACATCTTCCACGCACATGCAATGTGATGGTGATATGATTACCGAGTTATTATTAATCCATTCGTACAGCAGGATTGGGAAACTAAGGTACTTCCCTTATATCAATCCCAACACAAATCCTGTCTAGGGTCGTCACTCCTAATAATCTCATACGATGTATATTTTACGGGTCGCTGCAAGGACTGTCAGGGCTGTTTCTTGCACTCATTGCACCACTCCCCCATCACCTTATCAATACAGGCCTACTTGTACTCTTGTCGCTGTGGAAGGGTCGCCGCCTCCCGTAGACTCAGAATACGCTTGAGGTCACTACAAAGGGCTGCCAGGGCTGTTGCTCACACTCGTTGCACTGCTCTCCCATCACCTTATCAATGTAGGCCGACAGCAAGAATATAGTGTCCCATACCACCATAATCTGCTCACGAGTCTAGGTTGCTCACTGGTCACTACAGGGAGGTTTGTGGCCCCAGCGTAGGCCGACAGCTCGACCACGGTGTCCCATACCACCATGCCCGGCTCATGAGTCTTTGTGGATCAAGGTACCATGGTTAATAGGGTTTACAATGGTAAGTTCAATACCCTAGGTTCAAGCAGTTATGACTCATACAAGGTGAACATACAATGGCCAGTCGGGTTACTTGACGGGCTTGACTAGTACGAGCGCATCTCAAGTCGAACGACATGAAGTGCATAAGACACCTCGTGTGGCCTAACCACTGTCGCCAACTCCAAACACGACTCGCGTTCATCGACGCGTCGTTCGTGGCAAAGATAAGCCAACCACGAATTTACTCGGTTGTCTACTGCCTGGACTAGGTATAGTCCCAAACAGTTATGAATCCACATCAGCAATCATATAAGAGTAATGGAAGTGAACTACAACAATGTGAGCATGTTAACACATGTTATAACATACAACTTAAGTAAATCATCCAACGCATGCATTTCATACATATAATGAAATCATGCATATAACTAACATGTAGGAAATCATTTACATCAGCATATTAATTGAGAATTCAATCTCAAACTAATTCATAACACCATTTAATTCAATACATACTAATACAAACATTTATACAAACACTTAGACTACACACTTAAGTCTACATATAGTATGTCGACTCAAAGTGCGCATTTGGGCGAATCTCTTCGCCAAACTAATTATGCACCATTCCTAATATCCTAATGCGACAAGAAACCATGTCAATCATATCAGCAAAACATGGATGAAAACAGTATTTCCTACGAATGACTAAAATGCCCTAAATCTCATATTTTTCGTTTGCTTACGAAACAGGAAACGGACAGCATGTTGTACATGTCAAACGGCGTTACCGTCGATAATCTACTATTAAATAACATTGAAAGCGTTGAAAACAGTCAATCAAAGCGTCTAAAATCCGCACCTTTTATCCTAGAAGTGTATTGATTCAAACGGAGCGTGTACGCTTCGTCTACGGCGAACCGGGAACCTAATACACAAGATCTATAAGCTACCATGCTAAGGAACTGAAGGAACCTTAAATCAGCAAGTGTTTGGGGTATTTTCTTACCTAGAAACGTGGCGAAATTGCCGGGAAAGTGATTGAGGCGCGTTGCTTAAGCACGTACAACAAGTAGTGCAAGGAGTGGGAAATTCTCTCCCACTCTCTCTCACAATCTCTCACCTTTTCTCTCACACCAGCTAGAGTTCTTAGCAAATTCGGATGGGTGAGAGAAGTGAGGGTTTAAGCCCCTTTTATAACATAAAACATGCCCAAAACAGGCTTGGGAACAATGTTTACTTGATGCCTGACCAAATCGGGGCTGTTTCGGTCCAAAAAGACATTTCTGGTGGTCCCCTGGCCAAACGCGATCGGACTTAAGTTCATGCACGTCGGATGTCGCTCACATTCCATTTTCAATCCAGTAGCGTTCGTAGATCGCACGTGATGGTCCAGTTTCAGTTCAACGGTCATCGCACATAGATCAGGTCTACAAGTCTCATGATATTAATAGAAATTTTTCCTGATCCGAGGGTGTAATTTGGCTAAATTCTGACGGTCAGAATGCTTAATAATAACGCGTCAAGTCGTGTGCCAGATTTGAATTTTAAATTCCAAATCTAACCCTATTCTCACTCTCTTCACTCCAGGCTCAATGAAATAGCCTCTGAATGTCGGTTGGACTTGATTTTCAAAATGATTGTCAAGTCCATCTAGGCGGTTATAACGGTCTAAGATTATAGGTATCGGACTTTCGACGTGCGGTCTAGATCCAATACAAAGTTTCAAAGAGGTCCTGAGAACAAATCGGTTTAGAGTTTGATCCGAGATTTTAGAGTATTATAGCGTCATTGGTTCTACTCGCTTTGGGTCTTGTAGAACGTATTTAAAGTGATCAGGGACTATTTCCCAGTAACTCTAGCGTTGCGCTAGCTAACTTACACTTATTTTCCAAAGGAATTAATCCTACGTGATTTTTGGTCGAGTTGGTACTCGAGTCCAAGTACGGATTTTTCCAGGGCGTTACATGATCACTCACTCCCATGTTATAGGACGGTATTTGTAACACCTACTAGACTCTATCTTAGATGTAGGTGACGAGACGATTCAGGACGCGGAGCCGGACTACTACGAGGATCAGGATGAGTTCTCGTATATGCAGTTCTCCGACGGTTTTGTGTAGGTGGCCTAGATCGCGGGACATGCTAGTTGGACTATCACCTGACATTTATTTTTGCTTTATGACATATATATGAGACTCAGAGATGTATTCATACTTTGGAGACAGTTTGAGATTATTTTGTTCTCATACAGTGATATATATATCTTTCAGTCTTCCTCTTGCATTTTATCACTGGTTCTGGAGTATGAATTGTAGTTTTGGTATAATCTTACTCATGTGAATGCTCTAACTCAGACAACATTGAATTATAATCATATTTGTTGCATAAGTAATGGTCTGGAACTCGGGAGTCTGGTTTCTACACGACTCCCAATTTTTAGGGTGTTACAAGTTGGTATCAGAGCATGATTTGGATTATACCAGGCCTGGGTTATGGTCACGCGACGTACGCTATCTCCCCTTTGACTTTGGTGGGTGCGAGAAAGACCTAGAAATACTCTTAGGGTCTCTATCTTGCCAATCGGCAAAGTTCACGCAAATCGATCATTTTGATCGAGTCCGTGTGCATCCATGGTCGCATGAAACGACCCCGGACCACTTCTAGATCATGTGTGGATGGGTCTAGACCTCTCTGGACTCAATCCCAGCCATCAAAAATTGCTAAATGCAGATATGCATCAGGTAGTGTCAGAAATGACTTGAAATGGATCGAAACGGGGTCATGGGCCTATCTAAGCCAATTTATAATGAACCAAGGGGGGAACCACACCTTTTTGGAGCCCCTAGGATAGGGGGGACCCAACTCATATGGCCGACATCACCGAAAATGAGTTTCACCGGTGAGGCCTTACCGACCGGTGGGCCCCACTTGGGCCGTGCGTCGGGCCGACGCCCTTAAATGGGTAGGGCACCCCTCCTACACCTGGGCCGACCCTTAAAGCATCCCCAAAGCCCTACCTCCTTCATAAACAGCCCTCCCAAGCTCTCCTTTCTTCAAGTTTTTGCTGCATCCCTCACAAATCCCGTCTCCAAATCTCTCCCATTCTTATTTTCGGTCACAACCAACGCTACCCCTTCACTCACAACAATACAAGCCTCCTCCCCTCTCCATTTTCATCGTTTAGGGCTCTCTCAACCTCCATAAAAGGCTAAAAATCAGGTCAGCCTCCATCCCAACTTATTTTCTTCCTTTCCCTTTGAAAATCCAGTCTTTGGGAGCTTGATTCACCCCTCTACAGGGCCTAGATTCGTTTAAGCCCATTAGAGCAGCCATTTCTTCCCATTTCCCCATTTTTCATGGCTTTTGTAGAGGCCATTTTAGCCCTTTTCTCTTTCTCCACCATCCTCTCTCTCATGGGAAAGAGGAAGACCGACGTCGATGAAGCTGGGCCTAGTCACCCTTCACGTTCGAGGAGGTCAAGAGGTGGCACCGCTAGCTCAAGCGCCGCCGCTAGTCCAAGTATAGGCAGAGAGCTAGATACGAAGCGGGATTTAGATCCCCGTGCTCACATAGGGCGAGCACTGTTAGTAGACTTGGCTCATGGCGCTTATGCTGACCGCAAGGTTCTGTTTGAGGCGCACGTGGATGAGAGGCTCTTTGGTGAATTTCTGTTGTTTGAGCGCATTGAAGCTGCTAGGTGGGGTCCACTCTTTAAAGCACAGTCTCGAGCAAATGTGAGCACTGTTCGTGCCTTCTATGCTCATATTCAGGATCCAACGTTGGAGCCATTGCAGTTCAGGATTCCCTTTGATAGAGACCGGGAAGCCACGATCGATGTACGACTGATAGCTCAACTTCTGAATGTGCCTCTTGGCGAAGTACATCCAAGCGCTAAGAACTTGAAGAGTGTTCGTGAGCGAAATTGCCACACCAGGTTCCTATGTAGTGGTTTGGTTCTGTGGCAGTGTAACAAGAGCCTCTTAGCGTCCCATATGTCGGATGATTTTCACCTGCTGCACCACATTTGCACGTTCAATGTGCATCCCAGGTCGACCAACCACAGTGAATGTATGCGTCTCATGGTTGATTTCCTGTATCAAGTGGGCCAGGGAGAGAATGTGTGCATGGCCACCTTTGTGTTGCGACAGATCGTCCTCATAGCGAAGTCGAGAAGAACGTCTGAGTCACTTCCTTTTGGCCAGCTCATATGCAAGATCCCGCTTGAGTTTGCTTACAGACTTGGGGCAGAGTTGCATGTGCCGATTCATTTTATTGATGAGGCTACCATGAACCAGATGAAGATCGGGCCTCGGCAGCGTGAGGCTCAGCTTGATGATGATAGTAAGGGCGAATATGATAGCGAAGAGGATGCTAGTGAAGAAGAAGCTGGGGCAGAAATAGAGGAAGAAGTCCAGGAAGAAGAAGAAGAGGAGGCTCAGGATACTGATGAGAGTCCTCCTACTGCGACTCGGGCTACTAGGGACGCTCACATAGCCCGACTTGAGGAGAGGCAGGTTGCCTTGCGACGGGAAGTCCAAGAACTTCAGGCCGAGGTGAAACAGGATCTTGAGGATACCAAAGCCGTCATGAAATGGAAATTTGGCAAGGTGACTCGCACTTTGAAGGCCATCCTGTGTTGCCTGCAGGATAAGGGTGCTCTTCCTCCATCCCCAGACTCGGACGAGTGATAGAGATCCAGATGTTGTTGGTCGTAGTTAGTTATTTCTTGCTTCCTGTGTTTAAGCCTGAGAAGGCTAGTAGTTTGCTTATGTTGCAGTTGTAGCTTTGACTGGCTTAGTTTCCCATGTGTTTCTTATCATGATGCATGTAAAGATATATCTCTTGTATTGTGACAATTTTGATTAAATGAAATGCATGGAATGTCTTTGGATCATTATGTGAATGATTGTGTGGTGGTGTATTTGTGTCATTGCTATAACTGACAAGGTTGCGCCCTATTTTGAATATAGGGAATGCCGCATAAGGCTACTCGGAGCACGGCACGACTTACATTAGGAGAGCCTATGGATCGGGTTCCTCCCCAGATTGATGAGCATATAGACCCTGCTGTGGGCCTTATTCGTGAGACTGCACCTGAGTCTCAGCCTTCTATAGGTCCTACAGCTGGACCGCCGCCTTTCACACCGCCTGTCAGAGAGCAGTATCGTGCGTCTTCCTTGACGTAGTATGTGCCGCAGCATGCTCCACCTCCTGATGGGTTTGAGCAGTTGATGGCCATGATGCATTAGCAGCACCAGCAGTTTTTTACCACGATAGCAGGGGCCTTAGCCCAGGGTGGGAGTGCGACTCCACCTGCACCACTTGTGCATCCAGCTGAGGATGCTGGTACTTCGACTTAGGATGAGAACATGGCTCATCCTGCACCTTCTTCTTACCCTACGGCGCATACTGTTGATACACGGGGCCTACTTGAGCGATTCCAGCGCTTGCGGTCTCCTACTTTTAAGGGTTCTCACCGACCCGAGGAGGCCGAGTATTGGCTCGACCGTGTGTCGAAGATTCTGAGGATGCTGCACTGCTCGGAGTCTGAGCAGGTTGAGTTGGCTACGTTCATGTTCGAGCTAGAGGCCAGCTTGTGGTGGGATAGTGTGTTGTGGACAGTTGCTGTTGATTTCGTCTGGACTTGGGCAGCATTCGAGTTCCGTTTTTACGAGAAATACTATCCCCAGACTTACATGCACGAGAGGAAGAATGAGTTTTTACGCCTCAGGCAGGGAGGCATGACCGTTACAGAGTATGAGCATCGGTTTACAGAGTTGGGCAGATACGTCCCGACGATACTCGCTGATGAGCAGATGCGCATACGACAATTTTCTGAGGGCTTGCGACCGGACATTCAGTCGAAGACGTATTGTGTCAGCATACCTTCCTATGCAGAGCTGATACACATGTCTATGAGGGCAGAGCAGGGTGTTGATCTACTTGCGCGATCTCGTGGCCCTATGGTGGCTAGGCCACGACCAGATATGCAGGACAGGCCATTTGTTGGCAAGAGGCCTCGCATCGACCCTCCTCCTATGGCTAAAGCGCCAGTACTTCCGATGAGGTGCCCCGATGTGTTGTGTACTTATTGTGGGAGATCGGGTCACACTATAGGGAGCTGTTTCGCTCGAATGAGAGACAGCAGGTTTTCGCCGCAGCAGAAGATCAACCGTCCACGCCCACAGGCTTTATCTGCTCCACCCCTACGGTCGGCTCCTGCGCACCCTTCCTTCAGACCTCCCGTACCTCCATTCTGGCCGTCTCAACAGCCCATGGTACCGCGGCCGAACCATCCACAGCAGGCACGGGTACATGCTTTAACAGCACAGGCAGCTGAGACAGAGACTACTCAACCCTTGGCCTTCGAGGTCATGACCCACATTGGAGGTACTCCCATATTTGTGATGGTGGATACTGGATCCACGATTTCTTCGATATCGCATTCCATATTCAGGCGTCTTGGGCTACCGACTATTCGGATGGATAGGGTGTGAGTTCTTATGGCTCATGGGACTTTTTCTGATGCCACCATGATGTGTGAGGGTTGTTTGGTGGATCTGGGGAGCAGGATGATAGCTATTGATCTTGTCGTCGACCCCTCTCTTGTTTATCTCGACGTCATTCTTGGCATGGATTGGCTGACTGCAAGGAGGGCCGAGATTGACTGTGAGACCCGTATAGTGACAGTCTACAAGCTGGAGGGCACATCCTTTACATTTCTAGTACGGGTAAATCTCCCCTTCCGAGTACTTAGTTACGCTTCTTTATTGCGGGATGTTGATGCCCTGACACTTGAGCGCACGCTAGTGGTTTGTGTATTTCGGGATCTGTTCAGGAAGATTCCTAGTTTGCCACCCCAGCATGAGATTGATTTTACTATCGATCTGGTGCCTGGTTCCACGCCCGTCTCACTGCCTATGTATCGCATGGCTCCGTGTGAGATGGAGGAGTTGAGGACACAGATTGATGATCTGTTGAAGCTTGGTTTCATTCGACCGAGTGTGTCTCCTTGGGGAGCACCAGTACTATTTGTGAAGAAGAAGGATGGTTCACTGTGATTTTGTATTGATTATCGCAGGCTGAACCAGATTACGGTGAAGAATAGATATCCCTTGCCTAGGATAGATGACTTGTTTGATCAGTTGAGAGGCGCGCAGAACTTCTCGAAGATTGATCTTCAGTCAGGGTATCATCAGTTGCGCGTCAGGGATGAGGATGTGCAGAAGATAGCATTCAGGACCAGCTTTGGCCACTACGAGTTCCTTATGATGTCGTTCGATCTTACGAACGCACCAGTCGTGTTCATGAATCTGATGAACAGGGTATTTCGGCCATTCCTCTATCGATTCGTCATTGTGTTTATAGACGATATTTTGGTATACTCCAGGAGTCGAGAGGAGCATGAGGAGCACTTGCGATTGGTCCTGGATACACTGAGGCAGCATCAGTTGTTCGCACAGTATAAGAAGTGCGACTTCTGGAAGGAGGAAGTGAAGTTCCTGGGACATGTGGTGTCCAAGGATGGGATGGCAGTTGACCTGGCTAAGGTAGCTGCAGTTCAGGACTGGGAGCAGCCCGGTTCTGTCACTGAGGTGAGGAGTTTCTTAGGTTTGGCATGCTACTTTTCACGCCCCAAACTCAAAAATCGGGCTTACAAAATTCTCGATCACCGAATCCGGTGCCGACAGCCTCCGTAGAACCCCATTCTTGACTCCTAGCTCCCATTCGCCAGGTTCCGATCCTGGGATGCTACGAGGAGGATTTTCAACGTCAGTTTAATTCGTAATAAGCATAACCAAAGGCATAACCCACAAACAACAACCAAGAAATCCATTACATTTCCACTATGAGCAAAAACTTTACAAGTACAATGAGCATAAAGGGAAATACAATGGTAAAGAACAAAAAAACTCCAAAATGATCTGCAACATGCTCCTTCCTTAGCGCTGCTGGGAACCAACGTCACCTGCACGCAACAGTCGTGCATAAGCTTATAGAAAGCTTAGAGGGTGGTGAAAGTGTGTGTTCAAGGTAGTAATATGAACATGCAATGTCAGAGTAATGCGGAATATGCAGATGGATCTATAATATCATGAGTCGTACCAAGGCTATGCGATGTAAGACATGAATGGTATCGGCCATCCCAAGGCCATACGATGTGTAATGCAACTCAAGCATATAGATCCTCATCGATGTCCACACATTAATACAGCTCAAATGTGGGATATCACCGGGGTCTAGTACACTCTAAACCAGATTGCTGCCACATCGCGCGCAAAAAAGTAAGTGGAAGAAACCTCACTATCCGTCTGCCAATATCGAGCGCGACTTGTCGATAGCGGACCCATTCCTCGAGCTGGTCAAAATCAGCCTAGCATTGCCCCCTACCCTCGGGCAGGTAAGGCCGCACCCCCTTCCAACCGACCCCGACACAGTGGAGAGCACAACCGTCTGGTAATTGGCACTCAACGATCATCTACCCACTCGGTCTAGACGTTGGAGCAACCTCTTGGTACCATAAGGGTTTAGGGACTTTCACCCAGGGATATCTATAGCACCCCATGCAGAACAAGATTTTCGGTATCCAATCCTGCCAACCACGATGCGTCTGTGGAGGCTACGGCCCTGATGTCGCTAGGGCGTACAATAACCATGTCACACCAATGCGAAATGCATGATTCACGCTATCCAGTCATGCAACAAATCCTGCGCATATCGTGCGCTCATGTAGGGCAACACTGCCTAACCAGGAGCCCATAAACAACCTGTCCGAAGGCATATGCTATGATCAGTCAATCCTCATATCAAGCATACATATGATGCGTATGATCATGAGTCATGAAACTATACTAAACATGTAAATGAGTGATGAACCATTCTTACAACGCAGATGGGCCTGGACGGCCTATACACAGCAAGTACGGCCCAGTAATGGTCCCTAAGGAGAGTCGTAATATGGACATCTAACCAACATTGCACTCGCAATGTGGACGTCGAACCAACATTGCTCCCAAGGCACAATCTTTGTAAACATCGCTAGTTAGTCTGTATGGGAATTACACATTGTGATGGACCGTAGGTTTATCCCATTGGGCCTTACATATATATCAAATGGGCCATATCTTATGGGCCTTTTATTCATCAGATGGGCTACATAAATGGGTCACACCAATGGGTTTTATGTGCATTGCAATGGGTCAAAACCCGTGGGCCTTGGATTGCATCAAATGAGCTTAACTCATGGGTCTTAAAGGTAACGAATGGGTCACACGAATTGAACCCCATATGCACGCCAAATGGACCTTAACCCCTAGACCTTAGATATATCAAATGGGCCTACTTCCAAGGGCTTTAAAAATGCATCAAATGGGTCTAATTTCATGGGCCTTGGAATACATCAAATGGGCCTAATCCCATGGACTTGAAACATATCAAGTGGGCTTAAACCCATAGGCCTTAAATATCAAGTGAGCATAAGCCCATAGGCTTTACATATCAAGTGGGCCCAAGTCCATAGGCCTTATATGAATCAAATAGGCCTAACCCATGAGCCTTTCATAAATCAATTGAGCCTAACCCATAGGCCTTTTGTAATTCAAATGGGCCTAGCCCATACATGAGTGGCCCACCCAATCAGCCACTCATGCCTTAAAATGATTTCACTAAGCGGATGGACGGTCTGGATGCATCATATGCATCAAGGCAGGTCCCACTGTCGCTGGACAGTGAGGACCAAACACATACTCCTCAAAGGGCCCCACCAGATACATGAAGGTGGGTGCCACCGTCCACTGGACGGTGGACTTTAAGACACATGCAGCATTGTGGGTCCCATGTGGGGCCCACTGTAATATTTATTTGGCATCCAACCCATTGATAAGGTCAAACAGACTTGGTTGAAGGAAAAAAATACAATTTCAGCTTGGTTCAAAACTTCTGTGGGCCCCAAAAAGATTTCAATGGTCGATATTCAATTTTACTGTTCCCTGTGGTGTGGGCCACCTGAGTTCTGGATCGAGCCGTAATTTGGAGGGGGCCCACCTAAGGATGGGACCCGCCTCATGAACAGATTGGATGACAAACAAACATTACGGTGGGGCCCACGGCTGGAGCCATGGGTCCCTGCCGGACACCCGCCCGCACGCTGATGCTACACGCAGCAGCGTGCAGCTGTTGCACTCTTGTCAGAGAGGAGGCAGCCCTCTTGCAATTTTTGGGAAAAAAACTGATTTTCAGGGTTTTTCGAGTGTGGGGCCCGCATCACATGAATCTGATCTGCTCACTAGCTTCCCCGGCTCAAGGCCAATCCAATGAGTCCGCTATTGAGCATATCTAGGCATGTAGAAAAATTAAGATTTAATTTAAATGGTGAGTGTCACTGTTTTGAGTGGTATGGCCCGCCCAATGAACGGATTAACTTCATCCCTTGGCTCAACGCCTAAAATGTTATGGGAAAACGGGTGGGCGGCTTGGATTACACTCATACATCAAGGTGGGGCCTACACAAGGGCCCACCCCCAAAGCTTCTCTTTTTTTTCTTTTTTTTTTTTGTACAGGGACGTCCAGCGTCCCAGACACTGGACGGTTTGGCCCCCTTTTTAAATATACATTGTGGTGGCCTATTGAAGTGGGCCATCACTGATGGATGATGGGGGTACAACATGCAAAGTGGGCCCCACTTGAAGAAAGCTTGGACCAAATAAATGCTCAAGGTGGGGTCCATTCAAGTGAGCCACACAACCCTATTGCACAAAATAAAATAAAATAAAATAAAATGAAATAAGGAGGGAGAGAGACATGTAGAGTGGGACACGCTTTGTGATGAAGGGACCCCGACATTATGGGTCCTCCCTTATAATGAATCATACATCAAGTGGGCCTTAAAGCATGTGGGACCACAGAAATCTAAAATCAACGGTGCAGATCCTTTCCCCACCAACATGGACGGTCTAGATGACCTTTGAAAAGAAAATAAACATCATGATGGGGTCCATGGAGAATGAACCCATCATGGAATGATCATGATGATCCTAGTAGTCCATCGGCCACAATTTAGGGTCCCAAGTGAGATCCAAACCATTGATCGGTTGGCCTCACTTGGCCCATCTCAAAAATAGGAAAAACTAGTATGATCTAACACCCACCGTCCGATCTTCTTGCTCCTAGGGGTTCCTTGGCACCATAGCTTGGATTTCAATGGAGGAGATGGAGAATGGAAGGTTAAGATGGGGAGATCATGGGGTGAAGAGGTGGGCCACACTTGGAGTTTAGGAAGCTTGGAGAAATTCCATACGTATGGAGCTTGAGAATTTTTTGGTTGCTTGGAGATTTGAAATGAGAAAGAGAGAGTGAGAGAGAGTTGTAAAGGGAGAGAGAGAGAGAGAGTGATGGATGGATGTTGTGATGGGGGTGTAAGAAAGTCTTGACTTTTGAGGCCTTTTGTGTAAGAGAGGTATGGGAGGTGTAAGAAATTCTTGACTTTTGAGGCCTTTTATGTAAGAGAGGTATGAGAGGTGTAGACTTTTGTGGTTGCTTGGGAAAAGGGGTGAAAGTGATGTGTACTTGACATGTACTTGACATGTGATGGATTGATGGGTGATTGATTGATGGGATTGATGTGATTGATGTGACACATCGTAGAGATTCCCTTGGGTTTCGCAACGTGCGGCGTTTCCTCGCACCGAACGTTGTCCCACATCTCTTGACCAGGGTATCGCCTAAGCGCGCGAGTCGCGGCATTGGAACCGCAACGACGGCGCGGTCGCTATGGTATTGGTCTTGGGTTGAGTCGACTCGGGTTGTCGGCATATGAATCAGGGTCGAGCGTCGATATCGGTTAAGGGTCGAAGGTTGTCGGAATTCAACCGGTAAGACCGCGGAAGTCTACGGAAAGGTACGGACCAAGATACGGGTCTTACAGCTCTCCCCTCCTTATAAAAATTTCATCCTCGAAATTTACACAAGCATCGCAACTAAGCATTACTCATGAAGAAGAAGCGACATAACATCATCATATAGAATCGGAGATAGCATACAAAATACATCACATGATCAACCATCAAAGAGATGAGGATAACGCTCTTGAATCTCAGCCTCACGCTCCCAAGAAGCCTCCTCTAAGAATGGTGACCCCACTGCACCTTCACCAACGGAATGACCTTGGTTCTGAGGACCTGCTCCTTCCGATCAAGGATACGGACTGGCTGCTCAATGTAAGAAGCATCCTCACGAACCTCCATCGACTGCCAATTAATGACGAAAACTATGTCTGACCCACACTTCCTCAACATGGAGACGTGAAACACATTGTGGACACTAGACAACTGAGATGGAAAGGCTAGCCGATAGGCCACGGCGTCAACGCGCCCAGTGATCTCAAAAGGTACTATGAATCTCGGGGCAAGCTTGCCCTTCGCTCCAAATCGAACTACGCCCCACCTTGAGATACACATGGTCCCCTATATCAAACTCCAAGGGACGACGCCGACGATTAGCAAAACTCTTCTGTCGTCTCTGAGCTGTGTGCATCCTCTGCCTGATGATATCTATAGCCTCTGACGTCTCCTGCACAAGCTCGGGACCTAGGAGACGACGCTCTCTAACCTCAGTCCAACAACTTGGAGATCTGCATGGTCTGCCATATAGTGCCTCAAAAGGAGCCATGCCGATAGTCGCCTGATAGCTGTTATTGTACGCGAACTCAGCTAATCGCCAATGCTCATCCCAGCTACCCCCGAAGTCAATCGCCCAAGCCCGAAGCATATCCTCAAGGATCTGGTTGACCCTCTTGGTCTGGCCATCGGTCTGCAGATGGTACGCGGTGTTGAGCTGCAAATCAGTCCCCATCACACGCTGGAAGCTCCCCCAAAACTGAGACGTGAACCTCGAGTCTCGGTCAGAAACGATCGAGATTGGAACGCCATGCAGTCTCACAATCTTCTCGATGAATAATCTCGCAAGCCGGTCCATAGACCAAGTCGCTCGCATCGCAAGAAAATGTGCCGACTTCGTCAGACGATCCACAACAACCCAAATGGCGTCATGACCGCGCTGAGTCCTCGGCAAACCCATAATGAAATCAGTCGACACGTGCTCCCACTTCCACATCGGGATGCTCAACGGCTGCAATAGACCAGGAGGTCTCTCATGATCGTCCTTGACACGCTGGCACGTGTCACACTCGGCCACAAAACTGGCGATCTGGCGCTTCATCCCCGCCCAAAAATACTGTCGCCACATATCACGGTACATCCTCGTCGAGCCCGAGTGGATAGAAAACCGCGATCGATATGCCTCGGTCATAAGATCTCTGCGCAACTCTGGAATATCCGGGACACATATTTGGCCTCTAAAGCGAAGTCCATCGTCTGTACCAATCTGCCAATCAGCCTGTCCCTTAGATGTAGCCTCAACCATGTAACTCTGCAACGACTCATCAGCCTGCTGAGCCTCGATCACCCTAGCAATAAGAGAGGGTTGAATCGACAGGCTCGATAACTGTACGATGGAAGACTGTAGGCCGAACTCAAAGTCATACGCTGCAATATTCTCAAGCATCCGCCACTCCTGAATCATCATACGCGCCACTAGGCCTCGTGGCTAACGGCTGAGGGCATTTGCCACCACGTTCGCCTTTCCCGGGTGGTACTGGAGATCAAAATCATAGTCTTTCAAGAGCTCCATCCAGCGGCTCTGTCTCATATTCAACTCAGACTGCGAGAAGAGGTACTTCAAGCTCTTGTGATCAGAGAAGAGCTCGAACCTGACCCCATAAAGATAGTGCCTCTACACCTTCAGTACGAAGACAACTGCAGCCAGCTCTAAGTCATGCGTAGGATAGTTCAGCTCATGGACCTTGAGCTGACGAGACGCAAAGGCCACTGGTCTCCCGTGCTGCATCAGGACAGCACGCAAACCGATATGTGAGGCATCAGTGAATACAATAAATCCGACGCTGGCACGTGTCACACTCGGCCACAAAACTGGCGATCTGGCGCTTCATCCCCGCCCAAAAATACTGTCGTCTCATTTCACGGTACATCTTCGTCGAGCCCGGGTGGATAGAAAATCGTGATCGATGTGCCTCGGTGTAACGCCCGTGAAAAATTCATACTTGGGCTCGAGTACCAACTCGACCCGAAATTGCGAAAAATTCATTCCTTTAAGAAATATGACTAGGTTAGCTAGTGCAACGTTAGAATAGCTGGGAAATGGTCCCTGATCACTTTAAATACGTTCTACAAGGACCAAAGCGAGTGGAACCAAGGGTGCTATAATGCTCTAAAGCCTCGGATCAAACTCTAAACCGGTTTGTTCTCGGGACCTCCTTGAAACTTTGTATTGGATCTAGACCGCGCATCGTAAGTCAGATGCCTACCATCTTAGACCGTTATGACCACTTAGCTGGGCTTGGCAATCGTTTCGAATATCAAGTCCAACTGACGTTCAGAGGCTATTTCATTGAGCCTGGAGTGAAGAGAGTGAGAATAGGGTTAAAATTGGAATTTGAAATTCAAATCTGGCACACTAAATTGACGCATTAGTATTAAGCATTCTGACCGTCAGAATACAGCCAAATTACACCCTTGGATCAGGAAAAATTTCTATTACATATCACGAGACTTATAGGCCTGATCTTGGTGCGGTGACCGTTAAACTGAAACCGGGCCGCCACGTGCGATCTGGGAACCCTACCGGTCTGAAAACTGGATGTGTGCTAGATCCAGTATGCACGAGCTTAAGTCCGACCGCATTTGGCCAGGGGACCTTCAGAAATGCCCTTTTGGACCGAAACGGCCCCGATTTGGTTATGCACCAAGTAAACATTGTTCCCAAGCCTATTTTGGGCATGTTTTAAGCTATAAAAGGGGTTGAAACCCTCACTCCTCTCTCCCATCCGAATTTGAGAGAAACCCTAGCTTGGGAGAGAGAAAAAGGTGAGAGATTGTGAGAGTGTGGGAGAGTTCTTCCTGCCACTTGTACTACGCGTTGCATGTGCTTAAGCAACACACCTCTACCGCTTTCTCGACGATTCCACCGCGATCCTAGGTAAGTAAATACCCTAAATAGTTGTTGATTTGAGTTTTCCTTGTTTCCATAGCGATGTAGCTTATGGATCTTGTGTATTAGGCTCCTTATTCGCTGTAGACGAAGCGTATACGCTCCGTTTCAATTCCCGAGTCTACAAGACATAAGGTGAGGATTTTAGATGCTTTGATTGACGGTTCCCAACGCTTTCAATGTCGTTTAATAGTAGATTCTTGACGGCATCGCCGTTTGACATGTACAAAATGCTCTTCGTTTCCCGTTTCGTAAACTAACGAAGAATATGAGATTTAGGGCATTTTAGTCATTTGTAGGAAGTACTGTTTACATTCATATTTTGCTGATGTGGTTGACATGGTTTGTTGTCACATTAGGAAGTTAGGAATGCGTGCATAATTAGTTTGGCGAAGAGATTCGCCTAGTTGCGCACTTTGGGTCGACATACTATATGTAGACTTAAGTGTGTAGTGTAGGTGTTTGTATAAATACTTGTATTAGTATGTATTGAATTAAATGATGTTATGTGATAGTTTGTGATTGATTTATCAATTAATATGCTGACCTAAATGATTTTCTACATGTTGACTAAATGCATGATTTCATTACATGCATGGAATATATGTGCTTGAAGGTTTGCTTGAGTTGAATGTTATAACATGTGTTAACATGCTCACATGATTGTATTTCAATTCCAATACTTTTACATATATTGTTGATGTGATTCCATAAGTGCTTGGGACTAGACTTAGTCCAGGCAGTCGGTAACCAAGCGAATTCGTGGCTGACTGGTCATAGCCACGAACGACGCGTCGATGAACGTGATTCGTGTTTAGAGTTAGCGACAGTGGTTAGGCCACGCAAAGTGTTTTACGCACTTCATCTCGTTCGACTTGAGATGCGATCGCGCTAGTCGAGCCCGTCAAGCAACCCGACTGGCCGATGTATGTTCACCTTGTATGAGTCATAACTGCTTGAACCTAGGGTACTGAACTTACCATTGTAAACCCTATTAACCATGGTACCTTGATCCACGAAGACTCATGAACCGGGTATGGTGGTATGGGACACCGTGGTCGAGCTGTCGGCCTATGCTGGGGCGGCAAACCTCCCCGTAGTGACCAGTGAGCACCTAGACTCGTGAGCAGATTATGGTGGTATGGGACACTATATTCTAGCTGTCGGCCTACACTGATCAGGCGACGAGTCCTTTGTAGTGACCGCGAGCGTATTCTGAGTCCACGGGAGGCGACGACCCTTCCGTTGCAGTAGAGTACGGTAGGCCTGTATTGATAAGGTGATGGGGGAGCGGTGCAACGAGTGCGAGCAACAGCCCTGACAGCCCTTGCAGTGACCTACGAAATATACATCGTATGAGTTTACTAGGAGTGACGACCCTAGACAGGATCTGTGTTGGGATTGATACAAGGGAAGTACCTTAGTTTCCCAATCCTGCTGTTTGAATGGACTAATAACAACTTGGAAATCATATCACCATAGCATTGCATGTGCCTGGAAGATGTGGAGCACTCTAGGGAGTGTGGCATGCCGCGGTCGTAAGATGTTACCGTATGAGGGAGATCGTCGGTGAGGGCATACATCACGTCATGTCATCTTGCATTAACAACAGTATTAGGAATGTCTGATTTACTGTTTTACTATTATCGCATGATTGAATTGTGAACATGCTGATCTTTGCTCTATGATTCCACTGAGTTGATCACTCACTCCCACGTTACGGGATGGTGTTTGCAACACCCACCAGACCCTGTTGTAGATGCAGGTGAGGCTGAGATCCAGGAGGTGGAGCCAGACATCGACGAGGACCAGGACGAGTTCTCGTACGTGCAGTATCATGATGGCTTCGCGTAGGTGACCTGGATCGATGGGATTTCAGTGGGACCATTTTGGATATTTATTTTGTTCATGTATATTATATGAGACTCAGAGATGTAGTCATACTTTGGAGACAGATGAGATTTACTTTATTTTTCCATACAGTGATATATATATTGTTTAGTCTTCCGCTTGCTTTTATCACTGGATCTGAAGTATGAATTGCAGTTTTGGTATACTTTTACTCATGTGAATGCTTTAAATCAGACAACATTGAATCATAATCATTTTTGTTGCATAAGTGACGGTCTGGAACTCGGGAGTTGAGTTTATACACGACCCCAGATTTTCAAGGTGTTACAAGTTGGTATCAGAGCATGAATGAGAGTATACTGGGCCTGGGTTATGGTCTCGCGACGTACGCTGTCGCTTCCTTTGACTTAGGTGGGTGCGAGAAGGGTCTAGAAACACTTCTAGGACCGCAGATTCGCCGATAGGCGAAGTCTATTTGAATCGATCGCACGATCGAGTCTATAACGCATCTCGGGTTACGTAAAGCAACCCGAATAGCTTCTAGGCCGTAGGAAGTCGGGTTGAGACGTCCTATGAGCGGTTTTAAACTGAAAAAGTGAATCCTTGGGCCGTGGGATGACCACGACTCCTGTAATCAATCGCCAGGGCTTAAAAACCCCGTTTCACCAAAAATCTTCAAAATTCCTCCTCTAAACACTCCGATCTTCATTTCTTTCTTATCCATTTCATGTTAGGCATCAAACCTAAGGTGAAAATAATACAAATTAGTACTTTCACAAAATTTTACAGTGAATAGTAAAATTTCATGAAAAATGGCTATAAGGCCATTCTAACTTCACTTTCTTTAGTAAATAAGGATCTAGATGGAAGTACTAGCTCCTGCTACCCCAAATTCATATGTTGTATCATAGGGTTTTATATTCGGGATTACGGAGTGGTCCCGAAAATCCCCGAACACTTATTAGGCTCCTTATTCGCCGTAGACGAAGCGTATACGCTCCGTTTCAATTCCCGAGTCTACAAAACATAAGGTGAGGATTTTAGACGCTTTGATTGATGGTTCCCAACGCTTTCAATGTCGTTTAATAGTAGATTCTTGACGGCATCGCCGTTTGACATGTACAAAATGCTCTCCGTTTCTCGTTTCGTAAACTAACGAAGAATATGAGATTTAGGGCATTTTAGTCATTTATAGGAAGTACTGTTTACATTCATATTTTGCTGATATGGTTGACATGGTTTGTTGTCACATTAGGAAGTTAGGAATGCGTGCATAATTAGTTTGGCGAAGAGATTCGCCTAGTTGTGCACTTTGGGTCGACATACTATATGTAGACTTAAGTGTGTAGTGTAGGTGTTTGTATAAATGCTTGTATTAGTATGTATTGAATTAAATGATGTTATGTGATAGTTTGTGATTGATTTATCAATTAATATGCTGACCTAAATGATTTTCTACATATTGACTAAATGCATGATTTCATTACATGCATGGAATATATGTGCTTGAAGGTTTGCTTGAGTTGAATGTTATAACATGTGTTAACATGCTCACATGATTGTATTTCAATTCCAATACTTTTACATATATTGTTGATGTGATTCCATAAGTGCTTGGGACTAGACTTAGTCCAGGCAGTCGGTAACCGAGCGAATTCGTGGCTGACTGGTCATAGCCACGAACGACGCGTCGATGAACGTGATTCGTGTTTAGAGTTGGCAACAGTGGTTAGGCCACGCAAAGTGTTTTACGCACTTCATGTCGTTCGACTTGAGATGCGATCGCGCTAGTCGAGCCCGTCAAGCAACCCGACTGGCCGATGTATGTTCACCTTGTATGAGTCATAACTGCTTGAACCTAGGGTACTGAACTTACCATTGTAAACCCTGTTAACCATGGTACCTTGATCCACGAAGACTCATGAGCCGGGCATGGTGGTATGGGACACCGTGGTCGAGCTGTCGGCCTACGCTGGGGCCGCAAACCTCCCCGTAGTGACCAGTGAGCACCTAGACTCGTGAGCAGATTATGGTGGTATGGGACACTATATTCTAGCTGTCGGCCTACACTGATCAGGCGACAAGTCCTTTGTAGTGACCGCGAGCGTATTCTGAGTCCACGGGAGGCGACGACCCTTTCGTTGCAGTAGAGTATGGTAGGCCTGTATTGATAAGGTGATGGGGGAGCGGTGCAACGAGTGCGAGTAACAGCCCTGACAGCCCTTGCAGTGACCTACGAAATATACATCGTATGAGATTACTAGGAGTGACGACCCTAGACAGGATCTGTGTTGGGATTGATACAAGGGAAGTACCTTAGTTTCTCAATCCTGCTGTTTGAATGGACTAATAACAACTTGGAAATCATATCACCATAGCATTGCATGTGCCTGGAAGATGTGGAGCACTCTAGGGAGTGTGGCATGCCGCGGTCGTAAGATGTTACCGTATGAGGGAGATCGTCGGTGAGGGCATACATCACGTCATGTCATCTTGCATTAACAACAGTATTAGGAATGTCTGATTTACTGCTTTACTATTATCGCATGATTGAATTGTGAACATGCTAATCTTTGCTCTATGATTCCACTGAGTTGATCACTCACTCCCACGTTACGAGATGGTGTTTGCAACACCCACCAGACCCTGTTGTAGATGCAGGTGAGGCTGAGATCCAGGAGGTGGAGCCAGACATCGACGAGGACCAGGACGAGTTCTCGTACGTGCAGTATCACGATGGCTTCGCGTAGGCGACCTGGATCGATGGGATTTCAGTGGGACCATTTTGGATATTTATTTTGTTCATGTATATTATATGAGACTCAGAGATGTAGTCATACTTTGGAGACAGATGAGATTTACTTTATTTTTCCATACAGTGATATATATATTGTTTAGTCTTCCGCTTGCTTTTATCACTGGATCTGAAGTATGAATTGCAGTTTTGGTATACTTTTACTCATGTGAATGCTTTAAATCAGACAACATTGAATCATAATCATTTTTGTTACATAAGTGACGGTCTGGAACTCGGGAGTTGAGTTTATACACGACCCCCGATTTTCAGGGTGTTACACTCGGTCATAAGATCTCTGCGCAACTCTAGAATATCCGGGACATATAATCGACCTCTGAAGTGAAGTCCACCGTCTGTACCGATCTGCCAATCAGCCTGACCCTCAGATGCCGCCTCAGCCATATAACTCTGTAACGACTCATCAGCCTGCTGAGCCTCGATCACCCTAGCGACAAGAAAGGGCTGAATCGACAAGCTCGATAACTGTACAATGGAAGACTGCAGGCCGAACTCAAAATCATATCTGTGATATCCTCAAGCATCCGCCACTCCTGAATCATCATATGCGCCACTAGGCCTCGTGACTGACGGTTGAGGGCATCTGCCACCACATTCGCCTTACCCGGGTGGTACTGGAGGTCAAAATTATAGTCTTTCAAGAGCTCCATCCAGCGCCTCTGTATCATATTCAACTCAGACTGCGAGAAGAGGTACTTTAAGCTCTTGTGATCAGAGAAGAGCTCGAACCTGATCCCATAAAGATAGTGCCTCCACACCTTCAGTGCGAAGACAACTACAGCCAGCTCCAGATCATGTGTAGGATAGTTCAGCTCATGAACCTTGAGCTGACGAGACGCAAAGGCCACTGGTCTCCCGTGCTGCATCAGGACAGTACCCAAACCGATATGTGAGGCATCAGTGAATACAATAAAGCCGTCACTCCCAGAGGGAAGAGTGAGGATAGGAGCGGACGTCAGACGGTCCTTCAACTCCATAAATGCTCGCTCGCAGGCGTTGCTCCAAATAAACTCTGCGCCCTTCCGAGTCAACCTGGTCAGCGGGGTTGCAATACGAGAGAAGCCCTTAATGAAACGTCGATAATAGCCCGCCAAACCAAGGAAACTACGGATCTCAGTCGTAGTCGTGGGCTGTCCCCACTGACGCACTGCCTCAACCTTCGAGGGGTCCACTGCGACACCCTCCCTCGTCACCAAGTGACCGAGGAATTTCACTTCCTCCTTCCAAAACTCACACTTCTCCAGCTTCGCATACAGCTGGTGTGCACGAAGGGTCTACAAGGAAATATCTAAATGCTGTTCGTGCTCCTCACAGGTCCTTGAGTAGATCAGAATGTCGTCGATGAAGACTATAACAAACTGATCCAGATATGTGCAGAAAACTTCGTTCATCAGTTGCATGAAGACCGCAGGTGCATTGGTCAGTCCGAAGGACATGACCTGAAACTCAAAATGACAGTAACGCATCCTGAATGCTGTCTTCGGAATGTCCTCATCTCGGACCCGAATCTGATGATAACCGAAACGCAGGTCAATCTTCGAAAAGAACTGCGCACCCTGCAGCTGGTCGAACAAATCATCAATCCTAGGGAGCGGGTACTTGTTCTTGATCGTGACTTTGTTGAGCTCGCGGTAGTCAACGCAGAGCCTCAACGAGCCATCCTTCTTCTTCACGAAGAGTACAGGCACTCCCCACGGAGAACTGCTCGAACGGATAAAGCCCAACTCACGTAACACGACCAACTGCTTCTGCAGTTCCCATAACTCCAACGGTGCCATACGATACGGGGCCTTCGAAATAGGCGCGGTACCGGGCATGAGATCAATCTTGAACTCGGTGAGTCGGCGAGGCGGTAATCCCGAAATCTCCTGGAACACATCGGGAAAATTGCATACTATGGGCAAATGGTCGATGCAAGCGGTAACAGGCTCCTGTATGGCGCAAGACATCAAACAAGACAACCGCTCTACTCTGGGCTCAGCAACGAACTGGAACTGTGGCACGCCGGGTATACAGAATGTGACGGTCCTCGCGGCACAGTCCAAAATGTCATAATACTCAGCGAGCCAATCCATGCCTAGGATGACGTCGAACTCAGACATTGGTAAAACGAACAGATCGGCAGGCAGAAAGGTATCCCCAACTAGAACGGGGCAAGACGAGCAAAATCGTCCCAATACTGCAGTCCTCCCCAAGGGAGTCGATACTGATAGGCCCTCACCAGCAGACTCCAACGGTAAGCCGGCCGATCGACAGAAGCTCTCGGCTATAAAAGAGTGCGATGCACCGGAATCAAACAACACTCGTGCAATGCATGCAGAAACTGGAAGTATACCCTCAACGACTCCTCCGAATGACTGCGGATCCTACTGAGCCGCATAGAATCTAGCCTGAGCTGGCTGGGGAGGTACCTGTCCCCTCTGAACATGCTTCTGATGCTGCTGGGGTCACTGAGGTGGTCGAAACTGCTGCTTCTGCTGCTGTGGCCTCTGAGGCTGGTAATGATGCTGATGCTGCTGTTGAGGTGGCCTCGGTGGTGGAGGCTGCTGTCGCTACTACTGTGGGGGTCTCTGCTGCTGCGGTGGAGGTCTCTGCTGCTGTGGACCACTCTACTGCTGCTGGGGGCTGGGACACTCCCATGAACAGTGTCCTGTAGCACCGCACCTAAAGAAAGTGCCGGTGAACTGCCTCTGAGGTGTTAGTGGAGGTGCTGCTGGTGCTGATGGTGCTCAGAAGGTTGGGTGACCTGTGTGCCTCTACTGCTGTGGTCGACGCTGCTGGGAAGGACTGGAAGAAGCCTGCCTCTTCCGGTCTCTCCTCTGACCGCGATAAGACTGAGAACCGGCCCACTCAGTCTCATAAATCTGAGCTCTCCGCACTACTGCCTGGAAAGTAGGGAGCTCATGCCAATAACACAACCTCGAAGGCCGTAACGTAAGCTGTGCTTGAAGCGGCGTGCCTTCTGCCCCTCGTCATCAACCATATAAGGTACAAATCTCGATAGTGCCATAAAACGGGCCGCGTACTGTGCCACAGTCATGTCTCCCTGCACCAGAGTCTCGAACTCTAAGGCTCGCTGACGACGGGTATGGTCGGGGAAGTATTGCTCCTCGAATCGGTCAACAAAGTCCTCCCATGTCCAGACATACTCAGGTCCGGCAACACGGGTAACAGAGGTCCACCAATGCTCGGCCTCACCCTGGAAGAGAAATACAGCTAACCGGACGCGCTGCTCGGTCATACATGACATGGTATCGAAGATCTTCTCCACATCGGAGCGACATCTCTCTGTTGCAGTCGGATCTGGCTTGCCCTGGAAACGTGGGGGATCAAGCCGTCTGAACTCACGAAGTAAGGTACTCGTGCGCTCCTGCTCTGCCTGAGCTGGTGAAACAACTGGGCGTCTACCCTGTCCCTGGAGTGCGGCTGTCACAGCCTGTAACATCTGCTGTAACTGAGAGGCACTCACAGTCACGGTCGGCTCCGCATCGGCCTCAGGTGGAGGAATGTCATCCTCAGGGAAGGAAGAAGGGATCTCTGAGGGTGGAACGGGAGACGCAGGTGGTAAAGCTGGAGCCTCCGATGGTGAAGCGAAATCCTCAGGTGGTGGTGCGGGAGTCGATCGGGTAACCCTCCCATGCACCATGTCCTACAGGAAAGAGCGAAGGCGCCTATCAACTTCAAAACTCTCGAAGGTACGCACGTTAACGGTCTGTATTGGAAGGTCGCGAAGCTATCCGAACTTCGGGACTTAGTCATTCCATACTCATAGCAGACATGTAATGTTGTTCTCGGTTATTCCCAAGTTATGCTCTGATACCAACTTCTGTCATGCCCCAAACTTGAAAACCGGGCTCATAAAATTCCCGATCGCCGAATCCGGCACCGACAGCCTCCGTAGAACCCCATTCTCGGCTCTTAGCTCCCATTCGCCAGGTTCCGATCCTTGGATGCTACGAGGAGGATTTTAAATATCAGTTTGATTCGTAATAAGCATAACCAAAGGCATAACCCACAAACAACAACCAAGCACTCCATTACATTTTCACTATGATCAAAAACTTTACAAGTACAATGAGCATAAAGGAAAATACAATGGTAAAGAACAAAAACTCTAAAATGATCAGCAACGTGCTCCTCCCTCAGCGCTGCTGCGATCCAACGTCACCTGCACGCAACGGTCGTGCATAAGCTTACAGAAAGCTGATAGGATGGTGAAAGTGTGTGCGCAAGGTAGTAATATGAACATGCAATGTTAGAGTAATGAGGAATATGCAGATGGAACCATAACATCATGAGTCGTACCAAGACTATGCAATGCAAGACATGAATGGTATCGGCCACCCAAGGCCATGCGAGGTGCAATGCAACTCAAGCATACAGATCCTCATCTATGTCCACACATCAATACAGCTCAAATATGGGATATCACCGGGGTCTAGTACACTCTAAACCAGATTGTCACCACATCCCGCGCAATAAGGTAAGTGGAAGAGACCACACTATCTGTCTGCCAATATCAGGCGCGACTCGTCGATAACGGACCCATTCCTCGAGCTGGTCAGACTCAGCCTAGTATTGCCCCCTACACTCGGGCGGGTAAGGCCGCACCCCCTTCCAACCGACCACGACACAGTGGAGAGCGTAACCGTCTGGTAATTGGTACTCAACGCTCATCTACCCACTCGGTCTAGACGTTAGAGTAACCTCTTGTTACCATAAGGGTTTAGAGACTTTCACCCAGGGATATCTATAGTACCCCATGTAAAATAAAAATTTTGGTATCCAATCATACCAACCACGATGCGTCAGTGGAGGCTACAGCCCTGATGATGCTAGGGCATACAATAACCATGTCACACAAATTGAAATACATGATTCATGCTATCCAATCATGCAACAAATTCTGCGCATATCGCGCGCTCATGTAGGGCAACACTGCCTAACCAGGAGCCCATAAACAACCTGCCCAAAGGCATATACTATGATCAGTCAATCCTCATATCAAGCATACATATGATGCGTATGATCATGGGTCATGAAATTATACTAAGCATGTAATGGGTGATGAACCATTCTTACAACGCAGATGTGCCTAGACCGCCGAAACACAGCAAGTACGGCCCATTAATGGGCCCTAAGGAGAGTCATAATGTGGACATCCAACCAACATTACACTCGCAATGTGGACGTCAAACCAACATTATTCTTAAGGCACGATCGCCGTAAACATTGCTACATAGTCTGTATTAGGATCACACATTACAATGGACCTTAGGTACATCCCATTGAACCTTAAGTACATCTAATGGGCCATGATACATGGGCCTTGTATTTGTCAAACGACCACGTAAATGGGCCACACCCATGGGCCTTAGGTATATTGCAATGGGTCATAACCCGTGGGCCTTAGATTGCATCAATTGGACCTAGTCACATGAGTCTAATATGTATCAAATGGGCCACACCAATTGGGTCTCACATGTAGATCAAGTGGGCCTCAACCCATAGGCCTAACATGAGTTCAATAGGCCTAAACCCCTAGGCCTTATGGTACATTAAATGGGCCTAAACCCATAGGCCTTGTATGCATATCAAAGTGGGCCTAAACCCCTAGGCCTTACATATATCAAATGGCCTACTTCCATGGGCTTTAAATTTTAAAAAGGGTCCAATTACATGGGCCTTGAAGTACATCAAATGGGCCTAGTCCCATGGACTTGCAACACATCAAATGGGCCTAAGTTCTTAAGCCTTAAATGAATCCAATGGGCCTAGCCCATAAGCATTTCCTAAACCAAATGGGCCTAGCCCATAGGCCTTTTGAAATTCAAATGGGCCTAGCCCATAGGCCTTAGGTAAATCAAAGGGGTGGATGGTCTGGATGCATCACACGCGTCAAGGGTGGGTCCCACTGTCCAGTGGACAGTGCGGATAAAGCACATACATCATACAGGGCCCCACCGTCCACTGGACGGTGGAGGCAGCACGTACAAGGTGGGTGCCACCGTTGGCCATTGAAACACACATACAACATTGTGGGTCCCATGTGGGGCCCACTGAAATGTCTATTTGCCATCCAATCCGTTCATAAGGTCCCTCGGGCCTGGATGAAGGGACAACATAAATTTCAGCTTGATTCAAAACTTCTGTGGGCCCCAAACAGATTTTTAATGGTAGATTTCAATCCCACTGTTTCATGTGGTGTGGGCCACCTGAGTCTTGGATCGTGCTCATTTTTGGAGGGGGGCCCACCTCGTAAGCAGGTTGGATAACAAATAAATATTATGGTGGGGCCCACACGCAGGGTCGTGGGCCCCTGCGTTCGTCCGCCGTTCCACGGCTGCCCGCTGACAGCGGCAGAGGCAAAGCCTCTACCATGATACCTCAAAAAAAAAGAAGAAGAAGAAAACCCATTTTTTAAGGGTTTTTGCACGTGGGGCCCACTTCACCAAGATCCGTCCCGTCCATTGCGTTCAGCGGCTTGAGGCCGTCCAAATGAGTCTAGAGTTCAAATTTTTAAATGCTTAGGAAGTGAAATAAATTAAGAAAATAACATTTGAATGGTGAGGATGCAATTTTTGACGCTATGGCCCGCCAGGTCTTCCAATCAGCCCCAGACTTCTACCCAACGGCTAAAATGCTGTAGGTAAGAGGATGGACGGCTTGGATTGTCTAAATGCATCACAGTGGGGCCTAAGCAAGTGGGCCCTAAAAAGATTTCAATGGTAGATATTCAATTTTGCTGTTCCCTGTGGTGTGGGCCACCTGAGTTCTGGATCGAGCCGTAATTTGGAGGGGGCCCACCTGAGGATGGGACCCGCCTCATGAACAAATTGGATGACAAACAAACATTACGGTGGGGCCCACGGCTGGAGCCGTGGGTCCCTACCGGACGCTGGCCCACACGCTGACGCTGCACGCAGCAGCGTGCAGCTGCTGCACTGTTGTCAGAGAGGAGGCAGCCCTCTTCCAATTTTTGAGAGAAAAACTGATTTTCGAGGTTTTTCGAGTGTGGGGCCCGCATCACATGAATCTGCTCCGCTCACTAGCTTCCCCGGCTCAAGACCAATCCAATGAGTCCGCTATTGAGCATATCTAGGCATGTAGAAAAATTAAGATTTAATTTAAACGGTGAGTGTCACTGTTTTGAGTGGTATGGCCTGCCCAATGAACGGATTAACTTCATCCCTTGGCTCAATGCCTAAAATGTTATGGAAAAAAGGGTAGGCGGCTTGGATTACACTCATACATCAAGGTGGGGCCTACACAAGGGCCCACCCCCAAAGCTTCTCTTTTTTTTCTTTTTTTTTTTTGTACAGGGACGTCCAGCGTCTGGGACACTGGACGGTTTGGCCCCCTTTTTAAATATACATTGTGGTGGCCTATTGAAGTGGGCCACCGCTGATGGATGATGGGGGTATGTAAGACCCGTATCTTGGTCCGTACCTTTCCGTAGACTTCCGCGGTCTTACCGGTCGAATTTCGACGACCTTCGACCCTTAACAGATATCGACGTGCGACCCTGATTCATATGCCGACAACCCGAGTCGACTCAACCCAAGACCAATACCATAGCGATCGCGCCGTCGTTGCGGTTCCGATACCGTGACTCGCGCGCCGAGGCGATACCCTGGTCAAGAGATGTGGGCCAACGTTCGGTGCGAGAAAACGTCGCGCGTTGCGAAACCCAAGGGAATCTCTATGATGTGTCACATCAATCCCATCAATCAATCAATCCATCAAGCCACCACATGCCAAGTACACATCACTTTCATCCCTTTTCCCAAGCAACCTCAAAAGTCTCCCAAACCCATACCTCTCTTACACAAAAAGCCATAAAAGTCTTCACCACCCATACCTCTCTTACACAAATGCCTCAAAAGTCAATACTTTCTTACACAACCATCATTCATCCATCCATCCATCTCTCTCTACATCACTCTCTCTCTTTCTCTCTTTCTCATTTCAAAAATATCCAAGCAAAAGAGTCCATACGTATGGAAATTTTCAAGCATCCCTAAACTCCAAGTGGCCCACCTCTTCATCCCAAGATCTCCCATCTCAACCCTCCATTCCTCATCTTAACCATTGAAAACCAAGCTAAGGTGCCAAGGAAATCCTAGGAGCAAGAAGATCGGACGGTGGGTGCTAGATCATTCTAGTTTTTCTTATTTTTATGATGTGCCAAGTGAGGCCCACCAATCCATGGTGTGGATCTCACTTGGGACCCTAAAAGGTGGTCGATGGACCACTTGGATCATATGATCATTCCATGATGGGGCCATTCTCCATGGACCCTATCATGATGTTTATTTTCTTTTCAAAGGTCATCTAGACCGTTAATGTTGGTGGGGAAGGGATCTCCACCGTTGAGTTTGGATTTCGGTGGCCCCTCATGCTTTAAGGCCCACTTGATGTATGATTTGTTGTAAGGGAGGGCCCTTAATGTCGGGGTCCCTCCATCACAAGGCATGTCCCACTCTCCATGTCTCTCTCTCTCTATTATTTCTTTTAGTTTATTTTATTTTATTTTTATGCAATAGGATGGTGTGGCCCACTTAAATGGATCACACCTCGAGATTTATTTTGTGCAAATTTTTATTCAAGTGGGGCCCACCTTATAATTAGTACCCACGTCAAACATCTGTGGTGGCCCACTTCATCAGGGCCCACCACCATTCATTTTTTAGAGAGCCACACCGTCCAGCGTCTGGGACGCTGGACGTCCCTGCCCAAAAGAAGAAAAAGAAAAAGGGGGTTTTGGTGGGCCGGCTCATGCAAGCCCCATCTTGATGTATTTGTTCCATCCAGGCCGTCCATCCTCTCTCCCTCATCATTTTAGGCGTTGAGCCAAAGAATGAGTTCAATCCAATGATCAGGCAGGCCGTACCAGAGAAAATGGTGCTTTTACTCTTCCAAGACTATTAGTGCCCATTTTGTTGTTTCTACACTCCAAATCAGTGCCAAAGATGAGATTGGTATGGCCTGTTTGGGCCCTAGAATCAAGTGGGCGGAGTGGATTTCTCATCGTTGGGCCCCACATATGAATTTTTTTTTAAAAAAAAAGATAAGAAAAAAAAAAAGGGTGGCAGCAGCCCTGCCACCGTCAAAAGGCAGCAGGCGCTGCCTACGCACGCTCAGAAGGACGGACGTAGGGGGGGCCCATGGCCCTGTGTGTGGACCCCACCGTAATGTTTGTTTGCCATCCAACCAGCTCATGAGGTGGGCCGCCCCAGTAGTGGGCCCCCCTCCAAAAATGGGACAGATCCAAAACTCAGGTGGCCCACACCACGTGAAACATTATGAATTGAATTCTACCATTGAAAAGTTTTTGGGGCCCACAGAAGTATTGGATCAAGCTGAAATTTATGTTTTCCCTTCAACCAGGCCCGAGTGACCTTATCAATGGGTTGGATGCCAAACATATATTACGGGGCGGGCCCCACATGGGACCCACCATGATGCATGCGTCTTAGCCCACCGTCCAGTGGACGGTGGCGCCCACCTTGCTGCTATGTTACCTCCACTGTCCAGTGGATGGTGGAGCCCTCCTTGATGCATACGCCGCCGCCACCCCCCCCCCCCCCCCCCCCCCCGCTATCCAGCGGCAATGGGACCCACCCATGATGTATGAGTTGCATCCTAACTGTCCATTCATTTTGTGAGCTAAGGCATGAGCTAATCCTTAGCTCATGTGGACACCCCCCCCCCCCCCCCCCCCCCCCCCCCCCCCCCGCCATGATGCATGTTTTACATCTAAACTATCCTTTTATTTTTTTTCTTTATGATTGGGCTAAAAATGAGCCAGATCTATAGTTCAAGTGGGCCCACTTTGGTATGTGTATAGGGCCCATATTGATCCATTTATGGGTATCCATTAGGGCCCACTTTGACGTGGATCTTAGGCCCATGCAATGGGGCCATTTGATGTACTTCAAGGCCCATGGGATTGGACCCATTAATACATTTTTAAAGCCCATGGAAGTATGCCCATTTGATTATATGAGGCCTATGGGTTAGGCCCATTTGATATATATAAGGCCTAGGGGTTTAGGCCCACTTTGATATGCATGCAAGCTCATGGGTTAGGCCCATTTGATTTGTTTAAGGCCTAGGGAATTAGGCCCATTTGACTCATATAAGGCCTATGGGTTAAGGCCCATTTGATGTACATGTGGGGGCCCAATTAGTGTGGCCAATTTGTTACATATTAGACTGATGAGGCTAGGCCCATTTGATGCAATCCAAGGCCCACGGGTTTTGACCCATTGCAATGCACATAAGACCCATTGGTGTGGCCCATTTGTGTGGCCCATCTGATGAATAAAAGGACCATAGGATATGGCCCATTTGATATATATATGAAAAGCCCAATGGGATGAACCTAAGGTCCATTGCAATGTGTAATCCCAATACCGATTATGTAGCAATGTTTAAGAAATCGTGCCTAGGAAGCAATGTTGGTTTAACGTCCACATTGCGAGTGTAATGTTGGTTGGATATCCACATTATGACTCTCCTTAGGGCCCATTACTAGGCCGTACTTATCGTGTATAGGCGGTCTAGGTCCATCTGTATTGTAAGATAGTTCATTTTATTATAACATGTTTAGTATAGTTTCATGACTCATGATCATACGCATCATATGTATGCTTGACGTGAGAATTGTCTGATCATAGCATTTGCCTTCAGGCAGGTTGTTTATGGGCTCCCGGTTAGGCGGTGTTGCCCTACATGAGCGCACGATATGCGCAGGATTTGTTGCATGACTGGATAGCGTGAATCATGCATTTCGCATTTGTGTGACATGGTTATTGTACGCCCTAGCGACATCAGGGCCGTAGCCTCCACAGACACATCGTGGTTGGCAGGATTGGATACCGAAAATCATGTTCTACATGGGGTGCTATTGATATCCCTGGGTGAAAGTCCCTAAACCCTTATGGTACCAAGAGGTTGCTCCAACGTCTAGACCGAGTGGGTAGATGAGCGCTGAGTGCCGAATACCAGTTGGCTGTGCTCTCCACTGTGTCGTGGTTGGTTGGAAGGGGGTGCGGCCTTACCCGCCGGTGAGTAGGGGGCAATGCTAGGCTGAGTTTAACCAGCTCGAGGAATGGGTCCGCTATCGACGAGTCGCGCCCGATATTAGCAGACGGATAGTGAGGTCTCTTCCACTTATTGCGCGTGATGTGGCGGCAATCTGGTTTAGAGTGTACTAGACCCCGGTGATATCCCATATTTTGAGCTGCATTAATGTATGGACATAGATGAGGATCTGTATGTTTAAGTTGCATTGCACATCGCATGGCCTTGGGATGGCCGATATCATTCATGTCTTGCATTGCATAGCCTTGGTACGGCTCATGATATTATGGTTCTATCTGCATATTCCGTATTACTCTGACATTGCATGTTTATATTTCTACCTTGCGCATACACTTTCACCACCCTCAAAGCTTTCTATAAGCTTATGCACGACCGTTGCGTGCAGGTGACGTTGGATCGCAGCAGTGCTGAGGCAGGAGCACGTTGCAGAGCGTTTTGGAGTTTTTGTTCTTTACCATTGTATTTCCCTTTATGCTCATTGTACTTGTAAAGTTTTTGATCATAGTGGAAATGTAATGGAGTTCTTGGTTGTTGTTTGTGGGTTATGCCTTTGGTTATGCTTATTATGAATCAAACTGATATTTAAAATCCTCCTCATAGCATCACAGGATCGGAACCTGGCGAATGGGAGTTAGGAGCCGAGAATGGGGTTCTACGGAGGCTGTCGGCACCGGATTCGACGATCGAAAATTTTGTGAGCCCAGTTTCTGAGTTTGGGGCGTGACAGGGTACAACATGCAAAGTAAGCCCCACTTGAAGAAAGCTTGGACCAAATAAATGCTCAAGGTGGGGTCCATTCAAGTGGGCCACACAACCCTATTGCACAAAATAAAATAAAATAAAATAAAATAAAATAAAATAAAGAGGGAGAGAGACATGGAGAGTGGGACACGGTTTGTGATGGAGGGACCCCGACATTATGGGTCCTCCCTTATAATGAATCATACATCAAGTGGGCCTTAAAGCATGTGGGACCACCGAAATCTAAAATCAACGGTGGAGATCCTTTCCCCACCAACATGGACGGTCTAGATGACCTTTGAAAAGAAAATAAACATCATGATGGGGTCCATGGAGAATGGCCCCATCATGGAATGATCATGATGATCCTAGTGGTCCATCGGCCACAACTTAGGGTCCCAAGTGAGATCCAAACCATTGATTGGTTGGCCTCACTTGGCCCATTTCAAAAACAGGAAAAACTAGTATGATCTAACACCCACCATCCGATCTTCTTGCTCCTAGGGGTTCCTTGGCACCATAGCTTGGATTTCAATGGAGGAGATGGAGAATGGAAGGTTAGGATGGGGAGATCATGGGGTGAAGAGGTGGGCCACATTGGAGTTTAGGAAGCTTGGAGAAATTCCATACGTATGGAGCTTGAGAATTTTTTGGTTGCTTAGAGATTTGAAATGAGAAAGAGAGAGTGAGAGAGAGTTGTAAAGGGAGAGAGAGAGAGAGAGAGAGAGAGAGAGAGAGAGAGAGAGAGAGAGAGAGAAAGAGAGAGAGAGAGAGAGAGAGAGAGAGAGAGAGTGATGGATGGATGTGGTGATGGTGTAAGAAAGTCTTGACTTTTGAGGCCTTTTGTGTAAGAGAGGTATGGGAGGGGTAAGAAATTCTTGACTTTTGAGGCCTTTTGTGTAAGAGAGGTATGGGAGGTGTAGACTTTTGTGGTTGCTTGGGAAAAGGGGTGAAAGTGATGTGTACTTGACATGTACTTGACATGTGATGGATTGATGGGTGATTGATTGATGGGATTGATGTGATTGATGTGACACATCGTAGAGATTTCCTTGAGTTTCGCAACGCGCGGCATCTCCTCGCACCGAACGTTGGCCCACATCTCTTGACAAGGGTATCGCCTCAGCGCGCGAGTCGCGGCATTGGAACCGCAACGGCGGCGCGGTCGCTATGGCATTTGTCTTGGGTTGTGTTGACTCGGGTTGTCAGCATATGAATCAGGGTCGCGCGTCGATATCAGTTAAGGGTCGAAGGTTGCCGAAATTCGACCGGTAAGACCGCGGAAGTCTACGAAAAAGTATGGACCAAGATACGGGTCTTACACTACTATAAACGTTTCATTCGAGATTTCTCGAAGATCGCCAGACCTCTATCTTAGTTGACACGGAAGGATGTGAATTTCGCCTGGAATGATATGGCGAAGTCAGCTTTTCAAGAGCTGAAGGACAGGCTTACGTCCGCCTCTGTGCTAGTATTGCAAGAGCAATGGGTTAGATACACGATATATACTGACGCGTCTAGCATTGGTCTGGGTTGTGTCATTATGCAGAAGGACAAGGTAATTTCATATGCCTCGAGACAATTAAGGAAGCACGAGGAGAATTACCCTACACACGACCTGGAGTTGGCAGCCGTCATATTAGCATTGAAGCTCTGGAGACATTACCTCTACGGAGAGGAGTTCGAGCTCTTTTGCCACCACAAGAGCCTTAGATACATATTCACACAGTGAGACCTGAATATGAGGCAAAGGCAATGGATGGAGACTTTGAAGGACTTCAAGTTCGAAGTCTCCTACCATCCTGGCAAGGCGAATCTTGTGGCTGACGCGTTGAGCCGCAAGAAGGCGATAGAGTTTGTGGCTCCGCTGATGTTTGCCGAGTGGGACATGATTGAGTTTTTGCGAGACTTTGAGAAGAAACTCACTGTGGAGGAGCCCTATGAGTTTATCGCACATGTGCAGGTGCGATCTCTTATCGATGACAGGGTCATCGCGGAACAGAGGGATGATGCGCTTCTAACTGAGCTTCGAGAGCAGGCCAGTGATGATGCAGACACCGAGTGACGAGTTGGCATGGATGGGGGCTTACGTTACCGTGGCCGCCTATGCGTCCCAGATATCCTTGACTTGAGATGAGAGATTCTCGAGGCTGCGCACTGTACCAGACTTGCGATGCATCTGGGTAGCACAAAAATGTATCACGACGTGAGGAGGACGTATTGGTGGGATGGTATGAAGACCCACATCGCAGATTTCGTGTCCTATTGTCTCACTTGCCAGCAGGTGAAGGCAGAGCATCGCCAACCTCCTGGACTCCTTTAGCCTATGCCTATAGCTGAGTGGAAGTGGGACTTTATCTCTATGGACTTCATTTCAGGACTACCGAAGAAGAGGAAGGGACATGATTCTATTTGGGTGATCATCGACCGTCTGACGAAGTCGGCGCACTTCCTACCGATCAGAGTCACGAACTCTGCAGACTAGTTAGTCAGGCTGTATATCAGAGAGATGGTGCGTCTGCATGGATTTCCTTTAGAGATCTTGTCGGACAGAGACATGCGCTTTACTTCTATTTTCTAGACTCGCATTCAGGAGGCTATGGGTGTGAAGTTAAAATTCAATACGGCCTTTCACCCACAGACAGATGGACAGACAGAGCAGGTGAACCAGATTCTAGAGGACATGTTGCGAGCTTGCGTGTTGAATTTTAAAGACAGTTGGGATGACTGTCTTACATATGCAGAGTTCGCATACAACAACAGTTTTCAGGCGAGTATTGGTATGACACCTTATGAGGCCTTGTATGAGTGACCTTGTCGAGCACCGCATTGCTGGGCAGAGGTCGGTGAGCACAGATTGATTGGCCCAGAGTTAGTGCAGGCGACGTCGGAGAAAATCGATATCATTAGACGTCGGCTTCTTACAGCACAGAGTAGACAGAAGAGTTATGCCGATACGAGACGGTGCCCGCTAGAGTTCGCGGTTGGGGATCACGTATTTTTGAGAGTTTTCCCTATGAAGGGAGTCCTTTGGTTCGGGAAGAAGGGGAAACTAGCACCGCGATTCATTGGTCCATTTTAGATTCTCGACCGTGTGGGAGTAGTGGCTTATCATCTGGCTTTGCCTACGCCTCTCGCGAGTGTACACAACGTATTTCATGTTTCTATGCTGAAGAAATACATTTCTGATACTTCCCATATCATTAGATGGGAGCAGGTACAGTTAGGTGAGGACGTTACATATATACTGCGACCGGTGCGTATACTAGACAGGAAGGAGCAGGTACTGCGTAGCAAGGTCATCCCCCTTATGAAGGTATTGTGGACGCATCACTCTGAGGAAGAGGCTACTCGGGAGACGGAAGCTGAGATCAGAAAGAACTACCCATAGCTTCTCGAGGAGTACGAAAAGGTACAAATTTTGAGGATAAAATTTATTGTTAAGGGGGGTAGATTGTAACGCCTCGAAAAAATCCATACAGTGACTCGTGTACCAACTCGGTCAGAAATCACTTAGGATTAATTCCTTTAGAAATTAAGTATAAGTTAACTAGCACTATGCTAGATTAGTTGTGAAATTAGCACTGATCGCTTTAAATACGTTCTACAAGACCTAAAACTTGTAGAATCAATGATGCTATAATACCCTGAAACCTAGGATTGAACTCTAAACCTGTTTGCTCTCAGGAATCTTCTGAAACTTCGTATTGGATTTAGACCGCACGTCGAAAGTCTGATATCTACAATCTTAGACCGTTATGACCGCTTAGCTGGACTTGACAATCGTTTCAAAAATCAAGCCCAACCGATGTTCTGAGGGTATTTCATTGAGCCTATAGTGAAAAGAGTGAGAAAGGGTAAAGATTTGGAAATTCAAATCAAAATCTGGGACGTGTCTTTGCACGTTATTATTAAGCGTTCTGACCATCAGAATTCAGCCAAATTTCACCCTCGGATCAGAAAAAATTTCTCTTTCATATCATGAGACTTGTAGACCTGATTTAGGTACGATGACCACTGAATTGAAACTGGACCGCCACGTGCGATCTGGGAACTCTAAAGGACTGAAAACTTGGTGTGGACAACATCCAGTGATCATGAGCTTAAGTCCGATCGCGTTTGGCCAGGGGACCTCTCGAAACGCTCTTTTGGATCGGAAAAGTCCCGATTTGGTTATAACTCAAGTATACCTTTGTCCCAAGTCTATTTAGGTTAGATTTTAGCCTATATAAGGGCCTTAAACCCTCTCATATCTCTCCCATCCGAATTTACTACAAACCCTAGATAGAGAGAGAGAGAGAAAGTGAGAGATTGTGAGAGAGTTGTGGGAGAGTTTTCCCGCCACTTGCTACAGCTGCTACCCGTGATTAATCACCGCATTCAAATCATTTTTTCGATGATTCTAACGCACTTCTAGGTAAGAAAAATCCTAACCACTTGTTGTTTTAGGGATTCCTTTGATTCAATAGCGAAGTAGCTTACGTATCTTGTGCATTAGGTCGTCGTTACACCGTTGCGAAGCATATACGTTCCGTTCGAATCGATACACGTTTAAGGCGAAAGGTGAGGATTTTAGACGCTTTGATTAACTGATTTCAAAGCTTTCAATGTCGTTTAATAGTAGATTATCGAAGAGAACGCCGTTTGACATGTAGAACTTACTGTCCGTTTTTTGTTTCGACTGCGTACGGGAAATATGAGATTTAGGGTATTTTGGATATTTATAGGAAATACAGTATACGTCCGTATTTTGCAAAAATGATTGACATGTTTATTTGTCGTGTTATGATATTAGAAATACGTGTATGATCTGTTTGGCGAAGAGATTCGTCCTAATGCACACTTTGAGTCGACATACGCTATGTAGACTAAAGTGTGTAGACTTAAGTGTTTGTATAAATGTTTGTATTAGTATGTATTATGTAAATGGTGTTGTGAATTAGTTTTGAGATTGAATTCTCAATTAATATGCTGATGTATATGATTTCCACCATGTTGGCTATATGTATTGATTTCATTATATATATGAAATGCATGTGTTGCTTGATTTGCTTACGTTGTATGTTATAACATGTGTCAAAATGCTTGTATTGTTTATATTCATTCTCGTTACTCTCATATGATTACTGATGTGATTTACAAGTGCTTGGGGCTATGACTTAGTCCAGGCAGTCGGTAATGGATTGGATTCGTGGTTGGTTTCTAATTTTCACGAAGGACGCGCGATGAATGCGAGTCGTGTTTTGAGCAGGCGACAGTGGTTAGGCCACACGAAGTATTTTATACACTTCATGTCATTCAGCTTGAGATGCACTCGTACTAGTCAAGCCCGTTAAGCAACCCGAATGGCCATTATATGTTCAGCATGTATGAGTCATAACTGCTTGAACCTAGGGTACTGAACTTACCATTGAAAATCCTATTAACCTTGGTACCTTGATCCATAAAGACTCATGAGCCGGACATGGTGGTATGGGACACCGTGGTCGAGCTGTCGGCCTACGCTGGGGCCACAAACCTCCCCGTAGTGACCAGTGAGCACATTTGACTCGTGAACCGATTGTGGTGGTATGGGACACTACATTCGAGCTGTCGGCCTACTCTGATTGGTGACGAGCCCTTTGTTGTGACATCGAGCGTATTCTGGGTCTACGGGAGGCGACGACCCTTCCGTAGCAACAAGAGTACAATAGGCCTGTATTGATAAGGTGATGGGGGAGTGGTGCAACGAGTGCGAGCAATAGCCCTGGCAGCCCTTGCAGCGACCTAAAAATATAACATCGTATGTGAATACTAGGAGTGACGACCCTAGGCTGGATCTGTGTTGGGATTGATATAAGGAAGGTACCTTAGTTTTCTAATACTGTTGTATGAATGGACTAATAAAAACTCGGTAATCATTATCCATATCGCACTGCATGTGCCTGGAAGATGTGGAGCACTGTGGGAAGAAAGCATGCCGCGGACGTAAGATGGTGTCGTATGAAGGAGTATGTCGGTGAGGGCATCCATCATGTCATCTCATGCTTGCATTAATAACAGTATCTAGGAATGTTTGATTGCTTGCATTACTATTATCGCGTGATTGATTTGATAACATGCTAATCTCTGCTCTATTATTCAACTGAGTTGATCACTCACTACCACGTTACGGGACAGTGTTTGCAATACCTACCAGACTCTGTCTTAGATGCAGGTGACGAGACGATTCAGGACGCGGAGCCGGACTACTACGAGGATCAGGACGAGTTCTTGTATATGCAGTTCTCCGACGATTTTGCGTAGGTGGCCTGGATCGGCGGGACATGCTAGTTGGACTATCACCTGACATTTATTTTTGCTTTATGACATGTATATGAGACTCAGAGATGTATTCATACTTCGGAAACAGTTTGAGATTATTTTGTTCTCATACAGTGATATATATCTTTCAGTCTTCTGCTTGCGTTTTATCACTGGATCTGGAGTATGAATTGCAGTTTTGGTATAATATTACTCATGTGAATGCTCTAACTCAGACAACATTGAATTATAATCATATTTGTTGCATAAGTGATGGTCTGGAACTCGGGAGTCAGGTTTCTACACGACCTCCGATTTTCAGGGTGTTACACCTTTGCAATCGCAGCGATGGGACGGTCGATATGAAATCGATTTTGAAGCCTTAGGGTTCCAATCAGTTATGTGTGCACTATACACAACTAGTTCAGGTCTGCCAAGGGCATTGATCATCGTGCACATAAGAATGTAAAATAATACGGAATGGACGAAGTCTTACACCATCTGAAAATCGTCTGATCCTATTTAAACATTGAGTGAGTGGTTCAATAAGTTGATGATCTCATTTGACCTCGGTCATATACTGCGTATCTGCCTATCTCGGCGCCTGGGATCATAGTTATTCGGTTTGAATTGAGTCGTAGATTCAATTTTGGCACACTCACACTTATCACATGACAATTTTGTCAAAAACAATGAGCAACACCCATTATCATAGTCAGATGAATCTATTAGACAGGTTGAATATGGTGGCCCCTGTTTACACCTGACAATCATGACCAGATTGAACGACTCAAAAGGTAACATGTGGTATAGACAAACTTTAAAAGGAGATATTAGACACACGCACATGTGGAAGTATTAAATGATAGATTTCTGCTAAAAGTAACCATCTAAAAAAGAAAATCATATCCATCATTTAATGCTATAGTCCTATTAAAAGGAACTCTTCATATAATCTAAAGCCAAGTGATGCGAGGACCCCAACATGTTTTCTATACAGGAATCCAGTGACATGACGACTACGATAAACCCTCTTATGCACTACTAGAATAGCAAGAGTCTCTTGTACAAGTGGTTGGACATGATATGTAATGATTATTTGGAAAATTAAAGAAATTTGCACAACTGACTATTCAAATCTCTCACAGTGTAGAATCTTACATATGGACACTACATATCCTAGCCTATAAAAGTAGTACTTGATGAAGAGTTTCAGGCATTGAGCACAACCTAGCCATCACATAATGCCTCTAATAGTGCAACATTGTATTATCTTAGCTTTAGCTTTAGCAGCTGCACTTTTATCCAACCCCATTATAGAAAGTCCAAAATTTAGTGTAGTTTAGATCATTGCAGTCTAGCGCCATCATTGCAATATGCCTAAGTGTAGTGTAAATATCCACAACCTCTGTTATCAGATTCCCGATCAATTGAGTCCATATTTGGAAGATCACACCGGTCACATCTTGTTGACCACCCACTTCGATTGTTTGTTTGCATAAACGATTGTAGGTATTTATAATTTTTATTTTTGCATATTTTATTTTCTCATTATTGACTGTACCATACTTAATTTCAAATCAATAAAATCAATGATCCAACCTTTATTTTTTAGTTATTTTCAGCCATTATTGCATCACTGGTAAACTTAAGAACCACAATCATCATTGAAATAAAATTCTTTACCTTTAGGCAAACAAATCCTATTCATAACCACTAACCCTCTCTAAATTGCTTGGTGGGTGCACATTAGTGGGTAGACAATTATGTCTTCCTTCGTAAGTCTAATTTTATAATTAATTTATAGTGCGTTCAATCTAACTCAAGTCGAGTATGACTCTAGCACGCCCAATGCTATATAACCGCGCATGTTTGGCCATACACGGGCCGTTTCTCAACACATGATATCTTGTCTGATTGACATCGTGTCTGATTGAACTGGGACAGCCCCATCCCTAATTATTTGAACGATTTTGTCACCTATACCATTCAATTCAACGGGAAGTTTCCAATTTCCCACTGGATTCCAGCCGGTTTGGTCAAGACCACTGATACATGATGGGCCGAATGAACAGCAGTCTTAAACAACTAGCTGGGCGTCAGACGTTCACTTGTCGGATTACGACATTTTCAATTCTCAAAAATGAAAATTGCCTAAATGGTTGAATAATTTTGTCATCTAAACCGTTCAATGGATAATTTTCAATTTCCCACTAAATTCCATCTAGTGTCTACGTAGACTTCGGATATATGATGACCGAATAAACAGAAAATCATACACGACCAGTGGAAACCACAATTTCAATGCCAAAAATGGAAAATAGATGTCCGCGTATCAGTTACGAGAGATGCAAATATCAATTCTCTTCATTTAATGTATACAAGTAATTCTATTCCCATTTTAAAAGAAATTACTCGGCGGGAGCTAGGTGATCAACAGGTTGAGAAATCCCTCTTTGGCCTCCCAAAATATGAGAGAAACCAGTAAACAATCCCAGCAATGAAGAAGCTTATAAACCAAGCATTGTTATAGATGACGACAAATGCCTCTGCAGTTGAATTCAAGATTCCTACCTTGTTCAGGAAACCCGGGATTACTGGCAGTATTCCGATAACCAGAGCTGCGATTGCAGCTAGATTGAATCCCCTGCAGTAATAGTAAGCCCCAAGAGGATTATACGAGTACAATGCATTGATGTCTAAAACCATGCCACGGAGAATGTAGTAATCGACTATTATTATCGCTCCAATGGGGCCAAGAAGTGCAGAGTACCCCACCAGCCATGTATAGACGAAGCTCTCGCTGGAGTGGAGAAGCCTCCACGGCTGACAAACAATGCCTAGCATTGCTGTCAGAAGAGCTCCTCTTCTGAAGTTGAATGTCGATGGGCTGAGGTTGACAAGGGCATTAGCAGGGGCGACAATGTTCGCTGCAATATTGGTGGTGATTGTGGCTAAGCTTATTCCAAAGATAGCCAGGAACATAGTTGGGAACCCGCCGATTGCACCGAGGAGTTGGATGGGACTAGAGATTACACGGCCAAAGATCACCTCTGTTGAGCAGGTGACCGCTAGGCCCACAAAAGTGAACAATCCCATGAAAATGGGAAGGCCGACCTGGCCCATAATCTGATCTTTTTGGCTCTTGGCATGCCGAGTGAAATCTGGTATGTTGAGCGCAAGCGTGGCCCAGAAGCTGATGTTCGCAGTTAGGGAAGGGTAGAAGAGTGCCCAGAATTCAGAAGAGGTAAGGCGAGATGATAAGGCGAGCATGCTACCAAAGCCCCCAGCTTTGACATAGGCCCAACAGAGGAGGGAAGATGTTAGTATGATGAGGATTGGAGCAGAGTACTTCTCAAGGTCTCGTATACCATCCATTCCTCTCCATATAATGGCCATCTGGGCTAGCCAGAAGAAGGTGAAGCAGCTGAATTCAAGTGGGGATGTGCCGAGCCAGGGGAGGGAACGGGCTAGGGATGATTTCTTGACAGATGATGGGAGGAGAAGGAAGACAGCTTCTCCACCAATCCACGATTCAATGCCGAACCAACCGCACCCAACCAATGCGCGAAGCAGAGAGGGGACGTGGGCCCCTCTGATACCGAAGGCTGATCGGGCAAGGATGGGGAATGAGATGCCGTAGCGGGTCCCAGGATGACCAGTGAGTATGAGAGGGATCAAGAGGATGATGTTGGCGGTAACAACGGTGGCGATTCCTTGCCACCATGCCATGCCGAGGTCGACAAGGCTGCCGGCGAGGTAGTAGGTTGGGACTCCGACCACAAGGCCCACCCAGAGGCTGGCCATCTCCCATCCCGTGAAGGTTCTATTTTCACTCGTTGTTGGCTTTAGGTCATCGTTGGCGAGATCGGATCCGAATTGGGCCGTGGCTTTTGCTGCCGCGGTTGACCTGGGACTTCTTGTGGTTTGGAGCAGAAGCGGTTGGTGGCGACGATGGACAGTTATGGTAGATCTGGCGATCCACTGACCACTGAGAATCTGAGATTTTAATTTCTGTGTTGGAATGGAGAGAGAGGGATGGAGATGGAATTGCAGGTATCTTGTTCCCATGACGAAGAAAGGACGAGGGATGGCAGGTTGTGAATACGAAGAATCAGGAGAGATACCAAAGTCAGAGGACGTTGTCACAGCTGTTAATGACATGGAAGATTCTTTCCGATCACATGGCGCATGCATTTAAAATTCGGATAAGAATATAGAATTACGTTGCGGTCCAAATTTCAGTGAAAGGAACCTTCACGGTCTGAAATTAGTCAGGAATGTTATCGTTGAAAGGTCATTGAATGGGCTGTGGGCTTCGAAATATGCTCAACCGATTACGAGAACATGGTTTGTATTGTGATTAATTACCCTTCGTGGAATAAACAGCTGTGAACCAGCAACGTCCGATGGGGCTCCAAGATGTTGGGGGACGCTCGTAAGCAATCCTAAGTTATAATAGGCAATAACAGATCAATCAAATCAAGCACAAATGGAACATAAGCTTTTATATGGAAAGCCATTAATAAGAAAAAATCATGACACAAACCTATAACGAATCCACCCTGAAATCAATATTTGTAAAGATAGAAGAGCTTACCGGTCCATAATATAATCCAAATATCACAAAAACGCTTACCTTTGAACTCCATTTTCTCTCCAAAAATCCTAGAATGTTCTTATCTCCCTAATTCTCAATTACATACCCTTTAATAGATTTAAAACCGAAACAGGAAACAAAACCCACAATTCTATAAGATTGTGCAAGTCAGCCAATGGGAGTTTTGATCATATCAAGTACCATTGGTATCCATCGATAGGATCGAAGCCATCTTCGATCATATCGAGTGTCATTTGATGGATTTTTTTGACCCCTGCTCGACTGGTCTTGAGCCTTGCACTACCGGTCGTGGGTTAGTGTTCGACCAATCATGGAGTCGAGCCCTAACTCAACTCAAAGTCCAACGAGTTTTGACTATTTTTCTCTAGGGTGCTCGACCGGTCGTGGGTGGTTCATGACCAGTCATGGGTGGCGCTCAACCGGTCGTGGGTTCGTCTCGACCGGTCGTGGTTACACAGATTCGTTTCGCGATTTTGTGCGGATTTCATTTCGCAAGTCCTTTTGCAATTGGGATGCGAAAGGGAGTTTCTTAAAACTATAAAAAAGGGTCTCTAGGATTTTTCAGGGGTATGATGGTGACAAGAAAAAAAAAAGAGGACTTTCAAAGGTGTGAGAGAGAGAAAGAGGACATGTAGAAGACGGCTTTCAGGACCAATTTTGGACACTATAAATTTTTCATGATGTCGTTCGGCCTTACGAACGCACTGACCGTGTTCATGGACCTGATGAACAAGGTGTTTTGGCCATTTATGTTCCAATTCGTCATCATGTTTATAAATGACATCCTGATATATTTCAAGAGTCGAGAAGAGCACAAGGAGCAACTACGAACAGTCTTGGATACTCTGAAGAAGAGCCAATTGTTCGTGCAGTATCTACTATGCAATCAACATCTCAGCGCTTTTACCTCCTCGTAATCGATAAGATCTCTCCGTTTTTCTTTGTTCTCTTACTGTTTATCCGCTCCTGCGTGAGTGATGGAGGTTTGATCATAGCAAGGTGTGCTTGTGATCAGTCGTAATGTTCTACTTTATAGTGGATTATTGATCTGAACAAGGTCCCATGGTTTTTACCTCTTTAAGGGTTTTTCACTTAAAAATCTCTTGTGTGGTGTGTAATTATTTCTTTGATTTATTTCATTGCTTTATTATCCATAATTTTAGTTTGTTCGGGAGGTTAGATCTTAAGGTTTTGTGCAAGGCCCCCAAGAAAGTGCTATCAGAGCTAAGTTCATTGAACGAGTAAAATCGGTTTTGAATTATGGAAGGTGGCTTATCAAAGATGATCAGCCTCAATGGTTCTAACTAGACCATATGGAAGGCTAAGATGAAAGATTTACTTTATTGCAAGGACCTATATTCTCCAATTTTAGGCATATCAGCAAAATTCAAGGATATATCTGATGATGATTGGAAGAAGATGGACCGAAAGGCGATGAAGTTTATTAGACAATGGATGGATGATTCAGTGTTCCACCATGTGTCCACGAAAACCTCAACCGCTAGCCTATGGCTAAAATTGGAAGGGCTATATGAGAGGAAGACAGCCGGTAATAATATTTTTCTGATAAGGCGACTTATGAATCTTAAGTTTAAGGATGGTGGTTCTGTGGCCGAGCATATAAATGAGGTCAGCAATATAGTGAACCAACTCTCCTCTATGAAGATGGTCCTGGATGATGAATTGCAGGCTTTGCTATTGCTTAGTTCATTGCCTGACAAATGAGAGAAATTGGGGGTGTCTCTAAGTAACTCCGCGCCAGATGGAAAGATATCCATGGAATAGGTGACTAACTGTCTCTTCAATGAGGAGTCAAGGAGGAAGTCTCAGGGGTCTACTCAGCATGAGACCCTTGTGACACAGGAACGGGGAGCGAAAAGAACAGGAAGGGAGAGAAGGCTCGAGATAAATCAATAGGCAAGTCGAGTACCAGGAAGGATAATGAATACTAGAATTGTGGCTAGAAGGGCTACTATAAGCATGAATGTCGTAAGGCTAAAAGCGACAAGAAAGGAAAAGGAAAGGAGAAGGAAGATAAATCAGATTCCACTGCGGTCACTTTAGATAACGACGTTATAGTTATTTTTTCTGCAGATCATTATGTATGTCGCACGACTATGAGTCAGGACACCGACTGGGTGATAGACTCGGGAGTCTCTTTTCATGCGACTCCACGCAGGAATTTCTTCACAAGCTACAAGTCAGGTGACTATGGGACTGTGAAGATGGGAAATTCTGGTATATCGAAGGTCATGAGAGTTGGTGATATTTGTGTGAAGACCGATGTGGGCTGCACATTGTTTCTCAGGGATTTGAGGCATATCTTAGACCTTCACCTCAACTTGAAGTCGACGGGAAGGTTGGATGATGATGGCTATGAAAGCTGGTTTGCTGGTGGACGCTGGAAACTCGTCAAGGGTTCGTTGATTGCAGCTAGAGGAAAGAAGTGTAACACCCTGTACAAGGCATGTGTTAGTGTGTGCAAGGGTGGGTTGAACACATCAGGAGATTCAGCCATTGATATGTGACACAGGCGTCTAGGCCACATGAGTGAAAAAATACTTCAACTATTAGCAAAGAAGCGGCTGAAATAGCGGTGAAGACCGCTTGAGTTGAAGTAGGAATATGCCAATATGTCCTAAAGGGGGGTGAATAGGACTTTTTAAAATTTTTACAATGTATTTAAAAATCCTATTGCACCAGTCCCAACAATAAACACATATTCGGATTACTCAAAAGTAACTCTACTAGCTTCCAAGCCCGGTAGAGGATTCAATCACAAACTATTTAAGAAGTGAATAGCATGTAAACTAGTTTATGATGGATATGAATGTGTATGTGTGTGAGGTATGATCTCAGATATTAAAATATTAAAGAAAACCACACAAACAAAATAATAGCAATCACAAACATAGTAATTTTTATAGTGGTTCGACTACTTGTCTACTCCACTCTCGGTAACTGCACTCAACCCTTGAGTATACCGGATTTCATTAAGGAGGTTTCCCATGGTTCGCCTCTAACCTAAGGTTTTAAATCAGGTTCATCTTCAACCTTTAGAACCTATATTGAGACTGACTGTTTATGCTCTCACGAGCAAGGGTCAACACATCGTACCCACTTTTAGGCATACTGGCCAAAGATCTTCCTTAAGACCTTACGGAGGTTTCATTTGGTTCACCTCAAACTTAAGGTTTTACACAGTTCACCTCAAACCAAAGATTTTACCGGTTCACCCCTAACCAGATGTTTATGCTCTCCACAGAGCAAGGGTCCACCCAATGCACCCACCACGTATAGTCCCACCGGAGGCCTCCTTGAGGACTTCAAGGGTGAGAAACACCTTAGACCTAATCCTATAAAGAAATGATCAAAGGGTCCTCTGGACTCTAGATACTTAAAGATAAGTTGATGAGTCCTGTTCAGCACAGTTACAAAGATCTCCTCCTTGTTGATGAAGAGTCTTCAGCTCCCTTGATCCGCAACAAATGATATACCAATATAAGGCAACGGGTTGAGTCAAGGTTATGATGGAATCCCACTCTCTAAATATTTTCCTGTTAGGAAGATAAAGTGATTCCAATCATCTAAGCATTCAAGGCATCCCAGCTTAATGATTTGCCATTAAGGTAGTAGCTAAAGGATCCTTGAATGCGGAAGTTCATTCCCCAATCCATTCTATTGAATATCAATGATGAGGGTGGATTGGAGGATGAACTCCCTTGAGAGAAAGGGCTTTGGGTATATGATATAAGGTTAAACACACAAAAGTATCTCTCTTATTTCTCTTACAGCAACTAGAGACAAGTTCTCTTTAAATAGGTAAAAGGTTCCAACGGATATAAAACAGTCACTTTTATGACAGAGTTTGATATCATCGAGCGGGTTCGATATTATCGAGCGTATACTCTCGATTGTATCAATGGTCCACTCGATGACACAAACTTTATGTTATACGCTTTTGGAAAACCTTCTGCCAACTGATCAAGGGAATTGAGACTCGTGTCAATATCATGGGATTTCAAACTTTGATTTTATCGATACAAGGATCGAGTCCTTGACATTTGAAAAATGAGAGAAACTTGCTTTGAAATTTTCAAGATAACAGATATGATCGGGGGATACTCGATATCATTGAAATTTGAATGTCAATGATATCGACGGTTGTGTCGATGCATTGATAAATCCAGAGATTTTATCAGTGAGCTTGTTGGACAAGTTTTGTCCTTTCTCGATGCAATCGATCCAGCCCCGATATCATCGATATTTAGAATATTGATTATATAGAGTGACCCCCGATCAGAATTGAAAACCACCTGAAAAATGTTGCTGGAGAACTTCGAGCCCTTGACCGATAATATTAAAAGCCTTTCGATATCATCGAGATTTGAAATCCGATGGTATTGAGGAGGGCTCTGATAAATTGAAGCATATATGATTTTCCTTAGTAAAAACAGGGGCGTCAGATCTGCCTATCGATATTATTGAGTCATCTTCGATGGTCTCAAGATTCAAATATCGATGATATCGATACATTGATAATTCTGTCCAGATATGTATTAGGTTGCTAGACATAGTACGTCCTCATTCGATTTTATCGATTGGTCTACCAAGGACATTGACAGCGCAAGTCGATTATATCGAGTTGTATATCGATACAATCGACAGGGCAAGAAAACTTAGAGATTTTCTAATTCTTTGAAACAGTTTTCTCACCTTAAACCGTAATATGTTCTAATATGTTTTAAGGGTTTTAATTACCTAGTATTTTGGGACATAGGATGTGAGGCTTAGATTTACCTATGGCGAGCTTCTACACATCCGGTTGAGGTAGAAGCTTGTATACATTTTCCTGTGAGGCTTTTACAGTCTAACTGACTCAACACACATGCTAATTTACAAACCAGGTACTAGCAAGGGCACTTTCAGCAGCTCCTTCCATACATGATAGGTACACCTCTCAAAACCTGTCTTGATTGTTTATTAGGAAAATGACATAGAGTTTTATTTATTAAAACTACTTCTTATGTTAATAAAGTGCATGCATTAGATTTGATTTATTCTGATTGTTGTGGTCTTATAAGGATAAAAACCTTGGGTGGGGCATTTTATTTTGTTACTTTTATAGATGATGTATCTAGGAGGGTTTAGGTTTATGCTTTAAAATCCAAGGACGAGGTCTTTGGTGTGTTTAAATTGTTTCATGCTATGGTCAAGAGAGAGACAGGTAGATCATTGAAGTGCATTCGCACTGATAATGGTGGTGAATACATTGGCGACTTTCATGAGTACTGCAAGTCCCTAGGTATACGGCATGAACAGACGGTTCCTAAGACCTCCTAGCATAATAGTGTAGCTGAGCGAATGAATCGCACCATTGTTAAGAGAATCAAATGCATGTTATCCCATGTAAAATTGCCCAAGACGTTCTGGGGAGAAGCAATGCACATGGCGGTGTATCTGATAAACAGGTCTTCATCAGCCCCGTTGAATGGAGAAGTACTTGAGAAGGTCTAGACTGGACAGGATCTATCGTATAGTCATCTCAGGGTGTTTAGATGTAGGGCATCTATTCACATACCAAAGGACGAGAGGTTCAAGCTCAATATGAAGATCAGGCAGTGTGTGTTCTTGAAGTACGATGATAAAAAATTTGGTTACGGATTATGGGATCTGGCTGAGAGGAAGCTCGTCAGGAGCAGAGATGTGCTTTTCTTTAAAGATCAGTGTATAAAAAACATTGGTAAGCTAGAAAAGAACTATCCTAGTTCAAGTGTACTAGAGGACATGGATCCGATTATTCCTCCCGTGGAGCCTGATGACGGGGGAGTACAATAAGGTGCAGAAGATGAGAGAGTTCCTTGAGAAGATGGACCAGGGGAGCAGCCCCCACTTGATTCACCTATTGAGCCATAGGTGAGGAGGTCATCTAGGGACAGACATCCGTCTAAGAGATACTCGTCGTATGAGTATATTATGTTGACTGATGGGGGAGAGCCATAAGACTATTCTGAGGCCCTAACTGATGAGCATAAGGAGTGGTTGAAAGCTATGTAAGAGGAGATGAAATCCTTGCATAAGAACTACACCTATGATATGGTGAAACTGCCTAAGGGCAAGAAAGCTTTAAGCAACAAGTGGGTGTTCAGAAAGAAGGTTGAGTAGAAGAATTCACAGACGAAGTTCAAGACCAGACTTGTGATAAAAGGGTCCGGTTAAAGAAAAGGTATAGACTTTGAGGAGATATTCTCATCAGTGGTGAAGATAACATCCATACGGGTATTGCTTAGGTTGGCAGCTAGCATGGATCTGGAGATAGAGTAGTTAGATGTTAAAACTATTTTCCTCCATAGTGACCTAGAAGAAGAGATCTACATGCCCCAACCAGACGGGTTCAAAGTCAAGGGTAAAGAGCATATGGTGTGTAAGCTGAGGAAGAGCTTGTATGGGCTGAAACAAGCTCCACTATAATGGTATAAGAAGTTCAACTTGTTCATGTTATAGCATGGGTATTACAAAACGGAGTCGGACCACTGTGTGTTCATATGCAAGTTCTTAGATGGTGATTTCTTAGTTCTGCTATTATACATTGATGACATGCTCATCATGGGAAGGACACAAGAAGATTGACAAGCTGAAACAGGAATTGGGTAAGTCGTTTACGATGAAAGACTTGGGCCCGGCTAAACAGATCCTAAGAATGGAGATAACTCGTGACAGAGGCAACAAGAAGATTTGGCTGTCACAAGAGCGGTATATTGAGAAAGTTCTAGAGCGGATCAATATGAATGCAGTGAAGCAGGTCAGTACTCCACTGGATGGTCACTTCAGATTGAGAGATGGGCAATGTCCCAAGACAAAGGAAGAGGTAAAAGAGATGCAAAAGATACCCTACGCGTCTACTGTAGGAAGTTTGATGTATGCTATGGTGTGTACACGCCCAGACAATATATGCGGTTGGTGTTGTCAGCCGGTATCTTGCCAATCCTAGCAGTGCATTAGGTGGCGGTGAAATGGATACTGTGGTATCTAAGAGACTCATCCAGGTTAAGCCTATATTATGGTGACGGTAACCTGTGTTAGAGGGCTACACAAATGTAGATATGGAAGGTAACATCAATTCCAGGAAGTCTACATCGAGGTTCATGTTCACGTTTGCAAGGGGAGTGATTTCTTGACAGAGCAAGCTACAGAAGGTCGTAACATTATTAATGACAGAGGTCGAGTACATTGTAGTTATAGAGGCATGTAAAGAGGCTTTGGATGAAAAGGTTCCTATAGGAACTTAGCCTGAAGCAAGAGCAGCACGTGGTCTATTGTGATAGTCAAAGTGCTATACACTTAAGCAAGAATCCAAGTTAACATTCCAAGTTAAAGCACATAGAGATTTGATATCACTGGATCAAGGATACTTTGGAACAGAAGGTGTTATAGCTTGAGAAGGTCCATACGGACGATAATGGGTCAAATATGAAGACCAAGGCTTTGCTCAAGGGCAAGTATGAGGTTTGTAGAAACCAGGCTGGCTTGAAGATGGTGAATCTCTCCTGTGTCAAAAAGGGAGAGATTTGATGAGGTTTTTTGACCCGTTCTTAATCAGTCGTGAGCACTACACGACAGGTTGTGGGCAAGTTTTTGACCAGTCGTGGAGTCGAGTCAGGCTCGACTTAAAGTCCGGTGAGTTTGGACTACTTTTCTCTGGGGTGCTCGACCGGTCGTGGGTGGTTCACGGCCGGTCGTGGGTGGCACTCGACTGGTCATGGGTTTGTCTCGACCAATCGTGGTTACATAGATTCATTCCGCGAATTTGTACGGATTTCGTTTCTTAAGTCCTTTCGCAATTGGGATGTGGAAGGGAGTTTCCTAAAGCTATAAAAAGAGGTTTCTAGGGTTTTTTTAGGGTATGATGGTGATAAAAAAACACATGAGGGCTTTCAAAGGTATGAGAGAGGGAGAGAAAGGGAGAGAGGAAGCTTGTAGAAGGGAGGTTATGCTCGTAGAGGTGATCTACTGTGCAATTAACATGCCGGTGCTTCTACGTCCTTGTAATCGGTGAAATCTCTCCATTTTTCTTTATTCTCTTACTGTTTATCCGTTCTTGCGTGAGTGATGAAGGTTTAATCATAACAAGGTGTGCTTGTGATCGGTTGTAACGTTCTACTTTATAGTGGATTATTGATCTGGACAAGGTCCTGTTGTTTTTACCTCTTTGAGGGTTTTCCATATAAAAATCTCTTGTGTGGTGTGTGATTGTTACTTTAATTTATTTCATTGTTTTATTATCCATAATTCTGGTTTGTTCAGGAGGCTAGATCCTAAGGTTTTGTATAAGGCCCCCAACACCATTGACGTCCATTAATATGAGTAAAGCCACCCTCGATCATATCGATTTAGACCTAAAAACTGCCTAGCAAGCAAAGGTAAAAAAAATAAAAAATAAATAAGAAAAATAAAAAAGAAAGAAACAAAATTTCTCTATGGGATAGATAACTGCTCGATGAGATCGAGTACTCTGTTGATGGCATTGACATACCTGATTATAAACAGATTTAAAACATCAGACAATAATCTCCACCATGTCTTTAATATTCACAAACCACAGCTCCAAGATCCATCCCTAATTGCCTCCACCATAGCAACACAATCATCGTCGCTTCTCGTGCACACTACGCTTCCTCAAATCTTCACCAAGCTCAGAGAAGTTATACATAACTTGAACTTATCTATAGGAACCACTTTTATAAGCATGTTCACCAGATTCACTCTTGTGTGGATATTTGTTCATAACTCTAAGTGCAGGGCTGCGCTACAGTAATAACCCGGTGAGACCGATCTTAAATCCATAGGGAATGGGAAACGCAATTTAGAACTAATCTAGGTCTAATGAATTGTTTGGGTGTTTACTTCTGTCACGCCCCAAACTCAGGAACATGGCTCACAAAATTCCCGATCGCCTAATCCGGCGCCGACAACCTCCGTAGAACCCCATTCTCGGCTCCTAGCTCCCATTCGCCAGGTTCCGATCCTGGGATGCTACGAGGAGGATTTTCAACGTCAGTTTTTTTTTTGGTAATAAGCATAACCAAAGGCATAACTCACAAACAACAACCAAGAACTCCATTACATTTCCACTATGATCAAAAAAACTTTACAAGTACAATGAGCATAAAGGGAAATACAATGGTAAAGAACAAAACTTCAAAACGCTCTGCAACGTGCACCTGCCTCAGCGCTGTTGCGAACCAACGTCACCTGCACGCAACGGTCGTGTATAAGCTTATAGAAAGCTTAGAGGGTGGTGAAAGTGTGTGCGCAAGGTAGTAATATGAACATGCAATGTCGGAGTAATGCGAAATATGCAGATGGATCCATAATATCATGAGCCGTACTAAGGCTATGCGATGCAAGACATGAATGGTATCGACCATCCCAAGGCCATGCGATGTGTAATGCAACTCAAGCATACAGATCTCATCTATGTCCACACATCAATACAGCTCAAATATGGGATATCACCGGGGTCTAGTACACTCTAAACCAGATTACCACCATATCACGCGCAATAAGGTAAGTGGAAGAGACCTCACTATCCGTCTGCCAATATCGGGTGCGACTCGTCGATAGCGGACCCATTCCTCGAGCTAGTCAGACTCAGCCTAGGATTGCCCCCTACACTCGGGCGGGTAAGGCAGCACTCCCTTCCAACCGACCACGACACAGTGGAGAGTACAACCGTCTGGTAATCGGCATTCAACGCTCATCTACCCACTCGGTCTAGACATTGGAGCAACCTCTTGGTAGAGATTCTTTTGGGTTTCGCAACGCGCGGTATTTTCCTCGAACTGAACGTTGGCCTACAACTCTCGACCAGGGTATCACCTCAGCGCGCGAGTCACGGCATTGGAACCATAGTGACGGCACGGTCGCTATGGTATTGGTCTTGGGTTGAGTCGACTCGGGTTGTCGGCAGATGAATCAGGGTCGCACGTCGATATCGATTAATGGTCGAAGGTTGTCGAAATTCTACCGGTAAGACCGCGGAAGTCTACGGGAAGGTATGGACCAAGATACGGGTCTTACAGCTCTCCCCTCCTTATAAAAATTTCATCCTTGAAATTTACACAAGCATCGCAACTAAGCATTACTCATGAAAAAGAAGCGATATAACATCATCATATAGAATCAGGGACAACATACAAAATACAATACATGATCAATCATTAAAGAGATGAGAATAACGCTCTCAAATCTCAGCCTCACGCTCCCAAGAAGCCTCCTCTAAAGAATGATGACCCCACTGCACCTTCACCAATGGAATGACCTTGGTTCTGAGGACCTGTTCCTTCCGATCAAGGATACGGACTGGCTACGATGTGTTGTACATGTGGGTGTCCATCTGAGTCACTCCCAGTGGATCCCACCTTATTATATATTTTTTATTCATGCCTTGCAGGCTACATGAGGAGTTAATGTTAGTCTAACATGGGCCACACCACATAGACTTCTATATTTCTAGTGGGGCATGTCGTTAAGCTCCCACTCTCTATATATGGTGTGTTGATTAAGGCTAATTAATGCCTGATATGTTTGATAATATGTTAGTGTACTTGGCCGGGTAGGACACACTAAGAACATGCTTAGTATAATGATATCATGCGCAGACATATGCCCATACGCATCATTTTTATGCATGTGGTGGGCGACGATTGATCATAACATATGCCTTTAGTTTGAGATACTTAGGGGACTCAACATGATTATCGGTGAACCCCACATGTCACGCCTTTCTAAGTTGTTATGAGCATGCTTAAGTTGTAATTAGTGGCTACGACTGGCACCCATCTTGTACTCTTTATGTTCCCACGTGGCTCTCTATGAGCGGGCCTTTCGACTATAGGCCCACCTTTGTAGGAGCATGGGGGGCCCATTAGGGGTAGATTTGAATGGATCCCACCTAGTCATATCCATGTTAGATTCATGGAGCCCATAGTGATTTTATTTGCAATCCAACTTAATTATGGATCATCTTTAGTGAATAAATGATGCCCACACCATGGGTTGCCTTGTTGTTCATGTTGTGGCTACCCAGTAGGCCTGCTTGTATTTATATGCAGTGGTCGTACCATGGGCCAACCCTATGGTTTATGTCGTGTTCCCACCATTGAACTACTATTTAGGTTCCTCACATTACATGTATTGAGCCCATCGTAGGCCTGTGTTTGGTTGGTTGTGAGTTTCCCTCTTAGGCCTTGCTTAAGGATAGTTGTAAGGCCTACTTTGATGACCATTTTGGGCCCACTATGATTTTTTTGTGGATCCTATAATTTTTTATCCCGAATGGATGCCCATAGTTATATGTTTTAACCACTTAGGTTCAGGCTTGTTGAGTGGGCCCATTATCTTGAAAGACCACTTAAGTATAGCCCTATAGGCCTCGATAAACTTGGTTTCCACCCATTATGAATGATAAATTTTCATTATCATGTGGTGCGTTGTTTTACATGTGTGTTGGTACAATACTTTCTTAATAATTTATGTAGTATTACCTTAGTGATTTATGCGATGTTTGCACTCATGATTTCTATAACACTTCCTTTATGATGACATGGTGCTTTTTTTATATTGATGCAACACTATTTTTTGTTAGATGTAGCATTGCTTTTATATTTGAGTTAACATTGCTTTATATTGATTTAGCCTTGCTTTATGCTTAATATGATATTACACACCTCATGATAGTGGTTATGATCGTATGTTATCTTATCTTATTTGTATCACGTGTTCATGACTTGGATGATAGCTAATTTAGGATTTTTGGCATTGCCTATGCATGACAAGGCAACATTGACAACTTTACAACTTTGAGCATTTCCAGGGGACCCATAAGAGATGAGGCCACCTTGCATGTATGCATGATTTGCATGACATGATTGCATGACGCAGATGATGGACTCATGTATTCACGCATTGTATGATGTATTTACATTACACCCTACCAACATCAGGGTTGTGGCCTCTACAGGCATATCATGGATAATAAGATTGCACACTGAAAATATCTCTTCTACCATTAGAGCACTAAGGATGTCCTTGGGTGAAAGTCCCTAAACCGTGTAGGCCAACAGGATGCTTCTACATCGAGACCGAGTGGATAACATGAGCACCCAAGTGTCAAATAATAGTAGGTCGCATCTCCCACTATATCGTGGTCAGTTGGAAATGGGTGTGACCTTATCTGCTTGAGGGTAGGGGGCTATAAGATAGGTTGAGTTTGACCAGCTCGTAAATGGGTCTGCTATCGACGAGTTGGGTGGGCATTGACATATCATTGGTAAGACGGATAGTGAGGTCTCTTCAACTCACATGGGTATGCACACGATGGGATGGCATCCAGTGTGGAGTGTACTAGGCCCGGATGATTACTCCAGTAATGATAATTGTACTGAAATGTAGACCTACTGAGTAGGAGTTATATATTCAACATTTGACTCATTCATTCATTATTAACTCAGGCTGGTGGTGCGTAACTAAATCATTATGTGCACCTTTGCAATAGCCATGATTTTGGTTTGGTACGCGACTAACCTAAGATTAGAAGTTTACCACATTAAGTCTACCTATCCATATCAGGTATGGGACTGGTTTGGATAGTCCCTTGAGATGAACCCCATAGCTTATAATATCACGTACTATCATCCCAATTACACACACGAACTTTGTCATTCATTTTGTATCACATAACCTGGATATGGCTGATAGTATTTATGGACTTATCAGGATTTTCATATTGCATTGCATCCCCAGCATATGACATTTGGTCTACTATGTCTTTGAATTGCATAACTTGGATAAGGATGCTAGTATTTATGGACTTGCCAGTCTGACCTACATTATTTCACTTACCCTGATATTTGTATACTTGACACATGCATTGCGCACATACACATGCAATCTTTAAGCTTCATAGTAAGCTTGTGCACATTTATTACATGTAAGTTACCACAACAACATTGAGGCAGGAGAATGTGCGCGATCTTTTAGAATTTTGTTGTATGATGTATTTTCCTTTCAGTACTGTACTCAAATATTATATTAGTGGATATGTGGTTTTGATTTTTTAATGACCTGGGTACACTTGTGATTATGCACTTTACAAGAAAAAAATTCACCTTCAAAATCCTCCATGTAGGATCCCAGGATCAGAACATGGTGCATGGGAGCTAGGAGCCGAGAATGGGGTACTACGGAGGCTGTCGGCATAAGATTCGGCGACCGAAAATTTTGTGAGCCTGGTTCTAGAGTTTAGGGCATGACAGGAGTACGTGTGGTTGTTTTATTTATTGAACCACTATAACTCCTTATGCCATGTGGTGAATTCCTTATTATTTTTGGTAATTTGATATAATTTATTATTTTATTTCAGTGGTGAATGTCGTAATTCTTTTATATACTCTTGCTAGTTTAAAAGTTTGATTTTAAAGACATCTGTGAAATAAGGTTATCTTATGTAATATTTTAGGTGAAGGTTATTATACGAATTATTTATAATCAAGGTTTCATTATTCAAACAATTGTGATTTTTGTAATATTTTTCATATTCAGCATTTATTTTGATTATTTGTCATTCTCCTATTCACCCCCCTCTAGGACATTGCTAGCTCTCCATATCAAGTAGTATCAGTGCAGGTTGCTCTTTTTATTTTTAGACTTACCTCCTTGAGCTAGATTCAGAGCTATACTGTCACGCCTCAAACTCAAAAATTAGATTCACAGGAATTCGATCACCGATTCTAGTGCCGACAACCTTTGTAGTACCCCATTCTCGGCTCCTAACGTTCATACACCAGATTTCGATCCTGAGATCTTACAAGAAAGATTTTTTTATTTTTTTTGTATATTTAACTCGTAATAAGCATAACCACAAGATTACCCAATTCACACAAACAACATCATCATCACATATCCACTAATATAATCATTTGAGTACAATGCAAAAAGGAAAATACATAAATCAAAAATCAAGCTCCAAAAGACCGCTGCACGCTCCAAGCTTAACACTGCTGCAACCTAACATCACCTGCATGCATCTATCGTGCATAGGCTTATAGAAAGCTTAGAGGGTGGTGTAAGTGTGTGCATAAAGTAAGTGTCAAGTATTTAATACAATGCCATGATCATACAATACCGAAATTACTAGTAATCTATAAATTGTACATTATCGGAATAAGCAAAAATATTGACAAGATTATGAATTATCAGAGTAAGAAGAAGTAGGGATAAGTCCATAAGTCAATCAATATCAGAATACGCAATATATAAATAGCTATGCAATAAGGAGTCATAAAGAGCCAAATATTAGATGCCGAGAATGCAATGTAATATACAAATTCTGCTAAGTTTGTCTAGGCCATATAAGTACAGAAACATAGTAACCCAAAATACCATATGCCTGCGGATGTAATGCAATATGCGATGTGAATGAAATGACCATGCTGGAGTGTGAAGTCAGGATGATAGTACGTAGTATCGTAGGCTACAGGGTCCACCACAAGGGACTTCTATCCAAACTAGTCCTATACCTAAATTTAGATAGTCAGACTCAATGTAGTAAACTCCTGATCTCAAGTTAGTTACGCCCCAACTGAAATTCTAGCCATTGCGAAGGTACATGTAACAAATAGATGAGCACCACTAGCCCAAGTGGATAGTGAATGAATAAATGAATGCATATGCAACTCCTGCTCAATAAGTCCACATATCAATACGGTTCATCTCTGGGATCATCACCAGGATCTAGTACACTTCACGCCACTTGCCGCCCCATCAAGCGCACAACTGGGTAAGTGAAAGAGACCTCACTATCCACCTGGCCAGTAGTCTGTCAATACCTACCCGACTTGATGATAGCAGACCCATTTCTCAAGCTGGTCAAACTTAGCCTAGCTATGCCTACTCCCTTGGGTGGGTAAGGCCACACCCCCTCCCAACTGACCACGACATAGTGGGAGATGCGACCTCCTAGTATTTGGCACTCGGGTGCTCATGTACATCTACTCGGTCTCGACGTTAGGGCGTCCTCTGGTACCAAGAGGGTTTTAGGGATTTTCACCCAAGGCCATCTATGACAGCCCGATGCTTGAACCAAACATTTCTGATGTCCCATCTAGCCATCCACGATATGGCTATGGAGGTCATGGCCCTAATTTCGCTAGGGAGTACAGTAAACACAACACATAATGTAAGATGCATGAGTTATACAATCCAGTCATGCATCAATCCTGCGCATACCGTGCGTTCATGTGAGATAACCTCTGCCTATCAGGGAGTCTCATAACAACCTGCCCAATGATATATGCAATGTTCAACCACATCTCATAACAAACATGCAAATGATGCGTATGGGCATGTATTATGATGCTATGTGGTCGCATACTCATAATCAGTATCAATAACCGGCATCGACCATCAACCTTGACAATATGGACATTTAACTAACATTGCCCCCAAGGAATGGCCCATATAGAGCCTAACATATAGTGGACTCGTGGTCTCACACAAGGGCCAAATATACAACACCATGGGTCTCACTCAAGAGTTTAATACACATCATGATGGGCCTCACTCATGGGCCACATATACCTCAAGTGGATCGCATCTCATGGGTCTAATATTGTAACACCCCAGATTTTTTCCAACCTGGAGTTAGGCGTCCTTAGGCAATGGGTCAACCGTATCACTTTCAAAACTCAATTCCAAAGCCAGAGAAATTACTTTTCAACCCATTTTCCTCAAAACTCACCTTTCACCACCTCATTCTTCAAACTTCTCCAAGTACTTTCATATTAGACACGAATCCTCAAGTTTAAATAGTAAATAACTATACTTAAACTAAAACTCACTATAAACGGTCGTCGAGATTGAGTCCATGCACACTCCTGATCACACATAACGACCCCAAATCACTTCTAGGCCGTCAATCGAAGGGTTTAGACCATGTTTCATTCCATTCCAAACCTAGAAATGAATGTCCTTAGGTTGTGAGTTAACCACAACCCTTACACTCAATCTCAAGGCCTAAAACTCCTTTTTATCCAATTCCTTCGAAATCTCTCCCTTCACCACTCCATTCTCTAACTTTTTCTAAGTCCTTTCAAACTAGACATAAATCCTAATGGGTAATTGATGGAGAATCATACTTAAATAAAAATTTACTATAAATAGTAAATATATGTATGAATTGGACTTTTTACCATTCCAATTATGAAATCTCATGGAATAAATGGGTTAGTTGGATAGATTAGTGTCTTCTACCCCAAAATCATATGCTACACGATACATAAAATAATTCTGGTTTGTAAATTGGCCCCGAAACACCTTAAATGAAGTCAGGGGCAAATGAAGTCGGGGGCCAAACGGAGCACTTACAGGGGACTCAGGGTGAGACCCAGACTTTTTGGGACCTAGGGGGTAGGAGGTCCTCTCCAAAAGGGCGAGGCCTCGCCGGTTTATCCAGTGGGTGGCGACGTCCTCGCAGGTCAACGGGCTAGGCCGGGCCGGTCGCCCGGGTCTATGGTGTTTGGGGTCAAGTGGGACCCCTTCATATAGGGTTTGACCCCTAGTTTATTCTAAATCTACTACTTCTTTCACAAATCACCCCTCTAAGCTTTCCTTTTCTTAAAAAATCTCTTAAATCTCTCCAAAAGTCCCTCTTCAAACTCTACCTTTTTCCGTTTCCAAGCACCCTCACTCCACCCTTCAAATCTCATCTCAAATAGAAATCATTATAGGCTACTTCCTTTAGAAATTAGATGAAACTAAGTGTTAGATTATACGATCTGTGAAATTGTCACCAACCACTTTAAATATGGTCTGCTAGAGCCAAAACCTATAGAATCATTGACGCTATCTTACCCTAAAATCCAGGATCAAACTCTAAACCTGTTTGTTCTCAGGAACCCTTTGAAACTTTGTATTGGACTTGGACTGCATGTCAAAAGTCCGATAGTGACAATCTTAGACAATTAAGACCGCCTAGTTGGACTTGACAATCATTTGAAAAATCAATCCCAACCGATATCCTGAGACCATTTTATTGAGTCCGGAGTGAAGAGAGTGAAAAAGAAAAATATTTAGAAAATTAATTTAATTTTTAATTAATCTGGCACGGGTCACTTACGTGACATTTTTAATCGTTCTGGCCGTTGGAATTTGACCAAATTTCACCCTCGGATCAGGATAGGTGGCCCTTACATGTCATAGCACTTGTGGCCCTGATCGAGTTTCGGTGACCGCTGAACTGAAACTGGTCTGCCACGGTCGATCTGGAAACCCGACCGGACTGAAAACTTAGCTTGACCTAGATCCAATATTAGAGAGCTTAAGTCCGACCGCATTTGGTAACAGGACCTCCAGAAGTGCTCCGTTGGATCAGAACAGATTCGATTTGGATATAATATAAGTATACCTTGGACCTAAGTCTATATAGATGAGTTTTTAGCTTATAAAAGGGCCTTAAACCCTTAGCTTTTTAACCCATACGAATTTGGGGAAACCCTAGGAGAGAGAAGAGAGAAAAGAGAGAGAAAGTGAGGGAGAAGTTGGGGCTTTCTCCTGGGATTCTTTCCTACTACTCCTTGTGCTTCAACACCGCTTCTACACCGCCATTCCAGTGCTTCCAGCTCAGTTCTTAGGTAAGAAAACCTAAACCTTAACTTGATTTGAACCTTAGATTAATTGTAGAAGAGTTCTAACTAACCTGTTTCTTACCAAAGGTAGCGTATCTGCCGTTGACGAAGACACGTCGTCTGAATCCTAACGAATACACATTTTCTGGTTTAAGGTGCAGACTATATATGCTTAGGTTATGGTTTTCAACACTTTCAATGATAGTTAATGATTTATTCATGTTGTGGATGCAATTATACATGCTAAATGTGCTAACCATTTTGCTTTTCGAATACGTATACTTCATATTGGAAATACAGTATTTCATGTATATTTTAGAATACACATATGCGTAAGGAATTTGCTGATTTACTTGTCATGATAAATTGTCGTTGTGATATGCTTAATATGTATGCGGCAACTGCTTGGTGAGAGGACTTGCCCAAATTTGTAATGGTGTCGACATACGTGATGTCTGTTGAATAGTGTAAGCTAAGTGTTTGTTTAAATGTCTAAGTGAGTTAGTAGTTAGTAGAGTGTCATTACTAGAGTGGTTGGGATATGGATCCCCATCATAATACTTGTGTGAATGATTTCCTTCATGAATCATGTGATTGCTAAATGAGTGTATGATTTCTTCCATGGATTGTGTACTTAGTTAAATCATGATAAATGTGTACATTAATTCCTCCATGTACTGTTTACATTCAAGTTATACTTCATGATTGATCACAAGGATGCTAAATATGAATCATATGTTAGTTATTAGCTTTGCTTGTGAATGGGGCAGTACTTCAGTCCAGGTAATCGAAAAATGTTCCGTAAACCATGGTTGAGGTTGCTTTCGCCACACAAGATGAGTTTAGCAAATCTGAGTCTTGGTTGGGGTGTCCGGCAGTGGTTAGGCCACACGGAGTGCTTATGCATTCCATGTCATTCAACTCAACTTGCGCTTGGCCTAGTTGAGCTTATCAACTAACCCAATTGACCTGCTTGAACCTAAGGTACCAAACTTACCATTGGAAATCCCCTTTAGCCTTTGTACCTCGATCTCCTAAGATTCATGAGTCGGGCATGGTGGTATGAGACACCGTGATCGAGTTGTCGACCTACGCTGGGGCCACAAACCTCCCCGTAGTTACCAGTGAGCAACCCAGACTCGTGAGCAGATTATGGTGGTATGGGACACTATATTCTTACTGTCGCCCTACACTGATAAGGTGATGGGGGAGCGGTGCAACGAGTACGTGCAATAGCCCTGGCAGCCCTTTGTAGTGACCTCGAGTGTACTCTGAGTCTACGTGAGGCGACGACCCTTCCGTAGTAACAAGAGTACAACTGGGCCTGTATTGATAAGGTGATGTGGGAGCGGAGCAACGAGTGCGTGCAACAGCCCTTGCAGCGACCTAGAAATATATCATCGTATGAGATTACTAGGAGTGACGACCCTAGACAAGATCCTTGTTTGGGTATTGATATAAGGGAGGTACCTTAGCTTCCCAATCCTGCTGTATGAAAAGGACTAATAACAACTCGGTAATCATATTCATATCGCACTGCATGTGCCTAGAAGATGTGGAGCACTGAGGGAAGAAAGCATGCCACGGACGTAAGATGGTGTCTCATGAGGGAGGATGTTGGCGAGGGCATCCATCATGTCATTTCATTCTTGCATTAATCACAGTATTTAAGAATGTTTGATTGTACTGCTTTATCATTATGCTTGATTGAATTGATAACATGTTAACCTTTGCTGTATAGTTTCCATTAAGTTAGATACTCACTCCCACGTTACGGGATGGTGTTCTGGACACCCACCAGTCCCTAGTTTAGTTTCAGATGATGACGATGCTTGCGAAGCAGAGCCAGACTTGATGATGATGAGGAGGATCCCTCCTATATGCAGGTTCTGATTGACGGATTTACAGGGTTACTGATTAGATGCCAATACACTTGGTATTTTTCCTTTTATTTACATACCCATGTATATTCTTTTCTTTCTATTTTGGAGTATACATGTATTTAGTTAACCTGGTAACATGTTCACACTCTGGAGACTTACAATCATTTATATATTTTATATATCTATCACATTCTTCCGCTTGCTAATTTAACTGTCTTTGGAGTATGATATGTTGTTTGGCATAATCCACCTCATGTTTTATGTACTATTACCACCGACATTCATCCATCATTGAAAATGTTGCATAAGTGATGTTCTGAAACTCGGGAGTGGAGTTTATGCTCGGCCCCCAATTTTCGGGGTGTTACAAATATACATCGTAATGGGCTGCTCACATGGGCCTAATATACATTAAGTCGGGCCTCATCACATGGGCCAAAAATATACCACAAGGGGCCACATCTAATGGGCCTTGAATACATCACAATGGGCCTCAGTAATCGGAGTCGGCCTCAACAATCGGCCTCGACAATCGGCACCGATAATCAGCATCAATAATCAGCACCGACAATCAGCATATAAATAAGGTGGGGTCCATAGATGGACATCTGATCATGTAACACCCCGGATTTTGGCCAATCTGGGATTTGACGTCCTTAGACAGTGGGTCAATTAAAACACCTGAAAAATCGTTCAGAACCCAATTCCATAGCCAAAGAAACCATTTAGGATAAATTTCTTTAGAAACTAAGCATAAGTTAGCTAGTGCAACGTTGAAGTGGCTGGGAAACAGTCCCTGATTACTTTAAATACGTTCTACAAGGCCCAAAGTGAGTGGAACCAATGGTGCTATAATGCTCTAAAATCTCGGACCAAACTCTAAGCAGGTTTGTTCTCTGGACCACTTTGAATCTTTGTATTGGATCTAGACCGCACGTCGAAAGTCTGATACCTCCTATCTTAGACCGTTAGAACCGTCTAGCTGGACTTGACACTCATTCCAAAAATCAAGTCAAACCGATGATCACAAGCTATTTCATTGAGCCCGGACCGAAGAGAGTGTGAATAGGGACATAGTTGGAATTTCAAATTCAAATCTGGCACACAAATTTGACGCATCAGTATTAAGCATTCTGACCGTCAGAATACAGCCAAATTACACCCTTGGATCAGGAAAAATATCTATTATATATCACGAGACTTATAGGCCTGATCTTGGTGCGGTGACCGTTAAACTGAAACTGGGCCGCCACGTGCGATCTGGGAACCCAACCGGTCTGAAAACTGGATGTGTGCTAGATCCAGTATGCATGAGCTTAAGTCCGACCGCATTTGGCCTGGGGACCTCCAGAAATGCCCTTTTGGACCGAAACGGCCCCGATTTGGTTAGGCACCAAGTAAACATTGTTCCCAAGCCTATTTTGGGCATGTTTTAGGCTATAAAAGGGGTTGAAACCCTCACTCCTCTCTCCCATCCGAATTTGAGAGAAGCCCTAGCTTGGGAGAGAGAAAAAGAGTGAGAGATTGTGAGAGAGTGGGAGAGTTCTTCCTGCCACTTGTGCTACGTGTTGCACGTGCTTAAGCAACACTCCTCTACCGCTTTCCCGGCGATTCCACCGCGATCCTAGGTAAGTAAAAACCCTAAATAGTTGTTGATTTGAGTTTTCCTTGTTTCCATAGCGATGTAGCTTATGGATCTTATGTATTAGGCTCCTTACTCGCCGTAGACGAAGCATATACGCTCCGCTTCAATTCCCGAGTCTACAAGACACTAGGTGCGGATATTAGACGCTTTGATTGACTGTTTCCAAAGCTTTCAATGTCGTTTAATAGTAGATTCTTGACGGCAACGCCGTTTGACATGTACAACATGCTCTCCGTTTCCTGTTTCGTAAATTAACGAAGAATATGAGATTTAGGGCATTTTAGTCATTTGTAGGAAGTACAGTTTACATTCATATTTTGCTGATGTGATTGACATGGTTTGTTGTCGCATTAGGAAGTTAGGAATGCGTGCATAATTAGTTTGGCGAAGAGATTCGCCTAAATGCGCACGTCGGATCGACATACTATATGTAGACTTAAGTGTGTAGTGTAAGTGTTTGTATAAATGCTTGTATTAGTATGTATTGGCTTAAATGGTGTTATGGATTAGTTTGAGATTGATTTCTCAATGAATATGTTGATGTGAATGATTTCCTACATGTTAGCCATATGTACGATTTCATTATATGTATGAAATGCATGTGCTTAATGATTCATTTAAGTGGTATGTTATAACATGTGCTTGATGATTTTCTTATGACTTAGTTGGAGATTGAATTCTCAATTAATACGCTGATGGTGATGATTTCCTATATGTTGGCGATATGTATAATTTCATTATATGTATGAAAGGCATGTGTTTGAAGACTTGCTTAAGTTGTATGTAATGACATGTGTTAACATGCTCACATGGTTCCATTTCATTTCCATTACCCTTACACAACTACTGATGTGATTCTATGATTGTTTGGGACTATGCCTAGTCCAGGCAGTCGGTAACCGAAAGAATTCGTGGTTAGCTTATCTTGGCACGAAGGACGTGTCGATGAACGCGAGTCGTGTTGGAGTTGGCGGCAGTGGTTAGGCCACGCGAAGTGTTTTACGCACTTCATGTCGTTCGACTTGCGATGCGCTCGTGCCAGTCGAGCTCGTCAAGTAACCCGACTGGCCGTTGTATGTTCACCTTGTATGAGTCATAACTGCTTGAACCTAGGGTACTGAACTTACCATTGTAAACCCTGTTAACCATGGTACCTTGATCCACGAAGACTCATGAGCCGGGCATGGTGGTATGGGACACCGTGGTCGAGCTGTCGGCCTACGCTGGGGCCACAAACCTCCCCGTAGTGACCAGTGAGCACTTAGACTCGTGAGCAGATTATGGTGGTATGGGACACTATATTCTAGCTGTCGGCCTACACTGATCAGGCGACGAGCCCTTTGTAGTGACCGCGAGCGTATTCTGAGTCCACGGGAGGCGACGACCCTTCCGTTGCAGTAGAGTACGGTAGGCCTGTATTGATAAGGTGATGGGGGAGCGGTGCAACGAGTGCGAGCAACAGCCCTGGCAGCCCTTGCAGCGACCTACGAAATATACATCGTATGAGATTACTAGGAGTGACGACCCTAGACAGGATCTGTGTTGGGATTGATACAAGGGAAGTACCTTAGTTTCCCAATCCTGCCGTTTGAATGGACTAATAACAACTTGGAATTCATATCACCATAGCATTGCATGTGCCTGGAAGATGTGGAGCACTCTAGGGAGTGTGGCATGCCGCGGTCGTAAGATGTTGCCGCATGAGGGTGATCGTCGGTGAGGGCATACATCATGTCATGTCATAATTGTATTAACAACAGTATTAGGATTGTTTGATTTATTGCTTTACTATTATCGCGTGATTGATTTGAGAACATGTTAATCCTTGCTCTATTATTCCACTGAGTTAGCTACTCACTCCCACGTTACGGGACGGTGTTCTTGGACACCCACCAGACCTTTTTGTGATTGCAGATGATGGCGCGGCCTGCGAGGTGGAGCTGGACTTGATGATGATGAGGAGGATCCCTCCTTTATGTGTGTTCTGATCGACGGGATTACAAGGAGGTTGATTAGATACTTTGACATTTGTCATTTTATATTTTTAGCGCACTCATGTATATTCGTTTCATCTACTTTTGGAGTATACATGTATGTGTATAACCTGGTAACATGTTCACACTCTGGAGACATACAACAGTTTATATATGTTATACATACTATTACAGACTTCCGCTGGTTAATTTAACTGTCTCTGGAGTATGATATGCGGTTCTAGCTTAATCTCACTCATGTTTAGTACATTATCACAGACAACATTCAATCATACATATCTATGTTGCATAAATAACATTTTGGAACTCGGGAGTTGGGTTTTTGCTCGACCCCCCGATTTTCGGGATGTTACAGATGGTATCAGAGCATGATTTGGATTAAACCGGGCCTGGGTTATGGTCACGCGACGCACGCAGTCGCTTCCTTTGACTTAGGTGGGTGCGAGAAGGGTCTAGAAACACTTCTAGGATCCCAGGTTCGCCAATAGGCGAAGGCTATTCATTTCAATCGCGTGATCGAGTCCGTATCGCATCTAGGGTCGCGTAGAGCAACCCGAATAGCTCCTAGGTTGTAGGTAAGTGGGTTGAACTGTTCTTTGAACAATTCTAAACCGTTAATGTGAATCCTTGGGCCGTGGGACAACCACGACCCCTGTATTCAATCGCCAGGGCTTAAAAACCCCGTTTCACCAAAAATCTTTGAAATTCTTCCTCTCACCACCCCAATCTTCAATTATTTCTTATCCATTTCATGTTAGGCATCAATCCTAATGTGAAAATAACATAAAATCCTACTTTCACAAAATTTTACAGTGAATAGTAAAATTTCATGAAAAATGGCCATAAGGCCATTCTAACTTCACTTTCTTTAGCAAATAATGGTCTAGATGGATGTAATAGATCCTTCTACCCCAAAATAATATGCTGCATGATAGGGTTTTGTATTCGGAATTGAATATTGGACCCGAAAATCCTTGAATGGATGTTAAAAATGTATTGGCCTCCCTAGGGCAATCTACAATGAACCAGAGTGTGCACCATACCTTTTTGGAATCCCTATGGCAAGGGGAATCCATCCCATATGGCCTCAATGGCCAGTTTGCAACTTCATCGGCGATGCCATCGCCGGTTCGGCGATGCATCGCCGGTCAAACTTGTCGGATGGGCTTGCTCTTTGGGCTGGAGGAGTTTGGGGGCTAGGGTAGTCCCCTGGTATGCGGTCCGTACCTTGAAACTCTCTAAAAGATGTACTTCCTTCACAAAAGTCCTCTTTCCTAGCCCCATTTTCGTTTTCTTGCTGCCCTAACCCAAAACCGTGGTTCCAAACCACCCCTAGATCCATTCCCTGCCAAAAACGACCACCCTCCATCATTCCTTTGAAGTTGGCAGCCCTCCCTCTTGAAGATTTCATCGTTTGGAGCTCTTACAACGCCCAAATCGAGCTGAAATCGTGAGGCGCTCCATTCTCCTTTTTCATTCTCTTTTGTTTCTGAAAATACATCCTAGGGGAGCTTGAAACATCCCTCTACAACGCCTAGATCTCCCTTTTCTAGTTTGGTTAGCCATTTCCTTGCATTTCCCCCATTTTTCATGGCTATTGTTAAGCCGTTTTAGCCTTTTTCTCTCTTTTCACCATCCTCCCTCTCAATCCTATTTCTCCATTTTCTTTGCTTAAGGGATACTGAAAATATATGGCTGAGAGACCTCTAGTGAGCAACAGACAGTATTAGACTCGACAGGGATAAAGAAGGTAAGTCGGGACTGTGGTAAAGTCCTTTGGTAGAGTTAGGCATCTATGCTTTTGCCCTGTAGATTGTTTGATTTTTATTTTAAGGATTTCTGTGTTTTGTTGTTGTTAGGTTTAGTGAAGTTACAGGTAGAAACTGTGTTTGTGTTGTGGTTTGGCTTTATCATAGCCGAATTTTGTTGAATGAAATGCATGCCGATTCATTTTGTGGTGAGGTATTGTCCCTAGATTGGGAGTATTATAACTCTTGGGATTCAGCCTACAAATTAGATTTTTATCCCACCCCACCCTCCAACCAAGCATGCCACTCCCTATCCCGCTATGGGACTAGGAATGCGGTTCCATTTAAGACAACTAAGCGCTACCGGCTACATAGGCCCTAGGCGTTTTTGGATCTAGTGTTAGCACTCCTAGTTTTGAAGGATCTGACGACATAAGAAATCCAATTCCAGTTAGACAAATCTTGACCCTAAGCGATAGAAGAATTCCCTGTAGTAGAAATGGAATAGAAAGCCATTTACTGTATAATCTTAGGCTTGGGATTATAGCTACAGAGTTACAGACTAGGCTACTAGTTGTCTTAGGCAGTGTAAGGCCTATATATGTTAAGGGATAGTAGGTTAGATTTGGTTGGAATGGGACTCCCTTCCTTCGGTAGATTCCTTTATGGCTTATAGACTTCTGTTGTTGCCCATAGGAAGGAACCATACACTCTAAGGGAACATTTATAACTCCCTCAGATTGAACTTAGAATGTACTAGCACACCCCTTAGAATTGCCTTCCCCAAGGACTTATTGCATTCGGGAATGCGGAATAAAGGAACTACATGTAAGCGATGTATTCGCGGTTTGAATCGACTTCTTAATCCTAGTGGTTACCAATAAATCCAATGCCCTGATCAAGCAGAGGATCGGCGTCGACTCGGATTAAGAACTGATACAACGCATTTTCTGTCCTGATTAGACAGAAGGTTCAACGTATCCGGCTTAGACCCACTATACAACCTTTCTTCTGTGATGGCCCAACCATCTACAACTAAACAGGATCACATTGTCTTTGGGAAATGGCGAGGACTTAAAGCCAGTAGAGAATTAGACATCTTGCCACCAACTCATACCTGCCCCTGAATTCAATCATAATAGAGATTAGGCTCATCTCTATGACCATAGGTACCAATGCCATAGAACGCATCATTAGCAAGGAAGACCATATAGAGAAAGGCTGTTTCCATTTTAGGTTAAGGATAGCCCCTAAGTTGCGCCTCGTTCCGATATACGGATCGATGCAAATATTCTTCAACCTTAAGTAAAACCAAGTTTTAAGGGGGGTAGAACGTATTAAGTCCAATCCAGTTAGGATTAGTCAACACTGCCGTTCGATCAGTGTGGCGCAGCGGAAGAGTGGTTGGCCTCTTTCCCACTGGCCCAAGATCGAAACCTTTGAGTTCGGATATACATACGATTAGGTTATTAAATAGGGTTTGAACCTTCCTTAGAGAAAGTACTCCTTGCCCTTTGCCAATGTCGGGGACGACATTGTGTTTTAAGGGGGGTAGATTGTAACACCCCGGATTTTGGCCAATCTGGGATTTGACGTCCTTAGACAGTGGGTCAATTAAAACACCTGAAAAATCGTTCAGAACCCAATTCCATAGCCAAAGAAACCATTTAGGATAAATTTCTTTAGAAACTAAGCATAAGTTAGCTAGTGCAACGTTGAAGTGGCTGGGAAACAGTCCCTGATTACTTTAAATACGTTCTACAAGGCCCAAAGCGAGTGGAACCAATGGTGCTATAATGCTCTAAAATCTCGGACCAAACTCTAAGCAGGTTTGTTCTCTGGACCACTTTGAATCTTTGTATTGGATCTAGACCGCACGTCGAAAGTCCGATACCTCCTATCTTAGACCGTTAGAACCGTCTAGCTGGACTTGACACTCATTCCAAAAATCAAGTCAAACCGATGATCACAAGCTATTTCATTGAGCCCGGACCGAAGAGAGTGTGAATAGGGACATAGTTGGAATTTCAAATTCAAATCTGGCACACAAATTTGACGCATCAGTATTAAGCATTCTGACCGTCAGAATACAGCCAAATTACACCCTTGGATCAGGAAAAATATCTATTATATATCACGAGACTTATAGGCCTGATCTTGGTGCGGTGACCGTTAAACTGAAACTGGGCCGCCACGTGCGATCTGGGAACCCAACCGGTCTGAAAACTGGATGTGTGCTAGATCCAGTATGCATGAGCTTAAGTCCGACCGCATTTGGCCTGGGGACCTCCAGAAATGCCCTTTTGGACCGAAACGGCCCCGATTTGGTTAGGCACCAAGTAAACATTGTTCCCAAGCCTATTTTGGGCATGTTTTAGGCTATAAAAGGGGTTGAAACCCTCACTCCTCTCTCCCATCCGAATTTGAGAGAAGCCCTAGCTTGGGAGAGAGAAAAAGAGTGAGAGATTGTGAGAGAGTGGGAGAGTTCTTCCTGCCACTTGTGCTACGTGTTGCACGTGCTTAAGCAACACTCCTCTACCGCTTTCCCGGCGATTCCATCGCGATCCTAGGTAAGTAAAAATCCTAAATAGTTGTTGATTTGAGTTTTCCTTGTTTCCATAGCGATGTAGCTTATGGATCTTATGTATTAGGCTCCTTACTCGCCGTAGACGAAGCATATACGCTCCGCTTCAATTCCCGAGTCTACAAGACACTAGGTGCGGATATTAGACGCTTTGATTGACTGTTTCCAAAGCTTTCAATGTCGTTTAATAGTAGATTCTTGACGGCAACGCCGTTTGACATGTACAACATGCTCTCCGTTTCCTGTTTCGTAAATTAACGAAGAATATGAGATTTAGGGCATTTTAGTCATTTGTAGGAAGTACAGTTTACATTCATATTTTGCTGATGTGATTGACATGGTTTGTTGTCGCATTAGGAAGTTAGGAATGCGTGCATAATTAGTTTGGCGAAGAGATTCGCCTAAATGCGCACGTCGGATCGACATACTATATGTAGACTTAAGTGTGTAGTGTAAGTGTTTGTATAAATGCTTGTATTAGTATGTATTGGCTTAAATGGTGTTATGGATTAGTTTGAGATTGATTTCTCAATGAATATGTTGATGTGAATGATTTCCTACATGTTAGCCATATGTACGATTTCATTATATGTATGAAATGCATGTGCTTAATGATTCATTTAAGTGGTATGTTATAACATGTGCTTGATGATTTTCTTATGACTTAGTTGGAGATTGAATTCTCAATTAATACGCTGATGGTGATGATTTCCTATATGTTGGCGATATGTATAATTTCATTATATGTATGAAAGGCATGTGTTTGAAGACTTGCTTAAGTTGTATGTAATGACATGTGTTAACATGCTCACATGGTTCCATTTCATTTCCATTACCCTTACACAACTACTGATGTGATTCTATGATTGTTTGGGACTATGCCTAGTCCAGGCAGTCGGTAACCGAAAGAATTCGTGGTTAGCTTATCTTGGCACGAAGGACGTGTCGATGAACGCGAGTCGTGTTGGAGTTGGCGGCAGTGGTTAGGCCACGCGAAGTGTTTTACGCACTTCATGTCGTTCGACTTGCGATGCGCTCGTGCCAGTCGAGCTCGTCAAGTAACCCGACTGGCCGTTGTATGTTCACCTTGTATGAGTCATAACTGCTTGAACCTAGGGTACTGAACTTACCATTGTAAACCCTGTTAACCATGGTACCTTGATCCACGAAGACTCATGAGCCGGGCATGGTGGTATGGGACACCGTGGTCGAGCTGTCGGCCTATGCTGGGGCCACAAACCTCCCCGTAGTGACCAGTGAGCACCTAGACTCGTGAGCAGATTATGGTGGTATGGGACACTATATTCTAGCTGTCGGCCTACACTGATCAGGCGACGAGCCCTTTGTAGTGACCGCGAGCGTATTCTGAGTCCACGGGAGGCGACGACCCTTCCGTTGCAGTAGAGTACGGTAGGCCTGTATTGATAAGGTGATGGGGGAGCGGTGCAACGAGTGCGAGCAACAGCCCTGGCAGCCCTTGCAGCGACCTACGAAATATACATCGTATGAGATTACTAGGAGTGACGACCCTAGACAGGATCTGTGTTGGGATTGATACAAGGGAAGTACCTTAGTTTCCCAATCCTGCTATTTGAATGGACTAATAACAACTTGGAATTCATATCACCATAGCATTGCATGTGCCTGGAAGATGTGGAGCACTCTAGGGAGTGTGGCATGCCGCGGTCGTAAGATGTTGCCGCATGAGGGTGATCGTCGGTGAGGGCATACATCACGTCATGTCATAATTGCATTAACAACAGTATTAGGATTGTTTGATTTATTGCTTTACTATTATCGCGTGATTGATTTGAGAACATGTTAATCCTTGCTCTATTATTCCACTGAGTTAGCTACTCACTCCCACGTTACGGGACGGTGTTCCTGGACACCCACCAGACCTTTTTGTGATTGCAGATGATGGCGCGGCCTGCGAGGCGGAGCTGGACTTGATGATGATGAGGAGGATCCCTCCTTTATGTGTGTTCTGATCGACGGGATTACAAGGAGGTTGATTAGATACTTTGACATTTGTCATTTTATATTTTTAGCGCACTCATGTATATTCGTTTCATCTACTTTTGGAGTATACATGTATGTGTATAACCTGGTAACATGTTCACACTCTGGAGACATACAACAGTTTATATATGTTATACATACTATTACAGACTTCCGCTGGTTAATTTAACTGTCTCTGGAGTATGATATGCGGTTCTAGCTTAATCTCACTCATGTTTAGTACATTATCACAGACAACATTCAATCATACATATCTATGTTGCATAAATAACATTTTGGAACTCGGGAGTTGGGTTTTTGCTCGACCCCCCGATTTTCAGGATGTTACAGATCAACCATAATATATAAAGATCTGCCCATGACCGTGGTTATATCAAATCTGATGGCACAGAGTCTTCCGTCTATGGTGAATGGGGCCCACTTTTTTGGGTTAATCCACGAAGAGAATGAGCCTAACAAGGCCTAAGGGAAGGTCATAATGAGGACATCTAATCACCATTGCCCATCAATGTGGACATTTAACCAACATTGCTCCCAAGGAGTGACCTACATAGGGCCAAACATATAGTGGGCCCATGGCCTCACATACAATCACAATGGGCCTCATTTACGTCACATCAGCCTCGAATACATAATAGGTGGGCCTTGCACCTGAGCCTCAAATATATTAAGTGGGTTGTATCAATGGGCCGCACCAATGGGTCAATATACATCAAGTGGGCCGTATCAATGGGCCGCACCAATGGGTCAATATACATCAAGTGGGCCGTATCAATGGGCCACACCATCGGGCCTCATATATGACAAGTGGGCCTCAAATATACACTACAAGTGGGCCCTTCACATGGGCCTCAAATATATCAAGTGGGTTGTATCAATGGGCCGCAACAATGGGCCTAATACCATGAGCTTCAAATACACAACAAGTGAGCCTCATGGGTGGGTCACAAATACATCAAGGTGAGCCTCATGGATGGGCCATAAACACATCAAAGGTTGGCCTCATAGATGGCCCATAAACATATCAAAGATGGGCCTCACAGATGGCCCATAAACATATTAAAGATGAGCCTCATAAGGCAGCCCATGATTGAGCAAAAATAGATGGACAGTGGGTCCAACACATACATCATGGTGGGGCCACTAGGACATCAAAATCAAGTCAATCTATGACTTGTGTGGGCCACACCACATACATCAGTTGAGGGGTACATTCATAATCATTCGTTGGGCCCACCAATCTGTAGTTCACAAATCCAAACCATTCATAAGTTAACATATTGATAGATGAAGTGACGACAAATATCAGCTTACTAGAAATTACTATGGCCCTTAAAAGTTTTAAACGGTGGATGTCACTGTCTCCACTATTTTTAATAGTGCGGGGGGGGGGGGGGGTTCACTTGAACCTCAGATCTGACTCATTTTTTTGTCTCAAGCCTTAAGGCTAGCCCACCATATGGATGGACACTTTGGATGTGACCCATACATCATGCATCAAGAGTGGGGTCCACTGACATCTAGCAACCCAAAAATGGTTGGACGTCATGGATAAAACACATACGTCATTGGCGGGGCCTACTAGCCGTCCAACAACTGGACGACATTGATAAAACAAATACACGGTGGAACCCACCATCCACTACCATGGATGGTGAGAATAAAACCCAAACATCATTGTGAAATTGCGGTGAAGACCGCTTTAGTTGAAGTAGGAATAGGTCAGTATATCCTAGAGGGGGGTGAATAGGACTTTTTAAAGATTTATACGTTATTTTTTAGTCCTATCCCACTAATCCTATCACAGAGTATAAATTAGGATTACTCAAGAATTAACTCTGTTGGCTTCCAAGCCTAATAGAGGGTCCAATCACAAACTATTTAAAAGACAAACAATGTAGATGAGATTGTGATGGATATGACTGTGTGTGTATAGAATTTGATCATATATAAAGACATGCAAGGCAATCACATAAATGAGAGGCAATATCAAACTCAAACACAGTCATTTTATAGTGGTTCGACGACTAGTCTACTCCACTCCCGGCTTCCACACTCAACCCTTAAGTGATCGAATTTCACTAAGGAGGTTTCCCATGGTTCACCTCAAACCTAAGGTTTTAAATCAGGTTCACCTTCAACTTTTATAGAGGTTTCTACTCGGTTCACCTCAAACCTTGGAGTTTTACTGGTGTACTCCTAACCAGATGTTTATGCCCACACAGGACAAGGGTCCACACAACGCACCCTGAGGTTTCTACTCAGTTCACCTCTAACCCTGGAGTTTTGCTGGTGTACTCCTAACCAGATGTTTATGCTCTCTACAGAGCAAGGGTCCACACAACGCACCCCGCACGTACACTCCCGTCGGAGGCCTCCTTCGAGCACTTCAAATGGTGAGCAACACTTAAAATCCAATCCTAAAAAGGAATGATCGCAAGTGTCCTCTAGACTCTTAGTACTTACAGATAAGTTGATGAGTCCCTTTCGACACAATGATGAAGACCTTCTACTTGTTGATGAAGAGTCTTCAGCTCCCTTGATCCACAACATGAAGATGTATATATGCTAGGCTTAGGTTGGGTCAAGGTTATGATGGACTACCACTCTCTAAAGGTTTTCGTATAAGGAAGATAGAGAGGTTCCCATCATCTATGCATTAAAGGCATCCCAGCTTAATGATATGTCATTAAAGTAGTAGCTGAAGGATCCTTGAATGCGGAAGTTCATTCGCCAATCCACTCTATGAGATATCAATGATAAGGGTGGATTGGAGGATGAACTTCCCGAGAGAAAGGGCTTAGGTAAATGATAGGAAGGTTAAAACACTCTAAAGCACTCTCTTCTTTCTCTACCAGCAATGAAGATAACTTTCTCTATTTATAAGCAAAAGGTTCCAATGGATATAAACGGTCATATTTATGACAGAGTTCGATATCATCGATCAGTTGTCGATATGTTCGAGCGTATACTCTCGATTGTATCGGTCGACCTCTCGATGATAAGAACACAATTGTCATTTCGCTTTTGGAAACCTTCTGCCAACTGGTCAATGGAATCGAGACACACATCGATGATATCGGATTTCAAACTCCGATTCCATCGAGTGATGGTTCGATCTATCGACAGGTGAAAAATAAGAGAGAAGTCTTGAAGAATTTCAAGATCACAGATATGATCGAGGAACCAGTCGATGTCATCGGAATTTGTACATCGATCATATCGGCGACCATCCGATGGGATCGATAAATCGTATAGATTTTACATGTAAGCTTGCTGGACGAATTATGTCCTGACTTGATCCAATCGACTTGGTCTCGATATGATCAATATATGAATATCGATTTATCGACAGGCACCCCGATCAACATTAAAAGCAACCTAAAATTCATGCTAGAGAGAACATGCGCCCCACAGTCGATATGATCGACTGAATCCCGATATGATCGATATTTGAGTTCAGATTGAATCGGACAGTCATCGATATATCGAAGCAATTAATAGTTTTCTTTAGAAAAATAGGGGCGCCGGAAGCAGTCTGTCTATACGATCGATCCACTTCAGATATAATCGATTTTTGAATATCGATGATATCGACTCGAAGGTCGATATATCGATAAATTGTCCAGAAGATTGTTTGATCGCTGGACGCTTTTTGTCCTCACTCGATTGTATCGATTGATATGCCGAGGACATCGACAGAGCTGGTCGATCATATCGAAAGGGGAATCGATATAATCGACAGTGTAAGAAAAACTTAGAAAATTTTCTTACACATAAACCCTAAGATGTTCTAGTTCTTTTTAAGGGTTTAATCACCTGGTGTTTTGGGACATGGGATGTGAGGCTATGATTTACCTTTTGGTGAGCTTCCACACATCCAGATGAGACAGACGCTTGACTTGATCTTCTTGTTAGGTGCTGTCATCCGACTGACTCAACATACAACGTAATTGACAAACCAGGGCATGTAATAGGTGCACTTTCACATTGTGGGTCCCACATGGGGCCCACCATAACGTTTATTTTCCATCCATCCTGCCCATACACAAGGACAAGGATGAAGAGGAAAAATAAATTTTATATGGAACCAAAACTGTTGGGACCCAAAAGGGCAGTTTCAATGGCAGTCATTCAATCACACTGATCCCTGTGATGAGGGCCACCTGAGAACTTTATATCGTTGATTTTTGGAAGGATCACAACCCTAAGGGGCACCATCAAAATGCACGGTGTTGATGTTCAAAACACATCATGGTGGGGCCCACTTCCCTGCCTCTAGCGTCAAATGCAGGACGCTGCTGCATCCTGACGTCAGCGGCAACAGCCAATGCTGCCTAATTTTCCTTTTTTTTATAGAAGAAAAATCATTTTTCAAAGGTTTTTCCTACGTGGGGTCCACATCGGCAAAATCCACCCCATCCATTGATTTTCACTACTCGAGATAGACCAAACGAGTCCAATATTGGATGAATTTTGATGCATAGAAACATCAGGGTGGGTATTTCAATGGTAAGCAACGCTGTTTGCTATGCTATGGCCCACCAGAAAATCGGATTAGCTTCATTTTTCGTCTCAACGCCTAAAATGATTTGTGAAATGGAATGGATGGCTTGGATTTGAAACACACATCAAGGTAGGGCCTGCATAGGCAGTCCACCCCAAACCAAGGAAATCTCTCCTTTTTTTTAAAGAAATTCATGTCCAGTGTCCCTGGATGCTGGAGGACTGGGCCATAACACATATATATGTAAGGTGGGCCCCACATGGACATGGCCCACCTATATAATTTTGATGTTTGTATTTTTCCCATTATCAAAGGGTAGGGCCCACATGGCTTGGACGGCCATGGGGTCCTCTTGATGGATAGTTTGGGCACCACATACACTCATTATGTGGGCCACACAAAGATCAAGGAGGGAGAGGGAGGGAGAGAGAGAAAGAGGAAGATCGAGTGATGGAGGGACCCCGCCACTATGGGTCCTCCCTTGCAAGATTTGAAACATATAATAAGTGGGTCCCAATACATGTGGGCCAACCAAATCAAAAACTAATGGTGGAAATTCCTTCTCCATCAAAATGGGAGGTCTAGATGACCTCTTTAACACTTAGAAGTAAACATCATGATGGGGTCCATGGAGAATGGACCCATCATGGAGTGATCATGTTAATCAAGGTGGACCATCGGCCACATCTTAGGGTTCAAAGTGAGATTCATACCATTGATCGGTAGGCCTCACTTGGCCCATTATAAAAACACGAAAACTAGCCTATAGAAGCACCCACCGTTCAATCTTCTCGGTCCATTGGAAAGCGGATCTCCTTGTGCTTCACTTTGATGGAGGATGATGAGGGATGAATGGTTAGGATGAAAGATTTTGGTAGAGGAAGTGGGCCACACACATGAAATTTTCTCTCATGGAGGAGCTTGGACGTGAGCTCATTTTAGTGCTTGGAAAATGTAGAGAGAAAGAGAGAGAGAGGTGTGGTGGTTGTAAGAGAGATGTGAGTGATGGGTGTAAGAGATTTTTGACTTTTGTGGTTGCTTGGTGTAAGAAAGGTATGGGTGTATAAGAAACCTTTAACTTTAGGGGTTGCTTGGGGAAGGGTGTGAGGTGATGGTGTACTTGACATGTACTTGACCCTTGATAGGAGTGATTAATGGATTGAGGTGACATGTTGTAGAGATTCCCTTGGGTTTTGCAACGTGCGGCATTTTCCTCAAACTGAACGTGGGCCCACATCTCCTGGCCTGGGTATCGCCTCGGCGCGCGAGATGCAACGTCGGAACTGCGGTGACGGCATGGTCGCAATGGTACAGGTCTCAGGTTAAGCTAGCTCAAATCTACGGGATCCCGCTTAGGGTCGTGTGCAAACGTTGATTATAGGTCGTACATTTTTAGAATTTGATGGGAAGGATCACAGGAGTTGACGAAACAATATGAACTAGGATACGGGCCTTACATATATGATGTCAAAATTTGAAAGCCTATCCATTACTAAGCCACCTCCCTTTGATGATTCTAATTATTTGTACTAGAAAGCCAGAATGAGGATTTTCCTCAAATCCATTGATGAAGTGTGTGGAAAGCCACGATAACTAAATGGATTCCTCTTATGATGGAAGTAATAGCCGATGATGGAACCATGTCAATGAAAAAAACTACATATACTTTTTGGACTACGATTCAGAAAAGTGAAAGTAGTGCAAATGCAATAACTTGCGCTTTATCGATAGATGAATTCAAAAGAATCATTCTTGCAAAACAAGTAAACAAGTATGAGATATTCTCAAAATGACACATGAAGGAACTACTATAGTTAAAAAAAAATCTAAAATCTAAATCCTCGCAACCAAATTTGAGGAAATTCGGATGAAGGAAAATGATTCTTTTATGGACTTATATATGAAACTAAATGACATAGTAAATTCCATGTGGGGTCTTAGAGATAGAATTCCTGAAAGTAAGGTTTGCACAAAAATATTGCGATCACTTTCTGATAGGTTTAATTCAAAGGTTACTACTATACATGAATTAAGGGATATAAATACTATGAAAGTTGAGGAGTTAGTTGGCTCTCCTCAAACTTATGAGCTAAATTTCAAAGCTCCCAAAATCAAGTCCATTGCTCTTAAATCTTCTAAATCTAATTCAAAGGAATCTAATATAAATTCTGATTTTGAATAAAACGAAGATGATATGACAATGTTAGCAAAGAACTTTTATAAAATTTTTAAAAATAAGAAAATAACAGATTTTTAAAAACCATTAGATACAAGAAAAGGAAATTCAAAATTTTCAAAATCTAAAACAAAAGACACCCAATGTTTCAATTATTTTAAATATGGGCATTTGGCTTTTAAATGTCTTAAAAGGATAAATCTAGAAAAAAAAGGCATGATAGCTACTTAGGATGAATCACCAAAATCTGAAACTAATTTTGAAATTGATGAATCAGATTAGGAAAATGCAAACGATTTGAAAGCCTTTATGACTATAATCAGAATCACTTTTTTAGATAATTGTGATATATCTGATTATGAAACTCCAAGAAGTGACATTGAAAATGAAGATGATCTTCAAGATGCATATAATGCCCTACACAGAAAATTTTATTAAATTGCCACCGATTTGAAAATTCAAAAAGAAAATTATGCTACACTACAATTAGAACTTCAAAAATTTATTTTAGAAAAATCTCATTTTTCCTATTGTTATGAAAATACTAAATTAGATTTGATTTTTAAGTCTTTTAAATTCCAAAAACTTAAAATTGAAAATGAGAAACTAAAACTTAAAGTTTTGTTTCCAACCCTAAGTACAAGGTTGAAAAGGCCGAGCTATGTCCTAGCGAGGGGGGTTGGGGGGGGGGGGGGGGTGAATAGGACTATGCCAAATTAAAATAATAACAGCAGAATTTAAACAATTAAAGTTAAGATAGAACTTTAAACAATCCACAATACGGAAACGAAAAGAAACCTCAAATTTCTAGTATTGAGAGGTTGATACCAATGTTGTTCTAAGGATAACCTTACACCATAAAAACTAAGGGTTTATAGTAGGATAACCTTACTACAAAAATTCATGTATCAAAAACTCAAACTGAAGAGGAATAAAATAGAAATAACTAGAAAGGAAATATAAATTATTACAACATTCACCACAATGCTTGAAATGTAAAAGATTACAACATTCACATCCACAAATACATCCTACAAGCTTGAATGATAAAAGATATAGAAAACAAACCACACGTCCAAACACAAAGAGTTATAGTGGTTCACCTGTGTGTACACCAACTGCTAAATAACAGCCACATAACTACTCCACTTCTAATATCCTCACATAGTGGATATTAACGTTCACTATGAAAATAAGTTTTTTCAAGTTCAACTAAAACCCTCACAATTATGTCTTTCAAATGGGCTTACACAATTCAAAAACCACACACTCTAAGTTTTCTGTAGCTCCTCAGATAACCAAAACAATGAGATTATTTTGGCTTAATCTCAAAAGAAACTAAAAATAGAAGATTTATACAAATGTAAAATACCTGAATTTCTTCTTTTGTTGTAGCCTGTAAGAACCAAGTTGGAATAGAATTTCAACGTAGAAGTTCAATGTCCAAACTCACTTATGAAATGGTTCTTGGTTCTAAATTGATTTTAGAGTTAAAGCACCTTGGGCTAACTTGATTTGATTTTGATTCCAAGAAATGGGAATACCTCAATTCCTCTTTCAAATATAATTGGAATAAGAAAATTCAAAATCAAATGCAAAGAAAGCTACAAAAAGAGAATATTAAATGAGCACAATATAGCTTAAATAAATTACTAACTTATCTCTCAGAGTGATGTCTTGATTTTACTTGAATTGGATATAAAACTCTGAAAATCATGCTCTATTATAAGTGAAGAAGTCGCACCTTCGACAGGTCTTGTGGACACCACGACTGGTCGTAGGACCAAAGGATTTTTGAAATTTTGAGCATGATCGAATAGAACCATTTCACGAGTGGTCGTAGGCACTGCACGACCGGTTGTGTGACTGCCACGACTGGTCATGACCTGTCTATGACTAGTCGTGTGAAACCTGAAATATTTGCTTGAGTTTGATTCGTAGCTGCAGGACTGGCCGTGAAAAAGTCATGCATTGTTCACACGACCAGTCGAGTAGTCTTCAGGACTATTTGTAGCTCAACAAAAAAATTTAAAAATTCAAACAAACTTAGGACTGGTCTTGGAATTTCTTGGACTGGTCGAGCCAACGCTAGGAATAGTTGAACTGAGTCCAGGACTAGTAAAAGAACAGAGTAAACACTTATAAAAAGATTCAATTGAATTATGTATCCGCAATGACCTACCCTAAGGTCAATTTAAGATCTTTCATACCTTAAACATGACATATGAACATTGAACCTTATTTTCTTCAGATGATAGACGATCTGTGAAGTTCATAAAGCTTGATATCGTGACACATAATGAAGTTTGAACTTGAGATCTTTTGAAGCTTGATTCTTGAGTAGTGCTTCAACTTGAGTGTTGAGAATGAACAGTTCACTTGTCTTTCGATGCTGCTTTAAGACATTGAGCTTTGAAGCTTAAAGATGTGAACAATGTACTTGATCAACATTTCTTTGAAGTAGATCTTGTTCTTAACTTGAGCATTGTCCGCATTGTCCTTGAACATGAGATGCGTTGTCTTGAACATATCAATGTGCTACACAAGACACAGATAGCGGTTTTGACACTACAAAATTTGACAATCAATGGAGCAAGAGATCATAGCACTTACAATCTCCCCCTTTGTCAAAATTGTAACAAAACATACTCCATAAAATATAACTAATATACACACAAAGAATCATGAACCAGTTATCAAAAGAAACCAGTTACAGCTTGGTTAAAGAATCATGTACCAGTTATCATCAACTTGCGTCAACACTACTCCCCCTTACTTAACTCCTCCTCCTTTCACAAGAAAAAAAACTACATATCCAAAATCCATGCCAATATATATATATATATATATATATATATATATATATATATATATATATATATATATATATATATATATATATATATCCACAATCACTACATACTCCATATATTCGGCATGTCAAACTACTCCCCCTTTTTGTCACAATATGACAAAGGAAGGAAATAAGATATGGAAAAATATACAAAAGAGGAATAAGGGAGCAAACAAGTCAGGACATAAGCAGAAAATGTGCATAAATAAGTAACCAACATGAACCAAATGCATCCAAAGTCAGTCATACAAACTGAAAGAAAGTAAAGTATCTTAAAAGTTATTACAGGCCATATAAAAAAAACTTAATGAGATCCAGAAAAGGGAGCAAGAATAGATGGATCAATTTGATGTAAATCCTTGTTAATACGCCTCATATATTTGCGCATATAAGCAAATTGAGAATCCTAGGTTACACGTATTTGAGCCACTTGTTCCTCAAGAGAATGCAACCTCTCAGCAAAATCAGAAGGCTGATAGTCAGGGTCAGCCCTAGAATCTGATTCAAGCTCATCAAATATATCATCCATGTTAACATCATTAGGTAAACCGCTTTCTTCTTCATTCACTGCTTCAGCTCCACCACCACCCTCATTTACTTAGCCCTCTGCCAATTGCAACTTCATCTTGTTTATATTTTTGTTGTTGAAGATGAGGTGATGAATGGGTGCCTCTCCAATATGCATAGCTATTAACATATGAGTGGCTAACACAGTCATAAGGTATGTAAAAGGAATATCGCTGTGGCCGGGATGGAGACGGAATTGAATGATAAAGTGACAGATTAATGAAGGAAGACAGACATTAACACCGTATATGATGGAATGCAAAATCTGAACCATGCAAGAAGTGAGTTCGGTTTTGTTACCAGACCAAGGATAGACATTTGAAATAAAAATCCTATGAAGGACTCTGTATCTAGGTAACAAGTACTTAGAAGCAAGTGCATTCCCATTCTGACTCCATTGCACATCCATGTTGCATAATGCTCTGGTAACCATCTATTTTTCTAATTCAGAAGGTTTATTAACTAGAGAACTAATATGAATACCTTCATCATTGACAAGTACGTCCATAAGGCTAGATATCAGATGAGGATCAACTTTAAATGGCCCTTCTCTAGTAGTAATTTTAAAAGTTAAAATTTCTGTAGAAAAATTAGAAATACATGTGAACATAGACTGTACAATAGACCGGTATGCCGACCCATCCCAATGTAGAATGTTATCCCATCTTATAGATTGGAGAAGTGGAATGAGTTCAAAAGGAGCAATATGTGCAACATCTACAGGTCACTCAACTATCACATTGCGCAACTGCAAATCCCGCACATAATCTTCGGGTGACCGAAGGTGGCACTGTGTGATAGGTGTTGATCTAGAAGATGACACACCACGAGAAGATTTCTTTCTACCTCTAGTATCCATTTGCAACTAAGAATACAAAAATCAAGTGATTACAAAGGATGTATAATGGGGTTTTTCTAGATGAGATTTTACAAAAGAAAATCCCAAAAGCCTCAATGAATCACACCAAGAGTGAAAATGAAGTGATATGAACTTGAATCTACAAGAAAAATGTAAATAATGGACCAACCTTGAAATTTAAGAAGGTGGGTACGACCGGTCAGGCGTATGCTCGTTGGAGAAGAAGAGCAAATTAGGAAGAAAGAACTTTTTCTCAAATTAAAAAGCACCAGCACGCTACATGATTGGTTGTGGGACGTCCCCGACCAGTCGTGCCACGCTGGTCGAGTACATCCTCGACTAGCCGTGCACACATAAAAATATGCATTTTTCACATAATTTTGAAATTTGAAATTATAATATAACATATATATATATATATATATACACTATAATACAGAAATGCATGAATAATCAATTTAAATAGCACATACTAAGATTAAATTTCAATTTATTAAACCTATTTTTATCGAACGGTTTAGTGAAAATGTTAGCAAGTTGAGTCTCAGTCGGAATGTATTTCAAAGAAATTGTCTTTTCTTCCACTAATTCACGAATGTAGTGATATCTAACGTTAATGTGCTTGGTTCGTGAATGCTGGATTGGATTTATATATATATTTATTACACTGGAATTATCATAATATAAACCATTGAATCCTGTGCAATTCCATAATCGCTTAACATTTTATTCATCCATACACGCTGAGTACATACATTTCTAGCTGCGATGTATTTAGCCTCAGCAGTTGAGAGCAATATGAAACATTATTTCTTGCTAAACTAAGAAATTAAATAGTTTTTAATATAGAAACAACCACCACTGGTTGATTTTCTATCATTGATATTATCAGCCCAATCAGCATTTGTATAACCAGCCAATTGAACACTAGTATCATGTGGATACCAAAGACCCAGATTAGCTGAACTTGCGACATATCGCATAATCTGCTTAACAACAGTTAAATGAGATTCTTTAGGGTCAGATTGATATCTACCACAAATATCAACGCTAAAAGCAATATCAGATCTACTTGCAGTTAAATAAAGTAAACTGCCAATCATACTACGATATAATTTAGAATCCACACTTTTACTTGTAGAGTCTTTTGAAAGTCTTAATGTTGTACTCATAGGAGTATTAAAATTTTTTCCATTCTCAAATTTGAACTTTTTAATTAAGTTCAGAGCACATTTGGTTTGAGAAATAAAAATACCATCAGGTTGTTGTTTTACTTACAATCCTAGGAAATAATTTAATTCTCCAACTATGCTCATTTTGAATTTAGATTTCATAAGATCTGTAAACTCAACAGTCATGTTAGTATAGGTAGATCCATAAATAATATCATCTATATAGATCTGCACCATTAAGATATGACCGTTATGTTTTTTAACAAAAAGAGTCTTATCAACACTTCCCATTAGAAAATTATGAGTTAGTAGAAACTTAGTTAATTTTTCGTACCAAGCCCTGAGAGCTTGTTTTAAACCATAGAGAGCTTTTTTTAGGCGATATACATGATCAACATTCTTAGGGTCTTTAAAACCCGTTGGTTGTTCAACATATACTTCTTCATGTAGATCGCCATTTAAGAAAGCACTCTTTACATCTATTCGATAAATTTTGAATCTTCTAAGGCACGTAATGGATATAAATAGTCTGATAGATTCAAGACGAGTTATTGAGGAAAAGGTTTCATCATAATCAATACCTTTAATTTAAGTGTATCCTTGTACAACCAGTATAGCTCTATTTCGAATTATATTACCAAGTTCATCAGACTTATTTTTAAAAATCCACTTAGTTCCGATAATATGTTTATCTTTAGGTCTAGGAACTAAGTACCAAACATCATTTGCCAGTAAGAGCTTCTTGCATCACAACTATCCAGTTTTTGTCAGTAAGAGCTTCTTTTACATTTGCCGGTTCGATCTGAGATGTAAAGCAGACATAATTACATATATCTTCTAGTTGTCTATGAGTGCGCACACTAGTGAGAGGGTTTCCAAGAATTTGAGTGGTTGGTTGATCTTTGACAGTCCTCAGTTCATAGTTATTTTGACATGATGAAGTATCTGGTTTGTCAATTAAGAGAACTTCATCATTAACTGAACTTAAGGTAGGTGTATTCAAGTGATTGTCAATGACCACATTAATAGACTCTTGAATTACACCATTCCTCTTATTCAATAATCGATATGCTCGACTATTCAAAGCATATCCTAAAAAGATCCCTTCATCACTTTTTGTGTCAAACTTACCCAGATTTTCACGGTCACGTAAAATATAGCACTTGTTGTCAAAAAATTGAAAGTATTTGACAGTAGTCTTCTTATTAAATCACATTTCATAAGCAGTTTTATTGTTTGACGTACTTGTATAAACCTGGTTGATTATATAGCGGGCAATATTTATGGCTTTAGCCCATAGATTTTTAGGGAGCTTTATACTATTCAACATTACATTTACCATTTCTTGAAGCATTCTATTTTTTCTTTCAACAATTCCATTTTATTGTAATGTTTTGGGTGCAGAGAATCATGTGATATTCCCTGATCGCAATAAAATTTTTCAAAACTGCTATTCTCGAATTCTGATCCATGATCACTATAGATCTGTAACGCCTTGGAAAAATCCATACTGAGACTCGAGTACTAACTCGACCAGAAATCGCTTAGGATTAATTTCTTTAGAAAATAAGCATACGTTAGCTAGCGCTACGCTAGAGTAGCTATGAAATTGTCCCTGAACACTTTAAATACGTTCTATAAGACCCAAAACTTGAAGAATCAATGACACTATAATATCCTGAAACCTTGGATCAAACTCTAAACCTGTTTACTCTCAGGAACTCTCTGAAACTTTGTATTGGATCTAAACCGCGCATCGAAAGTTCGATACCTACAATCTTAGACCGTTATGACCGCTTAGCTGGACTTGACAATCATTTCTAAAATCAAGCCCAACCGACGTTCAGAGGCTATTTCATTGAGCCTGGAGTGAAGAGAGTGAGAAAAGGGTTGGATTTGGAAATTTAAATCCAAATCTGGTACGTGACTTGGCATGTTATTATTAAGTATTCTAACCTTCAGAATTCAGCCAAATTTCACCCTCGGATTAGGAAAAATTCCTCTTTCATATCATGAGACTTGTAGACCTGATTTAGGTACGATGACCGCTGGACTGAAACTGGACCGCCACGTGCGATCTGGGAACTCTAGCGGACTGAAAACTTAGTGTGGACAACATCCAGTGACCGTGAGCTTAAGTCCGACCGCGTTCGGCCAGGGGACCTCCCGAAACACTCTTTTGGATCGAAAAAGTCCCGATTTGGTTATAACTCAATTATACCTTGTTCCCGAGCCTGTTTCGGTGAAGTTTTAGCCTATATAAGGGCTTGAAACCCTCTCATATCTCTCCCATCCGAATTTGGATAAAATCCTAGATTGAGAGAGAGAGAAAGTGAGAGACTTGTGAGAGAGATTTCCTGCTACCTGCTACAGTTGCTACACGTGCTTAAGCACCGCATTCAAATCACTCTGTTGTTGATTCCAATACACTTCTAGGTAAGGAAAACCCTAACTACTTGCTGATTTAGGATTCTGTCAATTCAAATAGAAAAGTAGCTTATATATCTTGTGTATTAGGTCACCGCTACGCCGTTGATGAAGCGTATTCGTTCAAATCGAAACGTTACACGTCTAGGGCAAAAGGTGCGGATTTTAGACGCTTTGATTGGCTGATTTCAAAGCTTTCAATGTCGTTTAATAGTAGATTATCGACGGCAACACCGTTTGACATGTACAACTTGCTGTCCATTTTTCGTTTTGCAAACGTATGGAAAATATGAGATTTAGGGCATTTTAGTCATTTGTAGGAAATACTGTTTACAGCCATATTTTGCTGAAATGTTTTTCATGGCTATTTAATGTGTTAGCATATTAGGAATTCGTGCATGATCAGTTTGGCGAAGAGATTTGCCCTAATGCGCACTTTGGGTTGACATATGCTATGTAGACTAAAGTGTGTAGACTAAGTGTTTGTATAAATGTTTGTACTAGTATGTATTGAGTAAATGGAGTTGTGAATGAGTTTTGAGATTGAATTCTCAAGTAATATGCTGATGTATATGATTTTCACCATGTTGGCTAAATGTATAGATTTCACTATATGTATGAAATGCATGTGTTGGATGAATTGCTTAAGTTGTATGTTATAACATGTGACAACATGCTTGTATTATTGTATTGCATTTCTATTACTCTCATATGATTACTGATGCTGATTTACAAATGTTTGGGGCTATGACCTAGTCCAGGCAGTCGGTAAATGATCAAATTCATGGTTGGCTTCTATTTGCCACGAAGGACGCGTCGATGAACGCGAGTCGTGTTTTGAGTTGGCGGGAGTGGTTAGGCCACACGAAGTGTTTCACGCACTTCATGTCGTTCGACTTGCGATGCGCTCGTACTAGTCGAGCCCGTCAAGTAACTCGACTGGCCATTGTATGTTCACCCTATATGAGTTATAACTGCTTAAACCTAGGGTACTGAACTTACCATTGGAAACCCTGTTAACCATGGTACCTTGATCCATAAAGACTCATGAGCCGGGCATGGTGGTATGGGACACCGTGGTCGAGCTGTCGGCCTACGCTGGGGCCTCAAACCTCTCCGTAGTGACCAGTGAGCACATTTGACTCGTGAGCAGATTATGGTGGTATGGGACACTATATTCTTACTGTCGGCCTACACTGATCAGGTGACGAGCCCTTTGTAGTGACCGCAAGTGTATTCTGAGTCTACGGGAGGCGACGACCCTTCCGTAGCGACGAGAGTACATTAGGCCTGTATTGATAAGGTGATGGGGGAGCGGTGCAACGAGTGCGCGCAACAGCCCTGACAGCCCTTGCAGTGACCTACAAACTATAACATCGTATGTGATTTCTAGGAGTGACGACCCTAGACAGGATCTGTGTTGGGATTGATATAAGCAAGGTATCCTAGTTTCCCAATCCTACTGTATGAAAAGGACTAATAACAACTCGGTAATCATTATTCATATCGCATTGCATGTGCCTGGAAGATGTGGAGCACTGAGGAGCGCAAGCATGCCGCGGGCGTAAGATGGTGTCGTATGAGGGAGTATGTCGGTGAGGGCATCCACATGTCATTTCATACATGTATTAACAACAGTATCTAGGAATGTTTGATTGTTTGCTTTACTATTAACGCGTAATTAATTTGATAACACAATAATCTTTGCTCTCTTATCCCACTAAGTTGATCACTCATTCCCATGTTACGGGATGGTGTTTCGAACACCCACCAGTCCTTATTTTAGTTGCAAGTGATGGCACTGCTTGTGAAGTGGAGCCGGACTTATATGATGATGAGGAGAACTCCTCCGTGTTTTGATCGACGGAATTACAGGGAGGTTGATTAGATGCCTTGACACTTGTCATTTTATTTTTGGAGCACTCATGTATATTCTTTTCTTTCCATTTTTAGAGTATACATGTATTTAATTAACCTGGTAACATATTCACACTCTGGAGACTTACAATCAATTATATATTTTATGTATTTATCACTGTCTTCCGCTTACTAATTTAACTGTCTCTGGAGTATGATATGCTGTTTTGGCTTAGTCTCAATCTTGTTTAATGCTACAGACAACACAACATGCATTTATCATTATCTATATTGCATAAGTGACGTTCTGGAACTCGGGTGTTGGGTTTCTACCCGACTCCCGATTTTTGGGGTGTTACAAGATCTTACTGACTTAAGAACATTTTTCAGTTTGGATCCGTTTGATAATCCTTTTTACTTCATCAAGGGTTTCTGATTTATCTCTTAAGAAGGCTACCCAAGTGAATCTAGTAAAATCATCCATGATTACCAGTATGCATTTTTTACCACCTCGACTCTCCGTCCTGGTTAGTCCTATAAGATCCATGTGGATGAGTTTGAGCGGTTTTGATGTGGCATTGGAATCCACCTTTTTGCGAGTACTCCTAGTTTGCTTGCCAATCTTACATTCACCATAAATTGTGTCTACTTTCTGTAATTTAGGTAGACCTCTTATCAGTTCTCTTTCGCTTGATCTATACAAATTACGGTAGTGTATATGTCTAAGGCATTTATGCCATAACACAGTTTCATCGGTATGGACCATATAACATGATTGATTAGATAAGCTAGAATCACTTATGATGTAGCAGTTTTCAGAAGTTCTACGACCAGTTAATATTACTGAACCATTTTTATTTAAAATTTCACACCCTAGGTTAGAAAATTTTACACTATAATTTTTCTCACATATATGATAAATGCTTAAAAAGTTATGTTTTAAACCTTCAACATATTGAAATAGCGGTGAAGACCACTTGAAGTTGAAGCAGGAATATGCTAATATGTCCTATAGGGTGGTAAATAGGACTTTTTAAAGTTTTAACAATGTATTTAAAAATTTCATTACACTAATCCTATGAATATGCAATCATCAGGATTACTCAAATGTAACTCTATTGGCTTCCAAGCCCGGTAGAGGATCCAATCACAAACTAATCACGAATTTACAAAATGCAACCTAATTTATGATGAATATGACTGTGTACATGTGTGAGGTGTGATCTCAGATATAATGATGTGAAGGCATTGAAATAAATCACATGCACAAGAGGATAGCAATTGTAAACACAATCATTTTTATATTAGTTTGACTACTTGTCTACTCCACTCCTAGTAACCGCACTCAACCGTTAAGTGTACTGGATTTCACTAAGGAGGTTTCAAATGATTCACCTTTAACTTAAAGTTTTAAATCTGGTTCACCTTCAACCTTTACAACCTACACTGAGGCTGAATGTTTATGCTCTCACGAGCAAGGGTCAATACAACACAATTACTTTTAAGCACACTGGCCAAGGATCTTCCATAAGACCCTAACAGAGGTTTTACACGGTACACCTCTAACCTAAGGTTTTGACTGGTTCACTTTCAACCAAATGTTTATGCTCTCTACAGAGCAAGGGTCCACACAACGCACCCACCACGTACACTCCCGCTGAAGGCCTCCTTGAGGACATCAAAGGGTGAGAAACACCTTAGACCCAATCCTACAAAGGAATGATCAAAGGGTCCTCTGGACTCTAGATACTTATAGATAAGTTGATGAGTTCCATTTAACACATGATGAAGATCTCCTCCTTGTTGATGAAGACTCTTCTGCTCCCTTGATCCGCAACGAAAATGATGTACCGATAAGGCGATAGGTTGGGTCAAGGGTATGATGGAATCCTACTCTCTAAAGGTTTTTTTATTAGGAAGATAAAGCAATTCCAATCATCTATGCATTCAAGGCATCCCAACTTTATGATTTGCCATTGAGGTAGTAGCTAGAGGATCCTTAAATGCGGAAGTTCATTCCCCAATCCACTCTATTGAATATCAATGATGAGGGTGGATTGGAGGATGAACTCCCTTGAAAGAAAGGGCTTTGGATATAAGATCTAAGGTTAAACACACAAAAGCACTCTCTTCTTTCTCTCACAACAACTAAACACATGTTCTCTTTAAATAAGCAAAAGGTTTCAACAGATATAAAATGGTCACATTTATGACAGAGTTCGATATCATCGAGCAGGTTCGATATCATCGAGTGTATACTCTCGATTGTATCGATGGTCTGCTCGATGACACAAACTCAATGTCATATGCTTTTGAAAACCTTCTGCCAACTGATCGAGGGAATCGAGACTCGTGTAAATGCCATTAGATTTCAAACTTTGATATCATTGATACAAGGATCGATACCTCAACATTTGAAAAATGAGAGAAACTTGTATGAAAATTTTTAGGTCATTAAATATGATCGGGGGATACTCGATATCATCAAAATTTGAATGTCGATGATATCGGAGGTCGTGTCGATGCATCGATAAATCCAAAGATACTATTAGTGAGCTTGCTGAAAAAGTTTAGCGTTTCTCGATGCAATTGATCTGGCCCCGATATCATCGATATTTAGAATATCGATTTTATCGAGTGACCCCCAATCCGAGTTAAAAAACTACCTGAAAAATGTTGCTAGAGAACTTCGCGCCCATGACCGATATCATCGAGAGCCTTCCGATATCATCGAGATTTGAACTCCGATGGTATCGATGAGGGCTCCGATATATCGAAGCATATATGATTTTCCTGAGTAAAAATAAGGGCGTCGGATCTACCTGTTGATATTATCGAGCTATACCTTCGATGGGCTCGAGATTCAAAAATTGATAATATCGACAAGTGTATCGATACATCGATAATTCTGTTCAGATATATATGTGGTTGCTGGACGTATTAATTCCTCAATCGATTTTATCGATTAGTCTTCCGAGGACATCAATAACGCAGGTCGATCATATCGAGTTGTATATCAATATAATCGACAAGGCAAGAAAACTTAGAGATTTTCTGATTTTTAAATATGTTTTCTTACCTAAAACCCTAATATGTTCTAACTTGTTTTAAGGGTTTTATTCACCTGGTGTTTTGGGACAAGGGATGTGAGGCTTAATTTTACCTATGGTGAGCTTCTACGCATCTGGTTGAGGCAAACACTTGAATAGATCTTCCTGTGAGGCTCTGCAGTTCGACTGACTCAACACACACGCTAATTGACAAACCAGGGCACTAATAAGGGCCCTTTTGTCAATTACGTGACAAAATACCCAAAACACCCTAGGATAGTATCTAGACCGACACATCCTAAATTTTGTGTACATTCATTTCATACAATTTTATAAATTCTAATGAACCCATGTACACAACCTAACATCTACTCCCCCTTAATGTAAAACTCCCCTATTCTTGGTGCAGCTGCTCCCCCTAACACCTGCAACACATTTAAGAAGATATACAATTTTCTATCCAGGATGTTTAAACTTTTTCTCTCCCTTTTTGTCAGTCATTAACAAAGATATAGCAGTTGATATTGACTGAAGTTTAATGTCATGTGGGAGAACCAAGATTCAGTAAGCATATATAGATGTGTAATGGTTAAATCAGTTCAAGTAAACATCATTTTCAGAAACTATGGATGCATATCATATCAATTAGAGTAGTGATAAGAGCAGATAAAATAATCATGAACATCACATGCACTTCATATCAGAAATTAGATAAACCAGGGGATCATCATCATGGCAGTATAGTGACAGAATTCACAATCCGAGTCTCGACCTTTAAAAGATATTCAATAATTTTCAGGAGAGCAGTCTAAATAAGGGATACCAGTTGCAATCATCATTCCATAGATAAGTAATATATATTCAGATAAGATGATTCATGGATATCAGATAAATAGATGAAGATGACAGAATAACAGGCATCAAGGATAAGTATATATGTATCATCAAGCCAACCAGAATATCCTAAATAGAAACTACCTAAGCTTGGCAATGTCCACCTATTCAAAATAAAAGATCCATAATATAGTGCCCAAGACGTGGTAGTATCTCACCATCCATCCCAAACCATCACAACCAAGTATCTGGCCCAACCATGGGCATATTTAACCAAAATTGTATGTCAAATTTTTGAAAGTTTTTGAACTTTTACTCTTCTTTAACATACATAATGGGCAATGGTTAGTACAAGGAATTATACCTATTTTGCACATGTACATTCAACCAAAGCCAAACAACTTCTTTGTTCTCTATTTTTTAAAAAAATAAAAAATAAAAAAAAATAGAGAGAACCTCAGTTCTCAGATGTGCTAATTTAGCTCATTTTTCCTGTGCATTTTATCAAATCGCACATATTCCAATAGATTTTTGGAGGTCACCAAATCTATTAGCATTAAGAGGCTTTGTAAGGATGTTAACAAGTTATCTTTTTTGTAAACACATAGTCCAACACAATGATCTTTTCTTCAACAAGTTCTCAGATAAAATGATAACGAATGTCAATATGCTTGGTCTGAGAAACATAATTTTTGAAATATTGATGCATTAGTGTTGTCACAGAAGAGAGTCATTGTGGATCGCTCAATCTCATAATCCAGTAGCATTTTTTACATCTAAAAGAGTTGTCCACAGCAACTACCTGCAGTAATATATTTGACCTTGGCAGTAGACAGTGAAAGTGCACTTACTAGTGCCCTGGTTTGTCAATTACCGTGTGTGTTGAGTCAGTCGGTCTGCAAAGCCTCACAGGAAGAACAATTCAATTGCCTGCCTCAACTGAATGTGTGGAAGCTCGCCATAAGTAAATCATAGCCTCACATCCTATGCCCCAAAACATCGGGTGAATAAAACCCTTAAAAACTTGCTAGACATCTTAGGATTTTATGGTGAGAAAACTTTTTATCAAACAGAAAATCTCTAAAGTTTTCTTACCTATTGATTGTATCGATACACATTTCGATATGATCAACCTACGCTGTTAATGTCCTCAACACTTGATCGATACTATCGATAAGAGGACTAAAAGTGTCAAGCAACCGCATACTCATCTGGACGGATTTATTGATATATCGATACACCTATCGATATCATCGATATTCAAAAATTGAGCTCATCGAAAGTGGCTCGATAATATCGACAGGCAGATTTTCGGTGCCCCTATTTTTTTAAGAAAATCACTATGTTCTCCAATATATCGATGTCTTTTCCAATTCTATCTGAATTCAAATCTCGATCAAATCAGAAGGCCATCAATGATATCGATAGTGGGCGTGCATTTCTTCTAACAAATATTTCAGGTTGTTTTTAACCCTGATCGGGGGCCACTTGAGGAAATCGATTTTCTTATGTCGATGCTATCGAGGTCTAGTCGATTGGATCGAGACTGGAAACAAACTGTCCAACGAGCTTATAGGTAAATCTAAATGATTTATCGATCCCATCGACACGGCCTTTGATATCATTGATATGCAAATTCCGATGACATCGGTTATTCCCCGATCATATCCTTAAAACTTGAAATATTTTAAGGCTAGTCTCTCTCATACTTCAAATGTCGATAGATCGATCCCAATATTGATGGAATTGGAGTTCGAAATCCGATGACATTGACACCAGTATCGATCTCATCGACCAACTGGCAAAAGATTATTAAAAATGTATGACATTTTAGTTTGTGTTATCGAGCGGACAGTCAATCCCATCGAGAGTATATGCTCGATGATATCGACCCTGCTCGATGATATTTAACTCTATCATAAATATGACTGTTTTATATCCGTTAGAATCTTTTGCCTATATAAAGAGAGACTTGTCCATATTGCTGGCAGAGAAAGAAGAGAGTGTTTTTGTATGTTTTACCTTTAGATCATATACGCAAAGTCCTTTCTCTCACGGGAGTTCATCTTCCAATCCACTCTCATTCATTGACATTCAATAGAATGGATTGGGAAATGAACTTCCGCATTTAAGAATCCTCTAGCAACTATCTTAATAGCATATCATTAAGCTGGGATGCCTTTAATGAATAGATGACGGGAATCACTCTATCTTCCTTATAGGAAAATTCTAAGAGAGTGAATTTTCATCCTAACCTTGACCCAACCCGAAGCCAAGTACTGGTACATCTTTTGTGTTGCGGTTCAAGGGAGCTAAAGACTCTTCAATAATGAGAAGATCTTCATTATTGCACTGAATGAGACTCATCAACTTATCTGTAAGTAGCTAGAGTCCAGAGGATACTTGTGATCATTCCTTTCTAGGATTGGGTCTTGAGTGTTGCTCACCCTTTAAAGTCCTCTTAGGAGGCCTCCGACGGGAGTGTACGTATTGTGTGCGTTGTGTGGACCCTTGGTTTGTGGAGAGCATAAAAATCTGGGTGTATTGTTTAGACCCTTGCTCTATGGAGAGTGTAAATATCTGGTTAGGAGTGAACAAGTAAAACTCCAGGGTTAGAGGTGAATCAAGTAAAAACCTCTATGTAAAGGTTGAAGGTGAACCTAATTTAAAACCTTAGGTTTAAGGTGAACCTTGGGAAACCTCTTTAGTAAAATTCGGTACACTCAAGGGTTGAGTGTGGCAGCCAGGAGTGGAGTAAACAAGTAGTAGAATAACTATAAAAATGACTGTGTTTGAGATTGTTATTGTCTTTCATTTGTCTTATATTCCTTACATGCTTTTATATCTGATTATCTAAGATCACATCTCATACATACACAGTTATATCCATCAAAATCTTGTATGCAACTTGTTTATCTTTCAAAAAGTTTGTGATTGAATCCTCTACAAGGCATGAAAGCCAGTAGAGTTACATTTGAGTAATCTTGATAATTGTATATCTGATAGGATTAGTACAATATAATTTTTAAATACATTGTAAAACTTTAAAACGTCCTATTCACCCCCCTCTAGGACATATTGGCATATTCCTACTTCAACTCAAGCGATCTTCAGCGCTATTTCAGACAGAGATATTGAATTTTTCTCCTTGCTTTTCCAAGAACCCGAACAATTTCTAATAAAGAAGCAGCCACAACTGATTGATTTGTGATCATCTACATTTTTAGCCCAATCGGCATCAGAGTACCTAATAATAAATGTAGATGTTTCAAATAGGTACCATAAACCGAAGATGGTTGTTCCAACCACATACTTGATGATCCTTTTAACTACTGATAGGTGTGATTTCTTTGGATCTTCTTGATATTATGTACATGCACCTATGTTTCTGATTCTGCGAGACCTTCGATTTTACTAAAATTTTCTCGAAGTCATCGAAGATTCATTTGATTCATCGACTGAATTATCGAAGAGAAGAGTATGACATTGATATGTGTACTTTGATGACCTTTTAGATATACATATCATAGAATATTTTCTTATCATCTAGTATACACAACAAGATTTGTAGAAAAAGTTGTGAAACCACAAATATAAGCATCAACTATGCTTATGCAAAAAAAAAGTTTTGGAGGTATAAAAACCTCAGATATATCATGATAATTGCCAAAAATGCATCATTTCACACATCCATCTAGGTCTTGATGCCATGACCTTGACTTGTTTTCCACGCTCAATTGTTACTAGGCATATGGATCATCATTTTTTTGTGACATAGCAGTGAGTACCGGTGCGAAGACCATTCATAACTTGTTTTCTTGATAAGTCCAAGATTGTGCACTATAGCTTATCGAATGTAACCGCATGCTTGTTGTCACATATTTGAGAAATACTTAGAAGGTTGTGTCAACCCTTCTACTAGGAGAGCATTCTCATTTTTGAGCATTTCTAATCCGACAATAATAGTCCCGTACCCCATTATCTTAGCAGTGCTTCCATCTCCAAATGTGACCATCCTATCATCAAGATTTGAATAATTTGCAAGAAGGAATTTGTCACCTATTACATGTCTTGAGTAACCGCTATCTAGGAACCCCTTAGCACAATTGCCTGTTTTTCTTGAATACGTTGCTTTTACTTCACTATGGGTTTATCTGGGCACATTTGATAACTGAATCACATTCCCTTGATTGATCAAATTTTTCTGATTCAGTTGGGCCACTTAATTCAACAGCTCATCCATTTTCTTTGTCATTCTTGGTGGAGACTGATGTTTCTTACCTCCTGCCATGTACCTTGGTGGACTCTTGACATTTACATTGCAGAATTTAATTGAGTCCTTCCAATTGTAAAGCATTCAAATTTGTAGTGGCCTGAGTCTCCACATAAATGACAAACAAGAGTGGCCCTAATTCTACTTCTTGATGCAGCTGGTTTCTCAAGTGTTTGTACTACATTTTTTGGAGCTTGGTTTGCCTTTTACATATCCCAACACACTCTTTTCTTTACTAGGTCTTCCCATCCCTAAAAGTCTTTCTAATTTATCACTACTTTGGGAAAATTTGTAGTTTAGCTCAACAGTTTTTCTAGATTGTTCTGCATCAATTTTGAGTGTATGATTTTCATTCGTAAGCCATATGTTTTCATCTTTCAGTAGTTCAATCTTTCAAGGATTCAGATTTTAGGGCTAGATTCATTCTTTAAGGTTCATTAATTTTCTCATTTAATAATGGGATGTTTGTGGATGAGGAGGCCATGAGTATTTTCAATGATTTTCGGTCTCCCTTACTTTCTGAATCACTGAAGTCAGAATTTGATTCTTCAGTGTCATCCCAAGTAACTGTCATGGCTTTTCCTTTAGTTTTCCTGTTGAGTCATTCAGTGGACAGATGTCTAAATTTTCTGCAATTGTAGCACTAAGGCTCTTTAGACTTTTAAGCAGATTTACCATTGTTCTTGCTTTCCACTGATCACCTCTAAAAGATTTCCCACGGTTCTTGTTGAAGAATCTTTTGAAGCTTCGAGTAAAGATAGCCATTGTTTCGACAAGAAAACAAATGCATTCTATTTGGGGGATTTATTCAATGATAACAAAGAACTTGTTGAGAGAACATTCATCACATTTATCTGAGTTCATTTACATCCTCTGATTCCCTTAATTCTGAAAATAAAGTACAATTAATGCAATGCATTTAAAGAGAAGATAGTCTAATAGAAATTTCAGCAACATTTCGACGCTATTTTGGTCATCTCCTAGATACTTGGGAGGAATTGACGAATCGATCAGCCAATGTCCAAGGGGATAGAAATTTCGACAGCATTTCGACGCTATTTCCGTCATTTTCTAGGTACTTAGGAGGAATGTCAATCAGATCAACCAATCTTCGATGAGATAGGGTTGTGCGGGAGTTGTGCAGATTGCACAACGCTTTTCTTCTGTTGGGTGGGTCGCTCAACAATTTTCTTCTGTTGCGCGGGTCGCTCAACCCTTTTCTTCCATTCCGCGGGTCGCTCAACCCTTTTCTTCCGTTCTTCCTCATCTTCTTAAGTTATTGGTGAAATAAAGATCATTTTGTCCATTGCAAGAAATTCACTACTCTTGATCACAACAGACTTTACTTTTCCGACGCTTTCTATTTACATGTAGACAAAATATAAAAATGATAATTAGGCATCTAATTGATAAGACATTCTATCTCAGAGAAAGCATGAAAAAGTCTTAGCTAATTTATTAAATAAAATCGTGCTTCATTTTTAGAGATGAAGGGGAGGATGTTCCCCAGTGGAATTGCCATTTGTTTTCTTGTCGAAACAACCATTTCCTTATCCTCATTATTTCTACTTCTTCATTTGATATGTTCTTTGTAGTTTTGAGGACAATATTTTTTGGATTTAGGAATATGTTTGTAGTTTAAATGTTTATAGGGAACCTACTAGTCCTTCTACTTTTATTTCATCCATATTCCTACACTCTTCAATGCTTGAAACTTTTTGAGTCGAAACATTCTGGTAGGGATCTTAATATTTTTCTATAAATTTTTAGATCAGAACTTTCTTTCCTAATCCACCCATGGAATTATAAATGATATTTAATTTTGAAAAAAAATTTTCATGAAGGTCTCATCATCCTCCATTATGATGTGTTCAAATAGAAATGTTAAGAGTTGTACCTAGGATCTTTTAACTGTGCTTTCTACCTCATGGGTTGTTTCCAATAGACCTCATGCCTCTTTAGATGTGTCGCACGAATACTTCTTGGGACACAACACAGTAAATAGCATTCATTGCTTTTACTTCAGACGTTAGTTTTTCTTTCTCAAATCTAGTCCACATTTCGTTGGATTTAGGTTTGGAGATAGTTGTGCCAATTTTAAGAATAATTTGATCGCTCGGTGGCACATATCCAGTTCCAACTATGTCCAAACATCATGATCCAAATAGTGCATCCTAGACTTCCAATAAGCATAATTTGAACCATCAAATACTGGATGTCTAGTGACCAATGAGACATCTCCTTTGGCCATATTCCTAACTTCAGTCAAGATCACTCTCTAGGTGGTGAACTCCTTAAAATAGACCCACTCTGATACCAATTGAAATAGCGGTGAAGACCGCTTGAAGTTGAAGCAAGAATATGCTAATATGTCTTTGAGGTAGGTGAATAGGACTTTTAAAAGTTTTTATAATGTATTTAAAAATTCCATTACACTAATCCTATGAATATGCAATCATCAGGATTACTCAAATGTAACTCTACTGGCTTCCAAGCCCGGTAAAGGATCCAATCACAAACTAATCATGAATTTACAAAATGTAACCTAGTTTATGATGAATATGACTGTGTATGTGTGTGAGGTGTGATCTCAGATATAATGATGTGAAGGCATTGAAATAAATCACACACATAAGAGGATAAAAATTACAAACATAGTCATTTTTATAGTTGTTCGACTACTTGTCTACTCCACTCCCGGTAACTGCACTCAACCCTTGAGTGTACCGGATTTCACTAATGAGGTTTCACATAATTCACCTCTAACCTAAGGTTTTAAATCAAGTTCACTTTTAACCTTTACAACCTACACTGAGGCTGACTGCAAGGGTCAACACAATGCACCCACTTTCAAGCACACTAGCCAAGGATCTTCATAAGACCCTAACAGAGGTTTTACGCGGTTCACCTCTAACCCAAGTTTTTGACTGTTCACCTTCAACCAGATCTTTATGCTTTCCACGGAGCAAGGGTCCACATAATGTACCCACCACGTACACTCCTGCTGGAGGCCTCCATGAGGACTTCAAAGGGTAAAAAACACCTTAGACCCAATCCTACAAAGGAATGATCAAAGGGTCCTCTAGACTCTAGATACTTACAAGTAAGTTGATGAGTTTCATTCAGCACATGACGAAGATCTCCTCCTTGTTGATGAAGACTCTTCTTCTCCCTTTATCCGCAATGCAAATGATGTACCAATAAGGCAACAGGTTGGGTCAAGGGTATGATGGAATCCTACTCTTTAAAGGTTTTCCTATGAGGAAGATAGAGCAATTCCAATCATCTATGCATTCAAGGCATCCTAGCTTAATGATTTGCCATTAAGGTAGTAGATAGAGGATCTTTGAATGTAGAAGTTCATTCCCCAATCCACTCTATTGAATATCAATGATGAGGGTGGATTGAAGGATGAACTCCCTTAAGACAAAGGGCTTTGGATATAAGATCTAAGGTTAAACACACAAAAGCACTCTCTTGTTTCTCTCACAGCAACTAAACACAAGTTCTCTTTAAATAGGAAAGGCATTCAAATGGATATAAAATGGTCACATTTATGACAGAGTTCGATATCATCGAGTGTATACTCTCGATTGTATCGATGGTCTGCTCGATGACATAAACTCAATGTCATACGCTTTTGAAAAATCTTCTGTTAACTGATCGAGGGAATCGAGACTCGTGTCGATGCCATCAGATTTCAAACTCCAATATCATCGATACAAGGATCGAGTCCTCGACATTTGAAAAATGAGAGAAACTTGCATGAAAATTTTCAGGTCATTAGATATGATTGGGGGATACTCGATATCATCGAAATTTGAATGTTGATGATATCGGAGGTCGTGTCAATGCATTGATAAATCTAAAGATATTATCAATGAGCTTGCTGGACAAGTTTGTCCTTTCTCGATGCAATCGATCTAGCCCTGATATCGTCGATATTTAGAATATCAATTCTGTTGAGTGACCCCCGATCCGAGTTAAAAAACCACCTGAAAAATGTTGCTGGAGAACTTCACGACCATGACCGATATCATCGAGAGCCTTCCAATATCATTAAGATTTGAACTCCAATGGTATCGAGGAGGGCTCTGATATATCAAAGCATATATGATTTTTTCTGAGTAAAAACAGGGGCACCAGATCTTCCTGTCGATATTATTGAGCCACCTTCGATGGGCTCGAGATTCAAATATCGATGATATCGATAAGTGTGTTGATACATCGATAATTCTGTCCAGATATTTATGTGGTTACTTGACGTATTAAGTCCTCATTCGATTTTATCGATTGGTCTTCTAAGGATATCGACAGCGCAGGTCGATCATATCGAGTTGTATATCAATACAATCGACAAGGCAAGAAAACTTAGAGATTTTTTTATTTTTAAAAACATTTTCTTACCTAAAACGCTAATATGTTCTAACCTATTTTAAGGGTTTTAGTCACCTGGTGTTTTGGGACAAGGGCTGTGAGGCTTAGGTTTACCTATGGCGAGCTTCCACACATCCGGTTGAAGCAGAAGCTTGAATAGATCTTCCTGTGAGGTTCTGTAGTCCCACTGACTTAACACACACGCTAATTGACAAACCAGGGCACTAGCAAGGGCACTTTCGCATATAAGACATTCTCAAATAAAGGAGGTTAGAAAGTTGAACTATACCTTGACCAATAATCCTGCAATTGCTACCATCACCAAATATGACTGATCCGTCAATTATGTCTTTAAGAGTGGTGAACAAACCTTTGTCACTAGTCATGTGCCTGGAACATCCACTGTCTAGGTACCATTTTAAATGGCTTAAAGCTTTAAAAACCATGTGAGCAACTAAGCAAGTAACCTTAGGAACCCATTTCATAACTGTTTTGGGTTTAGGAGTATAGTTGGTCTTCTTGTATTTGTAGTTGTTGTAAGAATGACCTACTGAGTTAGATTTTAAGAGCTCCTTAAGTAAATCAACTATTTTCTCAGCTAAAGGGTTTTGGTTCTAATTTTTATAGTTGATATGGTTGTTTTTAGGTTTAAAATATTGAAAAGTATTAAACTTTTTAAAAAAATTTTGATTTGAACTATTCCCTTTTGAGTTTGAAGACTCTCCTTCCACAAACTTTGGAGGAGTATTCTTCTGTTTAGGAGGAACATTTTTATCGTAGCCCAAACTGTATCGGTCACCACATTTTCTTGATATAGACAAATGCTTTTCTAACTTTGGATCACCTTGGGCATACCTCCTTGTATCCTTTAAACTCAAAAGTTAAGTGACTTCAAGTTTAAGTTTTTCATTTTCAAATTTAAGATTTTCAATAACAGAGGTTTTGAAATCTAAATCGCATTTCGATTTTTCAAAACAATCTGAAATGTGGGATTTTTCTAAAACAAGAGAATCAAAATTTTCTTTAAGTTTTAAAAACTTTTCTTTTTGAAGCTTAAGTTTTACTGCAATATCATAGCTTTCCTTGTATAGGGCATTGTAAGCATCTTAAAGATCTTCTTCATTTTCATAATTACTATTCATATTTTCTTTACTTGTTGAATCATCATGATCTAAAAAACTGAACTTGGCTAGAGTCATAAGGACTTTAACTTCATTTCCCAACTCGATTTCAGAATCTTTTGATTCAAAAGAGGCTTCAGAGCCAGAAGATTCATCCCAAGTAGCCAACATACCTTTCTTTTAAGGTTTTTCCTTATTAGGACACTTGTTTGCTAAATGCCCATATTCTTGGCAGTTGTAACATTGACTATCTTTTAAAGATTTCCAAGTTTTAGATTTGGATCTTTTATTATCATTAGATTTTTAAAAATCAACCCTCTTTTTACTTTTAAAAATTTTATAAAACTTTTTAGCTAAAAGAGCCATATCATTTTCAAAATTTTCAAAATTAGAATTACTACTATTTTCTTGAGAAATAATTTTAGAAGATTTAAGGGCAACAGATTTACATTTAGGGGCTTTAAAAGTTAACTCATAAGTCTGTAAAGAGCCAACTACTTCTTCTACCCTCATATTGTCTGTAACACCAAGTTCCTGGATTGCAGTTACCTTAAAATTGAACCGTTCAGGAAGTGAGCGTAATATCTTTACACACACTTTACTTTCTGGGATTTTATCGCCAAGACCCCACATAGAGTTCACAATGTTATTTAATCTTGTATAGAAGTCCATGACCATTTCATTTTCTTCCATATATATTTCCTCAAATTTGGTTGTGAGGATTTGGACTTTAGATTTCTTGACAATTGATGTACCCTTGTGTGTCATTTCTTAAATATTCCAAGCTTGCTTTACAGTATCGCGGGATATAATTCTTTTGAATTCATCTGGTGATAGTGCGAAAGTGATTGCATTTAGTGCTTTTGCATTGACATTACTTTCATTTTTTTGAAGAGTGGTCCATGAGAAATAAGGTGTTACTCTCATAGATTTTGATCCATTGATACCAGTCACTTCAGTAGTAGGAGGGGTCCATTCAGTCATTGTGGCTTGCTGCACGCTCTCATCCATGTATTTAAGGAAAATCCTCATCCTGGCTTTCTAATAGGCATAATTGGAGCCATCAAATGGTGGATGCCTAGTGACAGAAAGGCTATCAAAAGTTGACATCTTAAATAGCTTAGATCGATTAGCTCAGGAAATAAATTCAAAAATATAACAATTAAAATGAGCTATTAGGCTCTGATACAACTTGAAAAGGCCGAGCTATATGTCGTAGACGGGGGGAGGGGTGAATAGGACTATGCCAAATTAAAATGATAACAGTAGAATTTAAACAATTAAAGGTAAGATAGCACTTTAAACAATCCACAATACGAAAATGAAAAACAACCTCAAAATTCTAGTATTGAGAGGTTGATACCAATGTTGTTCTAAGGACAACCTTACACCATAAAAACCAAGGGTTTATGGTAGGACAACCTTACTAGAACAATTCGAGTATCAAAAACTCAAACTGAAGAGTAATCAAATAAAAATAACTAGAAAGGAAATCTAAGTTATTACAATATTCACCACAATGCTTGAAATGTAAAAGATTACCACATTCACATCCACAAATACATTCCACAAGCTTGAATGATAAAAGATATAGGAAATAAAGCACACATCCAAACACAAAGAGTTATAGTGGTTCGCTTGTGTGTATACCAACTGTTAAACAACAGCCACACAACTACTCCACTCCTAATATCCTCACACAGTGAATATTAGTGTTCACTATGAAAATAAGTTTTTCCAGGTTCACCTAAAACCCTCACAATTGTGTCTTTTAAACAGGCTTACACAATTCAAAAGCCACACACTCTGAGTTTTCTGGATCTCCTCAGATAACCAAAATAATGAGATTTTTCTGGCTTAATTTCAAAAGAAACTAAAAACATAAGATTTGCACAAATGTAAAATACCTAGATTTCTCCTTTTGTTGTAGCCTGGAAGAACCAAGTCAAAGTAGAATTTTAATGTAGAAGTTCAATGTTGAAACTCACTTATGAAATGGTTCTAGGTTCTAAATTATTTTAGAGTTAAAGCACCTTAGTCTAGCTTGATTTGATTTTGATTCCAAGAAATGGGAATACCTCAATTCCTCTTTCAAATATAATTGGAATAAGGAAATTCAAAATCAAATGCAAAGAAAGTTACAAAAAGAGTATTAAATGAGCACAATATAGCTTAAATAAATTATTAACTTATCTCTCAGAGTGATGTCGAGATTTTACTGGAACTGGACATCAAACTCTAAAAATCGTGCTCTATTTATAAGTGTAGAAGTCGCACCTTCTACTGGTCTTGTGGACACTATGACTGGTCGTAGGACCAACGAATTTTTAAAATTTTGAACACGATCAGATAGAATCGTTCCACGACTGGTCATAGGCACTGACCAACTGGCTGTGTGACCTCTACGACTGGTCTTATGAAACCTGGAATAGTTGTTGGAGTTTGAGTCGTACCTGTAGGACTGGTCGTGAACGAGTCATGCACTGTTCGCACGACTGATCGAGCAGTCTCCAGGACTGGTCGTGGCTCGACAAAAAATTTCAAAAAATTCAATCAAACTTAGGACTGGTCTTGAAATTTCTTAGACTAGTCAAGCCAGCGCTAGGACTAGTCTATCAGATTCCAGGACTAGTCGAAGAATAGACCAAACACTTATAAAAAGATTCAATTGAATTATGTATCTAAAATGACCTACCCTAAGGTCAATCTAAGGTCTTTCATACCTTGAACATGACGTATGAACATTGAACCTTCTTTTATTCAAATGATAGATGATCTTTGAAGTTCATGAAGCTTGATATTGCGACACATAATAAAGTTTGAACTTGAGATCTTTTGAAGCTTGATTCTTGAGTAGTACTTCACCTTGAGTCTTGAGAATGAACAATTCACTTGTCTTTCGATGCCGCTTTAAGACATTGAGCTTTGAAGCTTAAAGATGTAAACAATGTACTTGATCAACATTTCTTTAAAATAGATCTTGTTCTTAACTTGAAGCATTGTTCGTATTTTCCTTGAACATGAGATGCATTATCTTGAACATATCAATGTGTTACATAAGACAGTGATAGTGGTTTTGGCACTATAAAATTTGACAATCAATGGAGCAAGAGACCATAGCACTTACAAAGGTCACGATGTAGTAATAACTCGATGAGACTGAGGTCGAATCCACTGGTAAAAAACTTGTACGTAATTTGGAAAAAACTAGAACTAGAATTAGAAAAAGACCTAAATTGAATTCCAGAATACTTAAGAAGAATTGTGAATAAAGTATCAATAATCAAAATAAAACTAGAGCGCCAAGGATCCACTTGTAGCTACCAGGATGTTACCTTACTTAATTCAATAAACACAACTGGAATCAGAGTCTATCCTATCCAATTGGAAGATGAAGCAATTAAGTCAAATCTCTGAACTTTTCATTGATCTAATCCTCAATAAAGGAGTATTGTAATGATTGGAAGGGAATTCATGCATCCACCATGCCCAAGAGACGATGGTGAATCACGAGTTTTATCAATCTCACAATCTCAAAATAGGAAAAGAAAATATTCAAAGTATCACAACATCTATTATAATTTGAGTCACAATATATCATAGAAATTTGAAAATATTCCTTAAATTCAAACTAGAAATTAATAAAGTTCCACATAAATAAGAATCAAAGCAAGATAAACATCCCAACACGCTACAAGCTTCATCTCTTAGTTGTAACTAAGAGGTTTTGTTCACCATAGGCATAATTGAAACCAAATCTCTTAAACAAAACATGGAAAATAAACTAGTGAAGAAGAAAAACTCTTTAGTGGCTGATCCACCCTTTTTCTATGCTCCTTCTAATTTTTTCAAATCCTAGAAGATACTTTGGAGCATCTTAGGAGCTCCTATTTATAGTTTGGAACTCTAAATTTTGTACCGAGTTGGAAAAATGTATAAATCACATCAAACTTACGCACTCCGCATGAAATCTGCATAACCCCTTCAATGCATCGAACAACCTTCAATGGCACTTTGATGCCATCGAAAATTGTCTAGAACTGTCTAGTAAGTTTGGTTTAAAAAGTCCTAAAATTCTCGATTGATAGAACTAGCTTTGATTGCACCTTCAATGACACTTCAATAGAATTGAAGTCTATTTTGAAATTATTTCATAACTATGTTTTTGTGGCCTCAACATTTTAGAATATTTTTAAGATTCTTTTTCTTCACTTCAAATATTTAATTCTCTTCTTTAGTCACTTGATTTTCTTGGATTTTTTGCATGTGAATTCTTCAATAATGACTTCCAAATTTTTAATTCTTCATTATCTTCTTTAGGCTCTAAATCCATTCTTTTAAACGCACATTTATCATAAGCTTCCCAATCACATCACATGACAAAAATATATATAATTAAATCAAATTATAAATTAAATGCTAAGAAAACTAATGTAATTGAAGGGTTAAATATGCAATATTTGAATCTCAACACACCCTCCAACCAACATTTTGTTAGTCCTGAGCAAAACATGCGTGATATAATCTTCAGTTCTCAAATTACAATCCTCTTTCAGAAAATAATCTTTTGTGTAAACAAGTATAAATGAGTATAATTTAAAGAGGTGAGAGTGAAAAATTGAAAACTTAGAGCTGAATTACACAAGCAATCAATTAGGTATGTTCTTCATCAATCATTTAAAAGCATAAGTTCATATATCAAGTTTTTCAATATGCTTAGTGAATTTCAAGTTACTTAAAAAAAATACTATTATTTCATAATGTTAACCATGCTTATCACTTTAGGATTGAATGAATAATCAAGTGTTGATTCTGGATTTATCCCCTTTTTCTTCTTTTTTCAGTTTTTCATTTTATATCAACAGTCCTTTTATTTATTCATTCTTTTTGAAGTTTTTATTCTTTTCCAGTCTTTTCATTATTCGCGACCTTTTTGTCGATCTCACTATTTTTTGATTAGTTCTTTTCATTTTTTTATGGTGGATAAAATTCTCCAGACTTAATTCCGAATATTTATCAATGATTCACATACTAACAACCAAAAATTCTAGTACAATTCACAAAAAAACAATTCAAATGTGGCTCGTGACTTGGATTAACATGATATTCAAATGTCCTCTTAATCAATTAAATACAAGAACTTAGATGATAGTATACTCGGTTGATCAAACTCTAATAATTCAAAGTTCAATCTCCATCTTATCATCATACTTAAGAATTCCTAATTACACAAACTATCATTTTTTGAGCATATTTTTTATTTGTAAAATTGAAATTTTTAGAATTTGTGCTCAAAGACTAAGAAAACACTGATTAGTTTAGTTAATCCACACCCCAACTTAAAATCTACATTGTCCTCAATGTAAAATATGTAAACATGCAATGGACATGAGACAACGAAAAGAAATGAGAAGTGATGAAAAGGTAGAACCTGAAGAAGGAGAATTGAAGCTTTTCCAAAGTTCTCAACATATAGATGGGTTAGCATGAAGATTAAACTAACTGAAAAATAAACTATCCTGATCCTAAATCCTATGAAATTAATAAACCTAACTACACCTCCATCAGACTAGGAGCTCAATCCTGATATATAGGATCAACCAAAGGTATGGACATATCCTTCGAATCAAACTTCTTAACAAATGGCTTTAGATGATGTCCATTCACTTTGAAAACATTGCAATTTGTCAGATTTTTTATCTCGACGGCCCCATGAGGATAGACATTAGTAAAAGTGAAAGGGATAGTCCAACGAGTATGAAGTTTACTTGGAAAAAGATGTAACTGAGAATTGTACAGAAGAACTTTTTGATTTGGTGTAAATGATTTCTGAAGGATGTTCCAGTCATGGAACACCTTCATCCTTTCCTTGTAAATTTTCAAGTTCTCATAAGCGGCACTCCGAATTTTCTTAAGTTCATTTAGTTGAAGCTTGCGCAGTGAGCCTGCATTATCCAAGTTAAAATTTAAATTTTTGATAGCTCGATAGGTTTTATGCTCTAACCCCATAAGAAAGTGACAAGCTTTCCCATAGACCAGTCTAAAGGGAGACATTCCAATGTGGGTCTTAAAAGTTGTACGGTTAATCATTTTTTCAGAATTTGTTTAATTTTCCTATTGAAAATCCTAGCTTGTCTGCTTGTTTGCGGGTGGTATGGAGTGCTCACCTTATGAGAGATGCAGTATTTGTTCATTAAGTTCTCAAATGGCCTATTATAAAAGTGTGAACTTATATCACTACGATGGCTTGAGGCATTCTAAACCAGGAAAGGATATTTTCTTTTAACAATCTAATCACCATTTTATGATCATTATTCCAGCAAAGGGATCGCTTCGACCTATTTAGTGACATAGTCTATGCCAACAACATGTAAATATTTTCAAAGGATTGAGGGAATGGTCCCATGAAATTAATGCCCCAATAATTAAATGCTTCAATGATAAGAATTGAGTTTAGTGGCATCATATTTTGAAGGGACAATCCTCCCAATTCCCAAAACTCTCACAAGCTTTGTAAAACTCATGAGTATCTCTGAACATGGTGGCTCAGTAAAAGCCACACTACATAATTTTTACCTGAGAGTGATAAAAGGAGATAACACTCTAATGTTCAGTATCTGGCACACATCTCCTTAGAATTTGGTTTGCATAATATTTAAACAAATAAGGATCATCCCAGAAGAACTTACGTACCTCGACAAAGAATTTTTTCTTATCTTGCGCAGTCCAATACGTCGGATGAAACTGTGCCAAGATAATTCACAATGTAAGCAAACTAAGGTAATTGAGAGAGTTTAAACAATTGTTCGTCAGGGAAAATATCATTTATCAATGTTGGCTTAAGGGAATCAGGGAGGTCAAGTCTAGAAAGGTGGTTAGCCACTACATTCTTTACTCATTTTTTGTCTTATATTTCAATATCAAATTCTTAAAGTTAGAGGATCCATCTTATCAGGCGTGGCTTAACATCCGTCTTAGAAAGAAAATACTTTAGTGCCGCATGGTCTGTGTATATGATGATCTTAGATTTTACTAGGTAGGACCTAAATTGTCCAAGGTGAATACTACATGTAAGAGTTCCTTCTCCATAGTAGAATAGTTCACTTGGGCAAAATTTAGAGTTTTATTGGCATAGTGAATAATGTAGGGCTTCTTTTCTTTTCTCTATCCTAACACCACCCTAATAGCATAGTCAGATGTATCGCACAAAATCTTAAAAGGGATGATCCAATCGGATGGTTGCATGATAGGTGCAGTAGTCACCATGCCCTTGAGTTAGGTGAAAGCTTCTTGGCATTGCTCAGTCGACTCGTATGGTGCATCCTTTTGAAGTAGATTATAAAAGGATGAGAGAGGTGACTAAAGTCCTTTATGAATCATTTGTAGAATCCAGCGTGTCCTAAGAAGGATTGCACATCGCATATGCTTTTAAGAGGTGGTAGGTTAGAGATAAAATCGATTTTGGCCTTATTTACCTCAATTCCCTTGGACGAAATTATATGTCCAAGAACAATTCTTTTGGGAACCATAAAATGGCATTTCTCCCAATTCAAAACCAAATTCTTTTCTTTACATCGCATCAACACATTTTTAAGATTTTCCAAACACTCCCGGAAGGATGGACCAAAAATAAAGAAGTCGTCCATGAAGACCTTTAAATATTGCCCCACCATGTCAGAAAATATACTCAACATGCATTGCTGAAAAGTGATAGGGGCATTACACAGTCTGAATGGAATCCTTTGATAAATAAATGTATCATAGGGACATGTGAACGTTATCTTTTCCTGATCTTCAAGGGCTATCTCTATTTGATTCTAGCTCAAATACCAGTCAAGGAAGTAGTAGTAAGAGTGACTGGTTAGCCTTTCTAAAATATGATTAATGTAGGGTAAAGGAAAGTGGTTATTCCTTATGACGGTATTTAATTTTCTATTGTTAATGCACATTCTCCAACCAGTAGTGACTCTAGTTAGCATGGTACATTATTGGTATTGGATACGATATTGATTCCGAACTTCTTAGGAATCACCTGAGTTGGACTCACCCATTGACCATTGGATATAGGGTATATGATAGCCATCTCCAACAACTTAAGGGCCTCTCCTTTAACCACTTCCTTTGTATTTGGATTTAATCGATGTTGTGGTTATCGAAAGGTTTTCGCATTATCTTTAAGATGAATGCAGAGAGTATAAATCAAATCATCAATTCATTTGAGATCCACAGTCAACCATCCAAGGGCTCCTTTGTGCTCGATGAGAGTAAAAATAAGCATACTCTCCTGTTCTTTCTCCAAGTTAGCTGAAATTACCACTGGGTATGTCTCATCTTGACCTAAGTAGATATATTTAAGATTGGCGGGCAATGGTTTCAAGTCAAGCTTCGATGCTTTGAGGCTAGATGATAGAGGCACTACATCGGTTTGGGAAAAATTTACAAATTATGGCCTGCACCGGTTAACTTCAAGTACTGGTGTCACATCAAGGAATCCATCTCCCAATCATATCATCATCTAAATCAGTGGAGTGGGCCAAGTGCGTCCCTAGAGGGTTAGAGTATAAAGTCAAGAATGCTCTATCTTCCACGAAAGAATTGATCATATTAATGTCGTGGGCATCATCATCATCCTTTAACTATTTTCTCATATTGAAAAAGATGTTGAGCTCTAATGTCATATTCTTAAAAGATAAATTTATAATTCCATTCTTACAATTAATGATGGAACTTGATGTAATAAGGAATGGACGACCAAGAATGATAAAAATTTAAGTGATCATATCTATGATGGGCTGAGTATCCACGACAATAAAATCTAGTAAATAGTAAAATTTATCAACCTTGACCAACACATCTTCAATCATCTCACTCGGTACACGAACTAAGTGATCAACAAGTTGTAATGAGGTCCGGGTGAGTTTTAACTCACATAGACCCAATTGTTCATATACCGAGAAAGAAAATAAATTAACGCTCGCTCCTAAGTCATGAAGTGCATGCTCAACTAGTGATTCCCAATTATAAAGGTGATAGTTGGGTTATCAGGATATTTATATTTTTGTGGCACATCTTTCTTGAGGATGGCACTCACCTTTTATGTTAGAAAAAATTTCTTTTGAATACTCCGCCATCTCTTGGTTGTACATAAATCTTTTAGAAATTTTGCATAAGAGGGGATATGTTTCACAACATCGAGCAGAGGGATATTGACTTTCACTTGTTTCAGCACTTCTAGAATATCCCGTGAGTTAACTAGAGGTTTCAGTAAATCAACTGCTCAAGGAATGGCGCAATTAGCATACTCACTTTTTTTCGGTTCTTCCTCATGTGGGGCATTGCTAGGTCTATCATTCTCAATTTCTTCCGGGTAGGCTTTTCAACCCTCACCAGAATGGTTTTGTCAATAATTTTCCCACTCTGAAGAGTGGTGATAGACTTAGCCTACTCCATTTCATTTGAAGAGCTTAGGTCACTAATTTCACATTATTGTTTTGGATTTGGGAGGGGCTGTGCTGAAGCATCCCTTTCTCCCCACTCGCTAAGTGTAACTCAATCCTTTGTATGGATGGTGCAAACATTTCCATTATTATTTTGAGATCCTGGAATGCTTGTACCGTATTTTGTTTGAATAGCTCTTGGTTTTGCAAGAATTTTTTTAACTGTATCTTCTTGAGGCCTCTTTTGATTTAAAAATTAAGGGCCTCCTATGGGTTAGCGGTTTATCCATTCCTCCAACTAAAATTTGGATGGTTTTCCCAGCTGGAGTTGTATGTATTTGAGGTGGGTCATGTTCACTACCCCAAGTGTACGGTCGCGATGTAGTAATAATCTCGGTGAGACCGAGGTCGAATCCATAGGGACTAATCTCATGTGTATTATGAAAGTAATTAAAACTAGAACTAGAAGAAGATGCGAACTAAGTTTGAATTAATTGAGAGAGTAATTGTGATTAAAGTGATTAGAACTAACAAATTCAAAGGTGGTAAGTAGGTTGCCAAGGATCCACTTGTAGGTTCTCATGATACTACCTTGCTTGATTCAAGGACACAACTAAAATCAAAGTCCTATCCTATCCAATTGGTAAGAAGAGATTTGTCAGATATTTGAACTTCTTATGAATCTAATCATCATTGGATGAGAGTTGTGAGGATCTAGAAGTGATTCCATTACCTAACCATGCTTTGGACACAAAGCAAACAACATGATTTACCAATTCCACAACCAATCATAAGAGAATTGTGAAAGTAAGGAAGGATTTCATCATCCTAGTATGCCCAAGGGACGATGGTGAACAACAAGATTTCTTAATTTCACAATCTTAGTTAAGGAAAAGAAGATATTTCAAGCTATTGTAGATCTATTTTAATTTGTCACAGCAAATCGTTAAAAACTAAAAATATTCCTTAAGAATCAAACTAAAATCCAAGAGAGTTCAATAAAACATGAATCAAAATAAAGCAAACATCCCAATCATGCTACAAGCTTTACCTCTTAGCCCAAGCTAAGTGGTTTAGCCAACCATAGACATGATTAAATTAAAATCTATTAAGAAAAACATAAAAATAACTAAGGAAAAGGAAGAAAAACTCTTGATGATGGCTTATCCATGCTTTTGTTCAACTCCTCAAACCTTAGAAGATTCCTAAGAACATCATAGGTACTCCTATTTATAGTTTTGCAACTCCAACTTTTGCACCAAGTGAAAAAATTTGGAAACCGCCTCAAATTTACGCAGTTCGTGTGCTGTCTGCGTAACCTTAGACGAGTCAAGAAAAACCTTCGACTGGTTGAGGGAACCTTTAATTGGTCGAGGGTTTCCTTTGAATGGTCGAGGGTGACAGCAAATTAGAAGATTTTGTTACTAGAGTTGGAGTCAAGCAGGAGCCTTAAATTGGTCAAAGGAGGGCTTAAACTAGTCGAAGCAAACAGATTTTTAGGGTTCTTTTTTTTTTTTTTAATTTCAAGTCTTCAATTCTGTTCATTCCTCACTTGATTTTCTTGCATCTTTGGCATGTGAATTCTTCATTTTTGGTCTCATAAGATCCATCCTTGGCTTTGGTGCTTCAATTCACCTCGCAACACAAACACGATTAAAATAGAACATTAAATATTATCATGTTCATAAAACTACATTATAAATGGGATATAATATACAATATTTGGCCCTCAACACAATCCCCAACCAGCATTTTGCTGGTCTCGAGAAAAGTATGCAAAAATTGAACTTCAATGCGCAATGTTCAAACCTTTTTTAGAAAATAATCTTTTATGTAATCAAGTATGAATGAGTAGACTCAAGATGAGAAAATGAGATTTTTGAAAACCTAGAGCCGAATCACATAAGCAATCAATCAAATAAGTTCTTTATCCATTAAGTTAGAACATAGTTCGCATATCAAGTTTTTCAACATGCTCAGTGAAAATCAACCTACTTCTCATAAAAATACTATCTTTTCATAATGTTAGCTATGCTCATCACTTTAAGATTGGTTGAAAGCTCAAGTACTGATTCCAAACTTATCCTCTTTTCTTCTTTTTCCAATTTTTAATTTTATATCAACCGTCATTTGTATTCATTCGGTCTTTTCAGTCTTTTGTCTTTACTTTTAGATTTTTCATTCTTTTTCAAAATTTTCCAATCTTTTCACCATATATGACTCTTTTGTCAATCTCTTATTTTTTTAACTGGTCCTTTTCTTATTTTAAGGTGGATAAAATTTTCTAGACTCAATTCCCAATATCTTTCAATGATCATATACTAACAATCAGAAAATCTAGTACTATTCATAGAAAGCAAATTGAATGTGTCTTGTAATTTAGATTAACATGCTATTCAAACTTCCTCTTAATCAATTGAGTGTAAGAACCATAAGTGCTACTTAGTTGATCAAACTCCAATAATTCAAAATTCAATTTCTATCTTATCATCATACTCAAAAACATTCTTAAATACACAACTTATCACTTTCCAAATAGATAAACATTAAAAAATTTTCAAAAAATCAGTAAATTTTGCTCAAAACTAAAAAAATATTAATTAGTTTACCTATCTCTTATCCCCAACCTAAAATTTATATTGTCCTTAATGTAAAAGAAACGAGCATGATTTGCAAAAGAGACAGTGTAATTGAAGGAGAAGTGATGGAAAGATAGTCCCTAATGAAGGAATTTTGAGGCTTTTTCTAAGCGTGAAGGTGGGTTAGCACAAGAATTAAACAACCGAAAAACAAACTATCCTAAACAACTGGAAAGTAAACTATCTTAAAACAGTGGAAGAAAACTATCCTAGTCCTAAGTTCTATGAAAGAAATAAACCTAACTATACATCCATTAGACTAGGAGGTTATTCCTGGTAAACAGGATCAATTAGAGGTATGGACATGTCCTCTAAATCAAATTTCTCAACAAATGGCTTCAACTAATGCCCATTTACTTTAAAAGCATTGCCATTATTCAGATTCTTTATCTCGATGGCCCCATGAGGATAGACATTAGTAACAGTGAAAGGACTAGTCCAACGAGATCGGAGTTTACCTGGAAAAAGATGGAATCGAGAATTGTGCAAAAGGACACTACTAGAAAAAAGGGTAAAGGCTACAGATAAAAACTATAGTAAAAAGCCTATGACTACGGTTACACTCCGTAACATGACCGTAATCATTGGTGCCGTAGCCATAGGTCTAAAAGCTATGGCTACGGCTTCAATCCGTAGCCATAGAAGCAATGGATACGGATTAAATCCGTAGCCGTTGCTTCTGTAGCGCTAAAGTATTTACAGCTACGGATTATATCTGTAGCTAAATGTCAAGTAAGAACCGTAGCAATCGGCTTAAATTAGCAACAGCTACGGTTTTCAGATACAAGGCTACGGTTAATAGCGGTAGCTAATGAAACTTAAGGTACGAATTAAATCCGTAGCAATATTGTCCATAACTTAAAATTATATATAGCTAGGGATTTTTTTTGTAGCTAAAAGTAGAATGAGAACCGTAGTAAAAATTTGAATTTAGCAAGAGCTACGATTTTCAACAAAGGGCTACGGTTAATAGCCATAGCTAATGCCTATTGTTAATGACAAATTTAAATGGTAATGGCAGCTCTTACCATTATAGTACACCCTGATAACTCATATAAGCTAATATAGATAAATACTTCATGGCTAAATCATTCATTCATTCAATCAAACATAATCATTCATTTCCATTCACAAAAGTACAATACCAACATAATAGTTATATGTCTATTTAAAGTTCTCATTAACAGCAAGATCCAACGCCTTCTCTGCAGCCAAATAGCTTCTCAACAATAGCAAGCGAAAACTTAAATGATGAATCTGACTTTGCTAGACAATCTCAACAGCTTTATTTCACGATTATCCAACATTACTTTCTGCATGAAAGTAGCAAGTCAATACTACCACCTTCTCAATTACCAAAAAGAAAAAATGAGGGGCCTAGATCAAAGCTCACCTTTCTCTTTACATAGAACTCAAATCTTAAATGAAAGAATTCTTCAAGAACTGTAAGAAAAGAAGGCACGGTGATGAGAAAGCATATATAGATTTAAGAAATTCATAGCAAGTACATAGAATAAGCAAACTTACTTTGTTCAGGACTGTCATATTTCTTGAAGACACCCCTCATGTCGAATGAGCATATCAATGATCTTACCAAGACTGAACATGATGAGCATATCAATGATCTTACCGAGACTGAATATGATGAGCATATCAATGATCTTTCCGAGACTGAACATGATGAGCATATCAATGATCTTACTGCTACGGAACATGACCATCCTAAGACCTGCATTTGACAAGATCATGATAGAATTTTCCAGGATTTGAGGCTTCTTAACACCCCATCTATAGTAAGAAAGATGTTGGAAGAAAATCGGATTCACATGGAAAAAGCAACACATCTAAAATTCAAATCTCTGTCAGAAAAAAGAAGAAGAAATGGTTTAGGAATTTTATTTGAATTATATATTATCTTCCATCAGATAGTGACATCAAGTGACCTAGGGAAGTGTGGTGCTGAGTTGAAAGAAGGCCTTAGCCAGTTTATTCTCTGAAAGAGAGCTGCTCTGTCGAAATATGTCATACAAAAGGTATCACAAACTCTTTAATTTCCATATTTTAGGGAAAGAACCAATATCTTAGCTCTCTTTACCATTCATCTCGCCATCTATTGGTTTTTACCATCAGCCGAAGGATTTAGTTATTGAAGAATGTTGTCTCTCTGCCCCATCCATCAGTTATTGAAGGTGCACCCAAACTTCATATTTTTGATAAAGTGGACCCTACTCTACCAAATATTGATGCTGAGGAAACTAGTCTAGTAGAATTTTAGAAATGCTAGAACTGTGCAGTGTAGAGATCTCTAGAATTTTCATATTTATTAAAAAAACATGTTGAACATTAGATTTCATATTTATTCTATTTACATGGGTTTCGATTTCTCAAAACCATTAAAATGACCAAACAAAATTTTTAAAAACAGAGTGCCAATAGGGGTAGGATCTTAAATTGTTAAGCTCAATCACTAAGCTAAAATCCTAAAACTTTTAGCGATCTTAACACATCTCTAAAATGCAATTATAGTTCAACAGAGAGATAAATCCCAGACAAAGGGGGAAATTTTACAATCAGCAGATGATGATAATTACAAGGAAATCTTACCGTTATTGTCCTAGTGCAGGTTTTCTCCATTTTTGAGTCCTGTATAAATTTTACAATCAACAGATGATGATAATTACAAGGAAATCTTACCGTTATTGTCCTAGTGTAGGTTTTGTCCATTTTTGAGTCCTGTATAAATTTTACAATCAACAGATGATGATAGTGAAGCCTGAATTTTGCTGCATGACAAAGAGTGCGACATTTTTAAACTGTGTTTGGACAGAGATGCTAAAACAGGTTATTTTCTGTTGATCTGAAGAGGCTAGTGAATAATTAGATACATTTTTGCATCATCAGATGCAAAATTAACACAAAACTAATTTTCAGAAATGTTTCCACTAATATTATTGTCTAAGGTACTATAAAATCCAAACCCATGGGCCCTATAGCCCTAATGGGAAGGAATGATACATAGCTTTGTATATAGAGATTATTCTCCATTTAGTATAGAGAATCTAAAAGATGGGCATGCAAAAGCTCACAAGTATATTATCACCATCCTCATCTTAGCCTTTCCTGTAGTGATGTGCATTACCCAATAGATGATTGATTGCAAAGGATTCATTCTTCTCTGATATATGCTATCCAAATGAGATGCAACATTTTCCTAAGATTTACATGGGATGCAACATGGGGAATGGTGTAAAATCGTGCTATAAATACTTTAAAATTCACATGATTTGGCGACATGAGTATTAGAATGTCCAGATTTATGGGGAATCCATTAATCCGTAGATGAATCGATTCAATAACATATATCACCACTATGGCCCACATTGATGATCAAAGTTTGTAGATGTGGCATCCATGGCTGTAGAATGTGGGGCCCATGGTTGGTCTCTACTGTGTAATATTCAAAGCACATGCTAGAAACTTGCTAATTGAAACAGCCTATTTTGACGACCTGTGAGATGCATGCCACATTCTTATGTATTGGAATGTCTACTTATCTATTGAATTAGTAAACCTTTACAAGAAGGGTGTAGCCATGAAAGATGAAAGCTCACCTTTCCTCCATAGATCCATAAGAAAACCTCATTTCACAGCATCCATTAAAAGACACGTATATATTCCACTATCTGTACAAGAATACCAACTAAGTCATGAGATGGAAGGAGTTTAATTTGAATCAAGCAAAAAATTACAGCAACAAATTCCACAGTTCCATTGTTAAAATGGGGAAAACATGTTATATACATGGCTAGTGTATATTCTGCACTGTACAACTTAACACAGTCCACCATGTACGACTTTCAGTTTCTGTACTGAAAACAATCTCCCCCCCCCCCCCCCCCCCCCCCCCAAAAAAAAAAAAAAAAAAAGAAAAAAAAAAAAAAAAAAAAAAAACTATACAAGTAAGAAGCATGCTAACTTGTGTGTGATTTAGAGACAATTAGATTGTCATATCACCTCCTAGTTCAATAATGACCATATCTACTCTAGTCATAAAATCTGGTAAGACTTGAACAGAAGTAGCATCATAAAAAGAGTAAGAAAAGAATTCTGACCAATATGAATATTGGGTCGTTTGTCTAATCCAAGTTTAACTCCTGATCCATAGCAATTGGACTAACTAAATGAAAAGTCTAGATCTCACTGAAGACTAATTACAATATGGGAGGACAGTGACTTCCATACTACTTACTGGGTGTTGATTAATGGAGTCCATATATATTATGGGGAAGAGCTCATTTTTTTTGTTCTTTTTTTTTTTTTTTTTTTTTTTTTTTGCAATCTTACCAACTAGTAAATTGTAATTTATATGAGAGTTAAGATATGATTCCCAACTACCTTTGTTGTGTGTATGATTTCCTCCATGTACTGTATATTATAGTGCCTATTTTATTTATGGAATGCATACATGTAAAATCATGTTTACGTTGTATTCCATAGTATGCTCAAATGATTGTAGGATTTGAATTATTTATTCATTACTGCTTTGATAATCTCATATAATTACTTGTCGTAATTGCACATGGTTGGGACTATGTTATAGTCCAGGCAATCGGTAACAAGCCCTGATTTGGTGGTTGAGGTTGTTTCCGCCACACAAGACATGTTTGATGAATTCGAGCCATGCTTGGGATGTCGACAGTGGTTAGGCCACGCGGAGTGCTCACGCACTTCATGTCAATCAACTTAACGTGCGCTCGTGCTAGTCGAGCTCGTCAAATAACCTGATTGACTTGATGTATGTTCACCATATATGGACGCTACTATTTGAACCTAGGGTACCAAACTCACCAGTGGAAACCCTGTTAACCTTGGTACCTTGATCCACTAAGACTCATGAGCCGGACATAGTGGTATAAAACACCGTGGTCGAGCTGTCGGCCTACACCGGGGTGATGAGCCCTTTGTAGTGACCTCGAGCATACTCTGAGGCTGCGTTGAGGCGACGAGTCTTTCCGTAACAACTAGAGTATCAACTAGGCCTATATTGATCAGGTGACGAGCCCTTTGCAGTGACCTAGAATCGTAACATCATATGAGATTTACTAGGACTGACGACCTTAGAATGGATCATTGTTTGGAATTGAGATAAGGGAGGTACCTTAGTTTCCAAATCCTACTGTATGAAAAGGACTAAGAACTTGGTAATCATGCTCATGCACCACACTGCATGTGCCGTTTGGCGTTGAGTAGGGATCATTCCGATATGCATCTATGCAACCAAAAAAGTTCAAAATTTTAAAACTACACAAATAGAGAGAATGTCATACTAAAGAAACTAGTAAATATAGTTTGCAATCTTACCATTGTTCTCATGTTTAGTCAAATGGCCAGTCAATAGTTCAATGAAGCTAGGAGGAAAAGTTGAGAAAATAGTTCTGAAGTTGTTATCAAGTAATGGCTGTTGAGAACACTCAAGCTGCTCACTGTCAACTCTCGAAACAGGCATCTTGGTATGATAACTAACATCATGTTTTACAAAGCTCGACTCCTCATCAGTTCTGAAAGACTAAAGATTTGTATGACTAATTCTCTTACTTTTTATGTTTTATAGAAACTCAAATTAATCTGCCAATTGGAGTATAAAGAAAGCAACGATGCATCAAATCCTTTGAAAAATTCTATATTACCACACTAAAGGATCAAAAAGTATTTACACTTAAAAAATTAAGAAAGAAAGAAAAAGAAAAAAAAAAGGGAAAAAAAACTCAATTACTTTACAGAAAGTAAAAAGTAAATCAACAAATGTTATCCAATGAACATTTACGTGAAAAATAACATTAACTAGTAAAAAGGCCAACTCAATGGCTACAATAATACCTTTGGGTCATTGTGCTCTCAAATATGTGGTAACCCAGTGATTTTGGTTTCCATTAGAATTATCAAATTGCTTCTTAATGTAAAATACCATTATCCTTGGAGAAAATCTTTGGTATGACTACATTAAGAAGCCAGATTCTTCTAACTATACTCTCCGCCATATTTGTGAACCACATACATGTATTTATCAACAGAAAAACCAATTTCTCTAGACACATGAGTTGCATCAAGAAGTTGAATGATTTGACCTATGAGGTTTTACATCTGGCAGTACTTTGGCAAGCTTGCATCTCACTACCATACATTCAAAACATGAAATAATTTGTAGGATATAACCACCTTATTAAGTCAATTGAAATATTCAGCAAACAAAACCAATTTAAGGCGAGCAAAATAAGGACAACGATATTTACTCCAAAAATTCTACCATTTCTTACACATCCACTCTCCTCTAGATTCACTAAATATATTCTTGAGTAAAAGGGCATTAAGGTAGGATAATGATCGAGGGACTACTATTTTGTATCATTACCAATACTTTTTATTTGTATTCATAAATGTGTAAACAACTCCCATAAGGCTACGAAAAACAGCTCATTACCCTAAATCTCCAAATACAATTGAATCCCCATCAATGAATGGCAATGCTATTGAAAATTCCATCCAAAGAACATAGATAAAATCAATTAAATTACAGAGCCACCCTATAAAGCCTTTCCCCAATGATTTTAGAATTCCTCTCAAAAAACCCTCACATTATACCATGGCCAAATAATTGAGTCTTGGGATTGGAAAGTGCCATGTCCATCTAGCAATGACATGGAAAATGGATACATTTAAGACCTCAAAACAGCTTACAACCCATGAAGGCAGCCCCAACCCCATTTAAGACACTCCCCATGGATTTGGATTTGGTAAAAAATTCCCCACCACAAACTATGGAGTTTGTTTCTCCAAAGAAGATATTATTTGGCAAATCAACCAAAACCCTTCTAAACTCTAACTTTTGATCATTGAGGAAATCAATTGAATAACAAATCCAATCTATAAAGTCTTTCCCTCAAGGATTCTAGAATTTCTCTCCATAGCCCTCACATTATACCATATGGAAGAATTTGCCAAATAATTAAGACTTCAAATTGAAAAGGACTGCGTGTCCATATAACAAAATGACATGGAAAAAGAACCAATTTAAGATCCACAAACCCTTTAAATGGACAACCCCAACCCCATTTAAGAATCTCTCCATGGATTTGGCAAATTCCCAACTCAACAAATCCATGGATTCAAAGCCAAAAATTTTGCTCTAGGGAAAAAAACAAGAAGAAGCTCATTGCACTAATTCTCCATATGCAATTGAATCCCAAGCACTGAATGCCATGAACATGGATAACCCCCTTAACTCCATCTTTTGAACAACCCACCAAAAGATCATAGATGTTTTTTTAAACGTAAATGCACTTTTATTGAAGAAGTACCAAAAGGCGGAACATTACGACAAACACCCAACAAGCTGAAAACCAAACACTATAGTTGGATGGATGGCATTAATGTAAGCTACATCACTTAGGGGATCCACAGAAGCCGCACCGCTTTTTCTAGCCTTGAAGAGGATTTTACTTTTTTAATGGTGGGCATTTAGTTACCACTCTCTCCTGTCGTGTGGTCCACACATGATTTGGATTAGATTTCCATTTTGGGTTCATACCCCATATTCATATGAAAAATAAAATAATTTTTTTTTAAAAAAAATGGATGCACGTTGTAGATATAACATGAACGTAATGGGGAAAGTGAGTATGTGATTACAAATAGAAATCGGCAAGGAAACACCTCAGTAGGCATTACCCTCAACTTTACATTCCTGCTTCAGGTATTGTACACAAGTCCATGGAAGATAACTAATCAAAATCAATTTATGGAGAATTACTGCTGAGTTAAGAAAAATGTTCTTCTCAATATTACCTATAATCGGGTTCCTTATACACATGAGGATCATTACTCTGCCTCATCAACATCCATGCCATTCAAATCATTGAATAGATTGTTATTTTGGCATATTAAAACATTTATATCATTCATAAGAGAAACAAATCCTAAAATAAAATAAAAATAAAATATATAAAAAAAACCCAATCCCATTCCCAAAAAAGAAGAAGAAGAAAAAGACAGCAATATGAATATTCAAAAGAGAAAAAAAGAAGAAGAAGAAAATCATTCTTGCATACCTAAAATGGATGTGGATTATGGCATCAGAGAGGGAACTCTTCGTGAGATCAAGAGAGAGAGAGAGAGAGAGAGAGAGAGAGAGAGAGAGAGAGAGAGAGAGAGAGAGAGATGGACACCGAATGGGTTTGGAGTGGAGGGAAATGAAAGGGTTCATGAGATGTTCGCAGAATAGGTTTGGAGTGGAGGGAGATGAAAGATTTCATGCAAGGGGGGAAAAGAAAAAGGGTAGCGCGGTAAGAGTTTCCGCAATTTTACCTGCTACGGTTTGGCTATGGTTTTAATCTATAGGTAAAAGCCATGGACCGTAGCGGACTATCGCATACAGTTTTGACGGTCATGGACGAATGGCCCTCTCAAGGGCGGCTTTGTGGGATCCATCATGATACATTTCATATATCCACTCCATCCATTAATTCTTAAATTTTTTTTATAGGGATTGACCCCAAAATAAAGGAAATTCGAAGCTCAACTTGAACCACACCATTGATCAATGGTAAGTATTTAATCTCTACTGTTTCCTACAATGTGGTCCACTTGAGCCTTCGAACTACTTTCTTTTTTGGGCTCTTGCCCAAAAATGCTCTTTTAAAATAAATAGACATATTAGATGGAGCACACATATTTTAATATATATCGTAGAGTCCCTTATGGGGCTATCTCAGGTTGTAGGCACAAGTGGTGGTGATAGCTTTTAGCTATGGTTTGATTATAGCAGTAACAATATAGCTATGGTCTATATCCGTAGCCAAAAACTATAATAATCCATTGCCTTTGGTGATTTTTTTGGTAGTGGGATTTTTTAACCAAGTAAGAATGATTTCCGAAGGATGTTACTGTCATGGAACGCCTTCATCTCGTCCTTGTAAATTCTCGAGTTCTCGTACGTGTCATTCTAGATCTCCTCGAGTTCATTCAATTATAGTTTACGCAGCGAGCCATCGTTGCCTAAATTGAAGTTCAGATTTTTAATCGCCCAGTAGGCCCTATGTTCCAACTCCACAGGTAAGTGGCAAGCCTTCTCATAGACAAGTCTAAAGAGAGATATTCCAATAGGGGTTTTAAATGTAGTACGGTAAGCCCATAAAGCATCGGTCAATCGGATTGACCAATCCTTTCGGTCAAGGTTAACCATTTTCTTCAAAATGTGTTTGATCTCCTTATTAGAAATCTCAGCTTTCTCACTTATTTGTAGGTGTTATGGAGTGCTCACCTTATAATAGATGCCATATTTCTTCATTAAGTTTGCAAATGGCCTATTACAGAAATGTAAACCTCCATCACTAATGATGGTCCGAGGCATTCCAAACTGGGAAAGGATACTCTTTTTTAAAAAATTAATGATTGTATGATGGTCATTGTTCCGTCATGCGATCGCTGTTACCCATTTAGTGACATAGTCTATGGTGAGAAAGATATATAAATTTTTGAAAGATTGGGGGAACGGTCCCATGAAATCAATGCCCCCAGCAATCGAATGCTTCAATGATCAGAATGAGGTTCAGAGGCATCATATTTTGATGAGAAAATGCTCCCAATTTCTGACAACACTCACAAGCTTTACAAAACTCATAAGTGTCCTTAAACATAGTGGGCCACTAAAAGCCGCACTGTAGAATTTGGCCATGGTCCTTTTGGTAGAAAAGTGACCACCGTAGGCTTGAGAATGACAAAAGGAGATGACACTTTGGTATTCATTATCTAGTACACATCTCCTTAAGATTTGGTCTGGACAATATTTAAACAAATTTGGATAATCCCAGAAAAATTTATGTACCTCGGTGAAGAATTTTTTCTTTTCTTATGCAATCCAATGTGTCAACATGAAACCTGTAGCAAGATATTTAGCAATATCTGCAAACCAAGTTAAATGGGAGACTTTGAACAATTGTTCATCAGGGAACGTCTCATTTATATGTGTCGTCTCAAGGGAATCAGAGAGACCAAGATGGAAAGATGGTTAACCACTATGTTCTCTACTCCCTTTTTATCTTTTATTTTCAAATCAAATTCTTATAGTAGGAGGATTCATCTTATCAGGTGGGGCATAGTATCATTCTTAAAGAGAAGATGCTTGAGCGTCTCATGATTTGTGTAAATGATGATCTTGGATCAAATCAAGTAGGACCTAAATTTATTCAAAACGAACACTACGGCTAAGAGTTTCTTTTTTGTAGTAGAGTAGTTCACTTGGGCAAGATTTAAAGTTCTACTTGCGCAATGAATGATGTAGGGTTTCTTTTCTTTTCTTTGACCTAAAACTGCCCTAAGAGCATAATCAGACATTTCGCACATAAGTTCAAAATACAGGCTTCAATCAGGTGGCTACATGATAGGTGCAGTGGTTAATATGACCTTGAGCTTAGTAAAAGCTTCCTTGTAGTGGTTAGTCCACTCATATAGTGCATCCTTTTGAAGTAGATTGCATAAAGGACGAGAGAGGTGATTAAAGTCCTTTATGAATCTCTTGTAAAAATTGACATGTCCTAAGAAGGATCTCATGGCTTGTATGTTATTGGGTGGAGGTAAGTTAGAGATAAGATCAATCTTAGCCTTATCTACCTTAATTCCCTTGGATGAGATGATGTGTCTAAAAATAATTTCCTTACAAACCATGAAATGACACTTCTCCCAATTTAGTACTAGATTCTTTTCCTCACATTGCTTCATAACACATTTAAGATTCTCCAAACAATCACTGAAGGATGGACCGAAGACATAAAATTCATCCATGAAGAGCTCTAAATATTGTCCCACCATGTCAAAAAAAATACCGATCATGCATCGCTGAAAAGTGGTGGGGGCATTACATAGTCCGAATGGCATCATTCGGTAAGTAAAGGTGCCAAAGGGACATATGAATGTGGTCTTTTCATGATCTCTAAGGGCTATCTCTATCTATTTGTAGCCCGAATACTCGTCAATGAAGCAATAATATGAGTGAGTAGATAGCCTTTCCAAGATTTGATCGCTGAAGGGAAAAGGGAAGTGGTCCTTCCTTGTGATGGTATTTAACTTCCTATAGTCAATGCACATTCTTCAACGAGTAGTAACTCTAGTTGGCACGAGTTAATTGTTGGCATTGGCTACGATGGTGATTCCAGACTTCTTAGGAGCCACCTGAGTTGGACTCACCCATTTACTATCGGATATCGAGTATATGATATCCACATCCAAAAGCTTAAGAACCTCAGCCTTAACCACTTCCTTCATGTTTGGATTTAATCTACATTGTGGTTGCTGGGAGGTCTTTGCATTATCCTCTAGATAAATGTGGTAAGTACCAATTGAAGGGTCAATTCCCTTGAGATTCATAATCGACCATCCAAGGGCTTCCTTATGCTCAATAAGAGTAGATATGAGCATACTTTCTTGTTCTTACTCAAGGTGGGAAGAAATCACCACTGGGTATGTCTCATTTTGACCCAAATAGATATGTTTCAAATCAAAAGGTAAAGGTTTTAGGTCAAGCTTCAGTGGCTTGAGGTTAAACGGTAGAGGAACTACATCAGTTTGGGGTAATTCTTTAAATTATGGCCTTCACCGATTAACTTCAAGTACCGACATAGTATCTAACACAGTTCCCGTCTCCCTAATCATCTCATCATCTAAATTAAGGGAGTGGGCTAGGCACGTCTCTAGAGGGTCAGAGGATAAGTTTATAAGTGTTCTATCTTGTACGAAAGAATTAATCACGTTAATATCATGGGAATCGTCATCATCCTCTAACTGTTTTCCTGTGTTGAGGCATAAAATTAAGGATCAAGATTAAATAAAAAAGAAGATGAAAGTTATGAAAATAGAAAGAAGAGAATGAAGAAAGTGAAGACTCATGGTATTGCGCCAACCCGTGCAAAGGGTGTCAGTTGTGCGGGTCTGCGCAGAGGCCTTTCTTAAAGGTGTGAGCCTGCATAAGTGGCAAGTCAATTTAGAAGATTGAGGTCCTTGTGTTAGACCATGCAACACCATAGTGTTGTGCAGACCTATGTAAAGGATGTGAAGTGTTGCGCAGACAGGCTCAAATGAAGTACCGGGCATGTTGAAGTGGATGACTGAGATTTGATGAAAGGAGGGCCCTTGGCATGAATTTCAAGGTTTCGCATGTGTGAAGGCCTATGAATACCCCATCCCCCCACTCATTTGGTGTTGTCAAAGATTTTGAAAAAGATCAGAGCTTTGGAGAAGAAGAGAAGACTGAAGGTATCAGGGGTAGAAGGAAGGAAGGAGAGAGAGGGTTTTGTGCCAGGTTGCGCAATAGCATGCTATTCCGTGGACTTGCACAATAGTACATTTTTGTGCAACCATCAATGCTCAAGAGTTAAAAAGCTGCTGAAATTACTGTGGGTTTGATCTTCATAGCTTTTGTAGTCTTCAGTTTTTCCTTCCGTACAAGGATATTAGCTCAAGAAAGGGAGATCAGATGATCAAAACTGCACAACATTCCTCTTGATGAGATGATCAAATCACAAGCTGAAATCCTATTGGATTCGACATTCAGATTCAATATTCGAAACTCTTACGATTTATTTTTTTTATAATTTAAGTAATCTATCTTAGAATAAAGGGAAATCAAAGGATGTAATTGAACTCAGTATCAATAATAAATGATGATCGTTCTCTATACATTTTCTCTGTTGTGTTTAAATAAGATAATCTCCCAAATTGAACATGTTTGTTTCTTGTTGAAACAAAATGATGCCCCCTTGATCCTTTTTATTCATCCTCCATTTGATGAAGAAATAGGATCAAAACTAATTTCACAACTACCTCTTTACTTTGAGAACTTCACTTCTTTTAAAAGCAATCCCTTCTTTCCTTGACTTCCGCCTTCAACATGGCCCATACTAAGAGAACGTACCACCTAATTGAACCACCTACCATACAGCCTTCTCATCAGGAACTACCAAACCCATCATCTTCACATACCCCGAACCTTCTCCTTCATCCTATCAACCTCAACGAAAACCTATAAAAATAATCGTTAGACGCCCTGCCTATATCAAAGAGCCTGTACTCCCCACCTTCGACTTCACTGAATGGATTGCCACACTACCCTCCCCCATCCATAGGGCGATATCGATGGGTGAAATTGAATGGCCTCCCAGACATGGCCGTGAATTTAACTTGGAAGAATGGTTGAAGTCAATAACCCATCTGCTAACCATAAGTCACAAATCACCGACCAGAGAAGACACTCCCCCTCCCTCTAAATCAACGAAGCCTTGCCGCAATAAGGCTAAGGAATTCCAGGAGAAGATAAAGGCACACAACAAAAAGAGGCTTCAAAACTCTTGGAAAATGGTCCGAGTCATCGAGGGTATTATAAAGTTCGATAACCCTTACAAAAGGCATGATCATGATCCCGTTAAATCTCCATCGCCACCAGTCCATTCTCAATTGCGAGCCCTTCAATCAGATGAATGGAGAAAAGCTAGCATACACAGAATCCTGGGTGTCGAAAGAACCTTGAATTCTTGAAGGAACCTTTTTAGCAAAGAATCCAAGGCAGCGGATCGGTGAAGTTCATCTGATAATCTTTCTTATTCCTTCCCACGATCCCCATGCCTTATCCCCTACTCGTTTCTACGAAAAAATTTAGCAACATTTCAGGGATCATGAATCACTTTGGGCCTAAGAAGAATTTAAAACAAGGGGCCTCCTAACTTCTCACACATACTATTTTGATTGGGCAGCAACAATTTTGGTAAAGAACTAAAAGATACTGATCATGATTGACATATATAACATGATCGAAGTTACTTCACAACACCTTTACAAGGAGACCTCCATCTTGAAAGGTTTCCTCAACTATTGGTGCCCCACAACCAACTCCTTTCATTTTTCAGCAGGCGAAATGAGTATTACGCTCTGGGACCTTCAACAGATTGTTGGTCTTCCACTGACTGGGAAGTTCAATGACGAATCCATCCCTACTAATGAAGAACTGGCATTTGACGCTTCACAAGGTTGAGTGGCTTCAATTTCAGAAACGACTACAAAACTCTTTAAAGAGATGGCCAAGTTTCCAGACATTCACAAGATTTCTCCCTTGCAATGGATTATGCATTTTACTTAAGCGTTTCGGAAACTTTCCTCTTCACAAATTACCACTGCTATTGCATTTTGATTTTCATACTTCTCAACACTTGTCCTTTTCTCTCTCCTTTTTTTTTAGGTTCAGTGGCAGCCATTCGCAAGAATTAACGAACCTCTGCGAGAAGATAAAAGGACGTGTAAAATATACTCTTTATGGAGAATTGGCAACATTCCTTGGCTACTGGTTGAGTGTAATTATCCTTCTTAGCTCCAAATGAGCAGTCGTCATTCACCCCACAGTATTTATCATCTCTGGTGCCATAGTGGAAGGCCATAAGCATTCCCTTTCCCCTTTAGTCCTGTGCTCCATTTACAAAGCTCTTGGAGAGGTAGTGACACACATAAAGAGTCCCACTGTTGGTGCTTCTTCTACATATACTCCTTGGCACTATATTACCGGTTGGCTGGGTATTTACTTCTAATGGACCATCGAAGCTCTGGAGAAAGCATATATCCATCCCTTGCATATTACTTTTTGGTTCCTTCAGAAGAGAACTATGGCCAAAAAATCCTATGACTAGTCATTAACAAAATCTTAGACACCGATGCAGTTGATTTTTTATTTTTTTAAAATTCTACCTATACTGATATACTGAAGATACGAATATGGTAGATACCAAATTACTTACTTCGAGAGAAAAAGCATTTTACCTTTCCATTCAATCCTGCAGCCCCCTATTGAGAGAATGAGTAGAATTATGGAGGGTGCCTTACTACTCGAGCCGATTTGCTCGTCCATTTGGCTTTGATCAAGCCATCCCGGAAGACTGCGGACTGGTGATGAGAAGAATAAGTAGGTACAACACTGGCCCATATAATTGGGCGATGATATGGAAGAAGTTGTTAGGCAATCGCGTCAGATCCACTTTCATGATTCCGGGCAGCAATCAAATGCCTTGGGCTTCATATGGTTACATGAGATAGTGGGTTCATCAATCATACGTGGTTAATAAATGCTTACCAGTAACTGATCCCATTTGGATTTCTCCACCAAAGCTCAAGGGTTGCAGATTCGAAGAAGGAATAGGCTTTATACCAGAGAAGAGTCATACACCTTGTCCTGATCAAATTTGTAGAAAGATACCTATGGAAGAGCCAATTCGTAAAAGGAAACCCGCCAACACGCTAGAGGGATGGATAACCTACGAAGTCGTTATGGATTTTGAAAAGGTCCCACGAGATCGCTCCTATAGAGTGGTTGAAGATGTGACGGTAGTTCCCTTGCCAACTCAAGACAATGTTACCGTATCTAAAGATAACCTAATTCCTTCTCTTGCCCCTCAACCCGCTCGCCCTAGTCCATCTTCTTCGATGAAAAGCTCTCGATCGCGTTCTTAGGTTTCTCCTCTCTTGCATCAAGAAGGAATTGCTGCCCTATAACACCCTAGATTTTTTCCAACCTGGAATTAGACGTCCTTAGGCAATGGGTCAACCCTAACACTCTCAAAGCTCAATCCCATGGCCAAAGAAATCACTTTTCAACCCATTTCCTTCAAATCTCACCTTTCACCACCTCATTTTTCAAACTTCTCCAAGTACTTTTATATTAGACATGAATCCTCAAGTTTAAAAAGTGAAGAACTATACTTAAACTAGAATTCACTGAAAACGATCACCGAGATTGATTCCGTGCACACTCCTGAACACACACAATGACCCCAAATCACTTCTAGACTGTCAATCAAAGGGTTTAGACTATGTTTCATTTCCTTCTAAACCTAGAAATGAATGTCCTTAGGTGGTAGGTCAACCCCAACATCTTACACTCAATCTCAAAGCCTAAAACCTCTTTTTATCCAATTCCTTCAAAATCTGACCTTCCACCACTTTATTCTTCATTTATTTTTAAGAACATTCATAATACACATTAATCCTAGGGTATAAATGAGGAAGAACAATACCGAAACTAAAACTTAGCATAAATAGTAAATAAATAGATAAAATGGGTTTTGGCCCTTAACCTTTTAGAATCTCATGGAAAAAATTGGTTAGTTGGATAGATTATCATCTCCTACCCTAAAATCATATGCTACAAGTCATATAAAATCATTTCAGTTTGCAAACGAGACTTGATAAATGCCTCGACGGACTCGTGGGCCCAAACGACTCAATTCGGGGGGATCCTAGGTGGGCCCCACATGTTTTTGGCATCCTCGGGGTGTGAGGACCTCACCCCTGGAGTGAACCCAAGCCAATTTGGTCAGTGACCGGTGAGGACCTCGCCGGTTTGGCGAGGCCTCGCCGAACTCGTCCGTACAACGGTCTGGCTGGCCGATTTCTGCACTTTTTTCTCCACATTTCTTCCAACTTTGAAAAATCATATCTCCTTCGTTATAACTCCGATTTAGGTAATTCAAAAACAAAATTGAAGATAAATGAATATAGTTTTATATAAAAATATGTGAAAAATAAAATAAAATATTTAATATGGTTTAAATTAGGTCATTATGAGAAACTATCCGATAATCATTTATTGGACAGCTGCTGCTTCTGGAATTTTTAGAAGTTTTTTACAACTTGAAATCTTATAAAATTTAGTGGAGTCAGGGTAAACTTGATGATGAACTCCAAAAAAAATAATAAAAATAATATGATAAATATAGGTGCCCAAAATGGGGCATAGAATGGCCCTTAGACCGTATTCTTCCCTATTTGGGTAGAATTTGGTTAGTACCAAACTGAATACTCAGTAGAATTAACTTCAATCACTTTAAATATAAACTAAAAGACCTAAAATGAGTATGAGCGCTAACTCTACGTTACTTAGAAACCTAGGATCAAACTCTAAACCCGGTTGCTCACGGGAGCATTCAAAAACTTTGTATCGGACCTGGACCGTACATCGGAAGTCCGATTATCCCAAACTTAGACAATCCTGACCGCCTAGTTGGATTTGAAAATCATTCCAAAAATCAAGTCCAGATGATGTCCCACGACGATTTTCTTGAGTCCAGAGTGAAGAGTGTGAGAAATGTTAGAAATTAAATAAAATTTATGAAATCTGGCACGTGTCGCTTGCGCGACATTTTTTAGTGTTCTGACCGTCAGAATTCAAAAAAATTTTACCCTCGGATCAGGACAGGTGGCCCTTACATGTCATAGCACTTGTTGCTTTGATCGAGTTTCGGTGACCGCTGAACTGAAACTGGTCTGCCACGGTCGATCTGAAAACCCGACCGGACTGAAAAACTTAGCTGAACCTAGATCCAATATTAGAGAGCTTAAGTTCGACTGCATTTAGTAACAGGACCTCCAGAAGTGCTCCGTTGGATCGGAACAGACCCGATTTGGTTATAACTTAAGTATACCTTGACTTAGAGTCTATTTTGGTTATGTTTGGGCTTATAAAAGGGCCTTAAACCCTTAGCTTTCTAACCCATATGAATTTGGGGAAAACCCTAGGAGAGAGAAGAGAGAAAAGAGAGAGAAAGTGAGAGAGAGTTGGAGTTTCTCCCAGGGATTCTTCCCTGCTGCTTCACGTGCCAAAGCTATCCACCTGCATCGCTATTCTGGCGATTTCAACTTCGTTATAGGTAAGAAAACCCTAACCCTAACTTGTTTTAAGGTTCCTGTGGGTACAAGTAGCTAAGTAACTGACTCACCTTGTGTTATAGGTCATCATATCGACGTTGACGGAAGCGTAGAGTACCTATTCAATTCATTACGCTTCTACGACATAAGGTGTGGATTTTAGACGCTTAGTTTACCATTTTTCAAAGCTTTCAATGCCGTTTAATGATAGATTGTTGACAAGAATGTTGTTTGACATGTAGAACATGCTGTTTGTTTTTCATTTTGAATGCGTATGAAGAATATAAGATTTAGGGTATTTTAAGTATTTGTAGGAAATACTGTATACGTACGTATTTTACCGATATGATTGCCATGAGTATTTGTCGTGTACCTATGTTAGTTATGCATGTATGATCTGTTAGGTGAAGAGATTCGTCCTAATGCACATATTAGCCGACATATGCTATGTAGACTAATGTGTGTAGACTAAGTGTTTGTAGAAATGCCTAAATCAATATGATTTATGCCTGCCATATGTTTTGAATGTAAGAACATGATTGTTGTGTATTAGACATCTCCTTGATATAAGGATCTATCATATTATATGTTCAAATCAACATACGTCAAGTACGTTGGAGTTGTGTAGTCTAAGTGTTTGTATAAATGCTTGCGTGAGTAAGCACGTTGTAAATAGTGTTGTAAACTGTAACACCCTGAAAATCGGGGGTCGTGTAGAAACCCCACTCCTGAGTTCCAGACCATCACTTATGCAACAATTATGATTATGAATTAATGTTGACTGAGTTAGAGCGTTCACATGAGTAAGATTATACCAAAATTGCAATTCATACTCCAGATTTAGTGATAAAATGCAAGCGAAAGACTAAAAAATATATATATCACTGTAAGAAAACAAAATAATCTCGGACTATCTCCAAAGTATGAATACATCACTGAGTCTCATATACATGTCATAAGCCAAAAATAAATGTCAAAAAAAATGGTCCAACTATGAAGTCCCACCGATCCAGGCCACCTATGCAAAGCCATCGGAGAACTGCATGTATGAGAACTCATCCTGGTCCTCATCGTAGTCTGGCTCCGCATCCTGAATCACCTCGTCACCTGCATCTAAGACAGGGTCTGGTGGTGTTGCAAACATCATCCCGTAACGTGGGAGTGAGTGATCAACTCAGTGGAATAATTGAGCAGAGATTAACATGTTATCAAACCAATCACGCGATAATAGTAAAGCAATCAATCAAACATTCCTAGATACTGTTGTTAATGTATGCATGAAATGACATGATGGATGCACTCACCGACATACTCTCTCATACGACACCATCTTACACCCGCGGCATGCTTTCTTCCCACAGTGCTCCACATCTTCCAGGCACATGCAATGCGATATGGATAATGATTACCGGGTTGTTATTAGTCCTTTTCATACAGCAGGATTGGGAATCTAAGGTACTTTTCTTATATCAATCCCAATACAGATCCTGTCTAGGGTCATCACTCCTAGTAATCTCATACGATGTTATATTTGTAGGTCACTGCAAGGGCTGTCAGGGCTGTGCTCGCACTCGTTGCCCGCTCCCCCATCACCTTATCAATACAGGCCTACTGTACTCTCGTCGCTACCGAAGGGTCATCGCCTCACGTAGACTCGGAATACACTCGCGGTCACTACAAAGGGCTCGTCACCAATCAGTGTAGGCCGACAGCTCGAATGTAGTGTCTCATACCACCACAATCGGCTCACGAGTCAAATGTGCTCACTGGTCACTACGGGGAGGTTTGTAGCCCCAACGTAGGCCGACAACTCGACCATGGTGTCCCACCCACCATGTCTGGCTCATGAGTCTTTATGGATCAAGGTACCATGGTTAACAGGATTTTCAATGGTAAGTTCAGTGCCCTAGGTTCAAGCAGTTATGACTCATACAAGGTGAACATACAACGGCCAGTCGGGTTACTTGACGTGCTCGACTAGTACGAGCGCATCTCAAGCTAAACGACATGAAGTGCATAAAACACTTCGTGTGGCCTAACCACTGCCGCCAACTCAAAACACGACTCGCGTTTATCGACGCGTCCTTCGTGGCAAATAGAGGCTAACCACGAATTCAATCCATTACCGACTACCTGGACTAGGTCATAGCCCCAAGCATTTGTAAATCAACATCAGTAATCATATGAGAGTAATAGAAATGCAATACAACAATACAAGCATGTTGTCACATGTTATAACATACAACTTAAGAAATTCTTCCAACACATGCATTTCATACATATAACGAAATCAATACATATAGCCAACATGATGGAAAGCATATATGTCAGCATATTAATTGAGAATGCAATCTCAAAACTAATTCACAACACCATTTCACTCAATACATACTAATACAAACATTTATGCAAACACTTAGTCTACACACTTTAGTCTACATAACGTATGTCGACTCAAAGTGCGCATTAGGGCGAATCTCTTTGCCAAACAGATCATGCACGCATTCCTAATATCTTAATGCAACAAATAACCATGGCAAATATTTCAGCAAAATATGGATGTAAACAGTATTTCCTACAAATGACTAAAATACTCTAAATCTCATATTCACCATACGTTTACGAAACGGAAAACGGACAGCATGTTCTACATGTCAAACGACGCGCTCGTCATTAATTTACTATTAAACGACATTGAAAGCTTTGAAATCAGTCAATCAAAGCGTCTAAAATCCTCACCTTTTACCTTAGAAGTGTATCGTTTCGATTAGAACGGACACGCTTCGTCAACGGCGTACAGGCGACCTAATGCACAAGATACGTAAGCTACTTCGCTATTGAATCGGAAGAATCCCTAAAACAGCAAGTGGTGAGGGTTTTCTTACCTAAGAGTGCGTTGGAAATCACCGGGAAAGTGATTTGAACACGTTGCTTTGGTATGTGCAATAGATGGAGCAATCGGCAGGAAGTTCTCTCACAAAGTCTTTCACAATCTGTCACTTTCTCTCTCTCTCTAGCTAGGGTTTCTAGCAAATTCGGATGGGAGAGATATGTGAGGGTTTAAGGCCCTTATATAGGCTAAAATCTAACCTAAATAGACTTGGAACAAAGGTATACTTAAGTTATAACCAAATCGGGGTTGTTCCGATCCAAAAGAGCATTTCGGGAGGTCCCTTGGCCGAACGCGGTCGGACTTAAGCTCCTGGTCACTGGATCCGGCTCCCCTAAAGTTTTCAGTCCAGTAGTGTTCCCAGATCGCACGTGGCGGACCAGTTTCAGTTTAGCAGTCACGGATACTCAATCAGGGATTTTGAGTACATTGACCTGAGTGGGAAATGTTTCCTGATCCGAGGGTGTATTTGGGTCAGATTCTGACAGTCTGATTGCTTATACTGATCCCGCAAGCGGAATGTGCCAGATTTATTTAAATCCCATTTAATTTTAACTCTTTCTCACACTCCCCGCTCCAGGCTCAATGAAATAGCCTCAGAGCATCAGTTAGGATTGATTTTCGAAAGGATTGTCAAGTCCAGCTAAGCGGTCTTAACGGTCTAAGATTGTAGATATCGAAGTTTCGACGTGCGGTCTGAAGCCAATACGAAGTTTCCAGACAGGTTCCAGAATAACTGGGTTTAGAGTTTGATCCTAGGTTTCAGGGTATTATAGCGTCAGTGCTTCTACAAGTTTTGGGTCTTGTAGAACATATTTAAAGTGATCAGGGACAATTTCACAGCTATTCTAGCGTAGCGCTAGCTAACTTACACTTAATTTCTAAAGGAATTCATCCTAAGTGATTTCTGACCGAGTTGGTACTCGAGTCTCAGTATGGATTTTTTCAAGGCGTTACAATCTACCCCCCTTAACAAAAAATTTCATCCTCGAAATTTGTACCTTTTCGTACTCCTCGAGAAGCTATGAGTAGTTCTTTTTGATCTCGGCTTCCGTCTCCCAGGTAGTCTCTTCCTCTAAGTGATGCGTCCACAACACCTTCATAAGGGGGATGACCTTGCTACGCAGTACCTGCTCCTTCTTGTCTAGTATACGCGCTGGTCGCAGTATATATGTAACATCCTCACCTAACTGCACCTGCTCCCATCTGATGATATGAGAAGGATTAGGAACGTATTTCTTCAGCATAGAAACATGAAATACGTTGTGTATGCTCACGAGAGGCGTAGGTAAAGCCAGACGATAAGCCACTGCACCCACACGATCGAGGATCTGGAATGGACAAATGAATCGCGGTGCCATCTTCCCCTTCTTCCTGAACCGAAGGACTCCCTTCATAGGGAAAACTCGTAAAAATACATGATCCCCAACAGCAAACTCCAGCGGGCGCCGTCTCATATCGACATAACTCTTCTGTCTACTCTACGCTGTGAGAAGCCGGCGTCTAATGATATCAATCTTCTCCGACATCGCCTGCACTAACTCTAGGCCAAGCAATCTATGCTCACCGACCTCTGTCCAGCAATGCGGTGCAAGACAAGGTCGCCCATACAACGCCTCGTAAGGTGTCATACCGATACTCGCCTGGAAACTGTTGTTGTACGCGAACTCCGCATATGCAAGACAATCATCCCAACTGTCCTTGAAGTTCAATACGCAAGCTCGCAACATGTCCTTTAGAATCTGGTTCACCCGCTCTGTCTATCCGTCTGTCTGTGGGTGGAAGGCAGTACTAAACTTCAACTTCACACCCATAGCCTCCTGAATGCGAGTCCAGAAAATAGAAGTAAAGCGCATCTCTGTCCGACATGATCTCTAAGGGAACTCCATGCAGACGCACTATCTCTCTGATATACAGTCTGGCTAACTCGTCTGGAGAGTTCGTAACTCTGATCGGTAGGAAGTGCGCCGACTTTCTCAGACGGTAGACGATCACCCAAATAGAATCGTGTCCCTTCCTCGTCTTCGGCAGTCCTGAGATGAAATCCATGGAAATGAAGTCCCACTTCCACTTAGCGTTCGGCATAGGCTGAAGGAGTCCAGGAGGTCGGTGATGCTCTGGCTTCACCTGCTGGCAAGTGAGACAACGGGACACGAACTCTACGATGTGGGTCTTCATACCATCCCACCAATACGTCCTCCTCAAGTCACGATACATCTTCGTGCTGCCCTGATGCATCGCAAGTCGAGAACTGTGCGCAGCCTCGAGAATCTCGTCTCAAGTCGGGGATGTCTGGGACGCATAGGCGGCCACGATAACGTAAGCCCCCATCTGTTTCAACTCGCCACTTGACGTCTGCATCATCACTGGCCTGCTCTCGAAGCTCAGTCAGACGCGCATCATCCCTCTGTGCCTCGATGACCCGGTCATCGATCTGAGATCGCACCTGCACATGTGCGATAAACTCATACGGCTCCTCCACAGTGAGTTTCTGCTCAAAGTCTCACAAAAACTCAACCATGTCCCACTCGGCAACCATCAGTGGAGCCACAAACTCTATCACCTTCTTGCGGCTCAACGCGTCATCCACAAGGTTCACCTTGCCAGGATGATAGGAAACTTCGAACTTGAAGTCCTTCAAAGTCTCCATTCATCGCCGCTGCCTCATATTCAAGTCCCACTGCATTGATATATACTTAAGGCTCTTGTGGTCGCAAAAGAGCTCGAACTCCTCTCCATAGAGGTAATGTCTCCAGAGCCTTAATGTGAAAATGACGGCTGCCAACTCAAGGTCGTGTGTAGGGTAATTCTCCTCGTGCTTCCTTAATTGTCTCGAGGCATACGAAATTATCCTGTCCTTCTGCATAAGGACACATCCCAAACCAACGCTAGACGTGTCAGTGTATATAGTGTATCTAACCCCTTTCTCTGGCAATACTAACACAGGGGCGGATGTAAGCCTATCCTTTAGCTCCTGAAAAGCTGCCTCCGCCTTGTCATTCCAGGAGAACTTCATATCTTTCCGTGTCAATTGAGATAAAGGTCTGCTGATCTTCGAGAAATTTCGAATAAAGCGTCGGTAGTAGCCAACAAGACCCAAGAAACTCCTTACCTCAGTGATGGAACCAGGTTGCTCCCAGTCCTGAACTGCAGCTACCTTAGCCAGGTCAACTGTCATCCCATCCTTGGACACCACATGTCCAAGGAACTTCACTTCCTGCTTCCAGAAGTTACACTTCTTATACTGTGCGAACAACTGGTGTTATCTCAATGTATCCAGGACCAATCGCAAGTGCTCCTCATGCTCCTCTCGACTCCTGAAGTATACCAAAATATCGTCTATGAACACAATGACGAATCGATAGAGGAACGGCCCAAAAACCCTGTTCATCAGATCCATGAACACGGCTGGTGCATTCGTAAGACCGAACGACATCACAAGGAACTCATAGTGGCCAAAGTTGGTCCTAAATGCTGTCTTCTGCACGTCCTCATCCCTGACGCGTAACTGGTGATACCCTGACTGAAGATCAATATTTGAGAAGTACTGGGCCCCTCTCAACTGATCAAACAAGTCGTCAATCCTGGGCAAGGGATATCTGTTCTTCACCGTAATCTGGTTCAACCTGCGATAATCAATACACAATCGCATAGAACCATCCTTCTTCTTCACAAACAGAACTGGTGCTCCCCAAGGAGACACACTTGATCGAATGAAGCCAACCTCCAACAGATCATTAATCTGTTTCCTCAACTCCATCTCACACGGATCCATGCGATACGTCGGCAGTGAGACGGGCGTGGAACCAGGTACCGGATCGTTGGTAAAATCAATCCGCGCCGAGGCGGTAAACCAGGAATCTTCCTGAACAGATCCCTAAAATCAGAAACCACTGGCGTGTGCTCAAGTGTCGGGGAATCAACGTCCCGCAATAAGGATGCGTAGCTAAGTATGCAAAAAGGGAGATTTACCCGCACTGAGAATGTAAAGGATGTGCCCTCTGGCTCGTAGACTGTCACCGTACGAGTCTCGCAATCAATCTCGGCCCTCCCAGCAGTCAACCAATCCATGCCAAGAATGACGTCGAGATAAACAAGAGAGGGGTCGACGACAAGATCAATAGCCGTCGTCCTACCCCCTAGATCCACCGAACAGCCCTCACACATCATGGTGGCATCGAAAAAAGTCCCATGAGCCGTAAGAACTCGCACCCCATCCATCCGAATAGTCGGTAGCCTAAGACACCTGACTATCGAATGCGATATTAAAGAAATCGTGGATCCTGCATCCACCATCACAAGTATAGGAGTACCTCCAATATGGATGTGACCTCAAAGGACAAAGGCTAAGTAGTATCCGTCGCGGCTGCCTCAGCTATCAGAGCATGTACCCGTGCCTGCTGTGGACGGTTCGGCAGCGGTACCATGGGCCGTTGAGGCGGCCGGAACGGAGGTACGGGAGGTCTGAAGGAAGGATGCGCAGGAGCCGACCATAGAGGCGGTGCTGATAAAGACTGTGGGCGTGGACGGTCGATCTTCTGTGGCGGTGAAAACCCGCTGTCCCTCATCCGAGCGAAACAACTCTGTACTGTGTGACCCTGTCTCCCACAGTAAGTACACTACAGATCGGGGCACCTCATCGGAAGTACTGGCCCTGTAGCCCTAGGAGGAGGGTCGATGCGAGGCCTCTTGCCCGCAAATGGCCTGTCCTTCATATCTGGTCGTGACCTAGGAACAATAGGGCCACGAGATTGCGCCAGCCGATCAACATCCTGCTCTGCCCTCATGGACATATGTATCAACTCTACATAGGAGGGAATGCTGACGCAACACATCTTCGACCTAATATCAGGTCACAAGCCCTCAGAAAATCGTCGTATGCGCATTTGTTCATCTGCAAGTATAGTGGGGACGTATCTGCCCAACTCGATAAACCGATGCTCATACTCTGTCACAGACATGCCTCCCTGTCTAAGGTGTAGAAACTCATTCTCCTGCTCGTGCCTGTAAGTCTGGGGATAGTATTTCTCGTGGAATCGAAACTCGAACGCTGCCCAAGTCCAGATATAATCAGCAGCAACTGTCCGTAATACGCTATCCCACCACAAGCTGGCCTCCCACTCGAACATGAACGTAGCCAACTCAACCTACTCAGGCTCTGAACAATGCAGCATCCGTAGTATCTTCGACACACGGTCGAGCCAATACTCGGCCTCCTCGGGTCTGTGAGAGCCCGTAAAGGTAGGAGGCCATAAGCACTGAAATCGCTCGAGTAGGCCCCGTGAATCAGCAGAACTCCCCGTACGGTAAGCAGAAGGTGTAGGATGAGCCATACCCTCATCCTGAGTCGAAGTGCCAGCTTCCTCAGCTGGATGCACAGATGGTGCAGGTGGTGTCGCACTCCCACCCTGGGCTAAGGCCCCTGCTATTGTAGTCAAGAGCTGCTGGTGCTGCTGATGCATCATGGCATCAACTGCTCAAATCTATCAGGTGGTGGAGCATGCTGTGGCACATACTGTGTCGAGGAAGACGCGTGATGCTACTCTCTAACTGGCGGTGTGAAAGGTGGTGGTCTAGAAGCAGGACCTGTAGGAGGCTGAGACTCAGGTGGAGTCTCACGAATAAGACCCACAGCAGGGTCTGTATGCTCATCAATCTGGGGAGGAACTCGATCCATAGGCTCTCCCAATGTAAGTCGTGCCGTGCTCGGCGTAGCCTTAGACGGCATTCCCTATATTCACAATAGGGCACAACCTTGTCAGTTACAGCAATAGCACAAAATACACCACCACACAATCATTCACATAACAAGCCTAAGACATTCCATACATTTCATTTAATCAAAATTGTCACAATGCAAGAGATATATCCTTACATGCATCATGACCAGAAACACATGGGAACTAAGCCAGTCAAAGCTACAACAGCAACATAAGCAAACTACTAGCCTTCTCAAGCTTACACACAGAAAGCAGAAAATAACTAACTACAACCAACAACATCCGGATCTAAATCACTAGTCCAAGTCTAGGGATGGAGGAGGAGCACCCTTATCCTGCAAGCAACACAGGATCGCCTTTAAGGTGCGAGTCACCTTGCCAAATTTTCTCTTCATGACGGCCTTGGTATCCTCAACCTCGGCCCAAAGTTCCTGGACTTCTCGTCGCAAGGCAACCTGACTCTCCTCAAGTCAGGCTATGTGAGCATCTCTAGTAGCCCGAGTCACAGGAGGAGGGCTCTCATCACTATCCTGAGCCTCCTCTTCTTCCTCTTCCTGGGCTTCTTCCTCTATTTCTACCCCAGCTTCTTCTTCACCCTCTTCGCTATCATAATCGCCCTCGCTGTCATCATCAAGCTGAGTCTCACGCTGCCGAGGCCCGATCTTCATCTTGTTCATGGTAGTCTCATCGATGAAGTGAATTGGTACAGGAAACTACGGCCCAAGTCTGTAAGTAAACTCAAGTACGATCTTGCATATGAGCCGGCCAGAAGGAAGTGACTCAGACGTTCTTCTAGACTTCACTATGAGGACGATCTGTCGCAACACAAAAGTGGCTATACACACTTCTCTCCCTGGCCTACTTGATACAAGAAATCGACCATGAGACGCATACATTCACTGCGGTTGGTCGACCTGGGATATAGATTGAACGTGCAGATGTGGTGTAGCAGGTGAAAATCATCCGACATGTGGAACGCTAAGAGGCTCCTGTTAGGCTGCCATGGAACCAAACCACCACATAGGAACCTGGTACGATGATCTCGCTCACTAACACTCTTCAGATTCTTAGCACTGGGATGAACGTCACCAAGGGGCACATTCAGAAGTCGAGCTATCAACCGAACATCGATCGTAGCTTCCCTATCTCTGTTAAAGGGAATCCTGAACTGCAATGGCTCCAACGTAGGATCTCGAATGTGAGCATAGAAGGCACGAATGGTGCTCACGTTCACACGAGAACGGGCTTCAAAGAGCGGACCCCAACTGACAGCTTCAATGCGCTCGAACAACAGAAACTCACTAAAGAGACGCTCATCCACATGTGCTTCAAACAGAACCTTGCGATCAGTATAAGCGCCATGAGCCAACTCTGCTAACAGTACTCGCCCTACGTGAATATGGGGATCCAAATCCCGCTTTGTGTGAAACTCACGAGCGGCACTCGGACTTGCGGCGACTCTTGAGCTAGGGGCGCCACCTCTCGACTTTCTCGATCGTGAAGAGCGGCTAGGCCCAGCTTTATCTGCAGCGGTCTTCCTCTTTTCCATGAGAGAGAGGATGGCGGAGAAAGAGAAAAAGGCCAAAATGGCCTCAACCAAAGCCATGGAAAATGAGGGAAATGGGGAGAAATGGCTGTCCAAATGGACTGAAGTGAATCTAGGCTCTGTAGAGGGATGAATCAAGCTCCCAAAGGCTGGGTTTTCAAAGGGAAAGGAGAAAAATAAATGGGAATGGAAGATCACATGATTTCAACCTTGAATGGAGGTTGTGGGAGCTCCAAAAAATGAAAATGGAGAGAGAGGGGACTGCCTACTGTTGTGGACGATGGAGTGGGATCGGTTTTAGCAGAAAATGGGATTGGGAGAGGTTTGGATACGCAATTTGAGAGGGAGACAGCAAGAAAACTGAAAAGGGAGAGCTTGGGGACGTTTTTTTTTATGAAGGAGGTATGTCTTTGGGGATGATTTAAGGGTCAGCCCACATATGGGAGGGGTGCCCTACCGATTTAAGGGCGTCGGCCCGACGCACGGCTCGAGTGGGGCACACCGGTCAGCGATGCCTCGCCGAACCGGCGATGCCATCACCGGCCAAAGTGGTTTTCGGTGATGGACACCCCATGGGGCATGGTCCACTTGTCCTGTGGGCCCCAAAAAAACATGAGTACCACCCCAGATCATTGTATATTAGCCTGGATAGGCCCAAGACTCTATTTGGGACGTTTCAGGGCCAGTTTATAAACCAGAATGAGTTTATGCATCATGTAGCATATGATTTTGGGGTAGGAGAGGCTAATCCTTCCATCTAACCCATTTATTACAAGAAATTCCATAATTGGAATGACCAAAGGTCCAATTCTTACATATATTTACTATTTATAGTAAAATTTATGTTTAAGTATGATTCACTATCATTCACACATTAGGATTTATGTGTAGTAAGAAAGGACTTAAAAAACGTTGAAGAATGGGGTGGTGAAAGGAAAGATTCTGAAGGAATAGGATGAAAAGGGATTTTTAAGCCTGGAGATTGAGTGTAAGGGTTGTGGTTGCCCCACAATCCAAGGACATACATTTTCAGATTTTAAATTCTTCTGGGATCATCTCAAACCCGCCAAATAACGACCTAGAGGCGACTTAGGTCACTTCACGCGACCACAGATACGTTATGGACTCGATCAAAACGATCGATTTGAGTAGACTTCGCCTATTGGCGAAACTGAAGTCCTACGAGTGTTTCTAGATTTTTCTCGCACCCACCTAAGTCAAAGGGGTGGCAGCGTACATCGCATGTCCATAACCCAGGTCCGGTTTAATCCAAATCATACTCTGATACTAACTTGTAACACCCTGAAAATCGGGGGTCGTGTAGAAACCCGAGTTCCAGACCATCACTTATCCAACAATTATGATTATGATTTAATTTTGACTGAGTTAGAGCATTCACATGAGTGAGATTATACCAAAATTGCAATTCATACTCCAGATTCAGTGATAAAATGCAAGCGGAAGACTGAAAAATATATATATCACTGTAAGAAAACTAAATAATCTCGAACTGTCTTCAAAGTATGAATACATCACTGAGTCTCATATACATGTCATAAACTAAAAATAAATGTCAAAAAAATGGTCCAACTATGAAGTCCCGTCGATCCAGGCCACCAATGCAAAGCCATCGGAGAACTGCATGTACGAGAACTCATCCTGGTCCTCGTCGTAGTCTGGATCCGTATCCTGAATCGCCTCATCACCTGTATCTAAGACATGGTCTGGTGGTGTTGCAAACACCATCCTGTAACGTGGGAGTGAGTGATCAACTCAGTGGAATAATAGAGCAGAGATTAACATGTTATCAAATCCATCACGTGATATTAGTAAAGCAATCAATCAACCATTCCTAGATACTTTTGTTAATGTATGCATGAAATGACATGATGGATGCCCTCACCAACATACTCCCTCATATGGAACCATCTTACGCCCACGACATGCTTTCTTCCCACAGCGCTCCACATCTTCCAGGCACATGCAATGCGATATGGATAATGATTACCGGGTTGTTATTAGTCCTTTTCATATAGCAAGATTGAGAATCTAAGGTACTTTGCTTATATCAATCCCAACACAGATCCTATCTAGGGTCGTCACTCCTAGTAATCTCATACGATGTTATATTTATAGGTCACTGCAAGGGCTGTCAGGGCTATTGCTCGCACTCGTTGCACCGCTCCCACATCACCTTATCAATACAGGCTTATTGTACTCTCGTTGCTACGGAAGGGTCGTCGCCTCCTGTAGACTCAGAATACGCTCGCGGTCACTAAAAAGGGCTCGTCACCAATCAGTGTAGGCCGACAGCTTGAATGTAGTGTCTCATACCACCACAATCGGCTCACGAGTCAAATGTGCTCACTGGTCACTACGGGCAGGTTTGTGGCCCCAGCGTAGGCTGACAGCTTGACCACAGTGTCTCATACCACCATGTCTGGCTCATGAGTCTTTATGGATCAAGGTACCATGGTTAACAGGGTTTTCAATGGTAAGTTCAGTACCATAGGTTCAAGCAGTTATGACTCATACAAGGTGAACATACAACGGCCAGTCGGGTTACTTGACAGGCTCTACTAGTACGAGCTCATCTCAAACTAAACGACATGAAGTGCATAAAATACTTCGTATGGCCTAACCACTGTCGCCAACTCAAAACATGACTCGCGTTCATTGACGCATCCTTCGTGGCAAATAGAGGTCAACCACGAATTCAATCCATTACCGACTACCTAGACTAGGTCATAGCCCCAAGCATTTGTAAATCGACATCAGTAATCATATGAGAGTAATAGAAATGCAATACAACAATACAAGCATGTTGTCACATGTTATAACATACAACTTAAGCAATTCATCCAACACATGCATTTCATACATATAACGAAATCAATACATATAGCCAACATGATGGAAAGCATATATGTCAGCATATTAATTGAGAATGCAATCTCAAAACTAATTCACAAAACCATTTCACTCAATACATACTAATACAAACATTTATACAAATACGTAGTCTACACACTTTAGTCTACATAACGTATGTCGACTCAAAGTGCGCATTAGGGCGAATCTCTTCACCAAACAAATCATACACGCATTCCTAATATCCTAATGCGACAAATAATCATGGAAAACATTTCAGCAAAATATGGATGTAAACAATATTTCCTACAAATGACTAAAACACCCTAAATCTCATATTCACCGTACGTTTACGAAACGAAAAACGGACAGCATGTTCTACATGTCAAACGGAGTGCTCGTCATTAATCTACTATTAAACGATATTGAAAGCTTTGAAATCAGTCAATTAAAGCGTCTAAAATCCTCACCTTTTGCCTTAGAAGTGTATCGTTTCGATTAGAACGGATACGCTTCGTCAACGACGTACAGGCGACCTAATGCACAAGATACATAAGCTACTTCGCTATTGAATTGGAAGAATCCCTAAAACAGTAAGTGGTTAGGGTTTTCTTACCTAAAAGTGCGTTGGAAATCACCGGAAAAGTGATTTGAACACGTTGCTTTGGTATGTACAATAGATGGAGCAATCGGCAGGAAGTTCTCTCACAAAGTCTCTCACAATCTCTCACTTTCTCTCTCTCTCTAGCTAGGGTTTCTAGCAAATTTGGATGGGAGAGATATGTGAGGGTTTAAGGCCCTTATATAGGCTAAAATCTAACCTAAATAGACTTGGAACAAAGGTATACTTAAGTTATAACTAAATCGGGACTGTTTCGATCCAAAAGAGCATTTCGGGAGGTCCCCTGGCTGAACGCGGTCGGACTTAAGCTCCTAGTCACTGGATCCTGCTCCCCTAAAGTTTTCAATCTAGTAGTGTTCCCAGATCGCACGTGACGGACCAGTTTCAGTTCAGCGGTCACGGATACTCGATCAGGGATTTTGAGTACATTGACCTGAGTGGGAAATGTTTCCTGATCCGAGGGTGTATTTGGGTCAGATTCCGACGGTCTGATTGCATATACTGATCCCGCAAGTGGAACGTGCCAGATTTATTTAAATTCCATTTAATTTTAACTCTTTCTCACACTCCTCGCTCTAGGCTCAATGAAATACCCTCAGAGCATCAGTTGGGCTTGATTTTTGAAACGATTGTCAAGTCTAGCTAAGTGGTCCTAACAGTCTAAGATTGTAGATATCGGACTTTCGACGCGCGGTCTGAAGCCAATACGAAGTTTCCAGACAGGTTCCAGAACAACTGGGTTTAGAGTTTGATCCTAGGTTTCAGGGTATTATAGCGTCAGTGCTTCTATAAGTTTTGGATCTTATAGAACATATTTAAAGTGATCAGGGACAATTTCATAGCTATTCTAGCATAGCGCTAGCTAACATACACTTAATTTTTAAAGGAATTCATCCTAAGTGATTTCTGACCGAGTTGGTACTCGAGTCTCAGTACGGATTTTTTCAAGGCGTTACATAAACTAGTGTTGAGATAGGATTCTCAACTAATTCGATGATGCACATGATTTCCTCCATGCTTGTCGGATTTGAATTGATTACCTTATGTGTGAAATACTCGTGTATGGTTAACTGCTTATGATGTACGTTATAACATGCTGAAATTACTTGTATTTCAATTCTGTCTCTCTCATATGATTAATGACTTAGATTACAAGTGTTTGGGGCTATACTCTAGTCTAGGCAGTCGAGATTAGAATTCGTGGTTGGATTCTATTGGCCACGAAGGATGTGTATGACGAACCCGAGTCGTACTAGAGTCGTCGGCAGTAGTTAGGCCACACGAAGTGCTTGTGCACTTCATGTCAGTCGATTTAACGTGCACTCGTGCTAGTCGGACTCGTCAAGTAACCCGACTGACCATTGTATGTTTACCTTGTATTGGTCATAACTGCTTAAACCTAGGGTACTGAACTTACCAGTGATAACCCTGATAACCGTGGTACCTTGATCCACTAAGACTCATGAGCCGGGTATGGTGGTATGGGACACCGTGGTCGAGCTGTCGGCCTACGCTGGGGCCACAAACCTCCCCATAGTGACCAATGAGCAACTCAGACTCGTGAGCATATTATGGTGGTATGGGACACTATATTCTTGCTGTCGGCTTAAACTGATAAGGTGATGGGGGAGCGATGCAACGAGTGCAAGCAACAGCCCTGACAGCCCTTTATAGTGACCTCGAGCGTACTTTGAGTCTACGTGAGGCGACGACCCTTTCGTATCAACAAGAGTACAACTAGGCCTGTATTGATAAGGTAATGGGGGAGTGGTGCAACGAGTGCGTGCAACAGCCCTGACAGCCCTTGCAGCGACCTAGAAATATATCATCGTATGAGACTACTAGGAGTGACGACCCTAGACAGGATCCTTGTTGGGAATGATATAAGGGAAGTACCCTAATTTCCCAATCCTGCTGTATGAAAAACACTAATAACAACTCGATAATCATATTCATATCGTACTTCATGTGCTTGGAAGATGTGGAGCACTGAGGGAAGAAAACATGCCGCGGACGTAAGATGGTGTCGCATGAGGGAGTATGTCGGTGAGGGCATCCATCATGTCATTTCATTCTTGCATTAATCATAGTATTTAGAAATGTTTGATATGTTTGCTTTATCATTATCACTTGATTGATTTGATAACATGTTAATCTTTGGTCTATGAATTCACTGAGTTAGCTACTCACTCCCACGTTACGGGACAGTATTGCGCACACCAACCAGTCCCTGTTTAAGTTGTAAATGATGGCGCTGCTTGTGAAGTGGAGCCGGACTTGATGATGATGAGGAGGATTTCTCCTATATGTGTGTTCTGATCGACGGGATTACAGGGAGGTTGATTAGATGCCATGACACTTGTCATTTCATATTTTTAGAGCACCCATGTATATTCTTTTCTTTCCATTTTTGGAGTATACATGTATTTGATTAACCTGGTAACATGTTCACACTCTGGAGACTCACAAACAATTATATATTTTATGTATTTATCACAGTCTTTCGCTTGCTAATTTAACTGTCTCTGGAGTATGATATGCTGTTTTGGCTTAGTCTCAATCTTGTTTAATGCTATTCTATAGAAAACATGTATTTATCATTATCTATGTTGCATAAGTGACGTTTTGGAACTCGGGAGTTGGGTTTCTACCCGACCACCGATTTTCGGGATGTTACGGATGGTATCAGAGCATGATTTGGATTAAACTGGACCTGGGTTATGGTAACACAACGCACTCTGACTTAGGAAGGGGGCGATGGAATCTAGAAACCACATTAGAATCCCAAGTTTCGCTGACGGACGAGATTAACTACCGTTGAATAGCCCATACGTAACTGAGATCACGTAAAATGATCTCACATCCCAAGCTTCCGTCTTCTTCTACATCTTATACCCATCCACCACCATTACCCAAAAACTACTCTGTATGACTTTTCACCCTTATTATACCCCCTCATGTGGGCATAAAACGTACACTTTTGTGTCCCATAACCTTCACAACCTCCAAATGGTGGTACATTTAGGGCCTGTTTGACCAACTGCATTAGGTAAGATTAGGGTGGATGGAATTGTAAAAGGAGCAATAGATGCATGTGTAAGGTATTGCCCCTAGATTAGGTGTATCCCATGATTTCTAATACCATGTCCAGAATGTATGCAATTGGAAGCAAATCCGGGGATCTTTGGATTTGGAAATCCCATCTCCTACTTCCCAACACAAGACTCATCTTCCAAAGTCTATGAATCGATTTTAATCCCATCCCACCCTCCTTCCAAACATGTCATTTCAAATCCCGCGGTGGGATCAGCAACAAAACCCATTGAATACAACTTAGAGTTTTAGACTTAAAGTTGGACTCGTAGACTTTAAGGATTTGGTGCTGTAAGAAATTCTATAAATTAATAACATGAACCTTAGGACCTTCTTGGCTAGTATGAGCACATGTGTAGTGTTCGAGTGCAATTAAATTGAGGTCCGGGTAACTCAAATTTAACTAGACAACTTTTACCCTAAGTGATAAAACAAATTCCGTGTATTAGGATGAGTATGAAATCATTTAGTGTATAAACATAGGTTTTAAGTTACCACTAGTGGATCACTGCTACTCCTAAGTTAAGACTAGGCTACTAGTTATACTAAGGAATGTAAAAGACTGATTATGCTAAGATAATTGGCAAATAGACTTAGTTAGTTAGCTTGATTAAGTTAGAGTGAGACCTCGTTCCTTTGTTGAATCCCCTTAAGACTTATGGACCACTTTAGTAACTCTTTGACTTAGAAACTCGTCACGCTTAGAGTACACTTATAAATCCCTTAGAATTAATGTTAGGTTAAACCAGCGCGCCCCTAGAATTACCGTCCCAAGGACTTAGTACAACCGAGGACATGGAGTAGAGAAACTATATATAAGCGAAGTATTCGCGGTTTGAACTGAATTCTTAATCCTAGTGGTTACCAGTAAATCCAATGCTCTGATCAAGAAGAAGATCGGCATCGACTCGGATTAAGAATTGATACAACGAATTTTCTATCCTAATTAGACAGAAGGTCAATGTATCTGGCTCAGACCCACTACGTAACTTTTCTTCTATGTTGGCCCGACCACCTACAACCAAAAGTTGGTTAATTCGCCCTTGGAAAGTATTGAGAACATATAGCCAATGGGGTATGAGTATCTTGCCACAAACTCACACCCGTCCATGGAACTAACCACAACACTCATGATAGGTCCTAAATTTCATCTTATTCCGACATACGAATCAGGACATAGATCCCTGACCTTTTAGAGTAGAAATATTTTTTTTAAAGGGGGTAGAACATTATGAGTCCAATCTAGTTAGGTCAGCTAATACAACCGTTAGATCAGAGTGACGCAGCGGAAGCGTGGTTGGCCCCTTCCCCACTGGCCCAGGATCGAAAGAAACTGGTCCAGGTTAGATGAAAAGATAGAAACCCTTAACTCCTACCATGGATATAAATTAAGACGAGGACTCTTTAGACCAAGACCCAAATAGAAAATTTGAACTTTTTAGTGATGGGCATTCCTTAAGCTTTTAGAGTGATCGGACTATGGAGTTACTGAATTATACAACTGCGAAGCATTGGCGGCTTGACCCAATTCTCAATCCTAGGTGACTACCAATGGACTCACTGCTTTGACTGAGCAGAAGACCAGGATCTACCAGGATTAGGAAGGGATACGATGATTCCTCTACCCTGGTCAGGTAGGTGATTGAAGTATCGGGATCAGGCCCACTACAACCATCTCTCCGTATTAGTCGACCATTGAAAACATACATCTTACTGTATATGGTTGGGAAGTGTTGTCAAGACTCCAAATAGATAAAGAAATAAATTGTAGCAAACCATCAGGGTGTAAGAAATGGATAAAGAAGTAAGTTTTTTGGAGGGTAGACTAAAATGCGTCAGACGAACATAGATAGTGTACACCCTACCACGCATAGGAACATGAAATCGATAAAGCTTAGGCGAACGGAATAATAGAATCTTTACTCATTACCCTTAATCAATTTCGGGGATGAAATTATTTTTTAAGGGGGGTAGATTGTAACACCCTGTATTTTTGCCAACCTGGACTTAAATGTCCTTAGGCAATGGGTCAACCATAACACTCTCAAAGCTCAATCCCAAGGCTAAAGAAATCTCTTTTCAACTCATTTCCTTCAAATCTCATCTTTCACCACCTCATTTTTCAAACTTCTCCAAGTACTTTTATATTAGACATGAATCCTCAAGTTTAAAAAGTGAAGAACTATACTTAAACTATAACTCACTGAAAACGGTCACCGAGATTGAGTCCGTGCATACTCCTGAACACACACAATGACCCCAAATCACTTCTAGACCGTCAATCGAAGGGTTTAGATTATGTTTCATTCCCTTCCAAAGCTAGAAATGAATGTCCTTAGGTGGTAGGTCAACCCCAACATCTTACACTCAATCTCAAAGCCTAAAACCTCTTTTTATCCAATTCCTTCAAAATTGTAACATCCCGAAATGTGGGAGTGAGTAGCTAACTCAGTGGAATAATAGAGCAAGGATTAACATGTTCTCAAATCAATCATGCGATAATAGTAAAGTAGTAAATCAAAAAATCCTAATACTGTTGTTAATACAATATGACATGACATGATGGATGCCCTCACCGACGATCTCCCTCATACGGCACCATCTTACGCCCGCGGCATGCATTCATCCCACAGTGCTCCACATCTTCCAGGCACATGCAATGTGATGGTGATATGATTACCGAGTTATTATTAGTCCATTCAAACAGCAGGATTGGGAAACTAAGGTACTTCCCTTATATCAATCCCAACACAGATCCTATCTAGGGTCGTCACTCCTAGTAATCTCATACGATGTATATTTTGTAGGTCGCTGCAAGGGCTGTCAGGGCTATTGCCTGCACTCGTTGCACCGCTCCCCCATCACCTTATCAATACAGGCGTACTGTACTCTCACTGCTATGGAAGGGTCATCGCTTCCCATAGACTCAGAATACGCTCGCAGTCACTACAAAGGACTCGTTGCCTGATCAGTGTAGGCCGACAGCAAGAATATAGTATCCCATACCAGCATAATCTTCTCACGAGTCATAGGTGCTCACTGGTCACTACGGGGAGGTTTGTAGCCCCAGCGTAGGCCGAAAGCTCGACCACGGTGTCCCATACCACCATGCCCGGCTCATGAGTCTTTGTGGATCAAGGTACCATGGTTGATAGGGTTTACAATGGTAAGTTCAGTACCCTCGGTTCAAGCAGTTATGACGCATACAAGATGAACAATCAATGGCCAGTCGGGTTACTTGACGGGCTCGACTAGCACGAGCGTATCTCAAGATGAACGACATAAAGTGCATGAAACACTTCGTGTGGCCTAACTACTGCCGCCAACTCCAAAATACGACTCGCGTTCATCGACACGTCGTTCGTGGCAAAGATAAGCCAACCACGAATTTACCTGGTTGCCGACTTCCTGGACTAGGTATAGTCCCAAACAATTATGAATCCACATCAGCAATCATCTAAGAGTCATGGAAATGAAATACAACAATGTGAGCATGTTAACACATGTTATAACATACAACTTAAGTAAATCATCTATCACATGCATTTCATACATATAATGAAATCACGCATATAGCCATCATGTAGGAAATCATTTACATCAGCGTATTAATTGAGAATTCAATCTCAAACTAATTCATAACACCATTTAATTCAATACATATTAATACAAATATTTATACAAACACTTAAACTACACACTTAAGTCTACATATAGTATGTCGACTCAAAGTGCGCATTTAGGCAAATTTCTTCGCCAAACTAATTATGCAGGCATTCCTAATATCCTAATGCAACAAGAAGCCATGTCAATCACATCAACAAAATATGGATGAAAACAGTATTTCCTACAAATGACTAAAATGCCCTAAATCTCATATTTTTCGTCTGCTTACGAAACAGGAAACGGACAGCATGTTGTACATGTCAAACGGCATTGCCGTCGATAATCTACTATTAAACGATATTGAAAGCTTTGAAATCAGTCAATCAAAGCATCTAAAATCTGCACCTTTTCTCCTATAGGTGTATTGATTCGAACGGAGCGTATACGCTTCGTCTACGGCGAACCGGGAACCTAATACGCAAGATTCGTAAGCTACATCGCTAAGGAATCGATGAAACTCCAAATCAGCAAGTATTTAGGGTCTTTTCTTACCTATAAATATGGTGAAATCACCAGCAAATTGATTGGATTGCGTGGCTTAAACACATGCAGCAGGTAGTGCAAGCAGCAGGAAAAGCTTTCCCACCTCTCTCATAATCTCTCACCTTTTCTCTCACACCAGCTAGGGTTTCTAGCAAATTCGGATGGGTGAGAGAAGTGAGGGTTTAAGCCCCTTTTATAACCTAAAAACTTCCCAGAGTAGGCTTGGGAATAATGTTTACTTGAGGGGTAACCAAATCGGGGCTGTTTCGGTCCAAAAGAGCATTTCTGGAGGTCCCCCGGCCAAACGCGGTCGAACTTAAGCTCATGCATACTGGATCTAGCACACATCAAGTTTTCAGACCGGTAGAGTTCCCAGATCGCGCGTGGCGGTCCAGTTTCAGTTCAGCGGTCATCGCACCTAGATCAGGTCTACAAGTCTCGTGATATGAAATAAAAAATTTTCCTGATCCAAGGGTGTAATTTGGCTGAATTCTGACGGTCAGAATGCTTAATATTGACACGCCAAGTCGTGTGCCAGATTTGAATTTCAAATTCCAAATCTAACCCTATTCTCACTCTCTTCACTCCAGGCTCAATGAAATAGCCTCTGAATGTCGGTTGGACTTGATTTTTGAAATGATTGTCAAGTCCAGCTAGGCGGTTATAACAGTCTAAGATTGTAGGTATCGAACTTTCGACATGCGGTCTAGATCCAATACAAAGTTTCAAAGAGGTCCTGAGAGCAAACCGGTTTAGAGTTTGATCCGAGGTTTTAAAGTATTATAGCGTCATTGGTTCTACTCGCTTTGGGTCTTGTAGAACGTATTTAAAGTGATCAGGGACTATTTCCCAGCTACTCTAGCGTTGCGCTAGCTAACTTATGCTTAGTTTCTAAAGGAATTAGTCCTAAGTGATTTCTTTGGCTATGGAATTGGGTTCTGAGTGATTTCCCAGGTATTTTAGTTGACCCATTGCCTGAGGACGTCTAACCCTAGGTTGGAAAAAATCTGGAGTGTTACAAAAATCTCACCCTCCACCACTTTATTCTTCATTTATTTTTAATCACATTCATAATACACATCAATCCTAGGGTATAAATGAGGAAGAACAATACCGAAACTAAAACTTACCATAAATAGTAAATAAATAGATAAAATCGGTTTTTACCCTTAACCTTTTGGAATCTCATGGAACAAATGGGTTAGTTGGATAGCTTAGGGTCTCCTACCCCAAAATCATATTCTACAAGTCAATAAATGCCTCAACGGACTCGTGAGCCTAAACGACTCAATTCGGGGGATCCTAGGTGGGCCCCACATGTTTTCGGCATCCTCGGGGGGTGAGGACCTTACCGCTGGAGTGAACCCAAGCCAATTTTGTCAGTGACCGGCGAGGACCTCGCCGGTTTGGCGAGGCCTCGCCGAACTCGTCCATACAATGGTCTGGCAGGCCGGTTTCTGTACTTTTTCGTACACATTTCTTCCAACTTTGAAAAATCATATCTCCTTCGTTATAACTCATATTTAGGTGATTAAAAAATCATATTGAAGGTAAATGAGTCTAGTTTTATATAAAAATATGTGAAAAATATAATAAAATATTTAATATGGTTTAAAGTAGGTAATTGTGAGCAACTGTCCGATAATCACTTGTTGGACAGATGCTGCTTCTGGAATTTTTTAAAATTTTCTACAACTTGAAATCTTATAAAATTTGGTGGAGTCAGGGTAAACTTGATGATGAACCCCCAAAAAAATAATAAAAATAATATGATAACTAGAAGTTCTCAAAATGGGGCATATAATGGCCCTAGGACCATATTCTGCCCTATTAGGGTAGAATTTGGATAGTACCAAACTGAATACTCAGTAGAATTAACTTGAATCACTTTAAATATAAACTACAAGACCTAAAAAGAGTATAAATGCTAACGCTATGTTACCTAGAAACCTAGGATCAAACTCTAAACTCGGTTGCTCATGGGAGCATTCGAAAACTTTGTATCGGACCTGGACCGCACATCAGAAGTCTGATTATCCCAAACTTAGACAATCCTGACCCCCTAGTTGGACTTGAAAATTACCCTAAAAATTAAGTCCAGATGATGTCCCACGACGATTTTCTTGAGTCTAGAGTGAAAAGTGTGAGAAATGTTAGAAATTAAATAAAATTTATGAAATCTGGCACGTGTCGCTTGCGCGACATTTTTAAGTGTTCTGACCGTCAGAATTCAATCAAATTTCACCCTCGGATCAGGATAGGTGGCCCTTACATGTCATAGCACTTGTGGCCCTGATCGAGTTTCAGTGACTGCTGAACTGAAACTGGTCCGCCACGGTCGATCTGGAAACTCGACCGGACTGAAAACTTAGCTAGACCTAGATCCAATATTAGAGAGCTTAACTCCGACCGCATTTAGTAACAGGACCTCCAGAAGTGCTCCGTTGGATCAGAACAGACCCAATTTGGTTATAACTTAAGTATACCTTGACTTGGAGTCTATTTTGGTTATGTTTGGGCTTATAAAAGGGCCTTAAACCCTTAGCTTTCTAACCCATACGAATTTGGGGAAAACCCTAGGAGAGAGAAGAGAGAAAAGAGAGAAAGTGAGAGAGAGTTAGAGTTTCTCCCAGGGATTCTTCCCTGCTGCTCCACGTGCCAAAGCCATCCACCTGCATCGCTATTCTGGCGATTCCAACTTCGTTCTAGGTAAGAAAACCCTAACCCTAACCTGTTTTAAGGTTCCTATGGGTACAAGTAGCTAAGTAGCTGACTCACCTTGTGTTATAGGTCGTCATATCGACGTTGATGGAAGCGTAGAGTACCTATTCAATTCATTACGCTTCTACGGCGCTTAGTTTACCATTTTTCAAAGCTTTCAATGCCGTTTAATGATAGATTGTTAACAAGAATGTTGTTTGACATGTAGAGCATGCTGTCTATTTTTCATTTCGAATACGTATGAAGAATATGAGATTTAGGGTATTTTAGGTATTTGTAGGAAGTACTGTATACGTACGTATTTTGCCAATATGATTGCCATGAGTATTTGTCATGTACCTATGTTAGTTATGCGTGTATGATCTATTTGGCAAAGAGATTTCCCTTAATGCACATATTGGCCGACATATGCTATGTAGACTAATGTGTGTAGACTAAGTGTTTGTTGAAATGCCTACATCAATATGATTTATGCCTGCCATATGTTTTGAATGTAAGAACATGATTGTTGTATATTAGACATCTCCTTGATATAAAGATCTGTCGTATTATATGTTGAAATCAACATACGTCAAGTACGTTGGAGTTGTGTAGTCTAAGTGTTTGTATAAATGCTTGTGTGAGTAAGCACTTAGTAAATAGTGTTGTAAACTAGTGTTGAGATAGGATTCTCAACTAATTTGATGATGCACATGATTTCCTCCATGCTTGTCGGATTTGAATCGATTACCTTATATGTGAAATACTCGTGTATGGTTAACTGCTTATGATGTACGTTATAACATGCTGATAACATGCTGAAATTACTTGTATTTCAATTCTGTCTCTCATATGATTAATGACTTAGATTACAAGTGTTTAGGGCTATACTCTAGTCCAGGCAGTCGGTAACAGATTAGAATTCGTGGTTGGATTCTATTGGCCATGAAGGATGTGTATGATGAACCGAGTCGTACTAGAGTCGTCGGCAGTGGTTAGGCCACACGAAGTGCTTGTGCACTTCATGTCGGTCGATTCAATGTGCGCTCGTGCTACTCAGACTCGTCAAGTAACCCGATTGACCATTGTATGTTCACCTTGTATTAGTCATAACTTCTTGAACCTAGGGTACTGAACTTACCAGTGATAACCTTGATAACCGTGGTACCTTGATCCACTAAGACTCATGAGCCGGGCATGGTAGTATGGGACACCGTGGTCGAGCTGTCAGCCTACACTGGGGCCACAAACCTCCCCATAGTGACCAGTGAGCAACCCAGACTCGTGAGCATATTATGGTGGTATGGGACACTATATTCTTGCTGTCGGCCTACACTAATAAGGTGATGGGGGAGCGGTGCAACGAGTGCAAGCAACAACCCTGGCAGCCCTTTGTAGTGACCTCGAGCGTAATCTGAGTCTACGTGAGGCGACGACCCTTCCGTAGCAACAAAAGTACAACTAGGCCTGTATTGATAAGGTGATGGGGGAGTGGTGCAACGAGTGCATGCAACAGCCCTGACAGCCCTTGCAGCGACCTAGAAATATATCATCGTATGAGACTACTAGGAGTGACGACCTTAGATAGGATCCTTGTTGGGAATGAAATAAGGGAAGTACCCTAATTTCCCAATCCTGCTGTATGAAAAGGACTAATAATAACTCGATAATCATATTCATATCGTACTGCATGTGCCTGGAAGATGTGGAGCACTGAGGGAAGAAAACATGCCGCGGACGTAAGATGGTGTCGCATGAGGGAGTATGTCGGTGAGGGCATCCATCATATTATTTCATTCTTGTATTAATCACAGTATTTAGGAATGTTTGATATGTTTACTTTATCATTATCGCTTGATTGATTTGATAACAAGTTAATCATTGCTCTATGATTCCACTGAGTTAGCTACTCACTCCCACATTACGGGATGATGTTGCGCACACCAACCAGTCCCTATTTTAGTTGCAGATGATGACGCTACTTGTGAAGTGGAGCCGAACTTGATGATGATGAGGATGATTTCTCCTATATGCGTGTTCTGATTGACGGGATTACAGGGAGGTTGATTAGACGTCATGACACTTGTCATTTCATATTTTTAGAGCATCCATGTATATTCTTTTCTTTCCATTTTTGGAGTAAACATGTATTTGATTAACCTGGTAACATGTTCACACTCTGGAGACTCACAAACAATTATATATTTTATGTATTTATCACAGTCTTTCGCTTGCTAATTTAACTATCTCTTGAGTATGATATGCTGTTTTAGCTTAGTCTCAATCTTGTTTAATGTCATTCTACAGACAACATGTATTTATCATTATCTATGTTGCATAAGTGATGTTTTGGAACTCGGGAGTTGGGTTTCTACCCAACCCTCAATTTTTGGGATGTTACATGCCCCGACCTCTCCAATCCTAGTGATAAGGACCTTCAACCAGTAAGTAGCAGAATTTCCCCCTTTAAAGGAAAGCAAGTTGTGATCGAAGAAATAAAAGCAGAAGAAACAGAGCGAGAGAATTCACCCTCGTCGTCTGAAGGAACTGCTTCTATTGAATATGACACTGAGGTAGATGACAAGGAGGCCGATGGAGATGATAATTTCGAAGAGCAGGAAGTTAACATTGATAATGAGGATGTTGCTTTTAATGAGGGTGTCTTTACTGGCGAAAAGCATCCTTCATCACTTCCTCAAAATATTGAAATCAAAGCTCCTCCCTCTACTGATATTCCTACAAAAATACCAACAACAGTAAAAGAGGGAAATGATGAGCCTTAAGATTATGGGGAGTATGGGTACTCGCTGAGTAAGAAATTTCTTGCAATTATATCATTTAATCTTTTACTTACCATTATTACTTTATCATTATCATTATTTTCTTTATCTCAGGTACTCAGGCTATTAATGTTAGAACGGGTGATACTCACCCTAAAGATCTTCCTCTCACTGCATCATTGGTCCCAGCGAGAGTTTCTCTTGCCCCCATTGTGGCACCATGAGTGGTAGCTCATGAAATCATTTTTCCTTGTGGAGCCTACTAACCTACCAACTCCTGCAACCATTGATTCAAGAACTGAGGCTAGAGCCCATTCTTTTGCTGATATGATGAGGCCTGGTCCTTCTTCCATTAGAGAAACACGCTCTCCTACTGCATAGATTCTTACAGAAGGTATATTTGCCTCTTTCTTTACACATGCTCTTATATCATTGACCTTCATGGTTTTTATTACTATTCCTTTATTTTGCAAGAAATCCTCCCCAAAGTGGCATGGCCAGCTCTAGTTCTATTGCCACAGTATCTGATCTATTATCGTTTGAGAAATTCCATGTCAGCAGCTGTCTACATGTTTAAAGATCCTGATCAATGGTTGGATTTGAATATTGTTGTAGAGGTCTTAGACAGTGTTGCAAAAATGGCAAAAATCAATGTTTCTCCTTTGCGCGATTCTCTCTTAAAATTTTGTGATTCAATAACTTCTTTGAAATCGGTAGAAAATGTCATTATCACTCCAAAGATATCAGAATATGGAAGATAGTTAGCTTTTCCAAAGAGAAGGCTTCCTAAATTGCTTCTGTCATCTCCAAATATGATCAAGATTAGCTATCCCTTCAAGAGCAACTGAAATCTTCCATCGACAATAGAATAACTATTCAGAATCAAATTACTCTTTTTGAAGAAGGAAATTCTCCAATTGTAGATGAAGGATTGGGAAGAGGAGTTGAATATAAAGAAGATCCAGGAGAAGTGCAGGCCAATATTCATTTTGCTAATGCTAAACGATCTGAGCTGATAAAAAATGAAGAACTAATTGCCTCTTTGGAGAGGAAGTTAGCCGATGTTCTAGATCACGTAAAAATTATTTTTGAGGCTAAATTAAAACATATTGCGGCTCAGGTTCAACTCAAAGAATACTTGCAAAAATATTTTGCAGCATTAGGTAGGACAGAAGAGCTATAAAAGACCTTGTTCTATTTTCTTTTATGATCACATGTAACTTTTTATTAAAATATAAGATACATAAATGCATTATAATGTTTTGAGATGATGGTTTCTTTGAAAGTTCCTTTTTTTAAAAAATTTGGATTACGGCTTATTCCAAGTATATTTACTCATGCGAGCATTTAATGGCATGTTATATTTCATTGTAGCTTATCTTAATTGTTAGTATGAGATTTCTAATATGACTTTGTTATGGTAGGCGGAACTGGGTTTTGGTCTAGTTAGATAGTCTCATGCAGTTTAAGCTCTTGAGTAGTGGAGCAACACAGTTTTTTAGATTCATAAGTAGTTAGAGTTGGGTCTCATGTGAATGGTCTCTGTAACTCTCATGAGTTCACTGGACTTATCACAACTGGAGAGTTCACAAACCGTGATCCATTAGAGGGGTCCAATGAAGCTACCGGGGCTGTGAACTCAGTGGGATTTATGCATAGGGTTGGCTATAGTAACTCTCTAGAGTTCGCGGGGCACGCAAGGCTACCTTTAAGTACCAAATCTAAGGTCTTCAGTCCTTCAATGAGTAGGGTAAAAACCATTCCTTATGAGTTTCTAGTGAAATCAAACCAAGAATCTAGGGGGTCTTACCCATGGTTGGCCTATCTATGGTCAAAGCTATAGAGCTCACACTACGACCCACTTTTTTTTTGCCTACAAGGTTGGACCCATTCACGAGAAGGTATTTTCATCCTTCCTTGTGACATTGTCGGAAGCTCTACAGGCAGCATTGGTCTCAGATGTGACAGGCCATTAAGGACTTTTTTGCAACTTAGGCTTTTAGTTATTGGCTCCATCCAATGCTTGCATGGGTATGCATATGATGGCCTATATGGGCTTTTTAGGGCCACTAGCTTCTTAATGTTGCCCGAATAATATATATAGCATCGATGATGATGGTCTTATGCGCAGTTGGCTGTATAGGGCTTGGGTAGGCTGCCTTGAATGATAAGCTACCACCATTGTCGTCAACTTTACATGTGGTTGGCTAAATATTTTTACTCCACTACCAGAAAAAAATGGTGAATCGATAATTGATATTCCGTCACTGTTGATAATGTTCTGAGAACATTTATGTTATGTTTAAAATAGTGTATCAGCTTGGTGATATCAATTTCGATACGATAAGCTTGTATGAAAGATTGATGATGACAATGATAGTTGTTTTGGCGATAATCATTGACATTTGGTGATATTTAGCGAAGATCATCAATACTTGATGGTATTTATGAAAACCATCGACGCTTAGCAATAACGTGCTTGAGGATTCGCCCTTTATTCATTCATATGAAGAAGAATACATGGCTTCACCTTTTGTGGCTGTTTCATCATTTCACGTAGTCTTACCCCCTTTTGATGTAGAAGCATTATTCTAATAATCTTCTGGATCAAAATCGTCTCTATCTTCAAGGGCGATATTTCTTAATGAAGTGAGCATTAACTGGTATACTAATACCTCGTCCATCCTGATCTGTAACTCTGTACGCCGCATTGGAGTATACTTCAGTAATTATATATGGCCCATCTCATTTAGGATCAAACTTGCCCCCTATTCTACAGGCGACCACTATCGATCTTTTCAACATCAACACCATATCACCTTTATTGAAAGAGTGATGCTTCACTTTTTTGTCAAAGGCGGCGAAGATTCTTTCTTGGTATAATTGCAATCGCTAATGAGCTGCCAATCATTTTTCATCAAGTAGATCTAGTTTTGTTAGCCTTAGTCTTACATTTTCATTATCCGTTATTGACTGATGCATCGCTATTCTAAGTGACTGAACTTGTATTTCGATCGAAATGATGGATTTTATACCATATACTAATGTAACATCCCAAAAATCGGGGGTCGATCATAAGCTCCACTCTCGAGTTCGAGAACATCACTTATGCAACATTTTCAATGATGGATGAATGTTGTTCATATTAGTTCAGAAAACATGAGTGGGATTAGACCAAAACAACATATCATACTCCAGAGACAGTTAAGTTTCTCAAGCGAAAGACTCTGATAAATATATCAAATGTATAAAATATATAAAATGTATCATTGATTGTAAGTCTCCAGAGTGTGAACATGTTACCAGGTTAACTAAATATATGTATACTCCAAAAATGGAAAGAAAAGAATATACATGGGTGTTTAAATAAAGGAAAAATACCAAGTGTATTGGCATCTAATCCGTAACCCTATGTAACACCTTGAAAATCGGGGGTCGTGTAGAAACCCGACTCCCAAGTTCCAGACCATCACTTATGCAACAAATATGATTATGATTCAATGTTGTCTGAGTTAAAGCATTCAAATGAGTAAGATTATACCAAAACTGCAATTCATACTCCAGATCCAGCGATAAAATGCAAGCGGAAGACTGAAAGATATATATATCACTGTATGAAAAAAAATAATCTCAAATTGTCTCCAAAGTATGAATACATCTCTCAGTCTCATATACATGTCATAAAGTAAAAATAAATGTCAGGTGATAGTCCAACTAGCCTGTCCGACCGATCCAGGCCACCTATGCAAAGCCGTTGGAGAACTGCATATACGAGAACTCGTCCTGACCCTCAAAGTAGTCCAGCTCCGCATCCTGAATCGCCTCATTACCTGCATCTAAGACAGGGTCTGGTAGGTGTTGCAAACACCATCACATAACGTGGGAGTGAGTGATCAACTCAGTGGAATAATAGAGTAAAGATTAACATGTTCTCAAATCAATCACGTGATAATAGTAATGCAAGCAATCAAACATTCCTAGATACTGTTATTAATACAAACATGGAATGACATGATGGATGCCCTCACCGACATACTCCCTCATACGATACCATCTTACGCCCGCGGTATGCTTGCTTCCCACAGTGCTCTACATCTTCTAGGCACATGCAGTGCGATGTGGATATGATTACCAAGTTGTTATTAGTCCATTCATATAGCAGTATTGGGAAACTAAGGTACCTTCCTTATATCAATCCCAACACAGATCCTGTCTAGGATCGTCACTCCTAGTAATCTCATACGATGTTATATTTGTAGGTCGCTGCAATGGCTGTCAGGGCTGTTGCTCACACTCGTTGCACCGCTCCCCCTTCACCTTATCAATACAGGCCTAATGTACTCTCGTTGCTACGGAAGGGTCATCGCCTCCCGTAGACTCAGAATACGCTCGAGGTCACTATAAAGGGCTCGTCACTAATCAGTGTAGGCCGACAACTCGAATGTAGTGTCCCATACCATCACAATCGGCTCACGAGTCAATTGTGCTCACTGGTCACTACAGGAAGATTTGTGGCCCCAGCGTAGGCTGACAGCTCGACCACGGTGTCCCATACCACCATGCCCAGCTCATGAGTCTTTATGGATCAAGGTACCATGGTTAATAGGGTTTCCAATGGTAAGTTCAGTACCCTAGGTTCAAGCAGTTATGACTCATACAAGGTGAACATATAATGGCCAGTCGGGTTACTTGACGGGCTGGACTAGTACGAGCGCATCTCAAGCTGAGCGACATGAAGTGCATAAAACACTTCGCGTGGCCTAACCACTGCCGCCTGTCCAAAACACGACTCGCGCTCATCGACGCATCCTTCGTGGTAAATAGAAGCCAACCATGAATTAGATCCATTACCGACTGCCTGGACTAGGTCATAGCCCCAAACATTTATAAACTAATCATCAGTAATCGTATGAGGGTAACAAGAATGAATATAAATAATACAAGCATGTTGTCACATGTTATAACATACCATGTAAGCAAATCTAGCAACACATGCATTTCATATATATAATGAAATCAATACATATAGATAACATGATGGAAATCATATACATCAGCATATTAATTGAGAATTCAATTCAAAACTAATTCACAACACCATTTACACAATACATACTAATACAAACATTTATACAAACACTTAGTCTACCCACTTTAGTCTACATAGCGTATGTCGACCTAAAGTGCGCATTAAGGCGAATCTCTTCGCCAAAAATATTATACACACATATATAATATCATAACATGATAAATTTACATGTCAAGCATTTCAGCAAAATACGGACGTATACATTATTTTCTATAAATGCCTAAAATACCCTAATTCTCATATTTACCGTACGTTTACGAAATGGAAAACAGACAGCATGTTCTACATGTCAAACGACACTCTCATCATTAATCTACTAATAAACGACATTGAAAGCTTTGAAATCAGTCAATCAAAGTGTCTAAAATCCGTACCTTTTGCCCTAGACGTGTATCGGTTCGAATAGAATGTATACACTTCGTCAACGGCGTAAAGGCGACCTAATGCACAAGATACGTAAGCTACTTTGCTATTTGAATCGAAGGAACCCTAAATCAACAAGTATTTAGGGTTTTTCTTTCCTAGAAGTGCATTGGAATCATCAGGAAAGTGATTTGGATGCGTTTCTTTGGTACGTGTAAAAGATGGAGCAAACGGCAGGAAGCTCTCTCACAAAGTCTCTCACAATCTCTCACTTTCTCTCTCTCTTTCTAGGGTTTCAAGAAAATTTGGATAGGAGAGATATGTGAGGGTTTAAGGCCCTTATATAGGCTAAAATCTAACCTAAATAGACTTGGGACAAAGGTATACTTAAGTTATAACCAAATCGGGGCTGTTCCGATCCAAAAGAGCATTTCGGAAGGTCCCCTGGCCGAACGTGATCGGACTTAATCTCATGGTCACTGGATGTTTCTCACACCAAGTTTTCAGTTTGGTAGAGTTCGTAGATCGCACGTGGCGGTCCAGTTTCAGTTCAGCGGTCATCGTAGCTAAATTAGGTCTACAAGTCTCATGATATAAAAGAGAAATTTTTCCTGATCCGAGGGTGAAATTTGGATGAATTCTGACAGTCAGAACGCTTAATAATAACGCGCAAAGTCTCGTGCCAAATTTTGAATTAAAATTTCAAATCTTTATCCATTTCTCACTCTCTTCACTCCAGGCTCAATGAAATAGCCTCAGAACATCGGTTGAGCTTGATTTTTGAAATGATTGTCAAGTCCAGCTTAGCGGTCCTAACGGTCTGGGATTATAGATATCAGACTTTCGACGTGCAGTCTAAATCCAATACGAAGTTTCAAAGGGTTCCTGAGAACAAACGGGTTTAGAGTTTGATCCTAGGTTTCAGAGTATTATAGCGTCATTGATTCTACAAGTTTTGGGTCTTGTAGAACGTATTTAAAATGATTAATGCTAATTTCACAGCTGCTCTAGCATAGCGATAGTTAACTTACGCTTAATTTTTAAAGGGATTAATCCTAGGTGATTTCTAGTCGAGTTGGTACTTGAGTCTCTGTATGGATTTTTCGGAGGCGTTACACCCTGTAACCCCATCGATCAGAACCTGCATATAGGAGAAATTCTCCTCATCATCATAAAGTCTGGCTCTGCTTCGCAAGCAACGCCGTCATTTGTAACTAAAGCAGGGACTAGTTGATGTTGCAAACACTGTCCCGTAACATGGGAGTGAGTGATCAACTCAGTGGAAACTATACAGCAAAAGTTAACATGTCATGAATCCAATCAAGCAGTAACGATAAGGCAGTACAATCAAACAAGTCCTAGATACTCTTGTTAATGCAAGGATGATATGAAGAATGATGCATGCCCTCACCACAAACTCCCTCATGTGACATCATCTAACGATCGCGGCATGAATCACTACCACTGTGCTCTCACACTAACACCAATGGCACATGCAGTGCGATGTCATGAATATGATTACCCAGTTCTTATTAGTCCTTTTCATACAGCAGTATTGGGAAGCTAAGACACCTCTCTTGTATCATTTCCCAACATTGATCCATTATAGGGTTGTCAGTCCTAGGAATCTCATACGATGTTACAGTTTTAGGTCACTGTAAGGGCTGTCAGGGCTGTTACGCGCAATCGTTACACTACTCCCCCATCACCTTATCAATACAGGCCTATTTATATCCTTAAGACTATAACAGGACTCGTCGCCTCTATGCAGTGTCAGGATAAACTCAAGGTCACTACAGAGGGCTCGTCACCAATCAGTGTAGGCCGATAGCAAGAATATAGTGTCCCATACCACCATAATTTGCTCAGAGTAGGGTGCTCACTGGTCACTACGGGGAGGTTTGTGGCCCCAGCGTAGGCCGACAGCTCGACCACGGTGTCCCATACCACCATGCCCAGCTCATGAGTCTTAGGGGATCTTGGTACCATGGTTAACGGGAGTTTCACTGGTAAGCTCAGTGCCTTAGATTCAAACAGTAGCGAACAATTATGGTGACCAAACATCGGAATGCACGTTGAGTTGAACAACATGGAATGCATAAGCACTCCGTGTGGCCTGACCACTGTTGAACACCCTAAGCACGACTCAAATTCGCTAAACTCATCCTGTGTGGCGAAGATAACCTCAACCACTATTTACAGTATGGTTTCCGATTGCCTGGACTGTAGTACAGCCCCATTCACATACAAATCTAATAACTAGCATATGATTCATATCCCACATTCATATAAACAGTCATGAAATGCAACTTGAATGTAAACACAGTACATGCAGAAAATCATACACTCATTTAACATGATTCAACTAAGTACATAATCCATGGAGGAAATCATACACTCATTTAGCGTGGATAACCTAAGTTACATGATTCATGGAAGAAATCATACACACAAACATTATGGTTGAAATCCCTATCTCAACCACCTTAACGAGCACATTCTATTAACTACTATCTCATTTAGACATTTAAACAAACACTTAGCTTATACTATTCAACATACATCACGTATGTCGACACCGTCGCATATTAGGGCAAGTCCTCTCACCAAGGAGTTTCCGTATACATGTCAAGCATATAATAACGACAATTTATCATGGCAAGCAAATCAACAGATTTCATACGCATACATGTATTCTAACAGATACATGAAATATGGTATTTATAATATCAAGTATACATATGTGGAAAGCAAAACAGATAACACATTTGGCATGTGTAACGATAATCACAACATGAATAAATCATTATCTAACATTGAAAGTATTGAAAACCATAACCTAAGCGTATATAGTCCGCACCTTAAACCAGAAAAGACATATTCAAGATGATTCAGACGATGTGTCTTCGTCAACGGCGGATACGCTACCTATGGCAAGAAATAGGTTAGCTAGAACTCTACTACAGCTAGTCTAAGCTTCGAAACAAGTTAGGATTAGCTTAACTTACCCAAGAACGGAATCAGAATCGCCGGAAGAACGGTTCAGAAACGCCGGTTCAATGTATAGATGTACTAGGAAGAATCCTATGGAGATTCGACAGATTCTCCCTCACTTTCTTTCTCTTTTCTCTTTCTTGATTTGGCTAGGGTTTGAAATTCGTATGAGATTTGTGAGAGAGGATTTAAGGCCTTTTTATAAGCCCAAAAGCGACAGAAATAGACTTGGGGCGGCCAAGGTATACTTAGGTTATAACCAAATCGGGTCTGTTCCGACCCAATGGAGCACTTCTAGAGGTCCTGTTACTAAATGCGGTCAGACTTAAGCTCTCTAGTATTGGATCTAGGTCAAGCTAAGTTTTCAGTCCGGTCGGGTTTCCAGATCGACCACGGCGGACCAGTTTCAGTTCAACAGTTATGGGAACTCGATCGGAGCTACAAGTACTATGACATGTAAGGGCCATCTATCCTAATCCGAGGATAAATTTGGGTCGAATTCTAACGGTCAGAACGCTTAAAAATAGTGTGCAAGTGGAACATTCCAGATTACTTAAAAAATTATTTAATTTTCTAAAAATCTTCATTTTCTTACTCTCTTTACTTTGGACTCAATAAAATGGTCTCAGGACATCGTATGGATGTGATTTTCGAGGTGATAGTCAAGTCCAACTAGGCAGTCATGATGTCTAAGTTCATCTCTATCAGACTTTTGACGTGCAGTCCAGGTCCGATACGAAGTTTTTAAATGATATTGAGGGCAACTGGGCTTAGAGATTGATCCTAGATTTCAGGGTAAGATAGCTTCAATGATTATATAGGTTTTGGGTCTTATAGATCGTATTTAAAGTTATTGGTGCTAATTCCATAAGTAATCTAGTTTAGCGCTGGCTAAAACACGTTAGATTTCTAAGGGATTTGGTTCTAAGTGATTTCTTTGACTTTGGAATTAAGTTCTGAGAGGTTACCAAGGTGCTATGGTTGACCCATTGTCTAAGGACGTCTAACTCCAGGTTGAAAAAAATCTAGGGTGTTACAACTAACAAATATGGCATAGATTTTGTCGTAGTTCGATGAGTAGTTCTATAAGCCCACAGAGCCTCTTATAACTTTTCATCCTAATCATTCTTATTCTCACTTATAGTTTTCTTCAGTATTTTTACAATTGTCTTATTTAACGTCTCTACTAACCCGTTGGCTGACGGATACTAAGGTGTAGAAAATGAGTGGTGAATACTAATTTTTAACATAACTTCTCCATACTCCTATTCTTGAAAGGAGTACCATTATCAGTGATGATTCTTTTTGGAATACCATGGTGATATATTATCGCATGTCGGATAAAATTTACAATGTTCTTTTCTTTAACATTTCTAAGCACCACGACTTCTGTCCATTTAGAGAAATAGTTTGTCGCTGCTAATATAGATTGCTTTTCTTTAGATGACGATGGACTTATCAGACCAATGACAACAAGGCCCCATGTGGCAAAAGGCCAAGAAGCAATCGATTGATGAAGGTCTTTAGGAGGCAGATGAATGACATCTCCATGAATCTGACGTTCATGACATCACTTTGCATATTCTATAACATCTTTGAACATTGTAGGCTAGTAATATCCCATCTGATGCACCTAATGGAATAGATTTTGGCCAGCTTGATGTGCTCCACATTCTCCCGAATGAGCTTCTTGCAGCACTTGATTTGCTTCTTGTGAATCTAAACATCGTAACAGTATTTCATTATAAGATCTTTTGTATAGTATTTCACTACAAATAACGAATCTCTTTATACTCTGCTTAATGTGCTGTCTTTTTGTTGGATCTTTTGGTAGAATATCATATTTGAGATAGTCTATGAAAAGTTGATGTCAATAGACTGTCGTGACTTCCAAGCATGATATAGGAAGTGCATCAACAATCTCATTGATAATTTCTAATGATAGCAAGAATCTTCTTTCTTCTATTGTCACCTGAAGAGGACTTTGGTCTGGATAAGATAAAGCTGCCGCCAAGCTAGTTAAAGCATCTACCCTTATATTCTCACTTCGTGGCACATGTTTAATTTCAACTTGATGGAACTGTTCTAGCAAATTTTGTGCACTTTGGCAATACAACAAGAGCTCCAGCTTCATTATCTCGAACTCTGTCATCAATTGATTTATGGTCAACTTGGAGTCGTCAAAAATCTGTAACGTCTTTATTTTCATTTCTTGTGCTATTTCCATTCCAATTATGAGGGCTTTGTATTCAGCTTCATTATTTGTGCATGCAGTACCCAATGTAAAAGAATAAGGCAGCAAGTCACCTTGAGAAGTAATGAATATCACTCCAGCACCTGCTTCTGTTGCTCTTGAGTCACCATCAAAGTGCATTTTTCATGGATTTGGTGATTCAATCATCTTAACTTGTTCATCAGGGAAATCATCACTGATTACTTCACTATTTGTCATAGGATGAGCTGCTAGGAAGTCTACTACTGCTTGTCCTTTCACTAGTTTCACTGGCTTTGTTGTGATTGTGTATTTTGAAAGCAACAACATCCATTTGGCCAGTATTCCTGACAACATTGGCCTTGTCATAAAAAAATTTATGGGATCTGCTCATGATATCAAAACTATATCATGGGAGAGATAGTAGTGTCACAATTTTTATACTGCTAACACTAATGCCAAACACACTTTCTCTATCAGTGAATAATTACATTTCGTGCCATATGACTCAGATAATAAAGTGCAATTTCTTTGCCTTATTCGTTCACGCGTGCCAACAAAGCCCCTAACAAATTCTCGATTGTAGATGTGTATAAAATGATCGGTTTACCCTTTACAGGAGCTACCAATACTGGAGGTTGTTTCAGTAATTCCTTGATGGAATCAAATACATTCAGACAGGATTGGTCCCAAACGAATTCCACCCCTTTATTCATCAGATGAGAAAATGGATGACATCTTCCTGCTAAGTTTGAAATAAAGCAATAAATGTATGCCAATTTTCCTTACAAGTTTTTCAATTCTTTTTATATTTTTGACGATAGCATATCTTAGATAGCTTTGACTTTCCCAGTGTCAATTTCGATTCCTCTATGTCTGGTGATGAAGCTGAGGAATTTTCCTGATGAGACCCCGAAGGCGCATTTGGCTGGATTCATTTTCAACTGTTTCTTTCTAAGCTGACGAAAAACTGAAGCCAGGTGTTCTTGATGTTCTTCTTGATCATTCAACCAAACCACCAGATCATCTACATAACATTCAACACGTTTATGCATCATGTCCTGAAAAATATTCTGCATTGCTCTTTGATACGTTACACCGACGTTCTTGAGACCGAACGACATAACTTTGTAATAATAAATTCCCAGCAGCGTTCTAAATGTTGTGCCTTCATCATCTTCAGGGGCCATTCTTATCTGATTATAGCCAGCATAGTCATCCATGAATGGCATGATAACATACTTCATGGTACTGTCAATTAGTAGTTTAGTTATTGGCAACGGGAAATCATTTTTCGAGCAAGCCTCATTCAAATCCTTGTCCATTTTTGTTCTTTACTAAGATAACATTCGATATCCACTTAAGATATTTAACCTCTCTGATGAACCCAACTTTTATCAATTTTTTATTTCTTCTTCTATCAGAGGAATGAGGTCTGAATGGAATCACCTCTATGCTTGTTTAATCGGTTTCTTGTCTTTAGAGATGTTTAGATGATGCATTGCCACCGACGGTTCTAGACCTGGTATTTCCAAATACTTCCAAGTGAAAACATCCTTATTTTCCTTCAACAGCCATATGTACTGATTATCTTTATGTTCTAGGAGATTGGCGCTTATGAATGTATTTCAGGGTTCTTCTTATGTTCCCAGATTTATTTTCTGCAGACTGTCAATTGTCAGTTACCCCCTGTCTTCCATCTGTCTCAGAGTTGTTTAGGGCTGCTTTACCATCTCATGATCCATTTCTTTCTTCGTGTCTACCGTAACCATGTTTACAGATGATTTTGTCCCCAATCCCCTGAATTTCTCTCACCTTTGTTCATCAACTCCAATCGGGATATGGATTCCCTTCCCATAATTTAAGCTAGTCAGCTCTTCATAATCAAAGCCCATGTTTTTCATAATCCTTTTACTTGTTGGGCTGTACCTTTGAAGATCTTTGGATGATAACTTCATTTATTTATACTAATATTGTCTTTTTCCTCTGTCTTCATTTATGAGGGTGCATAAAACTCAATTGGTTCGGGATATTTTGCGTTAGCTTTGACATGAAACCTTCTTGGGATTGCTGGGAACGACTTATTTCTCTCTGTATACGGCAATGACACTGTATAATTTGATTGTAGAACTTTCAACTGTTCAAGTGACAACAACATTAACAGTGGCTATCCCAGTTGACTCAAGTGTTTTGGTATGAAATAGAATTTCTTTTTCACATCCACTATCCCAGACTTTTCTGTCTTTACAACTTCTTTTCCTTTCATCTTTATATCAATATTTCTTGGAGCCTCATTCTCTTTTTCTTCTTTATCAGCGAACCTGTTGTAGTAACTTGAAAGTGCACTGGTTTGTCAATTAGCGTGAGTGTTAAGTCAGCAGCCCCATAGGAAGATTAGTCGAGCGTCAACCTCAACATGATTGTAATATCCTGGATTTTTACTATTTTAGATTTCCAAACATCCTTAAAATCAACCCCGTTACTCTTTTAGCTTAAAACCTATGGTTTAAAGTAATCATGACCAAATCTCTACTTTCACTGGTTATAAATAGGCCACACTATGAACATAGTTAATCTAAACCCTAATCATTGACTACAAGAAATCTCAATACCTAATTCATTCTAAAAGTGCCCCGATTGTCTGAACAAGCTCTAAACCGCTCGTTTGTGGGCCATTAGTTTCAAAACTATAGAATAATGTCCGTATTACTGGACTTGACATCCATCGCAGGAGTCGGACCTAGGTACTGTCCAAAATCGCTCAACTTGAGCCAAAGGATGAGTGCATGAGAAGTGCAAATACCCTAAAGGAAGAAGCTAAAACTTAAGTGGATTGAGTCGTCCACTCTTATGCAAAGTTGAAGATTTTGGATGGTCAGTTTATGACCAAAATTCACACGTGGAGTAAGGATATTTCCCTGCTCCTATCCGTATAGCAACGGCCCCGATCAACCATCGGTAACCGTTGAACATACTTCTAATCATATAGTCGATCGGCGCATCCAAATGGCGGGCTGAACATGTCCATACGTAGATCATCATTGGGGATAACTATCCGACAGTGTATATCAATATGTACACCCCATAGTGAGCCCTAGAGATTAGAAAAACCCTCACATAGGGCTAGATAGTAAACACCCAACCCTTAGTACCATTTGCACCAAATCTGACATTATAAAAGGACCTCATTTGGGCACCTCCTCTCCCCATATGAATTTGCCCTAGAGCAAGAGAAAAAAAAAGGAGAAAGGGAGAAGAAAAAGAGGAGAAAGGAGAAGAGGGAGACCTTAGGGTGTGGGTGTTAGTGCACCTCCTCCCTCTCATCCCCTCTTTAGCCGCCTCGCCGTAGCTGGAGTCATCGTTGGAGCTTTCCCGACAATGGTTAGAGATAAGTGTTAAATCTCAAATATAATTTAGGATTTCAATAGTTGTTTATCCCAAACCTCATAAGCTTGTATGTTTGTTTCGGTCTTTTAACAATTTTCTCTGAAAACCTAACCCTAGGAGCTCAAAATCGAAGATTCCTTCTTAAAGGTTGGGACTATTACTCTTAGGTGGGCTAGCACCAATTTTAGTATGAATCTAATGATTATGAATGTGTGGGTGATGTATTTGGATAATCTAAAGAAAACTATGAACGACCACACCTTTGATCCTCTCAATCAACATGGAATGGTTATGGAATGTATATTGTCTCTCACATGATTATTGTGTATGAATTTGATAATTTCATGTTCATGTCTTGTTTGATTCTTGTATAACATTTTCTTATAGCATGTATGATGCATTAACCCTTGTGTATTTTTGTACTATGAGATATAAGAAATTCTCAGCTTCCTCACTAACCCACACAACACACATGCACATTTATTTCAAAATATTATTAGTAGTTTATATTTATAGTAAATTATGAATTTATATATTTAATGCTTGATTACACGACATCACTTATATAAGATGATATTTCCTAACTTGTTGAAGTACTATTGAAACCATCAAATCCCTAGGTTGGTTAGGAAACTGGGGTGAGAGAAGGTGGTCCCGTTGGTAGGACTATCATGAGGTTGAATCAATGGATTTGGGCAGATGCAAACAGGTGACAGTAGTTAGACTACATGGGTCGCTTGTACATGATGTCGTCCGTCACATACTCACCTAAATTCACACAGTCTGGTCCACATACTGACCAACCATATTTGTTAACCCTGTCTGCTCATGCCTGTATCGAACTCGGAACACCCTTCAACCATTGAAGCCCATTGATAACCATTTGAAACTGATCCACTGACTCAAGAGCCAGGCATGGTGGAATGGGATATTGTGTCCAAGTTGTCAGCCTATGCTGGGGTGACGAGTCTCCTCGTAGTGACCACAAGCGATCCCTATTCTCAGCACTCCCCATGTGGTTGAAATCGAGGATGGGGAATCCGATGGGATCAAGGATCGTGGGTTCCTGGTCTCGCACGTTGAGGGGCCTTGGCCTCGCAACTAGTTGAGGGTAATGATACATGGGGTGTATCAGTTTTCCCAATCTGCTGGATGAACGAAATTAACTAAATACTTAGCTAACATTATCTATGCATTGCATTCGTTAGGATTTGGTGACTCGTCAGTTGAGGTAGCAATGAGGGTGGTTGGTCATGCGTGATCTTTAGATGAAGTTGCTTGAGGGAGTGTTATTGTGAGGGCATACATCAAATTATAATACATGCATATGCATTAACAAGATTATTTAGGGATCTGTGAATGTATGTTTTTCATTAAATTCATTGTATAGATGATGCTTGTTATAACTTAAGGCTAATAGTAACCACTGAGTTACCTACTCACTCCCACTCTGGGATGGTATTTTAAAACACTAACCAGCTCCTTTACTAGATGTAGGTTAGGCAGAGCTCAATGGGCCGAGCAAGGTGAGCATGGATAGGGAGGAGGAGCTTCTTTGTTTCCAGACTTTCGACGAATCTTTTTAATTTGAGTTTGGGCTACCTTAAGGCATGAGCCAGGGATCTAGTCGCTTTGGGTCATGTATGGGTGGGACAAGTTCCCTATTTAGATGACTTGAGATTTGTAGTTTAAATACTTTTATATTTAGTGACACTCGATACTGCTTTATGATTTACTTATTCTGCATGCCTTACTAAACTTTCCATTATTTATGAGATTATCTAAATGTAATTAAAATTTCAAGCCTATTAGGGCACCCATGACACCTAGGAATTTAAGAGCTGAGTCCCTACACGGCCCCTGAAAACCCGGGGTGTTATAAGGATGTGTGCTCCGAAGTCGTCAAAGGTAAACTTAGCTTAACATCCCATGTCCCAAAACACCCAGGTACATAAAATCCTTAAAATTGATAGAACAACATAGGATTTAAAGTATGAAGACTATTTTGCAAACCAGGAAAATCTCTAAGTTTTTAACTTTTATTGATATATTGAGATCACTGATGTTTTAATTTAAACTAATTTGATTTAAATAATTTTAACTCACAAGTATACGAATCAGATGTAGATATGGTACGTATTACGAGATCATTCCCACGAGGACTAGTTGTCACAATTTGAAATTTATGACTCTTCTTAACTAATCCAACAAATATTTTAGCAAACTAATAACAAAAATCTATGAAAAATAACTGAGAGCAATGAAGAAAATTCAATCGAGGAGAAGACTAGGACTTTCGAATCCACCTCTAATTATCCTAACCCTTGTTTTACCTGTTGAATCACCCAAATTCAAATTGATATAAATTTAATAAACAAAGCACACCCTATGTCCTTAGTCGGGCACACAGAATGTATAATCCTTTAAAGCATATGGATCACATCTTTCCATCCATAGTCAGGCATGGAGAGATGTAGAATCTTATTTCTTCCTCTATAGAAAACCTGTTCATGGTCAGACACAAGCACCAAGTTAAGATTCCAAACAACATCCATATCTAGACTTTGGTCGAGCTCATAGAATGGAGAAGCATGAAAATTACAGTTAAGCACACTAGAAAAAGAAACAAATCAATAAGATTAAAATAAATTCAACATAGACAAGAGTTATTCAAATTAGGGGCTTCATCTCAGCCCTAGCTGAGAAAATTAGCAATCCATGAAATTAGTTAGGAAAGAAGAAAAAATAAATATGAAAAATATGAACATCTCCCTTCTTCCTTCCTCTCTCTTCTCTTTCTTCTCTTTCTCTCTCTTCTCTTCTCTTCCAAGCTCTCCCCCAAGCTCTGAATGATTGTTCCCCATGTCCAAAACCCTCTTTTATAGCTGCTGGAGGCGATGGAAGGCTGGAGTAGGTCGTGTAGCTGTCGCAGTAGAATTCGCACACATCTTTTCGCAGCAAAGTTCGGAGCTTCAGAAGTCCCTTGTTATTCACACTTTATCCATAAAATCAACATCTCCTGGGATGTTTTTTGGCTGGTCTATACGATGGATGGATCAGATTTTCCATATGATCAAAGATGGTGGCCCATAACCGCCTGAAACTCCAGATTTCGCGGACGTGCGTAAGCCTACGCACGTCCTTCACTGACGTGATCGGTGGGCCCCATAGAAGCATTTTCGGGGAAATACACCTCGTCCATTAGATCCAGAGTGAAATTTCGGTCAAAGACGGACAGTTTTTAACGTCCATTGGCACGTCCCAGAGAAGAAATTACAAAAAGATCAAATTTGAACGTTGCAGGGCAGTCCTTTTGTGAACTCTATATCTCACACATGTGCTCGCATGGAAATAAAAAATCAGCATGAGTTTGAAGATCTCGAGCCCCCCTACAAGATGAACGGGTTGGATTAGCAGTACAAGTGATGAGTGGGGCCCACAATCGTCTAGAAAATGGACCAGCATTGGTCGTTACGTAGACTGAGAGTGGCAGTTGTCATTTTTTGAAATTCTCGGTCAAGAGACGGTTTGACCATCTCAGTGTAGCCGTGTGCTGTTAGTGCACTCGCACTATATGCACACCTAAATTCATGTGGTGTCCTCTGTAATGTTCTAGAGAAATATGCACCGTCCATCTATTTTGTCTCCCCGATTAAGGGGTTGATACTAAAGTTAAAGCATATCCTGTTATCAGGTGGGCCCCACTTAATGAATTAAAGGGCTGATCTAGCTATTGGGCCACTTCTCGAGATATCCAGAGGCTAAAATTTAATATGTACGGTTAATTTATGGCCCTTATCCCATGTATGAAGTTTCGAGCCAATCAGATAGCGAGAACCCTGTGATCTTGCATTCTAGACCAATTTCGGGCCTCTTTAATGTGAATGGCTTGATTTCCTTGGATCCCTAGCGTGTAAATCCATTAATATTGGTCTTCTGGAATTCGTCCCTTGCTCTGGTGACTTCGGAGCATTAAATCCTTGCTTTTAATATGCTTTTTCAACCAACGCTCTTTATTTCATCCTGCAACAAAACACAATTAAACTATGGCATTAAGCATTATCAAGTTCGTAAAATTTAGTAATAGTTGGGGTCTAATATGCAATATTTGACCCTCATCACAACCCCCAACCAGCATTTTGCTAGTCCCGAGCAAAACATGAAAAAATAATTTTAAAAATAAAAGAGCAATTCCTTTAAACCCAAGTGACTTGTGAACAGATAGTTGAGATGCGAAAATTCTAGGATTATGAATGGTGAGTAGAATTTTCTCCTGGAATCAAACTGATGGTAAACTTCATAATCAAGTCACAATATTAATCCATCAATTAGAACATTCTAAACATCGAGTTCTATGAGTGTATATGGTAATCTCGGCTCACAATCATTAAGAGATCCAATTGTCAATTTCATGATAGCATTAATAATAGATTCATGACAACTGAAGCCAACACTTGCCTTACAGATTAACTTTTCATTCTATCAGCCTTTGATTCTTTTATATGAATAGTAATGCCAAGGAAGGGAATCAAATCCTCACCTATAGGGAGCAAACCAATGGTGAAAACTTTCACCTAACTTTTTCTAAATGTCAACCATGGGGGATCGAATCAACGCCTATAGGGAGCAAACCTATGGTGAAGATTATGTGACTTACCCTTTCAATTTAAAATTTTATTTATTTTTAAGCTGGTTTCTTTCATGCTTAGTGCTTACCAAGTTAATCATTCAATTATCAAACCAGAACCTTAATGTGTAAGCGAGATGTGATATGTGAAATCATGACTCAATCAAAGTTTAAAACTTCTAATCATGGATTAATAATTCAAACTTAATTGCTAAATCTAATAGACAACTGAATGGCTAAATCCAAGAGCCATGAATTACCAACGTTCTATATCTTATATTTCTAAAATCACAACTATCCTTCAAAATCACTTTAAATTCACAAAAAATTTAAAAATTTAAAAATTTTCACAATTTTTGCTCAAGACCAAGAAAACACTGATTAGGTAACCTAATTGCACACCCCCAACTTAAAATCTACACTGTCCTCAATGTAAAAGAAATAAGCATGCAATGCACATGGGACAGCGAAAGTAAAAGAGGAGTGATGGAAAGATAGTACCTGAACGAAAGAATCAAGAGGCTTTCTAAAGATATCAACGTAAAAGTGATTCAGCACAAGAGTGAATTCAACAAAAGCAATAAGAGAGCAAAAATAATAAAATAAAATAAAATCCTACTTATACCACTTTCGCATGTGCTCTCGATTGCATTAAACGTATGCAACAAGCCTTTAAACTCCTAGGTTGCCCCTGTTGGATGAGTTGTAGTCTCGTGAGGGTTTGCAGTAATGTTATCCACAAACATTGAACTAACTAACTAATAAAAAGAAAAGTTGGGTTACCTCCCAGGAATGCTAAGTTTAACGTCTTCAGCCAGACAAGCAACATCTCGATTAACTAATCCCAGACTTTTCGGGAATAACTTGAACCGTGCTATTTGAAACGGGGTAAATATCCAACAATTTAAGCACCACCGCTCGAACATCCTCTTTCATGTTAGGATTAAGCCTCCTTTTTATTTCACGCGACATTTTTGTACTTTCTTTAAGAACAGTATGATGCATACACATAGTGGGGCTTACTCCTTCTATATCTTCTATCATCCACCTAATAGCTGCCTTATATTCTCTAAGTACTTTAAGCAACTTGCTCTCCTATTCCTTCTTGAGGTTAGAAGCTTTGATGCCAGGCAGAGTCTCAGAAGGACCTAAAAATACATACTCGAGATTTTTAGGTAATTGTTTAAGGTTAGGATCAGGTGGTTTCTCAACAGACGGAACCAGTTTAGACTTAGAGGGTAAAAGAGGTTCCACTTTAGCTTTCCATTTTGAAGTCTCCATTATAGGAGTAGAATCGAGCAATGCATTGACTTCTTCGATGGAACTTTTCACGTCAAAATCCATTCCAAAATATGCTAAGCAAGTCTCAAGTGCGTCTTCGGAAGATTGAATGAAAGTTTCTTGCATTAGACTCTCAATCAAGTCCACTTCAAATAAATCATCTGAGTCTACTAGTTATTGTCCAGCATTGAAAACATTGAGCTTTATCTTCATGTTACCAAAAGATAACTTCATGACTCCATCCCTGCAATTTATGATAGCATTGGATGTGGCTAAGAATGGACGTCCTAGAATAACCGGAATTTGACTAGTAGGATTCTGGACAGGCTGAGTATCTAGAACGATGAAATCCACTGGAAAATAAAACTTATCAACCTGGATTAGCACATCCTCAATAACACCACGGGGCACCTTGACAGATCTATCAGCTAGTTGTAGTGTTATTTTAGTTAGCTTCAGCTCACCAAGTCCTACTTGCTCATATACAGAGTATGGTAATAAATTAACGCTCACCCCTAAATCAAGCAATGCCTTCTCAATTTTATGATCTCCTATGACACAAGAAATGGTAGGGGCTCCTGGATCCCTAAATTTAGGAGGGGTGTTTTTTTAAATCATGGAGCTGAGTTACTCCGCAAGAAAGACCTTCCTGTGAACATGCATCTTACGCTTCTGAGTGCATAAATCTTTAAGAAACTCAGCGTAAGCAGGGACTTACTTGATAGCTTCAAGCAATGGAATGTTAATTTGCACTTGCTTAAATATCTCTAATATCTCATTAAAGTTGTTTCCTTTCTTAACTGGTGCCAGACGTTGAGGAAAAGGTGCTTTAGGCACATAGGATGGCACAGGAGTGGTTTCTGGAGGGTCAAGTGCATTTGGACTTTGGATGCACTAGTATGTCTCTCTGCTTCATTTTGATCTTCTGATTTGGAATTTGATTCTCCCCTAGGCATCTCTACTCTATTCTCAATCTGTTTACTGGACCTAAGGGTAATGATTGCTTTGGCTTGCTCATGATATTGTTCTTGGTTTGAGTTAGAGCCAATCTCATACTATCCCTTTGGATTTGCCACAGGTTGATTAGGGAACTTGCCCTTCTCTCTCTCACTCAATGTGGCAACAAGTTGACCCAACTATACTTCCAGCTTGGCAATAGATTGCGCATTTACATGTAAGCTTTGCTGGTTGGCTAGGAAATTTTGTTGGGTATCTTTTTGAAATTGAAGTGAAATCTGCATAAAAAGATTGAGTGTATCCTCAAGAGATAGTTTCCTAGATTGTGGAGGTACTTGTTGATACTGCGGAAACTGCTGAGGTTTTTGACTACCAACTTGAGGGTAAGGTTACATTGGAGGATTTCTATATGGTCCTCCTTGTTGTGGTCCTTTTGTCTAAGAAAAATTTGGATGTCTAGCCCACCCTGGGTTGTAGGTGTTTGAGTAAGGATCATTCCCGGGTCTCCGAAAGGTATTCATAGCATGTACTTGCTTAGAGAGAAATTTTGGGAATGTTGCACCAGATGGACACGACTGCGTAGGATGGCCAGGACTAGAACATATGGCACATGACTCGATTTGAGTTGTTTGTGGAGGTCCATTATTCAACATCAGAGCATCAACTTTCTATGTCAGGCTATCAATTATGGCATAAAGATCTGGCGTGACTCCTATCTCATATATACCACCTTTATGGGAATTTTCACACAAGGTTTCAAAGAAATTCCATGCTTCGACATCACTTTTAGTCATGAATGACCCTCCATTGGTGGCATCAACCATGCAACAGTTTTGGGGTGTCAAACCGTCATAGAAGTATTGAACTTGTTGCCACTTCTCAAAACCATAGTGTGGACATTTAAGAAGCAAGTCCTTCCATCTTTCCCAACATTAATGAAAGTGTTCGCCCTCTTTTTGTGTGAAATTAGTGATTTCTCTACGGAGAGCATTCGTTTTGTGAACCGAGAAGAATTTGTTTAAGAACTTCATAGACAGTTGATCCCATGTAGTGATCATCCCAACTCCTAGAGAATTCAGCCATGCTTTTGCCTTATCCTTCAAAGAAAAAGGAAAAAGGCACAAACGGATCGAATCATCTGAGAAGTTTTGAAACCTAAAGGTAGAACAAATGTCTAGGAATTCTTTTACATGATGATATGGATCCTATTTGTCTAAACCATAGAAAGATGGTAACAACTGTATGACCCCTGGTTTAAGTTCAAAGTGTGCTGCCGTGGTGGTTGGCAACACTATGCATGAAGGCACATTAAATTGGACAAGAGCTGAATAATCTCTAAGCGCTTTAATTCCATTCTCGTCCACCATTGCAATGTAAGAAAGAAAACTAAACTAAGATGCAACCTAAGAGAAATAAAACTAAAACTAAAAATTATGAATTCCTAAAAACAAGATAAAGCAATGTAAATAAGAATTAGAAGAAAGAACCCGGAAAAGAAGATGATCGATGTCTAAAGATTTAGGAGCTCCTCCTTTTGAAGACAATCTTATTTAGCAATTTCCTTCTTCAATTCCTGTAAAAATAAAAATAAAAAATAAAAACAAATTAAATTTCCTAAAATAATGCTAGAAAATTCCTACGGCTACGAATTATGATAAGAAAGAATCCTAAATCCAATTTGATGTTTTAATTTAAACCAATTTGATTTAAATGATTTTAACTCGCAAGTATACGAATCAGATGTAGATATGGTACGTATTACGAGATCGTTCCCATGAGTACTTGTTGTCACAATTTGAAATTTATTACTCTTCTTAACTAATCCAACAAATATTTTAGGAAACTAATAATAAAAATCTATGGACAATAACTGAGAGCAATGAGGAAAATTCAATCGAGGAGAAGACTATGACTTTCGAATCTACCCCTAATTATCCTAGCCCTTGTTTTACCCGTTGATTCACCCAAATTCAAATTGATATAAATTTAATAAACAAAGCACACCCTATGTCCTTGATCGGGCACACGGAATCTATAATCCTTTAAAGCATATGTGTAACACCCTGAAAATCGGGGGTCATGTAGAAGCCAAACTCCCGAGTTCCAAGACGTCACTTATGCAACAAATATGATTATGATTTAGATGTTGTCTGAGTTAGTGCATTAACATGAATGAGATTTTACCAAACTACAATTCATACTCCAGATCCAGTGATAAAACGCAAGTGAAAGACTGAAAGATATATATATATATATATATATATATATATATATATATATATATATATATATATATATATATATATATATATATATATATATATATATATCACTGTAAATAAAACAAAACAATCTCGATCTGTTTCCAAAGTATGAATATAACTCTGAGTCACAAATACATATAATAAACCCAAAATCAAATGTCACATGATAGTCCAACTAGCAAAATCCCGCTGATCCAGGCCACCTATGCGAAGCCGTTAGAAAACTGCATTATGAGAACTCGTCCTGGTCCTCGAAGTAGTCTGGCTCCAGCTCCTGAATCGCCTCGCTATCTGCATCTAAGACAGAGTTTGGTAGGTATTGCAAACACCATCCCGTAACGTGGGAGTGAGTGATCAAATCAGTGGAATCATAGAGCAAAGATTAGCATGTTATCAAATCAATCACGCGATAATAGTAAAGCAAATAATCAAACATTCCTAGATACTGTTATTAATGCAAGGATGAGATGCAGTAATGATGCATGCCCTCACCGACAAACTCCCTCATGCGACACCATCTTACGTCCGCGGCATGCTTTCTTCCCTCAGTGCTCCACATCTTCCAGGAACATGCAATGCGATATGGATATGATTACTGAGTTGTTATTAGTCCTTTCATACAGCAGTAGTGGGAAACTAAGGTACTTCCCTTATATCAATCCCAACACGGATCCTGTCTAGGGTTGTCACTCCTAGTAGTCTTATACGATGGTATATTTCTAGGTCGCTGCAAGGGCTGTCAGGGCTGTTGCTCGCACTCATTGCACCGCTCCCTCATCACCTTATCAATACAGGCCTAGTTGTACTCTTGTTGCTACGGAAGGGTCGTCGCCTCATGTAGACTCAGAATACGCTCAAGGTCACTACAAAGGGCTCGTCACCAATCAGAGTAGGCCGACAGCTCGAATGTAGTGTCCCATACTACCACAATCAGCTCACGAGTCTAAGGTACTCACTGGTCACTACGGAGAGGTTTGTGGCCCCAGCGTAGGCCGACAGCTCGACCACGGTGTCCCATACCACTATGCCCAGCTCATGAGTCTTAATGGATCAATGTACCATGGTTATCAGGGTTTCCACTGATAAGTTCAGTACCCTAGGTTCAAGTAGTTATGACCAATACAAGGTGAACATACAATGGTCAGTCGGTTGCTTGACGGGCTCGACTAGTACGAGCGCACCTCAAGCTGAACGACATGAAGTGCATAAAACACCTCGTGTGGCCTAACCACTGTCGCCAACCAAAGCATGACTCACGTTCGTCGACGCGTCCTTCATGGCGAATAGAATCCAACCACGATTTCGAATCTGTTACCGACTGCCTGGACTAAAGTATAGCCCCAAACACTTATAATTTAATTCAATGATCATATGAGAGTAACAGAAATAAAATACAAACAATCCAAGCATGTTAACAACATGTTATAACATACCACATAAGCAATTCAACTGAACACAAGTATTTCATATATATAAGGAAATCAACTCGATTTAACAAACATGGAGGAAATCATGTACATCATCATATTAATGGGAATCCAATCTCAAAACTAATCTACAACAACATTCATTCAATACATACTAATACATGCTTTTATACAAACACTTAGTCTACACACAATTGTCTACATAGCATATGTCGACCCAAAGTGTGCATTAGGGTGAACCTCTTCGCCGAACAGATCATACACGCATAACTAATATAGGTACACGACAAATACACATGGCAATCATATTGGCAAAATACGGTCGTATACAGTATTTCCTACAAATACCTAAAATACCCTAAATCTCATATTCTTCGTATGCATTCGAAATGGAAAATAGACAGCATGTTCTACATGTCAAACAACGTCCTTGTCACTAATCTACTATTAAACGGCATTGAAAGCTTTGAAAACGGTTAAACTAAGCATCTAAAATCCTCACCTTACTCCGTAGAAGCGTATCGGATCGAATAGGAACTCTACGCTTCGTCAACGTCGATATGACGACCTAATTCACAAGATAAGTCAGCTACTTCGCTACTTGTATCGATAGAATTCCTAAAACAGGTTAAGGTTAGGGTTTTCTTACCTAGAATGAAGTCATAATCACCGGAGGAGTGATTAGAACACGGTGATTAAGTATGTGTAGAAGCAGGATCGAATGATAGGAACCTTCCCTCATAACTTCCACACAATCTCTCTTTTCTCTCTTCTCTTTTCTAGGGTTTGTGCAAATTCGTATGGGAGGGATATGAGAGGGTTTAAGGTCCTTAAATAGGTTAGAAAGTCACCTATTTAGACTTTAAACCAAGGTATACTTAGGTTATAGCCAAATCGGGTCCTTTCCGATCCAAAAGGACAATTCTTGAGGTCCCCTGACTAAATGCGGTTGGACTTAAGCTCATGGATGCTGGATCCTGATCACATTCAGTTTCAGTTCGATTGGGTTTCCAGATCGCACGTGGCAGACCAGTTTTAGTTCAGCGGTCACTGAGACTCGATCAAGGATTCCAACTACACTGACCTGAGTGGGAAATGTACCCTAATCTGAGGGTGTATTTGGGTCAAATTCCAACGGTCTGAATGCTTATAACTAACCCACAAGTGTCACGTGGCAGATTTATTTAAATCACATTTAATTTATAAAGAATTCTACTCTTTCTCACACTCCTTGCTCTGGACTCAGTAAAATAGTGTCTGGACATCAGTTGTGCTTGATTTTCGAAACGATTGTCAAGTCCAACCAAGCGGTCGTAATGGTCTAAGTTCATTACCATCGGACTCACGACGTGCGGTCAGAATCTATTACAAAGTTTCAAAAGATTCCTGAGAACAGACGGGTTTAGAGTTTGATCCTAGGTTTCAGGATGTTATAGCATTAACGATTCCACAAGTTTTGGGTCTTGCAGGACGTATTTAAAGCAATCAAGGCTAATTTCACAGCTAGTCTAGCATAGCGCTAGTTAACTTACGCTTAATTTCTAAAGGAATTAATCCTAAGTGATTTCTGATCGAGGTGGTACTCGGGTCTCTATATGGATTTTTTTGAGACGTTACAATCTACCCCCCTTAACAATAAATTTCATCCTCGAAATTTGTACATTTTCGTACTCCTCGAGAAGCTGTGGGTAGTTCTTTCTGATTTCGGCTTCTATCTCCTAAGTAGCCTCTTCTTCCGTATGATGTGTCCACAATAGTTTCACAAGGGGGATGACCTTGCTATGCAATATCTATTCCTTCCTATCTAATATACGCACTGGTCGTAGTATATATGTAATATCTTCACCCAACTGCACCTGCTCCCATCTAATGATATGGAAAGGATCAGGAACATATTTCTTCAGCATAGAAACGTGAAATATGTTGTGTACGCTTGCGAGAGGTGTAGGCAAAGCCAGACGATATGCCACTGTACCCACACGGTCAAGAATCTGGAACGGACCAATAAATTATGGTGCTAGCTTCCCTTTCTTCCCGAACAGAAGAACTCCCTTCATAGGGGAAACTCTCAAAAATACGTGATCTCCAACCGCGAACTCTAGCGGGCGCCGTCTCGTATCGGCATAACTCTTCTGTCTGCTCTGTGCTATAGGAAGTCGTCGTCTGATGATGTCAATCTTCTCCGAGGTCACCTGCACTATCTCTGGGCCAATCAATCTGCGCTCACCGACCTCTGCCCAACAATGCGGTGCTCGGCAAGGACGCTCATACAAGGCCTCATAAGGTGCCATACCGATACTGGCCTGAAAACTATTGTTGTACGCGAACTCTGCATATGGAAGACAATCATCCCAACCATTTTTGAAATCCAACACCCAAGCCCGCTGTAACGCCTTGGAAAAATCCGTACTGAGATTCAAGTACTAACTCGACCGGAAATCGCTTAGGATTAATTCCTTTAGAAAATAAGCGTAAGTTAGCTAGCGCAACGCTAGAGTAGCTGTGAAATTATCCTTGAACACTTTAAATACGTTCTACAAGACCCAAAACTTGTAGAATCAATGACGCTATAATATCCTGAAACCTAGGATCAAACTCTAAACCCGTTTGGTCTCAGGAACCCTTTGAAACTTTGTATTGGATCTAGACCACGCGTCGGAAGTTCGATACCTACAATCTTAGACCATTACGACCGCTTAGCTGTACTTGACAATCATTTTGAAAATCAAGCGAAACCGACGTTCAGAGGCTATTTCATTGAGCCTGGAGTGAAGAGAGTGAGAAATGGATAAGATTTCGAAATTTTAATCCAAATCTGGCACGTGACTTGGCACGTTATTATTAAGCGTTCTGACCGTCAGAATTCAGCCAAATTACACCCTCGGATCAGGAAAAATTTCTCTTTCATATCATGAGACTTGTAGACCTGATTTAGGTAGGATGACCACTGAACTGAAACTGGACCGCCATGTGCGATCTATGAACTCTGCCGGACTGAAAACTAGGGGTGAGCAACATCCAGTGACCATGAGCTTAAGTCCGATCGCGTTCGACCAGGGGACCTCCCGAAATGCTCTTTTGGATCGAAACAGCCCCGATTTGGTTATAACCTAAGTATACATTGTTCCTAAGTTTAAATAGGTGAGGTTTTAGCCTATATAAGGGCTTTAAACCCTCACATATCTCACCCATCCGAATTTGGTAGAAACCCTAGCTAGAGAGAGAGAGAAAGTGAGAGATTGTGGGAGACCTTGTGAGAGATCTTCCTGCCGATTGCTCCACCTTTTGGACATACCGAAGCAACGCGTTCGAATCACTTTCCCAGTGATTTCCAACGCACTCTTAGGTAAGAAAACCCTAACTACTTGCTGTTTTGGGGTTTCCTTCGATTCGTTAGCGAAGTAGCTAATACGTCTTGTATATTAGGTCGCTTGTACGCTGTTGACGAAGCGTATACGTTCAAATTGAAACGACATACGTCTAGGGCAAAAGGTGAGGATTTTAGACGCTTTGATTGACTGATTTAAAATCTTTCAATGTCGTTTAATAGTAGATTATCGACGGAAACGCTGTTTGACATGTACAACATGCTATCCATTTTCTGTTTTGTAAATGTATGGAAAATATGAGATTTAGGGCATTTTAGTCATTTGTAGGAAATACCGTTTACATCCATATTTTGCTGAAATGTTTGTCATGGCTTCTTGTCATGTTAGTATATTAGGAATGCATGCATGATTGGTTTGGCAAAGAGAATTTCCCTAATGCGCACTATGGGTCGACATATGCTCTGTAGACTAAAGTGTGTAGGCTAAGTGTTTGTATAAATGTTTGTACTAGTATGTATTGAGTAAATGGAGTTGTGAATGAGTTTTGAGATTGAATTCTCAAGTAATATGCTGATGTATATGATTTTCACCAAGTTGGCTATATGTATTGATTTCATCATATATATGTATAATGCATGTGTTGGATGATTTGTTTAAGTGGTATGTTATAACATGTTTCAACATGCTTATATTGTTGTATTTCATTTCCATTACCCTCATATGATTATTGATGTTGACTTACAAATGTTTGGGGCTATATGTTAGTCCAGGCAGTCGGTAATGGATCAAATTCGTGGTTGGCTTCTGTTTGCCACGAAGGACGTGTCGATGAACGCGAGTCGTGTTTTGAGTTAGTGGCAGTGGTTAGGCCACACGAAGTGTTTCACGCACTTCATGTCGTTCGACTTGATATGCGCTCGTACTAGTCGAGCCCGTCAAGTAACCCGACTGGCCGTTGTATGTTCACCATGTATGAGTCATAACTGCTTGAACCTAGGGTACTGAACTTACCATTGGAAACCCTGTTAACCATGGTACGTTGATCCATAAAGACTCATGAGCCGGGCATGGTGGTATGGGACACCGTGGTCGAGCTGTTGGCCTACGCGGGGGCCACAAATCTCCCCGTAGTGACCAATGAGCACCTATGACTTGTGAGCAGATTATGGTGGTATGGGACACTATATTCTTGCTGTCGGCCTACACTGATCAGGTGACGAGCCCTTTGTAGTGACCGCGAGTGTATTCTGAGTCTACGGGAGGCGAAGACCATTCCATATCAACGAGAGTACATTAGGCCTGTATTGATAAGGTGATGGGGGAGCGGTGCAATGAGTGCGAGCAACAGCCCTGACAGCCCTTGCAGCGACCTACAAATATTATATCGTATGAGATTTCTAGGAGTGATGACCCTAGACAGGATCTATGTTGGGATTGATATAAGAGAAGTACCTTAGTTTCCCAATACTACTGAATGAAAGGACTAATAACAACTCGGTAATCATTATCCATATCGCATTGCATGTGCCTGGAAGATGTGGAGCACTGAGAAATGCAAGCATGCCACAGGTGTAAGATGGTGCCGTATGAGGGAGTATGTCGGTAAGGGCATCCATCATGTCATTTCATGCATGCATTAACAACCATATCTAGGAATGTTTGATTGATTGCTTTACTATTATCGCGTGATTGATTTGATGACATGCTAATCTTTGCTCTATTATTCCACTGAGTTGATCACTCACTCCCACGTTACGGGATGGTGTTTGCAACACCCATCAAACCCTGTCTTAGATGCAGGTGATGCGGTGATTCAGGATACAGAGCCAGACTACAACGAGGACCAGGACGAGTTCTCATATATGCAGTTTTACGACGGCTTTGCGTAGGTGACCTGGATTGGCGGGACTTCTTAGTGGGACCATTTTTGACATTTATTTTTATTTTATTACATGTATATGAGACTCAGAGATGTATTCATACTTTGGAGACAGTTGGAGAGTATTTTGTTTTCATACAGTGATATATATATCTTTCAATCTTTTGCTTACATTTTATCACTGGATCTGGAGTATGAATTGCAGTTTTGGTATAATCTTACTCATGTAAATGCTTTAACTCAGACAACATTGAATCATAATCATATTTGTTGCATAAGTGATGGTCTGGAACTCGGGAGTCGAGTTTCTACACGACCCCCAATTTTCAGGGCGTTACAAGTTGGTATCAGAGCATGATTAAGATTAAAATGGACTTGGGTTATGGCCACGCGATGTACGCTATCACTCCTTTGACGTAGGTGGGTGCGAGAAAAATCTAGAAACACTCTTAGGACTTCAGTTTCGCCAAAAGGCGAAGTCTACTCAAATCGATCGTTATGATCGAGTCCATGACGTATCTTTGGTCACGTGAAGTGACCCAAGTTGCCTCTAAGTCGTTAGTTGGCGGGTTTGGGATGATTCCAGAAGAATTCCGAACCCAGAAATGGAAGTCCTTGGGTTGTGGGGCAACCACAACCCTTACACTCAATTTCAAGGCTTGAAAACCCCATTTTCTCCAATTTCTTCAGAATCCTTCCTCTTACCACCCCATTCTTTAACTTTTTCTAAGTATTTTTACACTAGGCATAAATCCTAATGTGTAAAAGATAGAAAATCATACTTAGACAAAAAATTACTATAAATAGTAAATATAGGTAAGAATTGGACTGTTGGCCATTCCAATTATGAAATCTCTTGTAAAAAATAGGTTAATTAGATGGATTAGATTCTCTTACCCTAAAATCATATGCTACATGATGCATAAACTTATTCTGGTTTACAAACTGGCTCCGGAACGCCCCAAATGGAGTTTTGAGCTTATTTAGGCCAAAATACAATGAACTAGGGTGGGTCCCACACATATATGGGGTCCCTAGGGCAGGGGGAACCCAGCCCACATGGCCGGACCGGCCGAATTGGAAGTTGGCCGGCAATGGCATCGCCGGTTCAGCAATGCATCACCGACCGATGGGCCCCACTTGTGCTGAAATTTGGGCCAACGCCCTTTTTGGGTTAGGGCACCTCCCCCATAGGTGGTTCGCACCTTAAAACCCCCTAAAAGTACCACCTCCTTCACAACAGCCCCCTCCAAGCCCTCTATTTTCGTGTTCTTGCTGCTCTCCCCTCAAAACTCGGTGTCAAACCTCTCCCAATCCTATTTTCTACTAAAACCAACGCCTACCCACCCATTTGTATCTGTTTATAGCCCTCTCTCTCTCAGTTCTCGTCCGTGGATGCTCCCACAACCTCCAATCAAGGCTGAAATCATGTGGAGCTCCATTTCCATTTAGTTTTCTCTTTTCCCTTTGAGAATCCAGCCTTTGGAAGCTTGATTCATACCTCTACAGTGCCTAGATTTGCTTCAATCCATTTGGGCAGCCGTTTCTCTCCATTTCAGTCTTTTTTCATGGCTCTTGTGGAGGCTATTTTGACCTTTTTGTCCCTTTCCACCATCCTCTCTCTCATGGAAAAGAGGAAGATCACCGCCGATGAAGCTGGGCCTAGTCGCCTTTCAAGATCAAGAAAGCCGAGGGGTGGCGCCGCTAGCTCAAGCACCGCCGCAAGTCTAAGTACAGTTCGTGAGTTTCACACAAAGCGGGATTTGGATCCCCATGCTCACGTAGGGCGAGTATTGTTAGCAGAGTTGCCTCATGGCGCTTATACAGATCGTAAGGTCCTGTTTGAAGCGCATGTGGAGGAGCGGCTCTTCGGTGAATTTCTGTTGTTTGAGCGAATTGAAGCTGCCAATTGGGGTTCGCTCTTTGAAGCCCTCTCTCGTGCGAACATGAGCACCGTTCGTGGCTTCTATGCTCGTATCCAGGATCCTACATTGGAGCCATTATAGTTCAGGATTCCCTTTGATAGAGACTGGATGGCTACGATCGATGTTCGGTTGATAGCTCGCATTCTGAAGGTGCCTCTTGGTGAAGTTCATCCAAGTGCTAAGAATCTGAAGAGTGTTCGTGGGCGAAATCGCCGCACCAGGTTCTTATGTGGTGGTTTGGTTCCATGGCAGCCTAACAGGAGCCTCCTAGCTTCCTATATGTCAGATGATTTTCGCCTGCTACACCACATTTACACGTTCAATTTGTATCCTAGGTCGACCAACCGTAGTGAATGTACGCGTCTCATGGTCGATCTCTTGTATCAAGTTTGCCAGGGAGAGAATGTGTGTATGGCCACCTTTGTGTTGCGATAGATCGTCCTCGTAGAGAAGTCGAGGAGACCGTCTGAGTCACTTCCTTTTGGCTGGCTCATATGCAAGATTGCACTTGAGTTTGCTTACAGACGTGGGCCGGAGTTGCCTATACCGATCCACTTCATTGACGAGTCTACCATGGATAAGATGAAGATCGAGCCTCGGCAGCGTGAGGCTCAGCTTGATGAGGATAGCGAGGGTGATTATGATGGTGAAGAAGATGCAAGTGAAGAAGAAGTTGGTGCAGAAATAGAGGAAGAAGCCCAGGGAGAAGAAGAAGAGGAGACTCAGGATACTGATGAGAGCCCTCCTCCAGCGACTCAGGCTACTAGAGATGGTCACAGTGCCCGACTTGAGGAGAGTCAGGTTACCTTGCGACGGGAAGTCCAGAAACTTCGGGCCGAGGTTGAGGATACCAAGGCCGTCATGAAGAGAAAATTTGGCAAGGTGACTCGCACCTTGAAGGCGATCCTGTGTTGCTTGCAGGATAAGGGTGCTCCTCCTCCATCCCCAGACTCAGACTAGTGATTTAGATCCAGATGTTATTGGTTGTAGTTAGTTATTTCCTGCTTTCTGTGTGTAAGCTTAATAAGGCTAGTAGTTTGCTTATGTTGTTGTAGTAGCTTTAACTGGCTTAGTTTCCCATGTATTTCTTGTCATGTTGCATGTAAAGATATATATCTTGTATTGTGACAGTTTTGGTTAAATGAAATGCATGGAATGTCTTTGGCTCTTTATGTGAATGACTGTGTGGTAGTGTGTTTGTGCTATTGTTGAAACTAACAAGGTTGCACCCTATTTTGAATATAAGGAATGCCGCCTAAGGCTACGCGGAGCACGACACCACTTACATTGGGAGAGCCTATGGATCGGGCTCCTCTCCAGACTGATGAGCGTACGGACCCTGCTGTGGGCCTGATTCCTGAGACTGCACATGAGTCTCAGCCTTCTACTGGTCCTACAGCTGGACCACCGCCTTTCACACCGACTGTCAAAGAGCAGTACCTTGCGTCTTCCTCGACGCAGTATGTGCCACAACCTGCTCCACCTCCTGATAGGTTCGAGCAGTTGATGGCCATGATGCATCAGCAGCACCAGCAGCTCTTGACTACGATAGCAGGGGCTCTAGCCCAGGGTGGGAGTGCGACTCCACCTGCACCCCCTGTGCATCCAGCTGAGGATGCCGGTACTTCGACTCAGGATGAGGGCATGACTCATCCTGCACCGCCTGCTTACCCTACGGGGAATGCCGCTGATACACGGGGCCTACTCGAGCGATTTCAGTGCTTGCGGCCTCCTACTTTTACGGGTTTTCACAGACTCAAGGAGGCCGAGTACTGGCTCGACCGTGTGTCGAAGATACTATGGATGCTGCACTGCTCAGAGTCCGAGAAGGTAGAGTTGGCTACGTTCATGTTCGAGCGAGAGGCCAGCTTGTGGTGGGATAGCGTCTTACGGACTGTTGCTGCTGATTATATCTGGACTTGGGCAGCGTTCGAGTTCCATTTCCACGAGAAATACTATCCCTAGACTTACAGGCACGAGCGGGAGATTGAGTTTCTACCCCTCAGGCAGGGAGGCATGTCTGTGACAGAGTATGAGCATCGGTTTACCGAGTTGGGCAGATACGTCCCGACTATACTTGCTCACTAGCAGATGCGCATACGGCACTTTTCTGAGGGCTTGCGACCAGATATTCGGTCGAAGGTGTGTTGCGTCAGCATTCCCTCTTACACTGAGCTGATTCACATGTCTATGCAGGTAGAGCAGGATGTGTATCGACTTACGCGATCTCGTGGCCCTATTGTTCCTAGGCCATGACCGGACATGCAGGATAGGCCCTTTGTGGGCAAGAGGCCTCGCATCGACCCTCCTCCTAGGGCTACGGCGCCAGTGCTTTCGAAGAGGCACCCTGATATATCATGTACTTATTGTGGGTGATCGGGTCACGCAGTACAGAGTTGTTTTGCTCGGATGCGGGATAGCGGGTTTTCACCACTGCATAAGATCGACCGTCCACGCCCACAGGCTTTATCAGCTCCAACTTTATGGTTGGCTCCTGCACATCCTTTCTTCAGACCTCCCGCATCTCAGTTCCGGCCCCCTCAATAGCCCATAGTACCGTGACCGAACCAGCCACAGTAGGCTCGGGTACACGCCTTGATAGCAGAGGTAGCTGAGACAGAGACTACTCAGCCCTTGGCCTTTGAGGTCACCGCCCATATTGGAGGTACTCCCATACTTGTGATGGTGGATACTGGATCCACGATGTCATTGATATCGCATTCCATAGTCAGACTTCTTGGGCTACCAACTATTCGGATGGATGGAGTGCGAGTCCTTTCAGCTTACGGGGATTTTTCTGATGCCACCCTGATGTGTGAGGGTTGCTTGATGGATCTAGGAGGCAGGACCCTGTCTATTGATCTTGTCGTCGACCCTTCTCTCGTTTATCTCGACGTCATTCTTGGCATGGATTGACTGACTGTAGCGAGGGCCGAGATTGACTGCTAGACCCGTGTAGTGACGGTATATGAGCCAGAGGGCATGCCTTTTACATTTTCAGTGCGGGTAAATCTCCCCTTCCGCATACTTAGCTACGCTTCTTTACTACGGGACGCTGATGCCCCGACACTTGAGCATACGCCAGTCGTCCAGGATTTTGGGGATTTGTTCAGAAAGATCCCTGGTTTGCCGCCTCAGCGAGAGATTGATTTTACTATTGTGCCTGGTTCCACGCCCGTCTCACTGCCGACGTATCGCATGGCACCGTGTGAGATGGAGGAGTTGAGGAAACAGATTGATGATCTATTGGAGGTTGGCTTCATTCGACCGAGTGTGTCTCCTTGGGGAGCACCAGTTCTGTTCGTGAAGAAGAAGGATGGTTCTATGCTATTGTGTATTGATTATCGCAGGCTGAACCAGATTACGGTGAAGAACAAGTACCCTTTACCCAGGATCGATGACTTGTTTGATCAGTTGAGAGGGGAGCAGTACTTCTCGAAGATTGATCATCAGTTGCGCGTCAGGGATGAGGACGTGCAGAAGACCGCATTCAGGACCAGCTTTGGCCACTACGAGTTTCTTGTGATGTCGTTCGGTCTCACGAACGCACCAGTCGTGTTCATGGAGCTGATGAACAGGGTATTTCGGCCATTCCTCTATCGATTCGTCATTGTGTTCATAGACGACATTTTGGTATACTCCAGGAGTCGAGAGGAGCATGAGGAGCACTTGCGCTTGGTCCCGGATACACTCAGACAGCATCAGTTGTTCGCACAGTACAAGAAGTGCGACTTCTGGAAGCAGGAAGTGAAGTTCCTGGGACACGTGGTGTCCAAGGATGGGATGGCAGTTGACCTGTCTAAGGTAGCTGCAGTTCAGAACTAGGAGCAACCTGGTTCTGTCACTGAGGTGAGGAGTTTCTTGGGTCTGGTTGGCTATTATAGACGTTTCATTCGATATTTCTCGAAGATCGCCAGACCTCTATCTCAGTTGACACGGAAGGATGTGAAGTTCGCCTGGAATGACAAGGTGGAGTCAGCTTTTTAGGAGCTGAAGGACAGGCTTACAACCGCCCCTGTGCTAGTATTACTAGAGCAAGGGGTTAGATACACGATATATACTGACGCATCTAGCGTTGGTCTGGGTTGTGTCCTTATGCAGAAGGACAGGGTAATTTCATATGCCTTGAGACAATTAAGGAAGCACGAGGAGAATTACGCTACACACGACCTTGAGTTGGCAGCCGTCATATTCGCATTGAAGCTCTGGAGACATTACCTCTATGGAGAGGAGTTCGAGCTCTTTTACGACCACAAGAGCCTCAAGTACATATTCACGTGCGAGACTTGAATATGAGGCAGAGGCGATGGATGGAGAATTTAAAGGACTTCAAGTTCGAAGTCTCCTACCATCCTGGGAAGGCAAACCTTGTGGCTGACGCGTTCAGCCGTAAGAAGGTGAAAGAGTTTGCGGCTCCGCTGATGGTTGTTGAGTGGGACATGGTTTAGTTTTTGCGAGACTTTGAGTAGAAACTCACTGTGGAGGAGCCGTATGAGTTTATCGAACATATACAGGTGCGATCTTTTATCGATGACAGAGTCATCGCGGCGCAGCAAGATGATGCGCGTCTGACTGAGCTTCGAGAGCAGGCCAGTGATGATGCAGACGCCGAGTGGCGTGTTGTCATGGATGGGGGCTTACGTTACCGTGGCCGCCTATGCGTTCCAGATGTCCATGACTTGAGATGAGAGATTCTCGAGGCTGCGCACTGTACCAGACTTGCGATGCATCCGGGCAGCACAAAGATGTATCGTGATGTGAGGAGGACGTATTGGTGGGAGGGTATGAAGACCCACATCGCAGAGTTCGTGTCCCGTTGTCTCACTTGCCAGCAGGTGAAAGCAAAGCATCATTGACCACCTAGACTCCTTCAGCCTATGCCTATAGCTGAGTGGAAGTGGGACTTCATTTCCATGGATTTTATCTCAGGGCTGCCGAAGACGAGGAAGGGACATAATTCTATTTGGGTGATCGTCGACCGTCTGACGAAGTCGGCGCACTTCCTACCATCAGAGTTATGAACTCTGCAGACGAGCTAGCTAGACTGTATATCAAAGAGATCGTGCGTCTGCATGGAGTTCCGTTGGAGATCATGTCGGACAGAGACACGCTTTTCACTTCTATTTTCTGGACTCGCATTCAGGAGGCTATGGGTGTGAAGTTGAAGTTCAGTACTGCCTTCCACCCACAGACAGACGGACAGACAGAGCGGGTGAACCAGATTCTAGAGGATATGTTGCGGGCTTGCGCATTGGACTTCAAGGACAGTTGGGATGATTTTCTTGCATATGCGGAGTTCACGTACAATAACAGTTTCCAGGCGAGTATCAGTATGACACCTTATGAGGCATTGTATGGGCGACCTTGTTGAGTACCGCATTGCTAGGCAGAGGTTGGTGAGCGTAGATTGATTGGCCTAGAGCTAGTGCAGGCGACGTTGGAGAAAATTAATATTATTAGACGCCAGCTTCTCGCAGCGCAGAGTAGACAGAAGAGTTGTGCCGATACAAGACGGCGCCCGCTAGAGTTCACGGTTGGGGATCATGTATTTTTATGAGTTTTCCCTATGAAGGAAGTCCTTCGGTTCGGGAAGAAGGGGAAGCTAGCACCGCGATTCATTGGACCATTTCAGATTCTCGATCGTGTGGGTGCAGTGGCTTATCATCTGGCTTTGCCCATGCCTCTCACGAGCGTTCACAACGTATTTCATGTTTCTATGCTGAAGAAATACATTTCTGATCCTTCCCATATCATCAGATGAGAGTGGGTGCAGTTAGGAGAGGATGTTACATATATACTGCGACCGACGCGTATACTAGATAGGAAGGAGTAGGTATTGCGAAGCAAGGTGATCCCCCCTGTGAAGGTGTTGTGGACGCATCACTCCGAGGAAGAGGCTACCTGGGAGACAGAAGCCGAGATCAGAAAGAACTACCCACAGCTTCTCCAAGAGTACGAAAAGGTAAAAATTTTGAGGAAGAAATTTTTTGTTAAGGGGGGTAGATCGTAATGCCTTGGAAAAATCCGTACTGAGATTCGGGTACTAACTGGACCGGAAATCGCTTAGGATCAATTCCTTTAGAAAATAAGCGTAAGTTAGCTAGCGCAACGCTAGAGTAGCTGTGAAATTATCCTTGAACACTTTAAATACATTCTACAAGATCCAAAACTTGTAGAATCAATGACGCTATAATACCCTGAAACCTAGGATCAAACTCTAAACCCGTTTTCTCTCAGGAACCCTTTGAAACTTTGTATTGGATCTACACCGCGCGTCGAAAGTCCAATACTTACAATCTTAGACCATTACGACCGCTTAGCTGGACTTGACAATCATTTCAAAAATCAAGCCAAACCGACGTTTAGAGGCTATTTCATTGAGCGTGGAGTGAAGAGAGTGAGAAATGGGTAAGATTTGAAAATTTTAATCCAAATCTGGCACGTGACTTGATGCGTTATTATTAAGCGTTCTGACTGTCAGAATTCAGCCAAATTACACCCTCGAATCAGGAAAAATTTCTCTTTCATATCATGAGACTTGTAGACCTGATTTAGGTACGATGACCGCTGAACTGAAACTGGACCGCCACATGAGATCTATGAACTCTGCCGGACTGAAAACTGGGGGTGAGCAACATCCAGTGACCATGAGCTTAAGTCCGATCGCGTTCAACCAGGGGACCTCCCGAAATACTCTTTTGGATCGAAACAGCCCCGATTTGGTTATAACCTAAGTATACATTGTTCCTAAGTCTAAATAGGTGAGGTTTTAGCCTATATAAGGGCTTTAAACCCTCACATATCTCACCCATCCGAATTTGGTAGAAACCCTAGCTAGAGAGAGAGAGAAAGTGAGAGATTGTGGGAGACCTTATGAGAGATCTTCCTGTCGATTGCTCCACCTTTTGCACATGCCGAAGCAATGCGTTCGAATCACTTTCCCGGTGATTTCCAACGTACTCTTAGGTAAGAAAACCCTAACTACTTGCTGTTTTGGATTTCCTTCGATTCGTTAGCGAAGTAGCTAATACGTCTTGTATATTAGGTCGCCTGTATGCTGTTGACGAAGTGTATATGTTCAAATCGAAATGACACACGTCTAGGGCAAAAGGTGAGGATTTTAGACACTTTGATTGACTGATTTCAAAGCTTTCAATGTCGTTTAATAGTAAATTATCGACGGCAACACCGTTTGACATGTACAACATGCTACCCGTTTTCTATTTTGTAAATGTATGGAAAATACGAGATTTAGGGCATTTTAGTCATTTGTAGGAAATACTGTTTACATCCATATTTTGCTGAAATGTTAGCCATGGCTTCTTGTCGTGTTAGTATATTAGGAATGCGTGCATGATTGGTTTGGCGAAGAGATTTACCCTAATGCGCAATGATTTGTTTAAGTGGTATGTTATAACATGTTTCAACATGCTTATATTGTTGTATTTCATTTCCATTACCCTCATATGATTACTGATGTTGACTTACAAATGTTTGGGGCTATACGTTAGTCCAGGCAGTCGGTAATGGATCAAATTCGTGGTTGGCTTCTGTTTGCCACGAAGGACGCGTCGATGAACGCGAATCGTGTTTTGAGTTAGCGGCAGTGGTTAGGCCACACGAAGTGTTTCACGCACTTCATGTCGTTCGACTTGAAATGCGCTCGTACTAGTCGAGCCCGTTAAGTAACCCGACTGGCTGTTATATGTTCACCATGTATGAGTCATAATTGCTTGAACCTAGGGTACTGAACTTACCATTGGAAACCCTGTTAACCATGGTACCTTGATCCATAAAGACTCATGAACCGGGCATGGTGGTATGAGACACCGTGGTCAAGCTGTCGGCATACGCTGGGGCCACAAACCTCCCCATAGTGACCAGTGAGCACCTATGACTTGTGAGCAGATTATGGTGGTATGAGACACTATATTTTTCCTGTCGGCCTACACTGATCAGGTGACGAGCCCTTTGTAGTGACCGTGAGCGTATTCTGAGTCTACGGGAGGCGACGACCCTTCCGTAGCGACGAGAGTACATTAGGCCTGTATTGATAAGATGATGGGGGATCGGTGCAACGAGTGCGAGCAACAGCCCTGGCAGCCCTTGCAGTGACCTACAAATATAATATCGTATGAGATTTCTTGGAGTGACGACCCTAGACAGGATCTGTGTTGGGATTGATATAAGAGAAGTACCTTAGTTTCCCAATACTGCTGAATGAAAGGACTAATAACAACTCTGTAATCATTATCCATATCGCATTGCATGTGCCTGAAAGATGTGGAGCACTGAGGAATGCAAGCATGCTGCGGGCGTAAGATGGTGTCGTATGAGGGAGTATGTCGGTGAGGGCAACCATCATGTCATTTCATGCATGCATTAACAACCGTATCTAGGAATGTTTGATTGATTTCTTTACTATTATCGCGTGATTGATTTGATAACATGCTAATCTTTGCTCTATTATTCCATTGAGTCTGGAACTGTGCTCAGCCTCTAGAATCTCTCGTCTCAAGTCAGGGACATCTGGGACGCATAGGCGGCCATGATAACGTAAGCCCCCATCCGTTCCAACTCGCCACTTGGCGTCTGCATCATCACTAGCCTGCTCTCAAAGCTCAGTCAGACGTGCATCATCCCTCTGCGCCTCGATGACCCGGTCATCGATCTGAGATCGCACCTGCACATGTGCGATAAACTCATACGGCTCCTCCATAGTGAGTTTCTACTCAAAGTCTTCCAAAAACTCAACCATGTCCCACTCAGCAACCATCAGCGGAGCCACAAACTCTATCGCCTTCTTGCAGCTCAACGCGTCAGCCACAAGGTTCGCCTTGCCAGGATGGTAGGAAACTTCGAACTTGAAGTCCTTCAAAGTCTCCATTCATCGCCGGTGCCTCATATTCACGTCCCGCTGCGTGGATATGTACTTAAGGCTCTTGTGGTCACAAAAGAGCTCGAATTCCTCTCCGTAGAGGTAATGTCTCCAGAGCCTCAATGCGAAAATGACGGCTGCCAACTCAAGGTCGTATGTAGGGTAATTCTCCTCGTGCTTCCTTAATTGTCTCGAGGCATATGAAATCACCCTGTCCTTCTGCATAAGTACATAACCCAGACCAACGCTAGATGCGTCGGTGTATATCATGTACTTAACCCCTTGCTCTGGCAATACTAGCACAGGAGTGGACGTCAGCCTATCCTTCAGCTCCTGAAAAGCTGCGTCTACCTTTTCATTCTAGGTGAACTTCAAATCCTTCCGTGTCAACTGAGATAGAGGTCTAGCGATCTTTGAGAAATCTTGGAAAAAACGCCGATAGTAGCCTATCAATCCCAGAAAAACTCCTCACCTCGATAACTGAACCAGGCTGCTTCCAGTCCTGCACCGCGGCTACCTTAGCAAGGTCCACCGCCATCCCATCCTTGGACACCACATGTCCCAGGAACTTAACTTCCTCCTTCCAGAAGTCGCACTTCTTATACTGTGTGAACAACTGGTGCTGTCTCAGAGTATCAAGGACTGATCGTAAGTGCTCCTCATGCTCCTCCCGACTCCTGTGGTATACCGAAATGTCGTCTATAAACACGATGACGAATCGATATAGGAATGACCGAAACACCCTGTTCATCAGGTCCATGAACACGGCTGGTGCGTTCATAAGACCGAACGACATCATGAGGAACTTATAATGGCCAAAGTTGTCTTGAAAGCCGTCTTCTCCACGTCCTCATCCCTGACGCGCAACTGGTGATACCCCGACTATAGATTAATCTTCGAGAAGTACTGCGCTCCTCTCAGTTGATCAAACAGGTCATCAATCCTAGGAAAATGGTACTTATTCTTCACCGTAATCTGGTTCATCCTGCGATAATCAATACATAATCGCAATGAACCATCTTTCTTCTTCACAAACAGCACGGGCGCTCCCCAAGGAGACACACTCGGCCGTATGAAGCTAACCTCCAACAGATCATCGATCTGTTTCCTCAACTCCTCCATCTCACAAGGGGGCCATGCGATACGTCGGCAGTGAGATGGGCGTTGAACCAGGTACCAGATCGATAGTAAAATCAATCTCACGCTGAGGTGAAAACCCAGGAAACTTCCTGAACAGATCCTCATAATCACGGACTACTGGCGTACTCTCAAGTGTCGGGGCATTAACATCCCTCAATAAGGAAGCGTAGCAAAGTACTCGAAAGGGGAGATTAACCTGCACTGGAAATGTAAAGGAGGTGCCCTCCAGCTCGTAGACTGTCACTATATGGGTCTCGCAATCAATCTCGGCCCTCCCTGCAGTCAGCCAATCCATGCCAAGAATGACATCGAAATGATAGAGAGAGGGGTCAACGACAAGGTCAATAGCCATCGTCCTGTTCCCTAGATCCAGTAAACAACCCTCGCATATCATAGTGGCATCAGAAAAGGTCCCATGTGCTGTAAGAACTCACACCCCATCCATTCGAGTAGTTGGTAGCCCAAGGCGCTTGACTACTGAATACGATATCAATGAGATAGTGGATACTGTATCCACCAACAGGAATATAGGAGTACCTCCAATGTGGGCAGTGACCTCAAAGGCCAAGGGTGGAGAAGTCACTGTCCCGGATGCCTCTGTAGTCAATGCATGTACCCGAGCCTTCTATGGCCTGTTCGGCCATGGTACCATGGGCCGTTGAGGCGGCCGGAACTGAGGTAAGGGAGGTCTAAAAGAAGGATGCGTGAGAGCTAACCGTAACGGTGGAGCGAATAATGCCTATGAGTGAGGACGATCGATCTTCTGCGGTGGTGAAAACCCGCTATCTCTCATCCGAGCAAAGAATCTCTCTGCAATGTGACTAGGTCTCCCGCAGTAAGTACAGGTCACACTGGGCACCTCATTGGAAGTACTGGCACTGTGGTCCTAGGGGGAGCGTCGATGCAAGGCCTCTTGTCGAGGAATGGCCTGCCCTGAGTATCTGGTCGTGGCCTAGCAACCATAGGGCCACGAGGACATGTTAATCGATCTACATCCTGCTCTGCCCGCATGGACATATGTATCAGCTCGGCATAAGAGGGTATGCTGACACAGCACATCTTCGACCAAATGTCAGGTCGCAATCCCTCAGAAAATCATCGTATGCGCATCTGCTCGTCGTCAAGTATCGTAGGGACGTATCTGCCCAACTCTGTAAATTGATGCTCATACTCTGTAACTGATATGCCTCCCTGCCTGAGATGCAAAAACTCATTCTCCCTCTCGTGTCGGTAGGTCTGTGGATAGTATTTCTCATGAAAACGGAACTCAAATGCTGCCCAAGTCCAGATGTAGCCAATTGGAACCGTCGGCCACACACTATCCCACCATAAACTGGCCTCTCTCTCGAACATGAAAGTGGCTAACTCAACCTGCTCAGACTCCGAGCAGTGTAGCATCCTCAACATCTTCGAGATGTCGTCGAGCCAGTACTCGGCCTCCTCGAGTCTGTGAGAACCTGCAAAAGTAGGAGGCTGCAAGCGCTGAATCGCTCAAGTAGGCCTCTTGTATCAGTAGCATTCCCCATAGGGTAGGCAGATGGTGCAGGATGAGCCATACCCTCATCCTGAGTCGAAGTCCCAGCATCCTCAGCTGGATGCACAGATGGCGCAGGTGGAGTCGCACTCCCACCCTGGGCTAAGGCCCTTGCAATAGTAGCCAAAAGCTGCTGATGCTGCTGGTGCATCATGGTCATCAACTGCTCAAACCTATCAGGAGGTGGAGTAGGCTGAGGCGCATACTGCGTCGAAGAAGACGCATGGTACTACTCTTGAACTGGCAGTGTGAAAGGTGGTGGTCCAACTGCAGGACCTGCAGAAGGCTGAGACTCAGGTGTAGTCTCACGAATCAGGCTGACAACAGGGTCCATATGATCATCACTCTGGGGAGGGACCCGATCCATCGGTTCACCCAACGTAAGACGTGTCGTGCTTCGAGTAACCTTAGGTGGCATTCCCTATATTCAAAATAGGGTGCAACCCAGTCACTTTCAACAATAACATAAACACACCACATAATCATTCACACAACAAGTCGAAGAAACTCCATGCATTTCATTTAATCAAAATTTGTCACAATACAAGAGATATATCCTTACATGCATCATGACAAGAAACACATGGGAAACTAAGTTAGCCAAGGCTACAACTGGAACATAAACCAACTACTAAGCCTTCTCAGGCTCACACATAGAAACACAAAACAACCTACATACGACCAACAAACATCTACAACCTAATCACTCATTCGAGTCTGGCGATAGAGGAGGGGCACCCTTATCCTGTAGACAACACAGGATAAATTTCAAGGTGCTAGTCACCTTCTTAAACTTGTGCTTCACAAAGCCCCACAGGTTTATAATGTCCTGTCGTAAGAGAACCTGGTCCTGTCGTATGGCAGCATGATCCTCCTCCAGGGGAGCTATACGAGCATCCCAAGAAGCCTGTCCAGAACCCTGTCCTGGAACCGCAGGAGGAGAGCTCTCATCTATGCTCTGGGCCTCTGGTTCTTCCTCTTCTTGGATCTCAGACCCAGCTTCTTCCTCACTCTCTTCTTCTTCGCTCTCAGTCTCATCTTCACTCTCCTCAAGTCAAGCTTGGCATTGTCGTGGCCCGATCTCCATCTGATTGAGAGTAGCTTCATTGATCTGATGAATCGGCACCGGCATCTCCCCACCAAGGCCATAACCAAACTCACGTGCAATCCTGCATATGAGTCGGCCGTATGGGAGTGACTCAGTCCTCCTCCTTAAGAGAACAACCAGAACTATCTGTCGCAACACGAACGAAGGCACACACAGATTTTCCCTCTGCCCCACCTGATACAGGAAGTCCACCATGAGCCGGGTACACGTACGACGATTGCTCCACCTAGGGTAAACGTTGAATGTGAAAATGTGGTGGAGCAAGCGGAAGTCGTCTGTCATATGGGACGTAAGAAGACTCTAGTTCGGCTACCACTCAACCAGTCGGCTACAAAGGGAACGTGTGCGGTGGTCCCTTTCACGCATACTATTCAGATTCTTAGCGCTCGCATGTACCTCACCAAGGGGAACATTCAGAAGCCGAGATATTAATCTGACGTCAACTGTGGCCCACAAATCCACTCCACATAAGACCCGAAAATGTAAGGGTTCTAGCGTAGCCTCGTGAATGTTGGCATAGAAAGCTCGAACCGTGCTTGCATTGGCGCGTTGTCTGGCATCAAATAGCAGACCCCACTGGGCCTGTTCCAGGGGCTCGAGCAACTAATATTCTCCAAACAGTCGCCCATCCACCTGAGCTTCAAAAAGGACCCGACTGCCCTCATAAACTCCATGGGGTTGTTCCGCCAACCAAGCCCTTCCAGCAGGAGATCAGGGATCAAGATCCCGCTTCGTCTGAAACTCACGAGTCGCTGCAAGGGCTGTCAGGGCTGTTGCTCGCACTCGTTGCACCGCTCCCCCATCACCTTATCAATACAGGCGTAGTTGTACTCTTATTGCTACGGAAGGGTCGTCGCCTCACGTAGACTCAGAATATGCTCGAGGTCACTACAAAGGGCTCGTCACCAATCAGAGTAGGCTGACAGCTCGAATGTAGTGTCCCATACCACTAAAATCAGCTCACGAGTCTAAGGTGCTCACTGGTCACTACAGAGAGGTTTGTGGCCCCAGCGTAGGCCGACAGCTCGACCACGGTGTCCCATACCACTATGCCCAGCTCATGAGTCTTAATGGATCAATGTACCATGGTTATCAGGGTTTCCACTGATAAGTTCAGTACCCTAGGTTCAAGTAGTTATGACCAATACAAGGTGAACATACAATGGTCAGTCGGTTGCTTGACGGGCTCGACTAGTACGAGCGCACCTCAAGCTGAACGACATGAAGTGCATAAAACACCTCATGTGGCCTAACCACTGCTGCCAACCAAAGCACGACTCGCATTCGTGGACGTATCCTTCGTGGCGAATAGAATCCAACCACGATTTTGAATCTGTTACCGACTGTCTGGACTAGAGTATAGCTCCAAACACTTGTAATTTAATTTAATGATCATATGAGAGTAACAGAAATGAAATACAAACAATCCAAGCATGCTAACAACATGTTATAACATACCACATAAGCAATTCAACCAAACACAAGTATTTCATATATATAAGGAAATCAACTCAATATAACAAACATGGAGCAAATCATGTACATCATCATATTAATGGGAATCCAATCTCAAAACTAATCTACAACAACATTCATTCAATACATACTAATACATACTTTTATACAAACACTTAGTCTACACACAATTATCTACATAGCATATGTCGACCCAAAGTGTGCATTAGGGCGAATCTCTTCGCCGAACAGATCATACACGCATAACGAGTACAGGTACACGAAAAATACATATGGCAATCATATTGGTAAAATACGGACATATACAGTATTTCCTACAAATACCTAAAATACCCTAAATCTCATAATGGTCTAAGTTCATTTCGAAACGATTGTCAAGTCCAACCAAGCGGTCGTAATGGTCTAAGTTCATTTCCATTGGACTCACGACGTGCGGTCAAAATCCATTACAAAGTTTCAAAGGGTTCCTGAGAACAGACAGGTTTAGAGTTTGATTCTAGGTTTCAGGATGTTGTAGCGTTAACGATTCCACAAGTTTTGGATCTTGTAGGATGTATTTAAAGCGATCAAGGCTAATTTCACAGCTAGTCTAACATAGCGCTAGTTAACTTACGCTTAATTTCTAAAGGAATTAATCCTAAGAGATTTCTGATCTAGGTGGTACTCAGGTCTCTGTACAGATTTTTCTGAGACATTACAATATGGATCACATCTTTCCATCCATGGTCAGGCATGGAGAGATGTAGATTCCTGTTTCTTCCTCTATAGGAAACCTGTTCATATTTAGACACAAGCACCTAGTTAAGATTCCAATCAACATCCATATCTATACTTTGGTCGAGCTCATAGAATGGAGAAGAATGGAAATTACAGTTAAGCACACTAGAAAAAGAAAAAAATCAATTAGATTAAAATAAATTCAACATAGATAAGAGTTATTCAAATTAGGGGCTTCATCTCAGCCCTAGCTGAGAAAATTAACAATCCATGAAATTAATTAGGAAAGAAGAAAAAATAAATATGAAAAATATGAACATCTCCCTTCTTCCTTCTCTCTTTCTTCTTTTTCTCTCTCTTCTCTTCTCTTTTCTTCCAAACTCTCCCCCAAGCTCTGGATGATTGCTCCCCACGTCCAAAACCCTCTTTTATAGCTGCTAGAGGCGGTGAAAGGCTGGAGTCAGTCGTGTAGCTGTCGTAGCAGAATTCGCACACTTCTTTTCACATCAAAATTTGAGGCTTCATAAGTCCCTTGTTATTCGCACTTTATCAATAAAATCAACGTCTCCTGGGACGTTTTTGACTGGTCTATACGATGGACGGATCAGATTTTTCATATGATCAAAGACAGTGGGTCACTACCGCCTGAAACTCTAGATTTCACGGACGTGCGTAAGCCTACGTACATCCTTCGCTGACGTGATCGGTGGGCCCCATAAAAGCATTTTCAGAGAAATTCACCCGGTCCATTAGATCCAAAGAAAAATTTTAATTAAAGATGGACAGTTTTTAACGTCCATTGGCACAACCCAGAGAAGAAATTACAAAAAGATCAGATTTGAACGTTGCAGGGTAGTCCTTTTGTGAACTCTATATCTCACACATGTGCTCGCATGGAAATAAAAAATCAGTATGGGTTTGAAGATCTTGAGCCCCCCTACAAGATGAACGGGTTGGATCAGCAGTACAAGTGATGAGTGGGGCCCATAATCGTCCGAAAAATGGACTAGCATCGGTCGTTACATAGACTGAGAACGGCAGTTGCGGTTTATTGAAATTCTCAGTCAAGAGACGGTTTGACCGTCTCTGTGTAGCCATGCGCGGCTAGTGCACTCGCACTATATGCACACCTAAATTCATGTGGTGTCCTCTGTAATGTTCTGGAGAAATTTGCACTACCCATCTATTTTGTCTCCCTGATTAAGGGGTTAATACTAAAGTTGAAGCATATCCTGTTATCAGGTAGGCCCCACTTAATGAATTAAAGGACTGATTTGGCTGTTGGGCCACTTCTCGAGATATTCAGAGGCTAAAATTTAATATGTACAGTTAATTTATGGCCCTTATCTCATGTATGAAGTTTCTAGCTAATTAGATAAAGAGAACCCTGTGATCTTGCATTTTGGACCAATTTTGGGCCTCTTTAACGTGAACGACTTGATTTCCTCGAATCCCTAGCATGTAAATCCATCAATATTGGTCTTCTGGAGTCCATCCCTTGCTCTGGTGACTTCGGAGCATTAAATCCATGCTTTTAATACTCTTTTTCAATCAACTCTCTTTATTTCATCCTGCAACAAAACACAATTAAACTATGACATTAAGCATTATCATGTTGATAAAATCTAGTAATAGTCGGGGTCTAATATGCAATATTTAACCCTCATCAATCACCTCAATGAGATCAAACACCAATTATTGATGTCCTCAGAATACAATCGATATCATTGAATTGAGGACTACTTATGTTCAGCGACCAACTTGATCTCTGGATAAAATTATTGATGAATTGATGGAACAGTTGATATCATCGACATTAAAATTTTGAGATCATCGAGACGGCTCAATATAATCGAATCCTGGTCTGTTTGTGTCCAGCTAATTTCTAAGGCAAATCATACATTTATTGACGACTCGAAGGAAGCCTCAATATCCTCGAAATTCAAAATTTGATGCTATCACTAGACCTTCGATGTTATCAATTTCAGACCAAACTGAACTGCAATCTTTTTAGGAAAATTCTCTTTAAATGATTTGAGCAATTGAGATAATTTTGATATTTAAATATCGATCATATCATCCTTAGGTTGTTTTCATCAAATTCAGACAATGAAGTATCCAGCGAGCTTATAGGAAAATCTTCTATAAAAGATCGATGAATCGAACTAGGTATCGATATCATCGACATTTGAAATTCGACGACATCGTAGGAGGATTGATAATATCGAAGCCCGCTGTCTCAATTCTTAGCCTGCTCTTGTTTTTCATTGCCAATGAATCGAATCATGATTCGATGAAATCGGAGTTTAAAATCTGATGAAATCGAAGCATGTTCGATATGATCGATCTGTGTATAAGCGATTCAACTGTGATTGTCAGAAGAGTTTATATCATCGATTTGTACCTCGATGTCTTTGAAAGTATACGTTCGAAGATGGCTCGATGATATCGAAGATGGCTCAATGATATCGAACTTGTCAGAAGAGTTCATATCATCGATTTGTACCTCAATGTCTTTGAAAGTATACGTTCGAAGATGGCTCGATGATATTGAACTTTGTGAAAAATCTGACTATTTTATTACCATTGGATCTATGTGCCCATTTAAGGGGAGCTTGCTATTGGTTGCAGTGGTGAGAAAATTTGAGAGAGCCTTGAGAGAGTCCTGCATACAATTTACCCTAAGCTCTTTTTCTCATCAGAGTTCATCCTCCAACCCAGCCTTGAGAGAGCCTTTGTCTAGCTTGCTATTGGTGTGGATTGGGGAATAAACTTCTGCATTCAAGGATCATCCAGCTACCACCTTAATGGCAAATCAATGAGTTGGGATACCTTAAATGCTTAGATGCTTGGAATCACTCCGTCTCTAAAACATGAAAACATTTAATAGAGTAGGATGAAAGTGCCTTAGTTTGTCAATTAGCGAGATCGTTGAGTCAGCTTGACAAAGGAGCCCCATAAGGAAGAATGATCACGTGTCTACCTCAACTAGATGTGTGCCCGAACTCACCATAGGTAAATCTTAGCCTCACATCCCATGTCTCAAAACACCGGGAAATTAAAACCCTTAAATTTGAAAAGAACACCCTACGGTTTTTCGTTAGAAAACTTTCAAACTCAAGAAAATCTTTAAGTTTTCTGCCTTTGTCGATTTCTCGAAAAGTGGTTCGATGAAATCGAACCCTGTTGTCGATGTCCTCATAACTCACTCAATATTATTGAAATGAGGACATAAGATGTCCAACAACCACAAAGATCTTTGGACTGAATTACCGATGTATCAAAAGACGGTTTGATATCATTGAAATTTGAATCTCAAGTCCATCGAGTTGACTTGATAAAATTGACATCAGGTCTGTTGTGTTCAAAATCTATTAAGATAAATCATGTACGATATATCGACGTGCTCCTCGATATCATCATAAATCAAATCTTGATGATATCGGAAGACCTTCGAAGATATCGGATTAAGACATAAATTTATCCAACAAGTTTTCCAGGTGAATTTTCTTGGATCGAGGGTCACTCGATAAAATTGATATTCAAATATCGATCATATCGAGGGATGGTCGATGTCATCGAAAGTGGACATAAACTATCCAACAAGCTTATGGGAAAGTTCCTTGGAATTATCGATGAATTGACACTGCCCTCGATATCATCAACATTCAAATTCCGATGATATCGAGTGATGCTCGATCATATCATATACTTGAAATATTTCGAAGGCAAATGCTCTTACATTTTCAAATGTCGAGGAATTGACCCTCGTGTCGATGAAATTGGAGTTCAAAATCTGATGACATCGGTGCATGTTCGATTTCCTTGACCAGTTGGCAAAATATTTCAAAAGAGTTTGACAGTTGAGTTCGTGTTATCGAGCAGCCAGTCGATGCTATTAAGAGTATACGCTCAATGATATCGACCATGCTCGATGATATCGAACTCTATAAAAATTGTGACCATTTTATATCCGTTGGAACCTTTTGCCTATTTAATGAGATCTTGCCCTTGGTTGTTGGTAGAGAAAATTGAGAGTGCTTTTGAGTATTTAACTATAGATCATATACCCTAAGCCTTTTCTCTCATGAAAGTTCATCCTTCAATCCACCCTTATCATTGACATTCAATAGAGCGGATTGGGGAATGAACTTCTGCATTTCAGGATCCTGCAGCTACTACCATAATGAAAAATCGTTAAGCTGGGATGCCTTGAATGTATAGATGATTAGAATCACTATATCTCCTTTATAGGAAAACATTTAATAGAGTAGGATTCCATCATAACCTTGACCCAACCCATATCCATGTATTGGTACATCATCTAAGTTACGCTTCAAGGAAGCTGAAGATTCATCATCATCAAAGGAGGATATCTTCAACAACGCACTGAATGGGGCTCATCTACTTATTTGTAAGTCATTAGAGTCCTGAGGACCCTTGTGATCATTCCTTCTGCGGGATTGGGTCTAAGGTGTTTCTCACCCCCTGCAAGTCCTCATAGGAGGCCTCATGCTAGAGTGTATGTGGGGGTGCTTTGTGTTGACCCTCGCTATATGGAGAGCATAAACTCTTAGGTCCTTGTGTAGGTCCTTGACCTATGTGGTCTAAAACTTGGGTTCTTTGTGTTTACCCTTACTCATGGGAGCATAAACTGGTGAGGTTCCTTGAGTGGATCCTAGGCCTGTGTGGCATAAAATTTGGATGTCGTGTGTTGAACCTTGCTCATGGGAGCATAAACTTGTGTTGTGTAGACATGTTGTGACAGCCTAAGTGTAGGTTGTACTGGTTAGAGGTGAACCTGATTTAAAACCTCTGGTTTGAGGTGAACCTGTTGTGAAACCTCCGTTAGTGAGATCCAGTACACTCATGGGTGAGCACGTCCACCAGAAGTGGAGTAGACTAGTAGTCAAACCACTATAAAAATAACTGTGTTTGAGATTGATCTTTGTCTTTGATTACCTGTGTGATTTCCCTAAATGCTTTCATATTTGTTTATCTGAGATGACACCTCACATACAGTCACATCCATCATAATCTATGATTTACATCTTATTTATCTTTCAAATAACATTATAACTTAATCCTCTATTTGGCTTAGAAGCCATTAGAGTTACTTTGAAGAAATCCTGATATATGCATATTTTCTCAAGATAAGTTTGATAGGATTTTAAATTATCATTAAATATTTAAAAATCTTATTCACCCCCTCCCCCTACCCAAGGACATATTGGCATATTCGCACTTCAACTAAAGTGGTCATTACCTCAATTTCAATTGGTATCAGAGAGGGTCTCTCTTAAGGGCTTCATTGCCTAAAGAGTGATCATGACTGAAGTTGGTAATATGGCCAATGGAGAGAGCTCATCGGTCAGTAGACCTACAGTATTCAATGGATCAAATTATGCATACTGGAAGGCTAGAATGCATTACTTTCTAAGATCTTTGGATCATGATGTTTGTGATATAGTCAAAAAAGGACATGTGCCACCAACTGAACAAATAGTACTTGAAAATGACACAACTATCACCAAATCAAAATCCAAAGAAAAGTGGACAACATTTGATAAAGAAAACTAAACTTCTAAGGGTAAATCTATAAATGTTATCTACTGTGTTGTGTCCTAAGAAGTTTTCAATCAAATCAGTATGTGTGGGACACCCAAAGAAGCATGGGACTTGTTGGAAACAACCCATGAAGGAATAAGCACTGTGAAGAGATCCAAACTGCAACTCCTAACATCACATTTTGAAAGTCTTAGAATGAAAGAGTATGAGACCTTCATGGAGTTTTTCATAAAACTAAACATCACTTGTAACTCCATGAGTGGATTAGGTGAAAAAGTTTTGGTCCCAAAAATCTATAGGAAAATATTGAGATCATTACCGGAACGGGTTAATCCTAAAGTAACAACCATAGGAGAGAGTCTAGTAACATAGATGAGATGAAAGTTGAAGAACTAGTAGGTTCCTTACAAACATTTGAACTACACTTCAAACAAACCCCTAAATTCAAAACTACTGTCCTCAAAACTTCAAAGAATACAACAAATGAGGACATTGAAAGTGAAAGAGAAAATGAAGATGAGAAAGTGGCCTTGTTGGCACAACATTTCAAAAAGTTCTTTCAAAAAAACCATGGCCGTCCATTTAAAGGAAGAAAAGTGGACAACGAACATTTTACAGGTAAATCTGGTAAAAAGACCAAGAAACCACAATGTTATACCTGTTGAAAGTTTGGACACTTGTCCATTGAATGCCCGAATAGGAAAACCAAAGGAAAAGTAATGGCAGCCACAGGGGATGACACAGAAGAGTTAAACTCAGAATGTAGAAACTTAGAGAGTGATGGAGATCGAAAATCTCTATAAATTCTTATGGTCTCTACTGCCTCAACCATTCCCATCGAAACTGAGAAGGTTGAAGAACCTCAGGCCACTGAATCATTTCCATCAGATAATGAGGAAATTGAGAAGGAAGAAGAACAATAAGATAAACTACAGGATGCTTACAATCAACTCTACATTCATAGCATTAATATCCTTAAAAGACTTGGAATAACTAAAAGAAAAATGAATTGCTGCAAAAAGATCTGGATAAAACATTGTAAATCAATACACACCTAATTGATGATTTACAATAATATTAGTAGATAATGATAGACTCGAAAGAATCAATACCTTCCTTAAATCCGAGTCTGATAAACTAAACAAACAGGTTGAGTTATTAAAAGATAAAAACATGCTCCTTCAAAATGAAAATCACACACTCCTGTTTGATTTAGAAAAATTCAAAAAATCTGCTGAGCTAAACTTAAAAATTTCCAAGAGTGGTGAAAAGTTAGAAAAACTCTTAGGAATGGGAAGGCCCGAAAAAGACAAGAGTGGCTTAGGATATGATAAGTTTAAAGAAAAATATGGAAATACAGCACAAATGGCTAAAAAATCTATTGCTTCAGGAAGTAGAACAAGAACTACTCTTGTTTTTCATTCATGTGATGATTCTGGTCATTATAAGTTTGAATGCATGTCACCTAGGAGGAATCAACATAATTCTGGTCAAAATCATACTGGTAAATTCAAACCAACCAGAAAAATACAAGATGTTAGGTGTCCACCTAGGAATATGGATAGAAGAAATACACATCCATCACCACCCAGAATGACTAACAAAATGAAGGAGTTATTGAATCAAGTGGCTGAATTACACAAGAAAACTAATGAATTTTTAAGACAAGGAAACATGATTCAGTTGCCTAACTTGATTAAAGAAATAAAAACTACCACAACTAGAAATCCTGTTACAGAATGGGTAGTGAAAGAAAGGAAAAATTCCCTTATTACTCACTCAAATGATATAACAGGAAATGATGCTAAGTGGTACCTGGACAGCGGATGCTCAAGACATGTCATGGGTGACAAATCCCTTCTTTCAAACTATTCATATTTTAATGATGGGATAGTCACCTATGGAGACGAAAGCACTACTAAGGTAATTGGACAAGGAATTATCAAAGGAATAAATATGCTAAAAAATGAGAATGCCTTTTGCATAAAAGGATTGATGCATAATCTTCTGAGCATTTCTCAAATATGTGACAGTAAGCATGTGGTTACATTCAACAAGCATGAATGCGAAATCCTAAACCTATTGGGTAAATCAGTGATGAAGGGTTGTCACACAAATAACCGCTACTATGTCATTAAAGGCATATGAAGGGCTGATCCATAGGCTTAGAAACATTTAAGCATGGGAAAACATGTCCAGGTCATGCATTTAGATCTGGATAGTTGCTGAAAAGATGAAATTTTTCTATATCTTACTGATACATCTGAGGTCCCTCACCTCAATCTTTTTGTATATAAATATCTTGATGTTTATAATTTTGGATTGTACAATGCTCGTACAAATTTTTACTATGTATGCTGCTTGATACATAGATATAGTATATTATACATAGAAGTTTGTCGAAATGCTGAAAAATGAAAAATATACACCTTCGATATGACTGTCGATAAATCATGTGGACTCTTAATTAAATCGACTAAGAATCGATATCATCAATGCCTCTTTGGAATGGGAAGAGTCACATGATCGAGTATGTTATCAAATACATCCTCAATAACATCGAATGGGGTCCATCAATATCATCGAAACAATGTTCAATTATATCGAAGTCTGCCGCCCAATAAAAGGCAGTCAAGCAGGAAAAATTTCATTTCACTTCTAAATCATTTTTCTTTCTTCCTTGCTCATTCCTCTTGGCCGGTCTACACAAAGTTTTATCAGGAAGTCCTAGACATCATTCAAATCTGTTAATACCCCTTCCATTCCCTCCTTTCATTAAGATTCCATCTTGTACTTGTTGGATATTTCTACATTCTCAAGAAGAAAGTTTGTCCATTTATCCCCAAATTTCCCAAATCTCTGTCTGTGAGTATCAACAAATGGGAAAGGACAAAGGGAAAATGTCTGATCTTGGAGAATCCTCGAGATCCTCTAGGCAAAAGGTTCTTACCGTGAAGGAAAGGGTGAGGGCTCCTAAATATGGGACTCCTACTAGCCAGCGAACAAGGCAGACATCGCATGAGGGGTCCCAATCTGAAGCATCGGCCCCTCCTCCCACTAGGGTGAATTCGGCGCTAGCCAAATACACTGGAAGGAAGTTAGTTCATGAAAGGAGAGTAGATAGGGAATGTATAAAACCATATAATCTAGAACCCCTGTTAGCCGAAATTGGCTAGCTACCTCTCCTCGATTTTGGCAGTCTGTGCCATTATGAATGGACCTACAACCTTTTTGCTTCGAGTCACTCTCCAGTGGTTGAACCTCCGTCCATCACTGTTTCTATTGATGGTGATTATGTAGAAATTACTCTTGTAGTTGTTGCAAACATCCTTGGCCTTACTCTATCACCTATCGGTCTCCTTGACATGGACCTTGAGAATGCAGAAACGCGGTCCATGGTTATATAATGTCTCTATCATGGTCATGATATTCCCTGGTATCAAGACAATGTGCTAAAAGAAAAATTCATGGATCCACGGTATCGTATTCTGCATGGTATCTTCGCCTCCAACATATTTCCTCGAAATACCAATCATTTGGATCTCACCGTGTTCATGACCATTGTAGTATACTCTGTAGCTATAGGGATCAAAATCTGCCTTCCTACTCTGATTGTGCATTAGCTAGTATATGCGATTCATATGTCTCGGGATGTTCATTTGCCCTATCCTTGGATCATTCACACACTATGTGTAATGTGATGAGTCTTCCAACAATAAACGATCTGGAACTTCCCCTTCAACACTTCAACAAGAACAACATTAGAAGGATGGATTTAAAGTTTCACAAATTTCCCTAAGACCTACCTGAGGAAGGGATTCACGAAGAAGGAGAACGTGGTGAAGGGGTTGCTCAAACCGAAGGCACTTGAATGGCTAAAGGTGACCCTCTCGTGCCCCAACAAGCTCCGTCTCCATCCAATCCCGGGCAAGCTAAACGATTTAAGTTATGTCATGATAGGATTAGAGTAACACTAAGAGAAGTCACCCAACTAAAGGAGTCCGTGAATGCAAGGTTCACTGTCCTGGAACGACTGGTGAATGGGGTGCAACAGTTGGTGAAGAAATTAGTGGATTTAATCACCTGCAGATGTGATGATACAACACCGTCCTCCTCCGCTCCTTTGCCATAGTGTTGTCATCTGGGAGCTGTCACATACACCCTACTCTCATCTCCGCATATAGGCATTGGTATCTTTTTTAATGCCCTACACTCACATGAGTATATGTGATAGATTACTAACCTACATAATCTGAAAAGGTTTTTTTGTTTTGTTGGATACGTATATGCCCATGGATGGGCTAGATACTTGTGTTTGATTTTCGTTGTCCATGGATGGGCTAGACTTTTTTTGGTTTGGGATGAAGATTATACTACTGTTAACCTTAACAGTACATATTTTGGATATTTTGGGTTATGTCTATTTATAATTCATCTATACTTACTGCCATATTTCTGTGAACTTCTTCAAATGATGTTTATCCCTATTTTACTTTTTTATTTGACTTATATCGACTTTGGTTTGTGATGCTTGATCTTTATTCTCATACCTATTAGTCATCGCAGCTTTTCTTTTAACTAGTATGCTTCCAAGGGATGTTCTCTTATATCTATTCTGTTTATGCTCCCAGAATTTTGGTTCTCCTATATGCTTCAACTTTAATCAATATCCACCGTTATGTTATTCTTTGCCAATGACTAATAAAAAGGGGGAGAACAAATCCACACTCTAAAAGAAAATTGTATGTAAATGTGTTTGTGGATGGTGGTATAGGTATTAGGGGGAGCAGCTGCAAGAAGACGGGAAGATTGCTGTTATAGGGAGCAGCTACTGAATGACAGAATCATCTATGTGTATGAACTATATAACTGTAACACCCTGAAATTCGGGGGTCGAGCATACCTCAGCTCCCGAGTTCCAAAACATCACTCATGCAACATAATTAATGATGGATGTATGTTGTCTGTATTAGTGCATTAAACATGAAATAGATTAAGCTAAAATAGCAAATCATAATCCAATGATAATCTGAAATCGCAAGTGGAAGTCTGAAATACATAAATGAACCAGTACAAGTCCCCAAAGTATGACTGCTCTGCCAGATCAATAAGTACATGTTTTGTTGCTTCAAAATACATATAACAAAATGTATTAGTCCTCTATAAAGTGTAAGCCCTGAAGTCCCGTCGATCCGGACTCAGCTCATGCGAATCTTCCCAAAAACTGCATAAACGAGAATGCTTCTTCGTCCTCATCAAACTCCGGCTCTGCCTCACAGGCATCACCATCACCTACAGCTAAGTCAGAGTCTGGTTGGTGTTTAAGCACCATCCCAAAACATGGGAGTGAGTGATCAACTTAGTGGAACTATACAGTAAAGGTTAACATGTTATCAATTCAATCAAGCAGTAATGATAAAGCAGTACAATTAAACATGTCCTAGATACTCTTGTTAATGTAAAAATGATACACATGCAGTGTGATGTTATGAGCATGATTACCAAGTTCTTATTAGTCCTTTTCATACAACAGGATTGAGAAGCTAAGGTACTTCCCTTATATCAATTTCTAAACAATGATCCATCCTAGGGTCGTCAGTCTTAGATAATCTCATACGATATTATAGTTCTAGATAGCTGTAAAGGGCTCGTCACCAATCAATACAGGTCTAGTTATATCCTAGTTACTATAATAAGGTTTGTTGCCCCAATGTAGCTTCAGGATATACTCGAGGTCACTACAAAGGGCTTGTCACCAATCAGAGTAGGCTGACAGCTCGAATATAGTGTCCCATACCACCATAATCGGTTCACGAGTCCTGGTTGCTCACCGGTCACTACGGGGAGGATCATCGCCCCAGCGTAGGCTGACAGCATGACCACGGTGTCCCATACCACCATGTACGGCTCATGAGTCTTAGCAGATCGAGGTACCATGGTTAATAGGGTTTCATTGGTGAGTTTAGTACCTTAGATTCAAACAGTAGCATCCGAACATGGTGAACATACATCGGTCAATCGGGTTAATTGATGAGCTCGACTAGGATGATCGCACGTTGAGTTGAACGACATGAAATGCCTAAGCACTTCGTGTGGCCTAACCACTGTCGAACATCCCAAGTACGACTCGAATACATCGAACACGTCCTGCGTGGTGAAAGCAATTACAGCCACTAGATCGAGAACTGTTACTGATTACCTAGACTGTTATATAGTCCCAACCACGTACAATGACAATAATATATATTCAAGTCAAATCCTATAATTATATGAACATGTTAGGGAATATAACTTACATATGGATACATAGTACATGGAGGAAATCATACACACAATTAAACATGAATAAACAAACTCCACAGTACATGGAGGAAATCATACACACAGTTAAGGTAATTGAGATTCATATCTCAACACCCTTATAAATCACACTTTACTAACTACTAACTCATTCAAGCATTTATACAAACACTTAGACTACGTTTTTCAACATACATCACGTATGTCGGCCATATTACATATTAGGGCAAGTCCTTTTGCCAAGGAGTTTTCGCATACATAACAAGCATATATCAACAATAATTAATCATGGCAATCATAGCATCAAATTCCTTATACATACAAACATTTCAACAAACACATGAAATACACTATTTACAACATAAGTTATACATATACGTAAAACAAAACAGATAGCGTATTTAGCATGTGTAATAGTATCCACGTAAATAATAAATCATTATCAAACATTAAAAGTCTTGAAAACCATAACCTAAAAGTATATAGTCCGCCCCTTAAACCAAAAAATGTGAAACGGATATGATTTAGACGATAACTCTTTGTCAACGGCGAATAGGCAACCTAAGGCATGAAATCGGTTAGCTACAACAACACTTAGACTATTCTAAGCTCCCAAAACAGGTTAGGGTTTGATTGTCTTACCCAAAAATGGAATTAGAATCGCCGGAATAATGATTCAAATAGGTGGATTTGGTTTGTAGAGAAACCGAGAAGAATCCCAAGACGAATCACCAACTTCTCTCTCACTTTCTCTCTCTTTCTTAGCTAGGGTTTGAGAATTCATATAGAATATGTGAGAGAGGGTTTAAGGCCCTTATATAGGCCCAAAACTGACGAAATTAGTCCCAAGGCCATGATATACTTAGGTTATAACTAAATTGGGCTTATTCTGATCCAACGGAGCATTTTTGGAAGTCCCTTTACTGATTGCAGTCGGACTTAAGCTCACTAAAATAGGATCTTGTTCAAGTTAAGTTTTCAGTCCGATCGGGTTTCCATATCGACCGTGACGGACCAGTTTCAATTCAACGGTCACTGAAACTCAATCAGGGCCACAAGTATTTTCACATGTGTGGGGCATCTTCCCTGATCTGAGGGTGAATTTGGGTCAAAAACTAATGGTCAGAATGCTTATAATTGGTGCGCAAGCGACACAACTCAAATTACTTAAATTCATATTTAATTTTATAAAAATCACTTTCTCACACTCTTCACTCCCGACTCAAGAAAATAGCCTCAGGACATCTTCTGGACTTAATTTTCGAGGTGATTGTCAAGTTCAACTAGGCGGTCATAATTGTCTAAGCTCATCGCTATCAGACTTTCGATGTGCGGTCCAAGTCCAATACGAAGTTTTCGAATGCTCCTGAGAGCAACTGGGTTTAGAGTTTACTCCTAGATTTCAGGGTAGTGTAGCGTTAACAATTCTATAGGTTTTGGGTCTTACAGATCGTATTTAAAGTAATTAATGCTAATTTCATAGGTAATCTAGTTTAACGCTAGTTACTTCACGTTAAATTTCTAAAGGATTAGGTTCTAAAGGATTTTTGCTAAAGGTGGTACTCGGGTCTATGCACGGATTTTTCCAGGACATTACAATCTACCCACTTAAAGAAAAATTTCTTCCTCAAAATTTGTACCTTCTCATACTCCTCAAGGATCAGAGGTTAGTTCTTTCTGACCTCAGTTTCAGTCTCCCAAGTAGCCTCTTTTTCACTATGATGCGTCCACAGTACCTTCACAAGTGGGATAACCTTGCTATGCAGTACCTGCTCCTTCCTATCTGAGATACGTGTCGGTCGCTGTACATAGGTTGCATCCTCGTTCAACTGCACCTGCTCCCAACTAAGAATATGCGAAGGATCAGGAACGTACTTCTTCGTCATGGACACATGGAATACGTTATGCACGCCTGCGAGTGGTGTGGGCAAAGCAAGGCGATACACTACTGCCCCCACTCGATCAAGTATATGAAATGGACCAATGAATTTTGGCGTGAGCTTCCCTTTCTTACCAAACCGAAGGACTCCCTTTATGGGGAAAACCTTAAGGAATACATGGGCCCCAACTTCAAACTCAAGTGGTCGTCATCTCGTATCGGTGTAGCTCTTCTGCCTGCTCTGTGCCAATAACAATCGACACCTAATAATGTCAATTTTCTCTGAGGTTGCCTGAACTAACTCTGTGCTAATCAGAGTCTTCAAGCCCACTTTTGTCTAGCAATATGGTGCTCTACACGGGCGACCATACAGTGCCTCATAGGGAGTCATGCTAATACTCGCCTGAAAGCTGTTGCTATATGCAAACTCTGCATAAGGAAGAAAGTCATCCCAATTGTCCTTGAAATCTAATACACAAGCTCCATCTGCCCATCTGTCTACGGGTGGAACGCGGTACTGAACTTCAACTTCACACCCATCACTTCCTGGATACGAGTCCAGAAGATAGATGTGAATTGCGGGTCTTGATCTGTCCCAATCTCCAAAGGAACTCTATGCAGATGTACAATCTCCTTGATGTACAATCTGGGCAACTCGTCTGCTAAATTCGTAACTCTAATCGATAGGAAATGAGCTGACTTCGTCAACCTATCAACGATCACCCAAATATAGTCATGTCCCTTCCTCATCTTAGGCAGTCCTAAAATAAAATCCATAAAAATGAAGTCCCACTTCCATTCGGCCATGGGCATGGGCTAAAGCAGTCCAGGAGGTTGGTGATGTCTGCCTTAACCTGCTGGCAGGTGAGACAATGGGATAAACTCTGCAATGTGGACCTTCATATTGTCCCACCAGTACGATCTCTTCATGTTTTAATGCATCTTCGTGCTACCTGGATGCATTGCAAGCCTCGAACTGTGGGCTGCCTCGAGAACCTCTCATCTCAAGTCAGGAACGTCTGGGATGCATAAGCGGCCATGATAACATAAGCCTCCATCCATACCAATAGTCCACTCTGAGTCCTTATCTGTACCAGCCCACTCTCTCATCTTCGCCAATAGCTCATCATCTTCCTGAGCCTCTATAATCCTGCCATCAATGAGGGGTTGTACACGAACATGTGCGACGACTTCATACGGCTCCTCCACCGTGAGTTTCTGCTCAAAGTCTCGCACAAACTCCACCATATCCCATTCTGTAATCATAAGCAGAGCCACAAACTCTATAGTCTTCTTGCGGCTCAATGCGTCTGCCATAAGGTTTACCTTGCCCGGATGGTAGGAGACCTCGAACTTAAAGTCCTTCAAGGTTTTCATCCATCGGTGTTGCCTTATATTCAAGTCTCGCTGTGAGAATATGTATCTAAGGCTCTTGTGGTCGTAAAAGAGCTCGAACTCCTCTCCGTAGAGGTAATGTCTCCAGAGCTTTAATATGAAAATGATGGCTGGCAACTCTAGGTCGTGTGTAAGGTAATTCTCCTTGTGCTTCCTCAACTGTCTCGAGGCGTAAGCAATCACCCTGTCCTTTTGCATAAGGACACAACCCAAACCAACGCGAGACACATCAGTGTATATAGTATACTTAACCCCTTGCTCTGGTAATACTAGCACAGGGGCGGACATCAACTTATCCTTCAGCTCCTGAAAAGCTGCTTCAGCCTTCTTATTCCAGGAAAACTTCAAATCCTTCCATGTCAACTGAGACAACGGTTTGTTAATCTTGGAAAAGTCCCCAATGAATCGTCGATAATAACCTGCCAGACCAAGAAAACTCCTCACCTCAGTAACTGAACCGGGCTGCTTCCAATCCTGAACCACGACTACTTTGGTGAGGTCAACTGCTATACCTTCCTCAGACACCACATATCCCAGGAACTTAACTTTCTCTTTCCAGAAGTCACATTTTTTGTATTGTGTGAACAACTAGTTCTTCCTGAGAGTGTCAAGGACAGCTCTCAGATGCTCTTTATGTTCTTCCCGACTCTTGAAAAATATCAGAATATTGTTAATAAACACAATAACAAATCGGAATAGAAATGGATGAAACACTCTGTTCATCATATCCATGAACACAGCTGGAGCATTTGTGAGTCTAAACGACATCACAAGGAACTCGTAATGACGAAAACTAGTCCTGAATGCAGTCTTCTGCACGTCCTCATCCCTAACGCGCAACTGATGATACCCTGACTGCAAATCTATCTTCAAAAAATATCGTGCCCCCTTCAATTGATCAAACAGATCATCAATCTTGGGTAAGGGATACTTGTTCTTTATCATCACTTGTTCAACCTGCGATAATCAATAAATAACCAGAGGGAACCGTCTTTCTTCTTCATAAAAAATACAGGCGCTCCCCAAGGTGACACACTCGGTCGAATTAAGCCTGCCTCTAATAATACATCAATCTATCTCCTCAGTTCCTCCATCTCACATGGAGGCATACGATACGTCGGTAAGGAAATAGGTGTCGCACCGGGCACAAGATCGATAGTAAAGTCAATCTCGCACCGAGGAAGAAGTCCCGGGATCTTCTCAAACACATCAGGGAAATCTCGAACCATTGGCATATCTCCCAACGTCGGATCATCAGAAATCTCTAACAATGAAGCGTAACTACTAACTCGACAGGACCAACTGACCTGAACTGGAAATGTAAAGATCGTGCCCTCAGGTCCATAGGCTGTCACGACTCTGGCCTCACAGTCAATCTCTGCTCTCATCTTGGTGAGCTAATCCATCCCAAAAATGATGTCGTAGTGACACAGTGGGCTGACAATCAGGTCGACGACCACTATCCTGCTACCCAAATCTACTGAGCAAGACTCACAGGTCCGTGTAATATCAGAAAAGGTCCCCATAGCTGTCGTGAGTCTCACTTCCTTCATAGGAGCCGTAACCAAACCTAGTCGCTTGACCGTGGCATAAGAGATGATCAAAATAGTGGACCCAGTGTCCACCAATAAGAAGACAGGCGTACCTTAAATATAAGTGGGAACCTCAAAAGATGTCGGTGCTGAATCTACCTTGGGCGCCTCAGCTGTAAGTGCATGAACCCCAGCCTGTTGTGGACTGTTTGGTGGAGGTACCATAGGCCGTTATGGCGGCCTGAAATGAGGTGCGGGTGGTCTAAAAGATGGGTGAGCTGGTGTTGATTGATGGGGTGGTGCTGAAATAGCCTGAGGCATCGGACGATTGATCCTTTAAGGTGGCGAGAAACCACTATCTCGCATCCTAGTGAAACAAGTCATCTCAGTGTGGCCTGGCTTCTTGCAGTAGTTGCACCACACGTCTGGTCACCTCATAGGGGCAGGAGATGCCAAGAACCTCAGCGGTGAATCTACACGAGGCCTCTTATCGAGGAAAGGCTTGCTCAAAAAGTCAGGTCGTGGCCTGGGAGCCATAGGTGCTGACATAGGGACAACCTGTCCCCATCCTGCTCAGCTCGCAGGGACATGCTCACCAACTCGGCATAAGAAGAGATGCTCGCACAGCACATCTTCGATCGAATCTCAGGCTGCAGACCCTCAGAAAAATGTTGCATCCACATCGGTTGATCACTCAAAAGAAAAGGAGCATACCTGCCCAGCTCCGTGAACTGGTTCTCATACTTTGTTACCAACATCCCTCCCTGATGAATGTGAAGGAACTCACTCTCCTTCTCGTGTCAGTAAGTGACTGTGAAATACTTATCATGGAAGCGAGACTCAAATGCCTCCCACATCCACTTAAAACCCTTCGCAACTGTGCGGAGAACACTATCCCACCATAAGTTGGCCTCCTTCTCAAACATGAAGGTGGTAAGCTCGACCTGCTCCGCCTCAGAACAATGAAGCGGCCTCAGCATCTTAGAGATGCAGTCAATCCAATACTTAGCCTCCTTGGGTCTATGAGTACCAGAAAAAGTGGGAGGCCGCAAGCGCTGGAATCGCTCAAATGTGCCACTAGCACTAGTGTTCCCAGCTGGATGTATAAGCGAGGCAGGTGGAGCCGCCCCCATCGGCTATGCAAAGATACCAGTCATGGAGGTCAAGAACTGCTGCTGCTGTTGCTGCATCTGTTACTGCTGCATCAACAACATCATCTGCTCTAGCCTATCAGGAGGCAAAGTGGACTGCGATGCATAAGGCATCGACGTGGATGTACGGTTCTGCTCAGGAACCGAAGGTGTGACAGGAGGGACCATAGATGGTGTCACAGGAGTTGGCCCAGTAGTAGGACCAGAAGCCGGTTGAGAATTCGGCATAAGATCAGAATGAGACGAGCCTGAATGGGGGTCCGTATGGCTATCGCTCAAGGGAGGGGCCCCGTCAAGTGACTCACCCAAAGAGAAACGGGCCAAAGTCCTCGAGCCCTTAGGTGGCATACCCTACATACAACAGAGGGTACAACCAGTAAGATTAAACATTCACACAACCCATCCACACAATGTTAACATCACCACCAAAGAAATAACATGCATTTTATTTAACAAAATTGTCACAATACATGAAGTGCACCATTACATGGATCACGACAGAGAAAGCATGTGAGCTATTACAACTAAGCTTCAAACACTAAACAACTATTAATCTACTACGCCTATAAAGGCTACACACAAGAACAAGCAACAAAATAAATAAACAATGACTACATAAAGGACTATTCATCAAAATCTGGCGATGGAGAAGGGGCACCCTTATCCTGCGGATAGCACAAGATAGACTTCAAGGTGCGGGTTACTTTCTTGAACTTGTTCTTTCCGAGGCCTCGTAGGTCGATAATACCCTGCCACAGAGTGGCCTGACCCTCCTCAAGTCTGACTAAATGGGCTTCTTTATCATCCCTATCAGGATCATGCTCCTAAGTCACAGGAGGAGGACTCTCATCCGTATCCTGAGCCTCCTCTTCTTCTTCGTCTTGCTCTTCTTCTTCTCCTATCTCAGCTCCACCTTCCTCATTACTCTCTTCCTCTTCACTTTCTGTCTCATCCTCACTCTCCTCAAGTAGGGCTTGTCATTGCCGAGGCCCGATATCCATCTAATTGAGAGTAGTCTCGGTGATGTAATGGATCGGCGCTGGTAATTCTGTCCTAAGTCTGTAGCCAAACTCAAGTGTAATCCTGCATATGAGTTGGCCGAATGGGAGAGATTCAGTCCTTTTATTAGAATGGGCGATAAGGACTATCTGTGTAAGACCCATATCCTAGACTGTATCGTTCGGTAGACTTCCGCGGTCTTCCCGGTCGAATCCCAGCAACCTCGACCCTTAACCGATATTTACGCGCGACCCTGATTCACACGCCATTAACTCGAGTTGACTCAACCCGAGACTTGTACCTTAGCGACCGCGTCATCACCGCGGTTCCGATGCCGTGTCTCACACACCGAGGCGATACCCAAGCCAGGAGATGTGGGCCCGCGTTCAGTTCGAGAAAAACGTCGAGCGTTGCAAAAGCCAAGAGAATCTCTACATCATGTCACATCAATCCATCAATCAATCAAGTCAAATAAACCCATACCCTACCCACCCTCTCTCACCCAAAGTCAACAACACTCATACTCATCCCATTCCTTTCTTACCAATAAGTCAACAAGCACCATACCCTCCATTTATTACATCACCTCTCTTTACCTTTTTCAAACCAATTCTTAAGTAACCCATGGAAGCCAAACATCCAAGCTCCAAGCTCTATGGATAGAGCTTGTGTGGCCCACTCCCTACCACCTTATCTCCCATCTCCACCTTTGGATCATCATCTCCACCGTTGACGGAGCACTTTTGAAGCATTGGAAGGCTAAGAAGGAAGAAGAGATCTTGAGGTGGGTGCTTCTTTCTTTCTTTCTTTATTTCTCTCTTTTTCTTTTATTTTGTGGGTGAATCTTCATTGTTTGTGGGTGTTTCTCTCTTTCTTCTTCCCCTTTTTTTTTTGTCCATTTAATGATTATATATGATGTCCAAACCGTCCATCAAGTGAACCCCATGGCCGTCCAAACCATGTGGGCCCTACCTTATGGAGATGGCAAAAACACAAATACTAGATTGATCTAAGTGGGCCACGTCCATGTGGGACCCACCTTGATAAATACTTCCACATCCAGCGTTCCTGGACGTTGTGAAGAGAGAACGGACAGTGAGGTGTACTCACTGTAAAAAAGGAGCTTTAATTTTTATTTATTCTTTTATTTTTTTATAGCTTTTAGGTGGGCCGATCATGCAGGCCCCACCTTAATGTATGAACCTTATCCATGACATCCATTCTATTCCTTGGATCATTTTAGGCGTTGAGCCAAAAATAAAGGAGCTAATCCGATTATTTGGCGGGCCATAACATAGAAAACAGTGGTCGTTACCGTTAAAATTCACCTTGATGTTTCTACTGGTCAAAACATGTGTATATTAGGCTCAATTGGACGGTCTTAAGCCATAGGATCCAATGGGTGGAGTAGATCCACCTAATGTGGACCCCATGTAGGAATAACTTCAAAAAATATATATATATATATAACAAAATAAAAGTAGATGACGCTGCTGCAGACGCTGGACTCTGGACGATTTCAGGCCTTGGGCCATTCAAAGTGAAATAAAATAAAATATATTTAATATAATATATGCTATATATATACACTATAGTACATGTGATGGGTCCATGTGGGACCCACCTTGTGATGAACGGATTGGTTAGTGTCCACTGGTCAGTAGCCAGCTACCTAGCTGCTGTATGCAGCAATTTCGGTGGGCTCCACACGTTGTATATGGGACCCATCTCCACCGTCCGTCCATTTGGACGGGTCCCACCTGATGTCCACACCATGATATATGTGCTTTATCCAAACCGTCCGTCGTTCTGGACGGTGGACCATGTCCATATGGGGCCCACTTCCATGCCCTAATCCATAACTCACTGACAGACCGAGTGGAGGTACCTCATCTCGACGGTGGACCCCTATGGCACACGTGGTAGATAGAGTGAAAGACGCCTCGTTTAACGCTGAGGTCTTGCAGAGGGTGGCTGCCATTGAAGTGTGAACACACGTGGGGTCCATGGGACCCACCCACACCGTCCATCCAGTTTGGCGGGCCACACTTTGGTGCATGTGGTTAATCCAAACCGTCCACCATCACTGGACGGTGGGACCCACCCCATGTGTGGGGTACCTTGATGCATGTGTATGTTCAAGCCGTCCAGGGCCTGGACGTTGCACTTTACTATTATAATATTAATATATTATGTTATATTATTTTAGTATGTAATATCATATGTTATATATTATAATATAATATTATATTATATATATACATTCATAAGGGTGGGACCTATGTGGGACCCACTTCTATTTCTTTAGAAAGGCAGCAGAGCTTCATATTGCTTATAATATAAAATTAATATATTTCTAAATGTATGGTGGCCCTACGTGGAACCCACCTCCACTAGCATCTACTTTTCATTTTATATATTATGTATATGCATGTCTTTTAATGCATATAGTTGCTGCTGCAGTCATTGTATATATATATATATATATATTATATTATATTATATATATATATATATATATATATATATATATATATATATATATATATATATATATATATATATATACACTAGAGAGTCAGCCCCACCACCTGGTGTCGTGTACTACAGCAAGCTTAGTGGGTCCCACTTGTTTCATCCCCACCGTCTACCTATGGGACCCACCATGATGCATGTGTTGTGTACAAACTGTCCAACCATTTGAAATATCATTTTATGGCATGAACAAAAGGATGGGTCAAATCTAAGGTTCAAGTAGCCCCCACCATTCCAATAATGGACCGTGGCATCCATCGTTCAAACTTCTAAGGACCACAGTGGTTCCCACTCCAATTGATATTTAGTTTTTACTTCATTTATCTCTATGAATTTGTCGGATCTCAAATATACATAAGGTTGGGCCCGATTTGATATAAATGAGGCCCATCGGTGTAGCCTTTTTGATATACATGAAGCCCATTGGTGTGGCCCATATAATGCGACCCATGTAATGTGGCCCGCTTGACATAAGAGGCCCGTTGTGATATATTTGAGGCCCAGGTGCGAGGCCCACCTGATGTGTATTCCTGACCTGATGCGATGTATGTGAGGCCCATAAGCAAGGCCTAATGTAATGAATGTGTATGGCCGTTACGGTGTAGGTCGTACCTTGGGAGCAATGTTAGTTAGATGTCCACATTGATGGGCAATGATGGTTAGATGTCCTCATTGTGATCTTTCCTTAGGCCTTGTTAGGTTCATTCTTATCGATTTCTCTTAATGTGATCGATTTGTCAATTTTGATTATTGATCGATCGATCCCCATTACCGTTTATCGATCGAGGCCGATTACCGATTCTGATGGCCGATTGCCGCTTATCGATTGAGGCTGATTATCGATCAAGGCCGATTACCGATTCTGATTTGTTGTGGCCCATTGTCAATTATCGATTGAGGCCGATTACCGATTCTGATGACCGATTACTGTTTATCGATCAAGGCCGATTACCGATTCTGATTTGTCGTGGCCCATTGTCGATTATCGATTGAGGCAGATTATCGATTCTGATGACCGATTGCCTTTTATCGATCGAGGCCGATTACCGATTCTGATGGCTGATTGCCGTTTATCGATTGAGGCTGATTATCGATCAAGGCCGATTACCGATTCTGATTTATCGTGGCCCATTGTCGATTATCGATTGAGGCCGATTACTGATTCTGATAGCCAATTGCCGTTTATCAATCGAGGCCGATTACCGATTCTGATGGCTGATTATTGTTTATCGATCGAGGCTGATTATCGATCAAGGCTGATTACCGATTCTGAATTGTCGTGACCCATTACCGTTTATTGATCTAGGCTGATTACCGATTCTGATGGCCGATTACCGTTTATCGATTGAGGCTAATTATCGATCAAGGCCGATTACTGATTCTGATTTATCGTGGCCCATTGCAGATTATCGATCGAGGCCAATTACTGATTCTGATGGCCGATTACCGTTTATCGATCGAGGCTGATTACCGATTCCGATGGCCGATTGTCGTTTATTGATCGAGGCTGATTATCGATCGAGGTCGATTACCGATTCTGATTTCTCATGGCCGATTGTCGATTATTAATCGAGGCCGATTAGTGAATTTGATTTGTCATGGTCGATTGTTAATTCCGATTATCGAGGCCAATTATCGTGGTGGATTGTCGATTCCGATGGTCGTGGCCGATTGCCGATTGTTGAGGCCCAATATGATGTATATGTGGCCCATATTTGTGGCCCATTGTGATGTACATTCAGCCCGTGTTTAAGGCCCAATGTGATGTATATGAGGCCTATGTGATGAGGCCCATTGTGATGCATTGAGGGTCAGGCAATGGAGTCCATTGTAATGTATGTTAGGCCCATGTGAGAGGCCCATTGTGATGTATATTAAACTCTTGAGTGAGGCCCATTGTGATGTATATGAAACTCTTGAGTGAGACCCATTGTGTTGTATATTAGGCCCCTGTGTGAGGCCGTGGGCCCATTATATGTTTGATTCTATGTGGGTCATTCTTAAATGTCCACATTATCAAGGCCGATCATTGATACCAATTATGAGTATGTGACAGCATAACATCATGATACATGCCCATACGCATCATCTGCATGTTTGTTATGAGATGAGGCTGACCATTGCATATGTCATTGAGCATGTTGTTATGAGCCTCCCTGATAAGTGGAGATTGTCTCACATGAGTACACGGTATGCATAGGATTAATGCATGACTGGATTGTATGACTCATGCATCTTGCATTGTGTTATGATTACAGTACGCCCTAGTGACATTAGGGTCGTAGCTTTCACAGATATTTCATGGATGGCCAGATGGGACACCGAAAATCTGTTCTACATGGGGTGCTATAGATATCCTTGGGTGAAAGTCCCAGAACCCTCTTGGTTCCAGAGGTTGCTCCAACGTCTAGACCGAGTGAGTAGATGAGAGCCGAGTGCCGATTACCAGATGACCGAGCTCTCCACTATGTCGTGGTCGGTTGGAAGGAGGTGCGGCCTTACCTGCCTGAGAGGAGGGGGCAATGCTAGGCTGAGTCTGACCAGCTAGAGGAATGGGTCCACTATTGACGAGCCGGGCCCGATATTGTCAGGCTGATAGTGAGGTCTCTTCCACTCACCTTGTTACGCACGATGGGGCGACAATCTGGTTTGGAGTGTAATAGACCCCGGTGATTTCCCAGAGAGGAACCGTACTGATATGTGGACTTATTGGATAGGAGTTGCATGCTCATTCATTCATTCATTCATTTACTATCCACTCGGGCTGGTGGTGCGCAACTAATTATTGTGTACCTTCGTTATGGCAAGAATTTCAGTTGGGCACGCGACTAACCTGAGATCAGGAGCTTATCACGTTGAGTCTGACTATCCAAATTTAGGTATGGGACTGATTTGGATAGAAGTCCCTTGTGGTGGACCCCGTAGCATGCGATACTACGTTCTATCATCCCGACTTCACACTCCAGCATGGTCATTTCATTCGCATCGCATATTGCATTACATCCGCAGGCATATGGCATTTTGGGTTGCTATGTTTCTGCACTTATGTGGCCTAGATAGATTTAGCAGGATTTGTATATTATATTACATCCTCGGCATCTGATATTTGACTCTTTATGACTCCTTAGTGCATAGCTATTTTATATTGCGTATTCTGATATTGATTGACTTATGAACTTGTCCATACTTCCGCTTACTCTGTCATTGTATGATTTATGATCTTGTCAGTATTTCTGCTTATTCCGATAATGTACGATTTATGAATTACCAGTAATTTCAGTATTTGTATGATGATGGTATTGTATTGAATACTTGACACTTACCTTGTGCACACACTTACGTCACCCTCTAAGCTTTCTATAAGCATATGCACGGTAGATGCGTGCAGGTGATGTTAGGTTGCAGCCGTGTTGGGCTTGGAGCGTGCAGCGGTCTTCTGGAGCTTGATTTTCAATTTATGTATTTTTCCTTCAGCATTGTACTCAAATGATTATATTAGTGGATATGTGATGATGATGTTGCTTTTATGATTTGGGTAATCTTGTGGTTATGCTTATTACAATCTAAATGTTAAAAAAAAAAATAAATCCTCCTCGTAGGATCCTAGGATCAGAATCTGGCATGTGAATGCTAGGAGCAGAGAATGGGGTACTATGGAGGCTGTCGGCACCGGATTCGGCAATCGGGATTCCTGTGAATCCGATTTCAGGGTTTGGGGAGTGACAATCTATCGCAGGACATACGTAGGCATGCAAAGCTTCTCTCCCTGTCCCACCTGATACAAGAAATCCACCCTAAGGCACGTGCATTCACTGCGGTTGCTCCACCTAGGATAAACGTTGAATGTTCAGATGTGGTGAAGCAGGCGAAAGTCGTCCATCATATTAGTCGCTAGAAGGTTTTGTTAGGCTGCCATTCAATCACACGACCACAAAGGAACCATGTGCGGCGATCCCTTTCAAGAGCACTAATCAGATTCTTCTCACTTACATGGACCTTGCCAAGTGGCACGTTCAGAAGCCGAGATATCAAAGCAACGTTGATTGTGGCCTCCCGATCTCTTCCAAATGGTATTTTAAACTGCAAGGGCTCCAATGTTAGCTCTCAAATGTGGGTGTAGAAAGCTCGGACAGTACCCACATTTGCACGGTGCTCACCCTCAAATAGTGGACCCCACTTAACTTCTACTAGGCGCTCGAACAACAAGAATTCTCCAAATAGTCATGCATCTACATGAGCTTCAAATAGGACCTAACAGCCTTTGTAAGCACCATGAGACAGCTTCGCCAACAAAGACCTTCTTATGGGAGCATGGCGATCTAGATCCCGCTTCATCTGCAACTCTCGAGCAGTGCTTGAACTTGCAGCGACACCTCTCGACCTTCTAGAATGGGTGGGGCGACTAGGCTCCACTTCATCTACGGGAGCTCTCTTCTTTCCCATGAAAGAGAAAATGGTGGAAATGAAAAATATGGCAGTAACAAGCTCGAATAGAACCATAGAAAATTAAAGAAATAAGAAGAATGGGATGGGTGATGGGGTTTTCACGAATTTGAGACTCAAAGTAGGGATTTGAGTGCTTAAATGGAAAGGAAAATTAGCAATGGAGGTGGGTTTTGAGATGGGTAGGGAGAGGGTGCACGAAAATGAAAGAAGAAAGGATTTGGAGAGGGATTTTGGGGGAGATTTGATAGATTTTTCAAGAAAAGGAAAGCTAGGGAGGGTAGATTGTGAAGGAAGGACACTATAGAAGGGGTTTTAATCAACCAACCGAGCACTAGTGGGCCACACAACGCCCTAGAAATATCGGCCCGATCGGCCTAGCCCGTACGGGCCCACTGGGCGGTGAGGCCTCGCCGGTCTCTGGACATCCCGGTGAGGACTCACCTCACCGACGAGGTCCTCGCCCTCTCTTAGGTCGAAAAACATGTGGGTCCCACGCTGGGTCCCCCTAAAAATGCCCCGATTGGCCCCTACTCCGCTTCGACTCGTTTCGAGTCATTTCGAAGCAAATCTGATACATATCCACATTTACAAATTTTTTAACAGCTGGAATGGGATGAAACATGGCCTAAACTCATCAATTAATGGTCTAAACATGGTTTAGGGTTGTCGTGTGTGATCAAGAGTGTGCAGGGACTCGATCTCGGTGATTGTTTTCAGTAAACTTTCGCCAATAGACGAAACTGGGAATCCTAAACTTGTTTTTAGAATTTTCTCGCACCCTCCTACATTGAATTTATGTCAGCATGCATCGTGTGACCATAAACTAGGTCCAGTTTAATCCAGATCATGCTCTGATACCAACTTGTAAAGCCCTGAAATTCGGGGGTCGAGCATACCTCAGCTCCCGAGTTCCAAAACATCACTCATGCAACATAATTAATGATGGATGTATGTTGTCTGTATTAGTGCATTAAACATGAAATAGATTAAGCTAAAATAGTAAATCATAATCCAATGATAATCTGAAATCGCAAGTGGAAGTCTGAAATACATAAATGAACCAGTACAAGTTCCCAAAGTATGACTAATCTGCTAGATCAATAAGTACATGTTTTGTTGCTTCAAAATACATATAACAAAATGTATTAGTCCTCTATAAAGTTTAAGCCCTGAAGTCCCGTCGATCCGGACTCAGCTGATGCAAATCCGCCTGAAAACTGCATGAACGAGAATGCTTCCTTTCCTCATTAAACTCTGGCTCTGCCTCACAAGCATCGCCATCACTTGTAGCTAAGTCAGAGTTTGGTTGATGTTTAAGAACCGTCCCAGAACGTGGGAGTGAGTGATCAACTTAGTGGAACTATACAATAAAAGTTAACATGTTATTAATTCAATCAAGTAGTAATGATAAAGCAGTACAATCAAACATGTCTTAGATACTCTTATTAATGTAAAAATGATATGAGGTAATGATGCATGCCCTCACCCAAACTTCCTCTTGCAACATCATCTAACAATCACAACATGAATCACTACCACTGTGCTCTACACCAAAGCCAGCCGCACATGCAATGTGATGTTATGAGCATGATTACTAAGTTTTTATTAGTCCTTTTTATACAACAGGATTGAGAAGCTAAGGTACCTCCCTTATATCAATTTCCAAACAATGATCCATTCTAGGGTCGTCAGTCTAAGATAATCTCATACGATATTATAGTTCTAGATAGCTGTAAAGGACTTATCACCAATCAATACAGGTATAGTTATATCCTATTTACTATAATAAGGCTCGTTGCCCCAATGCAGTTTTAGGATATACTCGAGGTCACTACAAAGGGCTCGTCACCAATTAGAGTAGGCCAACAGCTCGAATATAGTGTCTCATACCACTATAATCGGCTCATGAGTCTGGGTTGCTCACTGATCACTATGGAGAGTTTCATCACCCCAGCGTAGGATGAAAGCACGACCACGGTGTCCCATACCACCATGTTCGGCTCATGAGTCTTAGCAGATCGAGGTACGATGGTTAATAGGGTTTCATTGGTGAGTTTGGTATCTTAGATTCAAACAGTAGCATTCAAACATGGTGAATATACATCGGTCAATCGGGTCAATTGACGAGCTCAGCAGGATGATCACACGTTGAGTTGAACGACATGAAATGCATAAGCACTTCATGTGGCCTAACCACTGTCGAACATCCCAAGTACGGCACAGATTCGTTGAACACATCCTACAAGGCGAAAGAAATTAGAGCCACCAGATCGAGAATTGTTATCGATTACCTGGACTATTATATAGTTCCAACCACGTACAATCGCAATAATACATATTCAAGTCAAATCCTACAATCATATGAACATGTTAGGGAATATAACTTACATATGGATACACAGTACATGGAGGAAATCATACACACAGTTAAACATGAATAAACAAACTCTATAGTACATGGAGGAAATCATACACACAGTTAAGGTAATTGAGATTCATATCTCAACACCCTTATAAATCACACTTTACAAACTACTAACTCATTTAAGCATCTATACAAACACTTAAACTACGTTTTTTAACATACATCACGTATGTCAGCCATATTACATATTAGGGCAAGTCCTTTTACCAAGGTGTTGTCGCATACATAACAAGCATATATCAATGACAATTAATCATAGCAATCATAGCATCAAATTCCTTATACATACAAATATTTCAACAAACACATGAAATACACTATTTACAACATAGGTTGTACATATACGTAAAACAAAACAGATAACGCATTTAGCATGTGTAATAGTATCCACGTCAATAGTAAATCATTATCAGACATTAGAAGTCTTGAAAACCATAACCTAAACATATATAGTCCGCACCTTAAATCAGAAAATGTGAAACAGATATGATTTAGACAATAAGTCTTTGTCAACGGTGAATAGGAAACCTAAGGCATGAAATAGGTTAGCTACAACAAAACTTAAATTATTCTAAGCTTCCAAAATAGGTTATGGTTTGATTCTCTTTCCCAAAAATGGAATTAGAATCGCCAGAATAATGATTCAGATAGGTGGATTTGGTGCATAGAGAAACCGGGAAGAATCCCGAGACAAATCACCAACTTCTCTCTCACTTTCTCTCTCTTTCTTAGCTAGGGTTTGGGAATTCGTATGGAATATGTGAGAGAGTGTTTAAGGCCCTTATATGGGACTAAAACTGACGAAATTAGTCCCAGGGTCATGGTATACTTAGGTTATAACTAAATCGGGCTTATTCCAATCCAACAGCGCATTTCTGGAAGTCCTTTTACTGATTACGGTCAGACTTAAGCTCACAAAAATAGGATCTTGTTCAAGTTAAGTTTTCAATCTAATCGGGTTTCCCGATCGACCGTGGCGGACCAGTTTCAATTCAACAGTCACCGAAACTCATCAGGGCCATAAGTATTTTGACATGTGTGAGCCATCTTCCCTAATCTGAATTTGGATTAGAAACCAACGGTCAGAATGCTTATAATCGGCGCGCAAGTGAAATGACTCAGATTACTTAAATTCATATTTAATTTTATAAAAATCTTCACTTTCTCACACTCTTCACTTCGGACTCAAGAAAATAGCCTCAGGACATCATCTGGACTTGATTTTTGAGGTGATTGTCAAGTCCAACTAGGTGGTCATAATTATCTAAGCTCATCACTATTGGACTTTCGATGTGCAGTCCAGGTTCGATATAAATTTTTCGAATGCTCCCGAGAGCAACTGGGTTTAGAGTTTACTCCTAGATTTCAGAGTAATGTAGCGTTAACAATTTATGAGTTTTGGGTCTTGCAGATCATATTTAAAGTGATTGGTGCTAATTTCATAGGAAATCTAGTTTAGCGCTAGTTACTTCACGTTAAATTTCTAAAGGATTAGGTTCTAAAAGATTTTTGCTAGAGGTGGTATTCGGGTCTATGTACGGATTTTTCCTGGACGTTACAATAACTTTGTAAATTTGTATAAAGGTCATGTACACACAATTTAGGGTGTTCATCTAGAAGTTGTTCTAGGGTGTTTTGGTGTTTTGTCATGTAATTGACAAAGGGGGAGATTGAAAGTGCCCTGGTTTGTCAATTAACGTGATCGTTGAGTCAGCTAGACAAAAGAGCCCCATAAGGAAGAATGATCAAGCGTCTGCCTCAACTGGATGTGTGTCTGAACTCACCACAGGTAAATCTTTACCTCACATCCAATGTCGCAAAACACCAGGTAATTAAAACCCTTAAAATTGAAAAGAACAACCTAGGATTTTTGGATAGAAAACTTTTCAAACTCAGGAAAATCTTTAAATTTTTCTGCCTTTGTCGATTTCTTGACAAGTGGTTCGATGAAATCAAACCCTGTTATTGATGTCCTCGAAGCTCACTCAATATTATCGAAATGAGGACATAAGATGTCCAACAACCTCAAAGATCTCTGAACTGCATTATCGATGTATCGATAGACGATTTGATATCATCAAAATTTAAATATCGAGTCCATGGAGTCAACTCGATAAAATCGACATCAGGTCAGTTGTGTCCAAAATGCTACTAAGGAAAATCATGTAATCCTCGATATATCGATGAGCTTCTCGATATCATCAGAATTCAAATCTCGATGATATCCGAAGATCTTTGATGATATTGGATTAGGAAACAAATCTATCCAATAAGTTTTTCAAGTTGATTTTCTTGGATCGAGGGTCACTCAATAAAATCGACATTCAAATATCGATCATATTGAGGCATGGTCGATGTCATCGAAAGTGGACATAAACTGTCCAATAAGCTTATAGGAAAATTCCTTGGAATTATCGATGAATCGACACTGCCCTCAATACTATCGACATTCAAATTCTGATGATATCGAGTAATGCTCGATCATATCATATACATAAAATGTTTCAAAGGAAAGTGCTCTCACATTTTCAAATTTCGAGGAATCGAACCTTGTGTCGATGAAATTGGAGTTCAAAATATGATGACATCGATGCGCATTCAATTTCCTCAACCAATTAGCAAAAGATTTCAAAAGTGTTTGACAGTTGAGTTCGTGTCATCGAGCGACCAGTTGATGCTATCGAGAGTATACGCTCGATGATATCAAACTCAGTCCAAAATATGACCGTTTTATATTCGTTGAAACCTTTTGCCTATTTAATTAGAGCTCTCCCTTGGTTGTTGGTAGAGAAAATAGAGAGTGATTTTGAGTGTTTAGCCCTAGATCATATACGCTAAGCATTTTCTCTCATGAAAGTTCATCCTCCAATCCACCCTCATCATTGACATTCAATAGAGTCGATTGGAAAATGAACTTTCGCATTCAAGGATCCTACAGCTACTACCTTAATGGAAAATCATTAAGCTGGGATGCCTTGAATGCATAGATGATTGGAATCGCTTTATCTCCCTTATAGGAAAACATTCAATAGAATCGGATTCCATTATAACCTTGACCTAACCCATAGCCATGTATTGGTAAATCATCTGAGTTGCGGTTTAAGGAAGCTGAAGATTCTTTGTCATCAAAGGAGGAGATCTTTGATAACGTGCCGAATGATGCTCATCTACTTATCTGTAAGTCATTAGAGTCTAGAGGACCCTTGTGATCATTCCTTCTGTAGGATTGAGTCCAAGGTGTTTCTCACTCCTTACAAGTCCTCATTGGAGGCCTCCAGCGGGAGTGTATGTGGAGCTGCTTTGTGTAGACCCATGCTCTGTGGAGAGCATAAACGCTTAGGTCCTTGACCTGTGTGGCCTAAAACTTGGGTGCTTTATGTTAACCCTAGGAGTATAAACTGGTGAGGTTCCTTGAGTGGATCCTTGGCCTGTGTGGCATAAAAGTCAGGTGTTGTGTGTTGACCCTTACTCATGGGAGCATAAACTTGTGCTGTGTAGACACGTTGTGTCAGCCTAAGTGTAGGTTGTACTGGTTAGAGGTGAACCTGATTTAAAACCTCTGATTTAAGGTGAACCTATTGTGAAATCTCCATTAGTGAGATCCGGTACACTTAAGGGAAGTGGAGTAGACAAGTAGTTGAACCAGTATAATAACAACTGTGATTGAGATTGATATTTGTCTTTGATTACCTGTGTGATTTCCCTAAATGCTTTTGTATTTGTTTATCTGAGATCACACTTCACACACAGTCACATCCATCATAATTTATGGTATGCTTCTTATTCATCTTCAAATAGTATTATGATTGGATCCTCTATTTGACTTGGAAGCCACTAGAGTTACTTTGAAGAAATCTTGATATATGCATATTTTCTCAAAATAAGTTTTATAGGATTTTAAATTATCATAAAATATTAAAAAGTCCTATTCACCATCCTTTAGGACATATTAGCATATTCACACTTCAACTAAAGCGGTCATTACTGTAATTTCATACGATTCCAACATAACCTTGACCCAACCCATCGCCTTACATTGGAGCATCATAAGTGTTGCGGATCAAGGGAGTAGAAGATATTTTGTCATCAAGGAGGAGATCTTCATCAACATGCTTAATGGGGCTCATCTGCTTATCTGTAAGTCATTCGAGTCTAGAGACCCTGCTGATAATTACTTTGTATAGGATTGGGTCACAGGTAATTCTCACCCCTTTCAAGTCCTCATAGGAGGCCTCCGACAGGAGAATATGTGTGGGTGTTATGTGTTGACCCTTACTCTTGGTGAGCATAAACTTAATTCCTCAGTGTAGGTCCTTGGCATGTGTGGGTTAAAACTTAGGTGTTGTGTGCTGACCTTTTCTCTTGTGTTGGGCACAAACTTTAGGTTCCTTGTATGGATCCTTAGCCTGTGTGGCTTACTCTTGTGCAGAGCATAAAACCCGTGTGTTGTGTGTTGACCCTTGTTCCTGTGTGGGACATAAACTTATATCTCATGAAGACATGTCTAGGTTCCTTGTGTAGGTCCTAGAGTCAATCTTGTGTAGGTTGTGAAGGTTAGAGGTGAACCTGATTTAAAACCTCCGTTAGTGAAATCTGGTACACTCAAGGGTTGAGTGTGTCCGCCGGGAGTGGAGTGGGCAGGTAGCCGAGCCACTATAAGCAACTGTGTTTGGGATTTTTATTTGCATTTTACTTTTCGGTGTTTACTTTGGATGTTCACATGATGCATGATCACATGATTGTTTAGAATTGATACGTATCACATTCCACCCACAGTCACTCATCCAATCCATCTTAAACTAAGGATATATATATATATATATATATATATATATATATATATATATATATATATATATATATATATATATATATATATATAGTTTAGATTTTGCTTAGTCTTGTGATGTAACATCCCGAAAAATTAGGGGTCGTGCATAAACTCCACTCCTGAGTTCCAAAACATCACTTACGTAACATTTTCAATGATGGATGAATGTTGTTCATATTAGTGCAGAAAATATGAGTGAGATTAGACTAAAACAGCATATCATACTCCAGAGACAATTAAATTTCTCAAGCGGAAGACAGTAATAAATATATGAAATGTATAAATGATTGTAAGTCTCCAGAGTGTGAACATGTTACCAGGTTAACTAAATACATGTATACTCCAAAATAGAAAGAAAAGAATATACATGGGCGTGTAAATAAAAGTTAAAATACCAAGTGTATTGGCATCTAATCAGTAACCCTGTAACCCTGTCGATCAGAACCTGCATATAGGAGGAATCCTCCTCATCATCATCAGGTCTGGCTCTTCTTTACAAGCATCGCCATCATCTGTAACTAAAATAGAGACCGGTTGGTGTGTACAACACCGTCCTGTAACGTGGGAGTGAGTATCTAACTCAATGGGATCTATAGAGCAAAGGTTAACATGTTATCAATTCAATCAAGCAGTAATGATAAGGCAGTACAATCAAAAAGATCCTAGATACTCTTGTTAATGTAAGGATGATATGAAGAATGATGCATGCCCTCACCACAATCCCCTCTGCGACATCATCTAACGATCGCGGCATGACTCACTTCCTCAATGCTCTATCACCAACGCCGTTAGCACATGTAATGCGATGTTATGAATATGCTTACCAAGTTCTTATTAGTCCTTTTTCATACAACAGGATTGGGAAGCTAAGACACCTCCCTTGTATCATTTCCCAACATTGATCCATTCTAGGGTCGTCAGTCCTAGAAATCTCATACGATATTATGGTTCTAGGTGCTGTAAGGGCTGTCAGGGCTATTACGCGCAATCGTTGCTCCTCTCCCCCATCACCTTATCAATACAGGCCTACTTATATCCTCAAGACTGCAACAGGACTCTTCGCCCCTAGGCAGTGTCAGGATAAACTCAAGGTCACTACAAAGGGCTGTCAGGGCTGTTGCTCGCAATCGTTGCTCCTCTCCCCCATCACCAAACAGTATAGGCCGACAGCCAGAATATAGTGTCCCATACAACCATAATCTACTCAGAGTAGGGTGCTCACTGGTCACTACGGGGAGGTTTGTGGCCCCAGCGTAGGCCGACAGCTCGACCACGGTGTCCCATACAACCATGCCCGGCTCATGAGTCTTAGGGGATCTTGGTATCATGGTTAATGAGAGTTTCACTGGTAAGGTCAGTGCCTTAGATTCAAACAGTGGCGACCAAACATGGTGAACAAACATCAGTCAATCGGGTTAATTGATAAGCTCAACTAAGCCAAGCGTACGTTAAGTTGAACGACATGGAATGCATAAGCACTCCGTGTGGCCTAACCACTGCCGAAAACCCCAAGCACGACTCAGATTCGCTAAACTCATCCTACGTGGTGAACAACCTTAACCACCATTTACAGAACGATTACCGATTACCTGGACTGTAGCACAGCCCCAATCACATACACATACAATAACTAGCATATGATTCATATTCTGCATCCATATGGACAATCATGAAGTATAACTTAAATGTAAACAGTACATACAGAAAATCATACACACATGTAACATGATTCAATTAAACACATAAGCTATGGAGGAAATCATACACTTATTTAGCATGGATAACCTAAGTTACATGATTCATGAAGGGAATCATACACATCATTGATGTAGTTGAGAATCATATCTCAACCCGCATATAGGTATATCTTACTAACTCCTAACTCATTCAGACACTTTTACATACACTTAGTCTACACATTACATCATACATATTATGTATCCATTAGCATACGTATTAGGGCAAATCCTTTCATCAAAGGGGTATCGCCCATACAACAATCATATATCCATGAAAATTAGTCATGGCGAGCATGAAAGCAAATTCCATACTCATTCAGTCATTTTCATAAACACTTAGGCTACGCATACTAACTACATATCGTATGTTGATATATCATGTATTTGACCAAATCCTTTCACTAGGGAGTTGCCCCATATATCACTTGCATATACCCACGATGGATAATCATAGCATGCATGAATCCGGGTTTCGTATTCATTTAAACATTTTCACAAACACGTGAGCTACACACTTTAACATATATGGCGTATATTGGCCGTGGCGTGATTTAGGGAAAGTCCTTTCGCTAAGGAGTTGTCACACATGCAACAAGCATATATACATGGCAAATAATCATGTTGAGCATAAATCTAAATTTTATATGTATACGGTATTTTCTACAAATACGAGGAATACAGTATATTCAACATAATCAACGTATAACTGAAAAACGAAACAGACGACACTTTATACATGTGAAATAGCATCCTAAGCAAGAATAAATCATTACTTAACATTGAAAGTCTTGAAAACCGTAACCTAAACGCATATAGTCCGCACCTTAAACCAGAAAATGTGAAACGGAGTTGATTTAGACGATAAGTCTTCATCAACGACGGATTGACAACCTATGGCAAGAAATAGATTAGCTATAGCTTCACTACAACTATTCTAAGCTCCAAAAAAGGTTAGGGTTAGGATTTCTTACCTAAGAACGGAGTTGAAGTCACGGGAAGAATGATACGGTAGTGGTATTGAAGCACGTGGAGCAGCAGGGAAGAATCCCAGGAGAAAAGCCCCAACTTCTCTCCCACTTTCTCTCTCCTTTCTCTCTTCTCTCTCCTAAGGTTTTTCCCAAATTCGTATGGGAGGAGAGAGTGAGGGCTAAAGGCTTTTTTATAAGCCCAAAAATGATGGAAATAGACTTGGGGCCAAGGTATACTTAAGTTATAACCAAATCGGGTCTGTTCCGATCCAACGGAGCATTTCTGGAGGTCCTGTTATCAAATGCGGTCGGACTTAAGCTCACTAACATCGGATCTTTAGTTAGTTAAGTTTTTAGTCCGATAAGATTTCCAGATCATCCGTGGCAGACCAGTTTCAATTCAACAGTTACCGAACTCTGATCAAGGCCACAAGTCTTTGGACATGTAAGGGAAAATTTTCCTGATCCGAGGGTGAAATTTGGTTGAATTCTGATGGTCAGAATGCTTTAAAAAAATGCACAAGTGAAACGTTCCAGATTCTAATTTATTTTCTAAAAATCTTTCTTTTCTCACTCTCTTTACTCCGGACGCAAGGAAATGGTCTCAGGACATCGGTTGGGCTTAATTTTAGAAATGATAGTCAAGTCCAACTAGGCGGTCATAATGGTCTAAGTTCATCGCTATCAGACTTTCAATGTGTGGTCTAGATCCAATACGAAGTTACAAAGCATTCTCGGGAATAAATGGGTTTAGAGTTGGATCCTAGATTTTAGGGTAACGTAGCGGTAACAATTCTAGAGGTTTTGGGTCTTACAGATCGTATTTTAAGTGGTTTGTGCTAATTTTGCAGGAAATCTAGTGTAGCGCTAGTTAATACACGTTAAATTTCTAAAGAATTAGGTTCTAAATGATTTTTTTGGCTTTGGAATCGAGTTTTGAGAAGTTACCAAGGTGCTATGATTGACCTATTGTCTAAGGACGCCTAACTCCAAATTGGCAAAAATTCGGGGTGTTACATGTGATTGGATCCTTTAATTAGTTTGGAAACAATTAGGGTTAAATTGATAATATCTTGACATTTACATATTAGGTCAAGATAACGGTAATAGTATTTTCAATTGTTGTAAAATTTTATAAAAGTACTATTCACCCCCCTCTAGGACACCTTGACCGATTCTTACTTCAACTAAAGCGATCATTACCACAATTTCAATTGGTATCAAAGTGGGTCTCTCTTAAGGGCTTCACTGCCTAGAGAGTGATCTTGACTAAAGTTGAAATCATGGCCAAAGGAGAGGGCTCATCTGTAACTAGACCTCCTATATATTATGGATCAAATTATGCTTACTAGAAGGTTAGGATGCATTACTTTCTGAGATCTTTGGGTCATGATGTTTGGGACATTGTTGAAAATGGATATGTGCCCCCATCCGATCAGGTAGTATGTGATGATGGCACAACCATTTCCAAACAAAAATCCAAAGAGTTGTGGTCTACTCATAATAAAGAAAAACAGACTGCAGAGGTAAAAGCAATGAATGCCATTTACTGTGTTGTGTCCTAAGAAGTCTTTAATTAGATCAGTATGTGTGAAACAACTAAAGAAGCATAAGACTTGTTGGAAACAACTCATGAGGGAACCAACATAATAAAAAGATCCAAACTGCAACTCCTAACATCACAGTTTGAAAGTCTCAAAATGGAAGAGCATGAGACCTTCATGGAGTTCTTCACAAAACTATACATCATCTACAACTCCATGGGTGGATTAGGAGAAAAAGTTCCAGTCCCAAAAATCTGTAGGAAAATTCTGAGATCCCTACCGAAACGGTTTAATTTGAAAGTTATAACCATTGAAGAATGTAGAGACATAGATGAAATGAAAGTAGAAGAACTAGTAAGATCCCTACAAACATTTGAACTATACTTCAAGTAATCTCCTAAACCTAAAAATACTGCCCTCAAAACTTCAAAGCACACTACTAATGAGGAAGAGGATAGTGAAAAGGATAATGAGGATGAGGAAGTAGCTCTCTTAGCTCAATGGTTCAAAAGATTCTTCAACAAAAATCGTGGCCGGTCATACAGAGGCAAAAAAATGGACAACAAGCACAATATACACAAACCTTCCAAAAAGTCCAGAGAACCTTAGTGTTACAACTGTAGGAAATTTGGACATCTATCCACTGAATGCCCTAACAGAAAAACCAAAGGAAAGGCCATGGCTGCAACCTGGGATGACATTAAACATTCAAACTCTGACCTCAGTGATTCAGAAAGTTATAGAGACCAAAAGTCCTTGAAAATACTCATGGCCTCCACATCTACAAACATTCCAGTGATACTTGAGGAAATCAATGAACCTCGAATCGAAGAGACATTTCTATCAGATGATGAGAAAGAAGAAGAAGAGGAAGAGAAGGATAGATTACGGGATGCCTATAATCAAATTTATATACATAGTGTCCATATCCTTAAAAGACTTGGGATGAATGAAACTAAAAATAAATTGTTGCAAATGGATCTTGATAAAACTTCAGAAATCAATACTCACCTAATCAATGATCTTCATCAATGCCACTCTAAAAGTGATAAGATGAAAAGAATCAATTTATCACTCAAATATGATTCCTTAAAACTGACTAAATAGATTGAATTATTGGAAGATAAAAATATGTATCTTAAGAATGAGAACCGCACACTTAGGTTTGATGCAGAACAATCTAGGAAGTCTGTTGAATTGAATTACAAATTCTCCCAGAGTAGTGAAAAATTAGAAAAACTCTTAGGGATGGGAAGACCTAGGAAAGACGAGTGGATTGGGATATGAAAAATTCAAACCAAGTTCTAAAAATGCAGCACCAATGATTGAGAAATTAGGTGCAACAGGAAGTAAAACAAAAGCTACTTCTATCATCCATTCATGTGGAGACTCAGGCCATTTTAAATTTGAATGTAATGCTCCTAGGTGGACTCAATCTAATTCCAGTCCAAGTCATATTGGTAAATACAAACAAACTAAAAAAATAGTACAAAATGCCAAGAGTCCACTAAATAATGTGGTAAGAGGTAAAACACATTCATCTCCATCCAGAATGACCAAGAGAATGGAGGAGCCATTGAATTAAGTGGCTAACCTGAATCAGAAAACAATTGATCTAATGAAACAAGGAAAAATGATTCAGTTACCTAATGTACCTAGACAAGTTCCTAACAAAGTAAAGGGAACATTCGCAAGAAAATCTGTCACAATATGGGTAGTGAAAGAAAAGAAAAATTGCCTTGTTACTCACTCAAATCATATAACAACAAATAGAACTAAGTGGTACCTAGCAGCGGGCGCTCAAGACATGTCACGGGTGACAAATCTCTTCTCTCAAATTACTCAAATCTTGATGATGAGGTAGTCACTTATGGTGATGGAAGCACCGTTCAGGTAGTAGGGCGTCGAACCATAGAAGGAATGAAGATGCTAAAAAATGAGAATGCTTTTTGCATAAAAGAACTAACTCATAATCTATTAAGCATCCTGGACTTATTAGGAAAACTTGTTATGGAGGGTCTTCACACCAGTGACCACTATTATGTCATCAAAGGCAATGGAAAGATTGATCCATATGCTTAGTAACAATTGAGCATGGAAAATAAGTCCAGGTCATGGCATCTAGACCTGGATGGATGTGTGAAATGATACATCCTTGGTAATTATCATGATATATCTTAGGGTTCTACACCTCAAAAACTCTTTTTGCATATAAGCATGGCTAATGTTTATACTTTTGGTGTCGTAACTTTTTATACAAATTTTGTTGGGTATACAAGCTGATAAGAATATACTGTGTGATATGCATGTCCGTCTGACTATCAAAATCTGGAGATAAAATGTCGTACTCTTCTCCTCGATAAAGTAGTTGTTAAATCGAATGACCTATCAATATCATTGACCACACATTGATATCATCAGCAACTTCTTAGAATTAGAAATGTCGAACTAAATGGTCTGTTATCAAACTTCTATTTCGATAACATCGAATAAGGCATATTGATGTCCTCGAAACAATACTCGATGATATTGAAGGTCATTGCTCGATAAAAGCAAGTGAGCGGGAAAAATCTATTTTTGTCTTCTCTCTTAATTGTTCATCTTCTTTGGCCATTTTTCCCTATTTTGTCGACCGCAAGCAGTCTTGGGTGGCTCCAATCAGATAATTTCTTACACATCCCTCTTGATCCTTTAAGGTTTACTTTAGTATTTTGAGTCATTCTAGATTGATTGACTGATTTCTGTGGGGAAATCTATTTGTGGAGCTCATAGCCTTCAGTCTCTTGTCAAACCCACTGTCATTTTTTTGTCCAAATGAGTAAAGACAAAGGGAAAGCACTTGTTATTGGGGAATCCTCCAGACCCACCAAGTAAAAATCTATCCCCAAAGAATAGGGCTAAGGCACCAGTACAATGGTCCTCAACACGCCAATGGAGAAGACAAACAACGTGTGGTGAGGCTCTTGCTATTGCACCAGCATCCCCACATGCTATTGTAGGCCCTCCACCTCATATTCTTGAAAAATATACAAGGAGGCGTGTCACACCCCAAACCCACAAATCAGATTCACAGGAATCCCGATCACCAAATCTGGTGCCGACAGCCTCTGTAGTACCCCATTCTCAGCTCCCAGCGCCCATATGACAGCTTCGAATCCTGAGATTCAACAAGGAGGATTTTTTAATGTACATTTATCTCGTAAGAAGCATAACCATAAGTTTACCCAAATCACAAAAGCAACATCATCATCACATATCCACTAATATAAACTTTGAATACAATGCTGAAAGGAAAATACATATGTCATGATAAAATTAAAGCTCTGGAAGTTAGTTACATGTTCCAAGCTCCACATTGCAGAACCCTAACATTACCTGCACGCATCTATCATGCATAAGCTTATGAAAAGCTTAGAGGGTGGTGTAAGTGTGTGCATAAGATAAGTGCCAAGTATTCAATACAATTCCATAATCATACAATCTCGAATATACTAGTAAGATCATGAATCAAATGGTATCAGGTAAGTGGAAATACTGATGAGTCCAGGAGTCAATCTATATCAGAATACGTAATACAGATCAACTATGCAAATGAGGAGTCATAAAGAACCAAATATCAAATGCTGACGATACAATATAATATACAATTCAAAAGAACTAATGAATAATATCAGCCGTATCTAGACCATATAAATGCATAAACACAATTATTAGAATGCAATATGCGGTGCGACTGGAATGCCCATGTTGGAGTGTGAAGTCGAGATGAAAGTACGTAGTATCACAGATTATGGTGACAATCATAAACTACTTCTATCCAAACCAGTCCCATACCGAAATTTAGATAGATAGACTTAACGTGGTAAACTCCTGATCTCATGTTAGTCGCACGCCCCAATCAAAATTCTGGCCATTGTGAAAGTACACATAATAAATAGTTCCGCACCACCAGCCTGAGTGGATAGTGAATGAATGAATGAATGAGTATGCAACTCATACTCAATAAGTCCATATATCAGTACTGTTCATCTCTTGGATCATCACCGGGTTCTAGTACACTTTACACTAGCTTGTCATCCCATCAAGCGCACAACTGGGTAAGTGGAAGAGACTTCACTATCCACCTGGCCAGTAGTCAGTCAATATCTACTCGACACGTCAATAGTGGACCCATTCATGAGTTAGTCAAACTCAGCTTAGCTATGCCTACTCTCTTGGGTGGATAAGGCCATACCTCCTCCCAACTGACCACGACAAAGTGTGAGATGCAGCCTACTGGAATACGGCCCTCATGCGCTCATATATATCCACTCAGTGTCGACGTTGGGACGTCCTTTAATGCCAAAAGTGTTTAGGAATTTTCACCCAGGACCATCTGTGGCAACCCGATGCTAGTAAATGATTTCCAGTGTCCTATCTGGCCATCCATAATATGCCTGTGGAGGCTACGACCTTGATGTCACTAGGACATATAGTAATCACAATGCAAGATGTATGAGTCATGCAACCCAGTCATGCACCAATCTTGTGCATATCGTCCTCTCATGTGAGATAACCTCTTGTAACACCCCAGATTTTTGTCAACCTAGACTTAGATGTCCTTAGCCAATGGGTTAACCATAATACCTTGGTAACTTTTCATAAGTCAATTCCAAAGATAAAGAAATCGCTTTTCAACCCATTTCCTTCAAATTCTCACCTTTCACCGCTTCATTCTTCGTATTTCTCCAAGTACTTTCATATTAGACACAAACTTAAAGTTTAAAAGGTGAGGAACTGTACTTAAACTAAAACTTACTATAAATGGTAAATATGTGCGTAAAATGGGATTTTAACTATTTAATATTTAGAATTTCAAGATGTAGATAGGTTATTTGGATGTATTAGCTTCTTATACCCTAAAATCATATATTGTATGTCATGTAACTCCTTCCAGTCTGCAGATGAGACTCAATAAACGCCTCGACAGACTCGTGGTCCCAAACGGCTCAATTCAGGGGGACCCGAGTGGGACCCACATATTTTCAGCATCCTCGGAGGGTGGGGGGGGGGGGGAGGACCTCGCCCCTGGGGTGATCCCTCAGAAAATAGGTCAGTGACCGGTGAGGGGATCGCCGAATCGGCTAGGCCTCGTCCGTACAACAGATAGGCAGCCCGATTTCTGCATTTTTCTATGCATTTTGTCAAACTTTGAAAAATCATATCTCCTTTGTTATAACTCCGATTTAGATGATTTAAAAACTAAATTGAAGCTAAATGAGTCTAGTTTTATAATAAAATATTTAATATAGTTTAAAGTAGGTCATTGTGACAACTGTCAGAAAATCACTTGTTGGACAGCTGCTGCTTCGGGAATTTTTAGAATTTTTCTATAACTTGAAATCTCATGAAATTCGGTGGAGATAGGGTAAACTTGATGGTGAACCACTAGAAAAATAATTAAAATAATATAATACCTATAAGTGTCCAAAATGGGGCATAGAATGGCCCTACGACCGTATTCTGCCATAATTAAGGTAGAATTTGGCTAAGTACTAAATTGAATACTCAGTAGAATTGACTTGAACCACTTTAAATACAATCTGTAAGACCCAAAATCTATAAAATTATTAATGCTATGTTACTCTAAAATTTAGGATCCAACTCTAAACCCAGTTGCTCTCGAGAGCATTCAGAAACTTCGTACCGTACCTGGACCACACATCGAAAGTCTGATAGCGCTGAACTTAGATAATTATGACCGCCTAGTTGAACTTGACTATCATCTCGAAAATCAAGCCCAAACGATGTCCTGATATCATTTCCTTGAGTCCGGAGTGAAGAGAGTGAGAAAATGAAGATTTTTAAAAAATTAAATATAATTTTAAGTAATTTGGAACGTGTCGCTTGCACGATGTTTCTAAGCGTTCTGACCGTTAGATTTCAACCCAAATTCACCCTCGGATCAGGATACGTGGTACATACATGTCATAGCACTTGTGGCTCTGATTGACTTTCAGTAACCGTTAAACTGAAACTGATCCGCCACGGTCGATTTGGAAATCCAATCGAACTAAAAACTTAACTTGATCAAGATCCAACATCTATGAGCTTAAGTCCGACTGCACACGGTAACATGACTTCCAGAAGTGCTCCGTTGAGATGGAACAGTCCGTATTTGGATATAACCTAATATACCATGGCCCTGAGTCTAATTTGGAGAGTTTTGGGCCTATATAAGGACCTTAAACCCTCACTCTCTCATCCCATACGAATTTGGGAAAACCTAGGAGAGAGAAGAGAGAAAAGAGAGAGAAAGTGTGAGAGAAGTGAGAGGATCTTCCTGCTATCCTACCCTGCTATCTTACGTGCTTAACCATCACAATCTAATCGCTTTTCCGGTGACTCCGGCTTCGTTCCTAGGTAAGAAAGCCTAACCCTAACCTGTTCTAGGGTTTCAATTGGTGTAAGTGGTGAAGTAGCTAACCTAAATTATACCGTAGGTTGCCATTCAGTCGTTGACAAAGATTTAGAGTCTCTATTGAATTCGTTACACTTCTACGGCATAAGGTGCGGATTTTAAACGCTTAGGTTGTCATTTTTCAAAGCTTTCAATGTCAGCTAATGGTAGATTATTGATGAGGATGTTAATTCACATGTAGAACATGTTGTCCATTTTTCATTTTGAATACATACGAAGTATATGGAATTTTATGTATTTTAGATATTTATAGAAAATACCGTATACGTATAAATTTTGTAAATGTGATTGCCATGAGTATTTGTCGTATATAAATGCGAGTTATGGATGCAATATCTGTTTGGAGAAAGGATTCACCCTAATACAAGTTTTAGCCAACATATGATGTGTAGGCTAATATGTGTAGTCTAAGTGTTTGTATAAATTCTTGTATGAGTATATACGTAGTAAATAATGATTTACTTGGGTGTTGAGATAGGATTCTCAACTACCTTAGCGATGTTTATGATTTTTTCCATGCAAGTTGTTTAACTTAGTCGCATTACTTTGAAATGCATGCATATGAATTCTTGTTCATGTTGTATCTTATAACATGTTGGGAAATATGCTTGAATTATTTGGTTATTTCTGTTCTGGCCACTGTACATGTTTACTGGTTAATATGGAATGTGTTTGGGGCTATGTTATGGTCTAGGCAATCGGTAACAGATTTGATATCGTGGTTGGCCTCTATTCTCCACGCAAGACGTGTTTGACGAACCCGAGTCGTACGTTGCTTGTCGGCAGTGGTTAGGCCACATGAAGTTCTTATGCACTTCATGTCGTACAACTCAACGGGCGCTCGTACTAGTCGAACTCATCAAGTAACCCGATTGACCATTGTATGTTCATCTTATATTTGTCATAACTGCTTGAACCTAGGGTACTGAACTTACCAGTGAAAACCCTGATAACCGTGGTACCTTGATCCATTAAGACTCATGAGCCAGGCATGGTGGTATGGGACACCGTGGTCGAGATGTCGGCCTACGCTGGGGCCACGAGCCTCCCCGTAGTGACCAGTGAGCAATCCAGACTCGTGAGCCGATTATTGTGGTATGGGACACTATATTCGAGCTGTCGGCCTACACTGATAAGGTGATGGGGGAGCGGTGCAATGAGTGCGTGTAACAGCCCTGACAGCCCTTTGTAGTGACCTCAAGCATACTTTGAATCTCCGGAGAGGCGACGAGCCTTCCCGTAGTAAATAGAGTATAAACTAGGCCTGTATTGATAAGGTGATGGGGGAGCGGTGCAACGAGTGTGTGTAATAGCCCTGGCAGCCCTTGCAGCGACCTAGAATCGCATCATCGTATGAGATTAACTAGGAGTGACGACCCTAGACAGGATCCATATTTAGGAATGATATAAGGGAGATACCTTAGTTTCTTAATCCTGTGTATGAAAAGGACTAATAACAACTCGGTAATCATGCCCATATCGCATTGCATGTGCCTGGAAGATGTGGAGCACTTGAGAGACGAAAGCATGCCGCGAACATAAGATGGTGTCACACGAGGGAGTATGTTGGCGAGGGCATGCATCATTATTGTATCTCATCCTTGCATTAATCACAGTATTTAGGAATGTTTGATTTTCTTGCTTTATCATTACTGCTTAACTGAATTGATAACATGTTAACCTTTGCTCTATGATTCCACTGAGTTGATCACTCACTCCCACATTACGGGAGGGTGTGATACACACCAACCAGTCCTTGTTTTAGTTTCAGATGATGGTGCCGCTTGTAAAGCAGAGCCGGACTTTCATGATGATGATGAGGATTTCTCCTATAGGCAGCTATCAGGCGGGTCTATGTAGACCGTGTTCTGATCGACGGGATTACAGGGAGGTTAATTAGACGCCATGACACTTATCATTTTGCTCTTTTGGAGCACTCATGTATACTCTTTTTGTTCATTTTTGGAATATATATGTATATATTTAACTTGGTAACGTGTTCACACTCTGGAGACTTACAACAGTTTATATATGTTATATATCTCACATAGTCTTCCGCTTCCATAATTTAACTGTCTCTGGAGTATGATATACTATTTTGGTATAATCCCACTCATGTTTAATACACTCATACGATCAACACTCAATAATCATTATTTATGTTGCATAAGTGATGCGTTGGAAATCGGGAGTGGAGCTTATGCTCGACCCCTGATTTTCAAGGTGTTACACCTCTGCCCATTAGGGAGTCTCAAAACAACCTGCCCAATGACATATGCAATGGTCAACCACATCTCATAATAAATATGCAGATGATGCGTATGTGCATGTATCATAATGCTTTGTTATCACATAATCATAATCGGTACCAATAACCCGCCTCAATAATCGACATCGATAGCCGGCCTCGACAATGTGGACATTTAACCAAATTGCCCCCAAGGAGTTTCTCACATAGAGCATTACCTATGGTAGACCCATGACCTCATAAACGGCCTAATATAGAACACCATGGGCCCCACTCAAGGGCCTAATACACATCACAATGGGCCTCTCCCATGGGCCTAATATACATTATAATGGACTCCATCACCTGGCCCTCAAATGCATCGCAATGGGCCACGTCATATAGGCCTAATATACATCACAATGGGCCTTTAACATGGGCTGAATACACATCACAAATGGGCTTTAAATACGGGCTGCATATACTTCACAACGGGTCTTGTCAATCCGCTTTGATAATCAGAATCGGCCTTGAGGGTTGGCCTCAACAGTCGAAATCGCCCTCAACAATCGGAATCGGCATCGACAATCAGAGTCGGCCTCGATGATCAGCCTCAATATTCAGAATCGCCCTTGATAATGGGAATTGACCTTAACGATTAAAATTGGCCTCGATAATCAGAATTGGTCTTAACAATCAGAATCAGCCTTGACAATCACAATTAGCCTCGACAATCAGAATCGGCCTTGACAATCGAAATCGGTCTCGACAATCAGAATTAGCTTCGACAATCAGAATCAACCTCAACAATTAGAATCGGCCTTGATAATCGGAATCGATCTCGACAATTAGAATTGACCTCGACAATTGGCATTGTCCTCAATAATCAGAATCACCCTCGACAATTAAAATTTTCAATTGAAATTAAAATCGGAATCAGCCTCAATAAGCGGAGTTAGAATCGGCCTCGACAATCAACCTCGATAATAGGAATTAGAATCGGCCTCAACAATCGACCTCGACAATTGAAATTAGAATTGACAATTAAAATTGACCTCGATGATTGGCCTCGATAATCAGAATCGATATCGACAATCGAAATAGGCCTCGACATGCGAAATCAGAATCGGCATCAAAATTCGACCTCGACAATCGAAATCGTAATCGACAATAGGATTTGGAATCGACCTTAACAATTGGCCTTGACAATCAAAATTAGAATCGGAATCGACAATCAGAATCGACATCGATGATCGGCCTCGACAATCATAATCGGTATCGACAATCGAAATCGGCCTTGACAAGTGGTATAAGAATTGGCCTCAACAATCAGAATCAGTATTAACAATCATAATTGATAATCGCAGATGAGCGGCCGATAATGGACCAAGCAATATCAATGGGGCCCAATCGTTTGGATTAACCCACTAGAGAATGATGAGAATGGGCCTAACTAGACCAAAGGGAAGGTCACAATGTGGACATTTAACCATCACTGGCCATCAATGTGGACATTCTACCAACATCGCTCTCAAGTAGTGGCCCACATAAAGTCAAACATAAAGTGGGCCCATGGCCTCACACAAAGGCCTAATATACATCGCATTGAGCCTCATACAAGGGCTACATACAAAACAGGTGGGCACTGTACATGGGCCTCAAATACATCGCACAGGCCATAACCCATGGGTCTAATGCACATCATAATGGGCCTCATTAAATGGGTTACAAAAATATCATAATGGCCACGCCATATATGCCAGAAATACATCTCATTGGGCCTTACAAAATGGGATGAAAATACATGACAATGGGCCTCTCAAACATCACCTTTGGCCTCACCAAACGGGTCGCGTAAACACCATAATAAGGTGGGCCCTACACATCTTAAGTGGGCTCCATACACATCATCTGGGCCTCATGTGGCAGCCAAGACAGATGGGCGACATGGCTATAAATACATACATCATGGTGCGCTCCATGGTACACTGCCTGGACGGATGGTGTGGAATACAACACATCATCAAGGTAGGGTCCGCCATAACGCTATTTTTCATCCAGTCTATTCATAAGGTTGCAAAGACCTAGTTAAGATAAAAAATAAATATCATATATATCTAAAACTTTCATGCACCCAAGAGGGTTTCAATGGTAGGCGTTCATTCTCTACTGATTTCGTAGTGGTCTACATGGTAGGCAACGTGGATATAGAATAAATACATCAATGGTGGGTCCCACTATCCAGCCATCTAAAAGGTGTAGATAATAAATACATCATGGTGGAGTCCACACTGGTGGACGGTGTGGATCAAATCCACACACCATGGTGGGACACACATACAAATGGACAGTGTGGAACAACAAATACATCATCCTAGACACCCACCGTCTAGACAGTGGACGGATGGGGTAAAACACATATCTTATGGTGGATACCCACACATGCATGGTGTGGATTGAAAGCATATATAATGGGGATTTCCACCGTTCAGAGACACTGGACGGTGTGAATAAAATACCTTCATCTAGTCGGGTCCGCAACACCATCCATCACCTTGGACGGTGCAGATGAAACAATTACATTAAGGTGGGTCTCACCAGGGAGACGGATGGTGTGGATTTCTCAAGCCCACAACAATGGGTTAGCTGCCAAGGTGTGTGGGTCCCACGTGGTGCCCACCCCCAATATATATTATATTTTTATATTTTTTTTGGAAGTGCTGCAACGTCCAGGGGTTGGATGACCATCTACTGAATGGTTTGGACATTTGGAAGCAGACATCAAGGTGGGTCCCATCCACACGTGTGAGATGGTGCACCGTGGAGGACAGAGTGGATACACAACATGCATCAATGGTGGGCTCCCACAATGTTTGGTGACGTTGCACAGCAGCAATGTCCGACTGTTGCTTTGGTGCAGCCCATCAGAGCTCAGGATATGCACCATTACAGGTGGGCAGAGTGGGTACAATACACCCATGAAGGTGGGCGCCATGGATGGCTATGGATGCACACATTAAGTGGGCCATCAAACAGTCAAGAGAGAGAGATCGAAGTAGCGGAGGGGCCACGCCACTACGGGCCCCTCATATGATCACAACAAATACATCGAGATGGGTCGCACCACATGTGGGCCCTTAATCATCAAATCCAAGCAAAATGATATAAATATAATCCTAGAAAAACCACCCGCCTTAAGATCTCTTCTTCCTTCTTCCACTAATGCATTCTATACCTCCAAAGAATGTGATCCAACAGTTAAGATGAGGCTTAGAGGCTGAAGGTGGGAGCTAGTAAGGTGGGCCACACTAGCTTCTCCATGGAAGCCATGGACATTAGAGTTGCTTAGGAGATGGAGTTTTGACAATGAGAGAGAGATGAGAGAGAGATGAGAGAGAGAGAGGTGATGTAAGATAGTGATGGGTGAAAAGGTGAGTGATGGGAGTACTTGTGTAAGGGAGAGAGTTGACTTAGGAGATGAGTGGTCGTACTTGGGGATGGGTGTGAGTGATGGGGGTGATGGGATGTGTACTTGACATTTGATGTGATGGGTTCTCTTGGGATTGCAACCCGCGATATTTTCCTTGAACTAAACGTGGGCCCATATCTCCTAGCCCAAGTATTGCCTTGGTGTGCGAGACGCAGCATTAGAACCGAAGCGACGACGCGGTCACAAAGATATAAGTATTGAGTCGACTCGGATATGCAAGACTATAATGTCCTAGAAAAATTCGTACAAAGATCCGAGTACCACCTCAAGCAGAAATCGCTTAGGACCAAATCCTTTAGAAATTTATCAAGAATTAACTAGCGCTAAATTAGATTACCTGTGAAATTAGCACCAATTACTTTAAATATGATCTGCAAGACCCAAAACTTATAGAATTAGTAACTTTACACTACCTTAAAATTTAGGATCCATCTCTAAACCGAGTTGCTCTCGAGAGCATTTAGAAACTCCGCATCGAACCTGGACTGCACATCAAAAGTTTGATAGCGACAAACATAGACAATTATGACCGCCTAGTTGGACTTGATTGTCACCTCAAAAATCAAGTCCAGATGATGTCCTGGGACTATTTTCTTGAGTCCAAAGTAAAGTGTGTGAGAACGTGAAGGTTTTTATGAAATTAAATATGAATTTAAGTAATCTAAGTCGTGTCACTTGTAGGACAATTATAAGCATTCAGACGGTCAGAATGTGACCTAAATACACCCTCAGATCAAGGGAGATGTCCCACACATGCCAATGTACTTATGGCCCTGATCGAGTATCGGTGACCGTTGAACTGAAACTGGTTCACCGCAGTCGATCTGTAAACTCGATTGGAATGAAAAGTTAACTTGATCAAGATCCAATATTTGGGAGCTTAAGTCCGACCGCATTCAGTAAAGGGACCTAAAAAAATGCTCTGTCGGATCTGAACATGCCCGATTTGGTTATAACCTAAGTATACCATGACCCCGGGACTATTTTCGTCAGTTCTGAGTCTATATAAGGGCCTTAAACCCTCTCTCACATATTCCATACAAATTCTAAACCCTAGCTAAGAAAAGAGAGAGTAAAGAGAGAGAAAGAGAGAGAAGTTGGTGAAACATCCTGAGTCTTCCCAGCTACACTACATGCCTAATCCACCTATTCGAATCGTTATTCCAGTGATTCTAATTCCATATTTGGGTAAGAAAACCTAACCCTAACCTGTTTTAGAGCTTAGTACAGTTTAAGTGATGATGTAGCTAACTTATTTCATAATCAAGGTTGTTAATCGGTCATTGACGAAGACTTACCGTATAAATCATATCTATTACGCGTTTATTAGTTAAAGGTGGAGACTATATACGTTTAGGTTATGGTTTTCAAGACTTTCAATGTCAGATAATGATTTATTACTGACGTGGGTGCCATTACACATGCCAAATGCGATATCTGTTTTGCTTTACGTATATTGTAAGGCCTGTATCCTAGTCCATACTGTTCTGTCAACTCCCGTGATTCTTCCTGTCGAATTCCGACAACTTTCGACCTATAATCAAGGTTTGCACACGACCCTAAGTCGTATTCCATAAATTTGAGTCGGCTAAATTCGAGATTTGTACCATTGCGACCGCACTGTCGGCGCGGTTCCAATGCCGTGTCTCACCCGCTGAGGCGATACCCAGGCTAGAAGAAGTGTGCCCGCTTTCAGTTCGAGGAAAAAGCCGCGCAGTTGCAAAACCCAAGAGAACATGTCAAATCAATCTCATCAATCCCATCAATCACCACATCATGTCAAGTACAACCACCCCTCCCCTAAAGTCAACTCTCTCTTACAAACCCATCCCTTACATGTCAAGTACACATCACCCATCACTCACACCCATCCCATCCTCCCTCTCTCTCTCTCTCTCTCTCTCTCTCTCTCTCTCTCATTTTCTCCACTTCTCAAGAAAACCCCAAGGAAGCCAACAACCAAACATTTTTCATGGGAGAGGAGAAGCTATGTGTGGCCTATTTCCTACCTCCCATCTCCACCATCCAAAGAACATCTTCACCATTGAAATCATCCCCTTGGAGCTCTAAATCATGTTGGCGGAAGAAGGAAGAAGAGATCAAAGTTGGGTGCTTTTATTTTTGGATTTCATGATTTGAGGGTCCACATATGTGGGACCCATCTTGATATATTCATGTATAGGGAGGGCCCATGGTGGCGAGGCCCCTCCCCTCTCATGATCCCGATGTGCGGCCCACCCTATGTGTGTGAAATATCCACGCCATCCATCATCGTGGAGCCCACCATGATGCATGTGTTACATCCAACCATCCAGATGGTGGGACCCATCTGCTGACTGTCGTCAGCAAGTTCAGTGGGTCCCACGTATGTGTATGTGTTAGATCCCAACCGCCCACCTGTTAATGGGCCACACAATGAGGTATTTGCGTCATCCACATCGTCCAAGCCAGCTGGATGGTGCTGGACAGGTTGAACGGTCCTGTGGACCCCCACTCATGATATATGTGATTCATCCATGCTGCAGAGTAGCTGTGGTACCCACACTCACGTGGACCCACCGTAATGTTTATGTCAATCCACACCGTTCAGAGATGGGCCCCTTAAAATTTATGGATTTAATCCATATGTCCAGACCGTTCATCTGGACGCTAGAGGGTGTACATATAATAAACAAATTAATATAATATTCATATATGTATAGTATATATTAATATAATATTATGTTGGGCCCCATGTGGGGACCCACCTTGATATATCTGCTTTATCCTCACCGTCTAGTATATTTGGACGGTGGGACATTAGGTCGTCCATCATTAGGGGTCCCACCTGCTCGTGTATCCAGTACCGACCAGGCTACTAGACGGTGGGACCCACCATTACATTGGGTTTTAATCCCAGTCGTCTGTCTCTTTTTAGATGGTGGGCCCCTTCCTCCTGATGATGACAACAAGTCTGTGGGTCCCCATACAATGGACGCAGAGTAGCTTCTGGCAGGGTGGCACGTCACCTAGGACCGTGTGGACCAGCGTGACGTATGTGAACATCCACAACTTCCAACCATTTTCCATGGCCGTGGGCCACTCACACATGCGGTTCATATAAGGGTGGGGCCCACCTATTTATATGCATTTATCCAACAGCGTCCGTCTGGACGGTGCATGTGCAGATGATCACTTTTACATATTTAACCCTCACCGTCCATCTGCTCAGGATGGTGGGTTGAGCATGAAGTATTTGTTATATCAAACCGTCCAACCTTTTTGCTGGTGGGCCACATTTGTGGACCCCACCCTAATTTATCTATTGAAACTGCACCGTCCAGAACGCTGGACGTTGAGATCCTCCTTCGTAGAATGTGTGTGATCCACACTGTTAAATTATGGGACCACCATGATATGTGGTTCATCCAGGCCGTCCATCTACAAGGTCCAGGGCCTGGACGTATAATAATAATAATCATATTAATAATAATAATGCATATAATATTATATAAATGTGTATATATATAATATAATATAATATATTATATGCAGTTGGTGGGCCTACATGGGACCCACTAGATATAAGCATTCATATAATATAATAAAATATTGTGTATATTATAATTATATAGCTGGTGGCATACGTGGAACCCACCAGATGCATCTGGTTCGTCACCCATCCTCACCGTCCATTGAATTGATACGAGGGACCACCACATAATGTGTGAATTTCATCCACACCGTTCGTCCATTGATTTGGATCATGGACCACATTATGATATATGTGCTTTATCTCCACCGACCATATTGCTGGACGGTGGGTTACTTGGTGATGCAAGTGGTCATCAACACCGTTCATTTGAGGGTGGCCCCCACCATAATGTAATTATTTTCTCTATACGGTCCATCTGGGGACCCCGCTAGCCATAGATGCTGGTGATGTCAGTAAGTTCGGTGGAACCCACTGTTGTGATGTCGTCGGCAATTTTTGTGGGTCCCGCTGATGCTTGCGTTATATCCAAACCGTGCATCTAGATGGTTGGGTTTGTCTTAAGGCCTAAGATGAAAAATAAGACAGATTTATCTATCAAGTGGACCACACTGCAAATATCAGTGGGGGATTGAATGGCTACCATTAAAACCGTCTGAGAGCACCAAAGTTTTCTATTAATATGAAGCTTGTTTTTCCTCCTTATTAAGGTCCATGTGACCTTATGAACAGATTGGATGGAAAATAAACATTATGGTGGGCCCGATGAATGGTTAAAAGTGAAAATCATTATCTCCACTGCTGTTTGTGGTATGGTCCAGATGATCATTTGATATGATATAATTTTAAATAATACTTAATCTCTAAAAATAGAAGAATGGTGTAGATGGTGGTGCCCCTATGATGAGGCCTGACTTGATGTACGCGAGGCCCATTAGTGCGGCCCATTAATGCAACCCACTTGATGTATATGAGGCCCGTTGATGTGGCTCACTTGATGCGTTTGAGGCCCATTGGTGCAGCCCATGTGATGTGGTCCACTTGAGGTAATGCAGCCCGTTATGATGTAGCCCATGTGATGTGACCCCATTGAGATGTGTTTTCGGCCCTGAGATGTGGCCCAATGTGATGTATATGTGACCCATGAGTGAGGCCTATGGTGATGTATATTAGGCCCTTATGCATGGCCATGGGCCCACTATACGCATGACTATGTGGACCACTCCTTGGGAGCAATGTTAGTTAAATGTCCACATTGATGGACAATGATGGTTTAATGTCCACATTGTGACCTTCCGTTAGGCCTTGTTAGACCCATTCTTATAATTCTCTTGTGGGTTAACCCAGATATGTGGGCCCCATTCACCATAGACAGATAGCTTCGTGCTATCGGATTTTATATAACCACGATCGAGTGCCGATCTTTATACTATGGTTAATCGGTCGATCATCTATGAACCCCGCTTTGTTTATCTATTGATTATCGATGCCGATTATCGAAGTCGACGCTGATTATCGGTGCCGATTATCGATACTGATTATCGGTGCAGATTGTCGTGACCGATTATTGACCGATTTTGATTATCGTGGCTGATTATTATAATCGATTACCGATTCTGATTGATGTGATCGATTTGCCGATTACCTATTAGCGATTGAGGCCGATTACCATGACCGATTGTCGATTTCAATTGATGTGACCGATTTACCAATTCTGATTATTGATCGATTTCGATTGTCGTGACCAATTTCTGATTCTGATTCACGTGATCAATTTTTTGATTCTAATTATCGACCAATTTTGATGGTCGATTGTTGATTCTGAAGCTGATTTTGATTGTTGAGGCAGATTCTGATAGTCAATTTTGATTTGTCATGGCTGATTATTGAGGCCGATTCGATTGTCAATTTTGAGTATCGAGGCCGTTCTAACAATCGAGGCCAATTCTGAGTATCAAGGCCGATTCTGATTATTGAGGTCGATTCCAAGTATCGAGGTCGATTCTGAGTATGTGACAACATAACATCATGATACATGCCCATACGGACCATCTGCATGTTTGATTATGAGATATGGTTGGCCATTGTATATGGCAGGTTGATCATGGGACTCCCTGATAGGCGGAGTTACCCCACATGAGCACACGGTATGCGCATGATTGATGCATGATTGAACTGTGTGACTTGTGTATTTTGCATTGTGTGTTGTGATTACTGTATGCCCTAGCGACATCAGGGCTGTAGCCACCACAGGCATATCGTGGATGGCAAGAAGGAATATCGAAAATCTATTATACATGGGGTGTTATAGATATCCCTGGGTGAAAGTCCCTAAACCCTCTCGGTTTCATAGGTTGCTCCAACGTGTAGACCGAGTGGATGCATGAGCGCATGAGGGCCGCATACCGTTAGGCCGCGTCTCCCACTGTTTCATGGTCGGTTGGAAGGGGGTATGGCCTTACCTGCTGGAGAGGAGGGGAAAATGCTAGGCTGAGTCTAACCAGCTCGAGAAATGGGTCCGCTATCGGCGAGCCGGGCCCGATATTGGCAGGCGGATAGTGAGGTCTATTCCACTCACCTTGTTACACGCGATGGGGTGGCAATTTGGTTTAGAGTGTAATAGACCCCGGTAATTTTTCAGAGAGTAACTGTACTGATACGTGGACTTATTAAGTAGGAATTACATATTCATTCATTCACTATCCACTCGGGCTGGTAGTGCGCAACTAATTATTATGTACCTTCGCATGGCTAGGATTTCGGTTGGGCGCGTGACTAACCTGAGATCAGGAGTTCACTACATTGATTCTGACTATCCAAATTTAGGTTTGGGACTGGTTTGGATAGAAGTCCCTTGGGATGGACCCCATAACCTGCAATACTACATACTATCATCCTGAATTCACTCCAGCTTGGTCATGTCATTCGCACCGCATATTACATTGCATCCACAATACAAAGCATTTTGGGTTGCCATGTTTCTGCATTGATATAGCCATTAGTACTCATGTCTTGCATTGCATAGCCTTGGTACAGCTAATGACACTCACAGACTTGTCAGTATATTCCCACCCATTTTAATATTGTATGATTTATGGCATTATATCCTCGACATCTAATATTTGGCTCGCTATGAATCCTCCTTTGCATAACTGATTTACATTGTGTACCCTGATATTATATGACTCATGGACTTGTCAGTACTTTCGCTTACACTGAATACTCTGATATTGCTTACTTGGCACTTACCTTGTGCACACATGTTCACCACTCACTAAGTTTTCTATAAGCTTATGCATTATAGATGCATGCAGGTGGCATCAGGTTGCAGCAGTATTGAGCTTGATGCGTGCAGCGGACTTATTGAGCTTTGATTTTTGACATATGTATTTCCCTTCCAGTATTGTATTCCACTGTTTATATTAGTGGATATATGATAATGATGTTGCCTTTGTGACTTGGGTAAACTTGTGGTTATGCTTATTATGAGTTAAATGTACATTGGAAAATCCTCCTTGTAGGATTCCAGGATCAGAATCTGGCGTATCGACGCTTGGAGCTGATAATGGGGTAGTACGGAGGCTGTCGGCACTGGATTCGACGATCGGGAATTTTGGTTAGCCTGGTTTCTGAATTTGGGGCGTGACAGAAGTTGGTATCAGAGCATAACTTGGGAATACCTAAAGATAACATCACATATTTACTGATAGCTACCCTACACTCCGTGATTGTTGAGAACTTAGAATGATTAGATCCCCAAGTTCGGAGAACTTAGATATTTTCTGATATAGCTCCCTACCGTTGAGATTACGAGGCTGCATAGTATTCCAGTCTCAATCGTTTTTGACTGGGGTCCGATGATCAGTGGGGTTATCATAGTGCTAATGAGGCTTCTTGGGAGTGAGAATCTGAGATTTGTGAGTGTTATCCCTGTCTTCTTATTATTGACTGCATTCGAGGGTTATGTATCTGATTTTACATAGTGGGATGGTTTCCCTCTTCTAATGAGTTATAACTAGTTGCGATGATTTGGTAAATTTTGAGGACGAAATTTTTATTAGGTAGGGAGAGTTGTAAGGCCCTTATCCTAGTCCGTACTGTTCCGTTAACTCCCGTGATTCTTTCCGTCGAATTTCGGCAACCTTCGACTTATAATCAACCTTTGCGCACGACCCTAAGTCTATTGCGTAGATTTGAGTCAGCTTAATTTGATATTTGTACCATTGCGACCGCACCGTCGGCGCGGTTCCAATGCCGCGTCTCACGCGCCGAGGAGATACCTAGGCCAGAAGATGTATGCCCGCGCTCAGTTCGAGAAAAATACCACGTAGTTGCAAAACCCAAGAGAGAACATGTTAAATCAATCTCATCAATCCCATCAATCATCACATCATGTTAAGTACAACCACCCCTCCCTTAAAGTCAACTCTCTCTTAGAAACCCATCCCTTACATGTCAAGTACACATCACCCATCACTCACACCCATCCCATCCTCTCTCTCTCTCTCTCTCATTTTCTCCACTTCTAAAGAAAACCCCAAGGAAGCCAACGACCAAACATTTTCCATGGGAGAGGAGAAACTATGTGTGGCCCACTTCCTACCTCCCATCTCCACCATCCAAAGAACATCTTCACCATTGAAATCATCCCCTTGGAGCTCTAAATCATGTTGGCGGAAGAAGGAAGAAGAGATCAAAGGTGGGTGCTTTTATTTCTGGATTTCATGATTTGAGGGTCCACATATGTGGGACCCATCTTGATATATTCATGTATAGGGAGGGCCCATGGTGGCGGGGCCCCTCCCCTCTCATGATCGTATCTCTCTCTCTCTCTCCCGATGTGCGGCCCACCCTATGTGTGTGAAATATCCACGCCATCCATCATCGTGGAGCCCAACATGATGCATGTGTTGCATCCAACCATCCAGATGGTGGGACCCATCTGCTGACTATCGTCAGCAAGTTCAGTGGGTCCCACGTATGTGTATGTGTTAGATCCCAACCGCCCACCTCTTAATGGGCCACACAATGAGGTATTTGCGTCATCCACATCGTCCAAGCCAGCTGGATGGTGCTGGACAGGTTGAACGGTCCTGTGGACCCCCACTCATGATATATGTGATTCATCCATGCTGCAGAGCAGCTGTGGTACCCACACTCACGTGGACCCACCGTAATGTTTATGTCAATCCACACCGTTCAGAGATGGGCCCCTTAAAATTTATGGATTTAATCCATATGTCCAGACCATTCATCTGGACGCTGGAGGGTGTACATATAATAAATAAATTAATATAATATTCATATATGTATAGTATATATTAATATAATATTATGGTGGGCCCCATGTGGGGACCCACCTTGATATATCTGCTTTATCCTCACCGTCTAGTATATTTGGACGGTGGGACATTAGGCCGTCCATCATTAGGGGTTCCACCTGCTCGTGTATCCAGTACCGACCAGGCTACTAGACGGTGGGACCCACCATTACATTGGGTTTTAATCCCAGTCGTCCGTCTATTTTTGGACGGTGGGCCCCTTCCTGCTGATGATGACAACAAGTCTGTGGGTCCCCATACAATGGACGCAGAGTAGCTTCTGGCAGGGTGGCACATCACCTAGGACCGTGTGGACCAGCGTGACGTATGTGAACATCCAAAACTTCCAACCATTTTCCATGGCCGTGGGCCACTCACACATGCAGTTCATATAAGGGTGGGGCCCACCTATTTATATGCATTTATCCAGCAGCGTCCGTCTGGACGGTGCATGTGCAGATGCTCACTTTTACGTATTTAACCCTCACCGTCCATCTATTCAGGATGGTGGGTTGAGCATGAAGTATTTGTTATATCAAACCGTCCATCCTTTTTGCTGGTGGGCCACATTTGTGGACCCCACCCTAATTTATCTATTGAAACTGCACCGTCCAGAACGCTGGACGTTGAGATACTCCTTCGTAGAATGTGTGTGATCCACACCGTTAAATTATGGGACCACCATGATATGTGGTTCATCTAGGCCGTCCGTCTACAAGGTCCAGGGCCTGGACGTTAAATAATAATAATAATAATAATACATATAATATTATATAAATGTGTATATATATGTATAATATAATATAATGTATTATATTATATTGTATGCAGCTGGTGGGCCTACGTGGGACCCACTAGATATAAGCATTCATATAATATAATATAATATAATATTATGTGTATTATAATTATATAGCTGGTGGCATACGTGGAACCCACCAAATGCATCTGGTTCGTCACCCATCCTCACCGTCCATTGAATTGGACGGTGGGAATCCACCTTTGATACGAGGGACCACCACATCATGTGTGGATTTCATCCACGCCGTCTGTTCATTGATTTGGATCATGGACCACACTATGATATATGTGCTTTATCTCCACCGACCATATTGTTGGACGGTGGGTTACTTGGTGATGAAAGTGTTCATCAACACCGTTCATTTGAGGGTGGCGCCCACCATAATGTAATTATTTTCTCTATACGGTCCATCTGGGGACCCCGCCAGCCATAGATGCTGGTGACGTCAGTAAGTTCGGTGGAACCCACTGTTGTGATGTCGTCGGCAAGTTTTGTGGGTCCCGCTGATGCTTGCGTTATATCCAAACCGTACATCTAGATGGTTGGGTTTGTCTTAAGGCCTAAGATTAAAAATAAGACAGATTTATCTATCAAGTGGACCACACTGTAAATATCAGTGGGGGATTGAATGGCTACCATTAAAACCGTCTGAGAGCACCAAAGTTTTCTATCAATATGAAGCTTGTTTTTCCTCCTTATTAAGGTCCATGTGACCTTATGAACAGATTGGATGAAAAATAAACATTATGGTGGGCCCGATGAATGGTTAAAAGTGAAAATCATTATCTCCACTGCTGTTTGTGGTATGGTCCAGATGATCATTTGATATGATATAATTTTAAATAATACTTAATCTCTAAAAATAGAAGAATGGTGTAGATGGTGGTGCCCCTATGATGAGGCCTGACTTGATGTACGCGAGGCCCATTAGTGCGGCCCATTAATGCAACCCACTTGATGTATATGAGGCCCGTTGATGTGGCTCACTTGATGCGTTTGAGGCCCATTGGTGCAGCCCATGTGATGTGGTCCACTTGAGGTAATGCAGCCCGTTATGATGTAGCCCATGTGATGTGACCCCATTGAGATGTGTTTTTGGCCCTGAGATGTGGCCCAATGTGATGTATATGTGGCCCATGAGTGAGGCGCATGGTGAAGTATATTAGTGCCTTGTGTGAGGCCATGGGCCCACTATACATATGACTCTATGTGGACCACTGCTTGGGAGCAATGTTGGTTAAATGTCCACATTGATGGGCAATGATGGTTTAATGTCCACATTGTGACCTTCCCTCAGGCCTTGTTAGACCCATTCTCATAATTCTCTTATGGGTTAACCTAGATATGCGGGCCTCATTCACCGTAGATGGATAGCTCCGTGCTATCGGATTTGATATAACCACGGTCGAGTGCCGATCTTTATACTATGGTTAATTGGCCGATCATCTATGAACCCCACTTTGTTTATTTACTGATTATCGGTGCCAATTAACATGGTCGACGCTGATTATTGACCCTGATTATCAGTGCTGATTATCGATACTGATTATCGGTGCAGATTGTCTTGACCGATTTGTCAATTGTGATAATTGACCGATTTCAATTTTTGTGGTCGATTGCTTCTTAGCGATCAAGGCCATTAATCATGATCGATTGACGATTTTGATTGACATGACCGATTTATCCATTACAGATTAGCGATCAAGGCCGATTATCATAACCGATTGCCGATTCTGATTGACATGATCGATTTGTCGATTGCCGATTAGCGATTTAGGCCGATTACCATGACCGATTGCCAATTTCAATTGACGTGACCGATTTTCCAATTCTGATTATCGATCGATTTCGATTGTCATGACTAATTGTCTATTCTGATTGACGTGACCAATTTTTTTATTCTGATTATCGACCAATTTCGATGGTCGATTGTTGATTTTGAAGCTGATTTCGATTGTTGAGGCCAATTCCGACTGTCAATTTTGATTTGTCATGCCAATTGTCGAGGCCAATTGTCGAGGCCGATTCGATTGTCGATTCTGAGTATCGAGGCCGTTCTGACTATCGAGGCCGATTCCGAGTATCGAGGCCGATTTTGATTATTGAGGTCGATTCCAAGTATCGAGGCCGATTCTAAGTATGTGACAACATAACATCATGATACATGCCCATACGCACCATCTGCATGTTTGATTATGAGATATGGTTCGCCATTGTATATGGCAAGTTGATCATGGGACTCCCTGATAGGAGGAGTTACCCCACATGAGTGCACGGTATGCGCATGATTGATGCATGATTGAACTATATCATGGATGGCCAGATGGGACACTGAAAATCTATTCTACATGGGGTGCTATAGATATCCCTGGGTGAAAGTCCCTAAACCCTCTTAGTTTCAGAGGTTGCTCCAATGTCTAGATCGAGTGGATGCATGCACGTATGAGGGCCGCATACCATTAGGCTGCGTCTTCCACTGTGTCGTGGTCGGTTGGAAGGGGGTATAGCCTTACCTGCCCGAGAGGAGGGGGCAATGTTAGGCTGAGTCTGACCAGCTCAAGGAATGGGTCTGCTATCGGTGATCCGGGCCCGATATTGGCAGGCGGATAGTGAGGTCTCTTCCACCCACCTTGTTGCATGTGATGGGGCGACAATTTGGTTTGGAGTGAATAGACCCCGGTGATTTTTCATAGAGTAACTATACTGATACGTGGACTTATTAAGTAGGAATTGCATATTCATTCATTCACTATCCACTCGGGCTGGTGGTGCGCAACTAATTATTGTGTACCTTCGCATGGCCAGGATTTCGGTTGGGCGCGCGACTAACCTGAGTTCAGGAGTTCTCCAAATTTAGGTATAGGACTGGTTTGGATAGAAGTCCCTTGTGATGGACCCCATAACCTGTGATACTACGTACTATCATCCCGACTTCACTCCAGCTTGGTCATGTCATTCGCACCGCATATTACATTGCATCCACAATACTTAGCATTTTGGGTTGCATGTTTCTGCATTGATATAGCCATTAGTACTCATGTCTTACATTGCATAGCCTTGGTATGGCTGATAACACTCACAGACTTATCATTATATTCCTGTCCATTTTAATATTGTATGATTTATGGCATTATATCCTCAGCATCTAATATTTGGCTCGCTTTGAATCCTCATTTGCATAACTGATTTACATTGTGTACCCTGATATTGTATGACTCATGGACTTGTCAGTACTTCCTCTTACAGTAGTTACTTTGATATTACTTACTTGACACTTACCTTGTGCACACACGTTCACCACTCACTAAGCTTTCTATAAGCTTATGCATGATAGATGAATGCAGGTGGCGTCAGGTTGCAGCAGTATTGAGCTTGGTGCATGCAGCGGACTTATGGAGCTTTGATTTTTAACATATGTATTTCCCTTTCAGTACTGTATTTAACTATTTATATTAGTGGATATATGATGATGATGTTGCCTTTGTGACTTGGGTAAACTTGTGGTTATGCTTATTATGAGTTAAATGTACATTGAAAAATCCTCCTTGTAGGATTCCAGGATCGAAATCTGGTGTATAGACGCTGAGAGCCGATAATGGGGTACTACAGAGGCTGTCGGCACCGGATTCAGCGATTGAGAATTTTGGTTAGCCCGGTTTCTGAATTTGGGGCGTGACATATATGTATAACCTATGTTGTAAATAGAGTATTTCATGTGTTTGTTGAAATGTTTGTATGCGCTTGGAATCTGATGTTGTGATTGCCATGATTAATTGTCGTAGGTACATGGTTGTTAGGTATGCGATAACTCCTTGGCAATAGGACTTGCCTAAATACATCATATGGCTGACATATGTAATGTATGTTGAAAAGTATAGTCTACGTGTTTGTAAAAATGCCTGAATGAGTAAGGAATTAGTAAAGTGTGATTTCTAAGGGAATTGGGATATGAATCCCAACTACCTTAACTATGTGTATGATTTCTTCCATGTACAATACAGTTTACTTATTCATGTCTAACTGTGTGCATAATTTCCTCCATGTATGTATTCAATAATATGCTCACATGATTGTAGGAATTGACTTAAGTGTTTATTAATGCTTTGAATATCTCATATGCATATTTGTGATGAATGCACATTGTTGGGGCTATGTCATAGTCCAAGTAATCGGTAACAGGTCTTGTACTGGTGGCTGAGATTTTTTATGCCACACAGGATGTGTTTGATGAACCCGAGCCGTACTTGGGATGTTTGACAGTGGTTAGGCCACATGGAGTGCTTATGCATTTCATGTCGATCAACTCAACGTGCGATCTTCCTAGTCAAGTTCGTCATTTAATCCAATAGACCGATGTATGTTCACCATGTTTGGATGCTACTGCTTGAATCTAAGGTACCAAGCTCACCAGTGAAACCCTGTTAACCTTGGTACCTCGATCCGCTAAGACTCATGGCTGGACATAGTGGTATGGGACACCGTGGTCGAGCTGTCGGCCTACGTTGGGGTGACGAGCCTCCCCGTAGTGACCAGTGAGCAACCCAGACTCATGAGCCGAATATGGTGGTATGGGACACTGTATTCGTGTTGTCGGCTTACACTGATTGGTGATGAGACCTTTGTAGTGACCTCGAGCATATCCTGAAATTGCAATGAGGCGACGAGCCTTATCACAGTATTTAGGGTATGACTAGACCTGTATTGATTGGTGACGAGCCCTTTACAGCGACCTAGATTTGTAACATCGTCTGAGATTTATTAGGACTGATGACCCTATAATGGATCATTGTTTGGGTATTGATGTAAGGGAGGTACCTTAGGACTGATGACCTTAGAATGGATCATTTTTTGGGTATTAATGTAAGGGAGGTGCCTTAGCTTCTCAATCCTGCTATATGAAAAGGACTAATAAGAACTTGGTAATCATATACATGCATCGCACTACATGTGTCGTTCGGCGTTGGGCAGAGCACTGAGGAAGTGACTGACATGCGCGACCATAAGATGAAGATCGCAGAGGGAGTGTAGGTGAGGGCATGCGTCATTCCTTCATACATTCTTACATTAACCAGAGTAAATAGGGATGTTTGATTGTATTACTTTATCATTACTGCTTGGTTGAATTCATAACATGTTAACCTTTACTATATAGTTCCACTGAGTTGATCACTCACTCCCACATTGTGGGATGGTGCTTAAACACCAACCAGACTCTGTCTTAGTTGCAAATGAGGATGTGACGCATAAGGCAGAGCCGGAGTTCGAGGATGACGATGAGGCATTCTCGTGTATGCAGTATTTAGGCTGGTTCTCTTAGACTATTCTGAATCATCGGGGCTTAAGGGTGTGTGCTTATTAGAGGACTTTCATATTTTTGTATTTTGAAATAAAACTTGTAAATTATGACCTGGCAAAGCATACATAATCTGGGGACTTATATTGGCTTATATACTTATTTCAGTCTTTCGCTTGTGTATTCTAACTATCCCTGGATTATGTTTTACTGATTTGGCTTAATCTACTTCATGTTTTATGACTAACACAGACAACATACATCCATCATTGAAAATGTTACATAAGTGATGTTCTGGAACTCGAGAGCTGAGTTATGCTCGATCGCCGAATTTCAGGGCGTTACAAGGACTCAGCTTAGGATCACGCGTGAACATCGGATACATGTCAAGGGTCACCAGAATTCGACCGAGAGGACCTTGGAAGCCCACAGAATGGTACATTTTAGGATACGGGCCTTACAACTCTACCCACCTAATAAAAATTTTATCCTCGAAATTTACAGAATAGATAAGGGAAGGGGAAACATCATCAAGTATATATGTCATGGCTCAATCAATCTACAAAAGGATGAAGATAGCGCTCTCTAATCTCAACCTCACCCTCTTAAGATGCATCATCAATAGTATGGTGATCCTACTGAACCTAAGACCCCGAATCAGAGACGATCGAAATTAGAATACTATGTAGCCTCGCAATCTCAACAGTAGGGAGCTATATCAGAAAATCTCTAGGTTATTCGAATACGGGGATCTAACCATTCTAGTTCTCAACAATTATAGAGTAAAGGGTAGCTATCAGCAGATATGTGATATTATCCTCAAGTATTCCTAAATTATATCTAATACCATCTTTTTTCATGCCTTAAACCTGAAAATCAGATTCATAGGAATCCCAATCACTAATCCGGTGCCGACAGCCTCCGTAGTACCCCATTCTTGGCTCTCATCGCTCATATGCCAGGTTTCGATCCTGGGATTCTATAAGGAGGATTTTTCAACGTACATTGATCTCGTAAGAAGCATAACTACAAGTTGACCTAAATCACAAAAGCAACATCATCATCACATATCCACTAATTTAAACTTTAATTACAATGTTGAAAGGGAAATACATATGTGAAAATAAAATCAAAGCTCCAGAAGTCAGCTCAATGTTCCAAGCTCCACGTTGCAGAACCCTAACATTACTTACATGCATTTATCGTGCATAAGGTTATAGAAGGCTTAGAGGGTGGTGTAAGTGTGTGCACAATGTAAGTGCCAAGTATTCAATACAATGTCATAATCATACAATATCAGAAATATTGGTAAGATAATGAATCACACGATATTAGAGTAAGCGGAAATATTGACGAGTCCGAGAGTCAATCAATATCAAAATATGTAATACAAAGCAGCAATGCAAATGAGTAGTAAAGAGCCAAATATTGATGCTAAGGATGCAATGCAATATGAAATTCAGAAGAGCTAACGAATAGCGTCAGTTGTATCTAGACCATATTAGATGCCGCAAATATAATGTAATATGTGGTGAGAATGGAATGGCCATGCTGGAGTGTGAAGTCGTGATGATAGTACGTAGTATCGCAGACTATGGGGCCTATCACAAAGGACTTCTACCCAAACTAGTCACATACCTAAATTTGGATAGATACACTCAACATGGTAAGCTTCTGATCTAACGTTAGTCACATGCCCCAACCAAAATCTTGGCCATTACGAAAGTATACATAATAAATAGCTGTGCACCACCAGCCCGAGTGGATAGTGAATGAATGAATGAATGAGTATGAAACTCCTGCTTAATAATTCCACATATTAGTATTGTTCATCTCTGGGATCATCACCGGGGTCTAGTATACTTTACACTAGCTTGTCACCCCATCAAGCGCACAATTGGGTAAGTGGAAGAGACTTCACTATTTTCCTAGTCAGTAGTCAGTCAATATCTACCCGACATGTCGATAGCGGACCCATTCACAAGTTGGTCAAACTCGGCTTAGCTATGCCTACTTCCTTAGGTGGATAAGGCCACACCCCCTCCCAACTGACCATGACATAGTGTGAGACGTGGCCTACTGGAATACGACCCTCATGCGCTCATATATATCTACTCGGTGTCGATGTTGGGGTGTCCTTTGGTGCCAAGGGGGTTTAGGGATTTTCATCCAGGGCCATCTGTGGCAGCCCGATACTAGTAAATGATTTCTAGTGTCCCATTTGGCCATCCACGATATGCCTGTGGAGGCTACGGCCATGATGTCGATAGGGCGTACAGTAATCACAATGCAAGTTGCATGAGTCATGCAACCCAATCATGCACCAATCCTGTGCATATTGTTCTCTCATGTGAGATAACCTCCACCTATTAGGGAGTCTCATAATAACCTGCCCAATGACATATGCAATGGTCAACCACATCTCATAATAAACATGCAGATGATGTGTATGTGCATGTATCATGATGTTATGTTATCACATAGTCATAATTGGTACCAATAACCGACATCGATAATCGGCATCAATGGTCAGCCTCGACAATGGGGACATTTAACCAATATTGCCCCCAAGGAGTGGCCCGCATAGAGCCTAACATATGGTGGACACATTGCCTCACAAAGGGCCTAATATAGAACACCATGAGCCCCACTCAAGGGCTTAATACACATCACAATGGGCCTCTCTCATGGGCCTAATATACATTACAATGGACTCCATCACCTGGCCCTCAAATGCATCGCAATGGGCCTCATCATATAGGCCTAATATACATCACAATGAGCCTTTAACATAGGCTGAATACACATCACAAACGGGCCTTAAATACGGGTCGATATACATCACAATGGGTCTTGTCAATCGGCCTCAATGGTTGGCCTCGATAGTCGGAATTGGCCTCGATAATCAGAATCGGCCTCAATGATCGTCTCAACATTCAGAATTTACCTCGACAATCGAACTCGGCCTCGATGATCAGCATCAACAATCAGAATCAGCCTCGATAATTAGAATTGGCCTCGATAATCGAAATCGATCTCGATAATTAGAATCGGCCTCAAAAATCAGAATCAGCCTCAAAAATCAGAATCAGCCTCGATAATCAGAATCAGCCTCGATGATCAGAATCGGTCTCAATAAACAGAATCGGCCTCGACAATCAGAATTAGCCTCGATAATCGAAATCAGTGTCGATAATTGGAATCATCAATCAAAATCAGAATTAGAATCGACAATCGAAATTGGCCTCAATGATTGGCCTCGACAATTAGAATCGACCTCGACAAGTGGAGTGAGAATCAACCTCAACAATCGGCCTCGACAATCGAAATCGGAATTGGCCTCGACAATCAAAATCAGAATCAGAATTGACAATTGAAATTGGTTTCAATGATCGGCCTTGACAATCAAAATCGATATCGATAATCAAAATAGGTCTCGACAAGCAGAATCAAAATAAGCCTCAATAATCGGCCTTGACAATTGAAATCAGCTTAAACAATCGGCCTCGACAATCGAAATTAGAATTAAAATCGATAATTAGAATTGGAATTGGCCTTAACAATCGACCTCGATAATCAAAATTGGAATCAAAATCGACAATCGGAATCGGCCTCGATAATCGGAATCGATATGGACATTCGAAATCAGCCTCAACAAGAGGAATTAGAATCGGCCTTAACAATCGGTCTCGACAATCAAAATCATAATCGAAATCAGAATCGACAATCACAGATGAGTGACCGATGATGGACCAAGTAATATCAGTAGGGCCTAATTATTTGAGTTAACCCACTAGAGAATGATGAGAATGGGCCTAACCAGGCTACAGAGAATGTCACAATGTGGACATTTAGCTATCACTGTCCATCAATGTGGATAGTCAACCAACATTGCTCCCAAGCAGTGGCCCACATAGAGTCAAACATAAAGTGGGCCCATGGACTCACACAAAGGCCTAATATACATCACAATGGGCCTCATACAAGGGCTACATACACAACAGGTAGGCCCTGCACATGAGCCTCAGATACATCGTACGGGCCACAACCCATGGGTCTAATGCACATCATAATGGGACTCATTAAATGGGTTACAAAACATCACAATGGCCACACCATATGGGCCAGAAATACATCTCACTGGGCCTTACCAAATGGGCCAAAAATACACACAATGGGCCTCTCATACATTACTTTTGGCCTCACCAAATGGGCCATGTAAACACCACATTAAGGTGGGCCCTACACGTCCCAAGTGAGCCCTATACATATTATCTAAGCCTCACGTGGTAGCCAAAACAGATGGACGGTGCAGCTGTAAATACATATATCATGGTGTGTTCCACGGCACACTGCCTCGACGGACGATGTGGAATATAACACACCATCAAGGTAGGGTCCACCATAATGCTATTTTCCATCCAGTCTATTCATAAGTTCATAAAGACCTGGTTGAGATGAAAAACAAATATCATATAGATTCAAAACTTTTGTGCACCCAAGAGGGTTTCAATGGTAGGTGTTCATTCTCTACTAATTTTGTAGTGGTCCACCTGGTAAACAGCGTGGATATAGAATAAATACATCAATGGTGGGTCCCACCATCTAGCCATCTGGACGGTGTAGATAATAAATACATCACAATGGAGTCCACACTTGTTGACAGTGTGGATCAAATCCACACATCATGGTGGGACACACATACAAATGGATAGTGTGGAACAACATATACATCATGTTGGCTATGGTAAACACATATTTCATGGTGGATACCCACACATGTACGGTGTGGATCCAAAGCACACATAATGGGGATTTCCACCGTCCAGAGTTTCTGGACGGTGTGAATAAAATACATTCATCTAGTGCGGTCCGCAACGCCGTCTAGCACCTTAGATGGTGCAGATGAAACAATTACATTAAGGTGGGTCCCACCAGGGAGACGGACAGTGTGAATTTCTATAGCCCAGAGTAGTGGGTTAGTTGCTAAGGTGGGTGGGTCACACATGGTGCTCGTCCCCGATATATATTATATTTATATATTTTTTAAAGTGCTGCAATGTCCAGGGGCTGGATGACCATCTACTGAACGGTTCAGACGTTTAGATGCAGACATTAAGTGGGTCCCACCCACACGTGTGAGGTGGGTCACGCTGGCTGTAATGTCTCGAAAAAATTCGTACAAAGACCCGAGTACCACCTCAAGAAGAAATCACTAAGGGCTAAATCCTTTAGAAATTAAATGAGAATTAACTAGCGCTAAACCAGATTACCTGAGAAATTAGCACCAATCACTTTAAATACGATCTATGAGACCCAAAACTTATAGAATCGTTAATGCTATATTACCCTAAAACCTATGATCAATCGCTAAACCCAGTTGCTCTTGGGAGCATCTGGAAACTTCGTATCGGACCTGGACCGCACATCGAAAGTCCGATAGCGACAAACTTAGAAAAATATGACCGCCTAGTTGGACTTGACAATTACCTCAAAAATTAAGTCCAGATGATGTCCTGGGACTATTTTCTTGAGTCCGAAGTGAATTGTGTGAGAACATGAAGGTTTTTATGAAATTAAATATGAATTTAAGTAATCTGAGTCATGTCGCTTGTGGACCAATTATAAGCATTCTGACCGTCAGAATTTGACCCAAATACACCCTCAGATCATGGAAGATGTCCCACACATGCCAATGTACTTATGGCCCTGATTGAGTATCGGTGACCGTTGAACTGAAATTGGTCCGCCATGGGCGATCTGTAAACCTAGCTAGACCAAGATCCAATATTAGGGAGCTTAAGTCTGACTGCATTCAATAAAGGGACCTTCAGAAATGCTCTGTTGGATCGGAACAAACCTGATTTGGACATAACCTAAGTATACCTTGGCCTTGGAGCCATTCCCATATGTTTTGAGCCTATATAAGGGTCTTGAACCCTCTCACTTTCACTCCATACAAATTTGGGGAAAGCCCTAAGAGAGAGAAGAGAGAGAAGAGATTAAAGAGAGAGAAAGTGAGAGAGAAGTTAGTGTGGATTCCTGGGATTCTTCCCTGCTAATCCACCTACTAAAATGCGAATCCCATATAGTTCTTCTGGTAGCTCTAATGCCGTACTTGGGTAAGTAAACCTAACCCTAATTTGTTCTAGGGTTTCAAATAGTCTAAGTGCTAAACTAGCTAACCTATTACGTGCTATAGGTGGCCTTCGCGTCATAAGCAGTGACTTGACATACAAACTGAGTTTGATGCGTGTTTACCAGCATAAGGTGCGGACTATACACGTATAGGTTATGGTTTTCAAGGCTTTCAATGTTAGTTAATGATTTATTACTGACTTAAATGCTATTTTACATGCCAAATGCAATGTTTGTTTCGCGTTTCAGTTATATATGAACTATGTTGCGTTTAGTGTATTTCATGTATTTATAGAAAGGATTGTATACGTATGAAATTTGGAATTACATTTGACATGATTAATTGTCGTGTATATATGCTAGTTGTATGTGTAACAATTTCTTGGTGAAAGGATTTGCCCTAACACATGTTATGCCAACATACGTTGTGTATGTTATATTGTGAAGCCTAGGTGTTTGTGAAAATGTTTGAATGAGTATAGAATGTGTATTCGTGCTCGCCATAATTAACTATTATGGGTATATGATTGTTGTATAGACGATAATTCCTTGATGAAAGGATTTACCCTAATACGTATTATAACTAACGTATGTTATATACGTTGGAAGGTGTAGTCTAAGTATTTGTAAAAATGTCTGAATGAGTTAGTAGTTAGTAAAGTGTGATTTATAAAGGAGTTAAGATATGAATCCCAACTACCTTAATAGTGTGTATGATTTCCTCCATGACTTGCATATGATAGAGTCTGGTCATTCATGTTTAACTGTGTGTATGATTTTCCTCCATGTTTTATATAATCATGTTTAAGTTATATTCCATAACATGATCACATGATTGTAGGATTTGACTTACTTACTTACCTCATTTGCTTATTTTTTGTGATTGCACGAGGTTGGGACTATAACGTAGTCCAGGCAATCGGTAACAAGCCTTGTTTTGGTGGCTGTAGTTATTTCACCACTAGGATGTGTTCGATGAATCCGAGCTGTACTTAGGATGTCGGCAGTGGTTAGGCCACACGGAGCTGTACTTAGGATGTCGGCGTTGGTGGTAGTGATCGGAACTGTTCTATCGTATGTGATTAACTAAGATTGATGACCCTAGATGGATCAATGTCGGGAAAATGATATTAAAGGTGGTACCTTAGCTTCCCAATCCTGCTGTATGAAAAGGACTAATAAGAACTCGATAATCATGTACATGCACCGCACTGCATGTGCCGTTTGGCATTGGGCAGAGCATTGAGCAGAGCACTGAGGAAGTGACTAACATGCGTGACCGTAAGATGAAGATCGTAGAGGGAGTGCAGGCGAGGGCATGCATCATTCCTTCATACATTCGTACATTAATCAGAGTACTTAGGGATATTTGATTATATTGCCTTATCATTATTGCTTGTTTGAATTGATAATATGTTAACCTTTGCTGTATAGTTCCACTGAGTTGATCACTCACTCCCACGTTATGGGATGGTGCTTAAACACCAACCAGACTCTGTCTTAGTTGCAGGTGAGGATGTGACGCATGAGGTAAAGACGGAGTTTGATGATGACGAGGAGGCATTCTCGTTTATGCAATATTCAAGCGGGTTCACTTAGACCATTCTGAATTGACAGGGCTTCAGGGTTTATACTTTATAGAGGACTATCACATTTTGTTATTTGTATTTTGAAACAAGACTTGTAACTATTGACATGGTATCACATACATATTTTAGGGACTTGTATTAGTTTATATATTTATTTCATACTTAAGCTTGTGTATTCTAACTATCCCTGGATTATGTTTTGTTGTTTTAGGTTAATTTACTTCATGTTTTATGCACTAAAACAGACAACATACATCCATCATTGAACATATTGCATAAGTGATGTTTTGGAACTCGAGAGCTGAGTTATGCTTGACCCCCGAATTTTAGGGCGTTACAAGTTAGTATCAGAGCATGATTTGGATTAAATAGGACCTGGGTTATGGTCACACGACGTACGCTGATGCCAATATAACATAGGAGGGTGCAAGAAAAATCTAGAAATAAGTTTAGGTTTCCCAGTTTAGCCAATTGGCAAAAGATTATTGAAAACGATCGCCAAGATCGGGTTCGTTCACACCCCCTGATCATGCACAACGACCCTAATCCCACTTCTAGACCATCAATCGACGAGTTTAGATCGTGTTTCATCCCATCCCAACTGTTTAAAATCAGTAAGCATGAATATACATCAAATTTTATTCGAAATGACTTGAAACGAGTCGAAACAGAGTAGGGGCCCAATCGGGGCACTTCCAGGGGGACCCAGAGTGGGACCCACATCATTATTGGACTTGGGGGGAGGACCTTGCCCCATTGGCGAGCCATTGTCGGTTAGTCCAGGGACCAGTGAGGCCCTCGCCAGTTCTGTGAGGCCTCGCCACTTAGTGGGCCCGGATGGGCTGGGCCGATCTGGCCGACTACCCTAGGGCATTGTATGGCCCATTGATCCATGGTTGGTCGAATAAAATCCCTCCTACAGCATCTTCTATCACTCCCCAAACTCAGAAACTGGGCTCACAAAATTTTCGATCGCCGATTCCGGCACCGACAGCCTCCATAGAACCCCATTCTCGGCTCTCAGCTCCCATTCGCCAGGTTCCGATCTTGGGATGCTACGAGGAGGATTTTTAACATCAGTTTGATTCGTAATAAGCATAACCAAAGGCATAACCCACAAACAACAACCAAAAACTCCATTACATTTTCACTATGATCAAAAACTTTATAAGTACAATGAGTATAAAGGGAAATACAATGATGATGAATCAAAATCTCCAAGGTGATCTGCAACGTGCTCCTGCCTCAGCGCTGCTGCGCCCCAACGTCACCTGCAGACAACGGTCGTGCATAAGCTTATAGAAAGCTTAGAGGGTGGTGAAAGTGTGTGCGCAAGGTAGTAATATGATCATGTAATATCTGAGTAATGCGGAATATGCAGATGGATCCATAATATCATGAGCCGTACCAAGGCTATGCGATGCAAGATGCAAGTCAAGCATACAATCCTCATCTAAATCCACATGTCAATACAGCTCAACTCTGGGATATCACCGGGGTCTAGTACACTCTAAACCCGATCGCCACCTCATCACGCACAATAAGGTAAGTGGAAGAGACCTCACTATCCGTATGCCAATATCGGGCATGACTCGTCAATAGCGGACCCATTCCTCGAGGTGGTCAAACTCATCCTAGCATTGCCCCCTACGCTCGGGCGGATAAGGCCGCACCCCCTTCCAACCGACCACGACACAGTGAAGAGCGCAACCATCTGGTAATCGGCACTCAACACTCATCTACCCACTCGGTCTAGACGTTGGAGAAACCTCTTGGTACCATAAGGGTTTAGGGACTTTCACCCAGGGATATCTATAACACCCCATGTAAAATAAGATTTTTGATATCCAATCCTGCCAACCACGATGTGTTTGTGGAGGCTACGACCCCGATGTCACTAGGGCGTACAGTAACCATATCACACAGTGCGAGATGCATGAATCACACTATCCAATCATGTAGCACATCCTGCGCTTATCGTGCGCTCATGTAGGGCAACACCGCCCAACCGGGAGCCCATAAATAACCTGCCCGAAGGCATATGCTATGATCAGTCACCTCTCATATCAAGCATACATATGATGCGTATGATCATGAGTCATGGAACTATACTAAACAGGTAATAGAGTAATAACTACCCTTACAACACTGGTGGGCCTAGACGGCCTATACAAAATAAGTACGGGCCTAACGATGGGCCTTAGGGAGAGTCATAATGCGGACGTCCAACTAACATTACACTCGCAATGTGGACGTCAAACCAACATTGCTCCCAAGGCACGATCGTCGCAAACATCGTTACATAATCAGTGTTGGGATCACACATTGCAATGGACCTTAGGTACATCCCATTGGGCCTTAAATACATCAAATGGGCCATGTCGTATGGGCCTTTTATTCATCAAATGGGCCACATCCATGGGCCGCACCAATGAGCCTTAAGTGCATTACAATGGGTCAAAACCCGTGGGCCTTAGATTGCATCAAATGGGCTTAATCTCATGGGTCTTATAGGAAACAAATCGGCCACACCATTTGGGCCCCATATGTACATCCAATGGGCCTTAATCCATGGGCCCCCAAAATATCAAATGAACCTAATCCCATGGGCCTTGGAATACATCGATCTGGTCCAATCCCATGGGCCTTTACATATATCAAATGGGTCCACTCCCACAGGCCTTAAATTTCTTTAAATGGGTCTAATCCCATGGACTTTATACACATCAAATGGGCCTAAACCCATAGGCCTTATACACGTCAAATGAGCCTAAACCCATAGGCCTTATTCAAATCAAATGGGCCTAACCCATAGGCCTTTTCATAAGTCAAATGGGCCTAACCCATAGGCCTTAAATAAATCAAATGGGCCTAATCCCATGGGCCTAGAGGTCCATTGAAATGTTTATTTGTCATCCGGCGCGTGGGCCTGTGGAAGGCCCACTGTGATATTTATTTGTCTTACAGCAGGGGGGGCGTGAGTGAAAACATGCATAAGGTGGTCTCCATCGTCCGCTGAACGGTGGAGGTAAAACATGAATATCGTGGTGGGTACCACCAGGCAGATGAAAAAAATACATACATCACTGTGGGTCCCATACGGGGCCCACCACAATGTTTATTCACCATCCAATCCGTTCATAAGGTCGTACGGACCTGGGTGAGGAGGAAAAACAAATTTCAGCTTGATCCAAAGCTTCTGTGTCCCTAAAAAAAACATTTCAATGGCAGAGGTTCAATTCATTGTTTCCTATGGTGTGGGCCACCTGAGTTTTAGATCGGCCTCATTTTTGGAGGAGGCCTGCTCCAGGGGGAAACCCGCCATATGAACGGCGTGGATAAAACATATACATCATGGTGGGGCCCACGACTGGAACCGTGGGACCCTGCTGGTTCGCCCGCCCGCGCCGTACGACATGTAGCAAGCTGCTGCTGTTGCAGTGTCAGAGGCAGAGAGGCTTTGCCTCTTGAGTTTTTTTTTTAAAGAATCGTTGAAACCCATTTTTTAAGGGTTTTTCACACCTGCGGTCCGCATCTAATAGATCCACCCCATCCATTGGCTTCTACAAGCTATGACAAGTTCATCAAGTCCAATGTTGAATATTTTTGGCCTGAAGAAAAGTTTAAAATATTTTATAAACGGTGAAAACTACTGTTTTGAAAAGTATGGCCCACCTGATCATTGGATTGACCTCATTCTTTGGCTCAACGCCTAAAATGATACAAGGAATAGGATGGACGGCTTGGATTGTTCCTGTACATCAAGGTGGGGCCTATGCAGGTGGGCCACTCTAAAAGCTTGTAAATCAAGCTAATCTTTTTTTTTTATTTTCCTTTTCCACGTCCAGCGTCCAGACGCTGGACGTTTTCCTTTTTTTTTTTTTGTTTAGGTGGGCCATTACAAGGTGGGTAGTGCATCTAAGATGGGCCCCACTCATGGAGGGCTTGGATTAAAACACATATGTCATGTGGGGCTCATTCAAGTGGGCCACATGACCTCATCAACATTCAAGAAAAATAATTAAAAATGAGAGGGAGAGAGAGAGAGAGAGAGTGGGACACGCTTTGTGATGGAGGGACCTCGGCATTATGGGCCCTCCCTTGGACCGATCATACATCAAGTGGGCCCTAAAGCAAGTGGGACCACCAAAATCTACAAATCAATAGTGGGGATCCTTTCCCCACCAATATGGACGGTCTAGATGACCCTTTGTAATGAAATAAATATCATGATGGGGTCCATGGAGAATGGCCTCATCATGGAATGATCATGATGATCTTAGTGGACCATCGGCCACATCTTAGGGTCCCAAGTGAGATCCAAACCATTGATCGGTTGGCCTCACTTGGCCCATCTCAAAAATAGGAAAAACTACTACGATCATGCACCCACCGTCCGATCTTCTTGCTCCTAGGGGTCCCTTAGCACCTTAGCTTGGATTTCAATAGAGGATATGGGGAATGGATGGTTAGGATGGGGAGATCATGGGGTAAGAAAGGTGGGCCACCTTGGAGCTTTTTTTTTTTGAAAGGGAGGGAGAGCTCATACGTATGGAGCTTTGCTCGGAGAGAATGAGATAAGAAATGAGAAAGAGAGAGAGTGTTGTAGAGAGAGATGGGTGATGGATGGGTGGATGAATGATGGGTGTGTAAGAAAACCTTGACTTTTGTGACCATTTGTGTAAGAAAGGCATGGGAGGTGTAAGAGATTCTTGACTTTTGAGGCTTTTTATGTAAGAGAGGTATGGGCTTGTAAGAAAATCTTAACTTTTGTGGTTGCTTGGGAATGGGTGAAAGGTGATGTGTACTTGACATGTACTTGACATGTGATGGATTGATTGATTGATGGATTGATGGGATTGATGGGACACCTCGTAGAGATTTCCTAGGGTTTCGCAACGCGTGACATTTTCCTCACACCGAACGTTGGCCTACAACTCTTGACTAGGGTATCGCCTCGGCGCGCGAGTCGCGGCATCGGAACCGCAACGATGGCGCGGTCACTATGGTCATGGTCTTAGGTTGAGTCGACTCGGGTTGACGGCGTATGAATCAGGGTCACGTGTAAATATCGGCTAAGGGTCGAAGGTTGCTGAAATTCGACCGGTAAGACCGTAAAAGTCTATGAAATGGTATGGACTAAGATACGGGTCTTACATCTTCCCATCACAAATCACCCTCCCTAGCTTTCCTTTTCTAAAGAAACCCTCCAAAATTCTACAAAAATCATCTTCCAAACCCTTCCTTCTTCCATTTTCATGCACCCTCTCTCTACCCATTTCAAAACCCACCTCCGTTGCTGATTTCCCTTTCTTTTCTTTCCATTTGACCACTCAAATCCCTACTTTGAGTCTCAAATTCGTGGAAACCCCATACACATTTCATTTTCCTCTTTTCTTTCCTTTTCTATGGCCCTATTCGAGCTTATTACGACCATATTTTCTATTTCCACCATTCTCTCTTTCATGGGAAAGAAGAGAGCTCCCATAGATGAAGTCGAGCCTAGTCGCCCCACCCGTTTTAGGAGGTCGAGAGGTGCTGCTGCCAGTTGAAGCACCAATCGAGAGTTACAGATAAAGCAGGATTTAGATCCCCATGCTCCCATAGGAAGGGCTTTATTGGCAGAGTTGTCTTATGGAGTTTATGAGGGCCATAGAGTCCTTTTTGAAGCCCATGTAGATGTGCGACTATTTGGAGAATACTTGATGTTTGAGCGCCTGGTAGAAGCCAAGTGGGGCCCGCTATTCGAGGGTAAGCAGCGTGCAAATGTGGGCACTGTCTGAGCTTTCTATGCCCACATTCGAGAGTTGACATTGGAGCCCTTGCAGTTTAAAATTCCATTTGGAAGAGATCGGGAGGCCATAATCGACGTTGGTTTCATATCTTGGCTTTTAAATGTGCCACTTGGCGAGGTTCATGCAAGTGAGAAGAATTTGAGCAGTGCACGTGAAAGGGATCGCCGTACACAGTTCCTCTGTGGTCGTTTGGTTGAATGGTAGCCTAACAAAAGCCTTTTAGCGACCAATATGACGAACGACTTCTGTCTGCTTTACCACATCTACACATTCAACGTTTATCCTAGGTGGAGCAACCACAGTGAGTGCACGCACCTGATGGTGGACTTCCTGTGTCAGGTGGGACAGGGAGAGAAGCTATGTGTGCCTTCGTATGTCTTGCGACGGATAGTCCTTACAGGACATTCTAATAGAAGGACCAAATCGCTCCCGTTTGGCCGACTCATATGCAAGATTGCACTTGAGTATGGCTACAGACTTGGGGCAGAATTCCCAGCGTCGATCCATTACATCAACGAGACTACTCTCAATTAGATGGATATTGGGCCATGACAATGACAAGCCCTACTTGAAGAGAGTGAGGATGAGACAGAAAGTGAAGAGGAAGAGAGTAATGAAGAAGGTGGAGCTGAAATAGAAGAAGAAGAGGGGCAGGGCGAGGAAGAAGAAGAGGCCCAGGATACGGATGAGAGTCCTCCTCCTGCGACTCAGGAGCATGATCCTAATCAGGCTGATAGGGAAGCCTGTTTAGTTAGATTTGAGGAAGGTCAGGCCACCCTATGACAGGATATTATTGATCTGCGGGGCCTCGTGAAGCATAAGTTTAAAAAGTAAATCACACTTTGAAGTCTATCCTGTGCCGTCTGCAGGACAAGGGTGCCCCTCCTCCATCGCCTGATTTCGACGAATAGACCTTTATGTAGTCATCATTTGTTTTGTTTGTTATTTATTCTTGTGTGTATCCTTATAGGCGTAGTAGTTTGGTAGTTGTTTTAGTATTTGAAGCTTAGTTATAATAGCTCACATGCTTTCTCTGTCGCGATCCATGTAATACTACACTTCGTGTATTGTGACAATTTTGTTAAATAAGATGCATGTTGTTTCTTTAAGTTGTGATTGTGAATGATGTGTGGATGGACTGTGAGTATGTTTAATCTCCCTGGTTGCACCCTCTATTAAATGTAGGGTATGCCACCTAAGGGCACGAGGACTTCAACACGTCTCTCTTTGGGTGAGTCGCTTGACGAGGCCTCTCCCCTAAGCGATACCCATAAAGACCCCAGCTCGGGCCCGTCTCACTTTGAACTTATGCCGGATTCTCAGCTGACCACTGGCCCCTCTACTGGGCTGACACCTGTGACACCGCTTGTGGTACCACCTATCACACCTTTTGTTCTTAAGCAAAACCGTGCATCTATGTTGACGCCACATGTATTTTTGTCTGCTCCACCTCCTGATAGGCTAGAGCAGATGATGCTGTTGATGCAGCAACCTTAGATATAACAGCAGCAATAGCAGCAACAACATCAGATTCAACAGCAACAACAACAATAATTCTTAACCTCCATGGGAACATGAATACCAGCGAACTTTTTGAGCGCTTTCAGCGTCTCCGTCCTCCCACTTTTGCCAGTACTCATGAACCCGAGGAGGTTGATTATTGGCTCGATTGCATCTCTAAGATGTTGAAGCCGTTACACTGCAATGAGGCAGAGCAAGTTAAGCTAGCCACCTATATGTTCGAGAAGGAGGCTAGTTTATGGTGGGACAACATCATACGAACAGTTCCTGCAGGATATGTGTGGACTTGGGATGCATTTGAGACACGCTTCCATGAGAAGTACTTTCCCCTCACATTCCATGATGAAAAGGAGGGTGAGTTTCTTCGCCTCCGACAGGGAGGGATGACCATGTCAGAATATGAGAATAGATTCATGGAGCTAGCCAGACACGCTACTTTGATCCTAGCTGACAAACTGATGAAAATGCAACATTTTTCAGATGAGTTGTGGCCCGATATCCACGCTTGAATGATTTGTGCTAACAATCCCAATTACGTCGTGCTAGTCAACTTGTCTCTACAAGCTGAGCAACATAGTGACAGAGTTTCCCAGACAAGCAACCTAATGGGCCCGAGGCCTCGTCCTGAATTGCAGCACTGGTCAGTCCTAGGTAAGAGGCTACATGTAGACTCGCCTCCCAGGCTCGTGGCTCTGCCGACCCAGCAAAGGTGAATGAAACATTGGTGTGCATATTGCAACAAAGGGGGACACACTGACCCCTTCTGTTTTACCAAGATGAAAGACAACGGTATCACGCCACCTCAGAAGATCTCCCGTCAGCCACCACGTGGTATAATGACTCCACCTCTACAATCTATACCACCAGTGTAGCCATATTACTGATTGCCTATACCTCAAAATAGGCCACCTCAACGACCTGTGGCAGCGCAACCAAATCATCCTCAACAAGCCCATGTGCATGCACTTGTAGCTGAAACATTTGATTCAGCAACCGCAACACCTTGGACCTTTGGGGTCACTGCCCACATTCAAGGTACACCTGTATTTCTATTGGTAGACACTGGGTCCACTATTTTGAGAGTGTCATGCTCTATAGTCAAGTGTTTAGGGATTGAACACTACCCCTATGGGTGTGTTGAGAGTCCTTACTACGACAGGGATCTTGTCTGACACTACCAAACTCTGTAAGGATTGTCTGATAAACTTAGGAAACAGAAAGGTGCACATTCACCTGATAGTCTACCGGATCATAAGCGCGATGGGTGCTTGGTGGGCTAATAGCCACTGGCACGGGGTCGAAGGAAACTAATCTAGGTTATACCTAAAGTTAGGTCACTAGATAGGAGCTGGATCTTCCTTGGTAGGTCAATAATAAAGTCGTCGAAGGAAAGAAACTAAGATCCAAGTATTAAACCAATTCATATGAAAGAATAGGCCTAATGATGGATTAAAAATAATATGGTAACTAGAGGTAACAAATAAGGGAAGGGTTGACAAATATTTATATATAAACAAAATCTACAACTTTGAGTTACCAATAGACTGATTATACCTTTTTATATTAAAGTTTAGTATTCGATGTCTATTTAGGAATTATTTATAGTCATACTAGGAATTATCTTGTGATTAAATTTAATTATACGTAAAGATATATATGTTTTTAGTCATTTTTGGTACAATTAAATTAGGAGCCTCAGGTAAGATTGGGTTTTATAGTTTAATACTCTATAAGCTCATTTTGGAGGTGGACCATAGTAAAGGATTATAAGTTTCTTATTCCCTTGTAGATTCAAGGTTCATACCGCGTCGAGGACATGTCCCTCTTCTTTCCTGTCCTGCGGCCTTATGGCGCTAACATTCTAAACTTCTAAAATATTTTAGAACTCTCAACTCTTCCTTCCCTTCCAAAGTTAAGAAAACCAAAGTGTAATCTGCCCTTAACCCCTAGCTGTATGATCAAAATCAGGTCATCCAAATATAATTTTAGGAGGTTGAAAACCCTTCTAGCATATTCTTCTAACTATGACCACCATTGAAGAACTTATTATCCACCAAGTTAAACATAGGTTGAATAAGAAACTCATTGAACAGGACTCGAAGGACAACCTTATAAACATAAGGCTTGAACCTCCTAATAAATTATAATACCCCTTAAATACTGGATGAGAAAAATTAAAATTTTAGAACCATATCCCTACGAGGCATTTGTGGCTTAACTCAATTCTCAATCCTGGGTGATTACCAAAGGCTCACTACTTTGACCAAGCAGAAGATCAGGATCCATCAGGATTAGGAACGGATACAACGTTGTCTACCCTGGTCAGGTGGACAATTGACGTATTAGATTTGAGCCTGCCACAACTGTCTTTCCGTATTAGCTCAATCATAAAGAGTAAATTATACCACCCTTAAGTAAACTTTATCATCAAACACTTAGCACGATAATAATAAATTAGACATTTTTTTTAAACTTCAAAGGTAAAAACTTTTAAGCGGGGTAGACCAATATGAGCTAGGCTGATGTAGTTATTATATACCCTAAGAAAAAAAAACTGGTTACCCTTAGGAAATTTCGGGGACGAAATTGTTCTTTAAGGGGGTTAGATTGTAACGTCTTGAAAAAATTCGTACAAAGACCCGAGTACCACCTCAAGCAGAAATCACTAAGGGGTAAATCCTTTAGAAATTAAATGAGAATTAACTATCGCTAAACCAAATTACCTGAGAAATTAGTACCAATCACTTTAAATACAATCTGTGAGACCCAAAACTTGTAGAATCATTAACACTACATTACCCTAAAACCTAGGATTAATCGCTAAACCCAGTTGCTCTCGGGAGCATCTAAAAACTCTGTATAGGACCTGGACCACACATCGAAAGTCTGATAGCGACGAACATAGACAAATATGACCGCCTAGTTGGACTTGACAATCACCTCGAAAATCAAGTCTAGATGATGTCCTGGGACTACTTTCTTGAGTCTAGAGTGAAGTGTGTGAGAATGTGAAGATTTTTATGAAATTAAATATGAATTTAAGTAATCTGAGTTGTGTCGCTTGCGGACCCAAATATACCCTCGGATCAGGGAAGATGTCCCACACATGCCAATGTACTTGTGGCCATCGAGCATCGGTGACCGTTAAATTGAAACTAGTCCTCCAAGGGTGATCTGTAAACCCGATCGGACTGAAAACTTAGCTTGACCAAGATCCAATATCAGGGAGCTTAAGTCCGACCCCATTCAGTAAAGGGACCTCCAGAAATGCTCCGTTAGATCGAAATAGACCCGATTCGAACATAACCTAAGTATACCTTGGCCATGGGGCCATTCCCATCAGTTTTAAGCCTATATAAGGGTCTTAAACCCCCTCTCTTTCACTCAATACCAATTTGGGAAAAGCCCTAGGAGAGAGAAGAGAGTAAAGAGAGAGAAAGTGAGAGAGAAGTTGGTGTGGATTCCTGGGATTCTTCCCTGCTAATCCACCTACTGAAATGCCAATCCCGTATAGTTCTTTTGGTAGCACCAACGCCATACTTGGATAAGTAAACCTAACCCTAATCCATTCTAGGGTTTTAAATAGTCTAAGTGTTGAACTAGCTAACTTATTGCATGCTATAGGTGGCCTTCGCGTCTTAGGTAGTGACTTGACATACAAACGGAGTTTGATGCGCGTTTACCAGCATAAGGTGTGGACTATATACATATAGGTTATGGTTTTCAAGGCTTTCAATGTTAGTTAATGATTTATTACTGAAGTGGATACTATTTCACATGCTAAATGTGATGTTTGTTTCACGTTTTAGTTATATATGAACTATGTTGCGTTTAGTGTATTTCATGTATTTGTAAAAAGGATCATATACGTGTGAAATTTGAAATTATGTTTGCCATGATTAATTGTCATGTATATATGCTAGTTGCATGTGTAACAATTTCTTGGTGAAAGGATTCGCCCTAATACATGTTATGCCAACATATGTTGTGTATGTTATATTATGAAGCCTAGGTGTTTGTGAAAATTTCTAAATGAGTATAGAATGTCTATTCATGCTCACTATAATTAACTATTATGGGTATATTGTTGTTGTATAGACGATAATTCCTTGATGAAAGGATTTACCCTAATACGTATTATAACCAATGTATGTTATATACGTTGGAAGGTGTAGTCTAAGTATTTGTAAAAATGTCTGAATGAGTTAGTAGTTAGTAAAGTGTGATTTATAAGGGAGTTGAGATATGAATCCCAACTACCTTAATAGTGTGTATGATTTCCTCCATGACTTGCATATGATAGAGTCTGTTCATTCATGTTTAACTGTGTGTATGATTTTCCTCCATGTATTGTATAATCATGTTTGAGTTATATTTCATAACATGCTCACATGATTGTAGGATTTGACTTGTTTACTTACCTTATAAACTTATTTGTTGTGATTGCACGAGGTTGGGACTATAACGTAGTCTAGGCAATCAGTAACAAGCCTTGTTTTGGTAGCTGTAGTTGTTTCACCACGCAGGATGTGTTAGATAAATTCGAGCCGTACTTGGAATGTCCACAGTGGTTAGGCCACACGAAGTGCTTATGCACTTCATGTCGATCATCTTGACGTATGCTCGTACCAATCGAGCTCGTCAAGTAACCCGATTGACCCAATGTATGTTCACCATGTATGGACGCCATGGCTTGAACCTGAGATACCAAAATTACCAGTGAAATGCCCGTTTAACCTTGGTACTACAATCCGCTAAGACTCATGAGCCGGGCATGGTGGTAAGGGACACCGTGGTCGAGCTATCGGCCTATGCTGGGGTGACGAGCCTCCCCGTAGTGACCAGTGTGCAACCCAGACTCGTGAACCGAATATGGTGGTATGGGATACTGTATTCGAGCTGTCGGCCTACACTGGCACAGCCTAGCTGTGGTCCCCAGTCGGGTTGATGATGTGCCTTAAAATCTTGATGTTCAGTTTGGTCCAAAATCGATAACATCGACGGTCCATCGATATCATCGGAGTTTAAATTCTGAGGATATCGAGGCTTCCTTCGATTCATCGATATATGTATGATTTGCCTTAGAAGCTAGCTGGACACAAATAGACCAAGATTCAATTATATCGAGCTGTCTCAATGATCTTGAAATTTGAATGTTGATGATATCGACTGTTCCATCGATTCATCGATAATTTTATCCAGAGATCAAGTTAGTTGCTGGACACAAGTAGTCCTCAATTCGATGATATTGATTGTATTCCGAGGACATCGATAACTGGTGTTCAATCTCATCGAGGTGATCTTGATATATCGATAATTGTTGAAAACTTAAAGGTTTTTTTTAATTTTGCAAAATAGTTTTCATACTTTAAACCCTGTATTGTTCTACACATTTTTAAGGATTTTATGTACCTGGGTGTTTTAGGATATGGGATGTGAGGCTAAGTTTACCTTTAACAAGTTCAGAGCACACATCCAGTCGAGGCAGACACTCGACTAATCTTCCTCTGGGGTTACTAACTTAACACTCACGCTAATTAACAAACTAGTGCACTTTCAATCTCCCCCTTTGTCAATTAAGTGACAAAACACCTGAAATCCTAGAACAATACCTAGACCAACATCCTAAATTATGTGTAAAAGAACTTTACACAAATTTACAAATATGTTATTTAAGTTCACTCACAAGATTGTAACATTTAGTAGTAGCTGCTCCCCTTATCTTCTTGCAGCTACTCCCCCTAACACCTGTACCAGCATACATACATAGATATACACATTTTTCTTCATGGTGGGAATTGTTCTCCCCCTTTTTATAAGTCATTGGCAAAGGGAAATATAATAATATTAGTTGACTGAAGTTGAAGCATAAAGTCAGGAGAGAATCGGAGCAAAAGGAAAGCTGTGATTTCAAAAACAGATAACAACATTATTAGAAATCACAAATTAGTTCACAACATTTATGGACAGAGAGTAGTTCGCATGAGAACAAACATCATTATCAGAAAATGTTGTAAACATCTAAAGTTGGTAGAGGATAGGCATAACAAAGATATAGATTATCAAACAGCCATTAGATTATCCAAAAAATAAAAACTACCCAAGCTTGGCAGTATTTCACATCCAACCCAAAATACACTATCCAAATATTCGGCCCAACCATGGGCACATCAAAGTAAATATTTTCCTCATCTAGAAGATATTCATAAACCATAATAACAAACAAAAAAAAAAACTTGTTAAACTGTCCATGTTAGCTAGCCACCACATATTCACATAAGACCGTAAGGCATTCAAAAAGATATCTATGCCCTAACGTGTAAATGAGTAATCAGTGTATGTGATGGCAGGAGAACTATTAACTCTATGGTGCTGGTGCCAAGGAGGATGGCACCGTGTAATCTCGATGGCATGTCAACAGATCAACGAGCTGCTGGACTGTGTACTGCACTCCAGACACCATTTTCTCCAATGTCGAGAACCACGCATCATGTCTTTCCATCTTAGTCTCTATTCGATTCAATCCACATAGTGTCGCTTCGGCCCCATCTTTATGAAATTTGTATCGTTCGGCCTTAGCGGAATTGGTCGGAGTCAGAATGGGCTGAGGCTCTTGTGGTTCTTCTCTCATTGCTACTACTCCTCCCATTTCTCCTTCTCTAAGAATTTCTTCCTCATGTTGGCCTTCCAGATATGGATGAAATTTAAGGTCCAACTTTCGAATATTGACCCTGTTGAAATGTTATAGTGGATGTTCAGTATCGTCTGTCGTAGGAAGACCGATTGTATCACATAACAGATGAATGATTTGAGGAAAAAGGAAGATGGACTTCTCTGGATGTATAGATGACACTTGCCAACTGGTGAAGAATCAAAGTAGGCAAACACAACTTGATACTAGTTGCAATAAAGTACATGACCATGACCATGAATCTGGTAAGATCTACTCGATTGGGTCCTCGAGGATAAATGTTGGAGCAGAATATCCCATGGAGGACTCGGTACTTAAGATTCATATATTTGGATTTCAATGCATTCCCTTAGTACCATTGAATATCTCTGTCCTGGCATAGAAATGTTGTGATTACAGAGTGAGTGATTGGGTTCTCAAGATCAAGGTCAGACAAACTAACTAGAGATAGGGTAAGACTGAAAATACTAGTAATGGATTCCTCAGAAATGTCAACGCTATCATCCCTAATAGTGACGATAATGGATGGTGGATCCAGGATTGGAGAATGATAATAGGCAAGGAAGCGATAGGTCTTCTCATCATGACATGGACCACCAAAATCAAGAAGGGACAGCCAGTCAATTGCATCCAACAGGGGTTTTAAATTGAAGGGTTGGATGCACTCCCTATCAACCTTATGTTCATGCACCAAGCACCGTATAAGACCCGTATCTTAAACCGTACCGTTCCATAGGCTTCCGCGGTTATCCCGGTCAAATTTCGACAATCCTCAACCTGTATCCGATGTTTGCATGCAATCCTAAGCCGAGTCTTGCACATCAGAGTCAACTTGACTCAAAACTTGTATCCATGCGACCACGCTGTCGTCGCGGTTCCAACGCCAAGTCTCGCACACCGAGGTGATACCTGGGCGAGGAGATGTGGGCCCACGTTCAGTTCGAGGAAAACACCGCACGTTACAATCCAAGAGAACCAATCACATTAAATGTCAAGTACACATCCCATCACGCACACCCATCCCCAAGTACAACCACCCATCCCTTAAGTCAACTCTCTCCATTACACAAGTACTCCCATCACTCACCTTTTCACCAATCACCATCTTACATCACCTCTCTCTCTCATCTCTCTCTAATTTTTAAAACTCCATCTCCCAAGCAACTCCAAAGTCCATGGCTTCTATGGAGAAGCTAGTGTGGCCCACCTTCCTACCTCCCATCCCCACCCTCCAAGCCTCATCTTAACTGTTGGATCACATTCTTTGGAGCTATAGAGCGCATTGGTGGAAGAAGAAAAAAAAGATCTTGAGGTGGTTGCTTTTTCTTGGATTAGATTTGTATCATTTTGCTTAGATTTGATGATTGAGGGCCCACACGTGGTGGGACCCATCTCGATGTATGTGTTGTGATCATATGAGGGGCCCATAGTGGCAGGGCCCCTCCGCTACTTCGATCTCTCTCTCTCTCTATTTTGACTGTTTGATGGCCCACCTAATGCATGTATACATAGCCATCCATGGGGCCCACCTTGATGGGTGTATTATACCCACTCTGCCCACCTGTAATGGTGCAGATCTAGAGCTTTGGTGGCCTGCACCAAAGCAACAACAGGACGTTGCTTCTATGCAATGTCACCAAGCGCTGTGGGAGCCCACCATTGATGTATGTGGTGTATCCACTCTGTCCTCTAGTGTAACGCCCTAAAATTCAGTGGTCGAGCATAACTCAGCTCTCGAGTTCCAAAACATCACTTATGCAACATGTTCAATGATGGATGTATGTTGTCTGTGTTAGTGCATAAAACATGAAGTAGATTAAGCCAAAACAGCAAAACATAATCTAAGGACAATTAAAATATGCAAGAAGAAGTCTGAAATAAATATATAAACCAATACAAGTCCTCAAAATATGTATGCGATACCAGGTCAATAGTTACAAATCTTGTTTCAAAATACAAGTAACAAAATGTGATAGTCCTCTATAAAGTGTAAACCCTGAAGCCCTGTCAATTCAGAATGGTCTAAGTGAACCCGCTTGAATATTGCATAAATGAGAATGCCTCCTCGTCATCATCAAACACTGGCTCTGCCTCATGCGTCACATCCTCATCTGCAACTAAGACAGAGTCTGATTGGTGTTTAAGCATTGTCCCAGAACGTGGGAGTGAGTGATCAATTCAGTGGAACTATACAGCAAAGGTTAACATGTTATCAATTCAATCAAGTAGTAATAATAAGGAAATATAATCAAACATCCCTAATGTAACACCCTAAAAATCGGAGGTCGTGTATAAACCTAACTCCCGAGTTCCAGACCGTCACTTATGCAACAAAAATGATTATGATTCAATGTTGTCTGAGTTAAAGCATTCACATGAGTAAAAGTATACCAAAACTGTAATTCATACTCCAGATTCAGTGATAAAAGCAAGCGGAAGATTAAAGGATATACATATCACCGTATGAAAAACAAAATAGATCTCAACTGTTTCCAAAGTATGAATACATCTCTGAGTCTCACATACATGTAAATAAACAAAATCAAAATGTCAAAAGTAGTCCCACTGAGAAGTCCCGCCAATCCAGGCCATCTAAGCAAAGCCGTCGTGGTACTGCATATATGATAACTCGTCCTGGTCCTCATCATAATCCGGCTCTGTGTCCTGAATCGCAGCCTCACCTGCCTCTAAGACAGGGTCTGGTGGGTGTTGCAAACACCATCCCGTAACGTGGGAGTGAGTAGCTAACTCAGTGGAATAATAGAGCAAAGATTAGCATATTCTCAAATCAATCATGCGATAATAGTAAAGCAGTAAATCAAACATTCCTAATACTGTTGTTAATGCAATATGACGTGACATGATGGATGCCCTCACCGACGATCTCCCTAATACGGCACCATCTTACGCCCGCGACATGCTTTCATCCCACAGTGCTCCACATCTTCCAGGCACATGCAATGTGATGGTGATATGATTATCGAGTTATTATTAGTCCATTCATACAGCAGGATTGGAAAACTAAGGTACTTCCCTTATATCAATCCCAACACAGATCCTGGCTAGGGTCGTCACTCCTAGTAATCTCATACGATGTATATTTTATAGGTCGCTGCAAGGGCTGTCAGGACTGTTGCTCGCACTCTTTGCACTGCTCCCCCATCACCTTATCAATATAGGCCTACTGTACTCTCATTACTACGGAAGGGTCGTCGCCTCCTGTAGACTTAGAATACGCTCGCGGTCACTACAAAGGGCTCGTCGCCTGATCAGTGTAGGCCGATAGCAAGAATATAGTGTCCCATACCACCATAATCTGCTCACGAGTCATAGGTGCTCACTAGTCACTACGGGGAGGTTTGTGGCCCCAGCATGGGCCGACAGCTCGACCACGGTGTCCCATACCACCATGCCCGGCTCATGAGTCTTCGTGGATCAAGGTACCCCGGTTGACAGGGTTTACAATGGTAAATTCAGTACCCTAGGTTCAAGCAGTTATAACTCATACAGGGTGAACATACAATGGCTAGTCGGGTTACTTGACGGGCTCGACTAGCACGAGTGCATCTCAAGTCGAACGACATGAAGTGCATAAATGTAACGCCCCGGAAAAAATGCATACTTGGACTTGAGTACCAACTCCACCCGAAATTGCGTAGAATTAATTTCTTTAGAAAATAAGACTAAGTTAGCTAGCGCAACGCTAGAGTAGTTGGGAAATAGTCCCTGATCACTTTAAATACGTTCTACAAGACCCAAATCGAGTAGAACCAATGACTCTATAATACTCTATAACCTCGGATCAAACTCTAAGCAGGTTTGTTCTCTAGACCACTTTGAAATTTTGTATTGGATCTAGACCGCGCGTTGAAAGTTCGATATCTCTTATCTTAGACCGTTAGGACCGCCCAGCTGGACTTGACAATCATTTCAAAAATCAAGTCCAACCGATAATCATAGGCTATTTCATTGAGCCCGGACTGAAGAGAGTGCGAATAGGGACAGATTTGAAATTTGAAATTCAAATCTGGCACACAACTTGACGTGTCAGTATTAAGCGTTCTGACTGTAAGAATTCAACCAGATTACACCCTCGGATCAGGAAAAATTTCTATTTCATATCATGAGACTTGCAGCCCTGATCTACGTGCGGTGACCGCTGAACTGAAACTAGTCCGCTACGCACGATCTACGAACCCTGCCGGACTGAAAACTTGATGCGTGCTAGATCTGGTACGCATGAGCTTAAGTCCGATCGCATTCGGCCAGGGGACCACCAGAATGGTCTTTTGCACCGAAACAGCCCTAATTTGGTTATGCACTAAGTGAACTTTGTTCCTGAGCCCATTTTGGGCATTTTTGGGCTTATAAAAGGGGTTGAAACCCTCACTCCTCTCTTGTAACGCCCGTGAAAAATCCGTACTTGGGCTCGAGTACCAACTCGACCCGAAATCACGTAGAATTAATTTCTATAGAAATTAAGCGTAAGTTAGCTAGCGCAACGCTGGAGTGGCTGGGAAATAGTCCCTGATCACTTTAAATACGTTCTACAAGACCCAAATCGAGTAGAACAAATGACTCTATAATACTCTATAACCCCGGATCAAACTCTAAGCAGGTTTGGTCTCTGGACCGCTTTGAATTTTTGTATTGGATCTAGACCGCACGTCGAAAGTCCGATACTTCCTATCTTAGACCGTTAGAACCGCCTTGTTGGACTTGACACTCATTTCGAAAATCAAGTCCAACCGACAATCGCAGGCTATTTCATTGAGCCCGGACTGAAGAGAGTACGAATAGGGACATAATTGGAATTTGAAATTTAAATCTGGCACACGACTTGACGCGTCAGTATTAAGCGTTCTGACCGTCAGAATTCATCCAGATTACACCCTCGGATCAGGAGAAATTTCTATTTTATATCATGAGACTTTCAGCCCTGATCTACGTGCGGTGACCGCTGAACTGAAACTGGTCCGCCACGTACGATCTGCGAACCCTGCCAGACTAAAAACTTAATACGTGCTATATCTGGTACGCATGAGCTTAAGTCCGATCGCATTCGACCAGGGGACCACCAAAAAGCATCTTTTGGACCGAAACAGCCCCGAAATAGATATGCACTAAGTAAACTTCGTTCCGGAGCCTGTTTCTGACATTTTTAAGCTTATAAAAGGGGTTGAAACCCTCATTCCTCTCTCCCATCCAAAAATTGCAAAACCCTAGCTTTGGGAGAGAGAAAAGGAGAGAGTTTGAGAGAGAGAGTAGAAGGATTTTTCCCGCCTTCGTGTCGCTGATTGCACGTGCTTCAGCAACTCTTCCCAATCACCTGGCCGGTGATTTCTCCACTTTTTCAGGTATGAAACGACCCTAAAAGTTGGTGATTTAGGGATTACTTAGATTCATAGCGTGTTAGCTAACGTATCTCGTAAAACAGGTTCTCCTACTGCCGTAGACGAAGCGTATACGCTCCGTTTCAATTCACGAGTCTACAAGACATAAGGTGAGGATTTTAGACGCTTTGATTGACGGTTTACAATGCTTTCAATGTCGTTTAATAGTAGATTATTGACGGCATCACCGTTTGACATGTACAACATGCTCTCCGTTTCCTGTTTCGTAAATTAACGAAGAATATGAGATTTAGGGCATTTTAGTCATTTGTAGGAAGTACAGATTACGTTCATATTTTGCTGATGTGATTGACATGGTTTGTTGTCACATTAGGAAGTTAGGAATACGTGCATAATTAGTTTGGCGAAGAGATTCGCCTAATTGCGCACTTCGGGTCGACATACTATATAAAGACTTAAGTGTGTAGTGTATGTATTTGTATAAATGCTTGTATTAGTATGTATTGAATTAAATGATGTTATGAATTAGTTTGAGATGGATTTCTCAATTAATATGTTGACCTAAATGATTTCCTACATGTTGACTATATGCATGATTTCATTACATGCATGAAATATATGTGTTTGAAGATTTACTTAAGTTGAATGTTATAACATGTGTTAACAAGCTCACATGATTGTATTTCAATTCCAATATTCCTATATAAATTGCCGATGTGATTCCATAATTGTTTGGGACTATACTTAGTCCAGGCAGTCGATAACCGATCGAATTCGTGGTTGGCTGGTCTTGGCCATGAACGACGCGTCGATGAACGCGAGTCGTGTTTGAAGTTGGCGGCAGTGGTTAGGCCACGCGAAGTGTTTTACGCACTTCATGTTGTTCGACTTGAGATGCGATCGCGCTAGTCGAGCCCGTCAAGCAACCCGACTGGCCGATGTATGTTCACCTTGTATGAGTCATAACTGCTTGAACCTAGGGTACTGAACTTACCATTGTAAACCCTGTTAACCATGGTACCTTGATCCACGAAGACTCATAAGCCGGGCATGGTGGTATGGGACACCGTGGTCGAGCTGTCGGCCTACGCTGGGGCCACGAACCTCCCCGTAGTGACCAGTGAGCACCTAGTCTCGTGAGCAGATTATGGTGGTATGGGACAATATATTCTAGTTGTCGGCCTACACTGATCAGGCGATGAGTCCTTTGTAGTGACCGCGAGCGTATTCTGAGTCCACGGGAGGCGATGACCCTTCCGTTGCAGTAGAGTACGGTAGGCCTATATTGATAAGGTGATGGGGGAGCGGTGCAACGAGTGCGAGCAAAAGCCCTGACAGCCCTTGCAGCGACCTACGAAATATACATCGTATGAGATTACTAGGAGTGACGACCCTAGACAGGATCTATGTTGAGATTGATACAAGGGAAGTACCTTAGTTTCCCAATCCTGCTGTTTGAATGGACTAATAACAACTTGCAAATCATATCACCATGCCATTGCATGTGCCTGGAAAATGTGGAGCACTTGAGGGTCGATTGCATGTCGCGGTCGTAAGATGTTGCCATATGAGGGAGATCGTCGGTGAGGGCATCATCACGTCAGGTCATCTTGGATTAACAACAGTATTAGGATTGTCTGATTTACTGCTTTACTATTATCGCATGATTGAATTGTGAATATGCTAATCTTTGCTCTATGATTCCACTGAGTTGATCACTCACTCCCACGTTACGGAATGATGTTTGAAACACCCACCAGACCCTGTTGTAGATGCAGGTGAGGCTAAGATCCAGGAGGCAGAGCTAGACTTCGACGAGGACCAGGACGAGTTCTCGTACATGCAGTTCATGATGGCTTTGCGTAGGCGACCTGGATTGGTGGGACTTCAGTGGGACTATTTTGAACATTTACTTTTGTTCATGTATATGTATATGAGACTCAGAGATGTGTTCATACTTTAGAGACAGATGAGATTTATTTTATTTTTTTCATACAGTGATATATATATTGTTTAGTCTTCCGCTTGCTTTTATCACTGGATCTGAAGTATGAATTGCAGTTTTGGTATATTTTTACTCATGTGAATGCTTTAAATCAGACAACATTGAATCATAATCATTTTTGTTGCATAAGTGACGGTCTGGAACTCGGGAGTTGAGTTTATACACGACCCCCGATTTTCAGGGTGTTACAAGTTAGTATCAGAGCGTGAATAAAAGTATACTGAGCCTGGGTTATGGTCTCGCGACGTATGCTGTCACTTCCTTTGACTTAGGTGGGTGCGAGAAGGGTCTAGAAATATTTCTAGGATCGCAGATTCGCCAATAGGCGAAGTCAATTCGAATCGATCGCACGATCGAGTCTGTAACGCAACTCGGGTCGCGTAAAGCAACCCGAATAGCTCCTAGGTCGTAGGAAGTCAGGTTGAGACATTCTTTGAATGATTTTAAACCCGTAAAAGTAAATCCTTGGGCCGTGGGATGACCACGACTCCTGTATTCAATCGCCAGGGCTTAAAAACCCCGTTTCACCAAAAATCTTCAAAATTCTTCCTCTCACCACTCCAATCTTCATTTATTTCTTATCCATTTCATGTTAGGCATTAAACCTAATGTGAAAATAATACAAAATAATACTTTCACAAAATTTTATAATGAATAGTAAAATTTTATAAAAAATGGCCATAAGGCCATTCTAACTTTACTTTCTTTAGAAAATAAGGGTTTAGATGGATGTATTGAATCCTTCTACCCTAAAATCATATGCTGCATGATAGGGTTTTGTATTCGGTATTGCGAAATGGTCCCAGAAATCTCCGAACACATGTTTGGGCCTACATAGGTCAAAATACAATGAACCAGGGGTCGAACCATACATATCTGGGGTCCTTGGACCATGGGGGACTGAACCCATCTGGCCCCACCGACTGGCTGCATCACTGGTCGGCGATGCCATCGCCGATCCGGCGATGCATCGCCGTACAGGTGGGCCCATTTGAACTGGTTTTCGGGCGCATGCCCTTAAATGACATATACACCCTCCCCATAGGTGTCCCGTCCAACGAAAACTCTCAAAACATACCCCTCCTTCACAAACAGCCCTCCCCATAGCCCTATTTTCATTTTTCAGCAACCATCTCCAAAATTCAGGATTCCAAATTGTCTCTAGATCCCTCCTTGGCCAAAAAAGACCACCATCCATCATTCCTTTAGAGTTGGAAGCCCTTCCTCTTGAAGATTTCATCATTTGAAACTCCAAAAAAACCCCAAATCGAGCTGAAATCGTGAGGTGCTCCATTCCACTTTTTCATTTCCATTTCTCCTTAAAAATGCATCCTTGGAAAGCTTGAAGCATCCCTCTACGACGCCTAGATCTCCTTTTTCTAGATTGGACAGCCACTTCTCCGCATTTTCTCCATTTTTTATGGCTTTCGTGGAAGCCATTTTAGGCCTTTTATTACTCTCATCCATCATATCTTTGATGGGTAAAAGAAAAATCACAACAGACGAGGCTGGGCCAAGTCACCCTACTCAATCGAGAAGACCGCGGGGTGGTGCCACAAGTTCAAGTGCCTCCACAGGTCCAGCTACAGCCCTAGAGTGCCGTACAAAGAGGGATTTGGATCCCCATGCTCACCTTGGGCGAGAAATTCTATCAGAGATGCCTCATGGCCAATATACTGATCGCAAAGTGTTATTTGAGGCGGACGTGGAAGGGCGACTGTTTGGTGAATTTTTATTGTTCGAACGCATTGAAGCTGCGCATTGGGGTCCGATCTTTGAAGCTCGCGCTCGTGCTAATGTGAGCACTGTTCGTGCCTTCTACGCTGGTATCCAGAATCCTACCTTGGAGCCATTACAGTTTAAAATCCCTTTTGGTAGAGATCGGATGGCTACGATTGATGTGCGACTAATTGCACGACTTCTAAACGTGCCTCTTGGTGATGTTCATCCTAGTGAGAAGAATCTGAGGAGTAGGCGTGAACGAGATCGCTGCACCAGGTTTCTGTGCGGTAAGTTGGTTCCATGGCAGCCTAATAATAGCCTAAAGGCGACGTATATGTCTGATAATTTGTGCCTGTTGCACCATATCTGCACGTACAATGTTTATCCCAGGTCGACGAATCGCATTGAATGTACACGCCTTATAGTTGATTTCCTGTACCTGGTGGCCCAGGGAGAGAACGTATGTATGGCCACTTTCATCTTACGGCAGATAATCCTCATAGCCAAGTCAAGAAGAACATCCGAATCGCTTCCTTTTGGCCGACTGATTTGCAAGATTGCGCTTGAGTTTGCCTACAGACTTAGGCCGAAATTGCCAGTTTCGATTCATACCATTGATGAGTCGACAATGGTCAAGATGAAGATTGGGTCGCAGTACTGTGAAAATCAGCTTGAGGAGGACAGCGAGGATGACTTCGATGATGAGGAAGATCAAAGCGAAGAAGAACCTGGAGCAGAAGTTCAGGAAGAGGCAGAAGAGGAGGCTCAGGATACAGATGAGAGCCCTCCTCCTTCTGCGCAGGCTACTAGCGATGATCACATTGCTCGGATCGAGGAGAGTAAGATCGCCTTGCGAAGGGAAGTTCAGGAACTTCGCGCTGAAGTCGATGATGCCAAGGCCGTTACAAAGAAGAAATTCGGCAAGGTGATTCGCACCTTGAAGGCGATCCTGTGTTGCTTGCAGGATAAGGGTGCTCCTCCTCCGTCACCCGACTCGGACTAGCGATGCGACCTTAGATGTTGTTGTTAGTAGTTAGTCATTTTCTACTTTTGTTGTGTAAGCCCGTTAGGGCTAGTGCTTTGTTTATGTTGCTGTTGTAATTTTAACTGTCTTAGTTCCCATGTATTTCTCGTCATGATGCTTGTAAGGATATATCCCTTGTATTATGACAATTTTGATTAAATGAAATGCATGGAATGCCTTGACTCCTTGTGTGAATGATTGCGGTGTATTTGTGCTATTAAGACTGACAAGGTTGCGCCCTATTTTGAATATAGGGAATGCCGCCTAAGGCTACGCGAAGTACGGTTTGGCTTGCACTGACTGAGCATATGGATCAGACTCCTTTGCAGTCTGGCACCCATGTGGACCCTGATGTGGGCCCGATCCTGAGGCAGTTCGAGCGTCTCAGCCTGCAGCTAGTCCTACAGTTGGACCACCGTCATTTAAGCCGTCAGTCAGAGAGCCTTATCGTGCATCTACTTTCACACAGCATCCGCCACAGCCTGCTCCACCTCCTGACAGATTTGAGCAGATATTGGCTATGATGCAGCAGCAGCAGCAGCTTCTGACTACCATCGTGGGGACATTAGCACAGGGTGGGGGTGTGACTCCACCTGCACCACCTGCGCATCTAGCTGAGGATGCTTATACATATGCCCAGGATGAGGGCATGGCTCATCCTGCGCCGCCTGCTTACCCTGTGGGGAATGCCGCAGATACACGGGGCTTATTAGAGTGATTTCAGCGCTTACGGCCTCCCACTTTCACGGGTTCTCACAGACCCGAGGAGGCTGAGTACTGGCTCGACCGTGTGTCGAAGATTTTACGGATGTTACATTGCACTGAGGCTGAGCAGGTAGAGCTGGCCACATTCCTGTTTGAGCGAGAGGCCAGCCTGTGGTGGGATAGCGTACTGCGGACCGTTGCCGCCAACTTTGTATGGACATGGGCAGCGTTTGAGTTCCGCTTCCATGAGAAGTATTATCCCCAGACTTACAGGCACGACAGGGAGAATGAGTTTCTCCGCCTCAGACAGGCAGCCATGACAGTTACAGAGTATGAGCATCGGTTCATGGAGTTGGGCAGATACGTCCTGACGATTTTGGCTGATGAGCAGATGCGCATACGACACTTTTTGGAGGGTTTGCGACCGGATATTTAGTCGAAGATGTGCTGTGTGAGCATTCCCTCTTATGCAGAGTTGATTCACATGTCTATGCAGGCAGAGCAGGATGTGGATCGACTTGCGTGATCTCGTGGCCCTGTTGCTTCTAGGCCGCGACCAGACATGCAGGACAGGCCCTTAGGAGGCAAGAGGCCTCGCGTCGACCCTCCTACTCGGGCCATAGCGCCAGCACCATCATTTCGGTGCCCCGAGTTATAGTGCACATATTGTGGGAGGTCGGGCCACTTGGGGCAGAGTTGCTTTTCTCGGATGCGGGACAGTGGGTTTTCACCGCCGCAGAAGATTGACAGTGCTCGTTCACAGGCGATATCAACACCGCTTATACGGTTAGCTCCTGCGCACCCTTCTTTCAGACCTCCGGTATCACAGATCAGATAGCCTCCAAGGCCCTTGACACAGCAGCCGAACCGGCCACAGCAGGCTCGGGTTCATACATTGACAGCTGAGGCAGCTGCGACGCTGACTTTTCAGCATTCAGCCTTCGAGGTCACTGCCCATATTGGAGGTACTCCTATTCTTGTGATGGTGGACACTGGTTCCACGATTTCTTTTATATCGCGTGCTGTAGTCAGGCGTCTTGGGTTACAGACCATTACCATGGATAGGGTACGAGTCCTTACAGCCCACGGAGATTATTCAGATGTCACCAAGATGTGTGAGGGGTGTTTGGTTGATTTGGGAGGCCGGACGATGGCTATTGATCTTGTCGTCGACCCCTCTCTTGTTTATCTCGACGTCATTCTTGGCATGGATTGGTTGACTGTAGCGAGGGCCGAGATTAACTGTGAGACTCGTATAGTGACTGTGTACGAGCCTGAGGGTGCATCCTTCACGTTTTCAGTGCGGGTAAATCTCCCTTTCCGCATACTTAGTTATGCCACTTTATTGCGCGACACTGGTGCCCAGGTACTCGAGCATGTGCCAGTCGTTTCTGAGTTCGGGGATCTGTTCAGGAAGATCCCTCGTTTGTCGCCCCGACGTGAGATCGATTTCACTATCGATCTGGTTCCTGGTTCTACGCCCGTCTCACTGCCGACGTATCGCATGGCACCATGTGAGATGGAGGAGTTGAGGACGTAGATTGATGGTCTGCTAGAGCTTGGCCTTATACGGCCTAGTATGTCTCCTTGGGGAGCACCGGTCATGTTCGTGAGGAAGAAGGATGGTTCGATGCGATTGTGTATTGATTATCGCAGGCTGAACCAGGTCACGGTGAAGAACAAGTATCCTTTACCCAGGATTGATGACTTGTTTGATCAGTTGAGAGGAGCGCAGTACTTCTCGAAGATTGATCTTCAGTCAGAATATCATCAGTTGTGCGTCAGGGATGAGGACGTACAGAAGACAGCATTCAGGACCAGTTTTGCACTACGAGTTCCTCGTGATGTCATTCGGTCTCACGAACGCACCAGCCGTGTTCATGGATCTGATGAACCGGGTATTTCATCCTTTCCTCTATCGATTCGTCGTTGTTTTCATTGACGACATTTTGGTGTACTCCACGAGTCGAGAGGAGCATGAGGAGCACTTACGTTTGGTCCTGGATACGCTCAGACAGCATCAGTTGTTCGCACAGTACAAGAAGTGCGACTTCTGGAAGCAGGAGGTGAAGTTCCTGGGACACGTGGTGTCCAAGGATGGCATGGCAGTTGACCTGTCTAAGGTAGCTGCGGTGCAGGACTGGGAGCAGCCTGGTTCTGTCACTGAGGTGAGGAGTTTCTTGGGTCTCGCTGGCTACTATCGGCGCTTCATACAGGACTTCTCGAAGATCGCGAGACCCTTATCTCAGTTGACATGGAAGGACGTGAAGTTCGCCTGAAATGACAAGGCGGAGTCAGCTTTTCAGGAGCTGAAGGACAGACTTACGTCCGCCCCTGTTCTAGTATTGCCAGAGCAAGGGGTTAGATACACTATATACACTGACGCGTCTAGCGTTGGTTTGAGTTGTGTCCTAATCCAGAGGGACAGGGTAATTTCGTATGCCTCGAGACAATTAAGGAAGCACGAGGAGAATTACCCTACACACGACCTAGAGTTAGCAGCCGTTATATTCGCACTGAGACTCTGGAGATATTACCTCTACGGAGAGGAGTTCGAGCTCTTTTGCAACCACAAGAGCCTCAAGTACATATTCACACAGCGAGACTTGAATATGAGGCAGCGGCGATGGATGGAGACGTTGAAGGACTTCAAGTTTGAAGTCTCTTTCCATCCTGGGAAGGCGAACCTTGTAGCTGATGCGTTGAGCAGCAAGAAGGCGATAGAGTTTGCGGCTCTGCTGATGGTTGCGGAGTGGGATATGGTTGAGTTTTTACGAGACTTTGAGCAAAAACTCACCGTAGAGGAGCCGTTTGAGTTCATCGCACATGTACAGGTGCGATCTCAGATTGATGACCGAGTCATTGAGGCGCAGAGGGACGATGCGCATCTGACTGAGCTTCGAGAGCAGGCCAGTGATGATGCAGACGCCGACTGGCGAGTTGGTATGGATGGGGGCTTATGTTATCATGGCCGCCTATGCATCCCAGATGTCCCTGACTTGAGACGAGAGATTCTCAAGGCTGCGCATTGTACTAGACTCGCGATGCATCCATGCAGTACGAAGATGTATCGTGACGTGAAGAGGACATATTGGTGGGAAGGTATGAAGACCCACATAGCTGAGTTCATGTCCCGTTGTCTCACTTGTCAGCAGGTGAAGGCAGAGCATCGCCGACCACCTGGACTTTTGCAGCCTATGCCGATCGCAGAGTGAAAGTGAGATTTCATTTCCATGGACTTCATTCCTGGGCTGCCGAAGACGAGGAAGGGACATGATTCCATTTGGGTGATCGTTGACCGTCTGACGAAGTCGGCACACTTCCTACCGATCAGAGTTACGAACTCTGCAGACGAGCTGGCTAGATTGTACATTAGAGAGATTGTGCGTCTGCATGGAGTTCCGCTGGAGATCGTGTCAGACAGAAACACGCGGTTCACTTTTATTTTCTGGACTCGCATTCAGGAGACTATGGGTGTGAAGTTGAAGTTCAGTACTGCCTTCCACCCACAGACAGACGGACAGACAGAGCGGGTGAACCAGATCTTGGAGGACATGTTGCGAGCTTGCGCATTGGACTTCAAGGACAGTTGGGATGATTGTCTTGCATATGCGGAGTTTATGTACTACAATAGCTTTCAGACGAGTATCGGTATGGCACCTTATGAGGCGCTGTATGGGTGACCTTGTCGCGCACCGCATTGCTGGACAAAGGTCGGTGAGCGTAGCTTGATTGGCCCAGAGTTAGTGCGGGCGACGTCAGAAAAGATCGATATTATTCGACGTCGGCTTCTTACAGCGCAGAGCAGACAGAAGAGTTATGCCGATACGAGGCGGAGGCCACTAGAGTTCACTGTTGGGGATCATGTGTTTTTGCGAGTTTTCTCTATGAAAGGAGTCCTTCGGTTTGGGAAGAAGGGGAAGCTGGCACCGCGATTCATTGGTCCATTCCAGATCCTCGATCGTGTGGGAACGGTGGCTTACCGATTGGCTTTACCCACGCCTCTCACGAGCGTTCACAACGTATTTCATGTTTCTATGCTGAAGAAGTACATTGCTGATCCTTCCCATATCATCAGATGGGAGCAGGTGCAGTTAGGAGAGGATGTTACATATATCCTGCGACCGACACGTATCCTAGACAGGAAGGAGCAGGTACTGCATAGCAAGGTGATTCTCCTTGTGAAGGTATTATGGACGCATCACTCTGAGGAGGAGGCTACCTGGGAGACAGAAGCCGAGATCAGAAAGAACTATCCACAGCTTCTCGAGGAGTACGAAAAGGTACAAATTTCGAGGACGAAATTATTTGTTAAGGGGGGTAGATTGTAACGCCCGTGAAAAATTCGTACATGGGCTTGAGTACCAACTCGACCCGAAATCACGTAGAATTAATTTCTATGGAAATTAAGCGTAAGTTAGCTAGTGCAACGCTGGAGTGGCTGGGAAATAGTCCCTGATCACTTTAAATACGTTCTACAAGACCCAAATCGAGTAGAACAAATGACTCTATAATACTCTATAACCCCGGATCAAACTCTAAGCAGGTTTGGTCTTTGGACCGCTTTGAATTTTTGTATTGGATCTAGACCGCACGTCGAAAGTCCGATACTTCCTATCTTAGACCGTTAGAACCGCCTTGTTGGACTTGACACTCATTTCAAAAATCAAGTCCAACCGACAATCGCAGGATATTTCATTGAGCCCGGACTGAAGAGAGTACGAATAGGGACATAATTGAAATTTGAAATTCAAATCTGGCACACGACTTGACGCGTCAGTATTAAGCGTTCTGACCGTCAGAATTCATCCAGATTACACCCTCGGATCAGGAGAAATTTCTATTTTATATCATGAGGCTTTCAGCCCTGATCTACGTGCGGTGACCGCTGAACTGAAACTGGTCCGCCACGTGCGATCTGCGAACCCTGCCAGACTGAAAACTTAATACGTGCTATATCTGGTACGCATGAGCTTAAGTCCGATCGCATTCGACCAGGGGACCACCAGAAAGCATCTTTTGAACCGAAACAGCCCCGAAATGGATATGCACTAAGTAAACTTCGTTCCGGAGCCTGTTTTCGACATTTTTAAGCTTATAAAAGGGGTTGAAACCCTCATTCCTCTCTCCCATCCAAAAATTGCAAAACCCTAGCTTTGGGAGAGAGAAAAGGAGAGAGTTTGAGAGAGAGAGTGGAAGGATTTTTCCCGCCTTCGTGTCGCTGATTGCACGTGCTTCAGCAACTCTTCCCAATCACCTGGCCGGTGATTTCTCCGCTTTTTCAGGTATGAAACGACCCTAAAAGTTGGTGATTTAGGGATTACTTAGATTCATAGCGTGTTAGCTAACGTATCTCGTAAAACAGGTTCTCCTACTGCCGTAGACGAAGCGTATACGCTCCGTTTCAATTCACGAGTCTACAAGACATAAGGTGAGGATTTTAGACGCTTTGATTGACGGTTTACAACGCTTTCAATGTCATTTAATAGTAGATTATTGACGGCATCACCGTTTGACATGTACAACATGTTCTCCGTTTCCTGTTTCGTAAATTAACGAAGAATATGAGATTTAGAGCATTTTAGTCATTTGTAGGAAGTACAGATTACGTTCATATTTTGCTGATGTGATTGACATGGTTTGTTGTCGCATTAGGAAGTTAGGAATACGTGCATAATTAGTTTGGCGAAGAGATTCGCCTAATTGTGCACTTCGGGTCGACATACTATATGTAGACTTAAGTGTGTAGTGTATGTATTTGTATAAATGCTTGTATTAGTATGTATTGAATTAAATGATGTTATGAATTAGTTTGAGATGGATTTCTCAATTAATATGTTGACCTAAGTGATTTCCTACATATTGACTATATGCATGATTTCATTACATGCATGAAATATATGTGTTTGAAGATTTACTTAAGTTGAATGTTATAACATGTGTTAACATGCTCACATGATTGTATTTCAATTCTAATATTCCTATATAAATTGCTGATGTGATTCCATAATTATTTGGGACTATACTTAGTCCAGGCAGTCGGTAACCGATTGAATTCGTGGCTGGCTGGTCTTGGCCACGAACGACGCGTCGATGAACGCGAGTCATGTTTGAAGTTAGCGTCAGTGGTTAGGCCACGCGAAGTGTTTTACACACTTCATGTCGTTCGACTTGAGATGCGATCGCGCTAGTCGAGCCCGTCAAGTAACCCGACTGGCCGATGTATGTTCACCTTGTATGAGTCATAACTGCTTGAACCTAGGGTACTAAACTTACCATTGTAAACCCTGTTAACCATGGTACCTTGATCCACAAAGACTCATGAGCCGGGCATAGTGGTATGGGACACCGTGGTCGAGCTGTCGGCCTACGCTGGGGCCATAAACCTCCCCGTAGTGACCAGTGAGCACCTAGTCTCGTGAGCAGATTATGGTGGTATGGGACACTATATTCTAGTTGTCGGCCTACATTGATCAGGCGACGAGTCCTTTGTAGTGACCGCGAGCGTATTCTGAGTCCACGGGAGGCGACGATCCTTCCGTTGCAGTAGAGTACGGTAGGCCTGTATTGATAAGGTGATGGGGGAGCGGTGCAATGAGTGCGAGCAACAGCCCTGGCAGCCCTTGCAGCGACCTACCAAATATACATCGTATGAGATTACTAGGAGTGACGACCCTAGACAGGATCTTTGTTGGGATTGATACAAGGGAAGTACCTTAGTTTCCCAATCCTGCTGTTTGAATGGACTAATAACAACTTGGAAATCATATCACCATGCCATTGCATGTGCCTGGAAGATGTGGAGCACTTGAGGGTCGATTGCATGCCGCGGTCGTAAGATGTTGCCGTATGAGGGAGATCGTCGGTGAGGGCATACATCACGTCAGGTCATCTTGCATTAACAACAGTATTAGGATTGTCTGATTTACTGCTTTACTATTATCGCATGATTGAATTGTGAACATGCTAATCTTTGCTCTATGATTTCACTGAGTTGATCACTCACTTCCACGTTATGGGATGGTGTTTGCAACACCCACCAGACCCTGTTGTAGATGCAGGTGAGGCTGAGATCCAGGAGGCAGAGCCAGACTTCGACGAGGACCAGGACGAGTTCTCGTACATGCAGTATCATGATGGCTTTGCGTAGGCGACCTGGATTGATGGGACTTCAGTGGGACTATTTTGAACATTTACTTTTGTTCATGTATATGTATATGAGACTCAGAGATGTGTTCATACTTTAGGGACATATGAGATTTATTTTGTTTTTTTCATACAGTGATATATATATTGTTTAGTCTTCCGCTTGCTTTTATCACTGGATCTGAAGTATGAATTGCAGTTTTGGTATACTTTTACTCATGTGAATGCTTTAAATCAGACAACATTGAATCATAATCGTTTTTGTTGCATAAGTGATGGTCTGGAACTCGGGAGTTGAGTTTATACACGACCCCCGATTTTCAGGGTGTTACATCTCTCCCATCCGAATTTGAAAAAAATCCTAACTTGGGAGAGAGAAAAGGTGAGATTTTGTGAGAGAGATTGGAGGAGAATTTTCCCGCCTTTGCACTACCTGTTGTAAGTCCCTAAGCAACACACTTCCATCACTCAGCCGGAAATTCTTCCACGTTTTTAGGTAAGAACTAACCCTAGAAGTTGCTGATTTGAGGATTACTAGGATTCATAGCATGTTAGCTGACGTAACTCGTAAATTAGGTTCTCTTATTGCCGTAGACGAAGCGTATACGCTCCGTTCGAATTCACGCATCCATAAGAGATAAGGTGAGGATTTTAGATGCTTTGATTGACGGTTTCCAATGCTTTCAATATCGTTTAATAGTAGATTATCGAAGGCATCGCCGTTTGACATGTACAACATGCTATCTGTTTCCTGTTTCGTAAATCAACGAAGAATATGAGATTTAGGGCATTTTAGTCATTTGTAGGAAGTGCTGATTTCATCCATATTTTTCTGATGTGATTGACATGATTTGTTGTCGCATTAGAATGTTAGGAATACGTGCATAATTAGTTTGGCGAAGAGATTCGCCTAAATGCGCACTTCGGGTCGACATACTATATGTAGACTTAAGTGTGTAGTGTAAGTGTTTATATAAATACTTGTATTAGTATGTATTGAATTAAATGATGTTATGAATTAGTTTGAGATTGATTTCTCAATTAATATGCTGATGTAAATGATTTCCTACATATTAGCTTAATGCATGATTTCATTATATGCATGAAATGTATGTGCTTGAAGATTTGCCTAAGTTGTATGTTATAACATGTGTTAACATGCTCACATGGTTGTATTTCAATTCCAATACTCTCATATGATTTGCTGATGTGATTCCATAATTGTTTGGGACTATACTTAGCCCAAGCAGTCGGTAACCGAGCGAATTCGTGGTTGGCTTATCTTGGCCACGAACGACGCGTTGATGAACGCGAGCCGTGTTTTGGAGTTCACAGCAGTGGTTAGGCCACGCGAGGTATTTTACGCACCTCATGTCGTTCGACTTGAGATGGGATCGCGCTAGTCGTGCCCATCAAGTAATCTGACTGGCCGTTGTATGTTCACCCTGCATGAGTCATAATTACTTGAACCTAGGGTACTGAACTTACCATTGTAAACCCTATTAACCATGGTACCTTGATCCACGAAGACTCATGAGCCAGGCATGGTGGTATGGGACACCGTGGTCGAGCTGTCGGCCTACGCTGGGGCCACAAACCTCCCCGTAGTGACCAGTGAGCACCTAGTCTCGTGAGCAGATTATGATGGTATGAGACACTATATTCTTGTTGTCGGCCTACACTGATTAGGCGACGAGTCCTTTGTAGTGACCGTGAAGGTATTCTGAGTCTACGGGAGGCGACGACCCTTCAGTAGCAGTAGAGTACAGTAGGCCTATATTGATAAGGTGATGGGGGAGCGGAGCAACGAGTGCGTGCAACAGCCCTGGTAGCCCTTGCAGCGACCTACAAAAATATACATCGTATGAGATTACTAAGAGTGATGACCCTAAACAGGATCTGTGTTGGGATTGATACAAGGGAAGTACCTTAGTTTCCCAATCCTTCTGTTTGAATGGACTAATAACAAATCGAAAATCATATCACCATTACATTGCATGTGCCTGGAAGATGTGGAGCACCGAACGGGATGCACGCATGCTGCGGACGAAGATGGTGTCGTATGAGGGAGAATGTCGGTGAGGGCATCCATCATGTCATGTCATATTGCATTAACAACAGTATTAGGATTGTCTGATTTACTGCTTTACTATTATCACATGATTAATTTGTGAACATGCTAATCTTTACTCTATGATTCCACTGAGTTGATCACTCATTCCCACGTTACGGGATGGTGTTTGCAACACCTACCAGACCCTGTTGTAGATGCAGGTGATGTTGAGATCTAGGAGGCAGAGCCAAACTTTGACGAGGACCAGGACGAGTTCTCGTACATGCAGTATCACGATGGCTTCGCTTAGGTGACCTGGGTTGATGGGACTTCAGTGGGACTATTTTGAACGTCTGATTTTGTTCATGTATATGTATATGAGACTCAGTGATGTATTCATACTTTAGAGACAGATGAGATCTACTTTGTCTTTCTTTACAATGATATATATATTGTTTAGTCTTCCGCTTGCTTTTATCACTGGATCTGAAGTATGAATTGCAGTTTTGGTATACTTTTACTCATGTAAATGCTTTAACTCAGACAACATTGAATCATAATCACTTTTGTTGCATAAGTGACGGTCTGGAACTCGGGAGTTGAGTTTATACACGACCCCTGATTTTCAGGGTGTTACAATAAAACACCTCGTGTGGCCTCACCACTGCCACCAACTCCAAAACACGACTCGCGTTCATCGATGCGTCGTTCGTGGCGAAGATAAGCCAGCCACGAATTTACTCGGTTACCGACTGCCTGAACTAGGTATAGTCCCAAACATTTATGAATCCACATCAGCAATCACATAAGAGTAATGGAAATGAAATACAACAATGTGAGCATGTTAACACATGTTATAACATACAACTTAAGTAAATCATCTAACACATGTATTTCATACATATAATGAAATCATGCATGTAGCCAACATGTAGGAAATCATTTACCTCAGCATATTATTTGAGAATTCAATCTCAAACTAATTCATAACACCATTTAATTCAATACATACTAATACAAACATTTATACAAACACTTAGTCTACACATTTAAGTCTACATATAGTTTGTCGACTCAAAGTACGCATTTGGGCGAATCTCTTCGCCAAACTGATTATGCACGCATTCCTAATTCCTAATGCGACAAGAAGCCATGTCAATCATATCAGCAAAATATGGATAAAAACAGTATTTCCTACAAATGACTAAAATGCCCTAAATCTCATATTTTTCGTCTACTTACGAAACAAAAAATGGACAACATGTTGTACATGTCAAACGGCGTTGCCATCGATAATCAACTATTAAATGACATTGAAAGCGTTGAAAACAGTCAATCAAAGTGTCTAGAATCCGCACCGTTTATCTTAGAAGTGTATTGATTCGAACGGAGCATATACGCTTCGTCTACGGCGAACCGGGAACCTAATACACAAGATCTATAAGCTACTATGCTAAGGAACCAAAGGAACCTTAAATCAGCAAGTGTTTGGTGTATTTTCTTACCCAGAAATGAGGCGAAATCACCGAAAAAGTGATTGAGGTGAGTTGCTTAAGCACATGCAACGGGTAGTGCAAGCAGCAGGAAATTCTCTCCCACTCTCTCTCACAATCTCTCACCTTTTCTCTCACACCAGCTAAGGTTTCTAAAAAATTCGGATGGGTGAGAGAAGTGAGGGTTTAAGCCCCTTTTATAACCTAAAACATGCCCAAAATAGGCTTGGGAACAATGTTTACTTGATGCCTAACCAAATCGGGGCTGTTTCGGTCCAAAAAGATATTTCTGGAGGTCCCCTGGCCGAACGCGATCGGACTTAAGCTCATGCACGTCGGATGTCGCTCACATCCCATTTTCAGACCAGTAGTGTTCGTAGATCGCACGTGGCGGTCCAGTTTCAGTTCAGCGGTCACCGCACGTAGATCAGGTGTACAAGTCTCGTGATATGAAATAGAAATTTTTCCTGATCTAAGGGTGTAATTTGGCTGAATTCTGATGGTCAGAACACTTAATAATAACGCGCCAAGTCGTGTGCCAGATTTAAATTTTAAATTCCAAATCTAACCCTATTCTCACTCTCTTCACTCCAGGCTCAATGAAATAGCCTCTGAATGTCGGTTGGACTTGATTTTCGAAATGATTGTCAAGTCCAGCTAGGCGGTTATAACGGTCTAAGATTGTAGGTATCGGACTTTCGATGCGCGGTATAGATCCAATACAATGTTTCAAAGAGGTCCTGAGAACAAACTGGTTTAGAGTTTGATCCGAGGTTTTAGAGTATTATAGCGTCATTGGTTCTACTCGTTTTGGGTCTTGTAGAACGTATTTAAAGTGATCAGGGACTATTTCCCAGTTACTCTAGCGTTGCGCTAGCTAACTTACACTTATTTTCCAAAGGAATTAATCCTACGCGATTTCTGGTCGAGTTGGTACTCGAGTCTAAGTACAGATTTTTCCAGGGCGTTACAATCTACCCCCCTTAACAAAAAATTTCATCCTCGAAATTTGTACCTTTTCGTACTCCTCGAGAAGCTGTGGTAGTTCTTTCTAATCTCGGCTTCTGTCTCCCAGGTAGCCTCTTCCTCAGAGTGATGCGTCCACAATACCTTCACAAGGGGAATCACCTTGCTACGCAGTACCTGCTCCTTCCTGTCTAGGATACGCGTCGGTCGCAGGATATATGTAACATCCTCTCCTAACTGCACCTGCTCCCATCTGATGATATAGGAAGGATCAGAAACGTATTTCTTCGGCATAGAAACATGAAATACGTTGTGAACGCTCGTGAGAGGCGTGGGTAAAGCCAAACGGTATGCCACTGCTCCCACACGATCGAGGATCTGGAATGGACCAATGAATCGCGGTGCCAGCTTCCCCTTCTTCCCGAACCGAAGGACTTCCTTCATAGGGGAAAAAATACATGATCCCCAACCGTGAACTCTAGCGGCCGCCGTATCGTATCGGCATAACTCTTCTGTCTGCTCTGCGCTGTGAGAAGCCGATGTCTAATAATATCAATCTTCTCCGATGTCGCCTGCACTAACTCTAAGCCAATCAATCTACGCTCACCGACCTCTGCCCAGCAATGCGGTTCTCGACAAGGCAGCCCATACAGCGCCTCGTAAGGTTCCATACCGATACTCGCCTGGAAGCTGTTGTTGTACGCGAACTCCGCATATGCAAGGCAATCATCCCAACTGTTCTTGAAGTCCAATGCGCAAGCTCGAAACATGTCCTCTAAGATCTGGTTCACCCGCTCTGTCTGTCCGTCTGTCTGGGGGTGGAAGGCAGTACTGAACTTCAACTTCACACCTATAGCCTCTTGAATGCGAGTCCAGAAAATAGAAGTGAACCACGTGTCTCTGTCCGACACGATCTCCAACGGAACTCCATGCAGACGCACGATCTCTCTGATGTATAGTCTAGCCAGCTCGTCTGCAGAGTTCGTGACTCTGATCGGTAGGAAGTGTGCCGACTTCGTCAGAGGGTCAATGATCACCCAAATGGAATCATGTCCCTTCCTCATCTTCGGCAGCCCTGAAACAAAATCCATGGAAATGAAGTCCCACTTCCACTCTGCTATCGGCATAGGCTGCAAGAGTCCAGGTGGTCGGTGATGCTCTGCCTTCACCTGCTGGCAAGTAAAACAACGGGACACGAACTTTGCTATGTGGGTCTTCATACCTTCCCACCAATAGGTCCTCTTCACGTCGTGATACATCTTCGTACTACCTGGATGCATCGCGAGTCTGGTACAATGCGCAGCCTCGAGAATCTCTCGTCTCAAGTCAGGGATATCTGGGACGCATAGGCGGCCACGATAACGTAAGCCCCCATCCATGCCAACTAGCCACTCGGTGTCTGCATCATCACTAGCCTGCTCTCGAAGCTCAGTCAGATGCGCATCATCCCTCTGCGCCTCGATGACCTGGTCATCGATCTGAGATCGCACCTGCGCATGTGCGATGAACTCATACGTCTCCTCTACAGTGAGTTTCTGCTCAAAGTCTCGCAAAAACTCAACCATATCCCACTCAGCAACCATCAGCGGAGCCGCAAACTCTATCGCCTTCTTGTGGCTCAACGCGTCAGCCACAAGGTTCGCCTTCCCAGGATGGTAAGAGACTTCGAACTTGAAGTCCTTTAAAGTCTCCATCCATCGCCGCTGCCTCATATTCAAGTCTCACTGCGTGAATATGTCTTGAGGCTCTTGTGGTCGCAAAAGAGCTCGAACTCCTCTCCATAGAGGTAATGTCTCTAAAGTCTCAGTGCGAATATGATGGTTGCCAACTCCAGGTCGTGTGTAGGGTAATTCTCCTCGTGCTTCCTTAATTGTCTCGAGGCATATGAAATTGCCCTGTCCTTCTGCATAAAAACACAACCCAGACCAATGCTAGACGCATCAGTGTATATAGTGTATCTAACCCCTTGCTCTGACAATACTAGCACAGGGGCGGACGTAAGTTTATCCTTCAGCTCCTGAAAAGCTGACTCCACCTTGTCATTCCAGGAGAACTTCACGTCCTTCCGTGTCAACTGAGATAAAGGTCTCACGATCTTCGAAAAATCTCGAAGAAGCGTCGATAATAGCCCGCAAGACCCAAGAAACTCCTCACCTCAGTGACAGAACCAGGCTGCTCCCAATCCTGAACTGCAGCTACCTTAGATAGGTTGACTTCCATGTCATCCTTGGACACCACGTGTCCCATGAACTTTACTTCCTGCTTTTAGAAATCGTACTTCTTGTACTGTGCGAACAACTGATGCTATCTGAGTGTATCCAGGACCAAGCGCAAGTGCTCCTCATGCTCCTCTCGACTCCTGGAGTATACTAAAATGTCGTCAATGAACACAACGACGAATTAATAGAGGAAAGGCCGAAATACCCGGTTCATCAGATCCATGAACACGGCTGGTGCGTTCGTGAGACCGAACGACATCACAAGGAACTTGTAGTGGCCAAAGCCGGTCCTAAATGCTGTCTTCTGCATGTCCTCATCCCTGACGCGCAACTGATGATATCCTGACTGAAGATCAATCTTCGAGAAGTACTTCGCTCCTCTCAACTGATCAAACAGGTCATCGATCCTGGGTAAAGGGTACTTTTTCTTCACCGTGATCTGGTTCAGTCTGCGATAATCAATACACAATCGCATCGAACCATCCTTCTTCCTTACAAACAGGACTGGTGCTCCCCAAGGAACACACTGGGTCGTATAAGGACAAGCTCCAACAGACCATCAATCTACATCCTCAACTCCTCCGTCTCATACGGTGCCATGCGATACGTCGGCAGTGAGAAGGGCGCGGAACCAGGCACCAGATCGATAGTGAAATCAATCTCTCGTCGAGGCGGCAAACCAGGGATCTTCTTAAACAGATCTCCAAAATCACAAACGATTGGCGTATGCTCAAGCGTCTGGGCACCAGCGTCCCGTAGTAAAGTAGCGTAGCTAAGTATGTGGAAGGGGAGATTTACCCGCACTGGGAATGTAAAGGATGCGCCCCCTGGCTCGTAGACAGTCACTATATGAGTCTCGCAATCAATCTCGGCCCTCGCTGTAGTCAGCCAATCCATGCCAAGAATAATGTCGAGATAATAGAGAGAGGGGTCGACGACAAGATCAATAGCCATCGTCCTGCCCCCCAGATCCACCAAACAGCCCTCACACATCAGGGTGGCATCTGTAAAGGACTCGTGAGCTGTATAAACTCGCACCCCATCCATCCTAATAGTCGGTAGCCCAATGCGCCTGACTATGGCATGCGATATCAATGAAATCGTGGATCATGTGTCCACCATCACGAGAATAGGAATACCTCCGATGTGGGCAGTGACCTTAAAGGCCGAATGCTGAGAAGTCTCTATTTCGGCCGCCTGTGCTGTCAGAGCATGTACTCGAGCTTGCTGTGGCCGGTTCGGCCGCTGTTCCATGGGCCGCAGAGGCGGCCAGAACTGAGACACGGGAGTTCTGAAGGAAGGGTGCGCAGGAGCCAACCGTAAAGGTGGTGCTGATATAGCCTGTGAGCATGTACAGTCGATCTTCTACGGTGGTGAGAACCCACTATCCCGCATCCGAGCGAAACAACTCTGTACCAAATGGCCCGATCTCCCATAATAGATACATGATAAATCGGGGCACCACATCGGGGGTACTGGCACTGTAGCCTTAGGAGGAGGGTCAATGCGAGGCCTCTTGCCCGCAAAGGGCCTGTCCTGCAACTCTGGTCGTGGCCTAGGAGCAATAGGGCCACAAGATCGCGTAAGTCGATCCACATCCTGCTTTGCCCGCATGAACATGTGAATCAGCTCTGCGTAGGAGGGAATGCTCATGCAACACATCTTCGACTAAATATCCGGTCGCAAATCCTCAGAAAAGCGCCGTATGCGCATCTGCTCATCTGCCAGTATAGTAGGGACGTATCTACCCAACTCAGTGAACCGATGCTCATACTCAGTCACCATCATGCCTCCCTATCTGAGGATCAGAAACTCGTTCTCCCTCTCATGCCTATATGTCTGGGGATAATATTTCTCGTGGAAGCGGAACTCGAACGCTGCCCAGGTCCAAATGTAATCAGTGGCAACGGTCCGCAACACACTGTCCCACCATAAGCTGGCCTCTCTCTCGAACAAGAACGTAGCCAACTCAACCTACTCAGTCTCTGAGCAATGCAGCATCTGTATCACCTTCGACATACGGTCGAGTCAATACTCGGCCTCCTCGGGTCTATGAGAACCCGTAAAAGTGGGAGGACGTAAGCGTTGGAATCGCTCTAGTAAGCCTCGTGAGTCTATGGCATTCCCACAGGGTAAACGGGTGGTGCAGGATGAGCCATGCCCTTATCCTAAGCATATGTATCGGCATCCTCAGCTGGATGCACCGGTGGTGCAGGTGGAGTCACACTCCCACCCTGGGCTAGAGCCCCCACTATAGTAGTCAGGAGCTGCTGCTGCTGCATCATGGCCATCATCTGCTCAAATCTATCTGGAGGTGGAGCAGGCTGTGACATGTACTGCATCGAAGAAGACGCACAGTACTGCTCTCTGACGGGCAGTGTGAAAGGCGGTGGTCCAACTGCAGGACCAGTAGAAGGCTGAGACTCACGTGCTGTCTCAGGAATCGGGCCCACAGCAGGGTCCGAATGAGCACCAGACTGAAGAGGAACCTGATCCATAGGCTCACCCAATGTAAACCGAGCTGCTCTCCGTGTAGCCTTAGGTGGCATTCCCTATATTCAAAATAGGACGCAACCTTGTCAGTCTCAATTGCACAAACACACCGCAACCATTCACATAAAGAGTCAAAGGCATTCCATGCATTTCATTTAATCAAAATTATCACAATACAAGGGATATCTTCTTACATGCATCATGATAAAAAGTACATGGGAACTAAGACAGTTAAAGCAACAACAGCAACATAAGTAAACTACTAGCCTTAACAGGCTTACACAACATAAAGTAAGAAACGACTAACTGCTACCAACAACATCTAAAATCTCATCGCTAGTCTGAGTCAGGTGATGGAGGAGGAGCACCCTTATCCTGCAAGCAGCACAGGATCGCCTTCAAGGTACGAGTCACCTTGCCGAATTTCCTCTTTATAACGGCCTTGGTATCCTCGACCTCAATCTGAAGTTCCTAAACTTTCCTTCGCAAGGCGACCTGGTTCTCCTCAATTCAGGCAATGCGAGCATCACTAATAACCTGAGTAGAAGGAGGAGGGCTCTCATCAGTATCCTGAGCCTCCTCTTCTACCTCTTCCGGGACTTCTTCCTCTACTTCTGCTCCAGGTTCTCCTTCACTTGGATACTCTTCGTCATCAAAATCGCCCTCGCTATCCTCATCAAGCTGAGTCTCATGATACTGAGACCCGATCTTCATCTTGACCATGGTAGACTCATCAATGCAGTGAATCGAAACTGGCAACTCCGGCCCAAGTCTGTAAGAAAACTCAAGCGCGATCTTGCATATAAGCCGGCCAAAAGGAAGCGACTCAGACGTTCTCCTTAATTTCGCTATGAGGATCGAAAGTGGCCATACACACATTTTCTTCCTGGGCCACCTGATACAAGAAATCCACCATAAAGCACGTACATTCAATGCGATTTGTCGACCTGAGATACACATTGAACGTGCAAATGTGGTACAACAGGCACAAATCATCGGACATATGAGACACCTTGAGGCTATTTTAGGCTGCCATGGAACCAGATTACCGCATAGGAACCTGGTATGACGATCTCGCTCACGCCTACTCCTCAAATTCTTTGCACTGGGATGAACATCACCAAGGGGTATGTTCAGAAGTCGCGCTATCAACCGAACATCGATTGTAGCCATCCGGTCTCTACCAAAGGGAATCTTGAATTGCAATGGCTCCAATGTAGGATTCTGGATACGAGCGTAAAAGGCACGAACGATGTTCACATTAGCACGAGAACGGGCTTCAAAGAGCAGACCCCAATGTGCAGCTTCAATGCGCTCAAATAATAGGAATTCGTCAAAGAGTCGCCCTTCCACGTCCGCCTCAAACAACACCTTACGGTCAATATATTTATCGTGAGGCATCTCTGCTAATATCACTCGCCCAATTTGAGCATGGAGATCCAAATCCCGCTTTGTATGAAACTCCCGGGCTGTGCTTGGACTTGTGGTGGCTCTTGAGCTAGCGGCGCCACCCCTCCGTCTTCTGGATTACGCAGGGCGACTAGGCCCAACCTCATCCTCTGCGGTCTTTCTCTTCCCCATCAAAGAGAGGATGGTGGAGAAAGAGAAAAAACCTAAAATGGCTTCAACAATAGCCATGAAAAGTGAGGGAAATGGGGAGAAATGGCTACCCAAATGGACAAAAGGGAATCTAGTCATTGTAGAGGGATGCTTCAAGCTCCCTTGGGCTGGATTTTTAAAAAGACAAGGGAAGAATAGAGGGGAATGGAGCTCCACCCGATTTCAGCCACAAATGGAGGTTGTAGGAGCTCCAACGGATGAGATTTACAAGAGGAGGAGTTACAAACAGTAATGGAGAGATCGAATGGGTTCGGTTTCAACAAGAAATGGGATTAGAAGGGATTTTGAGCAATGATTTGAGATGGGGCAGCAAGAAAATCAAAAATGGAGCTTGGGAGGGGCATTTTTGTGAAGGAGGTACCTCATTTAGGAGTTTTTGATGGACAGACCACACATGGGAGGGATGCCCAACCCAAAAAAACCTGTGCACCAGAATTTCAGTGCAAGTGGGGCCCACCCATCGGCAATGCATCGTCGGTCGGTCATCAATACGGCTGGTGGGACCACATGGGTTGGGTCCCCCTAGCCTAGGGACCTCAAAAATGTATGGGCCCCACCTTAGTTCATTGCCGATTGGCCTAGGGAGGCCCAAACTTCCATTCGGGGCTTTTCGGGGCCAATCTGTAAACCTAAATGCATTATCCTATCATGTAGCATATGATTTTGGGGTAGAAGGAGCTAATACATCCACCTAGCCCATTATTTACTAAATATTAAAAATTTAGAATGGCTAAATGGCCAGTTTTCATGAAATTTTACTATTCATTATAAAATTTTGTCAAAGTATGATTTTATATCATTTTCATAATAGGATCAATGCCTAACATAAAAATTCAAAGAAATAATTGAAGAATGAAGTGGTGAGAGGAAGAATTTTGAAGAAATTAGGTGAAATGGGGTTTTTAAGCCCTAGCGATTAAATGTAAGGGTTGTGGTTACCCCACAGCCCAAGGATTCAAATTTAAGGGTTTAGAACCGATCAAAGAATGTCTCAAGTCACCTACTTACAACTTAGGTCGCTTCATGCGACCCTAGATGCGTTACGGACTCGATCAAGCGATCGATACGAGTAGACTTCGCCTATTAGCGAAACTGCGATCCTATAAGTGTTTCTAGACCTTTATCACACTCACCTAAGTCAAAATAAGTGACAGCGTACGTCGCGTGACCATAATCCAGGCCTGGTATAATCTCATTCATGCTCTGATACCAACTTGTAACACCCTGAAAATCGGGGGTCGTGTATAAACCCAACTCCTGAGTTCCAGACCATCACTTATGCAACAAAAATGATTATGCTTCAATGTTGTCTGAGTTAAAACATTCACATGAGTAAAAGTATACCAAAACTGCAATTTATACTCCAAATTCAGTGATAAAAGCAAGCGGAAGACTAAAGGATATACATATCACCGTATGGAAAACAAAATAGATCTCAACTGTTTCCAAAGTATGAATACATCTCTGAGTCTCACATACATGTAAATAAACAAAATCAAAATGTCAAAAGTAGTCCCACTGAGAAGTTCCGCCAATCCAGGCCACCTAAGCAAAGCCGTCGTGGTACTGCATATATGATAACTCGTCCTGGTCCTCATCATAATCCGGCTCTGCGTCCTGAATCGCAGCCTCACCTACATCTAAGACAGGGTCTGGTGGGTGTTGCAAACACCATCCCGTAACGTGGGAGTGAGTAGCTAACTCAGTGGAATAATAGAGTAAAGATTAGCATGTTCTCAAATCAATCATGCGATAATAGTAAAGCAGTAAATCTAACATTCCTAATACTGTTGTGAATGCAATATGACGTGACATGATGGATGCCCTCACCGACGATCTCCCTAATACGGCACCATCTTACGCCCGTGGCATGCTTTCATCCCACAGTGCTCCACATCTTTCAGGCACATGCAATGTGATGGTGATATGATTACTGAGTTATTATTAGTCCATTCATACAGCAGGATTGGGAAACTAAGGTACTTCCCTTATATCAATCCCAACACAGATCCTGTCTAGGGTCGTCACTCCTAGTAATCTCATACGATGTATATTTTGTAGGTCGCTGCAAGGGCTGTCAGGGCTGTTGCTCGCACTCGTTGCACCGCTCCCCCATCACCTTATCAATACAGGCCTACTGTACTCTCATTGCTACAGAAGGGTCGTCGCCTCCCGTAGACTCAGAATACGCTCGCGGTCACTACAAAGGGCTCTTCGCCTGATCAGTGTAGGCCGATAGCAAGAATATAGTGTCCCATACCACCATAATCTGATCACGAGTCATAGGTGCTCACTGGTCACTACGGGGAGGTTTGTGGCCCCAGTGTAGGCCGATAGCTCGACCACGGTGTCCCATAATACCATGCCCGGCTCATGAGTCTTCGTGGATCAAGGTACCATGGTTGACGGGGTTTACAATGGTAAGTTCAGTACCCTAGGTTCAAGCAGTTATGACTCATACAGGGTGAACATACAATGGCCAGTCGGGTTACTTAACAGGCTCGACTAGCACGAGCGCATCTCAAGTCGAACGACATGAAGTGCATAAAACACCTCATGTGGCCTAACCACTGCCGCCAACTCCAAAACACGACTCGCGTTCATCGACGCGTCGTTCGTGGCGAAGATAAGCCAGCCACGAATTTACTCGGTTACCGACTGCGTGGACTAGGTATAGTCTCAAACATTTATGAATCCACATCAGCAATCACATAAGAGTAATGGAAATGAAATACAACAGTGTGAGCATGTTAACACATGTTATAACATACAACTTAAGTAAATCATCTAACACATGTATTTCATACATATAATGAAATCATGCATATAGCCAACATGTAGGAAATCATTTACCTCAGCATATTATTTGAGAATTCAATCTCAAACTAATTCATAACACCATTTAATTCAATACATACTAATACAAACATTTATACAAACACTTAGTCTACACATTTAAGTCTACATATAGTTTGTCGACTCAAAGTGCGCATTTGGGCGAATCTCTTCGCCAAACTGATTATGCACGCATTCCTAATATCCTAATGTGACAAGAAGCCATGTCAATCATATTAGCAAAATATGGATGAAAGCAGTATTTCCTACAAATGACTAAAATGCCCTAAATCTCATATTTTTCGTCTACTTACGAAACAGGAAACGGACAGCATGTTGTACATGTCAAACGGCGTTGCCGTCGATAATCTACTATTAAACAACATTAAAAGCATTGAAAACAGTCAATCAAAGTGTTTAGAATCCGCACCTTTTATCCTAGAAGTATATTGATTCGAACGGAGCGTATACACTTCGTCTACGGCGAACCGAAAACCTAATACACAAGATCTATACACTACCATGCTAAGGAACCGAAGGTACCTTAAATCAGCAAGTGTTTGGTGTATTTTCTTACCTAGAAACGTGGTGAAATCACTGAAAAAGTGATTGAGGTGCGTTGCTTAAGCACGTGCAACCGGTAGTGCAAGCAGCAGGAAATTCTCTCCCACTCTCTCTCACAATCTCTCACCTTTTCTCTCACACCAGCTAGGGTTTCTAGCAAATTCGGATGGGTGAGAGAAGTGAGAGTTTAAGCCCATTTTATAACCTAAAACATGCCCAAAATAGGCTTGGGAACAATGTTTACTTGATGCCTAACCAAATCGGGACTGTTTCGGTCCAAAAAGACATTTCTGGAGGTCCCCTGGCCGAACGCGATCGGACTTAAGATCATGCACGTCGGATGTCGCTCATATCCCATTTTCAGACCAGTAGTGTTCGTAGATCGCACGTGGCGGTCCAGTTTTAGTTCAGCGGTCACCGCACGTAGATCAGGTGTACAAGTCTCGTGATATGAAATAGAAATTTTTCCTGATCCAAGGGTGTAATTTGGCTGAATTCTGACGGTCAGAACACTTAATAATAACGCGCCAAGTCGTGTGCCAGATTTGAATTTCAAATTCCAAATCTAACCCTATTCTCACTCTCTTCACTCCAGGCTCAATGAAATAGCCTCTGAATGTCGATTGGACTTGATTTTCGAAATGATTGTCAAGTCCAGCTAGGCGATTATAACGGTCTAAGATTGTAGGTATCGGACTTTCGATGCGCGGTATAGATCCAATATAAAGTTTCAAAGAGGTCCTAAGAATAAACCGGTTTAGAGTTTGATCCGAGGTTTTAGAGTATTATAGCGTCATTGGTTCTACTCGCTTTGGGTCTTGTAGAACATATTTAAAGTGATCAGGGACTATTTTCCAGCTACTCTAGCGTTGCGCTTGCTAACTTACACTTATTTTCTAAAGGAATTAATCCTACGCGATTTCTGGTCGAGTTGGTACTCGAGTCCAAGTACGAATTTTTTCAGGACGTTACACCTAAGTACTCTGATTAATGTAGAAATGTATGAAGGAATAATGCATGCTCTCGCCTACACTCCCTCTGCGATCTTCATCTTACGATTGTGCATGTCAGTCACTTTCTCAGTGTTTTGCCCGACGCCAAGTGGTACATGCAGTGCGGTGCATGTACATGATTACCGAGTTCTTATTAGTCCTTTTCATACAACATGAATGGGAAGCTAAGATACCACCCTTTATATCATTTGCCAACATTGATCCATCTAGGGTCGTCAATCCTAGTTAATCACATACAATAGGCAAGTTCAGGTCACTACCACCAACGCTTTACCAACTGGCAGTCTATTTTCGAAGGCTTGTCACCAACCTAACTGGGGACCACAGGCAGGCTGCGCCGAGGTAGGCCTATTCATACTTGAGGTCACTCCACTAACTCCCTACCAACTAGCGGTGTATTTTCGATAACATTAAATACGAATGGAATATTGAATACAAAATTAAATATAACAAAGCTGAAATAAAAAAATATTAAATAAGCACAACATAGCTTAAAAAGAATACAAACTAATCTCTCAGAGCAGCGTATTGATTTAGCTTGAACTGAGTGAAAAACTCTTAATTTTGTACTCTATTTATAAGTGAAAAAATTGTGTTCACGACTAGTCTTGAGGACACCTAGACTAGTCGTAGGACCAACTGATTTTTAAAATTTTAAACGCGATAAGATAAAGTCGTTCCACGACTGGTCGTAAGCCCTTCACAACCGGTCGAGGGACCTCCACGACTGGTCGGGTGGAACCAGAAATAGTTGCTGGACTTTGAGTCATAGCTGCAGGATTAGTCGAGAACGAGTCGAGCACTATGCACACGACCGCTCGAGCAGTCTTCAGGACTGGTTGAGGCTTAATAAAAAAATCTAAAAATTTGTAACAAACTTAGGACTGGTCGAGGAATTTCTTGGACTGGTCGAGACAGTACTAGGACTAGTCGAACAAAGTCCAATACTAGTCGAGAAACAGTCTATTCACTTATAAAATGATCTAATTGAATTATGTATTCAAAATGACCTACCCTATGGTCAATCTAGGGCCATTCATACCTTAAACATGATGTATGAACATTAAAACTTCTTTTTCTTCAGTTGATAGTTATTCTTTGAAGTTCACAAAGCTTTAGATCTTGTCATAGAATGAAGCTTGAATTTGTAGCGTTAAGAAGCTTGATCTAAAAATATCTTGAATCTTGAGCTTGAGGTTCAAAGTAAAAAGGCTTTGTCTTAAATTGGAGCTAGAATTATGAATCTTGAACATTGATCACTCACTTGATGTTGTACCAGTTATAAAAAGAAGCCAGTTACAACTTGGTTAAAGAATCATGCACTAGTTAAAAATAAAGCATCAATTCACTTCATTTTTACCAACAATACTCCCCCTTCCTTAATTTCCCTTCACAAAATAGAATCATTCACAAACAATTCATCCATAATCCACATGCCATATACCAATATACCACAATCACCATATATTAAGCATGCCAAAATTCTCTCCCTTTTTGTCACAAAATGACAAATGAATCAAGAAATAAAACTAGAATTATATATAAAGAAGGAAGAATAAGAAGAGTATTTAGGAATAAATGATCAAGGGAAGTAACATATTAAATCAGTAAGCAAGTCATAGTTAAACATAAGTAACCAAGTTCAACAAAGTATTACCAAGTTAAGTCAAGTATAACCTCAAAAGACAAAATAAACTAAATAGCATTTATTACAAACTAAGATTAGAAAATACTAATCAGATCCTAAAGAGGGAGCCGAAATAGATAGATCAATCTGATGTAAACCCTTATTAATGCACCTCATATATTTACGCATATACGTAAATTGCGAATCCTAGGTTATATGAATCTAAGCCACCTGTTCCTCAAGAGAATGCAACCTCTCAGTAAAATCAGAAGGCTAATAATTAGGGTCAGCCTCAGAATCTGATTCGAACTCATCAAAAATATCATTCATGTTTATGTCATCAGGAGGTAAATTGTCTTCTTCTTCATTTACTTCTTTAGCTCCTCCACCACCCACATTGACTTGGCTTGCGGCCAATCTCAAATTCATCTTGTTTATATTTGAGTTGTTGAAAATAAGGTGTTGAATAGGAGCCTCTCCTACAAGCATACCCACTAACATATGGGTGGCCAACACAATCATAAGATATGAAAAACAGATATCACTGTGTCCAGGATGGAGACGGAATTGTATGACGGAATGACAGAATCCGAACCATAAAGAGGTGAGTTCGGTTTTGTTACCAAAACATGGATAAAGATTTAAAATAAATATCTTGTGAAGGACCCTGTATCTAGGTAATAAATACTTTGAAGTAAGCGCATTCCCATTTTAATTCCATTACGCATCTATATTGTACAGTGCTCTAGTAAGCATACATTTTTCTGATCAGATGGTTTAGCTATAAGGGTGCTAATTAGAATACCTTCATCATTGATAGGTATGTCTATTAAGCCAGAAATCAGATGACAGTCTACTTCAAATGGACCTTCTCTAGTTGCTATAATAAAAGTTCAATTTTTAGTTGAAAAATCAGAAATACATGCATACATAGCTTGCGCAGTAAATCGGTATGTCGGCCCACCACAATGTAGAATGTTATCCCATCCTATAGATTGGAGAAAAGGAGGGATTTTAAATGGAGCAAGATGTTCAACATAAACAGATCGTTCAACTATAACATTGCACAACCTTAAATCCCGCACATAAGAGGGATCATCTTCGGGTGATCGAAGGTGGCGCCTTGTAATAGGTGTCGATCTAGATGTTGAAGGACCACGAGAACTTTTCTTTTTACCTCTACCTTCCATTTGCAACTAGGAAATTAAGGAATTAAAAGGTTATAAAAGGAATAGAGTGGGTTTTCTCGAAATCAAATTTTGGAGAAGAAAATCTCAAAAACCTCAAGAAATAAGAAATAAATCACTCCAAAGATGAAAAAGAAGTGATATGAACTTGAATATATAAGGAAAATGGAAATAAAGCACCAACCTTGAAGAAAATTGAAGATGGGTTTGACTGGTAGTGCTAAGACCCGTTGGAGAAGAAGCCCAAATAGAAGGAAAAGGGATTTCCCCCAAATAAAGGTTAAACTCGCGCTACATTACTGGTCGTGTACATGCTCGACCGGTCATGCCACGACTGGTTGAGTATGTACTCAACTGGTTGTACACAACCAAAAATGTGCATTTTTCATGAAATCTAGAAATTTAAACATTCAAACTAACATACACACACACACACACACACATTATGATACAGAAATGCATAAATAATCAATTTAAATTGTACATACCAAGATCAAATTTTAATTTAGAAAACCTACTTTTGTCGAGCGGTTTTGTGACTATGTCAGCAAGTTGAGTCTCGGTCAGAATGTATTCCAAGGTAATTATCTTTTCTTCCACTACTTCACAAATGTAGTGATATCTAATGTTAATATGCTTGATTTTTGAACGCTGGATTGGTTTTTTAGATATATTAATTACACTGGAATTATCACAGTATAAAACTATAGAATCCTGTACAATTCCGTAATCACTTAACATTCTTTTCATCCATACAAGTTGAGTACATGCATTACCAGCTGCAATGTATTCAGCTTCAGTAGTTGAGAGTGATGCAAAACTTTCTTTCTTACTCTATCAAGAAACTAAATAGTTCCCAACATAGAAACAACCACCACTGGCTGACTTTTTATCATCAACATTACCAGCCCAATCAGTATCAGCGTAACTAGCTAATTAAACACTAGTATCATGTGGATACCAAAGACTCAGATTAGCTATACTTGCGACATATCACATAATCTGCTTAACAGCAGTTAAATGTGACTCTTTAGGGTCAGATTGATATCTAGCACAAATTCCTATGTTAAATGCAATATCAGGTCGGCTTACAGTTAAATACAACAAACTACCTATTATACTGTGATATAATTTATGATTCACTTCTTACCTATAGAGTCCTTTGAGAGTTTTAAAGTCATACTCATAGGAGTATCAAAAGTTTTCTCATTCTCAAATCTTAATGTTTTAACTAAGTTCAGAGCATATTTAGTTTGAGAGATAAAGAACCCATCAGGTTACTATTTAACTTGCAACCCTAAGAAATAATTTAATTCCTAAACCATGCTCATTTTGAACTTAGATTTCATAAGATTTACAAACTCAACAATCATGTTAGCACAGGTAGATCCATAAATAATATCATCAACATAAATTTGTATTATTAAAATGTATCATTATGTTTCTTTACAAACAAAGTCTTATCTACACTTCCCATTACAAAGTTATGACTTAGTAAAAACTTAGTCAATTTTTCATACCATGTCCTGGGAGCTTGTTTTAAACCGTATAGAGCCTCTTTTAGGTGGTAGACATGAGCAAGTATTCTTAAGGTCTTTAAAACCCATTGGTTGTTCAGCATACACTTCTTCATGCAAATCGCCATTTAAAAAAGCACTCTTTACATCCATGTGATAAATTTTAAACTTTATAAAGTAAGAAATGGATATAAATAGTCTGATTGATTCAAGATGAGCTAGTGGGGCAAAGGTTTCATCATAATCGATGCCTTTAATTTGAGTGTACCCTTGTACAAGCAGTCTAGCCTTATTTCGAATTATATTACTAAGTTCATCAGACTTATTTTTAAAAATCCATTTAGGTCCGATAATGTGTTTATCTTTTGGTCTAGGAATTAAGTACCAAACATCATTTCTAACAGATTGATTATGCTCTTCTAGCATCGCAACTATCCAATTTTCGTTAGTAAGAGATTTTTTTTACATTAGCTGGTGCTATCTAGGATGTAAAGCACACATAGTTACACACATCTTCTAGTTGTCTATGAGTGCGTATACCAGTGAGAGGGTTTCCAAGAATTTGAATAATTGGATGGTCTTTAACAGTTCTTAGATCAGAGTTGTTTTAACTTAATGAAGAATCTGGTTTATCAATTTGAAGTACTTCATCATTATATAAATTTGAAACATGTGTATTCAAGTGATCATCAATAACCACATTAATAGATTCTTGAATAACATCGGTCCTTTTATTAAGAACCCGATACGCTTGACTATTCAGATCATACCCTAAAAATATTCCTTCATCACTTTTGGTGTCAAACTTACCCAGATTTTCTCAATCATGTAAAATGTAGCACTTGCTGTCAAAAATTTGAAAGTATTTGAAAGTAGGCTTCTTATCAAACCACATTTCATAAGCTGTTTTACCATTTGATTTTCTTGTATAAACATAGGTAATTATATAACATGCAGTATTTACAGCTTCGGCCCAAAGATTTTTAGGGAGCTTTATACTGTTTAACATTATATTTTTCATTTCTTGAAGCACTCTATTTTTTTCTACTATACCATTTTGTTGTGGTGTTTTGGGTGCAGAGAATTCATGTGATATTCCCTAATCACTGTAAAACTTCTTAAAACTGTTGTTCTCAACTTCTGATCCAAGATCGCTATGAATCTTACAGACTTGAGTCTCTTTTTCAATTTGGATACGTTTAACTACCCTTTTAACTTCATCCAGAGTTTCTGATTTATCTCTTAAGAAGACTACACAAGTATATCTGGTAAAGTCATCAACGATTACGGGAATATACTTTTTGCTACCTCGACTCTCAATTCTAGTTGGTCCAATAAGTTCCATATGGAGGAGTTCGAGCGGTTTAGATGTAGCATTGGAGTCCACTTTTTGTAAGAACACCTAGTTTGCTTGCCAATCTGGCATTCGCCACATATTTTATCTATTTTTTATATTTTTGATAGACCTCTTACTAACTCTCTTTTGTTCAATTTATACAAGTTAGGGTATTATGCATGTCCAAAGAATTTATGCCATAACTCTGCCTCATCGGTATGGGCCATGTAACATGATAAATTAGATGAGCTAGAGTCAGTTACAATATAGTAGTTTCAGAAATTCTACGATTAGTTAATAATACAGAACCATTTTTATTTAAAATTTCACACCCTGGGTTAGAAAAAATTATGCTATGATTTTTATCACATATTTGAGAAACGCTTAATAAGTTATGTTTAAAACCTTCTACATATAAAACATTCTCAAATAAAGGGAGGTTAGAAAGTTGAACCGTACCTTAGACAATAATCCTGCAGTTACTACCAGCACCAAATGTGACTGAACCGTCAGTCATGTCTTTAAGATTGATGAACAAACCTTTGTCACTAGTCATGTGCTTGGAGTATCCACTGTCTAGGTACCACTTTGAATGACTTGTTGCTTTGAAAGCCATGTGGGCAACCAAGCAAGTAACCTTAAGAACCCATTTCATTACAATTTTGGGTTTAGGAGTATAGTTGGTCTTCTTATATTTGTAGTTGATATAAAACTGACCCTTTGAGTTAGATATTAAGAGATCCTTAAGTAAATCAACAATTTTCTCAGCTAAAAGATTACGATTCTGATTTTTATAGTGATATGGTTGCTTTTAGGTTTTAAGGATTGAAAAGTTTTAGCATTTTTAGAATAATTTTGATTTGAACTTTTCTCTTTTGAGTTTGAAGACTCTCCTTTCACAAACTTAGGAGGAGTATTTGTTGAGGCATAAAAAATGATGAAAGAAGAAAGTAAAGAAGGATAGAAATTATGGAAGAAAATTGAAGATGAAGAAGAAACGAGTAGATTTGAGCATGATTTGTACAAGTCCTCACAACCACTAATTGATACGCAGGGTCGCACAACCAAACACTCATTACACGGGTCTGCGCAACCAAAGTTTCGTTGTGCGGGTCTGCGCAGATGGTTTCAAGAGAAGATTTCCTTAAACGGTTGAGATTGATGCAAGGTGGGCCCCTCGGCATCGAAATCAAGGTGCCACACATTCGAAGGCCTATAAATACCCCTCAACTCCTTCATTTGGACTGATTGAAGATTTTTGAGAGAAAGCATAGAGAAAGAAGACTTAAGGTGAGAGGGAGAGCAGCAGGAGCTTGCGCGGGTTCACGCAAGCGATATCCGCCGCGCAAACAGACTGCCCTGCAGACTGTGATGAAAAGGGCCGTTATGCTGCTAAAATATTTAAAAACTTCAAGTTCTCTATATTTAGGATTCGAGGAGTAGAATCAGCAAAAGATCATATTCCTCCTATGTCCTAGGAGATGATCAAAACAGCTGCCGAAAGGTTACCGGATTTAAGATTCAGTGACCTTTGACAATTGTAACTCATTTATAATAAATGATCTATCTTAGAATCAAGGGATATTTAAAGGATGTATATGAATTTAGTATCAATAAAATATGATGATAGTTTTCAAATGCTATTTCTTTGTTATGCTTAAATAAGATAAATTTTCCAAACAAAATACCTTTGTTTCTTATTCGAAACAAAATGGCGACTCTGCTGGGGATCTTATTTATCTTGTTTAGCATTAACAGTGAAATTGTTTTGAAACTTTCAATATCGTTTGGCATCTTTCAGACACCAAAATGGTGACTCTGATTGGGAACATCCTCCCCTTCATCTCTAAGATAGATCACTTTAATTGCTCATCTACTAATTACAATTATGTTTCATGTTTGAAGGTTTCTGCATCCGACTACAACTTACTACTTATAGCGTAAGAAAAGCGAACTTTCAATTCACCCCGACAGGATTCGTGATAGAATACATACCAAATCAAATTCCAAAATATCTGACTCAAACTCATGCAAGTGGAGGTAGCATGGGTCAGGTAATAGCTGGGGTTATTTCTACTTCGCCCTAATCATCGATTGGTGACGCAGGATGGACCATTGTAACATCTTGTAGGACAAGAGCACAAAATGTCAGAAGTTCTAAAATAAATCAGTCTTCATTAAGAATCAGAGGGCCAATAACACGTAATATAGTTAAAAGGAATCCTGAACTTACTCCTCCAGTGATCTATCCTGAGCAAATAGTCCCATAATTGACAGTGCGTGATTTCCCAGCTTTGATCGCTCCAGTAGCTAAATGGACAAGAGATCAAAAAGGAAAAGCACTGGTGATCAGATCACCAATGCCATCCTAGGTAAATTCACCAGTATCAACATCACCTCGGTCAATTGATGCCATAGGGGGCATAGAAAAGTCCAATGAAACTCCATTCCCTCTCTTTTCCTCGAGTCCTGTTACGTCAACATATTCTTGCTCTACTCCAATTACTACTTCGTCAAAAAGTGAAAAAGTTGTAGTATATATGGCTGGGACAGATCCAAATTGTAGAGCAACTATTTCAATGTAATAGCGGAAGCCCATAATGCATTAATGGAAGAATGCAGAAACCTTAGAGAGGCCCTGGCGACCCTTGCACATAACGTAGCTCTAATGGCGATCCCCCAGAATGCAACAGAGGGACAAGAAAATCAGCCTGACTTCCTCCCACCACAGGGGGCAGGGTCATTGGGGTCCATTCCATTAACAAGAATTGTGACACAAGATGAGGTGAGACAAGTGGTTGAAGAAGCTGTTAGAGCAGAAAGAGAATGAGAAAATACTGGGCATTTTAGGTATCGAATGCCGTATCCAAGGGAGGTAGAAGACATCCCCTTTCTGGCCAACTTCAAGCATCTGGATTTTTAAAAGTTTAATGGAGAAGGATCCCTAGAGGAGCATTTAATGCACTTCATCACCAGTATGGGAAATTTTTCTATAATACCACAGTATTTCTTGTGATTGTTTGGGTCGTCACTAACACACAAAGCATTTCGATGGTATTCTAGTTTGGTACCGGGGTCAATACGTACCTGGGAACAAATACAGGAAGTTTTTATGTTAAACTTTTTCTTTTCAGAGCATGATGTCAGTATTACGGAGCTGGCCTCTATACGGAAGAGAGAAGGGGAGTCGATAGAAAAGTTTATAGACAGATGGAAAATATTGGGGGCCTCATGTAGGCAGTTATCGGAAGAAAAAGAGCAAGTTAAGATGTGTTTGAATTCTATGGGGACGGGGATTGCGTTTGGACTCACCAGTGCTAATATCAGAACTTTTCGTGACTTAGCTACTAAGGCTCACGCTTTGGAACTGATGACTCGCAAGATTCCAACATTTCACCATGAGACAACCAGGAAGGTATCTAGTAAAACGGCCATGAACACTATTGATCGTGACAAAAGAGGTAAAGATACAAGGGACTCGAGGGGAAGGAGACCAGACCGAAGAGAAGAATGGATCCATTCAAGGAATAAGTACAATGGAAAGAGGCCTAGAATGCTGAATACTCATGAGAGGTTCGTATTTGATAAGGAAGATGTCACCCCTATGATGGATCAACTGTTAAAGGCTGGCACGATAGAATTACCAGATCCTAAACGCCCAGAAGATGTGACAAGAACCAAAGAAAGGGATTTTTTGTCGTTATCATTGCTTGGTGGGGCACCCAATAGAGAATTTCTATACACTGAAATGTATAATATAATGAATGATCGATAGGGGTGAGATAGTACTGGGTAAAGAAAAAGAAAGGGGTGTCACGACAATAGTAAATGTGCTTACAATCTGAAAGAAAGACCAAGACATGAATGAGAAGGAAGATGGTGAGACGACAAAGAAGGTTGCAGTAATCACGCTGTAATCAGGTAAAAAGGTGGTAAGTCTTATAAAGCAGAAATCAGAAATCACTAGGAAAGAAATAATTAAAAGACAGAGTAATGGTGATAAGACAAAAGAGAAGAATGAAGTGGCGAGAGTGACTTATGATGTAGTAAGTCATTTAAAGGGAATACCGGCCCGATTAAGTGTTTATGATGCACTTAAGTTATCAGAAGAATTTTGACAGAGTCTGATTCAAGCTTTGTCAGATCATGGTATTAGAGAAACTTCGCTGGTAGAGTTAGAGCATGAAGAACTTGATGAACAAGAAGACAGTCTCCCAGTTGTTTCTTTCTCTGATGACGACTTGATTTGTGAGGGAGAACATAATAGGCCACTAGTGATAGAAGGTCATATCTGGGGGAAGCAAGTCAAATGGATTATGATAGATAATGGGTTTGCAGTGAATCTTTTGCTGTAACATCCTGAAAATCGGGAGGTCGAGTAGAAACCTAACTCCCGAGTTCCAAAACAGCACTTATGCAACATAGATAAAGATGAATGAATGTTGTTTGTAGAAGGGCATTAAACATGATTGAGATTATACCAAAAATAACATATCATACTCCAAAGGCATTTAAATTATGCAAGCGAAAGACTATAATAAGTATTTAAACTAGATATGAGTGATAGTAAGCCCTCAGAGTATGAATGTCACTAGGTTAACAATTACAAGTTTGATTACAAAATGCACAAAATGAGAAAAATGTAATGTCTTCTATCCCAAATACCGAAGCCCCGTCGGTGTAACTCCAGGTCAAATAGACCCGTCAGAGAGTTACATGTAGGAGAACTCATCATCAAAAAGCAAAGTCCAGCTCCACTTCACAAGCATCGCCCTCACCTGAAACTAAGACAGGGTCTGGTTGGTATATACAACACTGTCCCATAACGTGGGAGTGAGTAGCTAACTCAGTGGAACAATAAAGTAAAGATTAACATGTTATCAAATCAGTCAAGTGATAATGATAAAGTAAACATAGCAAACATTCATAAATACTGTAGTTAATGCAATGATGAAATGACATGATGTATGCCCTTGCCTACATACTCCCTCATGCGACACCATCTTACATTCACGGCATGCTTTCATCCCTTAGTGCTCAACATCTTCCAAGCACATGCAGTGCGATATGAACATGATTACCGAGTTTTTATTAGTCCTTTTCATACAACAGAATTGGGAAGCTAATGTACCTCACTTATATCAATTCCCAGCAATGATCGAGTCTAGGGTCGTCAATCCTATCACATCTTATACGAAGTGCTGTTCTAGGTCACTGCAAGGGCTGTCAGGGCTATTACACGCAATCGTTACACCACTCCCCCATCACCAAATCAATACATGCCTAGTTTGTACTCTTGTTGCTACGGAAGGATCGTCGCCTCCACGTAGACTTAGAGTATGCTCGAGGTCACTACAAAGGGCTGTCAGGGCTGTTACACGCAATCGTTACACCACTCCCCCATCACCAAATCAATACAAGCCTAATTTGTACTCTTGTTGCTACGAAAGGGTCGTCGCCTCCACGTAAACTCAGAGTATGCTCGAGGTCACTACAAAGGGCTACTAGGGCTGTTACACGAAATCATTATACCACTCCCCCATCACCAAATCAGTGTAGGCCGACAGCTCGAATACAGTGTTCCATACCACCATATTCAGCTCACGAGTCTGGGTTACTCACTGGTCACTACGGGGAGGCTCGTGGCCCGAGCGTAGGCCGACAGCTCGACCACAGTGTCCCATACCACCATGCCTGGCTCATGAGTCTTAACGGATCGAGGTACCATGATTAACGGGATTTTCACTGATAAGTTTGGTACTTTAGATTCAAGCAGTAGCGTCCATGCATGGTTAACATACATTGGGATAATCGGATTACTTGACGAGTTCGACTAGTACGAGTGCCCGTTGAGTTGATCGACATGAAGTGCATAAGCACCTCGTATGGCCTAACCACTGTCGACAAGCAATGCACGACTCGAATTCGTCAAACACGTCCTACGTGGTGAATAGGTCTCGGCCACGAACTCAAGGTGTATTACCGATTGCCTAGACTATACAATAGCCCCAACCACATTGCATTACATCAAATATTCATATAAAATACTCAAAGCAGTAGCAGAGCAATAATTCAAATTATACTATCATTTGAGCATGTTCTGAAAAGTAATGTAAACATGAATTCTCACATGTTCAATTCATAAACAAACAGTCATCAGCATATGACATACATGGAGGAAATCATACACATTACTAAGGAGATTGAGAATTATGTCTCAATTCGCATACAGGTACACCTTACTAACTACAACTCATTTAGACATTTTTATCAATATTTATCTTACCCAATTCATCATACAAGTTATATATCAAGTAACATACATATTAGGGCAAATCCTTTCATCGAAGGTTTGTTGCCTAAACAATCATCATATATCCATGATAGTTAGTCATGGCGAGCACGAATGCAGTTTTTATACTCATTCGGTCATTATCACAAACACTTAGACTACACATACTAACATACATAGCGTATGTTGGCCAAGACATGCATTAGGGTGAACCCTTTCGCCAAGGAGTCATCACACATATAACTAGCAAATACATACGACAGTTAATCATGGTAAACATAATTTTAGATTTTATACGTATACCGTATTTTATACAAATACCAAGAATACGATAAACTTTACATAATATGTACATAACTGAAACACAAAACAGACTTCGCATTCTACATGTGAAATAGCATTCAGATCATGAATCTATCATTATTCAGCATTCAAAGCAATGAAAACCATAACCTAAGCATCTATAGTCCGCACCTTATGCCGTAGAAGCTTAACGAACTCGTTAGAAACTCTAAGTCTTCGTACACGTGGAATATCAACCTGTAATACAAGCTAAGTTGACATGTGGTCCAGGTCCGATATGGAGTTTTCAAGGTGCTTCCGAGAGCAGCTGGGTTTAAAGATTGATCCTAGATTTTAGGGTAGCATAGCATTAACATTTCTATAGGTTTTGGGTCTTACAGATCGTATTTAAAGTGGTTGGTGCTAATTTCATAGGTAATCTAGTTTAGCGTTATTTAATACTCACCTATTTTCTAAAGGATTTGATTCTAAGAGATTTATGCTCGAGGTGGTACTCGGGCCTTTGTAGTTTGTATAGGAAGCGATCAAAGCTATTAATACTTAACTAAATTACACCCTAATTACAACAGAATAAGGTCCTAGGGTAGTTCTATGTCTAAGGATGTCCATTGCCAAGTTGGGAAAAATTTGGGATGTTACAATCTACCCCCCTTAAAATAAAATTTCATCCCCGAAATTACCTAAGGGGAGTACGTAAAGATTTGATTATTTCATTTGCCTAGGTCTTATTGATTTCACATTTCTATGTATGGTAGGATGTATACTATCTATGTTAGTTTACCCCCCTTAAAAACTTATGTCTTTATCCAGTTCTTATACCTCGATGATTTGCTACAATTTATTTCTTTATCTATTTGGAGTCTTGACGACAATTCCTAACTATATAGAGTAAGATATTCATTTTCAATGGTCGACCAATACGGAGAGATGACTGTAGTGGGCTTGATCCTGATACATTGATTATCTACCTAGATAGGGTAGAAGGCTCATTGTATCCCTTCCTAACCCTGGTGGATCCGGGTCTTCTGCTCGGCTAAGTAGTGAGTCCATTGGTAGTCTCCTAGGATTGAGAATTGGGTCAAGCCACGAATATTTTGCATTTGTACATTTCAATAACTCCGTAGTCCAATCACTCTAAAAGCTTAGGGAATGCCCATCACTAAAAGGTTCAAATTTTCTATTTATAAGGTTGCCCTTTAGGCCTTGGTCTAGGAGAGTCATCTTCTGAATCTATATCCAAGGTAGGGGTTAATAAGAACCTTAATAGATTGTGCTAAGGGGTTTCTAATCGTATAAAGTCGGCCAAGGCTTCTATTATGTTCATATTTAACGAGTAGGTTTATAGATACACTGACCTTCGCTCGTTCCCACTGTTAGGCCTATGATTTAATATGAATGGGTTCAACACTTAAGCCCTAATTATTTCCCTATAAAGACTTCAGTATTGACATTCTAAGGAAGGTTCAAATCCTATTTAATAACCTAACCTTACGTATAACCTAAATCAATTTCTTTCGATTCTGGGCCAGTGGGGTAGGGGTCCACCACGCTTCCGCTGCACCATCCTGATCCAAGGGATGCATAAACTGACCTAAATAGATGGGGCTCATAATGCTCTACCCCCTTAAAAACAATTATACTCTCAAGACTCAAGACTCTATGTCCGAACCCATATGTCGAAACCAGGTATACTGTAGGATCTATGACATTGGTACCTATGGTTACAGAAAGGAGCTAAAAATGATGGGTGTCGTGGTTGATTTCAGGGATGGGTGTGAGTTGGTGGTAAGATGACTAATCATGTCTAGCTTAACAAGAAGGCTATCCTTCTAAGTCCATATGCACAATATGTAGGCCAACATGGCATGAGATTTGAGACCTAATTCCTAACTGTCTATTGCTCATTTGGGAAATTCCTTAGGCCTAAAGAGAAAATCCCTATTGGCTATATGCTCTTAACACTTCTCAAAGACAAAATTTAATTGCTAGTGATCGGGCCAACACGGAAGGAAAGTTGTGTAGTGGGTCTGAGTCGGATACATGGACCTTCTACCTCGGGAGGATAGAAAATTTATCGTATCAGTTCTTAATCCTAGTTAATCCTAACTTTCTTCTTGATCAGAGCCTTGAGTTCAAGGATAACTACCAGGATTGAGAATTCAAGTCAAACTGCGAATGCCTTGCTTATATAGAGCTCTCTACTCCGTGTTCCCGATTGTAACAAGTCCTTGAGAAGGTAAATTTTAGGGGGTGTGTTGATTTGACCTAGTGTTCAATCCGAGGGATATATCAGTTTTCTCTAAGCGTGAATAGTTTCTAATCAAAACAACGTTCCTAAGAGTCATTAAAGAAGCCTATACGTAGTAGGGGATTTAACGAAGGAGTGAGGTCTCACTCCAACCTAATCAAGCCTACGAATTAAGTCTATCTTTCAATCATCTTAGCATATTCAGTCTTTTACATTCCTTAGTATAACTAGTAGCCTAGTCTTATCTTGGGAGTAGCACTTCACATATGTCCATACTAGCTAAGGAGGTCATAAGGTTTATGTTATTACTTTATCGAATCTCCTATAATGACAGATCATTCTAAATCTAAGAGTACCAACTCTAGGTCCAAAACACCAAGGGCCTATGTGGCCAGTGGTATTACGTTGTATTAAATGGATTACGTTGCTAATCCCACCTCGGGATTGGAAATGGCATGTTTAGTAGGAGGGTGGGATGGGATTAAAATCAATTACATAAACTTTGGAAAATGAGCCTTACATTAAAAAGTGTGAGATGGGATTTCTAAATCCTATGATGATGAATTTTCAAGGGTAATATGAAAGGAGAACCCGGGATTTACTTTTAATTGCATACATTCTAAGCATGGTATTGAAAATCACGGGATGCACCCAATCTAGGAAAAATACCTTACACATACATTCATTGTTACGTTAACTATTCCATCCACAATAATCTCACTGAATGTAGTTGGCCGAATGGGCCCTAAGTGTCCCAACATTTGGAGGTTTGTAAAAAAGATGGTGGAGACGGGTATACATGTAGAGGATAGATGAATGCATGAAATGATAAAGGAAGAACACTATTCTAGGAAGAAGGAGGTGGGATATAGGGTTTGCATGATTTTGAGAGAAGGTGGAGGATGAGATTTTGAAGGAATTGGATAAAAAAGGGGTTTTAGGCTTTGAGATTGAGTGTAAGGTATTATGGTTGACCCATAACCTAAAGCCATTCATTTCTAAGTTTGGAATTCTTCAGGGAATGACTCAAACCCATCGACTGATTACCTAGAGGCGACTTAGGTCGCTTGACGCTACAAAAGATACGTTATGGACTAAATTACTGTATAGTGTCACCTATCGGTGAAACTTGAGATTCTAATATGGTTTCTAGGTTTTATCAACCCCTTCCTAATTCAGAGTGTGTCAGAGTACGTCAAAGTGCATCGTGTTACCATAACCCAAGCCCGATTTAATCCAAATCATGCTCTGATATCATCTGTAACATCTTGAAAATCGGGGGGTCGAGTAGAAACCCAACTCCCAAGTTCCAAAACATCACTTATGTAACATAGATAATGATGAATGAATGTTGTCTATAGAAGGGCATTAAACATGATTGGGATTATACCAAAAACAACATATCATACTCTAAAGGTGTTTAAATTATGCAAGCGGAAGACTGTGATAAGTATTTAAACTAGATAAGAGTGATAGTAAGCCCTCAAAGTATGAATGTCACTAGGTTAACAATTACAAGTTTGATTACAAAATGCACAAAATGAGAAAAATGTAATGTCTTCCATCCCAAATATCGAAGCCCCTTCGGTGCAACTCCAGGGCAAATAGACCCGCCAGAGAGTTACATGTAGGAGAACTCATCATTAAAAAGTAAAGTTCGGCTCCGCTTCATAAGCATCGCCCTCACCTGAAACTAAGACAGGGTCTGGTTGGTGTGTACAACACCATCCCGTAACGTGGGAGTGAGTATCTTACTCAGTGGAACAATAGAGTAAAGATTAACATGTTATCAAATCAGTCAAGCGGTAATGATAAAGAAAACATAACAAACATTCCTAAATACTGCAGTTAATGCAAGGAAGAAATGACATGATGTATGCCCTTGCCTACGTACTCCCTCATGCGACACCGTCTTACGTTCGCGGCATGCTTTCATCCCTCAGTACTCCACATCTTCCAAGCACATGCAGTGCGATATGAACATGATTACCAAGTTGTTATTAGTCCTTTTCATACAGCAGGATTGGGAAGCGAAGGTACCTCCCTTATATCAATTCCCAACAATGATCCAGTCTAGGGTCGTCAATACTAGCATATCTCATACGAAGTGTGGTTCTAGGTCACTGTAAGGGCTGTCAGGGCTGTTACACGCAATCGTTACACCACTCCCCCATCACCAAATCAATACAAGCCTAATTTATACTCTTATTGTTACGGAAGGGTCGTCGTCTCCACGTAGACTCAGAGTACACTCGAGGTCACTACAAAGGGCTGACAGGGCTATTACACGCAATCGTTACACCACTCCCCCATCACTAAATCAATACAGGCCTAGTTTGTACACTTGTTGCTATGGAAGGGTCGTCGCCTCCACGTAGACTCAGAGTACGCTCGAGGTCACTACAAAGGGCTGCCGGGGCTATTACACACAATCGTTACACCACTCCTCCATCACCAAATCAGTGTAGCCGACAGCTCGAATACAGTGTCCCATACCACCATATTCGGCTCACGAGTCTAGGTTTCTCACTGGTCACTATGGGAGGCTCGTGGCCCCAGCGTAAGTCAATAGCTCGACCACGGTGTCCCATATCACCATGCCCGACTCATGAGTCTTAGCGGATCGAGGTACCATGGTTAACAGGATTTTCACTGGTAAGTTTGGTACTTTAGATTCAAGCAGTAGCGTCCATACATGGTTAACATACATCGGGCTAATCGGGTTACTTGACGAGTTTAACTAGTACGAGTGCCCATTAAGTTGATCGACATGGAGTGCATAAGCACCTCGTGTGGCCTAACCACTGTCGACAAGCAACGCACGGCTCGGATTCGTCAAACACGTCCTACGTGGCGAATAGGTCTCGGCCACAAACTCAAGGCATATTACCGATTGCCTGGACTATACAATAGCCCCAACCACATTGCATTATATCAAATATTCATATGAAATATCAAAGCAGTAGCGGAGCAATAATTCAAATTATACTATCATTTGAGCATGTTCTGAAAAGTAATGTAAACATGAATTCTCACATGTTCAATTCATAAACAAACAGTCATCAGCATATGACATACATGGAGGAAATCATATATATTGCTAAGGAGATTGAGAATCATGTCTCAATTCACATACAGGTACACCTTACTAACTACAACTCATTCAGACATTTTTACCAACACTTAGCCTACATAATTCATCATACAAGTTATATATCAAGTAACATACATATTAGGGAAAATCCTTTCATCAAAGGGTTGTTGCCTAAACAATCATCATATATCCATGACAGTTAGTCGTGGCGAGCATGAATGCAGTTTCTATACTCATTCGGTCATTATCACAAACACTTAGACTATACATACTAACATACATAGCGTATGTTGACCAAGACATGCATTAGGGTGAACCCTTTCGCCAAAGAGTCATCACACTTAATCATGGCAAACACAATTTCAGATTTTATACGTATACCATATTTTATACAAATACTAAGAATACGATAAACTCTACATAATACGTACATAACTGAAACACAAAACGGACTCGCATTCTACATGTGAAATAGCATTCAGATCATGAATCTATCATTATCTGACATTCAAAGCATTGAAAACCATAACCTATGCATCTATAGTCCGCACCTTACGCCGTAGAAGCTTAACGAACTCGTTAGAAACTCTAAGTCTTTGTATACGTGGAATATCAACCTGTAATACAAGCTAGGTTAGCTATCTAGCTACTAGCATCAATGGAAACCCTAAAATAAGCTAGGGTTAGGTTTTTCTTACCTAAGAACGAAGCCAAAATCACCGTAGTAGCGACACGGATGTGATGAATAAATACGTAGAATAGCAGAAGCGATTCTCAAGAATAACTCCCACACCTTCACTCACCTTCTCTCTCTTTCCTTCTCTTTCTTTCTTCTCTCTCCCTTAGGTTTAGGAAATTCGTATGGGATATGAGAGAGGGGGTTTAATCCTCTTATATAGACTCTAAATTGATGAAAATGGCCCTAGGGCCATGGTATACTTAAGTTATAACCAAATCGGATCTGTTCCGATCCAACGGAGTATTTCTGGAGGTCCTTTTACTAAATGCGGTCAGACTTAAGCTCATTAGTATAGGATCTAGGTCAAGCTAAGTTTTCAGTCCAATCGGGTTTACAGATCGACCATGGTGGACCAACTTCAATTCAACGGTTACCAAAATTCGATCAGGGCCACAAGTACTTTGACATATATGGGCCACCTTTCCAGATCCGAGGGTGAATTTAGGTTGAAATCTAATGGTCAGAATGCTTAGAAACATCGCGTAAGCGACATGTTACAGATTACTTAAAATTATATTTAATTTCTTAAAAATCTTCATTTTCTCACTCTTTTCACTCCAGACTCAAGGAAATGGTCTCACGACATCATTTGGCCTTAATTTTTGAGGAGATAGTCAAGTCCAACTATGCGGTCATAATTGTCTAAGTTCATCGCTATCAGACTTTCGACATGCAGTCCAGGTCTGATACGGAGTTTCAAGGTGCTCCCGAGAGCAACTGGGTTTAGAGATTGATCCTAAATTTTAGGGTAACATAGCATTAACAATTCCCTAGGTTTTGGGTCTTACAGATCGTATTTAAAGTGGTTGGTACTAATTTCATAGGTAATCTAGTTTAGTGCTAGTTAATACTCGCCTAATTTCTAAAGGATTTGATTCTAAGAGATTTCTGCTCGAGGTGGTACTCGGGCCTTTGTAGTTTGTATAGTAAGCGATCCAAGCTATTAATACTTAACTAAATTACATCCTAATTACAAAAGAATAAGGTCCTAGGGCAGTTCTATGTCTAAGGACGTCCAATGCCAAGTTGGGAAAAGTCCGAGATGTTGCATTTGTCACTTTCGATGCTGAGTAAGTTGAATTACCGTAGCTCAAACCTACACCCCAGTGGAATGATGATACAGGGTTTTAATCAAGATGGGTAACGCACACTTGAAAAGATTATAGTAACGCTAGAAATAGGAGAGTTGACTACTGATGTTGTGTGTTATGTTATAAGCGCAGTAACAACATATAACCTTCTCCTAGGAAGACCATGGATACATCAATATAATATTATACCCTCCACTCTGCATCAGTGTTTCGAATACTGCAAAGACGGAGTACAGCATAAAGTAGTGGCTGATGTGATTGCAGATGTTAACTACTATAAAGAGTTTTCTATAGAGAAGATAAAGAATGATGAAAACAGGGTCTTAAAGGATGTTCAGGAGAGTGTGATTAAAGAAAAGGCAAAATCATCTGAAACTGCGGAAGTAAAGAAAAAAATTTAGTTTGTGCCGAAACATCTGAGGCAGTCGGGACAACCACCATTAACCTTACCGTCATTTGAACAGTTGAAAATTTTACAGTCTAATTATACAGTGCCACTACCGTATGCTGAAAGGAATGGACCATTTTCAGCCGCTCCAGGGAAATTTCAAGTCAAGGGAAGCGAAAAATATCCTGAGCCAATAAAGTTTTATGTTTCAGAAGAGGTAAAGACAAGATGAGAAATTCAAAACAACGTGTACCATGGTAGGTTGACATCGCAAGACCCTAAAAAGTAAAGTCCATTAAGTAAGAAGATTGTGAAAAACATGGGTTTTGATTATGAAGAACCCACCGGCTTGAACCATGGGAAGGGAATTCAAATCCCTACTGGGATCAATCAAGAAAAGTGAAGAAAATTTTAAGGGTTGGGGGCAAACTCATCGATAAATATGATTACAGTTGTGCAGTCTTCTTCAGCAATACACTGCCTCAATATCTCTAAGAAGAAAGAGTATATTTCCAACAGTAGTCACAATCATATCAGGGGGCAAGTTCAAGATTGAATGAGATAAGATGTACTTGATAAAAGAAGTATGCTCCAATGGAGTAAATAGAGGCGCATGTTGGCCTATACTTGCTTTGTCAAAAAGGGATTGCTCCTGAAGGCGCTCCTGATTTTAATCCAGAACATTATCAGAATAATAATTCTGTATCAAAAGGGGGTAAGATGAATAGAATGAATAAGGAAGAAGTTCATGAGCATATTGAGATCATATGATAGCAAATATTATTATAAAGAGGAAGATGAGCACCATCAAGTGAGCCCTACAAAATTCTGCCTGAAATTGATATCATCATCAAGTTGGTATATTATGAATAATATAGAAAAATGATACAGATAAACAGATGGGTATAATTGAAGATATTTGCAGAAGTGGTGGTGTGTCAATTTCAGTCAAAAATACTTATCATTGTCTTCCAACGAATGAAAAGTGTTGATGAAAAGTATTGATGATTGATGATCATCGCTGACACCAAAGATTTCCATCAGAATCACCAGGTATCAATGATTATCAAAATAAAAAAGTAATTATCGCTGTCACTGATCAATCACTTATCAAAATTGCTATCATCGCCAAGCTGATACACTATTTTAAAATGATATAAAAGTTCTTATAACATTATCAGCAGTAGCAAAATATCAATTATTGATTTACCATCTTTTGGTAGTGAAATAAACTATATAGCCAACTACATACAAAATTGATGACAGCGATGGTAGCTTATCATAAAAAAAAAGGCAGCCTAGTCAAGCCAATGGCCAACTACACATAAGACTTATCAAGATCGTCATTCAGGCAGCGGTGAGAAGCTAGTGCCCCTAAAAAGCCTGTGAAGGCCATCGTATGCATACCCATGCGGGAAGCTGACGGAGCCGATGACTAAAAGCCTAAAAGGCCAAAAGTCTTCAAATGGCCAGTCATGCGTAACCCCCATGCCGTCTGTATAGATTTTCGACAGCGTCACAGGGAACGAAGCAAAATGCCCTCCCGTGAATGAGCTCGACCTTACAGACGAAGAAAATGAGGGCTGTAGTGTGAGCTTTAGATAAGCCAACCATGCATAAGACCTCCTAGATCTACGGTTTGATTTTATTACTAACTCATGAGGAAGGGCTTAAACCTACTCATTGACGAACTGACGGCCCTAGATTTGGTACCCCAAAGGTTACCTTGTGCACCCCGTGAACCCTAGAGAGTTACTGTGGCCAACCCTATGCGTAATTCCAGCCGAGTTCACGGCCCCAGTAGCTTCACTGGGCCCCTCTGATGGATAGCGGTTTGTGAACTCCCTAGGCAGTGAGAAGTCCAACGAGCTCCTAAGAGTTACAAAGGCCATCAAGTGAGACCCGGCTTCACTACTTATGAGCTTAAACTGTGTGTGAAATTGACTGAATTGAAATCTAGCACCGTCAATGACAAAATATATGAATAAATAAAGTCACATAGGAAATATCGCACTAACAAGCATAAAATACTAGTTCTTATATTAATTCATTAATCAGTAAATATATTAAGGTTACCTTATAAGCAGCATAATGCATGATGTAGAAATACATGAAAGAGGTTTTTGGAAAACAACATTGAAAATCAAAAGAGATTACTTGTTCAAATAACATATATACAAAAGGAATTATGTGCATAAAGTTCTTCTATAATCCCTGCTATCATCATATACTTTTGCAAGTCTTCTCTTAATTGCATTTGAGCTGTAATGTGCTTTGACTTTTCCTCAAGTATAATCTTTATTTGGTCAGGAAGACCAGCCAATTTACCTTCTAAAGACGCAATCATTTCTTTATTTTTGAGCATCTCAGACTTCTCAGTATTGACGGACTGAATGTTGATTTGAATCTTTTCTTCAGTTTCCTTTATGGCTAATTCCTTCTTGTGACCCTTAGATTCTAGTTGCGAGATCTCTTCCTTCAGGGCAGTGATGCGGTTTTGAATACTTAATTGGTTGTCAATATAGATTTTTAGTTGTTCTTGAAGGGTTAGTTGTTCCTGGTCGAATTCGGAGATAGTGGAAGCAATGAGGGAAGCCTTTTGCTTGGACAAAATTAACTGCTTCTCATACTCCAGAATCTCGAGGGCAATTGTAACATTCTTTATTGATGGCAAAGAGAGTATTAAATCGTGAAATTTGAGAAGAGAATCGCGTAGAGCAGAGATGTTAATTTCATTCTTACAGAACTTTCCAAAATCTTAATGACAATATTTAGGTCCGACCATTGTTCGGGATCTTTAAAGATGTAAACTATCGCCGATAAAGAATTCTTCATTAAAAGTATCTTGTGGACAGGGATATTTACAAAACACAATAGCTCAGAAGTAGTGGCCATGGACTCAAAACTTTCCTCTCTGTTACAAAGAGGAGTCCCTATAGTATTTAAGATAGAAAAAGCTCAGTGATATGACCCTAAAAATGAACATTTACTGTAACACTCCGAATTTTTGCCAACCTGGGATTAGACATCCTTAGGCAATGGGTCAACTAAAACACTTGGGAAATCGCTCAGAACCCAATTCCATGGCCAAAGAAATCACTTAGGATTAATTCCTTTAGAAATTAAGCATAAGTTAGCTAGCGCTACGCTAGAGTAGCTGTGAAATTGTCCCTGACCACTTTAAATACGTTCTACAAGACCTAAAATTTGTAGAATCAATGGTGCTATAATACCCTGAAACCTAGGATCAAACTCTAAACCCGTTTGCTCTCAGGAACTCTTTGAAACTTTGTATTGGATCTAGACCGCATGTCGAAAGTCTGATACCTACAATCTTAGACCGTTATGACCGCTTAGCTGGACTTGACAACCGTTTCGAAAATCAAGGCCAACCGACGTTCAGAGGCTATTTCATTGAGCCTGGAGTGAAGAGAGTGAGAATAGGGTTAGATTTGGAAAATTTAATTCAAATCTGGCACGTGACTTGGTGCGTTATTATTAAGCGTTCTGACCATCAGAATTCAGCCAAATTACACCCTCGGATCAGGAAAAATTTCTCTTTCATATCATGAGACTTGTAGACCTGATCTAGGTGCGGTGACCACTGAACTGAAATTGGACCGCCACGTGCGATCTGCGAACTCTTCCAGTCTGAGAACTTGATGTGTACTAGATCCAATATGCATGAGCTTAAGTCCGACCGCATTCGGCCAGGGACCTCCAGAAATGCTCTTTTGGATCGAAACAGCCCCGATTTGGTTAGACCTCAAGTAAACATTGTTCCCAAGCCTAATTTGGGAGGTTTTAAGATTATAAAAGGGGTTTAAACCCTCACTTCTCTCACCCATCCAAATTTGCTTCAAACCCTAGCGGAGTGAGAGAAAAAGTGAGAGATTGTGAGAGAGTGTGGGAGGGATCTTCCTGCCACCTGCACCAACTGCTACACGTGCTTAAGCAACGTATCCCAATCACTTTTCCGGTGATTCCGCCGTATTTCTAAGTAAGGAAAACCCTAACCATTTGCTGATTTAGCGTTCCGTCGATTCCAATAGTAAAGTAGCTTACGAATCTTGTGTATTAGGTTGTCTGATCACCGTAGATGAAGCGTATACGCTCCGTTCGATACACATCTAAAGTGAAAGGTGCGGATTTTAGACGCTTTGATTGGCTGTTTTCAATACTTTCAATGCTTTCAATGTCATTTAATAGTAGATTATCGACGGCAATGCCGTTTGACATGTACAACATGCTTTCCGTTTTCTGTTTCGTAAACATAGGAAAAATATGAGATTTAGGGCATTTTAGTCATTTGTAGGAATTACTGTATACATCCATATTTTACTGAAATGGTTGACATGGATTTTTGTCGCATTAGGATATTAGGAATGTGTGTATAATCAGTTTGGCGAAGAGATTCGCCCAAATGCGCACTTTGAGTCGACATACACTATGTAGACTTAAGTGTGTAGACTAAGTGTTTGTATAAATGTTTGTATTAGTATGTATTGAGTATATGGTGTTGTGAAATAGTTTTGAGATTAAATTCTCAAGTAACATGCTGATGTAAATGATTTTCATCATGTTGGCTAAGTTATGGATTTCATTGTATGTACGAAATGCATGTGTTGAATGAATTGCTTAAGTGGTATGATATAACATGCAACAACATGCTTATATTGTTGTATTTCATTTCCATTACTCTTATATGATTGATGATGTGGAATCAAAAATGTTTGGGGCTATACTTAGTCCAGGCAGTCGGTAACAGAGAAAATTCGTGGCTAGCTTGTATTTGCCACGAAGGACGCGTCGATGAACGTGAGTCGTGTTTAGAGTTGGCGTGTAACACCCCGAATTTTTGCCAACTTGGGATTAGACGTCCTTAGGCAATGGGTCAACCAAAACACCTTAGTAACGTCTCAGAACCCAATTCCATAGCCAAAGAAATCACTTAGGATTAATTCCTTTAGAAACTAAGCGTAAGTTAGCTAGCGCAACGCTGGAATAGCTGGGAAATTGTCCCTGAACACTTTAAATACGTTCTGCAAGACCCAAAACTTGTAGAACCAATGATGCTATAATATCCTAAAATCTTCGATCAAACTCTAAACCCATTTTCTCTCATGAACTCTTTGAAACTTTGTATTGGATCTAGACCGCGCGTCGAAAATCCGATACCTACAATCTTAGACCGTTATGACCGCTTAGCTGGACTTGACAACCGTTTCGAAAATCAAGGCCAACCGACGTTCAGAGGCTATTTCATTGAGCCTGGAGTGAAGAGAGTGAGAATAGGGTTAGATTTGGAAAATTTAATTCAAATCTGGCACGTGACTTGGTGCGTTATTATTAAGCGTTCTGACCGTCAGAATTCAGCCAAATTACACCCTCGGATCAGGAAAAATTTCTCTTTTATATCATGAGACTTGTAGACCTGATCTAGGTGCGATGACCGCTGAACTGAAATTGGACCACCACGTGCGATCTGCGAACTCTTTCGGTCTAAAAACTTGATGTGTGCTAGATCCAGTATACATGAGCTTAAGTCCGACCTCGTTCGGCTAGGGGACCTCCAGAAATACTCTTTTGGACCAGAACAGCCCCGAATTGGTTAGACCTCAAGTAAATATTGTTCCCAATCCTAATTTGGGAAGAAATTATCTTATATAAGGGCTTTAAATCCTCACTTCTCTCACCCATCCGAATTTGCTAGAAACCCTAGCAGAGTGAGAGAAAAAGTGAGAGATTGTGAGAGATTGTGGGAGGGATCTTCCTGCCACCTGCACCAGTTGCTACACGTGCTTAAGCAATGTATCTCAATCGCTTTCCCGGTGATTTCGCCGCATTTCTAGGCAACAAAAACCCTAACCATTTGCTGATTTAGCATTCCGTTAATTCGATTAGCGATATAGCTTATGTAGCTTGTGTATTAGGTCGCTTGTTCACCGTAGATGAAGCATATACGCTCCGTTCGAAACGATACACTTCTACGACACAAGGTGCGGATTTTAGACGCTTTGATTGACTGATTTCAAAGATTTCAATGTCGTTTAGTAGTAGATTATCGACGGCAAAGCCGTTTGACATGTACAAAATGCTGTTCGTTTCCTGTTTCGTAAACGTAGGAAAAATATGAGATTTAGGGCATTTTAGTCATTTGTAGGAAATACTGTATACATCCATATTTTTCTGGAATGGTTGACATGGATTTTTGTCGCATTAGGATATTAAGAATGCGTGCACAATCAGTTTGGTGAAGAGATTCGCCCAAATGCGCACTTTGAGTCGACATACACTATGTAGACTTAAGTGTGTAGACTAAGTGTTTGTATAAATGTTTGTATTAGTATGTATTGAGTATATGGTGTTGTGAAATAGTTTTGAGATTAAATTCTCAAGTAACATGCTGATGTAAATGATTTTCATCATGTTGGCTAGATGTATTGATTTCATTATGTATAGGAAATGTATGTGTTGGATAAAGTGCTTAAGTGGTATGTTATAACATGTTTCAACATGCTTATTTTGTTGTATTTCATTTCCATTACTCTTATATGATTGCTGATGTGGAATCACAAATGTTTGGGGCTATACTTAGTCCAGGCAGTCGGTAACAGAGTAAGTTTGTGGTTTGCTAGTATTTGCCACGAAGGACGCGTCAATGAACGCAAGTCGTGTTTGGAGTTGGCGGCAGTGGTTAGGCCACACGAAGTGTTTTACGCACTTCATGTCGTTCGAATTGCAATGCGCTCGTACTAGTCGAGCCCGTCAAGTAACCCGACTGGCCGTTAATTGTTCACCCTGTATGAATCATAACTACTTGAACCTAGGGTACTGAACTTACCGTTGGAAACCCTGTTAACCATGGTACCTTGATCCACAAAGACTCATGAGCCGGGCATGGTGGTATGGGACACCGTGGTCAAGCTGTCGGCCTACGCTGGGGCCACAAACCTCCCCGTAGTGACCAGTGAGCACCTATGACTCGTGAGAAAATTATGGTGGTATGGGACACTATATTCTTACTGTCGGCCTACACTGATCAGGCGACGAGCCCTTTATAGTGACCGTGAGCGTATTCTGAGTCTACGGGAGGCGACGACCCTTCCGTAGCAATGAGAGTACAGTAGGCCTGTATTGATAAAGTGATGGGGGAGAGGTGCAACGAGTGCGAGCAACAGCCCTGGCAGCCCTTGCACCGACCTACAAAATATACATCGTATGAGAGTACTAGGAGTGACGACCCTAGACAGGATCTGTGTTGGGATTGATATAAGGGAAGTACCTTAGTTTCCCAATCCTACTGTATGAAAAGGACTAATAATAACTCGATAATCATATCACCATCTGTAACACCCCAGATTTTGGCCAACCTGGGATTATGCGTCCTTAGGCAATGGGTCAACTAAAACACCTGAAAAATCGCTTAGAACCCAATTCCATAGCCAAAGAGATCACTTAGGGTTAATTCCTTTAGAAACTAAGCATAAGTTAGCTAGCGCAACGCTAGAGTAGCTGGGAAATAGTCCCTGATCACTTTAAATACGTTCTACAAGACCCAAATCGAGTAGAACCAATGACTCTATAATACTCGAAAACCTCGGATCAAACTCTATGCAGGTTTATTCTCTGGACCACTTTGAAAATCTGTATTGGATCTAGACCGCGCGTCGAAAGTCCGATACCTGCTATCTTAGACCGTTAGAACCGCCTAGCTGGACTTGACAATCATTTCGAAAATCAAGTCCAACTGACATTCGCTGGCTATTTCATTGAGCCTGGACTGAAGAGAGTGCGAATAGGGACAGAATTGGACTTTCAAATTCAAATCTGGCACACGACTTGACGTGTCAGTATTAAGCATTCTGACCATCAGAATTCAGCCAAATTACACCCTAGGATCAGAAAAAATTTCTATTTCATATCATGAGATTTGGAGGCCTGATCTACGTGCGGTGACCGCTGAACTGAAACTGGACCGCCAGGTGCGATCTGCGAACCCTGCCGGACTGAAAACTTTATGTATGCTAGATCCAGTATGCATGAGTTTAAGTCCGACCGCATTCAGCCAGGGGACCACCAGAAATCATCTTTTGGACCGAAACAGCCCCGCTTTGGATAAACATCAAGTGAACTTTGTTCCTGAGCCTATTTTGGGCATTTTTAGGCTTATAAAAAGGGTTGAAACCCTCACTCCTCTCTCCCATCCGAAATTGAGAAAAACCCTAGATTGGGAGAGAGAAAAGGTGAGAGTTTGTGAGAGAGTAGGAGAGAATTTTCCTGCCTTTGCACCACCTGTTGCACATACTTTAGCAACGTGCTTCCATCATTCAGCCGGTGATTCCTCCACGTTTTCAGGTAAGAAAATACCCTAGAAGTTGCTGATTTGAGGTTCACTAGGATCCATAGCTTGTTAACTGATAAATCTTGTAAATTAGGTCATTTATTCACCGTAGACGAAGCGTATACGCTCCGTTCGAAACGATACGCTTCTAGGAGATAAGGTGTGGATTTTAGACGCTTTAATTGACTGTTTCCAACGCTTTCAATGTCGTTTAATAGTAGATTATCAATGGCATCACCGTTTGACATGTACAAATGCTGTTCGTTTCTTATTTCGTAAACCGGCGAAGAATATGAGATTTAGGGCATTTTAGTCATTTGTAGGAAGTACTGTTTTCATTCATATTTTACTGACATGATTGACATGGCTTCTTGTCGCATTAGAATACTAGGAATGCGTGCATAATTAGTTTGGCGAAGAGATTCGCCAAAATGCGCACTTTGAGTCGACATACTATATATAGACTTAAGTGTGTGGTTTAAGTGTATGTATAAATGCTTGTATTAGTATGTATTGAATTAAATGGTGTTATGAATTAGTTTGAGATTGATTTCTCAATTAAAATGTTGATGTAAATGATTTCCTACATGTTAGCCATATGTACGATTTCATTATATGTATGAAATGCATGTGCTTGATGATTCACTTAAGTGGTATGTTATAACATGTGCTTAATGATTTCCTTATGATTTAGTTTGAGATTGAATTCTCAATTAATACGCTGATGGAGATGATTTCCTATATGTTGGCGATATGCATAATTTCATTATATGTGTGAAAGACATGGGTAAGATGATTTACTTAAGTTGTACGTTATAACATGTGTTAACATGCTCACATGGTTGTATTTCAATTCCAATACTCTTACATGAATTGCTGATGTGGATTCATAATTGCTTGGGACTATACTTAGTCCAGGCAGTCGGTAACAGAGAAAATTCGTGGCTAGCTTGTATTTTCCACGAAGGACGCGTCGATGAACGCGAGTCGTGTTTGGAGTTGACGGCAGTGGTTAGGCTACACGAAGTGTTTCACGCACTTCATGTCGTTCGACTTGCGAGGCGCTCGTGCTAGTCGAGCCCGTCAAGTAACCCGACTGGCCGTTGTATGTTCACCCTGCATGAGTCATAACTGCTTGAACCTAGGGTACTGAACTTACCATTGTAAACCCCGTTAACCATGGTACCTTGATCCACGAAGACTCATGAGCTGGGCATGGTGGTATGGGACACCGTGGTTGAGCTGTCGGCCTACGCTGGGGCCACAAACCTCCCCGTAATGACCAGTGAGCACCTAGTCTCGTGAGCAGATTATGGTGGTATGGGACACTATATTCTTGCTGTCAGCCTACACTGATCAGGCGACGAGTCCTTTGTAGTGACCGTGAGCGTATTCTGAGTCTACGGGAGGCGACGACCTTTCCGTAGCAGTAGAGTACAGTAGGCCTGTATTGATAAGGTGATGGGGGAGCGGAGCAACGAGTGCATGCAACAGCCCTAACAGCCCTTGCAGCGATCTACAAAATATATATCGTATGAGATTACTAGGAGTGACGACCCTAAACAGGATCTTTATTGGGATTGATACAAGGGAAGTACCTTAGTTTCCCAATCCTATTGTTTGAATGGACTAATAACAACTCGAAAATCATATCACCATTACATTGCATGTGCCTGAAAGATTTGGAGCAATTGAGGGAGTGCGGCATGCCACGGTCGTAAGATGGTGCCGTATGAGGGAGATCGTCGGTGAGGGCATCCATCATGTTATGTCATATTGCATTAACAACAGTATTAGGATTGTTTGATTTACTGCTTTACTATTATCGCATGATTGATTTGAGAACATGTTAATCCTTTCTCTATTATTCCACTGAGTTAGCTACTCACTCCCACGTTATGGGATGGTGTTTCCGGACACCCACCAGTCCTTTTTTGGTGATTGCAGATGATGGCGCTGCTTGAGAAGCGGAGCTGGTCTTGATGATGATGATGAGGATCCCTCCTTTATGCGTGTTCTGATTAACGGGATTATAGGGAGATTGATTAGATACTTTGACACTTGTCATTTATATTTTTAGAGCACTCATGTATATCCTTTTTGTTTACTTTTGGAGTATACATGTATGTATATAACCTGGTAACATATTCACACTCTGGAGACATACAACAGTTTTTATACGTTATACATACTATCACAGTCTTCCACTTGTAACTTCAACTTCTCAGGAGTATGATATGTCGTTCTGGCCTGATCTCACTCATGTTTAATACATTAACACAGACAACATTCAATCATACATGTCTATGTTGCATAAATAACATTTTGGAACTCGGGAGTTGGGTTTTTACTCGACCCCCCAATTTTCGGGATGTTACACCATCACATTGCATGTGCCAGGAAGATGTGGAGCACTGTGGGAAGAAAGCATGCCGCGGGCGTAAGATGGTTCCGTATGAGGGAGATCGTCGGTGAGGGCATCCATCATGTCACGTCATATTGCATTAATAACAGTATTTAGGAATGTTTGAGTTATTGCTTTACTATTATCGCATGATTGATTTGAGAACATGCTAATCTTTGCTCTCTTATTCCACTGAGTTGATCACTCACTCCCATGTTACGGGACGGTGTTTTCGGACACCCACCAGACCCTATTGTGATTACAAATGATGGCACGGCCTGCGAGGCGGAGCCGGACTTGATAATGATGAGGAGGATCCCTCCTTTATGCATGTTCTGATCGACGGGATTACAAGGAGGTTCATTAGATGTCATGACACTTGTCATTTTATATTTTCAGAGCACTCATGTATATTCTTTCTTTCCATTTTGAGGTATAGATGTATATGTTTAACCTGGTAACATGTTCATACTTTAGAGACTTACAATCAATTATATATTATATGTATGTATCACAGTCTTCCGCTTGTTAATTTAACTGTCTTTGGAGTACGTTATGCTGTTCTGGATTAATCCCACTCATGTTTAATACATTAACACAGACAACATTCAATTATACACATTTATGTTGCATAAGTGATGTTCTGGAACTCGGGAGTGGAGTTTTTACTCGACACCTGATTTTCGGGATGTTACATGGTGGCAGTGGTTAGGCCACGCAAAGTGTTTTACGCACTTCATGTCATTCGACTTGCGATGCGCTCGTGCTAGTCGAGCCCGTCAAGTAACCCGACTGGCCGTTGATTGTTCACCCTGTATGAATCATAACTGCTTGAACCTAGGGTACTGAACTTACCATTGTAAACCCTGTCAACCATGGTACCTTGATCCATAAAGACTCATGAGCCAGGCATGGTGGTATGGGACACCGTGGTCGAGCTGTCGGCCTACGCTGGGGCTACAAACCTCCCCGTAGTGACCAGTGAGCACCTATGACTCGTGAACAGATTATGGTGGTATGGGACACTATATTCTTACTGTCGGCCTACACTGATTAGGCGACGAGCCCTTTGTAGTGACCGCGAGCGTATTCTAAGTCTACGGGAGGCGACGACCCTTCCATAGCAATGATAGTACAGTAGGCCTGTATTGATAAGGTGATGGGGGAGCGGTGCAACGAGTGCGGGCAACAGCCCTGACAGCCCTTGCAGCGACCTACAAATATACATCGTATGAGATTGCTAGAAGTGACGACCCTAGACAGGATCTGTGTTGGGATTGATATAAGAAAGGTACCCTAGTTTTCCAATCCTGCTGTATGAAAAGGACTAATAATAACTCGGTAATCATATCACCATCACATTACATGTGCCTGAAAGATGTGGAGCACTGTGGGAAGAAAGTATGCCGCGGGCGTAAGATGGTGCCGTATGAGGGAGATCGTCGGTGAGGGCATCCATCATGTCATGTCATATTGCATTAACAACAGTATTTAGGAATGTTTGATTTATTGCTTTCTTATTATCGCATGATTGATTTGATAACATGCTAATCTCTGCTCTATTATTCTACTGAGTTGATCACTCACTTCCATGTTATGGGATGGTGTTTCCGGACACCCACCAATCCCTATTTTAGTTGCAGATGATGGCGCTGCTTGTGAAGTGGAGCCGGACTTGATGATGAGGAGGATCCCTCCTTTATGCGTGTTCTGATTGACGGGATTACAGGGAGGTTGATTGGATGCCTTGACACTTGTCATTTTATATTTGTAGAGCACTCATGTATATTCTTTTTGTTTACTTTTAGAGTATACATGTATGTATATAACCTGGTAACATGTTCACACTCTGGAGACATATAACAGTTTATATATGTTATACATACTATCACAGTTTTTCGCTTGCTAATTTAACTGTATCTGGAGTATGATATGCTGTTCTGGCGTAATCCCACTCATGTTTAATATATTAACACAGACAACATTCAATCATACACATTTATGTTGCATAAGTGATGTTCTGGAACTCGGGAGTGGAGTTTTTACTCGACCCCCGATTTTCGGGATGTTACATTTACTAAAATCAGTATAAGTGTATATACCTACTGCAGAAGTATGACTAATAGGGCGAGGGATTTCCTGGACCGAAGAGGAGTTAACTCTTAACATATTAGTAAAAGAAGGCACGCTGGCCTTCTTGCTTGAATCTCTAGTAGTAGGAGTAGGTAAATCAACAGCTTTTATAGGAAAGATAATTTTGTAGGCTACCCTTTTTGGTGCTGCCAATGGAAGTGGAGGGATCTTGGGTGAAGCCACTAATGTAGTTGAAGGGGGATCTAAGGAGGAGGCACTGGCCGTTTCAATATTTGTAACATGAGTACCTGAAAGGAGAATGCGATAATGATAATGAGATGATTACTACTAAATATTCATATAAATATCTAAAGAGCTCAAAATGTATATGAATCCCTTACCGGGTGAATATCCATATTCCCCATAATTTAAAGGTTCTTCCTCTTGGGTGAAGCCACTAATGTAGTTGAAGGGGGATCTAAGGAGGAGGCACTGGCCGTTTCAATATTTGTAACATGAGTACCTGAAAGGAGAATGCGATAATGATAATGAGATGATTACTACTAAATATTCATATAAATATCTAAAGAGCTCAAAATGTATATGAATCCCTTACCGGGTGAATATCCATATTCCCCATAATTTAAAGGTTCTTCCTCTTCTTCAATTGTTACAGGAGGTTGTGCAGGAATGTTCGTGCTGTGAAGAATTTTAGAAGCCATAGAAGGATGCTCTTGTACAACATTTTCAGCATTTACATCTTCCTTTTCATCTATGTTAACTTCCCCTTCCTCGAAATCATCATCTTTGTCTTCACCGCTTGCATCATCATCATCTTCATATTTTACAGAGGTCGTACCCCTTGATGAAGAGGCTAAGCTTTCATCCTCTGAGCTCCCCTCCTCAACTTCTGCAATCATAACCTATTTTCCTTTATGAAGGCTGCCTGGCTACTTGCTGGTTGAGGCTCCCTATCAGTGGAAATGAGAGGAGACGTCGATATTTTCTTATCACCATCTTGAGGGACAGGTGACAACACTCGCAAGCGTGATCGTGATCTGGTCATGGGGGACGATGATCTGGGAGGAGTACGGTGTTCAGGAGGAGCTGGTGTATCTTGAACTGGTCTTTCCTAAGCTGTTGAGGTTTCTGCAGGAGTGGGAGAACATGTTCTCTCAACATCTTCTGTGACTCTGCCGACAAAGTCACGAGGGACTTGTTCAAATTTTGTCAAAACCCCGCGGGCAAACTAGCCATCTAGGGTGTTAATGGGATTCCTCTCATGGATCGATTCTTCTATTGATACTTTTCTGCAAATCTCACCGTGACGGGATGCATGGCTTTTCTCTGGAATAAAGCTGATTCTACCCTCAAATTTTCCAGGTGGGGTGGATAAAGAAAAATGGGGGAGTCTACGGGTAAACACTTGTTGACCAGGTATGACTGATGATCCCACCATCGCATCCAGCTGTATGAAGTATGGACTGTACGTTCGTAACTGGGAATTATGAAGGAAGAATTAATGTGACCGCCTAGTAATTGTTTCCATATCATGGCATAGTTGACGGGCCAGTTCCATAGCTGCGCATCTTCTTGGTGACCAGTCCACAATCTTCTAGTACGGCTTGATCATAGCCAAATTAGCAAGGAAAGCAGTTAGGATAGTAAGGCTCTCGCTAGAATTTCGTCCCTTCTCGAAGAGGTAAGCTGCAGGAGCGAATAGAAAGAAAGAAAGCTCTTTCCGCTATAGTGAGTGTTCCTTGATCTACCATATTAATATCATTAATGTAGCGATGAAGACGGAATTGGAAGAAGTCTATTTGATTATCATCTTAGATTTTTTTGACCACTCATTCATATGATCTTTTGGCCATAGCTCTTTGTTGAAAGAAATAGAGTGGGAGATGCATAGGATGTACATATGCTTTCTCTGGTGCTTCAAAAGTCCAGGGGAAATAAACTCCCAACCAACCAGTAAAATAGTGCCATGAAGTGTATGCTGAGAAAGATCCAATGGTGGGGTTCTTTATGTGTGTGGCTATTTCTCCAAAAGCTCTATAGATGGAGCATAGCACTGGAGGTGCAAGGGAATACTTTTGCCCTCTTCCATAGCACCTGCAACAACAAAGACTGTGGGACGAACAACATCCGCCCATTTGGAACTTGCAAGAGCTACGATGCTTAACCAGTAAGCCAGAAAAGCTGCAAGTTCTCTAAAAGAACTGTAATCTGGTCTCTCTTTCATATCATCGGGAAGTTCCATTAACTCCTTACAACGACAATTATGGAATCTGTAGAAAAAGATGCAAGGTCAGTATGAAGGGATATATATAGTGAAAAAAGGGAAAAGTTGATTTCTGGACTTAAACATACCTGAGCATTCTCAAGAAGTGTGTCAGCCATTGCAGAGGAGAAAGATTATGGAAATTCTGAAACTTTCCCATTTCTCTTAAAAGTTCAATGGTAGTTTCAGAGATGGAGGGTTTGTGATCGGGAGAAGATATGAATGCCGACTCTCTATTTGAGGGAATAAATTCATCATAAAATTTACCTGTTAATGGAAGGCCAGCTATTCGATGCAAATCCCAAAGTGTGATGCTCATTTCCCCGTATGGTAGGTGGAAAGAATTGGTGGTCGGTGACCAGTATTCAAGAAAACCCTTGATCACGGTAGGCTCTTCATAGAAGTACTGGGATGTAACTTCTATAGTGTCATATAGGTCGATCTTGTCCAGTGTGCTTGCATGTTTCTTCAGGATGGCTTCTTCCTACTCAGAGTAATAACGTCGAGAGGTTAACAAACCTCTTGTTCAAAAATCTTCTGGTCCCCAGAGCTGATCACGATCTCTGAAGCATTGTCTGATGGTCTCGTAAAAGTACGTGGGAAAAAGGCTATGTGGGCTGTGAAAAGGAGTTAGAAAAATCATGGGATGAATTTCCTCAATGATTTGGTGGGGCTTGTGTGCTTGAATTCTCCCCTCGAGGATGCGTGGTTCTCTCGTCGCCCATGAAGCAGTGTACATAAGCTTTTCTCCATCTATATAATCCATCGACTCATAGTCAAGGATGGATTGATGACAATGCACATTGATGGGAATCACCATCATGCCTTCTGAGTGAGGGTTATCGAACTTCATAATATCCTCGATCACTTGAACCGATTCCCAGGAATTTTGAAGTTTCTTTTTATTGTGCTTCTTGATCTTTTCTTCAAATTCCTTTGATTTATTTCGGCGAGACTTCTTGGAGTGTGAAGCAGGAGGTGTATCTTCTCAAGAAGGGGGTCTGTCGCTATCTATGCAGATATGGGGAGTTGTCTTTAGCCATTCATCCCAATCATACTCACGAACATGCTTCGGAGGCAGCTCTAAGTTTCCCATGACTATAGCTCGATGAATGGGAGAGGGGAGCGATTCAATACGGTCAGTAAAATCAAAAGTTGGCAGCACTGGTTCTTTGAAGTATACAGGGTTGCGGATTGTAGTTTTGGTGCGTTTGGCAGGGGGTTGATCTAAAGGAGAGGGGTGAAAGGAAGATGATTCTGGTAGGTCTTGATGGGAAGGCTGGTCAGTAGAAGGATTGATGGGGATGAAAGTTCTTTTGATACGGGCCATGATGAGGAAAGGATTGTAAAACTTGAAGATGATTAGAGCACAAGTTTGGTTCAAAGGGTTGAAAATCTGTCCAAGTTCTGGAAAAAAGATTGAAACTATGAAAATCAACAAGTCCTAGGTTGCGCAGATCTATGCAACCAAAGTCACTTGCGCAGAGAGTCACAGTTGTTGAGAAACTTGCGGCAACAAGAAACTTGTTACGCGGGTTCGTGCAGGTGATATTTGTTGTGCGGTGGAGAATCAAAGAAATGAAGGATTGCTGCAAAATAGGAGTGATGTTTAAATAAAGGGGTCTGGGGTATTTATACCTTTCTAGCCCGAGTATCGTACGGGAGTTTCTAGTTGCGCCGGTCTGCGTAAATGCTGGAAAAGGAGAAGTTTCGATCCTTTTTCTTTGATTTTTTTAGAGAAACAAAGAAAGGATCAAGGGGGCATCTATTGAGGCATAAAAAATGATGAACGAAGGAAGTAAAGAAGGATTGAAATTGTGGAAGAAAATTGAAGACGATGGAGAAATGAGTAGATTTGAGCATGGTTTGCGCAGGTCCGCGTAACCAATCATTGATACGCAGGGTCGTGTAACCAAACAATCATTGCACGGACCACCAATGATTGATACGCAGGGTCGTGTAACCAAACAATCATTGCGCGGGTCCGTGCAACCAAAGTTCCATTGTGCTGGTCTGTGCAGATGGTTTCAAGAGAAGATTTTCTTGAACAGTTGAGATTGATGCAAGGTGGGCCCCTCGACATCGAAATTGAGGTGCCACACATGCAAAGGCCTATAAATACCCCCTCACCTCCTTCATTTGGACTGGTTGAAGATTTTCGAGAGAAAGCAGAGAGAAAGAAGACTGAAGGTGAGAGGGATCGCAGCGGGAGCTTGTGCGGGTCAGCACAAGTGATATCCATTTTGTGGAGCCGCTCAATCAGACTACCCTGCAGTCTATGTTTGTTGAGGCATAAAAAATATCCCATTACAGTGGTCAGAAAATTCCATAGAGTGGATCTTTTCTAGGGATATGTACTTCATATTTTGGTAAAAATTCACTCCGAGGGTATTTTTGTAAAAATACATATCCAAGGGTATTTTGATAAAAATCCATGTCCAGGGATAGTTTAAGTATTTTGGTAAAAATCCATGTCCATGGGTAGTTTAGGTATTTTGGTAAAAATCCATGTCCAGGGATAGTTTAGGTATTTTGGTAAAAATCCATGTCCGGGGGTATTTTGGTAAAATTTCATGTCCAGGGGTAGTTTAGGTATTTCAGTAAAAGGGATTAGAAAGGGTATTTTGGTAATAAAGCATGCACATGTGTCATTTTAGTGAAGAGAAGCTGTACACCACCATCTAAGAAGGAGTTTAGTGGACACCATGGTTTAAGAGAGAAAGATGTCCAAATGTGAAGGGATAAGTGGTGGTGATCACCACTTTATAAGAGTGGTGGGGCCTATAAATACCCCTCCCTGCTTCATTTGGAAGGGTTGGATCAGTTAGATCAGCTGGTGGATAAGGAAATGGAGAAGAAGAAGTGAGGAGAGAGAGAGAGAGCAATGCAGTTGCGTGGACCGCGCAAGGAACAGTGCAGTTGCGTGGACTGCGTAAGGAATAGTGCAGCTATGCGGACCACGCAAGGAATGCAAAGGAGATTTTTCAATTGCGCTGCTGCGCCATTCACACAAAGGAGATCTTCTGTTGCGCGGTCTGCTTAACCCACGTAACAAAAGTGGGAATTCAACTAAGTGTTGATTCCTGTAAGCCATATAGTACCGTTATGTTGTCCAATGAAGGTTCTCGTTGCACGAACTGCGCAACCGGCCGGATTATCGGCCATTCTTAAACAGAGGAAGAACTTCATCTCTCCTTCCACTGTGTTGTTGGTGGGGCCCAATACAGCCATATTTTAAGAGATCCACACAGTCCAATGGATCCCTCTCAAGATTTTGACCATGAATGGTGAGTTTTGATCGTCTATTGACATGACCAACCTAGATAATCAAGCTGAGAAAGCGGCCAATCGGTCTTCTTTCAATCGTCGCAAAGATCACATGAATGCACATGATCATGAAAGGAAAACATGGCTTTGATGGGCTTTTCCCCCTCTATTTGATAGACGGCTCAGATTAACCTCTTCCTGCATGATGATGGCCCACTATGAAAGCACAGAGCCTCTGTTTCGTAACAGAGTCAATGTACGTCGACTCTATGAAACGAGATGGCCCACTTATTGAGGCCAAATGAAGAATTGACTCCGTCCATTGGATTCAGAGTAAAAAACCATTGAGGAAGGACTGCTTTTGAAGTGAAATCAGTGCAGAACACGGGCCTATCTACTTCACTATCCATTTTATGTTCAACGGTTATAATACTACAACAGTCTGCATGGTTTCAAATTGCCACTTTGGCAACAGTTAAATCTCTCTTCTGAACATAATGGATGGTCCAGATCGATGATTTGAGTGATGATCAAGCCATACTAAGAAAATTGTAAATAACTAGTGAAGATGCTGTGTATTTGTGAAATGAAGAAGAAGAAGTCGGTCAATGGGCTTTAACCGACTTAGGAAAATTTCATACACTTCAAGTGCATTCGTGCACTATATACGTGCGATGTACACGTGATCTTAGTGTGATGTTCGTGGGAAATCTACTCCGTCCATCCGCTTTGCCATTACATTTAGCACGTGGAGACCAAGTCTGAAGTATATTCAGATATTAGGTAGGCCCCAAATCATGATCTCAGGGGCTGATTTGTCAGTTTGGACATTTCTACAAGGATCCAAAAGCTGAAATTTGACGTGTACGACTAATTCGTGGTTCTAATGTTTCACATAAAGTTTCAAGCCAAACGGAAGGTGGCAACCCCATGATCTTACATTATGGGAGACTTTTCAGGCCCATTTAGCATGATCGGCTTGATTTCCTCAGGGCCTGACCACACTTCAATGAGATGCTATATATTTTAAGGAAGAATGACCAGAAGGATGCTCCATCTCATTGAAGACTGGTTGATTAGATCAGCAATTCCTCTTAAGTACCTAGGAGATGACCAAAATAGCGTTGGAATGCTGCCAAAATTTCTAGTGAACTATCTTCTCTATAATTGCATTACATTAATTATACTTTATTTTCAGAATCAAGGGAATCAGAGGATGTAAATGAACTCAGATAAATGTGATCAATGTTCTTTCATTATTTCTTTATTATCATTGAATAAATCCCCCAAATCAAATGCATTTGTTTTCTTGTCAAAACATCGATAAAAAGGGCCGCTATGCTGCTGAAATATTTAAACACTTCAAGTTCTCTATATTCAAAATTCGAGGAGTAGAATCAGCAGAAGATCATATTCCTCCTAAGTTCTAGGAGATGATCAAAATAGCTGCCGAAAGGCTATCGGATTTAAGATTGAGTGACCTTTGACAGTTTCAACTCATTTATAATAAATGATCTATCTTAGAATCAAGGGATATTTAAAGGATGTATACGAACTCAGTATCAATAAGATATGATGATAGTTTTCAAATACTATTTCTTTGTTATGCTTAAATAAGATAAATTTCCCAAACAAAATACCTTTGTTTCTTATTCGAAACAGTATTCTTATGTTTAGGAGGAATATTTTTTTCGTAGCTCAAACTGGATCGGTCGCCACATTTTCTGGATCCAGATAATAGTTTTTTAACTTAGGATCACCTTGGGCATACCTCAATGTATCCTTTAAACTTAAAAGTGAAGAGACTTCAAGTTTCAATTTTTCATTTTCAGATTTTAGATTTTCATTAAGGGAGGTTTTGAAATCTAAATCGCATTTAATTTTTTCAAAAGAATATGAAATGTGGAATTTTTCTAAAACAAGAGTATCAAAATTTTCTTTAAGTTTTGAAAACTTTTCTTTCTGAAGTTTTAGTTTTACCGTAATTTTACAACTTTCCTTGTTAAGGGCATTGTAAACATCTTGAAGATCTTCTTCATTTTCATGATCACTATTTAGATTTTCTTCACTAGTTAAATCATCATGATCTGAAAAAGTGAACTTGGCTAGAGTCATAAGGGCTTTAACTTCATTGCTCGACTCGATTTCAGAATCTTCTAATTCTGAGGAGGCTTTAGTGTAAGAAGATTCATCCCAAGTAGCCAACATACCTTTCTTTTTAGGTTTGTCCGTTTTAGGACACTTGTTCGCTAAATGCCCATATTCATGGCAGTTGTAACATTGACTATCTTTTAAAGATTTTCAAGTTTTATATTTTAATCTTTTCTTATCATTTGATTTTTGAAAATTAACCCACTCTTTACTTTTCAAAATCTTATAAATTTTTTTAGCTAAAAGGGCAATATCATCTTCAGAATTTTCTAAATCAGAATTACTATTTTCTTGAGAAATACATTTAGAAGATTTAAGGGCAATGGATTTACCTTAAAGAGCTTTAAAGTTTAGCTCATAGGTTTGTAAAGAATCAACTAACTCTTCCACCCTCATATTATCCATATCATGAAGTTCCCGGATCGTGGTCACCTTTGAATTGAACCATTTAAGAAGTGAGTGTAGTATCTTTGCACAGACTTTACTTTCTAGGATTTTATCACCGAGACCCCACAAAGAGTTAACAATGTCATTCAATCTAGTATAAAAGTCCTTGAACGTTTCACTTTCCTCCATACGTATTTCCTCAAATTTGGTTGTGAGGATTTAGACTTTAGATTTCTTCACAATTGTTGTTCCCTTATGTGCCATTTCTAAAATATGCCAGGCTTGCTTTGCAGTATCACAGGATATAATTCTTTTGAATTCATCCAGTGATAGTGTGTAAGTTATGGAATTTAAAGCCTTTGCATTAGAACTACGCTCATTTTTCTGATGAGTGGTCCAAGAGAAGTAAGGTGCAACTCTCATAGTTTTGGATCCATCAAAATCAGTTACTTCAGTGGTAGGAGGGGTCCATTCAGTCACTGTGTCTTACCACAGGCTCTCATCCATGGATTTTAGGAAAATCCTCATTCTGGCTTTCCAATAGGCATAATTGGAGCCATCAAATGGTGGAGGCCTAGTGACTGAAAGGCTATCAAAATTTGACATCTCAAATAACTCAGATTGATTAGCTTAGGAAATAAATCCAAAAAGAATAATTAAAAGTGAGCTATTAGGCTCTGATACGACTTGAAAAGGCCGAGCTATATGTCATAGAGGGGGGAGGGGTGAATAGAAGTATGCCAAATTTAAAAAATAACAGTGGAATTAAAATAAATTAAATATAGATAGCAATAAACAATCCTATAATGCTAAATTTAAAGACAACCTCAAATGAACGAGTATTGAGAAGTTGATACAGATATTATTCTAAGGATGACCTTATACCATAAAAACCAAGGGTTTATGGCAGGACAACCTTACTAGAATGGTTTGTGTATTAAAAACTCAAACTGATACAGAGGAATAAAGAAATAAATAACAAGGAAAGAAATCTATGCTATTATAACATTCTCCACATTTGCATAAAAAAAATTACAACATTCTCCGCAATGCAAAAAGAAAATTACAACCATCTACAAAAAGAAATAAACATTCAATCCACAAGGCCAGAAATTATAGTGGTTCGCTTGTGTGTACACCAATTGTTTAGAAAAATAACCAACAACTACTCCACCCCTAATATCCTCACACAGTGGATATTAGCGTTCACTATGAAAATAGGTTTTTTCAGGTTCACCTAAAACCCTCACAATTGTGTCTTTCAAGTGGGCTTACACAATTCAAAAAAACCCCACACTCTGAGTTTTTTGGATCACCTCAAACAAACCAAAACAGAGATTTTTCTAGCACAATCTCAAAAACCAAAATACAGAAATTTACAATAATATAAAATACCTGGATATTCTCTTTTTGACCAAGCCCGAAAGAACCAAATCGGAGTAGAATTTCAACATAGAAGTTCAATGTCCAAACTCACTTATGAAATGGTTCTAGGTTTTAAATTGATTTTAAATTAAATTAAGTTGGGCTAGCTCTATTTGATTTTGATTCCAGGAAAAGGGAAATTCTCAATCCCTTCTTCAAATATGAATGGAATATAAAATACAAAATCAAATATAACAAAGCTAAATTAAGAGAATATTAAATGAGCAAAATATAGCTTAAAAAGAACACTAACTTATCTCTCAGGGCAGCATATTGATTTATCTTGAATTGAATGAAAAACTCTGAATTTCATGCTCTATTTATAAGTGAAGAAATCGCATTCACGATTGGTCCCGAGGACACCACTATTGGTCGTAGGACCAATAGATTTTTGAAATTTTGAACATGATAAGATAAATCCATTCCACGACTGGTCATAAGCCCTTCATGACTGGTCAAGGGACATCCACGACTGGTCGTGACTTGTGCACGATTGGTCGTGTGGAACCAAAAATAGTTGCTAGACTTTGAGTCGTAGTTACAGGACTGGTCGAGAATGAGTCGAGCACTATTCACACGACCGGTTGAGCAGTATCTAGGACTGGTCGAGACTTAACAAAAAATTCTGAAATTTTATAACAAACTTAGGACTGGTCGAGGAATTTCTTGGACTGGTCAAGCTAGTGTTAGGAGTAGTTGAATAAAGTCCAAGACTAGTCGAGAAACAGTTTATTCACTTATAAAATGATCTAATTGAATTATATATTCAAAATGACCTACCCTATGGTCAATCTAGGGTCATTCATACCTTAAACATGATGTATGAACATTAAAACTTCTTTTTCTTCAGTTGATAGTTATTCTTTGAAGCTCACGAAGCTTGAGATCTTATCATAAAATGAAGCTTGAACTTGTGACCTTTTGAAGAATATTCAAACTTGAATTTCTAGCCTTAAGGAGCTTGATGTTGAAATATCTTGAATCCTGAGCTTGAGGTTCAAAGTAAAAAAGCTTTGTCTTGACTTAGAGCTAGAATTATGAATCTTGAACATTGATCACTCACTTGATGTTATACTCGAACATGACTATGTAATCTTGCATTTGAAGTAAAGATCTTTGTTTCATTATGTAGATGAGCTACACAAGACACAGATTTAAATAGAGGTTTTGGTACTACAAAATTTGACAATTATAAGAGCTAAAAACCATAACACTTACAATTATTCAAATATCAATCATATCGACCCTAGGTCATTTTCATCGAATTCAGATAATGGAGTGTCCAATAAGCTTAATGGAAAATCTTCTATAAAAGATTGACGAATCGAACTAGGTATCGATATCATCGACATTTAAAATTCGATGACATCGTCGAAGGATTGATAATATCAAAGCCTGTTGTCTTAATTCTTAGCTTTCTCTCTTATTTTTCATTGTCAAGGAATCGAACCATGGGTCGATGAAATCAGAGTTCAAAATCTGATGAAATCGAAGCATGTTCGATATGATCGATCTGTGTATAAGAGATTCAACTATGATTGTTAGAAGAGTTCATATCATTGATTTGTCCCTCGATGTCTTCGAAAGTATACGTTTGATGATATCAAAGATGGCTTGATGATATTGAACTCTATGACAAATCTGACTATTTTCTTACTGTTGGATCTCTTTGCCTATTTAAGGAGAGCTTGCTATTGGTTGTAGTGGTGAGAAAAATAGAGAGAGTCATGAGAGAGTCCTGCACTATTTACCCTAAGCTCTTTTTCTCATGGGAGTTCATCCTCTAACTCACCCTCATCATTGATATTCAATAGTGTGGATTGACGAATGAACGTCTGAGTCCAAGGATCATCTACTAGCACCTTAATGAAAAATCATTGAGCTAGGATACCTGACTACTTAGATACTTGGAATCATTCCGTCTCTAAAACAGAAAAACATTTAATAGAGTAGGATTCTAGCATAACCTTGACCCAACCCATCCCCTTATATTGGAGCATCATAAGTGTTACGGATCAAGGGAGCTGAAGATCTTTCGTCATCAAGGAGGAGATCTTCATCAATGTGCTTAATAAGGCTCATCTTCTTATATGTAAGTCGTTAGAGTTAAGAGACCTTGTTGATCATTCGTTCGTGTAAAATTGGGTCATAGGTGATTCTCACCCCTTTCAATAGGAGGCCTCTGATGGGAGAATACGTGTGGGTGTTGTGTGTTGACCCTTGCTCTTGGTTAGCATAAACTTAGGTTCTTAGTGTAGGTCATTAGCCTATGTGGCATAAAAACTAGGTGTTGTGTGTTGACCTTTGCTCTTGTGTAGGGCATAAACTCTAGGTTCCTTGTGTGGATCATTGGCCCGTGTGGCCTAAAACCCTAGGTTCTTTGTGTGGATCATTTGCTCTTGTGTATAGAATAAAACTCGGGTGCTGTGTGTTGACGGTTGCTCCTGTGTGGGACATAAAATTGTGCCTCGTGGAGACATGTCTAAGTTCCTTGTGTAAGTCCTAAAGTCAACCTTGTGTAGGTTGTGAAGGTTAGAGGTGAACCTGATTTAAAACCTCCGTTAGTGAAATCTATTACACTAAGGGTTGAGTGCATCCGCCGAGAGTGGAGTAGGCAAGTAGTCGAACCACTATAAACGAATGTGTTTGGGATTTCTATTTGCATTTTACTTTTTTGTGTTTACTTTGGATGTTCACATGATGCATGATCACATGATTTTTTAGAATTGATAAGTATCACATTCCACCCACAATCACTCATCCAATCCATCTTAGACTAAGGATATATTGTTTAGATTCTGCTTAGTCTTGTGATTGGATCCTCTAATTGGTTTGGAAACCATTAGGGTTAAATTAATGATATCTTGACATTTACATATTAGATTAAGATAACGGTAATAGAATTTTCAATTGTCGTAAAATTTTATAAAAGTCCTATTCACCCCCCTCTAAGACACCTTGACCGATTCCTACTTCAACTAAAGCGGTCATTACCACAATTTCATAACTAGCATCGGTAAAGAATGCCTTAGCTTCTATATATGGCTTTGCGTCAGCCATTACTTTATATTATATCTTGTCCTTACAATATTCGAAGCACTGATACAAAGTAGACAGTATGATGCGATACTAATGCATCCACAACCTGGTTATATGTTGTCACAGCATTGATCACATGGAAAATAACATCTGTAGTTAATTCTCTTATTTCCAATGTCACCGTAATCTTACCGAGCACACGCTGTCAGTTTTGATTGAAGCCCTGTATCAACATTCCGCCAGGGTGTAAATTAGCATGTTGGTACCTTATCTCATTCAGCACCGTTAATGGTAATAGATTAACTATGGACTCAGTATCCAACATTATCCATTTAACCTGTTTACCACAAACATGACCTACCACCATCATCGGTCTTTTATGTTCCTTTTCACAAGTCAAATTGTCATCAGAGAAGGAAACCGTTGGCATGCAATCTTCTTGTTCCTTGCATTCCGCACTCTCCATTTCTGTCAGTAAAGCCTTTCTAATGTCATTGTCAGATAATGCTTGGATTAAGCATTGTCGGGAATCTTCTGATAACCTTAATGCGCCATAAACGTTGAGCCGAGCTGGAATTCCTTTTATGTGACTTATAATGTTGTAAGTCACTTTCCTTATTTCATTCTTTTCCTCTTTCTTGCCACTGAAATTATCAGAGGAGTTCTTAGTTATTTTTATCCTTGTTATTTCATCTTTCTGTTTCGGTGGAATTGTTATCTTTCTTCCTTAGCACAACGTAACCGACCATTCTTCGATGCTTTCTTTCTACACTTTCATGAGCATCTTCTCGGATGGTGAGTACATTCATTGCTGCTTTTTCATCTCTCTTTTTCTTTACCAATTATTATGTCACCTCAGTTTATAATTCTTTGTATTATGCATTTTAGCGTAAAATAATGTTCTGTCAAATGTCTCACTAGACAATGATAGCAACAAAAATCTCTCTTGTGTTTTACACTTCTTCAAGACGCTTGGAAGGAGGCAATTTTATCGTACCGGCCTTCAATAATTGATTCATCATAAGTATCACATCTTCTTTCTCAAACATGAAACATTCATGAGAATTCAGTGACCTGGGCCTTTTTTCATTAAACCTGCCTCTGAATCGACTTGATTCCTGTAATGCCCTGAAAATCGGGGGTCGAGTATAACCCAACTCCCGAGTTCGAAAACATTACTTATGCAACATTTTTGGTGATGGATGTATGTTGTCTGCATTGGCGCATAAAACATGAAGTAGATTAAGCCAAATCAGTAAAACATAATCCAGGGACAGTTATAATACGCAAGCGGAAGACTGAAACAAATATATAAACCAGTACAAGTCCCCAACATATGTAAGCTCTGCTAGGTCAATAGTTACAAGTAAAGTTTCAAAATATAAATGTCAAAATGTGATAGTCCGCTATAAAGCATAAACCCTAAAGTCTCGATGATTCAGAACGGTCTAAGTGAACTCGCCTGAATACTGCATACACGAGAAAGCCTCCTCATCATCCTCGAACTCCGGCACTACCTCATGCATCATATCATCATCTAAAACTAAGATAGAGTTTGGTTGGTGTTTAAGCACCGTCCCAGAATGTGGGAGTGAGTGATCAACTCAGTGGAGTTATACAGTAAAGGTTAACATGTTATCAATTAAGTCAAGTAGTAATGATAAAGAGTACAATAAGTCCTAAATACTCTGATTAATGCAAGAATGAAATGTAGTAATGATGAATTCCCTCACCTGCACTCCCTCAGTGTCTTCATCTTACGATGCACATGACAACCACCTGAAAGTTCTCTTCCTTGCTAAAGTACATGCAATGCGGTGCATGGACGTGATTACCAAGTTCTTATTAGTCCTTTTCATACAGCAGGATTGGGAAGCTAAGGTACCTCCCTTATATCAATTCCCAAACAATGATCCATTCTAGGGTCGTCAGTCTTAGTAACTCTCATATGATGTTACAATTCTAGGTTGTTGTAAAGGGCTCATCACCAATCAATACAGGCCCATTCATACCCTAGATACTATGATAAGGCTCGTCGCCTCATCGCAGTTTCAGGATATGCTCGAGGTCACTACAGAGGGCTCGTCACCAATCAATGTAGGCTGACAGCACGAATACAGTGTCCCATACCACCATATTCAGCTCACGAATCTGGGTTGCTCACTAGTCACTATGAGGAGGCTTAGCTTGACCATGGTGTCCCATACCACCATGTCCGGCTAATGAGTCTTAGCAGATCGAGGTACCATGGTTAATAGGATTTCATTAGTGACTTTAGTACCTTAGATACAAGCAGTAGCGTCTAAACATGGTGAACTTACATCGGGTTAATCAGGTTAATTGACAATCTCGACTAGGATGAGTGAACTTTGAGTTGATTGACATGAAATGCATAAGCACTCCATGTAGCCTAACCATTGTCGACATCCCAAGTATGGCTCATATTCGTCGAACATATCCTGCGTGCGAAAATAACCTCAACCACCAGTTCGAAGACTATTGCCGATTACCTGGACTATGATATAGTCCCAACCATGTACAATCACAATGATGAATATTTAAATCAATCCTACAATCATATGAACATGTTATGGAATATAACTTAAACATGAATACATAGTAGATGGAGGAAATCATACACATAGTTAACATGAATAAGTAGGCTATACAGTTCATGGAGGAAATCATACAAACAGTTAAGGTAATTGGGATTCATATCTCAACTCCCTTATAAATCACACTTTACTAACTACTAACTCATTCAGACATTTTCACAAACACTTAGACTACACTTTTCAACACACATTACATATGTTGGCCATATTATGTATTAGGGCAAATCCTTTTGCCAAGGAATTGTCGCATACATAACAACCATGTACCTACGACAATTAATCATGGCAATCACAACATCAGATTCCAAATGCATACAAACATTTCAACAAACACATGAAATACTCTATACACAACATAGTTCATACATATACGTAAAACAAAACAGATATTGCATCTGGCATGTGTAATGGCACCCACGTCAGTAATAAATCATTAACTGACATTGAAAGTCTTGAAAACCATAACCTAAATGTATATAGTCCACACCTTAAATTGATAAACACGTAAGAGATATGATTTAGATGTTTAGTCTTTGTCAACGGCGATTTAACAACCTAAAGCGCAAATTTGGTTAACTATATCATCACTTAAATTATTAAAAACCCTAGAACAGGTTAGAGTTAGGATTTCTTACCCAAGTATGGAATTAGAATCACCAGAATAGTAATCTGGTAGCAATGGATAAACACGTGGAGAGGCAGGGTAGAATCCCTAGGAGAATCTCCAACTCACTCTCTGTCTTTCTCTCTCTTTTCTTAGCTAGGGTTTAAGAATTCGTATGGATTATGAGAGAGGGTGTTTAAAGCCCTTATATAGGCTCAGAACTGATGGAAATAGCCCTAGGGCGAAGGTATACTTAGGTTATATCCAAATCGGGCTTGTTCCGATCCAACGAAGCATTTTTGGAGGTCCCTTTGTTGAATGTGGTCGGACTTAAGTTCATAAAAATTGAATCTTGATCAAGCTAAGTTTTCAGTCCGATCGGGTTTACAGATCAACCGTGGAGGACCAGTTTTAGTTCAATGGTCACCAATACTCGATTAGGGCCACAAGTATATTGGCATGTGTGGGACAGCTCCCTTGAACCGAGGGTGTATTTGGGTCACATTCTCATATTCTAAATGCTTATAATTGGCTAGCAAGCGACACGACTCAGATTACTGAAATTTAGATTTAATTTCTAAAAATATTCACTTTTCTCACACACTTCGCTCCGAACTCAAGTAAATCGTCGTGGGATACTGTCTGGACTTGATTTCTGAGGTGGTTGTCAAGTCTAACAAGGTGGTTGTATTTGTCTAAGTTCGTCGCTATCGGACTTTCGATGTGTGGGATAGGTCCGATACGGAGTTTCAATGTGCTCCCGAGAGTAACCAGGTTTAGAGATGAATCTTAGGTTTCAGGGTAATGCAGCGTTGACAATTTTACAAAATTTTCATCTTGCAAATTGTATTTAAAGTGATTGGTGATAATTTCACAAGTAATCTAGTTTAGTGCTAGTTAATTCTCATTAAATTTCTAAAGGATTTGGTCCTAAGTGATTTCTGCTTGAGGTGGTACTCAGGTCTTCATACGAATTTTTTCAGGACGTTACAATCTACCCCCCTTAAAGAAAAATTTCATCCCTAAAATTTGTACCTTCTCGTACTCCTCGTGAATCTGAGGGTAGTTCTTTCTGACCTCAGCTTCAGTCTCCCAAGTGCCTCTTCCTCACTGTGATGCATCCACAGTACCTTCATAAGTGGGATAACCTTGCTACGCAATACCTACTCCTTCCTATCCAGAATACGTGTCGGTTGCAATACATAGGTAGCATCCTCGCTCCCAACTAATAATGTACGAAGGATCAAGAACGTACTTCTTCAACATGGACACATGAATATACGTTATGCACGCCTACGAGTGGTGTGGGCAAAGCAAGGCGATAAGCTACTGCCCCCACTCGATCAAGTATCTAAAATGGGCCAATGAATCTTGGCATGAGCTTCCTTTACTTACCAAACCGAAGGACTCCTTTGATAGGAGGAACTTTAAGGAATATATGGTCCCCAACCGCAAACTCAAGCGGTCACCGTCTCGTATCGGCGTAGCTCTTCTGCCTGTTTTGTACTGATAGTAGTTGACGCCTAATAATGTCAATTTTCTCTGAGGTTGCCTGCACCAACTCTAGGCCAATCAGACTCTTCTCGCCCACTTCTACCCAGCAATGCGGTGCTCTACACGAGCGACCATACAGTGCCTCATAGGGAGTCATGCCAATACTCGCCTGAAAGCTGTTGTTATATGTGAACTCTGCATAAGGAAGACAGTCATCCCAACTGTCCTTGAAATCCAGCACCCAAGCTCACAACAATCTTTTAGCACCTGATTTACACGTTCCGTCTACCTGTCTGTCTATGGATGGAATGCGGTGCTGAACTTCAACTTCACACCCTTCGCTTCCTGAATACGAGTCCAGAAGATAGATGTGAATCTTGTGTCTTGGTCCGACATGATCTCCAAGTGAACTCCATGCAGACGTACAATCTCCTTGATGTACAACCTGGCTAACTCGTCTGCAAAGTTCGTAACTCTGATCAGTAGGAAATAAGCCAATTTCGTCAATTGGTCAACGATCACCCAAATGGAGTCATGTTCCTTCCTTATCTTCGGTAGCCCTAAAATAAAATCCATAGAGATAAAATCCCACTTCCATTTAGCTATGGGCATAGGCTGAAGCAGTCTAGGAGGTCGGCGATGCTCTGCCTTGACCTGCTGGCATGTGAGACAACGGGATACAAACTTTGCAATGTGAACCTTCATATTGTCCCACCAGTACGATCTTTTCATGTTTTGATACATCTTCATGCTACCAGGATGCATCGCAAGCCTCGAACTGCGAGCTACCTCGAGAACTTTCCGTCTCAAATCAGGAACGTCTAGGACGCATAGGCGGCCACGATAACGTAAGCCCCAATCCGTACCAACACTCCACTCTGAGTCCTCATCTATACTAACCCGCTCTCTCATCTTCGCCAATAGCTCATCATCTGCCTGAGCTGTGATAATCCTGTTGTCAATGAGGGGCTGTACTAGAATATGTGCGATAACCTCATACGGTTCCTCCACCGTGAGTTTCTGCTTAAAGTTTGGCACAAACTCTACCATGTCCTATTCTACTATCATTAGCGGAGCTGCGAACTCTATGGTCTTCTTGCGGCTCAACACGTCTGCCATAAGATTTACCTTACTCGGATGGTAGGAGACCTCAAACTTAAAGTCCTTCAAGATTTCTATCCATCGGCGTTGCCTCATATTCAAGTCTCACTGAGAGAATATGTATCTACGGCTCTTGTGGTCATAAAAAATATTGAATTCCTCTCCGTAGAGGTAATGTCTCTAGTGCTTCAGTGTGAAAATGACAGCCGCCAACTCTAGATCGTGTGTAGGGTAATTTTCCTCGTGTTTTCTCAACTATCTCGAGGAGTAAGCAATCACCCTGTCCTTCTGCAAAGGACATAACCGAAACCAAGGCAAGAGGCATTGATATATATAGTATACTTAACCCCTTACTCTGGTAATACTAGCACAAGGGCGGACATTAGCTTGTCCTTCAGCTCCTGAAAATCTACTTTCGCTTTCTCATTCTAGGCAAATTTCAGATCTTTCCATGTTAACTGAGACAGCGGTCTAGCAATCTTGAAAAAGTCCCAAATGAATCGTCGATAGTACCCTGCCAGACTAAGAAAACTTCTCACCTCAGTAACTAAACGGGCTGCTTCCAATCCTAAACCGCGGCTACCTTAGCGAGGTCGACTACTATTCCTTCCTTAGACACCACATGTCCCACGAACTTAACTTCCTCCTTCCAGAAGTCACATTTCTTATACTACGCGAACAACTGGTTCTTCTTGAGAGTGTCGAAGACTACTCACAGATGCTCTTCATGCTCTTCCCGACTCTTGAAATATATCAGGATGTCATCAATAAACACGATGACGAATCGAAACAAAAATAGCCGAAACACTCTGTTCATCAGATCCATGAACACGGCTAGAGCGTTTGTGAGTCCAAACGACATCACAAGGAACTCGTAATGACCAAAACTAGTCCTAAAGGCCATCTTCTGCACATCCTCTTCCCTAACTTGAAACTGATGATACCCTGATTGTAAATCTATCTTCAAAAAATACCGTGCCCCCTTCTAATGATCAAAACGATCATTAATCCTAGGTAAGGGATACTTGTTCTTCATAGTCAACTGGTTCAACTTGCGATAATCAATACATAATCGTAGGGAACCATCCTTCTTCTTTACAAACAATACAGGCGCTCCCCAAGGGGACACACTCGGTCGAATGAAGCCTGCCTGTAACAATACATCAACATGTCTCCTCAATTCCTCCATCTCACATGGAGGCATACGTTACATCGGCAAGGAAATAAATGTCGCACTGGGCATAAGATCGATTGTAAAGTCAATCTCGCACCGAGGAGGTAGTCTCGGGATCTTCTCAAATAAGTTCAGAAAATCCTGAACCACAAGCATATCTCTCAACATCGGATCATCAGTACTCTTTAACAAGGAAGCGTAGCTACTTACTCGACAGGACCAACTAACCTGAACAGGAATTGTAAAGACCGTCCCCTCAGGTCCGTAGGCTGTCACGACTTTGGCCTCGTAATCAATCTCTGCTCTCATCTTATTGAGCCAATCCATCTAGAGAACAACGTCATAGTGACATAGCGAGGTGACAATCAGGTTAACAACCACTGTCCTACTACCAAAATCTACCGAGCAAGACTCACAGGTCCATGTAATATCTGAAAAGGTCCCCGCAAATCGATAATATCCTGTCGTAGGGTGGCATGGCCCTCCTCAAGTCTAACTAAATGGGCTTCCCTATCAGCCCGATCAGGATAATGCTCTCGAGTCACAAGAGGAGGGCTCTCATCCATATCCCGAGACTCCTCTTCTTCCTCATCCAGCTCTTCTTCTTCTTCTATTTCGGCTTCACCTTTTTCATCGCTCTTTTCCTCTTTGCTTTTAGTCTCATCCCCACTTTCCTCGAGTAGGACTTGTCATTACCGTGGCCCGATATCCATCTGATTGAGAGTAGTCTCGTTGATGAAATGGATCGATGCCAGCAATTCTGTCCCGAGTCTGTAGCCAAACTCAAGTGCAATATTGCATATGAGTTGGCCGAAGCGGATCAGTCCTTCTATTCAACATATAGTGAGGACTATTTTCTACAGAACATGAGTAGGCACACACAACTTCTCTCCCTGTCCCACTTGGTACAGGAAGTCCATCATCAGGCGCGTGCACTCACTGCGATTGCTCCACTTGGGGTAGACGTTGAAGGTGAAGATGTGGTGAAGCAGGTGGAAGTCGTTCGTCATATTGGTCACTAATAGGATATTGTTTGGCTGTCATTGAACTAGACGACCACAAAGGAATTGTGTGCGGCGATCCCTTTCATGTGCACTCCCCAAATTCTTCTCACTTGCATGCACCTCACCAAGTGGCACATTCATAAGCTGAGATATCAAACTAACGTCAACTGTGGTCTCCCGATCTCTTCCAAGTGGAATCTTAAACTACAAGGGCTCCAACGTTGGCTCTTGAATGTGGGCATAGAAGGCTCGAACAATGCTCAAATTTGCACGATACTCGCCTTAAAAAGGCGGACCCCACCTAACCTCCTCCAGGCACTCGAACAACATATACTCTCCAAATAACCGTATATCGACATGAGCTTCAAAAAGGACCCTACAGCCCTCATCAATTTCATGAGACAGCTCTGCCAACTGAGTCCTTCCTAAGGGAGCTTGAGGATCTAGATCCCGCTTGGTCCGCAACTCTTGATTGGCACTTGAACTAGCGGCGGCACCTCTCGGTCTCCTTAAACGAGCGGGGTGACTAGGCCCAACCTCAAGCATGGAAGCTCTCTTCTTTCCCATGAAAGAGAGAATGGTGAAAATAAAAAATATGACCATAACAATCTCGAATAGGGCCATGAAAAATGGAAGAAAATAGAGGAATGGAATGAGATAGCGGGTTCCCACGAATTTGAGACACAAAGGGGGTTTGAAATGCTTAAATCAAAGGAAAACGAGAGGGTTGGGAGATAGATGTTGCTGAAAAAAGTGAAGGGCTTACAAAGTTTGATGAAAATGAGTGAAAAGAGAGAATAGAGGGGAGATTTGAGAAGTTTTGAAGGAAAAGAAAAGCTTGAAGGCGTGTATTGTGAAGAGATGATGATTTGGTGGTGCTTAAAATTGACCCCACCTATGTCAATAGGCCATACAACTCCCTAGAGGCGTCGGCCCGATTGGTCCAGCCCGTTCAAGCCCGCTGGACGGCGAGGCCTCCCTAAACTGGTGAGGCCCTCTCCGGTCTCTGGACAGTTTGGTGAGGACTTTCCAGTGGGGCGATGTCCTCCCCCCCTCTTTGAGTCTAAAAACATGTGGGTTCCACCTTGGGTCCCCCTGAAAGTGCCCCAATTGGCCCCCTACTCAAATTTGAGTCCTTTTGGGTGATTTCTGATGCATATACACGCTTACCAATTTTAAACAACTGGGATGGGATAAAATAAGGTCTAAAACCATCAATTGACGGTCTAGAAGTGGATTGAGGTCATTTTGAATGATCACGAGAGCAAACGAACTCGATCTCGGCGATCATTTTCAGTAATCTTTCACCAATTGGCGAAACTGGGAAACCTAAACTTGTTTGTAGATTTTTCTAGCACCCTCCTACATTAAATTGGCATCAGTGTACATCGTGTGACTATAACCCAGGTCTGATTTAATCCAAATCATGCTCTGATACCAACTTGTAACGCCCTAAAAATCGAGGGTCGAGTATAACCCAACTCCCGAGTTCCAAAACATTACTCATGTAACATTTTTAGTGATGGATGTATGTTTTCTGCATTGTTGTATAAAATATAAAGTAGATTAAGCCAAATCAGTAAAACATAATCCAAGGACAGTTATAATATGCAAGCGAAAGACTAAAACAAATATATAAACCAGTACAAGTTCCCAAAATATGTAAGCTCTGCTTGGTCAATAATTACAAGTAAAGTTTCAAAATACAAATGTCAAAATGTGATAGTCCTCTATAAAGCATAAACCCTGAAGTCTCAATGATTTATAACGGTCTAAGTGAACCCGCTTGAATACTGCGTACACGAGAAAGCCTCCTCGTCATCCTTGAACTCCGGCTCTACCTCATGCGTCGTATCATTGTCGGAAACGAAGACAGAGTCTGGTTGGTGTTTAAACACGCACTAGAACATCAGAGTGAGTGATCTACTCAGTGGAGCTATACAACAAAGGTTAACATGTTATCAATTCAGTCAAGCAGTAATGATAAAGAGTACAACAAATCCTAAATACTCTGATTAATGTAAGAATGAAATGTAGAAATGATGCATGCGCTCGCCTGCACACCCGCAGCGTCTTCATCTTATGGCGCATATGGCAATCACCTGAAAGTGCTCTTCCTTACCAAAGCACATGCAATGTGGTGCATGGATGTGATTACCAAGTTCTTATTAGTCCTTTTCATACAGTAGGATTGGGAAGATAAGGTACTTCCCTTATATCAATTCTCAAACAATGATCCATTCTTGGGTTGTCAGTCGTAGTAACTCTCATTAGATGTTACGGTTCTAGGTTGCTGTAAAGGGGTTGTCACCAATCAATACAGGCCTAATCATACCCTAGATACTATGATAAGGCTTGTCGCCTCATTCCAGTATCAAGATATGCTCGAGGTCACTACAAAGGGCTCGTCACCAATCAGTGTAGGCCGACAGCACGAATACAGTGTCCCATACCACTGTATTCAGCTCACTTGTCTGGGTTACTCACTGGTCACTATGGGGAGGCTCGTCACCCCAGCATAGGCCGACTGCTAGAACACGGTGTCCCATACCACCATGTCCGGCTCATGAGTCTTAGCGGATCGAGGTACCATGGTTAACAGGGTTTCACTGGTGAGTTTGGTACCCTAGATTCAAGCAGTAGCGTCCAAACATGGTGAACATACATCGGGTTAATCGGGTTAATTGAAAAGCTCGACTAGGATGAGTACACGTTGAGTTGATCAACATGAAATGCATAAGCACTCTGTGTGGCCTAACCACTGTCGACATCCCTAATACGGCTCAGATTCGTCGAACACATCCTACGTGGCGAAAACAACCTCAACCACTAGTATGAAGACCGTTGCCAATTACCTGGACTGTGATATAGTCCCAACCATGAACAATTACAATGATGAATATTTAAATCAATCCTACAATCATATGAACATGTTATGGAATATAACTTAAACATGAATACACAGTACATGGAGGAAATCGTACACATAGTTAACATGAATAAGTAGGCTATACAGTTCATGGAGGAAATCATACACATAGTTAAGGTAATTGGGATTCATATCTCAACTCCCTTATAAATCATACTTTACTAACTACTAGCTCATTCAGACATTTTCACAAACACTTAGACTACACTTTTCAACATACATCACGTATGTTGGCCATATTACGTATTAAGGCAAATCCTTTTGCCAAGGAATTGTCACATACATAACAACCATGTACCTACAACAATTAATCATGGCAATCACAACATCAGATTCTAAATGCATACAAACATTTCAACAAACACATGAAATACTCTATACACAACATAGTTCATACATATACGTAAAACAAAACAGATATTGCATTTGGCATGTGTAATGGCACCCACGTCAGTAATAAATCATTAACTGACATTGAAAGTCTTGAAAACCATAACCTAAATGTATATAGTTCACACCTTAAATCGATAAACACGTAACAGATATGATTTAGATGTTTAGTCTTTGTCAACGGTGGTTTAGTAACCTAAAACACGAATTTGGTTATCTATATCATCACTTAAATTATTGGAAATCCTAAAACAGGTTAGGGTTAGGATTTCTTACCCAAGTATGAAATTAGAATCACCAGAATAGCGATCCAATAGTGATGGATAAGCACGTGGAGAAGTAGGGTAGAATCCCTTGGTGAATCTCCAACTCACTCTCTCTCTTTCTCTCTCTTTTCTTAGCTAGGGTTTTAGAATTCGTATGGATTATAAGAGAGGGTGTTTAAAGCCCTTATATAGGCCCATAACTGACAAAAATAGCCTCAGGGCCAAGGTATACTTAGGTTATATCCAAATCAGGCTTGTTCCGATCCAACGGAGCATTTCTGGAGGTCCCTTTGCTGAATGCGGTCAGACTTAAGCTCACAAAAATTGGATCTTGATCTAGATAAGTTTTCAGTCCGATCAGATTTACAGATCAACCGTGGAAGACCAGTTTCAGTTCAACGGTCACCGATACTCGATCAGGGCCACAAGTATATTGGCACGTGTGGGACAGTTCCCCTGGTCCGAGGGTGTATTTGGGTCACATTCTAACGATCTGAATGCTTATAATTGGCCCACAAGTGACACGACTCAGATTACTTAAATTCAGATTTAATTTCTAAAAATATTCACTTTTCTCACACACTTTGCTCCAGACTTAAGTAAATCGTCGTGGGATACTGTCTGGACTTGATTTCTGAGGTGGTTGTCAATCCAACAAGGAGGTCGTATTTGTTTAAGTTCGTCGCTATTGGACTTTCGATGTGCAATCTAGGTCTGATAAGGAGTTTCAATGTTCTCCCGAGAGCCACCAGGTTTAAAGATGAATCCTAAGTTTCAGGGTAATGCAGTGTTAACAATTCTACAAGTTTTAGATCTTGCAGATCGTATTTAAAGTGATTGGTGATAATTTCACAGGTAATCTAGTTTAGCGCTAGTTAATTCTCAATAAATTTTTAAACGATTTGGTCCTAAGTGATTTCTGCTTGAGGTGGTACTCGGGTCTTTGTACAGATTTTTCCAGGAAGTTACAATTCCTCTCTCCTCTCTGTCCTTTTTCCTTTTAACTCTCTCGCATCACTGTTTTTCTTCTCATGTTCCGCCACATTTGTGTTCAGCCTATTAGAACTTATTTCACTTGTTTCATGGTGAAATGCTGGCATCTTCTTGTCATCAACTCTATGACATAAGCTTTCATAGCCAAGTCAAAGAAAGTCTTTATATCGGCACTAGTGAGACTGAATGCGATTCCTATTTTCATGGAGTTGAGACACATTTTTACCTGTTCCCTTTCTTCAGGAAATTGTCTGCAGGATGCTCCCAATGTTTTCCACCTGTCTATGAATTTCTCAACAGGTTCCCCTTCTCTCTGCCACACCGAAGCCAATTCTATAATACTAACATCGCATTCTGATGAGATGAAATTTGACATGAAGGCATCCTACATCTGTTCCCATGTTTGCATCGATCCTATTGCTAAACTGGAATACCATCGGAATACTTTGCCTGTCAAAGAAGAGCCAAACAACCGAAGACAGTACTATGGCACTGTAGAGAAATTTCCCATACTGGTGATGAAGTGCATGAGAAATTTCCCATACGTTTAATTTTTAGAAATCAAGGTGCTTGAAGTTAGCTAGGAAAGGAACATCCTCTACCCCTTTCATATATGACATCTAATATCTAAATCTCTCGATGTTTCCACATTCTCTTTCTATTCTGATGGCTTCTTCCACTACTTGTCGTACCCCTTCCTGAGTTATTTCTCTTACTACGGGAGCAGACCCGAGTGATCCTCTTCTCAAGGGCTGAGAACTTTCAGGCCGTTGTTCCTGCTCATTCATTGTAGCCTTCATTGGAGGGATAGTCATTCTAGCCACATTGTGTGCCAGAGTAGCCAGCGCTTCTTGGAGGCTTTTACATTCCTCCATTAGTGTCCTTTGTTCTTCAGCCATGTCGGTGATACAATCTTTAGTTGTAGGTTATGGATACTGATTGGTTCCTGCCATGCATACGACGGCTTCTACACTGTCCGAAGAGGCCGTCATTGGAGTAGAATATACTAGAGTGATGGGGCTTGTGAAAAGAGAGGCTTCACTTTGATCTTCCATACTCCCACAGAATTTGGTTGAATGAGACGTTTCTAATTGAATTTTCTATTGCGGTGTATTCTGGGGTGAAATAGGGACTGTTGCTCATTGGTGATTTACCTTTCTCTTTTCTAGTCCAGCGAGCCTTTGCGATAGGCAATGCTAGGAAATATTGTGCTATCATAGAGGGAAAAGATCTCTCTAGATATAGGGTTGGAGGTGCCACTTCAGGATTTTTTCTGGCTACATTTTGCATTATTGGTCCCCTAACCCTTCTTGGTGATGTGTTTACCCTAGCGATTACTGCATTTCAGGCCTTGGTTCTTCGCGATGATATGACAACCCAATCATTGTCGGTCTCTTGTGCTATTGGGGAAGAAGATATAACCCCAGTCATAACTTTCAGTTCATCACTTCCTCTTTCGGATGATTGAGGTTTGTGATCCATGAGCTCTATTGTTTCATATTCCACCACAAATCTAGTTGCAGTAAAATAGAAATTCACCTTCTTTGCTACCATTGATTGTAATCTGCGGTTTATCTTCTAACCTTCAAGAAAAGAAAAAAATTATAATTAGTATTATGATAATGAGACATTCTATCTTAGAGATGAAGGGGAGGATATTCGCATTGAGAGTCGCCATTTTGGGGCCTTTTGACACTAAACTATGACAAAAGTTCTCGTAACCTTCTCAATGTTAATCTTAAATAAGATAAAAGTTCCCTAACAGAGTTGCCATTTTATTTCTCATTGACAAAACCTATATTGAAAAAGATATTTAACTCTAATGTCATATTTCCAAAAGACAAACTCATGACTCCATTCCTGCAATTAATGATTGTATTTGATGTGGCAAGGAATGGGTGACCAAGAATGACAGGAATTTGAGTGCACATGTCTATGATGGGCTGAGTATCCAAGACGATGAAATCTACCGGGTAGTAGAATTTTTCAACCTAGACCAACACATCCTCAATTATCCCTCTCAGCATATGAACTGAGCGATTAGCAAGTTATAACGTGGTCCGGGTGGGTTTTAATTCACCTAAACCTAGTTGTTCGTAGACTGAGTATAGGATCAGATTTATGCTTGTTCCTAAATCAAGAAGCGCGTGCTAAATCTAGTAATTCCCAATTATAGAAGGGATGGTTGGGCTACTGGGATCTTTGTATTTTTGTGGAATATCTTGCTTTAGGATGACACTCACTTTTTCAGTTAAAAAGATTTTCTTTTGAATATTTTACCATCTTTTGGTCATACATAAGTCTTTCAGATATTTAACATATAAAAGTATTTGCTTAACAATATCTAGTAGAAGAATATTGACCTTCACTTGCTTAAGCACCTCTAGAATGTCCTAAGAGTTAGAGAGATGTTTTGGTGTAATCAACCGTTGGAGAAATGGAGTAATCGTCTTCCTTTGAGGTTCCCATTCTAATTCTTATGGGGCATGATTGGATCTATCATAGTTGTCCTTTTCTGGGTCCATAAGCTTTTCTTCCCTAACTGGAATAGTTTCGTATATGGTCATCCCACTCCTAAGAGTGGTGATAGGTTTAGCTTGCTCCATATGATTCAAAGAGCTTAGGTCGCTAACTTCATATTACTGTTATGGATTGGGAAGAGGTTGAGCTAGAAGATTCCCCTTGTTCCTGAAAGTGGCCTAGCTATATGCCCTAGAGGGGAGGTGAATAGGGGAATGTCAAATAAAACGAATAACGGCGGAATAATAAAAGATATAAAGCACTGTGCTGAATATAAAATAACTACAATAGCCTAAAATAAACAGATTGACACTTTATCAGTTCTAAGGACAACCTTACACCAAAAACCAAAGGTTTAAGGTAGGACAACCTTATTTCTAGAATGTCCTTTGTATCACAAATCAAAGAGCAATAATAAGCAAGGAAGTCAAAACAACTTGCGAAAAATAAATCCTAAGTTATTACAACATTCATCCACACTTGCTTGAAGTGATTACAACATTCATCCACAAACACTCTCCACAAAACAAAATGAATAAAAGAATGAAAGAGATTAACACATCCACAACACAACGATATATAGTGGTTCACCTGTGTGTACACCAACTGTTATCCAACAACCACACAGATTGCTACTCCACTCCTAATATCCTCACATAGGAGATATTAGCATGCACTATCAAAATAAGTTTCACAAGTTCACCTAAAACCTTCAATTGTGTCTTTGATCTCGGGCTTACACAATCCAAAAACCCCACAATCTGAGTTTTCTGGCTCTCCTCAGATAACCAATACAATGAGATTTTTATGAAGAATCTCAAACAAAAACCAGAGAAAGTAAATTACAAATAATGTAAAATACCTAAATCACCTTTTGAAGAAGCCCGGTAGAACCAATCGGAGTAGAAGTTCGATTTAACGTTCAAAGTCCAATACTCACTTAAAGAATGGTTCTAAGTCTAATTGATTTTAGATCAAAAAGGGCTACTTCTATTTGATTTTGAATCCAGAAGAAGGAATATCAGAAATTTCCCTTTTCTAATAAGATTGGAATATAGATCAAAATCAAATAAGAATAAGCTAGCAAAAAGAATATTAAATAAGCACAAAGTAGCTTAAAATAAACACAAACTTATCTCAGAAAATAGCCTAAAGAATGCATAAAAAGAATCGAATTGAATTACTAAAACTCTGAAGTTCGTGCTCTATTTATAGCCTGAAAAATCTCGTCTACGACTGGTCTTAGGATTCTAGGACTGGTCGTAGCATCAAAGATTTTTGAAAGATTTCCGCAGGATTGAATTTTCAGTTCCACGACCGGTCCTGGGTGGTCTACGACCGGTCGTGGGTCACCTACGACTGGTCGTGGGTCACCTACGACCGGTCGTAGGACCCCAAAAATGGTTGCTGGAGTTTGAGTCGTAGGGCTACGACCGGTCGAAGTATGAGTCGTAGAACTTTCAGGACTGGTCGTAGGATGTCTAGGACTGGTCGTAGGACAGATAGAAAGATTCAAAAATCTTCAACTACCTATGACTGGTACTAAAAAAATTAAGACTAGTCGTAGCAAAGCTAGGACTGGTCTTAGAACACTCCAAACAAGCCTATTAAAATATATAAGTTATGAATCCAGAATGACCTATAGTAAAGCCCATCCTAAGGTCAATCTAAGGTCAAACAAACCTTAAAAGTGAGATGGACATTGAAAGTCTGTACACTCAGATGACCCTTAAGAGAAGCTTGTGAATATACAAAACTTGTAGTAGGTCTTCTTGAGCTTGAACTTGACTTAACAAAGTCTTCTAGTAAACTTGAACTTGATTGAATCTTGAATCATGCAAACTTGAAAACTTCTATTCTTGAATTCTTCATGACTTGAAAACTTTCTTCATCAAAGTTCTTGTCTTGAAATGCAATGTCTTGATTACAAGGAATAGTCTTCAAACATAAAACACAAGACATACAAGACATAGATATAGGTTTTGGCACCACAAAATTTAATAACAAAAGGGATATGAAATCATAGCACTTACAGTTCCCAATTGCCCTCTTAGTCTCAAGTCCTTGTATGGCCTTTGTGAGGTCTTGAAAGACTTGTATCATACCCTGATTGAAAGCTCTTGATTTTAAAGATGCTTTAAGATCGGTTCATCCTGAGGTTTCCCTTGATGTGGAATTTGATTAGGGAATCCTTAAAGTGTAGTATTTTGTCCGTTTCTCCAACTGTAGTTTGGATGATTTCTCCCACTAGGATTATACGTATTAGAGGTGGACCCACTAAAAGGTCTTTGGTAATTATTCACAGAATTAGATTGCTCATTCAGTACCTCTTAAAAGGAAGGTATTGTTGGATAATTTTTAGTTGTGTGGATGTTGCAAGCATAAATACCGCAAATAATTTCCTCAGCCTTATCCTTCTTTAGTTCCATAGCCTCGAGTTTTCTGGTGAAATTAGTCACTTTAGCATTGATATCATTGTCCTCTTTCAGGAGATACATTTCGCCCCTTTCCTTGGATTGAGTCAACCTAGACATGGTGCTTGATTTTGGGGAGATGTCTCATGATTATGTGTTTTCAGCAAGCTTATCAAAGTAGTCCCACACATCATTGACATTTTTATTCATGAATTCCCTATTGAACATTGTCTTGACCAATTGGCGCATGGGAGATGTTAGTCCATCATAGAAAAATTTCATGATGTATCATGTTTCAAAACCATGTTGTGAGCATGATCTAACAAGATCCTTGAACTACTCCCAACATTGGAAGAATGTTTCATCTTCCTTTTAGGCAAAGTTCATGATTAACTTTCTAAGGGTGTTCGTCTCATGGTATGGGAAAATTTTCTTTTTGAATTCCCTTATCATGTCATTCCATCTACCAATATATCAAGGATGTAGTGAATGCAGCCTTATCGTGTCATTGGACACATTTGGAAAGTATAGAGTGGTTATAATCTCGTCAAACTCTTTCAAGTGTAGATATGAATTTTGGATTCAAGTCCATGAAAATTTGGAAGGAGTTGGATCAACCCTGACTTGATATCCATGTTCCCATATTTTTTGAAAAAACCATGCATGAGGGTGTACTCACCCCCCACTGTTTGTAAATAGTCTCACAAAGTACGAGGCGGGGGTGCTTGATGTACCTCATTCTCATCTTGAACTTCCTCAACCCGAGTTTGAGGTTGTCTTCCCGGTTGATTGAATGGTTGATTGGTAGCCATAACCTCAATTAACTCTGAGGATCTCGAGTGGTGTCTAATCCTGTGATAGATAGATAACCCCTCAGCTAATCCTCCTTCACTTAACAGACGTCGAGTGTCGTCACAGACCCACTTGGGCATGAAACATTCCCAGCCCTCAATTTCAAATTCTAACCTAAACCTAAAAGGGAAATAGGGAACAAGAATTCTAGAAAAAGAAAGGAAGAGAATTAGAAAGAAGTTACCAAATAGGAAGTTCCTAATTTAAGATTGAAAGGGCCTAGCAATATGCCCTAGAGGGGGGGTGAATAGGGCAATGCCAAATAAAACTTAAAACAACGGAATAATAAAAGAAATAAAGCACAATGCTAAATTAAAAATCAATCTCAACAAACTATATTTAAGAGAATGATACTATATCAGTTCTAAGGACAACCTTACACCAAAAACCAAAGGTTTAAGGTAGGACAACCTTATTTCTAGAACGTCCTTTGTATCAAAAACTAATGAAGAATAAAAAGAAAAGCAACTAAAATAACTTGTAGAAATAAATCCTAGGTTATTACAACATTCCCCACACTTGCTTGAAATAAAATGATTACAACATTTATCCACAAATATAATCCACAGAACTGAATGAATAAAGGAATGAAAAAATAAAGCACATCCACAACACAACGATATATAGTGGTTCGCCTATGTGTACACCAACTGTTATCCAACAGCCACACAGAATGCTACTCCACTCCTAATATCCTCACACAGGGGATATTAGCATGCACTATCAAAATAGGTTTCACAAGTTTACCTAAAACCTTCACAATTGTATCTTTTTATCATGGGCTTACACAATCCAAAAACCCACACAATTTGAGTTTTCTGGCTCTCCTCAGATAACCAAAACAATGAGATTTTTCTGGTCAAACAAAACCAAAGCAAGTAAATTACACAAATGTAAAATACCTGAATCTCCTTTTGAAGTAGCCTGGTAGAACTAATCGGAGTAGAAGTTCGATTCAACGTTTAAAGTCCAATACTCACTTTAAGAATGGTTCTAAGTCTAATTGATTTTAAATCAAAAGGGCTAGTTCTATTTGATTTTGAATCCAAGAAGAAGGAATATTAGAAATTCTCCTTTTCAAATAAGATTGGAATGTAGATCAAAATCAAATAATAAAGAAGCTAGCAAAAGGAATATTAAATGAGTACAAAGTAGCTTAAAAATAAACACAAACTTATCTCAGAGTATAGCCTAAAGATTGCTTGAATTGAATTGAAAACCTTTGAAGTTCGTGCTCTATTTATGGCCTGAAAAATCCCATCTACGACTGGTCTTAGGATCCTAGGACTGGTCGCAGCTTCAAAGATTTTCAAAGATTCCACGGGATAAGGATTAGCTGTTCCACGACTGGTCCTAGGTAGCCTACGTCCGGTCGTGGGCCACCTATGAATGGTCGTGGGTCACCTACGACCGGTCGTGGGACCCCCAGTTTAGTTGCTAGAGTTTGAGTCATAGGGCTAAGACTGGTCGAAGGACGAGTCGTACAGCTCACAGGACTGGTCGTAGGATGTCCAGGACTGGTCGTATGACAACAAGAAAAATTTAAAAATCTTCAACAACCTAGGACTGGTCCTGAAAAACTTAAGAATGGTCATAGTAGAGCTAGGACTGGTCTTGAAGTCCCTATGACTGGTCTTAGCACAGTCCAAACAAGTATATAAAAATATACGAATTATGTATCCAGAATGACCTACAGTAAAGCCCATCCTAAGGTCAATCTAAGGTCAAAAAAACCTTAAAAGTGAGATGGACATTGATAGTCTGTACACTCAGATGACCCTTAAGAGAAGCTTGAGAATTTACGAATTTGTTGTAGGCCTTCTCAAGCTTGATCCTTTCTTGAGTTGACAAAGTTTTCTTCTATACTTGAACTTGTTGCAATCTTGAACATGCATACTTGAAGACTTCTATTCTTGAATTCTTCATCCATGAATTGAAACTTTGTTCATTTAAGTTCTTGTCTTGAAATGCGAAGTCTTGAAGAATGAATAGTCTCAAACATGAAACACAAGATATACAAGACATAGATATAGGTTTTGGCACCACAAAATTTGACAACCAAAGGGATATGAAATCATAGCACTTACAATCTCCCCCTTTCCATACTACTCCCCTTTACCATACTACTCCCCCCTTTTGTCATAAAATGACAAGGGAAGGACACAATAGTAAAGAGAACAACAACATAGAGAGTAATAATAAGCAGATAATGAGAAAGAAATATAGAAGGACATAGCATATTTCAAAATATAAACCAGAATCATCGAGTCATAACCAAGTTAATACAATATCAAAAAGAAAAGATAAGATAGTGTTATACAATCCAAAAGATAATCTGCCTAATCAGATCCAGAGGAGGGAGCAGGGATAGTAGGATCAATCTGGTGTAAGCCCCTATTAATGCGACGAAGATATTTTTGCATATATTTAAACTGCATATCGTGGACTATACTCATGTTATCAACCTTCTCCTCTAATGTACGAAGGCATGCATCACAACTAGATGGATCGTAATTAGGATCATTTGGTGAATCAGTTTCTATCTCATCAAATAACTCATCCATATTAACATCCTCTTGAGGAAGATCGCCAGCTTCCCCTTCATTTCCGGCTTCACCACCATCACCACCAACAACACCTTCATCAACTTGGCCAGGAAGCAAATCCAACTTCATCTTATTAAGATTGGAATTATTAAAAATAAGATGATGAATTGGTGCCTCATTAATAGGTTTATCGACAAGCATGTGAGTGAATAACACAGTCATAAGATAACCAAACAGAATATCACTATGACCCAGATGGAGATGAAACTGTATTATAAAATGACAAATCAAAGAAGGAAGGCAAACCATGGTACCAGAAGCAATAGAATGCAACATACGAACCATGAAAGAAGTCAACTCGGTTTTATTACCAGACCGAGGATATAGATTTATAATGAAAAAATGATGTAACACTCTATATCTAGGTAACAGATACTTTGAAGGGAGCGCATTCCCTTTGTGTGTCCATTGTGCATCAATTTTACATAAGTCTCTTGTTAACATACATTTTTCCGATTTAGATGGTTTGTCATATAGAGTATGAATCGGTATACCTTCATCAAGAAATCAAATGACAGTCTACTTCAAATTTCCCTTCTCTAGTATCAATTGAAAAAGTTAAGTTGTCAAGGGAGAATTCTGAGATACATGCAACCATTGATTGTGCAATAGACTGGTATGCAGGCCCACCCTAAAGCAAAATGTTAGCCCAGCCAACAGATTTAAGGAGAGGGACAATACCATATGGAGTAATGTGATTGAGATCAGCGGTATGCTCAACGATAACATTACGGACACGCAAATCCCGTACATCTTAAGGATCATCTTCGGGTGACCGAAGGTGCCGTTTTGTTATCGGTGTAGATCTAGATGAGGATGGACCACGGGATGTTTTCTTCTTCCCTTTAGCATCCATCTTCAGCAAGATATACAAAAAGTAAGAGAAATGCACAAAAAGAAGGATGGGTTTTCTCTAGATCAGCAAATTGAGAAGAAACCCTTGAAAAACCTACCAAAAAGATGAAACTAGCTACACAATTATCAAATCAAAGCATAGAGAGCATGAATCTTCAAGAAAAATGAAGAAATAGTATTAACCTTAAAGAAATACAAGAAATCCTATGACAAGTCGAGCCACGACTCGTCGTAGGTCGGAGTGGAAATGAAGAAGAAGGAGGTTTTTCTCAAATTATATCATGTTCACGAGCTCCACGACTGGTCAAGTGCGGTGCATGACCGGTCGTACCACGACTGGTCGTGTACACCTACGACCGGTCGAGTATCGACCAAAAATATATTTTTAATGAAAAAAAATTGAAATACCAACAAATATAATATGAAATATAATATACTATGATACATGTAAGCAAGAATACTCAATGTAAAATGCACATACCGAGATCAAATTTCAATTTATTAAACCTTCTTTTGTCGAGCGATTTAGTAAATATATTAGCAAGTTGAGTTTCGGTTGGTATATATTCCAAGGAAATAACTTATTCTTCAACCATCTCACGAATGTAATGATACCTAATGTCAATGTGCTTAGTACGTGAATGTTGGATTGGATTTTTGAAAATATTTATAGCACTGGAATTATCACAATGTAAGATCATTGAATTTTGATTAATTCCATAATCGCTTAACATGCGTTTCATCCAAACTAGTTGAGTGCATGCATATCCAGCTGCAATATACTCAGCCTCAGCAGTGGAGAGTGATATTGAGCTTTGCTTCTTGCTGAACCAAGAAACTAAGTAATTTCCAATGTTAAAACAACTACCACTAGTTGATTTTTTATCATCGATATTACCGGCCCAATCAACATCTGAGTACCAGGCTAATTGAACACTAGTATCAAAAGGATACCAAAGACCCAGATTTATAGTACTTGCGACATATCTAATAATCCGTATAACAACAGTAAGATGTGATTCCTTATGATTAGACTGATATCTTACACAAATACCAACACTTAACGCGATATCAGGTCTACTAGTAGTTAGATACAATAAACTACTAATCATACTATGATATTGTTTAGGATCTATATCTTTACCTGTAGAGTCTTTTGAGAGTCTTAACGTTGTACTCATAGGAGTATCAAAGTTCTTACCATTCTCAAATCCAAACCTTTTAACCAAGTTTGAAGCATATTTGGTCTGGGAAATGAAAATTCCATCAGGTTATTATTTTACTTGCAACCCTAGGAAATAATTTAGTTCTCCAACCATGCTCATTTCGAACCTTGATTTCATTAACTCTGCAAACTTAATAGACATGTTAGAGCAAGTTGATCCATAAATAATATCATCAACATGAATTTAAACCATCAAAATATCATTGTTATGTTTCTTAATAAAGAGCGTCTTATCAACACTTCCTGCTTGAAAGCTATGACTAAGTAAGAATTTAGTCAATTTTTCATACCATGCCCTGGGCACTTGTTTTAGACCATAGAGAGCTTTTTTGAGATGAAATACATGGTCAGATAACTTTGACTCTTCAAACCCTGAAGGTTGTTTAACATACACCTCTTCATGTAAATCGCCATTTAAAAAAGCACTCTTTACATCCATCTGATAAATCTTAAATTTTCTAAAGCATGCGATGGAAATAAAAAGTCTGATTGACTCAAGGCGAGCGACTGGAGCAAAGGTTTCATCGTAATCGATGCCTTCAATCTGAGTGTACCCTTATACAACTAGTCTAGCCTTTTTTCGTATTATATTTCCAAGTTCATCAGACTTATTTTTAAAGATTCATTTTGTTCCAATAATGTGTTTATCTTTAGGTCTAGGAACAAGATACTAGACATAATTACGAACAAATTGATTAAGTTCATCCTACATAGCAATTATCCAATTTTCGTCAGAAAGTGCTTCTTTCACATTGACCGGTTCTATTTGGGATGTAAAACAAACATAATTACATATGTTCTTAAGTTGTTTGCGAGTATGAACTCCAGTGAGAGGGTTTTCAAGAATTTGATTGGTTGGATGATCTTTGAAAGTCGTTAGTTCAGATTCTTTTTGACTTAATGAGGTATCTTGATTGTCGATAATAAGAGCTTCATCATCATTTGAACTCGGAGCTGGTGTATTCAAATGATCATCAATGACCACATTGATGGACTCTTGAATCACACCAGTTCTCTTATTTAGAACCCTATAAGCTCGACTGTTAAAAGAATAACCAAGAAAAATACCTTTATCACTCTTCGTATCAAACATTCTCAAATTTTCACGATCTCGTAAAATATAACACTTACTGCCAAAAACTCGAAAGTATTTGACATTAGGTTTCTTTTCAAACCGTAATTCATAAGCAGTCTTATTATCAGATTTACTGGTATAAACCCGATTAATAATAAAGCATGCGGTATTAACTGCTTCAGCCCAAAGATTTCTAGAGAGCTTCATGTTATTCAACATAACATTAGCCATATCCTGAAGCACTCTGTTTTTTCTTTCAACTATACCATTTTGTTGCGGTGTTTTGGGCACAGAGAATTCATGCGATATTCCTTGATTTCTACAGAATTTCTCAAAACTACTGTTTTCGAATTCAGATCCATGATCACTACGGATCTTACTAACATGAGAACCTTTCTCATTTTGGATTCGTTTAATGACCTTTTTCACTTCGTCCAGGGTTTCAGTTTTATCTTTTAAGAACGATACCCGAGTGAATCTGGTATAGTCGTCTACGATAACTAAGATGTATTTTTTACCTCCTCGACTCTCCGATCTGGTTGTTTCAATAAGATCCATGTGGAGAAGCTCGAGTGGTCTAGATGTGGTATTGGAGTTCACTTTCTTGTGAGAGCTCCTAGTCTGTTTACCCAACTGGTATTCACCACATATTTTGTCTACTCTTTGCAATTTGGGTAGACCTCTAATTAGTTCTCTTTTGCTCAATCTAAATAAGTTCTGATAGTGTACATGTCTAAGGCATTTATGCCATAATTCAGTCTCATCGGTATGGACCATGTAACATGATTGAGTAGATGAGCTTGCATCACTAACGATGTAGTAGTTTTTAGAGGTTCTGCGACCAGTTAATATAACAAAACCCTTTTTATTAAGTATCTCACAACCTTGATTAGAAAACTTCACACTATGGTTGTTATCGCATATCTGAGAAATTCTTTGTAGGTTGTGTTTCAAGCCCTCAACATATAAAAATTCTTAAATAAGGAAAGGTTATAAAGCTGAACCGTACCTTGGCTAATAATCTTGCAATTGCTTCCATCACCAAATGTGACTGACCCATCAGTCATATCTTTTATATCGATGAATAAAGCCTTGTTGTCTGTCATATGCCTGGAGCAACCATTATCTAGGTACCACTTTGAATGGCTTGTAGCTTTGAAAGCAGTGTGGGTAATTAAGCAGGAAACTTTAGGAACCCATTTCAGAACTGTTTTGGGTTTAGGAGTATAGATGGTCTTTTTCTATCTGTTGTTATAAGAGAGACCTATAGAGTTAGACTTTAATAGCTCCTTGAGTAGATCAATTATTTTTTCAGCCAATGGATTTCGGTTTTGAAAATCAAAGTTGACATGGCTACCTTTAGGTTTTTGAAAAGTCCTTGGATTTTTGAAAAAACTTTGATAAGTACTCTTTTCTTTTGAGATTGAAGACTCTCCTTTTACAAATTTAGGAGCAATATTCTTTTATTTAGGAGATGTATTCTTATCATAGCTCAACCCGGATCGATCACCACATTTTCTTGATCCGGACAATAATTTTTTCAATTTAGGATCACCTTGGGCATATCTCCATGTGTCTTTCAAACTCAGAAGAGAAGCTACCTCATTTTTGAGTTTCTCATTTTCGGATCTCAAATCTTCAATTTTGAAGGTTTTGAAATCTAAATCACATTTGGTCCTTTCAAAAGAATCAGAAATATGAGACTTTTTTGAAATGAGAGACTCATAATCTTCCTTAAGCTTAGAAAATTTTTCGTTTTGTAATTTAAGCTTGACAGCAATTTTACAACTCTCCTTATAAAGGGCATTATAAGCATCCTGAAGATCATCTTCATTATCACAATCACTATTCAGATTTTCTTCACTAGATATATCATCATTATCTGAAAAAGTGATCTAGGCTAGAGTCATGAGGGCTTTAACATCACGCCCGATTCGGTTTCAGAATCTTCTGATTAGAAGAGGATTCAGAATCAGAGGATTCATCCCAAGTAGCCATCATGCTTTTCCTTTTTTATTTATCCTTTTTAGGACATTTGTTAGCTAAGTGCCCATACTCTTGACAGTTGTAACATTGACTATCTTTCAAAGATTTTTAAGCTCTAGGTTTAGATCATCTCTTATCATTTGACTTTTGAAAATTAACTTTTTTCTTTCTTTTGAAAATTTTGTAAAACTTTTTTGCTAAAAGTGTCATATCATCTTCGAAATTTTCTAAATCCGAAGTGCTCTCTTATGAAACATTTTTAGATGATTTGAGAGCGATTGATTTTCCTTTAGGAGCTTTAAAGGACAACTCATAGGTTTGAAGTGAACCAACTAGTTCCTCAACCCTCATGGTATCCATATCACGAAGTTCCTGAATCGCGGTCACTTTAGAATTGAACCGTTCAAGAAGTGAGCGTGTTATCTTTGTGCACACTTTACTTTCTGAGATTCTATCACCAAGACCCCACATAGAGTTCACAATGTCATTCAATCTAGTGTAGAAGTCCATAAACATCTCATTCTCCTCTGTATGAATTTCTTCAAATTTAGTTGTGAGGAGTTGGACTTTAGATTTCTTGACAATTGATGTACCCTCGTGTGTCATTTCTAATACATCTAATACTTGTTTTGCATTTTCACAAGAAATGATTCTTTTGAATTCATCTGGTGATAATGCACAAGTAATTGCATTTAGTGCTTTTGCATTGACACTACTCTCACTTTTCTGAAGTGTGGTCTAAAGAGAATAAGCTGTTACTTTCATTGATTTTGAACCATCGTCATTAGTTACTTCAGTGATAGGAGGGTTCCATTCATTCACTGTGGCCAGCCACACACTTTCATCCAAGGATTTGTGGAAGATCCTCATCCTGGCTTTCCAATAGGCATAGTTTGTGCCATTAAAGGGTGGTGACCTAGTGACTGATAGGGTATCAAAATTTGACATCTCAATATAGCTTAGATCATTAGCTCAGGAAATAAATCCAATAAATAAACAATAAACACAAGATATTAGGCTTTGATACCACTTGAAAGGGCCTAGCTATATGCCCTAGAGGGGGGGTGAATAGGGCAATGCAAAATAAAACTTAAAACAGCGGAATAATAAAAGAAATAAAGCACAATGCTGAATTAAAAATTAATCTCAACAAACTATATTTAAGAGAATGATACTATATCAGTTCTAAGGACAGCCTTACACCAAAAACCAAAGGTTTAAGGTAGGACAACCTTATTTCTAGAACGTCCTTTGTATCACAAACCAATGAGGAATAAAAAGCAAAGCAACCAAAATAACTTGCAGAAATAAATCCTAAGTTATTACAACATTCTCCACACTTTCTTGAAATAAAATAATTACAACATTCATCCAAAAATACAATCCACAGAACTGAATGAATAAAGGAATGAAAAAAGAAAGCACATACACAACACAACGATATATAGTGGTTCGCCTGTGTGTACACCAACTGTTATTCAACAACCACACAGAATGCTACTCCACTCTTAATATCCTCACACAGGGGATATTAGCATGCACTATCAAAATAGGTTTCACAGGTTTACCTAAAACCTTCACAATTGTGTCTTTTTATCATGGGCTTATACAATCCAAAAACCCACACAATCTAAGTTTTCTGGCTCTCCTTAGATAACCAAAACAATGAGATTTTTCTAGCAAATCTCAAACAAAACCAAAGAAAGGAAATTACACAAATGTAAAATACCTGAATCTCCTTTTGAAGTATCCCGGTAGAACCAATCAGAGTAGAAGTTCGATTCAACGTTCAAAGTCCAATACTCACTTTAAGAATGCTTCTAAGTCTAATTGATATTAAATCAAAAGGGCTAGTTCTATTTGATTTTGAATCCAATAAGAAGGAATATCAGAAATTTCCATTTTCAAATAAGATTGGAATGTAGATCAAAATTAAATAATAAACAAGCTAGCAAAAGGAATATTAAATGAGCACAAAGTAGCTTAAAAATAAACCCAAACTTATCTCAAAGTATAGCCTAAAGATTGCTTGAATTGATTTGAATTGAATTGAAAAACTCTGAAGTTCGTGCTCTATTTATAGTCTGAAAATTTCCATCTACGACTAGTCTTAGGATCCTATGACTGGTTGTAGCTTCAAAGATTTTAAAAGATTTTGCGGGATAAGGATTAGTTGTTCCACGACTGGTCCTGAGTAGCTTACGACCGGTCGTGGGCCACCTACGACTGGTCGTGGGTCACCCACGACCAGTTGTAGGACTCCTAGTTTAGTTGCTGGAGTTTGAGTTGTAGGGCCAAGACTGGTCAAAGGACGAGTCGTACAGCTCACAGGACTGGTCGTAGGATGTCCAGGACTGGTCGTAGGACAACCAAAAAAATCCAAAAATCTTCAACAACCTGGGACTGGTCCTGAAAAACTTAAGACTGGTCGTAGCAGAGCTAGGACTGGTCTTGAAGTCCCTAGGAATGGTCTTAGAACAGCCCGAACAAGTATATAAAAATATACGAATTATGTATCCAGAATGACTTATAGTAAAGCCCATCCTAAGGTCAATCTAAGGTCAAACAAACCTTAAAAGTGAGATGGACATTGATAGTCTATACACTCAGATGACCCTTAAGAGAAGCTTGAGAATTTATGAATCTGTTGTAGGCCTTCTCGAGCTTGATCTTTTCTTGAGTTGACAAAGTCTTCATTATACTTGAACTTGTTTGAATCTTGAACATGCATACTTGAAGACTTCTATTCTTGAATTCTTCATCCATGACTTGAAACTTTCTTCATTTAAGTTCTTGTCTTGAAATGTGATGTCTTGAAGAATGAATAGTCTCAAACATGAAACACAAGATATACAAGACATAAATATAGGTTTTGGCACCACAAAATTTGACAACCAAAGGGATATTGAATCATAGCACTTACAAAGATCCTGCAAAACAAAACAAAAGAAATTACTTTTTAAAAAAAATCTAAAATTAGAATGTTTCTAAAAATAGAAAATAATACCTAATCTAAAAATAGAAAGAAAGAAAAATTAGGAAGATTTCTAAGCCTAGAATTAGTAAGTAGAAAAGAGGAAAGTTTTTTGTTTTTTTTTTTTTAAAAGAAAAGGAAATTTTCTAAACCTAGATTTGAAAGCTAAAATAATTCAAAAAAATTTGTAAACCTAAAAAAAAAAAAAAAAAGAAGTAAAAAACCTTAATCTTAACCTACTTCTAAAACTAATCATGTAACGCCTTGAAAAAATCCATACGGTGACTCGAGTACCAACTCGACCAGAAATCACGTAGGATTAATTCCTTTAGAAATTAAGCGTAAGTTAGCTAGCGCTATACTAGAGTACCTATGAAATTAGCACGGATCGCTTTAAATACGTTCTGCAAGACCCAAAACTTGTAGAATCAATGACGCTATAATACCCTGAAACCTAGAATCGAACTCTAAACCCGTTTGCTCTCAGGAACCTTCTGAAACTTCGTATTGGATTTAGACCGCGCGTCGAAAGTTCGATATCTACAATCTTAGACCGTTATGACCACTTAGCTGGACTTGACAATCATTTCGAAATCAAGCCCAACCGATGTTCTGAGGGTATTTCATTGAGCCTGTAGTGAAGAGAGTGAGAAAGGGTAAAGATTTGGAAATTTAAATCAGAATCTGGCACGTGTCTTTACGTGTTATTATTAAGCGTTCTGACCATCAAAATTCAGCCAAATTTCACCCTCGAATCAGGAAAAATTTCTCTTTCATATCATGAGACTTGTAGACCTGATTTAGGTACGCTGACCGCTGAATTGAAACTGGACCGCCACGTGCTATCTGGGAACTCTACCGGTTTAAAAACTTGATGTGTGCTAGATCTAGTAACCATGAGCTTAAATCCGACCGCGTTCGGCTAGGGGACCTCCCGAAATGCTCTTTTGGATCGGAACACCCCCGATTTGGTTATAACCCAAGTATACTTTGTTCCCAAGTCTAAATAGGTGAGATTTTAGGCTATATAAGGGCCTTAAACCCTCACATATCTCTCTCATCCGAATTTGCTTGAAACCCTAGAAAGTGGTGAGAGAGAAAGAGAGAGTGAGAGAATTTGTGAGAGAACTTCCTGCCGTTTGCTACAGCTTTTGCACGTGCCAAAGCAACGCATTCAAATCACTTTTTTGGTGATTTTCAACGCACTTCTAGGAAAGAAAACCCTAACCACTTGCTGTTTTAAGGATTCCTTTGATTCAGTAGAGAAGTAGCTTACGTATCTTGTGCATTAGGTCGCCGTTACGCCGTTGACGAAGCGTATACGTTCCGTTCGAATCGATACACGTCTAAGGCAAAAGGGGAGGATTTTAGACGCTTTGATTGACTGATTTCAAAGCTTTCAATGTCGTTTAATAGTAGATTATCGAAGAGAATGTCGTTTGACATGTAGAACATGCTGTCTGTTTTCCGTTTCGACTGCGTACGGGAAATATGAGATTTAGGGTATTTTAGTCATTTGTAGGAAATACTGTTTATGTCCGTATTTTGCTGAAATGATTGCCATGGATTTTTGTCATGTTATGATATTAGGAATGGGTACATGATCGTTTTGGCGAAGAGATTCGCCCTAATGCGCACTTTGAGTCGACATACACTATGTAGACTAAAGTGTGCAGACTAAGTGTTTGTATAAATGTTTGTATTAGTATGTATTGAGTAAATGGTGTTGTAGATTAGTTTTGAGATTGAATTCTCAATTAATATGCTGATGTAAATGATTTTCACCATGTTGGCTATATGAATTGATTTCATTATATGTATATGAAATGCATGTGTTGCTTGATTTGCTTACGTTGTATGTTATAACATGTGTCAACATGCTTGTATTATCGTATTTCATTTCCATTACTCTCATATGACACTGATGTTGATTTACAAATGCTTGGGGCCATGTTCTAGTCCAGGCAGTCGGTAATGGATGGAATTCATGGTTGGATTCTATTTGCCACGAAGGACACGTCGATGAACACGAGTCGTGTTTTGGGTAGGCGGCAGTGGTTAGGCCATGCGAAGTGTTTTATGCACTTCATGTCGCTCAGCTTGAGATGCACTCGTACTAGTCGAGCCGGTTAAGTAACCCGATTGGCCATTGTATGTTCACCTTATATGAGTCATAACTGCTTGAACTTAGGGTACTGAACTTACCATTAAAAACCCTGTTAACCATAGTACCTTGATCCATAAAGACTCATGAGCCGGTCATGGTGGTATAGGACACCGTGGTTAAGCTGTCGGCCTACGCTGGGGCCAGAAACTTCCCCGTAGTGACCAGTGAGCACCTTTGACTCATGAGCCGATTGTGGTGGGATGGGACACTTGTAACGCCCGTGAAAAATCCATACTTGGGCTCGAGTACAAACTCGACTCGAAATTGCGTAGATTAATTCCTATGGAAATTAAGCGTAAGTTAGCTAGCGCAACGCTGGAGTAGCTGGGAAATAGTCCCTGATCACTTTAAATACGTTTTACAAGACCCAAATCGAGTAGAACCAACGACTCTATAATACTCTATAACCTCAGACCAAACTCTAAGCAGGTTTGTTCTCTGGACCACTTTGAATCTTTGTATTGGATCTAGACCGCGAGTCGAAAGTCCGATACCTCCTATCTTAGACCGTTAGAACCGCCTAGCTGGACTTGACAATCATTTCAAAAATCAAGTCAAACCGATAATCACAGGCTATTTCATTGAGCCCGGACCGAAGAGAGTGCTAATAGGGACAGAATTGGAATTTCAAATTCAAATCTGGCACACGACTTGACGCATCAGTATTAAGCATTCTGACCATCAGAATTCAGCCTGATTAGACCCTCGGATCAGGAAAAATTTCTATTTCATATCATGTGACTTTCAGCCCTGATCTACGTGCGATGACCGCTGAACTGAAACTGTTCCGCCACGTGCGATCTGCGAACCCTGCCGGATTGAAAACTTAATACGTGCTAGATCTGGTACGCATGAGCTTAAGTCCGATCGCATTCGACCAGGGGACCACCAGAAAGCATCTATTGGACTGAAACAGCCTCGAATTGGATATGCACTAAGTAAACTTCGTTCCAGAGCCTATTTCGGGCATTTTTAAGCTTATAAAAGGGGTTGAAACCCTCACTCCTCTCTCTCATCCGAAATTGCAAGAAACCCTAGATTTGGGAGAGAGAAAAGGTGAGAGTTTGTGAGAGAGAGTAGAAGGGATTTTTCCCGTCTTCGTGCCGCTTGTTGCACGTGCTGTAGCAACACCTCCTGATCACCAAGATGGTGATTCTTCCACGTTTTCAGGTATGAAACAACCCTAGAAGTTGCTGATTTAAGGTTTACTAGGATTCGTAGCATGTTAGCTAACGTAGCTCGTAAATCAGGTTCTCTTATTGCCGTAGACGAAGCGTATACGCTCCGTTCAAAACGACGCGTCTATAAGAGACTAGGTGAGGATTTTAGACACTTTGATTGATGGTTTACAACGCTTTCAATGTCGTTTAATAGTAGATTATCGACGACATCGCCGTTTGACATGTACTACATGCTATCCGTTTCCTGTTTCGTAAATCAACGAAGAATATGAGATTTAGGGCATTTTAGTCATTTGTAGGAAGTACAGATTACATTCATATTTTGCTGATGTGATTGACATGGTTTGTTGTCGCATTAGGAAGTTAGGAATACGTGCATAATTAGTTTGGCAAAGAGATTCACCTAATTGCGTACTTTGGGTCGACATACTATATGTAGACCTAAGTGTGTAGTGTATGTGTTTGTATAAATGCTTGTATTAGTATGTATTGAATTAAATGATGTTATGAATTAGTATGAGATGGATTTCTCAATTTATATGCTGACATAAATGCTTTCCTACATATTGACTATGTACATGATGCCACACTATGCATGAAATGTATGTGCTTGAAGATTTGTTTAAGTTGAATGTTATAACATGTGTTAACATGCTCACATGATTGTATTTCAATTCCAATACTCCTACATAAATTATTGATGTGAATTCATATGTGTTTGGGACTAGACTTAGTCCAGGCAGTCGGTAACCGAGCGAAATCGTGGCTGGCTGGTCTTGGCCACGAACGACGCGTCGATGAACGCGAGTCGTGTTTAGAGTTGGCGGTAGTGGTTAGGCCACGCGAAGTGTTTTACGCACTTAATGTCGTTCGACTTGAGATGCGATCGCGCTAGTCGAGCCCGTCAAGTAACCCGACTGGCCGATGTATGTTCACCTTGTATGAGTCATAACTGCTTGAACCTAGGGTATTGAACTTACTATTGTAAACCCTTTTAACCATGGTACCTTGATCCACGAAGACTCATGAGTCGGGCATGGTGGTATGGGACACCGTGGTCGAGCTGTCGGCCTACGCTGGGGCCACAAACCTCCCCGTAGTGACCAGTGAGCACCTAGTCTCGTGAGCAGATTATGGTGGTATGAGACACTATATTCTTGCTGTCGGTCTACACTGATCAGGCAACGAGTCCTTTGTAGTGACCGCGAGCGTATTCTGAGTCTATGGGAGGCGACGACCCTTCAGTAGCAGTAGAGTATAGTAGGCCTGTATTGATAAGGTGATGGGGGAGCGGTGTAACGAGTACGAGCAACAGCCCTGACAGCCCTTGCAGCGACCTACCAAATATACATCGTATGAGATTACTAGGAGTGACGACCCTAGACAGGATCTGTGTTGGGATTGATACAAGGGAAGTACCTTAGTTTCCCAATCCTGCTGTTTGAATGGACTAATAACAACTCGAAAATCATACCACCATAACATTGCATGTGCCTGGAAGATGTGGAGCACTCTAGGGAGTGTGGCATGCCGCGGTCGTAAGATGTTGCCGTATGAGGGAGATCGTCGGTGAGGGCATACATCACGTCATGTCATCTTACATTAACAACAGTATTAGGATTGTCTGATTTACTGCTTTACTATTATCACATGATTGATTTGTGAACATGCTAATCTTTGTTCTATGATTCCACTGAGTTGATCACTCACTCCCACATTACGGGATGGTGTTTGCAACACCCACCAGACCCTGTTGTAGATGCAGGTGATGCTGAGATCCAGGAGGCAGAGCCAGACTTCGACGAGGACCAGGACGAGTTCTCGTACATGCAGTATCATGATGGCTTTGCTTAGGCAACCTGGGTTGGCGGGACTTCAGTGGGACTATTTTGAACATTTGATTTTGTTCATGTATATGTATATGAGACTCAGAGATGTATTCATACTTTAGAGACAGATGAGATCAACTTTGTTTTTCCTTACAGTGATATATATATATTGTTTAGTCTTTCGCTTACTTTTATCACTGGATCTGGAGTATGAATTGCAGTTTTGGTATACTTTTACTTATGTGAATGCTTTAAATCAGACAACATTGAATCATAATCATTTTTGTTGCATAAGTGACAGTCTGGAACTCGGGAGTTGAGTTTATACATGACCCCCGATTTTCAGGGTGTTACAACACTACATTCGAGATGTCGGCCTACACTGATTGATGACGAGCCCTTTGTAGTGACCTCGAGCGTATTCTGAGTCTACGGGAGGCGACGACCCTTTCGTAGCGACAAGAGTATAAGTAGGCATGTATTGATAAGGTGATGGGGAGCGGTGCAACGAGTGCGAGTAACAGCCCTGACAGCTCTTGCAGCGACCTACAAATATAACATCGTATGAGATTACTAGGAGTGACGACCCTAGATAGGATCTGAGTTTGAGATTGATATAAGGAAGGTACCTTAGTTTCCCAATACTGCTATATGAACGGACTAATAACAACTTGGTAATCATTATCCATATCGCATTGCATGTGCCTGGAAGATGTGGAGCACTGAGGAATGCAAGCATGCCGCGGGTGTAAGATGGTGCCGTATGAGAGAGTATGTCGGTGAGGGCATCCATCATGTCATCTCATGCATGCATTAACAACAGTATCTACGAATGTTTGATTGGTTGCTTTACTATTAACTCGTGAATGATTTGATAACATGTTAATCTTTACTCTATATTCCACTGAATTGATCACTCACTCCCACATTACGGGATGGTGTTCCGGACACCCACCAGTCCCTATTTTAGTTTCATATGACGGCGCAGCTTGTGAAGCGGAGCCGGACTTGTATGATGACGAGAGTACATTAGGCTTGCATTGATAAGGTGATGGGAGAGCGGTGCAATGAGTGCAAGCAACAGCCCTGACAGCCCTTACAGTGACCTATAAACATAACATCGTATGAGATTACTATGAGTGACGACCCTAGACAGGATCTGTGTTGGGATTGATATAAGGAAGGTACCTTAGTTCCCCAATACTGTTGTATGAAAGGATTAATAACAACTCGGTAAACATTATCCATATCGCATTGCATATGCCTGTAAGATGTGGAGCACTGAGGAAAGCAAGCATGTCGCGGACGCAGATGGTGCTGTATGAGGGAGTATGTCGATGAGGGCATCCATCATGTCATTTCATGCATGCATTAACAACAGTATCTAGGAATGTCTGATTGCCTGCTTTACTATTATCGCGTGATTGATTTGATAACATGCTAATCTTTGCTCTATGATTCCACTGAGTTGATCACTCACTCCCACGTTACGGGAAGGTGTTTGCAACACCTACCAGACTCTGTCTTAGATGCAGGTGATGAGGTGATTCAGGACGCGAAATCGGACTACTACGAGGACCAGGATGAGTTCTCGTATATGCAGTTCTCAGACGGTTTTGCGTAGGAGGCTTGGATCAGTAGGACTTGTGCTAGTTGGACTATCACCTGACATTTATTTTTACTTTATGACATGTATATGAGACTCAGAGATGTATTCATACTTTGGAGACAGTTGAGATTATTTTATTTTCCATACAGTGATATATGTATTTTTCAGTCTTCCGCTTGCATTTTATCACTGGATCTGGAGTATGAATTGCAGTTTTGGTATAATCTTACTCATGTTAATGCTCTAACTCAGACAACATTGAATCTTAAGCATAATTGTTGCATAAGTGATAGTCTGGAACTCAGGAGTTGGGTTTCTACACGACCCCCGATTTTCAGGGTGTTACAAATCAATCTAAAAAAAACATAGCTGTTAATCTCCGGCAATGGCGCCAAAAACTTGTTCACAACCCCAAGTTTAGGGTCATAATGTAGTAATAATCTCCGTGAGACTGAGGTTGAATCCACGGGGACTAATCTTGTGTGTATTCTGAAAGTAACTAGAACTGGAACTAGAATAATATGTGAATCTAAATCTGAATTAATTGAGATAGTAATTATGATTAAAGTGATTAAAACTAACAAATTCAAAGATGACAACTAGGGTGCCAAATATCGACTTGTAGGTTCTCAAGATGCTACCCTGCTTGATTCAAGGGCACAACTAGAATTAGAGTCTTATCCTATCTAATTGGTAAGAAGAGATTTGTCAGATCTCTGAACTTCTCATGGATCTAATCATCATTAGATGAGAGTTGTGTGGATTTGAAAGTGATTTCATCACCTAACCATGGCCAGGAGACAAGGTAAATAACCGGATTTACCAATCCCACAACTAATCATAAGAGAATTGTGAAAGTTAGGAAGGATTCCATCATCCTACCATACCCAAGGGACGATGGTGAATAACAGGATTTCATAATATCACAATCTCAGTTCATGAAAAGAAGATATTTCAAGCTATTGCATATCTATTATAATTTGTCACAACAAACCATTAAAAACTAAAAATAGTATTTAAGAACCAAACTAGAATCCAAGAGAGTTCAACAAAACATGAATCAAAATAAAAAAAACATCCCAATCACGCTACAAGCTTCACCTCTTAGTGCCAGCTAAGAGGTTCAGCCAACCATAGACATGATTGAACTAAAATATCTTATGAAAAGCATAAAAATAATTAAGGAAAAGGAAGAAAAACTCTTGGCGACGGCTTCTGCATGTTTTTTCTCGACTCCTCAAACCCTAGAAGATGCCTAGGAACATCATAAGGACTCGTATTTATAGTTTTGTAACTCCAACTTTCGCACCGAGTTGAAAAAATTTGAAAACCGTCTCAAATTTTTACAATCTATGTTTTGTTTACGTAACCTTACATGAGTCGAGGAAAACCTTCGATTAGTCGAGGATGACAGGAAATTAGAGGATTTTATTGCTGAAGTTCGAGTCGAGGAATCTTAGATTAGTCGAGTGGGAGCCTTAGACTGGTCGAAGGAGGGCTTAGGGTTCCTTTTCTTCACTTCAAGTCTTCAATTCCCTTCATTCCTCACTTAGTTTTCTTGAATCTTTGGCTTGTGAATTCTTCATTTTTGGTGTCATAAGATCCATCCTTGGCTTTGGTGATTCTTGAGCATTAAATCCATACTTTTAACATCATTTTCAATCTAAGCTCTTAAATTCACCTTGTAACACAAACATGATTAAAATAGAACATTAAACATTATCATGCTTATAAAACCAATTTATAAATGAGGGATAATATGTAGTATTTGACCCTCAACAGGTCCTCTAAAAGGTCTTTGATAGTTATTTACACCATTTGATTGTTCATTCAATATCTCTTGAAAAGTAGGAATTTTTGGGCAATTTTCAATTGTATGTATGTTACAAGCACAAATACCACAAACAACTTCTGCAGCCTTTTCGAGTTCTCGCTTTTTAAATTTTATGGCCTCAACTTTCCTTGTGAGATTGGCCACTCTTATATGTATATCATATTCCTTTTTTAAAATATAAATTCCTCTCATTTCCTTTGATTGAGTGGTGGTTCTTGAGGAGGTATACCATGATTGCGTGTTGTCAGCGAGTTTATCAAAATAATCTCACACATCATCGGCTTCTTTATTCATGAATTCCCCATTATACGTCATCTCCACAAATTCACGCATGGATGAGGTCACTCCTTCATAGAAAAAGCTCGTTATCCACTGTGTTTCATAGTCATGTTGTGGACATAAATTAACGAGATCCTTAAATCGCTCCCAACATTAGAAGGTCTCATCCTCTTTTTGTGCAAAATTCATGATTTCTTTCCTTAAGTACTCATTTTATGATATGAGAAAAACTTTTTAAGGAACACCCTCATCATCTTAGGCCATGTGCCAATGGACCGTGGTCTTAAGGAATATAACCATGACTTTGCCTTTTCTTTCAAATAGAAAGGAAACAATTTCATTCTTACCGTGTCCTCAGACACGTTTGGGAAGTGTAATGTATATATTATCTCATTAAACTTTTTCATATGCAAGTATGGACTTTCATATTCTAGTCCATGTAACTTAGGAAGGAGTTGAATCACCCCCAGTTTAACATCCATAGTTCCTGCATTCAGTGGGAATATGCAACACCCCGTACTTTTCAGTACTCAGGTGTTACCGTATAACCAAGATTTAGGATAAATGCAACCCTAGCCTAGTGGACATTCATGTGCAACCTAGTTTAAATTTGACCGTCGAAGGTGATCCCTATCCACATATCAAACCACCCAGTGGTCAAATTAAATATACTAATTATATCATCTTATATATTTATTATATTATAAAATTTACACAAACATAAATAGAAAGAAAATATAAATGTATTTTGATAATTTATCTATTATGAAGAATGTATGAAAATACATTGTCATGGAGTGATACGTATGTATATAAATATTATGAAAATAATATTATATTAAATAAACGTAATGAATAATGGTTTTACAATATATAGTTGAATTATAAGTATTAAAGTATTATTAAATATCTTACAAAAATCATTAAACACTTTAATGAAATTTTATATTTAACAATATTATTAAATATAAATATAATTTTAATTAAATATGATATTGTATATTATGAATTATGTATGTTAATGAATGTGTGAACAACAGCATGTAATTAGTGGTATGTTAATATTAAAATTTTATTTATATATATGTATGAGATTTTAAATATTCTAATTATAAGTAATATACAAAAATGATAAAAAAATTATTAATATTAGTATCGGTTAGTGATATATGACGAAAGCCTTCCAAATGGCCCATTAAGACCTTTTAACCGTTGACGTCCAACTTCGGGATGATCCGGCCCTTAGACCAATAAGAATCCTCAAGTAGGACCCTAAATCTAAGTGTACGACCCACCTGAGCAATTGGATCTACCTCATCTCTGGTCTAGATGGCCCAATTAATCCAATAAACATAATGGACGGAGTGGATTTATTTCAAACATCACTGTGGATCTCACTCATATGATGTATGTGCACAGGGCGTGTGCACACGCGGTGCACGGGGCCATAGAGCTCGGTCAGGCGGGTCTGACCCGCATCTTTCCAAATAAAGAGAAATTTCTCTCTCTCTTCATTTTCTTCCAGCGAACGGACTGACGTCCGTTTGTTTCAATGGTGGCCCACCAATGGGATCCATATTCATGATCTGCACCGTTCATCGTGTTGGGCGGATCGTTACAGCCAAAACCATGTCTTCTATACACATTCATGCAACCACACGTGCACACAATCCTGAGTGCAAATAGGTCCCACAAGCACCCCATTTCCAAAAAGGGAAATTGCCAGCTAGGTGATCCGCGTCTGCCCTTATCCTCCAATCCCAGCCTTCTATTTAGGAAAAATCTCAGCCATCCATTTGCTTAGGGCATTCCTTGCAAAACCAGGGATGGTTTTGGTTCCCTCCCACTGTTTTGAGAAAATCGGACGACTGTATTCAATCCGGGAAATCTAGTCCTCATCCAACGGCTCTGAGAGGGCTTAGGGCTCGATTTAAGTCAAGGTTAGGGAGTTGCAATGGGTCTCTCTGCCACGCCCTTGCCGCAGCTCGTCAACTAGTCATTTCCCTCCTCCATTAGAACCCATCACCCAAATCTCTCCCAAGCTTCGAAAAAGCCTATCCTTAAGCTTCATAGGGTCCATATGGACCACCTAAAAGAAATAGATCGAAGGAAGAAGCTCTCATTTACAAGATGCCATTAATGGTTGTCTTCTTCTCCATCGAGAAACAGGAGGTTGCTGGTGGTTTTAGCCTTCGTCCGCCCTCATCCAGGCCTAGTCGGATAGGTCAAAAAAGAAAAGAAGCAAAGAGAAGAAGGAAGAAGTAGGTGCGTGGGTGCGGTCCGTCGCACTACCTCAGCCCAACCGAGTCGCTAGCCATGCACACGGGTTGCTACGGACCTCGAGCTGAGTTGAGGGTTGCTGTTCGACTTCCTACTACACCAGCTCGAGTCGAGATGGCTCACTCCAGGCATTTCTGGAAGCAGGGAGTAGAAAGGAAGAAGAAAATATAGTAGGGAGACAGCGGAGGTGGGTGCAGCTGTTACACCACTTCACTCTACTTGCTGGTGTGAGTTAGTGTCCAGGTTTCGGCCCAGTGATCTCGCTGAGGTAAGGAAATGAGAAAGATGGGAGAGAGATAGGAAGAGAAGGAAAAAAAGGGGGCAGAGAGGAGACAAAGAGGGTGAGATGGGTTTGAGTTTTGGGCTGACTTATTGCCAAGTCAACTGGGTCGAGTTCGGCCTGAGTAAGCTTGTTTCAGTTGAGTTGTGTTGGTTCACTCCAGTAACCTTGTTGGATGTATGGGTCTGTGTAGGGGCAGAAGTAGAAGATAGGGAAGAAGAAAAGAGAGAAGAAAGATGAGAAACTTAAAGAAGGGCTGAGTCGACTAGGTTAGAACCGAGTCAGGGCCGAGTTCAGCTGGGCCAGATAATGCTTGGGCCTAGTTTAGGCCTTGCTGAGGACGAGTTGGGTCGACTCAGCTGAGTCGGGTCACGGAGCAGGTCTATGGCTCAAATGGAGGATGAGTTAAATTGCCAAGTCTATCATGTGAGTAAACTTCATCTCCCTAAGTAAGCTCCATGATTTATCATCTTCATTGGCATTACTACAATTATTGCAATATGATTAACCACTAGTAGGATAACTTTGCTAATAATAATTATTACAAAAGCTTGATATTAACAATTATCGTTATTAATGCTATTCTTAATTTGTCATTGATTATAATGTTAGTATTGTTAAGTATATATAAGTGGGAAATTACTGAATTATTTAACTTCATTTTAATATTATTACAATTGATTATGTGAGTTAGATTTCAAACCCTAAACCTAGATAGAGTGTTAGGTCTGGATCTAGTTATGGAAGCTCGGAAAACCATAATACTTGTTATCACGACTTGACTCACTGTAGATAGCCCAGGGTTATTAGCAATAGAAACTATTTATCATTGTCCTTTTGGGATTAGTATAATACTTGTTAACATAATTATTAAGTATTAATCCCTATGATAATTTCATTAGTAAATATTCTATTATTATTACTTAATTATTTGAGAGATTATCAGTAACCATAAGAATATTAAGTAATGTCGATACATTTGAACATGAACTCACGAACCATCATTAATATTGCTAAATTAATACTCCTATTATGAATAATAATTGATCCATTGTACCATAATAATAATAATGATAATCTAGGATTCAAATCTTAGAACCTAAAGCCTATAACTGAACCCTAAGGTGAAAACCCTAATTCTACACTAAAACCTTAAAAGATAACCCTAGGCTATGACCTTAAACCCTTGGTAGTGATTAGAACTTGGACCTAATTATACAAGTTCATGATTTGTGGTAGGATACAATTCCAAGGGTGCAAGTACTTAGCGACACTAGAAGGTGATTCAATGTATAAGGTGATGATTCTTCCCCTTAAGTTTTCCATCTTCTCATTAGCTTAAGTTATAGTCTTTATTAAAAGTTATAATTGGTACCTCTCTCTTATAATCATATGTGTTAACTGTTGGAATTGAATTGCTATATTATATGCTAAATGTTCATACTGTATAATTGTTTATGAATTATTTGTGGATTGCTTTTAGACTTTAAATTGGTACATCAGTAGGAAACCCCCACTTATAAATGTACACCCATACTTGGGATGTAAGCCGACCAGTTGTGATTAAAATGGACCTTTGGCTTAGTGGTTATTGAGTGATGGTCTAAATGGATCATGGATGTGGGCCTACCATCTAAGGTTGTTGTGCCCAATGGTTTTCAAGGATGGCCTTTTATCGCATGGTTTTGATACTCGCCCTATGAGGCCTATTTTCATAATTGCCCTATGTGGCTTGTTTGATATCACCCTATGGGCTTTGTTCAGGTATTTTCCCTATATGGCTCCGATGTTTTATACCGTGTAACCATGCGATGGTAAGCCTTATATACTTTAACATGATTGGCCACTAGTCGACAGGTTTCCATTAAACATCCTAAGATGGTAGCCTCATGGGCCGGGGATGGTGGTAATGGGACACTATGCCTGAGCTGTCGGCGTACGTTGGGCCATGTGCTCCCCGTAGTGACCTTTGAGCTTATCTAAATTGGCTGGTTGTAAATGGACTAATAATAACTTGGCCATGTGCCCGCCATAAATATCATTACACAACCCATGGAGAAATCGTACATTGCAATGGACTCTAAGGACAACCCGTTGGGCCTCAACCCATGGTCCTTAAATACATCATATGGGCCTTTGATAAATCAAGTGGGCCAAATAAAAGGGGCCTCATGTAGATTACAATGGGTCATATCCCATGAGCCTTATATATCAAAGTGTGCCCCAACCATGGGCCACAAATACATCAAATGGGCCTCATATCATGGGCCTTACATTCACATCAAAGTGGGCCTCAACACGGCCTCATACACATCAAGGTGAGCCTCAACAATGGGCCTCATGCATATACCAAGGTGGTCCTGAATAACAGGCCACAAATACGTTGAGATGAGCCTCAACCCATAGGCCCTATACACATCACAATGGGTCTCAACCCACGGGCCTTAATACATCACAATGGACCTCAACCCATGGGCCCTAAATATATTACAATGGGCTTCGACCTATGGGCCCTAATACATCACAATGGGCCTCAACTCATGGGCCCTAAATACATTACAATGGGCCTTAACCCATGGGCCTTAGAATAAATCAAAATGGGTCTAATTTCATGGGCCTCACATTCATATCAAATGGGTTATACCAATATAAGTGGTGATTATGACTTCCACCATTAAAATCCTCATGGCCCACCTTCACGTTTATTTATTTATTTATTATTATTATATTTTTCTCCACCCAACCGTTGATAAGGTCACACAGACCTGATGTAACACCCTGAAAATCGGGGGTCGTGTATAAACTCAACTCCCGAGTTCCAGACCGTCACTTACGCAACAAAAATGATTATGATTCAATGTTGTTTGATTTAAAGCATTCACATGAGTAAAAGTATACCAAAACTGCAATTTATACTTCAGATCCAGTGATAAAAGCAAGCGGAAGACTAAACAATATATATATCACTGTATGGAAAAACAAAGTAAATCTCATCTGTCTCCAAAGTATGACTACATCTCTGAGTCTCATATAATATACATGAACAAAATAAATATCCAAAATGGTCCCACTGATATCCCATCGATCCAGGTCGCCTAAGCGAAGCCATCGTGATACTGCATGTACGAGAACTCATCCTGGTCCTCGTCAAAGTCTGGCTCCACCTCCTAGATCTCAGCCTCACCTGCATCTACAACAGGGTCTGGTGGGTGTTGCAAACACCATCCCGTAACGTGGGAGTGAGTGATCAACTCAGTGGAATCATAGAGCAAAGATTAGCATGTTCGCAATTTAATTATGCGATAATAGTAAAGCAGTAAATCAGACAATCCTAATACTGTTGTTAATGCAAGATGACATGACGTGATGTATGCCCTCACCGACGATCTCCCTCATACGGCAACATCTTACGACCGCGGCATGCCACACTCCCTATAGTGCTCCACATCTTCCAGGCACATGCAATGCTATGGTGATATGATTTCCAAGTTGTTATTAGTCCATTCAAACAGCAGGATTGGGAAACTAAGGTACTTCCCTTGTATCAATCCCAACACAGATCCTGTCTAGGGTCGTCACTCCTAGTAATCTCATACGATGTATATTTCGTAGGTCACTGCAAGGGCTGCCAGGCTGTTACTCGCACTCGTTGCACCGCTCCCCCATCACCTTATCAATACAGGCCTACTGTACTCTACTGCAACGGAAGGGTCGTCGCCTCCCGTGGACTCAGAATACGCTCGCGGTCACTACAAAGGACTCGTCGCCTGATCAGTGTAGGCCGACAGCTAGAATATAGTGTCCCATACCACCATAATCTGCTCACGAGTCTAGGTGCTCATTGGTCACTACGGGGAGGTTTGTGGCCCCAGCATAGGCCGACAGCTCGACCACGGTGTCCCATACCACCATGCCCGGCTCATGAGTCTTCGTGGATCAAGGTACCATGGTTAACAGGGTTTACAATGGTAAGTTCAGTACCCTAGGTTCAAGCAATTATGACTCATACAAGGTGAACATACATCGGCCAGTCGGGTTGCTTGACGGGCTCGACTAGCGCGATCGCATCTCAAGTCGAACGACATGAAGTGCGTAAAACACTTCGCGTGGCCTAACCACTGCCGCCAACTCTAAACGCGAATCGCGTTCATCGACGCGTCGCTCGTGGCTATGACCAGTCAGCCACGAATTTGCTCGGTTACCGACTGCCTGGACTAAGTCTAGTCCCAAACACTTATGGAATCACATCAGCAATATATGTAAAAGTATTGGAATTGAAATACAATCATACGAGCATGTTAACACATGTTATAACATTCAACTCAAGAAAATCTTCAAGGACATATATTCCATGCACGTAATGAAATCATGCATTTAGTCAACATGTAGAAAAATCATTTAGGTCAGCATATTAATTTGGAAATCCATCTCAAACTAATTCATAACATCATTTAGTTCAATACATACTAATACAATCATTTATAAAAACACATACACTACACACTTAAGTCTACATATAGCATGTCGACCCGAAGTGTGCAATTAGGCAAATCTCTTCGCCAAACTAATTATGCACGTATTCCTAACTTCCTAATGCGACAACAAACCATGTCAATCACATCAGCAAAATATGAGTGTAAACAGTACTTCCTACAAATGACTAAAATGCCCTAAATCTCATATTCTTCGTTAATTTACGAAACGGGAAACAAAGAGCATTTTGTACATGTCAAACGGCGATACCGTCAAGAATCTACTATTAAACAACATTGAAAGCATTGGGAACCGTCAATCAAAGCGTCTAAAATCCTCACCTTAAGTCTTGTAGACTCGTGAATTGAAACGGAGCGTATACGCTTCGTCTACGGCGACTAGGGAACCTAATACACAAGATCCATGAGCTACATCGCTATGGAAACAAAGGAACCTCAAATCAGCAACTATTTAGGATATTTACTTACCTAGAATCGCGGTGAAATCGTCGAAAAAGCGATAGAGGTGCGTTGCTTAAGCACGTGCAACACATAGCACAAGTGGCAGGAAGAACTCTCCCACTCTTTCTCACAATCTCTCACCTTTTTCTCTCTCCCAAGTTAGGGTTTCTCTCAAATTCGGATGGGAGAGAGGAGTGAGGGTTTCAACCCCTTTTATAGCCTAAAACATGCCCAAAATAGGCTTGGAAACAATGTTTACTTGGTGCCTAACCAAATCGGGGCCGTTTTGGTCCAAAAGAGCATTTCTGAAGGTCCCCTGGCCAAATACGGTCGGACTTAAGCTCATGCATACTGGATCTAGCACCATCCAGTTTTCAGACCGGTGGGGTTCCCAGATCACACGTGGCGGTCCAGTTTCAGTTTAACGGTCACCGCACCAAGATCAGGCCTATAAGTTTCGTGATATGTAATAGAAATTTTTCCTGATCCAAGGGTGTAATTTGGCTGTATTCTGACGGTCAGACCGCTTAATACTGATGCGTCAAATCGTGTGCCAGATTTGAATTTCAAATTCCAATTTTAACCCTATTCTCACTCTCTTCACTCCAGGCTCAATGAAATAGCCCCTGAATGTCAGTTGGACTTGATTTTCGAAACGATTGCCAAGCCCAGCTAGGTGGTCATAACGGTCTAAGACAGTAGGTATCTGACTTTTGACGCGCGATCTAGATCCAATACAAAGTTTCAAGGAGGTCCCGAGAATAAACCGGCTTAGAGTTTGATCCGAGGCTTTAGGGCATTATAGCACCATTGGTTCCACTCGCTTTGGGCCTTGTAGAACGTATTTAAAGTGATCAGGGACCATTTCCCAGCTATTCTAACGTTGCACTAGCTAACCTAGTCATATTTTCTAAAGGAATGAATTCTACGCAAATTTCGGGTCGAGTTGGTACTCGAGCCCAAGTATGGATTTTTCACGGGCGTTACAATCTACCCCCCTTAATAAATAATTTCGTCCTCAAAATTTTGTACCTTTTCGTACTCCTCGAGAAGCTGTGGGTAGTTCTTTCTGATCTCGGCTTCTGTCTCCCAGGTAGCCTCCTCCTCAGAGTAATGCGTCCATAATACCTTCACAAGGGGAATCACCTTGCTACGCAGTACCTGCTCCTTCCTGTCTAGGATACGTGTCGGTCGCAGGATATATGTAACATCCTCTCCTAACTGTACCTGCTCCCATCTGATGATATGGGAAGGATCAGCAACGTACTTCTTCAGCATAGAAACATGAAATACGTTGTGAACACTCGCGAGAGGCGTGGGTAAAGCCAATCGGTAAGCCATCGCTCCCACACGATCGAGGATCTGGAACGGACTAATGAATCGCGGTGCCAGCTTCCCCTTCTTCCTGAACCGAAGGACTCCCTTCATAGGAAAAACTCGCAAAAACACATGATCCCCAACTATGAACTCTAGTGGCCTTCGTCTCGTATCGGCGTAGCTCTTCTGTCTGCTCTGCGCTGTAAGGAGCCGACGTCGAATAATATCAATCTTCTCTGACGTCGCCTGCACTAACTTTGGGCCAATCAAGCTACGCTCACCGACCTCTAACCAGCAATGCGGTGCGCGACAAGGTCGCCCATACAGCGCCTCATAAGGTGCCATACTGATACTCGCCTGAAAACTGTTGTTGTACGCAAACTCCGCATATGCAAGACAATCATCCCAACTGTCCTTGAAGTCCAATGCGCAAGCTCGCAACATGTCTTCCAAGATCTGGTTCACCCGCTCTGTCTGTCCGTCTGTCTGTGGGTGGAAGGCAGTATTGAACTTTAACTTCACACCCATAACGTAAGCCCCCATCCATACCAACTCGCCAGTTGGCGTCAGCATCATCACTGGCCTGCTCTCGAAGCTCAATAAGATGCGCATCGTCCCTCTGCGCCTCGATGACTCGGTCATCGATCTGGGATCGCACCTGTACATGTGCAATGAACTCAAACGGCTCCTCTACGGTGAGTTTTTGCTCAAAGTCTCACAAAAACTCAACCATATTCCACTCGACAACCATCAGCGGAGCCGCAAACTCTATCACCTTCTTGCGGCTCAACGCATCAGCCACAAGGTTGGCTTTCCCAGGATGGTAAGAGACTTCAAACTTGAAGTCCTTCAACGTCTCCATCCATCGCCGCTGCCTCATATTCAAGTCTCGCTACGTGAATATGTACTTGAGGCTCTTGTGGTCGCAAAAGAGCTCGAACTCCTCTCCGTAGAGGTAATTCTCCAGAGTCTCAGTGCGAATATAATGACTGCCAACTCTAGGTCGTGTGTAGGGTAATTCTCCTCGTGCTTCCTTAATTGTCTCGAGGCATACGAAATTACCCTGTCCCTCTGCATAAGGACACAACCCAAACCAACGCTAGACGCGTCAGTGTATATAGTGTATTTAACCCCTTGCTCTGACAATACTAGCACAGGGGCGGACGTAAGTCTGTCCTTCAGCTCCTGAAAAGCTGACTCCGCCTTGTCATTCCAGGCGAACTTCATGTCCTTCCGTGTCAACTGAGATAAGGGTCTCGCGATCTTCGAGAAGTCCTGAATGAAGCGCCGATAGTAGCCAGCGAGACCCAAGAAACTCCTCACCTCAGTGACAGAACCAGGCTGCTCCCAGTCCTGCACCGCAGCTACCTTAGACAGGTCAACTGCCATGCCATCCTTGGACACCACGTGTCCCAGAAACTTCACCTCCTACTTCCAGAAGTCACACTTCTTGTACTGTGCGAACAACTGATGCTGTCTGAGCGTATCCAGGACCAAACGTAAGTGCTCCTCATGCTCCTCTCGACTCCTAGAGTACACCAAAATGTCGTCAATGAAGACAATGATGAATCGATAGAGAAAAGGTCGAAATACCCGGTTCATCAGATCCATGAACACGGCCGGTGCGTTCGTGAGACCGAACGACATCACGAGGAACTCATAGTGGCCAAAACTAGTCCTGAATACTATCTTCTGCATGTCCTCATCCCTGATGCGCAACTGATGATATCCCGACTGAAGATCAATCTTCGAGAAGTACTGGGCTCCTCTCAACTGATCAAACAAGTCATCGATCCTGGGTAAAGGATACTTGTTCTTCACCTTGAGCTGGTTCAGCCTGCGATAATCAATACACAGTCGCATCGAACCGTCCTTCTTCCTCACGAATAGGACCGGTGCTCCCCAAGGAGACACACTAGGCCGTATAAGGCCAAGCTCTAGCAGACCATCAATCTGCGTCCTCAACTCCTCCATCTCATATGGTGTCATGTGATACGTCGACAGTGAGACGGGCGTAGAACCAGGAACCAGATCGATAGTGAAATCGATCTCTCGTCGAGGCGGCAGACCAGGGATCTTCCTGAACAGATCCCCGAACTCGAAAACGACTGGCACATGCTCGAGTACCTGGGCACCAGCGTCGCGCAATAAAGTGGCGTAACTAAGTATGTGGAAAGGGAGATTTACCCGCACTGAAAATGTGAAAGGCGTGCCCTCAGGCTCGTACACCGTCACTATACGAGTCTCGCAGTCAATCTCATCCCTCGCTGTAGTCAACCAATCCATGCCAAGAATGACGTCGAGATAAACGAGCGAGGGATCGACGACAAGATCAAGAGTCATCGTCCTGCCTCCCAGATCAACTAAACAACCCTCACACATCTGGGTAACATCCGAATAATCCCCATGAGCTGCAAAGACTAGCACGCTATCCATAGTGATAGTCTGTAACCCAAGACACCTGACTACAGCACGCGATATCAAGGAAATCGTGGAACCAGTGTCCACCATCACAAGAATGGGAGTACCTCCAATATGGGCTGTGACCTCGAAGGCCGAATACTGAAAAGTCGGTGTCGCAGCTGCCTCAGCTGTCAATGTATGAACCCGAGCCTGCTGTGGCCGGTTCGACCGCTGTGTCAAGGGCCGTGGAGGCTGTCTGATCTGCGATACCGTAGGTCTGAATGTTGGATGCGCAGGAGCTGACCGTATAGGCGGTGCTGATAACGCCTGTGGACGTACACGGTCGATCTTCTGCGGCGGCGAGAACCCACTGTCCCGCATCCTAGAAAAGCAGCTCTGCGCCAAGTGGCCTGACCTCCCACAGTATGTGCATGATAAATCAGGGCACCGAAATGGTGGTACAGGCGCTGTAGTCCTAGCAAGAGGATCAATGTGAGGCCTCTTGCCCACGAGGGGCCTGTCTGGCAAGTCTGGTCGTGGCCTAGAAGCAACAGGGCCACGAGATCGCGCAAGTCGATCCACGTCCTGCTCTGCCCGCATGGACATGTGAATCAACTCCGCATAAGAGGGAATGCTAACACAGCACATCTTCGACCGAATATCCGGTCGTAAACCCTCCAAAAAGCACCGTATGCGCATCTGCTCATCAGCCAAAATCGTTGGGACGTATCTGCCCAACTCTGTAAACCGATGCTCATACTCTGTAACTGTCATGACTGCCTGTCTGAGGCGGAGAAACTCATTCTCCCTGTCGTGCCTGTAAGTCTGGGGATAATACTTCTCATGGAAGCGGAACTCAAACGCTGCCCACGTCCATACATAGTCAGCGGCAACGGTCTGCAGTACGCTATCCCACCACATGCTGGCCTCTCTCTCAAACAGGAATGTAGCCAGCTCTACCTGCTCGGCCTCAGTGCAATGTAACATCCACAAAATCTTCGACACGTGGTCGAGCCAGTACTCAGCCTCCTCGAGTCTGTGAGAACCCGTGAAAGTAGGAGGCCGCAAGCGCTGAAATCGCTCCAATAGGCCCCGTGTATCGGCGGGATTCCCCGCAGGGTAAGCAGGCGGCGCAGGATGAGCCATGCCCTCATCCTGGGCGTATGTATAAGCATCCTCAACTGGATGCGCAGGTGGGGCAAGTGGTGTAGATGGAGTTGCACCCCCACCCTGGGCTAATGTCCCCACGATGGTAGTCAGAAGCTGCTGCTGCTGCAGCATCATAGCCATCATCTGCTCGAATCTGTTAGGAGGTGGAGCAGGCTGTGGCGGATGCTGTGTGGAAGTAGATGCGCGATGAGGCTCTCGGACTGACGGTGTAAATGGCGGTGGTCCAACTGTAGGACCAGCGGCAGGCTGAGACGCACGAACAGTCTCAGGAATCGGGCCCACAGCAGGGTCCGTATGGGTGCCAGACTGTGAAGGAGTCTGATCCATATGCTCAGTCAGTGCAAGACGAGCCGTGCTCCGCGTAACCTTAGGCCACATTCCCTATATTCAAAATAGGGCGCAACCTTGTCAGTCTTAATAGCACAATTACACCGAAATCATTTACACAAGGAGTCAAAGGCATTCCATGCATTTCATTTAATCAAAATTGTCACAATACAAGGGATATATCCTAACAAGCATCATGACGAGAAATACATGGGAACTAAGACAGTTAAGATTTTAACAGCAACATAAACAAGGCACTAGCCCTAACAGGCTTACACATCAAAAGTAGGAAATGACTAACTACTGACAACTATATCAAAGATCGCATCGCTAATCTGAGTCTGGGGATGGAGGAGGTGCACCCTTATCCTGCAAGCAACACAGGATCGCCTTCAAGGTGCGAGTCACCTTGCCTAATTTCTTCTTTGTAATGGCCTTGGCATCCTCGACTTCAGCGCGAAGTTCTTAAACTTCCCTTCGCAAAGTGGTCTGACTCTCCTCCATCCAAGCAATGCGATCATCGATAGTAGCCTGCGCAGAAGGAGGAGGGCTCTCATATGTATCCTGAGCCTCCTCTTCTGCCTCTTCCTGAGCTTCTTCCTGAACCTCTGCTCCAGGTTCTTCTTCGCTTTGATCTTCCTCCTCATCAAAGTCATCTTCACTGTCCTCCTCGAGCTGATTTTCACGGTACTGCGACCCAATCTTCATCTTGACCATAGTCGACTCATCAATGGTATGAATCGAAACTGATAATTCTAGTCCAAGTCTGTAGGTAAAATCAAGCGCAATCTTGCAAATCAGTCGGCCAAAAGGAAGCGATTCGGATGTTCTTCTTGACCTGGCTATGAGGATTATTTGTCATAAGATGAAAGTAGCCATGCATACATTTTCTCCCTGGGCCACCAGATAAAGGAAATCAACCATAAGGCGTGTACATTTAATGCGATTCGTCGACCTGGGATAAACATTGAACGTGCAGATATGGTGCAGCAGGCGCAAATCATCAGACATATACGTCGCCTTAAGGCTATTATTAGGCTGCCATGGAACCAACTTACCGTACAGAAACCTGGTGCGGCGATCTCGTTCACGTCTAGTCCTCAGGTTCTTCTCACTAGGATGAACATCACCAAGACGCACGTTCAGAAGTCGCGCAATCAGTCGAACATCAATCATAGCCATCCGATCTCTACCAAAAGGGATTTTAAACTGCAATGGCTCCAAGGTAGGATTCTGGATACTAGCGTAGAAGGCACGAACAGTGCTCACATTAGCATGAGCGCGAGCTTCAAAGATCGGACCCCAATGCGCAGCTTCAATGCGTTCGAACAACAGATATTCGCCGAATAGTCATCCATCTACGTCCACCTCAAACAACACTTTTCGATCAGTGTATTGGCGTGAGGCATCTCCGATAGAATTGCTCACCCAAGGTGTGCATGGGGATCCAAATCCCGCTTTGTACGGCACTCCAGGACTCCAGCTGGACCTGCGGCGGTGCTTGAACTTGCGGCACCACCCCGCGGTCTTCTCGATTGAGTAGGGCGGCTTGGCCCAGCCTCGTCTGTTGTGATTTTCCTTTTACCCATCAAAGATATGATGGATGAGAGTGATAAAAGGCCTAAAATGGCTTCCACGAAAGCCATGAAAAATGGTGAAAATGCGGAGAAGTGGCTATCCAATCTGGAAAAAGGAAATCTAGGCATCGTAGAGGGATGCTTCAAGCTTCCCAAGAGTGTATTTTCAGGGAGAAATGAAAACAAAAAAGTGGAATGGAGCACCTCACGATTTCAGCTCGATTTGGGAGTTTTCGGAGCTCCAAATGATGAAATCTTCAAGAGGAAGAGCTACCAACTCCCAAGAAGTGATGGATGATGGTCGGTTTTGGCCAAGGAGGGATCTAGGGATGATTGGGAACCATGAAATTTGGGGGTGGTTGCTGAAAAATGAAAATAGGGCTATGGGGAGGGCTATTTGTGAAGGAGGGGTGTGATTTAGGGGTTTTCATGGGACGGGAGCTATATGGGGATGATGCACGTGCCATTTAAGGGCGTGCGCCCAAAAATCATGGCAAAGGGGCCCACCTGTACGGCGATGCATCACCGGATCGGCGATGCATCACCGGATCGGCGATGGCATCGCCGACCGATGGTGCATCCGGTCAGTGGGGCTAGGTGGGTTCGGTTCCCCTTGGTCCAAGGACCCCAAATATGTACGTTCCACCCCCTGGTTCATTGTATTTTGACCTATATGAGCCCAAACATGTGTTCGAGGCTTTCTGGGACTACTCCATAATCCCGAATATCAAACCCTATGATACAGCATATGAATTTGGGGTAGAAGGAGCTAGTACATCCATATAGATCCTTATTTTCTAAAGAAAATGAATCTAGAATGGCCTTATGGCCATTTTTCATGAAATTTTACTATTCACTGTACAATTTTGTGAAAGTACTAATTTGTATTATTTTCACATTATGTTTGATGCCTAACATGAAATGGATAAGAAAGAAATGAAGATCGGAGTATTTAGAGGAAGAATTTTGAAGATTTTTGGTGAAACGGGGTTTTTAAGCCCTGGGGATTAATTACAGGAGTCGTGGTCATCCCACGACCCATGAATTTACCTTTGTGGGTTTAAAATCATTCATAGGACGTCTCAACCTGACTGCCTACGGCTTAGAAGCTATTCGGGTTGCTTTACGCGACCCGAGATGCGCTACAGACTCGATCGTGCGATCGAGTCAAATAGACTTCGCCTATCGGCGAATCTGCAATCCTAGAAGTGTTTCTAGACCCTTCTCGCACCCACCTACGTCAAAAGAAGCGACAGCGTACGTCGCGAGACCATAACCCAGGCCCAGTATACTCTTATTCATGCTCTGATACCAACTTGTAACACCCTGAAAATCGGGGGTCGTGTATAAACTCAACTCCCGAGTTCCAGACTGTCACTTATGCAACAAAAATGATTATGATTCAATGTTGTCTAATTTAAAGCATTCACATGAGTAAAAGTATACCAAAACTGCAATTCATACTTCAGATCCAGTGATAAAAGCAAGCGGAAGACTAAACAATATATATATCACTGTATGGAAAAACAAAGTAAATCTCATCTGTCTCCAAAGTATGACTACATCTCTGAGTCTCATATAATATACATGAACAAAATAAATATCCAAAATGGTCTCACTAATATCCCATCGATCCAGGTCGCCTACGCGAAGCCATCGTGATACTGCATGTACGAGAACTCATCCTGGTCCTCGTCAAAGTCTGGCTCCACCTCCTGGATCTCAGCCTCACTTGCATCTACAACAGGGTCTGGTGGGTGTTGTAAACATCATCCCGTAACGTGGGAGTGAGTGATCAACTCAGTGGAATCATAGAGCAAAGATTAGTATGTTCACAATTCAATCATGCGATAATAGTAAAGCAGTAAATCAGACAATCCTAATGCTGTTGTTAATGCAAGATGACATGACGTGATGTATGCCCTCACCGACGATCTCCCTCATACGGCAACATCTTACGACCGCGACATGCCACACTCCCTAGAGTACTCCACATCTTCCAGGCACATGTAATGCTATGGTGATATGATTTCCAAGTTGTTATTAGTCCATTCAAACAGCAGGATTGGGAAACTAAGGTACTTCCCTTGTATCAATCCCAACACAGATCCTGTCTAGGGTCGTCACTCCTAGTAATCTCATACGATGTATATTTCCTAGGTCACTACAAGGGCTGCCAGGGCTGTTGCTCGCACTCGTTGCACCGTTCCCCCATCACCTTATCAATACAGGCCTACTGTACTCTACTGCAACGGAAGGGTCGTCGCCTCCCGTGGACTCAGAATACGCTCGCGGTCACTACAAAGGACTCCTCGTCTGATCAGTGTAGGCCGACAGCTAGAATATAGTGTCCCATACCACCATAATCTGCTCACGAGTCTAGGTGCTCACTAGTCACTATGGGGAGGTTTGTGGCCCCAACGTAGGCCGACAGCTCGACCACGGTGTCCCATACCACCATGCCCGGCTCATGAGTCTTCGTGGATCAAGGTACCATGGTTAACAGGGTTTACAATAGTAAATTCAGTACCCTAGGTTCAAGCAGTTATGACTCATACAAGGTGAACATACATCGGCCAGTCGGGTTGCTTGACGGGCTCGACTAGCGCGATCGCATCTCAAGTCGAACGACATGAAGTGCGTAAAACACTTCGCGTGGCCTAACCACTGCCGCCAACTCTAAATACGAATCGCGTTCATCGACGCGTCATTCGTGGCTATGACCAGTCAGCCACGAATTCTCTCGGTTACCGACTGCCTGGACTAAGTCTAGTCCCAAACACTTATGGAATCACATCAGCAATATATGTAAAAGTATTGGAATTGAAATACAATCATATGAGCATGTTAACACATGTTATAACATTCAACTCAAGCAAATCTTCAAGGACATATATTCCATGCACGTAATGAAATCATGCATTTAGTCAACATGTAGAAAAATCATTTAGGTCAGCATATTAATTGAGAAATCCATCTCAAACTAATTCATAACATCATTTAGTTTAATACATATTAATACAATCATTTATACAAACACATACACTACACACTTAAGTCTACATATAGCATGTCGACCTGAAGTGTGCAATTAGGCAAATCTCTTCGCCAAACTAATTATGCACGTATTCCTAACTTCCTAATGCGACAACAAACCATGTCAATCACATCAGCAAAATATGAGTGTAAACAGTACTTCCTATAAATGACTAAAATGCCCTAAATCTCATATTCTTCGTTAATTTACGAAACGGAAAACGGAGAGCATTTTGTACATGTCAAACGGCGATACCGTCAAGAATCTACTATTAAACGACATTGAAAGCATTGGGAACCATCAATCAAAGCGTCTAAAATCCTCACCTTAAGTCTTGTAGACTCGTGAATTGAAACGGAGCGTATACGCTTCGTCTACGGCGACTAGGGAACCTAATACACAAGATCCATGAGCTATATCGCTATGGAAACAAAGGAACCTCAAATCAGCAACTATTTAGGGTATTTACTTACCTAGAATCACGGTGAAATCACCGGGAAAGCGATAGAGGTGCGTTGCTTAAGCACGTGCAACACGTAGCACAAGTGGCAGGAAGAACTCTCCCACTCTCTCTCACAATCTCTCGCCTTTTTCTCTCTCCCAAGTTAGGGTTTCTCTCAAATTCATATGGGAGAGAGGAGTGAGGGTTTCAACCCCTTTTATAGCCTAAAACATGCCCAAAATAGGCTTGGGAACAATGTTTACTTGGTGCCTAACCAAATCGGGGCCGTTTCGGTCCAAAAGAGCATTTCTGAAGGTCCCCTGGCCAAATGCGGTCGGACTTAAGCTCATGCATACTGGATCTAGCACACATCCAGTTTTCAGACCGGTGGAGTTCCCAGATCGCACGTGGCGGTCCAGTTTCAGTTTAACGGTCACCGCACCAAGATCAGGCCTATAAGTTTCATGATATGTAATAGAAATTTTTCCTGATCCAAGGGTGTAATTTGGCTGTATTCTGACGGTCAGAACGCTTAATACTGATGCGTCAAATCGTGTGCCAGATTTGAATTTCAAATTCCAATTTTAACCCTATTCTCACTCTCTTCACTCCAGGCTCAATGAAATAGCCCCTGAATGTCAGTTGGACTTGATTTTCGAAACGATTGCCAAACCCAGCTAGGTGGTCATAACGGTCTAAGACAGTGGGTATCTGACTTTCGACGCGCGGTCTAGATCCAATACAAAGTTTCAAGGAGGTCCCGAGAATAAAACGGCTTAGAGTTTGATCCGAGGCTTTAGAGCATTATAGCACCATTGGTTCCACTCGCTTTGGGCCTTGTAGAACGTATTTAAAGTGATCAGGGACCATTTCCCAGCTATTCTAACGTTGCACTAGCTAACCTAGTCATATTTTCTAAAGGAATGAATTCTACGCAAATTTCGGGTCGAGTTGGTACTCGAGCCCAAGTATGGATTTTTCACGGGCGTTACAGCTGATAAGAATAAATAAATAAATTTTATGTTTTGTTCAAAACCTTTGGGCTCGAGGAGTTTCAATGGTAGACATTAAACCCACCATTGTTAGCAGTGGCCCATCGGATGAATAGATCTACCTCATTTTTTTCCTCAAGCCATAAGACAAGCTTGTCAAATGGTGGGCGGTTTAGGTGCAACACATGCATCATGGTGGGCCCCACCGTCCAGGTGTGGACGGCGTGTATAGAACACATAAATCATGGTGGTCTCCACCGTCCCACGCTGTGGACGGTGGAGTGAAACAAATACATCACAGTGGGTTCCACCGTCCAGGTAATACAACACGTACATCACTGTGGGCTCCACGTGGGGTCCACCATAACATTTATTTTCCATCTAAGCCACTGGTATGGCTGCACGGACCTGGATGAAGGGTAAAACCAAATTTCATATTAATCTAAAACTTCTGTGACCCAAAAAAAGGGTTTCAATGGCAGCCGTTCAACACCACTCTTTCCTATAATGTGGGCCACTTGAGTTACATACATGGCTGATTTTTGGGGTGGGGCCCACTTCAAAAAGTGGGCCACCCAATGAACGGTGTGGATACTAAGCATACATCATGGAGGGGACCACATATGGGGCCCACAGTCACTGGCCGACCGTCCAGGTGCAGCAGGCGCTACCTGCAGCCCTCTGGCAGCAGCAGCGTTTTGCTGCATGCTTGTTTTTTTTAAAAAAAAAAAATCAATTTTTTTGTGGTTTTTCTCATATATGGGCCACATTTAAAAAATCTAACCCAGCCATTACATTCCATTGCTCAATACAAATCAAATAAGTTTAATATACAATATTTTTTGGACTCAAGGTGGGCCCTAGTCAATTTTTAACAGTAAAAATCAATATCTTTTATGTTATGGCCCGCTAGAAAAATCGAATTGAGTTCATTTTTCTGGCTCAATGCATAAAATAATTTGGAAAATAGGATGAACGACATGGATTACATTCATGCATCGAGGTGGGGCCTACATGAGCAATCCACCCCAAGACTAAGAAAATTTCTCCTTTTTTTTTCTTTTCTTTTTGCAATAATTTACGTCCAGCGTCCCTGAACGCTGGACGACTTGGCCATAGAACATATACATGTAAGGTGGGCCCCACGTGGACGTGGACCACCTATATGAATCCAATGTTTGTGTTTTTCCATTATCAAAGGATAGGGCCCACATGGTTGGTTGGCCATGAGGTCCACTTGATGGATGGTTGGGACACCACATACACTCATCATTTGGGCCACAAAATAATCAAATGAAGGAGAGAGAGAGAAAGAGAGAGAGAGAGAGAGAGAGAGAGAGAGAGAGAGAGAGAGAGAGAGAGAGAGAGAGAGAGAGACGTGTGATGGAGGGACCCCGACACTATGGGCCCTCCCTTGAAATCAATCATACATCAAACGGGTCCCAATGCATATGGGACCATTAAATCAAAATCCAACAGTGGAGATTTCTTCTCCACTAAAATAAATGGTCAAGATGACCTCTATTCAAACTAGGGAAGTAAACATCATGATGGGATCCATGGAGAATGCCCCCATTATGGAATGATATTGATGATCAAGATGGGCCATCAGCCACATCCTAGGGTCCAAAGTGAGATCTATACGATTGATCGGTAGGCCTCACTTGGTCCATCACAAAAGCATGAAATCTAGACTATGGAAGCACCCACTACTTGAGCTTCTTGGTACGTTGGGATGCTGGTCTCCTTGTGCTTCTCTTTGATGGTGGACGTTGAGATTTGGATGGCTAGGATGGAGGTTTTGGGATGGGAAAGTGGGCCACCAAAAATCACATTTTTCACTCACTTGGGAAAGCCATGGACGTGCACTCTCTTGGTTGCTTGGAATTGTTGAGAAATGAGAGAGAGAGAGAGTTGTAAGAGAGGTGAGTGATGGGTGAGGTGATGGATTGGTTAACTTTTGGGTTTGCTTAACTTGTGGAGAAAGGAAGCATGGGTTCTTTGTACTTGACATGAGAGGTGATTGATGAGATTGATTTGACATGTTGTAGAGATTCTCTTGGGATTTGTAACTTACGGTGTTTTTTCTCGAACTGAACGTGGGTCTACATTTCCTCGTCTGGGTATCGGTGCGTGAGTCACGACGTTGGAACCGCGGTGACTATGCAATCGCAATGGTGCAAGTCTCGGATTAATCCGACTCAAATCTATGGCTTATGACTTAGGGTCATGTGCAAACATTGATTACTGGTCGCGTATTGTTGGAATTCGACGGGAAGGATCGCGACAGTCGACGGAACAGTACGAAATAGGATACAGGTCTTATAGCTCTCCCCAGCTAATAAAAATTTTATCCTCGAAATTTACACTATCATCGCAGTTAAAAATAACTCATGAGGGGATAGGAAACTTAACATCATATATGATCAAAACACAACATATCATCAAAAGCAGACACCTTAGAGATGGGGATAACGCTCATGAATCTCAGGCTCTAACTCCTAGGATGCATCATTCATGAGTAATCTAGCAAGATGGTGTAGGGGCTAAGTCACGTGAATCATCGACGACTGCTCTTGATGACTAAGGGTCCTACTGGACAACATAAAATCTGCCCTAGGCCTGCTAGGGAGGTGCAAGTCCCCTCTGAGGTCTCTGCTGCTGCAGTGGAGGTCCCAGAGGCTGGTGCTGAGGTTGCTGCTACTGCTGTGGGGGCTGTCGCGGAGGTTGATACGGAGTCCTCGGCTGCTGATGCTGTGGTGGCTGTCGCGGAGGCTGATGCGGTGCTCTCAACTACTGTTGTTACAGATGGGGACACTCATGCACACGATGTCCTGTCCTACAGCATCCAAAGCAGGTACCAGTGAACGGTCCTGAAGGTGGTACTGGGGGTGCCACTGGTGCTTGGAATGTGGAGCGGGTCGTGTGTCGTTGCTGTGGACGATGCTGTTGCGGCTGAGAGCTACTGGAGGGCTCCTTCCTCTTTTGATCTCCTCTCTGGTCATGGGCTCTCTGCAAACTGGCCCAAACTGGCCTAATCTGACTTATAAATTTGTGCCCTCTCTTATGATCTGCTCAAACGTCAAAAGCAAGTGTCCGATCACACAACTCCTAAGGGCAGAACGCAAACCGTTCTCAAAACGGCAGGCCTTTCGCCCCTCATCATCAACAAGATACATCACAAATGTAGATAGTGCAATGAACTGAGCTTCATACTGGGACACTCATGCTCCCAGGACCAGAGTCTCAAACTCTAGTATGCGCTGCTGTCGCACATGCTCGGGAAAGAACTTTCGATCAAACTGATCTACAAAGTCCTCCCAGGTCCACTCAAAATCAGCCATTGCCGATTAGGCCACAGATGCCCACCAATGCTAAGCCTCACCTTGGAGAAGGAATAAAGCTAATGAAACTCGCTACTGGGTCATACATCTCATGGTGTCGAATATCTTCTCCACCTCAGAGCACCATATCTCTCCTGCAGTAGGGTCTGGCTCGCCCCGAAAACATGGGGGATCCTGCTATTGAAAATCCTTGAGAAGAAAGCGCGCATGCTCCTGCTCGGCTTCGGCTAGTGTAACAGTGGGACGCCTGCTCTGTGTAACACCCCAGATTTTTGCCAACCTGGGGTTAGTCGTCCTTAGGTAACGAGTCAACTATAGCACATTAGTAACCTCTCAAAATTCGATTCCAAAGCCAAAGAAATCATTTAGAACCTAATTCTTTATAAATTTAATGTGAATTATCTAGTGATACATTAGACTTCCTGCAAAACTAACACCAACCACTTTAAATACGATCTGTAAGACCTAAAACCTCTAGAATCGTTGACGCTACGTGACCCTAAAATCTAGGATCAAACTCTAAACCTGTTTGCTCTCAGGAACCTTTTGAAACTCCATATTGGATTTAGACCACCCGTCGAAAGTCCGATATCTATAATCTCAGACCTTTAGGACCGCTTAGTTGGACTTGACAATTGTTTCGAAAATTAAGCCCAACCGATGTTCTGAGGCTATTTCATTGAGCCTGGAGCAAGGAATGTGAGAAAGAGTTAAAATTAAATGAGATTTAGATAAATCTGGCACGTTTCACTTGCAGGTTCAGTATAAGCATTCAGACCATCGAAATCTAACCCAAATACACCCTCGAATCAGGAAACATTTCTCACTCAGGTCAATGTACTTAGAATCCTCGATCGAGTCTCGGTGACCGCTGAACTAAAACTGGTCCGCCACGTGCGATCTGGGAACTCTACTGGTCTGAAAACTTGATGTGTGCTAGATCCAGTAACCATGAGCTTAAGTCCGACCACGTTCGGCCAGGGGACCTCCCGAAACACTCTTTTGGATCGAAAAAGACCCGATTTGATTATAACTCAAGTAAACTTTATTTTCAAGTCTAATTTGGAAAGGTTTTAGCCTATACAAGGGCTTGAAACCCTCTCATATCTCTCCCATCTGAATTTGGATTAAACCCTAGAAAGAGAGAGAGAAAAAGTGAGAGATTGTGAGAGAGTTGTGGGAGGAATTTCCTGCCACTTGCACCAGCTATTGTGCATACCGAAGCACCGCATTCAAATCACTTTGCCGGTGATTTCCAACTCATTTCTAGGTAAGAAAACCCTAACCTATGGCTGTTTTAGGGAATCCTTTGATGCAAGTAGCGGTGTAGCTTATGTAACTTGTGATATAGGCCGCCTTAACGCCGTTGACAAAGCGTACAGGTTCTATTCGAATCGTTACGCTTCTACGACAAAAGGTGCAGATTTTAGACGCTTAGATTGACTGATTTCAAAGCTTTTAATGTCGTTTAATAGTAGATTATCGATGAGAACGCCGTTTGACATGTAGAACGTGCTGTCCGTTTTCCGTTTCGTAAACGTATGGTAAATATGAGATTTAGGGTATTTTAGGCATTTATAAAAAATACTGTATACGTTCGTATTTTGCTGAAATGCTTGACATGTAAATTTATTGTGTTATGATATTATGTATGCGTGTATAATCTGTTTGGCGAAGAGATTCGCCCTAATGCGCACTTTGGGTCGACATACGCTATGTAGACTAAAGTGTGTAGACTAAGTGTTTGTATAAATGTTTGTATTAGTATGTATTGAGTAAATGGTGTTGTAAATTAGTTTTGAGAATGAATTCTCAATCCACATGATGTTGTATATGTTTCCTACATGTTTGCTATATGAGTTGATTTCCTTATATGTATGGAATACATGTGTTGGTTAATTTGCTTAAGTTGTATGTTATATAATATGTGACAACATGCTTGTAATGTTTGAACTTCAATTCTAATACCCTCATGTGATTACTGATACGGATTACAATTGTTTGGGGCTATGACCTAGTCCAGGCAGTGGATAATGGATTGAATTCGTGGTTGGCTTCTATTTGCCACGAAGGACGCGTCGATGAATGCGAGTCGTGTTTTGGGTTGGCGGCAGTGGTTAGGCCACACGAAGTGTTTCATGCACTTCATGTCTCTCGGCTTGAGATGCACTCGTACTAGTCGAGCCCGTCAAGTAACCCGACTGGCCATTGTATGTTCACCATGTATGAGTCATAACTGCTTGAACCTAGGGTACTGAACTTACCATTGAAAACACTGTCAACCATGGTACCTTGATCCATAAAGACTCATGAGCCGGGCATGGTAGTATGAGACACCGTGGTCGAGCTGTCGGCCTATGCTGGGGCCACAAACCTCCCCATAGTGACCAGTGAGCACCTATGACTCATGAGCCGATTGTAGTAGTATGGGACACTACATTCGAGCTGTCGGCCTACACTGATTGGTGACGAGCCCTTTGTAGTGACCTCAAGCGTATTCTAAGTCTACGGGAGGCGACGACCCTTCCGTAGCGACAAGAGTACAAGTAGTCCTGTATTGATAAGGTGATGGGGGAGCGGTGCAACGAGTGCGGTAACAGCCCTGATAGCCCTTGCAGTGACCTACAAATATAACATCGTATGAGATTACTAGGAGTGACGACCCTAGACAGGATCTGTGTTTGGGATTGATATAAGGAAGGTATCTTAGTTTCCTAATACTGCTGTATGAACGGACTAATAACAACTTGGTAATCATTATCCATATCGCATTGCATGTGCCTGGAAGATATGGAGCACTGAAGAACGTAAGCATGCCGTGGGCATAAGATGGTGCCGTATGAGGGAGTATGTCGGTGAGGGCATCCATCATGTCATTTCATGCATGCATTAACAACAGTATCAACGAATGTTTGATTGGTTGCTTTAGTATTAATGCATGAATGATTTGATAACGTGCTAATCTTTGCTCTATTATTCCACTGAGTTGATCACTCACTCCCACATTACAGGATGGTGTTCCGGACACCCACCGGTCCCTATTTTAGTTTCAGATGACGGCGCAGCTTGTGAAGCGGAGCCGGACTTGTATGATGATGAGGAGGACTTCTCCTCCGTGTTTAATCGACAAGATTGTATGGAGGCTGATTAGACGCCTTGACACTTGTCATTTTATATTTTTTGGAGCACTCATGTATATTATTTTCTTTCCATTTTTGGAGTATACATGTATCTAATTAACCTGGTAACATGTTCACACTCTGGAGACTTACAATCAATTATCTATTTTATGTATTTATCACAGTCTTCCGCTTGCTAATTTAACTGTCTCTGGAGTATGATATGCTTTTTTGGCTTAGTCTCAATCTTGTTTAATGCCATTCTACAGACAACATGCATTTATCATTATCTATGTTGCATAAGTGACGTTCTGGAACTCGGGAGTTGGGTTTCTACCCGACCCCCGATTTTCAGGATGTTACACTCTGCCCCTGAAGAATGACAGTCATCGCATGTAACATCTGCTGCAGCCTAGTAGCACTCACAAGTACGGTCTGATCCGCACCGGTCTCAAGTAAAAGAGTGATATCCTCAGGCTAGAAGGTAGGAATATCTGGTGGTGGAGCAGGAGTAGCAGGTGGTAAAGCATGAGCCGCAGGTGGTGGTGTAGGAGTCGCAGGTGGTGGAGCAGGATTCGCTCGGGTCCCTCTTCTAGCCATAATGTCTTACAGGAAGGAACAATGGCCCATTACCCTTGAGAATTCTCGAAGGCATAAATGTTAAGGGTCTATGTCAAAAAATTGCTAAGTTATTTAGGCTCAGATTTATAGTAGATATGTGATGTGATCCTCAGGTATTCCCAAGTTATGCTCTGATACCAACTTTTATCACGCCTCAAACTCAGAAATCGGATTCACAAAAATCTCGATCACCGAATTCGGTGCCGACAACCTTCGTAGTGCCCCATTCTCGGCTCCTGGCACTCACATGCCAGGTTCCAATCCTGGGATCCTACAAGGAGGATTTTTAGTATGAATTTTTCTTTTTTTATGGAGCATAAGCACAAGCATAACCAAGTCACAAAACAATATCACCACATATCCTCTATATCAAAAACTCTAAGTATAATGCGAAAAGAGAAATACAAGGTGAACAAAAAGCTCCAAAAGGGCCTGATACGTGCTCTTGCCTCAACTCTATTGCTGTCCAATGCTACCTGCACACAACTATCGTGCATAAGCTTACAAAAGCTTAGTGGGTGGTGTAAGTGTGTGGGCAAGGCAAACGCCGAGTGTACAATATCAGAGTAATGCGAAAGTATGCGGTAAGTCCATGAATAAAACTAACCATACTAATGCTATGTGATGCAAGGTATGAATGTTATTGGCCGTACCAAGGCCATGTGATGCGAGACATGAATGCTATCGGACACACCGATGCTAATACGAGGCTTACATAGCTGAATGTTATATGCGAAATGCAATCCAAGAAAGTTGGTACTCATCAAGTACACATATCAGTACAATTCCTCTCTAGATATCACTGGGGTCTAATACACTTTGCAGTGACTGCCACCTCCCTAGCTACACAATCAAGCAAGCGAAATAGACCTCACTATCCGCCTGACCAGTAGTCTGCCAATACCTATCCTGCTCATCGATAGCGAACTCATTTGCGAGCAGGTTAAACTCAGCCTAGCTTATAGCCCCCTCACTCAGGTGGATAAGGCCACACCCCATTCCAACCAACCACGACTTAGTGGGAGACGCGGCCTACTGGTATTCGACACTCAGGCGTTCATGTATCCACTCGGTCTAGACATTGGAGCAACTCATGGTACCAAAAAAGTTCTGGAACTTTCACCTAAGGACATCCTAAGTGCCCACAGTGCTAGAACCAAGTATTTCTGGTATCCAATACGGCCATCCACGATGTACCTGTGCAGCCACGGCCCTGATGTAGCATTGGCGTGCAGTGATCAAGTCACACATATGCGAGATGCATGAGTCACACCATACAATCATGCAGCAATCCTGCGCGTATAGCACGATAATGTGGGGCACTCCATCTCATAAGGAGTCCTGTAAATGACTCAGCCTAACGGCTTATTCTATGATCATACAATCTTCATATCAAGCATGTATATGATGCGTATGGGCATGAATCATGGAGTTATACTAAGCATGTTATAAAGTGATGAATTATCAACAAGTATGAGCCTATCAATGGGCCCCAGGGAGAGTTGTAATGCGGACATTTAACCAACATTATACTTAGAATATGGACGTCAAACCAACATTGCTACCAAGGCTCGGCCCGCCATAAATATCATTACACAACGCATGGAGAAATCGTACATTTCAATGGTCTCTAAGGACAACCCGTTGGGCCTCAACCCATGGTCCTTAAATACATCAAATAGGCCACATCATAAGGGCCTTTGGTAAATCAAGTGGGCCACATTAAAGGGGCCCTTTGTACATTACAATGGGTCATATCCCATGAGCCTTATATATCAAAGTGAGCCCCAACCACTGGCCACAAATACATCAAATGGGCCTCATATCATGGGCCTTACATTCACATCAAAGTGGGCCTCAACACGGCCTCATACACATCAAGGTGAGCCTCAACAATGGGCCTCATGCATATACCAAGGTGGTCCTCAATAACGGGCTACAAATACGTCAAGATGAGCCTCAACCCATAGGCCTTATACACATCACAGTGGGTCTCAACCCACGAGCCTTAATACATCACAATGGGCCTTAACCCATAGGCCCTAAATATATTACAATGGGCTTCGACCTATACGCCCTAATACATAACAATGGGCCTAAACCCATGGGCCCTTAATACATTACAATGGGCCTTAACCCATGGGCCTTAGAATAAATCAAAATGGGTCTAATTTCATGGGCCTTACATTCATATTAAATGGGTTATACTGATAATGACTTCCACCATTAAAATCCTCAAGGCCCACCCTCACGTTTATTTATTTATTTATTTTTATTATATTTTTTTCCATCCAATAGTTGATAAGGTCACACACACCTGATAAGAATAAATAAATAAATTTTATGTTTTGCTTAAAACCTCTGGGCTCGAGGAGTTTCAATGATAGACATTCAACCCACCGCTATTATCAGTGGCCTATCGGATGAATAGATCTACCTCATTTTTTTGCCTCAAGCCATAAGACAAGCTTGCCAAATGGTGGACAGTTTAGGTGCAACACATGCATCATGGTGGGCCCCACCGTTCAGGTATGGACGACATGTATAAAACACATAAATCATGGTGGTCTCCACCATCCCACGCTGTGGACAGTGGAGTGAAACAAATACATCACAGTGGGTTCCACCGTCCGCTGGACGGTGGTAATACAACATGTACATCACTAGCGGACGGTGGTAATACATCACGTACATCACTGTGGGCTCCACGTGGGGCCCACCGTAACATTTATTTTCCATCTAAGCCACTGGTATGGCTGCACGGACCTAGATGAAGGGTAAAACCAAATTTCATATTAATCTAAAACTTTCGTGACCCAAAAAAAGGGTTTCAATGACAGCCGTTCAACACCACTCTTTCCTATAATGTGGGCCACCTGAGTTACATACATGGCTAATTTTTGGGGTGGGGTCCACTTCAAAAAGTGGGCCACCCAATGAACGGTGTGGATACTAAGCATACATCATGGAGCCGACCACATATGGGCCACACGGTCCCTGGCCGACCGTCCCAGTGCAGCAGGCGCTGCCTGCGGCCCTCTGGCGACAGCAGCGTTCTGCTGCATGCTTGTTTTTAAAAAAAAAATCAATTTTTTGAGGTTTTTCTCATATATGGGCCACATTCGAAAAATCTAACCCAGCCATTACATTCCATGGCTCAATACAAATCAAACAAGTCCAATATACACTATTTTTTTGACTCAAGGTGGGCCCTAGTCAATTTTTAATGGTAAAAATCAATATCTTCTATGTTATGGTCCGCTAGAAAAATTGAATTGAGTTCATTTTCTGGCTCAATGCATAAAATAATCTAGAAAATAAGATGAACGACATGGATTACATTCATGCATCGAGGTGGGGCGTACATGAGCAATCCACCCCAAGACCAAGAAAATCAAACCTTTTTTTTTTCTTTTCTTTTTATAACAATTCACGTCCAGCGTCCCTGGACGCTGGACGACTTAGCCATAGCACATATACATGTAAGGTGGGCCCCACGTGGGCGTGGACCTCATATATAAATCTGATGTTTGTGTTTTTCCATTATCAAAGGATAGGGCCCACATGGTTGGTCGGCCATGGGGTCCACTAGATGGATGGTTTGGACACCACATACACTCATCATTTAGGCCACAAAATAATCAAATGAAGGAGAGAGAGAGAGAGAGAGAGAGAGAGAGAGAGAGAGAGAGAGAGAGAGAGAGAGAGATGTGATGGAGTATAACGCCCGTGAAAAATCCATACTTGGACTCGAGTACCAACTCGACCCGAAATTGCGTAGAATTAATTCCTTTAGAAAATAAGTCTAAGTTAGCTAGCGCAACGCTAGAGTAGCTGGGAAATAGTCCCTGATCACTTTAAATACGTTCTACAAGACCCAAATCGAGTAGAACCAATGACTCTATAATACTCTATAACCTCGGATCAAACTCTAAGCAGGTTTGTTCTCTGGACCACTTTGAAACTTTGTATTGGATCTAGACCACATGTCGAAAGTTCGATATCTCCTATCTTAGACCATTAGGACTGCCCAGCTGGACTTGACAATCATTTCAAAAATCAAGTCCAACCGATAATCACAGGCTATTTCATTGAGCCCGGACTGAAGAGAGTGCGAATAGGGACAGATTTGGAATTTGAAATTCAAATCTGGCACACGACTTGACGTGTCAGTATTAAGCGTCCCGACTATTTTGGCTGATGAGCAGATGCGCATACGACACTTTTCGGAGGGTTTGCGACCGGATATTCGGCCGAAGATGTGCTGCGTGAGCATTCCCTCCTATGCAGAGTTGATTCACATGTCTATGCGGGCAAAGCACGATGTAGATCGACTTGCACGATCTCGTGGCCCTGTTGCTCCTAGGCCACGACCAGACATGCCGGACAGGCCCTTCGCGGGTAAGAGGCCTCGCGTCGACCCTCTTACTCGGGCTAAAGTGCCAGCACCATCGTTTCGGCGCCCTGAGTTATCATGTACATACTGCGGGAGGACAGGCTATTCGGCTCAGAGTTGTTTTGCCCGGATGCGGGATAGTAGATTCTCGCAGCCGCAGAAGATCGACCGTGCACGTCCACAGGCGATATCAGCACCGCCTATACAGTTGGCTCCTGCGCACCCTTCCTTCAGACTTCCAGTATCACAGATCAGACAGCCTCCATGGCCCACGACACAACGGTCGAACCGGCCACAGCAGGCACGTGTTCATGCCTTGACAGCTGAGGCAGCTGCGACTCTGACTTCTCAGCATTCGGCCTTTGAGGTCACTGCCCATATTGGAGGTACTCCTATTCTCGTGATGGTGGACACTGGTTCCACAATTTCTTTGATATCACGTGCTATAGTCAGGCGTCTTGGGCTACAGACTATTACTATGGACGGGGTGCGAGTTTATACAGCTCACGGGTCCTTTACAGATGCCACCCAGATGTGTGGGGTTGTTTGGTGGATCTGGGAGGTAAGACGATGGCTCTAGATCCCATCGTCGACCCCTCTCTAGTTTATCTCGACGTCATTCTTGGCATGGATTGGTTGACTGCAGCGAGGGTAGAGATTGACTGCGAGACTCGTATAGTGACAGCCTACGAGCTAGAGGGTGCATCTTTCACATTTCCAGTGCGGGTAAATCTCTCTTTCCGTATACTTAGTTACGCTACTTTATTGCGTGACGCTGGTGCCCAGATACTTGAGCATACGCCAGTCATTTTCGAGTTCGGGGATCTGTTCAGGAAGATCCCTGGTTTGCCGCCCCGACGAGAGATTGATTTTACTATCGATCTGGTTCCTGGTTCCTCGCCCGTCTCACTGTCGACGTATCGCATGACACCGTGTGAGATAGAGGAGTTGAGGACGCAGATTGATGGTCTGCTGGAGCTTGGCCTTATACGGCCTAGTGTGTCTCCTTGGGGAGCACCAGTTCTGTTCGTGAGGAAGAAGGAAGGTTCGATGCGATTGTGTATTGATTATCCCAGGCTGAACCAGATCACGGTGAAGAACAAGTACCCTTTACCCAGGATCAATGACTTGTTTGATCAGCTGAGAGGAGCGCAGTACTTCTCGAAGATTGATCTTTAGTCAGGATATCATCAGTTACGCGTCAGGGATGAGGACGTGCAGAAGACAGCATTCAGGACCAGTTTTGGCAACTACGAGTTCCTCGTGATGTCGTTCGGTCTCACGAACGCACCAGCCATGTTCATGGATCTGATGAACTGGGTATTTCGGCCTTTCCTCTATCGATTCGTCGTTGTATTCATTGACGACATTTTAGTGTACTCTAGGAGTCGAGAGGAGCAAGAGGAGCACTTGCATTTGGTCCTGGATACGCTCAGACAGCATCAGTTGTTCACGCAGTACAAGAAGTGTGACTTCTGGAAGTAGGAAGTGAAGTTCCTGGGACACGTGGTGTCCAAGGATGGCATGGCAGTTGACCTGTCTAAGGTAGCTGCGGTTCAGGACTGGGAGTAGCCTGGTTCTGTCACTGAGGTGATGAGTTTCTTGGGTCTCGCTGGATACTATCGGCGCTTCATACAGGACTTCTCGAAGATCGCGAGACCTTTATCTCAGTTGACACGGAAGGACGTAAAGTTCGCCTGGAATGATCAGGCAGAGTTAGCTTTTCAGGAGCTGAAGGACAGGCTTACGTTCGCCCCTGTGCTAGTATTGCCAGAGCAAGGGGTTAGGTATACTATATACACTGACGCGTCTAGCGTTGGTCTGGGTTGTGTCCTTATGCAGAGGGATAGGGTAATTTCGTATGCCTCGAGACAATTAAGGAAGCACGAGGAGAATTACCCTACACACGACCTAGAGTTAGCAGCTGTCATATTCGCACTGAGACTCTGGAGACATTACCTCTACGGAGAGGAGTTCGAGCTCTTTGGAGACCACAAGAGCCTCAAGTATATATTCACACAGCGAGACTTGAATATGAGGCAGTGACGATGGATAGAGACGTTGAAGGACTTCAAGTTCGAAGTCTCTTACCATCCTGGGAAGGCGAACCTTGTGGCTGATGCGTTGAGCCGCAAGAAGGTGATAGAGTTTGCGGCTCTGCTGATGGTTGCTGAGTGGGATATGATTGAGTTTTTGTGAGACTTTGAGCAGAAACTCACCATAGAGGAGCTGTATGAGTTCATCGCACATGTGCAGGTGCGATCTCAGATCGATGACCAGGTCATCGAGGTGCAGAGGGACGATGCGCATCTGATTGAGCTTCGAGAGCAGGCCAGTGATGATGCAGACGCCGAGTGGTGAGTTGGTATGGATGGGGGCTTACGATATCGTGGCCGCCTATGCGTACCAGATGTCCCTGACTTGAGACGAGAGATTCTCGAGGCTGCGCATTGTACTAGACTTGCGATGCATCCAGGCAGTATGAAGATGTATCGTGACGTGAAGAGGACATATTGGTGGGAAGGTATGAAGACCCATATAGCTGAGTTCATGTCCCGTTATCTCACTTGTCAGTAGGTGAAGGCAGAGCATCGCCGACCACCTGAACTTTTGCAGCCTATGCCGATCGCAGTGGAAGTGGGATTTCATTTCCATGGACTTCATTTCAGGGCTGCCGAAGACGAGGATGGGACATGATTCCATTTGGGTGATCGTCGACCATCTGACGAAGTCGGCGCACTTCCTACCGATTAGAGTTACGAACTCTGCAGACGAGCTGGCTAGACTGTACATCAGAGAGATTGTGCGTCTGCATGGAGTTCCGTTGGAGATCGTGTCGGACAAAGACACACGGTTTACTTCTATTTTCTGGACTCGCATTCAGGAGGCTATGGGTGTGAAGTTGAAGTTTAGTATTTCTTTTCACCCACAAACAGACAGATAGGCAGAGCGAGTGAACCAGATCTTAGAGGATATGTTGCGAGCTTGCGCATTGGACTTCAAGGACAGTTGGGATGATTGTCTTGCATATACGGAGTTTGCGTACAACAACAGTTATCAGGCGAGTATCGGTATGGCACCTTACGAGGCGCTGTATGGGCGACCTTGTCGCGCACAGCATTGCTGGGATGAGGTCGGTGAGCGTAGCTTGATTGGCCCAGAGTTGGTGCAGGCGATGTTGGAGAAGATTGATATTATTAGACGTCGGCTTCTCACAGCGCAGAGCAGACAGAAGAGTTATGCCGATACGAGACGGAGGCCACTAGAGTTCACGGTTGGGGATCATGTGTTTTTACGAGTTTTCCCTATGAAGGGAGTCCTTCGGTTCGGGAAGAAGGGGAAGCTAGCACCGCGATTCATTGGTCCATTCCAGATCCTCGATCGTGTGGGAGTAGTGGCTTACCGATTGGCTTTACCCACACCTCTCGTGAGTGTTCACAACGTATTTCATGTTTCTATGCTGAAGAAGTACGTTGCTGATCCTTCCCATATCATCAGATAGGAGCAGGTGCAGTTAGGAGAGGATGTTACTTATATCCTGCGACCGACACGTATCCTAGACAGGAAGGAGCAGGTACTGCGTAGCAAGGTGATTCTCCTTGTGAAGGTATTGTGGACGTATCACTCTGAGGAAGAGGCTACCTGGGAAACGAAGCCGAGATCAGAAAGAACTACCCACAGCTTCTCGAGGAGTACGAAAAGGTACAAATTTTGAGGATGAAATTATTTGTTAAGGGGGGTAGATTGTAACGCCCGTGAAAAATTCATACTTGGACTCGAGTACCAACTCGACCCGAAATTGTGTAGAATTAATTCCTTTAGAAAATAAGTCTAAGTTAGCTAGCGCAACGCTAGAGTAGCTGGAAAATAGTCCCTGATCACTTTAAATACGTTCTACAAGACCCAAATCGAGTAGAACCAATGACTCTATAATACTCTATAACCTCGGATCAAACTCTAAGCAGGTTTGTTCTCTGGACCACTTTGAAACTTTGTATTGGATCTAGACCGCACGTCGAAAGTCCAATATCTCCTATCTTAGACCGTTAGGACCGCCCAGCTAGACTTGACAATCATTTCGAAAATCAAGTCCAACCGATAATCACAGGCTATTTCATTGAGCCCGGACTGAAGAGAGTGCGAATAGGGACAGATTTGGAATTTGAAATTCAAATCTGGCACACGACTTGACGTGTCAAAATTAAGCATTCTAACCGTCAGAATTCAACCAGATTACACCCTCGGATCAGGAAAAATTTCTATTTCATATCATGAGACTTGCAGCCCTGATCTACGTGCGGTGACCGCTGAACTGAAACTGGACCGCCACATGCGATCTGCGAACCCTGTCGGACTGAAAACTTGATGCGTGCTAGATCTGGTATGCATGAGCTTAAGTCCGATCGCATTCGGCCAAGGGACCACCAGAACGCATCTTTTGCACCGAAATAGCCCCGATTTGGTTATGCACTAAGTAAACCTTGTTCCTGAGCCTATTTTGGGCATTTTTGGGCTTATAAAAGGGGTTGAAACCCTTATTCCTCTCTCCCATCCGAATTTGAGAGAAACCCTAGATTAGGAGAGAGAAAAGGTGAGAGTTTGTGAGAGAGATTGGAGGAGAATTTTCCCGCATTTGCACCACCTGTTGCAAGTCCCTAAGCAACACACTTCCATCACTCAGCCGGCGATTCCTCTACTTTTTCAGGTAAGAAATAACCCTAGAAGTTGCTGATTTGAGGTTTGCTAGGATTCATAGCATGTTAGCTAACGTATCTTGTAAATTAGGTTCTCTTATCTCCGTAGACGAAGCGTATACGCTCTGTTCGAATTCACGCATCCATATGAGATAAGGTAAGGATTTTAGACGCTTTGATTGATGGTTTCCAACGCTTTTAATGTCGTTTAATAGTAGATTATCGACGGCATCTCCGTTTGACATGTACAACATGCTATTCGTTTCCTGTTTCGTAAATTAACGAAGAATATGAGATTTAGGGCATTTTAGTCATTTGTAGGAAGTACTGATTTCGTTCATATTTTGCTGATGTGATTAACATGGTTTGTTGTCACATTAGAATGTTAGGAATACGTGCATAATTAGTTTGGCGAAGCGATTCACCTAAATGCGCACTTCGGGTCGACATACTATATGTAGACCTAAGTGTGTAGTGTAAGTGTTTGTATAAATGCTTGTATTAGTATGTATTGAATTAAATGGTGTTATGGATTAGTTTGAGATTTTTTTCTCAATTAATATGCTGACATAAATGATTTTCTACATGTTGACTATATGCATGATTTCATTATATGCATGAAATGTATGTGTTAACATGCTCACATGGTTGTATCTCAATTCCAATACTCTCATATGATTTGCTGATGTGATTCCATAATTGTTTTGGACTATGCTTAGTCCAGGCAGTCGGTAACCGAGCAAATTCGTGGTCGGCTTATCTTGGCCACGAACGACGCGTCGATGAACGCGAGCCGTGTTCTGGAGTTGGCGGTAGTGGTTAGGCCACGCGAAGTGTTTTACGCACTTCATGTCGTTCGACTTGAGATGCGATCGCGCTAGTCGAGCCCGTCAAGTAACCCGACTAGCCGTTGTATGTTCACCCTGCATGAGTCATAACTGATTGAACCTAGGGTACTGAGCTTACCATTGTAAACCCTGTTAACCATGGTACCTTGATCCACGAAGACTCATGAGCCGGGCATGGTGGTATGGGACACCGTGGTCGAGCTGTCGGCCTACGCTGGGGCCACAAACCTCCCCGTAGTGACCAGTGAGCACCTAGTCTCATGAGCAGATTATGGTGGTATGGGACATATATTCTTGCTGTCGGCCTACACTGATCAGGCGAAGAGTCCTTTGTAGTGACCGCGAGCGTATTCTGAGTCTACGGGAGGCGACGACCCTTCAGTAGCAGTAGAGTACAGTAGGCCTGTATTGATAAGGTGATGGGAGAGCGATGCAACGAGTGCGAGCAACAGCCCTGGCAGCCTTTACAGCGACCTATAAAAATATACATCGTATGAGATTAGTAGGAGTGACGACCCTAGACAGGATCTGTGTTGGGATTGATACAAGGGAAGTACCTTAGTTTCTCAATCCTGCTGTTTGAATGGATTAATAACAACTCGGAAATCATATCACCATTACATTGCATGTGCCTGGAAGATGTGGAGCACTGAGCGGGATGCAGGCATGCCGCGGACGAAGATGGTGCCGTATGAGGGAGAATGTCGGTGAGGGCATCCATCATGTCATGTCATATTGCATTAACAACAGTATTAGGATTGTCTGATTTACTGCTTTACTATTATCGCATGATTGATTTGTGAACATGCTAATCTTTGCTCTATGATTCCACTGAGTTGATCGCTCATTCCCACATTACGGGATGGTGTTTGCAACACCCACCAGACCCTGTTGTAGGTGCAGGTGATGCTGAGATCCAGGAGGCAGAGCCAGACTTTGACAAGGACCAGGACGAGGTCTTATACATGCAGTATCACGATGGCTTTGCTTAGGTGACCTGGGTTGATGGGACTTAAGTGGGACTATTTTGAACATTTGATTTTGTTCATGTATATGTATATGAGACTCAATGATGTATTCATACTTTAGAGACAGATGAGATCTACTTTGTTTTTCCTTACAGTGATATATATATATATTGTTTAGTCTTCCGCTTGCTTTTATCATTGGATCTGGAGTATGAATTGCAGTTTTGGTATACTTTTACTCATGTAAATGCTTTAACTCAGACAACATTGAATCATAATCATTTTTGTTGCATAAGTGACGGTCTGGAACTCGGAAGTTGAGTTTATACACGACCCCCGATTTTCAGGGTGTTACATGGAGGGACCCGGACACTATGGGCCCTCCCTTGAAATCAATCATACATCAAATGGGTCCTAATGCATGTGGGCCCATTAAATCAAAATCCAACGGTGGAGATTTCTTCTCCACTAAAATAAACGGTCAAGATGATCTCTATTTAAACTAGGGAAGTAAACATCATGATGGGGTCCATGGAGAATGGCTCCATCATAGAATGATATTGATGATCAAGATAGGCCATCGGCCACATCCTAGGGTCTAAAGTGAGATCCAAACCATTGAACGGTAGGCCTGACTTGGCCCATCATAAAAGCATGAAATCTAGACTATGGAAGCACCCACCACTTGATCTTCTTAGTCTGTTGGGATGCCGGTCTCCTTATGCTTCTCTTTAATGGTGGATGATGAGATTTGGATGGCTAGGATGGAGGTTTTGGGATGGGAAAGTGGACCACCAAAAATCACATTTTTCTCTCACTTGGGAAAGCCATGACGTGCACTCTCTTGCTTGCTTGGAATTGTTGAGAAACGAGAGAGAGAGAGAGAGGGAGAGAGAGAGAGAGAGAGAGAGAGAGAGAGAGAGAGAGAGAGAGAGAATTGTAAGAGATGTGAGTGATGGATGTGAGGTGAGTGATGGGTGAGGTGATGGATTGGTTGACTTTTGGGTTTACTTAACTTGTGGAGAAAGGAAGCATGGGTGCTTTGTACTTGACATGAGAGATGATTGATGGGATTGATTTGACATGTTGTAGAGATTCTCTTGGGATTTACAACACTGTTTTTTTTCTCGAACTGAATGCAGGTCTACATTTCCTCATCTACGGATCGGATCGATGCTCGAGTCGGGCCGTTGGAACCGCGGCGACTGTGCGGTCGCAATGGTACAAGTGTCGGATTAAGCCGACCCAAATCTATGAGGTACGACTTAGGGTAATGCATAAACATCGATTACTGGTCGCGGATTATCAAAATTCGACGGGAAGGTTCACGGCAGTCGACAGAACAGTACGGACTAGGATACGGGTCTTATAGCTCTCCCCACCTAATAAAAATTTCATCCTCGAATTTTACACTATCATCGCAGCTAAAAACAACTCATAAGGGGATAGGGAACTTAACATCATATATGATCAAAACACAGCATATCATTAAAATCAGACACCTTAGAGATGGGGATAATGCTCACAAATCTCAGGCTCTAACTCCTAGGATGCATCATTCATGAGCAATCTAGCAAGACGGTGTAGGGTCTAAGTCACACAAATCGTCGACGACTGCTCCTGATGACTGAGGTCTTGCTAGACAACATAAAATCTGCCCTGGGCCTTTTGGGGAGGTGCAAGTCCCCTCTGAGGTCTCTGCTGCTGCGGTGGAGGTCCCAGTGGTAGGTGTTGAGGTTGTTGCTGCTGATGTCGGGACTGTCGCGGAGGCTGATACGGTGTCCTTGGTTGTTGATGCTGTGGTGGCTGTTGTGGAGGCTAATGCAGTATGCTCGGCTGCTATTGCTGTGGATGGGGACACACATACACACGATGTCCTGTCCTACCACATCCAAAGCAGGTACCAGTGAATGGTCCTGAAGGTGGTACTGGGGGTGACACTGGTGCTTGGAATGTGGGGAGGGTCGTTCGTCATTGTTGTGATTACGATGTTGTTGCGGCTGAGATCTACTAGAGGGCTCCTTCCTCTTCTGATTTCCTCTCTGGTCACGGGCTCTCTGCAAACCGGCCCAATCTGACTCATAAATCTGTGGCCCCTCTACGATCTGCTCAAACGTCAAAAGCATGTGTCCGATCACACGACTCCTAAGGGCAGGATGAAAATCGTTCTCAAAATGGTGGGCCTTCTGCCCCTCATTATCAATAAGATACGTCATAAATCTCTATAGTGCAATGAACCGGGCCTCATAGTGGGACATTGTCATGTCTCCCTGAACCAGAGTCTCAAACTCTAGTGCGCGCTATTGTCGCACGTGTTCAGAAAAGAACTTCCGGTCAAACGGGTCTACAAAGTCCTCCCAGGTCCACTCGAAATTAAACTTTACCGATCGGGCCACAGATGCCCACCAATGTTGAGCCTCACCCTGGAGAAGGAATACAGCTAATAGAACTCACTGTTGGGTCGTACATCTTATGGTGTCGAATATCTTCCCCACCTCAGAGCACCATATCTCTACTGCAGTAGGGTCTGGCTCACCCCAAAAATGTGGGGGATCCTGCTGTCAAAAATTCTTGAGAAGAGCGCTCGCACGTTCCTGCTCGGCCTCGACTAGTGTAATAGTGGATGCCTGCTCTGCCCCTGAAGAATGATAGTCATCGCCTGTAACATCTGCTGCAGCTGAGTAGCACTCACAGGTACGGTTGGATCCGCACCAGTCTCAGGTAAAGGAGTGGCATCCTCAGGCTGGAAGGTAGGAATATCTGGTAGTGGAGCAGGAGTAGCAGGTGGTAAAGCAGGAGCCACATGTGGTGGTGCGGGAGTCACAGGTGGTGGAGCGGGATTCGCTCGGGTCGTTCTTCTAGTCATAATGTCCTACAGGAAGGAACAATGGCCTATTACCCTTGAGAATTCTTGAAGGCATACATGTTAAGGGTCTATGTCGGAAAATCGCTAAGTTATTCGGACTCAGAACCTATTTATAATAGATATGTGATGTGATCCTCAGGTATTCCCAAGTTATGCTCTGATACCAACTTCTGTCATGCCCCAAACCTTAAAATCGGATTCACAGAAAGCCCGATCACCAAATCCAGTGCCGAAAGCCTCCGTAGTACCCCATTCTCGGCTCCTGGCACTTACATGCTAGGTTTCGATCCTGGGATCCTACAAGGAGAATTTTCAATATGAAATTTTCTTTTGTAATGGAGCATAACCAAGTCACAAAACAACATCATCATATATCCTCTATATCAAAAACTTTAAGTATAATGCGAAAAGGGAAATACAATGTGATAAAAAAGCTCCAAAAGGGCCTGATACGTGCTCCTACCTCAGCGCTGCTGCTGTCCAACGCTACCTGCACGCAACCGTCGTGCATAAGCTTACAAAAGCTTAGAGGGTGGTGTAAGTGTGTACGCAAGGTAAACGCCGAGTATACAATATTAGGGTAACTCCTGGTATCAAAAAGTTCTAGGACTTTCACCTAAAGACATCCTAAGTGCCCACAGTGCTAGCACCAAGTATTTTCGATATCCGATACGGCCATCCACGTTGTACCTGTGAAGCCATGGTCCTGATGTCGCTAGGGTATGCAGTGATCAAGTGACATGTGCGAGATGCATGAGTCACACCGTACAGTCTTGCAGCAATCCTGTGCATACAGCGCGAGAATGTGGGGCACAAATACGTCGAGATGAGCCTCAACCCATAAGCCCTATACACATCACAGTGGGTCTTAACCCACGGGCCTTAATACATCACAATAGGCCTCAACCCATGGGCCTTAAATACATTACAATGGGATTCGACCCATGAGCCCTAATACATCACATTGGGGCTCAACCCATGCATCCTAAATACATTACAATGGGCCTTAACCCATGGGCCTTAGAATAAATCAAAATGGGTCTAATTTCATGGGCCTTACATTCATATTAAATGGGTTATACCAATATAAGTGGTGATAATGACTTCCACCATTAAAATCCTCAAGGCCCACCCTCATGTTTATTTATTTATTTATTTTTATTATTATTTTTTTCCATCCAACAGTTGATAAGGTCACATAGACCTGATAAGAATAAATAAATAAATTTTATGTTTTGTTCAAAACCTCTGAGCTCGAGGAGTTTCAATGGTAGACATTCAACCCACCACTATTATCAGTGGCCCATCGGATGAATAGATCTACCTCATTTTTTTGCCTCAAGCCATAAGACAAGCTTGTCAAATGGTGGGCGGTTTAGGTGTAACACATACATCATGGTGGGCCCCACCGTTCAGGTATGGACGGCGTGTATAAAACACATAAATCATGGTGGTCTCCACCGTCCCACGCTGTGGACGGTGGAGTGAAACAAATACATCACAGTGGGTTCCACCGTCCGCTGGACGGTGGTAATACAACACGTACATCATTGTGGGCTCCACGTGGGGCCCACCATAACATTTATTTTCCATCTAAGCCACTAGTATGGTTGCACGGACCTGGATGAAGGGTAAAACCAAATTTCATATTAATCTAAAACTTCCGTGACCTAAAAAAAGGGTTTCAATGGTAGCCGTTCAACACTACTCTTTCCTATAATGTGGGCCACCTAGTTACATACATGGCAGATTTTTGGGGTGGGTCCCACTTCAAAAGAGGGCCACCCAATGAACGGTGTGGATACTAAGCATACATTATGGAGGGGACCACATATGGGGCCCACGGTCCCTGGCCGACCGTCCTAGTGCAGCAGGCGCTGCCTGTGGCCCTCTAGCAGTAGCAGCGTTCTGCTGCATGCTTTTTTTCTTTTTCTTTTTTTTAAAAAATCAATTTTTTTGTGGTTTTTCTCATATATGGGCCACATTCGAAAAATCTAACCTAGTCATTACATTCCATTGCTTAATACAAATCAAACAAGTCTAATATATGATATTTTTTGACTCAAGGTGGGCCCTAGTCAATTTTTAACGGTAAAAATCAATATGTTTTATGTTATGGCCTGCTAGAAAAATTGAATTGAGTTCATTTTCTGGCTCAATGCATAAAATAATCTGAAAAATAGGATGAACGGCATGGATTACATTCATGCATCGAGGTGGGGCCTAAATGAGCAATCCACCCCAAGACCAAGAAAATCTCTCCTTTTTTTTTTCCTTTTCTTTTTGCAACAATTCATGTCCAACGTCCCTAGACACTGGACGACTTGGCCATAGCACATATACATGTAAGGTGGGCCCCACGTGGACGTGGACCACCTATATAAATCCGATGTTTGTGTTTTTCCATTATCAAAGGATAGGGCCCACATAGTTGGTCGGCCATGGGGTCCACTTGATGGATGGTTGGGACACCACATACACTCATCATGTGGGCCATAAAATAATCAAATGAAGGAGAGAGAGAGAGAGAGACACGTGTGATGGAGGGACCCCGACACTATGGGCCCTCCCTTGAAATCAATCATACATCAAACGGGTCCCAATGCATGTGGGCCCATTAAATCAAAATCCAACGGTGGAGATTTCTTCTCCACAAAAATAAATGGTCAAGATGACCTCTATTCAAACTAGGGAAGTAAACATCATGATGGGATCCATGGAGAATGGCCCCATCATGGAATGATATTGATGATGAAGATGGGCTATCGGCCACATCCTAGGGTCCAAAGTGAGATCCAAACCATTGATCGGTAGGCCTCACTTGGCCCATCATAAAAGCATGAAATTTAGACTATAGAACCACCCACCACTTGATCTTCTTAGTCCGTTGGGATGCCGGTCTCCTTGTGCTTCTCTTTGATGGTGGATGATGAGATTTGGATGGCTAGGATGGAAAAGTTGGCCACCAAAAATCACATTTTTCTCTCACTTGGGAAAGCCATGGACGTGCACTCTCTTGGTTGCTTGGAATTGTTGAGAAATGAGAGAGAGAGAGAGAGAGAGAGAGAGAGAGAGAGAGAGAGAGAGAGAGTTGTAAGAGGGTGAGTGATGGATGTGAGGTGAGTGATGGGTGAGGTGATGGATTGGTTGCCTTTTGGGTTTGCTTAACTTGTGGAGAAAGGAAGCATGGGTGCCCTGTACTTGACATGAGAGGTGATTGATGGGATTGATTTGACATGTTGTAGAGATTTTCTTAGGATTTGTAACGCGCTGTGTTTTTTCTCGAACTGAAAGCGGGCTACATTTCCTCATTTGGGATTCGGATCGGTGCACGAGTCGCGGCGTTAGAACCGCGACAACTGTGCGTTCGCAATGGTAAAAGTCTCGAATTAAGCCGACTCAAATCTATGAGGTATGACTTAGGGTCATGCGTAAACATCGATTACTGGTCGCGGATTGTCGAAATTCGATGGGAAGGATCGCGGCAGGTGACAAAATAGTACGGACTAGGATACGGGTCTTACAGCTCTTCCCACCTAATAAAAATTTTATCCTCAAAATTTACACTATCATTGCAGCTAAAAATAACTCATAAGGGGATAGGGAACTTAACATCATATATGATTAAAACACAGCATATCATCAAAATCAGACACCTTAGAGATGGGGATAACACTCACGATTCTCAGGCTCTAACTCCTAGGATACATCATTCATGAGCAATCTAGCAAGACGGTGTAGGGGTTAAGTCACACGAATTGTCGATGACTTCTCCTGATGACTGAGGGTCCTGCTAAACACCATAAAATCTACCCTGGGCCTGATGGGGAGGTGCAAGTCCCCTCTGAGGTCTCTGCTGCTGCGGTGGAGGTCTCGGAGGCAGGTGCTAAGGTTGTTACTGCTGCAGTGGGGGCTGTCGCGGAGGGTGATATGGTGTCCTCGGCTGCTGATGCTATAGTAGTTATCGCGGAGGCTGATGCGGTGCTCTCGACTGTTGTTGCTGCGGATGGGGACACTCATGCACACGATGTCCTGTCCTACCGCATCCAAAGCAGGTACCAGTGAATGGTCCTGAAGGTGGTACTAGGTGTGCCACTGGTGCTTGGAATGCGGGGCGGGTCGTGCGTCGTTGTTGTGGATGATGCTGCTGCAGTTGAGAGCTACTGGAGGGGTCCTTCCTGTTCTGATTTCCACCCTGGTCACGAGCTCTCTGTAAACTGGCCCAATCTGACTCATAAATCTGTGCCCCCTCTATGATCTGCTCAAATGTCGGAAGCATGTGTCTGATCACACGTCTCCTAAGGGCAGGATGCAAACTGTTCTCAAAACGACGGGCCTTCCACCCCTCATCATCAAAAAGATATGTCGTAAATCTCGATAGTGCAATGAACTGAGCCTCATACTGGGACACTGTCATGTCTACCTGGATCAGAGTCTCAAACTCTCATGCGCGATGTTGTCGCACATGCTCGAAAAAGAACTTTCGGTCAAATCAGTTTACAAATTCCTCCCAGGTCCACTCGAAATCAGCCATTACCGATCGGGCCACAGATGCCCACCAATGCTGAGCCTCACCCTGGAGAAGGAATATAGCTAATGGAACTCACTGCTGCATCGTACATCTCATGGTGTCGAATATCTTCTCCACCTCAGAGCACCATATCTCTGCTGTAGTAGGGTTTGGCTTGCCCCAAAAATGTGGGGGATCGTGCTGTCAAAAATCCTTGAGAAGAGATCTCGTACGCTCCTGCTCGGCCTCGGCTGGTGTAACAGTGGGACGCCTGCTCTGCCCCTGAAGAATGGCAGTTATCACCTGTAACATCTGTTAGAGCTGAGTAGCACTCACAGGTACGGTCGGATCTGCACCGGTCTCAGGTAAAGGAGTGACACCCTTAGGCTGGAAGGTAAGAATATCTGGTGGTGGAGCAGGAGTAGCAGGTGGTAAAGCAGGAGCCGCAGGTGGTGGTACGGGAGTCACAGGTGGTGGAGCGGGATTCGCTCAGGTCGCTCTTCTAGCCATAATGTCCTACAAGAAGGAACAATGGCTTATTACCCTTGAGAATTCTCAAAGGCATAAATGTTAAGGGTCTATGTCGGAAAATTGCTAAGTCATTCGGACTCAGAACCTATTTATAGTAGATATGTGATGTGATCCTCAGGTATTCCCAAGTCATGCGCAAACATCGATTACTAGTCGCGGATTGCCAGAATTTGATGGGAAGGATTGCGACAGTCGACGGAACAGTATGGACTAGGATACGAGTCTTACAGTACTATCACCAGGGATGCATGACTATATTTTCCTGGAGGAGTTGCGTGATCTTGCGGCTTATATTTTTATGCTTTCTGTTAATCTTCATGTATTAAATTCTTGTAAATCTTGTACTTGTTAATTCAGAGACATTGGTTTGTATAAGTCATTATTGACAGCTTCTTGTATATTTGAATGATAATAGAATTTTCCTTTATGTTGATTTGTCGACACTACACTCATTTGCTTACTCTGATGAAAGAAAAAATGTACACTTGAATTTGACCATCCTTTAAGGTTAACACTCGGATTTTTAGGAAACGGGTTGTGTACTTGGGTCCTGAAAAGTCAGGGCATTACAGGTGGTATCAAAGCATAGTTTAGACAAACTTGGCCTTGGGAAATGAACTTATACAAACCTTAAATGTCTCAAGTATGGATGTTTGAAATTAGAAAATTGAACTTAGGTGAACTTCCCTTAGATTTAGAAGAACGATTATGAATATAGAAACTCAAACTTAAGTTCTCTTAGAAGTGACTTGGATGGAAATCCAAACTTATATGAAATTCCATTTGAGCAAAGTACACTTTGATAATGTAGAAACATGAACCTAGGTTCCTTAAAAATTGTTAGGAAGGTTATTTAAATTGATGTGGAATTCCCTTATAAGTAGGATATGGAGAATGTAGAAACCCAAACTTAGGCCCCCAAAATGATTGTTTGGATGATCGTAGAACTTAGAAATGAAACTAGTTCCCTTTGAACATTTAGTCATTTGAACTTATGAAAAGTTCCCTTAAAGAATTTGGAGAACATAGATACTTCAAACTCTAGACTCCCTTGAAAATTCTGTAGGTTAGACTTTTGGACCTTAACTTAGGTAGGAATCCCTTAGAACTGGGAAGAAATGAGAATATAGAAGCTCAAATATAGGCACCTAGAAAAATTTTAGATAATCATAGAACTTAGTAATAAACTTAGGTCCCCTTGGAGATTTTAAGTTTAGACATTTGAACTTATGAACAAAGACTTTGGTTCCCTTACAAACTACCAAGATAGTAGCTTGAACTTAGGAAGAAAGGATGATTCGTAAGAGAATGAGTGCCCATTTTGATGTACATAAGGCTATATAAAGGTATTCCTTATGCTTGACTTCTAAATGAAAATCTTCTTGAAACCTAGGATGTGAACTTTCCTAAAGTTTCATAGTTAGGGATAATGCTATTACAAAAATCAACAAATGAAATGAACGTAGAAATTATAGGAAATCCTTGCCCATCATATCGTAGATTAGATTAAACTTAAGTACCCACTTAGGAGCATGACTTGAGTTCCCTAAAATGTTTCACTAATTAGAAACCATACTCCACATTATATTGAGCATAAGCACTTTCTAAACTTAAGGAGTTGCACTAAGAGTCGTAATTTGAAGTTCCTAATATATCTCTTTACTTGAGAATAACATTTTCCACAAATTCACCACATGAAATTTATTATAGGAAGAATTATAGAATTTTAGGTAAAATTTCAATTATTGACTAGGCATACTGGAATTTAGTTTGAAATCCCATATAGATTTAGCAAAAATTTTAAACTTAGGTTTCACATAGGGACCTTGGACCTGAAGTTTCCAAGTAACGCTTAGATAATCAGAGCGGTGCATCGGAAGTGTACTGGGCCACGGAGACTAATCATTTATGAGGTATAAGATTTCATGATGTTTCCCATGAGTCTAGAACAATCAGGATCTCGGATTGATGGAATCATATTTAAGCGAATCTTAGCAGTTTGGGCTCAAGTTCTAAGTCCTAGCGAATCTCAACGATCTCATTGCCCTGATCAAGCAAATCATTGAGATTTAACAGGATTGTGAATTGATACCGAAATCCTCTGTCCTGCGGGCAGATGATCGGTGTATTGGGCTCAAACCCACTACAACCATCTATCCATGACAGCTTGAACACTGAAAACTAGGAAATTGTATTATACTTTAGATGTGGGAACTATCATTCAGGTAAAGACAAAGCTAGGAGATTAGGATTTGCCACCCAAATGTACTTAAAATATTAGTAAGTGCTATGAGAAATCCTAATGTTGACAAGTGATAGGATGACCCAGCTACTTATGCCATTAAAAATTAGAAAGAGTATCATCAAAATCTCGGGGATGAGATTTTTCTTTAAGGGGGGTAGATTGTAACGACCTCAACTTTGGGCGCCTAGTGGCATACGTTTGTACATGTAGGAAAATAATGGTAATTATCATCATCCTTAATAATAATAGAAGCACTGAATTTCGGAGATGAAATTCTCTTTAAGGGGGGTAGATTGTAACACCCCGTACTTTTCAGTACTCAGGTGTTATTGTATAACCAAGATTTAGGATAAATGCAACCTTAGCCTAGTGAACATTCACGTGTAACCTAGTTTAAATCTGACCGTCAAAGGTGATCCCTATCCACATATCAAACCATCCAGTGGTCAAATTAAATATACTAATTATATCATCTTACATATTTATTATATTATAAATTTTACACAAACATAAATAGAAAGAAAATATAAATGTATTTTGATAATTTATCTATTATGAAGAATGTATGAAAATACATTGTAATGGAGCGATACGTATGTATATAAATATTATGAAAATAATATTATATTAAATAAACTTAATGAATAATGGTTTTACACTATATAGTTGAATTATAAGTATTAAAATAGTATTAAATATCTTACAAAAATCATTAAACATTTTTATGAAATTTTATATTTAACAATATTATTAAATATAAATATAATTTTAATTAAATATGATATTGTATATTATGAATTATGTATGTTAATGAATGTGTGAACAACAACATGTAATTAGTGATATGTTAATATTAAAATTTTATTTATATATATGTATGAGATTTTAAATATTCTAATTATAAGTAATATACAAAAATAATAATAATAAATTATTAATATTAGTATCGGTTAGTGATATATGACGAAAGCCTTCCAAATGGCCCATTAAGACCTTTTAACCGTTGATCCGGCCCTTTGACCAACAAGAATCCTCAAGTAGGACACTAAATCTAAGTGTACGACCCACCCGAGCAATTGGATCTACCTCATCTCTGGTCTAGATGGCCCAATTAATCCAATAAACATAATGGACGGAGTGGATTTATTTCACACATCACTGTGGACCCCACTCATATGATGTGTATGCATAGGGTGTGTGCACACCCGGTGCATGGGGCCATGGAGCTCGGTCAGGCGGGTCTGACCTGCGTCTTTCCAAATAAAGAGAGATTTCTCTCTTCGTTTTCTTCTAGTGATCGGACTAACGTCCGTTTGTTTCAATGGTGGCCCACCAGTGGGATCCATATTCATGATCTGCACCATCCATCGTGTTGGGCAGATCGTTACAGCGAAAACCATGTCTTTTATACACATTCATGCAACCACACATGCACACAATCCTGGGTATAAACAGGTCCCACAAGCACCCCATTTCCAAAAAAGGGAGACCGCCAGCTAGGCATCCGTGTCTGCCCTTATCCTCCAATCCCAACCTTCTACCCCATTCATGCATCCGTGTCTGCCCTTATCCTCCAATCCCAACCTTCTATTTAGGAAAAATCTCAGTCATCCATTTGCTTAGGGCATTCCTTGCAAAACCAGGGATGGTTTTGGTTCCCTCCCACTGTTTTGAGAAAATTAGATGACTGTATTCAATCCGGGCCATCTAGTCCTCATCCAATGGCTCTGAGAGGGCTTAGGGCTCGATTTAAGTCAAGGTTAGGGACTTGCAATGGGTCTCTCTCCCACGCCCTTGCCGCAGCTCGTTAACCAGCCATTTCACTCCTCCATTAGAACCCATCACCCAAATCTCTCCCAAGCTTAGTAAAAGCCTATCCTTAAGCTTCATAGGGTCCTGAAAGAAATAGATCAAAGGAAGAAGCTCTGATTTGCAAGACGCCATTAATGGTTATCTTCTTCTCCACCGAGAAACAGGAGGTTGCTGGTGGTTTTAGCCTTCATCCGCCCTAGTCCAGGCCTAGTGGGATAGGTCAAAAAAGAAAAGAAGAAAAGAGAAGAAGGAAGAAGTAGGTGCGTGGGTGCGGTCCACCGCACTGCCTCTGCCTTACCGAGTCGCTGGCCATGCGCACGAGTTGCTGCAGACCTCGAGCTGAGTTCGGGGTTGCTGTTCGACTTCCTACTGCACCAGCTCGAGTCGGGATGGCTCACTCCAGGCATTTTTGGAAGCAGGCAGTAGAAAGGAAGAAGAAAATGGAGTAGGGAGAGAGCGGAGGTGGGTGCGGCTGTTGCACCACTTCACTGTACTCACTGGTGCAAGTTGGTGTCCGGGTTTCGGCCCAGCGATCTCGCTGAGGTGAGGAAATGAGAAAGAATGGAGAGAGATAGGAAGAGAAGGAAAAAAAAGGGGCAGAGAGGAGACAAAGAGGGTGAGATGGGGTTGAGTTTTAGGCTGACTCGTTGCCAAGTCAACTGGGTCGAGTTTGGCTTGAGTAGGCCTGTTTCAGTTGAGTTGTGCTGGTTCACTCCAGCAACCTTGTTGGATGTATGGGTCTGTGTAGGGGCAGAAGTAGAAGATAGGGAAGAAGAAGAAAAGAGAGAAGAAAGATGAGAAACTCGAAGAAGGGTCGTGTCAACTCGGTTAGAACCGAGTCAGGACCGAGTTCAGCTAGGCTAGATAATGCTTGGGCCTAGTCCAGGCCTTGCTGAGGACGAGTTGGGTCGACTCAGCTGAGTTAAGTCACGGAGCGGGTCTATGGCTCGAATGGAGGATGAGTTGAATTGCCAAGTCTATCATGTGAGTAAACTTCCTCTCCCTAAGTAAGCTCCATGATTTATCATTTTCATTAGCAATACTACAATTATTGCAATATGATTAACCACTATTAGGATAACTTTGCTAATAATAATTATTACAAAAGCTTGATATTAACAATTATCGTTATTAATGTTATTCTTATTTTGTCATTGATTATAATGTTAGTATTGTTAAGCATATATAAGTGGGCAATTACTAAAGTATTTTACTTCATTTTAATATTATTACAATTGATTATGTGAGTTAGATTTTAAACCCTAAACCTATATAGAGTGTTAGGTCTGGATCTAGTTATGGAAGCTCGGTAGACCATATTACTTGCTATCACGACTAGACTCACTGTGGATAGCCCAGGGCTATTAGCATTAGAAACTATTTATCATTGTCCTTTTGGGATTAGTATAATACTTGTTAACATAATTATTAAGTATTAATCCCTATGATAGTATCATTGGTAAATATTCTATTATTATTACTTGAATTATTTGAGAGATTATCAGTAACCATAAGAATATTAAGTAATGTCGGTACATTTGAACATGAACTCACGAACCATCATTAATATTAGTGAATTAATACTCCTATTATGAATAATAATTGATCCATTGTACCATAATAATAATAATGATAATATAGGATTCAAATCCTAGAACCTAAAGCCTATAACTAAACCCAATGGTGAAAGCCCTAATTCTACACTAAAACCATAAAAGATAACCCTAGGCTATGACCTTAAACCCTAGGTAGTGATTAAAACTTGGACCTAATTATACAAGTTCATGATTTGTGGTAGGATACAATTCTAAGGGTGCAAGTACTTAGCGACACTAGAAGGCGATTCAACGTATAAGATGATGATTCTTCTCCTTGTGCTTTCCATCTTCTCATTAGCTTAAGTTATAGTTTTTATTAAAAGTTATAATTAGTACCTCTCTCTTATAATCATATGTGTTAACTGTTGGAATTGAATTGCTATATTATATGCTTAATGTTCATCCTATATAATTGTTCATGTATAATTTATGGATTACTTTTGGACTTTAAACTGGTACATCAGTGGGAAACCCCCACTTATAAATGTACACCCATACTTGAGATGTAACCTGACCAGTTGTGATTAAAATGGACCTTCGACTTAGTGGTTATTGAGTGATGGTCTAAATGGATCATGGATGTGGGCCTACCATCTAAGGTTGTTATGTCCAATGGTTTTCAAGGATGGTCTTTTATCGCATGGTTTTGATACTCGCCTTATGAGGCCTATTTTGATAATTGCCCTATGTGGCTTGTTTGATATCGCCCTATGTGGCTTTGTTCCGGTATTTTTCCTATATGGGTCCGATGTTTTATACCGTGCAACCATGCGATGGTAAGCCCTATATAATTGTAACACCCCAGATTTTTACCAACCTGGGATTAGATATTCTTAGGCAATGGGTCAACCATAACACCTTAGTAACCTCTCAGAACCCAATTTCAAAGCCAAAGAAATCATGTAGAACCAAATCCTTTAGAAATTAAATGTAAGTTAGTTAGCGCTACGCTAGAGTAACTGTGAAATTGTCCCTGATCGCTTTAAATATGTTCTGCAAGACCCAAAACTTGTAGAATCAATGACGCTATAATATCCTGAAACCTTAGATCAAACTCTAAACCCGTTTGCTCTCAGGAACCCTCTGAAACTTCGTATTGGAACTTGACCATGCGTCGGAAGTCCGATATCTACCATCTTAGACTGTTATGACCGCTTGGCTAGACTTGAGAATCGTTTCGAAAATCAAGGCCAACCGACGTTCAGAGGCTATTTCATTGAGCCTGAGTGAAGAGAGTGAGAAATGGGTTAGATTTGAAAATTTTAATTCAAATCTGGCACGTGACTTGGCACGTTATTATTAAGCGTTCTGACCGTCAGAATTCATCCAAATTACACCCTCGGATCAGAAAAAATTTCTCTTTCATATCATGAGACTTGTGGACCTGATTTAGGTGCGATGACCGTTGAACTGAAATTGGACCGCCACATGCGATCTGCGAACTCTACCGGACTGAAAACTTGATGTGATCAGGATCCAATATCCATGAGCTTAAGTCCAACCGCATTCGGCCAGGGGACCTCCAAAAATGCTCCGTTGAGACGGAACAGTCTGTATTTGGACATAAAATAAGTATACTTTGTTACTAAGTCTATTTAGTTTATGTTTTAGCCTATATAAGGGCTTTAAACCCTCTCACAACCCTCCCATCCGAATTTGCTTGAAATCCTAGGAAAAGAGAGATAAAAAGTGAGAGATTTTGAGAGAGTAGTGGGAGAGAATTCCCGCCACTTGCTGCAGCTTTTGCACATGCCAAAGCACCGCACTCCAATCATTTTCCCAGCGATTACAACGCACTCCTAGGTAAGAAAAACCCTAACCATTTGCTGATTTAGAGATTCCTTTGATTCAATAGCGAAGTAGCTTATGTGACTTGTGTATTAGGTCGCCGCTACGCCGTTGACGAAGCGTATTCGTTCCGTTCGAAACAATATACGTCTAGGGCAAAAGGTGAGGATTTTAGACGCTTTGATTGACTGATTTCAAAGCTTTTAATGTCATCTAATTGTAGATTATCGACGGCAACGCCGTTTGACATGTACAACATGCTATCCGTTTTCCATTTCGTAAACGTACGGTAAATATGAGATTTAGGGTATTTTAGGCATTAATAGAAAATACTATATACGTCCGTATTTTGCTGAAATGCTTGACATGTAAATTTATCGTGTTATGATATTCGAAATACGTGTGTGATCGGTTTGGCGAAAAGATTAGTCCTAATGCACACTTTGGGTCGACATACGCTATGTAGACTACAGTGTGTGGAGTAAGTGTTTGTATAAATGTTTGTACTAGTATGTATTGAATAAATGGTGTTGTAAATTAGTTTTGAGAATGAATTCTCAATCCACATGATGTTGTATATGATTTCCTACATGTTTTTTATATGAATTGATTTCCTTATATGTATAGAATACATGTGTTGGTTGATTTGCTTACGTGGTATTTTATAACATGTGTCAACATGCTTGTATTGTTTATATTCATTTCTATGACTCTCATATGATTCTTGATGTTGTTTACAAATGCTTGGGGCTATGACCTAGTCCAGGCAGTCGGTAATGAGTTGAATTCGTGGTTGGTTTCTATGTACCACAAAGGACGCATCGATGAACGCGAGTCGTGTTTTGGGTTGGCGGCAGTGGTTAGGCCACACGAAGTGTTTCATGCACTTCATGTCATTCAACTTGAGATGCGCTCGTACTAATCGAGCCCGTCAAGTAACCCGACTGGCCATGTATGAGTCATAATTGCTTGAACCTAGGGTACTGAACTTACTATTGGAAACCCTGTTAACCATGGTACCTTGATCCATAAAGACTCATGAGCCGGGCATGGTGGTATGGGACACCGTGGTCGAGCTGTCGGCCTACACTGGGGCCACAAACCTCCCCGTAGTGACCAGTGAGCACCCTACTCTGAGCAGATTATGGTGGTATAAGACACTATATTCTTACTGTCGGCCTACACTAATCAGGTGACGAGCCCTTTGTAGTGACCTTGAGTTTATCCTGACACCGCATGGGGGCGACAAGTCCTGATGCAGTCTTAAGGATAATTAGGCCTGTATTGATAAGGTGATGGGGGAGAGGTGCAACGAGTGCGAGCAACAGCCCTTGCAGCGACCTACAAATATCGCATCGTATGAGATTACTAGGAGTGACGACCCTAGACAGGATCTGTGTTGGGATTGATATAAGCAAAGTACCTTAGTTTCCCAATACTGTTGTATGAAAAGGAATAATAACAACTTGGTAATCATATCCACATCACATTGCATGTGCCTGGAAGATGTGGAGCATTGAGAGGAACGCAAGTATGCCGTGGGCGTAAGATGGTACCGTATGACATCCATCATGCCATCTCATGCTAGCATTAACAACAGTATCTAGGAATGTTTGATTGTTTGCTTTACTATTGACGCGTGATTGATTTGATAACATGCTAATCTTTTCTCTATGATTCCACTAAGTTAATTACTCACTCCCACGTTACGGGGCGGTGTTCCGGACACCACCAGACCCTTTTGTAACTCCAGATGATGGCGCGGCCTGCGAGGCAGAGCCGGACTTGATGATGATGAGGAGGATCCCTCCTCTATGCGTGTTCTAATCGACGGGATTACAGGGAGGTTGAGTAGATGTCTTGACACTGGTCATTTTATATTTTATATTTTAACTGTCTCTGGAGTATGATATGTTGTTTTGGCTTAGTCTCAATCTTGTTTAATACCATTTTACAGTCAATGTGCATTTATCATTATCTATGTTGCATAAGTGACGTTCTGGAACTCGGGAGTTGGGTTTCTACATGACCCCCGATTTTCGGGGTGTTATAATAATTTAACATAATTGGACACTAGTCGACAGGTTTCCATTAAACATCCTAAGATGGTAGCCTCATGGGTCGGGGATGGTGGTAATGGGACACTATGCCCAAGCTGTCGTCCTACGCTGGGCCATGTGCTCCTCGTAGTGACCTTTGAGCTTATTTAAATTTGCTAGTTATAAATGGACTAATAATAACTTGGCTAATCATGCATACATGGCACGGATTGCTCTGACTGGGTGATGTTTTCCCTGGTTCGATGATTTTGACTGGATGATGTTTCCTAGGTTCGATGATTGTATGGGTGACGGCCCATTATCCGCACGGATGAGCATCCCCGGGGCGATGATTGGATTCATACATCTATGCACCTAATAAGACTGCATTTACTCTGTTTTGATTGTTTGAATGTTTTATACTATTTCTCACCTAATGCGGCGGTGTGTAATCTTGAGGGGAATTCACACTGAGTTGGCCGCTCATCCATCAAATATACAACCATACAGGTAGTACAAGTCGCTTAAGTGATATGCATGTTCAGACTTGATGAGGAGCAGGGTACGATCGCTAGGGATGCATGGCTATATTTTTTTGGAGGAGCTACGTGATCTTGCGGCTTATATTTTTATGCTTTCTGTTATTCTTCATGTATTAAATTCTTGTAAATCTTGTACTTGTTAAATTCAGAGACTTTAGTTTGTATAAGTCATTATGAGCAGCTTCTTGTATATTTGAATGATAATGAAATTTTCCTTTATGTTGATTTGTCCACACTATTCTCATTTGCTTACTCTGATGAAAGAAAAATTGTACACTCGAATTTGACCATCCTTTAAGGTTAACACTCGGTTTTTGGGAAACGGGTTGTGTACTCGGGTCCTGAAAAGTTGGGGCGTTACAGAATATCATGCAGGAAGGTGTACTCACCCCCGCCGGTTGTAAATAATCTCATAGAGTATGAGGTGGGGGTGCATGATGCACATCATTCTCATCCTGGATCTCCTTAACAGGGTGTTGAGGTTGATGTGCAACCATCATTTCTATTGACATAGAGGATCTCAAGTGGTGTCTAATCTAGTGTTGGATAGGCAACACTTCGATTAATAATCCCTCACTAAAAAGACGTAAAGTGTTATCAAGAACCCACTTGGGCATGAAACACTCTTAGTCCTCAAGTTTTAAATAATTAAAGCCTAAGAAAAATAGAACTAAAACCAAACTAAAGCAATTAAGATATCTAGAAAGATAAAAATAGAATTACAGAGAGGTTATTGGATTGGAGTTTCTATGTTAGGATTCAATAAAAAAAAAGTTGGTTTGTAAAAGAAATTTTAGAAAAATCCTAACATAAAAACACAACAAAAATTGACCCTAATCTTAACTTAATTCCATTACTAATTAATATCAGAAAAATGTATCTAAGTGTAAGGTCGCAATGCAGTAATAACTCAGTGAGATCGGGGTCAAATCCACAGGGACTAAACTTGTAAGGCTCATGTCGTAGTATCTCACTGTTCCTTAAGATCCCATGATCCACCGTGTTAAATTCCAGTAACCCGCAAACTGCAAATAGCGTTTGTGTAGACACCCCACCCAGGCTAACATCTCAAGAAGGCTAAGGAAATCCATAAATCGTGATCATATCCAAACCCTAATCCCAACTTAAACCTAAAACCTTGACCGAAAATCCCTAAACTCTCATTCCACAATCAGAAACCGTAATTCGAACCGTTCAATCCACACACAACTCCATATTTACCCTATACCCTAACCAGAACCCTTTACTCAAACATAAGCCTACCTATCTGAGCCGTAAAAACCCTAAAAGGAGGCCATCGGATGAGCCAACGCATTAAGCAAAGCCCACATGCTCAGGCCCAGCTCGAGCGTAGCCCGGGCGGTAGTTGGACTACCGCCGGCGGTACCCCAATTACCACCGCTCACGGCCTGTATGTAAACAGTTGTCCTAGTGTCCAAAAGTCAACTTTCTCCTGGATTTACCCCTCCTCCCATCTTTATTATTTACAGTTTTATCAGCCTCAAAAGCTAATGGGAGAGCACCATGTGGCGATCCTCTCTCCCCAGCTAATCATAAGCCTCCATTTCATCATTTTAACCCTTACCTACCCCTTATTTACCATAGAACCATTGGAGAAGGCTATAAATAGCCCTCTCCTCTTCTCATTTCCATGCACCCAACAACAACCACTCTTCATTTCCAAGCTCAAGGGAGTAAGAGAGAAGGAGAGTAAGGAAGAGAGGGAAGGAAGGGGAAGAAGCTCCCAAACCTTCAAAGTCCTGATCTTTCAAGCCATCCCATGGCCCTTCCTCTTGACCTTTCCAACTCATCAAGTCTAGCCTAGATTGGTTATGGTGCGGTCCATGTCTTAACCTACTCAAGATCAAGAAAAATATCCATTCATTTTACATACAAGTATTCATCATAATATTTATTCCCTTCTCAACCCCCCTGATCCTCTAGATCTTTAGTGAATGTATGCTCTGTGACTTGTCGTACCTCGGATCCTGTCACATCAGAAATTCTTAGTGACTTAGTCCACTTTTCCTTACCTTTTTGCATAAGCATCATCACATCCATCTTCTAAACATGTTGTTGGACGTATGCTTTGTGGTTTACCGAAATCTTGGATCTTGCTACATTAGAAATCCAAGTGTGCTTAGTCCTACCTCGACCGCGTCATTCAACCCTTGAGATCTCCATACCACACTAAATAGAGACCATACATTTGTACGGGCAGAGATGGTGCCCAACACTTTCCCTCTTTGTAACCAAGGTCTCTTACCCGGAATCTTAGATCGTAGATCAGGAGTCAATCTAAGGTAGAAGAGTCTCCAGATTTCTCCAACCTTACGTATTTCACGGATTCTAGCTGACTACGTGATTTTGAGATTTATTGGCTAGTGGTGACTCCAACATCCACAAATCAGCCTAATCACCCCGACCATAAAAAAACATAACATACAAACCAGCGTAGGAACCGATTTTCAGTGTCTACAGATGACGACTCCACTAGGGAAATGCTAGCTCGCACTAGCTAAGACCTGACTCGAAAGAGTGTGATATTTTAATCTCAAGGGACATCATCACTGCATTCATAAAAAAACACATCATCTTTGGCTTGCACTTTTCTTGGACACAAATTCGAACCATGACCACTCGATCCCGTGCAGCCATAACCTCCCAAGCTATCCATGGAGAAGAGCCAGCAGCTCAGCTAGCTCCCAAAACATCAGCACCCGTACCTACACCAACACCTGCGTTTCTACCAGTAGCTCCAACAAACCCACAGGCCAATGCAACCATGCAAGAGCTACTACTTCGAATGATGCAAGAGTTACTACTTCGCTTAGTGCCAAGTGCCATATTGAATACACAGGTAACCCAGCCTAGTTACAAAATAGTTCACTCCCTTAAACCCCTTTCGCCTTCTCCCTCATTCCTCCAATAAATCCCGTACTTCCTCTCTTAGAAGAGTTAGCAGAAGATCAACAACAACCAGCAAATAGGAGAAACCCTCCCACACATCTCTACTCAGCACATTACAATAATCAAGTTACAACACAAGTTCCCCCTAACGAGAACCACAGACAAGAACTGGTGGATGCCCATAAAAGGGGCCAGTTTCGAGTCAAATTCACTCCCCCTAAGGGGAGTAACATTTTGAAATTGGCAGATACCCCAGGCAGGAGACATTTCCAAACATCACAACCTCCTCCGAAAGGGAGAGGCATTCAATTCCAACTACCTCCAGGAGTCCACCATCCTTCCAATAACTCCCTGTTCTCGATCCATACGAAGAGGAAGCAACACAAGCCCTATAGTAAGGGGCAAGATATCTGCAGTAAGGCAAGTCAGAAATCGAGGAATTATGAGAGCAGCTGCAAATGGTGCAAAATCAGCTTTAAAGATAGTAAGGAGTGGATCACCCATCCACCAAATTCAGAGATTCGTAACCTTTCCCTGATGCTCAAGTTCCTCCAAACTTTGAGGTACTCAAATTTAAAAGGTATGACGGTAACGGATTCCCCACAGCACATCTAAAAGCCTTTTGTGGGGAACTCAAAGCCTTGATACGGCTCTTTGAGAAGTCCCTTAAAGGTGATGCTTTGGATTGGTACACCTAACTGGACAGCCATCAAATTAGAACCTCGAAAAGACTCTCTCAGGCGTTCATTGACAGATTTCATATAACCTGAACATGGCTCCAAGAACGTCTGACCTAGCTTCCTTGAGATAAAAGAGTGATGAGTCGTTATCGGCATACGTAGGGCGATGGAGAGCCATGGTGGCTCGAATGAGAAACCCCATCGATGACTAAGACCAGATATCCATGCTCGTACATTTAGCAAACCCCAACATTTTAGGATATCTAATCTCGTTTCCCTATGTAAATTTCTCCCAACTCATCTGAGCTAAAGAACAGGTGGAAGGCGAGATTAGAGTTGGAACTATTTCTCCATGGCCGCACCAGATCCCCTCAATCAAAATAAACAAAGTCGAGGGGAAACCTATTGGATATGGAAATGGAAATGGTACTGTTCCCGCACAATGCACTACGGAGGTTAATAATATCATCGCCAACACTCAAGGTAATCAGTATGCTCCACAACCGGAGCCCCATCAAGACAAACAGTACCATCCACAATCAAATAGGTAGTACCAACCACAGCAAGCCTAAAAGGGATATAGGCATAGTCACCTCAAAAATATCACAATAGCCTGGGGGGCATGCACAAGGTCCATAAAATAGGAAATGTTAGGAAGGAAGTTCACCCCTTTAGCACAAACATACAGTCAAGTTCTGATAATGCTAATGCATAAGCAACTTTTAACACCGCTCTAGCTATAACTTCCACCTAACCCTTTACCACCCGATTATAATGAAAATTAGTATTGTGCATATCACTAGGCTCTTAGCCATTTAACAGACAGTTGTTTCGCTTTGAAACATGCGGTCCTAGATTTAATCGAGAGCCAAAAGATTGCAATCACCTAGCAGGCCAACAATACAGCTTAGGCTAACATTCTTTAAAATCTCCTGCCATCGCATCAAGTGGGACCCAATATATCCAGCACCTCTACCATCAACCACATTGAAGGAGGGTGACCAGTGCACTCCTCTCCACATCATTCCATACAAGCAATCATGTCTGATACAACGTGGGGATACCAACAAGCGCCATCACCTAAGCCACAGATATTCCTTAAAGCAGCACCTACAACATAGCCTCTCATATTCATTGAAGCAGCACCAACAACTTAGCCTCTCATCTTTCAAGAGGTACCTCGAGCGTCCACCAGGTCATATCCTCAACACCACACTCCCGAAGGAGCACATCCAGCCCCAAACTTGACAAATCTAAAAAGGTTGAATTCTGAACCTATCATTCTCCCTATAAGCCTCCCTGATCTAGTCTCCCTAACCTTGTAAGGGGCACCCCCAGTTCGAGAACCAAATCTCCTAATGCCTCACCAACTGGCACATGCCCAGAGGATCCCTCTCACACATTAAGTGGAGGAGGGAAACCCCATTATCAAATCTCACCAAGATTTGGTCACATTTTAAGAGAGATCATCAAGTCAATCACAAATAGTTCCAGCCATAATCTCTCAACCTCAAGAACCAATGATATACCTAGAAGGAAAAATGATTCCCTCCTACAACCTAAAAGCAGTCCCATGGCATTACCCAGAGTGCACCGAAGTAGGAAATAGCGGGAGGTATTTTAGGAGGGATAACCAGAACCCAAAATAAACCTGGGGAACTTTGTCAGGAACCACCTGCAAGACCGATGCAGCTTATGACATAGCAGCTCAACTCAAATCTCAAATCCATTCCTGTACAAATTTCCATTTGGGAACTCTTATGCGTATCAAGGTTGCATCAAGAAATCTTTGTGAAAATATTAAATGATGCCCATATCTCCCATGATGTACCTCCTGAAATGGTGAAAAGTATGATTGGACAACTCCTCGCACCACGAGCCATCACTTTCTCGGATGATGAGTTGTCACCTGAAGGGTGTAAAAATGGACACTCACTAAACATAGTTGTTCGTCACAAGAATTTCAAAGTCCCACATATGCTCATTGACAATGGATCTAGCCTTAACATTTTCCCTTTAAGGACTGTTGAACAGTTGGGGATAGAACCATCTTCTTTCAGGCCCATCACCATGAGTGTTAGTGCCTTCGATAACTCCTGAAGGCAGGTTGAGGTAGAAGTCGACATTGAGTTACAAATCAGACCAGATATGGCCCTTATCACATTTTAGGTCATCGACATTCCTACCTCATTTAACCGTCTTATGAGGTGGCCATGTCTCCATGTTGTTGTAGCCATTCCATCTACCCTCCTTCAAAGGGTTAAATTCCCTTCAAGAAATTGAATCATTTCAGTATTGGCTGAGTCAGAAACCATCCTACCGGTGACATTTAATATTCCAAAAATTGGCATCCCAGTGATTGACGTTCAGCACCCAAAGGGTGACATATCATATCACAGCTTTAAGTTCAAATTTTTGAACTCAATCGCTAATCTATGCCCTCTTGCTACTGAATATGTCATTCCCCCTATTGAGTGATTAATCCTGAACTATCGTGGTAAAACCAACACGTACCAATGTGCAGAGACAAGGGCTAGGATATACACCAACACCAGAGGATCAAGATAGAAAGCTCAAAAAGGGTTGAGCATTTAGGTGCACACTCATCAAGTTCATCAAGGTTGACACATTTTGTAAAGACACGATGATTTCCCTTGAGGATCACCTCTAGTGGCTTAAACTCTCGAAACATTCCAACCAAGAGTCCATCTACCCACCGATAAGGTGGGATAGGATCCCCAGGGCATCAAAAACACATCCGACTCCAGGGGCAGAATCTTCAGACCCGTCATATGAGGCTAGGGGCAAGGAAACGGAGATGCCCACAAGGGACCCAGAACCAGGATTACAAAGGGTATAGATACGAATGAGGAGGCGCCTATCCCCACTCACAGTCAGAGGGACGTATCCCCGTTACTAGCTCAGAGACACAAGGGGCAAAAGCAGCTCATCTAATGGATCGATAAGGGGAAATGGCCTTCCCTTGATAGGACGGACATTAAGGTTCCATCACAAGATGAACCTAGAGAACCGGAAGAGCTCCAACTGCTAGGCAAGGAAATCGAATCAGATTCTGACTCTTAGCCCAGTCCGGTAGACGTTATGGTCATCAGAGCAGGTGGTCCACAGGAACAAACTAGTCAGAATAACCGGATGAAAAGGGTAAAGAACTAGGATGGCCAACCATCCCCCTAACGGTTAAATCAGCCGACGAATCACTCATGAATGCTGGCCTAAAAAAATGCCAATGTAAATAGCAGTTTGTACCCCGAATTAGGATAAGACTAATCTTGGTTCGCAACACCGTCTTGTTCGGGACCCTTTGACAACATAAAAAATTTAAAAAATTTTCAAAATACAAAAAAATTATATATCCCTAAAAGTACAAAAAAAATTAAATATCCTCCAAAATCACAAAACATCAGAAAATCCACAAAATACGAAAATAATAGTAAAACTTTCAAAATTCAATGTGCCAAACACTTCATACACAGTGTTAGAGTTCAAGATTGACTCGTATGATTTCAATCAAGAGTTAGACTTCGAACTCATGGTTTTGGATGAAGCCCTAAATGAGGGAAATGATGATACATCTCTCGAACTCGAGGACTCTCTCGAAAGGTTCGAAACAAAGGCCAATGTTGTGGTAGATGACTTCGAAATTATGAACTTAGGGTCAGTGGAACTCCCTAGAGAAGTGCGCATTGGAAATCACTATCTCCGGAATACAAGCAGAGGATGATGTAGTTTCTGAGACCAAGGCTGTCAAACTTTTCTTTCTCTTACAAGGACATGCTAGGGCTCGATCAAGATCTGGTGGTGCACCATTTGCCAACAAAGACTAACATGAAGCCTGTCAAGCAGAAACTATGAAGAATGAAGCCAGAATGGGCCCAAAAGATTCGTAATGAAGTCATTAAGCAATACAACGCAGGATTCCTGGTAGTCTCCAACTATCCAGAATGGCTCACAAATATCATACTAGTTCCAAAGAAGGATGAAAAATTCAGGATGTGCATCAACTTTAGGGACCTCAACAAAGCGATCCCTAAAGATAACTTCCCTCTGCCTCATGTCGACAGGTTAGTGGATAATACTGCTGGACATAAGATCTTCTCCTTCATGAATAGTTTCTCGGGTTACAATCAGATCAAGATGGCCATCAAGGATTGTGAGAAGACTTCCTTCATCACACCATGGGAAACTTTTTGTTATCGAGTTATGCCCTTCGGACTGAAGAATGCAGGAGCTACATATCAGCGAGCCATGACCGCCTTATTCCATGACATGATAAACAAGGAAATGGTGGTTTATGTAGATGATATGATTGTCAAATCTTGCATGATCGAAGGACATTTCGAAGACCTCAAGAAGCTCTTCGAAGACCTCAGTGAAGATAGTATTCGGGTAGATGAGACCAAGACCAAGGCAATCATCGAAATCCATCACCCAAGACTGAAAAGGAAATTCGGGGTTTCCTCGGGCAGATCCAGTATATCAGTCGATTCATCACAAAGCTCACTCTCGTCTATGAGCCCATATTTAATCTTCTGCGGCAAAACTTGCCAAGGGAATGAAATGATGACTGTTATTCGGCCTTCAACAAGATCAAAAAGTATTTGCTAAATCCTTCAGTGCTCACGCCACCTACTCCAGGAAGGCCACTATTGCTTTATATATCTATTGTAGCAGGAGCAATCGAATGTGTCCTCACCAACATGATGACACAGGAAGAAAGGAGCAAGCGATCTACTACCTAAGCTAACAATTCACAAGCTATGAAGCCAAGTACTCCAGTTTAGAGAAAACAAGCCTCGCCCTACTTTGCGTAACACAATGGGTACGACAGTACATGATCACTCACTCAATCCTACTGCTCGCTCGCATGGACCCGTTGAAGTACTTGTTCGAAAAATTGGCACTAACAGACAGGATCACGAAATGATAACTATTGATTTTCGAGTTCGACATCACTTATGTCACTCATAAGGCAATCAAGTGGCAAGAACTGGCCGATCACCTAGCAGCACATTCTCTGCCTGATTACTAACCACTGAAGACTTTCTTCCCTGATGAAGACATCCTCCTAATTGAGGAAGAAGAAGAAAGAAAGGCAGGAGAGTAGACACTCTTCTTCGATGAAGCCGCAAACTTAAAAGGGAGTGGAGTAGGCGTCATACTCTACTCTCCCAAAGATGTCTCAATTCCCATATCCAGGCGATTGACATTCCAATGCACTAACAACGTAGCAGAATATGAAGCATGTATTGCTAATCTAAGAGAATCCATAATCCTTAACATGAAGAAGTTACGAGTCTTCAGGGACTCGCAACTCATCATCAATCAGAAAAATGATGACTAGAAGGCCAAAGATGAAAAGTTAATCCCGTATCATGTCTATCTAGAAAATCTGGCCAAGGAATTTAAAGAGGTCACATTCTCTTACATGCCCCAAGCCAGGAACTAGTTCGTAGAAGCTCTGACCACCCTTGCCTCAATGTTGGAAATCCCGAAAGGAGTTACTAAATGGGAAATTACAGTTAAACTCCAGGAGAAACCCACATTCTGCCTACAGATCGACGAGGTGGAACCCCCCTCGAATGATCAACCGTGGTACACAAACATCAAGGAATATCTCGCACATCGGAAGTACCTGGAAGGAGCAACACCAGCTGATCATTGCACTATCCAATGGCTATCAACATAGTTCGTGATCACCGTGGGCATCCTCTACAAGCGATCCTTCAACCAACTCCTTCTCCGTTGTGTGCATGAGATGAAAGCGGTGAAGATTATGTCAAAAATCCACGAAGGACTATGCAGCCCACAATGAATGGACATATGATGGCAAAAAAGATCCTACGACTCGGCTACTATTGTCTTATGATGGAGATAAATTACTGCAAGCCCGTCAGAAAATGCTTCAAGTGTCAGGAGCATGCAAACCAGATCTATGCCCCTGCTTCTGAACTTATAACTTCACGACACTATGACCCTTCTATGTGTGGAGGCTGGACATCATTGGCAAAATCGGCCCCAAAGCTTCAAACAGGCATAAATACATCCTGGTGGCAATAGATTACTTCACCAAATGGATAAAGGCAACATCCTACACTACTATCGCATCATCTCATATGGTCAAGTTTACGAAGAATAACATCATTGGCTGTTATGGGGTCCCTTGGGTCATTATTGCTGACAATGGAACTCCGTTCGTCATTAAAAGGATAGGCAATTTTCTCGACAAGTTCAAAATTCAACGTCATTGGTTAAGCCCCTACCATCCTCAAATGAATGGTGGGGTTAAAGCTGTAAACAAAACTATCATCAACTTACTGGAGAAAATGGTGAAAATATATCCCGATTGGTCGGAGATGCTCCTTATGCACTCTGGGCCTCTCGGACGTCTGTACGGTTTGCTACATGCATAACTCCATATGTGTTTACATACGGAATAGAAGAAGCACTACCAATCAAAATTAAAATCCCATCACTTCGGGCATGCTGGAAAGCGAAGTCGAGGAAGGCGAATGACAGCAAGTGTAACATCGTGTATAAACCCGACTCCCGAGTTCCAGACCATCACTTATGCAACAAAAATGTTTATGATTCAATGTTGTCTGAGTTAAAGCATTCACATGAGTAAAAGTATACCAAAGCTGCAATTCATACTCCAGATTTAGTGATAAAAGCAAGCGGAAGACTAAAGGATATACATATCACTGTATGGAAAATAAAATAGATCTCAACTGTCTCCAAAGTATGAATACATCTCTGAGTCTCATATACATGTAAATAAACAGAATTAAAATGTCAAAAATAGTCCCACTGAGAAGTTCCGCCAATCTAGGCCACCTAAGCAAAGCCGTCGTGGTACTGCATATATGAGAACTCGTCCTGGTCCTCATCATAATCCGGCTCTGCCTCTTGAATCGCTGCCTCACTTGCATCTAAGACAGGGTCTGGTGAGTGTTGCAAACACCATCCCGTAACGTGGGAGTGAGTAGCTAACTCAGTGGAATAATAGAGCAAAGATTAACATGTTCTCAAATCAATCATGCGATCATAGTAAAGCAGTAAATCAAATATTCCTAATACTGTTGTTAATGCAATATGACGTGACATGATGGATGCCCTCACCGACGATCTCCCTCATACGGCACCATCTTACGCCCGCAGCATGCTTTCTTCCCACAGTGCTCCACATCTTCCAGGCATATGCAATGTGATGGTGATATGATTACCGAGTTATTATTAGTCCATTCATACAGCAGGATTGGAAAACTAAGGTACTTCCCTAATATCAATCCCAACACAGATCCTGTCTAGGGTCGCCTAATAATCTCATACGATGTATATTTTGTAGGTCACTGCAAGGGCTGTCAGGGCTGTTGCTCGCACTCGTTGCACCGCTCCCCCATCACCTTATCAATACAGGCCTACTGTACTCTCATTGCTACGGAAGGGTCGTCGCCTCCCATAGACTCAGAATACGCTCGCGGTCACTACAAAGGGCTCATCGCCTTATCAGTGTAGGCCGACAGTAAGAATATAGTGTCCCATACCACCATAATCTGCTCACGAGTCATAGGTGCTCACTGGTCACTACGGGGAGGTTTGTGGCCCCAGCGTAGGCCGATAGCTCGACCACGGTGTCCCATATCACCATGCCCAGCTCATGAGTCTTTATGGATCAAGGTACCATGGTTAATAGGGTTTACAATGGTAAGTTCAGTACCCTAGGTTCAAGCAATTATGACTCATACAAGGTGAACATACAATGGCTAGTCGGGCTACTTGACGGGCTGGACTAGTATGAGCGCATCTCAAGCAGAGCTACATGAAGTGCATAAAACACTTCGCGTGGCCTAACCAGTACTGCCAACTCCAAAACATGACTCGCATTCATCGACGCGTCGTTCGTGGCAAAGATAAGCCAACCACGAATTTACTTGGTTACCGACTGCCTGGACTAGGTATAGTCCCAAACATTTATGAATCCACATCAGCAATCATATAAGAGTAATGGAAATGAAATACAACAATGTGAGCATGTTAACTCATGTTGTAACATACAACTTAAGTAAATCATCTAACACATGCATTTCATACATATAATGAAATCATGCATATAGCCAACATGTAGGAAATCATTTACATCAGCATATTATTTGAGAATTCAATCTCAAACTAATTTATAACACTATTTAATTCAATACATACTAATACAAATATTTATACAAACACTTAGTCCACACACTTAAGTCTACATATAGTATGTCGACTCAAAGTGCACATTTGGGGGAATCTCTTTGCCAAACTGATTATGCACGCATTCCTAATATCCTAATGCGACAAAGAGCCATGTCAATCATATCAGCAAAATATGGATGAAAACAGTATTTCCTACAAATGACTAAAATGCCCTAAATCTCATATTTTCGTCTGCTTACGAAACAGGAAACGGACAGCATGTTGTACATGTCAAACGGTGTTGCTGTCGATAATCTACTATTAAATGACATTGAAAGCGTCGAAATTAGCCAATCAAAGCGTCTAGAATCCGTACCTTTTCCTTAGAGGTGAACCGATTCGAACGGAGAGTATACGCTTCGTCTACGGCGAACCGGAAACCTAATACACAAGATCTGTAAGTTACTTTGCTAAGAAATCGACAGAACCTCAAATCAGCAAGTATTTAGGGTGTTTCCTTACCTAGAAATGCAGCAGAATCACCAAAAAAGTGATTGAGGTGCGTTGCTTAAGCACGTGCAACAGGTAGTGCAAGCAGCAGGAAGTTCTCTCCCACTCTCTCTCACAATCTCTCACCTTTTCTCTCACACCAGCTAGGGTTTCTAGCAAATTCATATGGGTGAGAGAAGTGAGGGTTTAAGGCCCTTTTATAACCTAAAACATTCCCAAAACAGGCTTGGGAACAATGTTTACTTGATGCCTAGCCAAATCGAGGCTGTTTCGGTCCAAAAAGATATTTTGGGAGGTCCCCTGGCCGAACGCGATCGGACTTAAGTTCATGCACGTCGGATGTCGCTCACATCCCATTTTCAGACCAGTAGTGTTCGTAGATCGCACGTGGCGGTCCAGTTTCAGTTCAGCGGTCATCACACATAGATCAGGTCTACAAGTCTCATGATATGAAAGAGAAATTTTTCCTGATCTGAGGGTGTAATTTGGCTGAATTATGACGGTCAGAATGCTTAATAATAACGCGCCAAGTCGTGTGCCAGATTTAAATTTTAAAATTTCAAATCTATCCTATTCTCACTCTCTTCACTCCAGGCTCAATGAAATAGCCTTTGAATGTCGGTTGGACTTGATTTTCGAAATGATTGTCAAGTCCAACTAGGCGGTTATAAAGGTCTAAGATTGTAGGTATCGGACTTTCGACGCGCGGTCTAGATCCAATACAAAGTTTTAAAGGGGTCCTGAGAATAAACCGGTTTAGAGTTTGATCCGAGGTTTCAGAGTATTATAGTGTCATTGGTTCTACTCGTTTTGGGTCTTGTAGAACATATTTAAAGTGATCAGGGATGATTTCATAGCTACTCTAGCGTTGCGCTAGCTAACTTACGCTTATTTTCTAAAGGAATTAATCCTACGTGATTTCTGGTCGAGTTGGTACTCGAGTCCAAGTACGGGTTTTTCCAGGGCGTTACAGCAAGCAAGGTATGATCAACAGCACCTGGCAGATGAAAAGGGCATATGGGTGCTAAGCCACTCCTAATGTTATCAAAGAAGGATCGCTCGGGCCTACAACAAGAGGGTTGTAATGTCTTGGAAAAATTCGTATGAAAACCTGAGTACCACCTCAAGCAAAGAGCTCGTAGGACTAAATCCTTTAGAAATCTGACGAGAATTAACTAGCACTAAACTAGATTACCTGTGAAATTAGCACCAATCACTTTAAATACGATCTACAAGACTCAAAACTTGTAGAATTATTAACGCTACATTATCCTAAAATCTAGGCTCAATCTCTAAACTCAGTTACTCTCGGGAGTACATTGAAACTTCGTATTGGACCTGGACCGCACGTTAAAAGTCCGATAGCTACGAAACTATACATTTATGACTGCCTTATTGGACTTGACAACCACCTCAAAAATTGAGTCCAGATGATGTCCTGAGGCGATTTACTTAAGTCCGGAGCGAAGAGTGTGAGAAAAGTGAATGTTTTTAGAAATTAAATCCAAATTTAAGTAATGTGAGTCGTGTCGCTTGCGGGCCAATTATAAGCATTCTAATCATCAGAATTTGGCCCAAATACACCCTCGGATCAGGAGAAATGTCTCAAACATGCCAATGTACTTGTGGCCCTGATTGAGTATCGGTGACTGTTGAACTGAAATTAGACCTCCACGGTCGATCTGTAAACCCGATCGGACTAAAAACTTAGCTTGACCAAGATCCAATACCTGTGAGCTTAAGTTTGACTGCATTCAGCAAAGGGACCTCTAGAAATGCTCTGTTGGATCGAAACAAGCTCGATTTGGATATAACCTAAGTATGTCATGGCCCTGGGACTGTTTCTGTCAGTTCTGGGCCTATATAAGGGTCTTAAACCCCCTCTTTCATAATCCATACGAATTCCAAAACCCTAGCTAAGAAAAAGAGAGAGTAAAGAGAGAGATAGTGAGAGAGAAGTTGGTGACTCATCTTGGGATTCTTTCCAGCTACACTACGTGCCAAATCTGCCTATTCGTATCGCTATACGAGCGATACCAATTCCATATTGGGCAAGAAATCCTAACCATAATCCATTCTAGAGTTTCAAATAGTCTAAGTAATGATGTAGCTAACCTACTTCGTGTTCTAGGTTGTAAATCTGTCGTTGATGAAGACTTAGCGTCTAAATCATATCCGTTATGTATTTTCCAGTTTAAGGTGCGAACTATATACATATAGGTTATGGTTTTCAAATCTTTCAATGTCAGTAAATGATTTATTACTGACTGGGTGCCATTACACATGCCAAATGCGCTATCTATTTCATTTTACCTATACGTATAAACTATGTTGCAAATACAGTATTCTATGTGTTTGTTGAAATGTTTGTATGCATTTGAAATTTGAATTCATGATTGCCATGATTAACTGTCATAGGTACATGATTGTTATATATGTGACAACTCCTTGGCAAGAGGATTTACCCTAATACGTATTTTAACCAACATACGTGATGTATGTTGGAAGGTGTAGTTTAAGTGTTTGTAAAAAATGTTTGAATGAGTTAATAGCTAGTAAATTATGATTTATAAGGGAATTGAGATATAAATCTCAATTACCTTAGCTGTGTGTATGATTTCCTCCATGTACTGCATAGCTTATTTACCCATGTTTAACTGTGTGTATGATTTCCTCCATGTATTGTGCATTCATGTTTATGTTATATTCCATAACGTGTTCACATGATTGTAGGATTTGACTTAAATATTCATTATTGTGATTGCACGTGGTTGGGACTATATCACAGTCCAGGTAATCGGTAACAGGCCTTGAACTGGTGGATGAGGTTGTTTTCACCACGCAGGATGTGTTCGATGAATTCGAGTTGTACTTGGGATATCGACAGTGGTTAGGCCACACGGAATACTTATGTATTTCATGTCGATCAACTCAACGTGCGCTCATCCTAGTCAATCTTGTCAATTAACCCGATTGACCGATGTATGTTCACCATATTTGGACACTACTGCTTGAATCTAAGGTACCAAACTCACCAGTGAAACCCTGTTAACTTTTGTACCTCTATCCGTTAAGACTCATGAGTCGGGCATGGTGGTATGGGACACCGTGGTCAAGCTGTCGGCCTACGCTTGGGCGACAAGCCTCCTCGTAGTGACCAGTGAGCAACCCCGACTCGTGAGTCGAATATGGTAGTATAAGACACTATCTTCGTACTATCGGCCTACTATGATTGGTGACGAGCCCTTTGTAGTGACCTCGAGCATACCCTGAAACTGCATTGAGGCGACGAGCCTTATTGTAGCATCTAGGGTATAAGTAGGCATGTATTGATTGGTGATGAGCCTTTTGCAACGACCTAGAACCATAACATCGTATGATATTTACTAGGAGTGACGACTCTAGAATTGTAACATCCCGAAAATCGGGGGGTCGAATAAAAACCCAACTCCCGAGTTCCAAAATGTTATTTATGCAACATAGATATGTATGATTGAATGTTGTCTGTGTTAATGTATTAAACATGAGTGAGATTAAGCCAGAACAACATATCCTACTCCAGAGACAGTTAAATTTACAAGCGGAAGACTGTGATAGTATGTATAATATATATAAACTGTTGTATGTCTCCAAAGTGTGAACATGTTACCAGGTTATATACATACATGTGTACTCCAAAAGTAAATAAAGAGAATATACATGAGTTCTCTAAAAATATAAAATGAAAAGTGTCAAGGTATCTAATCAATCTCCCTGTAATCCCGTTAATCAGAACACGTATAAAGGAGGAATCCTCCTCATCATCATCAAGTCCAGCTCCGCCTCTTAAGCAGCGCCATCATCTGCAATCACAAAAAGGGACTGGTGGATGTCCGGAAACACCATCCCGTAACGTAGGAGTGAGTAGCTAACTCAGTGGAATAATAGAGCAAGGATTAACATATTCTCAAATCAATCATGCGATAATAATAAAGCAGTAAATCAAACAATCCTAATATTGTTGTTAATGCAATATGACATAACATGATGGATGCCCTCACCGACGATCTCCCTCATACGGCACCATCTTACGACCGCGACATGCCGCACTCCCTCAAGTGCTCCACATCTTCTAGGCACATGTAATGTAATGGTGATATGATTATCGAGTTGTTATTAGTCCATTCAAACAGCAGGATTGGGAAACTAAGGTACTTCCCTTGTATCAATCCCAACACAGATCCTGTCTAGGGTCGTCACTCCTAGTAATCTCATACGATATATATTTTGTAGGTCGCTGCATGGGCTGTTAGGGCTGTTGCTTGCACTCGTTGCACCGATCCCCCATCACCTTATCAATACAAGCCTATTGTACTCTACTGCTACGGAAGGGTCGTCGCCTCCCGTAGACTCAGAATTCGCTCGCAATCACTACAAAGGGCTGCCAGGGCTGTTGCACGCACTCGTTGCTCCGCTCCCCCATCACCTTATCAATGTAGGCCGACAGTAAAAATATAGTGTCCCATACCACCATAATCTGCTCATGAGTCATAGGTGCTCACTGGTCACTACGGGGAGGTTTGTGGCCCCAGCGTAGGTCGACAGATCTACCACGGTGTCCCATACCACCATGCCCGGCTCATGAGTCTTTGTGGATCAAGGTACCATGGTTAACAGGGTTTACAATGGTAAGTTCAGTACCCTAGGTTCAAGCAGTTATGACTCATGCAGGGTGAACATACAACGGCCAGTCGGGTTACTTGACGGGCTCGACTAGCGCGATCGCATCTCAAGTCGAACGACATGGAGTGCATAAAACACTTCGTTTGGCCTAACCACTGCCGCCAACTCCAGAACACGGCTCGCGTTCATCAACGCGTCGTTCGTGGCTAAGAAAAGCTAACCACGAATTCGCTCGGTTACCGACTGCCTGGACTAAGTATAGTCCCAAACACATATGAATCCATATCAGCAATCATGTGAGAGTATTGAAAATGAAACACAACCATGTGAGCATGTTAACACATGTTATATCGTACAACTTAAATAAATCATCTGACACATGCCTTTCATACATATAGTGAAATTATGCATATCACCAACATATAGGAAATCATTTCCATCAGCATATTAATTGAGAATTCAATCTCAAACTAAATCATAATGAAATCATCAAACACATGTTATAACATACAACTTAAGCGAATCATCAAGCACATACATTTCATTCATATAATGAAATCATGCATATGGCTAACATGTAGGTAACCATTTACACCAGCATATTAATTGAGAAATCAATCTCAAACTAATTCATAACATCATTTAATTCAATACATACTAATACAAACATTTATACAAACACTTACACTACACACTTAAGTCTACATATAGTATGTCGACCCGAAGTGCGCATTTAGGCGAATCTCTTTGCCAAACTAATTATGCACGCATTCCTAACATTCTAATGCGACAACAAATCATGTCAATCACATCAGCAAAATATGAATGAAATCTGTACTTCCTACAAATGACTAAAATGCCCTATATCTCATATTCTTCGCTAGTTTACGAAACAGGAAATGGACAGCATGTTGTACATGTCAAACGGCATTGCCGTCAATAATCTACTATTAAACGACATTGAAAGCATTGGAAACAGTCAATCAAAGCGTCTAAAATCCGCACCTTGTCTCTTATGGATGTGTAAATTCGAACGGAGCGTATACGCTTCGTCTACTGCGAATAGAGGACCTAATACACAAGTTATATTAGCTACTTCGCTAGGAAACAAAAGGAACCTCAAATCAGCAACTTCTAGGGTATTTTCTTACCTGAAAACGTGGAGGAATCGCCGGAAAAGTGATCGGAGTGCGTTGCCTAAGCACGTACAGCACGTGACACAAGCAGCAGGGAATTCTCTCACACCTTCTCTCACAAGCTCTCACCTTTTCTCTCTCCCAATCTAGGACTTTTTGTAAATTCGGATGGGAGAGAGGAGTGAGGGTTTCAACCCCTTTTATAAACTATATCTTGCTCGAAATAGGCTCGGGAACAAGGTTCACTTGAGGGGTAACCAAATCGGGGCTGTTTCGGTCCAAAAGACCATTTCTGGTGTCCCCTGGCCAAATGCGGTCGGACTTAAGCTCATGCATACTGGATCTAGCATACATCAAGTTTTCAGTCCGGCAGGGTTCGCAGATCACACGTGGCGGTCCAATTTCAGTTCAGCGGTCACCGCACCGTAGATCAGGTCTGCAAGTCTCATGATATGAAATAGAAATTTTTCCTGATCCGAGGGTGTAATTTGGCTGAATTCTGACGGTCAGAACGCTCAATACTGAAGCGGCAAGTCGTGTGCCAGATTTGAATTTCAAATTCTAAATCTGTCCCTATTCGCAGTCTCTTCAGTCCGGGCTCAATGAAATAGTCTGTGATTATCGGTTGGACTTGATTTTCGAAATGATTGTCAAGTCCAGCTATGCGGTTCTAACGGTCTAAGATAGTAGGTATCGGACTTTCGACGCGCGGTCTAGATCCAATACAAAGTTTCAGAGCGGTCCAGAGAACAGACCGGTTTAGAGTTTGATCCCAGGTTATAGAGTTTTATAGAGTCATTGGTTCTACTCAATTTGGGTCTTGTAGAACGTATTTAAAGCGATCAGGGACTATTTCCCAGCTACTCTAGCGTTGCGCTAGCTAACTTGTGCTTAGTTTCTAAAGGAATTAATCCTAAGTGATTTCTTTGGTTATGGAATTGGGTTCTGAGCGATTTTTCAGGTGTTTTAGTTGACCCATTGCCTAAGGACGTCTAATCCCATGTTGGCCAAAATCCGGACTGTTACAAGAATGGATCATTATTTGAGAATTGATATAAGGAAGGTACCTTAGCTTCTCAATCCTGCTGTATGAAAAAGACTAATAAGAACTTGGTAATCATGTACATGCGCCACACTGCATGTGTCGTTTGGCATTCGGCAGAGCACTGAGGAAGTGACTGACATGCGCGACTGTAAGATGAAGATCGTAGAGCGAGTGCAGGCAAGGGCATGCATCATTCCTTCATACATTCTTGCATTAATTAGAGTAATTAGGGATGTTTGATTATATTGCTTTATCATTACTGCTTGACTGAATTGATAATATGTTAACCTTTGCTATATAGTTCCACTGAGTTGATCACTCACTCCCATGTTCTGGGACGATGTTTAAACACCAACCAGACTCTGTCTTAAATGCAGATGTTGATGCGTTCCGTGAGGTAAAGCCAGAGTTTGAGGATGATGAGGAGGTTTTCTCGTGTATGCAATATTCAGGCAGGTTCTCTTAGGCTGTTCTGAATTATCGGGGCTTCAGGGTTTATACTTTATAAAGGACTATCACATTTTGACATTTGTATATTGAAAATACTAATAATTATGACCTAGCAAAGCATATATATTTTAGGGACTCATATTGGCTTGTATATTTATTTCAGTCTTCCGCTTGCATATTACAACTGTCCCTGGATTATGTTTTGCTGATTTGGCTTAATCTATTTCATGTTTTATGTACTAATACAGACAACATACATCTATTATTAAAAATGTTGTATAAGTGATGTTTTGGAACTCGGGAGCTGATTTATGCTCGACCCTCAATTTTCAAGGCGTTACAAGGGTCCAGAAGAGAGGCTTCAAAGTTGGCAACATGATCATGAAACGCATCCTACAACCTCACTTATTAGATCCTAAAGGAAAGTTTAAACCCTCATGGGACGGACCGCTGATCATTCAGGAAGTACTCCCAGGAGGCGCTCTTTGACTTAACAATCTGAGAAGAGAAAATCTTCCTGAGCCCATCAACGTCGATAATGTGAAAATCTATCATGGGTAATCATACCTAACCTTATCAATGATTACAATCGCAAAGGTGTACCCATCACTTTCTCACCAAAAATAAATATATATATATATATATATATATATCCGCCACCTCTCCCGTCAGAAACACCTGTCATTTCTTCTACCAAATGAAGAGAAAACAAAGGTAAAAAAAAAAAAGAAAAGAGGGGGAAAAGAAGAAAATCTCAAAAATAAGGGAAGAAAAGAAGTCCATCCTACATCCCCAAATAATCCAACTAAAAGAAGCTTACGATTGTACTTAAAGACAGACAGGAAGGTAACCAGTTGGCTGGCTATGAAGGAAGTTTCTTCGTCTCATCTAGCACTCAAAATATAAATATATATATATAAAGAGAGAAAGCATGCCAAAGCAAAAAAGGCAATGTGAAAACCGAAAGGGCACCTTGAGTAAGAATAGCAGGTATGCAGCGGACTTGGTAAAAACCTAAAAGGGCACCAAGGGTAAAAACAACACAGTTGCCAAGGGACAGGCAAGAGCAAAAACCCAAGATGTAGTGAAATCTGAAAGGACATTACGAAAAAAATTGACTGGAAGACCCGGACGTAGTGAAAACCTGAAAGGGCGCTACAGGTAAAAACGGCGAAACAAAAAAAAAATAATAATAAAAGTGCAGGTATAAAAGAAGCCAAGGCAGTAAACACCATGACAAGATGTAAGGAAAGATCAACTTCATATTGGTACTCTATCAACCTCTGCTCAAAATCCAAGGGACACGATCCTGGATACCCTCTTAGGGAATCGAGATCCCAAGTGCACAATCTAGACTACTGCATACAACATGAGCTGAGCCCAATATTCTGAACCCAATCATCCAAAACACAAATCTAAACACAAGCAAGCAGTGACAAATTTGGCATAAACAAAATCTTCCATTTCCTTAATGTATTTTTACAATTACATTACTTTCTTTCTTCGCAAAAAAAAAAAAAAAAAAAAAATTCATGCAAACACGACAAGCAGCTGATCAGCAATGGGAACTACAGGTAAGCTCCTATCTCTCATACGTTGGTAATCTCAACTTGAGCCTCTCTATCTCCATGCATAGGTAAAAAGCCTCATCCCTATCCAAGTGATGTGCCGCGAGCATGCTCTCATTGTACCGTCCCCCCACTGCCAATCGACGGGCCATATCCTCACATGTATGATGTAGGACAGCAATCTCAGAGATCAGGTGACCATGCGTGGTGAGAAAGAAAGACGGATCAATGAAAGGCCTCTCCTCGAAGGACACGAATGAATCGTCAACACATGAAGAGGATGAAGCAGTATCACCCACCATATCTCGATCAGCAGCCTCGTCTGCTAGATGCTAGCCTGGGACCTGACGATAAAGTGACAACTCTACCACCCATTGCTGATATGGCACTGTAGCCAAGGAAGAGCCCAAGACTCGAGCCCTAGAATCATCACATCTAAGGATCCCTGCCAGGAAATCCAAACTCGATCTGTATAGAGTAGACAAATTAGAAGGAAGAGGGGCATGCCCAAATCTAGAAAAGGTGAACTCTGGGATATCCTGCCAGAAACCAAACTGACGAAGAAATCACACGGGATGGTAAAAGTAATACCCCCGAAGGCCCAACAACAGTAATGGAGTATGAGCTGCACTACATATCAACGGTGAGTGACAGAGCTAGGGAGCCTCCCAACTGACCTCCCACCCTCGCAATTGAGAGAGCATACGGTGATATAGCGACTCAGTGGCCTTAGCACTGAGGGAAAGGCCATCGAGCAACAAAGATAGCACATCACCGCGATGGGAATCCGGCCATAAAAGCAGAGGAGTCGTACATAGGTGCTCCCACAACCATACCAGTAAGAAGACACAAGTCAAGTTAAGACTGCAAGAAGATAACAATGCAAAGAAAAGGAAGGAAAAGGGTGAAGAATACTTAAAGGAACAAGCAGCAACCTCGGAGGATATGAGTGTGTTCGAGCGAATACTCGGTCAGCCCCAAAAAGAGCTTCGCTAACACCACAAAAGTAATACTTCTGCGGTATAGAACGCAACAGAATACATCCAGTAAAACCACCAGTGATGATTGCTGCCAACCTAAAAAGAGCAACTCAGTTGAGATACAGAATATCAGTGCATTTAAGCACTGAAGCTTGCGATCGGACCCATGACTTCCATGGGTAGTGGAACAATGGTCATACAAAAGCTCAAGTGAAAGCTTGCCAGCCTAACCCTCTGTAGTAGGAAGAGAGGTTCAAAAACTAAACCAGAAAACTAGATTGGCATGACGAACGGGCTCAGACAAGGGAATATAAGGCTCCTAAGTGAGAGGAAGACTAGACAAGCATGAAAACACCTCCAGTGATGGGCCCATCTCTAGATCATTGAATGAAAATAGATTTAGCGATGAAACCCAATCGTAGAAAGCCACACTTAATAGTCGCCAGTCTAGGCGAACTCGGTGGAAGTAGAGGACCGCCCTGAAGCCCAAGGAACCCAGCTCGAAGATCTCAGACTCAATCAAGCTCTCTATCCAGAGATGCAGTCGCTCAGAACAGGTGTCACGTGGCTGCAACTGACAAGTCCGAGCAGGCATGCCCTCAACAATCTAGAACCCAGGGTCCACAGGAGAATCATAAAAAAGGGGCATTCCCTCATCCAAAATATCTATCTCGTGGTGGTAGAAGAAGCCAAACTCGCCCATCGCATCCCGTAAGAGGACCTGAAAAGATGCAACTGGCGGGCCCAAGCCACCAATGATCACCGCATCTAAAGCAGTCTGAAATGCACAAGCCCCAGGAGCTGCTACACCTAAAGCATCCCTGTAGTTGACTGGACCGGTATCCTGAGCCCCTATAATAGTCGACTGTCCCATCACTGCCTAGAAATCTGCACCAAAAATCTGACCCAGGCCATCCACAAGAAGTCCATCGCTCGCCAAATCTAAACCACTCGGGCCGTCAAAGTGGGGCCCGCCACCTAAGGCCCAATCCACCCCATCCACTACCAACATGCTATCATCTACACCACCCATAACTATCGCTCCATCAATCAACCCCTCTGCTACCATCATCACACCATCTTCACCATCCAAACTATCCGTCCTCACCATGCTAACATCCACGAACCCTGGTGGTCCATCTGGTGTGGACCCATCAAATCCATCTAATCCATCCAACCTAACTTCATATCCATCATCAATAAATAAAGGAGCCATCCCATAAATAGCATTAACCTCCTCCAAAGGGCCCATTACCCTCCACCTACTACCATTAATCCATCCATAAATGGATCCTCCCCATCATTTATAGGACCACCAACCTCCCCACCATTCATGGACTTATCAACCCCCTTATCATGGATGGCCATAATCAATCCAAAAAGAAAGAAAGGGACAAAAAGAAGAAGGGGACAAACGAAAGAGACAAAAGAGGAGAGGGGGACTAAAGGGGGGGATCGGACGGTTAGAGAAAGAAGGAACAAAAAGAAAAGGACTGGAAAAAATGAACAGAGAAGAAGAGGACTTGTTGGAAGAAAACACAGATGGAGGCAGTAATCAGATTACCGCTAGCAGAACTCGAAATACCGTTGTAGATACTGACATCTCTGAATCACTGCAACACCTAACGGGACAGGCAGAACGGGCAAAAGTCCACGGGCGACAGTCCGACTACCGCCCTAGTCCACTTTTGGGCGAAATCTGGGCAGGGTCTACTTCAGAAGGCTAGGACTAAGGAATGTACATCCAAGTGTTTAATTGGGATTGCGAAAATGATCAAGAAATGATCCAAGAAAGCAACGTTGAAAACTAAAGTTTCATATAAATGGTGAATTACACAACTAATGATCCATGATTACATGATGCAGTGGAGCTGATCGTCGTAAGGGAGATAGGCATTCGTATCCTTACGACGAAAGTGAGGCCCCAAGATCCATCCTCTAACAAAACGTGCACCGCCACCTGGAGCATAACCAGGCTGGAGAATCAGACCAATGCCATGTTGTTCGCACCAAGAACTATACTCTCTCTCTCTCTCTGGGTCAACGAAGGCACTGGCGTCAAAGCCCTTCATAGCAGCAGCCAACTCCTACTCAAGTACCGACCTCCAATCAGATGGGCCAGTCGGTGGGCTAAGTGGAACCAATGGACTGTCAGTCAACTGTCAGAAGTGCCTCTCTCTAAGATACCACTTCATCACATGGGGATCCTCCAAAATGCGACATTGCCAAGAGGCCTGAAAAGCCTCTTGAGCTTCAGGAGTAATTATTGCATTCGATCGGAGATATGGCCTGGTTTGGAACTGTAGAAAGGAGAAAAGTCAAGGGCGAAAGGATAAACAGAAAGTAATACATGGGCAACACAGGGCAAGACAAATCACTCACATCATCAGGGACGAGGGCATCAATATTTGACCTCCAGGAGAGATCAGAAAATATGTGTGTATGGCTGCGGTTATCCTTGTACCACAACACCATGTGAAGAAATGGAGGCGAATGATTGATCAAAGTGGGCGCTATATGAGAAAAATGATCGAAAAAGTAGACCTGCACAAGACCATTATTAGAAAAGGTGTACCAGATCATCCCTAGGGAGAATATTGTAAAAAAGGACTTCAAGAAAGTACCTCGATGACTGGACAAAAACCAATCAAAGATCGGCTGATGCAGTGGCAAACTTTGTCTAGCCCTTCATATAAATGGGCAAGGAGAGCCGCATTCCAATTGTACAACGTGGGAAAGGTGATATCATCCCCGAGCGATAACAAACGGGAACTCACTAGCTCATTCTTGTGGTAGAAGATCATCACTCCCATGGTGTACAAAATCAGAGCATGGGCCTTCATCACTGCCATGGCCTCAGTCTTAGGGATGCACTTGGCAAAGTTTAATGATAGTTGAAGCAGTTTGAATCAGTGACCAGAAAAATCTGTGGCATCTGATATCATCCCTAGTAACTCCATTCAGTCATGCTCGGAAGGTACCAGGAGGTCCTCCTCTAAATGTACAGACCCTCCGTCGTATCAAAGACCTGACTACATGTATATGTCATAAGAGTGATGTACCACTCCCAAAAAGGCAATTGGAAGGAATGGGTCTCAGGGTTCCATCGTTCGTCCAAAGTAGATAAAAGAGACATGTTCGTCTTGCTTAGACAAACTCGAAATAGGTAAGAAAATGGAGTATGCTCCAACACCTCAAAGAACAATGGTTGTGGACATGGAACCAATCAGGTCAATGTGTCCTGACCCCTCGTCCTCTTAAGATCGAAGGTGCGCCACCCTCTCGGGCTATATCCGAAAGGTGTCGACCCTCTCGAGGCACGTAGCAAGTATCAGCCGACTGGTGAGAAGGACCAGCCTCATTCCTATTAAGGAGAGGCATACTACACAAACAAGGTCCACAGGTAAGTATCCCTCTCACTGTAAAGGACAACACACCCTAGTCTAAAAAGTAAAAGTCAAAGGCCCAAGCCCATTTTTAAAAACCCCATAAGGCCCAATCTCATATTAAGGCCCATTTTTAAAAAGCCCATAAGGTCCAAACACATATCAAGGCCCATTTTCAAAAATCCCATAAGGTCCAAGCCTATGTCAAGGCCCATTTTCAGAAAGCCCATAAGGACCATTTCCCAGGCCCATTACAAGGTCCATTTTTCAAGCCCATCTCATGACCCATTTCCAAGTCCCATTTCCAAAGCCCATTCCCAGTCCCATTTTTGAGGCCCATTCCAAGGCCCATTTCCAAGGCCTAGTTTCAAAGATCCATTTTCAAAGGCCCTTATGTTTCTTTCACATGTCCATAATTCAAGCCCACCCATACAAATCCATCTTAGGGACCACATATTCAAATAAATGTATCTGGACATATCAAGATCATGATGTGGGGCCCAATTACAAAATCCCATCCATACATCATCTACTAAAATGACAAATCATCAGGATCTAGGCCATCAAAGCACTCAAGTAAACCCCAAATCACCCATGCAATGGTCTAGATCATTCAAAAAAATAAAAAATAATAAAAAAGAGAAATCTGTCTAAATGGAAGGTGGGGCTTCTTTCTTATCACACCCCACTCTATCATACAAAATATGCGATAAACAAACAAAATAGAAAAATCTAGTCACTCCTATGCCCCCACCCCCCCTAAAAAAAATAAAAAAAATACCAAAGTCTTCTCCTAAAATTTAGCAAGAAAGCCTTAAAGCATCAAATACATGGGTAGATCACCTGAAAATATGTGGAGGAAGAAAATGCAAAAGCTAAGAATCAAGAAAACTCCACTAAAAATAGCTTTCAAGGACCACAATGGAGTCCCTAGATGTTCCAAGAGGTGGATTCAAATAAGGGAAGAAGAGCCATTGGTCGGACCAGTGCACGTAATGGATCGGTGGTCCATCTAACAGACCAGTGGTAATCAGATTGCCGTTGGCGGTAGTCCGACTGTCACCTAACTAAAAGTGGCATAGGGCAGCAGGCCTGTCCCCTAGGGTGAGTTGGAGCAACCACATTTTCTTTCAGTCCATTGGGTAACAACCCCACATAAAGACAAAAAAAGCCCCATTAATGTTAGTGGAGGCTTGTTGAATACAATAAAAACTGGACAACGACGCCCTCCCTCTAGATCAGACAGATCTTTCAGAAATCTAAAAATATAAAAACTGTTAGCCCCGCCAGCTCATTAGTGGGTAACTATTTACTTAATTTGCGCAAATAAAAACTAAATGACGCCCTCTAGTGAGATCGGATAGATGTTTCAAAAAAAAAATTTAAAATATCTTCAAATAAAATCTCCAAAGAGTCTAGCTCTAAAGAGATTAGATTTTAAATAAAAACTTTCAAAAAATGCATGCGGCGTGTAGTACACTAAGGAATCTTTCATATTCTCCAGTTATGGTCAGTGCAAACAGCTAAATAAGATTCGATCTCTTCCATTTTTTCAAAGGATGATCGAATCCGTACATGATACATGTACGATTGGCCGGATCTCTATATTTGGACAGTCGTATGAAAGCTAGTAGAAATGACTGGATCTATCTCTAGAAAGAATAATCAAACTCAAAGTGACAATAATCCATTGTAACCAAAGTATCAAAATCAGTAGACTGCATGGCAAAAAGATTACTTGCACATACCTAGTCTGGGATATTCACAAAATTTGATCGAGTTCAAGTCGGTGTAGTGAGTTCCCCGTAAGGCTGCACTAATGCGCAGGGCAGCTAACCACTTTGAGGATCAAACAAAATGAATACTCTTTGGGTGATTATGTAGCAAAGGAACTATAGACCAAATAGTACAAGAATCCTCATAAAGCCACACCAACTCGCAAAGGCCCTACTTTTCAGACTTACCCTCCAATGCTATTAACAATCTGATGTGAAAGGGTTGTGATTGGTGACCCGTAAAGCCGCGACGAATGTGTAGGGATAATCACAACATTTTCTTCAACCCTCATGATATGTGCAAGTCATCTCTTTTCTAAACAGTCAAATGACAATGATACAATGGCAGACAACAAATTCAAATCACTACCCTTTTCTGACTAGAAGGGTGGGATGTCCACTCGCTTTAGCGCTCAGTTGCTAGCAACCTTGGCCAAAGAGGGGCTATAGATACTGTAAGTGCTATATTTCATATCCCTTTGGTTGTCAAATTTTATGGTGCCAAAACCTATATCTATGTCTTGTATATCTTGTGTTTCATGTTTGAGACTATTCTTTACTTCAAGACATTGCATTTCAAGACAAGAACTTAAATGAAGAAAGTTTTCAAGTCATGGATGAAGAATTCAAGAATAGAAGTCTTCAAGTTTGCATGTTCAAGATTCAATCAAGTTCAAGTATATTAGAAGACTTTGTCAAGTCAGATCAAGTTCAAGAAGGCCTACAACAAGATTTTTAAATTCTCAAGCTTCTCTTTAGGGTCATCTGAGTGTACAGACTTTCAATGTCCATCTCACTTTTAAGGTTTGTTTGACCTTAGATTGATCTTAGGATGGGCTTTACTGTAGGTCATTCTGGATACATAATTCATATATTTTAATATGCTTGTTTGGGGTGTTCTAAGACCAGTCGTAGGGACTTCAAGACTAGTCTTAAGTTTTTCAGGACCAGTCTTAGGTTGTTGAAGATTTTCAGATCTTTCTGGTTATCCTACGACCAGTCCTGGACATCTTATGACCAGTCCTGTGAGTTCTACGACTCGTCCTTCGACCAGTCTTAGCCCTACGACTCAAACTCCAGCAACTAAATTGGAAATCCTACAACCAGTCGTAGGTGACCCACGACCAGTCGTAGGCTACCCAGGACCGGTCATGGAACAGCAAATCCTTATCCCACGAAAATCTTTAAAAATCTTTGAAGCTACGACCAGACCTAGGATCCTAAGACCAATCGTAGACGGGATTTTTCAGGCTATAAATAGAGCACGAACTTCAGAGTTTTAGCAATTCAATTCAACTCTATTCAAGCAATCTTTAGGCTATACTCTAAGATAAGTTTGTGTTTATTTTAAGCTACTTTATGCTTATTTAATATTCATTTTTCTAGCTTGTTTATTATTTAATTTTAATCTACATTCCAATCTTATTAGAAAAGGGGAATTTCTGATATTCCTTCTTCTTGGATTGAAAATCAAATAGAACGAGCCCTTTTGATTTAAAATCTATTAGACTTAGAACCATTCTTAAAGTGAGTATTGGACTTTGAACGTTGAATCGAACTTCTACTCCGATTGGTTCTACCAGGCTACTTCAAAAGGAGATTCAGGTATTTTACATTTGTGTAATTTACTTTCTTTGGTTTTGGTTGAGATTTGCCAGAAAAATCTCATTGTATTGGTTATCTGAGGAGACCTAGAAAACCAGATTGTGTGGGTTTTTAGATTGTGTAAGCCTGAGATCAAAGACACAATTGTGAAGGTTTTAGGTGAACCTGTGAAACCTATTTCGATAGTGCATGCTAATATCCCCTGTGTGAGGATATTAGGAGTGGAGTAGCATTCTGTGTGACTGTTTGATAATAGTTGGTGTACACACAGGCGAACCACTATATTTCATCGTGTTGTGGATGTGTTTTATTCCTTCATTCTTTTATTCATTCAGTTTTGTGGAGTGTGTTTGTGGATGAATGTTGTAATCATTTTATTTCAAGCAAGTGTTGATGAATGTTGTAATAACTTAGGATTTATTTTCTGCAAGTTATTTTGATTTCCTTGCTTTTTATTCCTCATTGGTTTGTGATACAAAGGACGTTCTAGAAATAAGGTTGTCCTACCTTAAACCTTTGGTTTTTAGTGTAAGGTTGTCCTTAGAACTGATATAGTATCATTCTCTTAATTCTAGGCTATTGAGATTATTTTAAATTCAGCATTATGCTTTATTTCTCTTATTATTCCGCTGTTATAAGTTTTATTTGGCATTGCCCTATTCACCCCCCCCCCCCCCCCCCCCCCTATAGGGTATATAGCTAGGCCCTTTCAGATACCCCACCCAGGCAAACATCTTGAGAAGGCTAAGACAATCCATAAATCGTGATCATATCCAAACCTTAGTCCCAGCTTAAACCTAAAACCCTAACCCAAAATCTCTAAACTCCCAATCAACAATCTTAAACCGTAATCTGAACTGTTCAATCCACACACAACTTCATCTTTACCATATACCTTGACCAGAACCCTTTATCCAAACCTAAACCCACCTATGCAAGCCATAAAAAACCCCAAAAGGAGGTCATCAGACGAGCCATCACATTAAGCAAAGCACACACGCTCGGGCCGGGCCTGAGTGCAGCCCAGGCGGTAGTTGGACTACCGCCGGCAGTAGTCAAACTACCGCCAGCGGTACCCCAATTACACCGCTCACGGCCCGTGTGTACACAGTTGTCCAAGCGTCTAAAAGTCAACTTTCTCCTGGATTTTCCCCCCACCCATCTTCACGATTTACAGTTTTACTAGCCTCAAAAGCCAATGAGAGCATGCCACATGGCGCTTCTCTCTCCCCAGCCAATTACAAGCCTCCATTTCATCATTTTAACCCTTACCTACCCCTTATTTACCATAAAGCCATTGGAGAATGCTATAAATAGCCCTCTCCTCTTCTCATTTCTACACACCCAGCAACAACCACTCCTCATTTTCAAGCTCAATGGAGTAAGAGAGAAGTAGAGTGAGGAAGAGAGGGAAGGAAAGGGAAGAAGCTCCTAAACCTTTAACGTCCTGATCTTTCAAGCCATTCCCTAGCCCTTCCTCTTGACCTTTCCAACTCATCAAGTCTAGCTTAGATTGGTTATGGTGCAATCCATGTCTTAGCCTACTCAAGATCAAGCCAAAGATCCATTCATTTTACATACAAACATTCATCATGACATATATTCCCTTCTCAACCTCCTACTCCTCTAGATTTCCAGTGAACGTATGCACTATGACTTGCCGTACCTTGGATCCTGTCACATAAGAAATTCTTAGTGACCTAATCCACTTTTCCTTACCTTTTTACATAAGATCATCATATCCATCTTCTAGACACGTTGTTCGAAGTATGATCTATGGTTTGCTGAAATCTCGAATCTTGCTGCATCAGAAATCCATGTGTGCCTAGTCCTACCTCCGCGTCATTCATCCCTTGAGATCTCCATACCACTCTAAGTAGAGACCATACATTTTTATGGGCATAAAGGGTTCCTAACACCTTTCCTCTTTGTAACTGAGGTCCCTTATCTAGAATCCCGGATCACAAATTAAGAATCAATCTAAAGTAGGAGAGTCTCTTGATTTCTCCAACCTTACGTATTTCGTGGATTCTAGCCGACTGCGGGATTCTGAGATTTATAAGTTAGTGGCGACTCCAACATCCACAAATCAGCCTAATCACCCCCACCATAAAAAATATAACATACAAACTAGCATAAGTGCTGATTTTTAGTGTCTATAGTTTGCGATCGACCTTAAGACACATCTTGTAGACTCAAGTTGACTCAACCCAAAACCTATGCCATTGCAACCAAACTGTCATCGCGGTTCCAACACAGCATCTCGTATGCCTATCCGATACTTAGACTAAGAGATATGACCTGTGCATAATCTCTCCCATACACTGCGAGTTGTAGGGCCAAAGATTCCAAAGAGAGAAGATTCTTTACAAGAGCTATCATGATGATCACATCACCCTAACCACCCATGCCTTGTTAGTAATGATGACTAGCCCTATGCCTCTTACATATCTCTTACATGTCATCATCACTCTAGCCATCATTACCTTACAAACTCATCATTTCTTTCCTTTACCTCTCTCTCTCTCCCTCACTTTCTTCCTCATTTGCAACCAAGAGAGGCCATGGACATCCAAGCTAGAGTAGAGAAAGAACCCATTACTCTAGCCCCTTCTCCTAACAAATCCTACCAATCCAACCCTTCTAATCCCATCTCCACAATTGAGAAGCACCCTTAGGAGCTTAAGAGTTTAAGGAAGGAAGAAGGAGCAAAAGTGGGTGCTTCTTAAGTTAGTTTTCTTCATTTCATGCATCGGACAAGTGGGACCTACCAATTAATGGTAGGGATCCCATCTTGGACCCTAGGTGTGGCCAATTGCCCACTATGATTTGCATGCATGTATCCATGATAGGGCCATTCTCCATTGACCCCATCATGATATTTATTGATGTGATATTTGGTTAAGGACATTTAGGCCCTGATTTTTATGGTGGGAATAACGTTTCCCACCTAATTTCCTGATGTATGGCCCACCATGATGAACATCATATCCACACTCTTCACCCGTAATCTTATTTTTGTATCTAGATAGCAGGTTTTAAAAATCATGTAAAATTAATCGTGATAAGATCAGAGTTGAAACTTGGGAATATTATGAACCACAATAAGATCTAACTCTAGGATAAATTTCGTAGCCATCTAACGGTCCAATCATCCGTAACATCAAGTTTACTTGGCTGCTATCCAGCAACACATGTAGGATTCCAATTTACCTAAAATGAACTAATTTTTTAACTCCTTTAATGAATGTATTAAAAATATACATTCCATTGGATATGTATAAAATTGAACCAACTTTCCAATGGTATATAATAAGCCTCAATCGGAGTTCGAACGGCTGAGATCTTGGCCTTATACGAACGATGTATTTGGGGGCTTATCAAGACCATTCTTGTGTTGGCCATATCCATGATTACAACGGTCGGATGTATTTGATTTTTGTTCTTAACTTACTTGAGATAGTAAATAATCATATGTATGGTCCTTATGGTCAAATTCTTTCATGATAAAATTTAAAAAATTCTGGACTGATAGATACTTTTGAAAGGATAAACTTAAATTGTTTTGTATGATCTAGATGGATCCCAGGCTCTGTATGGTTGGAAACCTATATATAGCCTAAATAACATACTCTCAAACCATTTATTGGCTTGTATTTTCCAACATATTGGCTGATCATAAATATTTGATCAAGACATTTTATGTGTTACTTGTATGTTGTATGTATGTTGACCACAACATTCATCCTCTTATTATGGACCGACTTGGTAGTGAGACCACTTTTGATTATGTACTTTATTAGTTCATTTAATCTAGATAGCCATGTGTATTGATGTGTCTCTTATATAGGCTTTGCTAGTATGTGGGTCCCACTTGCCATTGGATCTATTTCATTTCCTTTGCACTTTCTGTTTGCTAAATATTTTCTAAGTACTTAACTATATTGCATGTAGGCCTCTTTGACACCTTCTAGTGGGCCCCACACTTGGTAGTTAAGGGTTCCTCTTTGGGGGATGTTTAATCCTTATATAAGTGAGCTGGGATGTCCAACCTTTTTGTTAGGAATGATCCCTAATTATTTGGAAATTGGGCCCTAAGTTGTGACAAACTCCATTGCTGAAAATTTCTGATTATTTGTGTTTTGTACCAACTTTGGGCCTCTGTAGTGCACCACCTGGAGATATGAGTAGGCCACCACTTGGAACCTTTAACCTATACCAATGAATAAATAAATAATATTTTACTCAGGCTAAATCAGACGCAAACTGATCAGGGAGTGGATCCCAAAATGTGGTTAAGCATGGTTGTGAAGAAAATTATGTGCAGAAAATCAAAATGTTTGGCCCTATACCAAATATTACGTGTGCACAACCAGTTGGTCCCAGCTTATAGTTTTTGAAGTATATATATAGTACAACCAAGGGCACCTAATGGGACACTGAAAGGTGGTCCCCTATGATCATGGGACGTACTCAAGATCGTGTTAAAACTAATTCTGCACTGTTTCCTGTACATTTCCTCCAAGTACTCATATTTGGGACATCACCATAAATTGTATAGACCAAACTAATGAGGATCACATTATACCTTTTAAAGCCCATACATAGAGCTACCAGGTTGTTATTTTCTTTCACCATATGTAGGCCCCACATGATCATGAATCTGACTCTAAAATGACCTAGAACCAACCCTACGCCAAAAGTCTATTTTACATAAAATTTTGTGGGGCCACGTCAGTGGGGTCCACCACCTTCCCAAAGCATTTAATGCAACATCTAAACTCTAAAAAATAACTCTCAGATATTGTTGAGCTTGAAAACCTTAAGTGGGTCATCTAGTATGGGCCATCTTGTATGGGGCCTTCCCTTTCATGTAATGAGGTCCACCTGACATGATTTGTAAATGGGTGTTGTATAACTTGTAAAATATTTAGTGGATAAATATTATTTTCCAAATGTTCTCTTAAGACATAGGTGTTCTTGGGCCCATATAAATGATGCAATCCTAAGGCCCAAGTGGGCCTAACACTAAGAGAAATTGTTGGGGAGTGAGAAGCCCACAATGATAGCCTTCCTTGAGCCCATTGGCAGGCCCATTGCCTACTAGGCAGTGTCCTTTTCATACTACCTCTAGTCAAGTGGACCACGCTTAGAGAGACCTACTTTACAATGCATAAATTAAATAATTGGGGTTTTCTTAGATTGTTGTGTATGTGGCTAGTTAGCCCAATATGATATATGACATGAAAGATGTTAGCATGTTATCCTTTGTGTTTGAGATTGTGCATTGTTTTTAGTTAGTGGAATGTGTGGGGTGCACTTAGTTGTGGAATTATATCCACACCATTGAAAGTGTTGTAGTTGGACATTTATGCCCTCAAGTTGGCCTATTAGTTCACCAAGTGGGACTCACACTTGACCTATACGACCCCATGCCTTACATGTAATTCAAATGAAGTGTGGAAGTTGCACTAGGTAGGATGCACCTAGGATGGGTGAGATGATAATGCATGTATGGTAACGTGATAATGATGATTGTGAGTTGTTGGTTGAAATGATAGCTATGATTTAATGGATGGTGAATTATATTATATGAATTGATGATGGATGAGTAATTATTTATGATAATTATGACATTGTTTATGTTAGTCATGGAGTGAAAATGATCCTCATGGTAATGATGATGATATTTTATATATATGTATGATGACAAAACATGCTTAGTATAACATCATGATACATGTTTATACGCATCATTAGTATACCTGTTATGAGGGATGATTGATTATAGCATATGTCATTGGGCTGAGATGTTTGCGAGACTCCTAGAGAGATGGAGTTGCCCTCATATGATCCTGCAATGCGCGTAAATTTGATGCATGACTGGATGATATGACTCATGCATCTCGCATTTTGTCTGACATGATTGACACACTGAGAACATGCTTAGTATAACATCATGATACATGCTTATACGCATCATTTGTATGCTTGTTATGAGGAATGATTGATTATAACATATGCCATTAGGTTGAGATGTTTATGAGACTCCCTGTGAAATGGAGTTATCCCACATAATCGCGTGGTATACGCAGGTTTGATGCATGATTGGATGGTGAGTCATGCATCTCGCATTTTGTGACTTTATCATTTACACCCTAGCAACATCAGGGTTGTGGCATCCACAGGCTTATGGTGGATGGCCAGATAGGACATTAGAAATGTTTGGTTCTAGCACATGAGGCACGTTGAATGTCCTTAAGTGAAAGTCCCTAAACTCCTGTGGCCAGGGGATGTTCCAATGTCTAGACTAAGTGGATACATGAGCGCCCGAGTGCAGAATACTAGTAAGCCGTGTCTCCCACTATGTCGGGGTTAGTTACAAGGGGATGTGGCCTTATCTGCCCAAGGGTAGGAGGCAAAGCTCGGCTGAGTTTGACCAGCTCGAGGAATATGTTCGCTATAAATGAGCCGGGTAGATATTGGTATACTACTGGTCAGATGGATAGTGAGGTATTTTCCACTCGCTGGGCTACGCGGCCAGGAGGGACGGTAACCACTTTAGAGTGTACTGCCCTAGTGATGATCCCAGAGATGTACGGTATTGATATGTGGGACTTGAAAGTTCCCTTGCTAGTGTCCTGGTTTGTCAATTAACATGTGTATTGAGTCAGTTAGACTGTAGAGCCTCAAAGGAAGATCAATTTAAGATTCTACCTTAACCGGATGTGTGGAAGCTCGCCATAGGTAAATCTAAGCCTCACATACTATGTCCAAAAACAGCAGGTGAATAAAACCCTTAAAAATAAGTTAGACATTATAGGGTTTTTAGTGAAAAAACTTTTTCAAAAATAAGAAAATCTTTAAGTTTTTTTGCTCTATCAATTGTATCGATACATGTCTCGATATGATCGACCTGCGCTATTAATGTCCTCAAAAGCTCAATCGATAAAATCGAATAAGGACTTAAAGTGTCCAACAACCACATATTCATTTGGACGAAATTACTAATATATCGATATGCATATTGATATCATCGATAATTGAATCTCGAGTCGATCGAAGGAGACTCGATAATATCGACAGGTAGATCTGGCGCCCTTATTTTTTCTTAAGAATATCATATTTGCTTCGATATATCAAAGCCATCATCGATACCATTGGAGTTCAAATCTCGATCATATCAGCAGTCTCTCATTGATATCTATTGGTGTATTTTTATGAAACGGCTCCTCTGGGTCAGATCTTCTTCCACCTGCACAATAAACACTATCAAGGGAACCCCGACTAGAGCCGGGGAACCTCCGATGCTTAAGTCAGTCGTCTTTCGATAGCAAAGGGTTTTTTGAGTTTTTGTATCTCATACCTTTCTCTGTAGAAAGCTTCGATATTTATAAGTCTTGGGAATCCTCATCATACAAGGATTCTTCTCCTGATTCTCCAGAGATTTACTCCTCTCTGCTGATTGCTTTCGATCCTGAGAATCTTGGGATCGGATATCCATATTCCTGGATTTTTGGAGCAGCATTTGCATTCCTTCCGCCTTCTCTTGTCTCGACTCGGTCGTTATTGACTCTAGGAGAGTCGACTGACTCAAGAGGACGTGTTCGACCTTCTCACGGACGGGATAGTCTCGGCGTTTGTCCGTCATCCTCCCTTACTCCGTGACTGACAAAACCAACTTGTTAAGTCAGTTTTATTCTATTGGTTGGTGGCTTAGAACACGCTCGGCCCTCAGTAGGCTTATGCAGACGAGGTTATCACTCCGACATAGCAACTGTTATCGTCTTTTGCTTATGCCCCTTGGCCTATCCTTTATTCCCTCAGCTCTGACCATTGTCTCGGACTCTTCGAGCGGCGTCAGCAGAGCCGACCTACTTATAATCCGAGTCTCCGGACTGAACGTATTTTTTCCCCAACAGTAAGCCCCCCTTACTCCTTGTGTCATTCGCGGCATCAAGGGGTAACGAGTTTTTAGGTCGGTTCATGTTAGAGTCTGACATTATGATGAGGCGTTTAATGCTCCTTGAGTCGTCTCTAACATATGATGTTGCGTTCCCCGACGCCGCACGTAGGGCCAGCCGTCAGGTCGTTCCGTCCGCGTATGAGATTTGGACGCATGGCGAAGACATTACCGCTGTTAGTCAGCGTGCGCCACGTGTCGAGCGGGGGAGTCGAGACGAATGACAATTCGCGTTTTCATTAAAAGCCCTGCCACGTGGCACAGCTATAAAAAGGCCGGGCGGGAGGACTGTATAAATTTTATTTTCGCGTTCCTCCCTCCCGCTTGTATCTGCTTTCGAGTCTTCTTTCTCTTCTTCCTTCTTCCCTCCGCTGTCGTTTCTTGCTTCGTCAACTTCCTTTGCGTTCGCTGTCATTTTTCACGGTGAGTTCTTTCCTCCCATTTCTTTAAACTTTAATGGCTGCACGTGGCTCTCTGAGCCCCCGGGAGGGAATTTTCGGCGATGAGGGTGTGTCCCAACATCTTTGGGACGTTGCGGAACCGCCCTCCCTACTGATAGAGTTTACCGTCGGCGCTAATTCCGTATTCTGGCTTATAAGGGAGGCCGATGACTCATCGGCTGAGTGCCCTGCTCATGTCGGTCCGTCCAGTGGTGGAGTGTCTCTGGTAACCCGTCCAGGGAGACCTAACCTCGGGATGGATCAGTAGGAGGAAGAAGAAGTAGTCAACATTGTTATAGGCGAAGGGGTGGCTGTTCCAGACCCCGTGAACCAAACTGTGGAAGCCTCTGAATCCTCTTCGAAGGGGGAAGAAGGTGAAGACGAGCCGAGTGGCCTCGTCGGCTCAATTTTAACCGAATCCAACCTAAACCGGATCAGGGCTGGATATCATGTCCCTGACTCGGTTGTACTCTGTCTCCCTCGTTCGGGAGATTTACCCGACCATCCTCCTGCGAGGATGGTCACAATTTTCCAAGTCACGATGCAATGTGGCTTGCGCTTGCCACTTCATCCCATTGCTCGTGATTTCTTGTCCCGAGTCAAAATTGCACCCGATCAAATTATCCCGAACGTGTGGAGGAGTTTGTTCGAGTGTGTCGTGCTGTGGGCCGAGTTAGAATAGCCTCCGCTAACAGTCGACGAGTTTCTCTACCTCTACCAAATCAAACTAAATCCAAACTTCTCTGGCCTCTACTTCCTGAGTGTGTGGAGAGGCGAAGGGGGGTCTTTGATAACCGACCCACCCACTTCTAACAAGTATTGGAAGGAGAGGTGGTTTTGGGCTTCCGGTCAGTGGGAGTCGGCCGATACGTGGCAGTACGAGCCTCAAGTCTCTCGCACGTTCCGGAGAGCAGGTGATTCGGTGACCCGTCCCGCTAATCTCTCCTTTTTTTTTAGCTGATCTAACCTCATAATGTCTTGCAGATATTTTGAAGGAGAGGGGAAAACTCGAGTCTGGGGCTCTAACTCGGATAAGAGAGCTGAGGAAGCTGAGCGCATAGGAACGGTCTTGGAAGTTGCTGCTGCAACCCGAGCACCTCCATCTCGCGAGTCTAGACTCATTCATCTCAGGTAACTCGTCCCGCTCTGCTTCGTCCTTTCAGTTTTCTGTCCAACTCTTCATTCTTCTTTGCAGACCTTCTCGAGGCTCGTCCATTTCTCAGGTCAGCTCCTGCTTCTGATAGCATGGCCGGATCTTATCCATCTCTAAAGCCAATTTTCAAAGTGAGGGCCCCTCCGATGTCGGCTCTTTTTTCAGGGCCTCGGCCTTCAAAGCAGCAGAAGACTGCTGCAAAAGCCAAGGATCCAACTGCCTCGCCTTCTCCCGTCTCTGTTGCCCCACAAGTGGTTGTACTTTCTCACCCCGATAAGAGGGTGGAGGAAGCGGAGCCGAGCCTTCCGATCTCTCAGTCATTTCCCGAGCCAGGACCCGTGGTAGAAGAGGCCCCGAGGCCAAGAGAGGTACCTTACTCGGAGTCCTTGAGAAGAGAGACGACTCAACAGGAGCCTCCCTTCGCCAAAGTTATCTCGGGGATGATTCCTTGGGCCCTCGCACATGGGGGCGAGAAAGACTTCGTCAGCTACTACAATGCCCCAACTATGAAGACTCTCGGGCATACGGCGAGGTCGCTCTTTGAGGTAAAATCCTTTCTCTCTACTTTTTTGTTATTTTTGACTACGTCCTTGTTCATAACTTACAATCTCCTGCTCGCAGTTGGCTCCTTGCATTGTTAAAGCCTGCTCGGAGCTAACTGCGGCTCAAAAACTTGCTGCCGAGACAGAGACTGCAAGGAGGATTGCGGTTGAGGCCGAGGGTCATAGAGAGATTACCGAGGGTCGCATCAGCATCATGACAGGCGATCTGTCAATCGCTCGGAAGGCGACAGAAGATGCCAGGATGGTTCTCGAAGGAGCCAAAACTGACAATGCTCACTTGACCTCACTTCTAAAGGAGGCTGAGGAAAAGTATCAGCATCTTCTCTAAATTCACAACGCCTGCGAGGGCACTCTCGCCCGAGCTAAGGCTGAGGCCGCGACCCTCATCCATGAAGCACAGGAAGAAACCCGCCGAGCCAAGGAGGAAGAAGAGCGCGCCGTAGACGCCTTCCTTCAGTCACCAGAGCTTGCAAAAGAAAGGGACTGCCTTTACTAAGGCGGTTACAGGGCTTGCATTTTGGAGATGAAGGCTGCCTTCCCTGACCTTGATCTCTCTGCTTTCGATGCCGACAGTCCTGAGGCCGAGGCTACTGGCGACGACACCACTGACGGGGGAGCCCCTGCTGCTGTTGACGGGGCCGACCCTTCCGGGACTGCTTGAAGAACGGTCCTTGACCGAGGGAGATAACTCTATCTATCGGCAGTTACGTCGTCCATCTTTCATGTATCTTTAACCTAATCTGTAACTCGAGGCTAAACACTTTAGGAAAAAATGAAATTTCTTTATTTTTATTGAATTGACTTCAATTACATCTCTCTTCCATTATTCTTTAGCGCTTTCTATTCTATCTCATGGGTAATAGATCTTGAGATGTTTGACATTTCACAGGTGAGGCAACAGTTGCCCATTTAGGTCTTCCAGGCGATACGTTCCAGGACGGATAGTGTTGGAGACGATATAAGGACCTTCCCAATTGGGTCCCAATGTGCCCGCCCCAACTTCCTTCGTGTTTGGGAATGTCTTTCGGAGGACCATATCACCGGCTCGGAATCGTCTGACCTTGACTCGTCTGTTGTAAAATCGAGACACTTGCCTCTGTCGAGCCATCATTCGTAATCGAGCTCCTTCTCTTCTCTCTTCCAACAGATCGAGCCCGACTGATAGGAGTTCATCATTTTCTTTTCGCCGAATGTATTGACTCGGGCCGAACTAATTTCGATCTCAACTGGGGCTACAGCTTCTAAGCCAAAACAAAGGGAGAAGGGAGTTTCTTCTGTGGCAGTCCGAGCTGTAGTTCGATAGGCCCACAATATATTCGGGAGTTCCTCGACCCATGTTCCTTTTGCTTCATCGAGCTTCGTTCAGAGATGTTGCTTTATAATTTTGTTAACAGCCTCGACCTGTCCATTCGTCTGAGGATGATGAGGCGAGGCGTACACGTTTTGGATCCCAAGATTGTTGCACATCTCGCGGAATTGCTTATTATCGAACTGCTCCCATTTTCAGTAATGATAGTCCGAGGTATTCCGAACCGACAGACGATATTTTTCCAAACAGAGCTAGTGATCTTTTACTCGGTAATCTTCACTAATGGCTCAGCCTCAGCCCACTTCGTGAAATAATCTATTGCAACCACAGCAAATTTGGTCTGACCCTTCCCTAGAGGGAAGGGTCTAATGATGCCAATCCCCCACTGTGCAAAGGGCCACGGTCCGGACATCGAAGTGAGTTCCTTAAGGGGTTGTCTCGGGATAACCGCAAATCGTTGACACTTGTCACACTTTTGGACGAACCTCTTAGAATCATGTTGTATCGTCGGCCAATAATACCCTTACCGTAACACTTTGTTGGTGATCGAACGTCCGCCTGAGTGATTCCCACATATTCCTTCGTGTATCTCCCGTAAGACATAGTCGGCTTCATGGGAGTCCACACATCTTAATAGGGGACCGTGAAACCCTTTCTTATACAGTACACCATTCAAGATGGTATAACGTGACGCTCGTACCTTTAGACGTCGTGCCTCAGCGTGATCCTCTGGTAGTTCTCCATCATTGAGATAACGAACGATTGGATCAAACCAAGTGGGTTCCGACATGATAGGAAGTATGGCCGAGTCTGTAGCTGAATCTGCCGGCTCATTTATACTCGGTTTTGCTACAAACTCGATCGGAACCGACCGAGGTATAGTGTCTTCGTTGGCCGAAGCGAGCTTGGCTAACAAGTCAGCTTTAGCATTGTCGGCTCTAGGTATCTGAATAACTTTGCATTCTTAGAACTTGCCGATTAACTCTTTGGCTTTTTCCATGTACGCCTTCAGTTGTTCTTTTCAAGTTTGATAAACGCCAGAAACTTGATTAACGACCAACTGCGAGTCACTGAAAATGTTGAGATGAGTGGCGCTAAGCTCGCGGTGAGTCTAAGGCCGAGTAATAAGGCCTCGTACTGTACTGTATTGTTTGACGCTTGAAATCTGAGTCACAAAGCATACTGCATATAAGTTTGATCGAGAGTTTCTAATACCACCTCGGCCCCACTTGCTTTGGAGTTGGATGAACCGTCGACGAATAGCTTCCAGGATGCCGGGTCAGGTAAGGGGTCGAGAGAGGAAGAAGCCACTGGTTCAGTAACTTTCTCAGAATCATATACTGTGTTATGGTTGGAGGTTAATTCAACAAGGAAATTGAAAGGGCCTAGCTATATGCCCTAGAGGGGGGGTGAATAGGGCAATGCCAAATAAAAATAATAACAATGGAATAATAAAAGATTTAAAGCACAATGCTAAATATAAAACAATCACAATAGCCTAAAATAAAGAGATTGATACTTTATCAGTTCCAAGGACAACCTTACACCAAAAACTAGAGGTTTAAGGTAGGACAACCTTATTTCTAGAACGTCCTTAGTATCACAAACCAAAGAGGAATAATAAGTAATGAAATCAAAATAACTTGCGGAAAATAAATCCTAAGTTATTACAACATTCATCCACACTTGCTTGAAGTGATTACAACATTCATCCATAAACACAAACCACAAACTGAATAAATAAAGGAATGAAAGAATGAAGCACATCCACAACACAACGATATATAGTGGTTCGCTTGTGTGTACACCAACTGTTATCCAATAGCCACACAGATTGCTACTCCACTCCTAATATCTTCACACAGGGGATATTAGCATGTACTATCAAAATAGGTTTCACAGGTTCACCTAAAACCTTCACAATTGTGTCTTTGATTTCGGGCTTACACAATCCAAAAACCCCACAATCTTACACAATCCAAAAACCCCACAATCTGAGTTTTCTGGCTCTCCTCAGATAACCACTACAATGAGATTTTTCTGGCGAATCTCAAACAAAAACCAGAGAAAGTAAATTACAAAACATGTAAAATACCTGAATCACCTTTTGAAGAAGCCCGGTAGAACCAATTGGAGTAGAAGTTCGATTCGACGTTCAAAGTCCAATACTCACTTTAAGAACGGTTCTAAGTCTAATTGATTTTAGATCAAACGGGCTAGATCTATTTGATTTTGAATCCAAGAAGAAGGAATATCAGAAATTCTCCTTTTCTAATAAGATTGGAATGTAGATCAAAATCAAATAAAAATAAGCTAGCAAAAGGAATATTAAATAAGCACAATGTAGCTTAAAATAAACACAAACTTATCTCAGAGAATAGCCTAAAGAATGCTTGAATAGAATTGATTTGAAGTACTAAAACTCTGAAGTTCGTGCTCTATTTATAGCCTGAAAAATCCCGTCTACGACTGGTGTTAGGATCTTAGGACTGGTCGTAGTATCAAAGATTTTTGAAAGATTTCCGCGAGATAAGATTTTCAGTTCCACGACCGGTACTGGGTGGTCTACGACCGGTCATGGGTCACCTACGACTGGTCGTGGGTCACCTACGACCGGTCGTAGGACCCCAAAAATGGTTACTGGAGTTTGAGTCGTAGGTTTACGACCGGTCGAAGGATGAGTCGTAGAACTCACAGGACTAGTCGTAGGATGTCCAGGACTGGTCGTAGGACAGCCAGAAAGATCTGAAAATATTCAAGTACCTAGGACTGGTCCTGAAAAACTTAAGACTGGTCGTAGCAAAGCTAGGACTGGTCTTGAAGTCCCTAGGACTGGTCTTCAAACACACCAAACAAGCATATTAAAATATATGAGTTATGTATCCGGAATAACCTACAGTAAAGCCCATCCTAAGGTCAATCTAAGGTCAAACAAACCTTAAAAGTGAGATGGACATTGAAAGTCTGTTCTCTCAGATGACCCTTAAGAGAAGCTTGTGAATATACAAAACTTGTATTAGGCCTTAATGAGCTTGATCTTGACTTGACAAAGTCTTCTAGTAAACTTGAACTTGATCAAATCTTGAACATGCAACCTTGAAAACTTCTATTCTTGATTTCTTTTTCCAAGACTTGAAAACTTTCTTCATTTAAGATCTTGTCTTGAAATGCGATGTCTTGATATGTCTTGATTGCAATGACTAGTCTTCAAACATAAAGCACAAGATATACAAACATAGATATAAGTTTTGACACCACAAAATTTGACAACTAAAGGGATATGAAATCATAGCACTTACAATCTCCCCCTTTGTCAAATTTGTGACAAAACACATAGCATCGAAGATAATAAGGAATGATAAGTCATGAAATCACAAAATACTCTACTCCCCCTGAGTAATATGAGTATTGCTCATATAATCAGTACACAACATGAAAACCTCAAGACTTCAATCCACATATCCAACAATCCACATATCCTTCTCAAACAATACAAACAAATTACTCCCCCTATCCGTATTACTCTCCTTTCAGCATTAGTAGCTTACTACTCCCCCTTTTTGTCACAAAATGACAAGGGAAAGGAACAATAGAAAGGAGAACATAGAGAACAAATAATGAGAAGGTGATATGAAAGGACATAAAAGAAACCTGAAGTGTCAAGCCATAATCCATAATCAAAAATACAATATCCAAAAGAAAATGTTATGAAACCATAATCCATAATACATATCCAGAGTAAAAGAAATGTTATACTATTCAGAAGATAATTCACTTAATCGATCCAGAGGAGGGAGCAGGGATAGTTGGATCAATCTGGTGTAAGCCCTTATTTATGCGACGAAGATATTTTCGCATGTACTTGAATCTCATATCATGGGCTATATTCATATTATCGACTTTTTCCTCTAATGCATGAAGGCGTGCATCAAAACCAGAAGGATCATAATCTGGATCATTAGATGAATCAGTTTCAATATCATCAAATATGTCATCCATATTAACATCTTGTGGAAGATCGCCAGCTTTCCCTTCGTTTCCAGCATCACCACCATCACCACCAACACCACTAACACCAGCTTCAGCAAATTGGCCAGGGAGCAGATCCAATTTCATCTTATTAAGATTGGCATTGTTGAAAATAAGATGATGAATTGGTGCCTCATTAACAGGTTTATCGACAAGCATGTGAGTGGCTAAAACAATCATAAGATAACTGAATAGAATATCACTATGACCTGAATGGAGACGAAATTGTATAATGGAATGACAAATCAAAGAAGGAAGACAAACCTTGGTTCCAGAAGCAATAGAGTGCAACACACGAACCATGAAAGAAGTCAACTTGGTTTTATTACCGGATCGAGGTTATACATTGGAAATAAAGAAACGATGTAATATTCTGTAACTGGGTAACAAATACTTTGCAGGGAGTGCATTCCCTTTTTGAGTCCAATGCACGTCAATTTTGCATAAATCTCTGGTTAACATACGTTTTTCCGATTCTGAAGGTTTGTCGTATAAAGTATGAATCGGTATTCCTTCATCATTAACAGGTATATCCATAATACCTGATATCAAATGACGTTCAACTTCAAATTTTTCTTCTCTAGTATCAATTGAAAATGTTAAATTATCAAGGGAAAAATCTGAAATGCATGCTACCATTGATTGAGCAATGGACTGGTATGCAGACCCACCCCAAAGAAAAATGTTAGTCCAGCCTACAGATTCAAGAAGGGGAATGACACCATATGAAGCAATGTGATTTACATCAGCGGTATGCTCAACGATAATGTTACGGACACGCAAATCTCGTACATCTTGAGTATCATCTTCGAGTGATCGAAGGTGCCGTTTAGTTATCGGTGCAGATCTGAATGAAGATAAACCACGGGATGTTTTCTTTTTCCCTCTAGCATCAAAATTAAAAAAAGATATACAAAGAGCAAGCAAGATGCACAAAAGAAAGATGAGTTTTCTCTAGATCAGCAAATTAAGAGGAAACCCTTGAAAAACTCAGCAAAAGATGAAATCAAGCTGTACTATGAACAAATCAAAGCATAGAGATCATGAATCTTCAAGAAAAATGATGAAATAGGACTTACTTTGAAGAAAAACTAGAAATCCTATGACTGGTCGAGCCACGACTCGTCATAGGTCGGTGTGGAAATGAAGAAGAGGATTTTTCTCAAATTATATCACATTCACGAGATCCACGACCGGTCGAGAGTGGTTCACGACCGGTCAAACCACGACTGGTCGTGTACAACCACGACCGGTCAAGCATCGACAAAAAATGTATTTTTAATGAAAAAATTTAAAATTTAAACAATTATAATATGAAATATAATACACTATGATACATGCAAGCAAGAATATTCAATGTAAAATGCACATACCAAGATCAAATTTTAATTTATTAAACCTGCTTTTGTCGAGCGGTTTAGTAAATATATCAACAAGTTGAGTTTCAATTGGTATATATTCTAATGAAATAACGTTTTCTTCAACCAACTCACAAATGTAATGATACCTAATGTCAATATGCTTAGTACGTGAATGCTGGATTGGATTTTTGAAAATGTTTATAGAACTGAAATTATCACAATGTAAGATCATTGAATCTTGATTAATTCCATAATCGCTAAGCATGTGTTTCATCCAAACTAGTTGAGTACATGCATATCCAGCTGCAATATATTCAGCCTCAGCAGCAGAGAGCGATATTGAGCTTTGCTTCTTGCTGAACCAAGAAACTACGCAATTTCCAATGTAAAAACAACCACCACTGGTTGATTTTCTATCATCAATATTTTCGGCCCAATCAGCATCTGAATACTTGGCTAATTGAACAGTAGTATCAAAAGGATACCAAAGTCCCAAATTTATAGAACTTGCGACATATCTTATAATCTGTTTAACAGCAATAAGATGTGATTCCTTAGGATTAGACTGATATCTCGTACAAATACCAACACTAAATGCGATATCAAGTCCACTAACAGTAAGATATAAAAAACTACCAATCATACTGCGATATAATTTAGGATCTATATCATTACCTGAAGAGTCTTTTGAGATTCTTAATGTTGTACTCATAGGAGTATCAAAGTTCTTACCATTCTCAAATCCAAACCTTTTAACCAAGTTTGAAGCATATTTGGTCTAGGAAATGAAAATTCCATCAGGTTGTTGTTTTACTTGTAACCCTAGGAAATAGTTAAGTTCGCCAACCATGCTCATTTCGAACCTTGATTTCATTAACTCTGCAAAATCAGTAGACATGTTAGAACAAGTAGATCCATAAATAATATCATCAACATATATTTGAACCATCAAAATATCATTGTTATTCTTTTTAACAAAAAGCGTCTTATCAACACTACCTACTTAAAAGCTATGACTAAGTAAGAATTTAGTCAATTTTTCATACCATGCCTTAGGTACTTGTTTTAGACCATATAGAGCCTTTTTGAGACGAAATACATGGTCAGATAACTTAGGGTCTTCAAACCCTGAAGGTTGTTCAAAATACACTTTTTCATGTAAATCTCCATTCAAGAAAGCACTCTTTACATCCATCTGATAGATTTTAAAATTTTTAAAACATGCGATGAAAATAAAAAGTCTGATTAATTCAAGGCGAGCGACTGGAGCAAAGGTTTCATCGTAATCGATGCCTTCAATCTGAGTGTACCCTTGTACAACCAGTCTAGCCTTGTTTCGTATAATATTTTTGAGTTCATCAGACTTATTTTTAAAGATCCACCTTGTTCCAATAATGTTTTTATCTTTAGGTCTAGAAACAAGATACCAGACATCATTACGAACAAATTGATTAAGTTCATCCTGCATAGCAACTATCCAATTTTCATCAGAAAGTGCTTCTTTTACGTTGACTGGTTCTATTTGGGATGTAAAACAAACATAATTACATATGTTCTCAAGTTGTTTGCGAGTACGAACTCCAGTGAGAGGATTTCCAAGTATTTGATTGGTTGGATGATCTTTAACAGTCCTTAGTTCAGATTCTTTTTGACTTGATGAGATATCTAGATTGTCAATAATAAGAGCTTCATCATCATCTGAACTTGGGGCTGGTGTATTCAAATGATCATCAATGACCACATTGATGGACTCTTGAATAACACTAGTTCTCTTATTTAGAACCCTATAAGCTCGACTGTTCAAAGAATAACCCAGAAAAATTCCTTCGTCACTCTTCGTATCAAACTTACCCAAATTTTCACGATCCCGTAAAATATAACACTTGCTGCCAAAAATCTGAAAGTATTTGACAATAGGTTTCTTTTCAAACCATAATTCATAAGGAGTCTTATTATCGGATTTACTAGTATAAACCTGATTAATAATATAACATGCGGTATTAACTGCTTCAGCCCAAAGATTTCTAGAGAGCTTCATGTTATTCAACATAACATTAGCCATATCCTGAAGCATTCTATTTTTCCTTTCAACTATACCATTTTGTTGCGGTGTTTTGGGCGCTGAGAATTCATGTGATATTCCCTGATCGCTACAGAATTTCTCAAAACTATTGTTTTCGAATTCAGATCCATGATCACTATGGATCTTGCTAACATGAGAACTTTTCTCATTTTGGATTCGTTTGATGACCTTTTTTACTTATCTAGGGTTTCAGTTTTGTCTTTTAAGAATGATACCCAAGTGAATCTAGTATAGTCATATACGATAACCAAGATGTATTTTTTACCTCCTCGACTCTCTGATCTGGTTGGTCCAATAAGATCCATATGGAGAAGCTCGAGTGGTCTAGATGTGGTATTGGAGTTCACTTTCTTGTGAGATCTCCTAATCTGTTTGCCCAACTGGCATTCACCACATATTTTGTCTACTTTTTACAATTTGGGTAGACCTCTAATTAGTTCTCTTTTGCTCAATCTAAATAAGTTTCGATAGTGTACATGTCCAAGGCGTTTATGCCATAATTCAGTCTCATCGGTATGGACCATGTAACATGATTGAGTAGATGAGCTAGCATCACTAACGATGTAGCAGTTTTCAGAAGTTCTGCGACCAGTTAATATAACAGAACCCCTTTTATTAACTATCTCACAACCTTGATTAGAAAACTTTACACTATGGTTGTTATCACATATCTGAGAAATTCTTAATAGGTTGTGTTTTAAACCCTCAACATATAAGACATTCTTAAATAAGGGAAGGTTATAAAGTTGAACCGTACCTTGGCCAATAATCTTGCAATTGGTTCCATCACCAAATGTGACTGACCCGTCAGTTATATCTTTAAGATCGGTGAATAAAGCTTTGTCACCTGTCATATGCCTGGAGCAACCACTATCTAGGTACCACTTTGAATGGCTTGTTGCTTTGAAAGCAGTGTGGGCAACCAAGCTGGCAACTTTAGGAACCCATTTCATAACTGTTTTGGGTTTAGGAGTATAGATGATCTTTTTCTTTCTATTGTTGTAGGAACAACCTATAGAGTTCGACTTTAATAGCTCCTTGAGAAGATCAATAATTTTTTCAGCTAATTGATTTCGGTTTTGAAAATTAAAGTTGACATGGCTACTTTTAGGTTTTTGAAAAGTTTTTGAATTTTTAGAAAAACCTTAAAAAGTATTCTTTTCTTTTGATTTTGAAGACTCTCCTTTTACAAATTTAGGATCAGTGTTCTTTTGTTTAGGAGATGTATTCTTATCATAGCCCAACCCGGATTGATCGCCACATTTTCTTGATCCGGACAATAATTTTTCCAATTTCGGATCACGTTGGGCATATCTCCATGTGTCTTTCAAACTCAGAAGAGAAGCTACCTCATTTTTGAGTTTCTCTTTTTCGGATTTCAAATCTTCAATTTAGGAGGTTTTGAAATCTAAATCATTTTCGATTTTTTCAAAAGAATCAGAAATATGAGACTTTTCTAAGACAAGAGACTCATAATCTTCCTTAAGCTTAGAAAATTTTTCTTTTTGTAATTTAAGCTTGACAATAATTTTACAACTCTCTTTATAAAGGGCATTATAAGCATCTTGAAGATTATCTTCATTATCGCAATCACTATTCAGATTTTCTTCACTAGATATATCATCATGATCTAAATAGGTGATCTTGGCTAGAGTCATAAAGGCTTTAACACCATCGCCCAACTCGATTTCAGAATCTTCTAAATTAGAAGAGGATTCAGAATCAGATGATTTATCCCAAGTAGCCATCATGCTTTTCCTTTTTGAATTGTCCTTTTTAGGACATTTGTTAGATAAGTGCCCATACTCTTGACAGTTGTAACATTGACTATCTTTCAAGGATTTACGAGTTCTAGGTTTAGATCGTCTCTTATCATTTGATTTTGGAAAATCAACCTTTTTCTTGTTTTTGAAAATTTTGTAAAACCTTTTTGCTAAAAGTGTCATATCATCTTCTGTATTTTCTGAATCCGAAGTACTCTCTTGTGAAACATTTTTAGATGATTTGAGAGTAATTGATTTTTCTTTAGGAGCCTTAAAGGATAACTCATAGGTTTGAAGTGAACCAACTAATTCCTCAACCCTCATGGTATCCGTATCACGAAGTTCCTGAATCGCGGTTACTTTAGAATTGAACCGTTCAGGACGTGAACGTAGTATTTTTACACACACTTTACTTTCAGGGACCAAGACCCCACATAGAGTTCACAATGTCATTCAATCTAGTGTAGAAGTCCATAAACATCTCATTCTCCTCCATATGAATTTCTTCAAATTTAGTTATGAGGAGTTGGACTTTAGATTTCTTGACAATAGATGTACCCTCGTGTGTCATTTCTAATATATCCCATGCTTGTTTTGTATTTTCACAAGAGACGATTCTTTTAAATTCATCTGGTGATAATGCACAAGTAATTGCATTTAGTGCTTTTGCATTTGCACTACTTTCACTTTTCTGAAGTATGGTCCAAAGCGAATAAGCCGTTACTTTCATAGATTTTGAACCATCGCCATTAGTTACTTCAGTGATAGGAGGGTTCCATTCATTCACTGTGGCCAGCCACACACTTTCATCCAAGGATTTGAGGAAGATCCTCATCCTGGCTTTCCAATAGGCATAGTTTGTGCCATTAAAGGGTGGTGGCCCAATGACTGATAGGCTATCAAAATTTGACATCTTAATATAGCTTAGATTGTTAGCTTAGGAAATAAATCCAATAAATAAACAATAAGCACGAGCTATTAGGCTCTGATACCACTTGAAAGGGCCTAGCTATATGCCCTAGAGGGGGGGTGAATAGGGCAATGCCAAATAAAACTAATAACAGCGGAATAATAAAAGATTTAAAGCACAATGCTGAATATAAAATAATCGCAATAGCCTAAAATAAAGAGATTGATACTTTATCAGTTCTAAGGACAACCTTACACCAATAACTAGAGGTTTAAGGTAGGTCAACCTTATTTCTAGAACGTCTTTAGTATCACAAACCAAAGAGGAATAATAAGTAATGAAATCAAAATAACTTGCGGAAAATAAATCCTAAGTTATTACAACATTCATCCACACTTGCTTGAAGTGATTACAACATTCATCCACAAACACAAACCACAAAACTGAATGAATAAAGGAATGAAAGAATGAAGCACATCCACAACACAACGATATATAGTGGTTCGCCTGTGTGTACACCAACTGTTATCCAACAGCCACACAGATTGCTACTCCACTCCTAATATCCTCACACAGGGGATATTAGCATGCACTATCAAAATATTAAATAAGCACAATGTAGCTTAAAATAAACACAAACTTATCTCAGAGAATAGCCTAACAAATGCTTGAATAGAATTGATTTGAAGTACTAAAACTCTGAAGTTCGTGCTCTATTTATAGCCTGAAAAATCCCGTCTACGACTGGTCTTAGGATCCTAGGACTGGTCGTAGCATCAAAGATTTTCGAAAGATTTTCGCGGGATAAGATTTTCAGTTTCACGACCGGTCCTGGGTGGTCTACAACAGGTCATGAGTCACCTACGACTGGTCATGGGTCACCTACGACCGGTCGTAGGACCCCAAAAATGGTTGCTGGAGTTTAAGTCGAATGTCTACGATCGGTCGAAGGATGAGTCGTAGAACTCACAGGACTATCGTAGGATGTCCAAGACTAGTCGTAGGACAGCCAAAAAGATCTGAAAATCTTCAACTACCTAGGACTGGTCCTGAAAAACTTAAGACTGGTCGTAGCAAAGCTAGGACTGGTCTTGAAGTCCCTAGGACTGGTCTTAGAACACACCAAACAAGTATATTAAAATATATGAGTTATGTATCCTGAATGACTTATAGTAAAGCCCATCCTAAGGTCAATCTAAGGTCAAACAAACCTTAAAAGTGAGATGGACATTGAAAGTCTGTTCTCTCAGATGACCCTTAAGAGAAGCTTGTGAATATACAAAACTTGTAGTAGGCCTTCATGAGCTTGATCTTGACTTGACAAAGTCTTCTAGTGAACTTGAACTTGATCAAATCTTGAACATGCAACCTTAAAAACTTCTATTCTTGATTTTTTTTTCCAAGACTTGAAAACTTTCTTCATTTAAGATCTTGTCTTGAAATGCAATGTCTTGATATGTCTTGATTGCAATGACTAGTCTGCAAACATAAAACACAAGATATATAAACATAGATATAGGTTTTGGCACCACAAAGTTTGACAACTAAAGGGATATGAAATCATAGCACTTACAGAAATCAGTAACAGCTTGTCCTTTTATGGCCATTCTTAGCCTGTACTGTATGTCGAATTCACTCAATTCGACAACCCACTTTGTAAGTCGGCCAGAAGCTTCTGGCTTTTGAAGAATCTGGCGCAGTGGTAAGTCGGTCACAACAATGATGGTGTGAGCTTAAAAATATGGCCGGAGTCACCGCGAAAATACAACCAGAGTTAAGGCTACTTTCTCGAGCTGAGGGTACCTCGTCTCTACTGGTAGTAAAGCTTTGCTAACATAGTACACTGGCAGTTGCCTCCTTTCGTTCTCTCGTATTAAGGTCGAGCTGACCGCTGCATCGGATACAGCCAGATATAATAATAAAGCTTCTCCTGGCTCGGGCTTAAATAGCAGTGGTGGGGACCCGAGGTAAGTCTTTAGTTCTTGAAACGTTTTTTCACATTCGTCCGTCCATTCCATCGTCTGTCATCACTTTAATTGCTTGAAGAACGGGAGACATTTGTCTGTGGCTTGGGACAGGAAGCGGTTAAGCGCGGCTACTCTCCCTGTCAACCTTTGGATGTCTTTGATTATTTTTGGAGACTCCATATCAAGTAAAGCTTTGATTTTCTTGGGATTCGTTTCAATTCCTTGCTGGCTAACGAGGAAATCGAGGAATTTTCTCGAGCTTACACCAAAAGCACACTTATTTGGATTCAACTTCATTTTATACTTACGTAAGGTCAGGAACATTTCTTCCAGGTCCGCCACATGGTCGGCTTCTTGTACAATTTTAACGAGCATATCGTCGATATATACTTCCATCGTTCGGCCAATTTTCTGAGCGAACATTTTGTTCACTAACCTTTGATAGGTTTCCCAGACGTTCTTCAAACTAAATGGCATCACTCAGTAACAGTAAAGGCCTTTGTCAGTGACAAAGGTAGTTTTTGATTTATCATTTTCATGCATTAAATTTTGATTGTAGCCTGAGTAAGCATCCATAAAACTAAGCAATTCATGGCCCGCAGTACTGTGTACCAGCTGATCAATGTGAGGAAGAGGGAAGCTATCCTTAAGGCAGGCTTTGTTCGAATCTGTATAATCTATACAGACTCGCCACTTTCCATTAGCTTTTTTCACGAGTACAACATTGGCTATCCACTCTGGATAGTATATCTCCTCGAAGAATTTGGCTTTAAGGAGCTTACCGACGTCCTCTTCAATGACAGCGTACCTTTCCGGGCCAAGAGGGTGACGCTTCTGTCGGACGGGCTTGTAAGTCGGGTCGATGTTGAGTCGGTGCGTAATGACCGAGGGATCGATCCCGAGCATGTCTTCGTGGCTCCAAGCAAATATATCGGCGTACCGTCGAAGCAAGGCGATCACTCGTTCCCTAAGAGGTGAACTCAGAGACGAGCCGATTTGCACTACTTTTGACGTGTCTGTCTCGGTTAACGGTTCCGAGACGAGTTCTTCCATCGATTGCCCTCGTTCATGATATTCGATTCGAGGGTCCAGCGATTCGATCATCGATACTTCCATCGGCGCCTTGACTGCGGTGACATAGCATCTTCGAGAATCTTGTTGATCTCCTTTCACAATTCCTACTCCCGACTCAGTTGAGAATTTCATGGAAAGGTGGTAAGTGGATACCACGGCTTGAAGGAGGCTTAGGGAAGGTCGACCGAGTATAGCATTATACACCGATGGTTGGTCCACAACTAGGAAGTCAACCATTGTAGTTGTCTGATGAGGTGCAGTCCCGGCAGTGAGTGGTAGTGAGGCGATTCCCTCGGGAAGTACCTGTCCACCCGAGAATCCTATCAGTGGGGTTCGGACCGGCCGTAAGGTCGATCGTCCGATGCCCATTTTTTCGAATGCTTGGGTGAACAGTACATACGCCGATGACCCAGTGTCTACCAGTATTCGGAACACCTTTCTGTTGGTGATGGTGAGAGCAATGACAAGTGCATCATCATGGGGATGATGAATGTTTAGGGGGTTATCCTCAGTGAATGAGATGCAATATCGTTCTCTCTTCTGCTCCTTGGAAGGTCGGGACAGCAGAAGAATCTTAGACTTCGGGCAATCAATGCTTCTGGTGTGATTTTTCCTGACGTTATTTGAATCTCCACCGCCCTGATGCCCTCCAATGATCGTTCGAATTTCTTCTGTGGGACGATCTTTACTTGGTCCTGCTGGAACACCAGATCCTTCTGTATGTTCTCTGAGTCAGCCTTCTTTAATTAGCCGCTCGATCTCATCCTTCAAATGGTAACAGTCACTCGTATTGTGACTGTGATCACGATGATAGTGGCAGTATTTGTTCTTGTTCCGTCGATTTGGGTTCCCTCGGAGCTTTTCGGGCCAGTTGACGAAACCTTCGTTCTTGATTTCCATCAACACTTGTTCCTGAGATTTGTTCAGGGGGCAGTATGTGGAAAATCTCCTGTCGGGTCACTTTTCCGACCTACCGTCGTCTCGTGTCCTGTCATCTTTTCGCTTCTTCCCCCCGGCTGAATCAACTTCTTTCTTGGCTGGCTCTTTAGCCAAGGGTTTCGCATTCTGGACCTTCTCTCGTAGGAGTCAGGTCTCTTCAGCGTCGACGTATTTGTCCGATCGAACCATGAATTCTCCCAGGGTCTCGGGCGGATTCTTGTCTAATGACGCCAAAAAGGGTTTATCTCTCACGCCTTGCATGAGAGCGTTAAGAGCTATCTCCTCAAAATGCTTTCGAACCTGCAGAGATTCGAAGTTGAAGCACTTGATATAGTCCTTCAACAACTCTCCTTCCTTCTGAACTATGTTGTTCAGATGTGCGGGCAGCTTCAGCTGCTTCTTTCCGTCGATAAAATTATTGAGGAAGGCGTCACTGAGCTCAGCGAACGACTTGATTGGCCTCGGTTTTAATTTCTTAAACCAAAGTCAGGCCACATCAGTCAGGGTAAGAGAGAAGGCCCGACACATAATAGCATCTGAGGCATCGTGCAACTCCATATAGGTTCTGAAGCATTTAAGATACTCTGTCAGATCGGTTTTTCTAGAAAAGGGAGTTATCTGAGGTAGACGGAACCTTTCCGGCAACTGCGCCTGCATCACCTCGTCCAAAAACGGAGAGGCCTTTTCCTCGAATTTGGTCGAGTTTGGGTTCCGACCGTGCTTCATGCCTGCCATCTCTTTTTCCATCTTTTTACGGACCTCATTCTTGAAATCTTGCATATCGGCTTTCCAGGGTTCCGTACTTTCCGCTGTTTCTTCTACAGGGAGCCGACTTCACCTTCTCTGATCTATTCTATGTCACAAATCAAAGGGAGGCAGAACGGCCATTGCAGAGCGAGCCGGCACTGGCTGACTCAGTCCTTGATGCTGACTCGGTCCCTGGGGTTGATTCGGCTGTCGAGGCGACTGTGGAGCAGCATGCTGCGCTACAGATGTTGGCGGGAGAACCTGTACCGACTCGTGACGCTGTTGCATCTACTGATTACACAATTGTTCCAGCATGTGTTTCATAACTGCCATCTTGGAACGCATCTCTTAGACTTTCCGATCCAAGCGCGGGTTCCCTCTGCTAGGCTGGCTGGTAGTCGCAAGAGGTGCTGTTGGGGGAGCTCCCTGAGCTTTGCTAGCAGCGGCCTCTCCCGCTTCATCTGGATCCGTCCTCCTAGTTCTTGTCATTCAATGAATTGCAGAAAATGGCTTTTTGTCCGATTCCCACAGACGGTGCCAAACTGTTGGTGTATTTTTATGGAACGGCTCCTCTGGGTCGGATCTTCTTCCACCTGCACAATCAACACTATTAAGGGAACCCTGGCTAGAGCCGGGGAGCCTCCGATGCTTAAGTCAGTCGTCTTTCGATAGCAAAGCGTTTTTTCAGTTTTTGTATCTCATACCTTTCTCTGTAGAAAGCTTCGATATTTATAAGTCTTGGGAATCCTCATCATATGAGGATTCTTCTCCTGATTCTCTGGAGATTTACTCCTCTCTGCTGATTGCTTTCGATCCCGAGAATCTTGGGATCAGATATCCATATTCTTGGATTTTTGGAGCAGCATTTGCATTCCTTCCGCCTTCTCTTGTCTCGGCTCGGTCGTTACCCACTCTAGGAGAGCCGACCGACTCAAGAGGACATGTTCGACCTTCTCATGGACAGGATAGCCTCGGCGTTTGTCCATCATCCTCCCTTACTCCGTGACCAACAGAACCAACTTATTAAGTCAGTTTTATTCTATCGGTTGGGTGGCTTAGAACACGCTCGGCCCTCAGTAGGCTTATGCAGACGAGGTTATCACTCCGACAGAGCAACTGTTATCGTCTTTTGCTTATGCCCCTTGGCCTATTCTTTATTCCCTCGGCTTTGACCATTGTCTCGGACTCTTCAAGCAGCGTTCGTAGAGCCGACCTACTTATAATCCGAGTCTCCAGACTGAACGTATTTTTTCCCCAATAATATCAGTCATGGGCGCGAAGTTGTTCAGCAACATTTTTCAAGTGGTTTTCAACTTTGATTAGGGGTCACTCGATAGAAACGATATTCAAATATCATTGGTATTGAGGTTGGATCGATTGCATCGAGAATGGACATAAACTGTCCAACAAGCTCGTTGAAAAAATTCTTGAATTTATCGATGCATCGACACGACCTTTGATATCATCGGTATTCAAATTTCGATGATATCGAGTATTCCCCAATCATATCTGATAACCTGAAAATTTTTCATCAAGTCTCTCTCACTTTTCAATGTCAAGGAATCGAAACTTGCATCGATAATATCAGAGTTTGAAATTCGATGGCATCAACACGAGTCTCAATTCCCTCGATTAGCTGGCAAGAGGTTTTTTAAAAGCATATGACATCGAGCAGACCATCAATACAATTGAGAGTATACGCTCAATGATATCGAACTCTGTCAAAAATGTGACCGTTTAACCTAAGCCCTTCATAAATATTTTATATCCGTTGGAACCTTTTTCCTATATAAAGGGAGCTTTGCTTTAGTTGCTATAGAGAAAGAAGAGAGTGTTTTTGAGTGTTTAAACCTTAGATCATTTAACCTAAGCCCTTCATCTTAAGGGAGTTCATCCTCCCATCCACCCTCATCATTGATATTCAATAGAGTGGATTGGGGAATGAACTTTCGCATTCAAGGATCCTCCAGCTGCTACCTTAATGACAAATCATTAAGCTGGGATGCCTTAAATGTATAGATGATTGGAATCGCTCTATCTTCCTAATAGGAAAATATTTCAAGAGTAGGATTCCATCATAACCATGACCCAACCCGTCCCCATATATTGGTACATCATTTGTGTTGCGGATCAAGGGAGCAGAAGATTCTTCATCAATAAGGAGGAGATCTTCGCCATCGTGCTGAATGAGACTCATCAAAATATCTGTAAGTATCTAGAGTCTAGAGGACCCTTTGATCATTCCTTTATAGGATTGGGTCAAAGGTGTTTCTCACCCTTTGAAGTCCTCAAGGAGGCCTCCGGTGGGAGTGTACATGGTGGGTGCATTGTGGGGACCCTTGCTCTATGGAGAGCATAAACTGAAATAGCGGTGAAGACCGCTTGAGTTGAAGTTGGAATATGCCAATATGTCCTAGAGGGGGGTGAATAGGACTTTTTAAAGTTTTCATGAATTATTAAAAATCCTATCACGCTAATCCTATCACATAGTACAGATTAGGATTACTCAAAATTAACTCTACTGGCTTCCAAGCTTGGTAGAGGATCCAATCACAGAGCTATTTAAATGATAATCATGGTGCAATTATAGTCTATGATGGATGTGAGTGTGTGTGAAGTGTGAGCAAGTATAAAGGCAGTTAATATAATCACACAAAAGATCAAACACAAGATTCAATCTCAAACACAATCATTTTATAGTGGTTCGACTACTTGTCTACTTCACTACTGTCTTCCACACTCAACCCTTGAGTGACCGGATTTCACTAAGGAGGTTTCCCATGATTCACCTCAAACCTAAGGTTTTAAAACAGGTTCACCTTCAACCTTTATAGAGGTTTTCACTTGGCTCACCTCAAACCTTGGAGTTTTGCTGGCGCACTCCTAACCAGATGTTTATGCCTACATAGAGCAAGGGTCCACACAATGCACCCAGATGTTTATGCTCTCCACAGAGCAAGGGTCCACACAATGCACCCTATACGTACACTCCAGTCAGAGGCCTCCTTTGAAGACTTCAAACTGTGAGCAACACTTAAGACCCAATCCTAGAAAGGAATGATCACAAGTGTCCTCTGGACTCTAGATACTTACAAATAAGTTGATGAGTCTCATTCAGCGCAATGTTAAAGATCTCCTTCTTGTTGATGAAGAGTCTTCAGCTCCCTTGATCCATAACTCAAAAGATATACTTATACTAGGCTTTAGGTCGGGTCAGGGTTATGATGAAATTCCACTCTCTAAAGATTTTCTTATTAGGAAGATAGAGTGGTTCCGATCATCTATGCATTCAAGGCATCCCACATTATGGTAGTAGCTGGAGGATCCTTAAATGTAAAAGTTCATTCCCCAATCCACTCTATTGAATATCAATGATGAGGGTGGATTGGAGGTTGAACTCCCAGAGAGAAAGGGCTTAAGGTAAATGATATAAAGCTTAAAACACTCAAAAGCACTCTCTTCTTTCTCTACCAGTAATAAAGGCAAGCTTCTCTATATATAGGTAAAAGGTTCCAACGGATACAAAATGGTCACATTTATGACAGAGTTCGATATCATCGAGCAAGAGTCGATATGATCTAGCATATACTCTCGATTGTATCGATGATCCGCTTGATGATACAAACTTAAATGTCATTTGCACTTTTGGAAACCTTTTTCCAACTGGTGGATGAGATCAAGACACAAATCGATGTTATCGAATTTTGAACTCTAATTCTATCGATAGATGAATCGATCTATCGACAGGTAAAAACAAGAGAGACAAGCCTTGAAGATTTTCAGGTTCTAAAGATATGATTGGGAAACAGTCGATGTCATCAGAATTTTTATATCAATGATATCGGTGACTTTGTCGATGAGATTGATAAATCATATAGATTTACCTATAGGCTTGCTGGACGGTTTGTGTCTAATCTCGATCCAATCGACCAGGTCTCGATAAGATCGACATATGAATATCAATTTCTCGACTAGCACCCCGATCAACATTTAAAAACATCCTAAAAATTATACTGGAGGAAACATGTGCCCACTATCGATGTGATCGACTGAATTCCGATATGATTGATATTTGAGTTCAGATTGAATCGGACAGTCATCGATATATCGAAGCTCACAGTAGTTTTCTTTAGAAAATTAGGGGTGCCGAAAAACTGCTTGTTGATATTATTGATCCACTTTCAATAGGATCGATATTCGAATATCAATGATATCGACCTAACCGTCGATATATCGATAAATCGTTTAGATGAATGTTTGATTGCTGGACGCTTTTTGTCCTCACTCGATTGTATCGATTGATATGCCGAGGACATCAACAGAGCAGGTCGATCATATCAAAATATGAATCGATATAATCGACAATGTAAGAAAAACTTGAAGATTTTCCTATTTGGTAAAAAGTTTTCTTACATAAAAAGCCTAAGATGTTCTACATATTTTTAAGGGTTTTAATCACCTGGTGTTTTGGGACATGGGATGTGAGGCCATGATTTACCTATGACGAGCTTCCACACATCCAGTTGAGGCAGATACTTGAGTTGATCATCCTGTTAGGCGCTGCTATCTGATTGACTCAACTTTCATCGTAATTGACAAACCAGGGCACTAGTAGGTGCACTTTCAATCTCCCCCTTTGTCAATTACGTGACAAAATACCCAAAATACCTTAGGAAAATATCTAGACAGATACATCCTAAATTGTTTATACATGTATTAACACAATTTTACAAATTCTAATTACCCATGTACACAATCAGAAATTTCTCCCCCTCACTTCAAAAAATCCCCTTTCTTATTGCGGCTGCTCCCCCTAACATCTGCAACACAGATATATAATTTTTCACTCGGGGTGTTTGAATTGTTCTCCCCCTTTTTGTCAGTCATTGGAAAAGGCATAATACGTGATATTGACTGAAGATTGAAACATATGGGAGAACCACAGATAGATATATGTATATAGAGATTCAACAGTGAGAAGCATACATTAATGAATAGACAGTATGGATTTAATAAAGCACTTAAGGCATAAGATAAACATGCAGACCATAACCCAAAAACTTCATTAAACTAGGGAGACAGAAATTCAAATGGCAGGAATATAAGAACTAGATTAAGCCATATGTAAAATAAACTGTCCAAGATTGGTAGAAATATCTAATGCTACCCCAGACAGCAGCAATTTAACCAAAAAAGATAAAGCCCATTTAAGGGAACCCAAATATCAATACTAGTATTTTAGTCCAACCGTGGGCATATTCAACCAAAGAGAAAAAAAAAACTATGCATGGTGAAAAGGCTATCATACACACCACTGAGAGCGTAAAACATCCAAAAAGATACTGATGTTCATCCGTAAGATAAGAGTAAAGTGTGTATGATAGCATGCATGAACTCGGCTTCACGGAGCAGAATGAGATGGCATTGTGTCGTCCCGTTGGCACCTCAGCAGATCCACTAATTATTGGACCGTGCTCTGCACTCCTTGAACCATCCTTTCCAGGACAATAAGTCGTTCCTTAACTGAGTGCATGTCCTTCTGAATGACCCCAATCCTGTCCAGTTTGAGCCTTTTACCATACCCAGCATTTGACGTAGACGGAGCGACATCAGGTCCATGAGGTGCATCATCAGTCATTGCATCTCCGTCCATGGGATCACCACCTTCTCCTCCTTCCCCTTCTGTATGAATGTCTTCCTCACTTTCCTCCTTGTACTTGTGAAATATCAAATCCATTTTCTGAATATTCTTTTTATTGAAAACTTTGAGTGGGAAAACCGGAACAGTTGTAGACGGAAAGTCAATGCTTTGACAGATTCTACTGATAATCCAGGGATATGGTAGATGCAAATCTCTGGAAGTATGTATGGCATTGATAAACTGATTGACAATCAAAGTTGGAAGGCAGATATTTATCCCGGTTGCAATGGAGTAGACTATCATGACCATGAGACTTGTGAGATCTGATCGGTTTGTACTTCTTGGGTACAAATTAGTGGTAAAGATCCCATGCATGACTCGAAACTGGGGTTCCATATACCTAGCTTTTAGGGCATTCACTTGATGCCATGGAATATGTTTGTCATGACATAGGTATTTGGTTATCTTTGATCGCACATCTGGAAGATCGAGATCCCAGTTTGGAAGGATTTCTGGAGCCAACTGTAGATTGAGGATGTGAGCTACAGTGGTGGGGGTGATAAATGCATCATCACCATCCAAGGATACCATGAACGAAGGAGGGTCAGCCACCGGGGAATGACATGCAACAAGGAAGTTGCGTGTCCTTTCCAGTTGGCATGGTCCACCAAAATCCAGGATGGGCAACCAACCAATTGCAGCAAACAGGGGTTCTAATTTGTAGGGTGCTAAACACTCCCTGTCTACTTTTCTTTCAAAAATCAGCTTCCTATTGGCATATTTTGGTGGGCGTTGAACAACCGGAGGAGGAGGCACTGGTTGAGACGGTGCAGGAACTTCGGTTTAGGACCCACTGCATCGTGATCTTTGCCGTGTGGGGGTCTCATTGTCTGGAATCCTTGCTCTTTCCCTTGAGGTAAGGACTTTTTGTTGGGTACTCTCGAAGACTCCCGCGAACCGGATGCTACATTTTTATCTTTTCCCATGTGGAAGGAAAAAGGTTGTTTGAAGTGTTTGGGAAAAATGATAAAAACACCCGACAAACCAAGAAAAGAAAGTTCTGACGACGTTGGAAGAATATTACCTGGTTTATGGAGGGATTTAATTAGTCTGACTTGGCTTCTGATGATTGATCTAGAGGATCGGACAGGGAAGACGACTGAAAAGCCTTTTGAAGAAAAATCCTTTTTTTTTCGTCCTACTGACTTTTATCAGGCGCCATATATCGATCATATCGGCCAACATATCGATTGTATCGAGAAGTTGTCAATCAATGCAATCGAGACTGCCCACGATGTTATCCATGGTCATGCGGCTTTTCATATTCTGAAGAGCCATCGATTGTATCGACCCTCAGTCGATGAAATCGAAAAGAGGCCGACACTCGTATCGAAAGTAGATAATGTTCAGAATTTTCACAATTTCGACACACTATCGGGTATTTCTTGGCTTGATCAGTATATGTCACAAAAATTTGTACCAGTTCTATACAATTATAAACATGATAATGTTTATATACAAAAATTCAAGGTATCCAACCTTAGATGTTATATTGAAAGATCAACAAAATTGCATCATTTCAGCAAATATCCAGATCTAGATGCATAATTTGGATTTGTTTCTTTTTCTACTTGATATATCAGGGTATATGGGATTTAATCATCAGACAGTTCGGTTTTCCTTTAACTACTCATTTTGAGACAGATTTCTTCATTCTGTTCTTTTCTTTAGGTGGTGATGGATCAGTGCTTCTCCTAAATGGACTTTTAATATTCTGAGTTTCTCTGATTGGTTTGAATTTTCCAATGTGATTTTGATCAGAGTTATATAGAGTCCTTCTAGGTGCTAAACATTCAAATTTATAATGACCAACATCACCACATAAATTACAGACAGGAGAAATTCCCATATTGCTACTTGAAGCTGTAAGTGTTTGGTCTTTATTTCTAATTTTCTTTTTACTTTTCTAATATCCTAATCCACTCATGTCTCTTCCTAGTCTTTCCATCCCTAATAATTTTTCAAATTTCTCGCCACTCTGAGAAATTTTGTAGTTTATCTCAGCAAATTTCCTGGATTTTTCTAAGTTAATACAAAGTGAGTGGTTCTTATTTTTGAGTTTTGCATTATCATCTCTTAGCAATTCAGCCTGGTTCATAAGTTTTGATAATTCTGCTTTCAGGGATAGGTTTTCTCTTTCTAATTTATCATTGTCTATGTGATATTGTTGTAAATTATTGGCTAAATGTATGTTTATTTTCAAGGTTTTATCCAAGTATTTTTGCAACAATTTCTTCTTATTTTCAGACATGTCGAGTTTTTTAAGGATATGGATGCTATGAATGTATAGTTGATTATAAGCATCTTGTAATTTATCCTTTTCAATTTCTTCCTCTTCTTATTCTTCAGACTCAAATTCCTCATTATTAGATGGAAATGATTCAGTGGCTTGTTGTTCTTTTTTAGGTTTAGTTGAAATGATCGAAGTAGTGGAGACCATGAGTATTTTTAATGATTTTTTATCTCCATCACTTTCTGAGTTACTATTTTCTGAGTTTGACTCTTCTGTATCATCCCATGTGGCAGCCATCACCTTGCCCTTGGTTTTTCTGTTTGGGCATTCAGTAGATAGGTGTCCATACTCATGACAGGCATAACATTGTGGTTCTTTGATTCTTTTCCCAAATTTGCCTGTAGGAGGTTTGTCATCCACCTTTCTACCTCTAGAGGGGCGGCCGCGATTCTTTTGAAAGAATCTTCTGAATCTTTGTGCCAGCAAAGCCACTTCCTCATCTTCATTTTCCTTTTCACTCTCACTGTTCTCATGTTTTGATTTCTTAAAAGTTTTTAGGACTGTTTTTAGATTTTTAGGTTTGTGTGAAGTGTAGTTCAAAAGTTTGTAGGGAACCTACTAGTTCTTCTACTTTCATCTCATCAATATTCCTACACTCCTCGATTGTTGTTACCTTGGGATTAAACCGTTCTGGTAGGGATCTTAAGATTTTTCTACATATTTTAGGTGTCAGAACCTTCTCTCTCAATCCACCCATGGAGTTACAAATGATATTCAATTTGGCGAAAAACTCCATAAATGTCTCATGCTCTTCCATCCCGAGATTTTTGAACTATGAAGTTAAAAGTTGTAGTTTAGATCTTTTCACAGTGCTTGTGCCTTCATGGGTTATTTCCAATAAGTCCCATGATTCTTTAGAGGTCCCACACATACTTATTTGATTGAAAATATCTCAGGACACGGCACAGTAGATGGCGTTCATTGCTTTTGCTTCAACATTTCACTGTTCTTTGTCAAACGCCATCCACTTTTCATTAGGTTTGGGTTTAGTGATTGTGGTTTCATTTTCAAGTACAATTTGTTCAGATGGTACCACATATCCTTTTTCAACTACATCCCAAACTTCATGATCCAAAAATCTCAGGAAGTAATGCATTCTAGCCTTCCAGTAAGCATAATTTGAACCATCAATTACTGGAGGTCTAGTGACAGATGAGCCCTCTCCTTTGGCCATATTTCAACTTCAATTAAGATCACTCTCTAGGCGGTGAAGCCCTTAAAGAGAGACCCAGTCTGATACCAATTGAAATAGCGGTGAAGACCGCTTGAGTTGAAGTTGGAATATGCCAATATGTCCTAGCGGGGGGTGAATAGGACTTTTTAAAGTTTTTATGAATTATTAAAAATCCTATCATACTAATCCTATCACAGAGTACAGATTAGGATTACTCAAAATTAACTCTACTGGCTTCCAAGCCTAGTAGAGGATCCAATCACAGAGCTATTTAAATGATAATCAGGGTGCAATTATAGTCTATGATGGATGTGACTGTGTGTGAAGTGTGAGCAAGTATAAATGCAGTTAATATAATCACACAAAAGATCAAACACAAGAATCAATCCCAAACACAGTCATTTTATTGTGGTTCGACTACTTGTCTACTCCACTATCGGCTTCCAAACTCAACCCTTGAGTGACCGAATTTTACTAAGGAGGTTTATCATGGTTCACCTTAAACCTAAGGTTTTAAAATAAGTTCACCTTCAACCTTTACAGAGGTTTCTACTCGGTTCACCTCAATCCTTGGAGTTTTGCTGGTGCACTCCTAATCAGATGTTTATGCCCACACAGAGTAAGGATCCACACAACGCACCCAGATGTTTATACTCTCTACAAAACAAGGGTCCACACAATGCACCCCACATGTACACTCCCGTCGGAGGCCTCCTTTGAGGACTTCTAAGGGTGAGCAACACTTAAGACCCAATTCTAGAAAGGAATGATCACAAGTGTCCCCTGGACTCTAGATACTTACAAATAAGTTGATGAATCCCATTCAGCGTAATGTTGAAGATCTCCTTCTTGTTGATGAAGAGTGTTCAGCATCTTGATCCGCAACTCAAAAGATATACCTATACTAGGCTTTAGGTCGGGTCAGGGTTATGATGAAATTTCACTCTCTTAAGATTTTCCTATTAGGAAGATAGAGTGGTTCTAATCATCTATGCATTCAAGGCATCCCAGCTTAATGATTTGTCATTAAGGTAGTAGCTTGAGGATCCTTGAATGCAGAAGTTGATTCCCCAATGCACTCTATTGAATATCAATGATGAGGGTGGATTGGAGGATGAACTCCCTGAGAGAAAGGGCTTAAGGTAAATGATATGAAGCTTAAAACACTCAAAAGCACTCTCTTCTTTCTCTACTAGCAATAAAGGCAAGCTTCTCTATATATAGGCAAAAGTTTCCAACGGATATAAAATGGTCACATTTATGACAGAGTTCGATATCATCGATCAAGGGTCGATATAATTGAGCGTATACTCTTGATTGTATCGATGATCGGCTCGATGATACAAACTCAAATGTCATTTGTGCTTTTGGAAACCTTTTGCCAACTGGTCGATGGGATCGAGACACACATCGATGTTATCGGATTTCGAACTTCGATTCCATCGATAGATGAATCGATCTATCGACAGGTGAAAATAAGAGAGGCAAGCCTTGAAGATTTTCAGGTTCTAAAGATATAATCAGGGAACAGTCGATGTCATTAAAATTTGTATATCGATGATATCAGTGACCGTGTTGATGGGATCGATAAATCATATAGATTTACCTATAAGCTTATTGGATGGTTTGTGTCCAATCTTGATCCAATCGACCAGGTCTCGATAAGATCGACATATGAATATTGATTTCTTGACTGGCACCCTGATCAACATTTAAAAACATCCTGAAAATTATGCTAGAGGAAACATACGCCCACTATCGATGTGATCGACTGACTTCCGATATGATCGATATTTGAGTTCAGATTGAATCGGACAATCATCGATATATCGAAGCTCATAATAGTTTTCTTTAGAAAATTAGGGGCACTGGAAAACTTCCTGTCAATATTATCAATCCACTTTCGATAGGATCGGTATTCGAATATCGATGATATCGACTTAGCCGTCGATATATCGATAAATCGTCTAGATAAATGTTTGATTGCTGGACGCTTTTTATCCTCACATAATTATATCTATTGATATGCCGAGGACATCGACAGAGCAGGTTGATCATATCGAAATATGAATCGATATAATCGACAATGTAAGAAAAACTTGAAGATTTTCCTATTTGGTAAAAAGTTTTCTTACATAAAAACTCTAAGATGTTCTAAATAGTTTTAAGGGTTTTAATGACCTGGTGTTTTGGGACATGGGATGTGAGACTATGATTTACCTATAGCGAGCTTCCACATATCCAGTTGAGGCAAATACTTGAGTTGATCTTCCTGTTAGGCATTGTTGTCCGACTGACTCAACTTTCATCGTAATTGACAAACCAAGGCACTAGTAGGTGTACTTTCATAAACATATGGTTGAAGGTGAACCAATCAAAACCTCAGGTTTGAGGTGAACCACTTTGGAACCTCGAGTTAGAGGTAAACCGTGCAAAATCTCCGTTAGAGTCTTATGGAAGATCCTTGTCCATTGTGCGTAAAAGTGGGTGCGATGTGTTGACCCTTGCTTATGAGAGCATAAATAGTCAGCCTCAGTGTAGGTGGTAAAGGTTGAAGTTGAACCTGATTTAAAACCTTAGGTTTGAGGTGAACTGCTTTGAAACTTCCTTAATGAAATCCAGTACACTCAAAGGTTGAGTGCGGTTACTGGGAGTGCAGTAGATAAGTAGTCGAACCACTATAAAAATGACTGTGTTTGCGATTTCTATTCTTTTGTGTGTCTAAGTTATTCCAATGCCTTCATAAATGTATATCCAAGATCACATCTCACACACATACACAGTCACATCCATCGTAAACTAAGTTATACATTGTTATTTCTTGAATAGTTTGTGATTGGATCCTCTATCGGGTTTGGAAGCTAGTAGAGTTACATTTGATTAATCTTAATAATTACTTATCTATAGGATTAGTGAAAATTATTTTGAAATAAACTGTAAAAACTTCAAAAAGTCCTATTCACCCCCTCTAGGACATATTGGCATATTCTTACTTCAACTAAAGTGGTCTTCACCGCTATTTCAATTAGTATCAGAGTGGGTCTCTCTTTAAGGGCTTCACCGCCTAAAGAGTGATCTTGACTAAAGTTGGAATCGTGATCAAGAAGGTCCCAGGGGATGTGAAAAATTAAAACAATTGCCTTGTAATCCATACTACTCTAAAAGCAGGAAATAGTTAAAAATGGTACCTTGATAGTGGATGCTCTAGACACATGACAGGTGATCAAACTCACTTTTGTGAATACTCAAGCTTTGATGGAGGATCAGTCACATTTAGAGATGGTAGCTCAGCCAAAATTGTTGGACATGGAACACTAGCTGTACCAGGCCTTCCACAAATCAAACAAGTCCTCTGTGTAGAAGACCTAAAACATAATCTCCTTAGTATCTCCCAAATTTATGATAAGGAACATCTGGTCACCTTCTCAAAAGATGTGTGTAGAATTTTAGATCATACAGGAAAATCTCTCATAAAAGGTTTATGTACTAGTGATAACTTTTATGTCATTGAAAGTACAAATGAAAATGTGTTATCCACAAAGTGTAATATGGCTGTAAAGAATGAATCCAAATTGTGGCATCAAAGGTTGGGACATGTTCACTACCGGAATTTAGCTAAGCTTAGCTCAAAAAATTTGATTAGAGACCTTTCTAAGATTAGAAAAGAAGAAAAAGTTATGTGTGGAGAATATCTAAAAGGAAAACAGATAAAAATTGGACACAAAAAGACAACCACCATAGCAACAACGAAACCGTTGGATCTATTGCATATGGATCTAGTTGGACCAACCAAAGTGGAAAGCTATGGTAAGAAAAGATACTTCCTAGTGGTAGTAGATGACTATACCAGATTTACTTGGGTCACAGTTCTTCGAGAGAAATCGTATGCCTTTAAAGAATTTGTAATATTCGCAAAACGAATTCAAAATGGAAAAGGATCATGTGGGGAATTCGAAAAATATTACAATGGAAAAGGAATTCATCATGAATTCTCAGCCCCAAAAACCCCATAGCAAAATGGAGTCATTGAAAGGAAAAATTGAGTATTACAAGAAATGGGGAAGGTTATGCTAAATGGGAAAGATATGAAAAAAAATTTTTGGGTAGAAGCTGTCAATACCACCTGGTACATCATAAATAGAATATATCTTAGAGAAGGCCTGAACAAAACTTCATACGAACTATTGCATGGAAAGCTACCTAGTGTGAAATACTTTTGGGTCTTTGGTAGTAAATCTTATATTTTGAGAGACAGAGATCACCTAGGGAAATTTGAGTCTAAAAGTGATGAAGGTATTTTGCTAGGGTATGCCATGAATAGTCGTGCTTATAGAGTATACAACTTAAGAACCCTCACTATTCAAGAGTCTGTCAATGTGGTAATTGATGATCATCCTCATGATGAGGATACCCCTGTGAATGATCTAGAAGATGATGTAGATTCATGAATACTAGATAAATTAGATAACAAATCCCCATCTTTGAATGAACCCTAACAGTCATCTGACATACCCATCACTAAGGATCACCATCGAGAGCAGATTATTAGAAATCCTAATGATGGTGTAAGAACTAGACGGCAGATAGATAACATTTATAGTCCTTTCTGCTTTACCTCAAAGATTGAACCCAAGAATATTGTAGAAGCTCTTTAAGATGAATACTGGATAAATGTTATGGTAGAAGAACTTCAACAATTCCAGAGAAATGAGGTATGAAAATTGGTTCGTAGCCCAACTAATACTAATGTCATTGGAACAAAATTGGTCTCTAAGAATAAATTTGACGAGTCAGGGAATGTAATTAGAAATAAAGAAAGACTAGTTGCTCAGGGATACTCAAATATAGAAGGGATTGATTTTGATGAGACATTTGCCCCTGTTACTTGTCTTGAGTCTATTAGAATTCTTATGTCCATTGCATGTGCACTAAAGTTTAAACTATTTCAAATGGATGTTAAGAGTGCTTTTATTAATGGGGACCTTGCTGAAGAAGTTTATGTAGAACAACCAAAAGGATTTTCAGATCCTAAGTATTGAAATGGCCAAGCTATATGTCCTAGAGGGAGGGGGGAGTGAATAGGACTATGCCAAATTAAAATTAAATACAGTGGAATAAAATAAAAAAATAACCTTACATTAATAAATCAATTCACAATGTTGAAATTAAATCAATCTCAATAAATAAGCATTGAGAGGTTGATATAAATTCAGTTCTAAGGACAACCTTACATCGTAATAAACAAGGGATTATGGTAGGACAACCTTATTTCTAGAACGTCTTTTGAATCAAGAATTTAATTTGAATAGAAATAAATAAATAACAAGGAATTGAAATAAATTGCAGAAATTTAAATCTAATTTATTTCAAGATTCCCACACTTGCTTGAAATGTAAATCCTTACAATATTGTCATCCACACATACATTCCACACATCTAAATGATAAAAGATATAAAAATTAAGCAAGCATTCAATCTACAAGACAAAGAGTTATAGTGGTTCGCCTGTGTGTACACCAACTGTTTCACAACAGCCACACAAAATGCTACTCCACTCCTAATATCCTCACACAGGGATATTAACGTTCACTATCAAAATAGGTTTCACAGGTTCACCTAAAACCTTCATAATTGTGTTTTTTTAACTTGGGCTTACACAATCCAAAAACCCACACTATTCTGAGTTTTCTGGCTCTCCTCAGATAACCATACAAATGGAATTTTTTTGGTGAATCCCAAACAAAAACTAAAAGAATAAAAATTTTATAGAATTATAAAATACCTGAATTTCTCCTTTCGTAGTAGCCCGGAAGAACCAATTAAAATAGATGTTTGAATATGAAAGTTCAATGTCCAATATTCACTTTATAATGGTTCTAAGTTCTAATTGATTTTAAATTAAATCAAATTGGGCTAGATCTATTTGATTTTAATTCCAAGAAGGAGGAAAACAATAATTCCTCTTTTCAAATCAGATTGGAATATAGAATAAAATTAAATAGTAAAAAGCTAACAAAAGAAAATAGAATTATGCACAATATAGCTTAAAATCAAACACAAACTTATCTCAGAGTAGAGCTTCGAATTTACTTAATTTTTTGATGAAAAACTCTGAAATTCGTGTGCTATTTATAGCTGCAGAAATTCGTCTTTGACTGGTCCTAGGGTCATCACGACTGGTCGAAGAAGATACAAATTTTTGAATTTTTGAGCATGATCGGATCAAACCGTTGTACGACTGGTCGTGAGTAGTCCACGACTGGTCGAAGTCAGTCCACGACCAGTCAAGGCTCTTACACGACTAGTTGTGTGACACTTGATTTAGTCGTTGGAGTTTAAGTTGAAGCTGTACGACTAGTCGAAGGTCGAGTCGAGACCTTCCCACGACCGGTTGAGTAGACTCAAGGACTGGTCGTAGCCGAACTGAAAAAATTTGATAATTTACAACAAATTTATGACCGGTCCTGAAATTTCTTGGACTGGTCGAACCAGTGCTTGGACTAGTCGAACAAGGTCCAGGACTAGTCTTAGAACATACCAAAATCACTTGTAAAAGATATATGAATTATACATCCAAAGTGACCTACTCTAAAGGTCAACCTAAGGTCAATCAAACCTCAATAAGTAAGGACATTGAACCTTCATTTGCTTAGACTTTGAACTTTACGAAGCTTGAGTTCTTCTTGATGTATCTTGAACACTTCACAAGCTTTGAAGTCAAAGTCAAATTGAGTTGTGCTCAGTTCCCTAACTATGCTTGAGTCTTGATCTTGAATATATGTGAACTTTGAGTCTTGAACTTGAACTAGAGTTAGAGTCTTCAACTTGAACTCTTCTTTAATATCGTCAATATTGTAGCTTGAACTAGCTTGAGGAGTTCATCTTCTTGTCTCAAAGTGTTGATGTGGTGTCTTGAACATATTTAACAAGATACAAATATAAGACACATATAGAGGTTTTAACACACAAAATTTAACAACCAAAGAGGATTCAAACCATAACACTTACAATCTCCCCCTTGTCAAATTTATCACAAAACACACTCCTATAGTTCAATGCACAATATACAATAAGAGAAGCAACACAAGCATCAATAAAGAATCATGCACCAGTTGTCACAAGATAACCATTGTCATGAGATAACCAAGCATAATACATCCTGTAAGTTTACCAACTCCTCCTGTGTAGTACACCTACCAATCATCATATCTGTACCAATCATAATATGTGTTCCAATCATACATAATATGTGCATCAATCATAATCAATCTCACAATTCTCCCCCTTTTTGTCAAAAATATGACAAAGGAAGAATCAAAAACAGAATAATTAATAAAGGAGTCAGAATACATATCATATCATAAAACGTTATCAAGTCTAGTCAAAGAAACTCAGTCACACAAACAGAGATAAAGCAAAGTCTTATAGTTATTACAAACCAAAGAGTAAAATCCTTAATCTGATCCAGAAGAAGGAGCAGGTATGGTAGGATCAATTTGATGAAGGCCTTTTTGTAAGCGCCTAAAATACTTGCGCATATTTTTAAACTGCAGATTATGGCCAACATTCATATTCTCCACCTTCTCCTCTAATGCACTTAAACGTGTGCCAAAATCAGATGGCTTATAGTCAGGATCATTCCCAGAGTCAGAATCAATTTCATTAAAAATATCGTCCATATTGATATCATCTTGAGGAAGAGCATCACCCTCTTCATCATTCCCGGCTTCAGCAGCAGCTCCACCTTCTCCAACATCGACTTGGCCATCAGCCAATTTCAACTTCATTTTGTTTAGGTTGGAGTTGTCGAATATGAGGTGTTGGATAGGAGCCTCTCCAACAGGCATAGTGACTAGCATGTTAGAGGCTAATACATTCATTAGATACCCAAATGGAATATCACTATGACCAGGATGAATACGGAATTGAATGATAGAGTAACAAATCAAAGAGGGCAAACAGATATTAGCACTAGTAACAATTGAGTACAATATATGAACCATAAGCAGTGTTAACTCAATCTTGTTTCTAGAGCGGGGATACAGATTAGAAATAAAGATACGATGTAAGACTCTATATCTAGGCAACAAATATTTGGTTGCGAGGGCATTCCCAGTTCTATTCCATTGTGCATCCATGTTACACAATGCTCTAGTATAAATGCATTTTTCAGATTCTGACACTTTCTCAGCAAGTGTGCTAGGATGAATACCATCATCATTTACTGATATGTCCATAAGGCCTGAAATTAAATGTCGATCAATAGGAAAAGGCTGGGTCATCTTCAGGAGCCCTAAGATGGCGTCTAATGATAACATTTGATCTAGAAGAAGAAGCACCTCTAGAACTTTTCTTTTTACCTCTAGAGTCCATTTTCTTGAAGAAATACAAGAGATATCAAGAAAATAGAGATGAGTTTCTCTAGAATCAACAAATGAGGAAGAAAACCCAAAAAACTTGAAGAAAGAGTTGAAATAGACAACAACAATCAAGAAATTAAAGAGAAAAGACTATGATTCTTCAAGAAAGCAAGGAAAAATACTCTAACCTAAAGGAATCGAACACAAGGGTTCGACTAGTCGTAGCTCGGCTTGTTAGTGAGGAGGGTTAGAATGAAGAGGAAGAAGTTTTTCTCAAAATAAAGGCAATCACGCGCTACACGACTGGTCGGTGGACGTCCTCAACTGGTCTTGTCACGACTGGTCGAGCACGTCCTCGACTGGTCGTGTACCAAAAAAAATATGCATTTTTCATCAAATTTTTCATCAAATTTTGAAATATAAATCATTAATATATTAATATATATACAATATGCTACAGAGATGCATAATTAATCATTTTAAATTGCACATACCAAGATCAAATTTTAATTTATTAAACCTGCTTTTGTCGAGCGGTTTAGTGAATATATCGGCAAGTTGAGTCTCAGTAGGAATATATTCTAAAGATATTACTTTTTCTTCCACTAATTCACGAATATAATGAAATCTGATGTCAAAGTGCTTAGTACATGAATGCTAGATTAGGTTTTTTGAGATATTTATTACACTGGAATTATAACAGTATAAAACCATTGAATCTTGTGCGATACCATAATCACTCAACATACGTTTTATCCAAACCAGCTGAGTACATGCATTTTTAGCTGCAATGTATTCAGCCTCAGCAGTTGAGAGTGATATGGAACTTTGCTTCTTATTAAACTAAGAAACCAAGCAGTTTCCAATGTAAAAACAACCACCACTGATTGATTTTCTGTCATTGATATTACCAACTCAATCAGCATCTGAATACCCAGCCAATTGAACACTAGTATCAAAAGGATACCAAAGACCCAAATTAACTGAACTTGCGACATATATAATAATTCGCTTAACATCAGTTAAGTGAGATTCTTTAGGATTAGACTGATATCTAGCACAAATTTCAACACTTAAAGCAATATCAGGTCTACTAGCAGTTAAGTAAAGCAAACTACCTATCATGTTATGATACAATTTAGGATATACATCTTTACCTGTAGAGTCTTTTGAAAGTCTTAGAGTTGTACTCATATGTGTATCAAAATTCTTACCATTCTCAAATTCGAACCTCTTAATCAAGTTCAAAGCATATTTAGTTTGTGAAATAAAAATTTCATCAGGTTGTTGTTTTACTTGCAACCCTAGGAAATAATTTAATTCACCAACCATGCTCATTTCAAATTCAGATTTCATTAGATCTTCAAACTCAACAGTCATGTTAGTACAAGTTGATCCGTAAATTATATCATCAACATAGATTTAAACTATAAGAATATCATCGTTATGTTTCTTAACAAAGAGCGTCTTATCGACACTGCCCATTTAAAAATTATGACTAAGTAAAAACTTTGTCAATTTTTCGTACCATGCCCTGGTAGCTTGTTTCAAACCATAGAGAGCCTTTTTAAGGCGGTATACATGATTAGTAAGCTTAGGATCTTCAAACCCTGTAGGTTGTTCAACATATACCTCTTCATGTAAATCTCCATTTAAAAAGGCACTCTTTATATCCATTTGAAAAATTTTAAACTTCCTAAAACATGCGATGGATATAAAATTTTTAATTGATTTAAGGCGAGCAACTGGGGCAAACGTTTCATTTTAATCAATGCCTTCAATTTGAGTGTACCCTTGTACAACCAGACTTGCCTTGTTTCAAATTATATTTTCCAGTTCATCAGACTTATTTTTGAAAATCCACTTTGTTCCAATAATGTGTTTATCTTTAGGTGTAGGAACAAGATACCAGACATCATTACGAACAAATTAATTAAGTTCTTCCTGCATCGTAACTATCCAGTTTTCATCAGAAAGTGCTTCTTTTACATTTACCGATTCAATTTAGGATGTAAAGCATACGTAATTACATATGTCGTCAAATTGTTTATGAGTGCGCACACTAGTGAGAGGGTTTCCAAGAATTTGAGTAGCTGGATGATCTTTAATAGTCCTTAATTCAGAATTAATTTCACTTGATGAAGTATCTGGTTTTTCAATTATATGAACTTCATCATTGTCTGAACTAGGGGCAGGTGTATTCAAGTGATCATCAATGACCACATTAATTTACTCTTGAATCACACCGGTCCTGTTGTTCAATAAATGATAAGCACGACTGTTTAAAGAATATCCTAAAAAGGTCCCTTTATCACTTTTAGTGTCGAACTTTCCCAAGTTTTAACGGTTACGCAAAATGTAGCACTTGCTGCCAAAAACACGAAAGTATTTGACAGTAGGCTTTTTGTCAAACCACATTTCATAAGCTATTTTATTATTAGATTTACAAGTATAAACATGGTTAATAATGTAGCAGGCAGTATTTACTGCTTCAGCCTATAAATTTCTAGGGAGCTTCATGCTATTCAACATAACATTTCTCATTTCTTGGAGCACTCTATTTTTCCTTTTGATAATACCATTTTGTTGAGGTGTTTTGGAAGCAGAGAATTCATGTGATATTCCCTGATCGCTACAGAATTTCTCAAAACTGCTATTTTCAAACTCGGATCCATGATCACTTCAGATCATACTGACTTGAGAACATTTTTCAATTTAGATCCGTTTGATAACCTTTTTTACATCATCAAGGGTTTCTGATTTGTCCCTTAAAAATGAAACCCAAGTGAATCTTGTGAAATCATCTACAATAACCAAGATGTATTTTTTGCCACCTCGACTTTCCGTTCTCGTTGGTCCTATAAGATCCATGTGGAGAAGCTTGAGTGGTCTTAATGTGGTATTGGAGTTCACCTTTTTGTGAGAGGTCCTAGTTTGTTTACCATATTGGCATTCACCACATATTTTGTCTACTTTTTGTAACTCAGGTAGACCTCTAATTAGTTCTCCTTTGCTCAATCTGTATAAAATTCGGTAGTGCACATGTCCAAGGCGTTTATGCCATAATTTTGTCTCATCGGTATGGACCATATAACACGTTTGATTAGATGAGCTGTCATCACTTGCAATATAACAGTTTTCAGAAGTTCTACAACCAGTTAATATTACAGAACCCTGTTTGCTAATTATTTCACAACCTTGATGGGAAAATTTAACACTATGGTTGTTATCGCATATTTGAGATATGCTTAACAGGTTGTGTTTTAATCCCTCAACATATAAAACATCATTAAATAAAGGGAGGTTATAGAGTTTGACCGTACCTTTGCCAATAATCTTACAATTGCTACCATCACCAAATGTGACTGACCCATCAATTATTTCTTTAAAATCGGTGAATAAAGCCTTGTCACCTATCATATGCCTGGAGCATCCACTATCTAGGTACCACTTTGAATGACTTGTTACTTTGAAAGCATTGTGAGCAACCAAGCAAGTAACTTTAGAAACCCATTTCAAAATTATTTTGGGTTTAGGAGTATAGTTGGTCTTCTTTTGATTGTAGTTGTAAGAATGACCTACCGAGTTAGATTTTAAGAGCTCCTTGAGTAAATCAACTATCTTTTCAGCTATTAGGTTTCTGTTTTGAGTTTTGAAATTGACATAGCTGCTTTTAGGCTTTTGAAAAGTTTTTGTATTTTTAAAATAACCTCGATAAGTACTTTTCTCTTTTGAGTTTAAGGCTTCTCCTTTCACAAATTTGAGAGGAGTATCCTTCTGTTTATGAGGTATATTCTTATCATAGCCCAACCCAGATCGATCGCCACATTTTCTTGATATGGATAATAATTTTTCTAACTTTGGATCACCTTGGGCATATCTCCATATGTCCTTCAAACTCAGAAGAGAAGATACTTCATTTTTAAGTTTCTCATTTTTAGATTTCAAATCTTCAATCAGGGAGGTTTTGAATTTCAAATCACATTTTAATTTTTCAAAGAAATCTGAAATTTGGAATTTTTCTAAAATAAGTGTTTCAAAACATTCTTTGAGTTTCAAAAACTTTTCTTTTTGAAGTTTAAGCTTGATAACAATTTTACAACTTTCCTTATATAAGGCATTATAAGCATCTTGAAGATCTTCTACATTTTCATGATTACTATGTAAATTATCTTCACTAATTGAATCGTCGTGATCTGAAAATGTGAACTTGGCTAGAGTCATAAGAGCTTTTACTTCATTTCCTGACTCGGTTTCAGAATCTTCTGATTCAGAAGAAGCTTCAAAATCTTCTGATTCAGAAGAAGCTTCAGAATCTTCTGATTCAGAAGAAGCTTCAGATGATTCGTCCCAAGTAGCTAACATACCCTTCTTTTTGGGTTTGTCCTTTTTAGGACATTTATTTGCTAAATGCCCATATTCTTGGCAGTTGTAACATTGACTATCTTTCAAAGACTTCCAAGTTCTAGACTTAGGTTTAGATCATTTTTTTTCGTTTGTCTTTTGGAAATCGACCCTTTTCTTACTTTTGAAAATCTTGTAAAATTTTTTAGCTAAAAGCGCCATATCATCTTCTGAATTTTCTAAATCCGAGTTATCTTGAGAAATACCATAGATTTACCTTTAGGATCTTTAAAATTTAATTCATAGGTTTGTAAAGAACCAACTAGTTCTTCAACCCTCATGTTATCCGTATCACGAAGTTCCTGTATCGCGGTTACTTTAGAGTTGAACCGTTCAGGAAGAGAGCGTAGTATCTTTGCATGCACTTTACTTTCTGGGATTTTATCGCCAAGACCCCACATTGAGTTTACAATGTCATTCAGTCTAGTGTAAAAGTCCATAAACATTTCATTTTCCTCCATATGAATTTCTTCAAATTTAATTGTGAGGAGTTGGACTTTAAATTTCTTGACAATTGATGTACCTTCGTGCGTCATTTGTAATATATCTCAGGCTTGCTTTGCAGTATCACAGGATATGATTCTTTTGAACTCATCCGGTGATAGTGCGCAAGTGATAGCATTTAGTGCTTTAGCATTGGCACTACTCTCACTTTCTGAAGTGTAGTCTGTGAGAAATAAGGAGACACTCTCATTATTTTTGAACCGTCGGTTCCAGTCACCTCAGTGGTAGGGGGTTTCCATTCAGTCACTGTGGCTTGCCACACACTCTCATCCATTGATTTGAGGAAGATCCTCATTCTGGCTTTCCAATAGGCATAGTTGGAGCCATCAAATGGTGGAGGCCTAGTGACTGAAAGGCTATCGAAATTTGACATCTTTTTATATAGCTTAGATCATTAGCTCAGGAAATAAATCCAAATAAAAAGCAATAAGAGCGAGTTATTAGGCTCTGATACCACTTGAAATGGCCAAGCTATATGTCCTAGAGAGGAGAGGGGGGGGGGGAGGGGGGGTTAATAGGACCATGCTAAATTAAAATTAAATACAGTGGAATAAAATAAAGAAATAGCCTTACAATAATAAATCAATTCACAATGCTGAAATTAAATCAATCTCAATAAACAAGCATTGAGAGGTTGATACAAATTCAGTTCTAAAGACAACCTTACACCATAATAAACAAGGGCTTATGGCAGGACAACCTTATTTCTAGAACGTCTTTTGAATCAAGAACTCAATCTAAATAAAAATAAATAAATAGCAAGGAATTGAAATAAATTGTAGAAATTTAAATATAATTTATTACAAGATTCCCACACTTGCTTGAAATGTAAATCTTTACAATATTCTCATCCACACATACATTCCACACATCTGAATGATAAAAGATATAAAAATTAAGCAAGCATTCAATCTACAAGATAGAGTTATAGTGGTTCACCTGTGTGTACACCAACTGTTTCACAACAGCCACATAGAATGCTACTCCACTCCTAATATCCTCACATAGGGATATTATCATTCACTATCAAAATAAGTTTCACAGGTTCACCTAAAACCTTCATAATTATGTTTTTTTAACTTGGGCTTACACAATCCAAAAACCCACACTATTCTGAGTTTTCTGGCTCTCCCCAGATAGCCATACAAATGGAATTTTTCTGGCAAATCCCAAACAAAAACCAAAAGAATGAAAATTTTACAGAATTGCAAAATACCTGGATTTCTCCTTTCATAGTGGCCCGGAAGAACCAATTGGAGTAGATGTTTGAATATGAAAGTTCAATGTCCAATACTCACTTTATAATAGTTCCAAGTTCTAATTGATTTTAAATTAAATCAAATTGGGCTAGCTCTATTTGATTTTAATTCCAAGAAGGAGGAAAACAATAATTCCTCTTTTCAAATCAGATTAGAATATAGAATAAAATTAAATAGTAAAAAGATAACAAACGGAAATAGAATTATGCACAATATAACTTAAAATCAAACAAAAACTTATCTCAGAGTAGAGCTTCATATTTACTTAATTTTTTGATGAAAAACTCTGAAATTCGTGTGCTATTTATAGCTGCAAAAATTCGTCTTCGATTGGTCCTAGGGTCATCACGACTGGTCAAAGAAGAAACAAATTTTTAAATTTTTGAGCGCGATCGGATCAAACTGTTGTACGACCGGTCGTGAGCAGTCCACAACTGGTCGAAGTCAGTCTACAACTGGTTGAGACCCTTACACGACTGGTCATGCCACACTTGAATTAGTCGCTGGAGTTTGAGTCGAAGCTGTACGACTGGTCGAAGGTCTAGTCGAGACCATCCCACGACCGGTCGAGCAGACTCCAAGACTGGTCGTAGCCGAACTGAAAAAATTTGACAATTTATAACAAATCTAGGACTGACTGGCCGAACCAGTGCTTGGACTAGTCGAACAAGGTCTATGACTAGTCTTAGAATAGATTAAAATCACTTGTAAAAGATATATGAATTATATATCCATAGTGACCTACTCTAAATATTAACTTAAGGTCAATCAAACCTCAATAAGTAAGGACATTGAACCTTCATTTGCTTAGACTTTGAACTTTACGAAGCTTGAGTTCTTCTTGATGTAGCTTGAACACTTCACAAGTTTTGAAGTCAATGTCAATTTGAGTTGTGCTCAGTTACCTAACTATGCTTGAGTCTTGATCTTGAATATATGTGAACTTTGAGTCTTGAACTTGAATATATGTGAACTTTGAGTCTTGAACTTGAACTCGAGCTAGAGTCTTCAACTTAAAATCTTCTTTAATATTGTCAATATTGTAGCTTGAACTAGCTTGAGGAGTTCATCTTCTTGTCTCGAAGTGTTGATGTGGTGTCTTAAACATATTTAACAAGATACAAACACAAGACACATATAGAGGTTTTGACACACAAAAATTGACAACCAATGTAACACCCTGAAAATCGGGGGTCGTGTATAAACTCAACTCCCGAGTTCCAGACCGTCACTTATGCAACAAAAATGGTTATGATTCAATGTTGTCTGATTTAAAGCATTCACATGAGTAAAAGTATACCAAAACTGCAATTCATACTTCAGATCCAGTGATAAAAGCAAGCGGAAGACTAAACAATGTATATATCACTGTATGAAAAAACAAAGTAATCTCATCTGTCTCCGAAGTATGACTACATCTCTGAGTCTCATATACATGTAAATAAACAAAAGAATAAAGTTCAAAATAGTCCCACTGAAGTCCCCTCGATCCAGGTCACCTACGGGAAGCCGTCGTGATACTGCATATACGAGAACTCATCCTGGTCCTCGTCAATCTCCGGCTCCACCTCCTGGATCTCGTCCTCACCTGCAAGTACAACAGGGTCTGGTGGGTGTTGCAAACACCATCCCATAATGTGGGAATGAGTGATCAACTCAGTGGAATCATAGAGCAAGGATTAGCATGTTCACAATTCAATCACGCGATAATAGTAAAGCAGTAAATCAGACAATCCTAATACTGTTGTTAATGCAAGATGATATGACGTGATGTATGCCCTCACCGACGATCACCCTCATGCGGCAACATCTTACGACCGTGGCATGCCACACTCCCTAGAGTGCTCCACATCTTCCAGGCACATGCAATGCTATGGTGATATGATTTTCAAGTTGTTATTAGTCCATTCAAACAGCAGGATTGGGAAACTAAGGTACTTCCCTTGTATCAATCCTAACACGGATCCTGTCTAGGGTCGTCACTCCTAGTAATCTCATACGATAGTGTATTTCGTAGGTCACTGCAAGGGCTGCCAGGGCTGTTGCTCGCACTCGTTGCACCGCTCCCCCATCACCTTATCAATACAGGCCTACTGTACTCTACTGCACGGAAGGGTCGTCGCCTCCCGTGAACTCAGAATACGCTCGCGGTCACTACAAAGGGCTCGTCGCCTGATCAGTGTAGGCCGACAGCTAGAATATAGTGTCCCATACCACCATAATCTGCTCATGAGTCTAGGTGCTCACTGGTCGCTACGGGGAGGTTTGTGGCCCCAGCGTAGGCCGACAGCTCGACCACGGTGTCCCATACCACCATGCCCGGCTCATGAGTCTTCATGGATCAAGGTACCACGGTTAATAGGGTTTACAATGGAAGTTCAGTACCCTAGGTTCAAGCAGTTATGACACATACAAGGTGAACATACATCGGCCAGTCGGGTTACTTGACGGGCTCGACTAGCGCGATCGCATCTCAAGTTAAACGACATGAAGTGCGTAAAACACTTTGCGTGGCCTAACCACTACCGCCAACTCTCAACACGAATCACGTTCATCGACGCGTCGTTCGTGGCTATGACCAGTCAGCCACGAATTCGCTCGGTTACCGACTGCCTGGACTAAGTCAAGTCCCACACATCTATGGAATTTCATTAACACTATATACAAAGGTATTGGAATTGAAATACATCATGTGAGCATGTTAGCACATGTTATAACATTCAACTTAAGCAAATCTTCAAGGCATACTTTCCATGCATATTCAACTTAAGCAAATCTTCAAGGCATACTTTCTATGCATGTAATGCAATCATGCATAAGGTCAACATGTAGGAAATCATTTAGGTCAGCATATTAATCATGAAATCAATCTCAAAATACTACATAACATCATTCAATTCAATACATACTAATACAAGCATTTATACAAACACATACACTACACACTTAAGTCCACATATAGTATGTCGACCCAAAGTGCGCAACTTGGCGAATCTCTTCGCCAAACTGATTATGCAAGCATTCCTAACTCTCTAATACGGCGACAAACCATGTCAATCACGTCAACAAAATATGCATGTAGACCGTACTTCCTACAAATGACTAAAATGCCCTAAATCTCATATTCTTTGTTAATTTACGAAACAGAAAACGGAGAGCATGTTGTACATGTCAAATGGCGATGCCGTCAATAATCTACTATTAAACGACATTGAAAGCGTTGTAAACCGTCAATCAAAGCATCTAAAATCCTCACCTAGTCTCTTACGGTCGCGGGATTTTGAACAGAGCGTGTACGCTTCGTCTACGGTTGTAAGAGAACCTGATTTATGGATTACGTTAGCTAACATGCCCTGAATCTACGTAAACCCTAAATCAGCAAGTTTTGGGGGTTTTTCTATACCTGAAAAAGGGTAGAAATCACCAGCCAGGTGATTGGAATGAAGTGTTGAAGCAGCAACTGTCAGGGGTCGGAAGCGGGAAAAATCTCCTCTTCCCTTTCTCTCAAACTCTCTCTCTTTTTCTCTAGGGTTTGTGAAATTCGGATGGGAAGGAGAAATGAGGGTTTCAACCCCTTTTATAAGCTTGAAATTGCCAGAAATAGGCTCCGGGACGAAGTTTACTTGATGCCTATCCATTTCGGGGCTGTTTCGGTCCAAAAACTGCTTTCTGGTGGTCCCCTGGTCGATTGCGATCAGACTTAAGCTCATGAATACCAGATGTACCTCGTATTAAGTTTTAAGTCTGGCAGGGTTCGCAGATCGCACGTGGCGGACCAGTTTCAGTTCAGCGGTCACCGCACATAGATCAGGGCTGAAAGTCTCATGATAATAAATAGAAATTTTTCCTGATCCGAGGGTGTAATCTGGATGAATTCTGACGGTCAGAACGCTTAATACTGACGCGTCAAGTCGTGTGCCAGATTTGAATTTGAAATTCCAAATTCGTCCCTATTCGCGGTCGCTTCAGTCCGGGTTCAACGAAATAGTCTGTGATTATCGGTTTGACTTGATTTTCGAGATGATTGTCAAGTCCAGCGGGGCGGTTCTAACGGTCTAAGATAGGAGGTATCAGACCTTCGACGCGCTGTCTAAATCCAATACAAAAGTTCAATGTGGTCCAGAGGACAAACCTGCTTAGAGTTTGATTCAAGGTTATAGAGTATTGTAGAGTTGTCTGTTCTACTCGATTTGGGTCTTGTAGAACGTATTTAAAGTGATCAGGGACTATTTCCCAGCTACTCTAGTGTTGCGCTAGCTAACTTACGCTTAATTTCCATGGAAATTATTTCTACGCGATTTCGGGTCGAGTCGGTACTCGAATCCAAGTACGGATTTTTCACGGGCGTTACAACCAAAGAGGATTCAAACCATAGCATTTACAAGTATCCCTTTCATGTTTATCGTTTGGACAAAGCCCTGTATGGTCTCAAATAGGCACCACGTGCATGGTATGACCGATTAACAAAATTTTTGTTGGACCATGAATTCTGCAAAGGAAGTATAGACAAGACACTGTTTAATTAAAGATCAAAGAACTCCTTGCTTATTGCACAAATCTATGTGGTTGATATAGTGTTTGGGTCAACATGTGGAGATGAGGCTCACAAAATCGCCAACCTCATGAAATCAAAATTTGAAATGAGCATGGTTGGCAAATTGAACTTCTTTTTAGGATTACAAGTCAAGCAATTGAATGATGGAATTTTCATAAACCAGACCAAGTATGCAGAAGACTTGGTGAAAAGATTTGGGCTTAAGTCTGGCCACAATTATCACACACCTATGAGTATCACACTTAAACTTTCCAAAGATGTTAACGAAAAAAGTGTGGATCAACATCTTTATCGAAGTATGATCAGAAGTCTATTGTACTTCACAGCCAGTCGTCCAGATATATCCTTCAGTGTGGGAGTATGTGCCCAGTATCAGGAAGATCCCAAGGAATCTCACCTAACGGCGGTTAAAAGGATTATCAAATATGTGACAGGAACTACCACCTTTGGACTATGGTATCTATATGAAATATCCACCATCATTGCTGGTTATTCTGATGCAGATTACGCTGGAAATTTGGATAATAAAAAATTGACGAGTGGAGGATGTTTTTATATTGACAATTGTCTAGTCTCCTGGCAAAGCAAGAAACAAAATTCAATCTCATTATCTACTGTAGAGGCCGAATATATAGCTGCGGGTAACTGTTGTGCACAACTCCTTTGGATGAAAGAGATGTTATCAGATTATGGAATTGCACAACCTATAATGAGTCTTTTCTGCGACAATACAAGTGCTATAAACATATTAAAAAATCTCGTTCAACACTCTCGGACCAAGCACATGGACATTCGTCATCATTTCATCCGAGAGCTAGTTGAGGAAAAGATCATCGTATTGGATTATATAACTACTGAAAAATAGCTTGTCAATATCCTCACAAAGCCACTTGACACGAATCGGTTCTATAACCTTCAAAAATCAATTGGCATATGTACTCATTGATAATATCTCAGGTACGATGACCCCCACAGGTAAATCTTAAGTCTGAGATATTCGTGGCTGTCCTACTATTGAACATAAATGTTAAAGATTTTCACAGTTCCAATGATATCTAGGCAGTTTTGATACCATCGTGATTTGAACATTGATTCCATCGAGATATTCCACCGATGAAATCGACGAATTGGCCATATTAAGAGAAGAGTGCATTCAAACTCTAATTCATTCCTTCTCTAAGTACTTCCTCTCAGCTTCTCTCATCTATAAAACATGATCAAGGGGAAAGGTAAGTCTTCTCTTCACTCCTTGCAATCAAAGAACATACAATCAGAGTCCATTAGACGTCAACCTATGGAAACACATCCATCTCTCATTGTTGAACATCTAGTGCTAAATAGTGTCATAGAACCTTTTGGAGCGGACCTACTTTTGGAAGTAATAGGTTGGCAGAATATTTTAAATCTTGGAGGATCATATCAACTGGGTGTGATTTAAGAATTCTTCAATTGTTGCCATGTCATTAGTGATAATCCCCCCAGCATTCAAGTTGAACTCGCACATTACTCTAAGCTTATCACTCTAATCACTCTAGCACACCTTCTAGATCTTCATGTTATTAGAATCCCAGTGACCAACAGGAATCTCAACAATCTGGGTGTGTGGGGAGAAATAACTCGTGCATTATGTCAAGGCACTATAGTCCCGTAGAATGATGACAACCTGCTGCATATCAACTATCTTGGACCCACCTTCAAAATTCTTCATAACATTTTTGGGTCTAATGTATATCCCTGCGATATCAGAGGTACTCATCTCCCTCTGTTTGTAATAAATGTGCTTTATGATGTATATTAAGAAAATCAAATGTGTCTACCGACTCTTCTCCTCAAGCAAGTCATTCGTATAATCCAAGGAAATCATAGGGAGACGTTGTTCTTTCCGATGCTCATATGCAAACTCGTACATCATGCGGGGCTCCCTTCCACTTCTGACATTGTATATCCTGAAGCATGGTTTGATAGTAGTGCCGCTCAGGAAGCTTAATAATTGTGTCCGACTTTGTCTCTTCCTAGGCAGAGTCTTCCCATACCGCGAGCCGTCCAATTTGCTGAACCATCAATTCGACCTACGCATGGAGGATCTAATAGCACACTGATGGTCAGCCCAGAGTCAATCACAAACCTCTAGTCCCATCACTTAGAATTCCACCTTCTGAATGGGATGGTCATGGTGGAATAACGGCTAAACAATGTTGGAATAACGGCTGAACAATGGTAGAATAACGGCTGAACAATTGTGAAAGGCATCTCACTGTGATTGAAGAGAAACTTGATGTCCTTCAGCAAGTAATGAAGTTGCTCACACATAGTAATCCTCATGGATGTTAAGTGTTAGTTAAGACACTCTGTTGTCATTAGAGTGACAAACGTGTCTATCGCTATGTCACTTTTTCTGCTACTTTTTGTATGCATTTTGACTGACTAATGTTTCACTGCTATATGGGGCAATCTAAATATTTAACATTTTGTTGCAAATGGCTATTATAATTTGAGTCATTTTACTGCCATAGTTATGTTTTCTGATCCCCTGATTCATCTTGTTTCTATTATGGAGTGCATGTGATGTTCATAATGAACTTATTTCTTTTTACAACTGCACAAATTGTACTCCTATGAACCCATATCTTCTGAAAATGATGCATACTTAACACTAGTTTAAATCTTTCTACATCTATATCTGGTAGTTCTCTCACATGTCTTTAAACTTCAGTCAATATCAACTGCTATATCTTTGTTAATGACCGTTTTATATTGAACTCTGTCATAAATGTGACCGTTTTATATCCATTGAAACCTTTTGCCTATATAAAGGAAGCTTGGCTTTAGTTGTTGATAGAGAAAGAAGAGAGTATTTTTGAGTGTTTAAACCTTAGATCATTTAACCTAAGCCCTTTCTCTCAAGGGAGTTCATCATCCAATCCACCCTCATCATTGATATTCAATAGAGTGGATTGGGGAATGAACTTTCGCATTTAAGGATTCTCCAGCTACTACCTTAATGGTAAATCATTAAGTCGGGATTCCTTGAATGCATAGATGATTGGAATCTCTCTATCTTCTTAATAGGAAAATATTTAAAGAGTAGGATTCCATCATAACCTTAACCTAGCCCGTTGCTATATATTAGTACATCATTTATGTTGCGGATCAAGGGAGTAGAAGATTCTTCATTAACGAGGAGATCTTCATCATCGTGCTGAATGAAACTCATTAACTTATCTGTAAGAATCTAGAGTCCAAAGGACCCTTTGATCATTCCTTTGTAGGATTGGGTTTAAAGTATTTCTCACCCTTTGAAGTCCTCAAGGAGGTCTCCAGTAAGATTATATGTGGTGGGTGCATTGTGTGGACCCATGCTCTGTGGAGAGCATAAGCATCTAGTTGAAGGTGAACCAGTCAAAACCTTAGGTTTGAGGTGAACTGCTGTGAAACCTCAGGTTAGAGGTAAACCACGCAAAACCTCTGTTAGGGTCTTATGGAAGATCCTTGGCTAGTGTGCCTGAAAGTGGGTGTGATGTGTTGACCCTTGCTCGTGAGAGCATAAACAGTCAGCCTCAGTGTAGGATATAAAGGTTAAAGGTAAACCTGATTTAAAACCTTAGGTTTGAGGTGAACCGCTGTAAAACCTCCTTAGTGAAATTTGGTACACTCAAGGGTTGAGTGCAATTACCGGGAGTGGAGTAGACAAGTAGTCGAACCACTATAAAAATGACTGTGTTTGCGACTGCTATTCTTTTGTGTGTGTGATTTATTATAATGCCTTCATAACTGTATATCTGAGATCACACCTCACACACATACACAGTCACATCCATCATAAACTAGGCTATACATTGTTATTTCTTGAATAGTTTGTGATTGGAACCTCTACCGAGCTTGGAAGCCTGTAGAGTTACTTTTGAGTAATCCTAATAAATGCATATCTATAAGATTAGTGAAATAGGATTTTGAAATAAACCTTAATTACTTCAAAAAGTCCTATTCACTCCCCTCTTGGACATATTGGCATATTCTGACTTCAAGTATAGCGGGCTTCACTGCTATTTCAGGACTTATTGAGTAGGAGTTGTGTACTCGGCATTTGACTCATTCATTCATTCATTCACTATCCACTTGGGTTGGTGGTGCACAACCAAATCATTATGTGTACCTTTACAATGGCCAGGTTTCGGTTGTTTCCACGACCAACCTGAGATCAGGAGTTTACCATATTGAGTTTGGCTATCCAAATTTAGGTATGAGACTGGTTTGGAAAAAAGTCTCTTGTGATGAACCCCACAGCTTACGATACCACGTACTATCATCCTGACTACACACTCCAGCTTTGTCATTTCTTTTGCATTGCATCTTTCATTGCTTCCTCAGTATATGACATTAGCTTATTATGTCTCTACATCGTATAGCCTAGATAAGGTCGATGATATTTATATGGACTTACTAGTATTTTCGCTTACTCTGATATTTATATGCTTGGCATGTGCATTGCACATACTTACACCACCATCCAAGCTTCTTGTAAGCTTATACATGACTATTGCGTGCAGGTGACGTTAAGTCACAACAACATTGAGATAGGAGCGTGTGCTAGAGCTTCGGAGTTTTCTTTCATATATGTATTACCCTTTTACCATTGTACTTGAATGATTTTATTAGTGGATATGTGGTGTTGTTATTGTTTGTGTATGGGTTATGCTTATGGATATGCTCCTTTACAAAAAAAAATAAATTTGAAAATCTTCCTTCTAGGATCCCAGATCAGAATCTTGCATTTGGGTGCCAGGAGCCGAGAATGGGGTACTATAGAGGCCGTCGGCGCAGGATTTGGCCATTAGGAATTTAATGAGCCCGGTTTTCGAGTTTGGGGCGTGATAAAACTTGTACGTAATATGAAAATAACTGGAACTAGAATTAGAAAAAGACCTAAATTGAATTCCAGAATAGTTGAGAGGAATTGTTAATAAAGTATCAATAATTAAAAGGAAACTAGAGCGCCAAGGATCCACATATAGATATCAAGATGTCACCTTACTTGATTTAATGAACACAACTGAAATCAGAGTCTTATCTTATCACACCCCAAACTCGAAAACCGGGTTCATAAAATTCTCGATTGCTGAATCCGGCGCCGACAGCCTTCGTAGTACCCCATTTTACGTTCCCAGGACCCATATACTGGATTTTGATCCTGAATTCCTACAAGGAGGATTTTTAAAATGATTTTTTTCATAAGAAGCATAACCAGAAGTATAACCCCAATATAAATAATAACATCATCACATATCCACTATAATCAAAAACTTAGAGTACAATACACAAAGGGGAAAATACAAGATAGATATCAAAACTCTTGAAGCTCAGTTGCATGCTCCTATCTCAGCTTGGCTGTGTCCTAGCATCACCTACACACATCTATAGTGCATAAGCTTAAAAGAAGCTTAGAGGGTGGTGTATGTGTGTGCAATGCACGTGCCGAGCATATAAATATTAGAGCAAGCGAAAATACTTACGAGTCCATATAAATATCATCATCCTTATCTAGGCCATGTGATGAAAAGACATAATAAGCCAATGACATATATTGAGGAAGCAATGCAATATGCAATGCAGAGATGTAGTAAGCCAAATGTCATATACTGTGGATGCAATGTAATATATAAATCCTGACGAGTCCATAAATATGTGGGACAACGCTCTACCTTCACTGTGTGCACAGTACCTTGTCAACCATTGATAGCTCGCCTAGGCCCGCTCGGTCCCGCCTAAATCAGCATCCACCCACCTGTGCCCGCCGACACATGACCATAGTGATGGGGCGTTATAATATGTCATATGTAGAGGATGCAATCTAGTATACATTGCAAAAGGAATGACAAGCTGGTGTGTGTAGTTGGGATGATGGTACATAGTATCGCAAGCTATGGGGTTCATCACAAGGGACTTCTATTCAAACCAGTCCCATACCTAAATTTGGATAGCTAAACTCAATGTGGTAAACTCCTGATCTTAAGTTGGTCGTACACCCAACCAAAATCCCAGCCATTGCAAAGGTACACATAATGATTTGGTTGTGCACCACTAGCTCGAGTAGATAGTGAATGAAAGAATGAATGAATGAGTCAAATGCTGAGTACGTAACTCCTACTCAATAAGTCAACATATCAGCACCGTACATCTTTGGGATCATCACCAGGGTCTAGTACACTCTACACTAAACCGGGGTCTAGTACACTCTACACTAAACCGGGGTCTAGTACACTCTACACTAACTTGTCAACCTATCTAAGTGTATAACTGAGTAAGTGGAAGAGACCTCACTATTCTCCTACCAATATCGGCCCAGCTCGTCGATAGTAGACCCATTCCTCAAGATGATTAAACTCAGCCTAACATTGCCCCCTCCCTCGGGTGGGTAAGGCCACACCCCTTCCAGCTGACCACGACACAGTGGAAATGCGGCCTAATGGTATACGGCCCTCGTGCACTCGTTTATCCACTCGGTCTCTACATTAGAGCATCCTCTAGCCTTGGGGATTTAGGGACTTTCACCCACGAACATCTAACGTGCCCATATTGTCACTCCCCAAACCCGAAAACCGTACTCACAAAATTTTCGATTGCCGAATATGGTGCCAACAGCCTCCATAGTACCCCATTCTTGACTTCTAACATCCATACGCCAGATTCTGATCCTCAGATCCTATAAGGAGGATTTTTAACGTACATTTGTTTCATAACAAGCATAACAACAAGTTTAACCAAATCACAGAGGCAACATCATCACCACATATCCACTAATATAAACATTTGAATATAGTGCTGAAAGGAAAATACATTTGCCAAAAATCAAAGCTCTAAAAGTCTGTTGCATGCTCTAGGCTCAACACCACTGCAACCTGACGCCACCTGCACGAATCTATCATGCATAGGCTTATAGAAACCTTAGAGGGTGGTGAAAGTGTGTGTACAAGGTAAGTGCCAAGTATGCAATATAATGTCATAAATTATACAATGGAATAAATGAAAATATTGACAAGATATGATATCAGAGTAAGCAAAAATATATTGGTAAGTCCACGAGTCATACAATATCAAAGTACGCAATACAGATCAGCTATATAAATGATGAGTCAAAGAGAGCCAAATATCAAATGCCGAGGGTACAATGTAATATGTAAATCCCTTTAAGTCCATCTAGGCCATATACATGCAAAAACATTATAACTTAAAATGCCAAGTACTGCGGATGCAATGTAATATACGGTGTGAATGAAATTACCATGTTGGAGTGTAAAGTCGGGATGATAGTACATAGTATCGCAGGAAAGGTCCATCACAAGGGACTTCTATCTAAACCAGTCTCATACCTAAATTTAGATAGTCAGACTCAATGTGGTAAACTCCTGATCTCAGGTTAGTCGCACGCTCCAACCGAAATCCTGACCATTGAGAAGGTAGATTTAATAAATAGATGCATGCCACCAGCCCAAGTGAATAGTAAATGAATGAATGAATGAGTATGCAACTCCTGCCTAATAAGTCCACATATCAGTATTGTTCATCTTTAGGATCATCACCGAGGTCTAGTACACTCTATATGTAAATCGTCGCCCACTAACGCATAACCATGCAAGTGGAAGAGACCTCACTATCCACCTGACCAGTAGTCAGCTAATATCTACCCGGCATGTCGATAGCGGACCCATTCATGAGATGGTCAAACTAAGCCTAGCTATGCCCCCTACACTCGGGCAGGTAAGGCCACACCCCCTCCCAACCAACTACGACATACTGGGAGACGCGGCCTCCGGGTATTCGACACTCAAGTACTCATGTATCCACTCAATCTTGATGTTGGGGCATCTCTTGGCTTCGAAGGTTTAGAGATTTTCACACACGGCCATCTATGGCAGCCCGATGCTAGAACAGATATTTGGTGTCCCATCTAGCCATCCATGATATACCTATGGAGGCTACAGCCTTGTTATCACTTGGGCATACAGTAATCACAACACACAATGTAAGATGCATGATTCATACATCAATCCTTCACATGCGCTCATGTGAGGCAATCTCCACCTATCAGGGAGTCTCATAACAACTTGCCCAATGACATATGCAATGGTCAATCACATCTCATAATAAGTATGCAGATGATGCATATAGGCATGTATCATGATGCTATACTATCATATACTCATAATTGGTATCAATAACTGGTATCGACAACCAACCTCGACAATGTGGACATTTAACCAACATTGCCCCAAGGAGTGGCCCACATAGAGCCTATTGTATAGTGGACCCATGACCTCAAAAAGGGCCTAAGGGAACGTCACAATGAGGACATTTAACCATCATTGCCCATCAATGTAGACATTTAACCAACATGGCACCAAAGGAGTGGCTTATATAGAGCCAAACATATAGTGGGCCCATAGCCTCATGCAAGGGCCACACACACACACACATACATATAGCGCAACGACCCTCATATACATCATATGGGCCTAATGCACATCACAATGGACCACATCCATTAGCCAAAAATACATTGCAATGGGCCATGACATATGGACCGAAAATACATCATAATGGGCCTGACACATGGGCCATAAATTGAAAGTGCCCTTGCAAGTGCCCTGGTTTGTCAATTACTATGTATGTTGAGTCAGTCAAACTACAGAGCCTCACAGGAAGATCAATTCAAGCGTCTGCCTCAACCAGATGTGTGGAAGCTCGTCATAGGTATATCTAAGCCACACATCTCATGTCCCAAAACACAAGGTGAATAAAATCCTTAAAACAAGTTAGACATCATAGGGTTTTTAAGTGAGAAAACTTTTTCAAAAATTAGAAAATCTCTAAGTTTTCTTGCTTTGTCTATCTTATCGATACACATGTCGATATGATCGATCTACGCTGTCGATGTGCTTAGTATCAAATCGATCCTATCGGAATGAGGACAAAAGTATCCAATAACCACATACATATCTGGATGGAATTATCGATGTATCGATACACCTATCAATATCTCGATATTTGAATCTCAAGTCTAACAGAGGTGACTCGATAATATCAACAGGCAGATCTTCATCGCCCCTATTTTTACTTAGAAAATTCATATATGCTTCGATATATCGAAGCCATCCTCAATACCATCAGATTTTAAATCTCGATCATATCGGCGGGCTCTCGATGATATCGGTCATGGGCGCGAATTTTACTAACAACATTTTTCAAGTGGTTTTTAATTCTAATTGGGGGTCACGAGATAAAATTGATATTCAAATATCGATGGTATCGATGCCCGATCGATTACATCGAGAATGGACATAACTATCCAGCAAGCTTAATGATAAAATCCTTGGATTTTTCGATGCATCGACATGACCTATGATATTATAAATATTCAAATTCTGATGAAATTGAGTATCCCCTGATCATATCTGATGACTTGAAAAAATTTAAGCAAGTCTCTCTCATTTTCAAATGTTGAGGACTCGAAACTTACATCGATAATACCAAAGTTCGAAATCCAATGACATTGAGACAAGTCTCGATTCCCTCGACCAGCTGGCAAAAGCTTTTCAAAAGCGTATGACATTGAGTTTGTGTCATCGAGCAGACTATCGATACTATCGAGAGTATACGCTCGATGATATCGAACTCTGTTATAAATGTGACCGTTTTATATCTGTTGGAACCTTTTGCCTATATAAAGAGATCTTGGCTTTTTTTGCTGATAGAGAATGTAGAGAGTGCTTTTGAATGTTTAACCTTAGATCATATGTGCAAAGCCCTTTCTCTCAAGGGAGTTCATCCTCCAATCGACCCTCATCATTGATATTCAATAGTGTGGATTAGGGAATGAACTTCCACATTCAAGGATCCTCCAGCTACTACCTTAATGTCAAATCATTCAGCTGAGATGCCTTAAATGCATAAATGATTGGAATCGCTCTATCTTTCTAATAGGAAAACATTTTGAGAGTAGGATTCCACCATAACCTTGACCTAACCCATTGCCATATATTGGTACATCATTTATGTTTGTGGATCAAGAGAGCAGAAGATTCTTCATCAACAAGGAGGAGATCTTCGTCAAAGTGTTAAATGGGACTCATCTAGGTATTTGTAAGTATCTAGAGTCTAAAGGACCCTTTGATCATTCCTTTGTAAGACTAGGTCTAAGGTGTTTCTCACCCTTTGAATTCCTCCGGTGGGAGTGTACATGGTGGGTGCATTATGTGGACCATTGCTCTGTGGAGAGCTTAAACATCTGGTTGAAGGTAAACCAGTCAAAACCTTATGTTTGAGGTGAACCACTGTGAAACCTCATGTTAGAGGTAAACCACGTAAAACCTCCGTTAGGGTCTTATGGAAGATCATTTGCCTGTGTGCCTAAAAGTGGGTGTGATGTGTTGACCCTTGCTCGTGAGAGAATAAAAAAATCAGCCTCAGTGTTGGTTGTAAAGGTTGAAGGTGAACATGATTTAAAACCTTAGGTTAAAGGTAAACCATTGTGAAACCTCCTTAGTGAAATCCGGTAGACTCAAGGGTTGAGTGCGGTTACCGGGAGTGGAGTAGACAAGTAGTTGAACTACTATAAAAACGACTGTTTGTGATTGCTATTTTTTATGTTTGTGATTTATTTTAATACTTTTATATCTATATACCTGATCACACCTCACACACTTACACAGTCATATCCATCATAAACTAAGTTATATATTGTTATCTCTTGAATAGTTTGCGATTGGATCCTTTACCGGGCATGGAAGCCAGTTGAGTTACATTTGAATAATCCTGATAATTGCATATTTATAGGATTAATGTGATGAAATTTTAAATACATTGTAAAAACTTTAAAAAGTCCTATTCACCCTCCTCAGGACATATTAGCATATTACTACTTCAACTAAAGCGGTCTTCACCGCTATTTCAATTGGTATCAAAGTAGGTCTCTCTTTAAGGGCTTCATCACCTAGAGAGTGATCTTGACTGAAGTTTGGAGTATGACTAAAGGAAAGGGCTCATCAATCACTAGGCCTCCAGTATTTGATGATTCAAATTTTTCATACTGGAATGATAGGATGCACTACTTTCTGAGATCTTTGGATCATGATGCCTGAGAAAAAGTTGAAAGTAGATATGTTCCACCATCTGAACAAATCGTACTTGATAGTGGCACGACCATCACAAAACCCAAATCCAAAGAAAAGTGAAAGATGTTTGACAAAGAAAAACAGAATGCTGAAGCAAAAGCTATGAACGTCATCTACTATACCGTGTCCTAGGATATATTCAATCAAATAAGTATGTGTGGGACATACAAGGAAGCATGGGATCTATTGGAAACAACCCATAAAGGCACAAGCACTGTGAAGAGGTCTAAACTCCAACTCTTGACTTTTCTATTTGAAAGTCTCGTAATGGAAGAGCATGAGACGTTTATGGAGTTTTTCAGTAAGTTGAATATTATTCGCAACTCTATGGGTGGATTGGGACAAAAGGTTCCGGTACCAAAAATTTGTAGGAAAAGGAGCTAAAGAAGGAGAGAAAAGTTCAAACACCCCAAATGAAAAATTGTATATCTGCTTGAATGGTGTTGTAGGTGTTAGGGGGAGCAGCTGCACCAAGAAAGGGGGAGTATTGCAATTAGGGGGAGCAAATATTGGGTTATGAACATGGTTCATTAGAATTTATAAAATTATGTAAAATGCATGTACACAAAATTTAGGATGGTCTGTTTAGATACTGTCCTAGGGTGTTTTGAGTATTTTGTCACATAATTGACAAAGTGGGAGATTGAAAGTGCCCTTACAAGTGCCCTGGTTTGTCAATTAGCATGTGTGTTGAGTCAGTAAGACTACAAAGCCTCACAAGAAGTTCAATTCAAGCATCTGCCTCAACCGGATGTGTGGAAGCTCGCCATAGGTAAATCTAAGCCTCACATCCCAGGTCCCAAAACACTTGGTGAATAAAACCCTTAAAACAAGTTAGAAATCATAGGGTTTTTAAGTGAGAAAACTTTTTCAAAAATCAGAAAATCTCTAAGTTTTCTTGCTCTGTCGATCTTATCAATACACATGTCGATATGATTGACCCACACTGTCGATGTACTTATTATCGATCCAATCGGAATGAGGACAAAAGTGTCCAGCAACCACATACATATCTGGACGGAATTATCGATGTATCAATACACCTATCGATATCATCAATATTTGAATCTCGAATCTATCGAAGGTGACTCGATAATATCGACAGGAAGATCTTCGGCGCCTCTATTTTTACTTAAAAAATTCATATATGCTTCGATATATCGAAGCCATCCTCGATACCATCAGAGTTCAAATCTTGATCATATCGGTAGGCTCTCAATGATATCAGTCATGGGCGTGAAGTTTTCCACTAACATTTTTCAAGTGGTTTTTAATTCTAATCGGGGGTTACTCGATAAAATCGATATTCAAATATTGATGGCATCAAGGCCGGATCGATTGCATCAAGAATGGACATAACTTTCCAGCAAGATCAATGATAAAATCCTTATATTTTTCGATGCATCGACACGACCTTCAATATTATCGATATTCAAATTCTGATGATATCGAGTATCCCCCGATCATATCTGATGACCTAAAAATTTTCAAGTAAGTCTCTCTCATTTTCAAATGTTGAGGACTCAACATTCGCATCGATAATATCGAAGTTTGAAATTCGATGGCATCGACACGAGTCTCGATTCCCTCGATCAGCTGGCAAGATGATTTTAAAAGCGTATGACATTGAGTTTGTGTCATCTAGCGGACCATCGAGACTATCGAGAGTATACACTCGATGATATCGGCCTTGCTCAATGATATAAAACTCTATCATAAATGTGACCATTTTATATCCGTTGGAACCTTTTGCCTATATAAAGAGAGCTTGGCTTTTGTTGCTGGTAGAGAAAGCAAAGAGTGTTTTTGACTGTTTAACCTTAGATCATATACCCAAAGCCCTTTCTCTCAAGTGAGTTCATCCTCCGATCCACCCTCGTCATTGATATTCAATAGAGTGGATTGGGAAATAAACTTCCCCATTTAAGGATCCTCAAGCTACTACCTTAATGGCAAATTATTAAGCTAGGATGCCTTGAATGCATAGATGATTGGAATCACTCTATGTTCCTAATAGGAAAACATTTTGAGAGTAGGATTCCATCATAACCTTGACCCAACCTGTCGCCATATATTGGTATATCATTTGTGTTGCGGATCAAGGGCGTGAAAGATTCCTCATCAATAAGGAGGAGATCTTCGTCAAAGTGCTAAATGGGACTCATCTAGTTATCTATAAGTATCTAAAGTCCAGAGGACCCTTTGATCATTCCTTTGTAAGACTGGGTCTAAGGTGTTTCTCACCCTTTGAAGTCCTCAAGGAGGCCTCCGGCGGGAGTTTACATGGTGGGTGCATTGTGTGGACCCTTACTCTATAGAGAGCATAAACATCTGGTTGAAGATGAACCAGTCAAAATCTTAGGTTTAAGGTGAACTGCTGTGAAACCTCGGGTAAGAGGTAAATCACGTAAAACCTCCGTTAGGGTCATATGGAAGATCCTTGGCCAGTGTGCTAAAAGTGGGTGCGATGTGTTAACCCTTGCACGTGAGAGCATAAACAGTCAGCCTCAATGTAGGTTGTAAAGGTTGAAGGTGAACCTGATTTAAAACCTTAGGTTTGAGGTGAATCATTGTGAAACCTCCTTAGTGAAATCTGGCACACTCAAGGGTTGAGTGCTGTTACCGGGAGTGGAGTAGACAAGTAGTCGAACCAATATAAAAATGACTGTGTTTGTGATTGCTATTTTTCTGTGTGTGTGATTTATTTCAGTACTTTTATATTTATATACCGGATCACACCTCATACACTTACACAGTCATATCTATCATAAACTAGGTTATATATTACTCTCTTGAATAGTTTATGATTGGATCCTCTACCAGGCTTAGAAGCCAGTAGAGTTACATTTGAGTAATCCTGATAATTGTATATTTATAGGATTAGTGTAACAGGATTTTTAAATACATTATAAAAACTTTAAAAAGTCCTATTCACCCCCCTCTATGACATATTGGCATATTCCTGCTTCAACTAAAGTGGTCTTCATCGCTATTTCATAAATACATCAAATCCGGCCTTACCCATGGACCTCGAATACATCACAGTGGGCCTCGCCCATGGGCTTCGAATACATCATAATGGGCCTCAACCCATGAGCTTCAATTACATAGTAGATGGGCCCTACATATGGGCCTAATGCACGTCATGATGGGCTGCTCACATGGGCCTAATATGCATCATGATTGGCCGCATCACCCTACACATGGACCTCATACACCTTAGATTGGGCCACGACCCACGGCCTCAGTACATCATAATGGGCCGCAACCTATGGGCCTCAAATACAATAAGTCGGCCGCATCAATGGGCCACACCAATGGGCCTCATACACATCAATTGGGCCTCTCAAGATAGTGAGGCCTATGACCCATAAATAAACGGACAGTGTGTGTAATAGACATACATCATGGTGGGATCTCAAAACATGCAACAATGGTCCTCATATCTAGGCCTCAAATACATCATAAAGGGTCACATCATGTGGCCTGGTCTAATGGTTCAATCATGCATCAAATGGGCTGAATTAAATGGGCCAAATTAATGGACTGAATCAAATGTGCTGATTAAATGGGCCAAATCAAATGAGCCAATTCAAATGGCCCAAATCAATGGGCTGATTCAAATGGGCAGAGTTGAATGGGCCAAGTCAAATGTGTAAGTCGAACGCACCATTCGTTCGTTGTTAGAGATCATTATAGTGCATAAAAAATGAATCATATCCAAAGGCTCATCTGGACCATACCACAAATGGCAGTGGTGATAATGATTTCCACAGTTAAATATCTAGTGGGCCACCATAGTATTTATTTTCCATCCATACTGTTCATAAGGTCACAAGGACCTCAATAGGGAAGGAAAACAAATATCATATTGAATCAAGACTTCTGTAACCCAAAGGGGTTTCAAGAGTGGGCGTTCAACACCACTGTTTGTTGTAGGGTGGTCCACTTGATATTAGATCTACCTTATTTTTAGTCTCAAGCCGTGAGACAAGGTAGACTCAAATAGGTGGACGGTTTGGATGGGAAAACACCCATCAGCGTGGGGCCGCTGGAACTCCAGATGGATGGATGGCGTGGTAGAACAATACATCAAGGTGGAGCAGATGAATGGATGGCTTGGATATAGGATGCATGCATCATAGGGGCTCACCATCCTATCCTACGAATGGTGTGGATAAGACCCATACATCACGTGTGGTCCACTCGTGTGGACCCCTAATCCACAGAGACCCCTGACTGTCTAGCGATGATGGGTCCCACTAGATAAATGGACAGCGTGGGTTTACTCCCCCATTCAGTAGATGACAGCGGGTGGGTTCCACGTAGCAGTGGCCCACCCCTTTAATATTATTAATATATAATATTACATATTATATATACATGTACGCTGGCCGAACTACCCATCCCACCATCCAGATCCATCTGAAATGTGAAGATGACATGATAAAGGTGTGTCCCACGTATGTGGCCCACCTCCAGAAGGTATTATCATATAGTATAATATAAGATATTATAATATGATATATATTATAATATAATATAATATATAAAAACTATAAAGAGCCCACCATCCAGAGGGTCGGATGTTCTGGACGGTGCAGATCTGATGCATGTCACGTGGTGGGTCCACACGTGTGGCCCACCTCATCTTGGCTATATATAAATATATATTATTTATATGTATTATATATAGACATATATACATATCAATATAATATATTATAATAAATATTATTTATTTATTACTGAACGTCCAGCGTCCAGGGGGTCTGGACACTTTAGACGGCGTGGATTTAATCTCCGACACCATGGGTGTAGGCCCCATTGTCCTGATCCCTGGACAGTGTGGATTTATGCATATACCATGATGGGTCAACACGTGTGGCCCACATCAGCCTTGGCTCCATCTGATACTTGTGATTTCCTTCAATTAGGCCCTTCCAAACGGACCACCATGTGGGCTCACTCGGTGCACGGCATGGATGAAATACTTCATGATGGGCCACACACACACACCATCCATACAAGAGAGAGAGAGAAAGAAACGGTGAAATAGAGGGACCCCGGCACTATGCGCCCCTCTCTACATTGCATATATCAATGTGGGTCCCATAACAAGTGGGCCCTAAAATCGAAATCGATGGTGGATCACCAACCTATCAGTCTCCTTCTTTATCTCATTGGACTCCTATGCTCCTTGCCTTTAATTTTGTTGGAGGTAGATGATGAATGAATAGTTGAGATGGGAGATGAGTGAGTGGGAAAGTGGGCCACACTTGGATTTGGGAGAGTGAGCTTGGATGTTGGGTGTTTCTTTAGAGGTTTGAGAAAGGAGAGAGAGAGAGAGAGAGAGAGAGAGAGAGAGAGAGAGAGAGAGGGAAATAATGGATGAAAGGGATGGATGGAATGGTTGTTGTAAGGGATGGGGTTGGGAATGGGAAGGTATGGGTTGGGTTGAAATTTGTGTGGAAGAGGTATGGGTGGAGAGAGAGAGAGAGAAAGAGAGAGAGAGAGAGAGAGAGAGAGAGAGAGAGAGAGTTGACTTTAGGAAAAAGGTAAGGGTTACTTGTACTTGAGGTATGGTGTGTACTTGACTTGATTGATTGATTGATTGATGGAACAGTTGTAGAGATTCTCTCGAAATTCACAACGCGCGGTGTTTCTTCAGAATTAACGCAGGCTCACATCTCCTGGACTGGGTATCGCCTCAGTGCGCAAGACGCGGCATCAGAATAGTGGCGACGATGCGGTCATAAGGATACAAGTCTTGGGTCGAGATGACTCTAGAATTCAGGATACGACTCAGGGTTGCATGCAAAAGCCACTAATAGATCATAAGTCGCTGAAATTTGACCAGGAGGACCACAGAATTCTATAGAACAATACGGGCTAGGATACAGGCCTTACACATATGCACAAACTAAACATTTTTAGTGTCCCAGCTGGCCTGTGGATGCCATAGCCCCTGATGTCGCTATGATGCCAAATGATCATGTCACAAAATGCAAGATGCATGAGTTATACAATCCAGTCATGCATCAAACTTGCGCATACCGCGCACTCATGTGGGGTAACTCCGTCTCACATGGAGCCCCATAATCAACCAGCCTAAAGGCATATGCTACTCCTCATAACAAGCATACATATGATGCGTATGGGCATGTATCATGATGTAATAAGGTACACTGTCCTAATTATCAAATAAGGAAAACAACAATAGCCATAAATGTCACATCCCAAAAGTATAAACTAAATGACATGCTCCGATCATCAAACCTGTGCGTACCGCTTGCTCATGCAGGGCAACTTCGTCTCTCGGGGAATCCCATAAACAATCAACCCAATGACACATGCTATGATCAATTACTCATAATAAACATGTAATGATGCATAGGGGCATGTATCATGATGTTATGCTAGCATATACTCAGTGTGTTCGACTAGCTTAAGCACACTAGTATGATTAACAAATATAACATTAATCTACCCAATACATGACAGGGTCCACAGAAGGATGGCGTATCTAACACAAACATCATGATAGGCCTACATAGTGAATATACCCAACCCGATATCATATATTCTTCTATCTACGGCAAGGGAAATGATGATGATGTATTAATGTTAAGGATGAGCCTCACACTTGTCCTAAGAAGGTAAATGGATGGTGTGGTTGATACATACATAACCCGAAGTCCTCGCAATCAATTTAAAGGTAGGGCACATCACGCGGGGTGAGTCAATCAGGTATACAACAAGTAGGCTTCCTCACTCTTGTAGCTATGTAACAACTGAGCTTTCTTATGGGGGCCCAGTATGAATGCAAGGTGGACCTTGGTAGGGTCCATACATTTAGGACTGTGTCCTTACAAAAGGATCTAGTAGTTCACTCATCATATAAGTGGCCTCGGGTTTAGGTCACCAAGTTTATTATGGAAGACTCGGTACAAACATAAGGAGGGCTCCAAGGCTTAGGGTAGTTCTATAGGGCATGGTGGAAAACATCATTATTAATGGGGCCCTATATTTTGTGGTAGCCCAATAAGGGAGGATGGCATCATGGGGGCCCAACGGTTTGGGATAGCCCAACACAGCAAGGTCTGTCAGCAAACAGTAGGACAGGAAATGGGCTTATTAATGGGCCCTAGGGAGGTTTATTAGGGCAGTCCACTTGGGGGTTGAATCTAACTCATGGAGGGGCCTACGGCCTTCAAACTAACTAGGAAAGTGGATGGGCAGCGTGTATAGAACACATATGTCAAGGTAAGCAGCCCAAAGCCTAGAAGATGGACAAAAACTACCAACAATACGATGAGCCGCACAAGGAACTCCCGTAGCCTGGATATGGATGGAATATATGCATATAATGCACCCATCAAGGTGGTCTTCAAGTTTTAAACATCCTAGGCATGGTGGGAGTACCATCAATACTGGGGGCCCAACAATTTAGGTTAGCCCACTTACGTGAGATGGACAATACTTATGGAGGCCAAATGATTTGGGTGGCCCAACTAGAGAAGATGAGAATGGGCCTAGGCAGGTTCACAACATGGACATTTAACCACCATTACCTCTTAGAGTGTATCCTGCTATAGAAACTATCTCACAATGGGGCCCATGGCCCTTAAACTAGCTAAAAAAAGAATGAGCAACATATATATTCTTACATACATCATGGCGGACTCACACATCACAATTAAGCCTTACACAAGGGTCTCATGCACCACAATGGGCCTCATCACATAGGCCTCATATACATCATAGTGGACCTCATCGTAAGGGCCTCATATGCATCACAATGGGCCACATCACATGTAACGCCCTGGAAAAATCCGTACTTGGACTCGAGTACCAACTCGACCGGAAATCGCGTAGGATTAATTCTTTTAGAAAATAAGCGTAAGTTAGCTAGTGTAACGCTAGAGTAGCTGTGAAATCATCCCTGATATAAGACCCAAAACGAGTAGAACCAATGACACTATAATACTCTGAAACCTCGGATCAAACTCTAAACCGGTTTGTTCTCAGGACCCCTTTAAAACTTTGTATTGGATCTAGACCGCGTCGAAAGTCCAATACCTACAATCCTAGACCGTTATAACCGCCTAGCTGGACTTGACAATCATTTCGAAAATCAAGTCCAACCGACATTCAAAGGCTATTTCATTGAGCCTGGAGTGAAGAGAGTGAGAATAGGATAGATTTGGAATTTTGAAATTTAAATCTGGCACACGACTTGGCGCATTATTATTAAGCGTTCTAACTGTCAGAATTCATCCAAATTACACCCTCAGATCAGGAAAAACTTCTCTTTCATATCATGAGACTTGTAGACCTGATCTACGTGCAATGACCGCTGAACTGAAACTGGACTGCCACGTGCGATCTACGAACACTATTGGTCTAAAAATGGGATGTGAGTGACATCTGACGTGCATGAGCTTAAGTCTGATCGCGTTCTGCCAGGGGACCTCCCGAAATATCTTTTTGGACCGAAACAGCCCCGATTTGGTTAGGCATCAAGTAAACATTATTCCCAAGCCTGTTCTGGGAATGTTTTAGTTTATAAAAGGACCTTAAACCCTCACTTCTCTCACCCATCCGAATTTGCTAGAAACCCTAGCTGGTGTGAGAGAAAAAGTGAGAGATTGTGAGAGAGTGGGAGAGATCTTCTTGCTGCTTGCACTACCTGTTGCACGTGCTTAAGCAACGCACCTCAATCACTTTCCCGACGATTTCGTCGCATTTCTAAGTAAGAAAAGACCCTAAACACTTGCTGATTTAAGGTTCCATTGGTTCCTTAGCATGGTAGCTTATACATCTTGTGAAATAGGTTTCCTGTTCGCCGTAGACGAAGCGTATACGCTCCGTTCGAATCAATACACTTCTAGGATAAAAGGTGCGGATTTTAGACACTTTGATTGGCTGATTTCAACGCTTTCAATGTCGTTTAATAGTAGATTATCGACGGGAACACCGTTTGACATGTACAACATGCTGTCCATTTCCTGTTTCGTAAGCAGACGAAAAATATGAGATTTAGGGCATTTTAGTCATTTGTAGGAAATACTGTTTTCATCCATATTTTGCTGATATGATTGACATGGCTCTTTGTCACATTAGGATATTAGGAATGCGTGCATAATCAGTTTGGCGAAGAGATTCGCCCAAATGCGCGCTTTGAGTCGACATACTAAATGTAGACTTAAGTGTGTAGACTAAGTGTTTATATAAATGTTTGTATTAGTATGTATTGAATTAAATGGTATTATGAATTAGTTTAAGATTGAATTCTCAAATAATATGATGATGTAAATGATTTCCTACATGTTGGCTATATGCATGATTTCATTATATGTATGAAATGCATGTGTTAGATGATTTAATTAAGTTGTATGTTATAACATGTGTTAACATGCTCACATTGTTGTATTTCATTTCCATTACTCTTATATGATTGCTGATGTGGATTCATAAATGTTTGGGACTATACCTAGTCTAGGTAGTCGGTAACCGAGTAAATTCGTGGTTGGCTTATCTTTGCCACGAACGATGCGTCGATGAACGCGAGTCGTGTTTTGGAGTTGGCGGCAGTGGTTAGGCCACACGAAGTGTTTTATGCACTTCATGTCATTCAACTTGAGATGCGCTCATGCTAGTCGAGCCCGTCAAGTAACCCGACTGACCATTGTATGTTCACCTTGTATGAGTCATAACTGCTTGAACCTAGGGTACTGAACTTACCATTGTAAACCCTATTAACCATGGTACCTTGATCCATAAAGACTCATGAGCCGGGCATGGTGGTATGGGACACCGTGGTCGAGCTGTCGGCCTACGATGGGGCCACAAATCTCCCCGTAGTGACCAGTGAGCACGTATGACTCGTGAGCAGATTATGGTGGTATGGGACACTATATTCTTGTTGTCGGCCTACACTGATCAGGCGATGAGCCCTTTGTAGTGACCGCGAACGTATTCTGAGTCTACGGGAGGCGACGACCCTTCCGTAGTAATGAGAGTATAGTAGGCCTGTATTGATAAGGTGATGGGGGAGCGGTGCAACGAGTGCGGTCCACAAAGAGAACAACGTTTCAAGGCATGTGTAGAGAAAGAGAGTATAACATACAAAAGTTCTTTGTGCGTAGATGTTCAAACTAGGTGAAACTCCACGTATCTCATGCTAGATACTGCAACAAAGTTCCAAAAATCATTTGAGAGATTAGAAGAGGAAGATCCACATTTCACCATGGAACTTCATGATGGACCACCTACCATTAGGGATTAGGATGATGCTCAGGTTTTTACAAAATTTTTACAGAAATTCTATGATGCGACTGTTCATTTGTTTGGTTCTTTATATGTCACTTCTAATCTATATTTTCTTGAAGTTTTTCCATTGAAAGTTTCTTATTATAATGGTCAATGAGTATGGATTATACTTTAAATACCATGGCTAAGAAAATGAAGATTAAATTTGAGAAGTATTGGCAAGGTGAATATGATGTTATTGATTGCTAATGTGTTGGATCCCCATTATAAATTAAAATATGTAAAATTTTGTTATTCTGAAGTTTACGAACCTGCCATGGTGATTGAGCTTACTAAGAAGATAAGAGAGACATTCAATCGTATTTATGATGAGTATCAAAAGTTTCAATCAGTTGATTCTTCTTCAAGTCAAGCCATTTTTGACATAGATGTCGGCCAATCAATTAGTTGTACAAGTGACTAATTAATTTCTCTCAAATCAAAGTTTCAAAAATATTTGGAAGAATAAGAGAATTATGGAGGCAAGTCTGAAGTGAACAAATATTTGGAGAAATCTTATGAAAAGGATGATCCAAACTTTGAAATTTTGAAATGGTGGAAGGTGAATTGCTCAAAGTATTGAGTTCTTTCTTAAGTTGTAAGGGATATTTTTGTCATTCATGTATCTACTGTTGCTTCTGAATTGGCTTTTAGTACTAGAGGTCGTGTTCTAGATCAATTCTGCAGTTCTCTTACCCCTAAGCTTGTGGAATGCTTAATTTGTGCATAAGATTGGTTACGTGCTTCGCCTCTCCCAATTCATGTTAAAGAAAATATGGCTGAAATTGAAGCTCTTGAATCAAGTAAATGTTCATTTGATCAATATAATTTTGTCATATAATTTACTTTTACTTATTGTGTTCTTCTTGATTTTAATAAATTATTATATTTTTGTAGCCCTATCTTCTATTTAAGGACTTTCATATCAAGTTTACTATGGTGAGGTTCAATTGACTATGATCTACAGGTTGATTTCCTTCTATTTTGTGTTTTCATGGTCTTTTCATTTTTATTGAGCATTTGTTATTTGTTGGGTGTTAATGCGTTTAAATAGGATTGTTGTTATTGTTGGTTTGTTAAAGTTTCTTTCTTCTTTTACCGGTATATTAGAAAATTAGGGTAAGAATGGATTTCTAAAGCATGGTCCCACTTGTCAGAACTGAAAACCTATGTAGACAATACCAACAATCTTCTTTAACATCTAATTTATTGATATGCTTAAGTTGTTTAATTGGATAGTTGTTTATTCCACCTTTTTCACCTTTGTGGTACACTTTTATGGACTATTAGAAGAGTAGGATTGGTGAAAAAGTTGAGGTTTGGTGAGGTTTGTTAGTTGTTTAATTGTGACATGTTTCAGGCAGATTCTAAACTATTGGTTGCATTGTGGTCATATAATCTTGGTGAGGTTTGGTAGTTTTTAAAGGCATTTCTTAATTTTGAAGGAATGGCCATGCAAATCAGATGACTCTATAGTTTGTCTTAGTGTTAATTATTAGAGGATCTTTTCTCTACTTGGTTGAGATTTTCCCAGGTTTATACATTTGGAAAGACTAATATGAGCACACAGTGCAATCTAGCAGTTGGATGTACATGTATCAATCTCTCGGTAGAACTAGCAAGCCATTTCAAAATGTAAACTTTTTAGAAGTACTTTTGAAATTGTGTTAACATCTTAGGCGCCACCCTTAGTGCATTTTTTATATACCAACTATACCCGTAGGCATGTATGGTTATTTAAACCTGCTATTGTCTCTCTCGCAGCTCAGTTTTCCATAATATTAAAAACAGTTGGGATCCCAGAGTTGGTTAGTGGATGGGGAGCATACTGTTGAATTTGGATGGAGAGTGTATTAGTCCATATGAACCCATGTATTGATCCATGTACAATGGTACTATGATTTGAGCAGTTTGGATTTAGTGCCCATGGTTGTGGTTATGCTTGGGGTGTCACCTTGCAAAAGCAACTCTGGCACGTAATCTAATCAAGTTTTTTTCCCCCAACATGCCACATGTGTAGGACATCCATACCATGCCATATCTATGTATGCTCATCACCTATATGTTGAGTCAGATTGTTGTGGGTGGCCGGCCTAATTACTGTCTGGTTATCTTAGCGGTGAGCTTAGCACACCAGTTTGAATGATACTTATGTCCAACTTTTAGGTGGCATGAGGCAAGAAAGACCTGGATATTGTTTTCCTTGGTCTTATCATTTATCTAAAGACTAAACTTGTGTGATCATCAACACTTATTCTAAGTTAATGGTGGTGGCCCAACCACTGTGCACCAATCCAATCTATGAAGGGAGGCAAATAATTCAACAGTTGTGATTTTCTTCCTATCCTTTAACATGAGTCCATTTCTGAAAGGAGTTTGCTTAATGTGCCCTTGGAGATCCAGAAAAGAATATATATCTTACTAGAGATTCTCACCATTGATGTTAAGTCATTTGTGCAACTTAAGGGATCTTTTTGTTAAATGGGCCACACATGGTTGGGCGCCATTTTTATATTAAAAAAAGAAAAAAAAATCCCAAGTGACTTCTTATTAAAAAGTAAACAACCAAATTGTAATTTTCTCAGTCTGCTTTTGGGTACCCATGTGACTCGAATTGCAAATGCTCTGTCTAAATCATGAGGAAATGGAAAAAGTTAGCAATGTTTGCTAGTATTCATAAGTAGTCTTCAAAATTCAGTTATATGCCTTTCAAAATTTAGTTATATGCCATTCAAAATTTGGTTATATGCCATTCATATCGAGTTTTTGGAATCCAAATTACAAGTACATTTACTTTCAAGTTGTAGTCAAGCTAAATGTTAGTTTGATTGCAGGGCATATAAGAAGCTAAATGTTATTTATGGGTGTGAAAGGACATTAACTTCTATCATTTCCTCATTCACACTTCACCTATGCATCCAAATACATTCATGACCATTTATTTCTAAAAGTTGAATATCCCATTGTTATGGACATAGCCCTTTGTCTTATTTTTTAGGTGTGATTGTAAGGGCATACAAGAAGCTGACAGATCTTCAAAAGGGTTTTACAATCTACATCCATTTTGACATCATCATCATATTGAAGAACTCAACAATCAAGGCGGGTTTGTCATATGATGGCAGATTTTTTCCTTTTTGGGTGTGTTTGCAGGGCATACAAGACATTCTTTTTCTTTCTTTTTTTCATATATGTGGACTGTGGGAAGACATTTAATATGTTGTTTGTTGAAGTCATATCATCTTTACTGAAATCTCCCAGGTTGGAAGATCCTAGCCTTTTTTTGCTGTTGTGGCCTGAAAATAGATAGTTACTAAGAGAAATGTGACATTGGTCCTCATTCTAGGGTGGTGCATGTGGTGACCCTTTCTCTTGCACCTTGGGTTGTAAGTTCATTGGATCTTGATCTCTTTGTAACCTTTTTGTGTTGATTGGAGCAGAATATTCTTTTTCTTCTATTTCATCTTCTTCTTCTTCTTTTTTTCAAATCAACTAATTGGGCTAGATTTTTAAAAGCCCAGTCTGGTTCTGGTTCAGTTCAAAGGTGTTAACAGTCTGGTTCCAGTTTCAATAGTTGTAGAACCGTTAGGAACGGTTTGGTTTCGGTTTCACCTTAAAACTGGACCGAACTGACCCGTGTGCACCCCTAGTTATCTAATCATTAGATGGGCCTGATTCTTGGTAACATACCATCAAAAGGGTTGATAAAATAGATAAATGGTGAGGATCTTAAATATACATCATGTCATGGCCATGGTGGATTAAGTGGCATAACACCTACATCAAAGTGGGCCATACCACACACAAGTTGAGAAGGTTACCCTCCATTAAATATTCAAAATCATTTGTTGGGCCCAAAGAGATGTGGTTCATGAATCCATCCCATCCATTATGTGTGTCCCACTTAGTTGAGGGGTCAGGAAGATCAAAGTTACATGGGTCCCAAAGTGATGTATTTATTATATCTACACCATTCATCTATTTTTACAGATCATTTAGAGCATTATCCAAAAAAAAAGGAAGAAAAAAAGAATGTATCATAACCAAAGATTATCCGGACCATACCACAAATAGTAGTGGAAATAATGATTTTCACCGTTAAATAATTCACAGGGCCCATCATAATGTTTATTTTCCATCCAATTTGTTCATAAGGTCACAAAGAACTGAATTAAAAGGAAAAACAAATTTCACATTGGTCAAAAACCTATATGACCAAAAAGGATTTCAATGGCAGAAATTCAATCCCTTACTGCTTTTTGTAGTGTGGACTACTTAATAGTTAAATGTCTTCTTTTTTTTTTTTTCTTTTTTCTCATACCTTAAAATGAGCTCGCCAAATGGATGGACGGTTTGGATATAAGACATACCTCATGATCAGACCCACAAATCTTACGGATTTGTCCAACTTCATATATATATATATATATATATATATATATATATATATACATATATATATATATATATGATGGTGTGGGCTACCTGAGTTCCATGTACGGCTAATTTTTGGGGGTGACCCATTTTTAAATGGGACCCATCAAATGCACAGTGTAGATGGTCGTATGCATCATGGTGGGGCCCGTGGTGGGGCCCACTGTCCTTGCCCGTTCCAAGCAGTAGGATGCTGCTTGCTGCAGCATGCTCTAGATGCTGGCAACAACAGCATCCAGAGCTGTTGCTATTTTTTTATTTTTTATTATTTTTTTATTTTTAGATGATTTTTCATAGGTGGGGCCCACATGAGGATGATCTAATCCATCAATTGGATTCTTGGGCTTGTTACGGGTCTAGCAAGTCCAATATTCAATATGTTTCGATATATAGAAACATCACAACAGGCCCTAACAGTTTATCACTATTAAAACAATTTTTATGATGGTGTGGCCTACCAGAGGTTTTGAATGGCTTCATTTTTCAGCTCAAGGCTTAAAATGAGTTGGAAAATTGAATGGAAAGTGTGGATTAAACACGTACATCATGGTTGGGGCTTGCAATGGTCCCACACCCCCTTACCCTTTAAACAAGTAGTTGGACACTGCTTGCTACGACATCCTCTGGACATTGGCAGTAGCATCCAGAGACAATATATAAAAAAAACTTGTTATAGATTTCATGTGGGACCCATTGATAGCGGGTCCCACTAGAATTTTGTACGACATCCAAGCCGTCTAAAGTGTGGCCCATTGGGCTAGCCACACACACACACCATTAATCACATCATTATCATCATATCATCACCACTATTAATCATCTTTTTATATGTTTTCTCCTATGCATCCACACCATTGATCATATCATTATCATCAAATCATCACCACTATTAATCATCCAAATAATCAAAAAGAAAATAAACCATAAGAGTTGAGGGGGTGTACTCACCTTGATAGATTAGATGGATGGTTGAGATGGATGGAAGGGATGGGATTGATGGAGTTGATGGTCCACCAAGATCACTCCTCTCTCTCTCTATTGTAGAAAATGGTAAAAATGTTAAGGGATGGAGGGGTATTTGTAGAGAAATGGATAAAATTTTGGTTAGGTTAGGCTAATGTGATTTATGTTAGCTTAGGCTAGGATTATGGGAATTTATGCATGAAAAGGAATTAATGGTGGATTAAAGGGGCATGGAATGACATGGTGTGATGATGTCATATATAGGGTATGGTATAGAGAGAAGTTTATAAGTGTTACGGTTTTATGCTCCTTTGGTTGTTAAATTTTGTGGGGCTAAAACATCAACCTGTGTCTTGTGTAGCATGAGGAGATATACATGTTCAAGACACCGCATCACAATGTTGCAAGTTGAGAATGTCGCTCTACTTCAAGACATATAAGGTTTGCAAGGTCATGTATGATGTTTACTCCTGTAAACGCTAATGATAAAAGTCTTTCAAAAGAGCTACAACAAAAGACAAGTACATCTCAAGACTCAAGTCAGTGTACATCTCAAGAAGAAGTATGCAAGATGTAAAAGATCTCAAGTTTAAGATACATCATGCTTCGTAATCTACAAAGGTCAACCATCTTCTAAAGAAATGAAGTCTTAATGTTCATATCTCACTTACAAGGTATAATTGACCTTAGATTGACCTTAGGGTAGGTCATTTTGTATACGTAATTCATTTTGGATCTTATTATAGGCTCTGTTTGACTAGTCCTAACACTGTCTCGACCAGTCCAAGAAATTTCAAGACTAGTCCTAAGTTTGTTGCAAATTTTTAAAATTTTTTATTGTACTACGACCAGTCCTGGAGTCTGTTCGACCAGTCGTATGAACAATGTTGGCTTGTCCTACGACCAGTCCTAGTTCTATGACTCAAACTACAATAACCAATCTTTGAGTCCTATGACCAGTTGTGAATGTGCTACGACCAGTCATAGAGGGCCTACGACCAGTCATAGACACCCTACGACCAGTCGTGAAATGGTTTTATCCGATCATGCTTAAAAATTCAAAAATCCGTTCTCCTACGACTAATCATAGTGTCCATAGGACCAGTCGTAGAAAAATTTCTATAACTATTAATAGATGACGAATTTCAGAGTTTCATAATTCAATTGAAGAAAAATCAAGGGACCACTCTAAGATAAGTCTGTGTTTATTTTAAGCTACATCATGAACATTTAATATTCTCTTTTGTTAGCTTTATAGATTTAATTTTGTTTCAACATTCCAATCTTAATTGAAAAGAGGAATTGTGATATTCCTTCTTCTTACAATCAAAATCAAATAGAGCTAAGCCAAACTGGTTTAATTTAAAATCAATTTAGAACTAGAACCATTTTAAAGTGAGTATTGGACATTGAACTTCTGTTTGAACTTCTACTCCGATTAGTTCTTTTGGGCTGCTACAAAAGGAGAATTCTAGGTATTTTACATTTGTGTAAATTTACTTTATTTTGGTTTTGTTTGGGATTAAGCCAACAAAATCTCAATCTGTTGGTTATCTAAGGGAAGCCAAAAAACTCAGAAGTGAGGGTTTTTGAATTGTGTAAGCCCTTTTCTAAAAGACACAATTATGAAGTTTTGGGTGAACCTGTGAAAACCTATTTTGATAGTGAACACTAATATCCCCAGTGTGAGGATATTAAGAGTGGAGTAGCAAGTTATGTGGCTGTTGTTTAACAGTTGGTGTACATACAGGCGAACCACTATAATTCTTTGTGTTTTGTGGATGTGCGTTTTATTTTTCTATCTTTGATTATTCAGAATTGTGGGATGTATGTGTGGATGTGAATGTTGTAAATTTACATTTCAAGTATTGTGGAGAATGTTGCAATAATTTAGATTTAAATTCCTATAATTTATTTCAATTCCTTGTTATTCTTTTATTCCTCTTTAGTTTGAGTTTTTGATACAAAGACCTTTCTAGAAATAAGGTTGTCCTACTATAAACCCTTTGTTTTTGGTGTAGGGTTGTCCTTATAACAACGTTTATATCAATCTCTCAATACTTGTTTATTGAGGTTATTTTTCATTTCAGTATTGTGAATTGATTTTATTTATTTGGCTATTTCATTCTTTAATTCTGCTGTTATTATTATTTTAAATTTGGCATAGTCCTATTCACCCCTCCCCCCCCTTAAGACCTATAGCTAGGCCTTTTCAAAGTTGACTTTGGAGAGCACATGAGAGAGGGATGACATGGGAGGGTGACATCACACATGGGTAGAGATTCTCTCACCCATGTTTGGCATGTGCATATGTGCATGGCATGTGTTATGTACATGTGCGGAATGGAGTATATGACATCTTGCACACATGATACAATAACAATTCTTCGCAGCATATCTCACTAATGGAGTGTCAAACAGACACATGGGTGGTACCTACGCAATCATGGCGATGGGGCAGTCATTATGAAATCGGTTTCAAAGCCTTTGAGTTCCGGTCAGTCGGGTGTGCACTATGCACGACTAGTCCAGGTTTGGGTAAGGAATTTGATTATGGTGCACATAGGCATAGAAAATGGTACGGAATGGACAGGGTCTTACTCCTACCGTCTTAGCTGGATGTGTGGATATGATGTATACGAAAGGTGGGTCCCACTATCCCTTGCTGGACGGTGGAGATACTACAGATACATTAAGGTGGGTCCACATGTGAGGCCCACCAGCTTGAATGCAAGCTGATATATGTATTTCCCTCCATCCAAGCCCATCCAAATGGACAGTAAGGTGGCTTTGCTGGATGGGAAGCGTGGATAAAATGCATCATGGTGGGCCACACAAGTGGACGATGTGGATATAAAATGCATACATCATGGTAGGGTCCACCAAGGTGGGCCACACAACCCCTAGATGAAGCCGATATTTGTGTTTTCCTCTCTGTTTGGGCCTGTTTGGCCGACCAATCATACAGGCCCAAAATAGGCTGAAATGTTGGGCCAGCTGGATGGTCCCACCGGTTGGATGGTCTGGATATATCATGCGTCAAGATGGGCCATCATACAAGGGAAAAGAGAGAGAATCGCGATCGAGGGAGGGGGGGGGGGGGGGGGGGGGGGGGGGGGGGGTGGGGGTGGGGGCGGTGGCTCCACCACTATGAGCCCCTCTAAACAATCCAAACCATACATCAAGGGGTCTTATGCATGCATGGGCCCTTACATAAGAAAATTTAAGGTGGGGATGCCATCCCCATCATGCAATTTAGGATCTAGATGACCCATCAATGGCCTAGATTAAGTAATACATCATGATGGGGTCCATAGAGAGTGGCCCCATCATGTCTTGTGCATGCAACCAAGGTGGGCCACTGGCCATACCTAGGGGGTAAAATAGGATCTCCACCATTGATTGGTGGGTCTTACATGCCCTAAAGCAAGAAAACCTAAAGTTTTAAGCAAGAAAACCAATTATCCAAACCTAAAGCAGCACCCACCTATGATCTCCTTCTTCTTTTTTCACCCTTGGGTTCTCTAGCTCCAATGGTGGTGATCTAGGGGTGGAGATGGGCTATGGACGGTTGGATTAGGTGGTTAGAAGCTTGGAAGTAGCTGGAAAAATGTTGGGTTTTCTCTCTAAGGTGGGACGTCCAAGCTCCCTCTCTTGTTACAAATGAGGAAGAAAGGGAGGGAGAGAGTGGGTATAGGTAAGAAATGATTGTGTTGTAAAGCAATGATGACTTGTAAGAAGGCATGGGGCTAGAGAAGGCATGCTTGAAATGATTATGTGTAAGAAGCATGGGGCTTGGGTGACATTATCCTACCCTAGGTAGGCTAGGGTGATGTCACCATCATGATTGCTTTCTAGGGAATCCACTTTATCTAAAAATCCATGGCCCCACAACATGTGGTCCACGGTCAGGATAATGCGCAAGTCGGATCTCTTAGTCTGGGTATCAGATTGGCACACGAGATGCGGGGTCGGAATTGCGGCAACGACGCGGTCGTAATGGCATAGGCCTCGAGTTGAGTCAACTTGGGTTTACAGGATGCGACTTAAGGTCGCTCACAAATGCTATCTACAGGTCGCGGGTCGCTAGAATTCGATGAGAAGGATCGCGAGATCCTAAGAAATGGAATACTACTTGGACACAGGCCTGACATATCCTATCCAATTGGAAGATGAAGCAATTAAATCAAATATATGAACTTTTCATTGATCTAATCCTCAATGAATGAGTATTTTGATGATTGGAAGGGAATTCATTCATCCACCATGCCTAGGAGACGATGGTGAATCACAAGTTTTATGAATATCAAAATAGGAAAAGAAGATATTCAAAGCTATTACAGCATATATTATAATTTGAGTCACAATAAATCATAGAAAATTGAAAATATTCGTTAAATTCAAACTAGAAATCAATGAAGTTTAACATAAACAAGAATCAAAGTAAGATAAACATCCCAACACGTTACAAGTTTCACCTCTTAGCAGTAGCTAAGAGGTTTAGTTCACCATAGATATGATTGAAACTAAATCTTATTAACAAATATTGAAAAATAAACTAGGGAAGAAGAAAAGCTCTTTGGTAGCTGCTCCACCCTTTTGTTATTATCCTTGTAACCTTTCTAAACCTTAGAAGATGCTTTAGAGCATCCTAGGCACTCCTATTTATAGTTATGGAACTCCAAAATTTGCACCAAGTTTGAAAAATCCACAAACCGCCACAAATTTACGCACTCTGCATGAAATCTACATAACACCTTCAATGCATCAAACAGCCTTCAATGAAACTTCGATGGAAACAAAGTGTCTTCGATGCCATTGAAAATTGTCCCGAACCGTCTAACATGTTTGGCTTGAAAAGTCTTGAAATTCTCTATTAATCGAACTAGCTTTAATTGCACCTTCGATGACACTTCGATGGAATTGAAGTCTGTTTTGGAATTATTTTAAAACTATGTTTTCCTGGCCCAGGAATTTTGAAATATCTTTTTTTAGGATAATTTTTAGGATTCATTTTCTTCACTTTAAATTTTCGATTCTCTTCATTCCTCACTTGATTTTCTTAGATCTTTGCCATGTGAATTCTTCATTAATGACTTCCAAATCTCCAATTCTTAATTATCTTCTTTTGAGCTCTAAATCCATCCTTTTAAGAGTATATTTATCATAAGCTTCATAGTCACCTAGCATGACAAAAAGGATTATAATAAAATCAAATTATCAATTAAATGCTAGGAAAACTAATGTAATTGAAGGGTTAAATATGAAAAATTTGAGTAAGGACACTTGGAAATATATCCTTGATGATTAGAAACTTGAAAAAAATGTTAAACTCATTGAGATGATGTGGTGACAAGTTTGGGCTGGGTTATATTAAAAATAACTCCTTGAAATCTAAGGATTCTGCTCCTACCAATGTAAAAGGAGAATCATCAAACTCTAAAGCTAAGACTCTAAAGGATTCAAATTATAAAAGTAATAACTTCAAAAACTCAAAACCTTTTCAAGTCTCTTAAATAAATAATAATGCCAAATTTAATAAACAGCAAAGGAATAATAACAAAAAAAATCTCCTTTAGCTGAAAAATTGTAGACTTTCTTAAAGAGATATTGAAATCCAACTCTGTAAGCCCCATATCCAAGACCGTACCATTCTGTAGACTTTCACGATCTTTCCGTTCAAATTTCGGTAACCTTCAACCCTTAACCGATAATTGTGCACGACCCTGAGACTCATGTCGTCAAACCGAGTCGACTCAACCCGAGACTTGTGCCATAGCGACCGTGTCGTTGTCGCAGTTCCGATGCCGCGACTCGCACACCGAGGTGATACCCTGATCAGGAGATGTAGGCCAGCGTTCGGTGCGAGAAAAATGCCACACGTTGCAAAATCCAAGAGAATCTCTACGACTTGTCAAATTAACCCATCAATCAATCAAATCCCATCAAGTCAAGTACACATCACCTTTCACCCTTTCCCAAGAAACCCCAAAGTCAAAAGTTTCTTACACCACCCATACCTTTCTTACACAAAAGTCAAAAAGTTCTTACATACTCGTCCCTCTCTCTCCCATCCATCACTCTATCACATCCCTCTATCTCTCTCTTTACAACTCCCTCTCTCTCTCATTCTCAAAACACTCTCCAAGCAAGAGAAACTCCATCTGTCCAAGCTCTTCCCAAACCCTCCATGAGAGCTTTGTGTATGGCCCACTTCCTCCCCTCTCATCTCCCATCTCAACCATACAAACCTCATCTCCTCCGTTGGAATTGAAGCTAAGGAGCTAAGGAAGCCTATGGTGCAAGAAGAAGCTGATGGGTGATCTTTGATCTTCATTTCCATATTTTTTTTATGATATAAGGGCCCACTTATGGTGGTACCCACCTTGATGTAGGCCTTATATCAAAGAGGGGACCATAGTGGCGGGGCCCCTCCATTCTTGCCGATCTCTCTCTCTCTCTCTTTCTATGATCATGGCCCACTTATGATGAGTGTATTTCATCCATGCCATCTACCAGTGGACCCCATTTATGTGGGACACACCATGTTATTTATATGCCATCCCAACCGTCCATAGAGGGGGGCCCACCTAGTTGTGGCTAACTGTGGGGTGTGGTTGCTAGTGAAGTGTGATCTGACGTGGGCCCCACCTCCATAACTCACGTGGGAGATCGAGTGAAAGATGCCTCATTTCGTCAGTTGAGGTCTTGGTATTGATCCGTGTGGGGTGGCTAACATGGAGTATGTGTACTGACGTGTGCGTACTCACGTCAGTAGCAAAAAAAAAACAAGAAGAAAGGTTTTAGGTGGGCCGGCTCATGCAGGCCCCACCTTGATATATGTGTTCAATCCATGCCGTTCATCCCTTTTTCCAACTCATTTTAGGCATTGAGTCAAAAAATGAGGCTGATTTGTTAATGAGGAGGGCCATACCATAGAAAACTGTGTTTCATACCATTCAAAGCTATTAGGACCCACCTTGCTGTATCTACATGCTAAAAATACTAAATATTGGACTTGTTCAGTGTGTTTTGAGCCCTATGATCCATTGAATGGAGTAGATTTTCAAGGAGTGGGCCTCACATGTGAAATTTCTCAAGAAAACTAAAAAAATATATATTTATAAAAACATGCAGCAGCATTGCTACTGCTGCTGTCAGATGCGCTGGAGGGCCGGCGGACGACAGCCACCCATGGCTCCAGCCATGGGCCCCACCATGATGTGTATTTTCCATCCAACCCATCCATTAGGTAGGCCACCCCTTGAGGTGAGCCCCCTCCAAAAATGGGCCCCATCTGATGCGCACGTGGCCCACATCACAGGAAACAACGATGATTAAATGTCTTCCATTGAAACCTTTTGTGGCCCAGAAGTTTTGGATTCAACATGAAATTTGTTTTTACCCTTCATCCAGGCCTCTGTGGCCATATGAATGGATTGGATGGCAAACAAACATTACAGTGGGCCCCACGTGGGAACCCACAATGATGTACGTATTTTTATTCACATCGTCCACTGGCGTGGACGGTGGAACCCACCATAATATATGGGTTTTATTCACACCGTCCGCCTGGATGGTGGACCCCTGATGCACGTGTTTTATACACACTGTCCAATGACAATGGGGCCCACCACGATACATGTGTTGCATCTTGTCCATCCACCCATTTTGGAAGCTTATTTTATGGCTTGAGCTAAAAGGATGAGCCAGATCCTCAGCTCATGTGGACCCCATCGTGATGCATGGGTTGAATCCAAACCGTCTATCCATTTTAAAAGCTCATTTCTTGTCATGAGCCATAGAATGAGCCAGATCCATTGTTCAAGTGGACCTCACCTTATTTTGTCATGAGGCCCATCTTGGTTTATTTGTGGCCCATTTGTTGAGGCCCACATTGTTATTTGAAAGGCCCACGTGTTGAGGCCCATTTAATGTGTTAGAGGGCCAATGGGTTAAGGCCCATTGAGATGTATTAGGGCCTATGTGTTGAGGCCCATTTGAAGTACATATGGGGCCCAATGGGTGTGGCCCATTTGGTGCACATAAGACCCATGTGTTTAGGCCCATTTGATGCATTCTAAGGCCCACGGGTTATGACCCATTGCAATGCACATAAGGCCCATTGGTGCGGCCCATTGATGTGGCCCACTTGATGAACATAAGGCCCATATGATATGGCCTATTTGATGTGTTTAAGGCCCAATGGGATGTACCTAAGGTCCATTGCAATGTGTGATCCCAACATTAATTATGTAATGATGTTTACGACGATCATGCCTTAGAAGCAATGTTGGTTTGACGTCCACATTATGAGTATAATGTTGGTTGGATGTCCACATTTACGACTCTCCCTAAGGCCCATTGTTAGGCTCATACTTGTTATGTATAGGCCATCTAGACCCATCTGCGTTGTAAGGATAGTTCATTACTTTATTACATGTTTAGTATAGTTCCATGACTCACGATCATATGCATCATATGTATGCTTGATATGAGAAGTGATTGATCATAGCATATGCCTTTGGATAGATTGTTTATGGGACCCCGATTGGGCGGTGTTGCCTTACATGAGCGCACGATACGCACAGGATTACTGCATGATTGGATAGTGTGATTCATGCATTTCACATTGTGTGATATAGTTACTGTACGACCTAGCGACATCGGGGCCGTAGCCTCCACAGACGTATCGTGGTTGGCAGGATTGGATAGCGAAAATCTTATTCTACATGGGGTGCTATAGATATCCCTAGGTGAAAGTCCCTAAACCTTTATGGTACCAAGAGATTGCTCCAATGTCTAAACCGAATGGGTACAGGAGCGCCGAGTGTCGACTACTAGACGGTCGTGCTTTTCATTGTGTCGTGGTTGGTTGGAAGGGGGTGCTTCCTTACCCGCCCGAGAGTAGGGGGCAAAGCTAGGCTGAGTTTGAAAAGCTCCAGGAATGGGTCCTCTATCGACGAGTCGAGCCCGATATTGACAGATGGATAGTGAAGTCTCTTCCACTTACTTTATTACCGGCGATGGGGCGGCGATCTGGTTTAGAGTGTACTAGTCTCCGGTGATTTCCTAGATTTGAGTTGTATTGATATGTGGACTTAGATGAGGATTCGCATGCTTGAGTTGCATCTCGCACCGCATGGCCTTGGTATGGCCGACATCATTCATATCTTGCATCGCAAAGCCTTGGTACGGCTAATGGTATTCTTGGCTTTCATTAGCATGTTCCACATTACTCTGATACTATATAACTTCATTACCACCTTGCGCACACTATTTCACCACCCTCTAAGCTTTCTATAAGCTTATGCACGACCATTGCGTGCAGGTGACATTGGGGCGCATCAGCGTTAAGGCAGGTGCGCTTTGCAGATCATCTTGAATTTTTTGTTCATCATCATTGTATTTCCCTTTATGCTCATTGTACCTGTAAAAGTTTTTGATCATAGTGAAAATGTAATAGAGTTTTTATTAGTGTTTGTGGGTTATGCCTTTGGTTATGCTTATTACGAATCAAATTGACATTGAAAATCCTCCTCGTAGCATCCCAGGATTGGAACCTGGCGAATGGGCACTAGGAGCCGAGAATGGGGTTTTACGGAGGTTGTCGGCGCCAGATTCGGCGATCGGCAATTTTGTGAGCCCGATTTTCGAGTTTGGGGTGTGAAAGAAATTGATATCAGAGCATAACTTGAGAATAACTAAGAACGACATTACATGTCTGCTATGAATAACTAAGTCTCGAAGTTCGGATAGCTTAGCGACCTTTCATTATAGGCCTCTAACATGCATGCCTTCGAGAGTTTTCATGTTGATAGGAGCCTTTGCTCTTTCCTATAGGACATGACACATGGGAGAGTGACCCGATCGACTCCCACACCACCACCCGAGACTCCCGCTCCACCACTTACGGCTCCCACAATACCACCTACGATCCCCGCTCCACCACTAGAGATTCCTACTGCCCAGCCTATGGATGCAGTTCCTCCACCAGAGATCTGTGTGGACCCGACCATTTTTGTGAGTGCCTCCCAGTTACAGCAGATGTTACAGGTTGTGACGGCTGCACTTCAGGGACAAGGCAGGCACCCAGTCATTTCGCTGGCCCAGGCAGAGTAGGAGTGCGCGAGCGCCCTCCTTCATGAGTTTCGACGGCTTGATCCCCCTCATTTCCAGGGTGAGCTAGACCCGAAGGTAGCTGAGAGGTGGCGCGCCAATGTGGAGAAGATATTTGAGACGCTGGGATGTACGACCGAGCGACGAGTTCGACTAGCCGTATTTCTTCTCCACGGTGAGGCTGAGCATTGGTGGACATCAGTCTCTCGAGTAACAGGCACCGACTTTATATGGACATAAGAGGTTTTTATAGATCGGTTTGACCGACAGTATTTTCCTGATCACATTCAATGACAGCGAGCGATGGAGTTCGAGGCCCTGGTGTAGGGTGATATGACGGTGGCACAGTACGCGGCTTGCTTTATAGCACTGTCAAGATTTGCATCCTATCTGGTAGATGATGAGGAGCGGAGAGCCCGCCAATTCGAGGATGACTTGTGTTATGGTCTTCGCAGCCATGTTATTGGGCATGAGCTCCCGACTTTTGAGGGAGTTGTATGAAAGGCCCAGATTTTTGAGGCTGAGTGGGCAGGTTCTCAAACTGATCGGGGTCAAAGGAGAGACCGAAAGAGGCAGGTTACTTCCAATGACTCTCGGCAGCGTCGACCATAGCAACAGAGGCGCACAGGTCGCCCAGCCTTCCGAGCACCAGCATCACCTCCGAGGTAGTTCACTGGTACCTGTTTTAGGTCGGTGCGATGGGACACCGTATGTGGGAGTGTCCCACCCCCCAGCAGTAGCAGAGAGGTTCACAACAGCCTTCATCGCAGCAGCAGAGACCCCCACAGCAGCAGCGACAGTAGCCCCCATCACTGGGGCCACCTCAGCAGCAACATCAGCATCAGCCTCCGAGGTCGCAGTAACAGAGGCAACAGTTTTGACCCCCTCAGTGACCCCAACAGCAGCAACAACAAGCTCAAAGGGGACAGGCACCTCCCCAACCAGTTCAGGCTAGGTTCTGTGTGGCTCAGTAGGATCCGTAGTCATCCAGAGGAGTCGTTGAGGGTATACTTCTAGTCTCTGCATGCATTGCATGTGTGTTGTTTGATTCCGGTGCATCACATTCTTTTGTGGCCGAGAGTTTCTGTCGATCGATTGGTTTACCGTTGGGGTCTTCTTGTGAGGGCCTATCGAAAGTGACTCCCTTGGGGAGGACCGCAGTGTTAGGCCGATTTTTCTCATCTTGCCCTGTTCTAGTTGGGGATACCTTTTTTCCTGACGAACTGTTTGTATTATCGATGTCTGAGTTTGATGTCATCTTGGGCATGGATTGGCTCACCAAGTACTATGCCATATTGGACTGCGCCGTGAGGACGGTCATGTTCTGTATACCCGGTGTGCCACAGTTCTGTTCATTGCAGAGCCTAGAGGAGAGTCGTTGTCTTGTTTGATGTCGTGTGCCATAGAGGAGCCCATAGCAGTGAGCATCGACCAGTTGCCCGTGGTTTATGATTTTTCCAATGTGTTTCAGGAGATTTTAGGATTACCACCTCATCATCTCACCAAGTTTTAGATTGATCTCGTGCCCGGTACTGCACATATTTCAAAGGCCCCGTATCGTATGGCACCGTTAGAGTTGTGTGAACTGCAGAAGCAGTTGGACAAGTTACGCGAGTTGGGCTTTATCCGTCCAAGCAGTTCGCCATGGGGAGCACCGGTACTCTTCATGAAGAAAAAGGAGTCTCGTTGAGGCTCTGCGTAGATTACCGCGATCTCAATAAAGTCACAATCAAGAATAGGTACCCGCTCCTGAGGATTGATGATTTATTCGATCAGCTGCAGGGTGCACAGTTCTTTTCGAAGGTTGACCTGCATTCCGGTTATCATCAGATTCAGATCCGAGATGAGCACATTCCGAAGACAGCATTCAAGAGGCGTTACGATCATTTTGAGTTTCAGGTCATGTCCTTTGGATTGACCAATGCACCCGTAGTCTTCATGCAGCTGATGAACGAGGTCTTCCGCTCATATCTCAATCAGTTTGTTGTAGTCTTCATCGACGACATTCTGATCTATTCGAGGACCTGTGAGGAGCATGAGCAACATCTAGAAGTTACATTGCAGACCCTCCGTGCACACCAGTTGTATGCGAATATGAAGAAGTGCGAGTTATGGTAGGAGGAGGTGAAGTTCCTCGGTCACGTGGTGATGAGGGAGGATGTCGCAGTGGACCCCTTGAAGGTCGAGGCAATGCGTCAGTGGGGCCAGCCCATGAACGCATCCAAGATCCATAGTTTCCTTGGTTTAGAGGGCTACTATCGGCATTTCATTGAGGGCTTCTCTTGTATTGCTGCCCCGCTGACCAGGTTAACTCGGAAGGGTACAGAGTTTTTTTGGAGTGACGCCTGCGAGCGAGCATTTATGGAGTTGAAGAACCGTCTGACGTCCCTTCCTATCCTCACTCTTCCATCTGGGAGTGATGGATTTATTATATTTACTGAAGCCTCGCATATTGGTTTGGGTGTTGTCCTAATGCAGCACGGGAGACCAGTGGCCTTCGCGTCTCGTCAACTCAAGGTCCATGAGCTGAACTATCCCACGCATGATTTGGAGCTGTCAGCAATTGTCTTTGCACTAAAGGTGTGGAGGCACTATCTCTATAGGGTTAGGTTCGAGCTCTTCTCTAACCATAAGAGCTTCAAGTACCTCTTCTCGCAGTCTGAGTTGAACATGAGACAAAGGCGCTAGATGAAACTCCTGAAAGACTATGATTTTAATCTTCAGTACCACACGGACAAGACAAATGTGGTAGCAGATGCCCTTAGCCGTCAGCAACGAGACCTAGTAGCGCATATGATGATTCAGGAGTGGCGGATGCTTGAGGATGTAGCAGAGTATGATTTTGAGTTCGGCCTTCAGTCTTCTATCGTGCAGTTATCGAGCCTGTCGATTCAACCCTCTCTTATCGTAAGGGTGATCGAGGCTTAGCAGGCTGATGAGTCGTTGCAAAGTTATATGACTGAGGCTACATCTGAGAGTCAGGAAGATTGGCAGATTGGTACAGATGGTGGACTTCGCTTCAGAGGCCGATTATGTGTACTAGATATTCTAGAGTTGCGCAGAGATCTTATGACCAAGGCACATCGATCGTGATTTTCTATTCACCCTAGCTCGACGAAGATGTACCTTGATAAGAGGCGACAGTATTTTTGGGCGGGGATGAAGCGCCAGATCGCCATTTTTTGTGGCCGAGTGTGACACGTGTCAGCGTGTCAAGGCCGATCATCAGAGACCCCCTGGTCTATTGCAGCCGTTGAGCATCCCGATGTGGAAGTGGTAGCACGTGTCGACAGATTTCATTATGGGCTTATCGAGGACTCAGCACAGTCATGACGCCATTTGGATTATTGTGGATCGTTTGACGAAGTCGGCACATTTTCTTGCGATGCGTGTGACTTGGTCTATGGACCGGCTTGCGAGGTTATTTATTGAGGAGATTATGAGACTGCATGGAGTTCCGGTCTCAATCATTTCTGACCGAGATTCGAGGTTCACGTCTCAGTTTTGGAGGAGCTTCCAAAGAGCGATGGGGACTGATTTGCAACTCAGCACCGCTTACCATCCACAGACTAATAGCCAGACCGAGAGGGTCAACCAGATCCTTGAGGATATGCTTCGGGCTTCCGCGATTGATTTCGAGGGTAACTGGGATGAGCATCTACGATTGGCTGAGTTCGCATACAACAACAGCTATCAGGCGACTATCGGCATGGCTCCTTTTGAGGTACTATATGACAGACCATGCAGATCACCAAGTTGTTAGACCGAGGTTGGAGAGCGTCGTCTCCTAGGTCTTGAGCTTGCGCAGGAGTCTTCAGAGGCTATTGATATCATCAGGCAAAGGATGTGCACAGCTCAGATCCGACAGAAGAGTTTTATTGATCCTCAGTGTCGTCCCTCAGAGTTTAATGTAGGGGACCATGTGTATCTCAAGGTCTCGCCTATGAAGGGCGTAGTTCGATTTGAAGTGAAGGGCAAGCTTGGCCAGAGATTTATAGGACCTTTTCAGATCACTTGGCGCATTAGTGCCGTGGCCTATCAGCTTGCCTTGCCACCTCAGTTGTCTAGCGTCCACAACGTTTTTCATGTCGCTATGTTGAGGAAGTGTGGGTCAGACATAGTTCCCGTTATTGATTGGCAGCCGTTGAAGGTTCGTGTGGACGCTTCTTACATTGAGCAGCCAATCCGTATCCTTGATCGGAAGGAGCAGCTCCTCCAGACCAAGGTCATTCCTTTGCTAAAGGATCAGTGGGGTTACCATTCGGTCAAGGAGGCTTCTTAGGAGCGTGAGGCCGAGATTCGAGAGCATTATCCTCATCTCTTTGATGATTGATCATGTGATGTATTTTGTATGTTATCTCTAGTTTTATATAGTGATGTTATGTTTCTTCTCATCACGAGTTATGCCTAGTTGCGGTGATTGTGAAAATTTTAAGGATGAAATTTTTATTAGGAGGGGAGAGCTGTAAGCACCGTATCTTAGACCGTACCATTCTATAGACTTTTGTTGTCTTCCCGTTCGAATTTCGGTAACCTTCGAGCCTTAACTAGTAATTGCACACGAACTTGAGACTCACGCCGTCAACCCGAGTTGACTCAACTCGAGACTTGTGCCATAGCGACTGCGCCGTCGCCGCGGTTCCGATGCCGCCACTCACCCGCCGAGGCGATACCCTAGTCAGGAGATGTAGGCCAGCGTTCAGTGCGAGAAAAACGCCGCGCGTTGCAAAACCCAAGAGAATCTCTACGACTTGTCAAATGAATCCATCAACCCATTAATCCATCAATCAATCAAATCCCATCAAGTCAAGTACACATCACCTTTCACCCTTCCTCAAGAAACCCCTAAGTCAAAAGTTTCTGACACCACCCATACCTTTCTCAAATAAAAGTCAAAAAGTTCATGCACACCCATCCCTCCCTCTCCCATCCATCACTCTATCACATCCCTTTATCTCTCTCTTTACAACTCCCTCTCTCTCTCATTCTCAAAACACTCTCCAAGCAAGAGAAACTCCATCTGTCCAAGCTCTTCCCAAACCCTCCATGACAGCTTTGTGTATGGCCCACTTCCTCCCCTCTCATCTCCCATCTAAACTATCCAAACCTCAATTTCTCCATTAGAATCGAAGCAAAGGAGCTAAGGAAGCCTATGGTGCAAGAAGAATCCGATGGGTGATCTTTGATCTTCATTTCCTTATTTCTTTTGTGATGTAAGGGTCCACTTATGGTGGGAGCCACCTTGATGTAGGCCTTATATCAAAGAGGGGCCCATAGTGGCGGGGCCACTCCATTCTTGCCGATCTCTCTCTCTCTCTTTCTATGATCATGGCCCACTTATGATGAGTGTATTTTATCCATGCCATCTACTGGTGGACCCCATTTATGTGGGACACACCATGTTATTTATATGTCATCCCAACCGTCCATAGAGGGGGGCCCACCTAGTTGTGGCTAACAGTGGGGTGTGGCTGCCAGTGAAGTGTGATCTGATGTGGGCCCCACCTCCATAACTCACGTGGGAGACGTGGGAGACTGAGTGAAAGATGCCTCGTTTCTTCACTTGAGGTCTTGGTATTGATCCGTGTGGGGTGGCTAACATGGAGTATGTGTACTGATGTGGGCGTACTCACGTCAGTAGCAAAAAAAAAAGAAGAAGAAAGGTTTTAGGTGGGCCGGCTCATGCAGGCCCCATCTTGATATATGTGTTCAATCCATGCCCTTCATCCCTTTTTCCAACTCATTTTAGGCATTGAGTCAAAAATTGAGGCTGATTTGTTAATCAGGCGGGCCATACCATAGAAAACTGTGTTTCTTACCATTCAAAACTATTAGGACCCACCGTGCTGTATCTACGTGCTAAAAATACCAAATATTAGACTTGTTCAGTGTGTTTTGAGCCTTATAATCCATTGAACGGAGTAGATTTTCAAGGAGTGGGCCCCACATGTGAAATTTCTCAAGAAAACTAAAAATATATATATTTATAAAAACATGCAGCAGCATTGCTGTTGCTGCTGTCAGAGGCGCTGGAGGGCCGGCGGACTGCAGCCACCCATGGCTCCATCCATGGGCCCCACCATGATGTGTATTTTCCATCCAACCCATCCATTAGGTAGGCCACCCCCTGAGGTGAGTCCCCTCCAAAAATGGGCCCCATCTGATGCCCACGTGGCCCACATCACAAGAAACAGCGGTGATTAAATGTCTTCCATTGAAACCTTTTGTGGCCCAGAAGTTTTGGATTCAACATGAAATTTGTTTTTACCCTTCGTCCAGGCCTCTTTGGCCGTATGAATGGATTGGATGGCAAAAAAACATTACAGTGGGCCCCACGTGGGAACCCACAATGATGTACATATTTTTATTCACACTGTCCACTGGCGTGGATGGTGGAACCCACCATAATATATGGGTTTTATTCACACCATCCGCCTGGACGGTGGACCCTTGATGCACATGTTTTATACACACTGTCCAATGACAGTGGGGCCCACCACGATACATGTGTTGCATCCTGTCCATCCACCCATTTTGGAAGCTCATTTTATGGCTTGAGCTAAAAGGATGAGTCAGATCCTCAGCTCATGTGGACCCCACTGTGATGCATGGGTTGAATCCAAACCTTCTATCCATTTTAAAAGCTCATTTCTTGGCATGAGCCATAGAATGAGCTAGATCCATTGTTCAAGTGGACCCCACCTTGTTATGTCATGAGGCCCATCTTGGTTTATTTGTGGCCCATCTGTTGAGGCCCACATTTTTATTTGAAAGGCCCATGGGTTGAGGCCCATTTGATGTGTTAGAGGGCCAATGGGTAAAGGCCCATTAAGATGTATTAGAGCTTATGTGTTGAGGCCCATTTGAAGTACATATGGGGCCCAATGGGTGTGGCCCATTTGGTGCACATAAGACCCATGTGTTTAGGCCCATTTGATGCATTCTAAGGCCCACGAGTTATGTCCCATTACAATGCCCATAAGGCTCATTGGTGCGACCTATTGATGTGGCCCACTTGATGAACATAAGGCTCATATGATATGGCCCATTTGATGTATTTAAGGCCCAATGGGATGTACCTAAGGTCCATTGCAATGTGTGATCCTAACACGGATTATGTAATGATGTTTACGATGATCATGCCTTGGAAGCAATGTTAGTTTGATGTCCACATTACGAGTATAATGTTGGTCGGATGTCCACATTTACGACTCTCCCTAAGGCCCATCGTTAGGCCTGTACTTGTTGCGTATAGTCCGTCTAAGCCCATCTGTGTTGTAAGGATAGTTCATTACTTTATTACATGTTTAGTATAGTTCCATGACTCACGATCATACGCATCATATGTATGCTTGATATGAGAAGTGATTGATCATAGCAAATGCCTTCGGGCAGATTATTTTTGGGACCTCGATTGGGCGGTGTTGCCTTACATGAGCGCACGATACGCGCAGGATTGCTGCATGATTGGATACTGTGATTCATGCATTTTGTATTGTGTGATATGATTACTGTACGCCTAAGCGACATCGGGGTCGTAGCCTCCAAGACGTATAATGGTTGGCAGGATTGGATACCAAAAATCTTATTCTACATGGGGTGCTATAGATATCCCTAGGTGAAAGTCCCTAAACCTTTAGGGTACCAAGAGGTTACTCCAACGTCTAGACCGAGTGGGTACAGGAGTGCCGAGTGCCGACTACCAGACGGTCTTGCTTTCCGCTGTGTTGTGGTCGGTTGGAAGGGGGTGTTGCCTTACCCGCCCGAGAGTAGGGGGCCAAGCTAGGCTAAGTTTGACCAGTTTGAGGAATGGGTTCACTATCGACGAGTCGAGCCTGATATTGGCAGACGGATAATGAGGTCTCTTCCACTTACCTTATTGCACGCGATGGGACGGCGATCTGGTTTAGAGTGTAGTAGGCCCCGCTGATATCCCAAATTTGAGCTGTACTGATATGTGGACTTATATGAGGATTTGCATGCTTGAGTTGCATCTCGCACCGCATGGCCTTGGTATGGCCGACATCATTCATATCTTGCATTGCTTAGCCTTGGTACGGCTAATGGTTGTAAGTGTTATAATTTCATATCCCTTTGGTTGTCAAATTTTGTGGTGCCAAAACCTATATCTATGTCTTGTATATCTTGTGTTTCATGTTTGATACTATTTATTAATTCAAGACATCGTATTTCCAGACAAGAACTTAAATGAAGAAAGTTTCAAGTCATGGATGAAGAATTCAAGAATAAAAGTCTCCAAGTATGCATGTTCAAGATTCAAACAAGTACAAGTATAGAAGAAGACTTTGTCAAGTCAAGAAAGGATCAAGCTCGAGAAGGCATAAAACAAGATTCGTAAATTCTCAAGCTTCTCTTAAGGGTCATCTAAGTGTACAGACTATCAATGTCCATCTCACTTTTAAGGTTTGTTTGACCTTAGATTGACCTTAGGATGGGCTTTACTGTAGGTCATTCTGGATACATAATTCGTATATTTTAATATGCTTGTTCGGGCTGTTCTAAGACCAGTCCTAGGGACTTCAAGACCAGTCCTAGCTCTGATACGACCAGTCTTAAGTTTTTCAGGACCAGTCCTAAGTTGTTGAAGATTTTTAAAATTTTCTAGTTGTCCTACGACCAGTCCTGGACATCCTTCGACCAATCCTGTGAGCTGTATGACTTGTCCTTCGACCGGTCTTAGCCCTACGACTCAAACTCCAGCAACTAATCTGTGGGTCCTATGACCAGTCGTAGGTGACCCACGATCAGTCGTAGGTGGCCTATAACCGGTCGGAGGCTACCCAGGACCAGTCGTGGAACAGTTAATCCTTATCCCGCGGAAATCTTTGAAGCTACGACCAGTCCTAGGATCCTAAGACTAGTCGTAGATGGAAATTTTTAGGCTATAAATAGAGCACGAACTTCAGAGTTTTTCAATTCAATTCAACTCAATTCAAGGAATCTTTAGGCTATACTCTGAGATAAGTTCGTGTTTGTTTTTAAGCTACTTTGTGCTCATTTAATATTCCTTTTGCTAGCTTGTTTATTATTTGATTTTGATCTACATTCCAATCTTATTTGAAAAGGAGAATTTCTGATATTCCTTCTTCTTGGATTCAAAATCAAATAGAACTAGCCCTTTTGATTTAAAATCAATTAGACTTAGAACCATTCTTAAAGTGAGTATTGAACTTTGAACGTTGAATCGAACTTCTACTCCGATTAGTTCTATCGGGCTACTTCAAAAGGAGATTCAGGTATTTTACATTTGTGTAATTTATATTCTTTGGTTTTGTTTGAGATTTGTCAGAAAAATCTCATTGTTTTGGTTATCTGAGGAGAGCCAAAAAACTTAGATTGTGTAAGCCCGAGATAAAAAGACACAATTGTGAAGGTTTTAGGTGAACCTGTGAAACCTATTTTGATAGTGCATGCTAATATCCCCTGTGTGAGGATATTAGGAGTGGAGTAGCATTCTGTGTGGCTGTTGGATAATAGTTGGTGTACACACAGGCAAACCACTATATATCGTTGTGTTGTGGATGTGCTTTATTCTTTCATTCCTTTATTCATTTAGTTTTGTGGATTGTATTTGTGGATGAATGTTGTAATCATTTTATTTCAAGCAAGTGTGGGAATGTTGTAATAACTTGGGATTTATTTCTGCAAGTTATTTTGGTTTCCTTGCTTTTTATTTGTTATTGGCTTGTGATACAAAGGACGTTTTAGAAATAAGGTTGTCCTACCTTAAACCTTTAGTTTTTGGTGTAAGGTTGTCCTTAGAACTGATATAGTATCATTCTCTTAATTCTAGGTTATTGAGATTACTTTTAATTCAGCATTGTGCTTTATTTCTTTTATTATTCTACTATTTTAAGTTTTATTTGACATTGCCCTATTCACCCCCCCTCTAGGGCATATAGTTAGGCCCTTTCAAGTGGTATCAGAGCCTAATAGCTCGTGCTTATTATTTATTTATTGGATTTATTTCCTGAGCTAACGATCTAAGCTATATTAAGATGGCAAATTTTGATAGCCTATCAGTCACTAGGCCACCACCCTTTAATGGCACAAACTATGCCTATTGGAAAGCCAGGATGAGGATCTTCCTCAAATCCTTGGATGAAAGTGTGTGGCTGGCCATAGTGAATGAATGGAACCCTCCTATACTGAAGTAACTAATGACGATGGTTCAAAATCAATGAAAGTAACATTCTCTTTGGACCACACTTCAGAAAAGTGAGAGTAGTGACAATGCAAAAGCACTAAACGCAATTACTTATGCATTATCACCAGATGATTCAAAAGAATCATTTCTTGTGAAAATACAAAACAAGCATGGGATGTATTAGAAATGACACACGAGGGTACATCAATTGTCAAGAAATCTAAAGTCTAACTCCTCACATCTAAATTTGAAGAAATTCATATGGAGGAGAATGAGATGTTTATGGACTTCTACACTAGATTGAATGACATTGTGAACTCTATGTGGGGTCTTGGTGATAGAATCCCAGAAAGTAAAGTGGCGCAAAGATACTACGCTCACTTCCTGAATGGTTCAATTCTAAAGTGACCGCGATTCAGGAACTTCGTGATACGGATACCATGAGGGTTGAGGAACTAGTTGGTTCACTACAAACCTACGAGTTGTCCTTTAAAGTTCCTAAAGGAAAATTAATTGCTCTCAAATCATCAAATGTTTCATAAGAAATCACTTCGGACTTAGAAAATTTTGAAGATGATATGGCACTTTTAGCAAAAAGGTTTTATAAAATTTTCAAAACCAAGAAAAAAGTTGATTTTCAAAAGTCAAATGATAAGAGACGATCTAAACCTATAGCTTGAAAATCTTTAAAAGATAGTTAATGTTACAACTGTCAAGAGTATGGGCACTTAGCTAACAAATGTCCTAAAAGGGACAAATCAAAAAGGAAAAGCATGATGGCTACTTGGGATGAATCGTCTGATTTTGAATCCTCTTCTAAATCAGAAGATTATGAATCTGAGTCGGGCGAAGATGTTAAAGCCCTTATGACTCTAGCCAAGATCACCCTTTTAGATAATGATGATATATCTAGTGAAGAAAATCTGAATAGTGATTGTGATAATGAAGATGATCTTCCGGATGCTTATAATGCTCTTTATAAGGAGAGTTGTAAAATTACCATCAAGTTTAAATTACAATAAGAAAAATTTTCTAAGATTAAGGAAGATTATGAGTCTCTCGTTTTAGAAAGTCTCATATTTCCGATTCTTTTGAAAAGACCAAATGTGATTTAGATTTCAAAACCTCCAAAATTGAAGATTTAAGATTCGAAAATGAGAAATTCAAAAATGAGGTAGCTTCTCTTATGAGTTTGAAAGACATATGGAGATACGCCCAAGGTGATCCTAAATTGGAAAAATTATTGTCCAGATCAAGAAAATGTGGCGATCGATCCGGGTTGGGCTATGATAAGAATACATCTCCTAAATAAAAGAACATTGCTCCTAATTTTGTAAAAGGAGAGTCTTCAATCTCAAAAGAAAAGAATACTTATCAAGGTTTTTCCAAAAATTCAAGGACTTTTCAAAAACCTAAAGGTAGTCATGTCAACTTTAATTTTCAAAACCGAAATCCATAGACAGAAAAAATAATTGATCTACTCAAGGAGCTATTAAAGTCTAACTCTATAGGTCTCTCCTATAACAACAGACAGAAAAAGACCATCTATACTCCTAAACCCAAAACAGTTCTGAAATGGGTTCCTAAAGTTGCCTGCTTAGTTGCCTACACTGCTTTCAAAGCTACAAGTCATTCAAAGTGGTACCTAGATAGTGGTTGCTCCAGGCATATGACAGGCGACAAGGCTTTATTCACCGATCTAAAAGGTATGACTGACGGGTCAGTCACATTTGGTGATGGAAGCAATTGCAAGATCATTGGCCAAGGTACGGTTCAGCTTTATAACCTTCCCTTATTTAAGAATGTTTTATATGTTGAGGGCTTGAAACACAACCTACTAAGCATTTCTCAGATATGCGATAACAACCATAGTGTGAAGTTTTCTAATCAAAATTGTGAGATACTTAATAAAAAGGGTTCTGTTATATTAACTGGTCACAGAACTTCTGAAAACTGCTACATCGTTAGTGATGCAAGCTCATCTACTTAATCATCTTACATGGCCATACTGATGAGACTGAATTATGGAATAAACGCCTTGGACATGTACACTATCGTAACTTATTTAGATTGAGAAAAAGAGAACTAATTAGAGGTCTACCCAATTGTAAAAAGTAGACAAAATATGTGGTGAATGCCAGTTGGGGAAACAGACTAGGAGCTCTCATAAGAAAGTGAACTCCAATACCACATCTATACCACTCGAGCTTCTTCACATGGATCTTATTGGACCAACCAAATCGGAGAGTCGAGGAAGTAAAAAATACATCTTGATTATCGTAGATGATTATACCAGATTCACTTGGGTATCTTTCTTAAAAGACAAAACTAAAACCCTGGATGAAGTGAAAATGGTCATTAAATGAATCCAAAATGAGAAAGGTTCTCATGTTAGTAAGACCCGTAGTGATCATGGATCCGAATTCGAAAACAGTAGTTTTCAGAAATTCTGTAGCGATCAGGGAATATCGCATGAATTCTCTGCGCCCAAAATACCGCAACAAAATGGTATAGTTGAAAGAAAAAACAGAGTGCTTCAGGATATGGCTAATGTTATGTTGAATAGTATGAAGCTCTCTAGAAATCTTTGGGCTGAAGCAGTTAATACCGCATGTTATATTATTAATCAGGTTTATACCAGTAAATCTGTTAATAAGACTGCTTATGAATTATGGTTTGAAAAGAAACCTACTGTCAAATACTTTCAAATTTTTGGCAGCAAGTGCTATATTTTACGTGATCGTGAAAATTTGGAAAAATTTGATACGAAGAGTGATGAAGGTATTTTTCTTTATTATTCTTTGAATAGTCTAGCTTATAGGGTTCTAAATAAGAGAACTGGTGTGATTCAAGAGTCCATCAATGTGGTCATTGATGATCATTTGAATACACCAGCTCCGAGTTCAGATGATGATGAAGCTCTTATTATCAACAATCAAGATACTTCATCTAGTTAAAAAGAGTCTGAACCAAGGATTGTTAAAGATCATCCAACCAATCAAATTCTTAGAAACCCTCTCACTGGAGTTCGTACTCACAAACAACTTGAGAACATATGTAAATATGTTTGTTTTACATCCCAAATAGAACCGGTCAATGTGAAAGAAGCACTTTCTGACGAAAGTTGGATAATTGCTATGCAGGATGAACTTAATCAATTTATTCGTAATGATGTCTGGTATTTGTTCCTAGACCTAAAGATAAACACATTATTGGAACAAAATGGATCTTTAAAAATAAGTCTGATAAACTTGGAAATATAATACGAAACAAGGCTAGACTGATTGTACAAGGGTACACTCAGATTGAAGGCATCGATTACGATGAAACCTTTACTCCAGTCGCTCACCTTGAGTCAATCAGACTTTTTATTTCCATCGCATGCTTTAGAAAATTTAAGATTTATCAGATGGATGTAAAGAGTGCCTTCTTGAATGGCAATCTACATGAAGATGTGTATGTTGAACAACCTTCAGGGTTTGAAGACCCCAAGTTATCTAACCATGTATTTCGTCTCAAAAAAGCTCTCTATGGTCTAAAACAAGCAGCCAGGGCATGGTATGAGAAATTGACTAAATTCTTACTTAGTCATAGCTTTCAAGTAGGAAGTGTTGATAAGAAGCTCTTTATTAAGAAACATAACAATGATATTTTGATGGTTCAAATTTATGTTGATGATATTATTTATGGATCAACTTGCTCTAACATGTCTATTGAGTTTGCAGAGTTAATGAAATCAAGGTTCAAAATGAGCATGGTTGGAGAACTAAACTATTTCCTAGGGTTGCAAGTAAAACAACAACCTAATGGAATTTTTATTTCTTAGACCAAATATGCTTTAAACTTGGTTAAAAGGTTTGGATTTGAGAATGGTAAGAACTTTGATACTCCTATGAGTACAACGTTAAGACTCTCAAAAGACTCTACAGGTAAAGATATAGATCCTAAACTATATCGTAGTATGATTGGTAGTTTGTTGTATCTAACTGCTAGTAGACCTGATATCGCGTTAAGTGTTGGTATTTGTGCAAGATATCAGTCTAATCCTAAGGAATCACATCTTACTATTGTTAAACGGATTATTAGATATGTCGCAAGTACTATAAATCTGGGTCTTTAGTATCCTTTTGATACTAGTGTTCAATTAGCTGGGTACTCAGATGCTGATTGAGCCAGTAATATTGATGATAGAAAATCAACCAGTGGTGGTTGTTTTTACATTGGAAATTGCTTAGTTTCTTGGTTCAGCAAGAAGCAAAGATCAATATCACTCTCCACTGCTGAGGCTGAGTATATTGCAGCTGGATATGCATGTACTCAACTAGTTTGGATGAAACGCATGCTAAGCGATTATGGAATTAATCAAAATTTAATGATCTTACATTGTGATAATTCCAGTGCTATAAATATTTCTAAAAATCTAATCCAGCATTCACGTACTAAGCACATTGACATTTGGTATCATTACATTCGTGAGTTGGTTGAAGAAAAAGTTATTTCCTTGGAATATATACCAATCGAAACTCAACTTGCTGATATATTTACTAAACCGCTCGACAAAATCAGGTTTAATAAATTAAAATTTGATCTTGGTATGTGTATTTTACATTGAGTATTCTTTCTTGCATGTATCATAGTGTATTATATTTGGTATTATATGTGTTGAAATTTTAATTTTTTTCATTAAAAATATATTTTTGGTCAATACTCGACCGATCATAGCTGTACACGACCAATCGTGGTACGACTGGTCTTGCACCACACTCGACCGGTCGTGGAGCTCGTGAACATGATATAATTTGGGAAAAACCTCATTCTTCTTCATTTTCACTCCAACCTACGACGAGTTGTGGCTCGACCAGTTATAGAATTTCTTATATTTCTTCAAGGTTAGTCCTATTTCTTCATTTTTTATAAAGATTCATGCTCTCTATGCTTTGATTTGATCATTGTGTAGCTAGATTTCATCTTTTGTTAGTTTTTTTAAGGGTTTCTTCTCAAATTGCTGATCTAGAGAAAATTCATCCTTCTTTTTGTGCATTTCTCTTACTCTTAGTATATCTTGTTGAAGATGGATGCTAGAGGAAAGAAGAAAACATCTTGTGGTCCATCCTCATCTAGATCTAAACCGATAACAAAACGGCACCTTCGGTCACCCGAAGATGATCCTCAAGATGTACGGAATTTGCGTGTCCGTAATGTTATCGTTGAGCATACCGCTGATCTCAATCACATTGCTCCATATGGTATTATCCCTCTCCTTGAATCTGTTGGTTGGGCTAACATTTTGCTTTGGGATGGGCCTGCATACCAGTCAATTGCACAATCAATGGTTGCATATATCTCAGAATTCTCCCTTGACAACTTAACTTTTTCAATTGATACTAGAGAAGGAAAATTTGAAGTAGACCGTCATTTAATATCGGGTATTATCGATATACCCGTTAATGATGAAGGTATACCGATTCATACTCTATACAACAAACCATCTGAATCGGAAAAACGCATGTTAACAAGAGACTTATGCAAAATTAATGCGCAATGGACACTCAAAGGGAATGCGCTCCCTTCAAAGTATCTGTTACCTAGATACAGAATGTTACATCATTTTTTCATTTCAAATCTATATCCTCGGTCCGGTAATAAAACTGAGTTAACTTCTTTCATGGTTCGTGTGTTGCATTCTATTACTTCTGGTATTATGGTCTGTCTTCCTTCTTTGATCTGTCATTTTATCATACAGTTTCGTCTCCATCCGGGTCATAGTTATATTCCGTTTGGTTATCTTATGACTGTGTTAGCCACTCACATGCTTGTTGATAAACCTATTAATGAGGCACCAATTCATCATCTTATTTTCCACAATACCAATCTTAATAAGATGAAGTTGGATTTGCTTCCTAGCCAAGTAAATGAAGGTGGTATTGGTGGTGATGGTGGTAATGAAGGAGAAGCTGGCGATCTTCCTCAACAGGATGTTAATATGGATGAGTTATTTGATGAGATAGAAACTGATTCGCCAAATGATCCTGATTACGATCCATCTAGTTATGATGCACGCCTTCATGCATTGGAGAAGAAGGTTGATAACATGAGTGTAGCCCGCGATATGCAGTTTAAATATATGCGAAAATATCTTCGTCGCATTAATAGGGGCTTACATCAGATTGATCCTACTATCCCTGATCCCTCCTCTGGATCTGATTAGGCGAATTATCTTTTGGATTGTATAACATTATCCTATCTTTTATTTTGGATATTGTATTAACTTGGTTAGGGCTTAATGATTCTGGTTTATATTTTGAAATATGCTATGTCCTTCCATATTTCTTTCTCATTATCTGCCTTTTATTATTCTCTATGTTGTTGTAACTTTCCTATTGTGACTTTTCCTTGTCATTTTGTAACAAAAAGGGGGAGTAGTATGGAAAGGGGGAGTAATTTGTTTGGATTGATTGATTGAGAAGGATATGTGGATTGAGAATATGGAGTCTTGATATTTACATGTTGTTTATTGTTTACATGAGCAGTACTCGTATTTATTGTTTACATGAGTAGTACTCGTATCTCTCAGGGGGAGTAGAGTAATTTGTATGATGTTGCTCTTATCTGTATGATATGTGTTTTGTCACAAATTTGACAAACGGGGAGATTGTAAGTGCTATGATTTCATATCCCTTTGGTTGTCAAATTTTGTGGTGTCAAAACCTATATCTATGTCTTATATATCTTGTGTTTCATGTTTGAGACTATTCATTGCTTCAAGACATCGTATTTCAAGACAAGAACTTAAATGAAGAAAGTTTCAAGTCATGGATGAAGAATTCAAGAATAAAAGTCTCCAAGTATGCATGTTCAAGATTCAAACAAGTACAAGTATAGAAGAAGACTTTGTCAAGTCAAGAAAGGATCAAGCTCGAGAAGGCATAAAACAAGATTCGTAAATTCTCAAGCTTCTCTTAAGGGTCATCTGAGTGTACAGACTATCAATGTCCATCTCACTTTTAAGGTTTGTTTGACCTTAGATTGACCTTAGGATGGGCTTTACTGTAGGTCATTTTGGATACATAATTCGTATATTTTAATATGCTTGTTCGGGCTGTTCTAAGACCAGTCCTAGGGACTTCAAGACCAGTCCTAGCTCTGATACGACCAGTCTTAAGTTTTTCAGGACCAGTCCTAGGTTGTTGAAGATTTTTAAAATTTTCTAGTTGTCCTACGACCAGTCCTAGACATCCTTCGACCAATCCTGTGAGCTGTATGACTTGTCCTTCGACCGGTCTTAGCCCTACGACTCAAACTCCAGCAACTAATCTGGGGGTCCTATGACCAGTCGTAGGTGGCCCATGACCAGTTGTAGGCTACCCAGGACCAGTCGTGGAATAGTTAATCCTTATCCCGCGGAAATCTTTGAAGCTACGACCAGTCCTAGGATCCTAAGACTAGTCATAAATGGGATTTTTCAGGCTATAAATAGAGCACGAACTTTAGAGTTTTTCAATTCAATTCAACTCAATTCAAGCAATCTTTAGGCTATACTCTGAGATAAGTTCGTGTTTGTTTTTAAGCTACTTTGTGCTCATTTAATATTCCTTTTGCTAGCTTGTTTATTATTTGATTTTGATCTACATTCCAATCTTATTTGAAAAGGAGAATTTCTGATATTCCTTCTTCTTGGATTCAAAATCAAATAGAACTAGCCCTTTTGATTTAAAATCAATTAGACTTAGAACCATTCTTAAAGTGAGTATTGAACTTTGAACGTTGAATCGAACTTCTACTCCGATTGGTTCTATCGGGCTATTTCAAAAGGAGATTCTGGTATTTTACATTTGTGTAATTTACATTCTTTGGTTTTGTTTGAGATTTGCCAGAAAAATTTCATTGTTTTGGTTATCTGAGGAGAGCCAAAAAACTTAGATTGTGTGGGTTTTTGGATTGTGTAAGCCCGAGATAAAAAGATACAATTGTGAAGGTTTTAGGTGAACCTGTGAAACCTATTTTGATAGTGCATGCTAATATCCCCTGTGTGAGGATATTAAGAGTGGAGTAGCATTCTGTATGGCTGTTGGATAATAGTTGGTGTACACACAGGCAAACCACTATATATCGTTGTGTTGTGGATGTGCTTTATTCTTTCATTCCTTTATTCATTTAGTTTTATGGATTGTATTTGTGGATGAATGTTGTAATCATTTTATTTCAAGCAAGTGTGGGAATGTTGTAATAACTTAGGATTTATTTCTGCAAGTTATTTTGGTTTCCTTGCTTTTTATTTGTTATTGGTTTGTGATACAAAGGACGTTCTAGAAATAATGTTGTCCTACCTTAAACCTTTGGTTTTTGGTGTAAGGTTTCCTTAGAACTGATATAGTATCATTCCCTTAATTCTAGGTTATTGAGATTACTTTTAATTCAACATTGTACTTTATTTCTTTTATTATTTCGTTGTTTTAAGTTTTATTTGGCATTGCCCTATTCACCCCCCCTCTAGGGCATATAGCTAGGCCCTTTCAATGGTATTCTTGGCTTTCATCAGCATGTTCCACATTACTCTGAATACTACATAACTGCATTACCACCTTATGCACACACTTTCATCACCCTCTAGGATTTCTATAAGCTTATGCACGACTGTTGCGTGCAGGTGATGTTGGGGCGTAGCAGTGCTGAGGCAGGAGCGCTTTGCAGATCATCTTGGAGTTTTTGTTTATCATCATTGTATTTCCCTTTATGCTCATTGTACTTATAAAGTTTTTTATCACAGTGGAAATGTAATGAAATTTTTGGTTGTTGTTTTTAGGTTATGCCTTTGGTTATGCTTATTACGAATCAAATTGATGTTAAAAATCCTCCTCGTATCATCCTAGGATCGGAACCTGGCGAATGGGCACTGGGAGCTGAGAATGGGGTTTTACGGAGGCTGTCGGCGACAGATTCATCGATCGAAAATTTTATGAGCCCGGTTTTCGAGTTTGGGGCATGACAAACTCTGACAAGACTAGAGTATATAGAAAAAGGAGAAATCCTAACTCTCAAACACAACATAATGCAAGAGATCCTCCTAAACCTAGAATCATAATGAAATGGGTTCTGAAGGTTAAGTGTCTTGTAATTCACACAGCTTTCAAAGTAAGTAGCCATTCAAGATGGTACCTAGATAGTGGATATTCGAGACACATAACAGGTAATAAGGCTATGCTCTCAAACATCAACGAAGTAAATGGCAACTCAGTTACATTTGGAGAAGGAAGCAACTGCAAGATAAATGGCCAAGGTAATGTGCAACTGCCTAGCTTACCTCTCTTTGAAAATGTTCTATATGTTGAAGGATTAAAACATAATTTTCTGAGCATATCTCAAATCTATGATAATAAACATAGTGTAAAATTTTCAAATCACGAATGTGAGATAATAAATGGGAAAGGAAATATAATATTAAATCATCGTAGAATGTTTGAAAATTTCTATATAATTAATAACTTTTGCTCAACAAACCATTCGAGTTACAGGGTCTAAACAGACTAAACTGAACTATGGCATCAACATCTTAGACATGTAAATTATAGAATTTTATATAAATTGAGTAAAAGACGTCACTTACATGGCCTACCCAAACTGAAAAGGATAGAAATAGTTTGTGGTGTATGTTAAATAGGCAAGCAAGTTACGAGTAGTCACAAGAAAGTGAATTCCTTAGCCACGGTTAAACCTTTTAAACTTCTCCATATGGATTTAGTCAAACCAACTAGAATGGAGTGTATAGGTGAAAAGAAATATTTTCTGGTGGTAGTTGATGACTACACTAGATATACTAGGTAGCCTGTCTAAGAGAAAAATCAGATACTCTTTGTGAAATCAAAAAACTTATAAAATGTATTCAGACTGAAAAAGAGTTATCAATGGTTAAAATTAGAAGTGATCACGGAACTGAATTCGAAAATAGTAATTTTGAGAAATATTGCAATGATCATGCATGAAATTTCTACTCCAAAAGCACCACAGCAAAATGGGGTTGCTGAAAAAAAAAAAATAGAATTCTACAATAAATGGCTAGTGTAATGCTAAATAGTATGAGCCTACCTAAAATTTTATGGGCTGAAGTTGCTGGTACTGCATGCTGTATAATTAATTATGTTTATATTAGAAAAGTTAAAAATAAATTTTTTTTATGAATTATGGTTTAACAAAAAGCCCACTATAAGATATTTTTAAACTTTTGAAAGAAAATGTTTTATTTTACGTGACCATGAAAATTTGAGAAAGTTTTAAGTTAAAAGTGATGAGAGAATATTTCTAGGTTATGCCCTAAATAGTCGGGCATACTGTTTTCTTAATAAAAGGACAGAGGTTATTCAAGAATCTATAAATGTTTTGATAGATGATCATTCGATCACACCCATTCTTGATCAAGATGATGATGATATCAATTTGATTAATATACTTGAATCTTCATCTAAATCTGTCAATATTGAGTTAAGGTTAGTCAACGACTATCCGACTGATCAAATACTTGTTAACCCTCACATTGGTGTTTAGACAAAAAGACAACTAGAAAATATATGTAATTATGTCTACTTTACTTCCCAAATTGAACTACGTAATATAAATGAAGTGCTCCTGATGAAAGTTGGATAAATGCCAAGCAAGATGAATTAAATCAATTTATTAAAAATAATGTATGGTATTTGGTTACCAAACTTACTGACAAACATGTGATTGGAACCAAGTGAATTTTTAAAAATAAAACTGATGAAATGGGGAACATTATTAGAAATAAGGCACGATTAGTTGTATAAGGTTATACTTAGATAGAAGGTATTGATTACGATGAAACCTTTACACCAGTTGCGCCTTGAATCAATTAGATTATTTATTTTCATTACATGCCATAAAAAATTCCAAATTTATCAAATGGATGTAAAAAGTGCTTTTCTAAATGGTGATTTAAACGAGGAAGTTTACATTGAACAACCAAAGGGTTTTAAAGATTCTAAACTTCTCAATCATGTTTATCGTCTTAAAAAGGCTCTTAATGGTTTAAAACAAGCTCTCAAAGCATGGTATGAAAAGTTGAATAAATTCTTACTTAGTCATAATTTTATTAGGGGTAGTGTTGACAAAACCCTATTCGTCAAGAAATATAATAATCATATCTTGATAGTTCAAATCTATATTAATGATATTATCTATGGAGCTATGTGGGATAAGTTATCTACTAAGTTTAATGATCTAATGAGATCCAAGTTTGAAATGAGTATGGTTGGTGAACTAAACTATTTCCTTATATTACAAGTCAAACAAGTTGAAGATGGGATGTTCATCTCACAAACCAAATATGCTTTGAACCTTGTAAAAGGTTTGGCTTTGAGAATGGTAAGAATTTCAACATTCTAATGAGTATAAGGATTAAACTCTCAAAAGATTAATCAGGTAAAAGTGTAGACTCTCGACTATTTCGCAGTATGATCGGTAGTCTTCAATATTTAATTGCTAGTAAACCTGAAATTGCATTTAGTGCTGGAATATGTGCTAGATATTAATCTAATACTAAAGAATCTCACTTAACTATTGTCAAACTGATAATCAGATATGTCACAAGTTCTGTGAACATAGGCTTATGGTGTCCACATGATACATCTGTACAAATTGCAGGTTATACAGATACAGATTGGGTAGGAAATGTTGATGATAGAAAATCTACCAGCGGTGGATGTTTCTATATTGGAAACTGCTTAGTATCTTGGCTCAGTAAGAAACAAAACTTTGTATCTCTTTCTACTGTTAAAGTTGAATATTTATGGCAGGAAATGCTTGCACTTAGCTAATGTGAATGAAAATAGTATTGGCTGACTATGGGATTACGCAAGATACGATGATATTATATTGCGATAATTCTAGTGCAATAAATATCTCTAAAAATTTAATTCAACATTCTCATACAAAACATATTGACATACGATACCACTATATTTCAGAATTAGTTTAAGACAAAACTATCATACTAAAATACATTCAAACTAAGAAGTAGCTTGCAGATATACTAACTAAGCTGCTTGATAATGTTAAGTTTTCAAATCTAAATCATGATATTGGATTGTGTATTGTTAATTAAATATTCTTTTCTTTACATTTAAGTTTATGTTTATTCATAATTATGAAATGCATGAAAGAAAAATGAAAAAGAAATATAAATGTTGTAATAAAATAAAAAAATAAAATTTTGACATTTTAATGAGCTAAAAGATTCTGATGATCCAGCTGATTCTGACTACCATACCTACGGCACCCCGTTCCTTATTTCAATGTGGGTAGGCGCGATGTGGGCGGGGCTGGATACATGTGCAAGCTACCAGTATCCTTAACCCAATTAAGTCCTTTTGAGGGAGAACCCTAAGAACAAAACCATGCAGGCGCGGGGGTGTGTCCTAAGTGGACAATATCATATAGTGGATGGTAGGGCTGTTACAATCCCTCTCAATTTGATGAGAGGTTATCTACACTAGAGGATAAGGTTGTGGCTCTAAATGTATCACAGGCTTCATTGGCCAAAACTCAATAGTCTATAATGAAGTACATGAAAAAGTACTTCCATCGCATCAATCAGATTTTATGTCTTAATGATCCCTCGATGCCTGCACCATCGTCTTCTGGGCCAGACTGAGCTTGATTTATTTATCTTTCTTACTTATGTTAGTTTTGTATAAAATTTATTTTGTGGTTTGTTTCGATACTTTGGGTAGTTTTGATGACATTTGGATATTTTGGATATTTCATGTGATCTCCCTAATTTACCTACTACATGTTAATTCTATATTTTTCTATTCATGTTATTATGTTAGTCTTTTTTTATCAACTTGTGACAAAAAGGGAGAGAGATATATATGTCTGTGAAATGAATACTTTGAATGCATGCTAGTACAGAATAATGGACTGTATATACTTATGGATAAAAATTTTGTATAGAAATGCTTGTAAAATGGAACGTTATAATGTTATATATGTATTTCTCAGGGGGAGTGTCGGTTGAGCATCAATAGTTGTGAACTACGAAGATTACAAGGGTAGCTTCAAGGTTATCACATATGTGTGTGGTTGATCTTGTTAATGAATGAGTATTCGTGTAATGTTGTGTGTTTTATCACGAAATTGACAAAGGGGGAGATTGTAAGTGCTATGATGTTAAGCACACAGATTATCAAATTTCGTGAGACAAAAACACTTCAAGGTAGAACCTGAATATAATCTTAAGATCGACTTATGGTCAAGACGAGATCAACACATCTTCTCAAAGAAATCGTCGCCCATATTCAAGCCAAAGTCTAAGATAAAGTTCAAGACAAAGTCCAAGTCAAAGTTTAAAGGCAAAGTACAAGTCAAAGTGACTCGGATATTTGATATATCTCAGGTGGTATGACCTTAGAAAGACCTTACGATTAGGTGCTTTCAAAAATTGTTTATCATGGGTTTTTATAAGTGTTTTTGTTGTGGAATTTAGCCATCCTAACTTCTTTGTCTACTGGCTTAAACTTCCTCAGCCAGCCCAACTTCAAGCCCGAGCAAAATAACAACTTTTTATGAAAATTCAACTAGCCCAAGAAAGTTCGGGTGAAATTCTAGCAACACAAACTTTTAGAATTCACTGGAATTTGAACACCCGAATTGCAAATTTGGCTAGCCGAATTGTTATGTTCTTCCAACTAAATTTGATCTCTGGCCAGCCGAATTTTAGATAATTCTTATCTCGCGCGATCTGAAATTCATTAAAGAGAATCCGGTGAACTTGGGCTAGTCAAAGCCTATCTTTGTCTAGCCAAAGTTCTAACTTCTTTGCCAATAAATCGAGTCTTTATCTCATTCCAAATTACAATGAAAATTAGTATAATTCTTCTGCAAGAAAGAGAAGCCCAAGTCCTCGACAAACTATTTTTTTATATTTATAAATAAATATTAATAGCTTATTCAATTCCCATTTTCTCAAGATCATTTTAGACTTAATCTAAGAAAGTAAATTATACTCTTCTTTGAGATCTAAGAGAATTGAATCAAGTAGCATTTGGGTTTTCCAATTTTATAATCTATAGAACCATAAACTCTTTCTGTCTGATTGAACATTGTGTTATCTACGTTTAAGAAAGAAGTCTTGTTGCAAGCTTCTGCTATGTCCTCTACATTTCAAGATAAGTATACCTTCTGAAATTCCTTTTAGGTTTTTTTGAGATATCCTGTGAAAATCTCAATTGAGGTTTTGTCTGAGATAGACTATAAAAATCTCGGTAGGGTTTTTATTATGATAGCCTGTGAAAATCACAAGGAATTGTGTCAAGTTATTAAGGTAACTATTTAAAAACCTTTTTTATAGTGAAAGCAAAAATTACAAGGGTAGTAATTTTAGGAGTGGAGTAAGTGCGGTTGTTTTAAGCACTGAACTACTATAAATTTTTATGCCATGTGGTGAATGCCTTATTATTTTTGGTGATTGGATGTAATTTATTATTTCATTTCAGTGGTGAATGTTGTATTCCTTTTATAGACTATTACTAGTTTGAAAGTTTGCTTTTAAAGACATGCATGAAATAAGGTTGTCCTACTTAATATTTTAGGAGAAGGTTGTCCTACGAATTATTTGAAATCAAGGTTTCAACACTCAAGCAATTGAGATTTTTGTAATCTTTTCATATTCTACATTTATTTTGATTATTTGGCATTGTCCTATTCATCCCTCTCTGTGACATCGCTAGCTCTCCATTTCAAAACATTCAAACACATGTGCGTAAATGACAATCTCAAACATAATCATATATAGTGGTTCGGCTACTTGCCTACTTCACTCCCTATAGATGCAGTCAACCTAAGAGTGTACTCGATCTCACTATGGAAATTTTTAAATTAGTTTCACCTCAAAGCTTTATAGCCATGCACAAGGACTTTAAATTTATGCCCTAAACAAGAGCAAGGGTCTTACCCAAGAAACCAAGGCTTTAGGCGCTACGTTAGAGCTAAGGTTTTACACAAAAACTTAAAATTTAGACTCCATAATAGAGTTAGGGTCCTACAAAAGAACCTAAGGTTTTAGGCCCTACACAAGAGCCAGGGTCCTTCATAAGAACTTGAAACATATTCTCCCACTGGAGGCTACCGCAAGAGACTTTAGTTGGTTTCTCTTTAGGCTAACCAACAACCTTGGTCCTATACAAGGACCACGTATTTAGGCTTGACACAAGATCCAAAATCCTAGGAAAGAACGTAATTATAGTTTGGAAATACAAACTCTTGCACTCTAACCTACACAAGAAAGGAGTAAAAACTTAGCCTCTTACACATGACACTTACTTGTTGGATTGAGTCTCTTATGTAGCTCAGTCTTGGGTTGCTTAATCTCCACTCTTCCGTACTTCAATAAGCTCCCTGATGCTTCCCTATTCATGTTGTCGCCACTTCGCCAAGGCTTCATCTACACGATCAATCACCTTGCTTGTGATGCTCCCTTGAGGTGACTAAGGTGATGGGAGATTGGTTGAATCTTTTACAACTAATGGGAAGTTGTTTTCCTAGGAGATTCCACTAGATGAGTCTCCTAAAAGATTTAGACAATGGTTTTGAAAGATATCTTAAGTCCAATCTCTAAGATATGTAAGAGTTCAAGCACATCTGAATGTTGAGGTTGGAATCCTCATTAGAGTTGCAATCTTAAGAATATTTCTTAGAACCAAATGGAATAGAGGCTATAGATGAGGGATATGCATATGGAATCACCCTACCTCTGGTTGCTCTAAAAATCCATCAAAATGCCCAAGAATCGAGTGCCCTTTATAAAAAGTTTGAGCTCCAATGGTAAAAAAAATGGGTAGAAAATAGCTCTGTCTATGTCATCGAAGGTCCTTCGATGTTGGTGTCGTCGAACATTTTCGGATAAACTATGCTTTTTCTTAATGGACTATTCTGTACTAGTTTCGATGTCATTGAATTGACCTTTGATATCATCGAACTTCAAGTTTTAATGTCATTGAAAGGTCTTCGATGCCATTGAGAAAGTCAGAGAAAAAAGCTAATTTCTTACTAGACAGTTCTAACCCTTAATCAAAGCCATCAAGGAGTCTTTGATGTCATTGAAACTTGAGTTTCAATGTCATCGAAGGGACGTCGATGCATCGAGAAAATCAGATGAAAATCCAGTTGGTTGCTGGCCCTTTCTGATTCCCTTTTGATGTCATTGACCAGACCTTTGATGCTATCAAAGGGTGTTCAATGGCAGGTCCATGCCATTGAACATCAATTGAAAGCTACTATTTTGGTCTATCTTTTACACAGAAGCTCCGAACCTCTAATAACTTTATTTATAATATTTTTCTTTGTCTCCTAAGGCTAAGGGATGATCAATTAGGTATTCTTATTAATTCAAGATCATCTAGAGGTATACGTGTTGTTTTATGTTAAGGATTAGGGTCACTAAGGCACCTATTTTACCTATTCTTTGTTGCTTGACACTTCGTCTTCGCTTATGTCTTTGATCTTCACTTTCTAAAGGCTCAACTGACTACTTGACACAATGACTAATGTAATTGACAAATAGGGTATAAAATTCAGTACATTAAAAATCACCCATTATGTTAATTACGTGATAAAAACCTAACCTTAGACTATGTCATGGTCCATACCAATGGCATGCAAAAACAACAATAAAAATATTATATGTTGTTTCGACAAGAGACAAATGTATTTCAATAGGGGAATTATCATTCAATAATAATAAAGAAAATAGAAGAACATTCATCATTATAGATTTTATTTATTCTGAGTTTTAATTACATCCTCTTGTTTTCCTTAATTCAGAAGAAAAGTACAATGAAAGAAAACAAAAATGATTTACTAGAAATTTCGACAACATTTCATTTCGAAACGTGTATGTTGCAGTGATGTGCATAGGCTTGAGATTCCTAATTTTACACTCATATGTGTATAATGCGTATACAAGAGGACAAGTTATGAATTTGTCAAATCATACAACAAGTAGACCACTGAAGGTCTTATTAGTGCAAACACGGAGGACCGCCCATTGCACAGGTGTACTCATTGCATGGGTGCACTTATGCTGGTTCACCTGGTGTGCGGGTGCACTTCGTCCTCCCTTTCCACTTATTCTCAGAGCTCCTTGAGCTTCTCTAACTTCTGTTTGGTCCAAATGAGGAGGGGAGGGGGGTATTTATAAGTTTTCACACGTGTGTAGTCCATTTCTGCACAAAAAACCTCACAGACTCACGTAATTGTTCTATCCATGTAATAGGTCTATTCATGCAACAGTTCGGCACAACAAGCCTATCTGCGTAACTTATCTACTGTGAAGTCTGTTTCCACGCAACAACACTTTGGACATCTTTTTCCACACAACTACACTCTGGACATCTGTTTCTGCACAACAGGGACTAGGAGGTCTATTTATTTAACATTTTTTGTGCCCTTACATATGCCCCCTTGATCTATGATTTATCTATGAAATCAAATGGAGGATTAATCTTCTTCTGCACAAATATCCTTTCACGGTAGAGAAGGACTCTTCATGAAGGTAGAGTTAGTTGCATACTGGAGAAGAATCGCTCAAATGGAGAACTCAAGAGTCGAGCTCAGACGGAAGACTGAAGAATCGCGTTCGAAGGAATCTTATTCGAATGATGAATGGATGATCACTTCTGAATAGAGAATCATGCTCAATGGATGACTAGGTGATCACATCCGAATAGAGAATCACGCTCGAAGGAATTATGCTTGCTCGAAGGGATGACTAGATGCCCCCAAGTGGTAAAACAGTTATTTTTTATGGTGCAGACAATGGTAGTGATAATGCTTTCTTCAGGTAGTTCTCTGTCTTCATAGCGGTCAATCATATTTTTTTAATTCTTCTGATAGCTTCTAAAAAAATATCGATGTAGAACGCCTTTCTATGAATAGGGCTACAACTGCATCATCGCCAATTTAATTACCATTGTTTATGTAATTTACTTTTCATTGGAAGTTTTCATTATAATAGCTTTGGTGATTATAGCTTCGAGCATCTTGATCAAGGAATTATCTTTTGATGTTACTTTTGTTGTGGTCCTTTCGATCAACTCCAGCAACCCATTTCTTGAGCACCATGGCCAAGGAGTTATCCTTTAATACAACTCCTACCATAGTTCTAGTGACAGCTCCAACTATTCTTGCATTGTTGGTTATCTTTTAATCAGGATATTCTAGAGTCTTGAGTACTGATTTCTCCTTCCAATTAGCCATGATCAAGATTTCAGAGTTGTATAATTCTTTAATCCAATTTCATTACATACTGATAATTTCAGGATTCATTAATAATCTTCAAGTAAATATATTGATAATTCTAAAATGATAATAATAGATTGATAATTATAGAATTATTATAATTCGATATAATTTGATATATATATATATATATATATATATATATATATATATATATATATATATATGTATATATATATATATATATATCTTAATAGAGTGTCTTTCTTTTCTACTCAAATTACATATCATGTCAAAGATTTAGTCATTCCTTTTTCCATGCTTGTTTGTGTTGTATCCTTTATTTTAGAGTTCATTTAGTAAGATTAGTATGTCAATTTTGAGTTAGGCTTGTAAGAGCAAAAGATTTTAAGCTCATAAGGTGTTGGAGCATACGCAACTTTGACTGAACGTAATTTTGACTAGAGATACTTCGATTGAACATGACTTGACCGAGCTTAAGAGAGTAAACATAGTTTACCACTAATTTTGGGTTGGTCTCAAGAGAGAAAGCATAGTTTAGGCTTGTAAATTATTGGAGCATTCACAGTTTAGGCTCGTAAGTTATTTGATCATTCATAGTTTAGGCTATTAAGTTGTTAGAGCGTACACAGTTTAGGCTCATAAGTATTGGAGCATTAGGTATAGGCTCATGCGTGGTTGGCCTGCTCAAGCCTCACCACTGTCGTTTATAAATGAATCGTTATCACTAAAAATATAGGGATTACACGTATTTGGCCTTCTTAGGTGCTCACTGTTGCCTTATGTAAATGAATCGCCATCGCTGATAATATAGGGCTTACATGTATTTGGCCTTCTTGGGAACTCACTTTTGTCGTATATAAATGAATCGCTATAACAAAAAAATCCATACAAAGAGCCGAGTACCACCGCAGGCAGAAATCCTTAAAGACCGTATTATGTAGAAATTTAGATGAAAATTAATTAAGTACTAAACTAAATTAATTGGTGTATTTATATTGAACCACCATTTACACAAATTATAAGACCATCATTATCCTAACTCATCATTACTTTAAAACCTAGGTGAAATCCCATGAGTCTGTCGCTCTTAGGAATACATTGAAACTTTGTATCGGACCTGGACCACACGTCAAAAGTCCGATGACCGTGAAACTATAGGGTTATATCCCTCCTACTGGACTTAAAAACCAATGAGGGAATCGAGCCTATATCATGTCTAGAAATGCATAACTTGAGTCTTGAGTAAAGTGTGTGAGAAACGCGAATATCTTTAGAAAACATAATGAGACTTAAGTAAATTCGGCCATTTGCTTATGTGTGAAATTGAAGATTTCGAACCGTCAGTTTCTGACCAAACTTCACCTAGGGGAAAAGGAAATTTCCCTACTCATATCCGTATACTCATGGCCCCGATCGAGTGAGTTTGATCGTTGATTTGATGCGGGTCCTCTACGGTTAATCGACCTATCCAATCACGCCGAAATCGCATCCTAGCATAGATCCATTGTCAGGGAACTTACTCTGTGATGTAGGTGAGTAGTGGGCTTTCCTATGAACCCGGTTTGTAAAAAAAGTCACCCTTTGGATGTAAATTAAGTATATCATGGTCCCGAGGCCATTTACATTAGTTCTAGGCCTATATAAAGCCCTTAAACCACCCCATCTCTATTCCATACGAATTTGCTCCAACCCTAGGAGAGAGAAGAGAGAAAAGAAGAGAAAAGAGTAAGGAAAGAAGAGAAAGTTTGGGAGATCGTTGCTGGGATTATTTTCCACAACTCCATGCACTGATTCACCTCCCCACTTTTCTACACGATCCATTTTAACTACGATTTGGGTAAGAAATCCTAACCCTAATCTTGATTTAGAAATTCAAATAGAGTAATCAATGGAATAACAAATCTATTTCATTGCGCAGGTGCCCGACATTCTCTTTTCGGGAACATAGTGTTTGAACCGAGTCTGAATCGAGTATTTCGATGAAAGGTGCGGACTATAAACATTTAGGTTATAGTTTTCAATGCTTTCAATGCTTTCAATGCCAGCTAATGATTTTTGTCTGACTTGATTACTGCCATATCAACTTAGATACGATGTTTTCGATATATCATACATGTGTGAACTATGTCGAATACAAGATGCATCTCATGTGTTTATCAAAATGTTTGAATGAACATGCAATTGTGATTTGTTCTTGCCATGACTGTTCAACTTGGATTCATGTTTGTTGAATGCATAATGATCTCCTTGTGTAAGGAATTTCCATAATACATGTCATAACTAATATAGTCTATGCATTCGATGAAGTATAACTTAGGTGTTTAATAAAATGTCTAAATGAGAAAATGTTGATGAAGTGTATTTATTAAGTATATTAAGATAGGATTCTCAATTACCTTAATCATATGTATAGTTTCTTACATGTAATCATTTTTGCCACTATGCAAATTATGGACAAAATGCAAGTGTTTGGTGACATGTTCAATGTGTATGATGAAATGCTCAAATGAGAGAATTGTTTGAATTGATTTCCAAATGTTGGAGATATTATCATATGTGTTTACTTATTACATTTGAGTAGGATGGGGCTACGCTGTAGTCCAGGCAATCAATAACTGTCCCCATACAAGTGGTTGAATTAGTCTTGCCACCTCAGATATATTCGACGAATCCGGGTCGCACGACGATTATCGACAGTGGTTAGGCCACGAGGGGTATTTATGCACTCCTTGTCGATTAAATCGGCCTGTGCATGTACCAATCAATCCTATCTAATAAATTTATTGGCTCATTGTATGTTCACCATGTATGGACACCACTACTTGAATCTTAGGTACCCCTCTCCGATGTAAAGGCCCACCTTAACCATGGTATAATGATCCGGTAAGACTCATGAGCCAGGCATGGTGGTATGGGACACCTTTTTCGAGCTGTCGGCCTATGCCGAGGTGATCAGCCACCCCGTGGTGACTAGTGAGTAAACTCAGACTCGTGAGCTGAGCTTGATCGTATAGGACACTGTGCTCGAGCTATCAGCCTACGCCGAGGTGATTAGCCACCCCATAGTGACAATAAGTATAAATTTATGAATTTGCCTATCCACTACTTTCCATTAGGAGTGATGACCCCATAACTTGCCTGTCGTATGTGCTTGACTAGGACTGATGAACCTAGATAGATCCTTCAGTTCGGGTCAATGATATAAAGAGAGGTACCCTAGCTTCTCAAATCTATTGTATGAATAAACTAAATTAATTGTTGGACTAACATGACTATGTATAGCATTACATTAGTTAGGATGTGCTTTAAAGACATGGAAGTCACACAGGAGGCAGGGTGGTCATACGCAATATGGTGTCGGCATTCCTTGTTGAGGGAGCTTTGATGTGAGGGCATGCATCATTACTTGCACTTCATTCTTACATTAATAAGAGTAATTAGGTAGTGATTGTTATGTTGTTTTATCATTACTTCTTGATTGAATTGTTAATATGTTAACCTTTGCCTTATAGTACCACTGAGTTTATCACTCACTCCCACTCTAGGATGATGTTTTAAAACACCAACCAGACTCTGGTTTAGATGCAGGTGATGACGCATCCTATGTAGTGGAGTTGAACTTCATAGATGAGGAGGAAGAATTCTCCTACGTTCAGCTCTCAGGCGAGTCTATGTAGATCTTATGCTGATTTGACGAGATTATAGGTACATGGGGATTAGTGGTACACTTTACATTATGATATTATCTCTTTTTAAAACAAATCTTGTATATATTAAACCCTGTTGCATTATCATACTCTTGAATTTGTGAATTACCTACTTATGTTAATACATATACTTTAGACTTCCATTTGCCTAATTAAATTATCTCTGGAGTATGATATGTTGATTTAGTATAATCTCACTCATGTTGAATGCATTAATATGGATGTCATCTAAACATTATTATCCATGTTGCATAAGTGATGTGCTAGATCTCGGGAGTGGAGCTTTGCTGGACCTTCAAAATTAAGGGCATTACAAGTTGGTATTAAAGCATGGTTTGGATTAAACTGCGTTCACTCCCCAAGTGCAGGGTTGTGATGTAATAATAACTTGGTAAGACCGAGGTCGAATCCTAAGGGACTGAAACTTGTACGTTATCTAAAACTAACTAGAATATGATGAAATCTAAATCAAGTAGCAATTGTGAAATAATTGTAGGTTAATTAATCTAAAATTAAGGAGATATCAGAGAAGGGTAACTAGGGATTGAGAGGATCCACTTGTAAAGATCAGGGAGATCTTATGCCTGCTTCAAGAATTATGGAATTTACTGAACTGCCGTTAATCTAGTTTTCAAAGAGATGAAGGGTATATGAATTAGAATGGATTCCATCACCAAACCATGCCCAGGAGACGATGGTAAACAACAGGGCTTCCTGACGTCATAAACATTAAAATGAAAAGGAAATATTCAAAGCCATCTCAGACCCATCATAATTTCATTCACAATAGACCATTAAAGACTAGAAATATTCTCTTAATTAAACTATAATCAACATCAGTCAATCTAGATAAAAGGCACAAGCATGGAGCTCTCCCATCACACTACAAGCTTCACCTCTTAGCCCTAGCTAAGAGGTTTAGCCAGACATGATGTGACTAATATCCTCAGGATTTATAAAATAAACAGAAAGAGAAAAGAAATAAGGAATAAAAAAAAACTTCAACTTCTCCTCTCTCTCTCTCTGTTGCACCTCCCGTCCAAGCTTGGATCTTCCTCCCAAGGTCTGAATGAATGCTCCCCACGTCCAAAACCTCCTTATGTAGCTGCTGGAGTGGTGAAAATTGGATTTGAATTGGATTTGGAAAGTTATTGCATGCGCAGCGAAAGCCTTTTCGCAGTCAAGTTCAGTACCTCAAAAATTGCCACTTTCCTCGCTCAAATTCTAAAGAAATACCATTTCTTAGGACTTTCTTGGGTCCTCTATATGATAGATGGTTCAGATCTGTCATATGATCAAAGATGGTGGGCCACAACCTCCTGGAAAAGTCAGTTTTCACAGATGTGCGAAACCTTTGGTACCATTTCACTGTTTTGATCGGTGGGCTCCACAAGCATTTTCTGGAAAATCCACCCCGTCCATTGGATTCAGGATGAAATTTCAGTCAAGAATGAGTGGTTTTAAAGGTCCATTGACGCGGCCCAGAGAAGATATCACAAAAGGATCAATTTTGAATGTTGTAGGGCAGCCCTTTTGTGGCCTCTGTAACACACACGTGTGTATGCATGAATGAAAAGAGTCAACATGGTTTTGTAGTGTTTGCAGCTCTTTACAAGATGGTCGGATCAGATGAGTCATACGGTCCATAGGTGGGGCCCATAGTCGATCGCAAAACGGACGCAGGCCGTCCGTGCGTAAGCGAAAACGAAACAGCACTTGTTGTTTTAGAAAGGTGCGGGTCAGCGCTGCTGACCCGCGTGCGTTATCTCTGGTGCACGCATGCGTGCATTGTGCAATGTGGACACACCCTATACACAGGGCCCACCGTGATGTTTACGAGAAATCTACACCGTCCATCCTCTTCCTCATATTATTTTAACCGTCGAGAACAATTTTGAGGCAGTTCCAGATATCAGGTGGGCCCCACTTAATGAATTAAGGGGCTGATCAGTCCATTGGCCCACTTCCAAAGATCTTCAATAGCTGAAATTTGACGTGTACTGTTCATTTATGGTCCTCAGGCCATGTATAAAATTTAGAGCTGATCTGATGGTGAAAATTCTATGATCTTGCATTTTGGCTGACTTTCAGGCCACATGAGCTTCAGTTTCTTAGTTTTCTCGGATTCTGACCGTGTAAATTCGTCAATCTTGGTCCTCCGAAGTCCGTCCCTTCCTTTGATGACTTTGGATTGTTAAATCCATTCTTTTAACACCTTTTTCAATCCATGCTCCTAAAAACGCCTTGCAACATAATCACGATAAAAACAGGCCATTAGACAGCACAAAGTTCGTAAATTCAGGCAATAACTGGGGTCTAATATGCAATATTTGACCCTCAACACAACCCCCAGCCAGCATTTTGCTAGTCCCGAGCAAATTATGCGAAAAATAAGTTGAGACTTATACGAAAATTTCTGTAAAGCCGAATTATTTTTGAGAAATAATCCAAGCATTAGAATTCTACGATTCATGAATGTTGGGCATTACTTGCTCTTGGACTCAAGTGCACGGTAAACTTCCTAATGAAGTTCAAAGTATTAATCCATAAATCAGACAAATTCTGAACATTATGATCCATGAGTGTATAGTGGAATCTCAGCTAATCACATTAAGATTGAATTTGTTATTTCAGGATCTCATTGGTAACCAGCAAGAGAATTCATGATAACCAAACTTGCCTCATAAATTCCATCTTTTGATCTTTTCAACTTTTTATTTTTCCATTAATAGTCATGCCAAAAAGAGGAATCAAATCCTTACCAATAAGGAGCAAACCTATGGTGAAGACCGTACTCCTAGACCTTTTTCACATATCATTCATGGGGAATTAACTCTACACCTATAGGGAGCAAACCTATGGTGAAGATTAATTATCCAACCTTTTCAATTTTTATACCACGATGGCAAGATATTTCAGGCTGGTTCCTTTCATGCTCAGTGATTACCAAGTTAATCCTTCGATATGGAATTGAAATCTAAATGTGTAGGCGAGACGTGACATGTGAAATCATGACTCAATCAATGTTTACAACTTCTAATCATGGATTAATAACTCGATCTTAACTGCGAAATTTAACAGATACTAAATCCCAGAGTCTGAAATTACCAACATCACGTATCTTGAAAATATAAATTAGGGATATCTGTCAAAATTACTTCGAATTCACAAGAATTTTCTGAAAAAATTGTAAAATTTTTCACAATTTTTTCACAATTTTTTCTCAAGATCAAGAAAATACTGATTAAGAAGCCTAATCTCCCACCCCCAACCTAAAATCTACATTGTCCTCAATGTAAAAGATATGGGCATGCAATGCACATAGAACAACGAAAGTAAAGTGATGGGAAGATAGTACCTGGATAACGAATCAAGAGAGATTTTCCACGAGATCACAGTATGGAAGCTGGTTAGCACGAGAGAAAAAGAAAAATAAAAATAACGAAAATAAAATCCTACCTATACCACTTTCGCAGGTGTCTCGATTGCATTTAGCGTATGCAACAAGCCTTTAAACCCCTAGGTTACCCCTAGTGGATGAGTTGTAGTCTCGTGAGGGTTTGCAGTAATGTTACCCACAAACATTGAATCATCTACTAAAGAATGAAAAGGAATAAAAAGATGGGTTGCCTCCCAGGAGCACTAAATTTACCATCTTTAGATAGACAAATAAAGAAAACTACCCTAGTCCTATGAAAGCGATAAACCTACCTATACCTCCATCAGACTAGGAGATCAATCCTGGTAATCAGGCGCAATCAGAGGCATGGACATATCCTCTGAATCAAATGTCTCGACAAATGATTTTAATCGATGTCCATTGACTTTAAACTCCTTGCCATTTTCGGGATCTTTTATCTCGACGGCCCCATGAGGATAAGCAGTGACAACAATGTAAGGGCCGGTCCAACGAGATCGAAGCTTACCCGGAAAGAGATGTAGTCGAGAATTGTACAAAAGGACTTTTTGACCTGGCATGAATGATTTTCGTAGAATATGTTGATCATGAAATGCCTTCATTCTGTCCTTGTAAATTCTCGAGTTCTCATATGCATCGTTTCGAATTTCTTCAAGTTCATTTAATTGAAGTTTGCGTAATGAGCTAGCGTTGTCCAGATTGAAATTTAAATTTTTGATCGCCCAGTATGCTTTATGTTCCAATTCCACAAGCAAGTGACAAGCTTTCCCATAGACAAGTCTAAAGGGAGATGTTCCAATAGGAGTTTTGAAAGCAGTACGGTACGCCCATAAGGCATCGGTCAATCAGATTGACCAATCCTTACGGTTAGGGTTAACCGTTTTCTCCAGGATATGTTTGATCTCTCTATTGGAAATCTCAACTTATCCACTTGTCTGTGGATGGTATGGGGTGCTCACCTTATGAGAGATACCGTATTTCTTCATTAAACTCTCAAATGGTCTATTACAAAAGTGTGAGCCCCCGTCACTAATGATGGCTTGAGGCGTTCCGAACCGTGACATGATATTTTCTTTCAAAAATTTAATGACCGTGCGATGGTCATTTTGCGGCACGGAATTGCTTCGACCCATTTAGTGACATAGTCTACGGCGAGCAAAATATACAGATTTCCAAATGATTGGGGGAATGGTCCCATGAAATCAATGCCCCAGCAATCAAATGCTTCAATGATAAGGATGGGATTCAAAGGCATCATATTTCGATGGGACAATGCTCCCAATTTTTGACAACGCTCACAAGCTTTGTAAAACTCATAAGTGTCCCTGAACATAGTGGGCCAGTAAAAGCCACACTGTAGAATCTTGGCCATGGTCTTTTTAGCAGAAAAGTGACCACCACAGGCCTGTGAATGACAGAAGGAGATGACACTCTGATGCTCATCGTCTGGCACACATCTCCTTAAAATTTGGTCTGGGCAATATTTAAACAAATATGGATCATCCCAGAAAAAGTTACGCACCTTGGTAAAGAATTTCTTCTTATCTTGTGACGTCCAGTGTGTCGGTATGGCACCTGTAGCAAGATAATTAGCAATATCAGCGAACCAAGGTGAATGAGAGACTCTAAAAAGTTGTTCATCAGGGAACATATCATTAATATGAGTCGCCTCAAGGGAATCAGAGGTATTAAGGCGAGAAAGGTGATCGGCCATTACGTTCTCTACTCCCTTTTTGTCTTTAATTTCCAAATCGAATTCTTGGAGTAGAAGGATCCATCGTATCAGGCGGGGCTTAGAATCATTCTTAGAAAGAAGATACTTAAGTGCCACGTGATCTGTGTAGATGATGATCTTAGATTCGATCAGGTAGGATCTAAATTTGTCCAAAGCGAACACTACGGCTAAGAGTTCCTTTTCCGTAGTCGAGTAGTTCACTTGGGCAGAATTTAGAGTCCTACTTGCGTAGTGAATAACGTAAGGCCGCTTATCTTTTTTCTGGCCTAGAACCGCTCCAAGAGCATAATCAGAGGCGTCGCACATAAGTTCAAAAAGAAGACTCTAGTTGGGTGGCTGCATGATAGGCGCAGTGGTTAACATGCCCTTAAGATTAGTGAAAGCTTCTTGGCATTGCTCAGTCCACTCGTATGGTGCATCCTTTTAAAGAAGATTACATAAAGGACGAGAGAGGAGACTAAAGTCCTTTATGAATCGTTTATAAAAGCCTGCGTGTCCTAAGAAGGATCGCACATCTCTGATATTCTTAGGTGGAGGTAGGTTAGAGATAAGATCAATTTTTGCCTTATCTACCTCGATTCCTTTGGATGAGATGATATGCCCAAGGACAATTCCCTTTTGAACCATAAAATGGCACTTCTCCCAGTTAAGTACTAAAATTTTTTCTTCACATCTTTTCAGCACACATTTAAGACTTGCTAAGCACTCGCTGAAAGATGAACTGAAAACAGAGAAATCGTCCATGAAGACCTCTAAATATTTTCCCACCATGTCAGAAAAGATACTCATCATACATCGCTGAAAGGTGGCAGGGGCATTATATAACCCGAATGGCATCCTTCTATAAGCAAAGGTGCCATAGGGACATGTAAATGTGGTCTTTTCCTGATCCTTAGGGGCGATTTCAATTTGATTATAACCTGAATACCTGTCAAGGAAACAATAATAGGAATGACCAGCTAGCCTTTCCAGGATTTGATCAATGAAGGGCAAAGGAAAGTGGTCTTTCCTTGTGACGGTATTCAGCTTCCTGTAGTCAATGCACATTCTCCAACCAGTAGTAACTCTGGTTAGCACGAGTTCATTATTGACATTGGCTACGATGGTGATCCCGGACTTCTTAGGAACCACCTAAGTTGGACTCACCCATTGACTATCGGATATGGGGTATATGATCCCCACTTCCAATAGTTTGAGAACCTCGACCTTAACCACTTCCTTCATGTTTGGATTCAGTTTACGTTATGATTGTCGAACAGCCTTTGCATTGTCCTCAAGATATATGCGGTGAGTACAAATTGATGGGTTAATTCCTTTGAGGTCCGCTATCGTCCATCCAAGAGCTCCCTTATGCTCAATGAGAGTAGATATGAGCATACTCTCCTGTTCTTTTTCCAGGTGGGCAGAGATCACCACCGGGTATGTCTCATCTTGACCTAAATAAACATATTTTAAATCAAAGGGCAAAGGTTTTAGTTCAAGCTTCGGTGGCTTGAGGTTAGACGGTAGAGGCACTACATCAGTTTGGGACAACTCTACAATTTGTGGCCTCCATCGGTTAACTTCAAGTACCGGTGCAGTATTAAGCATGGCACACGTCTCTCTTATTATATCATCATCAAGATCATGGGAGTGGGCCAGGCACGTCTCTAGAAGATCAGAGGATAAGGTGAGAGGCGTTCTATCTTCCACAAAAGAATCAATCATGTTAACATCGTGGAAATCATCATCATCCTCTGAGTTACTACCGTTATTGAAAAAGATATTCGATTCCAATGTCAAATTTTCAAAGGACATAGTCATGAAACCATTCCTGCAATTGATAATTGCATTTGAAGTGGACAGGAATGGGTAACCAAGAATGACGGGAATCTGAGTGCTCGTGTCATTGATGGGTTCGGTATCCAAGATGATAAAATCAACAGGGTAGTAGAATCTATCAACCTGGACCAACACATCCTCGATGATCCCTCTTGGTACACGAACAGAACGATCAACAAGTTGTGGTGTGGTTCGAGTGGGTTTTAATTCACCCAAACCTAACTGTTGGTATACCGAATAGGGAATCAGATTGACGCTTGCTCCTAAGTCAAGAAGTGCATGATCAATTCGATAGTTTCCGATTACACATGATATGGTTGGGCAATCAGGATATTTGAATTTTTGCGGCACATCTTGTTTCAGGATGGCACTCACTTTCTCAGTCAAGGAGATCTTCTTTTGAACACTTTTCCGTCGTTTGGTAGTGCATAAGTCCTTTAAAAATTTAGCATATAAAGGAATCTATTTACAACATCAAGTAGAGAAATGTTGACTTTCACTTGTTTCAACACCTCTAGGATATCCTGAGAGTTAGAGAGACGTTTTGGTTCAACCAACCATTAGGGAAACGAAGCAACTGGCTTCTCTAGAGGTTCCGGTTCAAATTTTTATGGGGCATCACTAGATCCATCATTGTTGTCCTCTTCTGGTTCTTGAGGCTTTTCGGGCCTAACCGGAAGGGTTTTATCAATAACCTTCCCACTCCTAAGAGTGGTGATGGATTTAGCGTTCCCTATTTGATTTGAAGAGCTGGGATCACTAACTCCATAATGCGGTTTAGGATTGGGAAGAGGTTGAGCTGGGAAGCTCCCCTTGTTTCCAATCGTATTTTCAGCCTTAAGTTCATGTATTACTTTTGTAAGGTCTTGAAAGGCTTACATCATACCCTGATTGAAAAGCTCTTACTTTTGAAAATATTTTAGAACCAAATTCTCTTGAGGTTGCTCTTGAGTTGGATTTTGGTTTAGGAAACCTTGAGGTATAGCCGTTGGTCCATTCCTCCAATTGAAATTTGGATGATTTTTCCAACCAGGATTGTATGTATTAGAGGGTGGTCCATTGAAAGGTCTTTGATAGTTATTTACGGCATTAGATTGTTCATTCAATACTTCTCGAAAGGTAGGTATCGAAGGACAATTTTCAGTAGTATGAATGTTGCAATCACAGATGCCGCAAACACTTTCATTAACCTTTTCCTTCTTTCCTTCCTTGGCCTCAAATTTTCTGCTGAGATTATCCACCTTAGCGTTAAGATCATCATCCTCTTTTAGGAGATATATTCCTCCTTTTTCCCTTAAATGAGTTGGCATAGACGTAACATTCGTCCTTGGGTAATAGTCCCATGATTGTGTTTTTTCAGCGAGACTATCGAGGTAATCTCATACCTCGTCGACATTTTTATTGATGAAATCTCCGTTACACATTGTCTCGACCATTTGGCGCATGGAAGATGTTAGCCCATCATAGAAAAAATTCGTAATGCGCCATATTTCAAAGCCATGTTGTGGGCATGCATTAACTAGATCATTGAACCTTTCCCAACATTGGAAGAATGTTTCATCTTCCTTTTGGGTAAAGTTCATAATTTCTCTCCTGAGGGTAATTGTCTTATGATGCGGAAAAAAATTCTTTATAAATTCCCTCTGCATATCATTCCATGTGCCAATGGACCTAGGACGCAGTGAATGTAACCACGTCTTGGCTTTTTCTTTCAAGAAAAATGGGAAGAGTTTCAGCCTAATTGTATCTTCAGATACATTAGGGAAATATAAGGTGCCTATGATTTCGTCGAACTCTTTCAGATGCAAGTATGGTTCTTCAGATTCAAGCCCATGGAACTTGGGAAGGAGTTGGATAACCCCTGGCTTGATGTCCATATTTCCTGTATTCGCAGGAAAAATCATGCATGAGGGCGTACTCACCCCCGCTGGTTGTAAATAATCTCGTAAAGTACGAGGCGGGGGTGTGTGGTGTACCTCATTCTCATCATATACTTCCTCAACCCAAGGTTGGGGTAGTGCTTGAGGTTGATTTTCAGCCATAACCTCCTCTGTCTCAGGAGAATTCAAGTGGTGTCTAGTCCTGCGATGGATAGTCAACCCCTCAACTAATCCTCCTTCAGTCACGAGACATCGAGTGTTGTCGCGTGCCCACTGGGGCATAAAACACACTCAGCCCTCGATTTAAATTCTACCTAGACCTAAGAGAAAAGAAGTAGAATTCTAGAAAATAAAAGGGAAAGATGGAAAGAAGTTACCAAATTTGGAGTCCTAGGTTAAAAATCTGCAAAACAAAATAAAATAAGTTAGGTTCTAAGAATAGAAAGTCCTAATTAAAAGTAAATTAATTTCTAGAGAAAAGAAGAAATTCCAAAGAAAGAAGAATTAGAAAGAGCTTACTAAATTAGAAGCTTCCTGCAAAATAGAAAAATTGAGTTAGTTCTAAAAATCAGATAGAATGAAGAATAGCAAGTTTCTAAAGTTAGGAAAAATTTCTAACAAGGAAAATAACTACGCTTCTAAACCTAGAATTAGAAAATTCTAAAAAGAAAATATAATCTTAAACTAATCCTAAAACTAATTAATTTCAGAAAAACGTAGCCGATAGTCCCCGGCAACGGCGCCAAAAACTTGTTCACTCCCCAAGTGTAGGGTTATGATGTAGTAATAACTCGGTAAGACCGAGGTCGAATCCCAAGGGACTGAAACTTGTACGTTATCTAAAACTAACTAGAATATGATGAAATCTAAATCAAGTAGAAATTATGAAATAATTGTAGGTTAATTAATCTAAAACTAAGGAGATATCAGAGAAGCGTAACTAGGGATTCAGAGGATCCACTTGTAAAGATCAGGGAGATCTTATGCCTGCTTCAAGAATTATAGAATTTACTGAACTGTAGTTGATCTAGTTTTCAAAGAGATGAAAGGTATATGAATTAGAATGGATTCCATCACCAAACCATGCTCAGGAGACAAAGCAAACAACAGAATTAAACTAATTACCAACCAATCAGCCTGTTATGAAGGTCAGAAAGGGTACCGACATCCGACCATGCCCAGGAGACGATGGTAAACAACAGGGCTTCCTGACGTCATAAACATTAAAAGGAAAAAGAAATATTCAAAGCCATCTCAGACTCATCATAATTTCAGTCACAACAGACCATTAAAGACTAGAAATATTCTCTTAATTAAACTATAATCAACATCAGTAAATCTAGATAAAAGGCATAAGAATGGAGCTCTCCCATCACACTACAAGCTTCACCTCTTAGCCCTAGCTAAGAGGTTTAGCCAGACATGATGTGACTAATATCCTTAGGATTTATAAAATAAACAGAAAAAGAAAAGAAATAAGGAATAGAAAAAAACTTCAACTTCTCCTCTCTCTCTCTCTCTGTTGCACCTCCCGTCCAAGCTTGGATCTTCCTCCCAAGGTCTGAATGAATGCTCCCCACGTCTAAAACCTCCTTATATAGCTGCTGGAGTGGTGAAAATTGGACTTGAATCGGATTTGGAAAGCTATTGCATGCGCAGCGAAAGCCTTTTCGCAGCCAAGTTCAGTACCTCAAAAATTGCCACTTTCCTCGCTCAAATTCTAAAGAAATACCATTCCTTAGGACTTTCTTGGGTCCTCTATATGATAGACGGTTCAGATCTGTCATATGATCAAAGATGGTGGGCCACAACCTCCTAGAAAAGTCAGTTTTTACGGATGTGCGAAACCTTTGGCACCATTTTACTGTTGTGATCGGTGGGCTCCACAGAAGCATTTTCTAGAAAATCCACCCCGTCCATTGGATTCAGGATGAAATTTCAGTCAAGAATGAGTGGTTTTGAAGGTCCATTGACGTGGCCCAGAGAAAATATCACAAAAGGATCAATTTTGAACGTTGCAGGGTAGCCCTTTTGTGGCCTCTGTAACGCACACGTGTGTATGCATGAATGAAAAGAGTCAACATGGTTTTGTAGTGTTTGCAGCTCTCTACAAGATGGTCGGATCAGATGAGTCATACGGTCCATAGGTGGGGCCCATAGTCGATCACAAAACTGACGCAGGCCATCCGTGCATAAGCAAAAATGAAACAGCACTTGCTGTTTTAGAAAGGTCCGGGTCAGTGCTGCTGACCCGCGTGCGTTGTCTCTGGTGCACGCATGCGTGCATTGTGCAGTGTGCACACACCCTACACACAAGGCCCACCGTGATGTTTACGACAAATCTACACCATCCATCCTCTTCCTCATATTATTTTAACCGTCGAGAACAATTTTAAGCCAGTTCCAGATATCAGGTGGGCCCCACTTAATGAATTAAGGGGCTGATCAGTCCATTGGCCCACTTCCAAAGATCTTCAATAGCTGAAATTTGACGTGTACGGTTCATTTATGGTCCTCAGGCCATGTATAAAATTTGGAGCTGATCTGATGGTGGAAATTCTATGATCTTGCATTTTGGCTAACTTTCAGGCCACCTGAGCTTCAGTTTCTTAGTTTTTTCAGATTTTTGACCGTGTAAATTCGTCAATCTTGGTCCTCCGAAGTCCGTCCCTTCCTTTGATGACTTTGGATTGTTAATTCCATGTTTTTAACACCTTTTTCAATCCATGCTCCTAAAAACGCCTTGCAACATAATCACGATAAAAACAGGCCATTAGGCAGCATAAAGTTCGTAAATTCAGACAATAACTGGGGTCTAATATACAATATTTGACCCTCAACAAACTGGACTAGGGTGATAGGCAACACTACGTACTCTAAATGCACTCTGACTTAGGAAGGAGCCGATGGAATTTAAAAACGATCGTATGACGCCAACGAGTGAGATTAACTATAGTAGCTTAGTTCGTACACGTCGTAGATCATGTAAGATCATGTGAAGTGATCTCAGCCACCTTTAGGTCATTAATTGAGGGGTTTGAACCATTAGTCAACAAATCCTAAATTTAAAACAAGCCAAAAGGTGTGAATACGTGCGCATAGAATGATGAAAATCGACCCTGCGGGCCCAAGGGCCTGAACTCAAAATTTGGTAGGACCCGGGGGGTCCCCCCCATGTATTCGACACCATGGGAGGGGGTGACCACTGCCCCAAGGCGGAACCACCACTGGACACGCCAGGGGGTGCAGCGGCACCGCCCGTCTCCACAGTGGGGCGGGGTGGCACCATGCGGGCAGTGGCATGCCGCCGGTCAGCCTGCCATGTGGGGCCTATCACATGTGTGGGTTCCCTTATTATGCCCCCTTTACCCCATTTCACCCTCATTTCATTTTTTCCAACCCCCCAAATACCTTTAAACCCTATAAAACTTCCTTCCCTCTCAAATATCATCTTCCATTCATTCAAACCTCTCATTTCTCCCACATATTACACCCATTCACCATCATTCCCCTAAAAACTACCTCCTACAGCTCTTGATTTTTCTTATTTCCACTTATTTGAGCACAAAAATCCTCTTTTTTGTGTCTCATACTTCCCATATCCTCAAATCCACCTCATTCTCAAGCTCTTCCAACTCCATGGCTGTAACACCCCGAATTTTTACAAACCTGGAATTAGACGTCCTTAGGCAATGGGTCAACCATATCACTTTTAGAGATCAATCCTAAAGTCTAGAAATCACTTTTCAACCCATTTCCTTCAAAATCTCGCCTTTCACCACCCCATTCTTCAAATTTCTCCAAGTACTTTCATATTAGACACAAACCTAACGTTTAAAAGGTGAGGAACTATACTTAAACTAAAACTTACTATAAATGGTAAATACATGCGTAAAATGAGATTTTGACTATTTAATATTTATAGTTTTATTATAAAGATAGGTTATTTGGATGTATTAGCTTATTCTACCCCAAAATCATATATTATATATTGCGTAACTCATTCCAGTTTGTAAATGAGACTCGATAAACGACTTGACAAACTCGTGGGCCCAAACGACTCAATTCGGGGGGATCCAAGGTGGGCCCCACATGTTTCTGGCATCCCTGGGGGATGAGGACCTCACCCATGGGGAGATCTCTCACCAAATAAGTCAGTGACCGGCGAGGTCCTCACGACATCGGCGAGGCCTCGTCGGTACAGCGGACAGGCAGACTGGTTCCTGCATTTTTTCTACTCATTTTGTCAAACTTTAAAAAATCATATATCCTTCGTAATAACTCCGATTTAGTTGATTCAAAAACCATATTTAAGATAAATGAGTCTATTTTTATATAAAAATATGTGAAAAATATAATAAAATATTTAATATAGTTTCAAGTAGATCATTGTGAGAAACTATCTGGTAATCACTTGTTGGACAGCTGCTGCTTCTAAAATTTTTAGTATTTTTCTACAACTCAAAATATTACGAAATTTGGTGGAGTCAGGGTAAACTTGATGATGAACCACTAAAAAAATAATTAAAAAAATATGATATGTAAAAGTTTCCAAAATGGGGCATAGAATGGCCCTAGGACCGTATTCTGCCATAATTAGGGTAGAAGTTGGTTAACTACCAAACTGAATACTCAATAGAATTGACTTGAACCACTTTAAGTATGAACTACTAGACCCAAAATGAGTAGGACAACTAATGCTATATTACTAAGAAACTTAGGATCAATCTCTAAACCCAGTTGCTCTTGGGAGCATTAAGAAGATATTGACCGCATTGTTGGACTTGATAAACACCATGAAAATCATGCCCAAACGATGTCCTGAGACCATTTTATTACGTCCGGAGTGAAGAGAGTGAGAAAAGGAAGATATTTAGAAAATTAATTATAATTTTAAGAAATCTAGCACGTTTCACTTGCGCGTTATTTTTAAGCGTTCAGACTGTTAGATTTTAACCCAAATTCACCCTCGGATTAGAATAGGTGGCCCTTACATGTCAAGGTACTTGTGGCCTTGATCGAAGTTCAGTAACCGTTGAATTGAAACTGGTCGGTCACGGATGATCTGGAAATCCGATCGGACTGAAAACTCAACTTACTAAAGATCCATTGCTAGTGAGCTTAAGTCCGATCACATTTTATAAGAGGACCTCCAGAAGTACTCCGTTGGATCGGAACAGACCCGATTTAGTTATAACTTAAGTATACCTTGACTTCAAGTCTGTTTTCATCGTGTTTGGGCTTATAAAAAGGCTTTAAACCCTCTCTCACAAATCCCATATGAATTTCAAACCCTACCCAAATCAAGAGAGAGAAAAGAGAGAGAATGTGGGCAAGAAATTGGTAATTCTTCCTGGGATTCTTCCCAGCTTTGCTACATGCCTAATCCACCCCTCCGTATCACTTTTTCGGCGACTCCGGCTTCGTTCTTAGGTAAGAAAGCTTAACCCTAACCTGTTCTAGGGTTTCAATTGGTGCAAGTGGTGAAGTAGCTAACATAAATCATACTGTAGGTTGCCAATTTGTCGTTGACAAAGACTTAGAGTCTCTATTGAATTCGTTACACTTCTACGGTATAAGGTGCGGATTTTAGACGCTTAGGTTACCATTTTTCAAAGCTTTCAATGCCGTTTAATGGTAGATTTTGACAAGGATGCTGTTTGACATGTAGAACATGTTGTCCGTTAGGGTATTTTAGGTATTTGTAGGAAATACTGTATACGTATGTATTTTGCTGATATGATTGCCATGAGTATTTATCATGTACCTGTGCTAGTTATGCGTGTATGATCGTTTGGGGAAGAGATTCGCCCTAATGCACATTATTGGTCAACATATGCTATGTAGACTAATGTGTGTAGACTAAGGGTTTGTATAAATGTATGTATTCGTAAGTATTGAGTAAATGGTGTTGTAGATTAGCGTTGAGATTGGATTCTCAACTAATTTGATGATGTACATGATTACCTCCATGCTTGTTGTATTTGAATTGATTACCTTATGTTTGAAATACTCGTGTATGGTTAACTGCTTATGATGTATGTTATAACATGCTGATAACATGCTGGAATTACTTGTATTTCAATTCTGTCTCTCTCATATGATTATTGATTTAGATTACAAGTGTTTGGGGCTATACTCTAGTCCAGGCAGTCGGTAACAGATTTAAATTCGTGGTTGGATTCTATTCGCCACGAAGGACGCGTTGACGAACCCGAGTCGTGCTTTGGTTGACGGCAGTGGTTAGGCCACACAAGGTGTTTATACACTTCATGTCATTCAGCTTGATGTGCGCTCGTACTAGTCGAGCTCGTTAAGTAACCCGACTGACCATTGTATGTTCACCTTGTATTGGTCATAACTGCTTGAACCTAGGGTACTGAACTTACTAGTGATAACCCTGATAACTGTGGTACCTTGATCCACTAAGACTCATGAGCCGGGCATGGTGGTATGGGACACCGTGGTCGATCTATCGGCCTACGCTGGGGCCACGAGCCTCCCCTAGTGACCAGTGAGCAACCTAGACTCGTGAGCCGATTATGGTGGTATGGGACACTATATTCGAGCTGTCGGCCTACTTTAATTGGTGACGAGCCCTTTGTAGTGACCTCGAGCGTACTCTGAGTCTACGTGAGGTGATGACCCTTCCATAGCAACAAGAGTACAAACTAGGCCTGTATTGATAAGGTGATGGGGGAGCAGAGCAACGAGTGCTTGAAATAGCCTTGAAAGCCCTTGCAGCGACCTATAAATATATCATCGTATGAGACTACTAGGAGTGACAACCCTAGATAGGATCCTTGTTGGTAATTATATAAGGGAAGTACCCTAGTTTCCTAATCCTACTGTATGAAAAGGACTAATAACAACTCGGTAATCATATTCATATCGCACTGCATGTGCCTGGAAGATGTGGAGCACTGAGGGAAGAAAGCATGCCTCGGACGTAAGATTGTGTCGCATGAGGGAGTATGTTAGTGAGGGCATACATCATCTCATTTCATCCTTGCATTAATCACAGTATTTAGGAATGTTTGTTTTACTTGCTTTATCATTATCACTTAATTGATTTAATAACATGTTAACCTTTGCTCTATGATTCCACTGAGTTGGCCACTCACTCCCACGTTACGGGACGGTGTTGTACACACTAACTAGTCTTTGTTTTAGTTTCAGCTGATGGCGCTGCTTGTGAAATGGAGCCGGACTTGTTTGATGATGAGGAGGATTTCTCCTATAGGCGGTTATCAGGCGGGTCTAGGTAGACCGTGTTCTGATCGACGGGATTATAGGGAGGTTGATTTGACGCCATGACACTTGTCATTTTATATTTTTGGAGCACTCATGTATATTCTTTTTTATTATTTTTAAAGTATACATGTATATGTTTAACCTGGTAACATGTTCACACTCTGGAGACTTACAACAGTTCATATATTTTATATATCTATCACATTCTTCCGCTTGCTAATTTAACTGTCTCTGGAGTATGATATGTTGTTTTGGCTTAATCCAATTCATGTTTTATGCACTATTATAGCCGACATTCATTTATCATTGAAAATGTTGCATAAGTGATGTTCTGGAACTCGAGAGTGGAGTTTATCCTCGACCCCCGATTTTCGGGATGTTACAGATGGTATCAGAGTATGATTTAAATTAAACTGGACCTGGGTTATGGTAACACAACGCACACTGATGCACTCTGACTTAGAAACGGGGCTATGGAATCTAGAAACCACATTGGAATCCTAAGTGTCGCCGATTGGCGAGATTAACTACCGTAGAACACCCTATACGTAACCGAAACCATGTAAAATGATCTCATATCCCCACTTCTATTCATCAAGCTTCCATATTCTTCTACATCCTACACCCATCCACCACTATTCTTTACAACTCTTCACCTTCCTTATACCCTCTCATATGGGCACAAAACTCACATTTTTGTGTCCCAAAACCTGCACAACTTTTAAATGATGGGACATTTAGGGTCGTTCGACCAACTGCATTAGGTAAGATTAGGGCAGATGGAAATGTAAAAGTAATAAGAAATGTATGTGTAATGTATTGTCCCTAAATTGGGTGTATCCCATGGTTTCTAATGCCATGGTTGGAATGTATGCAATTAAAAATAAATCCCCGGGTTCATATTACCCTTGAAAATTCATTATCATGGGATTTGGAAATCCCATCTCACTCTTTCCAATGTAAGGCTCATTTTTCAAAGTCTATGTAATTTATTTTAATCCCTTCCCACCCTCCTTCCAAACATGTCATTCCCAATCCCGAGGTGAGATTAGAGACATAATCCATTTAATACATCTTTATACCACTAGCCAAACAAGCCCTTAGAGTTTTGGACCTAGAGTGGGTATTCTTAGATTTAGAAAGATCTGACGGTATATGAAAGCTAGTAAATTAAAAACGTAAACCTAGGACCTCCTTAGCTAGTATAGACATATGCGAAGTGCTTGAGCGTCATTAAATTTATTAAGACTAGGCTACTGGTTTTGTTAAGGAATGTAAAAGACTGATTTTGCTAAGGTAATTAGAATATAGACATAGTTAGTTGTCTTGACTTAGTTAGAGTGAGATCTCGTTCTTTTGTTGGATTCCCTTTATACTTATAGGCTCCTTTATTAACTCTTAGGAAGCTTGCTTGACTCAGAACTAGTTACGCTCAAAGAAAACTTATATACCTCTCAGATTAAATGCTAGGATAAACCAGCACGCCCCTTAGATTTGCCCTCCCAAGGACTTAGTACAATTGGGAACACGGAGTAGAGAAATTATATATAAGCGAGGTATTCGCGGTTTGAATCGACTTCTTAATCCTGGTAGTTACCAATGAACTCAATGCTCTGATAAAGCAGAAGATCGAGACCAACTAGGATTAAGAACTGATACGACAAGTTTTCTGTCTTAGCTAGACAGAAAATCTATGTATCCGGCTCAGACCCACTACACCACTTTTCTTCCGTGTTGGCTTAACTACCTATAACCAAAATTTATTGCTTTACCCTTGGAAAATGTTAAGGACATATAACCAGTAGAGTAGCCAGTAGAGAATTAGATATCTTGCCACCAACTCACACCTACCCCTGAAATCAACCGTAATAGAGACTAGGCTCATTTCTATAACCATAGGTGTCAATGCCATAGTATACATTGTCAATGAAAGAAAGACTAATGTATTGAGAGGTTGTTTCCCATTTCATGTCAAAGATAGGTCCTAAATTATACCTCATTCCGACATACGGATCGAGACATAGAATCTTGAGCTTTGAGAGTAGAAATAATTTTTAAGGGGGGTAGAACATTATGAACCCAATCTAGTTAGGTCAGCTAATACAACTATTAGATTAAAGTGGCGCAGCGGAAGCGTGGTTGGCCCCTTCCCCACTGGCCCAGGATCGAAGGAAATTGATTCAGGTTATATGTAAGGTTAGGTCATTAAATTAGGATCTGAATCTTCCTTAGAATGCCAATAGTGAAGTCTTTATAGGGAAATAATTAGGGCTTAAGTGTTGAACCCATTCATATTAAATCATAGGCCTAACAGTGGGAGTGAGCAAAGGTTAGTGTATCCATAAACCTACTCGTTAAATACGAACATAAAGCCTTAGCCAACTCTATACGATTAGAAATCCTTTAGGATGATCTATTAGGGTGCATATTAACCCCTACCTTGGACATAAATTCAGACGAGGACTCCCTTAAACCAAGACCCAAAGAGCAACCTTATAAATAGGAAATTGAAACCTTTCAATGATGGGCATTCCCTAAGCTTTGGAGTAATTGAATTATACGGAGTTACTGAAATATACAATGGCGAAGCACTCGCGGCTTGACTCATTTCTCAATCCTGGGAGATTACCAATGGACTCACTGCTTTGATCGGGCAGAAGACCAGGATCTACCAGGACTAGGAAGGGATACGATGAGCCCTCTACCCTGGTCAGGTAGATGTTCAACGTATCAGGATCAAGCCCACTACAACCATCTCTCCGTACTGGTCAACGACTGAAAATATATATATTACTCTAAGTAGTTGGGACTCATCGTCGAGATTTCAAATAGATAAAGAAATCAATTGTAGCCAGCCATCAGGGTATAAGCAAGAGATAAAGAGTGAATTTTTAAGGAGGATGGACAAAAATGCACCAGACTAGTATAGATGTATTATCCCACCATGCATATAAACTTGAAATCAGTACAGTTTAGAAAAAAGGCATAATAGAATCTATTCTCATTACCCTTCGCCAATTTCGGGGATGAAATTATTTTTAAGGGGGGTAGGTTGTAACACCCTGAATTTTTACCAATCTTAAATTAGATGTCCTTAGGCAATGGGTCAACCATATCACTCTTAGAGATCAATCCTAAAGTCTAGAAATCGCTTTTCAACTCATTTCCTTCAAAATCTCACCTTTCACCACCCCATTCTTCAAATTTCTCCAAGTACTTTCATATTAGACACAAACCTAAAGTTTAAAAGGTGAGGAGCTATACTTAAACTAAAACTTACTATAAATGGTAAATACATGCGTAAAATGAGATTTTGACTATTTAATATTTAGAATTTCATGATGGAGATAGGTTATTTGGATGGATTAGCTTCTTCTACCCCAAAATCATATATTGTACTAAAAGGTTAAGGGTCAAAACCCACTTTATCCATTTATTTACTATTTATGGTAAGTTTTAGTTTTGGTATTGTTCTTCCTCATTTATACCCTAGGATTGGTGTGTATTATGAATGTGCTTAAAAATAAATGAAGAATAAAGTGGTGGAGGGTGAGATTTTGAAGGAATTGGATAAAAAGAGGTTTTAGGCTTTGAGATTGAGTGTAAGATTTTGGGGTTGACCTACCACCTAAGGACATTCATTTCTAGGTTTGGAATGGAATGAAAAATAGTCTAAACTCTTCGATTGACGGTATAGAAGTGATTTGGGGTCTTTGTGTGTGTTCAGGAGTGTGCACGGACTCAATCTTGGAGACCGTTTTCAGTGAGTTTTAGTTTAAGTATAGTTCTTCACTATTTAAACTTGAGGATTCGAGTCTAATATAAAAGTACTTGGAGAAGTTTGAAAAATGAGGTGGTGAAAGATAAGATTTGAAGGAAATGGGTTGAAAAGAGATTTCTTTGGCTTTGGGATTGAGCTTTGAGAGTGTTATGGTTGACTCATTGCCTAAGGACGTCTAATTCCAGGTTGGAAAAAATCCAGGGTGTTACAATCTACCCCCCTTAAAAATAATTTTGTCCCCAAAATTGGCTAAGGGTAATGAGTAAAGATTCTATTATTCTGCTCGCCTAAGCTTTATCGATTTCACGTTCTTATGCGTGGTAGGGTGTACACTATCTATGCTCGTCTGGTGCATTTTAGTCTACCCTCCTAAAAACTTACTTCTTTATCCATTTCTTACACCCTGATGGTTTGCTACAATTTATTTCTTTATATATTTGGAGTCTTGACGACGATTTTCAACTATATAGAGTAAGATATATGTTTTCAATGGTCGACTAATACGGAGAGACGGTTGTAGTGGGCCTGATCCCTATACTTCGATCACCTACCTGACCAGGGTAGAAGGATCATCATATCCCTTCCTAATCCTGGTAGATCCTGGTCTTCTACTCGGTCAAAGCAGTGAGTCCATTGGTAGTCACCCAGGATTGAGAATTGGGTCAAGTCACGAATGCTTCGCAGTTGTATAATTCAGTAACTCCGTAGTCCGATCATACTAAAAGGTTAGGGAATGCCCATCACTATAAGGTTCAAATTTCCTATTTGGGTCTTGGTCTAAAGGGTCCTTATCTTAATTTATATCCATGGTAGGAGTTAAGGGTTTCTATCTTTTCGTTTAACCTGGACCAGTTTCTTTCTATCCTGGGCCAGTAGGGAAGGGGCCAACCACGCTTCCGCTGCGTCACTCTGATCTAACAGTTGTATTAGCTGACCTAAATAGATTGGACTCATAATGTTCTACCCCCCTTAAAAAAATATTTCTATTATAAAAGGTCAGGGATCTATGTCCTGATTCGTATGTCGGAACGAGATGTAATTTAGGACCTATTATGAGTGTTGTGGTTAATTCCAGGGACGGGTGTGAGTTTGTGGTAAGATGCCTGATCTCTATTGGCTATATGTTCTTAACACTTCCCAAAGGTGAAATAATAAACTTTTGGTTGTAAGTGGTCGAGCCAACATGGAAGAAAAGTTGTATAGTGGGTCTGAGCCGGATACATTGACCTTCTGTCTAATTAGGACAGAAAATTCGTTGTATCAATTCTTAATCTGAGTCGATGCCGATCTTCTACTTGATCAGAGCATTGGATTTATTGGTAACCACTAGGATTAAGAATTCGATTCAAACCGCGAATACTTCGCTTATATAGATTTTCTCTACTCCGTGTCTCCGGTTGTGCTAAGTCCTTGGGAAGGTAATTCTAGGGGGCATGTTGGTTTGACCTAACATTAATTCTAAAGGATTTATAAGTGTCCTCTGAGCGTGAGGAGTTTCTAAGTCAAAGAGTTACTAAAGTGGACTATAAGTATTAAGGGGATTCAACAAAGGAATGAGGTCTCACTCTAACTTATTCAAGCTAACTAACTAAGTCTATTTGCCAATTATCTTAGCATAATCAGTCTTTTACATTCTTTAGTATAACCAGTAGCCTAGTCTTAACTTAGGAGTAGCAGTGATCCACTAGTTGTAACCTAAAACCTATGTTTATACACTAAATGATTTCATACTCTTCCTAATACAAGGAATTTGTTTTATCACTTAGGGTCAAAGTTGTCTAGTTGAATTTGAGTTGGCCGGACCTCAATCTAATTGCACTCGAACATTACACTTGTGCTCATGCCAGCTAAGAAGGTCCTAAGGTTCATGTTATTAATTTATAGTATTTCTTACACCATTAAATCCTTAAAGTCTATGAGTCCAACTTTAAGTCTAAAACTCTAAGTTGTATTCAATGGGTTTCGTTGCTAATCCCACCGCGGGATTCAAAATGACATGTTTGGAAGGAGGGTGGGATGGGATTAAAATCGATTCATAGACTTTATAAAATGATTCTTGTGTTGGGAAGTACGAGATGGGATTTCCAAATCCCAAGATCCCTGGATTTACTTCTAATTGCATACATTCTGAACATGGTATTAGAAATCATGGCATACACCTAATCTAGGGGCAATACCTTACACATGCATCTATTGTTCCTTTTACAATTCCATCTTCCCTAATCTTACCTAATGCAGTTGGTCGAACAGGCCCTAAATATCCCATCATTTGGAGGTTGTGAAGGTTATGAGACACCAAAGTGTAGGTTTTATGCCCACATGAGGGGGTATAATGAAGGAGAAAAGTCATACAGAGTAGTTTTTGGGTAATGGTGGTGGATGGGTGTAAGATGTAGAAGAAGACGGAAGCTTGAGTGAAAAGAAGTGGAGATGTGAGATCATTTTACGTGGTCTGGGTTATGTATGGGCTATTCAACGGTAGTTAATCTCGCCCGTCAGCGAAACTTGGGATTCTAATGTGGTTTCTAGATTCCATCGCCCCCTTCCTAAGTCAGAGTGCGTCAGTATGCGTTGTGTTACCATAACCCAGGTCCAGTTTAATCCAATTCATGCTCTGATACCATCTGTAACACCCCAAAAATCAGGGGTCGGGTAGAAACCCAACTCCCGAGTTCCAGAACATCACTTATGCAACATATATGATGATGATGATTGAATGTTGTCTGTTAGTACAGTAAACATGAGTGAAATTAAGCCAAACAGAAAATCATACTCCAGAGGCAATTAAATTATGCAAGTAGAAGACTATGGTATGTATATAAATTATATAAAAATGATTGTAAGCTCTCAGAGTGTGATTATCACCAGGTTAAATAATTATATGAAATGTGCAATAAGGAAAAGTTGTGTTTTCTATCCAAACCCTATAGTCCTGCCAGCGTAACTCCAGGTCTTCTTAGACCCACCAGAGAATTGGATATAGGAGAGCTCCTCCTCATCATCGAATAGTCCAGCTCTGCATCAAAGCATCGCCAACACCTGTAGCTAACATAGAGTCTGGTTGGTGTGTACAACACTGTCCCGTAACGTGAGAGTGAGTGATCAACTCAGTGGAATCATAGAGCAAAGGTTAACATGTTATCAAATCAATCAAGCGATAATGGTAAAACAAGCAATCAAACATTCCTAAACACTGTGATTAATGCAAGAATGAAATGACATGATGAATGCCCTCACCGACATATTCCCTCATGCGACACCATCTTACGTCCGCGGCATGCTTTCTTCCCTCAGTGCTCCACATCTTTCAGGCACATGCAGTGCGATATGAATATGATTACCGAGTTGTTATTAGTCCTTTTCATACAGCAGGATTGGGAAACTAGGGTACCTCCCTTATATCATTCCCAAACAAGGATCCTTTCTAGGGTCGTCACTCCTAGTAGTCTCATACGATGATATATTTCTAAGTCGCTGCAAGGGCTGTTGCACGCACTCGTTGCTCCACTCCCCCATCACCTTATTAGTGTAGGCTGAAAGCAAGAATATAGTGTCCCATACCACTATAATCTGTTCATGATTCTAGGTTGCTCACTGGTCACTACGGGGAGGTTTGTGGCCCCAGCGTAGGCCGACAGCTCGACCACGGTGTCCCATACCACCATGCCTAGCTTATGAGTCTTAGTGGATCAAGGTACCACGGTTATCAGGGTTTTCATTGGTAAGTTCAGTACCCTAGGTCAAGCAGTTATGACCAATACAAGGTGAACATACAATGGTTAATCGGGTTACTTGACGAGTTCGACTAGTACGAGCGCCCGTGAGTTGTATGACATGAAGCGCATAAGCACTTCATGTGGCCTAACCACTGCCGACAAGCAATGCACGACTCAGGTTTGTCAAACACATCCTACGTGGTGAATAGAGGCAGCCACGAGCTCAAATCTGTTACCGACTTCCTGGACTAAAGTATAGCCCCAAACACTTGTAATCTAAATCAATAATCATATGAGGGAGACAATTGAAATATAAGAAATTGTAGCATGTTATCAGCATGTTATAACATACATCATAAGCAGTTAACCATACACAAGTACTTCACACATAAGGTAATCAATTGAAATACAACAAGCATGGAGGAAATCATGTATATCATCAAATTATTTGAGAATCTAGTGTCAACGCTAATCTACAACACCATTTACTCAATACTTACTAATACATACATTTATACAAACACTTAGACTACACAACTCCAACGTACTTGATGTATGTTGATTTCAACATATGATATGACAGATCCTTATATCAAGGAGATGTCTAATACACAACAATCATGTTCTTACATTCAAAACATATGGCAGGCATAAATCATATTGATTTAGGCATTTCAACGAACACTTAGTCTACACACATTAGTCTACATAGCATATATCAGCCAATATGTGCATCAGGGGGAATCTCTTTGCCAAACAGATCATACACGTATAACTAGTATAGGTACACGGTAAATACTCATGGCAATCATATCAACAAATTATGTACGTATACAGTATTTCCTACAAATACCTAAAATACCCTAAATCTCATATTCTTCATACTTATTCGAAATAAAAAACAGACAGCATGTTGTACATGTCAAATAGCATTCTTGTCAACAATCTACCATTAAACGACATTGTAAGCTTTGAAAATAGGTAATCTAAGTGTCTAAAATCTGCACCTTAATCCATAAATTACAAAATGGAGTTGATTCGGACGATAAGTCTTCGTCAACGGCTCAACGACAATCTATACCATGAAATAGGTCAGCTATATTAAAACTACAGCTACATAGATTACCTAAATAGGTTAGGGGTATGATTTCTTACCTAAAAATGATGTTGGAAGCGCTAAAAGAGCAACACTGATGGACGGCTTGACACATACAGCAGCAGAGAAGAATCCCTGGGAGAAACTCCAACTCTCTCTCACTTTTTCTCTCTTTTCTCTCCTCTCTCTCCTAAGGTTTTTTCCAAATTCGTATGAGTTAGAAAGCTAAGGGTTTAAGGCCCTTTTATAAGCCCAAACATAACGAAAACAGACTCCAAGTCAAGGTATACTTAAGTTATAACCAAATCGGGTCTGTTCCGATCCAATGGAGAACTTCTGGAGGTCCTATTACTAAATGCTGTCAGACTTAAGCTTTCTAATATTGGATCTAGGTCAAGCTAAGTTTTCAGTCCGGTCGAGTTTCCATATCGACCGTGGCGGACCAGTTTCAGTTCAGCGGTCACCGAAACTCAATCAGGGCCACAAGTGCTATGACATGAGTGGGCCATCATCCCTGATCTAAGGGTAAATTTGGATCAGATTCTGACGGCTAGAATGCTTAAAAATGTCACGCAAGAGACATGTGCCAGATTTCATAAATTTTATTTAATTTCCAACATTTCTCACTCTTCACTCTGGACTCAAGAAAATCGTCATGGGACATCATCTGGACTTGATTTTTGGGGCAATTGTCGAGTCCAACTAGGCGGTCAAGATTGTCTAAGTTTGGGATAATCGGACTTCCGATGTGCGGTCCAGGTCCGATACAAAGTTTTCAAATGCTCTCGTGAGCAACCGGGTTTAGAGTTTGATCCTAGGTTTTAGGGTATTGTAGCGTCAACTATTCTACATGTTTTGACTCTAGCAGATCGTATTTAAAGTGCTTGGTGATAATTTCACAGGTAGTCTAATCTACCACTTAGTTAATTTCATCTGATTTCTAACGGATGTAGCCTCTAGTGATTTCTGCCTGAGGTGGGATTTGAAGGGTGGAGTGAGTGGTATATGAAAATGAACTAGGAAGTGTTTGGAGAAGGATTTTGGGAGAAATTTGAAAGATTTTTCAAGAAATGGAAGGCTTGGAGGGGTGGTTTGTGAAGGAAGTACCAAAATGGGAAAGAAATAGGGGTCGAACCCTATACCATAGGGTCCCACTAGGCCCCACATGCAATCGACCTGAATGGCCCGCCCGGCCTGGCCCGTTTACCACCGAGGCCTCATCGACTCGGTGAGGTCCTCGCCGACCACTGGAGTGGTTGGTGAGGTCTTACCATTTGGGCGAGGCCCTCCTGCCCCCTAGGTCCCAGAAAAGTGTGGGGCCCACCCTGGGTCCCTCTGAATTACCGTGGGTAGGCCCCCGACTCTATTTGAGGCATTTTCAGGGCCAATTTATAAACTGGAATGATTTTATATGACTTGTAGCATATGATTTTTGGGTAAGAGACACTAATCTATCCAACTAACCCATTTATTTTATTAGATTCCAAAAGGTTAAGGGTCAAAACTCATTTTATCCATTTATTTACTATTTATGTAAAGTTTTAATTTTGGTATTGTTCTTCCTCATTTATACCCTAGGATTGGTGTGTATTATGAATGTGTTTAAAAACAAATGAAGAATAAAGTGGTGGATGGTGAGATTTTGAAAGAATTGGATAAAAAGAGGTTTTAGGCTTTGAGATTGAGTGTAAGATGTTGGGGTTGACCTACCACCTAAGGACATTCATTTTTAGGTTTGGAATGGAATGAAACATAGTCTAAACCCTTAGATTAACGGTCTAGAAGTGATTTGGGATCGTTGTGTGTGTTCAAGAGTGTGCACGGACTCAATCTTGGCGACCGTTTTCAGTGAGTTTTAGTTTAAGTATAGTTCTTCACTATTTAAACTTGAGGATTCGTGTCTAATATAAAAGTACTTGGAGAAGTTTGAAAAATGAGGCGGTGAAAGATGAGATTTGAAGGAAATGGGTTGAAAAGTGATTTCTTTAGCTTTGGGATTGAGCTTTGAGAGTGTTATGGTTGACTCATTGCCTAAGGACGTCTAATTCCAGGTTGGCAAAAATCTAGGGTGTTACAGCCGTATATAAATGAATCGTCATCCCTGATAATATAGAGATTACGCGTATTTGGCCTTCTTGGGCGCTCAGTACTGTTGTATATAAATGAATCAATAAAATAATTAATATTGTGTGGTCAACGATAGTCAACGATGATCAATAGTTAGTAATATCATTAACGGAGATATAATTTTTCTTATATTAATAATAAGCAATGATGTTTGACAGTGCTTGATGAAAATGATAATATCATTTTGTTGAAGCGATTGTATCAGCTTCACAACAATAATGACAATATCAATGATGATCGGTAATAATATTCCACAATAGACGAGGTCTTAGTGATCATCAATGCTTTGTAATAATTTTCATACTCAGTGATCATTGGTGATATCAACGATGACCAATGATACCTCGATAATCGACAATCGACAATGCTTAATGATGTATATAAGAATTTGTAATGCTTTGTAAGAATGATTCTACTGATCGACAATGCTTTGTAAGAATGATTCTACTATTGAGGTTCATGGTTCTATATTTGTTCCTTTATAATTGTCAATTACTGAAAATAGTTTGTGACTTAATAAAGCTTCAGGTGATAGTGTGCTTATTGTGGCTATTCTATAATTGTTGCCTGATTTCACCCCTTTTGAATGGATGAGATTTTCTCTGAGAATCTTTACAATTAAAACTTTACATTTTGAGAATAATAATTTTGATTAGGATGAATACTCGTAGGCATTATGATGCCCTATTCATTCTAAATCATAGCTTGATAAGTCCTGTTGATATAATCTTCAGTGGTAATAAACTGATTGTCTTATTTGGAATTTGAACTTGGCCTTGGTCTTGTAAGTGATCTTCAATAAATCATAGTATATAACCTTTCTTAAGTAATGTTTACAACCCCAAGTGTTGTGTCACGATGTAGTAATAATCTCGGTGAGACCGAGGTGAATTGTCACGCCTCAAGTCCGAGGACGGACAACTTACGTGATGCCCCAAATACGGCACTCAACTTCTATACACCAAGTCCCGAGTTTGGCACACCACAAGGAAGATTTTTGACTGATTTTTTTTTATTGTATATACATATAATAATTCCTGAGCATAAAGATCCCTGATCAAAATACCAAGCAACACTCTCCATTATAAATCCTAATGGTTATAAGTATAATGCTTTCTAAAAGGTACATAACGTCAACATTGTCAAATCAAAAAATAGATGCAATGCATCGAGAAAGCTAAGTCTTCTAAGATACTCTAGCCCTTAAAAAAATGAGAAATAGGAAGCTTAGGAAAAAATCCTAGTGAGTACACACGTGTGTGCAGTGTGTCCTACATGCAAGAAAGATAAATATGCTGTAAGGAAATCATATATGTGAAAGGCGTGTAGCATGTAAGGTGTGATGTCAATGTCAATACAATGCATATGCATCATATTGATACTCCGAATCAATGCTACCAGCATCACAAAGTTAAATTTTCATTTCTCTCATACCACAGCCATAACCGTATTACACGCATCCATAATCACATCAGCATCATCATATTGTCATATCATATCATTACTATATATCTTGGGAAGCACTGTGGTCGATACTATGCACCAGACACTAGTAATCGAACTCTCATACCTGCCCTGTGGTGGACTTCCACCAACTATATATCATGAGAAACACCGTGGTCGACACCTATGCACAAGACACTAGTAATCGACCTCACATACCCGCCCTGTTGTGGACCTCCACCCGGCATGCCAGTAGCGGACTTCATTCGCGCTTCTCCTTGCCGACGAGTCAGACCGGTCCCTATTTGCTCCTTAGCCCTAAAGCAGGTTGGACCCACCTCTTCTCAATCGACCTCATTAGTGGGAGTCATATCCATGACCCATATATCCACTCAACCTGACAGTGAGGCAACCCTAGCTAGCATAGGGGTTAGGGACTTTCAACCCAAGGGTCACATCATCCCCTACTATTTTCACTCTTCCGGTGTCCCATTCATTTTCAGGGATAACCCAAGTCATCATCATAAATGTACATTTCATCGTCAAGATCCAACTCATGTTTTACAACATGACTTTGGTATTTCCATCATCATGTATGTCATGATTATACATGAATTCAAGTAACTATGCTAAGGCATACGTTCAAGTGCATGTGGTATGCACATAATGTCATGAGTTTAAGGTCTGCTTAACCTTTAAGGAAAAAATGACATATAATCATCATATGCCACTATCAACTATATTAATCCATGATCATGTGACTAAACTAAAGAGGACATGTCTTACACATGAACAAATGTATTAAAGTACACTTGCACATATCATCATTCCATAGTACATGAGTATGATCAATATCAACATGGTTAAGTAGATGAATTGAGTATGCTATGGAGTGCAAAAACATTAATCAAGTATTAAATCACATGCTTTTATTAACCATAATTACTGACATCACTAATATCATTCATAACTATCATAATCACGAGCATAATTGTAATAAGAGTTGCACCATATCCTTTGCAAGATAGATATTCCATTAGTGGCTTTGGCCCGATATGATTTTCTTCTATTGGAACCACATGGTTGTACCCTAATTGGACCTTATGGTTAATGAGTGGTGGTGACGTAAAATACATGCACCAAGTGGTTATGAGATGAAAGGCTTATACATAACATTCAGTAAATAAGCCGCAAGATGAATGGTGCTTGTGAAACTCATATAATGTAGTGAACTTCATCTTCACGTGTGTTGTTAGTAGATTGAATTCACAAATAATTATTGTAGTACTTCTACGATAGTTTGGAAGGCATAGGTAAACCTCATAAGATATAATGAGCCCTAAGTTGAACGACTTGGTATATAATATACACATAAGGGTTAGTCACAGTTGGATGACGTGTGTTTGTCTCATACAATGTAGTGGGTCCTACTTCTAAGTGATCCTACATGCAGATGGGTCCACACACAAACATTACGGTGGGTCCCATCATGTAGACAATATAGGTTACTCACATATACTAAGGTAGTATAATGAAGAACAGTTCAAATGTACAAGGCACATGACAACGGTTTCCATGATCGAACTGTTTGGTTGGCAAAAAATTTGAACAGTGTGGATAAACGTTGAGTCGGTTCACAAGTGTTAGAAAGTTATACGTTCAATTTACACTATTTCTTATCGTCTGACTTATTTAGGAATTGGATCTGGGTCATTTTGGAATCATGTTCTAGGATTATCTAGCCTAATGAATAAAAGGTGAAATATGCAATACTTACATCAAGGTAGGGTCCATAATCGATCTGACGCACGTCCTAAGTTTACATACCCAAGAGGTTACACCATCAACATAGTCCATGAGTCTAAGTAATCGCACAATTCTCATATGCTCACATGGTCTTATGGTCACTTCATTATTAAAAGTCGATATGGTTAAGTGGTCACACAAATGTCACTCTACTAGTCATAGTAAGGGACTTAAGGTTAGAGAGTTATGTGTGTCCACATTTCAAAATATTCAAAAATAATTGAGCAATCATAATCCTACACACGCATACAAGGCTACACCAATTATGATAAGTCTTATACTACGACCACTTCGCACATCACATAGTTAATAACTCATGATATTCGATGTCGCATGGTTAAGGGCTAAGAGCCACATTTCATCATACCATTTGTGGTTTAGGGATCACATCGCATAGGATCCAAGACCTTGATAACATTATCTTGGGTAACATAACCCAACATCACATTCGGTTTAGTGTACAACTTGGTCATATGTGATTTAAGTGGCGGTATCTATATTGATAAGCACAAACCTACATTGTTAAATGGCCATCAATGCTATTGATTTCATACGGTTAGGTGGCCTTGTACGTATTTCACATTCATATAGTTAGATGACTGCATATACTACATATACTTCACCATTGCCTATGATTAAGTGGCTATACATGCGTCAAATACTCATATGATTAATAGGCCAAATAGGTATATCACACCCTCACACCACTAGAGTCTACATATATGTTATAATTAAACATGTTTAAGGGTTTAAATACAAATCACATCCTATTACTTGGGGCCACACTCTAACTAAAGTTTCAAGTGGTCAAGGGCTGTCCACAATCAGCCTATTTAAGGGATTAATCATCATTACTTCAAAAATTACAACACCAGTTCGTCATACATTCAACACATGGAGATTACATACTCTTATCGAAGAAGCCCAATGGTTGGCCCAAACAAGGCTACCACTAATGGGCCTACATGGCATTCACTTAAAATGGGCCTTAACATTCTTGGGCCCACACATAAATGGAACTCACAATGGGTCCTATGCAATGGAGTCTATAGGAATTTCCTATGAGGTTGAGTTATATGTGACCCACTTAAGACTTAGGCTTACTTTAATTTTAGTCCAACTCCTAAAATTATATGAGGAAGTGGATGGTTGGCATGGATTAAATAGATACACCATGATGGCCTTAGTTTAGATTTAATGGTTAAGCATTAATTCTCTCATTCTTGTATTGTATGGTCCATTTCAGGTTAGATTAACAGTTTGGGACAATGGCCTAAAGGGAACCCGATATATGGGCTAGACGCACTACAAGAAAAATGGGTAGAGGCTACGGCCAAAAACCGTAGTAAAAGCCCTTTTGCTATGGATATAATCCATAGCAGGTCTGTCGCTATTGATGGGGTAGCTAAAGGTCTAGCTACGGATTATATCTGTAGCAATAGATACCAATAGCTACGGATTATATCCATAGCAATAGATACTAATAGCTACGGATTACATCCGTAGCAATAGATACCAATAGCTACGGATTACATCCGTAGCAATACCTTTAGCTACCCCACCGATAACGACGGATGTGCTATGGATTATATCCGTAGCAGAAGAAATTTTGTCTGTAGCAATAGATACCAATAGCACCAATAATATCTGTAGCAATAGATACCAATAGCTACAGACAAAAGCTGTAGCGAGAACTACAGATTATATTTATAGCCATTTTTTAAAAAATTATGAACCTACTATGATTTATAACTCATCTAAGCTTAATGCTGATAGAAATAGTATATAAAATGCAATCAGGAAAAAAACAATGCATTTATTACAAATAGTAATCAAATCATACAATGCATCCTACTTTCACATTTCTAAATAAACAATACTTCACTTTGCTCAACCTATCATAAGAATTACAACTAAGGCGTGCCCTCATTTGCAAGAAACAAATACACTCCAACACTGCATTCAATAATGCTCACGTTTTTATGGAATTTTCTTCCTTCAGACTGCTAATTTTAATAAATGCAGAAGACAAAGCTTCTTCTTTCCTTGAAACTGCATATGTAACTTTTGTGGACTTTGATACAAGATCACTTTTAAGTTCTGAAACTCTTTCCTTGAGAAAATGAATATCATCCTTCACTGACTTCTTTAGCTTGTCAACCTCTATAAAATAACATTTGTAGACACAATCAAACAATCATGCCTTTGTACACATCTCAAAAGGAAGAAAGCAAAAAAAAAAAAAAAAAAAACACTTATATATGAAGAAATAAAAAATGTACCTATAAATCTTCCAAACTATAGCAAAATCCAACAGTAGTAATGTGTTCAAACCTAGGATGGACTTTTAAACTCAAAACCTAGGTTTAGGTTAAGGTTATAGGCTTAGTTTTAGGTTTTAGGTTTAGGTTAAGGATATAGGTTTAGGTTATGTTTAGGTTATAGGTTATAGCTTTAGGGAATTGAGAATAGGTTAAGGTTTAGGTTTAGGAAATTAGGTTCGAGATCGGGTTTAGGTTTGGGTTTTCAAGTTTAGGTTTAGATTTAGGTTAGGGAGTTGAGATTAGGAATATTAGGTGTAGGTGTAGGTTTAGGTTTAGGTTAGGGACTTGAGATTAGGATTAGGTGTAGGTTTAGGTTTAGGGATTTGAGAATACATTTAGGTTTTAGGTTTAGGTTTAGGTTTTAGGTTATAGCTTTAGGTTATGGTTTTAGGTTTAGGTTATAGGTTAAGGTTTAGGTTATAAGTTTTGGTTTAGGTTAAGGTTATAGGTTTAAGTTTAGGTTAAAGCTTTATGAAATTGAGAATAGGTTAAGGTTTAGTTTAAGAAAATTGGGTTCGGATTTGAGATCGAATTTAGTTTGGGTTTTCAAGTTTAGGTTTAGGTTAAGGAGTTGAGATTAGGATTAGGTGTAGGTTTAGGCTTAAGGATTTGAGAATACATTTAGGTTTTAGGTTTAGGTTAGGTTTAGGCGTAGGTTATAGGTTATAGCTTTAGGGAATTGAGAATAGGTTAAGGTTTAGGTTTAGGAAATCAGGTTCGGGTTCGGGATTGGGTTTAGGTTAATTTGGGTTTTCAAGTTTAGGTTTAAGTTAAGGAGTTGAGATTAGGATTAGGTGTATGTTTAGGCTTAAGGATTTGAGAATACATTTAGGTTTTAGGTTTAGGTTAGGTTTAGGCGTAGGTTATAGATTATAGCTTTAGGGAATTGAGAATAGGTTAAGGTTTAGGTTTAGGAAATCAAGTTCGGGTTCGGGATCGGGTTTAGGTTAATTTGGGTTTTCAAGTTTAAGTTTAGGTTTAGGTTAGGGAGTTGAGATTACGATTAGGTGTAGGTTTAGGTTTAGGGATTTGAGAACACATTTAGGTTTTAGGTTTAGGTTTTAGGTTTTAGGTTTAGGTTTAGGTTTTAGGTTTAGGTTAAGGTTAAGTTATCGGTTATAAGTTTAGGTTATAGGTTATATGTTATGGGTTAAGGTTTAGTTTATAGGTTTTGGTTTAGGTTAAGGTCAAGGTTTAGGTTTAGGTTATAGGTTTAGGTTAAGGTTTAGATTTAGGTTATATGTTATAGGTTATAGGTTATTGTAAGTGCTATGATTTCATATCTCTTTAGTTGTCAAATTTTGTGGTGCTAAAACCTATTTCTATGTCTTGTATATCTTGTGTTCTATGTTTGAAGACTAGTCATTGCAATCAACATCGCATTTCAAGTCAAGATCTTAAAAGAAGAAAGTTTTCAAGTCTTGGATGAAGAAATCAAGAATAGAAGTATTCAAGGTTGCATGTTCAAGGTTTGATCAAGTTCAAGTTTACTAGAAGATTTTGTCAAGTCAAGATCAAGCTTATGAAGGCCTACTACAAGTTTTGAATATTCAAAAGCTTCTCTTAAGGGTCATCTGAGTGTATAGACTTTCATTGTCCATCTCACTTTTAAGGTTTGTTTGACCTTAGATTGACCTTAGGATGGGCTTTATTGTAGGTCATTCCGGATACATAACTCATATATCTTTATATGCTTGTTTGGAGTGTTCTAAGACCAGTCCTAGGGACTTCAAGACCAGTCCTAGCTTTGCTACGACCAGTCTTAGGTTTTTCAGGACCAGTCCTAGGTAGTTGAAGATTTTTAAATCTTTATAGTTGTCTTACGACCAGTCCTGGACATCCTACGATCAGTCCTGTGAGTTCTACGATTCATCCTTCGACCGGTCGTAGACCTATGACTCAAACTCCAGCAACCATTTTTGGGGTCCTACGACCGGTCGTAGGTGTCTCACGACCAGTCATATGTGGACCACGACCGGTCGTAGACCACCCTCGACCGGTCGTGGAACTGAAAATCAAATCCCGCGGAAATCTTTCAAAAATCTTTGGAGCTACGACCAGTCCTAAGATCCTAAGACCAGTCGTAGACAGGATTTTTCAGTCTATAAATTGAGCACGAACTTCAGAGTTTTAACACTTCAAATCAATTCTATTCAAGCATTCTTTAGGCTATTCTCTGAGATAAGTTTGTGTTTATTTTAAGCTGCTTTGTGCCTGTTTAATATTCATTTTGCTAGCTTATTCTTATTTGATTTTGATCTGCATTCCAATCTTATTAGAAAAGGGGAATTTCTGTTATTCCTTCTTCGGGATTCAAAATCAAATAGATCTAGCCCGTTTGATCTAAAATCAATTAGACATAGAACCATTCTTAAAGTGAGTATTGGACTTTGAACGTCGAATCGAACTTCTACTCTGATTAGTTCTACCGGGCTTCATCAAAAGGTGATTCATGTATTTTACATGTTTTGTAATTTACTTTCTCTGGTTTTTGTTTGAGATTCTCCAGAAAAATCTCATTGTATTGGTTATCTGAGGAGAGCCAGAAAACTCAAATTGTGGGGTTTTTGGATTGTGTAAGCCCGAGATCAAAGACACAATTGTGAAGGTTTTAGGTGAACCTGTGAAATCTATTTTGATAGTGCATGCTAATATCCCCTGTGTGAGGATATTAGGAGTGGAGTAGCAATCTGTGTGGCTGTTGGATAACAGTTGGTGTACACACAGGCGAACCACTATATATCGTTGTGTTGTGGATGTGCTTTATTCTTTCATTCCTATATTCATTCAGTTTTGTGATTTGTGTTTATGGATGAATGTTGTAATCACTTCAAGCAAAGTGTGGATGAATGTTGTAATAACTTAGGATCTATTTTCCGCAAGTTATTTTGATTTCATTGCTTATTATTCCTCTTTGGTTTGTGATACAAGGACGTTCTAGAAATAAGGTTGTCCTACCTTAAACCTCTGGTTTTTGGTGTAAGGTTGTCCTTAGAACTGATAAAGTATCAATCTCCTTATTCTAGGCTATTGCAATTATTTTATATTAAGCATTGTGCTTTAAATCTTTTATTATTCTGCTGTTATTATTTTTATTTGGCATTTCCCTATTCACCCCCCCTCTAGGGCATATAGCTAGGCCCTTTCAAGTGGTATCAGAGCCTAATAGCTCGTGCTTAGTGTTTATTATTGGATTTATTTCCTGAGCTAACGATCTAAGCTATATTAAGATGTCAAATTTTGATAGCTTATCAGTCACTAGACCACCACCCTTTAATGGCACAAACTATGCTTATTAGAAAGCCAGGATGAGGATTTTCCTCAAATCCTTGGATGAAAGTGTGTGGCTGGCCACAGTGAATGAATGGAACCCTCCTATCACTGAAGTTGCTAATGACGATGGTTTAAAAACTATGAAAATAACGGCTTATTCTCTTTGGACCACACTTCAAAAACTGAAGTTGCTAATGACTTTTTATTTCCATCGCATGTTTCAGAAAATTTAAAATCTATCAGATGGATGTAAAGAGTGCCTTCTTGAATGGCGATTTACATGAAGAAGTGTATGTTGAACAACCTTCAGGGTTTGAAGACCCTAAGTTATCTGACCATGTATTTCGTCTCAAAAAGGCTCTCTATGGTCTAAAACAAGCACCCAGGGCATGGTATGAAAAATTGACTAAATTCTTACTTAGTCATAGCTTTCAAGTAGGTAGTGTCGATAAGACGCTTTTTGTTAAAAAGAATAACAATGATATTTTGATGGTTCAAATATATGTTGATGATATTATTTATGGATCTACTTATTCTAACATGTCTACTGAGTTTGCAGAGTTAATGAAATCAAGGTTCGAAATGAGCATGGTTGGCGAACTTAACTATTTCCTAGGGTTGCAAGTAAAACAACAACCTGATGGAATTTTCATTTCTCAGACCAAATATGCTTTAAACTTAATTAAAAGGTTTGGATTTGAGAATGGTAAGAACTTTGATACTCCTATGAATACAACATTAAGACTCTCAAAAGACTCTACAGGTAAAGATATAGATCCTAAACTATATCGCAGTATGATTGGTAGTTTGTTATATCTTACTGCTAGTAGACCTGATATCGCATTTAGTGTTGGAATTTGTGCGAGATATTAGTCTAATCTTAAGGAATCACATCTTACTGTTGTTAAACGGATTATTAGATATGTCGTAAGTTCTATAAATTTGGGACTTTGGTATCCATTTGATACTAATGTTCAATTAGCCGGCTATTCAGATGCTGATTGGGCCGAAAATATTGATGATAGAAAATCAACCAGTGGTGGTTGTTTTTACATTGGAAATTGCTTAGTTTCTTGGTTTAGCAAGAAGCAAAGCTCAATATCGCTCTCTACTGCTAAGGCTGAATATATTGCAGCTAGATATGCATGTACTCAACTAGTTTGGATGAAACGCATGCTTAGCGATTATGGAATTAATCAAGATTCAATGATTTTACGTTGTGATAATTCCAGTGCTATAAACATTTTCAAAAATCCAATCCAACATTCACGTACTAAGCATATTGACATTAGGTATCATTACATTCATGAGTTGGTTGAAGAAAAAATCATTTCATTGGAATATATACCAACCGAAACTCAACTTGCTGATATATTTACTAAACCGCTCGACAAAAGCAGGTTTAATAAATTGAAATTTGATCTTGGTATGTGCATTTTACATTGAATATTCTTTCTTGCATGTATCATAATGTATTATATTTCACATTATAATTGTTTAAATTTAAAAATTTTTCATTTAAAATGCATTTTTGGTCGATGCTCGACCGGTCGTGGTTGTACATGACCAGTCGTGGTTCGACCGGTTGTGGATCTCGTAAACATCATATAATTTGAAGAAAATCCCCTTCTTCTTTATTTCCACACCCACCTACGACGAGTCGTGGCTGGACCAGTCATAGGATTTCTAGTTTTTCTTCAAGGTAAGTCCTATTTCATCATTTTTCTTAAAGTTTCATGATCTCCATGCTTTGATTTGTTCATAGTATAGTTTGATTTCATCTCTTGTTGAGTTTTTCAAGGGTTTTCTTTCTATTTGCTGATCTAGAGAAAATCCATCTTTCATTTATGCATCTTGTTTGTTCTTTGTATATCTTTTTGAATATGGATGATAGAGGGAAAAAGAAAACATCCCGTGGTCCATCTTCATCCAGATCTGGACCGATAGCTAGACGGCATCTTCGGTCACCCGAAGATGATACTCAAGATGTACGGGATTTGCGTGCCCGTAACATTATCGTTGAGCATACCGCTGATCTAAATCACATTGCTCCATATGGTGTCATTCCTCTTCTTGAATCTGTAGGTTAGACTAACATTTTTCTTTGGGGTGGGTCTGCATACCAGTCCATTGCTCAATCAATGGTTGCATGCATTTCAGATTTTTCCCTTAATAATTTAACATTTTCTATTGATACAAGAGAAGGGAAATTTGAAGTAGACCAGCATTTAATATCAGGTATTATGGATATACCTGTTAATGATGAAGGAATACCGATTCATACTTTATACGACAAACCTTCAGAATCGGAAAAACGCATGTTAACAAGAGATTTATGCAAAATTGATGTGCATTGGACTCACAAAGGGAATGCGCTCCCTGCAAAGTATCTGTTACCCAAATACAGAATACTATATCGTTTCTTCATTTCCAATGTATATCCTTGGTTCGGTAATAAAACCGAGTTAACTTCTTTCATAGTTCGTGTGTTGCATTCTATTGCTTCTGGAACCAAGGTCTGTCTTCCTTCTTTGATTTGTCATTCCATTATATAATTTCGTTTCCATCCGGGTCACAGTGATATTCCATTCGGTTATCTTATGAATGTTCTAGCCACTCACATGCTTGTCGATAAACTTGTTAATGAGGCACCAATTCTTCATCTCATTTTCAATAATGTCAATCTTAATAAAATGAAATTGGAACTACTTCCTGGCCAATTTGATGAAGCTGGTGTTAGTGGTGTTGGTGGTGATGGTGGTGATGCTGGAAACGAAGAGGAAGCTGGTGATCTTCCACAACAAGATGTTAATATGGATGACTTATTTGATGACATAGAAACTGATTCACCTAATGATCCAGATTATGATCCTTCTGGTTTTGATGCATGCCTTCGTGTATTGGAGGAAAAACTTGATAATATGAATATAGCCCATGACATGAGATTCAAGTACATGCAAAAATATCTTCGTCGCATAAATAAGGGCTTACACCAGATTGATCCATCTATTCCTGCTCCCTCCTCTGGATCAGATTAAGTGAATTATCTTCTGAATAGTATAACATTTCTTTTACTCTGGATACGTATTATGGATTCTGGTTTCATAACATTTTGGATATTGTACTTTGTGGTATGGATTATGACTTGACACTTCAGACTTATTTTATGTCCTTTCATATCACCTTCTCATTATTTGCTCTTTATATTCTCCTTTATATTGTTCCTTTCCCTTGTCATTTTGTGATAAAAAGGGGAGTAATATGGATAGGGGGAGTAAATGTAACACCCCGAATTTTGGCCAATCTGGGATTAGACGTCCTTAGGCAATGGGTCAACTAAAACACCTGAAAAATCGCTCAGAACCCAATTCCATAGCCAAAGAAATCACTTAGGGTTAATTCCTTTAGAAACTAAGCATAAGTTAGCTAGCGCGACGTTAGAGTAGCTGGGAAACAGTCCCTGATCACTTTAAATACATTCTACAAGACCCAAACGAGTAGAACCAATGACTCTATGATACTCTATAACTTGGGATCAAACTCTAAACCAGTTTGTTCTCTTGACCACTTTGAAATTTTGTATTGGATCTAGACCGCGCGTCGAAAGTCCGATACCTCCTATCTTAGACCGTCAGAACTGCCTTGCTGGACTTGACAATCATTTCAAAAATCAAGTCCAACCGATAACCACAGGCTATTTCATTGAGCCCGGACTGAAGAGAGTGCAAATAGGGACAGAATTGGAATTTTAAATTCAAATCTGGCACACGACTTGACGCGTCAGTATTGAGCATTCTGGCCGTCAGAATTCAGCCAGATTACACCCTCGGATCAGGAGAAATTTCTATTTTATATCATGAGACTTTCAGCCCTGATCTACGTGCGGTGACCGCTGAACTGAAACTGGTCCGCCACGTGCGATCTGCGGACTCAACCGGACTGAAAACTTAATACGTGCTAGATCTGGTATGCGTGAGCTTAAGTCCGATCGCATTCGGTCAGGGGACCACCAGAAAGCATCTTTTGGACCGAAACAGCCCCGAGTTGGATATGCACTAAGTAAACTTCGTTCCCGAGCCTATTTCAGGCGTTTTTAAGCTTATAAAAGGGGTTGAAACCCTCACTCCTCTCTCCCATCCGAAATTACAAAAAGCCCTAGATTGGGAGAGAGAAAAGGTGAGAGTTTGTGAGAGAGAGTGGGAGTGATTTTCCTGCCACCTGCTGCTGCTGCTGCACGTGCTTAGGCGACGCACTCCGATCACTTTTCCGGTGATTCCAACGCACTTCTAGGTAAGGAAAACCCTAATCACTTGCTGATTTGGGGATTTCTTCGATTCAAATAGAATAGTAGCTGATGTACATGTGTATTAGGTTGTCTGATCGCCGTAGATGAAGCGTATACGCTCCGTTCGAATCACTTCACCTATAAGGGAAAAGGTGCAGATTTTAGACGCTTTGATTGACTGTTTTCAAAGCTTTCAATGTCGTTTAATAGTAGATTCTTGACGGCAACGCCGTTTGACATATACAACATGCTGTCCGTTTCCTGTTTCGTAAACCAACGAAGAATATGAGATTTAAGGCATTTTAGTCATTTGTAGGAAGTACTGTTTTTACTCATATTTTGCTGATGTGATTGACATGGTTTATTGTCGCATTAGAATGTTAGGAATATGTGCATAATTAGTTTGGCGAAGAGATTCGCCTAAATGCGCACTTCGGGTCGACATACTATATGTAGACTTAAGTGTGTAGTGTAAGTGTTTGTATAAATGCTTGTATTAGTATGTATTGAATTAAATGGTGTTATGAATTAGTTTGAGATTGATTTCTCAAATAATATGCTGGTGTAAATGGTTTCCTACATGTTAGCCATATGCATGATTTCATGATATGAATGAAATGCATGTGCTTGACGATTCGCTTAAGCTGTATGTTATAACATGTGCTTGATGATTTCATTTTGATTTAGTTTGAGATTGAATTCTCAATTAATATGCTGATGGAAATGATTTCCTATATGTTGGCGATATGCATAAGTTCATTATATGTACGAAAGGCATGTGTTAGATGATTTACTTAAGTTGTACGATATAACATGTGTTAACATGCTCACATGGTTGTGTTTCATTTCCAATACTCTCACATGATTGCTGACGTGGATTCATATGTATTTGGGACTATACGTAGTCCAGGCAGTCGGCAACCGAGCGAATTCGTGGTTAGCTTATCTTGGCCACGAAGGACGCGTCGATGAACGCGAGTCGTGTTGGAGTTGGCGGCAGTGGTTAGGCCACGCGAAGTGTTTTACGCACTTCATGTCGTTCGACTTGCGATGCGATCGTGCTAGTCGAGCCCGTCAAGTAACCCGACTGGCCGTTGTATGTTCACCCTGCATGAGTCATAATTGCTTGAACCTAGGGTACTGAACTTACCATTGTAAACCCTGTTAACCATGGTACCTTGATCTATAAAGACTCATAAGCCGGGCATGGTGGTTTGGGACACCGTGGTCGAGCTGTCGGCCTACGCTGGGGCCACAAACCTCCCCGTAGTGACTAGTAAGCACCTAGACTCGTGAGCAAATTATGGTGGTATGGGACACTATATTCTTGTTGTCGGCCTACATTGATAAGGTGATGGGGGAGCGGTGTAATGAGTGCGAGTAACAGCCCTGGCAGCCCTTTGTAGTGACCGCGAGCGTATTCTGAGTCTATGGGAGGCGACGACCCTTCCGTAGTAGTAGAGTACAGTAGGCCTGTATTGATAAGGTGATGGGGGAGCGGAGCAACGAGTGCATGCAACAGCCCTGGCAGCCCTTGCAGCGACCTACAAAATATACATCGTATGAGATTACTAGGAGTGACGACCCTAGATAGGATCTGTGTTGGGATTGATACAAGGGAGGTACCTTAATTTCCCAATCCTGCTGTTTGAATGGACTAATAACAACTCGGAAATCATATCACCATTACATTGCATGTGCCTGGAAGATGTGGAGATCGTGCCGTATGAGGGAGATCGTTGATGAGGGCATACATCACGTCATGTCATATTGCATTAACAACAGTATTTAGATTATTTGATTTACTGCTTTACTATTATCGTATGATTGATTTGATAACATGCTAATCTCTGCTCTCTTATCCCACTGAGTTGATCACTCACTCCCACGTTACGGGATGGTGTTTCCGGACACCACCAGTCCCTTTTTGTGATTACAGATGATGGCGCTGCTTGAGAAGCGGAGCTGGACTAGATGATGAGGAGGAGGATCTCTCCTTTATGCATGATCTGATTGACGGGATTACAGGGAGGTTGATTAGATACCTTGACACTTGTCATTTTATATTTTTAGAACACTCATGTATATCCTTTTGGTTTACTTTTGGAGCATACATGTATGTATATAACCTGGTAACATGTTCACACTCTGGAGATAAACAACAGTTTATATATGTTATACATACTATCACAGTCTTCCGCTTGTTAATTTAACTATCTCTGAGGTATGATATGCTGTTCTAGCTTAATCTCACTCATGTTTGATACATTATCATAGACAACATTCAATCATACATATCTATGTTGCATAAATAACATTTTGGAACTCGGGAGTTGGGTTTTCGCTCGACCCCCCGATTTTCGGGATGTTACAGATGGTATCAGAGCATGATTTGGATTAAACTGGGCCTGGGTTATGGTCTCGCGATGTACGCTGTCGATTCCTTTGACTTAGGTGGGTGCGAGAAGGGTCTAGAAACACTTCTAGGATCCCAGATTCGTCAATAGGCGAAGTCTATTCATTTCGATTGCGTGATCGAGTCTGTAACGCATCTAGGGTGGCTTGAAGCGACCTGAATAGCTTCTAGGTTGTAGGTAGGTGGGTTGAGACATTCTTTGAATGATTCTAAACCCATAAATGTAAATCATTGGGCTGTGGGACAACCACAAACCCTGTATTCAATCGCTAGGGCTTAAAAATCTCGTTTCACCAAAAATCTTCAAAATTCTTCCTCTCACCACTCCAATCTTCAATTCTTTCTTATCCTTTTCATGTTAGGCATCAATCCTAATAATAAAATAACATAAAATAATACTTTCACAAAATTTTATAGTGAATAGTAAAATTTCATGAAAAATGGCCATAAGGCCATTCTAAATTCTCTTTCTTTAGCAACTAAGATTCTAGATGGATGTACTAGCTCTTCCTACCCCAAAATCATATTCTGCATGACAGGGTTTTGTATTCGGGATTGTAGATTGGCCCCGAAAAGTCCCGAACACATGTTTGGACCTATATAGGGCAATTTAGAATGAACCAAAGTGGGAACCATACCTTTTTGGGGTCCCTGGACCATGGGGGACCAGACCCATGTGGTCCCACCGACTAACTAAGAAGTTGGCCGACGATGCCATCGCCGGTTCGGCGATGCATCGCCAACCAGTGGGCCCCACTCTAGCCGGCCTTCGGTCCGGTGATGTTTGGGGTGTTGTATGGCCCCCTGGTATGTGGGTCATCCCTCATAACCCCCCAAAAACCCCACTTCCTTCACAAACAGCCCCTCCCCTAGCCCCATTTGCATTTTCTTGCTGTCCTAACCCAAATTCGTGGTTCCAAACCACTCCCAAATCCATTCCTTGCTGAAAACGACCACACTCCTTCACTCCATGGCTGTTTACAGCCTTCCCTCTTGAAGATCTCATTGGTTGGAGCTCTTAAAACCCCCAAATCGAGCTGAATTCGTGAGGTGCTTCATTCCCCTTTTCCATTCTCTTTTCTTTCTGTAAATACATCCTAGGGGAGCTTGAAGCATCCCTCTACAATGCCTAAATTTCATTCTGTCCATTTGGACGACCATTTCTCTGCATTTCCTCCGCTTTCTATGAGTATTGTTAAGGCTGTTTTAGCCTTTTTCTCCTTTTCCACCATCCTCCTTCTCATGTCCCTTTTATTTGAGCCTTTACCCTCTTTTTGGGTCTCAAAAGCGTGCTAACCTCAAATCCCATTTCTCAACTTTCTTCTTTTGAGAAGTATTGAAAATACCTGGCCGATAGAGCTCTAATGGGCAACAGACAGTACTGAACTAGATCGTATTCAGGAAGGTCAGTTGGGACCATGGTAGAAGTCCTTTGGTAGAATTAGGCATCTATGTCGTTGCCCTGTATCTTGTTTGATTACTGTTTTAAGGATTTTCGTGTTTTGTTGTTATTGGGTCTAGTGATGTCACCGGTAGAAAATGTGTTTGTGTTGTGGTTTGGGCTTAATGTAGCCGAAATTTGTTGAATGGAATGCATGTCGTTCCGTTCGCTGTAAGGTATTGTCCCTAGATCGGGAGTATTGTAACTCCCGGGATTCAGCCTACAAATTAGTTTTTATCCCACCCCACCCTCCTACCAAGCATACCACTTCCAATCCCGCCATGGGACTAGGAATGCGGTCCATTTAATACAACTTAATGCTACTAGCCACATAGGCCTTTGGCATTTTGGACCTAGTGTTAGCACTTCTAGATTTGAAGGGTCTGACGACATAAGAAATCCAATTCCATTTAGACAATCTTGACCCTAAACAATAGAACAACTCCCTGTAGTATAAATGGTATGGAACCATTTAACGTATAAACTTAGGCTTTGGATTATAGCTACTGAGTTACAGACTAGCCTACTAGTTACCTTGAGTGGAGTAAAGCCTGTATATGCTAAGGAATTGTAGGTTAGATTGGTCGAAGTAGAACTTTATTCCTTCGATAGATCCCCTTATGACTTATAGACTTCTGTTGTTGCCCATAGGAAGGAACCATTCACTCTCAGGGAACATTTATAACTCCCTCAGATTGAACTTAGAATGCACTATCACGCCCTTTAGAATTGCCTTCTCCAAGGACTTATTGCATTCGGGAATGCGGAATAAAGGAACTACATGTAAGCGATGTACTCGCGGTTTGAATCGACTTCTTAATCCTAGTGGTTACCAATAAATCCAATGCTCTGATCAAACAGAAGATCGGCATCGACTCGGATTAAGAATTGATACAATAAATCTTCTATCCTAGCTAGACAGAAAGTCTATGTATCCGGCTCAGACCCACTATACAACTTTTCTTTCGTGTTGGCTCGACCACATACAACCAAAAGTTATTGCATTGTCTTTGGGAAATGGCGAGGACTTAAAGCCAGTAGAGAATTCGACATCTTGCCACCAACTCATACCTGCCCCTGACCTTAACCACAAGAGAGATTAGGCTCATCTCTATGATCATAGGTACCAATGCCATAGAACGCATCATTCGCAAGGAAAACCATGTAGAGGGAGGTTGTTTCCATTTTAGGTTAAGGATAGCCCCTAAGTTGCGCCTCGTTCCGATATACGGAGCGATGCATAGATTCTTGAACCTTAAGTAGAACCAAGTTTAAGGGGGGTAGAATGTATTGAGTCCAATCCAGTTAGGTTAGTCAACGCAACCGTTCTATCAGAGTGGCACACCGGAAGCGTGGTTAGCCTCTTTCCCACTGGCCCAGGATCGAAACATTTGATTTAGGTTATACGTACGGTTAGGTTATTAAATAGGATTGAACCTCCCTTAGAAAAAGTACTCCTTGCCCTTCGCCAATGCCGGGGACGACATTGTATTTTAAGGGGGGTAGATTGTAACACCCTGGATTTTGGCCAATCTGGGATTAGACGTCCTTAGGCAATGGGTCAACTAAAACACCTGAAAAATCGCTCAGAACCCAATTCCATAGCCAAAGAAATCACTTAGGGTTAATTCCTTTAGAAACTAAGCATAAGTTAGCTAGCGCGACGTTAGAGTAGCTAGGAAATAGTCCCTGATCACTTTAAATACGTTCTACAAGACCCAAATCGAGTAGAACCAATGACTCTATGATACTCTATAACTTGGGATCAAACTCTAAACCGGTTTGTTCTCTGGACCACTTTGAAATTTTGTATTGGATCTAGACCGCGCGTCGAAAGTCCGATACCTCCTATCTTAGACCGTTAGAACCGCCTTACTGGACTTGACAATCATTTCGAAAATTAAGTCCAACCGATAACCACAGGCTATTTCATTGAGCCCGGACTGAAGAGAGTGCAAATAGGGACAGAATTGGAATTTCAAATTCAAATCTGGCACACGAATTGACGCGTCAGTATTGAGCATTCTGGCCATCAGAATTCAGCCAGATTACACCCTCGGATCAGGAGAAATTTCTATTTTATATCATGAGACTTTCAGCCCTGATCTACGTGCGGTGACCGCTGAACTGAAACTGGTCCGCCACGTGCGATTTGCGGACCCAGCCGGACTGAAAACTTAATACGTGCTAGATCTGGTACGCATGAGCTTAAGTCCGATCGCATTCGGTCAGGGGACCACCAGAAAGCATCTTTTGGACCGAAACAGCCCCGAATTGGATATGCATTAAGTAAACTTCGTTCCCGAGCCTATTTCGGGCATTTTTAAGCTTATAAAAGGGGTTGAAACCCTCACTCCTCTCTCCCATCCGAAATTGCAAAAAGCCCTAGATTGGGAGAGAGAAAAGGTGAGAGTTTGTGAGAGAGAGTGGGAGTGATTTTCCTGCCACCTGCTGCTGTTGCTGCACGTGCTTAGGCGACGCACTCCGATCACTTTCCCGGCGATTCCAACGCACTTATAGGTAAGGAAAACCCTAACCACTTGCTGATTTGGGGATTTCTTCGATTCAAATAGAGTAGTAGCTGATTACATGTGTATCAGGTTGTCTGATCGCCGTAGATGAAGCGTATACGCTCCGTTCGAATCACTTCACCTATAAGGGAAAAGGTGCAGATTTTAGATGCTTTGATTGACTGTTTTCAAAGCTTTCAATATCGTTTAATAGTAGATTCTTGACGGCAACGCCGTTTGACATATACAACATGCTGTCCGTTTCCTGTTTCGTAAACCAACGAAGAATATGAGATTTAAGGCATTTTAGTCATTTGTAGGAAGTACTGTTTTTACTCATATTTTGCTGATGTGATTGACATGGTTTATTGTCGCATTAGAATGTTAGGAATACGTGCATAATTATTTTGGCGAAGAGATTCGCCTAAATGCGCACTTCGGGTCGACATACTATATGTAGACTTAAGTGTGTAGTGTAAGTGTTTGTATAAATGCTTGTATTAGTATGTATTGAATTAAATGGTGTTATGAATTAGTTTGAGATTGATTTCTCAAATAATATGCTGGTGTAAATGGTTTCCTACATGTTAGCCATATGCATGATTTCATGATATGAATGAAATGCATGTGCTTGACGATTCGCTTAAGCTGTATGTTATAACATGTGCTTGATGATTTCATTTTGATTTAGTTTGAGATTGAATTCTCAATTAATATGCTGATGGAAATGATTTCCTATATGTTGGCGATATGCATAAGTTCATTATATGTACGAAAGGCATGTGTTAGATGATTTACTTAAGTTGTACGATATAACATGTGTTAACATGCTCACATGGTTGTGCTTCATTTCCAATACTCTCACATGATCGCTGACGTGGATTCATATGTATTTGGGACTATACGTAGTCCAGGCAGTCGGCAACTGAGCGAATTCGTGGTTAGCTTATCTTGGCCATGAAGGACGCGTCGATGAACGCGAGTCGTGTTGGAGTTGGCGGCAGTGGTTAGGCCACGCGAAGTGTTTTACGCACTTCATGTCATTCGACTTGCGATGCGATCGTGCTAGTCGAGCCCGTCAAGTAACCCGACTGGCCGTTGTATGTTCACCCTGCATGAGTCATAACTGCTTGAACCTAGGGTACTGAACTTACCATTGTAAACCCTGTTAACCATGGTACCTTGATCCATAAAGACTCATGAGTCGGGCATGGTGGTATGGGACACCGTGGTCGAGCTGTCGGCCTACGCTGGGGCCACAAACCTCCCCGTAGTGACCAGTGAGCACCTAGACTCGTGAGCAGATTATGGTGGTATGGGACACTATATTCTTGCTGTCGGCCTACATTGATAAGGTGATGGGGGAGCGGTGCAACGAGTGCGAGTAACAGCCCTGACAACCCTTTGTAGTGACCGCGAGGGTATTCTGAGTCTACGGGAGGCGACGACCCTTCCATAGCAATAGAGTACAGTAGGCCTGTATTGATAAGGTGATGGGGGAGCGGAGCAACGAGTGCGTGCAACAGCCCTGGCAGCCCTTGCAGCGACCTACAAAATATACATCGTATGAGATTACTAGGAGTGACGACCCTAGATAGGATCTGTGTTGGGATTGATACAAGGGAGGTACCTTAGTTTCCCAATCCTGCTGTTTGAATGGACTAATAATAACTCGAAAATCATATCACCATGCCATTGCATGTGCCTGAAAGATGTGGAGCACTTGAGGGTCGATTGCATGCCGCGGACGAAGATGGTGCTGTATGAGGGAGATCGTCAGTGAGGGCATACATCACGTCATGTCATATTGCATTAACAACAGTATTAGGATTGTTTGATTTACTGCTTTACTATTATCGCATGATTGATTTGATACATTATCACTCATGTTTGATACATTATCACAGACAACATTCAATCATACATATCTATGTTGCATAAATAACATTTTGGAACTCGGGAGTTGGGTTTTCGCTCGACCCCCCGATTTTCGGGATGTTATAGTAAATTTGTTTGTATTGAATGAGAAGGATATGTGGAATGATGGATATGTGGATTGAAGTTTTGAGGTTTTCATGTTATGTATTGATTATACGTGCAATACTTGTATTACTCAGGGGAAATAGAGTATTTTGTGGTTTCATGATTTATCATTCCTTATTATCTTTGATGTTATGTGTTTTGTCACAATTTGACAAAGGGGGAGATTGTAAGTGCTATGATTTCATGTCTCTTTAGTTGTCAAATTTTGTGGTGTCAAAACCTATTTCTATGTCTTGTATATCTTGTGTTCTATGTTTGAAGACTAGTCATTGCAATCAACATCGCATTTCAAGTCAAGATCTTAAAAGAAGAAAGTTTTCAAGTCTTGGATGAAGAAATCAAGAATATAAGTATTCAAGGTTGCATGTTCAAGGCTTGATCAAGTTCAAGTTTACTAAAAAATTTTGTCAAGTCAAGATCAATCTTATGAAGGCCTACTACAAGTTTTGAATATTCACAAGCTTCTCTTAAGGGTCATCTGAGTGTACAGACTTTCAATGTCCATCTCACTTTTAAGGTTTGTTAGACCTTAGATTGACCTTAGGATGGGCTTTATTGTAGGTCATTCCGGATACATAACTCATATATCTTTATATGCTTGTTTGGAGTGTTCTAAGACCAGTCATAGGGACTTCAAGACCAGTCCTAGCTTTGCTATGACCAGTCTTAGGTTTTTCAGCACCAGTTCTAGGTAGTTGAAGATTTTTGAATATTTTTAGTTGTCCTATGACTAGTCCTAAACATCCTACGACCAGTCCTGTGAGTTATACGACTCATCCTTCGACCGGTCGTAGACCTACGACTCAAACTCCAGCAACCATTTTTGGGGTCGTACTACCGGTCGTAGGTGTCTCACGACAAGTCATAGGTGGACCACGACCGGTCGTAGACCACCCTCGACCGGTCGTGGAACTGAAAATTAAATTCCGTGAAAATATTTTAAAAATCTTTGGAGCTACGACCAGTCCTAGGATCCTAAGACCAGTCGTAGACGGGATTTTTCAGTCTATAAATTGAGCACGAACTTCAGAGTTTTAGCACTTTAAATCAATTCTATTCAAGCATTTTTTAGGCTATTCTCTGAGATAAGTTTGTGTTTATTTTAAGCTGCTTTGTGCTTCTTTAATATTCATTTTTCTAGCTTATTCTTATTTGATTTTGATCTACATTCCAATCTTATTAGAAAAGGGGAATTTCTGTTATTCCTTCTTCTGGATTATAAATCAAATAGATCTAGCCCGTTTGATTTAAAATTAATTAGACATAGAACCATTCTTAAAGTGAGTATTGGACTTTGAACGTCAAATCGAACTTCTACTCCGATTGGTTCTACCGGGCTTCATCAAAAGGTGATTCAGGTATTTTACATGTTTTGTAATTTACTTTCTATGGTTTTTTTTTGAGATTCGCCAGAAAAATCTCATTGTATTGGTTATCTGAGGAGAGCCAGAAAACTCAGATTGTGGGGTTTTTGGATTGTATAAGCCCGAGATCAAAGACACAATTGTGAAGGTTTTAGGGGAACCTGTGAAACCTATTTTGATAGTGCATGCTAATATCCCCTGTGTGAGGATATTAGGAGTGGAGTAGCAATCTGTGTGGCTGTTGGATAACAGTTGGTGTACACACAGGCGAACCACTATATATCGTTGTGTTGTGGATGTGCTTTATTCTTTCATTCCTTTATTCATTCAGCTTTGTGATTTGTGTTTGTGGATGAATGTTGTAATCACTTCAAGCAAAGTGTGGATGAATGTTGTAATAACTTAGGATCTATTTTCCGCAAGTTATTTTGATTTCATTGCATATTATTCCTCTTTGGTTTGTGATACAAGGATGTTCTAGAAATAAGGTTGTCCTACCTTAAACCTCTGGTTTTTGGTGTAAGGTTGTCCTTAGAACTGATAAAGTAGCAATCTCCTTATTCTAGGCTATTGCAATTGTTTTGTATTAAGCATTGTGCTTTAAATCTTTTATTATTCCGCTGTTATTATTTTTATTTGGCATTGCCCTATTCACCCCCCCTCTAGGGCATATAGCTAGGCCCTTTCAGTTATAGCTTTAAGGAATTGAGAATAGGTTAAGGTTTAGGTTTAGGAAATCGGGTTCGGGTTCGGGATCGGGTTTCGGTTTAGGTTTTCAAGTTTAGGTTTAGGTTTAGGTTAGGGAGTTGAGATTAGGATTAGGTGTTGATTTAGGTTTAGGGATTTAAAAATACATTTAGGTTTTATGTTTAGGTTTAGGTTTTAGTTTATAGGTTTAGGTTATAGGTTAAGGTTAGGTTATAGGTTAAGGTTTAGGTTTTAGTTATAGGTTTTAGGATTTGAGAATAAGTTTAGGTTAAGGTTATAAGTTTAGGTTTAGGAAATCAGGTTCAGGTTCGGGATCGGGTTTAGGTTTGGGTTTTCAAGTTTAGGTTTAAGTTAGGGAGTTGAGATTTGGATTAGGTGTAGGTTTAGGTTTAGGGATTTGAGAATACATTTAGGTTTTAGGTTTAGGTTTTACGTTTTAGGTTTACGTTAAGGTTAGGTTATCGGTTATAAGTTTAGGTTATAGGTTATGAGTTATGGATTAAGGTTTGGTTTATAGGTTTTGGTTTAGTTTAAGGTTAAGGTTTAGGTTTAGGTTATAGTTTTAGGTTAAGGTTTAGGTTTTATGTTATAGGTTATAGGTTATAGCTTTAAGGAATTGAGAATAGGTTAAGGTTTAGGTTTAGGAAATCGGGTTTGGGTTCGGGATCGGGTTTAGGTTTAGGTTTTCATGTTTAGGTTTAGGTTAGAGAGTTGAGATTAGGATTAGGTTTAGGGATTTGAGAATACATTTAGGTTTTAGGTTTAGGTTTTGGTTTTAATTTATAGGTTTAGGTTATAGGTTAAGGTTAAGTTATAGGTTAAGGTTTAGGTTTAGGTTTAGGTTATAGGTTTTGGGATTTGAGAATAGGTTTAGGTTAAGGTTATAAGTTTAGGTTTAGGAAATCGTGTTAGGGTTCGAGATCGGGTTTAGTTTTAGGTTTTCAAGTTTAGGTTTAGTTTTAGGTTAGGGAGTTGAGATTTGGATTAGGTGTAGGTTTATGTTTAGGGATTTGAGAATACATTTAGGTTTTAGGTTTAGGTTTTAGGTTTTAGGTTTAGGTTAAGGTTAGGTTATCAGTTATAAGTTTAGGTTATAGGTTATGAGTTATGGATTAAGGTTTAGTTTATAGGTTTTGGTTTAGGTTTAGGTTATAGGTTTAGGTGAAGGTTTAGGTTTAGGTTATATGTTATAAGTTATAGGTTATAGCTTTAAGGAATTGAGAATAGGTTAAGGTTTAGGTTTAGGAAATCGGGTTTGGGTTCGGGATCGGGTTTAGGTTTAGGTTTTCAAGTTTAGGTTTAGGTTAGGGAGTTGAGATTAGGATTAGGTTTAGAGATTTGAGAATACATTTTGGTTTTAGGTTTAGGTTTAGGTTTTAGTTTATAGGTTTAGGTTATAGGTTAAGGTTAGGTTATAGGTTAAGGTTTAGGTTTAGGTTTAGGTTATAGGTTTTGGGATTTGAGAATAGGTTTAGGTTAAGGTTATAAGTTTGGGTTTAGGAAATCGTGTTAGGATTCGGGATCGGGTTTAGGTTTGGGTTTTCAAGTTTAGGTTAGGGAGCTGAGATTTGGATTAGGTGTAGGTTTAGGTTTAGGGATTTGAGAATACATTTAGGTTTTACATTTAGGTTTTAGATTTTAGGTTTAGGTTAAGGTTAGGTTATCGGTTATGAGTTTAGGTTATAGGTTATGAGTTATGGATTAAGGTTTAGTTTATAGGTTTTGGTTTAGGTTAAGGTTAAGGTTTAGGTTTTGGTTAGAGGTTTAGGTTAAGGTTTAGGTTTAGGTTATATGTTATAGGTTATAGGTTATAGTTTTAAGGAATTGAGAATAGGTTAAGGTTTAGGTTTAGGAAATCGGGTTTGGGTTCAGGATCGGGTTTAGGTTTAGGTTTTCAAGTTTAGGTTTAGGTTAAGGAGTTGAGATTAGGATTAGGTGTAGGTTTAGGTTTAGAGATTTGACAATACATTTAGGTTTTAGGTTTAGGTTTAGGTTTTAGGTTTTAGGTTTAGGTTAAGGTTAGGTTATCGGTTATAAGTTTAGGTTATAGGTTATGAGTTATGGGTTAAGGTTTAGTTTATAGGTTTTGGTTTAGGTTTAGGTTAAGGTTTAGGTTTAGGTTATAGATTTAGGTTATGGTTTAGGTTTAGGTTATAGCTTTAAGGAATTGAGAATAGGTTAAGGTTTAGGTTTAAGAAATCGGATTTAGGTTCGGGATCGGGTTTAGGTTTAGGTTTTCAAGTCTAGGTTTAGGTTAGGGAGTTGAGATTAAGATTAGGTGTAGATTTAGGTTTAGGGATTTGGGAATACATTTAGGTTTTAGGTTTAGGTTTAGGTTTTAGTTTATAGTTTTAGGTTATAGGTTAAGGTTAGGTTATAGGTTAAGGTTTAGTTTTAGGTTTAGGTTATAGGTTTTGGGATTTGAGAATAGGTTTAGGTTAAGGTTATAAGTTTAGGTTTAGAAAATCGTGTTAGGGTTCGGGATCGGGTTTAGGTTTGGGTTTTCAAGTTTAGGTTTAGGTTTAGGTTAGGGAGTTGAGATTTGGATTAGGTGTAGGTTTAGGTTTAGGTTAGGGAGTTGAGATTAGGAATATGTGTAGGTTATAGGTTAAGGTTTAGGTTAAGGTTATAGGTTAAGGTTTAGGTTTAGGCTATAGGTATAGGTTTAGGTTATAGGTTAAGGTTTAGGTTTAGGAAATCGGGTTTGAGATCGGGTTTAGGTTTGGGTTATAGGTATGGGTTTTGGGATTTGAGAATAGGTTTAGGTTAAGGTTGTAAGTATAGGTTATAGGTTAAGGTTTAGGTTTCGGCTATAAGTATAGGTTTTGGAATTTGAGAATAGGTTTAGGTTAAGATTATAAGTCTAGGTTTAGGTTATATGTTACGGTTTAGGTTTAGGTTATAGGTATAGGTTTAGGTTATAGGTTAAGGTTTAGGTTTAGGAAATCAGGTTCGAGTTTGGGATCGGGTTTAGGTTTGGGTTATTGGTATAGGTTTTGGGATTTGAGAATAGGTTTAGGTTAAGGTTATAGGTTAAGGTTTAGGTTTAGGCTATCGGTGTAGTTTTAGGTTATAGGTTAAGGTTTAGGTTTAGGAAATCGGGCTCTGGTTTGAGAACGGGGTTTAGGTTTGGGTTATAGGTATGAGTTTTGGGATTTGAGAATAGGTTTAGGTTAAGGTTGTAAGTATAGGTTATAGGTTAAGGTTAAGGTTTAAGTTTCGGCTATAAGTATAGGTTTTGGAATTTGAGAATATATAGGTTTAGGTTAAGGTTATAAGTCTAGGTTTAGTTTGTAGAATAAGGTTTAGGTTTAGGTTATAGGTATAGGTTTAGGTTTAGGAAATTGGGTTCGGGTTCGGGATCGGGTTTAGGTTTGGGTTATAGGTATAGGTATTTACATTTGAGAATAGGTTTAGGTTAAGGTTATGAGTCTAGGTTTAGGTTATAGGTTAAGGTTTAGGTCATAGGTTAGGGTTTTGGGATTTGAGAATAGGTTTAGGCTAAGGTTATAAGTATAGGTTAAGGTTATAAGTATAGGTTTACGTTATAGGTTAAGGTTGTGGTTTAGGTTAAGGTTATAAGAATAGGTTATAGGTTAATGTATAGGTTTAGGTTTCGGCTATAAGTATAGGTTTTGGGATTTGAGAATAGGTTTAGGTTAAGGTTATAAGTTTAGGTTATAGGTTATAGGTTTAAGGTTTAGTTTAGGTGAAAGGTGTGGTCCCTGCAAATACAGATATAAACAAGATATAAACACAGCCTGTTCAAATGGCCAGGCCTTTCCAATGCTGTTCATAGGAAATGGACAGCTTCATCATGGTCATAATAGCGGTTTCCACTATAACGCCTTGGAAAAATCCATACTAAGACTCGAGTACTAACTCGACCAGAAATCGTTCAGGATTAATTCCTTCAGAAAATAAGTGAAAGTTAGCTAGCGCTACGCTAGAGTAGCTATGAAATTATCCCTGAACACTTTAAATACTTTCTACAAGACCCAAAACTTGAAGAATCAATGACGCTATAATATCATGAAACCTTGGATTAAACTCTAAACCCGTTTACTCTCAGGAACTCTCTGAAACTTTGTATTGGATCTAGACCGCACGTCGAAAGTCCGATACCTACAATCTTAGACCGTTATGACCGCTTGGCTGGATTTGACAATCATTTTGAAAATCAAGCCCAACCGACGTTCAGAGGCTATTTCATTGAGCTTGGAGTGAAGAGAGTGAGAAATGGGTTAGATTTGAAAATTTTAATCCAAATCTGGCACGTGACTTGGCGCATTATTATTAAGCGTTCTGACCGTCAGAATTCAGCCAAATTTCACCCTCGGATCAGGAAAAATTTCTCTTTCATATCATGAGACTTGTAGACCTGATTTAGGTACGATGACCGCTGAACTGAAACTGGACCGCCACGTGCGATCTGGGAACTCTACCGAACTGAAAACTTAGTGTGGACAACATCCAGTGACCGTGAGCTTAAGTCCGACTGCGTTCGGCCAGGGGACCTCCCGAAACACTCCTTTGGATCGAAATAGCCCCGTTTTGGTTATAACTTAAGTGTACCTTGTTCTCAAGCCTAATTTGGGAAGGTTTTGGCCTATATAAGGGCTTTAAACCCTCACATATCTTACCCATCCGAATTTGCTAGAAACCGTAGCTAGGGAGAGAGAGAAAGTGAGAGATTGTGAGTGAGTGTGGGAGAGATCTTCCTGCCACTTGTACTAGTTCTTGCACGTGCTAAAGCAAGGCATTTAAATCACATTCCCAGTGATTCCAATGCACTTCTAGGTAAGAAAAACCCTAACCACTTGCTGATTTGAGGATTTCTTCGATTCAAATAGCAAAGTAGCTTATGTACTTGTGCATTAGGTCGTATTGACGCTGTTGACGAAGCGTACTCATTCCGTTCGAAACGATACACATCTAAAGCGAAAGGTGTGGATTTTAGACGCTTTGATTGACTGATTTCAAAGCTTTCAAAGTCGTTTAATAGTAGATTATCGACGGCAACGCCGTTTGACATGTAGAACATGCTGTCCGTTTTCTGTTTCGTAAACGTATGGGAAATATGAGATTTAGGGCATTTTTATCATTTATAGGAAATGCTGTTTACATCCATATTTTGCTGAAATGTTTGCCATGGCTTCTTGTCGTGTTAGTATATTAGGAATGCGTGCATGATTGGTTGGGCGAATAGATTTGCCCTAATGCGCACTTTGGGTCGACATACGCTATGTAGACTTAAGTGTGTAGACTAAGTGTTTGTATAAATGTTTGTATTAGCACGTATTGAGTAAATGGTGTTGTGTATTGGTTTTGAGATTGAATTCTCAATCAACATGCTAATGTATATGATTTTCACCATGTTGGCTATATGTACGAATTTCATTATATGTATGAAATGCATATGTTGGATGATTTGTTTAAGTGGTATGTTATAACATGTTTCAACATGCTTCTATTATTGTATTTCAATTCCATTACTCACATATGATTACTGATGTTGACTTACAAATGTTTGAGGTTAGGCTTAGTCCAGGAAGTCGGTAACAGAGTAAAATCGTGGTTGGCTTCTGTTTGCCACGAAAGATGCATGGATGAACGCGAGTCGTGTTTTGAGTTGACGGCAGTGGTTAGGCCACACGAAGTGTTTCATGCACTTCATGTCATTCGACTTGAGATGCGCTCGTACTAGTCGGGCCCGTCAAGTAACCCGACTGGTCGATGATTGTTCACCTTGTATGAGTCGTAACTGCATGAACCTAGGGTACTGAACTTACCATTGGAAACCCTATTAACCATGGTACCTTGATCCATAAAGACTCATGAGCTGGGCATGGTGGTATGGGACATCGTGGTCGAGTTGTCGGCTTACGCTGGGGCCTGAAACCTCCCCGTAGTGACCAGTGAGCACATTTGACTTGTGAGCAGATTATGGTGGTATAAGACACTATATTCTTGCTATCGGCCTACACTGATTAGGTGACGAGCCCTTTGTAGTGACCGCGAGTGTATTCTAAGTCTACGGGAGGTGACGACCCTTCTGTAGCGACGAGAGTACATTAGGCCTGTATTGATAAGGTGATGGGGGAGCGGTGCAACGAGTGCGAGCAACGGCCCTGATAGCCCTTGCAGCGACCTACAAACTATAACATCGTATGTGATTTCTAGGAGTGACGACCCTAGACAGGATCTGTGTTGGGATTGATATAAGCGAAGTACCTTAGATTTCCAATCCTACTGTATGAAAAGGACTAATAATAACCCGATAATCATTATTCATATCGCATTGCATGTGCTTGGAAGATGTGGAGCACTGTGGGAAGAAAGCATGCCGTGGGCGTGAGATGGTGCCGTATGAGGGAGTATGTCGGTGAGGGCATCCATCATATCATTTCATGCATACATTAATAACAATATCTAGGAATATTTGATTTATTGCTTTACTATTATCACGTGATTGATTTGAGAACATGCTAATCTTTGCTCTATTATCTCACTGAGTTGATCACTCACTCCTACATTACGGGATGGTGTTTGCAACACCTACCAGACCCTGTCTTAGATGCAGGTGATGCGGTGATTCAGGATGCAGAGCCAGACTACGACGAGGACCAGGACGAGTTCTCGTATATACAGTTCGCTGACGGCTTTGTATAGGTGGCCTGGATTGGCGGGACTTCATAGTTGGACCTTATGACATTTTAATTTTTTTTTTTATTACATGTATATGAGACTCAGAGATATATTCATACTTTAGAGACAGTTTGAGATTATTTTATTTTTATACGATGATATATATATATCTTTCAGTCTTCCGTTTGCGTTTTATCACTGGATCTGGAGTATGAATTGCAGTTTTGGTATAATCTTACTCATGTGAATGCTCTAACTCAGTCAACATTGGATCATAATCATATTTGTTACATAAGTGATGGTCTGGAACTCGGGAGTTGGGTTTCTACCCGACCCCCGATTTTCAGGATGTTATAAGTTGGTATCAGAGAATGATTGAGATGAAACTGGACCTGGGTTATGGACATGCGACGTACGCTGTCACCCCTTTGACTTAGGTGGGTGTGAAAGAACTTAGAAACACTTATAGGATCGCAGTTTTGCTAATAGGCGAAGTTTACTCAAATCGATCGTTCGATCGAGTCTGTAACGCATCTATGGTCGCGTGAAGTGACCTAAGTCGCCTCTAGGTCATTAGTTGTCACGTCTGATATGATCCTAGGAGGAATTCCAACCCAAAAATGCATTTCCTTGGGTTGTGGGGCAACCACAACCCTTACACTCAATCTCAGGGCTTAAAAACCCCGTTTCATCCAATTCCTTCAGAATCCTTCCTCGTACCACCCCATTCTTTAACTTTTTCTAAGTATTTTCACACTAGGCATAAATCCTAATGTGTTGATGTATGAAAATCATGCTTCGACAAAAATTTACTATAAATAGTAAATATAGGTAAGAATTGAACTTTTGGCCATTCTAATTATGGAATATCTTATAAAAAATGAGTTAATTGGATGGATTAGATTCTCCTACCCTAAAATCATATGCTACATGATGTATAAAATCATTCTGGTTTATAGACTAACCCCGAAACTCCCCAAATAGAGTTTTGGGCCTATCTAGGCCAAAGTACAATGAACCAGGGTGGGTCCCACACATATTTGGGGTCCCTAGGGCAGGAGGGACCCGACCCATATGGCCGGACCGGCCGAATTGAAGTTCGGCCGGTGATTGCATCGTCAGTTTGATGATGCATCGCCGACCAGTGGGCCCCATTTGAGCCGTCCGTCGGGCGGACGACCTAAATGGGGTAGGGCACCCCTCCCATGTGCGGTTCACACCTTTAAACCCCCTAAAACCCTCACCTCCTTCATAAAAAATGTCCCCAAGCTCTCCTCTCTTCACTTTCTTGCTACCACCCTCTCAAATCACGTCTCTAAACCTCTCCCAATCCCATTTTTTGCTAAAATTGGTCCCACTCCATCGTCCACAGCAGCAGGCAGTCCTCTCTCCCTCCATTTTCATCGTTTGAGGCTCCCACAACCTTCATTCAAGGCTAAAATCGTGTGGAGCTCCATTCTCATTTAGTTTTCTCTTTTCCCTTTGAGAATCCAGCCTTTGGGAGCTTGATTCATCCCTCTACAGCACCTAAATTTTCTTTAATCCATTTGGGAAGCCATTTCTCCCCATTTTCCTCTTTTTCCATGGCTCTTGTGGAGGTTATTTTGGCCTTTTTCTCCCTTTCCACCATCCTCTCTCTCATGGGAAAGAGGAAGACCACAGCGGATGAGGCTGGGCCTAGTCGCCCTTCATGATCAAGAAAGCTGAGGGGTAGCGCCGCTAGCTCAAGCGCCACCGCAGGTCCAAGTACATCTCGTGAGTTTCACACAAAGCGGGATTTGGATCCCCAAGCTCACGTAGGGCGAGTACTGTTAGCAGAGTTGCCTCATGACACTTATACAGATCGCAAGGTCCTGTTTGAAGAGCATGTGGATGAGCGGCTCTTTGGTGAATTTCTGTTGTTTGAGCGAATCGAAGCTGTCAATTGGGGTCCATTCTTTGAAGCCCGCTCTCGTACGAATATGAGCACCATTCATGCCTTCTATGCTCGTATCCGAGATCCCACGTTGGAGCCATTACAATTCAGGATTCCCTTTGACAGAGATAGGGAAGCTACGATTGATGTTCGGTTGGTAGCTCGAATTCTGAATGTGCCTCTTGGTGAAGTACATCCCAGCGCTAAGAATCTGAAGAGTGTTTGTGAGCGAGATCACCGCACCAGGTTCCTATGTGGTGGTTTGGTTCCGTGGCAGCCTAACAGGAGCCTCTTAGAGTCCCACATGTTAAATGATTTTTGCCTGCTACACCACATTTGTACGTTCAATGTGTATCCCAGGTCGACAAATCGCAGTGAATGTACGCGTCTCATGGTTGATTTCCTGTATCAGGTGGGCCAGGGAGAGAATGTGTGTATGGCCACCTTTGTGTTGCGATAAATAGTCCTCGTAGAAAAATCAAGAAGAACGTCTAAGTCACTTCCTTTTGGCCGGCTCATATGCAAGATCGCGCTTGAGTTTGCTTACAGACTTGGGTCGGAGTTGCCAGTACCGATTCACTTCATCGATGAGACTACCATGGACAAGATGAAGATCGGGTCTCGGCAGCGTGAGGCTCAGCTTGATGAGGATAGCGAGGGAGATTATGATGGCGAAGAGGATGCAAGTGAAGAAGAAGCTGGGGCAGAAATAGAGGAAGAAGCCCAGGGAGAAGAAGAAGAGGAGGCTTAAGATACTGATGAGAGCCCTCATCCAGCGACTCAGGCTATTAGAGATGCTCACATTGCCTGACTTGAGGAAAGTCAGGTTGCCTTGCGACGGGAAGTCCAGGAACTTTGGGCCGAAGTGAAACAAGATCTCGAAGATACCAACGCCGTCACGAAGAGAAAATTTGGCAAGGTCACTCACACCTTGAAGGCGATCCTGTGTTGCTTGCAGGATAAGGGTGCTCCTCCTCCATCCCCAGACTCGGACTAGTGATCTAGATCCAGATATTGTTGGTTGTAGTTAGTTATTTCTTGCTTTCTGTTTGTAAGCCTGATAAGGCTAGTAGTTTTCTTATGTTGCTGTAGTAGCTTTGACTGGCTTAGTTTCCCATGTATTTCTTGTCATGATGAATGTAAAGATATATATCTTGTATTGTGACAGTTTTAGTTAAATGAAATGCATGGAATGTCTTTGGCTCGTTATGTGAATGATTGTGTGGCGGTGTGTTTGTGCTATTATTGAAACTAACAAGGTTGCACCCTATTTTGAATATAGGGAATGCCGCCTAAGGCTACGCAGAGCACGGCACGGCTTACATTGGGAGAGCCTATGGATCGGGTTCCTCTTTAGAGTGATGTTCATACAGACCCTGCTATGCGCCCGATTCCCGAGACTGCACTTGAGTCTCAGCCCTCTGCTGGCCCTACAGTTGGAACACCACCGTTTACACCGCTTGTCAGAGAGCAGTACCATGCGTCTTCCTCGACGCAGTATGTGCCGCAGCATGCTCCACCTCCTGATAGTTTGAGCAGTTGATGGCCATGATGCATCAGCAGCACCAGCAGCTCTTGACTACGATAGTAGGGGCTCTAGCCCAGGGTGGGAGTGCGACTCCACCTGCACCCCCTGTACATCCAGCTGAGGATGCCGGTACTTCGACTCAGGATGAGGGCATGGCTCATCCTGCACCACCTGCTTACCCTACAGGAAATGCCGCTAATACACGGGGCCTACTTGAGTGATTCCAGCCCTTGCGGCCTCCTACTTTTAAGGGTTCTCACAGACCCGAGGAGGACAAGTATTGGCTCGACCGTGTGTCGAAGATTCTGAGGATGCTGCACTGATCAGAGTCCAAGCAGGTAGAGTTGGCTACGTTCATGTTCGAGCGAGAGGCTAGCTTGTGATGGGATAGCGTCTTGCAGACTGTTGCTGCTGATTATATCTGGACTTGGGCAGTGTTCAAGTTCCGTTTCCATGAGAAATACTATCCCCAGACTTACAGGCACGAGTGGGAGAATGAGTTTCTACGCCTCAGGCAGGGAGGCATGTCTGTGACAGAGTATGAGCATCGATTTATGGAGTTGGGCAGATACGTCCCGACGATACTTGTAGACGAGCAGATGCGCATACGTCAATTTTTTGAGAGTTTACAACTGGATATTCGGTCGAAGATGTGTTGCGTCAACATTCCCTTATATGCAGAGATGATTCACATGTCTATGCGGGCAGAGCAGGATGTGGATCGACTTACACAATCTCGTGGCCCTATGGTTGCTAGGCCACGACCATACATGCAGGACAGGCCCTTTGCTGGCAAGAGGCCTTGCTTCAACCCTACTCATAGGGCTACGACGCCAGTACCCCCGGTGAGGCGCCCTGATATATCATGTACTTATTGTGGGAGATCGGGCCACACAGTACAGAGTTGCTTCACTCGGATGCGAGACAGCGGGTTTTCACCGCCGCAGAAGATCGACCGTCCATGCCCACAAGCTCTATCAACACTGCCTCTACGGTCGGCTCCTGCGCATCCATCCTTCAGACCTCCCGTACCTTCATTTTGACCGCCTCTACGGCCTATGATACCGCGGCCGAACAGGCCATAGTAGGCTCGGGTACACGCCTTGACAGCAGAGGCAACCGAGACAGAGACTACTCGGCCCTTGGCCTTTGAGGTCACCGCCCATATTGGAGGTACTCCCATACTTGTGATGGTGGATACTGGATCTACGATGTCATTGATATCGCATTCCATAGTCAGGCGTCTTGGGCTACCGACTATTCGGATGGATGGAGTGCGAGTACTTTCAGCTCACGGAGATTTTTCTGATGCCACCCTGATGTGTGAGGGTTTCTTGATGGATCTAGGAGGCAGGACCATATCTATTGATCTTGTCGTCGACCCTTCTCTCATTTATCTCGACGTCATTCTTGGCATGGATTAGCTGACTGCAGCGAGGGTCGAGATTGACTGCGAGACCCGTGTAGTGACGGTATACGAGCCAGAGGGCACGCCTTTTACATTTTCAGTGCGGGTAAATCTCCCCTTTCGCATACTTAGCTACGCTTCTTTACTACGGGACGCTGATGCCCCGACACTTGAGCATACGCTAGTCGTCCATGATTTTGGAGATCTGTTTAGGAAGATCCCTGGTTTTCCACCTCAGCGTGAGATTGATTTTACCATCGATCTGGTACCTGGTTCCACGCCCGTCTCACTGCCGACGTATCGCATGGCACCGTGTGAGATGGAGGAGTTGAGGAAACAGATTGATGATCTGTTGGAGGTTGGCTTCATTCGACCGAGTGTGTCTCCTTAGGGAGCACCTATTCTGTTCGTGAAGAAGAAGGATGGTTCTATGCGATTGTGTATTGATTATCGCAGGTTGAACCAGATCACGGTGAAGAACAAGTACCCTTTACCCAGGATCGATGACTTGTTTGATCAGTTGAGAGGGGCGCAGTACTTCTCGAAGATTGATCTTAAGTCAAGATATCATCAGTTGCGCGTCAGGGATGAGGACGTGCAGAAGACAGCATTCAGGACCAGCTTTGGCCACTATGAGTTCCTTGTGATGTCGTTCGGTCTCACGAACGCACTAGCCGTATTCATGGATCTGATGAACAGGGTATTTCGGCCTTTCCTCTATCGATTCGTCATTGTGTTCATAGACGATATTTTGGTATACTCCAGGAGTCGAGAGGAGCATGAGGAGCACTTGCGCTTGGTCCTGGATACACTCAGATAGCATCAGTTGTTCACACAGTACAAGAAGTGCGACTTCTGGAAGCAGGAAGTGAAGTTCCTAGGACATGTGGTGTCCAAGGATGGGATGGCAGTTGACCTGTCTAAGGTAGCTGCAGTTCAGGACTGGGAGCAGCCTGGTTCTGTCACTGAGGTGAGGAGTTTCTTGGGTCTTCCTACCTACTATCGACGCTTCATTCAGGATTTCTCGAAGATCGCTAGACCTCTATCTCAGTTGACACGAAAGGACGTGAAGTTCGCATGAAATGATAAAGCGGAGTTAGCCTTTCAGGAACTGAAGGACAGACTTACGTCTGCCCCTGTGCTAGTATTGCCAGAGCAAGGGGTTAGATACATGATATACACTGACGCATCTAGCGTTGGTCTGGGTTGTGTCCTTATGCAGAAGGACGGTAATTTCGTATGCCTCGAGACAATTAAGGAAGCATGAGGAGAATTACCCTACACACGACTTGGAGTTGGCAGTCGTCATATTCGCATTGAAGCTCTGGAGACATTACCTTTATGGAGAGGAGTTCGAGCTCTTTTGCGACTATAAGAGCCTCAAGTACATATTCAAGCAGCGAGACTTGAATATGAGGCAGAGGCGATGGATGGAGACTTTGAAGGACTTCAAGTTCGAAGTCTCCTACCATCCTGGGAAGGCGAACCTTGTGGCTGACCCGTTGAGCCGCAAGAAGGCGATAGAGTTTGTGGCTCCGCTGATGGTTGCTGAGTGGGACATAGTTGAGTTTTTGCGAGACTTTGAGCAGAAACTCACTGTGGAGGAGTCGCATGAGTTTATCGCACATGTGCAGGTGTGATCTTTTATCGATGACAGAGTCATCCCGGCACAGCGGGATGATACGCGTCTGACTGAGCTTCGAGAGCAGGCCAGTGATGATGCAGACACCAAGTGGCGAGTTGGCACGGATGGTGGCTTACGTTATCGTGGCCGCCTATACGTCCCAGACATTCCTGACTTGAGACGAGAGATTCTCGAGCCTACACACTGTACCAGACTTACGATGCATCCAGGTAGCACAAAGATGTATCGCGATGTGAGGAGGGCTTATTGGTGGGAAGGTATGAAGACCCACATCGCAGAGTTCGTGTCCCGTTGTCTCACTTGCCAGCAGGTGAAGGCAGAGCATCGCCGACCACTTAGACTCCTTCAGCCTATGCTGTAGCTGAGTGGAAGTGGGACTTCATTTCCATGGATTTTATCTTAGGGCTGCCGAAGACGAGGAAGGGATATGATTCTATTTGGGTGATCGTCGACCGTCTGACGAAGTCGGTGCACTTCCTACTGATTAGAGTTATGAACTCTGCAGACGAGCTGGCTAGACTGTATATCAGAGAGATCGTGCGTCTGCATGGAGTTTCGTTGGAAATCGTGTCGGACAGAGACACGCGTTTCACTTCTATTTTCTGGACTCGCATTCAGGAGGCTATGGGTGTGAAGTTGAAGTTCAATACTGCCTTCCACCCACAGACAGACGGACAGACAGAGCGGGTGTAACACCTCAAATTTTGGCCAACCTGGGATTAGACGTCCTTAGGCAATGGGTCGACTAAAACACTTGAGAAATCGCTCAGAACCCAATTCCATATCCAAAGAAATCACTTAGGATTAATTCCTTTAGAAACTAAGCATAAGTTAGCTTAACACTACGCTGGAGTAGCTGTGAAATTGTCCTTGATCGCTTTAAATACGTTCTACAAGACCCAAACCTTGTAGAACCAATGACGCTATAATACTCTAAAACCTTGGATCAAACTCTAAACCGGTTTGTTCTCTGGACCTCTTTGCAACTTTGTATTGGATCTAGACCGCGCGTCGAAAGTCCGATACCTTCAATCTTAGACCGTTATAACCGCCTAGCTGGACTTGACAATCATTTCGAAAATCATGTCCAACCGACATTCGCAGGCAATTTCATTGAGCCTGGACTGAAGAGAGTGAGAATAGGGTTAGATTTGGAATTTGAAATTTAAATCTGGCACACGACTTGACGCGTCAGTCTTAAGCGTTCTGAGCGTCAGAATTTAGCCAAATTACAGCCTTGGATCAGGAAAAATTTCTATTTCATATCATGAGACTTGTAGACCTGATCTACATGCGGTGACCGCTGAACTGAAACTGGACCACCACGTGCGATCTACGGACACTACTGGTCTGAAAATGGGATGTGACCTACATCCGACATGCATGAACTTAAGTCCGATCGCGTTCGGCCAGGGGAACACCAGAAATGCCTTTTTGGACCGAAACAGCCCCGATTTGGTTAGGTATCAAGTAAACATTGTTCCCAAGCCTGTTTTGGGCATGTTTGGGCTTATAAAAGGGCTTGAAACCCTCACTCCTCTCACCCATCCGAATTTGCTAGAAACCCTAGCAAGAGTGAGAGAGAAAGTGAGAGTTTGTGAGAGAGGGTGGGAGAGTTTTCCCTGCCGCTTGTGCTACCTGTTGCACGTGCCTAAGAAACACACCTCAATCACTTTTCTGGTGATTTCGCCGTGATTCTAGGTAAGCAAATACCCTAAATACTTGCTGATTTGAGGTTCCTTTATTTCCATAGCGAAGTAGCTTACAGATCTTGTGTATTAGGTTCCCTATTCGCCGTAGACGAAGCGTATACGCTCCGTTCGAATTGATACGCTTCTAGGAGAAAAGGTGTGGATTTTAGACGCTTTGATTGACTGTTTTCAACGCTTTCAATGTCGTTTAATAGTAGATTATCGACGGCAATGCCGTTTGATATGTACAACATGCTGTCCGTTTCCTGTTTCGTAACCAGACGAAAAATATGAGATTTAGGGCATTTTAGTCATTTGTAGGAAATACTATTTTCATCCATAATTTGCTGATGTGATTGACATGGCTTCTTGTCGCATTAGGATACTAGGAATGCATGCATAATTAGTTTGGCGAAGAGATTCTCCTAAATGCGCACTTTGAGTCGACATACTATATGTAGACTTAAATGTGTAGACTAAGTGTTTGTATAAATGTTTGTATTAGTATGTATTGAATTAAATGGTGTTATGAATTAGATTGAGATTGATATCTCAATTAATATGCTGATGTAAATGGTTTCCTACAAGTTAGCTATATGCATGATTTCATTATATGTATGAAATGCATGTGTTAGATGATTCACTTAAGTTGTATGTTATAACATGTGTTAACATGCTCGCATTGTTGTATTTCATTTCTAATACTCTTACATGATTGCTGATGTGGATTCATAATTGTTTGGGACTATACCTAGTCCAGGCAGTCGACAACCGAGCAAGTTCGTGGTTAGCTTATCTTTGCCACGAACGACGCGTCGATGAACGCGAGTCGTGTTCTGGAGTTGGCGGCAGTGGTTAGGCCACACGAGGTGTTTTACGCACTTCATGTTGTTCGACTTGAGATGCGCTCGTGCTAGTCGAGCCCGTCAAGTAACCCGACTGGCCATTGTATGTTCACCCTGTATGAGTCATAACTGCTTGAACCTAGGGTACTGAACTTACCATTCTAAACCCTGTCATCCATGGTACCTCGATCCACAAAGACTCATGAGCCGGGCATGGTGGTATGGGACACCGTGGTTGAGCTGTCGGCCTACGCTGGGGCCTCAAACCTCCCCGTAGTGACCAGTGAGCACATTTGACTCGTGAGCAGATTATGGTGGTATGAGACACTATATTCTTGCTGTCGGCCTACACTGATCAGGCGACGAGTCCTTTGTAGTGACCGCGAGCATATTCTGAGTCTACGGGAGGCGACGACCCTTCCGTAGCAGTGAGAGTACAGTAGGCCTGTATTGATAAGGTGATGGGGGAGCGGTGCAACGAGTGCGAGCAACAGCCCTGGCAGCCCTTGCAGTGACTTACAAAATATACTTCATATGAGATTACTAGGAGTGACGACCCTAGACAGGATCTGTGTTGGGATTGATATAAGGGAAGTACCTTAGTTTCCCAATCCTACTGTTTAAATGGACTAATAATAACTCGGTAATCATATCACCATCACATTGCATGTGCCTGGAAGATGTGGAGCACTGTGGGATGATTGCATGCCGCGGGCGTAAGATGGTGTCGTATGAGGGAGATCGTCGGTGAGGGCATCCATCACGTCATGTCATATTGCATTAACAACAGTATTAGGATTGTTTGATTTACTGCTTTACTATTATCACATGATTGATTTGAGAACATGCTAATCCTTGCTCTATTATTTCACTGAGTTAGCTACTCACTCCCACGTTACGGGATGGTGTTTCCGGACACCCAACAGTCCCCATTTTGGTTGCAGATGATGGCACTACTTGAGAAGCAGAGCTGGACTTGATGATGATGAGGAGGATCCCTCCTTTATGCGTGTTCTGATTGACGGGATTATAGGGAGGTTGATTAGATGTCTCAACACTTGTCATTTTATATTTTTAGAGCACTCATGTATATTCTTTTTATTTACTTTTGGGGTATATATGTATGTATATAACTTGGTAACATGTTCACACTCTGGAGGCATACAACAGCTTATATATGTTATACATACTATCACAGTCTTCCGCTTGTAAATTTAACTGTCTCTGGAGTATGATATGCTGTTTTGGCTTAATCTCACTCATGTTTAATACATTAACATAGACAACATTCAATCATACATATCTATGTTGCATAAATAACATTTTAGAACTCGGGAGTTGGGTTTTTACTCGACCCCCGATTTTTGGGATGTTACAGATGGTATCAGAGCATGATTTGGATTAAACCGGGCCGGGGTTATGGTCACGCGACGTACGCTGTCGCTTCCTTTAACTTAGGTGGGTGCGAGGAATGTCTAGAAACACTTATAGGATCGCAGATTCGCCAATTGGCGAAGTCTATTCATATCGATCACGCGATCGAGTCCGTAACGCATCTTGGGTCGCGTGAAGCGACCTAAATAGCTCCTAGGTTGTAGGTAGGTGGGTTGAGACATTTCTTGAATGATTCTAAACCCACAAATGTGAATTCTTGGGCTGTGGGACAACCAAAACCCTTACATTCAATCGCTAGGGCTTAAAAACCCCGTTTCACCTAAATTCTTCAAAATTCTTCCTCTCACCACTCTATTCTTTAATTATTTCTTATTATTTTCATGTTAGGCATTGATCCTAATGTGAAAATGATATAAAATCATACTTTGACAAAATTTTACAGTGAATAGTAAAATTTCATGAAAACTATCCATTAGGCCATTCTAAGTTTGTAATCTTTAGCAACTAATGGGATAGATGGATGCATTAGCTCCTTCTACCCTAAAATCATATGCTGCATGATAGGATATTTTATTTAGATTTGCAGATTAGCCCCAAAAAGCCCCGAAAAGCCCCGAATGGATGTTTGGGCCTCCCTAGGACAATCTAGAATGAACTAAGGTGGGGCCCATAAATTTTTGAGGTCCTTAGTCCAGGGGGGACCCGACCCATGTGGTCCCACCGGCCACCTTGCGAGATGGCCCGCTATGCCATCGCCGATCCACCGATGCATCGCCGTCCGGTGGGGCCCACTTGGTATGAGACTCAGGCGCACGCTCTTTTAGGGCTAGTACACCCCTCCCACATGTGGTCCGTCCATAGAAAACCCCTAAATGGGGTACTTCCTTCACAACAGCCCCCTTCCCAAGCTCCTTCTCACGTTTTCTTGCTGTCCTCTCTCAAATTGTTGCTCCAAATCCTTCCCAAACTCATTTCTCACTGAAACCGAATCCAGTCCATCACTCCATTGCAGTTTGTAACTCCTCCTCCTGCAAATCTCATCCGTTGGAGCTCCTACAACCCCCAAAACGTGCTGAAATCGTGAGGAGCTCCATTCCCCTTTTTTCGTATTTTTTCTTTTTAAAAATCCATCCTAGGGGAGCTTGAAGCATCCCTCTACAACACCTAGATCTCCTTTTTTCAATTTGGGTAGCCATTTTTCTGCATTTCTCCCATTTTCCATGGCTTTTGTTAAAGCCATTTTGGATCTTTTATCTTTCTCCACCATCCTCTGCAATCAAGAAGACTGAGGGGTGGCACCGCTAGCTCAAGCGCCGCCGCAAGTCCAAGCACAGCCCGAGAGTTCCATACAAAGCGGGATTTGGATCCCCATACTCAACTTGGGCGAGTGATATTGGCAGAGATGCCTCCCGGCGAATATACTGACCGTAAGGTGTTGTTTGAGTCGGACGCGGAAGGACGACTCTTCGGTGAATTCCTATTATTTGAGCACATTGAAGCTGCACATTGGGGTCCGCTCTTTGAAACTCGTTCTCGCGCTAATGTGACCACCGTTAGTACCTTCTATGCTCGTATCCAGAATCCTACATTGGAGCCATTACAGTTCAAGATTCCTTTTGGTAGAGACCGGATGACTACGATCGATGTTCGATTGATAGCGTGACTTCTGAACGTGCCCCTTGGTGATGTTCATCCCAGTGCAAAGAATTTGAGGAGTAGGCGTGAGCGAGATCGCCGTACCAGGTTCCTATGCGGTAGTCTGGTTCCATGGCAGCCTAACAAAAGCCTCAAGGCATCTCATATGTCTGATGATTTGTGTCTGTTGCACTACATCTGTACATTCAACGTGTATCCCAGGTCGACAAATCGCATTGAATGTACGCGCCTTATGGTTGATTTCTTGTATCTGGTGGCCCAGGGAGAAAATGTGTGTATGGCCACTTTCGTGTTGCGAAAGATTATCCTCATAGCGAAATCAAGAAGAACGTCTGAGTCGCTTCCTTTTGGCCGACTTATATGCAAGATCGCGCTTGAGTTTGCTTACAGACTTGGGCCGGAGTTGCTAGTTCCGTTTCACTGCATTGATGAGTCTACCATGGTCAAGATGAAGATCGGGTCTTAGTACCGTGAGGCTCAGCTTGATGAGGATAGCGAGGGCGATTTCGATGACGAAGAGTATCTAAGTGAGGGAGAACCTGGAGCAGAAGTTGAGAAAGAAGTCCAGGAAGAGGTAGAAGAGGAGGCTCAGGATACCGATGAGAGTCCTCCTCCTGCGACTCAGGCTACTAGAGATGATCACATTGCCCGAATTGAGGAGAGTCAGGTCACCTTGCGAAGAGAAGTCCAGGAACTTCGGGCCGAGGTTGAGGATACCAAGGCTGTCATGAAGAAGAAATTCGGCAAGGTGACTCGTACTTTGAAGGCTATCCTGTGCTGCTTGCAGGATAAGGGTGGTCCTCCTCCGTCACCCGACTCAGACTAGCGATGAGATTGTAGATGTTGTTGGTAGCAGTTAGTCATTTCTTGCTTTATGTTGTGTAAGCCTGATAAGGCTAGTAGTTTTCTTATGTTGCTGTAGTAGCTGACTGGCATAGCTCCCATGCATTTCTTGTCATGGTACATGTAAGAATATGTCTCCTATATTGTGGTAATTTTGATTTAATGAAATGCATGGCATTTTTTTTCAGCTTGTTATGTGAATGTTTGTGTTGTGGTTTGGGCTTAATATAGCCGAATTTGGTTAGATGGAATGCATGCCGTTTCGTTCGCTGTAAGGTATTGTCCCTAGTTTAGGTGTATCCTATGGTTTCCACTGCCATATTGTAAATCCTGGGATTAAGCCTACAAAATTAGTTTTTTATCCCACCCCACCCTCCTACCAAGCATGCCACTTCCAATCCTGACATGGGACTAGGAATGTCGTTCCATTAGGCTGTAGATTACAGACTAGTCTACTAGTTACCTTAAGTAGTATAAAGCCTGTATATGTTAAGGAATAGTAGGTTAGATTTGATTGGAATGGGACTCCCTTCCTTGGGTAGATCCTCATAACATTCCTAGGCTCCTTTAGTAACTCTCAGGAAGCTTTTGTAACTTAGAACCATTCACTCTCAGGGAAGACTTATAAATCCCTTAGGTCGAACTAAGAATAAACCAACACACCCCATAGAATTGCCTTCCCCAAGGGCTTATTGCATTCGGAAACGCAGAGTAAAGGAACTGCATGTAAGCGATGTATTCGCGGTTTGAATCGACTTCTTAATCCTAGTGGTTACCAATAAATCCAATGCTCTGATCAAGCAGAAGATCGGCATCGACTTGGATTAAGAATTGATACAATAAATCTTCTGTCCTTGCTAGACAGAAAGTCTATGTATCCGGCTCAGACCTACTATACAACCTTTCTTCTGTGATGGCCCAACCACCTACAACCAAACGTGATCACATTGCCTTTGGAAAATGGCGAGGACTTAAAGCCAGTAAAGAATTCGACATCTTGCCACCAACTCATACCTGCCCCTGAACTCAACCACAATAGAGATTAGGCTCATCTCTATCGCCATAGATACCAATGCCATAGAACGCATCATTAGCAAAGAAAAACCACTGTAATGAGAGGTTGTTTCCTAATTCATGTCAAGGATAGCCCCTAAGCTGTACCTCGTTCCGATATACGGAGCGATGCAAAGATTCTTGAACTTTAAGTAGAACCAAGTTTTAAGGGGGGTAGAACGTATTGAGTCCAATCCAGTTAGGTCAGTCAAAGCTACCGCTCGATCAGAGTGGCGCAGCGGAAGCGTGGTTAGCCTCTTCCCCACTTGCCCAGGATCGAAACATTTGAGTTAGGGTATACGTACGGTTAGGTCATTAAATAGGATTGACCCTTTCTTAGAATGTCAATACTGAAGTCTTGCTAGATACTCCTTACCCTTCGCCAATTTTGGGGATGAAATTGTGTTTTAAGGGGGGTAGATTGTAACACCCCGGATTTTGGCCAACCTAGGATTAGACGTCCTTAGGCAATGGGTCGACTAAAACACATGAGAAATCGCTCAGAACCCAATTCCATAGCCAAAGAAATCACCTAGGATTGATTCCTTTAGAAACTAAGCATAAGTTAGCTAACGCTACGCTGGAGTAACTGTGAAATTGTCCCTGATCGCTTTAAATACGTTCAACAAGACCCAAACCTTGTAGAACCAATGACGCTATAATACTCTAAAACCTCGGATCAAACTCTAAACTGGTTTGTTCTCTGGACCTCTTTGCAACTTTGTATTGGATCTAGATCGCACGTCGAAAGTCCGATACCTTCAATCTTAGACCGTTATAACTGCCTAGCTAGACTTGACAATCATTTCGAAAATCAAGTCCAACCGACATTCGCAGGCTATTTCATTGAGAGTTTTCCCTGCCGCTTGTGCTACCTGTTGCACGTGCCTAAGCAACACACCTCAATCACTTTCCCGGTGATTTCACCGCGATTCTAGGTAAGCAAATACCCTAAATACTTGCTGGTTTGAGGTTCCTTTGTTTCCATAGCGAAGTAGCTTACAGATCTTGTGTATTAGGTTCCCTATTCGCCGTAGACGAAGCGTATACCTCCGTTCGAATTAATACGCTTCTAAGAGAAAAGGTGCGAATTTTAGATGCTTTGATTGACTGTTTTCAATGCTTTTAATGTCGTTTAATAGTAGATTATCGACGGCAACGCCGTTTGACATGTACAACATGCTGTCCGTTTCCTGTTTCGTAAGCAGACGAAAAATATGAGATTTAGGGCATTTTAGTCATTTGTAGGAGATACTGTTTTCATCCATAATTTGCTGATGTGATTGACATGGCTTCTTGTCGCATTAGGATACTAGGAATGCGTGCATAATTAGTTTGGCGAAGAGATTCGCCTAAATGCGCACTTTGAGTCGACATACTATACGTAGACTTAAATGTGTAGACTAAGTGTTTGTATAAATGTTTGTATTAGTATGTATTGAATTAAATGGTGTTATGAATTAGATTAAGATTGATTTCTCAATTAATATGGTGATGTAAATGGTTTCCTACAAGTTAGCTATATGCATGATTTCATTATATGTATGAAATGCATGTGTTAGATGATTCACTTAAGTTGTATGTTATAACATGTGTTAACATGCTCACATTGTTGTATTTCATTTCCAATACTCTTACATAATTGCTGATGAGGATTCATAATTGTTTGGGACTATACCTAGTCCAGGCAGTCGGCAACTGAGCAAGTTCGTGGTTGGCTTATCTTTGCCACGAACGACGCGTCGATGAACGCGAGTCGTGTTCTGGAGTTGGCGGCAGTGGTTAGGCCACACGAGGTGTTTTACGCACTTCATGTCATTCGACTTGAGATGCGCTCGTGCTAGTCGAGCCCGTCAAGTAACCCTACTGGCCATTGTATGTTCACTCTGTATGAGTCATAACTGCTTGAACCTAGGGTACTGAACTTACCATTGTAAGCCCTGTCAACCATGGTACCTTGATCCACAAAGACTCATGAGCTGGGCATGGTGGTATGGGACACCGTGGTCGAGTTGTCGGCCTACACTAGGGCCTCAAACCTCCCCATTGTGACCAGTGAGCACATTTAACTCGTGAGCAGATTATGGTGGTATGGGACACTATATTCTTGCTGTCGGCCTACACTGATCAGGCAACGAGTCCTTTGTAGTGACCGCGAGCGTATTCTGAGTCTACGGGAGGCGACGACCCTTCCGTAGCAGTGAGAGTACAGTAGGCCTGTATTGATAAGGTGATGGGGGAGCGGTGCAACGAGTGCGAGCAACAGCCCTGGCAGTCCTTGCAGCGACCTACAAAATATACATCGTATGATATTACTAGGAGTGACGACCCTAGACAGGATCTGTGTTGGGATTGATATAAGGGAAGTACCTTAGTTTCCCAATCCTGCTGTTTGAATGGACTAATAATAACTCGGTAATCATATCACCGTCACATTGCATGTGCCTGGAAGATGTGGAGCACTGTGGGATGATTGCATGCCGCGGGCGTAAGATGGTGCCGTATGAGGGAGATCGTCGGTGAGGGCATCCATCACGTCATGTCATATTGCATTAACAACAGTATTAGGATTGTTTGATTTACTGCTTTACTATTATCGCATGATTGATTTGAGAACATGCTAATCCTTGCTCTATTATTCCACTGAGTTAGCTACTCACTCCCACGTTACGGGATGGTGTTTCCGGACACCCACCAGTCCCCATTTTGGTTGCAGATGATGGCACTGCTTGAGAAGCGGAGCTGGACTTGATAATGATGAGGAGGATCCCTCCTTTATGCGTGTTCTGATTGACGGGATTACAGGGAGGTTGATTAGATGCCTCGACACTTGTCATTTTATATTTTTAGAGCACTCATGTATATTCTTTTTATTTACTTTTGGGGTATACATGTATGTATATAACTTGGTAACATGTTCACACTTTGGAGGCATACAACAGTTTATATATGTTATACATACTATCACAGTCTTCCGCTTGTAAATTTAACAGTCTCTGGAGTATGATATGCTGTTCTGGCTTAATCTCACTCATGTTTAATACATTAACACAGAAAACATTCAATCATATATATCTATGTTGCATAAATAACATTTTGAAACTCGGGAGTTGGGTTTTTACTCGACCCCCGATTTTTGAGATGTTACAGTGGGTGAACCGAATTCTAGAGGACATGTTGCGGGCTTGCGCATTGGACTTCAAGGACAGTTGGGATGATTGTCTTGCATATACGGAGTTCGCGTACAACAATAGTTTCCAGGTGAGTATCAGTATGACACCTTATGAGGTGTTGTATGGGCGACCTTGTCGAGCACCGCATTGCTGGGCAGAGGTTAGTGAGCCTAGATTGATTGGCCCAGAGTTAGTGCAGGCGACGTCAGAGAAGATTGATATTATTAGACGCCGACTTCTCACAGCGCAGAGTAGACAGAAGAGTTATGCCGATACGAGATGGCGCCCGCTAGAGTTCACGGTTGGGGATCATGTATTTTTTCCAGTTTCCCCTATGAACGGAGTCCTTCGGTTCGGGAAGAAGGGGAAGCTGGCACCGCGATTCATTGGACCATTTTAGATTCTCGATCGTGTGGGTGCAGTGGCTTATTGTCTGGCTTTACCCACGCCTCTCGTGAGCATTCACAACGCATTTCATGTTTCTATGCTGAAGAAATACGTTTCTGATCCTTCCTATATCATCAGATGGGAGCAGGTGCAGTTAGGAGAGGATGTTACATATATGCTGCGAACGACGCGTATACTATACAGGAAGGAGCAGGTACTGCGTAGCAAGGTGATCCCCCTTATGAAGGTGTTGTGGACGCATCACTCTGAGGAAGAGGCTACCTGGGAGACAGAAGCTGAGATCAGAAAGAATTACCCACAGTTTCTCGAGGAGTACGAAAAGGTACAAATTTCGAGGATGAAATTTTTTATTAGGGGGGTAGATTGTAACGCCTTGAAAAAATTCGTACTGAGACTCGAGTACCAACTCGACCAGAAATCGCTTAGAATTAATTCCTTCAGAAAATAAGCGTAAGTTAGCTAGCGCTACGCTAGAGTAGCTATGAAATTGTCCCTGAACACTTTAAATACGTACTACAAGACCCAAAACTTGAAGAATCAATGACGCTATAATATCCTTAAACCTTGGATCAAACTCTAAACCCGTTTGCTCTCAAGAACTCTCTGAAACTTTGTATTGGATCTAGATCGTGCGTCGAAAGTCCGATACCTACAATCTTAGACCGTTATGACCGATTGTCTAGACTTGACAATCATTTCGAAAATCAAGCCCAACCGACATTTAGAGGCTATTTCATTGAGCCTGGAGTGAAGAGAGTGAGAAATGGATTAGATTTGGAAAATTTAATCCAAATATGGCACGTGACTTGGCGCGTTATTATTAAGCGTTCTGACTGTCAGAATTCAGCCAAATTTCACCCTCGGATCAGGAAAAATTTTTCTTTCATATCATGAGACTTGTAGACTTGATTTAGGTACGATGACCGCTGAACTGAAACTGGACCGCCACGTGCGATCTGGGAACTCTACCGGACTGAAAACTTAGTGTGGACAACATCCAGTGACCGTGAGCTTAAGTCCGACCGCGTTTGGCCAGGGGACCGCCCGAAACACTCCTTTGGATCGAAACAGCCCCGTTTTGGTTATAACTTAAGTGTACCTTCTTTCCAAGCCTAATTTGGGAAGGTTTTGGCCTATATAAGGGCTTTAAACCCTCATATATCTCACCCATCCGAATTTGCTAGAAACCCTAGCTAGGGAGAGAGAAAGTGAGAGATTATGAGTGAATGTGGGAGAGATCTTCCTGCCACTTGTACTAGTTCTTGCACGTGCTAAAGCAAGGCGTTCAAATCACTTTCTCGGTGATTCCACCGTACTTCTAGGTAAGGAAAACCCTAACCACTTGCTGATTTGGGGATTTCTTTGATTCAAATAGCAAAGTAGCTTATGTACTTGTGCATTAGGTCGTATTGATGCTGTTGACGAAGCGTATTCGTTCCGTTCGAAACGATACACATCTAAAACGAAAGGTGAGGATTTTAGATGCTTTGATTGACTGATTTCAAAGCTTTCAATGTCATTTAATAGTAGATTATCGACGGCAACGCCGTTTGACATGTAGAACATGCTGTCCATTTTCTGTTTCGTAAATGTACGGGAAATATGAGATTTAGGGCATTTTAGTCATTTGTAGGAAATGCTGTTTACATCCATATTTTGTTGAAATGTTTGTCATGGCTTCTTGTCATGTTAGTATATTAGGAATGTGTGCATGATTGGTTTGGCGAAGAGATTTGCCCTAATGCGCACTTTGGGTCGACATACGCTATGTAGACTTAAGTGTGTAGACTAAGTGTTTGTATAAATGTTTGTAATAGCACGTATTGAGTAAATGGTGTTGTGTATTAGTTTTGAGATTGAATTCTCAATCAACATGCTAATGTATATGATTTTCACCATGTTGACTATATGTACGGATTTCATTATATGTATGAAATGCATGTGTTGGATGATTTGTTTAAGTGGTATGTTATAACATGTTTCAACATGCTTCTATTGTTATATTTCAATTCCATTACTCACATATGATTACTGATGTTGACTTACAAATGTTTGGGGCTAGGCTTAGTCTAGGCAGTCGGTAACAGAGTAAATTCATGGTTGGCTTCTGTTTGCCACGAAGGACGCGTCGATGAACGCAAGTCGTGTTTTGAGTTGGCGGCAGTGGTTAGGCCACACGAAGTGTTTCATGCACTTCATGTCATTCGACTTGAAATGCGCTCGTACTATTTGGGCCCTTCAAGTAACCTGACTGGCCGATGATTGTTCACCTTGTATGAGTCATAACTGCTTGAACCTAGGGTACTGAACTTACCATTGGAAATCCTGTTAACCATGGTACCTTGATCCATAAAGACTCATGATCCGGGCATGGTGGTATGGGACACCGTGGTCGAGCTGTCGGCCTACGCTGGGGCCTCAAACCTCCCCATAGTAACCAGTGAGCACATTTGACTCGTGAGCAGATTATGGTGGTATGGGACACTATATTCTTATTGTCGGCCTACACTGATCAGGTGACGAGCCCTTTGTAGTGACCGCGAGTGTATTCTGAGTCTACCGGAGGTGACGACCCTTCCGTAGCGACGAGAGTACATTAGGCATGTATTGATAAGGTGATGGGGGAGCGGTGCAACGAGTGCGAGCAACGGCCCTGGCAACCCTTGCAGCGACCTACAAACTATAACATCGTATGTGATTTCTAGGAGTGACGACCCTAGACAGGATCTGTGTTAGGATTGATATAAGCGAAGTACCTTAGATTTCCAATCCTGCTGTATGAAAAAGACTAATAATAACTCGGTAATCATTATTCATATCGCATTGCATGTGCCTGGAAGATGTGGAGCACTGTGGGAAGAAAGCATGCCGCGGGCGTGAGATGGTGTCGTATGAGGGAGTACGTCGGTGAGGGCATCCATCATGTCATTTCATGCATACATTAATAACAGTATCTAGGAATGTTTGATTTATTGCTTTACTATTATCGCATGATTGATTTGAGAACATACTAATCTTTGCTCTATTATCCCACTGAGTTGATCACTCACTCCCGCGTTACGGGATGGTGTTTGCAACACCCACCAGACCCTGTCTTAGATGCAGGTGATGCGCGATTCAGGATGCAAAGCCAGACTATGACGAGGACCAGGATGAGTTCTCGTATATGCAGTTCGCTGACGGCTTTACATAGGTGGCCTGGATTGGCGGGACTTCATAGTTGGACCTTATGACATTTTGATTTTTATTTTATTACATGTATATGAGACTTAGAGATGTATTCATACTTTAGAGATAGTTTGAGATTATTTTATTTTTATACGGTGATATATATATCTTTCAGTCTTCCGCTTGTGTTTTATCACTGGATCTGGAGTATGAATTATAGTTTTTGTATAATCTTACTCATGTGAATGCTCTAACTCAGTCAACATTGAATCATAATCATATTTGTTGCATAAGTGATGGTCTGGAACTCGGGAGTTAGGTTTCTACCCGACCCCCGATTTTCGGGATGTTACATCCACCTTCCAGGGACCCCCGCTCATCCGGATAGCTCCGACGCACATCCGGGTATGCTCCATTAATTTTGAGCAAATACATAAATATGGGTAAACAGCACTGACCTTATTCCCAATCTTCAATGCACCTATCGCTGCCTCATGGGCCTTGAAGAGAACCTCATAAGCCTTACTCTGCGTTGCATTTGCATCAATGAGAAATGTTCTGACAATGTTTGAGCAGTAGCTGTTGTAGCACGATCCGATTGCGCATATGATCACACTTGTCGAGTCATAACCAAGAGCACCAAAGACACATTTCAGCAAGCATTTTTAACCAAAAAGAAAAGAAAGAAAAGAATGAAAAGGAAAAGAAAAAGGAGAAAGGAAATAAATTATTTTACCTCCAAGGTCAACTTATCACGTTTCACAAGTATTCTAACAGGATCTGTCATAAACTTGTTTGTTATCTCCAAAATTTCATGAGGCAGAGTTATAGATGTCAATACAAACTACACAAAGCAACCCATACATTTCAGAACCTTTACATGGATGAAAGCTGAATATATGCTTGAACTGCAGTTAAGCTGCACCTATTATAGTTAAACTGCACAAGTTGCAGTCAAGCTACAGGTAAGCTGCACCTGTTGTAGTTAAGTTGCACCTGTTGCAGTCAAGCTGCAGGTAAGCTGCACTTGTTACAGTTTTGGGACTGCACCTACTGCAGTTCTGGGGCTGCACCTGTTGCAGTTCTGGGGCTGCACCTGCTGGAGTATCGATTAAGAAAAAAATCAACTAGGTGCCTAGGTTAAAATCAATCAATTTGGATGGGTTGCTGATTGAATGAAAAATTATCAATCTGATTGAATGCACCTTTACATTGGTAATAACTCACCTTACCACGAACGACAATCCATAGCAACAATCCTAGATTATTTGCATGAACCTGAATGCAAGAGATAACGACCATAAGTGTGCTAAACTGGGTCATGTTGTTGACAGTATCTACTAAATATACCTGTCCACAATCAGCATCACTTCTTTGTAACTCTTTCCAGATATGATGGTCATAGACTTCTAGCACTTTGTTAATTGGAGAATGACCTTCCAAATAACAAATAGCAACATGCCACCAATTGTGAGTGTACCTGCAAAGTTTTTCCTCAATGACCTTAAAATAAAACAGGGAAATTCTATTAATCATCAAAAGCTATGATCTCTAGAACAAAATTGCAATTAGATTCATGCTACTTGCATTTGCTATTGTGAATACTTACAATTATATGCATCTTAGTCATTTGGACTTCTGTCCCCCATGAAAGGTTACTAGCCACCTCTGTGCCAATGTAAGCTCTATATTTTTTAAGGCAATTGCATTTTTTTTTTGTTTGGTTGGGAAAGGTACTGATGGTATGTTTGGTTGGGTATGCAAATCCACATGTTCTTCTCATAAGTTATTTATCTGATGCAAGGTTTTGGTTTTATGTACTCCATTATGTGAAATCAGTTGAAAAATTAGATTAGGATCTGCTGCAATCACATGATACAATCTAGTTCACATGAGTGCATGAATCAGTTATAAATGAGTGCAAGAAAGAAAAGCAACTATTGATTTGGAAAAATAACCATTAATGTGCATCACTTCATAAAAACCTGCAACGCATCACTGCAATCACAGAATAAGTCAATGAATCACTTCACAACCATCCATTGATCTGCATCACTTCCGAGCATGTGCATTAGTGACAAAAGTCTAGGACCTGTTGCAATAAGGAAAAGTCAAATTAGTTACACAAAGGAGTTGATGAATCAGGCTACAAATGAGTGCATGAAGCCCAAGTACTACTCCTACATGTGGTGACAAGTCTGCATCGATGGTTATCAGTTTAGAAATGAGCGCACAAAAGGAAAGTAACCATTGATTTGAAAAAAAAAAAAAAAAAAACCATTGATACAAACCACTTCACAAAACCCACAACCAAACTCAGCAATCACAAAAAAAAGGTTATATGAAAATTTCTTTAATTCAGATGTGCCAAGTAGCTTCTTCTCCTTTAAAACTCCAATTCGACGATGGATTCATTTCTCATCAATACATTACGGTGGAGCCCACACAAGTCATTTGTACCTAAGTTTGTGGTATTGAAAACGTTTGCACCTGATCATTTTTAATATACATGTGTGTATGAGAAACGATGGCATCCAATCATAAGTTACCATCCACCTGATAGATAGCTTTCAACATGTGTCATAGTGTAACACCCTGAAAATCGGGGGTCGTGTATAAACTCAACTCCCGAGTTCCAGACCGTCACTTATGCAACAAAAATGGTTATGATTCGATGTTGTCTGATTTAAAGCATTCACATGAGTAAAAGTATACCAAAACTGCAATTCATACTTCAGATCCAGTGATAAAAGCAAGCGGAAGACTAAACAAGATATATATCACTGTATGGAAAAACAAAGTAATCTCAACTGTCTCCAAAGTATGACTACATCTCTGAGTCTCATATACATGTACATAACAAAAGAATAATGTTCAAAAAGAAAAGTCCCACTGATGTCCCCTCGATCCAGGTCGCCTACGGGAAGCCGTCATGATACTGCATATACGAGAACTCATCCTGGTCCTCGTCAATCTCCGGCTCCACCTCCTGGATCTCGTCGTCACCTGCAACTACAACAGGGTCTGGTGGGTGTTGCAAACACCATCCCGTAACGTGGGAATGAGTGATCAACTCAGTGGAATCATAGAGCAAAGATTAGCATGTTCACAATTCAATCACGCGATAATAGTAAAGCAGTAAATCAGACAAGTCCTAATACTGTTGTTAATGCAAGATGATATGACGTGATGTATGCCCTCACCGACGATCACCCTCATACGGCAACATCTTACGACCGCGGCATGCCACACTCCCTAGAGTGCTCCACATCTTCCAGGCACATGCAATGCTATGGTGATATGATTACCAAGTTGTTATTAGTCCATTCAAACAGCAGGATTGGAAAACTAAGGTACCTCCCTTGTATCAATCCCAACACGGATCCTGTCTAGGGTCGTCACTCCTAGTAATCTCATACGATGTACATTTCGTAGGTCACTGCAAGGGCTGCCAGGGCTGTTGCTCGCACTCGTTGCACCGCTCCCCCATCACCTTATCAATACAGGCCTACTGTACTCTACTGCACGGAAGGGTCGTCGCCTCCCGTGAACTCAGAATACGCTCGCGGTCACTACAAAGGGCTCGTCGCCTGATCAGTGTAGGCCGACAGCTAGAATATAGTGTCCCATACCACCATAATCTGCTCACGAGTCAAGATGCTCACTGGTCACTACGGGGAGGTTTGTGGCCCCAGCGTAGGCCGACAGCTCGACCACGGTGTCCCATACCACCATGCCCGGCTCATGAGTCTTCATGGATCAAGGTTCCACGGTTAATAGGGTTTACAATGGTAAGTTCAGTACCCTAGGTTCAAGCAGTTATGATACATACAAGGTGAACAAACATCGGCCAGTCGGGTTACTTGACGGGCTCGACTAGCGCGATCGCATCTCGAATTGAACGACATGAAGTGCGTAAAACACTTCGCGTGGCCTAACCACTGTCGCCAACTCTCAACACGAATCACATTCATCGACGCGTCGTTCGTGGCTATGACCAGTCAGCCACGAATTCGCTCGGTTACCGACTGCCTGGACTAAGTCAAGTCCCACACATCTATGGAATTACATTAACACTATAAAAAGGTATTGGAATTGAAATACATCATGTGAGCATGTTAGCACATGTTATGACATTCAACTTAAGCAAATCTTCAAGGCATACTTCCCATGCATATTCAACTTAAGCAAATCCTCAAGCACATACATTCCATGCATGTAATGAAATCATGCATTTTGTCAACATGTAGAAAATCATTTAGGTCGGCATAATAATTGAAAAATCAATCACAAAGTATCAAATAACATCATTTAATTCAATACATACTAATACAAGCATTTATACAAACACATGCACTACACACTTAGGTCTACATATAGCATGTCGACCCAAAGTGTGCAACTAGGCGAATCTCTTCGCCAAACTAATTATGCACGCATTCCTAACTTCCTAATGCGACAACAAACCATGTCAATCACATCAGCAAAATATGAATGCAAACAGTACTTCCTACAAATGACTAAAATGCCCTAAATCTCATATTCTTCGTTAGCTTACGAAACGGGAAACGGAGAGCATTTTGTACATGTCAAACGGCGATGCCGTCAAGAATCTACTATTAAACGACATTGAAAGCGTTGGGAACCGTCAATCAAAGCGTCTAAAATCCTCACCTAGTGTCTTGTAGACTCGGGAATTGAAGCGGAGTGTATATGCTTCGTCTACGGCGAGTAAGGAGCCTAATACATAAGATCCATAAGCTACATCGCTATGGAAACAAGGAAAACTCAAATCACCAACTATTTAGGGTTTTTACTTACCTAGGATTGCGGTGGAATCGCCGGGAAAGCGGTAGGGGAGTGTTGCTTAAGCATGTGCAACACGTAGCACAAGTGGCGGGAAGAACTCTCCCATTCTCTCACAATCTCTCACTCTTTTTCTCTCTCCCAAGCTAGGGCTTCTCTCAAATTCGGATGGGAGAGAGGAGTGAGGGTTTCAACCCCTTTTATAGCCTAAAACATTTCCAAAATAGGCTTGGGAATAATGTTTACTTGGTGCCTAACCAAATCGGGGCCGTTTCGGTCCAAAAGAGCATTTCTGGAGGTCCCCTGGCCAAGTGCGGTTGGACTTAAGCTCATGCATACTGGATCTAGCACGCATCCAGTTTTTAGACCGGTTGGGTTCCCAGATCGCACGTGGCGGCCCAGTTTCAGTTTAACGGTCACCGCACCAAGATCAGGCCTATAAGTCTCGTGATATATAATAGATATTTTTCCTGATCCAAGGGTGTAATTTGGCTGTATTCTGACGGTCAGAATGCTTAATACTGATGCGTCAAATTTGTGTGCCAGATTTGAATTTGAAATTCCAACTATGTCCCTATTCACACTCTCTTCGGTCCGGGCTCAATGAAATAGCCTGTGATCGTCAGTTGGACTTAATATTCGAAAAGATTGCCAAGCCCAGCTAAGTGGTCATAACGGTCTAAGATGGTAGGCATCTGACTTACGACGCGCGGTCTAGATCCAATACAAAGTTTCAAGGAGGTCCCGAGAACAAACCGGCTTAGAGTTTGATCCGAGGCTTTAGAGCATTATAGCACCCTTAGTTCCACTCGCTTCGGGCCTTGTAGAACGTATTTAAAGTGATCAGGGACCATTTCCCAGCTATTCTAACGTTGCACTAGCTAACCTAGTCATATTTTCTAAAGGAATGAATTCTAAGCAATTTCGGGTCGAGTTGGTACTCGAGCCCAAGTATGGATTTTTCACGGGCGTTACACATAGGTGTTTGACATCTTGCCTCATATATAGGCCCTACCACAAGGATCACCTTGTGTAAAAATTAGCCATCATCGCATAGGCCACATTTATAATGAATTTCAATCCTTGGCACTAAACAGAACCTAATAGTGAGAATTTAGCACTAAACAGAACCTAATAGCAGATTTAAAATGCAGTTCAGGAAATAAGATATGACTTACCAAATGCACCAACAAAGGCTTACCAACAAAGGAATGAGAAGTAACCAACAAATGCACCAACAAAGGAATACCTCGCAAGAAGAAAAAGGAATGAGAAGTAACCAACAAATGCACCAACAAAGGCTTACCAAATTCTCAGCCCCTGGAAGGCTTCCTCTTTTGGCAAGATTAATAGAAAGCTCCAGATTATTTAATTGAAAGAGCTAACAAATATTTTTTAATACAATCATTCAATTTGTTGCATTAGGATTAAAACTAAAATAAGACTAAAGACATACTTGGCCACTAACAAAAGGCACAAGTGTCACTTCGTTGACAGTTGCAAATAACACTTGATTGATATCCAGATTGATGTATGTAAATAGATGGAGAAACAACTGTACTGATTTTGTGTGGATGAAGGTAAAAAAGCGTAAGCTCAATTCAAAACTTTTGTGGCCCAAAAGATGTTTTTAATGGTCAATCACTACTATTTCTAATGTTATGGTCCACATGAAATTTGATCAGTTTTATGTGTGCCACAGGTTCTTTTAATAAAGTCACCAATCAAACACAATTGAAGCCAAACAAGCCCTAGTACAAGCGCTTGAAGCCAAACCACTGTGGTGTGTGAGAGTGTGTGGGGGTGTGAGTGTGTCGGTAAAAAAAATAAATTAATATCTGTCCCAAACGCAAGAGCTGCAAAATTTTTCATTCTGTCTCAAATGTAAGAGCTGCAGGATTTTTCTTGTCATATGTGTCACGAAGGGCTCCACCCTATGCAGCATGTTCATAGTGGCCTTATTGACCTTCAGAAACACACCATTAAATATCTGTCTCAAACGTAAGAGCTGCAGAATTTTTCTTGTCTTTGGGTGCATGGCATTAATACAACGGATGCGGATGATGAACAACAACTTAGCTTCTGGGCTGACATAAAATCCGCCTTTCAACCTTGCTTCACGCTTCAACTAGATCAGCTCCTTCTCCTGATCCTCATACTCTTTCACGTATGAGGCGAACGAGGGTGGGGATGAAATCCCGAACCTGGAAGATGAATACTTGGACGATGATGATGGTGATGACTTCTCAAGGAGGATTGGGGCCATGTTGTCTTAAGAGAAAATACTATCAAGGTTGGTTTTTGGTTGTCACCATGCAGGACCGTCCCGTCCAATGTTAGTTTAGGCAGTAAGGAAGCATTTTTCCTGCGAAACAGTAAGGAAGCCTTTTTCCGCAAGAATGAGCTAATTGGAAGCTAAAACTATGGGTGGTGGCAGATGGGGTCCAGGAAGGTTTGGTGGGTCTTTGTGTTTATATTTTGTTTGCAGGAGATTCCCACCCCCCCCCCCCCCCTGAACTGGGTTCCTTTGGAATCTTGGATTTGTATTACACAGTGAAACTGATTCATAGATAAATTTTATTTTTTAGTCTCCTTAGGCTCTCAGCTCGCAAAAGCAAGGCCCAGGTTTAGTCATCCAAATCCTTGATAGGTTCAACCTTGGTCTTCCCATGCAACCAAAGATTCTCTAGAATGGAAGATGTGAGCCACCCAAACTCCAGCCTTTTCTTCGCTAAATGCAGGCCCTTTTTTTTTTTTTACTTAACTCTCTGTTCCCTACCCACAAATTTAGTGGTTAGGATTTTCCTGCTTGGAAAACTTTGGTTCATCAACCGGCAGAATGGGACCAATCAGCTTAGATAACTGAACCATGAATGCCACTATAAACTGAAAATCCAAGCATATAACAGAAACTCTTGAGCATACCTCTTTATATATTATGGCTCCTGGGTCCAATTGTGATTCAAATGAGGATGGTGTCATAATGGCATCATCAACCTGACTGACCCTACAAATCCCATCATAACCATAAACCTGTTGGTAATGCATCATAATTAATGTGCTTAATTCTTCTTTGAACCCCAAGATCTTGGGGATTTTGGAATAACTTAATACTAGACCTTCAAACAGAACTAATTTCACATCCTTCAGAACATTAGGTAGTACCGAAAAATGTACCAAAGTCATCAGTGACAAAAACCAGTTCAATCCCATCCCCTCTTACACATATGGTGCTGGTGGGCCCATTTATGGCCCTCACATAGACCGCAATTAGCCTTTGGGCTACATCATGTTGCACTATTCAACATATATGTCAATCAAGGTGATTGCCAATGTTACTCAGGTGCAACATTTACATTTAAAATCAAAAGGTGGACATTGGCACAACATATTTCAGAGTCCACGTAACATTAATTTGATAGGATATTCGTGATAAAACCTATCCTTACTAAAATGATTTTCTTGGAAAGGTTTAACGGAGCTGATCAATTCAGACAATAATAGCATACATCTTTCTTTTGTTTGTCCCAAATTTGAATAAATAGGTAAACATATGGGTGTTCAAGAGCATTACTTTCCTGCATAAGGAAAATGTCACATAAAGATTTTCCTAGTTAATCTCTGCAAAAAATTTCATTTGAAAAATGTGTTTATTTGAACCAAAAAGAACATATATAATGTGCAAAATGGTTTACAAATGCACTATCATTCATCCCTTGATTGAGGGGTGGTATTTCATATATAAAAGACTAAGCGGCTGAAGCAATATTCCAGTAGGCTAAGATAAGCACTCTAGAGTTTAAATCCATGATCCATGTAAGAAGGACAATCCTTTTTTCTCATTTTGAAAATTCTCCATGTCAGTACCTGTCCAAGTTTGCCAACCTGACACTTCTAGACACACACACACACACACATTTCTCATTTTGAACATTCTCCATGTCAGTACCTGTCAACCTGACACTTCCACACATTTCCACACACACACACACATACCTGTCAACCTGACACTTCCACACACACACACACACACACACACATTTCTCATTTTGAAAATTCTCCATGTCAGTACCTGTCAACCTGACACTTCCACACACTTCCACACTTCCACACTTCCACACACACACGCACACACACACACACACACACACATTTCTCATTTTGAAAATTCTCCATGTCAGTACCTGTCAACCTGACACTTCCACACACTTCCACACTTCCACACTTCCACACACACACGCACACACACACACACACACACACGCACATGCACACGCACACGTGCACACACACACACAAAAACTAATTTTTTATGTTTAATCTATTCACTTTTGTTCATGGAATATTGTCTAATATTGATGTAATTTGTTTGGGAATTTTATGTATAAATAATTGCAAGATACTACTAAACTATAACTTTTATTATGTAAAATAATGCAAAACAACTGCAAGGATGCATAGCTGAATCTCACTTTCAAGACTCCATGTTTGATTTTTCATATCTATGTCTAATGCCGACACACATCCATGTCCAAGTTCCACAGTCTAATGCAAATTATGCCCCTAAAGGACGAGCACAACCTCATCATCAAAACAGAGAATTGCCAATCACAGTCAACCTAGTTGTGCCCTCCAGGGAAGCCACGGTAAGTAAAATTTTTGTTGACCCTAGAAAGGGATGCTCTATAAATTCAAAGGACAACTAGAGGGGTAAGTCTGGACAAGAACTATATTGAATCCTCAAATAGCCAAGAGGGTAGAAGCACATTGTTGAAAAAGCGGGGGGGGGGGGGGGGGGGGGGGGGGGGTGCGGGAACTGCAATGAGACACCTTATATAATTGATGGCACCTTAAAAGCAGGAACCTCATACTGTCTGCCTCCTATGGTAGACAGGGTCCCAGACAAGGAAAGTCACATGTATATGGGAAAAGGATACAACTAACCAATTCTAAAAAATCTAGGATATGGATAAGGATACATGTATCCCATCTATAACATGATATTCATAGTTATGTTTATGATGAAATGTTTGACATATTCCATTAAATTTTAGTTTTATTAATGCAATGTTATTTAGTGTTTCCTCTTTTATTGATTGCTTAATCCTTCTACCGTGATGTTTTTTAACATCATTGTTAGTTTTTAAAACTTTTATAGTACACAAGTGCATTTATTTTTATTGTACACACATGCAATTATTATGAAAAGAATGTAAGAAAATCTGTAGGATTTCAAAGTTACAAATCTAATACAATAGGATTCAGTTACAGCACTACAAGTATCCTGGACCACAGAGTACTAGTATTGATATATCATGTGTCTCTGACACAATCGGGCATGGGCATCATAGTCCACCCTTTCTACAACAACCCAACATGCTATATAGACTTAACCCTTTATCATGAACTCAAGATCAAATTACAAAAAGAATTACAAAACAAAAAATATCCCAAAATCTTTCCAAGAAAATCATTTTAGTTGCTGATTCAGGAGTAGAATTTATTTGTTTCTTGTGAACATATCCACCAACATTCCAAGTGGAATAGAGCAATTGTTTCTTGAGGATCCAAGTCTGGATTTAATTTGGATGAGATGAAATGGTATCTAAAAGTTAGTAACCTCGAAGACAAGAGGCTTTGAATAGCTAATTTAAAGAAGAAAAACGAAGATTCAGTTACCGGATGATATGAGATAATGACGATGTAGGAACATCATACATGTAAGAATCATAAGGAGATCTCTCATTTCCTCCAACCTCTTGTGCCAAAACATTCACTTGCACTTGCCTCGAAAAATTCTGGAAGAAAAATGAGTTTCAACCTTTAAAATAATTGAATCTCAATTCAATAACGAAAGATCATTTGAAGAGAAAGAAGAGTTAAATTGCATCTGTAGTTGAAACATGATACACCAGGTAATCATGAACTCACCATGGTTCTAGAAATTCGAGGAATCTTGATTTACTCTCCTTCTTCTTCTTCTCCTCCTTCTTTCGAGTGCTCTCCAAGCCTCTGTCACATTCATTGCCTTGATGGATCTCTCTTAGTTTCAGCTAAGTTTTTGGTTATCCAAGAAAGAAATTGGTTCAATGGATAATAAATAAAATAACCTACTTCTTAAAGTTCTATGATGGAACCAAAACACTCCCAATGTCACACAATTCAATTCATATGGTAAAGATGCTAATCCTACAGGCTTCTAGGGGTTCCCAAGGTTGAAATTTAATCTTAACATCTTGGAAAGTAAACTCTAAATGCATAGCATGAGATGCTATGCCTTCTTGACCAAACAACTTCTCCAAAGATGCTTCCTTCTCAAAAACCAAAAGCAGGAGAAGCCAAACTAGTGGTGAGAACTTTCTTCTACAAAGATAAGATTTTTGGGCAACAACAATTTACATGATACAAAATTAGAAAACAGTGCATGATAAAATCTCACTAACATGGGTCTAAAATTGCTCAACAATTCACATAATACAAAAGCAGGAGAAGCTAGGCCAGTGGTGAAAATTTTCTTCTATAAACATAAGATTTTTAGGCAACAACAATTTACATAATACAAAATCAGAAAACAGTGCATGATAAAATCTCACAACATGGGACTGGAGATTTGGCTAGCACTCTGGAGTGGGCTTGGCCAGGCCAGGGTACGGATGTAAACTACCAAACAGAGTTGGGTCTGACTCTTTATAGCCAGCTCATGGACCAGCCTTAGCAAGGTAGATTCACCTCTGAAATCTATCTCATTTGACAATCTTAACCATCTGATTTTGCCTAACTATTAGAATAAGGGACCAGCCACCATTTTAACCATCATCACCAAACAGACACTTAGGATTTTCCAATCAGCATGAATTTCGGGTTATGTTCCTATCACAATAGGGTCCGCATTTAGACAGCCAAGAATGAAGTTTTTCCATGCCATCATATACGATGAATGTGTTGCATTACAAGTGACAGAAAACGTTGTTTACTGTTAGGTAGCAGCTCATGAAGGCTAACAACTAATCCTTGAAATAAGTGGTTAAGAACTTCATCAAATAACTAAATTTAAAAAATAAAAAATAAAAAAATAAAAGGTAAAGAAAAACATCAAGAACTCAATGTGGAGCACACCCTTCTGCTGACACAATAAGCTCAATGCCCCAAAACTCTCAACCACTTTCTGTTCTTCTCTTCTTTTCACTTGTCCTTGTGTTATTACTCTACTATGCTTATTTATGCACCAAACTCTTTCTATCCCAACCAGGTCTCAAAAAACTAGGAAGGTTGATGCTTATATGACAAGTATAAGTAGTAATTAAGAGTTTTGAGATCCACTTAGAAGAACCCATAGAACGTGATTTAGGAAGAATGGATTTAATCTGCCTAGAGTGACTTTCCTCATATTCAGTAAATCAAACAACAAGAGATCCCTAGCCATTTAAAGTGCTAGTGTCTAGCCATTAACCAAATGCACATTATGAAATGTGCAGAGACCTAGCCATGTCCCTCTTGCATTTTCAACCTCATTTTACATGCTGCAGGACATATGTTATGTGCCTATAATGGCACATAACCATTGTGGATCAGCTAAGTCATATTCTTGACTTCATAAAGTCTTATGTTCCATTGTGCACATCCGTGCAATACCCTATATGGAAACACAAAACATGCAACCGAAAACCCACACTACAAATCCCTAATTCTAATATAGCAATACTTAGGAACCGAAATCAGACTCCAAAGCCCTAAATCTCCTCATGAAATTTATCAAGAAAAAAATAGGAATCCAAGAAAAACAATACTAGAGGTGGTTCATCACTGTCATCTTCATCTGCAACACCAGAATATACTTGCACTACCCGAATCCACCAGGGTCCACGGCCAGCATCACCCCCTGTCGAGAAAATAAAAAAACTCCCCTGACTTTGCTGACAGCCATTGTTTTCGAAAGATTTGGTGCAACCCGAACTCTCGTCTTCTCTCTCTCTCATCTCCAGAGACCACATTTGCAGCCCGTGATTGCCGAACCCATCCATACAGACATCATCGTGAATCCGTCTCTGTCCCTCTGCAATGGAGAGAGGTAGAAGAGGAGCTTCATGGCATGTTTCTTCATGACTGATGCATTGGAGAGAGAGGGAGGAGAATGAGAGAGATGGAGCAGAGATCGGGAGGGAATGGAGAGAGAGAGAGAGAGAGAGAGAGAGAGAGAGAGAGAGAGAGAGAGAGGACCCATTTTGGGCGCGGCTCTGTTTTGAGCACGCGCCCAAATTTGGGAGATGTTTTGGCTACTCGTGGTGGGTACTCTATGGGCCCCACCATGATGTATGTGTTTCATCCATTCCGTTCATCTGTTTTTAGAGATCATTTTAGGGTTTTATACAAAAAATTATATGTATATAAATCTCAGGTGGACCACACCACAGGAAATCAATAATGATTGGATATCCACTATTAAAATCCTCTTACGGCCCACTGTACTGTTTACTTGAAATCTAATATGTTGATTAGGTCATAGAGACCCGGATGAAGGGAAACAATAAATATCAGCTTGATTCAAAACTTTTATGGCCCCCGGAACGTTTTTAATGGTCAACGTTCATCCAACACTTTTTCCTGTAATGTGGTCCACTTGAGATTTATATATACCTCATTTTTTTCTCATATATCATAAAATGATGTATAAAAATAGATGGACGACATGGATGAAAAATAGACATCATGGTAGGGCCTACAGAGCACCGACCATCAGGCATTGCTTGGTGGCAGGGGCAGCAGCCATTCCATTTCCGGGCGTGTCTCACGAAATGAACCATGGACGGTCTAAACAGGGGCTCCATGGGGCCGACCATGATGTATTTGGTTTATCCATTCTGATACATAATTTTATTAAATTATTTTAGTTTATGATACCAAATTGAAGGTATATTCAAGGCTCAAGTGGACCACACCATAAGAAGTAAATATAATTTAATATCCATGTTTCCTACCGTGTGGTCCACTTGAGCCTTCAATGTAGCTGGATTTTTTTTTCATCCTCTAAAGTAATATTTCCAAATATATAGATGGCTTAGATAGAACATATAATTTTTTTAAGACCTCATAAAGCCCCTTACAACACCATTAATTATTAATGGTGTGTCAATTTTTTAGCTACGGATTAAAACTGTAGCAACATTAGCTAAGGCTTATATCCGTAGCAAAAATCTAATGTGGTCTATATCCTTTGCCCCTTTTTTTGGTAGTGACGGGTTTAATATCTAATACATCGCCAAGATGGCCCATAACAAATTTTTTGTGATGAGAGTTCAATTTACATTATTTCATAATGTACGACTATCTAATCATTGGATGGGCATGAGTCTTGGCAACATACCATCAAAAGAGTTGATAAAATAGATAAACGATGAGGATATTAAATAGATATCATGTCATAATCATGGTGGATAAAGTGGCATAACACCTACATCAAAGTGGGCCATACCACACAGAAGTTGAGAGGGCTACCCTCCATTAAATATTCATAATCATTTGTTAGGCCCACAAAGATGTGATCGATGAATCCAGCCCATCTATTATGTGTGTCCCACTTGGTTAAGGCGTCAAACCAAGTTTCAAATGCATCAAAATTTCAGGTGGACCCCACACGTGCTTTTATATACTTGAGCTCCGAATTGTATGAACAGATCAAGGAGATCAAAGTTACATTGGTCCCAAAGTGATGTATTTATTACATATACAGAGTTCTTCTATTTTTATTTTTATTTTTATTTATTTATTTTAAAGATCATTTTATAACATTATCCAAAAATTAATCATATCCAAAGATTATCTAGACCTCACCACAAACAGTAGTGGAGATAATGATTTCACCATTAAATAGTTTGCAGGGACCACCTTAATGTTTATTTTCCATACAATCTTTTCATGATGTCACAAAGACCTAGATTAAGGAGAGAAACAAATTTCATATTGGTCCAAAACTTCTGACCCAAAAGGTTCCAATGGTACATGTTCAATCCCTACTACTTCTGTAGTTTGGCCCACTTGATACTTAAATCTATCTTTTTCTTCTTATTATTTTTTTTTTTAAGCATTAAGAAAAAATCACCAAATGAATGGACGGTTTGGATACAACACATACCTCATGATTAGGCCCTATTTTTATTTTTATTTTATTTATTTATTTTAATGGTGTGGCCCACCTGAATTCCATGTACAACTGATTTTTGGGGATAACCCATTTTTAAAGGGGACCCATCAAATGCATGGTACAGATGCTCGACATGCATCATGGTGGGGCATGTGGTGGGGCCCACTTCCTCCCGCATCCACCAGTAGACGTTGCAACATCAATGACGCTGGACGTCAGCAGCAAGGGGCTAACGCCCCTTGCATATATATATATATATATATATATATATATATATATATATATATATATATATATATATATATATATATATATATATATATATATATATATATTCGTTTTACTGAGGTTTTTCATAGGTGGGGCCCATATCTTGACGATCCAGTCCATCTATTGGATTTTATGCCCTGAGACAGATCTAACAAGCCTAACACTCAGTATTTTTTTTGGCGTACAAAAAGATTACAATGGGCCCTAACAGTTTATTACTATTAAAATGGTCCTTTTGATGGTGTAGCCTATTAGATATTTGGATTCGCTTCATTTTTCGGCTCAATGCCTAAAATAAGCTGGGAAATTGAATGGTCGACATGGATTGAATACATACATCATGGGCGGGGCCCGTTGTGGACCCACACCTCTTCCCTTTATTTAAGCAACTACGCGCTACCTGCTTCAGGTCCTTTAGACGCTGGCAGCAGTGTCCAGTGTATTATTTTTTTTAAAAAAAATTGTTTTGTTTTTGTGTTGTGTGCACGTGTGTGTATGGCGTGTGTGTGTGGCTAGCCCAATAGGCCATATTTGGATGGTTTATAAGGCTTAAAAACATCACATTTGATCCATGTCCTTTTGTCAATTGATATTCATGTATACCCTACACCTAGGTTTTGAAATGTTACGGACGTTGGATGAATACTAAACATCATATTGGGGCGATGATCAACGGGTCCCACATCATCATCATCATCAATAACAACAACATGTTATCATCAAGATCATCATTATCCAAACCATAAAAGAATAAAGGACTAAGCGAAAAGGGGGTGTACTCACCTTAATGGATCAGATGGATGGTTGAAAATGGATGGAAGGGATGAGATTGATAGAGTTGATGGCCCACCAAGATCACTCCTCTCTCTCTCTCTCTCTCTCCATGTATAGAAGGTGAAATGCTAAGGGATGGAGGGGTATTTGTAGAGAAATTCATAAAAATTTAGTTAAGTTAGGCTAATGTGATTAATATTAGCTTAGGCTAGGATTATGAAAATTAATTTATGATTTATAATTAACGGTGGGTTGAAGGAGTATGGGATGGCATGGTGTGATGATGTCACACATGAGGTGTGGCAAGAAGAAGAGTTGACATGAGGTGTACATGAGAGATGGGAGGTATGGGTGTGTGACATCACACACATGGGTAGAGATTTTGTCACCCATGTGTGGCATGTGCATGTGTGTATGACATGTGTTGTGCACATGTGTGGAGTGGAGTACATGGTGCCTTGTGCACATAATACCCTAATTATTCTTCATGGTGTATCTCACAAATGGAGTATCGTATAGACGCAAACGGAGTATCGTATAGACGGACGGGTTGTACCTCCACTATCGTAGCAACGGGGCGATCGATATGAGATAGGTTTTGAGGCCTTGGGCTCCCAATCAGTTGGGTGTGTACTATGAACGACCAATCCAGGTCTAGCTAAGGGGTGTTGATCATCGTGTACATATGCATAGAAAATGGTATGGAATGGACCAGGTGTTACATGAACCCATATGGACTAATCTTGTGTGTATTCTAAAACAAAATAGAAGTAGAACTAAAAGAAGATGTAATTCTAAATATGGAATTATAGGGAGTAATAGTAAAGTGTGAAATTAGAAACTTAAGAAATTAAAGGTGGGAACTAGGGTTTCCAAGGATTCACTTGTAGCTATTAAGATATTTCTACTTATTTGTTTCAAGGACATCAATTGGAATTGGAGTCCTATCCTATCCAATTGGAAGGTATATCAATAAACTCAGATCTGGAAGTCCAATTCTCAACAGACGAAAGTTGTAGAGATTGGAAGTGATTCCATCATCCAACCATGCCCAGGAGACTATGGTAAACAACAGGATATACCAATCCAACAACCAACATAGGAGAATTGTGAGGGTTAGAAGAGATTCCATCACCCAACCATGCCCAAGGGACGATGGTGGACAACAGGATTTACTAACTTCATAATCTCCTAACAAGAAAAGAAGATCTATTGTAATTTGAGTCACAACAAATAATTAAAAAATAAAAGTATTCCTTAAATATCAAAGTAGAATGAAAGGAGTTCAACAATAACAAAAACCAAACTAGAAAAACATCCCAATCATGCTACAAGCTTCACCCCTTAGCCTTAGATAAGCGATTAGCCAACCATAGACATGATCGGATTCAACACCCTAGAAGAAAGCATTAAAAATAAAGAAGAAGAGAAGAAGAAACACTTTGGAGATGGCTCCACTCCTTTACTCTACTCCTCCAAAACCTAGATCTCCTTGAAAAACTTAGGAAACCCATATTTAAAGGCAAAGTTCCACAAAATCATAAAATCAAATCAAATTTAGTAGTCCACGTAACTATGCATGACGCCTTCGATGTCATCGAAGGGATTTAAATCTGTAAGTCATGCCTTTTTTTTCTTTCGCACTGCGTAAGTCTCTTGTCATCGAACCTTACTTTGATGTCATTGAGCGAAGCTTCAAGTCATCAAGCATTTCTTTGAGGAATCGAAAAAGTGTCCAAAAAAGTCATACGAGTTGCTTCATAATTCTTCATTAAATTCGATGCCATCGAACAAACTTTGATGTCATTGAGCAACTCCTCGATGTCATCGAGAGATGCTTTAATGAATCGATAAAGGCACCTAATATGTCCACTGACTAACTTGATTTTCTTGTATAAATTTGATGTCATTGAGAGGTTTTCGATGTCATCAAATGATGGCTTCATTATCATCGAACGGTGGTTGATGACACAGTCAATGTATTCTGTGCTTGTTCTTTTGACTTCCTTCATTCCTTCTCTACTTAGTTTTCTTAGATCTTGGAGTCTTAAAATCTTTAATCTTGGTCTTCAAAGATTCATTGTTTGCCTTGGCAATTCTTAAGCACTAAATCCATGCTTTTAGCATTGTTTCCAATCCAAGCTCTTAAACCCCTTCGATGGCATCAATGGCATTATGCAGAGTTACGCGGACTGCGTAAATTTGATCAAATTTTATAATTTTGAGGAACTTTTCCTATAAATATGGGTTTTCTAAGTTTTTTGAGGAGATCAAGGTTTTGCACGAGTAGAGAAAAGGAGCAGAGCCGTCTCCCAAGCATTTCTTCTTCTCTTCTTCTTAGTTTTTAATGCTTTCTTATAGGGTTTTAAATCCAATCATGTCTATGGTTGGCCAAATCCCTTAACCAGGGCTAAGGGGTGAAGCTTGTAGCATGATTGGGATGTTTTTTCTAGTTTGGTTCTTGTTATTGATGAAATCCTTTGATTCTACTGTGATATTTAAGGAATACTTTTAGTTTTAATGGTATATTGTAACTCAAATTACAATAAATTTGCAATTGCTTGAAGTATCTTCTTTTCTTGCTATGAGATTGAGCATGGTTGGGTGATGGAATCTCTATTAACAATCACAATTCTCCTATGTTGGTTGTTGGATCGGTATATTATGTTTTTTGCTATAGTTCCCGAGCATGGTTGAATGATGGAATTACTTCCAATATCTACAACTTTCATCCGTTGAGAATTAGATCGATGGAAGTTCATATCTGATTTTATTGATATACCTTCCAATTGGATAGGATAGGACTTCAATTCTAATTGAGTTTCTTGAATCAAATAAGGAGAAATATCCCAATAGCTGCAAGTGGATCCCAGAAAACCCTACTTCCCACCTTTAATATCTTAAGTTTTTAATTACTGTAACGCCCGTGAAAAATCCATACTTGGGCTCGAGTACCAACTCGACTCGAAATTGCATAGAATTTATTCCTTTAGAAAATATGACTAAGTTAGCTAGTGCAACGCTAGAATAGCTGGAAAATGGTCCCTGATCACTTTAAATACGTTCTATAAGGCCTAAAGCGAGTGGAACCAATGGTGCTATAATGTTCTAAAGCCTCGGATCAAACTCTAAACCGGTTTATTCTCGGGACCTCCTTGAAACTTTGTATTGGATCTAGACCGCGCGTCGAAAGTCCGATACCTACCATCTTAGACCGTTATGACCACTTAGCTGGGCTTGGCAATCGTTTCAAAAATCAAGTCCAACTGACATTTAGAGGCTATTTCATTCAGCCTGGAGTGAAGACAGTGAGAATAGGGTTAGAATCGGAATTTAAAATTCAAATCTGGCACACGAATTGACGCATCAGTATTAAGTGTTCTGACCGTCAGAATTCAACCAAATTACACCCTTGGATCAGGAAAAATTTCTATTACATATCACGAGACTTATAGGCCTGATCTTGGTACGGTGACCGTTAAACTGATACTGGACCGCCACGTGCGATCTGAGAACCCTACCGGTCTGAAAACTGGATGTGCGCTAGATCCAGTATGCATGAGCTTAAGTCCGACCGCATTTGGCCAGGGGACCTTCAGAAATGCTCTTTTGGACCGAAACGGTCCCGATTTGGTTAGGCACCAAGTAAACATTGTTCCCAAGCCTATTTTGGGCATGTTTTAGGCTATAAAAGGGGTTGAAACCCTCACTCCTCTCTTCCATCCGAATTTGAGAGAAACCCTAACTTGGGAGAGAGAAAAAGGTGAGAGATTGTGAGAGAGGGTGGGAGAGTTCTTCCTGCTACTTATGCTACGTGTTGCACGTGCTTAAGCAACGCACCTCTATCACTTTCCCGACGATTTCACCGCGATTCTAGGTAAGTAAATACCCTAAATAGTTGCTGATTTGAGGTTCCTTTGTTTCCATAGCGATGTAGCTTATGGATCTTGTGTATTAGGTTCCCTATTCGCCGTAGACGAAGCGTATACGCTCCGCTTCAATTCACGAGTCTACAAGACATAAGGTGAGGATTTTAGACGCTTTGATTGACGGTTCCCAACGCTTTCAATGTCGTTTAATAGTAGATTATTGACGGCATCGCCATTTGACATGTACAATGTGCTCTCTGTTTCCTGTTTCGTAAATTAACGAAGAATATGAGATTTAGGGCATTTTAGTCATTTGTAGGAAGTACTGTTTACATTCATATTTTGCTGATGTGATTGACATGGTTTGTTGTCGCATTAGGAAGTTAGGAATACGTGCATAATTAGTTTGGCGAAGAGATTCGCCTAATTGCGCACTTCGGGTCGACATACTATATGTAGACTTAAGTGTGTAGTGTATGTGTTTGTGTAAATGCTCGTACTAGTATGTATGGGATTAAATAATGTTATGAATTAGTTTGAGATGGATTTCTCAATTTATATGCTGACATAAATGAATTCCTACATGTTGACTAAGTTCATGATTCCATACTATGCATGATATGTATGTGTTTGAAGATTTGCCTAAGTTGAATGTTATAACTTGTGTTAACATGCTCACATGATTGTATTTCAATTCCAATACTCTTACATAATTTGCTGATGTGATTTTATAAGTGTTTGGGACTAGACTTAGTCTAGGCAGTCGGTAACCGAGCGAATTCGTGGTTGGCTTATCTTGGCCACGAACGACGCGTCGATGAACGCGAGTCGTGTTTGGAGTTGGCGGCAGTGGTTAGGCCACGCGAAGTGTTTTACGCACTTCATGTCGTTCGACTTGAGATGCGATCGCGCTAGTCGAGCCCGTCAAGTAACCCGACTGGCCGATGTATGTTCACCTTGCATGAGTCATAACTGCTTGAACTTAGGGTACTGAACTTACCATTGTAAACCCTGTTAAGCATGGTGCCTTGATCCACAAAGATTCATGAGCCGGGCATGGTGGTATGGGACACCGTAGTCGAGCTGTCGGCCTACACTGGGGCCACAAACCTCCCCGTAGTGACCTGTGAGCACGTAGACTCGTGAGCAGATTATGGTGGTATGGATCACTATATTCTAGCTGTTGGCCTACACTGATCAGGCGACGAGTCCTTTGTAGTGACCGCGAGCGTATTCTGAGTCCACGGGAGGCGACGACCCTTCCGTTGCAGTAGAGTACGGTAGGCCTGTATTGATAAGGTGATGGGGGAGCGGTGCAACGAGTGCGAGCAACAGCCTTGGCAGCCCTTGCAGTGACCTACGAAATATACATCGTATGAAATTATTAGGAGTGACGACCCTAGACAGGATCTGTGTTGGGATTGATACAAGGGAAGTACCTTAGTTTCCCAATCCTGCTGTTTGAATGGATTAATAACAACTCGAAAATCATATCACCATAATATTGCATGTGCCTGGAAGATGTGGAGCACTCTAGGGAGTGTGGCATGCCACGGTCGTAAGATGTTGCCGTATGAGGGAGATCGTCGGTGAGGGCATTCATCACGTCATATCATCTTGCATTAATAACAGTACTAGGACTGTTTGATTTACTGCTTTACTATTATCGCATGATTGATTTGTGAACATGCTAATCTTTGCTCTATGATTCTACTGAGTTGATCACTCACTCCCACGTTACGGGATGGTGTTTGCAACACCTACCAGACCCTGTTGTAGATGCAGGTGAGGCTGAGATCCAGGAGGCAGAGCCAGACTTCGACGAGGACCAGGACGAGTTCTCGTACATGCAGTATCACGATGGCTTTGCGTAGGCGACCTGGATCGATGGGACTTCAGTGGGACCATTTTGGATATTTATTTTTATTCATGTATATGTATATGAGACTCAGAGATGTATTCATACTTTAGAGACAGATGAGGTTTACTTTGTTTTTCCATACAGTGATATATATATTGTTTAGTCTTCCGCTTGCTTTTATCACTGGATCTGAAGTATGAATTACAGTTTTGGTATACTTTTACTCATGTGAATGCTTTAAATCAGACAACATTGAATCATAATCATTTTTGTTGCATAAGTGACGGTCTGGAACTCGGGAGTTAAGTTTATACACGACCCCCGATTTTCAAGGTGTTACAAGTTGGTATCAGAGCGTGAATAAAAGTATATTGGGCCTGGGTTATGGTCTCGCAACGTACGCTGTCGCTTCCTTTGACTTAGGTGGGTGCGAGAAGGGTCTAGAAACATTTCTAGGATCGCAGATTCGCCTATAGGCGAAGTCTAATTGAATCGATCGCACGATCGAGTCTGTAACGCATCTCGGGTCGCGTAAAGTAACCCGAATAGCTTATAAGCCGTAGAAAGTCGGGTTGAGACGTCCTATGAACGATATTAAACTCATAAAAGTAAATTCTTGGGCCGTATGATGACCACGACTCCTGTATTCAATCGTCAGGGCTAAAAAAAATCCCGTTTCACCAAAAATCTTTAAAATTCTTCCTCTCACCACTCCAATCTTCATTTCTTTCTTATCCATTTCCTGTTAGGCATCAATCCTAATGTGAAAATAACACAAATTCATACCTTCACAGAATTTTACATTGAATAGTAAAATTTCATGAAAAATGGCCATAAGGCCATTCTAACTTCACTTTCTTTAGCAACTAAGGATCTAGATGGATGTACTAGCTCCTTCTATCCTAAATTCATATGCTGCATCATAGGGTTTGGTATTCGGGATTGCGAAATGGTCCTGAAAATCTCCGAATACATGTTTGGGCTCACATAGGCCAAAATACTATGAACCAGGAGTCGAACCATATATATCTGGGGCCCTTGGACCATGGGGGACCGAACTTATCTGGCCCCACCGGCCGGATGCGTCACCGGTCGGCGATGCATCACCGTACAGGTGGGCCAGTTGGATGTGGTTTTCGGGCGCACGCCCTTAAATCCCAAGTACACCCTCCCCATATAGGTCCCGTCCCACAAAAACCTCCAAAACACACCCCTCCTTCACAAACAGCCCTCCCCATAGCCCTATTTTCATTTTTCAGCAACCATCCCCAAATTTTGTGGTTCCAAATCGCCCCTAGATCCCTCCTTGGCCAAAAATGACCATCATCCATCACTTCTTTGGAGTTAACAGCCCTTCCTCTTGAAGATTTCATCATTTAGAGCTCCAAAAACCCCCAAATCGAGCTGAAATCGTGAGGTGCTCCATTCCACTTTTCCATTTCCATTTCTCCTTGAAAATACATCCTTGGGAAGCTTGAAGCATCCCTCTACGATGCCTAGATCTCCTTTTTTCAGATTGGACAGCCACTTCTCCGCATTTTTGCCATTTTTCATGGCCTTCGTGGAAGCCATTTTAGGCCTCTTATTACTCTCATCCATCATATCTTTGATGGGTAAAAGGAAAACCACAATAGACGAGGCTGGGCCAAGCCGCCCTGCTCAATCGAGAAGACCGCGGGGTGGTGCCGCAAGTTCAAGCACCGCCACAGGTTCAGCTACAGCCCTAGAGCGCCGTACAAAGTGGGATTTGGATCCCCATGCTCACCTTGGGCGAGTAATTCTATCAGAGATGCCTCATGGTCAATACACTGATCGTAAAGTGTTATTTAAGGCAGACGTGGATGGACGACTATTCGGTGAATATTTGTTATTCGAACGCATTGAAGCTGCACATTGGGGTTTGATCTTTGAAGCTCGCGCTCGTGCTAATGTGAGCACCGTTCGTGGCTTCTACGCTAGTATCCAGAATCCTACCTTGGAGCCTTTGTAGTTCAAAATCCCTTTTGGTAGAGATCAGATGGCTACGATTGATGTGCGACTGATTGCGTGACTTCTGAACGTACATCTTGGTGATGTTCATCCTAATGAGAAGAATCTGAGGAGTAGACGTGAACGAGATCGCCGCACCAGGTTTCTGTGCGGTAAGTTGGTTCCATGGCAGCCTAATAATAGCCTTAAAGCGATGTATATGTCTGATGATTTACGCCTGCTGCACCATATCTGCACGTTCAATGTTTATCCCAGGTCGACGAATCGCATTGAATGTACACGCCTTATGGTTGATTTCCTATATCTGGTGGCCCAGGGAGAGAACGTATGTATGGCTACTTTCATCTTACGACAAATAATCCTCATAGTCAAGTCAAGAAGAACATCCGAATCACTTCCTTTTGGCCAACTAATTTGCAAGATTACGCTTGATTTTGCCTACAGACTTGGGCCGAAATTGCTAGTTTCGATTCATACAATTGATGAGTCGACTATGGTCAAGATGAAGATTGGGTCGCAGTACCGTGAAAATCAGCTTGAGGAGGATAGCGAGGATGACTTTGATGATGAGGAAGATCAAAGCGAAGAAGAACATGGAGTAGAGGTTCAGGAAGAAGCCCAGGAAGAGGCAGAAGAGGAGGCTCAGGATACAGATGAGAGCCCTCATCCTTCTGCGCAGGCTACTAGCGATGATCGCATTGCTCGGATCGAGGAGAGTCAGATCGCCTTGCGAAGGGAAGTTCAGGAACTTCCAACTGAAGTCGAGGATGCCAAGGCCGTTACAAAGAAGAAATTTGGTAAGGTGACTCGCACCTTGAAGGCGATCCTGTGTTGCTTGCAGGATAAGGGTGCTCCTCCTCCATCACCCGACTCGGATTAGCGATGCGACCTTTGATGTAGTTGTTAGTAGTTAGTCATTTCCTGCTTTTGTTATGTAAGCCTGTTAGGGCTAGTGCTTTGTTTATGTTGCTGTTGTAATCTTAACTGTCTTAGTTCCCATGTATTTCTCGTCGTGATGCTTGTAAGGATATATCCCTTGTATTGTGACAATTTTGATTAAATGAAATGCATGGAATGCCTTTGACTCCTTGTGTGAATGATTGCGGTGTATTTGTGATATTAAGACTGACAAGGTTGCGCCCTATTTTGAATATAGGGAATGTCGCCTAAGGCTACGCGGAGCATGGTTCGGCTTGCATTGACTGAGCATATGGATCAGACTCCTTCGCAGTCTGACACTCATGCGGACCCTGCTGTGGGCCCGATTCCTGAGGCAGTTCGATCGTCTCAGCCTGCCGCTGGTCCTACAGTTGGACCACCGCCATTCACGCCATCAGTCAGAGAGTCACATCGTGCATCTACTTCGACACAGCATCCGCCACAGCCTGCTCCACCTCCTGACAGATTCGAGCAGATGATGGCTATGATGCTGCAGCAGCAGCAGCTTCTGACTACCATCGTGGGGACATTAGCCTAGGGTGGGGGTGCGGCTCCATCTACACCACCTGCACCACCTGCGCATCCAGCTGAGGATGCTTATACATACGCCCAGGATGAGGGCATGGCTCATCCTGCGCCGCCTGCTTACCCTGCGGGGAATGCTGCTGATACACGGGGCCTATTAGAGCGATTTCAGCGCTTGCGGCCTCTCACTTTCACGGGTTCTCATAGACCCGACGAGGCTGAGTACTGGCTCGACCGTGTGTCGAAGATATTGCGGATGCTTCATTGCACAGAGGCCGAGCAGGTAGAACTGGCTACATTCCTGTTTGAGAGAGAGGCTAGCCTGTGGTGGGATAACGTACTGCGGACCGTTGCCGCCGACTATGTATGAACGTGGGCAGCGTTTGAGTTTCGCTTCCATGAGAAGTATTATCCCCAGACTTACAGGCACGACAGGGAGAATGAGTTTCTCCACCTCAGACAGGCAACCATGACAGTTACAGAGTATGAGCATCGGTTCACGGAATTGGGCAGATACGTCCCGATGATTTTGGCTGATGAGCAGATGCGCATACGGCACTTTTTGGAGGGTTTGTGACCGGATATTCTGTCGAAGATGTGCTGTTTGAGCATTCCCTCTTATGCGGAGTTGATTCACATGTCTATGCGGGCAGAGCAGGATGTGGATCAACTTGCGCGATCTCGTGGCCCTGTTGCTTCTAGGCCGTGACCAGACATGCAGGACAGGCCCCTCGAGGGCAAGAGGCCTCGCATTGATTCTCCTACTAGGACTACAGTGCCTGTACCACCATTTCGGTGCCTTGATTTGACATGTACATACTGTGGGAGGACAGGCCACTTGGCGCAGAGCTGCTTCTCTCGGATGCGGGACAGTGGGTTCTCGCCGCCACAGAAGATTGACCGTGCTCATCCACAGGCGATATCAGCACCACCTATACGGTCAGCTCCTGCGCACCCTACATTCAGACCTCCGGTATCGCAGATCAGACAGCCTCCACGGCCCTTGACATAGCGGCCGAACCGGCCACAGTAGGCTCGAGTTCATGCATTGCCAGCTGAGGCAGCTGTGACACCGACTTTTTAGCATTCGGCCTTCGAGGTCACAGCCCATATTGGAGGTACTCCTATTCTTGTGATGGTGGACACTGGTTCCACGATTTCTCTGATATCGCGTGCTGTAGTCAGGCGTCTTGGGTTACAGACTATCACTATGGATAGCGTGCGAGTCTTTGCAGCTCATGGGGATTATTCGGATGTTACCCAGATGTGTGAGGGTTGTTTGGTAGATCTGGGAGGCAGGACGATGGCTATTGATCTTGTCGTCGACCCCTCTCTTGTTTATCTCGACATCATTCTTGGCATGGATTGGTTGACTGCAGCGAGGGCCGAGATTGACTGCGAGACTCGTATAGTGACTGCGTATGAGCCAGAGGGTACATCCTTCACGTTTCCAGTGCGGGTAAATCTCCCTTTCTACATACTTAGTTACGCCACTTTATTGCGCAACGCTGGTGCCCAGGTACTCGAGCATGTGCCAGTCGTTTTCGAGTTCGGGGATCTGTTTAGGAAGATCCCTGGTTTGCCGCCCCGACGTGAGATCGATTTCACTATCGATCTGGTTCCTGGTTCTACGCCCGTCTCACTGCCGACGTATCGCATGGCACCATGTGAGATGGAGGAGTTGAGGACACAGATTGATGGTCTGCTAGAGCTTGGCCTTATACGGCCTAGTGTGTCTCCTTGGGGAGCACCGGTCCTATTCGTGAGGAAGAAGGACGGTTCGATGCGATTGTGTATTGATTATCGCAGGCTGAACCAGGTCACGGTGAAGAACAAGTATCCCTTACCCAGGATCGATGACTTGTTTGATCAGTGGAGAGGAGCGCAGTACTTCTCGAAGATTGATCTTCAGTCGGGATATCATCAGTTGCGCGTCAGGGATGAGGACGTGCAGAAGACAGCATTCAGGACTAGTTTTGGCCACTACGAGTTCCTCGTGATGTCGTTCGGTCTCACGAACGCACCGGCCGTGTTCATGGATCTGATGAACCGGGTATTTCAGCCTTTCCTCTATCGATTCGTCGTTGTATTCATTGACGACATTTTGGTGTACTCTAGGAGTCGAGAGGAGCATGAGGAGCACTTACGTTTGGTCCTGGATACGCTCAGACAGCATCAGTTGTTCGCACAGTATAAGAAGTGCGACTTCTGGAAGCAGGAGGTGAAGTTTCTGGGACACGTGGTGTCCAAAGATGGCATGACAGTTAACCTGTCTAAGGTAGTTGCGGTGCAGGACTGGGAGCAGCCTGGTTCTGTCACTGAGGTGAGGAGTTTCTTGGGTCTCGCTGGCTACTATCGGCGTTTCATTCAGGACTTCTTGAAGATCGCGAGACCCTTATCTCAGTTGACACGGAAGGACGTGAAGTTCTCCTAGAACGACAAGGCGGAGTCAGCTTTTCAGGAGTTGAAGGACAGACTTACGTCCGCCCCTATGCTAGTATTGCCAGAGCAAGGGGTTAAATACACTATATACACTGACGCGTCTAGCGTTGGTCTGGGTTGTGTCCTTATGCAGAGGGACAGGGTAATTTCGTATGCCTCGAGACAATTAAGGAAGCACGAGGAGAATTACCCTACACACGACCTAAAGTTGGCAGCCGTTATATTCGCAGTGAGACTCTGGAGACATTACCTCTACGGAGAGGAATTCGAGCTCTTTTGCGACCACAAGAGCCTCAAGTACATATTCACGCAGCGAGACTTGAATATGAGGCAGCGGCGATGAATGGAGACGTTGAAGGACTTCAAGTTTGAAGTCTCTTACCATCCTGGGAAGGCGAACCTTGTGGCTGATGCGTTGAGCCGCAAGAAGGCGATAGAGTTTGCGGCTCCGCTGATGGTTGCCGAGTGGGATATGGTTGAGTTTTTGCGAGACTTTGAGCAGAAACTCACCGTAAAGGAGCCGTTTGAGTTCATCGCACATGTACAGGTGCGATCTCAGATCGATGACCGAGTCATCGAGGCGCAGAGGGATGATGCGCATCTCACTGAGCTTCGAGAGCAGGCCAGTGATGATGCTGACACCGACTGGCGAGTTGGTATGGATGGGGGCTTACGTTATCGTGGCCGCCTATGCGTCCCAGATGTCCCTGACTTGAGACGAGAGATTCTTGAGGCTGCGCATTGTACTAGACTCGCGATGCATCCAGGCAGCACAAAGATGTATCGTGACGTGAAGAGGACGTATTGGTAGGAAGGCATGAAGACCCACATAGCTGAGTTCGTGTCCCGTTGTCTCACTTGTCAGCAGGTGAAGGCAGAGCATCGCCAACCACCTGGACTTTTGCAGCCTATGCCGATTGCAGAGTGGAAGTGGGATTTCATTTCCATGGACTTCATTTCTGGGTTGCCGAAGACGAGGAAGGGACATGATTCCATTTGGGTGATCGTCGACCGTCTGACGAAGTCGGCGCACTTCCTACCGATCAGAGTTACGAACTCTGCAAACGAGCTGGCTAGATTGTACATCAGAGAGATTGTGCGTCTGCATGGAGTTCCGCTGGAGATCGTGTTGGACAGAGACACGCGGTTCACTTCTATTTTCTAGACTCGCATTCAGGAGGCTATGGGTGTGAAGTTGAAGTTTCGTACTACCTTCCACCCACAGACAGACGGACAGACAGAGCGGGTGAACTAGATCTTGGAGGATATGTTGCGAGCTTGCGCATTGGACTTCAAGGACAGTTGGGATGATTGTTTTGCATATGCGGAGTTTGTGTACAACAATAGTTTTCAGGCGAGTATCGGTATGGCACCTTATGAGGCGCTGTATGGGCGACCTTGTCGCGCACCACATTGCTGGCTAGAGGTCGGTGAGCGTAGCTTGATTGGCCCAGAGTTAGTGCAGGCGACGTCAGAGAAGATTGATATTATTCGACGTCGGCTCCTTACAGCGCAGAGCAGACAGAAGAGCTACGCCGATACGAGACGAAGGCCACTGGAGTTCACAATTGGGGATCATGTGTTTTTATGAGTTTCCCCTATAAAGGGAGTCCTTCGGTTCGGGAAGAAGGGGAAGCTGGCACCGCGATTCATTGGTCCATTCCAGATCCTCGATCGTGTGGGAGCGGTGGCTTACCGATTGGCTTTACCCACGCCTCTCGCGAGCGTTCACAACGTATTTCATGTTTCTATGCTGAAGAAGTACGTTGCTGATCCTTCCCATATCATCAGATGGGAGCAGGTGCAGTTAGGAGAGGATGTTACATATATCCTGCGACCGACACGTATCCTAGACAGGAAGGATCAGGTACTGCGTAGCAAGGTGATTCCCCTTGTGAAGGTATTATGGACGCATCACTCTGAGGAGGAGGCTACCTGGGAGATAGAAGCCGAGATCAGAAAGAACTACCCACAGCTTCTCGAGGAGTACGAAAAGGTATAAAATTTTGAGGACGAAATTATTTGTTAAGGGGGGTAGATTGTAACGCCACTGAAAAATCCATACTTGGGCTCGAGTACCAACTCGACCCGAAATTGCGTAGAATTTATTCCTTTAGAAAATATAACTAAGTTAGCTAGTGCAACGTTAAAATAGCTGGGAAATGGTCCCTGATCACTTTAAATACGTTCTACAAGGCCCAAAGCGAGTGGAACCAATGGTGCTATAATGCTCTAAAGCCTCGGATCAAACTCTAAACCGGTTTATTCTCGGGACCTCCTTGAAACTTTGTATTGGATCTAGACCGTGCGTCGAAAGTCCGATACCTACCATCTTAGACCGTTATGACCACTTAGCTGGGCTTGGCAATCATTTCGAAAATCAAGTCCAACTGACATTCAGAGGCTATTTCATTGAGCCTGGAGTGAAGAGAGTGAGAATAGGGTTAGAATTGGAATTTAAAATTCAAATCTGGCACACGAATTGACGCATCAGTATTAAGCGTTCTGACCGTCAGAATTCAACCAAATTACACCCTTGGATCAGGAAAAATTTCTATTACATATCATGAGACTTATAGGCCTGATCTTGGTGCGGTGATCGTTAAACTGAAACTAGACCGCCACGTGCGATCTGGGAACCCTACCGGTCTGAAAACTGGATGTGCGCTAGATCCAGTATGCATGAGCTTAAGTCCGACCGCATTTGGCCAGGGGACCTTCAGAAATGCTCTTTTGGACCGAAACGGCCCCGATTTGGTTAGGCACCAAGTAAACATTGTTCCCAAGCCTATTTTGCGCATGTTTTAGGCTATAAAAGGGGTTGAAACCCTCACTCCTCTCTCCCATCCGAATTTGAGAGAAACCCTAACTTGGGAGAGAGAAAAAGGTGAGAGATTGTGAGAGAGGGTGGGAGAGTTCTTCCTGCTACTTGTGCTACGTGTTGCACGTGCTTAAGCAACGCACCTCTATCGCTTTCCCGGTGATTTCATCGCGATTCTAGGTAAGTAAATACCCTAAATAGTTTCTGATTTGAGGTTCCTTTGTTTCCATAGCGATGTAGCTCATGGATCTTGTGTATTAGGTTCCCTATTCGCCGTAGACAAAGCGTATACGCTCCGCTTCAATTCACGAGTCTACAAGACATAAGGTGAGGATTTTAGACGCTTTGATTGACGGTTCCCAACGCTTTCAATGTCGTTTAATAGTAGATTATTGACGGCATCACCGTTTGACATGTACAATGTGCTCTCTGTTTCCTGTTTCATAAATTAACGAAGAATATGAGATTTAGGGCATTTTAGTCATTTGTAGGAAGTACTGTTTACATTCATATTTTACTGATGTGATTGACATGGTTTGTTGCCGCATTAGGAAGTTAGGAATACGTGCATAATTAGTCTGGAGAAGAGATTCGCCTAATTGCGCACTTCGGGTCGACATACTATATGTAGACTTAAGTGTGTAGTGTATGTGTTTGTGTAAATGCTTGTACTAGTATGTATTGGATTAAATGATGTTATGAATTAGTTTGAGATGGATTTCTCAATTTATATGCTGACATAAATGAATTCCTACATGTTGACTAAGTTCATGATTCCATACTATGCATGATATGTATGTGTTTGAAGATTTGCCTAAGTTGAATGTTATAACTTGTGTTAACATGCTCACATGATTGTATTTCAATTCCAATACTCTTACATAATTTGCTGATGTGATTTCACAAGTGTTTGGGACTAGACTTAGTCCAGGCAGTCGGTAACCGAGCGAATTCGTGGTTGGCTTATCTTGGCCACGAACGACGCGTCGATGAACGCGAGTCGTGTTTGGAGTTGGCGGCAGTGGTTAGGCCACGCGAAGTGTTTTACGCACTTCATGTCGTTCGACTTGAGATGCGATCGCGCTAGTCGAGCCCGTCAAGTAACCCGACTGGCCGATGTATGTTTACCTTGCATGAGTCATAACTGCTTGAACCTAGGGTACTGAACTTACCATTGTAAACCCTGTTAACCATGGTACCTTGATCTACAAAGACTCATGAGCCGGGCATGGTGGTATGGGACACCGTGGTCGAGCTGTCGGCCTACACTGGGGCCACAAACCTCCCCATAGTGACCAGTGAGCACCTAGACTCGTGAGCAGATTATGGTGGTATGAGACACTATATTCTAGCTGTCGGCCTACACTGATCAGGCGACGAGTCCTTTGTAGTGACCGCGAGCGTATTCTGAGTCCATGGGAGGCGACGACCCTTCCGTTGCAGTAGAGTACGGTAGGCCTGTATTGATAAGGTGATGGGGGAGCGGTGCAACGAGTGCGAGCAACAGCCCTGGCAGTCCTTGCAGTGACCTACGAAATATACATCGTATGAGATTATTAGGAATGACGACCCTAGACAGGATCTGTGTTGGGATTGATACAAGGGAAGTACCTTAGTTTCCCAATCCTGCTGTTTGAATGGACTAATAACAACTCGAAAATCATATCACCATAACATTGCATGTGCCTGGAAGATGTGGAGCACTCTAGGGAGTGTGGCATACCGCGGTCGTAAGATGTTGCCGTATGAGGGAGATCGTCGGTGTGGGCATTCATCACGTCATATCATCTTGCATTAATAACAGTACTAGGACTGCTTGATTTACTGCTTTACTATTATCGCATGATTGATTTGTGAACATGCTAATCTTTGCTCTATGATTCCACTGAGTTGATCACTCACTCCCACGTTACGGGATGGTGTTTGCAACACCCACCAGACCCTGTTATAGATGTAGGTGAGGCTGAGATCCAGGAGGCAGAGCCAGACTTCGATGAGGACTAGGACGAGTTCTCGTACATGCAGTATCACGATGGCTTTGCATAGGCGACCTGGATTGATGGGACTTCAGTGGGACCATTTTGGATATTTATTTTTGTTCATGTATATGTATATGAGACTCAGAGATGTATTCATACTTTAGAGACAGATGAGGTTTACTTTGTTTTTCCATACAGTGATATATATATATTGTTTAGTCTTCCGCTTGCTTTTATCACTGGATTTGAAGTATGAATTGCAGTTTTGGTATACTTTTACTCATGTGAATGCTTTAAATCAGACAACATTGAATCATAATCATTTTTGTTGCATAAGTGACGGTCTGGAACTCAGGAGTTGAGTTTATACACGACCCCCGATTTTCAGGGTGTTACAATTACATACTTCACTATTACTCTTTTTTATTCCAGATTTAGATTTACATCTTCTTCTAGTTCTACTTCTAGTTACTTTCAGAATACACACATGATTAGTCCCTATAGATTTAACCTTGGTCTCACCGAGATTATTACTACATCACACCCCTACACTTGGGGTTGTTATAAGTGCTATGGTCACATGCTCCTTTGGTTGTCAAATTTTGTGGTTCCAAAACCTTTATCTGTGTCTTATGTTTGTATGTTGATTTATATATGTTCAAGACACTGCTTCACAAGTGCTTCAAGTTAATTACATTGATTGACTTCAAGCCAAGTCAAGTCATGTACTTTGTCAATGTTTGTAAGCATATATGTTTAGAGCTACATCGATAAAGAGTATAAGACTCAAGTACATTACAAGACTCAAGTACACTTCAAGACTCAAGTGCAACTCAAGATGAAGTTTAAGTTCAAGCTTTCGAATATCTCAAGATCAAGCTACATCAAGTGCGAGAGCTCAAGCTTGATAAGGTTCAAAGGTCTACCTTCGCTAAATGAATGAAGTTCAATGTTCATACTTTATGTTCCAGGTATCATAGACCTTAGATTGACCTTAGGGTAGGCCATTTTGGATACATAATTCAAACTGTACATTTATACATGATTTTGGTTTGTTCTAAGACTAGTCCTGGACCTTGTTCGACTAGTCCTAGTACTGGTTCGACCAGTCCAAGAAATTTCATGACCAGTCCTAAGTTGTTGAAGATTTTTAAAATTTTTTGGTTAGTCCATGACCAGTCCTGGAAGTCCTTCGACTAGTTTTAGGTGTGTTCATGACTCGAACTTCGACCAGTCATGGGTCTTCAACTCAAACTACAATGATCGACTCATGTGGTCCACGACTAGTCCTGGGTCATCTACGACCAGTCGTAGGTAGTCCACGACCAGTCCTAGACACCCCATGACCAGTCGTGGAACGGTTTTCAAAGATTGCACTTAAAAATTCAAAATGTCGTTAGTGCTACGACTAGTCGATGTGTCCCCATGACCAGTCGAAGATGAGTTTCTTCAGCTATAAATAGAACAAGAATTTCAGAGTTTTTTAAAATTAAAAATTAAAATTCAAGTAAAATTAAGGCTTCACTCTGAGATAAGTTTATGTTCATTTTAAGCTACTTTGTGCATAATTAATATTTCCTTTTGTTAGTTTATTGTTATTTGATTTTGATTTACATTCCAATCGGATTTGAAAAGGGAAAAATTCTGTAATTCTTTCTTCTTGGAATCAAAATCAAATACAACTAGCCCATTTGGTTTAACTTAAAATCAATTAGAACTTAGAACCGTTGTAAAGTGAATATTGAACATTGAACTTCCATATTCAAACTTCTACTCCGATTGGTTCTTTTGGACTGCTATGAAAGGAGAAATCCAGGTATTTTATGCTTATGTAATTTACTTTCTTTTTAGTTTCTTTTGAGATTGAGCTAGAAAAATCTCATTGTGCGGTTATCTAAGGAGAGCCAGAAAACTCAGACAGAAGGATTTTTGAATTGTGTAAGCCCAAGTGGAAAAGACACAATTGTGAAGGTTTTAAGTGAACCTATGAAACCTATTTTGATAGTGAACGCTAATATCCCCTGTGTGAGGATATTAAGAGTGGAGTAGCAATCTGTGTGACTGTTGTTTAATAGTTGATGAACACACAGGCGAACCACTATAACTCTTTGTGTTCTGTAGATGTATGATTTATTCTTTCTATCTTTTATCATTCAAAGTTGTAGAATATATGTGTAGATTTGAATGTTATAATTTTTACATTTCAAGCACTGTGGGGAATGTTGTAATAATTTAGATTTAAATTCCTATAATTTATTTCGATTCCTTGCTATTTATTTATTCCTCTTTGGTTTGATTTTTTGATACAAAGGATGTTCTAGAAATAAGGTTGTAATAATTTATTCCTTGCTATTGAGGTTACTTTTATTTCAACGTTAAGAATTGATTTATTTTATTTGGCTATCTCTTTATTTTATTTCATTGTTATAATCTTAATTTGGCATACTCCTATTCACCCCCCACCCCCTCTAAGACATATAGCTAGGCCATTTCAAGTGGTATCAGAGCCTAATAGCTCGCACTTTTTGCTTTTTATTTGGATTTATTTCCAGAGCTAACGATCTTAGCAATATGAAAGATGTCAAATTTTGATAACATATCAGTCACTAGGCCTCCACCCTTTGATGGCTCTAATTATGCCTATTAGAAAGCCAGGATGAGGATCTTACTCAAATCAATGGATGAGTGTATGTGGCAAGCCACAGTGACTGAATGGAATCCTCCTACCACTGAAGTGACTGGAATCGATGGTTCAAAATCAATGAGAGTAACTCCTTATTTTTCTTGGACCACCCTTCAAAAAAATGAGAGTAGTGTCAATGCAAAAGGACTAAATGTAATCACTTGCGCACTATCACCAGATGAGTTCAAAAGAATCATATCATGTGATACTGCAAAGCAAGCCTGGGATATATTAGAAATGACATACGAGGGTACTACAATTGTCAAAAAATCTAAAGTCCAACTTGTCACAACCAAATTTGAAAAAATTCATATGGAGGAAAATGAAATGTTTATGGACTTTTACACAAGATTAAATGACATTGTAAACTCGATGTGGGGTCTTTGCGATAAAATCCCAGAAAGTAAAGTGTGTGCAAAGATACTACACTCTCTTCTTAAACGATTTAACTCTAAAGTAACTGTGATCCAGGAACTTCATAATATGGATAATATGAGGGTAGAAGAACTCGTTGGTTCTTTACAAACCTATGAGTTAAACTTTAAACCTCCTAAAGGTAAATCTATAACTCTAAAATCTTCTAAATGTATTTCTAAAGAAAACTCTGATTTTGAAGATGATATGACTCTTTTAGCAAAGAAGTTTTATAAAATTTTCAAAAGCAAGAAAAGGGTATATTTTCACAAATCAAAAGATAAGAAAAGATCTAAACCTAAATCTAAAACTTGAAGTCTTTGAAAGATAGTCAATATTACAACTGTCAAGAATATGAGCATTTAGCAAACAAATGTCCTAAAAAGAACAAACCCAAAAAGAAGGGTATGTTGGCTACTTGGGATGAATCATCTGATTCTGAAGCCTCTTCTAAATCAGAAGATTCTGAAACTGAGTCGGGCAATGAAGTTAAAGCCCTTATAACTCTAGCCAAGTTCACTTTTTTAGATCATGATGATTCAACTAGTGAGGAAAATTTGAATAGTGAATGTGAAATGAAGTTGATCTTCAAGATGCTTACAATGCCTTATACAAGGAGAGTTGTAAAATTGCTGTCAAACTTAAACTTCAAAAAGAAAAGTTTTTCAAACTCAAAGAATGTTTTGAATCACTTGTTTTAGAAAAACCCCAAATTTTAGATTGTTTTGAAGAATCAAAATGCGATTTAGAATTCAAAACCTCCCTGATTGAAAATTTGAAATCTGAAAATGAGAAACTTAAAAATGAAGTATCTTCTCTTCTGAGTTTAAAGGACACATGGAGATATGCCAAGGTGATCCAAAGTTAGAGAAACTATTATCAAGATCAAGAAAATGTGGCGACAGATCTAGGTTGGGCTATAATAAGAATATACCTCCTAAACAGAATAATACTCCTCCTAAGTTTGTGAAAGGAGAATCCTCAAACTTAAAAGGGAAAAGTACTAATCAAGGTTTTTCTAAAAATGTAAAAACTTTTCAAAAATCAAAAAGCAACTATGTCAACTTTAATCAAAACCGAAACCCACTAGCTGAAAAGATAGTTGATTTACTCAAGGAGCTCTTAAAATCGAACTCTATAGGTCATGAGAAGACATGAGAAGACCAATTATACTCCTAAACCCAAAACAGTTCTGAAATGGGTTCCTCAAGTTGCTCGCTTGGTTGCCCACACTGCTTTCAAAGCAACAAGTCATTCAAAGTGGTACCTAGATAGTGGATGCTCCAGGCATATGACAGGTGACAAGGCTTTATTCACCGATCTTAAAGATATGACTGATGGATCAGTAAAATTTGGTGATGGTAGTAATTGCAAGATTATTGGCCAAGGTACGATCCAACTCTATAACCTCCCTTTATTTAAGAATATTTTATATGTTGAGGGACTAAAACACAACCTGTTGAGCATATCTCAAATATGCGATAACAACCATAGTGTGAAATTTTCTAATCAAGGTTGTGAAATTATAAACAAAAAGGATTTTGTAATATTAACTGGTCACAGAACTTCTGAAAACTGCTATATAGTAAGCGATGGCAGTTCATCTAATCAATAGTGCTACATGGTCCATACCGATAAGATAAAATTATGGCATAAACACCTTGGACATGTACACTACCAGAATTTATACAGATTAAGCAAAGGAGAACTAATTATAGGTCTACCTAAGTTATAAAAAGTAGAAAAAATATGTGGTGAATGCTAGTATGTAAACAAACTAGGAGCTCTCACAAGAAGGTGAACTCCACTGCCACATCAAGACCTATCGAGCTTTTCCACATGGATCTTGTAGAACCAACCAGAACAAAGAGTCGAGGTGGCAAAAAATACATCTTGATAATCATGGATGATTATATCAGATTCACATGAGTAGTGTTCTCAAGGGACAAATCAGAAACCCTTAATGGAGTGAAAAAGATCATCAAACGAATCCAAACTGAGAAAGGTTCTTAAGTATGTAAGATCCATAGTGACCATGGATCTGAGTTTGAAAATAGTAGTTTTGAGAAATTCTGTAGCGATCAGGGCCCAAATCACCACAACAAAATGTAATTGTGGAATGAAAAAATAGAGTGCTTCAAGAAATGGGAAACATAATGTTAAATAGTAAGAAGCTCCTTAGAAATCTTTGGCCCGAAGCCGTGAATACTGTCTGCTACATTATTAACTGGGTTTATACATGTAAATCTCATAATAAAATGGCTCACGAATTATGGTTTGATAAGAAGCCGACTGTCAAATACTTTCTAGTTTTTGACAACAAGTGCCATATTTTGCATGACCATGAAAATTTGGAAAAGTTTGACACTAAGAGTGATGAAGGGATCTTTTTATGATATTCTTTAAACAGTCGTGCATATTGTGTACTGAACAATAGGACCGGTGTGATTCAAGAGTCCATTAATGTGGTCATTGATGATCATTTGAATACACCTGCCCCTAGTTTAGATAATGATGAAGTTCTTTTGATTGACAAACCAGATACTTCATCAAGTTAATTCTGAACTAATGACTGTTTAGGATCATCCAACCACTCAAATTCTTAGAAACCCTCTCACTGGTGTGCACACTCGTAGATAATTAGAAAACATTTGTAACTACGTGTGCTTTACATCCTAGATAAAATCGGTAAACGTAAAAGAAGCTCTTTCTGATGAAAACTGGATAGTTGCTATGCAAGAGGAACTTAATTAGTTTGTTCGTAATGATGTCTGGTATCTTGTTCCTAGACCTAAAGATAAGCACATTATCGGAACAAAGTGGATTTTCAAAAATAAGTCTGATGAACTTGGAAATATAATTTGAAACAAGGCAAGACTGGTTGTACAAGGGTACACATAAATTGAAGGCATTAATTATGATGAAACCTTTATTCCATTTGATCGCCTTGAATCAATCATACTTTTTATATCCATTGCATGCTTTAATAAGTTTAAAATTTATCAAATGTATGTGAAGAGTGCCTTCTTGAATGGCGATTTACATGAAGAGGTATATGTTGAACAACCCACAAGGTTTGAAGACCCTAAGTGTACTGATCATGTATACCATCTTAAAAAGGCTTTCTATGGTCTAAAACAAGCTCTCAGGGCATGGTATGAGAAATTGACTAAGTTTTTACTGAGTCATAGTTTTCAAATGAAAAGTGTCGATAAGACGCTCTTTGTTAAGAAACATAACGATGATATCTTAATGGTTCAGATCTATATTGATGATATTATTTATGGATCAACTTGTACTAACATGACTGTTCAGTTTGTAGAGGTAATGAAATCTAAGTTCGAAATGAGCATGGTTGGGGAATTAAATTAATCCCTAGGGTTGCAAGTAAAACAACAACTTGATGGAATTTTTATTTCTCAAACCATGTATTCCTTGAACTTAATTAAAAGGTTCAGATTTGAGAATGGTAATAACTTTGATACTCCTATGAGTACAACTTTAAGACTCTCAAAGGACTCTACAGGTAAATATGCGGATCATAAATTGTATCGTAGCATGATTGGCAGTTTGCTTTATTTAACTGCTAGTAGACCAGATATTGCTTTTAGCGTTGGTATTTTTGCTAGATATTAGTCTAATCCTAAAAAATCTCATTTAACTGTTGTTAAGCGGATTATGCGACATGTTACAAGTTCTGCTAATTTGGGTCTTTGGTATCCACATGAGACTAGTATTCAATTGGTTGGGTACTCAGATGTTGATTGGGCAGGTAATATCGATGATAGAAAATCAACCAATGGTGGTTGTTTTTATATTGAAAATTTCTTGGTTTCTTGGTTTATCATGAAGCAAAGTTCCATATCGCTATCTACTGCTGAGGCTGAATACATCGCAGCAGGAAATGCATGTACTTAGCTTGTTTGGATAAAACGTATGTTAAGCAATTATGGAATTGCACAGGACTTAATGGTTTTATTTTGCGATAACTCCAGTGCAATAAATATTTCTAAAAATCCAATCCAGCATTCACGTACCAAGCACATTGACATTAGGTATCATTACATTCGTGAATTAGTGGAAAAAAAAATAATTTCTTTAGAATACATTCCAACTGAGACTCAACTTGCTGACATTTTCACTAAACTGCTCGACAAAAGCAGGTTTAATAAATTAAAGTTTGACCTTGGTATGTGCAATTTTAATTGAATATTCTTATAATATTGTAACATATTGTATATATGTTTATGTATTTTTATGGTTAAATTTTTAAATTTTATTAAAAATGCAATGTTTGGATGGTACTCGACCAGTCGTGGTCATACACGACCAATCATGGTACAACAGGTCATGTATTCTCCAAGACCAATCATGGAGCGCGCTGACCTCTTTAATTTGGAGAAATCTCTCTTCTTCCTCATTTTCACTTTTCTCTCGAACGAGTTGAGCTTCGACTAGTCGAAGCCTACTATTTGATTCGACCAAGTTAGAGCATTTTGCTTGTCTTTTTTGGATATTCATGGTCTATTTTCTTCAATTTCTTCATTAGAGTAGTTGATTTCAAGTTTTTCATGAGATTTTTGGGGTTTTCTTCTTCCTTTGCTGATCTAGAGAAACCCATCTCTACTTCTTTGAAATTTCTTATTTTTATTCAAGAATATGGACTCTAGAGGGAAAAAGAAAAATACTAGAGGTCCCTCTTCATCAAGATCAACTCCTATTACAAGACGCCATCTTTGGTCTCCCAAAGATGATCCACCTTATGTGCGTGATTTGTATCTGCGTAATGTCATTATTGAAAAAAATGTTGATTTAGATCACATCGCCCGTTTCAGTCTCCTTCCTCCTCTCCAATCTGTAGGTTTGGATAACATCCTACATTGGGGCAGGCCAGCATACCAATCCATTGCGCAGAGCATGTTTGCATGCATAAGTGATTTTTCTACTGAACAATTAACTTTCTCTATTGCTACTAGAGAAGGGCCTTTTCCTGTTGATCGTTATTTAATTTCAGGCCTTATGGATATACCTGTTAATGATGATGGTATTTCACCTAGCACTCTAGCTAAGAAAGTTACTGAATCTAAAATATATATTTATACTAGAGTGTTGTGTAACATGATTGCTCAATGGAGTCAGAATGAGAATTCCCTCGCAACTAAATATTTGTTACCCAGATATAGAGTTTTGCATCGTATCTTTACTTCTAATCTATATCCTCGTTCTGGTAACAAGACAGAACTGACTTTATTCATAGTTCGTATTTTGTATTCTATCATTACTGGTGTAAATGTTTGTCTGTCTTCTTTGATATGTCATTCCATCATTCAGTTTCGTCTCCATCCAGGTCATAGTGATCTTCCCTTTGCTTACTTAATGATTGTGTTAGCAACTCACATGCTAGTTGCTATGCCTGTTGGAGAGGCTCCTATCCAACAGCTCATTTTCAACAATTCCAACTTAAACAAAATGAAGTTGCGATTGGCTGAGGGCCAAGTAGATGTTGGAGAAGGTGGAGCAGTAGGTATGAATGAAGAAGAGGGTGATGATCCTCCTCCAGACGATATTAATATGAACGACATTTTTAATGAAATTGATTCTGACTCTGGAAATGATCCTGATTTTATACCATCAGATTTTGATGCATGTCTTCATGCATTAGAGGAAAAGGTGGAGAATATGAATGTTGCCCATGATATGCAATTCAAATATACGTGCAAGTATCTTCGGTGCTTAAACAAGGGCCTTTATAAACTTGATCCTACCATACCTACTCCTTTCTCTGGATTAGATTAAGTGTTTTACTCTTTGGGTTGTAATAACTTTAATACTTTATTTTATTTCAGTCAGTGAGTTTGACTTTTTCTGACTTGGATATGTGCTTAATGCTATATGAACTTTAAACTTTTTTATATTTAACTCCCTTCTTACTCTCTTGTTTATCTTATCTTTGATTCTTCCTTTGTCATATTGTGACAAAAAGGGGGAAAAATGCTCTTTTGGTAGTAGTGAGTAGCATTAGAAGTAGTGAGTAGCATTATATTTTTCTTGATATCTATGTGTGTTGCTACTCAAGGGGAGTATATATCGAGGACTCTTGCCTATTGATGGATGTTGTTTATAACAACTGGTGCATGATTCTTTATTGAGCCTGTTGTAACTGTTGTACTTGTGCTTCTTTTTTTAATATGAGTGTGTTTTGTAACAAATTTAACAAAGGGGGAGATTGTAAGTGCTATGATCACATGCTCCTTTGGTTGTCAAATTTTGTGGTGCCAAAACCTTTATCTGTGTCTTGTGTTTGTATGTTTATTTATATATGTTCAAGACACAGCTTCACAAGTGTTTCAAGTTAAGTACATTGATCGACTTCAAGCCAAGTTAAGCCATGTACTTTGTCAAAGTCTGTAAGCATATATGTTCAGAGCTACATCGATAAAGAGTACAAGACTCAAGTACATTACAAGACTCGGGTACACTTCAAGACTCAAGTCCAACACAAGATGAAGTTTAAGTTCAAGCTTTTGAATATATCAAGATCAAGCTACAACAAGTGCAAGAGCTCAAGCTTCATAAGGTTCAAAGCTCTACCTTCGCTAAATGAATGAAGTTCAATGTTCATACTTCATGTTCTAGGTATGATAGACCTTAGATTGACCTTAGGGTAGGTCATTTCGAATATATAATTCAAACTATATGTTTATACATGATTTTGGTCTATTCTAAGACTAGTCCTAGACCTTCTTCTACTAGTCCTAGTAATGGTTCGACCAGTCCGAGAAATTCTACGAACAATCCTAAGGTGTTGAAGATTTTTAGAATTTTTTGGTTGGTCCACGACCAGTCCTGGAAGTCCTTCGTGTTCACTACTCGAACTTCGACCAGTTGTGGGTCTTCAACTCAAACTACAGCGACCAACTCATGTGGTCCACGACCAGTCTTGGGTCATCTACCACCAGTCGTAGGTAGTTCACGATTAGTCGTAGACACCCCAAGACCAGTCGTAGAATGGTTTTCAAAGATCGCGCTTAAAAATTCAAAAAGTCGTTGGTGCTACGACTAGTTGATGTGTCCCCAAGACCAATCGAAGACGAGTTTCTTTAGCTATAAATAGAGCAAGAAATTCAGAGTTTTTTAAAATTAAAAATTAAAATTCAAGTAAAATCAAGGCTTCACTCTGAGATAAGTTTGTGTTCATTTTAAGCTACTTTGTGCATAATTAATATTTCCTTTTGTTAGCTAATTATTATTTAATTTCAATCTACATTCCAATTTGATTTGAAAAGGGGAAAATTCTGTAATTCCTTCTTCTTGGAATCAAATTCAAATACAACTAGCCATTTGGTTTAACTTAAAATCAATTAGAACTTAGAACCATTGTAAAGTGAGTATTGGACATTGAACTTCCATATTCAAACTTCTACTCCTATTGGTTCTTCGGGGATGCTACGAAAGGAGAAATCTAGGTACTTTACACTTATGTTGGTTTGTTTTGAGATTGAACTAGAAAAATCTCATTATGTGGTTATCCGAGGAGAGTTGGAAAACTCAGACAGAAGGGTTTTGAATTGTGTAAGCCCAAGTGGAAAAGACATAATTGTGAAGGTTTTAGGTGAACCTATGAAACCTATTTTGATGGTGAATGCTAATATCTCCTGTGTGAGGATATTAGGAGTGGAGTAGTAATCTGTGTGGCTGCTGTTTAACAGTTGATGAACACACAGGTGAACCACTATAACTCTTTATGTTTTGTGGATGTGTGATTTATTCTTTCTATTTTTTATCATTCAAAGCTGTGGAATGTATGTGTGGATTTGAATGTTGTAATTTTTACATTTCAAGCACAGTGGGGAATATTGTAATAATTTAGATTTAAATTCCTGCAATTTATTTAAATTCCTTGCTATTTATTTATTCCTCTTTAGTTTGAGTTTTTGATACAAAGGATGTTCTAGAAATAAGGTTGTCCTGCTATAAACCCTTGGTTTTTATGGTGTAAGGTTATCCTTAGAACTAAATTCTTATCAACCTCTCAATACTTGTTTATTGAGGTTGCTTTTATTTCAGCGTTAAGAATTGATTTATTTTTATTTGGCTATCTCTTTATTTAATGCTTCTGTTATAATCTTAATTCGGCATACTCCTATTCATGCCCCCCCCCCCCCCCCCCCCCCCCCCCCCCCCCGCCCCTCTAGGACATATAGCTAGGACATTTCAGTGGTAAACAAGTTTTTGGCGTCGCTGCCAGGGACTAATGGTTGCGTGTTTATGAGATTTACTAGTTTTGAAATTAGGTTAAGATTAAGATTTGTTTACTTTCTATTTTTAAGGTAGAGTTTTTCTGAATTATTTTTAGAAACTAATTTACTTTCTAATTATACGTTTAGAACTTTCCTAATTTTTTTTAGAAACTTTCCTTTTTCCTTTTTAGAAACTAGGTTGCTTTTTTTTTTTTTGAAACTTTCCTTTTTTTTTATATAAACTAACTCATATTTTTATTTTTGTATTTTTTTTAGAAACTAATTCACTTTTTGTTTTCTTTTACAGTATCCCAACAAAGAACCTTCTAATTTGGTAACTTCTTTTGAATTCTTTCTCTTTCTATTTCACTCTTTCTTTTTTAGGTTTATGTTAGATTTTGAAATTGAGGGTTAAGAGTGTTTCATGCCTAATTAAGTCCATGATGACACTCAACATCTCTTGAGTGAAGGGAGATTGGTTGAGCGGCTTGTCTATCCATCATAGGATTACACACTACTCGAGATCCACAGAGTTAATTAAGGTTATGGTTGTCAATCAACCAGTCAATCAACCTCCAAATCCACCTCAACCCAGGGTTGAGGAAATCCAAGATGAAAATGAGGTTCATCAAGCACCCCCGCCTCATACTTTATGAGATTATTTATAACCAGCGTGGGTGAGCACACCTTGTTTCGAACAAGAAACAAACGCCTTCGATTTGGGGGAATTATCTTATTTGAACATAATAGAGAAAGTCTATGAAGAACAATCATTGTTTCATTAATACTGAGTTTATTTACATCTTCTAATATCCCTTGATTCTAAGATAGATCATTTAAAATACAAGAATTAACAAAGTTCGAATGTCGAATCTGAATATCAAATTCGGATGTATTTCGACTTGCGCTTTGATCATCTCTCTAGGAGGAATGTTGTGTGGGTTTGATCATCTGATCTTCCCTTTTTAAACTTATCCCTTATGCAAAGGAGAGTTTGAAGTGATGAACATCAAAATTGACTATTTTGGCTCTTTTGATCATTAGTTGTATAACAGCCTGGTTGTTCGGTCCACGCAACCAATTATTGGTTGTGCGGTCTGGGCAACCAACTTCTCTCCCTTCTCCTACCTTCAACTTCCTCTAGAGCTCTGACCTTTTTCCAAAATTCTTTTGACCCCCAAATGAGAGGGGGAGTGGGGTATTTATAGGCCTCCACACGTGTAAACCCTCTATCTTTGTGCCATGGGGCCCACCTTATATCAAATCTAACCATTTATAACAGACTGCTTCTGATCTTAGTTGCATAACCCTCCTAACACATGAAGTTGTTTACATGACCCATGCAACCAACTATTTATTGCTTGACTCATCAAGTTCTTTGCACGACCCACACAACCAACTATTGATTGCATAGTCTGCGCAACCAACTATTGTTTTTGCGGTCCACGCAACCACTTACTATGATACTCAATTTTCTTCTTTCTTTCTCATTTTTTCATTTCTCCTGAAGTCTTTTATCCCTTCAATCTTCTTTCTTCCTTGCCTCTGATATTTGCTCATTCTTTAAATTCCTTTATTCATTGTATGATGAAAACTTTAAACATTTTTTGTGCATCAATAGATGCCCCCTTGATCCTTCTTTAATTGATTAATGAAATCAAATGGAGGATCAATCTTCTTATGCACAAAAATCATTTCTTGGCAAAGGACTCTTCATGAACATAGAGATGACTATGTATCAGAGAAGAATCACTTGGCTGGTGAACTTCAATAGTCGAGCTCAGACGGAGGATCATGCTAAAACAGATTGTTATGGGATGAATCACATTCGAATGTATCAAGCTCGAATGAATTGTGATTATAGGATAACTGGATGGTCAAGCTCGAACGAAAGATTGAACGATATGCTCAAATCGAAGACCAAATGATCACGCTCGAACGAAAGACTAATGATCACGCTCGAATGGAAGATCGAATGATCGTGCTCAAATAGAAGACCGAATGATCGTGCTTGAATGAAAGACCGAATGAACGCGGTCAGAAGTACTGAGTGAATGTTTCAATATGGAAGATAATGCAGTAATAAAAGTGCTCAGTTTTTATAGTGGTGGATTAGACAGAACATTTTTTCCTTTCTGTGTGTGATTATTTTCTTCTTCACCGAAACTTGCCATTGTAACGGCTATGACAACTTCATCTTTGAGTATCCTAATCAGGGAATTGTCCTTCAATGCTACTCTTACTCCGACGATCTCTTTGATTAACCCCGGCAGCTCTTTCTTTGAACTCTGCATCTAGGGAACTGTTCTTTAATGTTGCACCTGCTGCAATAATCTTTTTTATTATCTCCTTTACTCATGGTCTACATAACCTAAACTTTTGAATAGTAATCTTTCCTGCCAAAGTGATCGAAATTAATATCTCAAGAAATCATATTTTTCCAATTTAGTTTCATGAAGTATTGATAATTTTGAAATATATTGAAAGCTTTTTAGAATAATTGTAAGATTTTTAATTTGATAATGATTTAGTCTTATGCTTGTTAGCATGCTTTCCATTACATTTGTTTCATTATTTTCTCATTATATCATGCTCTCGAAGACATTGTCTCTGGTTCTAAGGGTCCTTTTTCCAAATCTTTTCCTATTTGTGCCCCATGACACTTCTTCATAAGTTGGCTAGGAGTATGCTTACCCTTGAACATTTGCTGACTTTGATAGAGCATATCCAAACCCTGATCACCTTCCTCCTTTTAACACTTATTATTCCTGGATGAAGTGGTGGGTTCACCAGTTTTTACTTGAATATTACTATCCAGTAGATCATGCTATATGGATTCTTCCTCCTCGATTAAGAGATTTCCAGAAAGACCAAGACGTTGTATATTTCGAATAAGAAGATTGTGCCCCCTCTCCAGGCCAACTCTATATAAAATTTTCTTCTGCAGATAGTATTTTTAAAATAAAACCTACTGATACTCTCAAGGGATGGATAGCCTTTGGTACGCCTTTGAAGAATACCCATGCATTTCCCATAGAAAATAATAGCTCTTCGCATTTATATCTTCCCCCTCCTTTGTAGATTTTAAGAAATAATATTCCTTCGTCATCAAAAAGGCAGAAGACACAAAGGCATCATTGTCCACTTCAAAAGGACAAATATATTATCAATGAAGAGTCATCTTCTTCAGAAGAATAAACATATTTTAAAGCACTTGGTTTTAGGATAGAAAATATCAGATATTTTGATCATATTTGATGTAATCGTAATCTAGACCTATTTCAAAAGAAACACATTTTGTACATCGTATATCTATTTATGCTAAATTTAAAATTTTCATGACTTATATCATATCAGGTAGTTTACATCTTTAAGCATATTTTGAGCAGATAGATAATCATGTATTTTTGTAGCATTTTGAAGTTACACATAGTTTAAGCTTTTGCATAATGGAACTAGTGCACTTTGACTAACCGACCATGATCGGACAGGACCTAACTAAACTAAACTTAACTGAATTTGACTTTACTGGCTGTACTTGACTGTCATGACATAACTGGACTTAACACTACCTGACTGGTGCAGTTTCTTGGACTCATGTGGGAGTTGGGTGCAGTTTCTTAGGCTCATACTGGAGTCGGGTCTTACACAAATTGTGAGACCTGTATCCTAGCCCGTACCATTCTGTATCGCTCAGCGGTCCTCCCGATGGAATTCCGGTGACCTGGGATATGTTATCCACATTTCTGCATGATCCTAAGTCATATCCCGTATTCTAGAATCGGATTGACCCGAGATTTATACCCTAGCAACCACGCTGTCATTGAGGTTCCGACGCTGCGTCTCGTGCGCCGAGGCGATACTCGGGTCAGGAGATGTGGGCCCGCGTTCAATTCGAGGAAAACACTGTCCATTTGTAAATCCATGATAATCTTTTAAATCAATCACATCATATCCCACCAATCAAGTACCACATCACCTTACATATTAAGTACACACCCCATCCCCAAGAAACTCCAAAGTCAAAGCAACCCATCCCTTACATGTCAAAGTACACATCACCCATCACACCCATCCCTCTCCCTTACAACCCTCTCTCTTTCATCTCTCTCCCTCATTCTCCAAGCAACCCACATCCAACATTTCCATGGGAGATAGGAGAAGTTAGTGTGGCCCACCTCCCTACCACTCAACCCTACCATCTCCACCATTGAAATACATCCCTTGGGGCTCTAGGATGTGTTAATGAAAGAAGAAGTCCAAGAAGAAGCATAGGTGGCTGTTTTAATGATTTAATTTTGTGATATGAGGGCCCACATGTGGTGGGACCCATCTTTATGTATGTTTTGTATTAAAGAGCGGCCCATAGTGGTGGGGCCCCTCCATCCTTGCTGATCTCTCTCTCTCTCTCTCTCTCTCTCTCTCTCTCTCTCTCTCTCTCTCTCTCTCTTTCTCATGTATTATGGACCCCACTGTGATGTATGATCCACGCCGTCCCATCTGTAAGGCCCACCTTGTTGCCCATCTTCGGGTGGGCCTGGATGTAGGAGAAACATAGATATCACCTTGGGCCGGGGACCCTGGGCCACCACATGTACCCAATGTGATGTATGGGTTTTATCATCATCGTCCACTGATGTGGACCCCTCCATTGCATGTGTTGAATGCACATCGTCCAGTAGTTGTTGCTGCTGGACGCTGGTAAAACATAAATATCAACTTTCTCTAGAGCTTGTGGGTCCACACGTGTGGACCCACCTAGTGCAGGTGTTTCATCCCAGCCGTCCATCCATTCTGACGGTGAAGCCCACCTGGTGTAGTTCTTTCACCCCAGACGTCCATCTGGACAATTAGGGTGGGGCGCACCATGATGTTTGTATATATATATATTAATATGTATATTATATTTATGATGGGCCCCACGTGAGACCCACCTGGTATGAGAAGCTATTGGCTGATGTACTTTACATCAACTATATTGCTGATATATTGACATCAGCAAGTAGTGGGGACCACCATAATATCTGTGTTTCATATCCAGGTCATCCGTACAAGGTTATAAGTGAGGCCCAATGCGGTGTACGTGAGGCCCGTTACATGGTATGAGGTCATGGGCCCATTTATGCTAGGCACTATATGGGCCACTCTTTGGGAGTAGTGTTGATTAAATAACCACATTGATGGTCAAATGTCCACATTTTGACCTTCCCTTAGGCTTTTGTTAGGCCTATTATCGATTCCAATTGTTGAGGCCAAATATCGAGGTTGATTCTGATTTTCGAGACCGATTCCGATTGTTGAGGCCGATTATCGAGGTTGATGTCAATTATAGAGGCTGATTCCGGTTGTCGAGACTGATTCTGATTGTTGAGGCCGATTCTGATTGTCGAGGCGGATTCCAATTATCAATGATAATTTTGATTATTGAGGCCAATTATCGAGGCCGACTCTAATTGTTGAGGTCGATTTTGATTGTCGAGGTCGATTCTGATTGCCGAGGCCAATTCTAATTATCAAGGCCAATTGTTGATGCCGATTATCGATGTTAATTTTTTATGACAGTCATTGATGCCAATTATGAGTATGTGACAGCATAGCATCATGATACATGCTCATACGCATCATCTGTATGTTTATTATGAGATATGATTGATCATTGCATATGCCATAGGGCTGAGATATTTATGGGACTCCCTGATAGGCGGAGTTGTCCCACATGAGCATGCGGTACGTGTAAGTTTGATACATGACTAGATGATATGTTTCATACATCTCGCATTTGTGTGATATGACCACCGTACACCCTAATGACATTAGGGCAGTAGCCTCCACAAGCATATCGTGGATGGCCAGATAGGACAACAGAAATCTATTCTACATAGGGTGTTATATACATTCCTAGGTGAAAGTCCTAGAACCCTCTTAGTTCAGAGGTTGCTCTAACGTCTAGACCAAGTGGATGCATGAGCACATGAGGGCCGTTACCATTAGGCCACCTCTCCCACTATGTCACAGTCGGTTGGAAGGGGGTACGGCCTTACCTACATGAGAGGAGGGGGCAATGCTAGGCTGAGTCTGACCAACTCAAGGAATGGGTCCGCTATCAATGAGCCGGGCCCGATATTGGCAGGTGAATAACGAGGTCTCTTCCACTCACCTTGTTGTGCGCGATGGGGTGACAATCTAGTTTAGAGTGTAATAGACCCCGGTGATTCTCCAAAGAGGAACCGTACTGATATGTGGGCTTATGGGCAGGAGTTTCATACTCATTCATTCATTAATTCACCATCCACTTAGGTTGGTGGTGAGCAACTATTTGTTAGGTGTACCTTTGCAATGGTTAGGATTTCTATTGGGGTGCGCGACTAACCTAAGATTAGGAGTCTACCACATTGGGTCTGACTATCCAAATTTATGTATGGGATTGGTTTGGATAGAAGTCCTTTGTGATAGATCCTGTAGCTTGCGATACTACATACTATCATCTTGACTTCACACTATAGCTTGATCATTTCATTCACATCGCATATTGCATTGCATCCTCAGCACATAGTATTTGGCTTACTGTCTTCACACACCTAGCTAATCTACATTGCTTCATCAGTATATGATATTGGTTTATTATATCTTTACATCGCATAGCCTAGATAAAGTTGATGGTATTTATAGGCCTATCAGTATGATTTTGCATTACTCTGATATCGCATGATTTATGAACTTGCAAGTATTTTTGATATTGTATAATTTATGGGCTTGTCAGTATTTCCACTTACTCTGATATTTATATGCTTGTCACGTACATCGCACACACTTACACCACCCTCTAAGCTTTCTATAAGCTTATGAATGATAGATACGTGCAGGTGGCATTAGGTCGTAGCAGCGTTGAGCTTGGAGCATGCAGTGGACTCCTGAAGCTTTGATTTCGACATGTGTATTTTTCTTTTAGCACTGTACTCAACTGTTTATATTAGTGGATATAAGATGAGGATGTTACCTTTATGATTTAGGTATACTTGTGGTTATGCTTATTACGAGTTAAATATACATTGAAAAATCCTTCTTATAGGATCCCAGGATCGAAATTTGGCATATGGACGCTGGGAGCTGAGAATTAGGAATTTTGTAAGCCCAGTTTCTGGGTTTGGGGCGTGACACGAATGGTCGCTGTAACTTTTTAGAGTTCATAGGACTTATCACAGCCAGGGAGTTCACAAACTGCGATCCATCAGAGGGGCCCAAATGACACTACCAGGGCATGAACTCAGTGGGATTTACGCATAGGGCTGGCCATAGTAACTCTCTAGAGTTCACGGTGGGCACAAGTGCTATCTTTAGGTACCAAATCCAGGGCTGTCGGTCCATTAATGAGAGGTCATCTTGCTTCAGAGACTTTCCCTCATGTGTTACTACTGAAATCAAACTAGGGATCTAGGGATTCATCCTGCTTCGGAGACTCACTTTTTCTTCACCTGAAAGGTCGGGCACATTCACGGGAGGGTATTTTCATCCTTCCCCATGATGCTGTTAGAATCTATACAGACGTCATGAGTCTTACGTGACTGCTTCGTTGATTGTCCGCATGGATATCCATGTGATGTGGCCTATACAGGCTTTTTAGGGTCATTGGCTCCACACTACTACTCGAATAACATATATATATCACCGATGATGATAGGTCTTATGCGTAGTTGGCTATTAAGAGCATGGCTAGGCTGCCTTAAATGATAAGCTACCATCGTTGTCGTCAACTTTAGATGTGGTTGATCATATAGTTTTATTCCACTACCAAGAATGGTGAATCAATAATTGATATTTTGCCACTGCTGATAATGTTCTATCAATATCTATATCATGTTTAAAATAGTGCATCAACTTGACGATGAAAGCAATTTTGATAAAATGAGATTGTACGAGCGCTTGATGACGATAGCGATATTTACTAATTTTGGCGATAATCATCGATACTTGGCGAATTTGATGAAAATCATTGGCGTGTGGCGATTTTGGTGATATCATCGATGCTTTACAGTAATCATCAATACTTAGCAGCAATCATCAATGCTTAATCTTGACATGTCCAATATGCTTTGGAAGCTTTGCTCGGAAATTTGCGCTACTTTTTATTCATTCACATGAAGAGGAATACATGACTTTATCTTTCGCAGCCCCTTCATCTTTTTACTCGTCATGCCCCCTTTTGATTAAGAAGCATTGCTCTGGGAATCTTTGTAATCAAACCATGCTACATCACCTCGTACTATTTGCTCAAGATTAGCATTGCCCCTAGTCCTGAACTAATCAGGCATGTGTACTCTTATTTCTTCTTTTATGTCATACACCTTCCTTATAGCAATTTCACCTTTGTGAACCATCTTCTATAACTTGTTCTTCAAGCTGAAATAATTTTCCGTTTGATGTCCGAGGAAATGATGGTAGTAATAATAATCACCTTCACTTATTTTCATCATTTCCTTTGGGCGTTTTGGCCATGGCAATTTGATCTTTTTGACTGGTAGCAATTTGTTCAACATAGGGAGCATATCATTTTTTCAAATGAATACCTCTTACAACCCTTAGGTTGTGCAAATTCTTTCTTCATTTTCTTAGTTGTATGTTCATTCATATTTCTTGTATTTGAACTTCCTTGCTCATTCTGTCGATTCTTTACTTTTCTTTCTTCCTCGGTCATATCAGTTGAATTTCTCCTGAGGTTTAGAACCAACTGGTTTATATAAAAGTCAGACACTTTTGCAATAATCCTTTCTAAACTGCAAGTCTCTTCAATCAGATCTTGAAATGTCTGTTTATTCGAATCCATGAGACTTAACGCAATACTTAGCCTTATGCATTCCAAGCATAACTTAACTTGCTCTTTTTCTTTTTTCACCAATCGTAAACGTGATGCCCCCAGGATTCTCCATTGAATAACGAATTTTCTGATCGGTTCATCCTCCCTTTGGCGAATATAAGCTAATCCATGACTAACTTCTTTAGAGGATAAATCAACAAATTGTGAATTATAACGAGAGTTTCTGAGTGAATGCATTACTGTCAGCCATTCCCTTGTCGCAACATCCTTCCCTTTGTCTTTCCAGTCTTTTGTTGGATCTCTAGCAGATGTCATGTTTATAGTGACTTTCTTTCCAGCCCTTCATTCCTTTTCATCACTATCTCACCTTGTTTTTATCATCCGCTTCAGTATATTTTTTTAGTGTAAAACAATCTTCTGTATGATGTCTTAAACAACGATGGTAATGAAAATATTTTTCCTCTTTAGTCATTTCAACTTCTTGTGGATATCTCGGTGAAGGTAAGATGATAGTTCTGGCAACAAGCAACTGTTCCATCACTGACAACATATCTTTGTCAAATGCATATTCCCTATTGGAGTCGTATGGTCGCGGTCACTTATCGTTTACTCGATCTTTATATCGATCTAAATTTTCTCTCTTCTTTATTTTTCACTTATTGTAAAAAAGTATTCTTTTTCTTTTCTTAATTAACAGTATTTACAATCAATCTATTCAATCAAATTGTTTTTGTCCTAATTTGAAAGGCTGGTATTTTCCTAGCCATTAATTCCAATGTGTGGTTCCAAGATCTCGGAAAGTCTTTATATTAGCACTTGTGAGCCCAAAAGAAAATCTCGGTTCCATAGAATTCAAACACATGTTCACTTGTTCTTTCTCTTCTAGTAACTGTTTACATGAAGCCCCTAAGGTCTTCCACCTGTCAATGAATTTCTCCACGGGCTCATTTTCTCTTTGCCTGATGGAGGCCAATTCTACAATACTGATGTCACGTTTTGATGAGTAATAATTGGATATAAATGTTTCTTGCATCTGTTCCCAAGTTCTTATTGACTTGGGTGCCAAACTAGAATACCATCAAAATGCTTTGCCTGTTAAAGAAGATCCAAACAACCATAAAAAATATTGAGGAAAAGTGGAGAAATTCCCCATAGTGGTGATGAAGTGTACGAGATTTTCTTCTGGAGACCCATCTCCTTTAAATTTCTGAAAATCTAGCTGCTTGAAGTTGGCTAGAAATAGAATGACTTCTACCTCTCTTAGATATGGTGTTCTGTATCGAAACCTCCCAGTATGTTCACTCTCCCTGACAATGTCTACAACCATCTGTCGCACTCCTCTTACGTTATTGTTCTAGCAACTGGAGCAGACTCGTGCGAACCTACTCTTTGTGACAATGGAGCTTCAGGTTGTTACTCTTGTTCGTTCATAGTGGTCGTTACTAGTGGGACCATTGCTTGAACCACGTTATGAGCGAGAGTGGTCAAAGCTTCTCAGAGGCTTTGACATTCCTCCATCGAGATTCATTGAGCTTCGGCCATCTCAGCCATACGTTCATTAACATTTGGTGAGGGATCTTGACTAATTCCTATTATGTGTACAGTTGCCTCTCTACTCTATGATGACACCATCATTAGAGTAGAATGGGAATATAGCGATATAACGAGACTGATCGAAAGAGAAGTGTCATTTGATTAGCCTATGCTTTTATAGTAGCTGATTGTGAAATTTCCTGCCGAGGAATATCTTGAGGTGAAATAGAAACTACATTATTCACCAATGCTTTACTTTTCTCTTTTCTTATCCATCGAGTCTTCATAACAGGTAGTGTCGGGAAATCCTGTGATGTCTAAGAAGGAAGAGATCTCTCTGGATGCAAGGTTAGAGGAGCGAGTTCAGGATTGTTTCTAGCCATATTCCGTGTTACTGGCCCCCTAATCTTATGTAGAGATGAGTTCATCTTGGTAGTTACTATATTTCGAACCCCTGTTCTTCGAGATGCTATAACAATCCAAGTATCATCATTCTCTTGTGCCAATGGCGAAGCGGATATAACTCTGACCATAGCTTTGGGCTTGTCATTCTTATTTATAGTAAGTTGGGCTTTGTGACTCATAAGTTGGTTCATTGCATATTCTATTACAAACCAATTCACTGTGAAGTAGAAGTTCGTCTTCTTGATTATGCTGGTCATTGGTTGTAATTTGAAATTTTATGTTCTTCAGATTCCTTCAAAATAAGAATATAAAATCAAAATTAGTATTTAGATCATGAAATATTCAATCTTGGAGATGAAGGGGAGGATGTTCCCATTGAGAGTTGGAATTTTGGCGTCGAAAGACGCTAAACTGCAATGAAAGTTCTATAACACTCTCAATGTTAATATCAAATAAGATAGTCCCCAACAAAGTCACCATTTTATTTTGAACAAGAAACAAATGCATTCGATTTGGGGAAATTATCCTATTTGAACATAATAAAGAAAGTGTATGACGAACAATCATTGTTTCATTAATATTGAGTTCATTTACATCCTCTAATATCCCTTGATTCTAAAATAGATCATTTAAAATACAAGAATTAACAAAGTTCGAATGTCAAATCTGAATATCAAATTTGGTGGCATTTCGATTTGTGCTTTGATCATCTCTAGGAGGAATGTTGTGTGGGTTTGATCATCTAATCTTCCCTTTTCGAACTTGTCCCTTATGCAAAGGAGAGTTTAAAGTGATGAAGATCGAATTTGATGATTTCGGCAGCATTTCGGCTCTTTTCATCACTGGTTATATAACAGCCTGGTTGCGCGACCCACGCAACCAATTATTGGTTGCTCGGTCTGCACAACCAATTGCTCTCCCTTCTCCTACCTTCAACTTCCTCTAGAGCTCTAACCTTTTTTCAAAATTCTTTCGACCCCCAAATGAGAGGGGGAGGGGTATTTATAGGCCTCCACACGTGTGAACCCTCGATTTTTATGCCATGGGGCCCACCTTGTATCAAATCCAACCATCCATAACAGACTGCTTCTAATCTTGGTTACACGACCCGTGCAACAAATGAAGTTGTTTACATGACTCGCGCAACCAACTATTTATTGCTCGACTCATCAAGTTGTTTGTGCGACCAGTGTAACCACTTACTATGATACTCAATTTTCTTCTTTCTTTTTCATTTCTTCATTTCTCCTTAAATCTTCTATACCTTCAATCTTCTTTCTTCCTTACCTCTGATATTTCATCATTCTACAAATTCCTTTCTTCATCGTATGATAGAAACTTAATACATTTTTTATGCTTCAACACACCTTCATGCATGGTTTTTCCAGAGAATATAAGACATATGGATATCAAGCCAGGGGTAATCCAACTCCTTCTTAAAATCCATGGACTTGAATATGAAAATGCATATTTACACTTGAAAGAGTTTGATGAAATCATAGCCACTTTATACTTTCCTAACGTGTCTGATGACATGGTTAGGCTGAAACTCTTTCCCTTTTCTTTAAAAGAGAAAGCTAAGACATGGTTGCATTCATTACATCTATAATCTATTTACAGATGGAATGACATGACGAGGGAGTTCATAAATAAAATTTTCCCATATCATAAAAGTAACACCCTTAGGAAATTGATCATGAACTATGCCCAAAAGGAAGATGAAACATTCTTCCAATGTAGGGAGTGATTCAAGGATCTTATCAATTCATGCCCACAACATGGTTTTGAAACCCTTTTTTTTTTTAATGGTAGGATGACTTCTTCCATATGCCAATGGTCGAGACAATGTTCAATGGGGAATTCATGAATGTAACACCCCGAAAAATTGGCACCTGAGTACATAGACTCCAATCCCGAGTTCTTAGGTGTTAACCAAATGAAAACACACGTATGTCCTCATTCATATTCAAATTTATTTCATAAATAAATAATCAGAGTAGCGCAATTCCAATTAGGGATCCAAAGTGAGGTAAAGATAACAATAGATTCAAAAATATAATGCTAAGAGTTACAAATACAATTCCAATAGTGATAATCACTCAAAATGGGATTATACAAGCCACAATATACATACCTAAGATAATTAAAGTATAAAGTTTCCGATTTATTCCAAATCTTTCAAAACATAATGGTGGTTGCGTAAGCTGATATAAGCCTACTTGACAGAGGCATCGATAGAACCTGCATCAATAATTTACTTGGTTGGTGTTTTAAAACACCATCCCAAGTGAGAGTGAGTAGCTAACTCAGTGGTTCCATTAGTTTTAAGTTACACATGTTATCCACATGATCAACACAGTTAATGATAAACAAGAAATAAAAAATTTCTAAATACTCTTGTTAAATGTGCATATGAAGATATGACATGATTCATGCCCTTTCCAAATAACATTCCCTCAGACACGACTCCGACTACCTAGTTCACAAATAAAAATACTCCCTCAAACGTGCAACTTCAATGCCTATTTCACCACATTCTAATCTAATGTAATGCGATGAATGATCATGTTAGCCAAATAATTCTTAAGCTCAATTAATTCAACATATTGGTGAAGATAGGATGCCAACGTTATATCATGAGTCCTCATCTGGATCACGTGGCTCGTTGTCGCACGTAGCGACTCCTCACCAGTATCCCTTGATCCAAATTTAGGTGTCACTCATTTATCTCACAAATCAACAATTCCAAGGGTACAGTATGATACCTAAATGTATGATGATCAACCCAATATGAGTCGTCACCCAAACTGAGTATGATACTCAGTTTCGATGTGTCAGGTTGTCACATATAATTAAAAATACATAAAGGAAATGGCTTGTCACCCAATTCCATTTATGCCCGAGTCATTCGAATGGTACTCTGACATGGAACCATAGGCTGGATAATTTGATGGAGTCATTCGAATAATGGTCTATCACCTCCATCAACGCTCATTGGGCACTATGGGGAGACTCATCACCCCATCATATGCCAATAGCTCGAAACAGTGTCCCATACAACCATGCTCCTCTCATGTGTCTTAATTGCTCACTGGCCACTATGGGGAGACTCGTTAACCCAGCATAGGCCGATAGCTCGAACATAGTATCCTATACCACCATGCCCAGCTCATGAGTCTTAGTGGGATTGTGTCACACTACAGTTATGAATGGACACATCCATTGGGAACGGGTTATCCTATATTCCATTTAGTCTATCATACATTGTGAACATACATGATTAGTCCATTAGTGGATTAATTTGATTGACCTGAGAGAACCACAACACAACTGGCATTGGGTGTAAGCAACTCGTGTAGTCTAGCTACTGTCGGTTGTCCATGTTCACCCAGGTCGATTAAGCAAGCCTAGCGTGGGTGACCTAACTAGGGCCAACCTTTAGTTTGAGCGATTTACTGATTGACCCAACATTGTAAGCAATCTTAAGTATCACATAAGACTAAACACTATATCACACGATTATAACATAAGTTCTACTATGCAACCAGTTAGGCATTTCATCGAACATGTAAGCATACATAGGATACTACATTCACTAAGGCATTAAATCAAATATTTGAGCATGTATAAAGTAATATAATCACTTAAGTTTTAAATCAAGCACATGAGCACCAAAAAAGTAATAAATTCCACCATTCAAGTATTTCATCAAACATGTAAGCATCCATATCCAATAAATAGGATATAATACAATCAAACATGAAATATGAACATGCTAGATATTACAACTCATTCAACATAAGACATGATTATCTGAGACCCTCAAGGGTCGATAATAGAAAAACTAGAAATAATGGTCTGCACCTTAAGAAGAAATCTCTGATTTTAAGCTCATAGGGTTGGGGATTTGAGGAAAACGCTCCAAACCTAAATTAAAGCATAAGAGTATCGTTAATGACATGGATTTAGTCCTAAATAAATATTAAACAATGAATTATGGCTTAACTAAATCAATTTGGATGATCCATCAACTCAGTTTGATAAATCGGGACTCATAATGGGCGTACAATTGAAACAGTAATGGAATAGGGCCCGATTACGACTCCCTCAAGAGTATGGACTGTTTTAATTGATAATTATGACTTAAAGCCCTAACATACACAATCATAATATTAGGATTTGTGAGAATTGATGAAAATAAAATGGGGTTTCTAACCCTAATGGCTCAAAATGAAAGAAATGAAAGAAAGAGATGGAAAGACATGTAGGGAAATCTCTTACCTAGCAAGTGAGTGGAGAATCCAACCCAAAATCTTCAGATTTCATTTGTGAAAGACATGAGATTGGGGATAGAGCTAAGGTTTTGCACAAATCTGCCAAGCACAGGGATTGGATTATGTAATCCGGCACTGGGCCCCACCATCTCTCTCATTCTTATCTTCTTCTCCTTGGCTTTGCAAATTCATATGGGAGAAAATGAGGCCCCCAAATGACCTACTTATAGCACTCGATTTGGTGCAAATGGCCCCAAAGGCTAGGTTTTTACTATACTAGCCCTACGAGAGGGTTCTTTTAACTTTTAGGACCCACTATGGGGTATACATGTTGATATATACAGTAGGATAATTAGCCTTAATGATGATCTACGTAAGGATATGATTGGTCAACCATTTGGGTGTGCCAATCAACGGATATGATTAGAAGTCTTTTTAACCATCACCGATGGTCGATCGGGGCCACAGCTATATGGATATGAGAAAAGAAATATCATTAACTCATGCCTCGAGTTTGGTTGTGATCTAACGGTCGGAAAGCAATAACTTCATGAAAGAGAAAAAGGTCTAATTCACTTAAGTTTCAGATTTTGCCCTGGGAGATTCGCACTTTGCAAGCACTTAGCTTCCGACCCAAGTTGAACCATTCTAGACACTACCCAAGTCCGACTCTTGTGATGGATGTTGAGTCCAATAAGACGGACATTATTCTATAGTTTTAGAACTAGTGGCCTACTAACGAGCGGTCTAGAGCTTGTTCGGAAAATCAGAGCATTTTTGGAATGAATTAGGTATTGAGATTTCTCATGGGCAATGATTAGGGTTTGGATTAACTATGTTCATAGTGTGACCTATTTATAATTACTGAAAGTAGAGATTTGGTCATGATTACTCTAAACCCTCGATTTTAGGCTAAAAAAGTAATGGGGTTGATTTGGTCTATTGTACAAGATCTAAGCATTATCTGACTTGGCTTCGGGTAGATCTGAGAGTCAAGGAGGGTTTAGGAGGGTTTTGGGGGAGTGAGAATGAGTTAAAAAGGGGTAAAAATGGGTTTAAATGGGTGTAGGGTCATGTAGAGGGGACCGTCGCACGTGGGAGGGACCCACATGGCTGGGGCGGTGGCGGCGCATCGCCGTCGTGGTGGTGCCACCACGCTCCTCTAGAGCATTTGGCGGTGCAACACCGAGTTGGCGGTGGCCACCCCCATGGGGTTTGTGTTTCCACTCCATGGGACCCCCTGGGTCCCCTTTAATGTATCTACTTCATCTCTGAGTTGAGTATGGTGCATGTACTGTGGTCTAGCGGCTGTTTTTTATCTGTGGTAGGTCGGTTAGATTTAGGCCATATGTGAACATATCATGAGGATAAACTTAATGTTTAAGTGATCGGTTAGGTTCATTGATTTTCTACGGTTGATCAATCTTATTTATATGGTTCCTTATTAGTACCAGTCGTGTGTAAGCTCACCTTGATCGTCAATGGTCTGTAAGTGATGACGTGGCTAGTTATTAAAAAAATATTAAAGGATTTTTGACAAATCCAAAAATAGTGAAAATTCAGGACGTTACAATCTACCCCCCTTAAAAATAATTTCATCCCCGAAATTGTCTACGTGTAATAAGTAAAGATATTATCATTTCATTTGCTTAATTTTGTTGGTTTCAAGTTTTATATATGTGTTAAGCTATATAATAACTATACTATCCTAGCTTATTCTAGTCTACCCCCCTTAAAAGTTTTCACCTTTGAGGTTTCAAAAAAAATGTCAAAATCATCATTATTGTGCTAAGTGTTTGATGATAAAGTTTACTTAAGGGTGGTATATTCTACTCTTTATGATTGAGCCAATATGAAAGTTGTGGTAGGCTTTGATTCGATACGTCGATTATCAGCTTGATCAGGGCAGAAAACTCATTGTATCCCTTTTTAATCCTGATGGATCCTGGTCTTCTACTCAGCCAAAGTAGCGAATCTGTTGGTAGTCTCTCAAAATTGAGAATTTGGTTAAACAGCGAATGCCTTGCAAGGATATGGTTCTGTAATTCTGAAATATGATCATTCTAAGTATTTAAGGAGTATTATAATTCATTAAGAGGTTCAAGCATCATGTTTATAAGGTTGTCCTTCGGGTCTTGTTCAACGAGGGTTCTTGTTTAGCCGATGTTTAACTTGGTGGATAATAAATTCTTCCATGGTGCTCATAGTCAAAAGACTATACTAGAAGGGCTTTCAATATCCTAAAATTATATCTGTATGTCACCTTTTCAATCATATGGCTAGTGGGTTATGGGTAAATCACGCTTTGGTTTCGTAAATTTTAATAGGAAAGGAAAAATAAAATTTTTTAAGGTATTCTGGAGGTTTGGAGTGCTAATAACGTTAATAAGGACGTAGAAAAAGAAACGTAAAGAATATCATCTTCTCGATTTTATTTGAACCTTGAATCTATAAGAGAATAAGAATACTCAAAATATATTCTACTGTAGCCCGCCTCTAATATGAGCTTCCAGGGTATTAAACCATGAAAGTCGATCTTACTCATGGGTCATAACTTAATTGCACAAAAACAACTTAAACCAAATATATATATATATATATATATATATATATATATATATATATATATATATATATATATATAAAATAAAATTAATCACAGGATTATTCTTAGTATGATTATAAATAATTTCTAAATATACATAAAATACTAAACTTTAATATGAAAAGATATGACTAGTCTATTGGCAACTCAAAGTTGTAGAAATTTTTAGTTTCAACCCCTCTATTATTTGTAGGATATTTGTCACCTTTAGTTACTATATGATTTTTATAAATTTTATATATTAATACCTTATTAATATTAATTTTATTTCATAAAATTTTAACTTATTTTAAGTTTCATTAAAAAAAAAAAATTATAAAAATTCTGCAAGTACCGGTTGTCCAAAACCAATGATTTTTTATATGGTTCCATAATTTCTTTCTTCCTTATAACATTTTCTATATTTTTTGTTAGTAAAACATTTTTAAAATTTTTACGATGGTTTATTATTAATTTTATAGTCATCTCACAAAATTTTAATTCATTTAGAGTTGTAGAAAAATTATGAAAATTCTAGAAGTAACCACTGCGTGATGATTTTTAAACAATTGTCAAATCACCCTAAATTTAACTATATTAAAATTTTTATTTTATATTTTTATTTATTTTTATATGATACTAGACTTATTAATATTCAATCTAGATTTTGAATCACCACAATCAGAGCTATATTGAAGGAGATATGACTTTTTTTAAGTTGGTTTAAAAAGGCAGAAAATTCGTAGAAAATCTAGCGGGCTGGGGTAGCTAGAGGCGTGTTGCCGACTGGGTGGTGGCACCACCCCCTTTTGATGCCGGTGGAATTATGCTGCCGATTTGGTGGTGCCACCGTGGTCCTCTGGTGGTTCTGGCGGCAGTAGCAGTGGTGCGCCACCGGTCAGGAAGTGGCTCTGCTACTTGATATTTAAAATCGGTGTATCTATCAATCTAGAATGAGTTACTCGACGTGCCATATATTAATTTGGGGTAAGAGAATATTATCTATCCAAATAAATTAGTTATTTTATGAAATTTCATAAGTTTCACAGTCAAAATTCTATTTTATTTATATTCTTATTATTTATAGTAAATTTTAGTTTAATTATAGCTCTTCATCCTTTGAGCTTTAAGATTTGTGTTTAATATGAAAGTACTAGAAAAGAAAATTGTATAAGAAGGTGGTTAAGCCATATAGGACACTATAAATAATAAATTTACTATTTGTATTAAGTTATGAATTCTAGGGAGTTTGAGTTGGAGTTTGATTCTGAAACTTCTTACAAGGTTTAACATCACTATTAAATTTTTTTTAGAATTTATTTTTATTTTCTTATTTTCTCTCGAGGATTTGAGGTATCGTTATGAGGAGCCTAGAGAAGCTCCATGGATTTAGAGTAGTTGTCTCCTTGAGGAAGACGATAATAGACTTCATTACGCCCATTCCTTTTCTTTGTTTCTTAGACCTTCCATTTTCCTATTGGCTCGTTTAGGAGCGTGGATTTGGAACCATCTAGACTTGGTACCCCATGGATTTGAAATCCTCTTATTATCTATGAAACCATTGATTTGGAATCAACTTTAATCCAAAAGCAGTTATATGTGGTATATTTAAAAAGGGTTTGAATTTAATTACTAAATCAACTTTAATATCTCTAATTAGTGAACATATGTAATGTTTGATGTAATATTTGTAATAAGCCCATTGAAATATATACTTTGCTTGGAATGATGAAATTCCAAGTATTGGAGGGGCCACAGGCACAAGATCATGTCCGGGTGACTAACGAACAACTTTTAACTGTTGACTTACATGGACAATGTTTAGATGGTACTAACCATTATATTAAAGTAATTATAGTGATGCAATTGATAATCCACTTGTTTTAGGATATCATTAGTGAACCATGTGCCCAATGGTTTAATAGTCTAGTGACACACATATTACACATGCAACTCTTAAGGATTTCAAACCTCCTCTTTGAAGAGATTTGAAACTCCCAATTACTTTAGGGTGTGTTTGGTTCGTAGAATTGAATGGTATTGAATTGTATTAGATGGGATTAACATCATTATCGCATAATGATTTCATGTTTGGAAATACCATGGTTTAGTAGCCATCTAATCCCATCCTTGGGATAAAAAATCTTGCTACAGGAAAACACCGAACAAAGACAGATTATGTTTGGTGGACCATGGAATTGTAAACAACAGACCAAATTCACAACAGATGTCATTCACTTATACATATGTATAACGAGAATGTCATGTGTAAACAGGTTATATAGATGGACGGCATGGATAAACGCATGCATCAATGTGGGGCTCACATTTGTAATGAATTTCAAAATTAAGAAAATCCTGAATGGGACCGAAGGCAAATCCATGAGACTAAATGCAACTCCATCTCACCTAATTACAATTGGAGAGTGAAGAGGCGATCTTAAGTCTCTGATTTATAAGTTAAAGTTTGAAAGCATTACAAAATTGGGAATTTGTTCCTATAGTTCATCATTTCTAAGTTCAAATTCAAAACCATCAACACAATAAGGAGTTAAATCTTATACTCCAATTTCTGAGTTTCAAGTTTCGAACCATAGCAAATAGGAGAGTTTGGTCCTAGGGTTCACAATCTCTAATTTAATAGATTTTCTACACTAACGGATATTCCTAAAATCAGGAAGATCCCATACAGGACCAACTTCTAATCCTAAGTGTCTCAACCCAAGTTATTGTGGTTTGTATAGTCTGCATTCCCAAGGTCTAGGTTATCTCAATACTCCGCTCTGATACCAACTTGTAATGCCCCAAAAAATCGGTACCCGAGTACATGACTCTAATCCTGAGTTCCCAGGTCTTAACCAAATGAAAACACACATACGACCTCATTCAAATTCATTTCACATACAAATAATCAAAGTAGCACAATTCTAATTAGGGATCCAAAGCGAGGTAGAGATAACAATAGATCAAGAAATATAAGGCTAAGGGTCAAAAATACAATTCCAGTAGTGATGATCACCCAAAATGGGATTATACAAACCATAATATACATACCCAAGATAATTAAAGTATAAAGTTTTCGGTTTATTCCAAATCTTCCAAAACATAATGGTGGTTGTGCAAGTCAATATAAGCTTAGCTATTGGAGGCCTCGATAGAACTTGCATCAATAATATACGTGGTTGGTGTTTTAAAACACCGTCCCAAGTGGGAGTGAGTAGTTAACTTAGTGATTCTATTAGTTCTAAGTTACACATGTTATCGACACAATCAACACGGTTAATGATAAATAAGAAAGAAATAATTCTTAAATACTCTTGTTAAATGTGTATATGAAGATATGACATGACGCAGCCCTTTCCAAACAACACTCCCTCACACGCGACTCCGATCACCTGGTTCGTAAATGACAACACTCCCTCAAACGTACGACTTCAATGCCTGTTTCGCCACATTTTAATCGAATGTAATTGTGATGAATGATCATGTTAGCCAAATAATTATTAAGATTAATTCATCCAGCATATTGGGGAAGATAGGATAATGACGTTATATCACAAGTCTTTATCTGGATCACGTGGCTCGTTACCCCACATAGTGACTTCTTACTAGTGTCCCTTGATCTAAATTTAGGTGTCACTCATTTATCTCACAAATTAACAATTTCATGAGTACAATATGATGCCTAAATGTATGAGGATCGACCTGATATGGGTCGTCACCCAAACAGATTATGATTACTCAGTTCCAATGTGTGGGCTTGTTATATATAATAAAAAATACATAAAGGAAAGGGCTCGTCACTCAATTCCATTTACGCTTGAGTCGTTCGAACGGTACTAGCATGGGTGACCTAACAAGGGCCACCCTTTAGTTTGAGTGATTTACCAACTGAACCAACATCGTAAGCAATCTTACATATCGCTATAGACTAAATACTACATCACACGATTATAGCATAAGTTCTACTATACAACCACTTAGGCATTTCATCGAACATGTAAGCATACATAGGATACTACATTCACTAAGGCATTAAATCAAACATATGAGCATGCATAAAGTAATACTATCACTTAAGGTTTAAATCAAGCACATGAGCACCAAAAAAAGTAATAAATTCCACCATTCAAGCATTTCATCAAACATGTAATCATCCATATCCAACAAATAATATATAATACAATCAAGCATGAAATATGAACATGCTAGCTATTACAACTCATTCAACACAAGATGTTATTATCTGAGACCCTCAAGGGTCGTTGAATGGAAAACTAGAAATAATGGTCTACACCTTAAGAAGAAATTTTGATTTTGAACTCCTAGGGTTGGGGATTTGGGAAAAATGCTCTAAACCTAAATTAAAGCATAAGACTATCATTAATGACATGGATTTAGTTCTAATTAAAATTAAACCATGAATTATGGCTTAACTAAATTAATTTGGTTGATTTATCAACTCGGTTTGACAAATCGGGACTCGTATTCCCTGTACAATTGAAACCGTAATGGAATAGGTCTCGATTACGAATCCCTCAAGAGTACAGACTACTTTAATTGATAATTATGACTTTAAGGCTTAACATACTCAATCCTAATATTAGGGTATGTGAGAATCGACAGAAATAAAATGGGGTTTCCAACCCTAATAGCTCAAAATGAAAGAAATAAAAGAAAGAGATGGAAAGACATGTAAGGAAATCTCTTACCTAGCAAGTGAGTGGAGAATCCAACCCAAAATTATCAAATTTCATCCAAGGAAGACATGAGATTGGGGATAGAGATGAGGTCTTGCATGAATCCGGTGAGCACAGGAATTGGATGGTGTGATCCGACACCGGGCCCCTCCATCTCTCTCATTCCTCTCTTCTTTCCCTTCACTTTGCAAATTCGTATAGGAGAAAATGAGGCCCCCAAATGACCTATTTATAGCACCAGATTTGGTACAAATGGCCTCAAAGGCTAGGTTTTTACTATACTAGCCCACTATGGGGTGTACATGTTGATATATACCATATGATAATTAACCCTAATGATGATCTATGTATGGATATGATCGACCCGCCATTTGGGTGCCCCAATCGATGGATATGATTAAAAGTATATTTAACGGTCACCGATGGTCGATCGGGGCCATGGCTATATGGATATGAGCAGAGAAATATCATTAATTCATGCCTCGAGTTTGGTTGTGATCTACCGGTCAGAAAGACATAACTTCACAAAAGAACGAAAGGTCTAATTTACTTAAGTTTCAGATTTCGGCCTAAGGGATTCGCGCGTTACAAGCACTTAGCTTCCGGCCCAAGTTGAGTTGTTCCTGACACTACCGAGGTTCAACTTTCGTGATGGACGTCAAGCCTAGTAAGACGGACATTATTCTATAGTTTTGAAACTAGGGCCCACTAACAAGCGGTCTAGAGATTATTCATAAAATTGAGGCATTTCTAGAATGAATTAGGTATTGAGATTTCTAGTGGGCAATATTAGGGTTTGGATTAACTATGTTCATAGTGTGGCCCATTTATAATTAGTGAAAGTGGAGATTTGGTCATGATTGCTATAAACCGTTGGTTGTAGGCTAAAAGAGTAATGAGGTTGATTCGGTTTATTAGTCAAGATCCGGGCCTTATGTGACTTGGCTTCGGGTAGATCTAAGAGTGAAGGAGGGTTTAAGAGGGTTTTTGGGGAGTGAGAATGAGTTAGAAAGGGATAAAAATGGATTTAAAGGGATATAGAGTCATGTAGAGGGGACCCCCGCACATGGGAGGGACCCACATGGTTGGGCCTTCAGCAGAGCGTCGCCGTCGTGGCGGTGCCATCGCGCTCCTCTGGAGCATTCGGTGGTGGCCACCCCCCCTGGGGTTTGTGTTTTCGCTCCGTAGGACCCCTTGGGTCCCCTAAATGTATCTGCTTCATCTCTAAGTTGAGTATAGTTATCTTCTGAAAGAAGATGATATAAATGCTAAAGTAACTAATCTCACAAGGAAACTTGAGGCCATCTAACTAAAGAAGGATAAGGCTACAGAAACTGTTTGTGGTATCTGTGCTTGCAACATTCACCCAACTAAAAATTGTCCAACAATACCTACTTTTCAAGAGGTACTGAATAAGCAATCTAATGCCATGAATAATTACCAAAAGACCTTCTAGTGGATCCACTTCAAATACATATAATCGTAATTGGAGAAATCATCCAAATTTTAATTGGAGAAATGGATAAATTTCTACTCCTTAAGGATTCCCTAATCAAATTCTAAGTCAAGAGAAACCTCAAGAAGATCCAATTCTAAAGTATCTTCAAAATTAAGAGCATTTTAATCAAGGTATGATACAAGCCTTTCAAGACCTTATAAAGGCCATAAAAGGGCTTAAGATAAAAAATGCGATTGGGGAAAGGGAAACCTTCCAGCTCAACCTCTTCCCAATCCAAAACATCAATATGAAGTCAGCAACCTGAGCTCTTCAAATCAAATGGAGCAAGCTAAGCCTATCACTACTCTTAGGAGTGGGAAAAGAATTAACAAATCTATTCCGGGAAGGGCTGAAAAGTCTAAGGACCCAGAAATAGATGAAACTAATAAACTTAGCAACACTCCACATGATTTAGAACTAGAACCTTAAGGCAACCCAATTGTCCCATTTCTCAACGGTTGATTCCCCAACTCTTAGGACATTCTAAAGGTGATGAAATAAGTGAAGGTCAACATTTCACTAAAGGATGTTGTTAAACAAATACCTTCATATGCCAAGTTTTTGAAAGATCTATACACTACTAAAAGACGACGAAACATTCAAAAGAAAATATTTATGACAAAAAAAAGTGAGTGTCATCCTAAAGTAAGATGTGACATAAAAATACAAAGATCATGTTAGCCCAATCATTGCTTGTGTAATTGGGAACTACCAAATTGAGCATGTACTTCTTGACTTAGGAGTGAGGGTAAATCTGATTCCATGCTCGATCTATGAACAACTAGGTCTAGGTGAATTAAAACCCACCCAGACCACATTACAATTTGTTGATCGCTCAGTTCATGTATCAAGAGGGATAATCGAGGATGTGTTGGTCTAGGTTGACAAATTCTACTTCCTAGTAGATATTATTATCTTAGATACTCAACTCATCGTAGACATGAGCACTTAAATTCTTATCATTCTTGGTCGCCCATTCCTTATCACATCAAATTATAACGCCTGAAATTCAGGGGTAGATGCATAACTCAGCTCCTGAGTTCCAAAACATCACCTATGCAACATAAATAATGATGAATGTATGTTGTCTGTATTAGTGTATAAATATGAAGTAGATTAAGCCAAATCAGTAGACATAATTCAGGGATTGTGAGAAAATACAAGCAAAAGACTTAAGTACATATATAATCCAAAAATAATCCCTAAAAGATGTGTGCTCTGACCAGGGAAATAAGTACAACTGTGTATCAAAATACATGTATCAAACTGTGACAAAACAATATAATCATATCCCAGACTCCCCGTCAGTCAGGACAAGGCTCACATGAATCCGCCTGAGAACTGCATGAACGAGAAAGCCTCCTCGTCCTCGTCAAACTTCGGCTCCGCCTCGCAGGCATCACCATCACCTGCAGCTAAGTCAGAGTCTGGTTGGTGTTTAAACACTATCACAAAATATGGGAGTGAGTGATCAACTTAGTGGAACTATATAGTAAAGGTTAACATATTATCAATTCAATCAAGCAGTAATGATAAAGCAGTACAATCAAACATGTCCTATATACTCTTGTTAATGCGAGAATGATATGAAATAATGATGCATACCCTCAACACAAACTCCCTCTTGCGACAACGTCTAACGATCACGGTATGAATCACTACCACTGTGCTCTCACGCTAACATCAATGACACATGCAGTGTGATGTCATGAGTATGATTACCAAGTTCTTATTAGTCCTTTTTATACAGCAGAATTGGGAAGCTAAGACACCTCCCTTATATCAATTCTCAAGCATTGATCCATTCTAGGGTCGTCAGTCCTAGGAAATCTCATACGATGTTACGGTTCTAGATCGTTATAAAGGGCTCATCACCAATCAATATAGGTCTAGTTATATCCTAAATACTACAACAAGGCTCGTCGCCCTTATGCAGTGTCAGAATATACTCGAAGTCACTATAGAGGGCTCGTCACCAATCAATATAGGCCGACAGCATGAATATAGTGTCCCATACCACCATAATCAGCTCACAAGAGTAGGGTGCTCACCGGTCACTACGGGGAGGCTCGTCGCCCCAGCGTAGGCCGACAGCTCGACCACGGTGTCCCATACCACCATGTCTGGCTCATGAGTCTTAGGGAATCATGGTACCAAGGTTAACGGGATTTTCACTAGTGCCTTAAATTTAAACAATAGCGACCAAACATGGTGAACAAACATCAGTCAATCGGGTTAGTTGATAAGCTTAATTAGGCCAAGCGCACGTTGAGTTGAATGACATGGAATGCATAAGCACTCCGTGTGGCCTAACCACTGTCGAACATCCCAAGCACGACTCGGATTCGTTAAACTCATCCTGCGTGGTGAAAACGACCTCAACGACCATTTGAAGAAAGTTACCGATTACCTAGACTGTAATACATCCCCAACCACGTATAAGCTCAATAACAGGCATATGATTCATATCCTACAATCTTATGAACATTTATAATGTGAACATAAATACAGTACATGGAGGAAATCACGCACACAGTTAACATGAATAATTTAGGCTAATAAATCTATGGAGAAAATCATACACTCAAGTAATGTGATCGAGATTCCTATCTCAACAACCCTAAAAATCACTTTACTAACTACTAACTCAATTAGGCATTTATATAAACACTTAGACTACATTATTCAACATACATCACGTATGTCGACCATACAACATAAGAAGGCGATTCCTTTCATCAAGGAGTCGTCACATATATAACAATCATGAATCAACTACAAAAAATCATGGCAATCATAACAGCAAATTTCATACATATACAGGTATTCTAACATATACATGAAACACTCTATTTATAATATAGATTAAACATATACGTAAATCGAAATAGATAGCGCATTTGACATGTGTAATATAGCATTCACGTCATGAATAAATCATTATCTAACATTGAAAATCTTGAAAATCATAACCTAAGCATATATAGTCCGCACCTTAAACCAGAAAACACGAAATAGAGATGATTCAGACGTTAAATCTTTGTCAACGGCGGATACGCTACCCAAGGCATGAAACAGGTTAGCTATAACTTCACTACAGCTATTCTAAACTCCAAAATAGGTTAGGATTTGATTAACTTACCCAAGAACAGAATCAAAATCACCGGAATAACAATTCAGATACGCAGGATCGATACGTAAAAGAACTGGGAAGAATTCCATGGAGAAACAACAGGTTCTCTCTTACTTTCTCTCTCCTTTCTCTCTCTTCACTTAGCTAGGGTTTAGAAAATTCGTATGGGATTTGGGAATGAGGGTTTAAGGCCTTTTTATAAGCCTAAAGTCGACAGAAACAGCCTTAGGGCCAAGGTATACTTAGGTTATAACTAATTCAGGCTCTTTCTGATCCAATGGAGCACCTCTGGAGGTCTTCTTATCAAATGCAGTCGGACTTAAGCTCACTAGTATTGGATCTTAAGAAAGTTAAGTTTTCAGTCCGATCGGGTTCCCAGATCATCCGTGGCGGACCAGTTTCAATTCAGCGGTCGCCGAAATTCGATCAAGGCCACAAGTACTTTGACATGTATGAGCCACCTATCCTAATCCGAGGGTGAATTTAGGTCGAAATCTAACGATCAGAATACTTAGAAATAATGCGCAAGTGACACGACCCAGATTACTTAAAATCATATTTAATTTTCTAAAAATCTTCGCTTTCTCACTCTCTTCACTCCGAACTCAAGAAAATGTTCTCAGGACGTCTTTTAGGCTTTGATTTTTGAGGTGATAGTCAAGTCCAACTAGACGGTCATAATGGTCTAAGTTCATCACTATCAGACTTTCAACATGCGGTCTAGGTCTAATACAAAGTTACAAAGTGCTCCCAAGAGCAACTGGCTTTAGAGTTGGATCCTAGATTTCAGGGTAATATAGCGTCAACGATTCTATAGGTTTTAGGTCTTACAAATCGTATTGAAAGTTATTGGTGCTAATGTTACATGTAATCTAGTTTAGCGCTAGCTAATACACATGAAATTTCTAAAGAATTTGGTTCTAAATGATTTCTACTAGAGGTGGTACTCGGGTCTAAGTATGGATTTTTCTGAGACGTTACACAAATGCAATCATTAATTACTAGAATGGAGTCATGAGTTTGTCTTTTGGAAATATGACATTGGAATTAAATATCTTTTTCAATATAGGTAAACAATCAGAGGAAGATGACGATTCCCATGATATTAACCTGATTGACTACTGTTAGTGTTGTGCACATGTTTGTGATTGTAAGTGTTGTGCACATTTTTATTTTGTCTAATTTTATTGAGACAAAATACTATCAAGTGATGGAGATTTCACCAAAAAGTGATGGAAAGTTCACCTTCAAGTTCAACCTCAAGTGCTAGAAAGTTCTTCTTTAAGAACAAACCATGAAGTGTGCATAGTGCAAAAACAAGTTCAAGACATGGATAAAGCAAGGTAAAGAATATACAAGGTCTACTACTAGTAAAAGAACAAGCTTCACCTTCAAGTAGAAGATTTGTTCAATACACTTCAATGTCCAGCTTCATCAAGTATAAATGACCTTAGAAAGACCTTAGGGTTAAGGTTCTTTCAAATGCTAAATTCATACGGGGTTTTATACTTTTATTAGGCTTTAGTTCGACTAATCTAAGCCTTAGTTTGACTAGTCCAAGCCCTGGTTTGACCAGTCTAAGAAAAACTTCGACTAGTCCAAGATTTAAAATAAAAAATGGATAATTCTGGTGGTTTCTCGACGAGTTGAGTAGGGTGCTCAACCAGTCAAAGGGGGCTTGACTCAAAGTCTAGCAACTATTTTTTTGCTCCCTCGACTAGTGGAATAGGGCCCTAGACCAATCGATCAGGGCCTTTGACTAGTCGAAGAATGGTTTTATTTGATCACGCCGAAAGTTTGAAATTTTGTTGGATTTTAGACGAGTCGAAGCAATCGAATTTAAACCTATAAATAGAGGCATTTTCTCATTCTAAATCAATTAATTCAAGCTAAGAAAAGCCTCCACCGAGAAAGAGAGAAGTCCCCACTATCATCAAGTTATTGTGTGGTATTTTAAATTTATGTTTATATCTTTTGTTTTGATTCCTTGATCTCTAAGTTTATGAATATTTTTTTAAAGAGTAATCACTCTTGTTTTTGAGATCTAAATGATTCAAACAAGTAGCCTAAGGTTTGATCAAATTTAAAATAAATTAGAACCTAGAACTCTTGATTAAATTACTGGACATTGAACGTTCTACATCAAATGAAGTAGTTTTACAGGCTACATCAAGCAAGTCTTTAATAAGGAAGACAAGTATTATTCTGTATTTTTGTTTTTGATTTCTTGAGATATAAAAAAAAATATATGTATTGGTTTTGACTGAGATAGCTAGAAAATCTCAGCATGGGGTTTTGTTTGTGATAATCTATAAAAAAACACAACTGTATAGGTTTTAAGGTGAACCTATGAAAACATTGATTATTAGTGAACACCAATATCACATGGGTTACGATTATTAGGAGTAGATTAGGTGCAGCTATTTGAGAACAATTGGTTTACACACCGAACCACTATAACTTCTGGTGTTTATGGTGAATGGTTTAAATTCCTATGTATGTGGTGAATGATTGTAATTTGGTTATGTGGTGAATACCTGCAATAGATAACTCTCTATTGTCTCTTTCTTAGTTTGTAATTTTGATCCTTACTACATTCTTAAAATTAGGTTCTCCTACCTAAAACATTTTTTTTGGTGTAAGGTTGTCCTATAAACAAAGTTTGAATCAATTTCTCAATACAACTGCTATTGAGATCAGTGATTTATTTTGATTCATCCATTGTATCTATTATTTGAATTTTTATTTGGCATAATCCTATTCACCCCTCCTCCCCTCTAGGATAGTTAGCTCTCCTCTTTCAAGTGGTATCAAAGCTAAGTTACTCTTTTATTTGGATTAAGTTCCTTGAGTTTAAAGATCTAGTAGATCTTTCATTATATCAAATTTTGATAGCTTGTCTATTACCAGGCCACCACCCTTTGATGGCTATAACTATGCTTATTGGAAAGCTAGAATGAGAAATTTCTTAAAATCCTTAGATGAAAGCGTGTGACAAGCCATGATAACTAAATGGAAACCACCCACGTCTAAAGTTATAGGAAGTGATGAAACCAAATCCATGAAAGAAATTCCTTTTTATTTATATACTACTGTAACACCCCAAATTTTTACCAACCTGGAGTTAGACGTCCTTAGACAATGGGTCAACCATAGCACCTTGGTAACTTCTCATAACTCAATTCCAAAGCCAAAGAAGTCACTTAGAACCAAAATCCTTAGAAATCTAACGTGTTTTAGCTAGCGCTAAACTGGATTACTTATGGAATTAGCACCAATAACTTTCAATACGATCTTTAGGATCCAAAACCTATAGAATCGTTGATGCTATGTTACCCTAAAATCTAGGATCAATCTCTAAGCCCAGTTTCCCTCGAGATCATTTGAAAACTTCGTATCGGATCTGGACTGCACGTCGCAAGTCCGATTTCGATGAACTTAGAAGGTACTGACTGCCTAGTTGGACTTGACTATCACCTCAAAAATCAAGCCCAAACGATGTCCTAAGACCATTTCCTTGAGTCTGGAGTAAAGAGAGTGAGAAAGCGAAGATTTTTAGAAAAGTTAAATATATTTTTAGGTAATCTGGAACAATTCACTTACGCGCCTTTTTTAAGCATTCTGACCATTAGATTTCGACCCAAATTCACCCTCGGATCAGGCTAGGCGGCCCTTACATGTCATAGTACTTGTAGATCTGATCGAGCTCCCGTAACCGTTGAACTGAAACTGGTCTGCCACGGTCGATTTGGAAACCCGACCGGACTAAAAACTTAACTTGACCTAGATCCAATATTAGAGAGCTTAAGTCCGACCGCATTTAGTAACAGGACCTCTAGAAGTGCTCCGTTGCATTGGAAAAGAACCGATTTGGTTATAACCTAAGTATACCTTAGCTCTAAGTCTATTTTCATCTCTTTTGGGCTTATAAAAAGGCCTTAAACCCTCTCTCACAAGTCCCATATGAATTTCAAACCCTAGCCAATTCAAGAAAGAGAAAAGAGAGAGAAAGTGAGAGAGAAGTTGGTGATTCTTCTTGGGATTCTTCCCCGCTTTACTACGTGCCTAATTCACCTATCTGTATTGCTATTTCGACGTTTCTGATTCCATTCTTGGGTAAGAAATCCTAACCCTAACCTATTTTGGAGCTTAGAATGGTTAAGTGTTATTGTAGCTAACCTATATTCATGCCCTAGGTTGTCAATCCGTCGTTGATGAAGACTTATCGTCTGAATCATATCCATTTCACATTTTTTGGTTTAAGGTGTGGACTATATACGTTTAGGTTATGGTGTTCAAGACTTTTAATATCAGTTAATGATTTATTACTGACGTTGATGCTATTTCACATGTCTAACGTGTTGTTTGTTTTGCTTTACGAATACGTATGGAAAATGTATGGTATTGCGTATTCTATGTATTTGTTGGAATACCTGTATATGTATAGAATTTGGCTTTGTATTTAATATGATATATTTTCCATGAATATATGCTTGTTACATGTGTAATAACTCCTTAGCGAAAGGATTTGCCCTAAATAATGCCACGGCTAATATGTGCCAAAATATGTCAAAGTGTGTAGCCCACGTGTTTGTGAAAATGTTTAAATGAATACGGAACCCGGATTCATGCATGCCATGATTATCCATCGTGGGCATATGCAAGTGATTTATGGGGCAACTCCCTAGTGAAAGGATTTGGTCAAATACGTGATATACCAACATACGATATGCATTTAGTAAGTGTAGCCTAAGTGTCTGATAAAATGCCCGAATAAGAAAATGTAAGTGCTATGATTTCATATCCCTTTGGTTGTCAATTTTTGTGGTGCCAAAACCTATATCTATGTCTTGTATATCTTCTGTTTCATGTTTGGGACTATTCTTTACTTCAAGACATCGCATTTCAAGACAAGAACTTAAATGAAGAAAGTTTCAAGTCATGGATGAAGAATTCAAGAATAGAAGTCTTCAAGTATGAATGTTCAAGATTCAAATAAGTTCAAGTATAGTAGAAGACTTTGTCAAGTCAAGAAAGGATCAAGCTCATGAGGGCCTACAACAAGATTCGTAAATTCTCAAGCTTCTCTTAAGGGTCATCTGAGTATACAGACTATCAATGTCCATCTCACTTTTAAGGTTTGTTTGACCTTAGATTGACCTTACAATAGGATTTTCTGTAGGTCATTCTGGATACATAATTCATATATTTTAATATGCTTGTTCGGACTGTTCTACGACCAGTCCTAGGGACTTCAAGACCAGTCTTAGCTCTGCTTCGACAAGTCTTAAGTTTTTCAAGACCAGTCGTAGGTTGTTAAAAATTTTTAGATCTTTCTGGTTGTCCTACGACCAGTCCTGGACATCTTACGACCAGTCCTGTGAGCTGTACGACTCGGCATTTGACCAGTCTTAGCCCTACGACTCAAACTCTAGCAATTACGATCGATCGTAGGTGGCCCACAACCAGTCGTAGGTGTCACACGACCGGTCCCAGGCTACCTAGGACCAATCGGAGAATAACTTATCTTATCCCGCAGAAATCTTTGAAAATTTTTGAAGCTACGACCAGTCCTAAGATCCTAAGACTAATCGTAGATGGGATTTTTCAGGCTATAAATAGAGTACGAACTTTAGAGTTTTAACAATTCAATTTAACTCTATTCAAGCAATCTTTAGTCTATACTTTGAGATAAGTTTGTGTTTGTTTTAACCTACTTTGTGCTCATTTAATATTCCTTTTGGTAGCTTGTTTATTATTTGATTTTGATCTACATTCCAATCTTATTTGAAAAGGAGAATTTCTGATATTCCTTCTTCTTAGATTCAAAATCAAATAGAACTAGCCCTTTTGATTTAAAATCAATTAGACTTAGAACCATTCTTAAAGTGAGTATTGGACTTTGAACGTTGAATCGAACTTCTACTCCGATTGGTTCTACCGGGCTACTTCAAAAGGAGATTCAGGTATTTTACATTTGTGTAATTTACTTTCTTTAGTTTTGTTTGAGATTTGCCAGAAAAATCTCATTGTATTGGTTATCTAGGGAGAGCTAGAAAACTTAGATTGTATGGGTTTTTGGATTGTGTAAGCCCGAGATCAAAGACACAATTGTGAAGGTTTTAGGTGAACCTATGAAACCTATTTTGATAGTACATGCTAATATCCCCTGTGTGAGGATATTAGGAGTGGAGTAGCATTCTGTGTGGCTGTTGGATAATAGTTGGGGTACACACAGGCAAACCACTATATATCGTTGTGTTGTGGATGTGCTTTATTCTTTCATTCCTTTATTCATCAGTTTTGTGGATTTTATTCGGGGATGAATGTTGTAATCTTTTTATTCCAAGCAAGTGAGGGGAATGTTGTAATAACTTAAGATTTATTTCTATAAGTTATTTTGGTTGCTTTGCTTTTTATTCCTCATTGGTTTGTGATACAAAGGATGTTCTAGAAATAAGGTTGTCCTATCTTAAACCTTTGGTTTTTGGTGTAAGGTTGTCCTTAGAACTGATATAGTATCATTCACTTTATTATAGGCTTTTGAGATTACTTTCAATTCAACATTGTGCTTTATTTCGTTTATTATTCCGTTGTTTTATTTTTATTTGGCATTGCCCTATTCACCCCCCCTCTAGGGCATGTAGCTATGCCCCTTTCAAGTGGTATCAGAACCTAATAGCTCGTGCTTATTGTTTATTTATTGGATTTATTTCCTGAGCTAATCATCTAAGCTATATTAAGATGTCAAATTTTGATAGCCTATCAGTCACTAGGCCACCACCCTTTAATGGCACAAACTATGCCTATTGGAAAGCCAGGATGAGGATTTTCCTCAAATCCTTGGATGAAAGTGTGTGGTTGGCCACAGTGAATGAATGGAACCCTCCTATCACTGAAGTAACTAATGTCGATGGTTCAAAATCAATGAAAGTAACGACTTATTCTCTTTGGACCATACTTCAGAAAAGTGAGAGTAGTGCCAATGCAAAAGAACTAAATGTAATTACTTATGCATTATCACCAGATGAATTCAAAAGAATCATCTCTTGTGAAAATGCAAAACAAGCATGGGATGTATTAGAAATGACACACGAGGGTACATCTATTGTCAAGAAATCTAAAGTCCAACTCCTCACAACTAAATTTGAAGAAATTCATATGGAGGAGAATGAGATGTTTATGGACTTCTACACTAGATTGAATGACATTGTGAACTCTATGTGGGGTCTTGGTGATAGAATCCCAGAAAGTAAAGTGTGTGCAAAGATACTACGCTCACTTCCTAAACGGTTCAATTCTAAAGTAACCACGATTCAGGAACTTCGTGATACGGATACCATGAGGATTGAGGAACTAGTTGGTTCACTTCAAACCTACGAGTTATCCTTTAAAGCTCCTAAAGGAAAATCTATTGCTCTCAAATCATCTAAAAATGTTTCACAAGAGAGCACTTCGAATTTAGAAAATTCCGAAGATGATATGGCGCTTTTAGCAAAAAAGTTTTACAAAATTTTTAAAAGCAAGAAAAAAGTTAATTTTTAAAAATCAAATGATAAGAGACATTTAAACCTAGAACTCGAAAATCTTTGAAAGATAGTCAATGTTACAACTGTCAAGAGTATGGGCACTTAGCTAACAAATGTCCTAAAAAGGACAAATCAAAAAGGAAAATCATGATGGCTACTTGGGATGAATCGTTTAATTCTGAATCCTCTTTTAAATCAGAAGATTCTGAAACCGAGTCGGGCGATGATGTTAAAGCCCTTATGACTCTAGCCAAGATAACTTTTTCAGATAATGATGATATATCTAGCGAAGAAAATCTGAATAGTGATTGCGATAATGAACATGATCTTCAGGATGCTTATAATGCCCTTTATAAAGAGAGTTGTAAAATTGCCGTCAAGCTTAAATTACAAAAAGAAAAATTTTCTAAGCTTAAAGAAGATTATGAGTCTCTCGTTTTAGAAAAGTCTCATATTTTTGATTCTTTTAAAAAGACCAAATGTGATTTAGATTTCAAAACCTTCAAAATTGAAGATTTGAGATCTGAAAATGAGAAACTTAAAAATGAGGTAGCTTCTCTTCTGAGTTTGAAAGATACATGGAGATATGCCCAAGATGATCCTCAATTGGAAAAATTATTGTCTGAATCAAGAAAATGTGACGATCGATCCGGGTTGGGCTATGATAAGAATACATCTCCTAAATAAAAGAACATTACTCCTAAATTTGTAAAAAGAGAGTCTTCAATCTCAAAAGAAAAGAATACTTATCAAGGTTTTTCCAAAAATTCAAGGATTTTTCAAAAACCTAAAGGTAGCCATGTCAACTTTGATTTTCAAAACTGAAATCCATTGGCTGAAAAAATAATTGATGTACTCAAGGAGCTATTAAAGTCTAACTCTATAGGTCTCTCCTATAACAACAAACAGAAAAAGACCATCTATACTCCTAAACCCAAAATAGTTCTAAAATGGGTTCCTAAAGTTACCTGCTTGGTTGCCTACACTGCTTTCAAAGCTACAAGCCATTCAAAGTGGTACCTAGATAGTGGTTGCTCTAGGCATATGACAGGTGACAAGGCTTTATTCACCGATCTAAAAGATATGACTGACGGGTCAGTCACATTTGGTGATAGAAGCAATTGCAAGATCATTGGCCAAGGTACGGTTCAGCTTTATAACCTTCCCTTATTTAAGAATGTTTTGTATGTTGAGGGCTTTAAACACAACCTTCTAAGCATTTCTCAGATATGCGATAACAACCATAGTGTGAAGTTTTCTAATCAAGGTTATGAGATAGTTAATAAAAAGGGTTCTGTTATATTAACTGGTCACAGAACTTCTAAAAACTGCTACATCGTTAGTCATGCAAGCTCATCTACTTAATCATGTTACATGGTCCATATTGATGAGACTGAATTATGGCATAAACACCTTGGACATGTACACTATCGAAACTTATTTAGATTGAGCAAAAGAGAACTAATTAGAGGTCTACCCAAATTGTAAAAAGTAGATAAAATATGTGGTGAATGCCAGTTGGGCAAACAGACTAGGAGCTCTTACAAGAAAGTGAACTCTAATACCACATCTAGACCACTCGAGCTTCTCCATATGGATCTTATTGGACCAACCAGATCGGAGAGTCGAGGAGGAAAAAATTACATCTTGGTTATCGTAGATGACTATACCAGATTCACTTGGGTATCGTTCTTAAAAGATAAAACTGAAACCTTGTATGAAGTGAAAAAGGTCATCAAACAAATCCAAAATGAGAAAGGTTCTCATGTTAGTAAGATCCGCAGTGATCATAGATCTGAATTTGAAAATAGTAGTTTTGAGAAATTCTGTAGCGATCGGGAAATATTGCATGAATTCTCTGTGCCCAAAACACAACAAAATGGTATAGTTGAAAGAAAAAATAGAGTGCTTCAGGATATGGCTAATGTTATGATGAATAGCATGAAGCTCTCTAAAAATCTTTGGGCTGAAGCAGTTAATACCGCATGTTATATTATTAATCAGGTTTATACTAGTAAATCTGATAATAAGACTGCTTATGAATTATGGTTTGAAAAGAAACCTACTATCAAATACTTTCGAGTTTTTGGCAGCAAGTGTTATATTTTATGTGATTGTGAAAATTTAGAAAAATTTGATACGAAGAGTGATGAAGGTATTTTTCTTGGTTATTCTTTGAACAGTCGAGCTTATAGGGTTCTAAATAAGAGAACTGGTGTGATGCAAGAGTCCATCAATGTGGTCATTGATGATCATTTGAATACACCAGCTCTGAGTTCAGATGATGATGAAGCTCTTATTATCGACAATCAAGATACCTCATCAAGTCAAAAAGAATCTGAACCAAGGACTATCAAAGATCATCCAACCAATCAAATACTTAGAAACCCTCTCACTGGAGTTCGTACTCGCAAACAACTTGAGAACATATGTAATTATGTTTGTTTTACATCCCAAATAGAACCGATCAATGTGAAAGAAGCACTTTCTGACGAAAATTGGAGAGTTGCTATGCAGGATGAACTTAATCAATTTGTTCATAATGATGTCTGGTATCTTGTTCCTAGACCTAAAGATAAACACATTATTGGAACAAAATGGATCTTTAAAAATAAGTCTGATGAACTTGGAAATATAATGCGAAACAAGGCTAGACTGGTTGTACAAGGGTACACTCAGATTGAAGGCATCGATCACGATGAAACCTTTGCTCCAGTTGCTCACCTTAAGTCAATCAGACTTTTTATTTCCATCGCATGCTTTAGAAAATTTAATATTTATCAGATGGATGTAAAGAGTGCCTTCTTGAATGACAATTTACATGAAGAGGTGTATGTTGAACAACCTTCAGGGTTTGAAGACCCCAAGTTATCTGACCATGTATTTCGTCTCAAAAAGGTTCTCTATGGTCTAAAACAAGCGCTCAGGGCATGGTATGAGAAATTGACTAAATTCTTACTTAGTTATAGCTTTCAAGTAGGAAGTGTCGATAAGACGCTCTTTGTTAAGAAATATAATAATGATATTTTAATGGTTCAAATTTATGTTGATGATATTATTTATGGATCAACTTGCTCTAACATGTCTATTGAGTTTGCAAAGTTAATGAAATCAAGGTTCGAAATGAGCATGGTTGGAGAACTAAACTATTTCCTAGGGTTGCAAGTAAAACAACAACCTGATGGAATTTTCATTTCCCAGACCAAATATGCTTCAAACTTGGTTAAAAGGTTTGGATTTGAGAATGGTAAGAACTTTGATACTCCTATAAGTACAACGTTAAGACTCTCAAAAGACTCTACAGGTAAAGATATAGATCCTAAAGTATATCGTAGTATGATTGGTAGTTTGTTGTATCTAACTGCTAGTAGACCTGATCTCGCGTTAAGTATTGGTATTTGTGCAAGATATCAGTCTAATCCTAAGGAATCACATCTTACTGTTGTTAAACAGATTATTAGATATGTTGCAAGTACTACGAATCTAGGTCTTTGGTATCCTTTTGATACTAGTCTTCAATTAGCCAGGTACTCAGATGCTGATTGGGTCGATAATATCGATGATAGAAAATCAACCAGTGGTGGTTGTTTTTACATTAGAAATTTCTTAGTTTCTTAGTTCAGCAAGAAGTAAAGCTCTATATCGCTCTCCACTGCTGAGGCTGAGTATATTACAGCAAGATATGCATGTACTCAACTAGTTTGGATGAAACGCATGCTAAGCGATTATGGAATTAATCAAGATTCAATGATCTTACATTGTGATAATTCCAGTGCTATAAATATTTCTAAAAATCCAATCCAGCATTCATGTACTAAGCACATTGACATTAGGCATCATTACATTCGAGAGTTGGTTGAAGAAAAAGTTATTTCCTTAGAATATATATCAATCAAAAATCAACTTGTTGATATATTTACTGAACCGTTAGACAAAAGCAGGTTTAATAAATTGAAATTTAATCTTGGTATGTGCATTTTACATTAAGTATTATTGCTAGCATGTATCATAGTATATTATATTTAATATTATTTGTGTTTAAATTTTAATTTTTTCATTAAAATTGTATTTTTTTTTATTGATACTCGACCGGTCGTAGCTGTACACGACCAATCGCGGCACGACCGCTCGACCGGTCGTGGAGCTCGTGAATATGATATATTTTGGGGAAAACCTCCTTCTTCCTCATTTTCACTCCGACCTACAATGAGTCGTGGGTCGACCAGTCATAGAATTTCTTGTATTTCTCAAGATTAGTCCTATTTCTTCATTTTTCTTGAAGATTCATGCTCTCTATGCTTTAATTTGATCATTGTGTACCTAGATTTCATCTTTCGTTAGTTTTTTTCAAGGGTTTCTTCTCAATTTGCTGATCTAGAGAAAACTCATCCTTTCTTTTATGCATATCTCTTGCTCTTTATATATCTTTTTGAATATGGATGCTAGAGGGAAGAAGAAAACATCCTGTGGTCCATCCTCATCTAGATCTACACAAATAACAAAACGGCACCTTCGGTCATCAGAAGATGATCCTCAAGATGTACAGGATTTGTGTGTCCGTAATGCTATCGTTGAGTATACCGCTGATCTCAATCACACTACTCCATTTGGTATTGTCCCTCTCCTTGAATCTGTTGGCTGGACTAATATTTTGCTTTGGGGTGGGCCTGCATACCAGTCTATTGCACAATCAATGGTTGCATGTATTTCAGAATTCTCCCTTGACAACTTAACTTTTTCAATTGATATTAGAGAAGGGAAATTTGAAGTAGACCGTCATTTGATATCGGGTATTATGGATATACCTGTTAATGATGAAGGTATACTGATTCATACTCTATACGACAAACCATCTGAATAGGAAAAATGCATGTTAACAAGAGACTTATGCAAAATTGATGCGCAATGGACACACAAAGGGAATGCACTCCCTTCAAAGTATCTGTTACCTAGATACAGAGTGTTACATCATTTTTTTATTTCAAATCTGTATTCTCGGTCTGGTAATAAAACCGAGTTGACTTCTTTCATGGTTCGTGTGTTGCATTCTATTGCTTCTGGTACTATGGTCTACCTTCCTTCTTTGATCTGTCATTTTATTATACAGTTTCATCTCCATCCTGGTCATAGTGATATTCCATTTGGTTATCTTATGACTATTTTAGCCACTCACATGCTTGTTGATAAACCTATTAATGAGGCACCAATTCATCATCTTATTTTCAACAATTCCAATCTTAATAAGATGAAGTTGGATTTGCTTCCTGGCCAAGTTGATGAAGGTGGTGTTGGTGGTGATGGTGGCGAAGCCGAAAATGAAGGGAAAGTTGGCAATCTTCCTCAACAGGATGTTAATATGGATGAGATATTTGATGAGATAGAAATTGATTCACCAAATAATCCTGATTACGATCCATCTGGTTATGATGCACGCCTTCGTGCATTAGAGGAGAAGGTTGATAACATGAGTATAGCCCACAATATGCAATTTAAGTACATGCAAAAATATCTTCATCGCATCAATAGGGGCTTACACCAGATTAATCCAACTATCCCTGCTCCCTCCTCTGGATCTGATTAGGCGAATTATCTTTTAGATTGCATAACATTAACTTGTCTTTTATTTTGGATATTGTATTCACTTGGTTATGGCTTGATGATTCTGGATTTATATGTCCTTCCATATTTCTTTCTCATTATTTGCTTATTATTACTCTCTATGTTATTGTTCTCTTTCCTATTGTGACTTTCCCTTGTCATTTTGTGATAAAAAGGGGGAGTAGTACGGTAAAAGGGAGTAGTATGGAAAGGGGGAGTAATTTATTTGTTTGGATTCATTGATTCAAAAGGATATGTGGATTGAGAATATAGAGTCTTGATGTTTACATGTTGTTTACTATTTATATGAGCAGTACTCGTATTACTCAGGGGGAGTAGAGTAATTTGTGCTTGCTTTTATGGTTCATGATTTTTTTTTTTGGCAAATGTTGCTCTTATCCTTTGCTATGTGTTTTGTCACAAATTTGACAAAGGGGGAGATTGTAAGTGCTATGATTTCATATCCCTTTGATTGTCAAATTTTGTGGTGCCAAAACCTATATATATGTCTTGTATATCTTGTCTTTCATGTTTGAGACTATTCTTTACTTCAAGACATCGCATTTCAAGACAAGAACTTAAATGAAGAAAGTTTCATGTCATGGATGAAGAATTCAAGAATAGAAGTCTTCAAGTATGAATGTTCAAGATTCGAACAAGTTCAAGTATAGTAGAAGACTTTGTCAAGTCAGGAAAGGATCAAGCTCAAGAAGGCCTACAACAAGATTCGTAAATTCTGAAGCTTCTCTTAAGGGTCATTTGAGTGTATAGACTATCAATATCCATCTCACTTTTAAGGTTTGTTTGACCTTAGATTAACCTTAGGATAGACTTTTCTGTAGGTCATTCTGGATACATAATTCATATATTTTAATATGCTTGTTCGGGCTGTTCTAAGACCAGTCCTATGGACTTCAAGACCAGTCCTAGCTCTACTTCGACCAGTCTTAAGTTTTTCAGGACCAGTCCTAGGTTGTTGAAGATTTTTGGATCTTTCTAGTTGTCCTATGACCAGTCCTGGACATCCTACGACCAGTCCTGTGAGCTGTACGACTCATCCTTTAACCAGTCTTATCCCTACGACATAAACTCTAGCAAGTAAACTGGTGGTCCTACGACCGGTCGTAGGTGGCCCACGACTAGTTGTAGGTGGCACACGACCGGTCGTAGGCTACCCAGGACCAGTCATGGAACAGCTTATCTTATCCTGTGAAAATCTTTGAAAATCTTTGAAGCTACGACCTGTCCTAGGATCCTAAGACCAGTCCTAGATGGGATTTTTCATTCTATAAATAGATCACGAACTTTAGAGTTTTAGCAATCTTTAAGTTGTACTCTGAGATAAGTTTGTGTTTGTTTTAAGCTACTTTGTGCTCATTTAATATTCCATTTACTAGCTTGTTTATTATTTGATTTTGATCTACATTCCAATCTTATTTGAAAAGGAGAATTTCTGATATTCCTTCTTCTTAGATTCAAAATTAAATAGAACTAGCCCTTTTGATTTAAAATCAATGAGACTTAGAACCATTCTTAAAGTGAGTATTGGACTTTGAACGCTGAATCGAACTTCTACTCCGATTGGTTCTACCGGGCTACTTTAAAAGGAGATTCAGGTATTTTACGTTTGTGTAATTTTCTTTCTTTGGTTTTGTTTGAGATTTGCCAGAAAAATCTCATTGTATTGGTTATCTGAGGCGAGCCAGAAAACTCAGATTGTGTGGGTTTTTGGATTGTGTAAGCCAGAGTTCAAAGACACAATTGTGAAGGTTTTAGGTGAACCTGTGAAACCTATTTTGATAGTGCATGCTAATATCCCCTGTGTGAGGATATTAGGAGTGGAGTAGCATTCTGTGTGGCTATTGGATAATAGTTGGGGTACACACAGGCGAACCACTATATATCGTTGTGTTGTGGATGTGCTTTATTCTTTCATTCCTTTATTCATTCAGTTTTGTGGATTGTATTCGTGGATGAATGTTGTAATCTTTTTATTCCAAGCAAGTGAGGGGAATGTTGTAATAACTTAGGATTTATTTCTGCAAGTTATTTTGGTTGCTTTGCTTTTTATTCCTCATTGGTTTGTGATACAAACGATGTTCTAGAAATAAGGTTGTCCTATCTTAAACCTTTGTTTTTTGGTGTAAGGTTGTCCGTAGAACTGATATAGTATCATTGACTTTATTTTAGGCTTTTGAGATTACTTTCAATTCAGCATTGTGCTTTATTTCTTTTATTATTCCGTTGTTTTAGTTTTACTTAGCATTGCCCTATTCATCCCCCCTTTAGGGCATATAGCTAAGCCCCTTTCAAAAAATACACATTGTAATGTATTTAATGAGGATGTTGAGATGCGATCCTCAATCCCCTCGTGCATAGTTACAGTTTCCTCTGTGTGACTCATCTCACTATTATGTGATTCATGGGCGAATTACCTATATATGATAACATGTCTAATATGTGTTTGTTGACATATTTGTATGCGTAAGGAATTTAATGCTATGATTGCCATGATTAATTATCATTATTACATGATTGTTATGTATACGACAACTCCTTGGCAAAGGGATTTGCTTTAATATGTGATATGGTCGACATACGTAATGTATGTTGAATAGTGTAATCTAAGTGTTTGTATAAATGCCTAAGTGAGTTAGTAGTTAGTAAAAATGTGATTGCTAAGGTTGTTGAGATATGAATCTCAATCACAATACTTGAGTATACAATTTTCTCCATGCATTGTTTAACTTAGATTATTTGTATTAACTATGTATATGATTTCCTCCATGAATTGATTAACTTAGATGAATCATGTTAAAGGTGTATATGATTTCCTCCATGTACTGTATTTACATTTAAGTTATACTTCATGAATGTCCACATGATTGTAGGATATGCTTCATATGCCTGTTATGAATTTGTATGTTATTGGAGCTGTGCCACAGTCCAGGTAATCAGTAATCGTTCTGTAAATAGTGGTTGAGGTATTTTTCACCACAAAGGATGAGTTTAATGAATCTGAGTCGTACTTGGGATGTTCAGCAGTAGTTAGGCCACACGGAGTGCTTATGCATTCCATGTCGTTCCACTCAACGTGCGCTTGGCCTAATTGGGCTTATTAACTAACCCGATTGACTGATGTTTGTTCACCATGTTTGGTCACTACTGCTTGAATCTAAGGTACCAAACTTACCAGTGAAAAGCCCCTCTAACCTTGGTACCTCAATCTGCTAAGACTCATGAGCCGATTATGGTGGTATGGGACACTATATTCTTGCTATCGGCCTACATTGATTGGTGACGAGCTCTCTATAGTGACCTTGAGTATATCCTGATAGTGCATAAGGGCGACGAGTCCTGTTGTAGTATTTGGGATATAACTAGGCCTGTATTGATTTGGTGATGGGAGAGTGGTGTAACGATTGCGTGTAACAGCCCTGATAGCCCTTGCAGCGACCTAAAACCATAACATTGTATGAGATTATCTCGGACTGACTACCCGAGAATGGATCACCATTTGGGTAATGATACAAGGGAGGTACCTTAGCTTCTCAATCCTGCTGTATGAAAAGGACTAATAAGAACTTGGTAATCATACTCATATCATCCTATTGCATGTGCTAACGGGGTTGGTGATAGAGCACTGAGGAAGTGATTCATGTCGAGATCGTTAGATGATGTCGCAGAGGGGATTGTGGTGAGGGCATGCATCATTCTTCATAATATTCGTGCATTAACAAGACTATCTAGGACATGTTTGATTGTACTACTTTATCATTACTGCTTGATTAGATTGATAACATGTTAACCTTTGCTGTATATAGTTTCCACTGAGTTGATCACTCACTCCCACGTTACGGGATGGTGTTGGCCACACCAACTAGTCCCTATTTTAGTTTTAGATGATGGCGATGCTTGCGAAGCAGAGCCGGACTTGATGATGTTGAGGAGGATTTCTCCTATATGCAGGTTCTGATCGACGGAGTTATAGGGTTACTGATTGGATGCCAATACATTTGGTATTTCGCCTTTTATTTAAACACCCATGTATATCCTTTTCTTTCCATTTTTGAAGTATACATGTATTTAGTTAACCTGGTAACATGTTCACACTCTGGAGACTTACAATTAATTATACATTTTATATATTTATCACAGTCTTTTGCTTACAAAATTTAACTGTCTCTGGAGTATGATATGCTGTTTTAGATTAATTCACTTCATGTTTTATGCACTAATACAGTCGAAATTCATCCATCATTGAAAATATTACATAAGTGATGTTTTGGAACTCGGGAGTGGAGTTTATGATCGACCCCCAATTTTTTGGGATGTTATAATTACACCTTAGAAAAATGAAAGCAATGCAAATGTTAAGGCTTTAAATGCAATTACATGTGCTCTATCACTTGATGAATTCAAAAGAATCATTTCATGTGATACAGGCAAACATGCTTGGGATATTCTTAACATGACACATGAAGGAACTACTATTGTCAAGAAATATAAAGTTCAAATCCTCACTAAAAAATTAGAAAAAATTCATATGGAAGAAAATGAAACCTTCATGGACTTTTATGCGAAATTAAATGACATAGTAAATTCCATGTGGGGTATAGGATATGGAATCCTAGAAAGTAAAGTTTGTGCATAAAATACTGCGATATCTTCCAGAGAGGTTTAATTCTAAAGTAACTGTAAGACCCGTATCTTAATCCATACCATTCTGAAGATACCCACAATCGTCCCTGTCGAATTCAGGCGACCTGTGACCTGTAACCGGCATTTTTGCGTGACCCTGAATCACACCTTATCAATCTAAGTTGACTCAACCCAAGACTTGTACCCTAGCAACCACGTCGTCACTGTGGTTCCAACGCCACGTCTCACGCACCAAGGCGATACCCAGGCTAGGAGATGTGGGCCCACGTTCATTTCGAGAAAAATGCCACACATTTACAATTTCGAGAGAATCTCTGAAATGGCCAAGCTATATGTCCTAGAGGGGGGGTGAATAGGACTATGCCAAATTAAAATTAAATACAACGAAATAAAATAAAGAAATAGCCTTACAATAATAAATCAATTCATAATGTTGAAATTAAATCAATCTCAATAAACAAGTATTGAGAGGTTGATACAAATTCAGTTCAAAGGATAACCTTACACCATAATAAACAAGGGCTTATGGTAGGACAACCTTATTTCTAGAACATCTTTTGAATCAAGAACTTAATCTGAATAGAAATAAATAAATAGGAAGGAATTGAAATAAATTACAGAAATTTAAATCTAATTTATTACAACATTCCCACACTTGCTTGAAATGTAATCTTTACAATATTCTCATCCACACATACATTCCACAAATCTGAATGATAAAAGATATAAAAATTAAGCAAGCATTCAATCCACAAGACAAAGAGTTATAGTGGTTAGCCTGTGTGTACATCAACTATTTCACAACAGCCACATAGAATGCTACTCAACTCCTAATATCCTCACTCAAGGATATTAGCGTTCACTATCAAAATAGGTTTCATAGGTTCACCTAAAACCTTCACAATTGTGTCTTTTTAACTTGGGCTTACACAATCCAAAAACTCACAATATTCTGAGTTTTCTGGCTCTCCTCGGATAACCATACAAATGGAATTTTTCTGGTGAATCCCAAACAAAAACCAAAAGAATGAAAATTTTACAAAATTGTAAAATACCTGAATTTCTCCTCTTGTAGCAGCTCGGAAGAACCAATTGGAGTAGATGTTTGAATATGAAAGTTCAATGTCCAATACTCACTTTATAATGGTTCTAAGTTTTATTTGATTTTAAATTAAATCAAATTGGGTTAGCTCTATTTGATTTTAATTCCAAGGAGGAAAACAATAATTCCTCTTTTCAAATCAGATTGGAATGTAGAATAAAATCAAATAGTAAAAAGCTAACAAAAGAAAATAGAATTATGCACAATATAGCTTAAAATCAAACATAAACTTATCTCAGAGTAGAGCTTCAAATTCACTTAATTTTCGATGATTAACTCTGAAATTCATGTGCTATTTATAGCTACAAAAATTCGTCTTCGACTGGTCCTAGGGTCATCACAACTGGTCGAAGAAGAAACAGACTTTTGAATTTTTGAGCGCGATCGGATCAAACCGTTGTACGATCGGTCGTGAGCAGTCCACGACTGGTCGAAGGCAGTCCATGACTGGTCGAGACCACTCTACGACTGGTCATGCGACACTTGATTTAGTTGCTGGAGTTTGAGTCGAAGCTGTACGACTGGTCAAAGGTCAAGTCGAGACCATCCCATGACCAGTCGAGCTGACTCCAGGACTGGTCGTAGCCGAACAAAAAAATTTGATAATTTGTAACAAAACTACGACTGGTCTTGGAATATCTTGGACTAGTTGAACCAGGTCCAGGACTAATCTTAGGACAGACTAAAATCACTTGTAAAAGATATATGAATTATGTATCGAAAGTGACCTACTCTAAAGGTCAACCTAAGGTCAATCAAACCTCAATAAGTAAGGACATTGAACCTTCATTTGCTTAGACTTTGAACTTTATGAAGCTTGAGTTCTTCTTGATGTAGCTTGAACACTTCACAAGCTTTGAAGTCAATGTCAGTTTGAGTTGTGCTCAGATCCCTAGCTATGTTTGAGTCTTGATCTTGAAAATATGTGAACATTGAGTCTTGAACTTGAACTCGAGCTAGAGTCTTCAACTTGAACACTTCTTTAATATCATCAATATTGTAGCTTGAACTAGCTTGAGGAGTTCATCTTCTTATCTCGAGTGTTGACGTGGTGTCTCGAACATATTTAACAAGATACAAACACAAGACACATATAGAGATTTTGACACACAAAATTTGACAACCAAAGAGGATTCAAACCATAGCACTTACAATCTCCCCCTTTGTCAAATTTGTAACAAAACACACTCCTATAGTTCAATGCACAAAATACAATAAGAGAAGCATCACAAGCATCAATAAAGAATCATGCACCAGTTGTCATGAGATAACTAAGCATAATACATCCTGTAAGTTTACCAACTCCCCCTGAGTAGTACACCTACCAATCATCATATCTGTACCAATCATAATATGTGTACCAATCATAATCAATCTCACAATTCTCTCCCTTTTTGTCAAAAATATGACAAAGGAAGAATAAAAAATAGGATAATTAATAAAGGAGTCAGAAAACATATCATATCATAAAACGTTATCAAGTCAAGTCAAAGAAACTCAGTCACACAAATAGAGATAAAGCAAAGTCTTATAGTTATTACAAACCAAAGGGTAAAATCCTCAATCTGATCCAGAAGAAGGAGCAGGTATGGTAGGATCAATTTGATGAAGGCCTTTTTGTAAGCGCTTAATACTTATGCATATTTTTAAACTGTAGATTATGGCCAACATTCATATTCTCCACCTTCTCCTCTATGCACTTAGACGTGCACCAAAATCAGATGGCTCATAGTCAGGATCATTCTCAGAGTCAGAATCAATTTCATTAAAAATATCATCCATATTGATATCATCTGGAGGAAGAGCATCACCCTCTTCATCATTCCCGGCTTCAGCAGCAGCTCCACCTTCTCCAACATCGACTTGGCCATCAGCCAATTTCAACTTCATTTTGTTTAGGTTGGAGTTATTGAATATGAGGTGTTGGATATGAGCCTCTCCAACGGGCATAGCAACTAGCATGTTAGAATCTAACATATTCATCAGATACCCAAATGGAATATCACTATGACCAGGATGAATACAGAATTAAATGATAGAGTAACAAATCAAAGAGGGAAAATAGATATTAGCATTAGTAACAATTGAGTACAAAATATGAACCATAAGCAGAGTCAACTCAGTCTTGTTTCCAGAGCGGGGATACAGATTAGAGATAAAGATACGATGTAAGTCTCTATATCTGGGCAACAAATATCTGGTTGCGAGGGCATTCCCAGTTCCATTCCATGGTGCATCCATGTTACACAATGCTCTAATATAAATACAATTTTCAGATTCTGACACTTTCTCAGCAAGTGTGCTAAGATGAATACCATCATCATTTACTGATATGTCCATAAGGCCTAAAATTAAATGTCGATCAATAGAAAAAGGCCCTTCTCTAGTAGTGATAGAGAAAGTCAGTTGCTCAGTAAAAAATTCAGTAATGCATACAACCATGGCCTGCGCTATGGACTGAGATGCCAGCCCGCCCCAGTGTAAAATGTTTTCCCATCCTACTGATTGAAGGAGAGGAAGGAGACCAAAAGGAGCAATATGGTCTAAATTAACGGCTTTTTCAACAATCACATTGCGCATACGCAGATCACGTACATAGGGTGGGTCATCTTCAAGAGCCCTAAGATGGCGTCTAATGATAACATTTGATCTAGAAGAAGAAGCACCTCTAGAATTTTTCTTTTTACCTCTAGAGTCCATTTTCTTAAAGAAATATAAGAGATATCAAGAAAATAGAGATGGGTTTCTCTAGAATCAGCAAATGAGGAAGAAAACCCAAAAAAAACTTGAAGAAAGAGTTAAAATAGATAACAACAATCAAGTAATTGAAGAAAAAAGACTATGATTCTTCAAGAAAGCAAGGAAAAATACTCTAACCTGAAGGAATCGAACACAAGGGTTCGACTAGTCGTAGCTCGGCTCATTGGGGAGAAGGGTTAGAATGAAGAGGAAGAAGTTTTACCCAAAATAAAGGCAATCACGTGCTACACGACTGATCGGTAGATATCCTCGACCGATCGTGTCACGACTGGTCGAGCATGTCCTCGACTAGTCATGTACCAAAAAGAATATGCATTTTTCATCAAATTTTGAAATATAAATCATTAATATATTAATATATATACACTATGCTACAGAGATGCATAATCAATCATTTTAAATTGCACATACCAAGATTAAATTTTAATTTATTAAACTTTCTTTTGTTGAGAGGTTTAGTGAATATGTCAGCAAGTTGAGTCTCAGAATATATTCTAAAGATATTACTTTTTCTTCCACTAATTCATGAATATAATGAAATCTAATGTCAATGTGCTTAGTACGTGAATGCTAGATTGGGTTTTTCGAAATATTTATCGCACTGAAATTATCACAGTATAAAACCATTGAATCCTGTGCGATACCATAATCACTTAACATACATTTCATCCAAACTAGCTAAGTACATGCATTTCCAGCTGTAATATATTCAGCCTCAGCAGTTAAGAGTGATATGGAACTTTGCTTCTTGCTAAACCAAGAAACCAAGCAGTTTTCAATGTAAAAACAACCACCATTGGTTGATTTTCTGTCATCGATATTACTAACCCAATCAGCATCTGAATAACCAGCCAATTGAACACTAGTATCAAAAGGATACCAAAGACCCAAATTAACTGAACTTGCGTTATATCTAATAATTCACTTAACAGAAGTTAAGTGAGATTCTTTAGGATTAGACTGATATCTAGCACAAATTCTAACACTTAAAGCAATATCAGGTCTACTTGCAGTTAAGTAAAGAAAACTACCTATCATGTTACGGTATAATTTTGGATCTACATCTTTACCTATAGAGTCTTTTGAAAGTTTTAGAGTTCTACTCATAGGTGTATCAAAATTCTTACCATTCTCAAATCCGAACCTCTTAATCAATTTCAAAGCATACTTGGTTTGAGAAATAAAAATTCTATCAGGTTGTTGTTTTACTTGCAACCCTAATAAATAATTTAATTCCCTAACCATGCTCATTTCGAATTTAGATTTCATTAACTTTACAAACTCAACAGTCATGTTAGTACATGTTGATCAATAAATAATATCCTCTACATAAATCTGAACTATTAGAATATCATTATTATTCTTCTTAACAAAGAGCGTCTTATCGACACTACCCATTTGAAAATTGTGACTTAGTAAAAACTTAGTCAATTTTTCATACCATGCCCTGGGAGCTTGTTTCATACCTTAGAGAGCTTTTTTAAGATGATATACATGATTAGTAAACTTAGGGTCTTCAAACCCTATAGGTTGTTCCACATATACCTCTTCATGTAAATCGCCATTCAAAAAGGCACTCTTCACATCCATTTGAAAATTTTTAAACTTCCTAACACATGCGATGGATATAAAAAGTCTGATAGATTCAAGATGGGCTACAGGGGCAAAGGTTTCATCATAGTCAATGCCTTCAATCTGTGTGTACCCCTGTACAACTAGTCATGCTTTATTTCGAATAATATTTCCAAGTTCATTAGACTTATTTTAAAAATCCATTTTGTTCCAATTATGTGTTTATCTTTAGGTCTAAGAACAAGATACCAGACATCATTACGAATAAATTGATTAAGTTCTTCGTACATCGCAACTATCCAGTTTTCATCAGAAAGTGCTTCTTTTACGTTTACTGGTTCAATCTGGGATGTAAAGCATACATAATTACATGTGTCTTCTAATTGTCTACGAGTGCACACACTAGTGAGGGGGTTTTTAAGAATTTGAGTAGTTGGATGATCTTTAACAGTCCTTAATTCAGAATTAATTTCACTTGATGAAGTATCTGGTTTTTTAATTACATGAACTTTATCATTGTCTGAAGTAGGGGCAGGTGTATTCAAGTGATTATTAATGACCACATTAATTGACTCTTGAATCACACCGGTCCTGTTGTTCAATACACGATAAGCATGACTGTTTAAAGAATATCCTAAAAAGGTCCCTTCATCACTTTTAGTGTTGAACTTTCTCAAGTTTTCACGGTCACGCAAAATGTAGTACTTGCTGCCAAAAACATGAAAGTATTTGACAGTAGGCTTTTTGTCAAACCACATTTCATAAGTCATTTTATTATTTGATTTACAAGTATAAACACGGGTTAATAATGTAGCAGGCAGTATTCACTACTTCAACCCATAGATTTCTAGGGAGCTTCATGCTATTCAACATAATATTTCCCATTTCTTGGAGCACTCTATTTTTCCTTTCCACAATACCATTTTGTTGTGGTATTTTGGGAGCAGAGAATTCATGTGATATTCCCTGATCGCTACAGAATTTCTCAAAACTGCTATTTTCAAACTCGGATCCATGATCACTTCGGATCTTACTGACTCGAGAACATTTTTCAGTTTGGATCTGTTTGATAACCTTTTTTACTTCATCAAGGGTTTTTTATTTTTTCCTTAAAAATAAAACCCAAGTGAATCTTATGAAATCATCTATAATAACCAAGATGTATTTTTTACCACCTCGACTTTCCGTTCTCATTGGTCCTATAAGATCCATGTGGAGAAGCTCAAGTGGTCTTAATGTGGTATTGGAGTTCACCTTTTGGTGAGAGCTCCTGGTTTATTTACCATGCTAGCATTCACCACATATTTTGTCTACTTTTTGTAACTTAGGTAGACCTCTAATTAGTTCTCCTTTGCTCAATCTGTATAAATTTCAGTAGTGCATATGTCCAAGGCGTTTATGCCATAATTCTGTCTCATCGGTATGGACCATGTAACAAGTTTGATTAGATGAGCTGCCATCGCTTATAATATAACAGTTTTCAGAAATTCTGCGACCAATTAATATTACTGAACCCTGTTTGCTAATTATTTCACAACCTTGATTGAAAAATTTAACACTATGGTTGTTATCGCATATTTGAGATATGCTTAACAGGTTGGTTTTTAATCCCTCAACATATAAAACATCTTTGAATAAAGGAAGGTTGTAAAGTTGAACCGTACCTTTGCCAATAATCTTACAATTACTTCCATCACCAAATGTGATAGACCCATCAGTCATTTCTTTAAAATCGGTGAATAAAGCTTTGTCACCTGTCATATGCCTGGAGCATCCACTATATAGGTACCACTTTGAATGACTTGTTGCTTTGAAAGCAGTGTGAGTAACCAAGCAAGCAACTTTAGGAACCCATTTCAGAACTGTTTTGGGTTTAAGAATATAGTTGGTCTTCTTTTGATTGTAGTTATAAGAATGACCTACCGAGATAGATTTTAAGAGCTCCTTGAGTAAATCAACTATCTTTTCAGCTAGCGGGGTTCTGTTCTGATTTTTGAAATTGACATAGCTGCTTTTAGGTTTTTGAAAATTTTTTATATTTTTGGAAAAACCTCGATAAGTACTTTTCTATTTTGAGTTTGAGGCTTCTCCTTTCACAAATTTAAGAGGAGTATCCTTCTGTTCAGGAGGTATATTCTTATCATAGCCCAACTCAGATCGATCGCCACATTTTCTTGATTCGGATAATAATTTTTCTAACTTTGGATCACCTTGGGCATATCTCTATGTGTCCTTCAAACTCAGAAGAGAAGATACTTCATTTTTAAGTTTCTCATTTTTAGATTTCAAATCTTCAATCAGGGAGGTTTTGAATTTCAAATCACATTTTAATTTTTCAAAACAATCTAAAAATTGAGATTTTTCTAAAACAAGAGTCTCAAAACATTCTTTGAGTTTAGAAAACTTTTCTTTTTGAAGTTTAAGTTTGACAGCAATTTTACAACTTTCCTTATATAAGGCATTATAAGCATCTTAAAGATCTTCTTCATTTTCATGATCACTATGCAAATTTTCTTCACTAGTTGAATTGTCATGATCTGAAAATGTGAACTTGGCTAGAGTTATAAGAGCTTTTACTTCAATGCCTGACTCGGTTTCAGAATCTTCTGATTCAGAAGAAGCTTCAGAATCAGATGATTCGTCCCAAGTAGCTAACATACCCTTCTTCTTGGGTTTGTCCTTTTTAAGACATTTGTTTGCTAAATGCCCATATTCTTGCTAGTTGTAACATTGACTATCTTTCAAAGACTTTCAAGTTCTAGACTTAGATTTAGATTGTTTCTTTTCGGTTATCTCTTGAAAATCGACCCTTTTCTTACTTTTGAAAATCTTGTAAAACTTTTTAGCTAAAAGCCCCATATCATCTTCTGAATTTTCTAAATTCAAGTTATCTTGAGAAATACCATTAGAAGATTTTAAAGCGATAGATTTACCTTTAGGAGCTTTAAGATTTAATTCATAGGTTTGTAAAGAACTAACTAGTTCTTTTACCTTTATGTTATCCGTATCAAGAAGTTCCTAGATCACGGTTACTTTAGAGTTGAACCATTCAGGAAGAGAGCATAGTATCTTTGCACACACTTTACTTTTTGGAATTTTATCGCCAAGACCCCACATTGAGTTTACAATGTCATTCAGTCTAATGTACAAGTCCATAAACATTTCATTTTCCTCCATATGAATTTCTTCAAATTTAGTTGTGAGGAGTCAGACCTTAGATTTCTTGACAGTTGATGTACCTTCGTGTGTCATTTCTAATATATCTGAGGCTTGCTTTGCAGTATGACAGGATATGATTCTTTTGAACTCATCCGGTGATAGTGCGTAAGTGATAGCATTGAGTGCTTCAACATTGGCACTACTCTCACCTTTCTGAAGTGTAGTATATGAGAAATAAGGAGACACTCTCATTGTTTTTGAATCGTCGGTTCCAGTCACTTCAGTGGTAGGGAGTTTCCATTCGGTCACTGTGGCTTTCCACACACTCTCATCCATTGATTTGAGGAAGATCCTCATTCTGGCTTTCCAATAGGCATAGTTGGAGCCATCAAATGCTGGAGGCCTAGTAACTGAAAGGCCATCAAAATTTGACATCTTTTTATATAGCTTAGATTGTTAGCTCAGGAAATAAATCCAAATAAAAAGCAATAAGAGCGAGCTATTAGTCTCTGATACCACTTGAAATGGCCAAGCTATATGTCCTAGAGGGGAGGTGAATAGGACTATGCTAAATTAAAATTAAATACAGCGGAATAAAATAAAGAAATTATTGCCTTACAATAATAAATCAATTCACAATGCTGAAATTAAATCAATCTCAATAAACAAGCATTGAGAGGTTGATACAAATTCAGTTCAAAGGACAACCTTACACCATAATAAACAAGGGCTTATGATAGGACAACCTTATTTCTAGAACATCTTTTGAATCAAAAACTTAATCTAAATAGAAATAAATAAATAGCAAGGAATTGAAATAAATTACAGAAATTTAAATCTAATTTATTACAACATTCCCACACTTGCTTGAAATGTAAATCTTTACAATATTCTCATCCACACCTACATTCCACAAATCTGAATGATAAAAGATATAAAAATTAAGCAAGCATTCAATCCACAAGACAAAGAGTTATAGTGGTTCGCCTGTGTGTACACCAACTATTTCACAACAGCCAAACAGAATACTACTCCACTCCTAATATCCTCACATAGGGATATTAGCATTCACTATCAAAATAGGTCTCATAGGTTCACCTAAAACCTTCACAATTGTGTCTTTTTAACTTGGGCTTACACAATCCAAAAACCCACACTATTCTGAGTTTTCTGGCTCCACTCAGATAACCATACAAATGAAATTTTTCTAACGAATCCCAAACAAAAACTAAAAGAATGAAAATTTTACAGAATTGTAAAATACCTGGATTTCTCCTCTTGTAGCAGCCCGGAAGAACCAATTGGATTAGATGTTCGAATATGAAAGTTCAATGTCCAATACTCACTTTATAATGGTTCTAAGTTCTAATTGATTTTAAATTAAATCAAATTGGGATAGCTCTATTTGATTTTAATTCCGAGGAAAACAATATTCCTCTTTTCAAATCAGATTGGAATATAGAATAAAATCAAATAGTAAAAAGCTAACAAAAGGAAATAGAATTATGCACAATATAGCTTAAAATCAAATACAAACTTATCTCAGAGTGGAGCTTCAAATTTACTTAATTTTTGATGATTAACTCTGAAATTCATGTGTTATTTATAGCTGTAGAAATTCGTCTTCGACTGGTCCTAGGGTCATCACGACTGGTCGAAGAAGAAACATATTTTTGAATTTTTAAGCGCGATCGAATCAAGCCGTTGTACGACCGGTCATGAGTAGTCCACGACTGGTCGAAGGCAGTCCACGACTGGTCGAGACCCCTCTACGACTGGTCGTGCGACACTTGATTTAGTTGCTGGAGTTTGAGTCGAAGCTGTACGACTGGTCGAAGGTCGAGTCGAGACCATCCCACGACCGGTCGAGCTGACTCCAGGACTGGTCGTAGCCGAACAAAAAAAATCTGATAATTTGCAATAAAATTACGACTGGTCTTGAAATATCTTGGACTTATCGAACCAGTGCTAGGACTAGTCAAACCAGGTCCACGACTAGTCTTAGGACAGATCAAAATCACTTGTAAAAGATATATGAATTATGTATCCAAAGTGACCTACTCTAAAGGTCAACCTAAGGTCAATCAAACCTCAATAAGTAAGACATTGAACCTTCAATTGCTTAGACTTTGAACTTTACGGAGCTTAAGTTCTTCTTGATGTAGCTTGAATACTTCACAAGCTTTGAAGTCAATGTCAGTTTGAGTTGCGCTCAGTTCCCTAACTATGCTTGAGTCTTGATCTTGAAAATATGTGAACATTGAGTCTTGAACTTGAACTCGAGCTAGAGTCTTTAACTTGAACACTTCTTTAATATCGTCAATATTGTAGCTTGAACTAGCTTGAGGAGTTCATCTTCTTGTCTCGAAGTGTTGACGTGGTGTCTTGAACATATTTAACAAGATACAAACACAAGACACATATAGAGGTTTTGACACATAAAATTTGACAACCAAAGAGGATTCAAACCATAACACTTACAATCTCTACCCAATATATCCCATCAATGATCAATTACATGTCAAGTACACCCATCACAACCCATACCTATCTTACACAACGACCCCAAAAGTTAATAAATCTCTTATACAACCCATCTCTCTCTCCCATCCATTACTCCATCCCATCTCCTCTCTCTCTTATTTCTCCCTTCTCTTCCAAGCAACCTAAAATAATAAAAAAAAAAATCTCACGTCCAAGTTCTTTAAACCTCCATGAGAGAGTTTTATGTGTGGCCCACTTCCTAACTCTCTCATCTCCCATCTCGACCCTTCATTCTTCATCATCTTCTGTTGAGATCGAAGCCAAGGAGACTACCTTTCCAAGGAGCTAAGAAGTGGACGGTGGGTGATCTTGGACCCACATTTTCATTTTTCTTTATTTTATTTTCTTTGTAATTTAAGGGTCCACATATGGTGGGACCCACCTTGATGTATACTTTGTATTAAAGAGGGCCCCATAGTGGTGGGGCCCCTCCATCACTGCTGATACCTCTCTCTCCTTCTCTCTTTCTCTCCCTCTCTCTCTTTCTCTATGATCAATGGCCCACCTATGATGTGTGTATTTTATCCATGCCATCCAACAAGTGGGCTACCTTGATCCCAATTTGGGGCCTGCATGACCGAACGGTCACACAGGCCCGGATGAAAGGGAAAAATAAATTTCAGCTTGATCCAAATCTGGTGGCCCCATGATGTATGTGCATCATCCAGCTTACTGGATGGTGGGCTGGATGCTGGATATATATATATATAAGGTATGTATATATTATAATATTATATTATATTATAATAATATAATATGATATAATATTATATTATATATATGGATGTATATCTATACACGTGGGCCCCATGTGGGACCCACCTATTTTGGGAAACAGATTAACTGATGTACACTGATTAGCAGCCAGCCATATGGCTGTTGTATGCAGCAATTGCGATGGGCCACCACCTGGCACCCACCTTGATGATGCATCGCATCCACCGTCCAGCCCATGGATGGTGGGTCCCAACCATTATGCATGTGTATTATCAATGTCATCCACCCATTTCATCTGGGTCATTGTCACACCCTAAACTCAAAAATTGGGCTCACAAAATTCCCGATCGCCGACCTGGCACCGACAGCCTCTGTAAAACCCCATTCTCGGCTCCCAGAACCCATTCGTCAAGTTCCGATTCTGGGATGCTACGAGGAGGATTTTCAACGTCAGTTTGATTCGTAATAAGCATTACCAAGGGCATAACCCACAAACAACAACCAAAAACTCTATTACATTTCCACTATGATTAAAAACTTTACAAGTACAATGAGCATAAAGGGAAATACAATGATAGTAGACGACAACTCCAAAATAATCTGTAAAGTGCTCCTGCCTCAGCGCTGCTATGCTCCAACGTCACCTGTACACAACGGTCGTGCATAAGCTTATAGAAAGCTTAGAGGGTGGTGAAAGTGTGTGCGCAAGGTAGTAATATGATCATGCAATATCAGAGCAATGTGGAATATACTGATGGATCCATGAATATCGTTAGCCTACCAAGACTATGCGATGCAAAGCATGAATGATGTCTGCCATACCAGGGCTATGCAATGTAAGATGCAAGTCAAGCGTACAATCCTCATCTAAGTCCAAATATCAATACAGCTCAAATTTGGGATATCACCGGGGTCTAGTACACTTTAAACCAGATCGCCGCCCCATCGCACGCAATAAGGTAAGTGGAAGAGACCTCACTATCCGCCTGCCAATATCGAGCTGGTCAAATCAACCTAGCTTTGCCCCCTACTCTCGGGCGGGTAAGGCCACAACCCCTTCCAACCGACCACGACATAGTGGAAAGCTCAACTATCTGGTAATCGGCACTCAACGCTCATCTACCCACTCGGTCTAGACATTAGAGCAATCTCTTGGTACCATAAGGGTTTAAGGACTTTCACCGGATATCTATAGCACCCCATGTAAAATAAAATTTTTAAAATCCAATTCTGTCAAACCACGATACGTCTATGGAGGCTACAACCCTGATGTCGCTAGGGTGTAAAGTAACCATATCACACAATGCGAAATGTATGAAGCACGGTATCCAGCCATGCAGCAATTCCTGCGCGTATCGTGCGCTCATGCAGGGCAACACCACCTAACTGGGAGCTCATAAACAACCTGCCCGAAGGCATATGCTATGATCAGTCACCTCTCATATCAAGCATACATATGATGCATATGATCATAAGTCCTGGAACTATACTAAAATGTAATTAAAGTAATGAAATATCCTTATAATGCAGATGGGTCTAGATGGCCTATACACAACAAGTACGGGCCTAACAATGGGCCCTAGGGAGAGTCATAATGTGGACATCAACTAACATTATACTCGCAATGTGGATGTCAAACCAATATTTCTCCCAAAGCACGATCATCATAAACATAATTACATAATCCGTATTGGGATCACACATTGCAATGGACTTTAGGTACATTCCATTGGGCCTTAAATGCATCAAATAGCCCATATCATATGGGTCTTATATGTAACAAATGGGCCACACCAATTGGGCCCCATATGTACATCAAATGGGCCTCAACCCATAGGCCCTAGTACATCTCAATGGGCCTTAATCCCATGGGCCTTGGAATACATCAAAATAGGTCCAATCCCATGGGCCTAGAGGCCCACTGCAATGTTTATTTTCCATCTAAACTGGCAAGAGGCCCACTGTAATGTTTATTTGCCATTCAAACTGGCAAGGGGCCCACTGTAATGTTTATTTTCCATTCAAACTGGCAAGAGGCCCACTGTAATGTTTATTTGCCATTCAAACTGGCAAGGGGCCCACTGTAATGTTTATTTTCCATTCAAACTGGCAAGAGGCCCACTGTAATGTTTATTTGCCATTCAACTATTCATGAGGTCACGTGGACCTGGGGTGGGGCTGGGACCCATTGAAATGTTTATTCCTAGCAAACCTGTTGATGAGGTCACCCGGATAGGGAGCCCACCATAATATTTATTTTTCATCCACCTGCTGATAGGTCACATAGACCTGGGCCCCACTGTGATTTTTTTTTATAAACGGTGGGTGTTTATTCAACACTGTTGCCTGTAATGTGGGCCAGCACACATCACGGTGGGGCCATGCACACACGCACGCGTGCGCCGTCCCACACGTGGGGAGGGGCCCACCGTCTAGTGGGACGGTGTGAATAAAACACATACGTTACCGTGGGCTCCACCGTCCAGCACATGCATTACTGTGGGCTCCATGTGGGGCCCACCATAACATTTATAAGCCATCCAGACCGTTAATAAGATCACACGGACCTAGATAAATGGGAAAAATAAATTTCGTATTGATTCAAAACTTTTATGGCCCATAACAGGGGCTTCAATGGCAGAGGTTCAATCCCACTGTTTCCTGCAGTGTGGGCCACTCGAGCGTCATATCGGCCTCATTTTTGGAGGGGACCCGCTTCAAGGAGCGTCCCACCAAATGAACGGCTTGGATGTTACATATACATCATGGTGGGGCCCATGGCAGCAGTCATGGGACGCTGTCTGCCCGCACGCTGCTGCTGCAGCATCAGAGAGGCAGAGGCACTGCCTCTGTGCTTATTTTTTAAAAAACAACTATGAAAACCCATTTTTCAGGGGTTTTTCATATCTAGGGTCCGCATCAAGTAGATTCACTCTGTCCATTGGCTTCCCTGGCTCAAGACAAGCTAAAAGAGTCCAATATTGAAAACCTTTGGCCTGTAGAAAAATTTAAAATAATTATAAACGGTGAGAATCACTGTTTTGAAAAGTATGGCCCGCCTAATGAGCGGATTAGCTTCATTCTTTGGCTCAACGCCTAAAATGATATGGGAAAGAGGATGGACGGCTTGGATTGTACCCATACATCAAGGTGGGGCCTATGAGAGTGGGCCACCCCAAAAGCTTTAAAATAAGCTTATATTTGTGTTTCCACGGAGACGTCCAGCGTCCCTGGACGCTGGACAATCCTCACAATAGACGTGGCTTTAATCAAGTGGGCCACCTCATGATGAAAGGTGTGGGTACAACACACATAAGATGGGCCCCACTTGTAGATGGTTTGGATAGGATACAAGCCTCATGGTGGGGTCCATCCAAGTGGCCACACAATCATATCATGATTTCATATAAAGAAAATGAAATAGAGAGGGAGAGAGAGAGATAGAGAATGGGACAAGCGTGATGGAGGGACCCCGACACTATGGGCCCTCCCTTGCAACCAAACATACATCAAGTGGGTCTCATTACACATGGGCCCATTAAATTCAAAATCTAACGGTGGAGATCCCTTCTCCACTAAAGTAGACGGTCTAGATAACCCTAGATATATAAAAAAATAAACATCATGGTGGGGTCCATGGAGAATGGCCCCATCATGGACTGATCATGATGATCCTAGTGGGCCATTGACCACATCTTAGGGTCCCAAGTGAGATCCAAACCATTGATCGGTTGGCCTCACTTGACCCATCTTAAAAACATGAAAAACTACTATTACTAAGCACCCACCGTTCGATCTTCTTGTACGTATGGGTTCTAGCTTTGATTCCAATGGATGAGATGAGGTTTGGATGGTTGAGATGGGAGATGAAGGGGTAGGAAAGGTGGACCACACTTGGAGTTTTGGAAGAGAGGGAGAGGCTCATACGTATGGAATTTTTGGTTGCTTGGAATGAAGCTTGAGAAATAAGAGAGAGTTGTAAAGGGAGGGAGGGAGAGAGAGAGAGAGAGAGAGAGAGAGAGAGAGGGAGAGAGAGAGAGAGAGAGAGAGAGAGAGAGAGAGAGATGGGTGATGGATGTGGTGAGTGATGGGTGTGTAAGAAATTCTTGCCTTTTGTAGCCATTTGTGTAAGAAAGGCATGGGTGGTATAAGAACTTTTTGACTTTGGAGGCATTTTGTGTAAGAAAGGTATGGGCTTGTAAGAACTTTTGGAATTTTGTGGATTGCTTGGGAAAGGGTGAAAAGTGATGTGTACTTGACATGAGATGTGATGGGATTGATGTGACAAGTCATAGAGATTCCCTTGGGTTTCACAACGCGCGGCGTTTTCCTCGCACCGAACGTTGGCACACATCTCTTGACCAGGGTATCGCCTCGGCGTGCAAGTTGTGGCATTGAAACAGCAGCGATGGTGCGGTCGCTATGGTAAGGGTCTTGGGTTGAGTCAACTCGGGTTGACGGTATCTGAATCAAGGTCACGCACAAATATCGATTAAGGGTCGAAGGTTACCAGAATTCGACCGGTAAGACTATGGAAGTCTATGGAATGGTACGAACTAAGATATGGGTCTTAAAGTCGTCCATCTGTTGGACAGCCAGTAGTTGGACACTGTCTCGAGACGTCAGCAAGTTCTATGGGTCCCACGTGATGTATTTGTACATCCAAGCTATTTAGATGGTGGGACCCACTGCTGGGCTGACGTCAGCAAGTTCTGTGGATTCCACATGTGGTGTGTGTTAGATCCAAACCATCCGTCCCTTGGTGGACCACCCTGATTTATTTATTCCATCCACACCATCCAGATGGTGTTGGATGGTGCTGGACAATGTTGGATGGTGCTGATTTACATGGACAATGTCTGGATGGTCTTGATTTACATGGACAATGTTTGGATCATGCTGATTTAACTAGATAATGTTTGGATAGTGCTAATCATCATTAGTGGGCCATGTTTCCCATGTAATGATAGTGTACAATGATACACATGTTACACCTATAACTATTGAAATGGTTTTGGTGTGGTTCAAGCCCACTTGAGGTTCATTGGTTTTGCCCAACCATGAGGCTCATCATGATGTATTTTGGCCCATGTCGCGTCACCCATTTGATGTATTCGAGGCCCAAATACGTGGCCTATTTGTTGTATATGAGGCCCAAGCAGTGCGGCCCACTTGTTGTATATTAGGCCCACATATGAGGCCCATGGTGATACATTTACGACCCATTTGATGTGGCCCATTGCAATAGGTTGGAGACCCATGGGACGAGGCTCATTATGATGTATCTGAGGCCTATGGACGCGACACATTGAGATGTATCTAAGGCCCATGTGCGAGACCTACTATGATGTATTCCATGCCCATGGGCAAGGCCCATTGTGATGTATTCAAGGTCCATGGACATGGCCCATTGCGATACATTTGAGGCCCTTGTATGAAGCCTAATGCGATGTATGTGAGGCCCATGAGGGAGACCCAATGTAATGTATGTGTGGCCGTTACGTTGTGTATGAATCCCTTATGTGGGTCACTCCTTGGGAACACTGTTGATTAGATGTCCATATTGATGGGCAATGATGGTTAGACATCCTCATTGTGACCTTCCCTTAGGCCTTGTTAGGCGTATTTGCATCATTCTTTAAGTGGGTTAACCCTAATTATTGGGCTCCATGTACATGCTCTATCTATTTTCATTGGGCTGTTTGAAGATGTTGGGCCCCATTAGTTGTTAGTGGGATTACTTCTTTTATTTTTAGAGTCCATCTAGGACTCATTTGGGTCCCCTAGGGCATCTAGTAGGCCATGCAATGATATGGTGAAGGAACCCTTTCTGGATCCTTAGGATTATGGGCAGGCCGCTTAGGCCCAACCTTGATATAAGGGGGGATACGTGATCATCATAATATGCTTAGTATAGCTCCATGATCCATGACCTTACACATCATATGTATGCTTGATATGAGGAGTGATTGATTATAGCACATGCCATTGGGCAGATTATTACGGTACTTCCTGATAGGGGGAGTTGCCCACATGAGCACGCGATACACACATGATTGTTGCATGAATGGATAGTGTGATTAATGCATTTCATTTTGCGTGACATGATTACTGTATGCCCTAGCAACATCAGGGTCATAGGCTCCATAGGTGTATTGTGGTTAGCAGGATTGGACACCGAAAATCTTGTTCTACATGGGGTGCTATAGATGTCCCTGGGTGAAATTCCCTAAACTCTTATGGTAATAGGTGGTTACTCCAATGTTTAGACCAAGTGGATGCATAAATGCCGAGTGTTGATTACCAAAAGGTCACGCTTTTCAATGTGTCATGGTCAGTTAGAAGGGGGTGCAGCCTTACTCGCCCAAGAGGAGGGGGCAAAGTTAGGCCGAGTTTAATCAGCTCGATGAATGGGTCCTCTATCGTCGAGCTGAGCCCAATATTGACAGGCGGATAGTGAGGTCTCTTCCACTCACCTTATTGTGGGCGATGAGGTAACAATCTGGTTAGGAGTGCACTGGACCTCGGCGATATTCCAAAGTTGAGTTGTATTGACATGTGGACTTAGATGAGGATTGGTATGCTTAAGTTGCATCTCGCATCGCATGACCTTGGCATGACTGACATCATTCATGCCTTGCATCGCACAGCCATGGTATGACCAATAGTATTCATGTATTCATCAGCATATTTTGCATTACTCTGATATTACACAATTATATTATTACATTGTGCATGCACTTTCACCACTCTCTAAGCTTTCCATAAGCTTACGCACGATCATTGCATGTAGGTGACATTGGATTGCAGTAGCGCTGAGGCAGGAGCGCATAGCAGATCATCTTAGAGCTTTTTTCTATTATCATTGTATTTTCCTTTATGCGTACTGCACTTATAATTTTTTTATCATAGTGAAAATGTGATGGAGTTTTTTGTTGTTGTTTGCGAGTTATGCCTATGGTTATGCTTATTACAAATCAAACCGATGTTGAAAACCCTCCTTGTAAGATCCTAAGATCGGAACCTGCTAAATGGGTGCCAAGAGCCGAGAATGGGGTACTATGGATGCTGTCGGCACCGGATTCAGCGATCGGGAATTTTGTGAGCATGGTTTTCGATTTTGGGGCGTGACAGTAACTTCCATTCATGAACTAAGAGACACTTATCAAATGAAGGTTGAGGAGTTAATTGGTTCTCTTTAAACATATGAGTTAAATTTTAAAGCTCCCAAAGGTAAATCTATTATCCTTGAGTCATCCAAATATATTTCAAAAGATAACAATGTTAATTCTGATTTTAAAGATACAGAGGATAATACGGCTTTACTTGCTAAAAAGTTTTACAGGATTTTCAAAAATAAGAAAAGATCTAATTTTCAAAAACCTTCTGATAAAACTAAGGGAAAATCTAAAACTTGGAAATCTGTGAAAGACAGACAATGTTTCAACTGCCATGAATACGAGCATTTGGTGAATAAAAGTTCCAAAAGGGATAAATAAAAAAGAAAGGGCATGATTGCTACTTGGGATGAATCATCCGGCTCTGAAAGTTCCCCTGACTCAGATGATTCAGAATAAGAAATCTTAAATGAAATAAAAGCCCTGATGACTATAGCCAGAGTCACCTCCTCAGATAGCTATAATTTATTTGATTTTGAGAATGAAGATGATCTTCAAGATGTATACAATGCCTCATGCAGGGAAAGTTGCAAAATAGCTGTTAAACTAAAAATTCAGAAGGAAAAATATCTTAAACTAAAAGAAGAACTTAAAAACATTGTTTTAGAAAAATCTCATCTTTTCTATTATTGTGAAAAAGCAAAACTTGATTTAAATTTCAAATCCTCTGAATTAGAAAAACTTAGAATTGATAATGAGAATTTAAAACTCGAAGTTTCTTCTCTTTTCAGTTCTAAGGATACTTGGAGATATGCTTAGGGAGATCCTAAGCTGAAAAATTATTAATCGCATCTAAAAAATGTGGCGATAACTCAGGTCTAGGGTATATCAAAGATAGTTTAATGAAAAATAAAAATGCATCTCTTATATTTGTAAAAGGAGAATCCTCAAATTCAAAAGGTAAGAATTTAAGACATTACAATCAAAACAATTTCAAAAATCCAAAACCTTTTTAGGCTTCTAAAGTTAATTAAAAAATCAACAACATAAGAAATCAAAGATATATTCCTTTAGCTAAAAAAATAGTGGACTTACTCAAAGAGCTTCACAAATCTAAATCTAATAATGTCAGAGTTAATAGACATAGAAATTCCAACTCTCTTAATCGGATAAAAACTTATGGAACTCCTAAACCCAGAACTATAATGAAGTAGGTTTCAAAAGTTATTTTTCTTATTGCTTACACTGCCTTCAAAGATTCTAGCCATTCCAAATGGTACCTAGACAATGGATGTTTAAGACATATGACATGAGACAAAAAGATATTCATCAACCTCGAAGAGATGAATGCTGGTTCAGTTACTTTTGGTGATGGAAGCAACTGCAGAATTATAGGTCAATGTACTATTCAGCTTTCTAACCTTCCTCCTTTTGAAAATGTTCTATATGTTGAAGGACTAAAACATAATCTTCTAAGTATATCTCAAATCTGTGATAACAAGCAAAACGTGAAATTTACAAATCACGGGTGCGAGATAACAAATGATAAAAGTTATGTGATATTAAATGGTCATAGGACTTCTGAAAACTGTTATATTATAAATGAATCATGCTCTTCTAATTTTTCCTGTTACATGGTCCAAATAGATGAAACAGGATTATGGCATAAATGTCTTGAACATGTTAACTACCAAAATCTTTATAGATTGAGCAAAATTAAACTTATTCGAGGTCTACCCAAATTTAAAAAGGTTGATAAAATATGTGGCGCATGTCAAATTGACAAACAAGCAAGGAGTACAAGAAAATAAACTCCTTAGCCACAACCAAACCTCTTGAACTTCTCCATATGGACTTAGTTGGACCAACAAGAATGGGGAGTAGAGGTGGAAAGAAGTACTTTCTGGTTATTTTTGATGAATTTACCAGATTTACTTAGGTATCCTTTATGAGAGAAAAATTTGAAACTCTCGATGAAGTAAAAAGAATAGTGAAATGAATTCAAACTAAAAAAGAAATAAACATAGTTAAGATTAGAAGTGAGCATGGTATTGAATTCGAAAATAGCAATTTTGATAAATTCTGTATAGATCATGGTATATCACAAGAGTTTTCTGCTCCTAAAACACCTCAACAGAATGAATTTACCAAAGAACTTGTGGGCTGAAGCTGTAAATACTGTGTGCTACATAATAAATCATGTGTATGTAAAAAAATTAAAAGATAAAATAGCCTATGAGTTATGGTTTACTAAGAAACCAACCGTCAAATACTTTTAAATTTTTGGAAGTAAGTGCTTCATATTATCTGACTGGAAAAATTTAGGGAAATTTGAAGCTAAGAGTGATGAAAGGATATTCTTAGGTAATGCTCTAAATAGTCAAGCATATCGTGTTCTTAATAAAAGAACACGAGTGATCCAAGAATTTATTAATGTTGTTATTGACGATCACTTGATTACTCCCACATCAAGTCTAGATGATGATGAAGCTAACTTTATTAAGAAACTTGACTCTTCATCTAATTCGGTTAATACTAAACTAAGATCAGTTAAAGACCATCCTACTAATCTGATATTGGGTAATCCTCTTATTGGTGTGTGAATGAGAAAACAATTAGAGAACATCTGTAATTACATTTGTTTCGCCTCTCAAATTGAACTGGGAAATGTAAAAGAAGCACTTACCAATGAAAATTGGATAGCAACAATGCAAGAAGAGTTGAATCAATTTGTGAGAAATGATGTTTGATATTTGGTTCCGAGACCAGCTGATAAATGTATAATTGAAACCAAATGGATTTTTAAAAATAAATATGATGAAATGGTAAAAATAATTAGAAACAAGGCTAGACTGGTTGTTCAAGGATACACTCAAATAAAAGGAATCGATTATGATGAAACCTTTGCACTAGTAGCTCACCTCGAATCCATTAGATTGTTTATGTCAATTGTATGCATTAAAAAATTCAAGATATATCAATGTAACACCCCGGATTTTGGCCAACCTGGGATTAGACGTCCTTAGGCAATGGGTCAACTAAAACACCTGGGAAATTGCTCAGAACCCAATTCCATAGCCAAAGAAATCACTTAGGATTAATTCCTTTAGAAACTAAGCATAAGTTAGCTAGCGCAACGCTAGAGTAGCTGGAAAATAGTCCCTGATCACTTTAAATACGTTCTACAAGACCCAAAACTTGTAGAATCAATGGTGCTATAATACTCTAAAATCTCGGATCAAACTCTAAGCAGGTTTGTTCTCTGGACCTCTTTGAAAATTTGTATTGGATCTAGACCGCGCGTCGAAAGTCCGATACCTACAATCTTAGACCGTTAGAACCGCCTTGCTGGACTTGACAATCATTTCAAAATTCAAGTCCAACCGACATTCGCTGGCTATTTCATTGAGCCTGGACTGAAGAGAGTGAGAATAGGGTTAGATTTGAAATTTGAAATTCAAATCTGGCACACGACATGACGCGTTATTATTAAGCATTCTGACTGTCAGAATTCAACCAAATTATACCCTCGGATCAGGAAAAATTTCTATTTCATATCATGAGACTTGTAGACCTGATCTACGTACAGTGACCACTGAACTGAAACTGGACCGCCATGGGCGATCTACGAACACTGATGGTCTGAAAACGGGATGTGAGCGACATCCGACGCACATGAACTTAAGTCCGATCGCGTTCAGCCAGGGGACCACCAGAAATGTCCTTTTGGACCGAAACAGCCCCGATTTGGATATACCTTAAGTATACATTGTTCCCGAGCCTATTTCGGGCACATTTGGGCTTATAAAAGGGGTTGAAACCCTCACTGCTCTCTCCCATCCGAATTTGGGAAAAACCCTAGATTGGGAGAGAGAAAAGGTGAGAGTTTGTGAGAGAGAGTAGGAGAGAATTTTCCTGCTGTTGTGCTACCTGTTGCACGTGCTTTAGCAACACGCTCTAATCACTTGGCCGGTGATTTCTCTGCATTTTTAGGTAAGAAAATACCCTAATAAGTTGCTGATTTGAGGTTCCCCTGGTTTCATAGCGAAGTAGCTGATAGATCTTATGTATTAGGTTCCCTATTCACTGTAGACGAAGCGTATACGCTCCGTTCGAATCACTTCACCTATAATGGAAAAGGTGCGGATATTAGACGCTTTGATCGACTGTTTCCAATGCTTTTAATGTCGTTTAATAGTAGATTCTCGACGGCAATGCCGTTTGACATGTACAACATGCTGTCTGTTTCCTGTTTTGTAAATAGAAGAAGAATATGAGATTTAGGGCATTTTAGTCATTTGTAGGAAATACTGTTTTCATCCATAATTTGCTGATGTGATTGACATGGCTTCTTGTCGCATTAGGATACTAGGAATGCGTGCATAATTAGTTTGACGAAGAGATTCGCCTAAATGCGCACTTTGAGTCGACATACTATATGTAGACTTAAGTGTGTAGTGTAAGTGTTTGTATAAATGCTTGTATTAGTATGTATTGATTTAAATGGTGTTATGAATTAGTTTGAGATTGATTTCTCAATTAATACGCTGATGTAAATGAATTCCTACATGTTTGCTATATGCATGAGTTCATTATATGTATGAAATGCATGTGCTTGATGATTTACTTAAGTTATATGTTATAACATGGGTTAACATTCTCACATGGTTATATTTCATTTCCATTACTCTTACATGATTTCTAATGTGGATTCATGATTGTTTGGGACTATACCTAGTCCAGGCAGTCGGCAACTGAGTAAATTCGTGGTTGGCTTATCTTCACCACGAACGACGCGTCGATGAACGCGAGCCGTGTTTTAGAGTTGGCGGCAGTGGTTAGGCCACACGAGGTGTTTTACGCACTTCATGTCATTCGACTTGAGATGCGCTCGTGCTAGTCGAGCCCGTCAAGTAACCCGACTGGCCGTTGTATGTTCACCTTGTATGAGTCATAACTGCTTGAACCTAGGGTACTGAACTTACCATTGTAAACCCTATCAACCATGGTACCTTGATCCACGAAGACTCATGAGCCGGGCATGGTGGTATGGGACACCGTGGTCTAGCTGTCGGCTACGCTGGGACCACAAACCTCCCCGTAGTGACCAGTGAGCACCTATGACTCGTGAGCAGATTATGGTGGTATGGGATACTATATTCTTACTGTCGGCCTATACTGATCAGGCGACGAGTCCTTTGTAGTAACCTCGAGTGTATTCTGAGTCTACGGGAGGCGACGACCCTTCCGTAGCAGTGAGAGTATAGTAGGCCTGTATTGATAAGGTGATGGGGGAGCGGTGCAACGAGTGCGAGCAACAGCCCTGGTAGCCCTTGCAGCGACCTACAAAATATACATCGTATGAGATTACTAGGAGTGACGACCCTAGGTAGGATCTGTGTTGGGATTGATATAAGGAAAGTACCTTAGTTTCCCAATCCTGCTGTTTGAATGGACTAATAATAACTCAACAATCATATCACCATCATATTGCATGTGCCTGGAAGATGTGGAGCACTAAGCGGTACGCAAGCATGCCGCGGGCGTAAGATGGTGCCGTATGAGGGAGAACGTCGGTGAGGACATCCATCATGTCATGTCATATTGCATTAACAACAGTATTAGGATTGTTTGATTTACTACTTTACTATTATCGCATGATTGATTTGAGAACATGTTAATCCTTGCTCTATTATTCCACTGAGTTAGCTACTCACTCCCACGTTACGGGATGGTGTTTCCGGACACCCACCAGTCCCTATTTTGGTTGCAGATGATGGCACTGCTTGAGAAGCGGAGCTAGACTTGATGATGATGAGGAGGATCTCTCCTTTATGCATGTTTTGATTGACGGGATTACAGGGAGGTTGATTAGATACCTTGACACTTGTCATTTCATATTTTGAGAGCACTCATGTATATTCTTTATGTTTACTTTTGGAGTATACATGTATGCATATAACTTGGTAACATGTTCACACTCTGGAGACATACAACAGTATATATATATGTTATACGTACTATCACAGTTTTCCGCTTGTAAATTTAACTGTCTCTGGAGTATGATATGTTGTTCTGGCTTAATCTCGGTCATGTTTAATACATTAACACAGACAACATTCAATCATACATATCTATGTTGCATAAATAACATTTTGGAACTCGGGAGTTAGGTTTTTACTCGACCCCCCGATTTTCGGGATGTTACAATCAATAGATGTTAAAAGTGCATTTTTAAATGGTGATTTACATAAAGAGGTATATGTTGAACAACCTAAGGGTTTTGAGGACCCTAAACTCTCAGAACATATATATTATCTTTAAAAAGGCACTTTATGGTTTAAAACAAGCTCCCAGAGCATGGTATGAGAAATTGACTAAGTTCTTAATTAATCAGAACTTTATCATAGGTAGCATTGATAAAACTTTATCTGTTAAAAAATATAATGAACACATACTGATAATACAGATTTACGTTGATGATATTATCTATGGTTCTACAAGTACTAACCTGTCCATTGAGTTTGTAGAGCTTATAAAATCCAAGCTCAAAATGAGTATGGTTGGAGAATTGAATTACTTTCTAGGTTTACAAGTAAAACAACAGGAAGATGGTATTTTCATTTCTCAAACCAAATATGCTTTGAATTTAGTAAAGAAATTTGGTCTCAAGAACGATAAAAAGTTTGATACTCCTATGAGTACAACTCTTAAACTTTCAAAGGATGAAATAAGTAATAGTATATACTCTCACTTATAGCGAAGTATGATTGGTAGTCTCTTATACTTGACTGCTAGTAGACCAGATATTGCTTTCAGTGTAGGAATCTATGCTAGATATCAATCTGATCCAAAAGAATCTCATCTTATTGTTGTTAAATGTATAATCAGATATGTAGCAAGCACAACTAATTTTGGTCTATAGTATCCACATGATACAAATGTACAACTTGCTAGATATACTAATGTTGATTGGGTAGGAAACATTGATGATAGGAAATCTACCAGTGGTAGATGTTTCTATATTAAAATTGTTTAGTTTCCTTGCAGAGCAAGAAATAGAGTTATATATCTCTATCTATAACTAAAGTGGAATACATCGTAGCTGGTAATGCCTGTACCCAGCTAGTTTGGATGAAAAGAATGCTGGCTGATTACAGAATTGCGCAAGATACAATGATTTTGTATTGCGATAACTCTAACGTAATTAAACATTCTCGCATGAAATATATAAATATTAGATATCATTATATCCGAGAATTGGTTAAAGATAAAATCATTTTGCTAGAATATATCCAGACTGAAAATCAGCTTGCTAATATTATAACTAAACCGCTTGACAAGAATAGATATTCCAAATTAAAACATGATATTGACATGTGTATTTCTAATTATTTAACTCATGTTGCATATTTATTATTTTGTTTGCATAAAAATAAAATTTTCAAAACATTTCAAAATTTTAATAAAAATGAAAAATTTTCAATTTCTCGATGGGTTGAGTACGTGCTCGACCAATCGACCACTCAACGGGTCGAGGACCGTTGGCTGACTTATTAAAAGACGGAAAAACTCATTTTTTCACCCCATTTCTCTCTTCTTCCTCAATGAGTTGTGGGTCCATTCCAAAACCCATCTTCATTAAGTCCATGTAAGTGCTTTATTTTTTATTTTCTACATTTGGGTTTATTGTTGCCCTCTAATAATTCCTTTGGATTTTATTTCAAGTTTTTCTCCTTATTTATAGTGGGTTATATTAAAAAATTTGATCCTTGTCAAACCCATCTTCTATTTGTTATCTTCTCTGTAATCACTAAATAGAACATCGAACTAAGAGGGAAGTTACTCGTGGCTCATCCACTAGGTCGACTCCACTTAGGGTTAAAATCGTAAGGGCTCCTGAAGAAGACTCGGAGCATGTTAGGGATCTTCGCAATTGATAAATCATCATAGAAAGGACAGTTAAAGTTAATCATTTGGCTCAATTTCAGCTTCTTCTTATCCTTACCTTTGTTGGTTGGGAAAACATTTTAAATTGTGGTGGAATGGCATACCACTCTATTGCACAAGGAATGTATGTGTCTATAGGTGAAGTGTCCCTAGATGATCTGACATTCTTTATTAATTTTAGAGAAGAGACTTTCCCTATTGATAGACATCTTATTTTAGGTCTACTGAACATAAATGTCAATGATGAAGGTTCAAATACCTACATTAACTGAAAGAATAACTGAAACTGAACGATGGGAAATTACCCGTAAATTTTGTCAGTTTAATGCCGAATGGAGTTCGGGTAATGCCCTCCATGCCAATAAAATGTTACCCAAATACATAATTCTTTACCGCATTTTCATCTGTAATGTCTATCCTAGGTATGGGAATAAGTCTGAGCTTACTCCCTTTATGTGTCATGTTCTTCATGTTGTTGTGTCCGGCATTCGTATCTATCTTCATTCTCTGATTTGTTACATAATGATCCAATTTCGCCTCCATCCTAGCCGTGGGTCTATTCCTTTTGCTTATCTTATGAGTAACCTTCCAATTTATTATAACGTGGTCATTCCTCCTACTAAGGCACCTGTAGCAGTCCTTCCATTTAATAACTTCAATATTAACAAGATGAACTTAGAGTATCTCCCTGGTTAGCGAGATGAGGACAATGTTGAAGAAGAGGAAGAACCCTTGCCTACAGACATGACTATGGATGACATATTTGATGAATTAAAATTAGATGATGACGCTGATCTTGATATTCATCCCTCTCATGTTGATAATCGGCTTTGATCCTTAAAGGAAATGGTTATTAAATTGAAGGTATCCCAGGATAATCTAGCAAAAATTCATAAATCTTCAATGAAGTATATGCGTAAATACTTTCATCACATTATTAAAGGACTCCACCAGATTGACCCATTGATACCTCCTCCATCCTCCTCTGGTTCTAATTCATCTGATTTTCTTTTATTTCATTTTGGGATTGTATAACTTTTATTTTTGTTGGATGGTACACTTTTTAGAACATAGTTTGTTTTATGCTTTGGTCATATGTGCACTTGATGAACTTTATTATATTCTCCATCTCATAGTTCAGTTATATTATTCCAGTTCCAATTATGCTATTTCAGCCATACTTGTTCTCTATTATACTCTTTCCTTTGTTAATTTGTGACAAAAAGGGGGAGAATTTAGTAGTATTTTGATGATGATATGGTATGGTTGGTATGATGGATAATAATGTGTTGGAATTGGAATTGGAATTGTGCATTACATTGGGAATATGTGTACATGTCATGCCCCAAACTCAGAAACTGGGCTCAAAAAATTCTCGATCGCTGAATCCGGCACCAACAGCCTACCTAGTACCCCATTCTCGCCTCTCGGCACCCATATACCAGGTTCCGATCCTGGGATCCTACAAGGAGGAGTTTCAACATGAATTTATTCCATAACAAGCATAACCCACGAACAATAACAAGAAAGTCATCACAAAATCTACTATGATAAAAAACTTTAGATACAATGTGCAAAGGAAATACAATAGATAACAAAAAGGCTCTGGAAGATTAGTTGCACACTCCTACTCCTATTAAGCTATGACTATGTCCTGGCGTCACCTACATGCATCTACCATACATAAGCTTATAGAAAGCTTAGAGGGTGGCGAAAGTATGTGTGCAAGGTAGAAATACAAGAATATAATATCAGAGTGAAGTGAAAACATGCAAGTAAGTCCATGGTTGCCATTAGTCGTACCAAGGCTATGCGATGCAAGGCATGAATACTATCATCCATACCAAGACTATGTAATGCAGGGCCTACATGGCTAATGTCATATGTGAGATGCAACTCAAGTATACCAATCCTCATCTAAATCCACATATCAATACAACTCATCTCTGAAGCATCATATATCAGTACAGTTCTCAATCTGAAAAATCACCGGGGCTTAGTACACTCTATGTCAGCTTGTCGTCCCTATCCAAGCATACAACTGGGTAAGTGGAAGAGACCTCACTATCCATCTGCCAATATCGGGCCCGACTCATTAATAACAGACCCATTCCTCAAGTTGGGTCAGACTCAACCTAGTGATTGCCCTCTCACTCGGGCAGGTAAGGTCACACCCCCTTCCAACTGACCATGACACAGTAGAAGACGTGGCCTCCTGGTATTCAGCCCTCATGCCATTATACATCCACTTGGTCTAGACATTGGAGCATCCTCCATGGTACCATAAGGGTTTGGAGACTTTCACCTTAGGACATTTATAGCACCCCCGTGCTTTAACAAGCATTTTCGGTATCCAAATCCTACCATCCGGCTATACCTGTAGAGGATACAGCCTTGATGTCACTAGGGCATACAATAATCATAACAAATAATTCAAGATACATGAGTCACACAATCCAATCATGTATCATTCCTGTGTGTACCATGCGCTCATGTGGGATAACTCTGCCTATCAGGGAGTCGCATAAACAACCTGCCCAATTACATATGCAATGATCAACCACATCTCATAACAAGCATGTAGATGATGCATATGGGCATGTATCATGAAGCTATACTATCACATACTCATAGTGGTGTCGATAATCGGACTATAAACAAAGCAGGGTCCATAGATTGACAACAAATCCATAACATGAGGGTCAGTCCTCAACTGTGGATATACCAAATCTGATAGCACGGATCTCTTCGTTTACACTGATGATGAACTCTCCTCATATCAAGGTTGGGTCAAGGTGGCCTACCTATAAATCTAAGGATTTGGAATGGGTTTCCTTCACCATACTATCATATAGCCTGCTAGATGCCCTAGGGGGCCAACATAAGTCCGAAATGGACTCCAATATTAAAATAATCCTACTAGCAACTGATAGGGGCCCAACATTTTGGGTTAGCCCAATAAGGATAGATGGATCATGTAATATCAATGGGGCCTAATGATTAGGGTTAACCCACATATAAAAGGATGAGAATGGGCCTAACAAAGGCCTATGGGAAGGTCACAATGTGGACATTTAACCATCATTGCCCATCAATATGAACATTTAACCAACATTGCTCCCAAGAAGTGGCCCACATAGAGTTAAACAAATACTAGGCCCATGGCCTCACATAAGGGCCTAATACACATCCAATTGGGCCTCACATAAAGGCCTCATAGACATTACATTAGGCATCAACAAATGGGCCTCTCATACATCATAATGGGCTTCATCATATGGGCCATATATACATCACATAGAGCCTCATCATATGGGCCTCTCGTACATTACATCGACCTCATCCAAGGCCAAAAACACATCACAATGGGCCTCACCAAATGTGACACAAATACATCACAATGGGTCTCACTAAATAGGCCACAAGTACATCACAATAGGCCACATCCAAAGGGCCATAAATACATCGTATTTGACCTCACACAAGGGTCCATGGGTTAGGCACAAGGGATGGGTAGTCAGTGCATCACATACAACATAGTGGCCCTAATGGGACAGCCCGTATAGTCCCGAAAATGGGTGGACAATATGCACAATATACACATCAAGGTGGGCCTCACAGGTCAGCCTAGAGGTTCAGAAAAATAGATGGACAGTGGGCTTTCATTACATACATCTAGGTGGGCCTGTTGCACCATAAAATGGGCCTAATGGGCAGCCCATAATCCAGGAAAAATGGATGGGCAGCCCGGATATACACCATATTCATCTAGGTGGGACGTTGCCCTTAACGGAGTGAATGTACAACGCATATATCACGGTGGCCCCAGGTCCCACGTGGACAGCTTGGATCAAACACGTACATCATGATTGGCCCATGTTCAGCCCATCTGGATAGATGAGAAGGATAAAACTCATACATCGAGGGGGTCCTATGGAGGGACGGTGTGTGTACAACACATACATATAAGGTGGGCCCCACGCTCACACGTGCAACATGTGTGGGGTGGGTCCCACATGTCCAACCAACAGATGACAACATGAGTGAAATAAATACATCATGATGTGTCCCACAACACAGTTAGATGGTGTGGATAGAGAATATACACATTAAAGTAGGCCCCACCCCCCACACATGTTACACGTGTGGGATGGGCTGGCTACCAAATGAAGGACGATATGGATATAACATATACCTCATGATCAGACCACAGAACTTGCTGACGTCAATGCAGTGGGACCCACCATCCTAGCTCTATTGGACGAACCGCTAAATAAAGCCCATACATCACATCTATCCCACATGGATGAAATGCATACATCAGAAATGGGTCCACAAGACGGACAGGCTAGTGGGCCTATTGCTGGATGGTCCAGCAAGGGGGGCCCAACACATGACAGCATGGATATAATGCATGCATCATCAGGTGGGCCATGACATCACAAAAAAAGAGAGGGAGAGAAAGAGAGAGAGAGAGAAGGAGAGAGCGGTTATGGGAGGGGCCTCGCCACTATGGGCCCCTCTTTTGTATTACAACACATACATGCATCACTTGGGTCCAACTGGATGTGGGCCTTCAAATCATCACATCTATGCAAGAAAACACAAATCTAATCCTAGAATAGCACCCACCAATTGTCTTCTCCTTTAGCTTCTTAGAATCCTTGGCTCTAAAGCTCTCTCTTTAATGAAGGATGATGAAGATTGAAAGGTTGGATGGTGAGATTTATGGGTAGGAAAGTGGGCCTAACACTTAGCTTCCTTTCTCTCCTTAGATTTTTCTCTCATGGTTACTTGGGAAATGGATGGAGATAAGGCAGAATGGATGAGAGATAGGAGAGAGGAATGGGTGTTGTAAGAAGAAATGACATGAAGGGTATGGGCTTGGTTGACTTTTGGGTGAGAGGGATGGGTGTCATGCCTCTTTGGTAAGAGACTGATGGGCTAGGTATGAGTTGTACTTGACTTGTACTTGATTGATTGATGTGATGGATTGGGTAGAGATTCTCTTGGGATTTGTAATGCATTGCATTTCCTTGAAATATACACGGACCCACAACTCCTAGCTTGAGTATTGCATTAGTGCACAAGACACGGTGTTGGAACTGCAGCGATGACATGATCATAATGGTATAAGTCTTGGGTCAATTTGACTCAGATCTACAGGATGCGACTTAGGGTCGTGCGCAAACAGTGATTATAGGTCGTGGGTTATCGAAATTTGACTGGGCGGATCACGAGAGTCTAAGGAATGGTATGGTCTATGATACGGGCCTTATGACTCTCCCCTCCTAATAAAAATTTCATCCTTAAAATTTATACTATCATCGCAACTAAACATAACTCATAAAAGGAGAGAAATCATGACATCATATATAATCAAAACACAATACAACATATAATCAAACATCGAAGAGATGGGGATAGCACTCACAAATCTCAGCCTCGTGCTCCCAAGATACCTCGTCTATGCTATGATGACCCCATTGCACCTTCACCAAGGGGATGACCTTGGTCTGGAGGACTTGCTCCTTCCGATCAAGGATACGAACTGGCTGCTCCATATAAGAAGCATCCTCACAAACCTTCAACGGTTACCAATCAATAACATAAACGATACCTGACCCACACTTCCTCAATATAAAGAGATGAAAAATGTTATGGATGCTAGACAACTCTGATGGTATCGGCTCTGAGTTGTAAAACTCTTCAACTGGCTCTGAGCTATGCACATCATCTTTCTGATGATATTAATGACCTCTGATGCCTTCTGCACAAGCTTAAGACCTAGGAGATGCTACTCTCTAGCCTCAATCCAACAACTTGGAGATCTACATGGCCTGTCATATAATGCCTCGAAAGGAGCCATGCCATTGTTCGCCTAATAGTTGTTGTTGTTATACACGAACTCAATGAAAAGGTCGAGCTCTAAGTCCTAGAGGGGGGATGAATAGGACTATGCCAAATTAAAAAGTAAATGTAAAATACAATGATATATAAAAATAGTACAAATTAAAGTAACCTCACATGCACAAGTCTTGAGAGGTTGATACAAATTAAGTTCTAAGCAGAATCTTACACCAAAAACCAAAGGCTTATGGTAGGACAACCTTACTAGAATGTTGGTAAGTATCAAAAACTCAAACTTAGAAAGAGACAAAGAAAATAAACTAAGTTATTACAATATTCACCACAAGTGCATAAAAGGAAATTACACCATTCACACACATAAACAAATACCATCATCCATCACAACTTCAGGAATTATAGTGGTTCGTTTGTGTGTACACTAACTGTTAGCAAACAACCACATAATTACTCCACTCCCAATATCCACACCCATGGGATATTGTCTTTCACTATGAAATAAGGTTTTCTAAGGTTCTGTAACGCCCTATGTTTTCAGGACCCGAGTACACGACCCGTTTCCTAAAAACCTGAGTGTTAACCTTAAAGGAAACCAAATTACATACTTTTTTCATCAGAGTTAACAGATAAGCATAGAACAGACAAATTAACATGAGGAAAATTTTCAATTACATTTAAAATATACAAAATATTTTTCATAATGACTTATACAAACCAATGTCTCTACATTAATAATTACAAGATTTACATACATGATAAATATAAAGAAGTATATAAATGAAAGCCGTAAGATCGCATGGCTTCCTTGATAGGTACAACCATGCATCCTTGACCATCATAACGGTTCCTCATCAGTCTGAACCTGCATATCACCGAAGACACGCGTACTACCTGTATGGTTGTATATTTGATGGATGAGTGGCCAACTCATTATGAATTCTCCTCAAGGTTACACACCGCCACATCATATAAGCATAGTTATAAAACAAAGCATACAAAACAATACATAATACAGGTCGTATTAGATGCATGGATGCGTGAATGTAATCATCACCCCGGGGATGCACATCCATATGAAAGTTGGGCTCGTCACCCATGCAATCATCAACCTAGGAAAAATATCTAGTCGAACAGAGGCTAGTCATCAGAGAAAGCATAGTACATGCGGTGTAATGACTGTCTATCGTACATCACGTACATTAGCGATAGATGTTGGTTTGTACCATATATGCATGATTATCCAAACCATTACTAATTCAGTTATAATTAGCTAGTTTTAAATAAGCTTAAGGTCACTACGGGGGCTCATCACCAGTGTAGGCCAACAACTCGGGCATAGGTCCCATACCACTATCCCCAACTCATGAGACTACCATCTTAGGATGTTTAATGAAAACTCGTCGACTAATAGCCAATTATGTTACAGTATATGGGGCTTACCATCGCACGATTACATGATATAAAACATCGAACCCATATAGGAAAAATACAAAAGCAAATCCACGTAGAGCCAATATCAAAACAAGCCACATATGGTAAATATCAAAATAAGTCACATAGGACGAGTAACAAAATCATGTGATAAAAGACCATCCTTGAAAACCATTGAACACAACAACCCTGGATTGTAGGCCCACATCAATGGTCAATTTAAACCACCATTCAATAACCACTAGATCGAAGGTCTATTTCAATCACGACTAGTATGGGTGTACATTTATAGGTGGGGGTTTCCCACTGATTTAACAGTTTAAATTCTAAAAAAATCCATAAGTAATCCATAGACATAAGGGAGTATGCAGGATAAACATTAATGTAATGCCCCAAAAATCGGCACCCAAGTACAAAGACTTCAATCCTAAGTTCTCATGTGTTAACCAAATGAAACCGCACATATGTCCTTATTTAGATTCAAATTCATTTCAGACAAATATTTAAAGTAGCACAATTCGAATTAGTGGATCCAAAGCGAGGTAGAGACGACAATAGATTTAGAAATATGGGGCTAAGAGTTAAATATACAATTTTAATTGTGATGATCATCCACAATGAGATTATACAAGCCACAATATACATACCCAAGATTATTAAAGTGTAAAGCTTTCAGTTTGCTCCTAATTCTCTAAAATGTGATAGCGTTGGCACAACCCAATATAAGCCTACCTGTCTGAGGTCTCACTAGTACCTGCATCAATGATATGCCTGGTTGGTATTTTAAAACACTGTCCTAGGTGGGAGTGAGTAGCTAACTCAGTGGTTCCATTAGTTTTAAGTTACACATGCTATCGACACAATCAACACATGTAATGATAAAATAAGAAATCAAACAATTCTTAAATACTCTTATTAAATGTGCATATGAAATATGACATGATGCATGCCCTTTTCAAACAACACTCCCTCACACGCGACTACGACCACCTGTTTCATAAATGATAACACTTCCTCATCACACGACAACAATGCATGTTCACCACATTCTAAGCTAATGCAATGCGGTGAATGATCATGTTAGCCATGTAATTATTAAGTTTAATTCATCCAGCATATTGGCGAAGCTAGGATACCGACATTATATCACAAGTCCTTATCCAGATCACATGGCTCATTGCTGCATGTAGTGGATCTTTACGAGTGTCCCTTGATCCAAATATAAGTATCAATCATTTATATCACAAATCATTAATTTTAAGGATATGGTATGATACCTAAATGTATGAGGATCAATCCAGTATGAATTATTACCTAACCGAGTATGATCACTCTGTTCCGAGGTGTGGGCTTGTCACATAAAATAAAAAATATATAAAGGAAAGGGCTCGTCACCCAATTCCATTCACACCCGAGTCGTTCGAACAGTACTCTAACATGCAACATCGACCAGGTAATTTGATGGGGTTCGTTTGAACAATGATATATCACTTTCATTAGTACTCAAAGGTCACTAAGGGGAGGCTTATCACCCCATAATAGGCCGACAACTCGGACACGGTGTCCCATACCACTATACCCAGCTCATGAGTCTTAGTTAATCACTGGCTACTACGGGGAGGCTCGTCCTACCAGCATAGGACGACAGCTCAGACAAAGTGTCCCATACCACCATGCCCAGCTCATGAGTCTTAGTGGATCGTATCACACTAACGGTCATGAATGGACACATCCATTAGGAACAGGGTATCCTAAATTTTATTTAGTCGTGTCATACATTGTGAACTTGATCAGTCAGCTATTGGACAAATTTGATTGACCTAGGAGAGCCATGACACAACCGGCATTAGGTACAAGTAGCCCGTGTAGTCCAAGTACTATTGGTCGTCCGTGTTCGACTCAGATCGATCGAACAAGCCTAGGGGTGGTTACTCTAACTCGGGCCACCTATTGATTTGGGTGATTTACCGATTGACCCAACATCATAGAAATCCTAAGCATCACTATGAACTAAATATTACATCATATAATTTATAGCATACATACTACTACACAACGACCTATGCATTTCATCGAACATGTAAGCATCAATAGAGCAATACATTCACTTAGGCATTTTATCAAACATGTGGGCATCATCGAAATAACACATTCAGCTATGCATTCAATTAAGCATATGAACATCCATGAAATAACACATTCAATCACCTAGATATTTTATCAAACACGTAAGCATCCATATGCAACCAATAACATATATTTATAGAAAAATTTAAATGTTAACATATTATCATGCATAAATTCATCTATAGGAATTTAATCATTAACTGAGACCCTTAAGGGTCGATAAATGGAAACCTAGAAATAATAGTCCACAGCTTAAAAAGGAATATCCGATGTTGAACTGTTAGGGTTAAAGATTTAGGGAAAAGTCATCAATTCATAAATCAAAATCAAGAAGACATAATTAATGACTAGAAATCTACACTGGGTTACTTAATCGAAGGGTAAAATATAATTTTTACCTCTGATTCTTAGCATGGGTGGATTTGGTGGAGGTTTAGTAGTAGCTAAATGTTTGGTTGAAGAAGTACTAACCCTACAAATAGCAAGATTTCCATCACTCAAACACACACACTCTCCATTCTTTCTCTTTCTTTTCTCTTCATCTCTCTCTTTCTCCTTCTCTTCTCCCTCACCCAAGCTAGGGTATGAAAATCGTATGGGAGAAGAGGATGCCTAAAAAGAGGCCCTTATATAGTGACAGATTTGGTGTAAATGGCCCCAATGGCTGAGTTTTTACTAAATTAGCCCTATGGGAGGATTTTTCTAACCTCTAGGGCCCATTATGGGGTGGACATGTCAATATACATTATAGGATTATTAGCCCTAATGAAGATCTACGTATGGATGTGATCTGCCCATCATTCAGATGCGCTGATCGACGGGTATGATCAGAAGTCTTTTTAATGGTCACTGATGGTCGATCGTGGCCGCAGCTATACAGATACGTGCAGAGTTATATCCTTACTCTACATGTGAAGTTTGGTCGTAAACCAACGGTCTGAAATTCTCAACTTTGTGTAAGAGTAGATGAGCCAATTCACTTAAGTTTCAACTTCTTCCTTTAGGGTATTTGCACTTCTCATACACTCGTCCCTCGGCTCAAGTTGATCAGTCCTAGACACTAACTAGGTTTGACTCCTACGATGGGCATCAAGCCCAGTGAGATGGACATTATTCTATAGTTTTGGAACTAGTGGCCCACAAATGAGCGGTCTAGAGCTTGTTTAAAAAATTGAGATATTTTTGGAATGAATTAGGTATCAAGATTTCTCATGGGCAATGATTAGGGTTTGGATTAACTATTTTCATAGTGTAGCTTATTTATAATTAGTGAAAGTGGAGATTTGGTCATGATTACTTTAAACTATTAATTTTAGGCTAAAAGACTAGCGGGTTTCATTTGGTCTATTAGTCAAGATTCGAGCTTTATCTGACTCGACTTCATGTAGATCTGAGAGTGAAAGAGGGTTTAGGAGGGTTTTGGGGAAGTAAAAATGAGTTGAAAAGGGGTAAAAGGGGGTTTAAAGGGGTGTAGGGTCGTGTAGAAGGGACCCCTGCATGTAGTAGGGACCCACATGATCGAGCTGGTGGTGGTGCGCCGCCATTGTGACGGTGCTGCTGCACTCCTCTGGAGCCTTCGGTAGTGCACTGCCATTCGGCAGTGGCCACTCTCCTGGGGTTTGTGGTTTAACTCCGTGGGACCTCCTGGGTCCCCCTAAATGATTTTATTTCATCTTTGAGTTATCTATGGTGCATGCACTGTGGTTCAGGGGTTGTTTTTAATCAGTGGTAAGTCGGTTAGATTTAGGCCCTATGTGAACATATCAATGGGATAAACTTGATGTTTAAGTGATCGGTTGGGTTCATTTGTTTTCTAGGGTTGATCAATCTTATTTATACGGTTCTTTATCTGTACCAGTCGCGTGTAAGCTCACCTCGAGCGTCAATGGTCTGTAAGTGGTGACGTGGCTAGTTATAAAAAAAATATTTTAATGGCTTTTGACAAATCCAAAATAATGAAGATCCAGGATGTTACAATTTACCCCCCTTAAAAAAAATTTCATCCCCAAAATTGCCTAAGGGTAATAAGTAAAAATATTATCATTTCTTTTGCTTAAGTATTGTTAGTTTCGAGTTGATATACATTTTAGGGTATATAATAACTACACTAGCCTAGCTCATTGTAGTCTACCCCTTTTAAAAGTTTTCACCTTTGTGGTTTGAAAACAAATGTCAAAATCTTCATTATTGTGCTAAGTGTTTGATAATAAAGTTTACCTAAGAGTGATATATTCAACTCTTTATGATTGGGCTAATATGGAAAGGCAGTTGTGGTCGGCATTGATCCCATACGTCGTTCCTCTACCTCACCAAGGCAGAAAGATCATTATATCCCTTCCTAGTTCTGGTGGATCCTGGTCTTCTACTTGGTCAAAGTAGTGAGTCTATTGGTAGTCACCCAAGATCGAGAATTGGGTTAAGCCATAAATACTTTACAAATGTATGGTTCCGTAATTTTATAGTACGATTAGTCTAAACATTTGAAAGATATCAAAATGTATTAAAAAGTTCAACTTTCACATTTATAATATTTTAGTGGGTGGTGAGTCTCCCATGGTGCCTATGATTAAACGACTATCCTAGAAAGGTTTACAGGAATTTAAGGTTCCTCTCGACATTACCATTTTGATCCTATGGTTAGTAAGTTCTGGGCAAATCATGCATTGATTTATAAATTTTAACAGGGAAGGAAGAATCGAAAGTTTTAAGGTATTTCGAAGGTTTGGAGTGATGGTGACGCACGGAATGCCGCAGAAAAGGAAAAAGGAAGAACATTATCTCCTTAAAGTGGTATGAATTTTGAATCAATAAGAGAAAAAGAACCCAAAATATTTTAGTAAAGTTCACTTCGAATACGAACTCACAGAGTCTTAAGCAATGAAATGAAACCCTACTTAAGAATTCTAATTTCTCTAAGTTATAAATTATTTGAAATAGTAAAATATACTAAAAATAAAAATTTAATTGAATCACCCAGGATGATTCCTAGGATCTTTAAAAGCAATTCCTAATTAGACTTTGAATCCTAAAACTTTATGATGAAAGAGATACATCTGGTCCATTGACAACTTTTAGTTGTAGAAACTTTCAGTTTCAATACATCTTTTCTTCATAATGTATTTATCACTTTTAATTACTGGATAATTTTTATGGTAATTAATCATTAAGTTGACCCTTTTCATACAAAATTTTAATTTATTTCAAGTTCTATAAAAATTATAAAAAAATTTTAGCAGCATAAGTTATTCGAAACTAACAATTTTCTATAAGATACTAAAACGTCTCTAATTCTTATAATGTTTCTTATACTTTTAGTTACTAGATTATTTTTACCATTTTTATGATCATTTATCATTAAGTTTAAAGTCGTCCTACAAAATTTCATCTTATTTGGAGTTGTAGATAAATTATTAAAATTCTATAAGTAACCACTACCTAAAGATTTTTAGACAGTTATCAAATAATCATAAATTTAATTATATTGAAATTTTTATTTATTTTTATATGAAACTAGACTTACTAAGTTTCAATCTGGCTTTTGAATCACCCCAATCGGAGTTACATTAAGGGAGATATGACTTTTTTAAGTTGGTCAAAAAAGGTAGAAAATTGTAGAAAATCCAACGGACTATGCCAGCAGCGGCGTGCCACCATTCCAACGGTGGCACCGCCATCCTATGAAGTCAGCGGTGATGCACTGCCAATTTGACAGTGCCGCTATGGCCCTCTGGTGGTCCTGATGGTGGTTCTGCCACTTGATATTTGAAATCGGTGTATTTATCAATTCAGAATGAGTTACTCAACATGTCATACATGAATTTGGTGTAGGAGAAGCTGCTCTATCCAAATAACCTAGTTATTTTATGAAATTCCATAATTTTAATGGTCAAAAGTCCATTTTTTTTATATTTTGACTATTTATAGTAAATTTTAGTTTAATTATAGCTCTTCATCCTTTGAGCTTTAAGATTTGTGTCTAATATGAAAGTACTTGGAAATATTTGAATAATAAAGTGGTTAAGCTAGATAGGATACTATAAATAGAAAATTTACCATTTATATTAAGTTATGAATTCTAGGGAGTTTGAGTTGGAGTACGAATTCTAGGGAGTTTGAGTTGGAGTTTGATCCTGAAACTTCTTACAAGGTTTGATATCACTATTAATATATATTTTTTTAATTTATTTCTATTTTCTTATTTTCTCTCGTGAATTCGAGGTATCTTTGTGAGGAGTCCAGAGAAACTCCATGGATTCAGTGTAGTTGTCTCCTTTAGGAAAACAGTGATCAACCTTATCACGCCTATCCATTTTCTTTGATTCTTAGGGTTCCATTTCCTTAAGGGCTCGTTTGGAAGCGTGGATTTGGAGCCCTCTAAACTTGGAAGCTCATGGTTTTGAAATCCCCTTATTGTGTATAAAACCATTGATTTGGAATCAACTTTAATCTAAAACCAGTTTTACATGGAATATTTAAAAAGGGTTTAAATTTAATTACTAATTCAACTTTAATATCCTTAATTAGCAAACGTATGTAATGTTTGACGTAATAGTTGTAATAAGCCCATTGAAATATCTACTTTACTCAAAAATGATCAAATTCTTAGAGGGACCATAAGCACTAGATCATGTTCGAGTGATTAACAAACAACTTTTAACTGTTGATTTATGGACAATGTTTGGATGGCACTGATCATTATATTAAAGTAATTATAGCAATGCAATTGAAAATCTAGTTATTTTAGGATATTATTAATGGGTCATGTGCCCATTGGTTTAATAGTCTGGTGACACACATATTACACGTGCAACTCTTAGAAGCAATTTAAATGTAATCCAATCTTTCATCGATGATTTCAAACCTCCTCTTTGAGGGGATTTGAAACTCTCAGTTACTTTATGGTGCCAAACAACTAGGGCGGTCCTAATTTTCTAATTTCTAAGTTAAAGTTAAAAAAATTACAAAATTGGGATTTGATCCTATTATTCATCACTTCTAAGTTCAAATTTAAAACCATCAACACAATAGGAAGTTAAATCCTAGACTCAATTTTTGAGTTTCAAGTTTAAAACCATAGCAAACCAGGGAGTTTGGTCCTAGGGTTCATAATCTCTAATTTATTAGATTTTCTACACTAACAGATACTCCTAAAATCAAGAAGATCCCTTACAAGACCAACCTCTAATCATAAGTGTCTCAACCCTAGTTATTGTAGTTTATATAGTCTGCATTCCCAAGATCGTAGTTATCTCAATACTCCACTTTGATACCAACATGTAACGCCGTGAAAATCGGCACCCGGGTACATAGACTTCGATCCTGAGTTCCCATGTGTTAACCAAATGAAACCGCACATGTGTCCTTATTCAGATCAAATTCATTTTAGACACAAATAATCAAAGTAACGTAATTTGAATTAGCAGATCCAAAGTGAGGTAGAGACAACAGTAGATTCAGAAATATGAGGCTAAGAGTTAAAGATACAATTTCAATTGTGATGATCGCCCGAAATGGGATTATACAAGCCACAATATACATACAAAAGATTATTAAAAAGCTTTTAGTTTACTCCCAATTCTCCAAAATGTGATGGCATTGGCACAACCCGATATAAGCCTACCTGTCTAAGGTCTCACTAGTACCCACATCAATGATATGCATGGTTGGTATTTTAAAACACCGTCCCAGGTGGGAGTGAGTACCTAACTCAGTGGTTCCCTTAGTTCTAAGTTACACATGCTATCGACATAATCACTATAGGTAATAATAAAATAAAAAATCAAACATTTCTTAAATACTCTTGTTAAATGTGCATATGAAATATGACATGATGCATGCCCTTTCAAAACAATACTCCCTCACACAGGACTCTGATAACCTGTTTCACAAATGACAACACTTCCTCATCACGCAACAACTACGCTTGCTCACCACATTCTAAGCTAATGAAATGCGGTGAATGATCATGTTAGCCAAGTAATTATTAAGTTCAATTCATCTAGCATATTGGTGAAGCTAGGATATCGATGTTATATCACGAGTCCTTATCTTGATCACGTGTCTCATTGCCACACGTAGTGACTCCTTACCAGTGTCCTTTGATCCAAATTTAGGTATCACTTGTTTACATTATAAATTAATAATTTCAATGATACAGTATGATACCTAAATGTATGAGAATCAACCCAGTATGAATCGTCACCTAAACCGAGTGTGATCACTTAGTTCCAAGGTGCGAGCTTGTCACATAAAATAAAAAATACATAAAGGAAAGGGCTCTTCACCTAATTCTATTAACACTCGGGTCATTTGAACGGTACTCTAGCATGCAACCTTTGGCCAGGTAATTTAACGGGGGTCATTCGAACAATGGTATATCACCTCCATTAGTGCTCACTAGTCACTATGGGGAGGCTCGTCACCCCATCATAGGCTGACAGCTTGGACATAGTGTCCCATACTGTCATGCCTGGCTCAAGAGTCTTTGTTGCTCACTGGTCACTACGGGGAGGCTTGTCACCCCACCGTAGCCGATAGCTTGGACACGGTGTCCCATACCACCATGCCCGGCTCATGAATCTTAGTAAATCGTATCACACTAACGGTTATGAATGGACACATCCATTAAGAGCGGGGTATCCTAGATTCCATTTAGTCGTGTCATATATTGTGAGCATACATGATTAGTTGGCTAGTGGACTAATTTAATTAACCTGATAAAACTATGACACAACGACGTTAAGTGCAAGCAACCCGTGTAGTCTAACTACTGTCGGTTGTCCTTGTCCGACCCGGGTCGATTGAACAGTCCTAGGGTGGCCTCCCTTAGTTGGGCCACCCGTTGATTTGGGTGATTTACCGACTGACCCCACATCATAGAAATCCTAAGCATTACTATGAACTAAACACTACATCATACAATTTATAGCATGCATACTACTACGCAACGACCTATGCATTTCATCAAATATGTAAGCATCAATAGAGCAATATATTCACTTAGGAATTTTATCAAACATGTGGGCATCAACTAAATAACACATTCAGTTAGGCATTCAATCACGCATATGAGCATCCATAAAATAATATATTCAATCACCTAGACATTTTATTAAACACGTAAGCATCCATATGCAACTAATAACATATATTTATAGAAAAATTTAAATGTCAACATATTAGCATGCACAAATTCATCTATAAGTTTTTAATCATTAACTGAGACCCTCAAGGGTCGATAAATGGAAACCTATAAATAATGGTCCGCATCTTAAGAAGGAATATCAGATTTTGAACTCCCAAGGTTAAGGAATTGGGAAAAAGTCATCAATTCCTAAATCAAAATCAAGAAGACACAATTAATGATTAGAAATCTCTACTAGGTTGCTTAATCAAAGGGTAAGATATAATTTTTACCTCTGATTCTTAGCATGGGTGGATTTCGTGGAGGTTTGGTAGTAGCCAAATGTTTGATTGAAGAAGTACTAACCTTATAAGAACCAAGATTTCCATCACTCAAATACACACACCCTCCATTCTCTTTCTCTTTCTTTTCTCTTCATCTCTCTCTTTCTCTTTCTCTTCTTCCTCACCCAAGTTAGGGTATGAAATTCGTATGGGAGAAGGGGGTGCCCAGAAGAGACCCTTATATAGTGACATATTTAGTGTAAATGGCCCCAAGGGCTGAGTTTTTACTATACTAGCCCTATGGGAGGGTTTTTCTAACCTCAAAGGCCCATATGGGATGTACATGTCGATATACACTGTAGGATAGTTAGCCCTAATGATGATCTACGTATGGATATGATCGACCCTCCATTTAGATTCGCTGATCGACGGGTATGATTAGAAGTCTGTTAAACGGTCACCAATGGTTAATCAAGGCCGCGACTATACAGATACGTGTGAAAAAATATCCTTACTTTATGTGTAAAGTTTGGTCATAAATCGTAGCATAAAATTTTCAACTTTGCGTAAAAGTAGATGACCCAATTCACTTGAGTTTCAGCTTCTTCCTTTAGGGTATTTACAATTCTCATACACTCGTCCCTTAGCTCAAGTTGAATGATCTGAGAAACTACCCAGGTCTGACTCCCACGATGGGCATCAAGCCAAGAGAGATAGACATTATTCTATAGTTTCAGAACTAGTGGCCCACTAACGAGCAGTCTAGAACTTGTTTGGAAAATTGGAGTATTTTTTGAATGATTTAGGTATCAAGATTGATTGTGGGTAATGATTAGGGTTTGTATTAACTATGTTCATGGTGTGGCCTATTTATAATTAGTGAAAGTGGAGATTTGGTCATGATTACTTTAAACTATCGGTTTTAGGCTAAAAGAGTAACGGGGTTGATCTAGTCATTTGTCAAGATTCGAGCCTTATTTAACATAGCTTCGGGTAGATCTGAGAGTGAAAGAGGGTTTTGGGGGAGTGACAACGAGTTGGAAAGGGGTAAAAGGGGATTTAAAGGGGTGTAGGGTCGTGTAGAGGGGGGCCTCATACGTGGGAGGGACCCATATGGTCGGGCCAGCGGTGGTGCGTCGCCGTCGTGGTAGTGTCGTCATGACAATGCTGTCATGCTTCTTTAGAGCCTTCGGCAGTGCGTTGGCATTCGACGGTAACTACTGCCCTGGAGTTTGTGGTTTTACTCCGTGGGACCTCTTAGTTCCCCCTAAATGTATCTGTTTCATCACTAAGTTGAGTATGATGCATGCAATGCGGTCCAGGGGCTATTTTTAATCAGTGGTAGGTTGGTTAGATTTGAGCCCTATGTGAACATATCATAGGGATAAACTTGATGTTTAAGTGATCAGTTGGGTTCATTGGTTTTCTACAGTTGATCAATCTTATTATACAGTTCTTTATCGGTACCAGCCGCGTGTAAGCTCACCTCGAGTGTTAATGGTCCGTAAGTGATGACGTGGCTAGTTATAAAAAAAATTTTAAGGATTTTTGACAAATCCAAAACAGTGAAAATTCAGGACGTTACAATTAAGCGTGCAACATAATAATTTAATTCCAAACAATTAACAAATGTGATTATAGAATGAAGATATTATTTATTAATTGAAATTAAAATAAAAATTATCACTTAAGCTAATGGAAAAATGGAAAGCTCAAGGAGAAGAATCATCACCTTATTTGTCGACTCACATTCTAATGTTATTAAGAAGAGTGCACGCCCTTAGACTTGGATACTATCAAGAATTGTAAGTTATATGGTTAGATCCATGTTTACAAACTACATATAGTTAGGATCATAGTCTATGGTTTGGGTTATTTAGATCTAGGGTCTTTATCTAGTAATTTAATTTTAGGCTTGTTATAGGGTTGAAATCTAATTCATATAAATAATTTATAATAATATTAGAAGTGAAGTGGGAACGGGTAATAATTGTTAGTTTGTACTAATAACACTAACCTTATAACCAATAATCTACTAATGACGAAATAAGAGTAGCATTTATGTTAGTATCAAATGCTACTAATCAAATAGTCGGATTAATAACATCTAATGAAAATTTCCTACAATAGTGAATCAGTGATAATTTGACTTGACCATTCTAATGTATGAAGAAATTTGAAGCTGACATATCTAAGTTGAATGGATCATGATTTCATTAAAAATGGCCCAACTTTTTGGACCCAATAGATACCCATCAATTGGGTTGGCTGGTCAACCCTGGCCCAATCAATGTGACCTAGGCTAGGCCTAAAATGGGCCAAAGCTAAGGCCTGAACTGGGCCTGCTTGGGCTAGCCTACTAGGTCCAATACGAGCCCAAAAATTGGGCTGGGCTAGGCCATTGCTTTCCACCACCTCAAGCCCATTCACATAGCCCCATGTGGACTGTTGGGCTAGGCTCGTCTTAGCCCAATAGCATGGCTACAAAAAGGGTTGGGCTCACCACCTAGTTTCAAGGACATGGGCTCACATCAGGCTTTAAGTGCAGCTCACTGTGATGCGTGGTATGTCCCACTAAGGTTTCAACTTGTTGAGGCCCACTGTGACTTATGGTGTGGCCCACTAAGATGTCCCTCAGGTGCGGCCCACTGCATATTGCCTGACTTTTACCCAAAATTTGGGTTGATTTTGGCCCGAATGACAGTCCATTTGAGGGACTATTTTCAGTCCGATGCGGGCCCAAATTGAGACCTGTTTCTAGTCCTTGAGGGACTGTTTTCAGTCCGATGCAAGCCCAGATTGGGACCCGTTTCTAGTCCAAATGAGGACTCTGCTAGTGGGTCATTTATAGCCCAAACCAAGGCCTGATGAAGACCTGATTCCAGCCCTTTTACACAGTCTGATGAAAGCCTGACTTTCGCTTCTCACATGGCCTGATGAGGGCCAGATTTTAGCCTATCTCTTGGCCTGAATAATGGCTATTCTCGACCCAAATCATGGCCCAATTTGAGGCCGATTCTAACCTAGATCATGGCCTAATCTAAGGCTAATTCTGGCCCAGATCACGGCCGGATGACGACCCAGATTTAAGGCTACTGAATCTGACTTTCGATCCTTACTGTCAATAACTCCAACAATCGTGTGCTATTGGATGGAAAAGAAACAAAGGGGGGGGGGGGGGGGGGATTGAGTGTTACCTGGCCAGCAACTCACACATGAGTTAGTGTGTTCATGACTTGAACAGCAGCTCATTCGGCTACGAGTCGACTTACAGTCGAATCCAACACTCCCTCTACATTCGACCAAATCTCTCTCTCTCTCTCTCTCCATTCCTTATCTTTGTCTTTCTTTCCTGATTTCTCACCGCACCAGGCCCATCAGCGTCGAGCTTGCCTCTATGTGGCAACACACCAGGGAAGAAGGCCTAACTCTAATGGCAGATCCAAATCCCTTCGAAATGGTGTTGTTGGAGGGTCAAATCGAAGCTCCATGAAGGTTTTCTTAGTGGTTTAGAAGGAAGAGGAGTCAAGCTCAATTTTTTTAAAAAACAACGCATTTGATGCAGCTTGGTTTCTCTCTCTCTTTCTTTGTAAGAACTCCAGTTTCGTGGGGCTAGGATTACTTTAGAACGGATGGCTAGGATTGGATAGGGGAGAGAGCACGCGGATTGCAATAGCTGGCAACCAAGTTTTCATTTTTAGAAAGCATTTATGTTTTTATGTCTTGCTTTCGTCAGTTCTCATGTGCATGCGCATGCATGCCAATAGGTGAAACCACCCGTGGTTCACGTAGGACCATCACCTAGTAGTGATGAACAGTGCAGATCACCCGAATTGATGGTACAATGGGCCATCAACTGAGGACAACATACGTTATCTGTTAATGCCATTACAGCACAGGAGGGAGGAAAGAAAAGAAGGGAGTTTCCTCTTTTGGCAGGACACATTGGGTCAAACCTGATTTGACTGAGTGTTTAGCTTGGTGCTTCACGGCAATGCGTGGACTCTGCACATACAGCACTTGCAAGGGGTCCATCACGATGATTTAGATGGATCTGTCTGGGTCCTTCTAGGACATCCGACCAAGGATGGACCGGATCCAAAGCTTAGGTGGGCAATACTAACAGATCTAGTGTCCTTTAGTGTCGATTGCATTAACCAACTGATTGGATTGATTCCAATCCAGGAATCAAAGGTCAAAAGGTCTTACAGAACTATTTAACTAGAATTTAGGGGCTAGGTTACGGATCAGATAGCCTAATATACACATTTATAATGTTAAATACCCTCTTTACAATGTTTTTCATATCCTTATTATTATTATTATTATTATTATTATTATTATCTTTCTCTAAGTTATTTACGTGGGTCTCATCTCGACCAACACCATCCATTTACTCACTTAACCCCTATAGGGCTTTGATCAGAAAGGTTAAATCATTTCAATTGTAAGTGGCCACACTTAGTAACTTCATGGCCAACTACTGATTCTCGCAAATCTGATGGTTGGATGATTTGATTAAAATGAAACAAATGATCTTTTAGGTCCCTTAGGGCCCTACTATTGTGAATGCATGGACAGGCCCTCAAGTCGACCACTAGTTTACGTAACTTATAATTAGATTTATGGCTTTAGGCCCCTACTATTGTGAATGCATGGACAGGCCCTTAGGTCAACCACTAGTTTATGTAACTTATAATTAGATTTATGGCCTTAAGGCCTCTTTAAGAAAGTCCAAATGGGATCGATTTACTCGATCCAAAATTAAATGGTTGTATTGATGTGAATTTTTAAGTAGGGGTGGTATGGTTTGGATTTAACAGTCGATCTTGTGGGTTTAGTCCCTAATCTAGTAGTGTGCAGTCGGGATAGGTTGATTATAAATGATTAGGAAGTGTGTCCCCACCCACATATGTACTTAGGTGGTAACACTTGAGTCCTGAAAAGTACGGGGCGTTACAGGTTTACCTTAAAACCTTCACTATTGTGTCATTCAAATGGGCTTACACAATTACAAAAACCCCACAATGAGTTTTTCCTACCTGAATCTCACAAACTACAAAAGCAAAAAATTAAAATACTTATCTATAGATTTCGATGTAGCTCGGTAGAACCAATTCAATGTTAATGTAGATATTTAATGTCCAATCTCACAAATGAAAGGGTTTTGGGACTAAATGATTTTTAAATAAATCAACCTGGGGCTAGCTTGATTTTATTTTAATCTCAAAAGGGTAAATCACAATTCCCCTTTTAAATATAATAGAGTTGAATGAAGATCACAAAATCAAATACAAAAAGTTATAAATAGAATAAAAAATGAATAGGTAATGTCTTCACAATTGCAGGAACTTATCTTTCATAGTGATGGCTTGATTATGCTTGGAATGAATGAAAAACTCTGAGATTCGTCCTTTATTTATAGGTAATATTTTTGTTCCCTCGATTGGTCTAAGGGTCGGTTCGACTAGTCAAAGAACCAACCAATTTTTAAAATTTCTGGCGCGATAAGATAAACCCATTACTCAACTGGTTAAGTGGCCTGCTCGATTGGTCGAGTGGGACCAGAAAAGCTTGCTGGACTTTGAGTCGAGCACTGCACGACTGGTCGAGACTGTTCACTCGACTGGTCAAGTAGTGTCCACGACTGGTCGAGCCATAACTAAAAATTCCTAAAAATTCTCAACAAATCTAGGACTGGTCGAGAAACACTTTGGACTGGTCGAGCCAGTGCTTGGACTAGTCAAACAAAGCATAAGACTAGTCAAAGAAAAGCTTATAAACTTATGCATTGACCCAAATTAAGTATGCAATCAATATGACCTAACATATGGTCAATCTAGGGTCATTTATACCTTGATTGCGAGTTTGAAACATCGAAACATTGAACGCTTTCAATTACTTGAAATAATGAAGCTTGTCCTTGAAGTCTTGAATTTGAGCTGGACTTAAGGTAGTTATCTTAAACTTTAGCTTGAGCTTCGAACTTCAGTTTTTCTACTTGAGCTTCTTGTACTTGTGCTTGTAGTCTTGAACTTTGTCAAAGTTCTTCAACTTAATTTGATGATGATGTGGAGAACTTAAAATGCATGAAGATGATCTTTCCAACTTATCAAAACATGATACGGATTCTAAATGGTTTGACATAATGAAACTTGATAAATTCGGGTGTTGGATTTCCAATATAGCACTTACAATCCCCCCCTTTATCAAATTTGTGACAAAACCAACTAAAGAATCATGCACTAGTAATGCTACTACAACTCACTATAACTCCCTAACAATCTAACGGTAATGTCTCAGAAAAATCCGTACAAAAGCCCGAGTACCACCTTAAGCAGAAATCCCTAAGGATCGTATCCTGTAGAAATTTAGGCAAAAAATTAATTAAGTACTGAACTAGATCAATCGATGGATTTAACTCGAACCACTATTTATACAAATAGCATGACCCAAAACCATCAAAATCGCTTACTTAACACTGCTTGAGAACCTAGTAAAAATTCTAAAATCCTGTTACTCTCGGGAGCACATTGAAACTCCATATCGGACATGTATTACATGTCAAAAGTATGATGACCAAGAAACTATAAGGTTATGACCGCCTTATTAGGCTTGACAACCATCGTAGGAATCAAGCCCAAATAGTATCTAGAAATGCACAACTTGAGCCCTGAGTAAAGTGCATGAGAAATGTGAATATCTTTAGAAAACGTAATAAAACTTAAGTAAATTGGGCAGTTCGCTTATGTACAAAATTAAAGATTTTGGACTGTCAGTTTCTGACCGAACTTCACCCATGAATCAGAAAAATTTTCCTACACATATCTATATACTTATGTTCCTGATCAAGTGACAATGACCGTTGATCTAATACAGGTCCTTCATAATCGATCAACCTATCCAATGGCGTTGAAACCACATCCTGGCATAAATCCATCTTCAGGGAACTCACCCTATGTGTAGTTGAGTAGTGGACCTCCAGATGAACCCCATCTGCCCGAAACAAACACCCTTCGATTAAAATTTAAGTATAACATGGCCCTGGGGCCATTTACACCAGTTCTGGGCCTATATAAAGCCATTAAATCACCTCATTCTCATTCAATAAGAATTTGCTCCAAACCATAGGAGAGAGAAGAGAGAAAAGAAGAGAAAAGACTAAGGAGAGAAGTGAGAAGTTGGGAGATTGTTGCAGTGTCTCTCCCATGACTACACGCACTAGATTACCTTTCCATCTACCTAATCGATCCATTTCGGTTACAATTTGGATAAGAAATCCAAACCCTAACACCGTAGTTAAGATTTAGAATAGTCGTTTGTCAACCTAGCTAACAAATTTCATGATTTAGGTACCTGTCAGTCCATTCTCGGGAACGTAGGATTCGAACCAAGTCCGAATCGAGTATTCCGACGAAAGGTGTGGACTACAAACATTTTGGTTATGGTTTTCAATGCTTTCAATGTTAGGAATGATTTATGTCTGACTTGAATGCTGCCATACGATCTTAGTTACACCATTTTCGATACAATATACATGTGTGAACTATGTTGAATAAAATATGCATCTCATATGTTTGTTGAAATGTCTGAATGAACATGAAAATATGATTTATGTTTGTTATGTCTATTGATCTAGCACTCATCATTATTATATGCATGCTGACCTCTTTGTATGAGGATTTGTTAAAACACATGGTTTAACTAACCTAGTCTAAGTATTTGGTGAAGTGTAACCTGATTGTTTGATAAAATCTCTAAATGAGAAAATGTTGATGATTTGTATTTATTAAGTGTATTAAGATAGAATTCTCTATTTCCTTAATCATGCATATAGTTTCCTTCATTTAATCATAATTGTAGCTGCACAATTCATGGATAAAATGCAAGTGCTTGGTGACATGTTCAATGTGTTTGATGAAATGTTCAAATGAGAGTTTTATTTGGGTTATTTGTTAAATGCTGATATGATTATCACATGTGTCTATCTATTACATCTGAGTAAGATTGGGGCTAGAATGTGGCTAGGCGATCGGTAACAATCCTTGTACATGTGGTGGAATTAGTCTTGCCACATTGGGTAACTCGACGAATCCGTGTCGCACGGCGATTGTCGACAGTGGTTAGGCCACAAGGGGTGCTTATGTGCTCCATGTCAATTAAGTCAACGTGTACTCGTACCAATCGAACTTACTAAGAAAAATGATTGGCCTATTGTGTGTTTACCATGTATGGACACCACTGCTTGAATATAAAGTACCACTTACCAATGTAAAGACCTGTTTCAACCATGGTATCATGATTCGCTAAGACTCATAAGCTGAGCATAGTGGTATGGGACAGCATGGTTGAGTTTTTGGCCTACACAAGGGTAACAGGCCTCCCCGCAGTGACTAGTGAGTAACCCAAACTCATGAGCTAGGCATGTTGATATGGAACACCGTGTTCGAGCTATCGACCTACGCTGAGGTGACGAGCCTCCCCGTAGTAACGGTGAGTATAAACTTTTGAATTTGCATATCCACTGCTTTTCATTAGGAGTGATGCCCTACAACTTGTCTATCGTGTGTGGTTATCTAGGACTAACGACCCTAGATGGATCTTCATCTGGGTTAATGATGTAAAGGAAGGTACCTTAGCTTCCTGAACTTGATGTATGAATAAACTTAAAAGTACTTGGCTAACACGACCATGCACCACATTGCATGTGCTTTGGCGAGGAAGTTACACTTTAGGGAGGTTGTCATGTGCGAACTGGTTGTTGGAGTCACTTGTGAGGGAGCTTCGTGCGAGGGCATGCATCATTATTGTATACCATCCCTGCTTTAACAAGAGTATTTAGGATATGATTGTTGTACTGCTTTATCATTTCTGCTTAATTGACTTGATAACATGTTAACCTTTACCTTATAGTGCCACTGAGTTAATCACTCACTCCCACTCTAGGATGATGTTTTAAAACACCAACCAAACTCGATTGTAGATGTAGGTGAGGATGGAGTCTATGCAGTTGAGTTCAACTTCATAGATGAGGAGGACGAATTCTCCTATGTTCAGTTATCAGGTGGGTCTATATAGACTTTGTACTGATTCGACGGGATTACAAGGATATATGAATTAGTCGAACACTTTGCTTTTTAACATTTTGTATATTTTGAAACAACCCTTGTATATATTAAACCCTGTTACATCATCATACTCTGGAAGTTGTAAAACATTTATCGTTCTGATATATATGTGTTTCAATCTTTTGCTTACTAAATTTAATTATAGCTGGAGTATGATATGCTATTTTAGTATAATTTCACTCATGTTTAATACATTAACATGGACAACATCTAAACATCATTATTCATGTTGCATAAGTGATGCATTGGATCTCGAGAGTAGAGCTTTGCACGACCCTCGAAATTCAGGGCACTGCAATTGGTATTAGAGCATGATTTGGATTAAACTGAACCTGGGTTATGGGTAACACAACGCACTCTAAATGCACTCTTACTTAGAAAAGGGGCGATAAAATGTAGAAACGACGTAAGATCTCAAAGTTTCACCAACAGGCGAGATTGACCATTGTAGTGTAGCCATACGTGTCTTAGATCATGTGAAATGATATCGGTCCCTTTTAGGCCATCAGTCGACGGGTTTAGACTATAAATCAGCAAATCCCAAACTTGAAATAAGACAAAGGGCGCGAATACACACATATTAAACACCAAAGGTGGACATGGTGGATATCAGGGCCCAAATCAAAAATTTCAGTGGGGCTCAGGGGTCCCCTTGCACGTATTTGGCACCCCAGGAGGGGGTGGCCACCTCCCTAGGGCATAGCCACGGCTAGTGACCGCAGAGGAGTGCAGCGACACCTCCCAGGCGGCAGCGCACCGCTCGACTTCATAGGGGGCCAAGGCAATGCACCACCGCTTGACCCACATGTTGGACCACCCTTTAAACCCCCCTTTTGCCCCTCTGTCTCATTCCGACCTATTTCAAACCCTCTAAACCCCACTTTCTCTCCTAAATCACCATTTCATACACTCAAAGCCACACTTTCTTCTACATTTCACACCCACCTTCCACCATTCTCTCAAAACTACCATCCTCATTTCTCCATCTTCCCTATTTCCACCTATTAGAGCACAAACACCCTCTTTTTGTGTCTCATATTCCCCATATCCTAAAATCCATCTCACTCTCCAAGGTTTTTCACTTTCATGGTGCTCTTTGAGCTTGTCACCACCATTTTCTCAATCTCAATGCTCCTTTCCCTTATAGGAAAGAGAAGAGTGGCCCAGGATGAGGCCGAGCCGAGTCGTCCAAGTCACTCGAGGAAGAAGGCGAGTACCGAGGCTAGTATAATCGCAAAGAGAGAGAGCAAAGAATGAAATGGGATCTCGATCCTCAAATCTTGCTCAAAAGATCTCTATCGACGAGCACCGGACTTAGTAAGTTTTGTAACCATAAATTTAAATTTGAGGCTCATGTTAATGAGAGACTGTTTGGATTGTATCCGGTTATTGACCTCCTGTTGGAGACTAGGTGGGGTCCCATGTTCGAAGGGAAGGCCGATGCAAGTGAAGGCACCATACGAGCCTTCTATGCTCATATAAGGAACCCATTACTAGAGCCTCTTTAGTTTACTATCCCTTTGGGGAGTCAGGAAGCCATAGTTAATGTGGATGTGATGACCTATATTATGGGAATTGAACATGGTATGGTACATGCAAGTGCAATTCATCTCACTTGTAGACGAGAGAGAGATCGTCACACACATTTTCTTTACAACCAACTTGCTCATTGGAGGTGAGACAATAGCCTTCCATCAACTAAGATGACAGTAGACTTCTACCTACTCTACCACATATGCATGTACAACGTGTATCCTACATAAAGTAACCGTACATAATGCACTCGCCTTATGGTGGACTTCCTATACAAAGCTTGACAGGGAGACAAGTTGTGCCTGCCTACCTTCACCTTGTCACAGATAATCAGGACCACTCACTCTACTCAAGGTGACACCTCACTCCCATTCGGCTGACCTATCTACAACATTGCTCGTAACTTTGGTTTCAGACTAAACATGGATAATCTTACGCACATCCACTTTATTAGTGAAACTACACCAAAAAATATAGGGATTGGCCTTAGGCAATGCCAAGCCTATCTTGATGAGTGTGGAGATGAAATAGAAGAAGAAAGTGAAGAGGACGATGGAAGTGAAGAGGAGGGAAATGAAGAGGAAGAAGGAAGTTAAGAAGAAGACAATGAGGAAGAAAACTGTGAGGATGAAGAAGGAAGTGAGGAGGAAGAGCAGGAAGAGGTAGAGGAGGCCCACGACTCAGATGTGGGCCCTCCTACTACACATGAGGCCGCCATGATCGAGCCACCTTAGAAGCCTGCATGGCCAGGATTGAAGAAAACCAGGTCGCCCTGAGACAAGAGTTCAAGGAGAATCAGGCCTATCTGAAACAGAAATTTAAGAAAATATGTCACACCTTGAAGAAGCTCCTGTGCTATATGCAAGATAAGAGTTCGCCTCCACCTTCGCTAGAGTCAGAGGACTAGTCATATGTTGCAGTCGTCTTTTGGTTTTCTTTATTTCTTACTTTTCTATGTAATAGCCCTTGTCGGCTTAGTTGGATGTTAGAATAGTTAGTGTTAAAACTTTTTCTAGATTAGCTCACATCCATCTTCTGTCATGATTCCTGTAATGCTACATCATTGTATCATGATGATTTTGGCCAAATGAAATGCATGAAGCTTCTTTGGATTTGGAATGTGTAGAATGTTTAGAAAAGTGAGTGATATTGTCTTAAATCTCACACATGTTGGACCCTATGTTGTATATAGGGAATGCCTCCTAAAAATACTTGGAACATAGCATGTCTCGCACTCGGTGGATCGATTGACAGGGCACCTCCCCTAAGCGATAGCTAGACAAATCCCAGTTTGGGCCCGGATATTGAGACTATGCCGAATTCAAAACCAGCCATTGACCTTACAAATGGGCCAACACCGAATGCACCATCAGTTCTAGGACAGAACCATGCGTCTTCATCTATGCCACACCTACCTTAGGCGGCTCCTCCTCCTGATAGGTTGAAGCAGATGGTGCTCCTGATGTAGCAACAATAACAGTTTTTGGCCACTATTGCGAGGGCCATCACCCAAAACATGAATATGGTCTCGCCTATGCCACCTGTGCAACCCGCTAGGCCTATGACTGCTAGTGGCTTGTTTAACCGCTTTTAGTGCTTTTTCCCTCCTACAATTTTGGGTACTCACCGACCCAAGGAGGTAGAGTATTGGTTGGATATATATTCAAGATGTGGAAGCCGTTGCACTTTACTGAGGCAGAGCAAGCGGAGCTTGTTACGTATATGTTTGAGAAGGAGGCTAGTCTGTGGTGGGACAACATCCTACAGACCGTCCCCATGGGATATATGTGGACGTGGAAGCGTTTGAAACTCGCTTCCATGAAAAGTACTTCCCCCTCACTTACCGTAATGAAAAGGAGGGTGAATTTCTTCACCTTCGACAAGGGAGGATGACAGTGGCTAAATATGAGAACCGCTTCACGGAGCTAGCCAGATATGTAGTAGACGACCCAATGAGGATGCGGTGATTTTCAGAGGGTGTGTGGCCTGATATCTGTATTAAGATGTGTTGCGCTAGCATTCCTAACTATGTTGAGCTAGTGAACATGTCCCTGCAAGTTGAGCGGGATGGAGACAGATTGTCCCAGACACGTGTGCCCATGGGCCTAAGGCCTCGACCTGAATTGCCGAACCGACCATTCCTTGGTAAGAGGCCATGTGTGGATTCGCCTCCCACGGTTATGGCTCCACTGACCCAGTAGAGGAGATCAAATATTTGGTGCATTTACTATAAGAAGATGGGCCATAACAAGACCTTTTTCTTTACTAAGATGAGGGAGAATGGCTTTATGCCACCTTAGAAGATCAACCGCTAGCTACCATAATTTATTTTAGCTTCACCTCTACAATCTGTGCCACCAGCATAGCCGTACAACCGACCTCCTGTATCTCGAAATAGGCTGCCTCAACGACCTATGGCAGCGTAACCCAATCGTTCTCAACAAGTGCATGTACATGCCCTTGTAGCTAAAGCATCTATAGTGCCTTTAGCCTTTGAAGTCATTGCCCACATTCAAGGTATACCTGTATTTTTGTTGGTGGACATCGAGTCCACTATTTCGATGATATCATACTCTACAGTCAAGCGTTTAGGGTTGAACACTACTCCTATGATAGGGATGAGAGTCATCACAAACTTTTACTGATGCCACGAAGCTTTGTAAAGTTTACCTGATAGACATAGGAAGTAGGGTGATGTGTATTAACCTGATTGTCACCATGATACATCATTACGACATCATCCTTAACAATGATTGGCTTATTGAAATGAAGGTAGAGATCGATTGTGAAACCAGATCAGTGACAGCACATAAGCCTAAGGGCATAGCCTTCACTTTCCCAATTCACGTCAGTTGCCCTTTCCTTGTCCATTGTAACACTTCCTTATTGAAAAATGTTGGGGGTCAGACACTTGAGAACATGTCTGTAGTCCAAGACATCACAGACGTGTTCAGAAAGATCCCTACACTACCTCCATAGCGCGAGATCGATTTTACCATCGACCTAGTGCCGGGTGCGACACTTATCTCTTTACCAATGTATCGCATGCCTCCATGTGAAATGGAGGAGTTGAGGACACAGATTGATAATCTGTTGAATTCAGGTTTTTTATGACTGAGTGTATCTCCTTGGGGAGCACCTATGTTGTTTGTAAAGAAGAAAGACGGATCACTGTGATTGTGTATTGATTATCGTAAACTGAATCACATCACCATCAAGAAAAAGTATCCTTCGCCCAAGATAAATGACCTGTTCGACCAGTTAAAAGGGGCACAATATTTCTCAAAAATTGAACTACAGTCCGGGTGTCATCAGTTGCGGGTTAGAAATGAAGACGTACAGAAAATAGCATTTAGAACTAGTTTTGGACACTATGAGTTTCTCATGAAGCCATTTGGGCTTATAAATGCACCGGCTGTGTTTATGGACCTCATGAACCAGGTGTTTCAGCCATATCTATACTGATTCATCATCGTGTTTATAGATGATATTTTGATATACTCCGCGAGTCAGATGGATAACGAAGAACACCTGCGAGTAGTCTTTGATACTCTTAGGAAGAATCAATTGTTTGTACAATATTGGAAATGTGACTTCTAAAAAGAAGAAGTCAAGTTCCTAGGACACGTAGTTTCCAAGGAAGGAATTACTGTGGACCTTGCCAAGGTGGCCACGGTACAGGACTGGGAATAGCCTGGCTCAGTTATAGAAGTGAGGAGTTTCCTCGGACTTGCAGGCTACTATCATCGATTCATTAAAGATTTTTCCTAGATAGCCAAACCGTTATATCAACACACTCAAAAAGATCTTAAATTTGCATAGAACGAGAAAGCAGAAGCATCCTTTCACGAATTAAAGGACAACCTGACATCCGCACCCATGCTAGTATTGCTAAAGCAAGGGATTAGATATACTATATACACCGATGTGTCTTGTGTTGGTTTGGATTGTGTGCTTATGCAAAAGGACAAAGTGATTGTCTATGCATCGCAATAGTTGAGGAAACATGAAGAAAATTACCCCATGCACGACCTGTAATTAATAGTAGTCATCTTCGCATTAAAGCTTTGGAGACATTACCTCTACAGAGAGGAGTTTGAGCTCTTTTGCGATCATAAAAGCCTCAAGTACATATTTTCTCAGAGAGACCTGAACATGAGGTAATGACATTGGATGGAAACCTTAAAAGACTTTAAGTTTGAGGTCTCCTACCATCCTGGCAAGGCCAACCTTATGGCCGATGCATTGAGCCGTAAGAAGATAATAGAATTTGTAACTCCATTGATGATAGAAGAGTGGAATATGATAGAATTTGTGAGAGACTTCGAACAAAAGCTTACAGTAGAGGAGCCATTCGAGAGCGTTGCACACATCCATGTACAACTACTTATTGATGACCAAATCATCGTGGCATAGAAAGAAGATGAACTGTTGGTGAAAATCAGAGAGCAAGAAAGTGACAGCGAAGAATTCAAATGGAGAATTGGTTCAGATGGGGGTTTACGATATTGTGGCCGCTTATGCATCCTGAATCTCCATGACTTGAGAAGGGAAGTCCTAGAAGCCGCTCACAATTCAAGCATGGCGATGCATCTGAGCAGTACGAAAATGTATTGAGACATGAAGCGTTCGTACTGATGGGACAACATGAAGGCCCACATAGTAAATTATGTATTAGGTTGTCTCACGTGCTAGCAGGTTAAGGCCGAACATCGCCGACCCCCTAGTTTACTTCAGCCCATGCCCATAGCGGAATGGAAATGAGATTTTATATTTATGAATTTCATTTTCGGGTTACCGAAGATGAGAAAGGGGCATGACTTTATTTGGGTGATTGTAGACTGATTAACGAAATCGGCCCATTTCCTCCCGATTAGAGTTTCAAACTTAGCAGATGATTTGGCCAAGCTGTACATCAAGGAGATTATATGGCTACATGGAGTTCCTATGGAGATTGTCTCGGATCGGGACATGTGATTCAAGTCTATTTTCTAGACTCGAATCTGATAGCCCACAGATCGATAAGCAGACGGAACAGTTAAAATAGATACTAGAAGATATGTTGCGAGCATGTGTGCTTGATTTCAAGGACAGTTGGGATGACTATCTCTCCTATGTCGAGTTTTCTTATATCAATAGCTTCCAAGTGAGCATTGGCATGGCTCCCTACGGAGCATTATATGGGCACCCATGTTGAGCCCCAGATTGTTGGCCAGAAGTTGGCGAGAAGAGTTTGGTTAGCCCAGATTTAGTACAGGAAACCTCAGAGAAGATCGACATTGTCATGCGTCAACTTCTTGCAACCCAGAGTAGACAGAAGAGTTACGCTGATACAAGACGGCGACAGCTAGAATTTAATATTGGGGACCATGTATTCCTTAAGGTTTCCCCAATGAAGGGAGTCCTTCGATTTGGCAAGAAAGAGAAACTCATGCCGAGATTCATTGGCTCATTCTAGATTCTAAACTAAGTGGGTGTGGTAGCATATCGCCTTGCTTTGTCCAAACCACTCACAGGCGTGCACAACATGTTCCACGTGTCAATGTTAAAAAAATATGTTCTTGACCCTTCCCATATTATCAAATGGGATCAATTACAGTTAAGTGAAGGCGTTACCTATGTACTATGACCAACGCATGTTCTCGATAGGAAAGAACAAGTTCTACACAGCAAAGTGATCCAACTTGCGAAGGTACTGTGGATGCACCACACTGAAGAAGAGGCTACTTGGGAAATAGAAGTCGAGGTCCGTAAGAACTACCCTCAGATCCTGGAGGAGTATGAAAAGGTATTAATTTCAAGGATGAAATTTTTCTTTAAGGGGGGTAGATTGTAACGTCTCGAAAAAATTCGTACAAAGGCCTGAGTACCACCCAAGGCAGAAATCCCTAAGGATCGTATCCTGTAGAAATTCAGGCAAAAATTAATTAAGTATTGAACTAGATTAATCGGTGGATTTAGCTCGAGCCACTATTTATACAAATGGCAAGACCAAAAATTATCAAAATCGTTAACTCAACACTACTTGAGAACCTAAGAAAAATCTCAAAAGCCTGTTGCTCTCAGGAGCACATTAAAACTCCGTACAGACCTGGACCACATGTCGAAAGTCCAATGATCACGAACTATAAGGTTATAACCACCTTATTGGGCTTGACAGCCATCACGAGAATCGAGCCCAAATAGTATCCAGAAATGTACAACTTAAGCCCTGAGTAAAGTGCATGAGAAACACGAATATCTTTAGAAAATGTAATGAAACTTAAGTAAATTGGGTCGCTCACTTATGAGCGAAATTGAAGATTTCGGACCGTCAGTTTCTGACTGAACTTCACCCATGGATCAGGGAAATTTTTCTGCACATATTTGTATACTTGTGGCCCTGATCGAGTAACAATGACCGCTGATCTAATACAGGTCCTTCACCGTCGATCGACCTATCCAATCACGTTGAAACCACATCCTGACATAGATCCATTGTCAAGGAAATTACCCTACGTCGTAGTTGAGTATTGGACCTCCAGATGAACCTCATCTGCTCAAAACTAACACCCTTTGGTTATAATTTAAGTATACTATGTCCCTGGGGCCATTTACACTAGTTCTGGGCCCATATAAAGCCCTTAAATCATCCCATTCTCATTTCATACGAATTTGCTCCAAACCCTAGGAGAGAGAAGAGAGAAGAGAAGTGAAAAGACTAAGGAGAGAAGTGAGAAGTTGGGAGATTGTTGCAGTGTTTCTCTCCCACGACTACACGCACTAGATCACCTTTCCATTTACCTAACCAATCCGTTTCGATTACAATTTGGGTAAGAAATCCAAACCCTAACGCCGTAGTTAAGATTTAGAATAGTCATTTGTCAACCTAGCTAACGGATTTCATGATTTAAGTACCTGTCAGTCCATTCTATGGAAAGTAGGATTCGAACCGAGTCTGAATCAAGTATTCCAACGAAAGGTGTAGACTATAAACGTTTAGGTTATGGTTTTCAATGCTTTCAATGTTAACAATGATTTATGTTTGACTTGATTACTACCATATGATCTTTGTTACGCCGTTTTTGATACAATATACATGTGTGAACTATGTTAAATAAAATATGCATCTCATGTGTTTGTTGAAATGTCTGAATGAATATGAAAATATGATTTGTTTTTGCTATGTTTACAAATCTAGGATTCATCATTATTATATTCATGTTGACCTCTTTGTATGAGGATTTGTTAAAACACATGGTGTAACTAACCTAGTCTATGTATTTGGTGAAGTGTAACCTAAGTGTTTGATAAAATGTCTGAATGAGAAAATATTGATGATTTGTGTCATGCCCCAAACTCGAAAACCGAGTTCACAAAATTTTCAATCACTGAATCTGGCGCCGATAGCCTCCATAGTACCCCATTCTCGGCTCCCAGCACCCATTCACCAGGTTCCGATCCTGGGATGTTACGAGGAGGATTTTCAACATCAGTTTGATTCATAATAATCATAACCAAAGGCATAACCCACAAACAACAACCAAAAACTCCTCATTTTCACTATGATAAAAAACTTTATAAGTACAATGAGCATAAAGGGGAATATAATGATAATGGACAAAAAGCTCCAAGCTGATCTGCGACATGATCAAGCCTCACCGCTGCTACGATCCAACATCACCTACATGCAACGATCATGCATAAGCTTATAGAAAGCTTAGAGGGTTGTGAAAGTATGTGCGAAAGGTAGTAATACATGTATGCAGTATCAGAGTAATGTGAAACATGCTGATGAATTCATGAATGTAATTAGTCGTACCAAGGCTATGAGATGTAAGGCATGAATGATGTCGGCCATACCAAGGCCATGCGATGCGAGATGCAACTCAAGCATATAAATTCTCATCTAAGTCCACATATCAATACAGCTTAAATCTGAGATATCACTGGGCTCTACTAACACTCTAAACCAGATCGCCGCCCCATCGCGTGCAATAAGGTAAAGTGAAAGAGACCTCACTATCCATCTGCCAATATTGAGCTCGGCTTGTCAATAGCGGACCCATTCCTCGAGCTGGTCAAACTTAGCCTAGCTTTGCCCCCTCCTCTGGGGCGAGTAAGGCCGTACTCCCTTTCAACTGACCACGACACAGTGGAAAGTATGACCTCATAGTAATCGGCACTCGGTGCTCCTATACCCACTCGATCTAGACGTTAGAGCAACCTCTTGGTACCATAAGGGTTTAGGGACTTTCACTCAGGGATATTTATAACACTCTATATAGATCAAAATTTTTGATATCCAATCTTGTCAGCCACAGTATACGTGTGGAGGCTACAGCCCTAATGTTGTTAGGACGTACAGTACCATATCACACAATGCGAATACATGCGTCACGCTATCCAGTCATGTAGCAATCCTACGTGTATCGTACGCTCATATAGGACAACACCGCCTCTCTGGGAGCCCCTAAACAATCTGCTCGAAGGCATATGCTATGATTAATCACTTCTCATATTAAGCATACATATGATGTGTATGATCGCGAATCATGAAACTATACTAAATAAGTTATGTGGTGATGGATGCTATTCATAACAAAGATGGGTCTAGACAGCCTACAAGTATAGGCCTAATAATGAGCCATAGGGAGAATTTTAATGTGGACATTTAACCAACATTATTCTTACAATGTGGACATCAAACTAACATTGCTTTCAAGGCATGACCGTCATAAACATCATTACATAAACCATGTTGGGATCACACATTGCAAAAGACCTTAGGTACATCCCATTGGGCCTTAAATACATTAAATGGGCCAAATCATATGGGCCTTATATTCATCAAGTGGGTCACATCAATGGGCCGCACCAATGGGCCTTATGTACATTGCAATGGGCCATAACCTGTGGGCCTTAGAATGTATCAAAATGGGCCTTGTAACATGGGCCTTATATATATCAAAGTGGGCCTCAACCACGAGCCATAAATACATCGAATGGGCATCATAACATGGGCCCTACATCCACATCAAAGTGAGCCCCAATGGACTATCACAGATAAATCAAGATGGGCCTCATCCACATACCAAGGTGGGGTCCACTTGAACTATGGATCTGGCTCATTCTTTAGCTCATGCCATAAAATGGGCTTTTAAAATGGATGGACAAATTGGATGCAGCACCTGCATCATGGTGGGTCCCATATAAATGGATGGCATGGAGAGAACACACGCATCATAGGGATCCCACCATCCAGCCCTAGACGGTGTGGTGAAAACACATGCGCCATGGTGGGTTTCACCGTCCATGGTGGACAGTGTGAATAAATCACATACATCATTGTGGGTCACACGTGGGGCCACCATAACGTTTATATACCATCCAATCCATTGATGAGGTCCCACAGACCTAAATGAATAGGAAAAATAAATTTCATAATGTTCCAAAACTTCTATGTCAACCCAAAAGGTTTCAATGGCAGACGAACCACACTGTTTCCTGTGATGTGGGCCACCTAAGCTTTGGATGTGGCTGATATTTGTAGGGGGCCCATTGCTGGAAGCGGTCCACCATTTGAACGGGTTGGATGATAAATATACATTGTCCGTCAAAACACAGCAGTGTCCTGCTACTACGTCAGTAGCAGCAGGTGTTGCCTCTTTTTTTTTTTTTTTTTTTTTGAAATCACGATATTTTTACAGTTTTTCATGTGTGGGGCACGCATCAAGTGTATCTGATGCAACCATTGGTCACTAGGGCTCAAGACAGGCCAAACGAGCCCAATATTCAATATATTTTGGGGCATAGAAATGACAGGGAGATATTTCAACTGTAAACTCGCTGTTTGTTATGCTATGGCCTGCCCGAAGGTCGGATTGGCCCCATCTTTTGGCTCAATGCCTAAAATGAGCTTGGGAAAGAAATGGACGACGTGGATTGAATACATACATCAAGGTGGGGCCTATATGAGTGAGCCACCCCATAAGCGTGGAAGTAAGCTAATATTTGTGTTTTCCCCTTTGTCCAGTGTCCCTAGACGCTGGACGGTTTGGTGTTGCACATGCATTGAGGTGGACCCTGCTTAAATGGGCCACTAAATGATGGATGGTGTGGGTACAACACATTTAAAGTGGGCCTCACTTATAAATGGCTTGGATAAATACTTGCCCCATGGTGGGGTCCATCCTAATGGGCTACATGACCATATTAACATAAGAAAAGAAAGAAAAAAAATGAAAAAGCACCGGAGAGAGAGAGAATGAGAGAATGGGACACACATGATGGAGGGACCCCGACATTATGGGCCCTCCCTTACAATCAATCATACATCAAGTGGGTCCCAATACATGTGGGCCCATTAAATCAAAATCCAATGGTGGAGCTTTCTTCTCCACTAAAATAGACGATCTATATAACCTGTATTCAAGCTAGGAAAGTAAACATCATGATGGGGTCCATGGAGAATGGCCCCATCATGGAATGATATTGATAATCAAGGTAGGCCATAGGCCACATCTCAGGGTCCCAAGTGAGATACAAACCATTGATCGATATGCCTCACTTGGTTCATCATGAAAACATAAAAAACTAGCCTATAGAAGCACTCACTGTTCGATCTTCTTGCTCCCATGTCTTCCTTTGCTCCTTAACTTCGATTCCAATGGAAGAGATGGAGTTTGGATAGTTGAGATGGAAGATGAAAGGGTAGGAAAGGTGGGCCACACTTGTAGCTTGAAAGATATGGGGAGAGGCTTAGACGTGTGGTGGTTTCTTACTTGAGAAAGAGAGTTTTTGAGAAATGAAAATGAGAGAGAGGTTTGTAAAGAGAGAGGAGTGATGGGTGATGGATGTGGTGAGTGATGGGTGTGTAAGAGTCTTTTTGACTTTTATGGCAAATGGTGTCAGAAAAAACATGGATGTGTAAGAGACAATTTAACTTTAAGGGTTACTTTAGAATGGGTGAAAAGTGATGTGTACTTGACATGTACTTGACCCTTGACAGGAGTGACGGATTGAGGTGACATGTTGTAGAGATTCTCTTGGATTTTGCAATGCACGACGTTTTCCTCGCACCAAACGTTGGCTCACATCTCCTGACTAGGGTATCGCCTCAGCGGGTGAGTTGTGGTATCGAAATCGTGGTGACAGCATGGTCGCTAGGGTACAAGTCTTGGGTTGAGTCGACTCAGGTTGACGGCGTGTGACTTAGGGTCGCGTGCAAATATCAGTTAAGAGTCAAAGGTTGCCAAAATTTGACTGGAAAGATCGCGAAATCCTACAGAATGGTACGGTCGAAGATATGGGGCTTACAATTTATATTTATTAAATGGATTAAGATAGAATTCTCTATTTCCTTAATCATATGTATAGTTTCCTTCATGTAATCATAATTGTTACTACGCAATTCATGGATAAAATGCAAGTGTTTGGTGACATGTTCAATGTGTTTGATGAAATGTTCAAATGAGAGTTTTATTTAGGTTATTTCTTAAGTGCTGATATGATTATTACATGTGTCTATCTATTGTATTTGAGTAAGATTGGGGCTAGAACGTGTCCCAGGCTATCGGTAACATTCCTTGTACAGGTGGATGAATTAGTCCTACCACATTGGGTAACTAATTCGTGTCACACAGTGATTGTCAACAGTGGTTAGGCCACAAGGGGTGCTTATGCGATCCATGTTGATTAAGTCAACGTATACTTGCACCAATCGAACTTACCAAGAAAACCGATTGGCCTGTTGTGTGTTTACCATGTATGGACACCACTTCTTGAATCTAAGGTACCACTTACCAATGTAAAGACCCATTTCAACCATGGTACCACGATTTGCTAAGACTCATGAGCCAGTCATGGTGGTATGGGACATCGTGGTCGAGCTGTCAGCCTATGCTAGGGTGACGAGCCTCCCCATCATAATCGGTGAGCAACCCAAACTCGTGAGCCGAGCATGGTGGTATGGGACAATGTGTTTGAGCTATCAGCCTACGCTGAGATGGCGAGCCTCCCCGTAATGACCATGAGTATAAACTTTTGAATTTACCTATCCACTGCTTTTCATTAGGAGTGATGCCCTACAACTTACCTATCGTATGTGGTTAACTAGGATTGACAACCCTAGATGGATCTTCGTCTAGGTTAATAATATAAAGGGAAGTATTTTAGCTTTCCGAATCTGCTGTATGAATAAACTTAATTAAGTACTTGGCTAACACGACCATGTACCACATTGCATGTGCTTTGGCAAGGAAGTTGCACTTTAGGGAGGTTGTCATTCGCGAACTGGTTGTCGGAGTCTCTTGTAAGGGAGCTTCGTGCGAGAGCATCATCATTACTGCATACCATCCCTGCATTAACAAGAGTATTTAGGATATGATTGTTATATTACTTGATCATTTCTGCTTGATTGACTTGATAACATGTTAAGCTTTTCCTTATAGTACCACTGAGCTAATCACTCACTCCCACTCTGGGACGGTGTTTTAAAACACCAACCAGACTCTATTGTCTATGCAGGTGAGGATGAAGTCTATGCAGCTGAGTTCGACTTCGTAGATGAGGAGGAGGAATTCTCCTACGTTCAGTTATCAGGTGGGTCTATGTAGACCTTGTTCTAATTCGATGAGATTACAGGGATATATGAATTAGTCGAGCACTTTACTTTTTGACATTTTGTATATTTTGAAACAACCCTTATATATATTAAACCATGTTACATCATCATACTCTAGAGGTTGTAAAACATTCACCGTTCTGATATATATGTATTTCAATCTTCCCTTTGCTAAATTTAATTATATCTGGAGATGATATGCTGTTTTACTATAATCTCACTCATGTTTAATACATTGACATGGACAACATCTAAACATCATTACTCATGTTGCATCAGTGATACGTTGGATATCGGGAGTAGATCTTTGCTTGACCCTCAAAATCTGGGGTGCTACACCAATACTCCCCCTCAATCTAGGCGAAGGTGATTTGTAGAGTACCTGTATTAAACAAATACATATCTAAAAAATATATATATCTCCATATATCTCCACAATCACACATCCTATCATATATCATATATAATTAAGAATCATATCACATTTCTCCCCCTTTTTATCACAATATTACAAAGGAAAGAAAATGAAAGAGAGGATTGAAGAAAAATATAAGAAAAGAGTATGATTTAAGAGAGTGAATGACATAAACATATCCATAGATTAGTAACAAAATAGCAACATGAAGCATAATAACATGTTCAAAATATCGTCATGAATCAAAAAACCAAATATGTCCAAGTACCGTTCAAGCATGAGTTAAGAGTTATTACAAACCCAACATGAATAACTACTAGTCAGAACCAAAAGATGGAGTAGGAATAAATGGATCAATTTGATGAAATCCCTTATTTATGAATTGAAGATATTTGAGTATATATTTGAATTGAATCACTTGGGATACATGTAAACCTTCCACCTTTTCCTCTAAGATTCTTAAATGTTCATCAAAAGCAGATGGCTGATAAATAGGATCAGCCTTAGAATCAGATTCTAATTCATCAAAGATATTATCCTTAGTCACATCATTAGGAGGTAGTGCTTCTTCCTCTCCAGCTTTTTCAGTAGCTCCTCCAGCATCCTTATTAACTTGGCCAAGAGCTAACTTCAGATTCATCTTGTTAATGTTGGAATTGTTGAAGGGAAGATGGGAAATAGGAGCTTCTCCAGTTGGCATGACCACAAGACAATGTGTAGCAAGGGTGGTCATCAAGTAAGGGAAAGGTATATCGCTATGGCCCGGATGGAGACGAAATTGAATTATCATATAGCAAATTAGAGATGAAAGATACACTTGAATACCAAAAACAATTGAGTGAAGAATGCGCACCATGAAAGAAGTTAATTTAGTCTTGTTACCAGATCTCGGGTAAACATTTGAAATAAAGCTATGATAAAGAACTCTGTATTTGGGTAGCATATGATTGGATCGAAGTGCAATCCCGGAATCCCAATACGAGTTCATGTTGAATAAATCTCTGGTTAACATTAATTTTTAGATTCATTTAATCTCTCAAACAATGTATATATTGGTATTCCTTCATCATTAATAGGAATATCCATTAAACTTTAGATCAAGTGAAGACCTATTGGAAATGTACCTTCTCTAAATGTAATAGTGAAGGTTAAATCTTCAATAGACACATCACTAATGCAAGCAAACATGGCTTGGGTAATGGACCAATATGCGGGTCCTCCCCAATTCAATATGTTAGCCCATCTGTTGAGGTATAAAAAATGTCATTGCATTAGTCAGAGAATTGCATGGTGCGGATCTTTCCAGGGTTGTGCACTCTATATTTTGGTAAAAATCTAGCTCCAGGAGTATTTTAGGTATTTTGGTAAAAATTCAGTTCGAGGGGTATTTTAGGTATTTTGGTAAAATTCCATGTCCAGGGGTACTTTAGGTATTTTGGTAAAAATCCAGCTCCAGAGGTAGTTTGGGTATTTTGGTAAAAATCCAGTTCTAGGGGTAGTTTAGGTATTTTGATAAAGTTTCATGTCCAGGGGTAGTTTAGGTATTTTGGTAAAAGGGATTAAAAAGGGTAGTTTGGTAAAAAGGGGTGCACAGGTGTCATTTTAAAGGAAAAAAGCTGTACACCACCATTTAAGAGGGAGCTTGGTGGACACCATGGTTTAAGAAAAGAAGAAGTTCAAATGTGAAAGGAAAAGTGGTCGTGATCACCACTTTATAAGAGTGGTGGGGCCTATAAATACCCCACCCCTGCTTCATTTGGTGGGTTTGGATCATTTGATGGGATAGTAAAGCAGAGAGAAGAAAGGTAGGAACACAAGGGAGAGCGTAGTGGCACGGACCGCGCAAGGAGGTGTGACAGTTGTGTCAGCCACGTAAGGAGATGTGGGAGCTGCACCAGCCGAGTAAGGAGATGTGGGAGTTGCGCCAGCCGCGTAAGGAGGTGCGATAGTTGCATGAACACCGCAAGGGAAGGTTATTGTTGCGCTCACCGCGCAAGAAGGAAACGTGGTTGCACGGCTGCAGCCATGCGTAAACAGAGAAAGGAAGAAATTCTTTTCAACTGTGCTACTGGTGGGGCCCAGTACCGCCATCTTTTGAGAGATCCACACCGTCTATTGGATCCCTCTTGAGATTTCAACTGTGAATAGTAGGCTTTGATCGTCTGTTAACGTGGCCCAACTAGATAGTCAAGCCACGAAAGCAGCCGAACGGTCTTCTTTTGATCATTGTAGTGATCATGAGGAAGAACATAACCATGAAAACTCAACATGGTTTTGATGGGTTTTTATCCCTTTACCTGACAAATGGATCAGATCCACCTTTAGCTACGTGATGGTGGTCCACTACGAAGGAATGGAAGCTCTATTTTAAATAGAGTCGACGTACGTCGACTCTGTGAAGTTCAGTGACCCGTTTACTGAAGTTGTCTAGAAAATCCACTCCGTTTATTGGTCTCAGAGCAAAAAAACATCAGGAATAGAGTGCTTTTTGAGGAAAATTAGCGTGACCCACTAGCCTATCTATTCCGCCGTCCATTTCATGTTCAACGGTCATAATTCTACAACAGCCTACATGGTTTCAAAATGCCACATTGCCAGGGGTTAAATCTCCCTTTTGTACACAATGGATGGTATGGATCGGCGATTTGAATCTGGAGTAAGCCATACTGAGAAAATTGCAAAGGAACTCTAAAGACGCTTTGTATTTTTGTATTTGAGAAGAAGAAGTTGGTCAGTGCCTGCTGACCGACTTTGAAAAATTCCATGCATGGTTGGTGCTCGTGCACACCATGTACATGCTATGTACATGTAGCTCCAGTATAGTGCTTGTTAGAAATTTGCTCTGTCCATCCGCTTTATCAGCTTATTTAACACGCTGGGACCAAATCTAAAGCATATCCAGTTTATAGGCAGGCCCCAAATCATGATTTCAAGGGCTGATTTATCAGTTTGTCCATTTTTGCAAGGATTTAGGAGCCGAAATTTAGCATGTATGGTTAATTTGTGGTTCTAAGGTTGCACATAAAGTTTTAAGTTGAACGGACGGTGGCAATCCCATGATCTTACATTCTGGGAGACTTTTTAGGCCCATTTAACATGATCGGCCTGATTTCTTCAGGTCCTGGCCACACTTCAATGGGATCCTTCATATTTCAAAGAAGAATGACCAGAAGGATGCTCCATATTTCAAGGAAAGATGACTGGAATGATGCTCAGAACTGATCTTAGTGGTCAGATCAGAGGATTCAAGCCACACAATTCCTATCTCATTGAAGACTGGTTGATCAGATCGACATTCCTCCTAAGTACTAGGAGATGACCGAAGCAGGTGTCAGAATGCTGTCAAAATTTCTATCTGACTGTCTTCTCGTCTTCTCTTTCATTCAGTACATTGCACTTCATTTTCAGAATCAAGGAAATTAGAGGATGTAAATGAACTCAAATAAATGTGATCAATGTTCTCCCAACAAATTCTTTGTTATCATTGAATAAATCCCTCAAATCAAAGGGATATATCACTTTTTGGCATCTGTAAAGATGCCAAAATGGCGACTCTCAACAGGAACGTCCTCCCCTTCACCTTTGAAAATAAAGCAAAATTTTATTTAATAAATTAACTAACACTCTTTTATGCTTTCTCTGAGATAGAATGTCTTATCAATTAGATGACTAATTGCGATTTTATATTTTGTCTAAAGGGTAACAAGAAAGCGTCAGAGAAAGCAAAGTCTGTTGTGATCAAGAGTAGTGAATTTTGTGTAATGGACGGAACAATCTCTGTTTCACCAATAGCTCAAGAAGATGAGGAAGGACGGAAGATAGTAACATCCAAAAGTCAGAAAGTTCGATCTACTTCTGCAAGAAGCAGCATCTTGCCAAGTACTAGGTCGATTACATGAAGTGTTGTGAGACACAGTCCTGCTTCTGTTATATGATCATCTCATTTGAGAAAAACAGAAAGGCCCGTCACTCCAAAAGTACCTCCTGCAAAAGATTTCAAGCAGACTCATGCATTAAGAATGCCATGATTTGTGTCAACTAGTCCTTCAAAGCGATGGTACGTTGGTTTCAAATCAAATAATAGTTCTTCTTCTTCAACAACGTCAGCAGTGCAGCGCTCACTTCCTTCTTTGATATCAAAACAATTGAAGTATAAAGAAACAGAAAGCTCATCGATGGATATTAATCAGCTTGATCAGTTTCCACTAGATGAGCATGTGGCTGAGGAAGTCCCTAATATGCCGACAATGACTGCCGCAAACAACATTGAACCACAAGTAGAAAGGCCACAACCGCAAGCGATTATATTTCAAGAGCCGATGCCTAATATTACTCAGAATATCACGCAGGAAAAAATCCGGCAGATGGTTATCGAATCTATTCATCTAAAGAATGAACGAATTCATAATAAAAAATTTTGATATCATACACCGTATCCCCTTGAAATAGAAGAAATGCCATTTCTTACTGACTTCGAACACCCAGACTTTCAGAAATTCAACGGGAATAGATCACTAGAAGAGCATATGATGCATTTCATAGCAAAGATGAGAAATTTCTCTAGAGTTCCTCAATATTGTCTGCGATTATTCGGATATTCAGTGACAGGAAGAGCTTTCAGATGGTATTCAAGTTTAATACCAAGATCTATTCATACTTAGGAACAGATGCAGGAAGATTTTATGTCAAAAATTTTCTCTTCAGACCAAGAAGTTAGTTTGATTGAATTAGCCTCTATTCGCCAAGAAGAAAATGAATCAGTTGAAGAATTCATCAGTCCATTGAAGGAATTGGCAGTTTCATGTCAACATCCTCTGTGGGAATCAGAACAAGTAGAACAATGTTTAGAAGGCATGAGACCAGAGTTGGCATGCCACCTAATTAGTAAAGATTAGAAAAAATTTTGTAATTTTGCTACGAAGGTTTATGCTCTTGAAAAGATGATGAGAAAAGTGTCTTCTTTTCAGTCAAAATTAACTCACATAACTCGAAAAGAAGAAACTAAAGAAGACTATTAGGATGAGGAAAAAGACAGTGATGAAGAAGATAAAAATGGTCGTATGGTTATAATGACATATAAAAGGTCCAGGCAAAATAAAGATCATATGAAGTATTCGTATGCAAGAAAAGATATACTTCCCATGCTGAATCAATTGTTGGCTACAAAGAGTATTAAATTACCTCGGCTAAGACACCTCAAAGAAATTGAAAATACAAGAGGACTAGATTATTGCCATTATCATCGTAAAGTTGAACATCATATGAAAAATTGTAATCCCCTCAGGAAAAAGCTATAAAAGATGATCAATAAGGGAGAAATTGTGATGAAAAGAGCATGATAGAAAGAGAAAAATGAAGAAAAATGATAGAAACTCAATAAAGAAAATTCTGAGGGCATCCGCGTAAAAAGACGATAACATGCTTCGTATCGTGAACCGTCAGTAATCGATAAGATCGAGCTGTCATAGCCTAAATACTCGAATGAAAAGAAGTGAGTCAAGAAAAAGATGTAAAGCCGCGATGTAATGCATAATCATAGCAGATATGCATTGCAATACCTACCAGTTCAGGAGATGACCGTTATTTTGATTTCGAAAGATATTAGTATGATACTTCCAAAATCAAAAAGGGGCAAGATAGGTGAGTAAAAACTATGAAATGTATTTCTCATCATAGAATGTATTTCTTTTGTATTTGAATAAAATGTAGGCTTTCAAGCATATCAAGTCATCACCAAATGAGAAGCACCAATGACAATCGCCAAATGAAAAGCTAATCGCCAAAATTAGCAACTATCGCTATTGCCATCAATCGTTTATCAAAAATGTTATCATCGCCAAAAATTATTGATTCTCAGAACATATCAGCAGCAATGAAATATTAATTATTGATTCTCAGAACACATTAACAGCAGTGAAATATCAATTATTGATTCTCAGAATTGTATCAGCAGCGGTGAAATATCAGTTATGGATTCGCCATTTATGGCAGTGAAATAAGCGGTGGAATAAGCCTATATGACCAACCACACAAATCTTACGACAACAATGGTAAATGATTATTTAAAGCAACCTACCCAAGCCTATATGGCCAACTATGCATAAGACCTACAAAGCTTCAACGATTTAAAAAGCCTGAAATTGGCCTGCCCGAAATCGACAATAAACTATCTTGCTCCTTGAGCTCAGCCCAAAATCGGCGGTAAACTATCTTGCTCCTTGAACCCAGCTCGAAATTGGCGATAAACTATCTTGCTCCTTGAGCCCAGCATGAAATTGGCGGTAAACTATCTTGCTCCTTAAGCCCAGTCTGAAATTGGCGGTAAACTATCTTGCTCCTTGAGCCTTGCCCGAAATTGGCGATAAACTATATTGCTCCTTAAGCCCAGCCCAAAATTGGCGATAAACTATCTTGCTCTTTGAGCCCAGTGTCAAGTCCAATTTAGTCAAATCTGGTCGTCCAGTTCAGTCGTCTGGTCAAGTCAAGTTCAGTTTAGGTTAAGTCTTGTCCAGTCAAAAGCATAAACTAAGTTTAACATTTCAAATGCTGCAGATACATATTTCACTTTAAATATACTCAAATATGCAATTGCCTGATGAAAATTTTAAACATTGATTAGACAACATGCAAAAATGTGTTTTTCTGAAATCAGGTTCAAATTACATCAACGGTAAATGTGTACAAGATATTAGCAATTATCTACTCAAAAGCTCAAGTCTCCAAAGTCAATTAATATATTGACTAGAGCTGTGAGGTCTTTTCGTCTCTCGCCTTCTTAATGAATAGGGGCATATTATTGCACAAGGTTCATAAAAGGGGGCAGAGAATAAACTAGTGAAGAATTATCATTCTCTACTGGATAGTATAAGGACTTAAATATATTCTTTGGAGTCATGAAAAGAGCAGCAAAGATTATTTATTCTTCAGGATTATCAGAAAGCTTCACTTCGAAAATATTATCTTTAAAGAAATCTTTATGCAAAGCTAACCTGGAAAGGGGACAGGATTTAATGTCTTCAAAATAATCTATGCCTTGGTCTTTCTAATAACTTCTTATGCGAGGTGGAGGAATTCATATGCTGAGTATTATGAATAATAATATCGCAAGACTCCAAGTATCGGATCTGATGGAGACAAAGAACAAACGAAATCATCATCGAATCAGCAGAGATCCAAGAAAAAAGCCTATGAAGAAATGTTAAGGAGCATAAACGAGAGAAGACTCAGTAAAAAAACTCAACGGTTGAACCTTTAAAGCTAAAGATTAAATCTCTAAGAATGTAATATAAAGAAGATAAAGAATACAATGCGCAATGCGAAACACGATGACAAGTGTAAAGATTGATTAAATCATATTGCAAATATCACACTCAGCCTAAAAAGAGAAGAAACTCTCAATCTATTTCAAAAAATTATCAATATTACATAAAGTTAAATTAAAAAATTATAAAAAATTATTATAATGAATTGAGATACTAATTCTGATTAATTTGGCAGGAAAGATCATCATTTGAAAGCTTGGGTTATGCAGATCATGAATAAAGGAAACAATCGAAAAAGGTGTTGCAGTAGGAGCAGCATTAAAGAAGTTGAAAGAAAGAATCGCTGGAGTTGATCAAAAGGAAAGAATTGTTAGAGTTGATCAAAAGGAAAGAATCACTGGAGTTGATCAAAAGGAAAGAATCACTGGAGTTGATCAAAAGGAAAGAATCACTGGAATTGATCAAAAGGAAAGAATCGCTGAAGTTTATCAAAAGGAAAGAATCGCTGGAGTTGACTAAAGGGACCGTTATAGCAGCAACGGTGTTGAAAGATCGTTCTCTAATCAAATCGCTCAAAGATGAAGTTGTCACAGCTGTTGCAGTGGTGTGCTTCAATGAAAAGAGAATTTTATCCTCTCTAGTGAAACATTTGCTCGACACTGTTGGTTAGGGGCATTCTAGTCTTCTGTTCGAATGCCATCATTCAAGTCTTCTGTTTGAACGTAATCATTCAAGCCTTTCGTTCGAGCATGAGCCTTCCGGTCTTCCGTTTGAATGTCATTATCCAAGTCTTCTGTTCGAACATAATCATTTAAGCCTTCCATTCAAATGCGATCACCCAATTTTCCGTTTAAATGCGAGTATTCCAGTCTTCCGATCGAACGCGATCATTTAATCTTCAGGTCAAGTATGATCATCTAGTCCGCCATGCAAGTATGATCATCCAGTCATCCTTCAGTTATAGTTCATTTAAGTTCTTCAGGCAGAGGAAGATCAATCCTCCATTTGATTTCAGGAATCAATCAAAGAAGGATCAAGGGGGCATCTGTTGAGGCATAAAAAAAAATATGTCATTGCATTGGTAAGAGAATTCCATGGTGCGGATCTTTTTAGGGTTGTGCACTCTGTATTTTGGTAAAAATTCAGCTCTATGGGTATTTTAGGTATTTTGGTAAAATTCCATGTCCATGATAGTTTAGGTATTTTGGTAAAAATCTAGCTTCAGGGGTATTTTAGGTATTTTGGTAAAAATACACTTCCAGGGGTAGTTTAGATATTTTGCTAAAGTTTCATGTTCAGGGGTAGTTTAGGTATTTTGGTAAAAGGGATTAAAAAGGGTAGTTTGGTAAAAAGGGGTGTACATGTGCCATTTTAAAGGAAAAAAGCTATACACCACCATTTAAGAAGGAGCTTGGTGGACACCATGGTTTAAGAAAAGAAGTTCAAATGTGAAAGGATAAGTGGTCGTGATCACCACTTTATAAGAGTGGTGGGGCCGGATCATTTGATGGGATAGGAAAGGAGAGAAAAGTAAGGTAGGAGCACGAGGGAGAGCGTAATGGCATGGACCGCGCAAGGAGGTGTGACAGCTATGCCAGTCGCGTTAGGGGATGCGGGAGCTGCGCCAGCCACGTAAGGAGATGTTAGAGCTGCAGTAGCCGTGTATGGAGGTGCGACAGTTACGCGAACACTGTAAGGGAAGGTTGCCGTTGCGCTCACCACGCAAGAAGGAAACGTGGTTGCACGGATGCGGCCATGCGTAAATAGAGAAAGGAAGAAATTCCTTTCAACTATGCTGTTGGTGGGGCCCAGTACCACCATCTTTTGAGAGATCCACACTGTCTATTGGATCCCTCTTGAGATTTTGAACGTGAATAGTAGGCTTTGATCGTCTGTTGACGTGGCCCACCTAGTGTAACGTCTTAAAAAAATCCGTACAGAGATCCGAGTACCAACTCGATCAAAAATCACTTAGGATTAATTCCTTTAGAAATTAAGCGTAAGTTAACTAGCGCTATGCTAGATTAGCTGTGAAATTGTCCCTGATCGCTTTAAATACGTTCTGCAAGACCCAAAACTTGTAGAATCAATGACGCTATAATACCCTAAAATCTAGGATCAAACTCTAAACCTGTTTGCTCTCAGGAACCCTTTGAAACTTCGTATTGAATTTAGACCGCGCGTCGAAAGTCCGATACCTACAAACTTAGGCCATTATGACCGCTTAGTTGGACTTGACAATCGTGTCGAAAATCAAGCCCAACTGATGTTCTGAGGCTATTTCATTGAGCCTGGAGTGAAGAGAGAGAAAAAGGTAAAGATTTAGAAATTTAATTCAAAATCTAGCATGTGTCATTGCGCGTTATTTTTAAGCGTTCTGACCATCAGAATTCAGCCAAATTTCACCCTCGGATCAGAAAAAATTTCTATTTCATGTCATGAAACTTGTAGACCTGATTTAGGTTCGGTAACCGCTGAACTGAAACTGGACCGCCACGTGCGATCTGGGATCACTACCGGACTGAAAACTTGATGTGAGCAGGATCCAATATCCATGAGCTTAATTCCGACCGCGTTCGTCTAGGGAACCTCCCGAAATGCTCTTTTGGATCGGAAAGGACCCGATTTGGTTATAACCCAAGTATACCTTTGTCCCAAGTCTAAAAAGGTGAGTTTCCAACCTATTTAAGGGCCTTAAACCCTCTCATATCTCTCCCATCTGAATTTGCAAGAAACCCTAGAAAGAAAAGAGAGAGAAAGAGAGAGATTGTGAGTGAGTTGTGGGAGAGACTTCCTGCCACTTAACCCTATTTTTGTACGTACCGAATCATCGTATTCTAAACATTCTTCCGGTTATTTCAACACCATTCTAAGTAAGAAAATCCTAACCTCTAGATGTTTTAGGGATTTCTTATGTATCTTGTGAATTAGGTCGCCATAACGTCGTTGACGAAGCGTAGACTTTCTATTCGAATCGATACGTGTCTACGGCAAAAGGTGAGGATTTTAGACGCTTAGATTGACTGATTTCAAAGCTTTCAATGTCGTTTAATAGTAGATTATCGATGAGAGCGCCGTTTGACATGTAAAACATGCTGTCTGTTTTCCATTTCGACTGCGTACGGAAAATATGAGAATTAGGGTATTTTAGGTATTTATAGAAAATACTGTATACGTCTGTATTTTACAAAAATGATTGTCATGTTTATTTGTCGTGTTATTATACTGGTTATGCGCGCATGATCTATTTGGCGAAGAGATTCACCCTAATGCGCACTTTGGGTCGACATACACTATGTGGACAAAAGTGTGTAGACTAAGTGTTTGTATAAATGATTGTATTAGTATGTATAGCGTAAATGTTGTTGTCGATTAGTTTTGAGATTAAATTCTCAATTAATATGATGATGTATATGATTTCCTCCATGTTTGCTATATGAATTGATTTCCTCATATATATGGAATACATGTGTTGGTTGATTTGTTTACGTTGTATGTTATAATATGTGTCAACATGCTTGTATTATTTGAACTTCAATTGTAGTACTCTCATATGATCATTGATGTTGTTTACAAATGCTTGGGGCTATAAGTTAGTCCAGGCAGTCGGTAATGGATTGAATTCGTGGTTGGCTTCTATTTGCCACGAAGGACGCGTTGATGAACGTGAGTCGTGCTTTGGGTTGGCGGCAGTGGTTAGGCCACACGAAGTGTTTTATGCACTTCATGTCGTTCAGCTTGAGGTGCGCTCGTGCTAGTCGAGCTCGTCAAGTAACCCGACTAGCCATCATATATTCATCTTGTATTGGTCATAACAGCTTAAACCTAGGGTACTGAACTTACCAGTGGAACCCCTGATAACCATGGTACCTTGATCCATAAAGAATCATGAGCCGAGCATGATGGTATGGGACACCATAGTCGAGCTGTCGGCCTACACTGGGGCCACAAACCTCCCCATAGTGACCAGTGAGCACCTTTGACTCGTGAGACGATTGTAGTGGTATGGGACACTACATTCGAGCTGTCGGCCTGCTCTGATTGGTGACGAGCCCTTTGTAGTGACCTCGAGCGTATTCTGAGTCTACGAGAGGCGACGACCCTTCCATAGCAACAGGAGTACAATAGGCCTGTATTGATAAGGTGATGGGGGAGCGGTACAACGAGTGCGAGCAACAGCCCTGACAGCCCTTGCAGCGACCTATAAATATAACATCATATGAGATTACTAGGAGTGACAACCCTAGACAGGATCTGTGTTGGGATTGATATAAGGAAGGTACCTTAGTTTCCCAATCCTGCTGTATGAAAGGACTAATAACAACTCGGTAATCATTATCCATATCGCACTACATGTGCCTGGAAGATGTGGAGCACTGAGGGAAGAAAGTATGTCACGGACATAAGATGGTGTCGCATGAGGGAGTTTGTCGGTGAGGGCATCCATCATGTCAATTCACGCTTGCATTAACAACAGTATCTAGGAATGTATGATTATTTGCTTTACTATTATCGCGTGATTGATTTGATAACATGCTAATCTTTGCTCTATTATTCCACCGAGTTGATCACTCACTCCCACGTTACGAAACGATTTTTGCAACACCTACCAGACTCTGTCTTAGATGCAGGTGATGAGGCGATTCAGGATGTGGAGTCAGATTACTACGAGGATCAGGATGATTTATCGTATATGTAGTTCACTGACGGCTTTGCGTAGGTGGCCTGGATCGGTGGGAAATGCTAGTTGGACCATTTGACATTTTGTTTTTTTGGTTTATTACATGTATTTGTGACTCAGAGATGTATTCATACTTTGGAGACAGTTCGAGATTATTTTATTTTCCATATAGTGATATATGTATTCTTCAGTCTTCCGCTTGCATTTTATCACTGGATCTGGAGTATGAATTGCAGTTTGGTATAATCTTGCTCATGTGAATGCTCTAACTCAGACAACATTGAATCATAATCATATTTGTTGTATAAGTGATGGTCTGGAACTTGGGAGTCGGGTTTTTACACGACCTCCAATTTTCAGGGTGTTACAAGTTGGTATCAGAGCATGATTTAGATTAAAATGGACCTGGGTTATGGCCACGCGATGTACGTTGTCGCCCCTTTGACTTAGGTGGGTGCGAGGAAAACATAGAAACACTCGTAGGACCCCAGTTTCGTCAATTGGCAAAGTTCACGAAAATCGATCATTTTGATCGAGTCCTTGTGCAAGGGTCAAGACCTCTCTGGAAGGGTCTAGACGTCTCTGGACCCTATCCCAGCCGTTAGAAATCGCTAAAGGAGAATATAAGTCAGACAGTGCCCGAAGTGGCCCGATATAGGGCGAAATGGAGCCATGGGCCTATCCACGCTGATCTAGGATGATCTGAGGTGGGACCCATACATTTTTGGGGACCACAGGATAGGGGGACCACGCCCAGATGGCCGGGCCTTGCCGGATTTGAAGTTGGTCAGTAAGGACCTCGTCGGTTCGGCGAGGCCTTGTCGTATAGTGGGCCCCACTCGGGCCAGGCGTCGGGCCGACGCTGTTTGATGGCTTATGTAGCCCCTATGCATAGGGGTCGTCCGTTAAAACACTCCCAAAGACCTATCTCCTTCATAAAAAGCCCTCCCAAGCTCCCCCTTTCTCACGTTTTTGCTGCCTCCCTCTCAAATCCCGTTTTCAAACCACTCTCATTCTCATTTTCTGCCTCAACCGACGCCACTCCATCACTCACAGCCATACAAGCTCCCTTCTCTCTCCATTCTCGTCGTTTGGAGCTCTCCCATCCTCCATTGGAGGCTAAAATTCATGTGAGCCTCCATCCCAACCTATTTTTCTCTTTTCCCTTTGCAATCCTAGCATTTGGGGTCCTATTTCATTCCTCTATAGGACCTAGATTTGTGTTATCCCATTAGGTCAGCCCTATCTCCCCATTTCCTCCATTTTTCATGACTTTTGTAGAGGCTATTTTAGCCTTTTTCTCTTTTTCCACCATCCTCTCTCTCATGGGAAAGAGGAAAATTGCTACTGATGAAGCTGGGCCTAGTTGCCCTTCACGTTCGAGGAAGCCTAGAGGTGGTGCCGCTAGCTCAAGTGTCGTCGCTAGTCAAAATGCTGGGAGAGAACTACATACGAAGCGGGATTTGGATCCCCATGCTCATATAGAAAGAGCTCTGTTGGCAGGCTTGGCCCATGATGTATATACGGATCACAAGGTTCTGTTTGAGGCGCATGTGGATGAGCGGCTCTTTGGTGAGTTTTTGTTGTTTGAGGGCATCGAAGCTGCCAACTGGGCTCTTCTCTTTGAAGCCCAGTCTCGTGCGAACGTAAGCACTATTCGTGCCTTCTATGCTCATATCTGGAACCCTACGTTGGAGCCACTGCAGTTTAGAATTCCCTTTGATAGAGATCGAGAAGCCACGATTGAAGTTCGGCTGATAGCTCAACTTCTGAATGTGCCTCTTAGAGAGGTACATCCAAGTGCTAAGAACCTGAGGAGTGTTCGTGATCAAGATCGTCACACCAGGTTTCTGTGTGGTGTTTTGGTTCCATGGCAGCGTAACAAGAGCCTCTTAGCGTCCCACATGTCGGATGATTTTTTCCTGTTGCACCACATTTGCACGTTCAATGTGTATCCCAGGTCGACCAACCGCAGTGAATGTAAGCGTCTCATGGTTGATTTCCTGTATCAAGTGGGCCAGGGAGAGAATGTGTGCATGCCCACCTTTGTGTTGTGACAGATCGTCCTCATAGCAAAGTTGAGAAAAATGACTGAGTCACTTCCCTTTGGCCGGCTCATATGTAAGATCGCGCTTGAGTTTGCCTACAGACTTGGGCCGGAGTTGCCTGTGCCGATTCATTTCATTGATAAGGCTACCATGAATCAGATGAAGATAGAGCCTTGACAGCGTGAGGCTCAGCTTGATGATGACAGTGAGGGCGAATATGATAGCGAAGAGGATGCTAATGAAGAAGAAGCTGGGGTAGAAATAGAGGAAGAAGTCCAGGAAGAAGAAGAAGAGGAGGCTCAAGATACTGATGAGAGTCCTCCTCCTATGACTAGGGCTGCTAGGGATGCTCACGTAGCCCGACTTGAGGAGAGTCAGGTTTCTTTGCGATGGGAAGTCCAAGAACTCCGGACCGAGGTTAAACAAGAGCTTGAGGATACCGAGGCCATCATGAAGCAGAAGTTTGGCAAGGTGACTCGCACCTTGAAGGCCATCCTGTGTTGTCTGCAGGATAAGGGTGTCCCTCCTCCATCGCAAGACTCAAACGAGTGATTAGATTTCAGACGTTGTTGGTCATAGTTAGTTTGATTCCTGCTTTCTATGTGTGAGCCTGAGAAGGCTTAGTAGTTACCTTATGTTGCAGTTGTAGCTTTGATTAGTTTAGTTTCCCATGTATTTCTTGTCATGATGCATGTAAGGATATGTCTCTTGTATTGTGATAAATTTTGATTTAATGAAATGCATGGAGTTTCTTCGGCTTGTTATGTGAATGATTGTGTGGTGGTGTTTACGTGCTATTGTTGAAACTGACTGGGTTGCACCCTATTTTGAATATAGGGAATGCCACCTGAGGTGACTCGAAGTACGACACGCCTTACACTGGGAGAGCCTATGGATCGGGTTCCTCCCCAGACTGATGAGCATATAGATCCTGCTGTGGGTCCGATTCCTGAGACTGCACCTGAGTCTCAACCTTCTGCAGGTCCTACAGTCGGACCACCACCTTTCACACCGCTAGTCAGAGAGAAGTATCGTGCGTCTTCCTCGACGTAGTATGTGCCCCAGCCTGCTCCACCTCCTGATAGGTTTGAGCAGTTGATGATCATGATGCACCAGCAGCATCAGCAGATGTTGACGACTATTATAGGGGCCTTAGCCCTGGGTGAGAGTGCGACTCCACCTGCGCCACCTGTGCATCCAACTGAGGATGTTGGGACTTCAGTTCAAGATGAGGAGATGGCTCATCCTGCACCATCTGCTTACCCTACGGGGAACACTGCTGATACACGGGGCCTACTTGAGCGATTTTAACGCTTGCGGCGTCTTATTTTTATGGGTTCTTAGAGACCCGAGGATGCTGAGTATTGGCTAGACCATGTTTCGAAGATATTGAGGATGCTGCACTGCTCGGAGTCTGAGCAAGTTGAGTTGGCCACGTTCATGTTCGAGCGAGAGGCCAGTTTATGGTGGGATAGTGTGTTGCGGACGGTTGCTGCTGGCTACATCTGGACTTGGGCAGCGTTCGAGTTCCATTTCCATGAGAAATACTATCCCCAGACCTACAAGCACGAGAGGGAGAACGAGTTTTTACGCCTCAGGAAGGGAGGCATGACACTCACCGAGTATGAGCATCGGTTTACAAAGTTGGGCAGATACATCCCTACGATACTTGCTGACGAGCAGATGCACCTACGACGATTTTCTGAGGGTTTGCGACCTAACATTCGGTCGAAGATGTGTTGCGTCAGCATACCCTCCTATGCAGAGTTGATACATATGTCTATGCGATCAGAGCAGGATGTTAATCGTTTGGCACGATCTCATGGCCCTGTGGTTACTAGGCCACGACCAGATACGCAGGACAGGCCATTTCTTGGCAAGAGGCCTCGCATCGACCCTCCTCCTAGGGCTAAAGTGTCAGTACTTCCGATAAGGCGCCCAGCTGTGACATGCACTTATTATGGGAGACCGGGCCACAATACAGAGAGCTGCTTTGCTCGGATGAGGGATAATGGGTTTTCACCGCCGCAGAAGATAGACCGTCCTCTCCCACCAGCTTTATCTGCTCCGCTATTACAGTCGGCGCCTGCCCATCCTTCTTTCAGACCTCCAAGGCCTCTGTTTCGGCCGCCTCAACGGCCCATGATACAACGGCCAAACCGTCCATAGTAGGCTCGGGTTCATGCATTGACAGCAGAGGCTTCCGAGACAGAGACTGTCCAGCCCTTGGCCTTTGAGGTCACCACCCACATTGGAGGTACTCCTATACTTGTGATGGTGGATACAGGGTCCACAATTTCATTGATATCACATTCCATAGTCAGGCGCCTTGGGCTACCGACTATTCGGATGGATGGGGTGCGAGTTCTTACAGCACACAGGACTTTTTCTGATGCCACCATGATGTGTGAAGGTTGTTTGGTGGATCTTGGGGGTAAGACGATGGCTCTTGAACTTGTCGTTGACCCCTCTCTCTATTATTCGACGTCATTCTTGGAATGGATTGGCTGACTGCAGGGAGAGCCGAGATTGACTGCGAGACCCGTATGGTGATAGTCTACGAGCCGGAGGGCACGCCCTTCTCATTTTCAGTGCAGGTTAATCTTCCCTTCCGAATACTTAGCTACGCTTCCTTATTGCGGGACGTTGATGTCCCAACACTTGAGCACACGTCAGTAGTCCGTGATTTTGGGGATCTGTTCAGAAAGATTCCTAGTTTGCCACCTCAGCGAAAGATCGATTTTACTATCGACCTGGTACCTGGTTCTACGCCCGTCTCACTGTCGACGTATCGCATGGCTCCGTGTGAGATGGAAGAATTGAGGAAACAGATTGATGATCTGTTGGAGGTTGGTTTCATTCAGCCGAGCGTGTCTCCTTGGGGAGCACTGGTACTATTTATGACGAAGATGGATGGTTCACTGCGATTATGTATTGACTATCGCAGGCTGAACCAGATTACGGTGAAGAATAGATATCCCTTGCCTAGGATAGATGACTTGTTTGATCAATTGAGAGGGGCACATTACTTCTCGGAGATTGATCTGCAGTCAGGATATCACCAGTTGCACGTTAGGGATGAGGATGTGCAGAAGACAGCTTTCAGGACTAGCTTTGGCCACTACGAGTTCCTCGTGATGTCGTTCGGCCTTACGAACGCACCAGCCATGTTCATGGATCTGATGAACAGAGTATTTCGTCCATTCCTCTATCGATTCGTCATCGTGTTCATAGATGACATTTTGGAATATTCCAGGAGTCGAGAGGAGTATGAGGAGCACTTGCGATTGGTCCTGGATACACTGAGGCAGCACCAGTTGTTCGCACAGTATAAGAAGTGTGACTTCTGGAAGGAGGAAGTCAAGTTCCCGGGACATGTCGTGTCCAAGGATGGGATGGCGGTGGACCTTGTTAAGGTAGCCGCGGTGCAGGACTGGGAGCAGCCTAGTTCTGTCACTAAGGTGAGGAGTTTTCTAGGTTTGGCAGGCTACTATTGACGTTTTATTCGAGATTTCTCGAAGATTGCCAGATCTCTATCTCAGTTGACACGGAAAGATGTGAAGTTCGCCTGGAATGAAAAGACAGACAGTTTTTCAGGAGCTGAAGGACAAGCTTACATCCGCCCCTGTGCTAGTATTGCTAGAGCAAGGGGTTAAGTACACTATATATACCGATGCGTCTAGCGTTGGTCTGGGTCGTGTCCTTATGAAGAAGGACAGGGTAATTTCGTATGCCTCGAGACAATTAAGGAAGCACGAGGAGAATTACCCTACACATGAGCTTGAGTTGACAGCCGTTATTTTCGCATTGAAGCTCTTGAGACATTACCTCTACGGAGAGGAGTTCGAGCTCTTTTGCAACCACAAGAGCCTCAAGTACATATTCACGCAGCGGGACCTGAATATGAGGCTGCGGTGATGGATGGAGACTTTGAAGAACTTTAAGTTTGAAGTTTCCTACCAACCTGGCAAGGCGAACCTTGTGGCTGATGCGTTGAGCCACAAGAAGGCAATAGAGTTTGCGGCTCCGCTGATGGTTGTTAAGTGGGACATGGTTGAGTTTTTGTAAGACTTTGAGTAGAAACTCACTGCAGAGGAGCCATTTGAGTTCATCGCACATGTTCAGGTACGATCTCTTATCGATGACAGAGTCATCACGGTGCAGAGGGATGATGCGCATCTGATTGAGCTTCGAGAGCAGGCCAGTGATGATGCAGACACCGAGTGGCGAGTTGGAACGGATGGGTGCTTACGTTACCGTGGCCGCCTATGCGTCCCAGATATCCCTGACTTGAGACGAGAGATTCTCGAGGCTGCGCACAGTTCCAGACTTGCGATGCATCCGGGCAGCACAAAGATGTATCGCGACATGAAGAGGACTTATTGGTGGGATAGTATGAAGACCCACATCGAAGAGTTTGTGTCCCGTTGTCTCACTTGCCAGCAGGTGAAGGCAGAGCATCGCCGACCTCCTGGTCTCCTTCAGCCTATACTTATAGCTGAGTGGAAGTGGGACTTTATTTCCATGGATTTCATTTCAGGACTGCCGAAGACTAGGAAGGGACATGATTCTATCTGGGTGATCGTCGACCATCTGACGAAGTCGGCACACTTCCTACTGATCAGAGTCACAAACTCTACAGACGAGTTAGCCAGGTTGTATATCAAAGAGATAGTGCGTCTGCATGGAGTTTCCTTAGAGATCGTGTCGGACAGAGACACGCACTTTACTTCTATTTTCTGGACTCGCATCCAGGAAGCTATGGGTGTGTAGTTGAAGTTCAGTACTGCCTTCCACCCACAGACAAACGGACAGACAGAGTGGGTGAACTAGATTCTAGAGGACATGCTGCGGGCTTACGTGTTGGATTTCAAAGACAGTTGGGATGATTGTCTTCCATATGCGAAGTTCGCATACAACAACAGTTTCCAGACGAGTATCGGTATGGCACCTTACGAGGCCTTGTATGGGTGACCTTGTCGAGCACCGCATTGCTGGGCAGAGGTCGGTGAGCGCAGATTGATTAGCCCAGAGATAGTGCAGGTGACCTCGGAGAAGGTTGATATCATTAGACACCGACTTCTTACAGCGCAGAGAAGACAGAAGAGTTATGCAGATACGAGACGACGCCCACTCGAGTTCGCAGTTGGGGATCACGTGTTTTTGAGAGTTTCCCTATGAAGGGAGTCCTTCGGTTCGGGAAGAAGGGGAAACTAGCACTGCGATTCATTAGCCCGTTTCAGATTCTTGATCGTGTGGGTGCAGTGGCTTATTGTCTGGCTTTGCCTACGCCTCTCGCGAGCGTACACAACGTATTTCATATTTCTATGCAGAAGAAATATGTTCCTGATCCTTCCCATATCATTAGATGGGAGTAGGTGCAGTTAGGTGAGGATGTGACATATATACTGCGACTAATGCATATACTAGACAGGAAGGAGCAGGTACTGCGTAGCAAGGTCATTCCCCTTGTGAAGGTGTGTGGACGCATCACACTAAAGAAGAGGCTACTTGGGAGACGAAAGCCGAGATCAGAAAGAACTACCCACAGCTTCTCGAGGAGTATGAAAAGGTACAAATTTTAAGGATGAAATTTATTGTTAAGAGGGGTAGATTGTAATGTCATGAAAAAATTCGTACAGAGATCCAAGTACCAACTCGATCAGAAATCACTTAGGATTAATTTCTTTAGAAATTAAGCGTAAGTTAACTACCGCTATGCTAGATTAGCTGTGAAATTGTCCCTGATTGCTTTAAATACGTTCTGCAAGACCTAAAACTTGTAGAATCAATGATGCTATAATACCCTGAAATCTAGGATCAAACTCTAAACCCGTTTGCTCTCAGGAACCCTTTGAAACTTCGTATTGGATTTAGACCACGCGTCGAAAGTCCAATACCTACAAACTTAGGCCATTATGACCGCTTAGCTGGACTTGACAATCGTGTCAAAAATCAAGCTCAACCGACGTTCTGAGGCTATTTCATTGAGCCTGGAGCGAAGAGAGTGAGAAAAAGGTAAAGATTTAGAAATTTAATTCAAAATCTGGCACTTGTCGTTGCCCGTTATTTTTAAGCGTTCTGACCGTCAGAATTCAGCCAAATTTCACCCTTGGATCAGGAAAAATTTATATTTCATTTCATGAAACTTGTAGACCTGATTTAGGTTCGGTAACCGCTGAACTGAAACTGGACCTCCACGTGTGATCTGGGAACACTACCGGACTGAAAACTTGATGTGAGCAGGATCCTATATCCATGAGCTTAAGTCCGACCGCGTTCAGCCAGGGGACCTCCCGAAATACTCTTTTGGATCGGAAAGGACCCGATTTGGTTATAACCCAAGTATACCTTTGTCCCAAGTCTAAAAAGGTGAGTTTCTTACCTATTTAAGGGCCTTAAACCCTCTCATATCTCTCCCATCCGAATTTGCAAGAAACCCTAGAAAGAGAAGAGAGAGAAAGAGAGAGATTGTGAGTGAGTTGTGGAAGAGACTTCCTGCCACTTGACCCTGTTTTTGTACGTACCGAATCATTGTATTCTAAACATTCTTCCGGTTATTTCAACACCATTCTAGGTAAGAAAATCCTAACCTCTAGCTATTTTAGGGATTCCTTTGATACAACTAGTGATGTAGCTTATGTATCTTGTGAATTAGGTTACCATAACGCCGTTGACGAAGCGTAGACTTTCTATTCGAATCGATACACGTCTACGGCAAAAGGTAAGGATTTTAGACGCTTAGATTGACTGATTTCAAAGCTTTTAATGTCGTTTAATAGTAGATTATCGATGAGAGTGCCGTTTGACATGTAGAACATGTTGTCCGTTTTTCATTTCGACTGCGTACGGAAAATATGAGAATTAGGGTATTTTAGGTATTTATAAAAAATACTGTATACGTCCGTATTTTACAAAAATGATTGTCATGTTTGTTTGTCATGTTATTATACTGGTTATGCGTGCATGATCTGTTTGGCGAAGAGATTCGCCTTAATGCGCACTTTGGGTCGATATACACTATGTGGACAAAAGTGTGTAGACTAAGTGTTTGTATAAATGATTGTATTAGTATGTATTGCGTAATTGTTGTTGTAGATTAGTTTTGAGATTGAATTCTCAATTAATATGATGATGTATATGATTTCCTCCATGTTTGCTATATGAATTGATTTCCTCATATATATGGAATACATGTGTTGGTTGATTTGTTTATGTTGTATGTTATAACATGTGTCAACATGCTTGTATTATTTGAACTTCAATTCTAGTACTCTCATATGATCATTGATGTTGTTTACAAATGCTTGGGGCTATACGTTAGTCCAGGCAGTTGGTAATGGATTGAATTCGTGGTTGAATTCTATTTGCCATGAAGGACGCGACGATGAACGCGAGTCGTGCTTTGGGTTGGCGGCAGTGGTTAGGCCACACGAAGTGTTTTATGCACTTCATGTCGTTCAACTTGAGGTGCGCTCATGCTAGTCGAGCTCATCAAGTAACCCGACTGGCCATCATATGTTCACCTTGTATTGGTCATAACTGCTTGAACCTAGGGTACTGAACTTACCAGTGGAACCCCTGTTAACCATGGTACCTTAATCCATAAAGACTCATGAGCCGGGCATGGTGGTATGGGACACAAACCTCCTCGTAGTGACCAGTGAGCACCTTCAACTCGTGAGCGGATTATGGTGGTATGGGACACTACATTCGAGCTGTCGGCCTACTCTGATTGGTGACGAGCCGTTTGTAGTGACCGCGAGCGTATTCTGAGTCTACGGGAGGCGACGACCCTTCCGTAGCAACAAGAGTACGTTAGGCCTGTATTGATAAGGTGATGGGGCAGCGGTGCAACGAGTGCGAGCAACAGCCCTGACAGCCATTACAGCGACCTATAAATATAACATCGTATGAGATTACTAGGAGTGACGACCCTAGACAGGATCTGTGTTGGGATTGATATATGGAAGGTACCTTAGTTTCCCAATCCTACTGTATGAAAGGACTAATAACAACTCGGTAATCATTATCCATATCGCACTACATGTGCCTGGAAGATGTGGAGCACTGAGAGAAGAAAGCATGCCACGGACGTAAGATGGTGTCACATGAGGGAGTATGTCGGTGAGGGCATCCATCATGTCATTTCATGCTTGCATTAACAACATTATCTAGGAATGTATGATTGTTTTCTTTACTATTATCGCATGATTAATTTGATAACATGCTAATCTTTGTTCTATTATTCCACTGAGTTGATCACTCACTCCCACGTTACGGGACGGTGTTTGCAACACCTACTAGGCTCTGTCTTAGATGCAGGTGGTGAGGCGATTTAGGATGTGGAGCCGGATTACTACAAGGATTAGGACGAGTTCTTGTATATGCAGTTCGCTGACGGCTTTACGTAGGTGGTCTGGATCAGCGGGACATGCTAGTAAGACCATTTGACATTTTATTTTTTTTGGTTTATTACATGTATTTGTGACTCAGAGATGTATTCATACTTTGGAGACAGTTCAAGATTATTTTGTTTTCCATACAGTGATATATGTATTCTTCAGTCTTTCGCTTGCGTTTTATCACTGGATCTGGAGTATGAATTGTAGTTTGGTATAATCTTGCTCATGTGAATGCTCTAACTCAGACAACATTGAATCATAATCGTATTTGTTGTATAAGTGATGGTCTGGAACTCGAGAGTCGGGTTTTTACACGACCCCCGATTTTCAGGGTGTTACACCTAGATAGTCAAGCCACAAAAGAAGTCGAACGGTCTTCTTTTGATCATTGTAGTGATCATGAGGAAGAACATAACCATGAAAACTCAACATGGTTTTGATGGGTTTTTATCCCTCTACCTGATAGACAGATCAGATCCACCTTTAGTTGCGTGATGGTGGCCCACTACGAAGGAACGGAAGATCTGTTTTAAATAGTCGACTCTGTGAAGTTCAATGACCCATTTATTGAAGTTGTTTGGAAAATCCACTACGTTTATTGGTCTCAGGGCGAAAACCATCAGGAATAGAGTGCTTTTAGAGGAAAATCAGCGTGGCCCACTAGCCTATCTACTCCGCCGTCCATTTCATGTTCAACGGTCATAATTCTACAATAGCCTGCATGGTTTCAGAATGTCACATTGCCAAGGGTTAAATCTCCCTTCTGTACACAATGGACGGTACGGATCGGTGATTTGAATGTGGAGTGGACCACACTGAGAAAATTGCAAAGGAACTCTAAGACGCTGTGTATTTTTGTATTTGAGAAGAAGTCGGTCAGTGCCTGCTAACCGACTTTGAGAAATTCCATGCACGACCGGTGCTCGTGCACACCATGTACATGCGATGTACATTTAGCTCCAGTATGGTGCTTATTAGAAATCTGCTCTATCCATCCTCTTTATCATTTTATTTAACACGTTGGGACCAAATCTGAAGCGTATCCAGATTATAGGCGGGCCCAAAATCATGATTTTATGGGCTGATTTATTAGTTTGGACATTTCTACAAGGATTCAGGAGCTAAAATTTGGCGTATACAGTTAATTTGTGGTTCTAAGGCTGCACATAAAGTTTTAAGTTGAACGGATGGTGGCAATCCCATGATCTTACATTCTGGGAGACTTTTTAGGCCCGTTTAACATGATCGGCTTGATTTCTTCAGGTCCTGGCCACACTTCAACAGGATCCTTCATATTTCAAAGAAGAATGATTGAAAGGATGCTCCATATTTCAAGGAAAGATGTCTGGAATGATGCTCAGAACTGATCTTAGCGGTCAGATCAGAGGATTCAAGCCACACAATTCCTATCTCATTGAAGACTGGTTAATCAGATCGACATTCCTCCCAAGTACTAGGAGATGACCGAAGTAGGCACCGAAATGCTGCCGAAATTTCTATCTGACTGTCTTCTCTTTCATTCAGTACATTGCACTATGTTTTTAGAATCAAGGGAATCAGAGGATGTAAATGAACTCAGATAAATGTGATCAATGTTATCCCAACAAATTCTTTATTATCATTGAATAAATCCCCTAAATCAAACACATTTGTTTCCTTGTCAAAACACCATCTTACAGCCACAAGGAGGGGAATGATATTGAAAGGAACCAGATAATTGGAATCAATAGTTCGTTCAACAATGACATTACGAAGAAGGATGTCCCGCACATATTCTGGGTCCTCTTCGGGTGGTCGAAGAGTACGCGCCAAAATCGATGTGGAATGGGAAGAAGAAGGACCACGAGTGGTTCTCTTTTTATGTATACTTTCCATTGCAGGAAGCAAAAATAGAATGCAAGGAGGGTTTATGGATTTCACCCAAATCAAACTTTTACCTAGAAATGCAAGGAAATCACTAGAAACCTTGAAATAAACCTTAGAATCAAGCAAATAGAAGTGCAAAAAACCAAAATTAGAAAAGAAAATGGAAAAGAACTAACCAAGTTTCAATCGAAGGTGGGTTCGACCGGTCGTGAAAGGTGTTGTTGGAGAAGATGAAGAAAGTGAAGAAAAAGTGGTTTTACTCATCTTAAAAGCACCTTACACGCGCTACTTGACTGGTCGTGTACATACTCGACTAGTCGTGCCACGACTGGTCGAGTGTGTACTCGACTAGTCGTGTAGACCCAAAAATGTGCAGTTTTATTAATTTTTTAAATCCAAAAAATTTGTAAAAATAACAATATACAATATGATACAAGAAGACACAATAATCTCAAATCACATTACACATACCAATATCCAATTTCAATTTAGTAAACTTATTTTTATCAAGTGGCTTTGTAAAAATATTCGTAAGTTGATTTTCAGTTTGAACATAATCCAAAGAAATAATTTTATCTTCCACTAATTTACAAATATAATAATATTTAATGTTAATATCCTTAGTTCATGAATGTCGGATGGGATGTTTAGAGATGTTGATCGCGCTAAAGTTATCGCAATAAAGAACCATAGTATCTTGCACAAATCCATAGTCATTTAGCATCCTTTTCATTCACACAAGCAGAGTACATGCATTTTCAGCTGCAATATATCCAGCCTTAGCTGTGGATAGTGAAACGAAACTTTATTTTTTTCTATGCCATGAAACTAAACAGTTCCTGACATAAAAACATCCACTGCTGGTAGACTTTCGATCATCTATATTCCCAGCCCAGTCAACATCCGTATAACCAGCTAATTAAACATTAGTTTCTTATAGATACCAAAGGCCAAGATTGGCCGAACTTGTGACATATCTTCTAATTCGCTTGACTGCAATCAGGTGAGATTCTTTAGGATCTAATTGATATCTAGCACAAATACCTACGCTGAATGCTATATCAGGTCGGGTCGCAGTTAAATATAATAAGCTACCAATCATATTGTGATACAACCTAGGATTTACACTTTTACATGTTGTATCCTTAGAGAGCTTAAGAGTCGTACTCATAGGAGTATCAAAGTTTTTACCATTCTCAAATCTAAACTTCTTCACCAAGTTTAGAGCATACTTGGTTTGAGAAATAAAAATCTTATCCTCAAGTTGTTTCACTTGTTGATCGAAAAAGTAGTTCAGTTCTCCAACCATGCTCATTTTAAACTTGGACTTCATTAATTCTGCAAACTTAGTAGACATGTTAGAATAAGTAGAGCCATAGATAATGTCATAAACATATATTTGTACTATAAGTATGTGATCATTGTGTTTCTTTACAAACAAGGTCTTATCAACAATCCCCATTACAAAGTTGTGACTTAGTAAAAACTTAGCTTCTCATACCATGCCCTGGAGCTTGTTTTTAAACCATAGAGTGCCTTTTTCAATCGATAAACATGATTAGCGTATTTAGGCTCTTCAAAACCCTTAGCTTGTTTTACATATACTTCCTCATGTAAATCACCATTCAAGAAAGCATTCTTGACATCCATTTGATAGATTTTGAAAATTTTGAAACAAGCAATGAATATAAATAATTTGATAGATTCAAGACAAGCAACTGGGGTAAAGTTTTCATCATAATCGATACCTTCTATTTGAGTGTACCTTTGTACAACTAGTCTTACCTTGTTTCTTATAATATTTCTTAATTTATCAAACCTATTTTTAAAGATTCACTTAGTTCCAATTATATGTTTATCATTAGGTCTGGGAACCAAATACCGCACATCATTTCTTACAAATTGATTTAGTTCATCTTGCATGGCTACTATCCAGTTTTCATCAGTAAGCACTTCTTTTACATTGACCAGCTCAATCTAGGAAGTGAAGCACACATAATTACATATGTTCTCTAATTGTCTTTGAGTATTCATACTAGTGAGAGGGTTCCCAAGAATTTGATCAGTTGGATGGTCTTTAACTAACCGCAGTTCAGAGTTATTTTAACTGGATGAAGAGTCTGGTTTATCAAATATAGAGACTTCATCATCTTCTGAATTAAAGATAGGTGTATTCAAGTGATCATCTATAACCACATTAATGGACTCTTGAATAACACCGGTTCTTTTATTGAGAACATGATATGCTCAACTATTTAAAGCATACCCTAGAAAAATCCTTTCATCACTTTTAGTGTCGAACTTTTCTAAATTTTCATGGTCACGCAAAATATAGCACTTGTTGCCAAAAACTCGAAAGTGTTTGATTGTGGGCTTCTTATTGACCACATTTCATATGTAGTCATATCATTTGATTTTTTAGTATAAACATGACTTATTACATAGCATGCAATGTTCACAGCTTCAGCCTAAAGATTTTCAAGTAATTTCATACTATTTAACATAACATTAGCCATTTCTTAAAGAACACAATTTTTCCTTTCAACAACCCCATTTTGTTGAGGTGTCTTATGTGTAGAAAATTCGGGTGATATCCCATGATCACTACAGAACTTCTCAAAATTTCTACAATCAAATTTCGATCCGTGATCACTTTAGATTTTTGACACATTTGATTCCTTCTCAATTTGGATACACTTGAGTATCCTTTTTACTTCATCAAGAGTGTAAGACTTCTCTCTCATGAAAGCTACCCATATATATCTAGTAAAGTTATCCACTATTACCAGAATGTATTTCTTACCACCCCGACTCTCCATTATAGTAGGTCCAACAAGATCCATGTGGATGAGTTCAAGGGGTTTAAATGTGGCACTGGAGTTCATTTTCTTATGAGTACTCCTAGTTTGTTTCCTAATCTGACATTCACCATAGATTTTATCCATTTTCTTTAACTTGGGTAGACCTCTTATTAATTCCCCTTTACTCAATCTATAAAGATTACGCTAGTGTACATGTCCTAGGCATTTATGCCATAATTCGGTCTCATTGGTTTGGACCATGTAACACGATAACTTAGATGAGTTTGAATCACTAACTATATAACAATTTTCAGGTGTTCTGCAACTAGTTAATATCACAGAACCTTTCTCATTAGAGATTTCACACCCTTGATTAGCGAATATGCCGCTATGTTTATTATCATAATTTTGAAAAATGCTTAAGAGATTATGCTTAAGGCCTTCTACAAACAAAACATCTCAAAAGGAGAAAGATTGAAGAGTTGAACTGTACCTTGGCCAATTATTCTGCAGTTGCTACCATCACCGAAAGTGACTGAACCATCAATCATATCTTCAAGGTTGGTGAACAAATCTTTGTCACCTGTCATGTGTCTGAAGCAACCATTGTCTAGGTATCACTTTGATTAACTTGAAGTATTGAAAGCAGTGTGGGCAACCAAACAAGTAACCTTAGGGACCCATTTCATTATTATTTTGGGTTTTGAAGAAATGTTGGTTTTTCTATGCTTGTAGTTATTATATATTCTATCATTAGAGTTAGATTTTAGAAGCACCTTCAGTAGATCCACAATTTTCTTAACTAAGGGGTTATAATTCTGATTTCTAAAATTGATTTTTTTTTTTTTAGATTTAGCAAGCAGAAAAGTTTTAGGATTTTTAAAACCATTTTGAATAAGACTTTTCCCTTTTGAGTTGGAGGACTTTCCTTTAATAAACTTAGGAGGAGTAAACTTATATTTTAGAGGCGTATTCTTATCATAGCCTAGACCAGATCTATCTTCACGTTTCCTTGATCCGGTTAGCAATTTTTCTAGTTTAAGATCACCTTGGGCATATGTCTCATGCCCCAAACCCGAAAATCAGATTCACAGGAGGCCTGATCACTGAATTTGGTGCCAATAACCTCCGTCGTACCCCATTCTCGGCTCTTAGCATTCATATGTCAAATTTCGATCCTAAAATCTTACAAGGAGGATTTTTTTTTCAATTTACATTTAATTCGTAATAAGCATAACCACAAGATTACCCAATTCACAAAGGCAACATCATCATCACATATCCACTAATATAATCATTCGATTACAATACTGAAAGGGAAATACATAAATAGAAAATCAAGCTTCAGAAGACCACTGCATGCTCCAAGCTTAACACTGTTACAACCTAACATCACCTGCATGCATCTATTGTGTATAAGCTTATAAAAAGCTTAGAGGGTGGTGTAAGTGTGTGCATAAGGTAAGTGTCAAGTATTCAATACAATGCCATAATTATAAAATACCGAAAAACTAGTAATCCATAAATCGAACAATATCTGAATAAGTAGAAATACTGATAAGATCATGAATTATCAGAGTAAACTGAAATATTGAAAAGATCAGGAATTATCAGAGTAAACAGAAATACTGAACAAGTCATAAATCACACGATAACAGAGTAAGTGAAAATACTGACAAGTGCATGAGTCGTACAATATTAGAATACGTAATAAAAATCACCTATGCAAACGAGGAGTCATAGAAAGCCAAATATCAGATGCAGAGGATGCAACACAATATACATTCCTGATGAGTAACACAAACAGCGTCAACCGTAACATATGCCACAGATATAATGCAATATGCAGTGCGAATGGAATGACCATGCTGGAGTGTAAAGTTGGGATGATAGTACATAGTATCGCAGGCTATGGGGTCCGTCATAAGGGACTTCTATCCAAACCATTCTCATACCTAAATTTAGATAGTCAGACTCGATGTGGTAAACTTCTGATCTTAGGTTAGTCATGCGCCTCAACTGAAATCCTGGCCATGTGAAGGTACATGTAACAATTAGTTGTGCACTATCAGCCCGAGTGGATAGTAAATGAATGAATGAATGAGTATGCAACTCCTCAATAAGTCCACATATCAGTACGATTCATCTTTGGGATTATCACCGGGGTTTAGTGCACTCCAAATGGCACTACCGCTCTCCCAGCCGCATAGTCCAAGTGAGTGTAAGAAACCTCATTATACGCCTAGCCAATAGTCTGTGAATACCTATCCGGCATGTTGATAGCGAATCCATTCATGAACTGATCAAACTCAGCTTAGTAATGCCCCCTATGCTTGGGTGGGTAAGGCCACACCCCCTCCCAACTAACCACAACAAAGTGAGAGATGTGGCCTCCTGGTATTCGGCACTCGGGTAGTCATGTATCCACTCGGTCTTGACATTGGGCCATCCTCTGGTACCAAGAGGGTTTAGGGATTTTCACCCAAGGCCATCTATGACGACCCGAAGCTAGAACAAATTTTCGGTGTTCCGTCTGGCCATCCACGACATGCCTGTGGAAGCTACGGCCCTGATATTGCTAGGGCATATAGTAATCACAACACAATGCAAGATGCATGAGTCATATAATTCAGTCATGCATCAATCTGCGCATGTCATACGCTCATATGAGATAACCTCCACCTATTAGGGAGTCTCATATCATCCTGCCCAATGACATATGTAATGGTCAATCACATCTCATAACAAACATGCAGATGATGCGTATGGGCATGTATCATGATGCTATGCTGTCACATATTCATAATCGGTACCAACAATTAGCCTCGACAATGTAGACATTTAACTAACATTGCCCCCAAGGAATGACCCACATAGTATCAAACATATAATGGGCCCACAGACTCACACAAAGGCTTAATATACGAGACATTACTCAAGGGCCACATATACACAATAGGTGGGCCCTGCTCATGGGCCTCAAATACATGACATGTGGGCCCTTCACATGGGTCTTGAATACATCAAATAGGCCATGCATCATGGGCCTAATAAACATCACAATGGGCCTTGCCCATTGGCCACGAATACATCACAATGGGCCTTGCCCATAGCCCCAAATACATCATAATGTGCCTCAACTACAGGTCGCATATACATCATATAGGTCTCTACAATGGGCCTTGACAATCGAAAGTGGCCTCACCAATCGAAATTGGCCTCGGTACTCGGCCTCTACAATCAGAATTGGCCTCGATAATTGGTACAGATAATTAACATCTATAATCAGCATCGATAAGTGGCACCGACAACCAGCATATATAAACAAGGCTGGGTCCATAAATGGATAGCCAATCAACCATAATATAAAGATTGACTCTCGGCCATGGTTATATCAAATTCGATAGCACGGAGCCATCCATTTATTGTGAATGGGGCCCACTTATTTGGGTTAACCAACCAAGAGAATGGGCCTAACAAGGCCTAAGGGAAGGTCTCAATGAGGACATCTAACTGTCATTTCCCATCAAGGTGGACTTCTAACTAACATTGCTCCCAAGGAATGGCTCACATAGGGCCAAACGTATAATGGGTCCATGGTCCCACACAAGGACCTAATGTACATCGCACTGTGCCTTATCGAATGGGTTATAATACATCATATTGGGCCACGTCCTGCGGTCCTCGAATACGTCACAATGAGCCACGACATATGGGCCGAAAGTACATCTCAATAGGTTACGACCCATGAACACCGGTACAAAACAATGGGCCTCACTCATGGGCCTTATATATAAACAATAAGTGGGCCTTATCATATGGGCCTTAAATACAAGGTAGGTGCACCCCATCATATGGGCCTCAAATACATCTCGATGGGCCTCGTATAAGGGTCGCATATACATCATAATGGACCCCTTTACATGGGCTACACATACATTACATTGGGCCTCAAACACGTACAACACGTGGGGCCACAGGAATGGACTGTATGAATATACAACATATTTATATCATGGTGGGTCCCACTATGATGTGGGTCACCCAGGAAGGTGGAGGGTTTGCAGATCACGATGAGAGCTAGGATTACATCTAAAATCATTATAAAAGTTACAGGTGCAACATATGTAACACTGTACATTATCACTCTATGGGGTACATGGCTCGCTAATAGTGATCAGCACTACCCAAACAATATCCATGTAAATCAGCACCTTCCAGACATTGGGTAGGTAAATCTGCAGCGTCCAAACATTAGATAGCATGTATGAACAGTACATACATCATGGTGGAATCTCACATAGCAATGGGCCTCATGTACATCACATTCGGCCCACACATAAGTCTCACATACATCTCATTGAGCCCCATATACATCAAATGGGCCAATCAAGTGGCTTCATGTATATCAAATCGGGCCGCACCAATGGGCCTAATACCATGGGCTTCAAATACACAACAAGTGGGCCTCATGGTTGGGTCACAAATTGTAACACCCCAGATTTTGGCCAATCTGGAATTTGACGTCCTTAGGCAGTGGGTCAATTAAAACACCTGAAAAGTTGCTCAGAACCCAATTCCATAGCCAAAGAAACCACTTAGGATTAATTCCTTTAGAAACTAAACATAAGTTAGCTAGCGCAACATTGGAGTAGCTGGGAACAGTCCCTGATCACTTTAAATACGTTCTACAAGACCCAAATTGAGTAGAACGTATGACTCTATAATACTCTATAACCTTGGATCAAACTCTAAGCCGGTTTGTTCTCTAGACCACTTTGAATCTTTGTATTGGATCTAGACCGGGCGTAGAAAGTCCGATACCTACAATCTCAGACCGTTAGAACCGCCTAGCTGGACTTGACACTCATTTCAAAAATCAAGTCAAACCGATAATCACAGGCCATTTCATTGAGCCCGGACCGAAGAGAGTGCGAATAGGGACAGAATTGGAATTTTAAATTCAAATCTGGCACACGACTTGACGCCTCAGTATTGAGCTTTCTGGCCGTCAGAATTCAGCCAGATTACACCCCCGGATCAGGAGAAATTTCTATTTTATATTATGAGACTTTCAGCCCTGATCTACGTGCAGTGACCGCTGAACTGAAACTGGTCCGTCACGTGCGATCTGCTGACCCAGCCGGACTGAAAAATTAATACATGCTAGATCTGGTACGTGTGAGCTTAAGTCCGATCGCATTCAGCCAGGGGACCACCAGAAAGCATCTTTTGGACCGAAACCGCCCCAAATTGGATATGTACTAAGTAAACTTCATTCCCGAGCCTATTTCGGGCATTTTTAAGCTTATAAAAGGGGTTGAAACCCTCACTCCTCTCTCCCATCCGAAATTGCAAAAAGCCCTAGATTGGAAGAGAGAAAAGGTGAGAGTTTGTGAGAGAGAGTGGGAGTGATTTTCCTGCCACCTGCTGCTGCTGCTGCACGTGCTTAGGCGACGCACTCCGATCACTTTCCCGGCGATTTCAACGCACTTCTAGGTAAGGAAAACCCTAACCACTTGCTGATTTAGGGATTTGTTCGATTCAAATAGAATAGTAGCTGATGTACATGTGTATCAGGTTGTCTGATTGCCGTAGACGAAGCGTATACGCTCCGTTCGAATCACTTCACCTATAACGGAAAAGGTGCGGATTTTAGACGCTTTGATTGACTGTTTCCAAAGCTTTTAATGTCGTTTAATAGTAGATTCTCGATGGCAACACCGTTTGACATGTACAACATACTGTCCGTTTCCTGTTTCATAAACCAATGAAGAATATGAGATTTAGGGCATTTTAGTCATTTGTAGGAAGTACTATTTTCATGCATATTTTGCTGATGTGATTGACATGGCTTCTCGTCGCATTAGGATATTAGGAATGCGTGCATAATTAGTTTGGCGAAGAGATTCGCCTAAATGAGCACTTCGGGTCGACATACTATATGTAGACTTAAGTGTGTAGTGTAAGTGTTTGTATAAATGCTTGTATTAGTATGTATTGAATTAAATGATGTTATGGATTAGTTTGAGATTGGTTTCTCAATTAATATGCTGATGTGAATGATTTCCTACAAGTTAGTTATATGCATGGTTTCATTGTATGTATGAAATGCATGTACTTGATGATTTACTTAAGTTCTATGTTATAACATGTGTTAACATGCTCACATGGTTGTATTTCAATTCCAATACTCTCATATGATTTGCTGATGTGATTCCTTAATTGTTTGGGACTATGCTTAGTCCAGGCAGTCGGTAACAGAGCGAATTCGTGGTTAGCTTATCTTCGCCACGAACGACGCGTCGATGAACGCGGGCCGTGTTCTGGAGTTGGCGGCAGTGGTTAGGCCACACGAAGTGTTTTACGCACTTCATGTCGTCAACTTGAGATGCGATCGCGCTAGTCGAGCCCGTCAAGTAACCCGACTGGCCATTGTATGTTCACCCTGCATGAGTCATAACTGCTTGAACCTAGGGTACTGAACTTACCATTGTAAACCCTGTTAACCATGGTACCTTGATCCACGAAGACTCATGAGCCGGGCATGGTGGTATGGGACACCGTGGTCGAGCTGTCGGCCTACGCTGGGGCCACAAACCTCCCCGTAGTGACCAGTGAGCACCTAGTCTCGTGAGCAGATTATGGTGGTATGGGACACTATATTCTTGCTGTCGGCCTACACTGATCAGGCGACGAGTCCTTTGTAGTGACCGCGAGCGTATTCTGAGTCTACGGGAGGCGACGACCCTTCAGTAGCAGTAGAGTACAGTAGGCCTGTATTGATAAGGTGATGGGGGAGCGGAGCAACGAGTGCGTGCAACAGCCCTGGCAGCCCTTGCGGCGACCTACGAAATATACATCATATGAGATTACTAGGAGTGACGACCCTAGACAGGATCTGTGTTGGGATTGATATAAGGGAAGTACCTTAGTTTCCCAATCCTGCTGTTTGAATGGACTAATAACAACTCGAAAATCATATCACCATAGCATTGCATGTGCCTGGAAGATGTGAAGCACTCTAGGGAGTGTGGCATGCCGCGGTCGTAAGATGTTGCCGTATGAGGGAGATCGTCGGTGAGGGCATACATCACGTCATGTCATATTGCATTAACAACAGTTTTAGGATTGTTTGATTTACTGCTTTACTATTATCGCATGATTGATTTGAGAACATGTTAATCTTTGCTCTATTATTCCACTGAGTTAGCTACTCACTCCCACGTTACGGGACGGTGTTCCTGGACACCCACCAGACCCTTTTGTGATTGCAGATGATGGCGCGGCCTGCGAGGCGGAGCCGGACTTGATGATGAGGAGGAGGATCCCTCCTTTATGCGCGTTCTAATCGACAGGATTACAGGGAGGTTGATTAGATGCTTTGAAACTTGTCATTTTATATTTTTAGCGCACTCATGTATACTCGTTTTATCTACTTTTAGGGTATACATGTATGTATATAACCTGGTAACATGTTCACACTCTGGAGACATACAACAGTTTATATATATTATACATACTATCACAGTCTTCCGCTTGTTAATCTAACTGTCTCTGGAGTAGGATATGCTGTTCTGGCTTAATCTCACTCATGTTTAATATGTTATCACAGACAACATTCAATCATACATATCTATGTTGCATAAATAACATTTTGGAACTCGGGAGTTGGGTTTTTGCTCGACCCCCCGATTTTCGGGATGTTACAGATGGTATCAGAGCATGATTTGGATTAAACCGGGCCTGTGTTATGGTCACGCGACGTACGTTGTCACTTTCTTTGACTTAGGAGGGTGCGAGAAGGGTCTAGAAACACTTCTAGGATCTCAGATTCGGCAATATGCGAAGTCTATTCGAATCGATCGTATGATCGAGTCCGTAACGCGTCTAGGGTCGCGTGAAGCAACCCGAATAGCTCCTAGGTTGTAGGTAGTTGGGCTGAGACGTTCTTTGAACGATTCCAAACCCGTTAATGTGAATCCTTGGGCCGTGGGACAACCACAACCCCTGTATTCAATCGCCAGGGCTTAAAAACCCCGTTTCATCCAAAATCTTCAAAATTCTTCCTCCCACCACTCCAATCTTCAATTATTTCTTATCCTTTTCATATTAGGAATCAATACTAATGTGAAAATAACATAAAATCATATTTTCATAAAATTTTATAGTGAATAGTAAAATTTCATGAAAAATGGCCATAAGGCCATTCTAACTTTGCTTTCTTTAGCAAATAATGGGCTAGATAGATGTAATAGCTCCTTCTACCCCAAAATGATATGCTGTATGATAGGGTTTTGTATTCGGGATTGTAGATTGGCTCCAAAACTCCCCGAACACATGTTTGGGCCTCTATAGGTGAATATACAATGAACCAAGGTGGGGGCCACACATTTTTGGGGTCCCTGGACCATGGGGGACCAGACCCATGTGGTCCCACCGGCCACCTAGAGAGATGGCCGGCGATGCCATCGCCGGTTCGGCGATGCATCGCCGACCGGTGGGGCCCACTTGGTCTGATTTTTGGGCGCATGCCCTTATACGCCCTGTACACCTCCCCCATGTATGGTTTGCACCTCGAAACCCCCTAAACGAGGTACTTCCTTCACAAAAGTCTCCTTCCCTAGCCTCATTTTCATTTTCTTGCTGCCCTAACCCAAAACCGTGGTTCCAAACCACTCTCAAATCCATTCCCTGCCAAAAACGACCACCCTCCATCGTTCCTTTGAAGTTGGCAGCCCTCCCTCTTGAAGGTTTCGTCCGTTGGAGCTCCTAAAATCCCCAAATCGAGCTGAAATCGTGAGGTGCTCCATTCCCCTTTTCCATCCTCTTTTCTTTCTGAAAATACATCCTAGGGGAGCTTGAAGCATCCCTCTACAATGCCTAGATTTCATTCTGTCCATTTGGGCGACTATTTCTCCGCATTTCCTCCGCTTTCCATGATTATTGTTAAGGCTGTTTTAGCCTTTTTCTCCTTTTCCACCATCCTCCTTCTCATGTCCCTTTTATTTGAGCCTTTACCCTCTTTTTGGGTCTCAAAATCGTGCTAACTTCAAATCTCATTTCTCAACTTTCTCCATTTGAGAAGTATTGAAAATACCTGGCCGATAGAGCTCTAATGGGTAACTGACAGTACTGAACTAGATAGTATTCAAGAAGTTCAGTTGGGACCATAGTAGAAGTCCTTTGGTAGAATTAGGCATCTATGTCGTTGCCTTGTAGAATGTTTGATTTTTGTTTTAAGGATTTTTGTGTTTTGTTGTTTTTGGGTCTAGTGTTGTCACCAGTAGAAAATGTATTTGTGTTGTGGTTTGGGCTTAATGTAGCCGAGATTTGTTGAATGGAATGCATGCCGTCTCATTTTGCTGTAAGGTATTGTCCCTAGATCGGGAGTATTGTAACTCCCGGGGTTCAGTCTACAAAATAGTTTATCCCACCCCACCCTCCTACCAAGCATGCCACTCCCTATCCCAACATGGGACTAGGAATGCGGTTCCATTTAATACAACTAAACGCTACTGGCCACATAGACCCTTGGCGTTTTGGACCTATTGTTAGCACTCCTAGATTTGAAGGATCTGACGATATAGGAAATCCAATTCTATTTAGATAATCTTCACTCTAAGCAATAGAACAATTCCCTGTAGTAGAGATGGTATGGAACCATGTACCGTATAAACTTAGGCTTTGGATTATAAGTACTAAGTTACAGACTAGGCTACTAGTTGTCTTAGGCAGTGTAAGGCCTATATATGCTAAGGGATAGTAGGTTAGATTTAGTTGGAATAGGACTCCCTTCCTTCGATAGATCCTCTTATGACTTATAGACTTTTGTTGTTGCCCATAGGAGGGAGCCATTCACTCTTAGGGACCATTTATAAATCCCTTAGAATGAACTTAGAATGTACTAGCACGCCCCTTAGAATTGCCTTCCCCAAGGGCTTATTGCATTCGGGAACGCGGAATAAAGGAACTACATGTAAGCGATGTATTCGTAGTTTGAATCGACTTCCTAATCCTAGTGGTTACCAATAAATCTAATGCTCTGATCAAGCAGAAGATCGGCATCGACTCGGATTAAGAATTGATACAATAAATCTTCTGTCCTAGCTAGACAGAAAGTCTATGTATCCGGCTCAGACCCACTATACTACTTTTCTTCCGTGTTGGCTCGACCACATACAACCAAACGGGATCACAGTATCTTTGGGAAATGGCGAGGACTTAAAGCCAGTAGAGAATTCGACATCTTGCCATCAAGTCATACCTACCCCTGAACTTAACCACAATAGAGATTAGGCTCATCTCTATGATCATAGGTACCAATGCCATAGAACGCATCATTAGTAAGGAAAACCATGTAGAGAAGTTGTTTCCCAATTTATGTCAAGGATAGGTCTTAAGTTGCACCTCGTTCTGATGTACGGAGCGACGCATAGACTCTTGAACTTTAAGTAGAATCAAGTTTTAAGGGGGGTAGAACGTATTGATTCCAATCCAGTTAGGTTAGTCAACGTTACCGTTCGATCCGAGTGGCGCAGCGGAAGCATGGTTAGCCTCTTCCCCACTGGCCCAAGATCGAAACATTTGATTTAGGTTGTACGCACGGTTAGGTTATTAAATAGGATTTGAACCTTCCTTCAAAAAAGTACTGCTTGCCCTTCACCAATTTCGGGGACGAAATTGTGTTTTAAGGGGGGTAGATTGTAACACCCCAGATTTTGGCCAATCTGGGATTTGACGTCCTTAGAAAGTGGGTCAATTAAAACACCTAAAAAGTTGCTCAGAACCCAATTCCATAGCCAAAGAAACCACTTAGGATTAATTCCTTTAGAAACTAAACATAAGTTAGCTAGCGCAACATTGGAGTAGCTGGGAAACAGTCCCTGATCACTTTAAATACATTCTATAAGACCCAAATCGAGTAGAACGTATGACTCTATAATACTCTATAACCTTGGATCAAACTCTAAGCCGGTTTGTTCTCTGGACCACTTTGAATCTTTATATTGGATTTAGACCGTGCGTCGAAAGTCTGATATCTACAATCTCATACCGTTAGAACCGCCTAGCTGGACTTGACACTCATTTCGAAAATCAAGTCAAACCGATAATCACAGGCCATTTCATTGAGCCCGGACCGAAGAGAGTGCGAATAGGGACAGAATTGAAATTTTAAATTCAAATCTGGCACACGACTTGACGTGTTAGTATTGAGCTTTCTGGCCGTCAGAATTCAGCCAGATTACACCCTCGGCTCAGGAGAAATTTCTATTTTATATCATGAGACTTTCAGCCCTGATCTACGTGCGGTGACTGCTGAACTGAAACTGGTCCGCCACGTGCGATCTGCAGACCCAGCCGGACTGAAAACTTAATACATGCTAGATCTGGTACGCGTGAGCTTAAGTCTGATCGCATTCGGCCAGGGGACCACCAGAAAGCATCTTTTGGACCGAAACCGCCCCGAATTGGATATGCACTAAGTAAACTTCGTTCTCGAGCCTATTTCGGGTGTTTTTAAGCTTATAAAAGGGGTTGAAACCCTCACTCCTCTCTCCCATCCGAAATTGCAAAAAGCCCTAGATTGGGAGAGAGAAAAGGTGAGAGTTTTTGAGAGAGAGTGGGAGTGATTTTCCTGCCACCTGCTGCTGCTGCTGCACGTGCTTAGGCGACGCACTCCGATCACTTTCCCGGCGATTCCAACGCACTTCTAGGTAAGAAAAACCCTAAACACTTGCTGATTTAGGGATTTGTTCGATTCAAATAGAATAGTAGCTGATGTACATGTGTATCAGGTTGTCTGATTGCCGTAGACGAAGCGTATACGCTCCGTTCGAATCACTTCACCTATAAGGGAAAAGGTGTGGATTTTAGACGCTTTGATTGACTGTTTCCAAAGCTTTCAATGTCGTTTAATAGTAGATTCTCGACGGCAACGCCGTTTGACATGTACAACATACTGTCCGTTTCCTGTTTCCTAAACCAACGAAGAATATGAGATTTAGGGCATTTTAGTCATTTGTAGGAAGTACTGTTTTCATGCATATTTTGCTGATGTCATTGACATGGCTTCTCGTCGCATTAGGATATTAGGAATGCGTGCATAATTATTTTGGCGAAGAGATTCGCCTAAATGCGCACTTCGGGTCGACATACTATATGTAGACTTAAGTGTGTAGTGTAAGTGTTTGTATAAATGCTTGTATTAGTATGTATTGAATTAAATGATGTTATGGATTAGTTTGAGATTGGTTTCTCAATTAATATGCTGATGTGAATGATTTCCTACAAGTTAGTTATATGCATGGTTTCATTGTATGTATGAAATGCATGTACTTGATGATTTACTTAAGTTCTATGTTATAACATGTTTTAACATGCTCACATGGTTGTATTTCAATTCCAATACTCTCATATGATTTGCTGATGTGATTCCTTAATTGTTTGGGACTATGCTTAGTCCAGGCAGTCGGTAACCGAGCGAATTTGTGGTTAGCTTATCTTCGCCACAAACGACGCGTCGATGAACGCGGGCCGTGTTCTGGAGTTGGCGGCAGTGGTTAGGCCACACGAAGTGTTTTACGCACTTCATGTCGTCAACTTGAGATGCGATCGCGCTAGTCGAGCCCGTCAAGTAACCCGACTGGCCATTGTATGTTCACCCTGCATGAGTCATAACTGCTTGAACCTAGGGTACTGAACTTACCATTGTAAACCCTGTTTACCATGGTACCTTGATCCACAAAGACTCATGAGCTGGGCATGGTGGTATGGGGCACCGTGGTCGAGCTGTCGGCCTACGCTGGGGCCACAAACCTCCCCGTAGTGACCAGTGAGCACCTAGTCTCGTGAGCAGATTATGGTGGTATGGGACACTATATTCTTGCTGTCGACCTACACTGATCAGGCGACGAGTCCTTTGTAGTGACCGCGAGCGTATTCTGAGTCTACGGGAGGCGACGACCCTTCAGTAGCAGTAGAGTACAGTAGGCCTGTATTGATAAGGTGATGGGGGAGCGGAGCAACGAGTGCGTGCAACAGCCCTGGCAGCCCTTGCGGCGACCTACGAAATATACATCATATGAGATTACTAGGAGTGACGACCCTAGACAGGATCTGTGTTGGGATTGATATAAGGGAAGTACCTTAGTTTCCCAATCCTGCTGTTTGAATGGACTAATAACAACTCGGAAATCATATCACCATAGCATTGCATGTGCCTGGAAGATGTGAAGCACTCTAGGGAGTGTGGCATGCCGCGGTCGTAAGATGTTGCCGTATGAGGGAGATCGTCGGTGAGGGCATACATCACGTCATGTCATATTGCATTAACAACAGTTTTAAGATTGTTTGATTTACTGCTTTACTATTATCGCATGATTGATTTGAGAACATGTTAATCTTTGCTCTATTATTCCACTGAGTTAGCTACTCACTCCCACGTTACGGGACGGTGTTCCTGGACACCCACCAGACCCTTTTGTGATTGCAGATGATGGCGCGGCCTGCGAGGCGGAGCCGGACTTGATGATGATGAGGAGGATCCCTCCTTTATGCATGTTCTGATCGACGGGATTACAGGGAGGTTGATTAGATGCTTTGATATTTGTCATTTTATATTTTTAGCGCACTCATGTATACTCGTTTTGTCTACTTTTGGAGTATACATGTATGTATATAACCTGGTAACATGTTCACACTCTGGAGACATACAACAGTTTATATATACTATACATACTATCACAGTCTTCCGCTTGTTAATCTAACTGTCTCTGGAGTAGGATATGCTGTTCTAGCTTAATCTCACTCATGTTTAATATGTTATCACAGACAACATTCAATCATACATATCTATGTTGCATAAATAACATTTTGGAACTCGGGAGTTGGGTTTTTGCTCGACCCCCCAATTTTCGGGATGTTACACAAATACTTCAAGGTGGGCCTCATAGATGGGCCACAAGTACGTTAAGGTGGGCCTCATGGATGGGCCATAAACACATTAAAGGTGGGCCTCATCCATCAAACAGATGGACAGTATTGAGTGAAACACGTACATCATGGCAGGCCCACTTTCCCATATTAGACGTTGCGGCGGATACATAACCAAGGTAGGCCCCACATCTAGGGTTGGACAATGTGGATACAATAAATACGTTAAGGTGTTGCCCATCGTCCAGATCCGTTGGGTGTGAATACAATAAATACATCAAGGCGGGTCCACGGCACCACGGCATGGTGAAGGAGAAACACGTACATCACGATGGTGTTCCACCATCCCATGTCCAGATGGACGATATGTACAACATCATGTGGGTCCCACTAATATTGACGATGTGCATAGCGTGTGGGTGTCCACTGTCTAGACTATGGATGGTATGGATACAACATATGCATCATGGATGGGTCCATGCACATGGCCCACCAGAGATTTGAATCTACCACATTAGATGGCGTGGATGTGCACATCAAGTGGGGCCCACGACCTAGACGGTCTGATAAAGCACAAACATCATTGTGCAACCCATTGTCGAGGGAGATAAAACACATGTATCATGGTATGGTCCATGGCTAAGATGGATGGTAGTGATAACACACTTACATTATGGTGGAGGCCCAGCAAGTGGGTGGCATGGATGCTAAGGTGGGACATACACAGCACCGTCTAGCAACTGGACGGTGCATATACAAACATACATCATGGTGGATACCACAACAGTGGACAGTGTGGATGGATCACAATATCAAGGTGGCCCCACGTGGACTACGTGGATGCAAGTCACATACATTAAACATGGCCCATGCCCTGCACATGTTGAACGGTCTATACATAACACAGGCCTCATGATCAAACCCTAGGGAACTTAACATCAATACAGTAGCTATATAGCTGCTATGCACCAGCCAATTCATTTCAAAGAGGTGGGTCCCATGTGGGGCCCACCAATTTGTAGTTCACAAATCCAACCCATCCATTATGTGTGTTCCACTAGATTAAGGGGTCAGACCAAGTTTTAGGTGCATCCAAACCTTAGGTGGACCCCAACAAATACTTTTATATGGTTTAACATATCTTCACATGATTGAAGATGGTGTGGGCCACCTAAGAACTGTATATGGCTGATTCTTGGGGTGACCCGCTGGTTAAAGGGGGCCCTTTAAGTACATGGCATTGATATTCTCACACATCACGGTGGGGCCCACAGCTGGGACCCCCTGCCTCCAGCGTACCACTGCAGGATGCTGCTGCAGCGTCCTCTAGACGTGCAGCAGTAACGCCTGCTGCATTATCTGTTTATATTTTTTTATTTTTTTTAAAACCAAATTTTTTGTGGTTTTAATACATGGGGCCCGCATCAGCAAAATCCATTCCAGCCATTAGATTCTGTGGCTCAAAACCGTCTAAATGAGCCCAATATACAACATGTTTTTGGTGCATTGGAACATCAGGGTGAGTTTTAACTGTAAAAAGGCTATTTTCTATGGTATGGCCAACAAGATAATCAGATTCACTTCATTTTTCAGCTCAACGCCTAAAATGAGCTGAGAAATGGAATGGATGGTGTGGATTTGATCTATACATTAAGGTGAGGCCTACATGAGTGGTCCACCCAAAAGCTTTAGTATAATATATTTTGTTAGCTGTTAGTACACACACTTGTCAGTACATGCACTCCATGTTAGCCTCCATCACGTCCAGCGTCTAGATATAACACAAGCATCGTGGTGGGTCCCATATGTCACCATGCACTTCACATTGGGGTGGGTCCACATGTGTGGGACCCACCATCCTTGGATAAAATGTATATTTATGTATTTCCTTCCATTAGGCCCACCTAAATGGACTGCTAGGTAGGCCCACGAGGTGGATGACATGGATGTGAAACATATCACGATCAAACACACAAGAAAAAGGGGGAAAGAGAGAGAGAGAGAGAGAGAGAGAGAGAGAGAGAGAGAGAGAGAGAGAGAGAGAGAGAGAGAGAGAATAGAACACCCCCTTGTTATCTTCTTGGATTTCTTCTTCCATCAACGTATCTTAGAGCTCCAAGGGATGCATTCGAATGGTGGAGATTGATTTTGGAGAGTGGGATTGGGTGGTAGAGAGTGGGCCACACTAAGCTCCTCCATGGAAGCCATGGACGTGGGTTGCTTAGAGAGAGGAGCTTGAAAAATGAGAGACAGAGAGAGATGAGAGAGAGGTGTAAGAGAAGTGATGGGAGAGAGGATGGTGAGGTGATAAGAAAATTGACTTTTAGGATTGCTTTTATTACTTGAGAATGGGGAGAGTTAAGCCTGTACTTTTGACAAATGAGGTGATTGGTGTGATGGATTTGTGTGGCATTTTCCTCGAACTAAACACGGGCCCACATCTCCTGGACAGGGTACCGCATCGGTGTGCAAGCGCGCCATCGAAACCGCGGCGACGGCATGGTCACACTGGTACAGGTCTCGTGCTGAGCCGACTTTGATATACGGGACACACCTCAGGATCACGTGAAAATGTCGATAACAGATTGCGGGTCGTTGAAATTCGACTGGGAGGATCGCAGGAGCCTACAGAATGTTACGGTCTAGGATACAGGCCTGACAGCTCTCCCAACCAAATAAAAATTTCATCCTTGAATTTTACAGAACAGACAATGGAGGAAGAAACATCATCAAGTATATAAGTCAAGGCACAATCAATCTAGTAAAGGATGAAGATAGCGCTCTCTAGTCTCAACCTTACCCTCTCAAGATACATTATCAATACTATGGTGACCCTACTAATCTTCGGATCTCGAATCAGAAATGATCGAAAATGGAATACTATGTAGCCTCACAATTTCAACGGTGGGGAGCTATATCAGAAAATCTCTAAGTTATTCTAACTTGGGGATCTAACCTTTCTAAGTTCACAATAATCATAGACTGTAGGGTAGCTATCAGCCGATATGTGATGTTATCTTCAGGTATTCTCAAGTTATGCTCTGATACCAACTTCTCTCACGCCCCTAACCTAGAAATCAAATTCACAGGAGGCCCGATCACTGAATCCGGTGTCGACAGCCTTCGTAGTACCCCATTCTCGGCTCCTAGCATTCATATGCTAGATTCCGATCCTAGAATCCTACAAGGAGGATATTTTTTTTCCAATGTACATTTAACTCGTAATAAGCATAACCACAAGATTAACTAATTCACAAAGGCAACATCATCATCACATATTCACTAATATAATCATTTGATTACAATACTGAAAGGGAAATACATAAATAGAAAATCAAGCTCCAGAAGACCACTGCACAGTCCAAGCTTAACACTGCTACAACCTAACATTACCTGCACACATCGATCGTGCATAAGCTTATATAAAGCTTAGAGGGTGGTGTAAGCGTGTGCATAAGGTAAGTGTCAAGTATTCAATATAATGCCATAATCATACAATACCGAAAAACTGGTAATCCATAAATTGTACAATATCTGAATAAGCAAAAATACTGATAAGATCATGAATTATCAGAGTAAATAGAAATACTGACAAGATCAAGAATTATCAAAGTAAATAGAAATACTGAGAAAGTTATAAATCACATGATAACAGAGTAAGCGAAAATATTGACAAGTGCATGAGTCATACAATATTATAATACGTAATAGAAATTAACTATATAAATGAGGAGTATAGAGAGCCAAATATCAGATGCAGAGGATGCAATGCAATATACATTCCTGATAAGTAACACGAATAGCGTCAGCCATACCATATGTCATGGATGTAATGCAACATGCAGTGCAAATAAAATGACCATGTTAGAGTGTGAAGTCAGGATGATAGTATGTAGTATCGCAGGCTATAGGGTCCATCACAAGAGACTTCTATCCAAACCAGTCTCATACCTAAATTTGGATAGTCAGACTCAATGTGGTAAACTCCTGATCTCGGGTTAGTCACGCGCTGTAATACCCCAGATTTTAACCTGGGGTTAGACGTCCTTAGGCAATGGGTCAACCATAACACCTTGGTAACCTCTTAGAACCCAATTCCAAAGCCAAAGAAATCACTTAGGAATAATTTCTTTAGAAATTAAGTGTAAGTTAGCTAGCACTACGCTAGAGTAGCTGTGAAATTATCCCTGAACACTTTAAATACGTTCTACAAGACCCAAAACTTATAGAATCAATGACGCTATAATACCCTGAAACCTAGGATCAAACTCTAAACCCATTTGCTCTTAGGAACCCTTTGAAACTTTGTATTGGATCTAGACCGCGCGTCGAAAGTCCGATACCTACAATCTTAGGCCGTTATGACCGCTTAGCTGGACTTGACAATCATTTTAAAAATCAAGCCCAACCGACGTTCAGAGGCTATTTCATTGAGCCTGGAGTAAAGAGAGTGAGAAAGGGTAAAGATTTGGAAATTTAAATCCAAATCTGGCACGAGATTTTTCCATTATTATTAAGCATTCAGACCGTCAAAATTCAGCCAAATTTCACCCTCGGATCAGGAAAAATTTTTCTTTCATATCATGAGACTTGTAGACCTGATTTAAGTGCGATGACCGCTGAACTGAAATTGGACCGCCACGTGCGATCTGCGAACACTACCGGACTGAAAACTAGATGTGAGCAGGATCCAGTATTCATGAGCTTAAGTCCAACCGCATTCGGCTGGGGGACCTCCCGAAATGCTCTTTTGGATCGGAACAACCCCAATTTGGTTATAACTCAAGTATACCTTTGTCCCAAGTCTGATTCAGTGAAGTTTTAGCCTATATAAGGGCTTGAAACCCCCTCATATCTCTCCCATCCGAATTTGGATTAAACCCTAGAAAGAGAGAGAGAAAAAGTGAGAGATTGTGAGAGAGTAGTGGGAGAGAATTCCCGCCACTTGCTGCAGCTTTTGCACGTGCCAAAGCACTGCACTCCAATCACTTTCCTGGCGATTCCAACGCACTCTTAGGTAAGAAAATCCTAACTACTTGCTGTTTTGGGATTCTTTCGATTCAAATATTGAAATAGCTTATGTATCTTGTGTATTAGGTCGCCTATACGCCGTTGACGAAGCGTAGACGTTCTATTCGAAACGATACACGTCTAAGGCAAAATGTGAGGATTTTAAACGCTTTGATTGACTGATTTCGAAGCTTTCAATGTCGTTTAATAGTAGATTATCGACGACAATGCCGTTTGACATGTACAACATGATGTCCATTTTTCGTCTCGTAAATGTACGGTAAATATGAGATTTAGGGTATTTTAGGCCTAGAAAATACTGTATACGTTCGTATTTTGCTGAAATGCTTGACATGTAAAATTATTGTGTTATGATATTAGAAATACGTGTATGATTGGTTTGGCGAAGAGATTCGCCCTAATGCGCAATTTGAGTCAACATACGCTATGTGGAATAAAGTGTGTAGACTAAGTGTTTGTATAAATGTTCGTATTAGTATGTATTGAGTAAAATGGTGTTGTGAATTAGTTTTGAGATTGAATTCTCAATTAATATGCTGATGTATATGAATTCCATCATGTTGGCTATATGTATTGATTTCATTATATATATGAAATGCATGTGTTGGAGGATTTGCTTATGTGGTATGTTATAACCTGTAACAACATGCTTGTATTGTTTATATGCATTCTTGTTACTCTCATGTGTTTACTGACGTTGGTTTACAAATGCTTGGGGCTATGACCTAGTCCAGGCAGTCGGTAATGGATTGAATTCGTGGTTGGTTTCTATTTTCCACGAAGGACGCGTCGATGAATGCGAGTCGTGTTTTGGGTTAGCGGCCGTGGTTAGGCCACGTGAAGTGTTTTATGCACTTCATGTTGCTCATCTTGAGATGCGCTCGTACTAGTAGAGCCCGTCAAGTAACCCGACTGGCCATTGTATATTCACCCTGTATGAGTCATAACTGCTTGAACCTAGGGTACTGAACTTACCATTGGAAACCCTGTTAACCATGGTACCTTGATCCATAAAGACTCATGAGCCAGGCATGGTGGTATGGGACACCGTGGTCGAGCTGTCGGCCTACGCTGGGGCCACAAACCTCCCCGTAGTGACCAGTGAGTACCCTACTCTGAGCAGATTATGGTGGTATGGGACACTATATTCTTGCTGTCAGCCTACACTGATCAGGTGACGAGCCCTTTGTAGAAACCTTGAGTTTATCCTGACACCGTATGGGGACGACGAGTCTTGATGTAGTCTGAAGGATATAATAGGCCTGTATTGATAAGGTGATGGGGGAGAGGAGCAACGAGTGCGTGCAACAGCCCTGACAGCCCTTGCAGCGACCTATAAATATAACATCGTATGAGATTACTAGGAGTGACGACCCTAGACAGGATCTATGTTGGGATTGATATAAGCAAAGTACCCTACTTTCCCAATCCTGCTGTATGAAAAGGATTAATAATAACCCGGTAATCATTATCCATATCGCATTGCATGTGCCTGGAAGATGTGGAGCACTACGGGAAGAAAGCATGCCGCGGACGCAGATGGTGCCGCATGAGGGAGTATGTCGGTGAGGGCATCCATCATGTCATTTCATGCTTGCATTAACAACAGTATCTAGGAATGTTTGATTGTTTGCTTTACTATTGACGCGTGATTGATTTGATAACATGCTAATCTTTGCTCTATGATTCCACTGAGTTAATTACTCACTCCCACGTTACGGGACGGTATTCCGGACACCCACCAGACCCTTTTGTAATTATAGATGATGGAGCGGCCTGTGAGGCGGAGCCGGACTTGATGATGATGAGGAAGATCCCTCCTTTATGCGTGTTCTGATCGACGGGATTACAGGAAGGTTGAGTAGATGTCTGGACCCTTGTCATTTTATATTTTTTTTGGAGCACTCATGTATATTATTTTCTTTCCATTTTTAGAGTATACATGTATTTAATTAACCTGGTAACATGTTCACACTCTAGAGACTTACAATTAATTATATATTTTATGTATATATCACAGTCTTTCGCTTGCTAATTTAACTGTCTCTGGAGTATGATATGCTGTTTTGGCTTAGTCTCAATCTTGTTTAATGCCATTCTACAGAAAACATGCACTTATCATTATCTATGTTGCATAAGTGACGTTATGGAACTCAGGAGTTGGGTTTCTATCCGACCCCTGATTTTCGGGATGTTACACGTGCCCCAACCGAAATCCTGGCCATTGTGAAGCTACACGTAACAATTAGTTACGCACCATCAGCCCGAGTAGATAGTGAATGAATAAGTATACAACTCCTGCTCAATAAGTCTACATATCAGTACGATTCATCTCTAGGATCATCACCGGAGTTTAGTGCACTCCAAATGGCACCGCGGCTCTCCCAACCGCACAGTCCAAGTGAGCGTAAAAAACCTCACTATCGGCCTGTCCATAGTCTACAAATACCTATCCATCATGTTAATAGCGAATCCATTCATGAGCTAGCCAAACTCAGCCTAGTAATGCCCCTTACGCTCGAGCGGGTAAGGCCACACCCCCTCCCAATTGACTACGACACAGTGAGAGTCGCAGCCTCTTAGTATTCGACACTCGGGTGCTCATGTATCCACAAGGTCTCGACGTTGGGTCATCTTCTGGTAGGGTTTAGGAATTTTCACCCCGGGACATCTATGGTAGCCTGATGCTAGAATAAATTTTTTGTGTCCCGTCCGGCCATCCACGACATGCTTGTGGAAGTTACGGCCCTGATGTCGCTAGGGTATACAGTAATCACAACACAATGAAAGATGCATGAGACATACAATCTAGTAATGCATCAATCCTACGCATGTCGCGTGCTCATACGAGATAACCTCCGCCTATCAGGGAATCTCATATCATCCTGCCTAATGACATATGCAATGGTCAATCACATCTCATAATAAATATGTAGATGATACGTAGGGGCATGTATCATCATGTTATATTGTCACATACTCATAATCGGTATCAACGATCGGCCTCGACAATGTGGACATTTAACCAACATTGTCCCCAAGGAATGACCCACATAGGATCAAACATATAATGGGATGACGGCCTCACACAAAGGCCTAATATATGACACATTGGGCATTACTCAAGGGCCACATATACACAATAGGTGGGCCCTGCTCATGGGCCTCAAATACATGACATGTGGGCCCTGCACATGGGTCTCAAATACATCAAATAGGCCATGCATCATGTGCCTAACACAATGGGCCTTGCCCATGGGCCTTAAATACATCACAATGGGCCTTTCCCAAAGGCCCCAAATACATCACAATGGGCCTCAACTACAAGTCACATATACATCATATAGGTTTCAACAATCGGCCTTGGCAATTGAAATCGGCCTCGATGTTCGGCCTCAACAATCGGAATTGGCCTCGATAATCGGTACCGATAATCAACATCTATAATCAGCATCGATAAGAGGCACAGTCAACCAACATATATAAACAAAGTGGGGTCCATAGATGGACAACAATCAACCATAATATAAAGATCAGCTCTTGGCTGTGGTTATATCAAATCCATTAGCACAGAGCCATTTGTCTGTGGTAAATGGGGCCCACTTATTTCGGTTAACCCACAAAGAGAATGGGCCTAACAAGGCCTAAGGGAAGGTCTCAATTAGGACATCTAACCTTCATTTCCCATCAAGGTGGACATCTAACCAAAATTGCTACCAAGGAGTGGCCCACATTGGGCCAAACGTATAATGGGCCCACGGTCCCACACAAGGACCTAATGTACATCACACTACGCCTTATCAAATGGGTTGTAATACATCATATCGGGCCATGTCCTACGGTCCTCAAATACGTCATAATGAACCTCGACATATGGGTCAAAAATACATCTTAATGGGCTACGACCCATGGACACCAGCACATTACAATGGGCCTCATTCATGGGCCTTATATATACACAATAGGTGGGCCCTATCATATGGGCCTTAAATACAAGGCAGGTGGACCCCATCATATGGGCCTCAAATACATCTCGATGGGCCTCATATAAGGGTCGCATATACATCATAGTGGACCTCTTTACATGGGCTGCACATACATTACATTGGGCCTCAAACACATACAACACGTGGGGCCCACATGAATAGACAGTATGAATATACAACATATATATATCATGGTGGGTCCCACTATGATGTGGGTCACCTAGGAAGGTGGAGTGTTTATAGATCACGATTAGAGCTAGGATTACATTTAAAATCATTACAAAAGTTGTGTGTGCAACATGTGTAACACTTTACATTATCACTCTATGGGGTACATGGCTCGCTAACAGTGATCAGTACTACCCAAACATTATCCATGTAAATCAGCACCTTCCAGACATTGGGCAGGTTGTAAAGTCCTAGAAAAATCCGTATAAAGACCCGAGTACCATCTCTTGAAGAAATCTTTTAGAACCAAATCCTTTAGAATTTTAACGTGACTTAATTAGCTCTAAATTAGATTACCTGTGAAATTAGTACCAACCACTTTAAATACGATTTGTAAGACCCAAAACCTATAGAATTGTTAACGCTACATTACCCTGAAATCTAAGAGTAAAATCTAAACCCAGTTGCTCTTGGGAGCATTCGAAAACTTCGTATTGGACTTGGACCGCACGTCGAAAGTCTGATAGCGATGAACTTAGACAGTTATGATCGCCTAGTTGGACTTAACTATCACCTCAAAAATTAAGTCCAGATGAGGTCCTGAGACTATTTTCTTGAGTCCGGAGTGAAGAGTGTGAGAAAGTGAAGATTTTTATGAAAGTAAATATGAATTTAAGTAATCTGAGTCGTGTCGCCTGCGTGCCAATTTTAAGCATTCTGTCCGATGGATTTTGACCCAAAGTTACCCTCGGATCAGGAGATATGTCCCACACATGCCTATGTACTTGTGGCCCTGATCGAGTTTCGGTGACCATTGAACTGAAACTAGTCTGTCACGGTCGATCTGGAAACCCGATCAGACTGAAAAGTTAACTTGATCAAGATCTTATATTAGTGAGATTAAGTTCGATTGCATTCAGTAAAGGGACCTCTAAAAATGTTCCGTTGGATCAGAATAAGCCCGATTTGGTTATAACCTAAATATACCTTGGCCCTGGGACTATTTTCATCAGTTTTGAGCCTATTTAAGGGCCTTAAACCCTCTCTCACTTATCCCATATGAATTTTCAAACCCTAGCTAAGATAAGAGAGAGAAAGTGAGTGAGAAATTGGTGTTTCATCTTAGGATTCTTCTCAGTTTCTCTATGCACCATCCATCTATCTGAATTGTTATTCTGGAGATTCTAATTCCATTATTGGATAAGACAATCAAACCCTAATCTATTTTGGAGCTTAGAATAGCCTAAGTGTTGATGTGGCTAACCTAATTCATGCCTTAGGTTGTCAATCTACAGTTGACGAAGACTTATCGTCTAAATCATATCTGTTACGCGTTTTCTTGTTTAAGGTGCGGACTATATACATTTAGATTATGGTTTTCAAGACTTTCAATGTCTGATAATGATTTATTATTGACGTGGATGCTATTGCACATGCTGAATGCGTTATCTATTTTGTTTTACATATATGTCTAACCCATGTTGTAAACAGTGTATTTCATGTATTTGTTGAAATGTTTGTATGCATAAGGAATTTGATGCTATAATTGTCATGATTAATTGTCGTTGATATATGCTTGTTATGTATATGACAACTCCTTGGTAAAGGGATTTGCCCTAATACGTAATACGTCCGACATACGTGATGTATGTTAGAAAGCGTTGTCTAAGTGTTTGTATAAATGCCTGAATGAGTTAGTAGTTAGTAAAGCGTGATTTATAAGGGTGTTGAGAAATGAATCTCAATTACCTTAACTATGTGTATGATTTCCTCTATGTACTGTATAGTGTGTTTATTCATGTTTAATTGTGTGTATGATTTCCTCCATGTACTGTGTATCCATATGTAAGTTAAATTCCATAACATGTTCATATGATTGTAGGATTTGACTTGAATATGTATTATTGCGATTGCATGTGGTTGGGACTATATAACAGTTAGGTAATTGGTAACAGTTCTCGATCTGGTGGCTATGATTGCTTTCACCATGCAGGATGTGTTCAAAAAATTTTAGTCGTACTTAGGATGTTTGACAGTGGTTAAGCCACACGGAGTGCTTATGCATTTCATGTCATTCAACTTAACGTACAATCATCCTAGTAGAGCTCGTCAATTAACTCGATTGACCGATGTATGTTCACCATATTTGGACGCTACTGTTTGAATCTAAGGTACCAAACTCACCAATGAAACCCTATTAACTATGGTACCTTGATCCCTTAAGACTCATGAGCTGGACATGGTGGTATGAGACACCGTGGTCGAGCTGTCGGCCTACGCTGGGGCAATGAGCCTCCCCGTAGTGACCAGTGAGTAACCTAGACTCGTGAGCCGATTATGGTGGTATAGGACACTATATTCGAGCTGACGGCCTACTCTGATTGGTGACGAGCCCTTTATAGTGAGCTCGAGTATATCCTGAAACTGCATTGGGGCGACAAGCCTTATTATAGTATATAGGATATAACTAGACTTGTATTGATTGGTGACGAGCCCTTTATAGTGATCTAGAACTACAATATCATATGATATTGTTTAGGACTGACGATCCTAGAATGGATCATTGTTTAGGTATTGATATAATGGTGGTACCTTAGCTTTCCAATCCTACTGTATGAAAAGGACTAATAAGAACTTGGTAATCATGATCATAACATCACACTGCATGTGCCATTGGTGTTAGTGTAGAGCACAGTGGTAGTGATTCATGCCACGATCGTTAGATGTTGTTGCAAGAGGGAGTTTGGGGTGAGGGCATGCATAATTTCCTCATATCATCTTTGCATTAACAAGAGTATCTAAGACATATTTGATTGTACTACTTTATCATTACTGCTTGATTGAATTGATAACATGTTAACCTTTGCTGTATAGTTCCATTGAGTTGATCACTCACTTCCACGTTTTGGGACGGTGCTTAAACACCAACCAGATTTGATTTAGCTGCAGATGATCTTGCACCGCTTGAGGCAGAGCCGGATTTTGATGAGGACAAGAAGACATTCTCGTTCATGCAGTTTTCGGGTGGATTCACATGAGCCGAGTCCAGATTGCTAGGGCTTTAGGATTTACACTTTTTAGAAGACTAATACATTTTGTTGGACTAATACATTTGGTTACATATAATTTGAAACAAGACGTGTACTTTTGACCTGGCTGGGCACTTGTATTTTGGGGACTTGTATTAGTTCATATATGTATTTCAGACTTTCGCTTGTGTTTTCAGATTTTCCCTGGATTATGATTTGCTAATTTGGCTTAATCTATTTCATGTTTAATATACTAATACAGACAACATTCATCCATCATAAAAAATGTTGCATAAGTGATGTTTTGGAACTCGGGAGCTGAGTTATGCTCAACCCCTGAATTTCAAGGCATTATAAGTTGGTATTAGAGCATGATCTGGATTAAACTGGACCTAGGTTATGGTGATGCACGCTAACCCCAATTTAACGTAGGAGGGTGCGAGAAAATTCTAGAAACAAGCTTAGGATTCCCAGTTTCGTCAGTTGGCGAAAGTTTACTGAAAATGATCGCCAAGATCGAGTCCGTGCACACTCCTGATCACACACAACGACCCTAAACAACTTCTAAGCCATCAATCAATGGGTTTAGACCGTATTTTATCCCATTACAGCCATTAAAAATTGATAAATGTGGATATGTATAAGATTTGATTCGAAACGAGTCGAAACGGAGTAGGGGCCCAATCGGGGCATTTCTAGGGGGACCCGGGGTGGGATCCACATATTTTTAGACCCAAGGGGGTGGGGGAGGACCTCGTCGGAGGGGTGAGACCTCGCCAGGATGTCCAAGGAGCGGCGAGGCCTTCGCTGGTTCGGCGAACCCTTGTCGCCCAGTGGGCCCGGGCGGGCTGGGCCGGTCGGGCCGACGTTCTTAGGGCGTTGTATGGCCCACTCTTCCATGGTTTGTTGATTAAAACCCCTCCTATCTCATCCTTCCTTCACAAAGCACACCTCCAAGCTCTCCTTTCTCTAAAATTTTTCTCAAAACTCTATAAAATCCCTCTTCAAACCCTTCTTTCTTCCATTTTCATACATCCTCTCTCTACTAATCTCAAAACCTACCTCCATTGCTAATTTCCCTTTCTTTTCTTTCCATTTGAACACTTAAATCCCTACTTTGAGTCTCAAATTCATGAAAACCCCAATACCCATCCCTTTTCCTTCATTTCTTTCATTTTTCATGGCCCTATTCGAGCTTGTTACAGCTATATTTCCCATTTCCACCATCCTCTCTTTCATGGGGAAGAAGAGAGCTCCTATAGATGAAGCCGGGCCTAGTCGTCCAAACTGTTCAAGAAGGCCGAGAGGTGCCGCCGCTAGTTCAAGAGCAGCTCAAGAATTGCAGACGAAGCGAGATCTAGATCCTCATGCTCCCATAGGAAGGTCCTTGTTGGCGGATTTGTCTCATGGTGTTTTCAAAGGGCGTAGGGTCCTCTTTGAAGCTCATGTAGATGCACGACTATTTGGAGAATTCTTGTTGTTCGAGCGCCTAGTAGAAGCCAAGTGGGGTCCGCTATTTAAGGGTGAACACCGTGAAAATGTGGGCACTATTCGAGCTTTCTATGCCCACATCCGAGAGCCAACGCTGGAGCCCTTGCAGTTTAAAATTCCAGTTGGAAGAGATCAGGTGGCCACAGTCGACGTTGGTTTGATATCTCAGATTCTGAATGTGCCACTTGGCGAGGTTCATGCAAGTGAGAAGAATCTGAGTAGTGGACGTGAAAGGGATTGCCGCACAAGGTTCCTTTGTAGTCATCTGGTTGAGTGATAGTCTAATAAAAGCCTTTTAGTGATAAATATGATAGACGACTTCCGTTTGCTTCATTACATCTGTACGTTCAATGTCTATCCTAGGTGGAGCAACTGCAGTGAGTGCAAGAGCTTGATGGTGGATTTCTTGTATCAGGTGGGTAGGGAGAGAAGCTGTGTGTGCCTACGTATGTCTTGTGACAGATAGTCCTTGTCGCACGTTCGAATAGAAGGACTGAATCTCTCCCGTTCGTCCGACTCATATGCAGGATTGCACTTGAGTTTGGTTACAGACTTGGGGCGGAATTGCTAGCACCAATCCATTACATCACCGAGACTACTCTCAATCAGATGGAGATTGGGCCTTATCAGCGACAAGCCCTACTTGAGGAAAGTGAGGAGGAGTCAGAAAGTGAAGAGGAAGAGAGTGATAAAGAAGCAGGAGCTGAAATAGGAGAAGGAGAAGAGCAAGACGAAGAAGAAGAGGAGGCTCAGGATACTGATGAGAGTCCTCCTCCTGCGAGTTAGGAGCATGATCCTGATAAGTCTAATAGAGAAGCCCATTTAGTCAGACTTGAGGAGGGTCAGGCCACTCTGTGGTAGGATATTATCGACCTGCGGGGCTCCGTGAAGCACAAGTTCAAGAAAGTAACTCGTATTTTGAAGTCGATCATATGTTGTTTGCAGGATAAGGGTGCCCCTCCTCTATCGCCAGATTCTGATAAATAGTCCTATGTGTAGTAGTTGTTTGTTTGTTTGTTACTTGTTCTTGTGTGTAGCCTTTCTAGGATTAGTAGTTTTGTAACGCCCTGAAAATCGGGGGTCGAGCAGAAGCTCAGCTCCCGAGTTCCAACGCATCACTTATGCAACACAGATAATGATGATTGAATGTTGTTCATAATAGTGTACTAAACCCCAACCATGGTATACTTAGGTTATAACCAAATCGGCCTTCTTCCGATCCAACGGAGCAGTTCTGGAGGTCCCTTTGGTAAATGCGGTCGGACTTAAGCTCATAGATGCTGGATCTTGATCAAGTTAAGTTTTCAGTTCAATCAGGTTTTCAGATCGACCGTGGCGGACCAATTTCAGTTCAGCGGTCACCGAAACTCGATCAGGTTCAAAAGTATATTGACATGTGTGGGCCATCATCCCTGATCCGAGGTTGAATTTGGGTCAAAAACCAACGGTCAGAATGCTTATAAATGGCGTGCAAGAGATAAGTGTAACACCCCGAAAATCGGGGGTCGGGAAGAAACCCAACTCCCGAGTTCCAGAACATCACTTATGCAACATTTTCAACGATGGATGAATTTCAGCCATAATAGTGCATAAAACATGAGATGGATTAAGCCAAAACAGCATATCATACTCCAGAGACAGTAAAATTAGCAAGCGGAAGAATGTGATAAATACATAAAATATATAATTGATTGTAAGTCTCAAGAGTGTGAACATGTTACCAGGCTAACTATATACATGTATACTCCAAAAATGAGCAAAAAGAATATACATGGGTGTGTAAATAAAAGGTAAAATACCAAGTGCATTAGCATCTAATCAGTAACCCTGTAAACCCGCCAATCAGAACCTGCATATAGGAGGGATCCTCCTCATCATCATCAAGCTCGGCTCTGCTTCGCAAGCATCACCACCATCTGAAACTAAAATAGGGACTGGTTGGTGTGCGCAACACCGTCCCGTAACGTGGGGGTGAGTACTAACTCAGTGGAATCATAGAGCAAAGATTAACATGTTATCAAATCAATCAAGCGATAATAATAAAGCAAGCATATCAAACATTCCTAAATATTGTGATTAATGCAAGAATGAAATGACATGATGGATGCCCTCACCGACATACTCCCTCATGCAACACCATCTTACGTCCACGGCATGCTTTCTTCCCTCAGTGCTCCACATCTTCCAGGCACATGCAGTGCGATATGAATATGATTACCGAGTTGTTATTAGTCCTTTTCATACAGCATGATTGGGAAACTAGGGTACTTCCCTTATATCATTTTCAACAAGGATCCTGTCTAGGGTCGTCAATCCTAGTAGTCTCATACGATGGTATATTTCTAGGTCGCTGCAAGGGCTGTCAGGGCTGTTGCACACACTCGTTGCTCCACTCCCCCATCACCTTATCAATACAGGCCTAGTTTGTACTCTTGTTACTAAGGAAGGGTCGTCGCCTCACGTAGACTCAGAGTACGCTCGAGGTCACAACAAAGGGTTGTCAAGGCTTTTGCTTGCACTCGTTGCACCGCTCCCCCATCACCTTATCAGTGTAGGCCGATAGCAAGAATATAGTGTCCCATACCATCATAATCTGCTCACGAGTCTGGGTTGCTCACTGGTCACTATGGGGAGGTTTTTGGTCCCAGCGTAGGCCGACAGCTTGACCACGGTGTCCCATACCACCATGCCCAGCTCATGAGTTTTAGTGGATCAAGGTACCTGTAAGTGCTATGATTTCATATCCCTTTAGTTGTCAAATTTTATAGTGTCAAAACCTATATCTATGTCTTGTATATCTTGTGTTTTATGTTTGAAGACTATTCATTACAATCAAGACATCGCATTTCAAGACAAGAACTTAAATGAAGAAAAGTTTTCAAGTCATGGATGAAGAATTCAAGAATAGAAGTTTTCAAGATTGCTTGTTCAAGATTCGATCAAGTTCAAGTATAGTAGAAGACTTTGTCAAGTCAAGATCAAGCTCAAGAAGGCCTACTACAAGATTTGTATATTCTCAAGCTTCTCTTAAGGGTCATCCGAGTGTATAGACTTTCAATGTCCATCTCACTTTTAAGGTTTGTTTGACCTTAGATTGACCTTAGGATAAGATTTACTGTAGGTCATTCTGGATACATAACTCATATATTTTAATATGCTTGTTTGGACTGTTCTAAGACCAGTCCTAGGGACTTCAAGACCAGTCCTAGCTCTGCTACGACCAGTCTTAAGTTTTTCAGGACCAGTCCTGGGTAGTTGAAGATTTTTGGATCTTTCTGACTGTCCTATGACCAGTCTTGGACATCCTACGACCAATCCTGTGAGTTCTACAACTCATCCTTCGACTGGTCGTAGCCCTATGACTCAAACTCCAGCAAACATTTTAGGGGTCCTACGACCGGTCGTAGGTGTCCCACGACCAGTCGTAGGTGGCCCACGACCGGTCGTAGACCACCCAGGACCGGTCGTGGAATAGAAAATATTATCCTGCGAAAATCTTTGAAAATCTTTGAAGCTACGACCAGTCCTAGGATCCTAAGACCAGACGTGGACGGGATTTTTTAGGCTATAAATAGAACACGAACTTCAGAGTTTTGAATTTCAATTCAATTCTATTCTATTCAAGCATTTGTTAGGCTATACTCTGAGATAAGTTTGTGTTTATTTTAAGCTGCTTTGTGCTTATTTAATATTCCTTTTGCTAGCTTATTTATTTTTGATTTTGATCTACATTCCAATCTTATTAGAAAAGGAGAATTTCCGATATTTCTTCTTCTTGGATTCAAAATCAAACAGAACTAGCCCCTTTTGATTTAAAATCAATTAGACTTAGAACCATTCTTAAAGTGAGTATTGAACTTTGAATGTTGAATCGAACTTCTACTCCGATTAGTTCTACCGGGCTACTTCAAAAGGTGATTCAGGTATTTTATATTTTTGTAATTTACTTTCTTTGGTTTTGATTGAGATTTGGCAGAAAAATCTCATTGTATTGGTTATCTGAGGAGAGCCAGAAAACTCAGATTGTGAGGTTTTTGGATTGTGTAAGCCCGAGATCAAAGACACAATTGTGAAAGTTTTAGGTGAACCTGTGAAACTTATTTTGATAGTGCATGCTAATATCCCCTATGTGAGGATATTAGGAGTGGAGTAGCAATCTGTGTGGCTGTTGGATAACAGTTGGTGTACACACAGGCGAACCACTATATATCGTTGTGTTGTGGATGTGTTTTTCTCTTTTATTCATTCTGTTTTGTGGAGAGTGTTTGTGGATGAATGTTGTAATCACTTCAAGTAAGTGTGGATGAATGTTGTAATAACTTAGGATTTATTTTCTGTAAGTTATTTTGATTTCCTTGCTTATTATTCCTCATTGGGTTGTGATACAAAGGACATTCTAGAAATAAGGTTGTCCTACCTTAAACCTTTGGTTTTTAGTGTAAGGTTATCCTTAGAACTGATAAAGTATCATTCTCTTTATTTTAGGCTATTATGATTATTTTATTTTCAGCATTGTGCTTTATTTCTTTTATTATTCTGCTGTTATAAGTTTTATTTGGCATTGCCCTATTCACCCCCCCTCTAGGGCATATAGCTAGGCCCTTTTAGTACCACGGTTATCAGGGTTATCACTGGTAAGTTCAGTACCCTGAGTTCAAGCAGTTGTGACGAATACAAGGTGAACATACAACGGTCAATCGGGTTATTTGATGAGTCCGACTAGCACGAGAGCACGTAAAATCGACCAACATGAAGTGCACAAGCACTACGTGTGGCCTAACCACTATCAACGACTCTAGTACGACTCAGGTTCGTCATACACATCCTTCATGGCGAATAGAATCCAACCACGAATTCTAATCTGTTACCAACTGCTTGGACTAGAGTATAGCCCCAAACACTTGTAATGTGAATCAGTAATCATATGAGATACATAAAAATTGAAATAACAAGCAATTCAAGCATGTTAGCAACATGTTACAAAATACAACATAAGCAATTTAACCATACACAAGCATTTCATATATATATAAGGTAATCAATTCGAATATAACAAACATGGAAGAAATCATGTACATCATCAAATTAGTTGAGAATCCAGTCTCAACGCTAATCTACAACACTATTTACTCAATACTTACTAATACATACATTTATACAAACACTTAGACTACACAACTCCAACGTACTTGACGTGTGTTGATTTCAACATATAATATGACAAATCCTTATATCAAGGAGATGTCTAATACACAACAATCATGTTCTTACATTCAATACATATGGCAGGCATAAAACATATTGATTTAGGCATTTCAACAAACACTTAGTCTACACACATTATTCTACATAGCATATGTCGGCCAATATGTGCATTAGGGCGAATCTCTTCGCCAAACAGATCATACATGCATAACTAATATAGGAACACTACAAATACTCATGACAATCATATCGGCAAAATACGTACGTATACAGTTTTTCCTACAAATACCTAAAATACCCTAAATCTCATATTCTTCGTACATATTCAAAATGAAAAACGGACAGCATGTTCTACATGTCAAACAACATCCTTATCAGCAATCTACCATTAAACGTCATTGAAAGCTTTGAAAACAGGTAATCTAAGTGTCTAAAATCCGCACCTTAAACCAGAAAATGTGTATTCGTTAGGATTCAGACGATGTGTCTTCGTCAACGGCAGATACGCTACCTATGGTAAGAAACAGGTTAGCTAGAACTCTTCTACAGCTAGTCTAAGCTTCAAATCAGGTTAGGGTTAGGGTTTTCTTACCTAGAATGAAGTTGAAATCGCTAGAATAGTGATGCAGGTGGATGGATTTGGCACGTGGAGTAGCAGGGAAGAATCCTTGGAGAAATCCCCAACTTCTCCCTCACTTCTCTCTCTTTTCTCTCTTCTCTCTGCTAGGGTTTTTTCCAAATTCGTATGGGTTAGAAAGCTAAGGGTTTAAGCCCCTTTTATAAGCCCAAACATGACCAAAACAGACTTTAAGTCAAGGTATACTTGGGTTATAGCCAAATTGGGTCTTTCCCGATCCAAAAGAGCATTTCTGGAGGTCCCCTGACCAAATGCGGTCGGACTTAAGCTCATGGATATTGGATCCTGATCATATTAAGTTTTTGTTCCGATAGTGTTCCCAGATCGCATGTGGCAGACCAGTTTCAGTTCACCGGTCACTGAGACTCGATCGAGGATTCCAAGTATACTGACCTGAGTGGAAAATGTTCCCTGATCCGAGGGTGTATTTGGGTCAGATTCTGACAGTCTGAATGCTTATACTTAACCCGCAAGCGAAACGTGCCAGATTTATTTAAATCACATTTAATTTATAAAGAATTTCACTTTTTCTCACACTCCTTGCTCCAAGCTCAATGAAATAGCCTCAGAACATTAGTTGGGCTTGATTTTCAAAATGATTATCAAGTCCAACCAGGCGGCCGTAATTGTCTAAAATTATCGCTATCAGACTTTCGACGCATGATCTAGATCTAATACAAAGTTTCAAAGGGTTCTTAAGAACAAACAGGTTTAGAGTTTGATCCTAGGTTTTAGGGTAACGTAGTATCAACAATTCTATAGGTTTTGGGTCTTACAAATCGTATTTAAAGTGGTTGGTGCTAATTTTGTAGGAAGTCTAGTGTAGCGCTGGCTAATTCACGTTAAATTTCTAAAGAATTTGGTTCTAAATGATTTCTTGGCTTTGGAATTGGGTTCTGAGAGGTTACCAAGGTGTTATGGTTGACCCATTGCCTAAGGACGTCTAATTCCAGGTAGGCAAAAATCCAGGGTATTACAACAAGACTCAGATTACCTAAATTAATATTTAATTTCTTAAAAATCTTCACTTTTTCACACTCTTCATTCCGAGCTCAAGGAAACAGTCTCAGGACATCGTTTGGACTTGATTTTCAAGGTGATAGTCAAGTCCAACTAGGCGGTCATAATCGTTTAATTTCATCACTATCGGACTTTTGACGTGCGGTCTGGGTCTGATACAAAGTTTCAAAGTGCTCCCGAGAGTAACTGGGTTTAGAGTTGGATTCTAGATTTCAGAGTAATGTAACGTTACTAATTCTATAGGTTTTGGGTCTTGCAGATCGTATTTAAAATGATTAGTGCTAATTTCACCACTAATCTAGGTTAACACTTAGTTAATTCTCGTCTAATTTCTAAAAGATTTAGTCCTGAGGGATTTCTGCCTGAGTTGGTACTCGGGTCTTTGTACGAATTTTTTCGAGTTGTTACAATCTACCCCCCTTAAAGAAAAATTTTGTCCTTGAAATTAGTACCTTTTCATACTCCTAAAAAATCTGAGGGTAGTTCTTTCTGACCTCAGCTTCTATTTCTCATGTAGCTTCCTCCTCAGTATGGTGTGTCCATAGTACCTTCACGAGTGGAATCACCTTATTGCACAACACTTGTTCCTTCCTATCTAGGGCATGCATCGGACGTAGTACATATGTAGCATCCTCGCTCAACTGTACCTGCTCCCATATGATAATGTGTGAAGGATCAAGAACGTATTTCTTCAGCATAGATACCGAAATACATTGTGTACGCCTGCGAGTGGTGTGGGTAAAGCCAAGCGTACGCTACTACCCCCACTCGATCCAGAATTTGAAATGGACCAATAAACCTCGGTGTGAGCTTCCCCTTCTTGCCAAACTGTAAGACTCCCTTCATAGGAGAAACTCGGAGGAATACATGGCCTCCAACCTCAAACTCAAGCAGTCGTCGCCTCGTGTCGACATAAATCTTTTGTCTGCTCTAGGATGTTAGAAGTAGACGCCTGACAATCTTGATCTTCTCTGAGGTCGCCTGTACTAATTCTAGGCCAATCAAACTGCGCTCGCCTACCTCTGCTCAGTAATGTTGTGCTCCGCAAGGGCGCCCATACAAGGCCTCATAAGGAGCCTTGCCAATACTCGCATGGAAATTGTTATTATAGGCGGACTCTGCATACGGGAGAGCCATCCCAACTATCCTTGAAGTCCAAAACACAAGCCCGCAATAATCCTCCAAAATCCGATTCACCCACTACGTTTACCCATCAGTTTGTGGGTAAACCACGGTATTAAACTTTAACTTCACACACATCGCTTCCTGGATACGAGTCCAGAAGATAGATATGAATCATGTGTCTCTGTCTGACATAATCTCTAAGGGAACTCCATGCAGACGAACTATCTGTTTGATGTACAGCCTAGCCAACTCATCTGCAGAGTTTGTGACTCTGATCGGGAGGAAATGAGCCAACTTCGTCAATCATTCGATGATCCCCCAGATGGAATCATGTCCCTTCCTCATCTGCGGCAGCCCTGATATAAAGTCCATAGAGATGAAGTCCCACTTCCATCCAGCTATGGGCATGGGCTGAAGCAGTCCAGGAGGTCGGCGATGCTCTGCCTTGACCTGTTGGTATGTGAGACAACGGGATACATACTCTGCTATATGAGTCTTCATGTTATCCCACCAGTACGACCTTTTCACATCTCAATACATCTTCATACTTCCAGGATGCATCGCTAGCTTTGAATTGTGCACTGCCTCAAGAACTCGCCTCAACTCAGGAATGTTTGGGACGCATACTCAGCCACGAGAACGTAACCCCCATCCATACTAACAGTCCACTCTAATTCCTCATCTGTATCAACTCGCTCTTCATCTTCACCAAAAGCTCATCGTCTGCCTGAGCGTTGATGATCCTACCATCAATGAGGGGTTGTACACGAACATGTACGACGACTTTAAATGGTTCCTCCACAATGAGCTTCTGCTCAAAGTCATGAACAAACTCTAGCATACCCCACTCCTCAATCATCAGCGGAGCTGCAAATATAATTACCTTCTTACGACTCAACGCGTCTGTCATAAGGTTGGCCTTGCCAGGATGGTAGGAGACCTCGAACTTGAAGTCCTTCAAGGCGGCGCTGCCTCATATTCAAGTCCCACTAAGTGAATATATACATAAGGCTCTTGTGGTCACAAAAGAGCTCGAACTCCTCTCCATAGAGGTAATGTCTCCAGAGCTTTAATGCAAATATAACCGCTACTAACTCGAGGTCGTGCGTAAGGTAATTCTCCTCGTGTTTCCTCAACTGTCTCAAGTTATATGCAATCGCCCTGTCCTTCTACATAAGGACACAACCTAGACCAATGCGAGATGCGCCGGTGTATATCATATACTTGACCCCTTGCTCTGGTAATGCTAGCACAGGGGCGGATGTCAGTCTGTCTTTCAGCTCCTGAAAAGCTGCTCCCACCTTCTTATTCCAGGAAAACTTCAAGTCTTTTCGAGTTAACTGAGAGAAAGGTCTGGCTATATTCGAGAAATCCCAAATAAAGCATCAACAATAACCTTCCAGACCAAGAAAACTCCTCACCTCAGTAACTGAACCAGGTTGTTTCAGTCCTGAACCACGGCTACCTTACTAAGGTCCACCGCTATCCCTTCCTTTGACACTATATGTCCCAGGAACTTGACTTCCTCCTGCCAGAAGTCGCACTTCTTGTACTGTGCGAACAGCTGGTTCTTCCTCAGAGGTATCTAAGACTGCTTGTAGGTGCCTCTCATGCTCTTCCCGACTCACAAAGTATACTAGAATATCATCGATAAACACGATGATGAATCGGTATACACCCAGTTCATCGAGTCTATGAACATGGCCGGTGCATTCGTAAGGCCGAACGAAATCACAAGGAACTCATAATTACCAAAGCTGGTCCTGAATGCAGTCTTCTACACGTCTTCATCCTTGACACGCAACTGATGATACCCTGACTATAGGTCAATCTTTGAAAAGTATCGCGCCCCTTTCAACTGATCAAACAGATCATCTGTCCTGGGCAAAGGATGCTTGTTCTTCACGGTCAATTGGTTCAACCTGTGGTAATCAATACATAACCATAATAACCCATCCTTCTTCTTGACAAACAACACAGGTGCTCCCCAAGGGGACACACTTGGTCATATAAAGCCCTTTTCTACCAGCCCGTCAATCTGTTTCCTCAGTTCCTCCATCTCACAGGGCGGCATAGGATACAACAGTAATGAAACGTGTGTCACACTTGGCATGAGATCAATAATAAAATCGATCTCACGCTGCGGAGGCAAACTGGGGATCATCGCGAACACATCCTCAAAATCCTGGACTACCGGTGTATTCACAAGTGGCAGACTGTCCATATCCCCCAATAGAGAAACGTAATAACTCATCCGAGAAGGGTGACTGACCGGAACTGAAAAAGTAAAAACTGTGCCCTCAAGTCATAGGCTATCACCACTCTAGCCTCGCAATCAATCTCTGCTCGCATCCTAGCGAGCCAATCCATACCAAGAAGGATGTCATAATGAAACAGAGGAAAGACAATCATGTCGTCTAGTACGTGAAAGTGCACCTATTACGTGCCCTAGTTTGTCAATTACGTTGTAAGTTGAGTCAGTCGGACAACAGCAAGCGTTTGCCTTAACTAGATGTGTGGAAACTCGCCATAGGTAAATCATAGCTCACATCCCATGTCCCAAAACACCAGGTGATTAAAATCCTTAAAAAGAACCAGAACATCTTAGGGTTTCTGTGTAAGAAAACTTTTTATCAAAAAGAAAAATCTTTAAAGTTTTTCTTACACTGCGATTGTATCGATTACCCTTTCGATATGATCGACCAAATCTGTCGATGTCCTCGGCATCTTAAATCGATACAATCGAGTGAGGACAAAAAGCGTCCAGTAATCAAACAATCATCTGGACGATTTATCGATATATGGACTGGTGAGTCGATATCATCGATATTCGAATATCGATCCTATCGGAAGAAGATCGATACTATCGACAGACTGTTTTTTGATGCCCCTATTTTTTTAAAGAAAACTAACATAAGCTTCGATATATCGATGACTGTCCAATTCAATCTGAACTCAAATATCGATCATATCAGAAGTCAGTCGATCATATCGATTGTGGGCGCATGTTTTCACTAGTATGAATTTCAGGTTATTTTTAATGTTGATCGGGGTGTCAGTCGATAAATCGATATTCATATATCGATCATATCGAGACCTCATCGATTGGATCGAGTCCGGATAAAAATCATCCAGCAAGCTTATAGGTAAATCTATACGATTTATCGATCCCATCGACAAGGTCTCCGATATGATCGATGTACAAATTTCGATGACATCGACTGTTCCCCGATCATATCTGTAAAACCTGAAATTCTTCAAGGCTTCTCTCTTATTTTCACTTGTCGATAGATCGATCCATCGCTCGATGGAATCGGAGTTCGAAATCCGATAACATCGATGTGTGTCTCGATCCCATCGACCAGTTGGTGAAAGGTTTTTAAAAGAGAAATGACAATTGAGTTTGTATCATCGAGAGGTTTGTTGATACAATCGAGAGTATACGCTCGATCATATCGATGACTGCTCGATGATATCGAACTCGGTCATAAATATGACCGTTTATATCCGTTGGAACCTTTTTGCTTATATATAGAGAGATTAGTCTTTATTGCTGGTAGAGAAAGAAAAGAGTGCTTTTGAGAGTTTTAAACTTCCTATCATTTACCTAAGCCCTTTCTCTCAGGAAGTTCATCCTCCAATCCACCCTCATCATTGATATCACATAGAGTGAATTGGGGAATGAACTTCCACATTCAAGGATCCTCTAGCTACTATCTTAATGGAAAATCATTAAGCTGGGATGCCTTGAATGCATAAATGATTGGAACCACTCTATATTCCTTATAGGAAAATCTTTAAAGAGTGGTATTCCATCATAACCTTGACCCAACCTAAAGCCTAGTATAGCTACACCTTTGTGTTGTGGATCAAGGGAGCTGAAGACTCTTCATCAGCAAGAAGGAGATCTTCATCATTGCGCTGAATGAGACTCATCAACTTATTTGTAAGTATCTAGAGTCCAGAGGACACTTGTGATCATTCCTTTCTAAGATTGGATTTTAAGTGTTGCTCACCCTTTGAAGTCCTCAAAGGAGGCCTCCGACGGGAGTGTACGTGTGGGGTGCGTTGTGTGGACCCTTGCTCTGTGGAGAGCATAAACATCTAGTTAGGAGTACGCCAGCAAAAATTCAGGGTTAGAGGTGAACCAAGTAGAAACCTCCGGGTGCATTGTGTGGACCCTTGCTCTGTGGAGAGCATAAATATTTAGTTAGGAGTACGCCAGCAAAACTCTAGGGTTTGAGGTGAACCGAGTAGAAACCTCTATAAAGGTTGAAGGTGAACCTGATTTAAAATCTTAGGTTTAAGGTGAACCATGGAAAACCTCCTTAGTGAAATTCGTTCACTCAAGGGTTGAGTGTGGAAGCCGGGAGTGGAGTAGACAAGTAGTCGAACCACTATAAAATGACTGTGTTTGAGATTGATATTGTCTTTCATTTATATGATTGCATTACATGCCTTTATATATGATTATCTGAAATCACATCTTATGCACACACAGTCATATCCATCACAATCTAATTTATAAATTTGTTTATCTTATAAGTAATTGTGATTGGATCCTCTATCAGGATTGGAAGCCAGTAGAGTTAATTTTTGAGTAATCCTAATCTGTACTCTGTGATAGGATTAGTGTGATAGGATTGAAAAATAACTTATAAATCTTTAAAAAGTCCTATTCACCCCCCTCTAGGACACATTGACATATTCCTACTTCAACTTAAGCGGTCTCCGCTATTTCAATTGGTATCAGAGCGGGTCTCTCTTTAAGGGTTTCATCACCTAGAGAGTGATCTTGACTGAAGTAGAAATATGGCCAAAGGAGAGGGCTCATCTGTCACTAGACCTTCAGTATTTGATGGATCAAATTATGCCTACTGAAAGGCTATAATGCACTACTTCCTGAGATCTTTGGATCATGAAGTTTGGGATACAGTTGAAAAAGGATACGTGGTACCATCCAAACAAATTGTACTTAAAAATGAAACCACAATCACTAAACCCAAACCTAATGAGAAGTGGATGGTGTTTGACAAAGTACAACGAAATGCTGAAGCAAAAGAAATGAATGCCATCTACTGTGCCATTTTCCAAGATATATTCAATCAAATAAGTATGTGTGGGACATCCAAGGAAGCATGGGATTTACTAAAAATGACCCATGAAGGCGTAAGCACTGTGAAGAGGTCTAAACTACAACTCTTAACTTCACAGTTTGAAAATCTCAGGATGGAAGAGCATGAGACATTTATGGAGTTTTTCACCAAATTGAACATTATTTGTAACTCCATGGGTGGTTTTGGAGAGAAGGTTCTGACACCTAAAATATGTAGAAAAATCTTAAGATCCTTACCAGAACGCTTCAATCCCAAGGTAACAACAATTGAGGAGTGTAAGAATATTGATGAGATGAAAGTAGAAGAACTAGTAGGTTCCCTATAAACTTTTAAACTACACTTCACACAACTCCCAAAATCCAAAAACACTATCCTAAAAACTTCTAAGAAATCAAAACATGAGGACAGTGAGAGCGAAAAAGAAGATGAAGATGAGGAAGTGGCCTTGCTAGCACAAAGATTCAGAAGAATCGCGGCCATCCTTCTAGAAGAAGAAAGTTGAACTACAAACCTTCTGCAGGAAAATTTGGTAAATAGACTAAAGAACCACAATGTTATACCTGTCATGAGTATGGACACCTATCTACTAAATGCCCAAACAGAAAAACCAAGGGCAAGGCGATGGCTACCACATGGGATGATACGGAAGAGTCAAAATCAGAAAATAATGACTCAGAAAGTGATGGAGATAAAAAATCCTTGAAAATACTTATGGTCTCCACTACTTCGATCATTCCAACTGAATCTGAGAAAGAATAACAAGCCACTGAATCATTTTTATCTGATAATGAGGAAATTGAAGAAGAAAAAGATAAAGAGCAAAATGAATTACAAAACGCTTATAATTAACTTTACATCCATAGCGTTAATATTGTCAAGAGACTTGGAATAGTTGAAAATAAAAAGGAAATGCTGCAAATAGATCTAGATAAAGCTTCAAATATTAATACTCAACTAATCACTAATTTGTAGCAATGCCACTCAGACAATGATAGACTTAAAAGAACTAACAATTTATTGAAATCTGAGTCAGAGAAATTAAAGGAACAAGTTAAAGAACTAAATGAGGAAAACTTAATTCTTCAGAATACACTTCAAAATGATCTAGAAGAATCTAGAAAAATTGCCAAAATAAACTGTAAATTTTCCCAGAGTGGTGAGAAATTAGAAAAACTGTTAGGAATGAGAAAACATAGAGAAGACAAAAAGGGATTAGGTTATGGAAAGGCTAGAACAAACACTAAATATAATGCACAACCATTTGAAAAATCTGTTGCATCCAGTAGTAACACCAAACCTATCCCACCTCATTACAAAAATGAGGAGTCAGTTTATGAGCTAAACAAAAGAAGTATACAATCATCATCATTTGAGATAGTTGACAGGATGAAGGAGCAGTTAAGTCATGTGGACAAAACAGATAAGAAGAATAAATCTAACACGAGTAAAACTCCTACCACAAAGTGGGTTATTAAGGAAAAGACAAATTGCCTCGTTACTCAATCAGATCATTTATCAGACAATATGGCTAAATGGTACCTGGACAGTGGTTGCTCAAAACACGTCACAGGTGACAAGTCTCTCCTTTCAAACTATAAGGATCTTCACAAAGGGGTAGTCACCTATGGAGATGGAACCACTACTGAAGTAATTGGACAGTGAATTATAGAAGGAATTAATCTGTTTAAGAATGAGAATGCTTTTTGCATAAAAGGATTGGCACATAACTTACTGAGCATCTCTCAAATCTGCAATAATGGGCATGTGGTAAATTTTAACAAAGAAGAATGCGAGATTCTAGATCAATCAGGAAAATCAATTATGAAAGGTCTTCGCACAAATAACCACTGCTACATTATTGTAGGAAAAGGAAGGAGTGATATTGAGAAACGTTGAGAGTGAAGAAATTGGTCCAGGTTATGCATCAAAACCTAGATATTTGTTAAAATGATGCAATTTTGTTGAGCCTTCAATGCTACATCTAAGTTTAGAGACCTTGATTTTTTTGTATATGAACATTATCATGTTTATAGCTATAGAACTGGTACAAAGTTTTTTTGACATATACTGATCAAGCCAAGAAATACCCAATAGTGTGTCGAAATTGTGAAAATTCTGAATATTATCTACTTTCGATACTAGTGCTGGCCTCTCTTTCAATCTCAATGACTAACGGTCGATACAATCGACGGATCTTCAAAATGTGAAAAGTCGTGTGACCATGGATAACATCGAGGGTAGTCTCGATAAAATCGATCGACAACTTCTTGATACAATCGATAGGTTGGATGATATGATTGACAAATGGCGGCCGATAAAAGTCAGCAGAACAAAAAAAAGAGGATTTTTCAAAAGGCGGTTCAGTTGTCTTCCCTGTCCGATCCTCTCGACCAATCATCCTAAGCCAAGTAGGACTAGCCAAATCTCTCCACAAACCAGGTAATATTCTTTCAATATCATCAGAATCTTCTTCTCTTGGTTTGTCAGGGTTTTTGTCATTTTTCCTAATATTTCAAATAGCCTTTTCTTTCACATGGGAAAGGATAAAAATGTGGCATCCGGTCCAGGGGAATCTTCAAGAGGTACTCAACAAAAGGTCCTTACCTCAAGGGAGAGAGCAAGGATCTCGGACAGTGGGACCCCCACACGACAAAGATCACGACGCGGTGGGTCCCAAACTGAAATCCCTGAACCGTCTCAACCAGTGCCTCCTCCTCCTACTGTCCAACGGCCACCAAAATATGCCAATAGGAAGTTGATCTTTGAGAGAAAAGTAGACAAGGAGTGTTTAACATCCTACAAATTAGAACCTCTGTTTGCTGCAATTCGTTGGCTGCCCATCCTGGATTTTAGTGGACCATGTCAACTGAAAAGATCACGCAACTTCTTTGCTGCATGTCATTCCCCGGTGGATGACCCTCCTTCCTTCATGGTATCCATGGATGGTGATGATGTATTTATCACCCCTACAACCATAGCACATATTCTCAATCTACAAATGGCTTCAGGAAGCCTTCCAAACTGGGATCTGGACCTTCCAGATGTGCGCTCCAAAATAACCAAATACCTATGTCATAACTGAGATATCCTATGGTATAAAGGGAATGCCCTGAAAGCTAGGTATATGGAGCCCCGATTCAGAGTCATGCATGGGATTTTTACCACTAACTTGTACCCAAGAAGCACGATCCGATTAGATATAACCAGTCTGATGGTGATGATAGTCTACTCTGTTACAACCGGGACAGATGTCTGCCTTCCAACCTTGATTGTCAATCAGTTTGTTAATGCCATACATACTTTCAGAGATTTGCATCTGCCATATCCTTGGATTATCAGTAGAATCTATCAAAGCATTGGCTTTCCGTCCACAGCTGATCCCATTTTCTCGCTCAAAGTTTTCAATAAGAAGAATATTCAAAAAATGGATTTAATATTTCATGAGTACAAGGAAGAAATTGAAGAAGACATTCATGCAGAAGGGGAAGGAGGAGAAGGTGGTGATCCCATGGAAGGAGATGCAATGGCTGACGATGCACCTCATGGACCAGATGTTGCTCCGTCCACATCAACTGCTAGGTATGGTAAAAGGCTCAAACTGGACAGGTTAGTGCCATTCAGAAGGACATACACTCAGTAAAGGAATGACTCACTATTCTGAAAAGAATGGTTGAAGGAGTTCAGAGCACGGTCCAACAATTGGTGGATCTACTGACGTGCCGATGGGACGACACGATGCCATCCCATTCTGCTTCTTGATGTCGGATTCATGCATGCTATCATGCACACCTTACTCTTATTTTTGCATATGAACATCAGTATCTTTTTGGATGTTCTACGCTCTCAGTGGTGTGTATGGCAGTTTTTATTTTTTAACTATTTTCTCTTTGGATGAATATGCCCACGGTTGGGCTAAAATACTGGTTTATTTTTGTGTGCCCTCCAATGGGCTTTATTTTTGGTTGGTTTAAATTACTGCTGTTTAGGGCAGCATTGGATATTTCTGCCAATCTTAGGCAGGTTACTTTACATATGGATGAATCTAGTTCTTTTATTCCTGCCATTTGAATTTTTGTCTCCATGGTTTATTGAATTTTTGGGGTTATGGTCTGCATGTTTATCTTATGCCTTAAGTGCTCTATTAACTCCATACTATGTGTTCATTGATGTATGCTTTACACTATTCTCATTTATATACATCTATTTATCTATAGTTCTCCCATAAGCTTCAGTCTTCAGTCAATATCACGTCTTATGCCTTTGCCAATGACTGACAAAAAGGAGGAGAATAATTCAAACACCCTGAGCGAAAATTGTATATCTGTGTTGCAGGTGTTAGGGGGAGCAGCCGCAACAAGAAAGGGAGAGTTTTTGAAGTAACGGAGAAAACTTACTCGGTGTGTACATGGGTGTTTAGAATTTATAAAATTATGTTAATACATGTACACACAATTTAGGATGTATCTATCTAGATATGTTCCTAGGGTGTTTTAAGTATTTTGTCATGTAATTGACAAAGGGGGAGACTGAAAGTGCCCTACTAAGTGCCCTAGTTTGTCAATTACGTTGTAAGTTAAGTCAGTCGGACAACAGCGCCTAACAGGAACATCAAGTCAAGCGTCTGCCTTAACTGGATGTGTGGAAGCTCACCATAGGTAAATCATAGCCTCACATCCCATGTCCCAAAACACCAGGTGATTAAAACCTTTAAAAGAACTAGAACATCTTAGGGTTTCTGTGTAAGAAAACTTTTTATCAAAAAGAAAAATTTTTAAAGTTTTTCTTACACTGTTGATTATATCGATTATCCCTTCGATATGATTGACCAGCTTTGTCGATGTCCTCGGCATCTCAAATCGATACAATCGAGTGAGGACAAAAAGCGTCCAGTAATCAAACAATCATCTGGACGATTTATCGATATATCGACTGGTGAGTCGATATCATCGATATTCGAAAATCGATCCTATCGGAAGAAGATTGATACTATTAACAGACTGTTTTCCAGTGCCCCTATTTTTCTAAAGAAAACTAACATAAGCTTCGATATAGTGATGACTGTCCGATTCAATCTGAACTCAAATATCGATCATATCAGAAGTCAGTCGATCATATCGATTGTGGGCGCATGTTTTCACCAGCATGAATTTCAGGTTATTTTTAATGTTGATCGAGGTGTCAGTCGATAAATCGATATTCATATATCGATCATATCGAGACCTCGTCAATTGGATCGAGTCCGGACAAAAATCGTCCAGCAAGCTTATAGGTAAATCTATACGATTGATCGATCCCATCGGCAAGGTCTCCGATATGATTGATGTACAAATTTTGAAGACATCGACTGTTCCCCGATCATATCTGTAGAACATGAAATTTCTCAAGGCTTCTCTCTTGTTTTCACCTGTCGATAGATTGATCCATCGCTCGATGGAATCGGAGTTCAAAATCCGATAACATCGATGTGTGTCTCGATCCCATCGACCAGTTGGTGAAAGGTTTCCAAAAATGAATTGACAATTGAGTTTGTATCATCGAGAGGTCTGCCGATACAATCGAGAGTATACGCTCGATCATATTGACGACTGCTCGATCATATCGAACTCTTTCATAAATATGATCGTTTATATCCGTTGGAACCATTTGCCTATATATAGAGAGATTAGTCTTTATTGCTGGTAGAGAAAGAAAAGAGTGCTTTTGAGAGTTTTAAACTTCCTATCATTTACCTAAGCCCTTTCTCTCATGAAGTTCATCCTCCAATCCACCCTCATCATTGATATCACATAGAGTGGATTGGGGAATGAACTTCCGCATTCAAGGATCCCCCATCTACCATCTTAATGGCAAATCATTAAGCTGGGATGCCTTGAATGCATAAATGATTGGAACCACTCTATATTTCTTATAGGAAAATCTTTAGAGAGTGGTATTCCATCATAACCTTGACCCAACCTAAAGCCTAGTATAGATACACCTTTGTGTTGTGGATCAAGGGAGCTGAAGACTCTTCATCAACAAGAAGGAGATCTTCATCATTGCGCTGAATAGGACTCATCAACTTATTTGTAAGTATCTAGAGTCCAAAGGACACTTGTGATCATTCCTTTCTAGGATTGGGTTTTAGGTGTTACTCACCCTTTGAAGTCCTCAAAGGAGGCCTCCGACGGGAGTGTACGTGTGGGGTGCGTTGTGTGAACCCTTGCTCTGTGGAGAGCATAAACATCTAGTTAGGAGTACGCCAGCAAAAATCCAGGGTTAGAGGTGAACCGAGTAGAAACCTCCGGGTGCGTTGTGTGGACCCTTGATCCGTGGAGAACATAAACATCTGGTTAGGAGTACGCCAGTAAAAATCCAGGGTTTGAGGTGAACCGAGTAGAAACCTCTGTAAAGGTTGAAGGTGAACCTGATTTAAAACCTTAGGTTTAAGGTGAACCATGGGAAACCTCCTTAGTGAAATCCGGTCACTCAAGGTTTGAGTGTGGAAGTCGGGAGTGGAGTAGACAAGTAGTCAAACCACTATAAAATGACTGTGTTTGAGATTGATATTGTCTTTTATTTATGTGATTGCGTTACATGCCTTTATATATGATTATCTGAAATCACATCTCATGCACACACAGTCATATCCATCACAATCTAATTCATAAATTTATTTATCTTACAAGTAGTTGTGATTGGATCCTCTATCAGGCTTGGAAGCCAGTAGAGTTAATTTTTGAGTAATCCTAATCTGTACTCTGTGATAGGATTAGTGTGATAGGATTGAAAAATAACTTATAAATCTTTAAAAAGTCCTATTCACCCCCCTCTAGGACACATTGACATATTTCTACTTCAACTTAAGCGGTCTTCACCGCTATTTCAGTACAGTCCTGCTCCCCAAGTTTATCGGGTAGCTCTTGTAAATCTTAGTAACATCAGAAAATGTCCCAGCGGTGGTGATAACCCTCACTCCTTTCGTACGAGTAGTATCCAACCCCAGTCGCTTGACTGCTAAACATCAAATCATAGAAGTAGTGGACCCAGTGTCCACAAGTAAGAAAACTGAAGTACCTTGGATATGAGCCATACCCTCGAATGACCTCGGTGCTAGATCTGCACCCTCAGAAGCCTCAGCTGTAAGTGCATGCACCCGAGCCTGCTCCGAGCAGTTTGGCAGCAGTACCATGGGCCATTGGATGGCCTAAATTCGGGCGCTAGCAGTCGAAACGATGGATGTGCAGGTGCAGTCCGTAGGGGTGGAGCCGATGAGCATGAGGGCGAGGGTGGTCGATTCTCTGCAGCGGCAAAAACCCGTTGTCTGTCATACGTGCAAAACAGCTCTCCATTGCATGACTTAGTCTTCCACAATATGTACATGTCACACCAAGTTGCCTCATCGGAACTAGTGGCACCGCGATCCTAGGAGGAGAGTCTTACGGGTCCTCTTACCGAGGAATGGCCTGCTCGGCATATCTAGTCGTGGCCTAGGGACCATAGGCCCACGAGAACGTGACAATCGATCCCCATCCTACTCTGCTCGCATAAACATGTGTACTAGCTCAGCATAGGAGGGTATGCTAGCACAACACTTCTTCGAGCGGATATCAGGTCACAGGCCCTTGAAAAAATGTCGTATCCGCATCTGCGCATCAACAAGTACAGTAGGGACGTATCTTCCCAACTCTGTAAACCGGTGCTCGTACTCTGTCACTGACATGCCTCCCTGTTTGAGGCACAAAAATTCATTCTCCTTCTCATGCCGGTACGTAAGGGGATAGTATTTCTCATGGAAGCAGGCCTCAAATGCTGCCCACGTCCATACATAGTCAACTACAACGGTCCGTAGGACACTATCCCACCACAAGCTGGCTTCATTCTCCAACATAAAGATAACTAACTCAACCTGCTCCAGCTTCGTACAGTGTAGTATCCTCAGCATCTTGGAGATGTGGTCAAGCCAATATTCAGCCTCTTCGGGTCTGTGAGAACCTGTAAATGTAGGAGGTCGCAAGCGTTGGAATCGCTCTAGGATACCACTAGTACCCAAGTTCCCCATAGGGTATAAAATAGGTATAAGCAAAGTCACACCCTCATCCTGAGCGGAAGGCCTTATAGTCTCAACAGGGCATACAGATGGTGAAGGTGGAGTTGTACCCCCACCCTGAGCTAGGGCTCCTGCAATGTTAGCTAAGAGCTACTGCTGCTGCTGCTGGTGCCACATCTATTGCTGCTGCTGGTACATTATCGTCAACAACTGTTCCAACCTATCCATAGGTGGAGCTGACTGAGGCACATGTTGCGTCAAAGAAGACGCACAGTTTTTCTCATAAACAGGAGGTGTGTAAGGTGGCGGTCCAACTGTAAGACCAGTAGAAGGCTGAGACTCAGGCATAGTCTCACGAACTGGGCCCAAACTAGGGTTCGCATGACCATCACTCTGGGGAGGTGCCTGGTCCATCGAATCACTCAATGTGAGGCGTGTCGTGCTTCGCATGAACTTAGGTGACATTCCCTACAAAATATAAGGTGTAACTTGCGTAAGGTGAAGCATAGCAACACATAGTCCTTTAAGCACTTTAAACACTTCATAGCAAAAAGACTGCATGCATTTCATTTACCAAAATTTGTCACAATACATGGAATATAGTTTTACATGGATCATGACAGGAAATGTAGGTGTGCTAATACAACCAGGACTTTAAACATTTAAAACATCCTAAAAGTTACTACTTTACTAAGCCTATCAACATAAAAACACCAACAGCCTACAAACAGCAAACAAGCTATGGGGCAACAACATGGATGACTAAGCATCTGAATCTGGTGATGGAGAAGGGGCACCCTTATCCTGCAAGAAGCACAGGATAGTCTTCAGAGTGCAAGTCACCTTCTTGAACTTGTGTTTCACGAGACCCCGAAGATCCATGATATCCTGTCGTAGGACAGCCTGGCCCTCCTCAAGTCAAGCTATACGAGCATCCCTGGTGACCTGACCAGCGTCCTGCTCAGGTACCGTAGGAGGAGAGCTCTCACTCGTGTCCTGAGCCTCTTCTTCTTCTTCTTCTTCCTGTTCTTCCTCTTCTTCTATTTCACCCCCGCCTTCTCCTTCACTTTCTTCTTCTTCGCTCTCAGTTTCATCCTCGCTCTCTTCAAGTTGGGCTTGTCGTTGCCGTGGGCCGATATTCATCTGATTGGGAGTGGTCTCATTGATTTAATGAATCGGTGTTGGAAATTCTGCCCCAAGTCTGTAGCCAAACTCAAGTCCAATCTTGCTTATGAGTCGGTCAAAGGGGAGCGACTCAGTCCTTCTATTTGAACGTGCGATAAGGACTATCTGTTGTAGTACAAACATAGGCACGCATAACTTCGCTCCTTTCCCCACTTGGTAAAGGAAATACACCATGAGATGCATGCACTCACTGTGATTGCTCCACTTGGGGTAGACATTGAACGTGCAGATGTGGTGAAGCAGGCGAAAGTCGCCCATCATATTGGTCGCTAAGAGGCTCTTGTTATGATGCCACTGAACCAGTCAACCACATAGAAACCTGGTGTGGCGATCCCTTTCACGTACACTATTCAGATTCCTTTCACTTGCATGTACCTCTCCAAGTGGCACATTCAGGAGCTGAGATATTAAACCAATGTTGATTCTGGCCTCCAGATCTATGCTAAAGGGGATCTTGAACTGTAAGGGCTCTAGCGTAGGCTCTCGAATACAGGCATAGAAGGCTCGGACAGTGCTCACGTTTTCACGAGACTCACCTTCAAATAGCGGACCCCACCTAGCCTCTTCTAGGCACTCGAACAACATGAATTCTCCAAAGAGTCACCCATCCACATGCCCTTCAAAAAGGACCCTACGACCCTCGTAGACTCCATGAGATAGCTCTGCCTATAAAGCTCTTCCAACGGGAGCCTGGGGATAAGACCCCCCTTCGTCTGCAACTCTCTACCAGCGCTTGTACTCGTGGCGGCTCCTCTCGGTCTCCTCGAGCTAGCGGGGCGACTAGGCCTTGCTTCATCCACAGGAGTTCTTTTCTTTCTCATGAGAGAAAGAATGGTGGAAATCGAGAATAAGGCAGCGACAACCTCCAAGAAAGCCATGGAAAAGTGAAGAAAAGGAAGGAAAGGGATGAGATCTTTGGGTCTCCACGGATTTGAGCCTTATACGAGGGTGTAAAGGCTCAAATGAAAGGAGATAAAAAAGAAAAAATGACAAAATAGGATGGGTTAGGGGGTTTACACAAATTTGAGACTCAAATAGGGGATTTAAGAGCTCAAATCAATGAAAAAGAGAGGGTTGGGTGATGGGTATGGTTGAGCACGGTGGAGGGATGTAAAGCTTGAAAAGAAATGAAGGAAAGAGGGATTGAAAGGGCAATTTGAGAGAGGAATGAGAAGTTTTGAAGAAAAAGGAGAGCTTGGAGGGTGAGATTATGAAGAGAGGAGGTGTTTGGGAGTGTTTTATTCGTGAAACCATGGACCAGTGGGTCACACTAGGCCCTAACGAGCGTCGGCCTGATGGCCCACCCCAGTTTGGCCCGCCAGTTGGCGAGGCCTCGCCAAACCGGCGAGGTCCTCGCCAGTCTCTGACCAGTCCAGTAAGGGCTCGCCATTCCGATGAGGTTCTCCCCACTGGGTCTAAAATGATGTGGGTCCCACCCTGGGTCCCCTAGAAATGCCCCGATTGGGCCCCTACTCCGATTCGACTCATTTCAGGTCGTTTCGAAACAAATCTAATACATATCCCCATTTACCGATTTTTAACGGCTATAATGGGATGAGACATGGTCTATACCCATCAATTGATGGTCTAAACATGGTTTGGGGTCATCACGTATGATAAGGAGCGTGCACAGACTCGATCTTGGTGATCATTTTTAATAGACTTTCGCCAATTGACGACTTTGGGAGTCCTAAACTTATTTCTAGATTGTTCTCGTACCCTCCTATACTAAAGTGGCATCAGCGTACATCGTGTGACCATAACCCAAGTCTGGTTTAATCTAAATCATGCTCTGATATCAACTTGTAATGCCCTGAAAATCGAGGGTCGAGCAGAAGCTCGACTCCCGAGTTCCAACGCATCACTTATGCAACATAGATAATGATGATTGAATGTTGTTCATAATTGTGTACTAAACATGAGTGGGATTATACCAAAACAGTAATTCATACTTGTAAGACCCGCATCTTGGTCCGTACCTTTTCGTAGACTTCCGTGGTCTTACCGGTCGAATTCCGACAACCTTCAACCCTTAACCGATATCGACGCGTGACCCTGATTCATGTGCCAACAACCCGAGCCGACTCAACCCGAGACCAATACCATAGCGACCGCGCCGTCATTGCGGTTTCGATACCGTGACTCGCGCGCCGAGGCGATACCCTAGTCGAGAGATGTGGGCCAACGTTCGGTGCGAGAAAACGCCGCGCGTTGCGAAACCCAAGGGAATCTCTACGATGTGTCACATCAATCACATCAATCCCATCAATCAATCAATCCATCAAGCCACCACATGTCAAGTACACATCACTTTATTCTTTTTTCCCAAGCAACCACAAAAGTCTCCCAAAACCATACCTCTCTTAAACAAAAAGCCACAAAAGTCTTCACCACCCATACCTCTCTTACACAAAAGCCTCAAAAGTCAAGCTTTTCTTACACAACCATCACTCACCACATCCATCCATCACTCTCTCTCTCTCCCTTTACAACTCTCTCTCTTTCTCTCTTTCTCATTTCAAATCTCCAAGAAAAAATTTCAAGCTCCATACGTATGGAATTCTCCAAACTCTCCTAAGCTCCAAGTGGCCCACCTTCCTACCCCATCATCTCCCATCTCAACTTTCCATTCTTCATCTCATCCATTGAAGTTGAAGCTAAGGTGCCAAGGAACCCCTAGGAGCAAGAAGATCGGACGGTGGGTGCCTCTATAGGATAGTTTTTTTCTTATTTTTATGATGGGCCAAGTGAGGCCCATCGATCCATGGTGTGGATCTCACTTGGGACCCTAAAATGTGGCCGATGGCCCATTTAGATCATCATGATCGTCCCATGATGGGGCCATTCTCCATGGACCCCATCATGATGTTTATTTCATTTAGAAAGGTCACCTAGACCGTCCATATCCGTGGGGAATGGATCTCCACCGTTGATTTACATTTTTGATGGTCCCATGTTCAAAGGGATCCGTATTGTATGATTTCATTCAAGGGAGGGCTCATAGTGGTGGAGCCCTCCATCACAAGGCGTGTCCCACTCTCCATGTCTCTCTCTCTCTTTTATTTCTTTTATTTTATTTTATTTTATTTTATTTTATTTTATTTTTATGCAATAGGATTGTGTGGCCCACTTGAATGGACCCCACCTTGAAATATTCTTTAGTCCAAGTTTCCTTCAAGTGGGCCCCACCTTAAATGTTGAAATACACCATCCATCAGTGGTGGCCCACCTAATCAGGGTCCACCATAATCTTTTCTTAAATGCCAAACCGTCCAGCGTCCCTGTATGAAAAAGGGAAAAAGAAAGAAGGAAAAAAAAAGAAATTTTGGGGTGAGCCACCTACATAGGCCCCATCCTGATGTATCGTTCTAATCCAAGCCGTCCATCCCTTTCACCATCTCATTTTAGGCGTTGAGCCAAAAAATGAGATTGAACGGAGCACCTGGTGGGCCATAGCGTCAAAAATTACATCCTCACCATTCAAACATCATTTTCGTATTTTATTTCACTTCCTAAGCATTTTAAAATTTGAACTCTGGACTCGTTTCGCCTGTTGCGAGCCACAGAACGCAATGGCGGGAGCGGATTTCATTTTAGCAGGCCCCATGTGCGAAAAACCGCAGGAAAACGGGTTTTTCCCAGATTTTGAAATAGGCAGAGCCTCTGCTCTCTCTCTCTGTCAGCGGGCAGCGCTGCACGCTGCTGCGTGCAGTCGTGAAGGCGGACGGGCGGCCGCTGGCCACCCACGGCCCTGCACGTGGGCCCCACAGTGGTGTTTATTTGTGATCCAATCTGTTCATGTGGTGGGCCACCCCCTAAAGTGGCCCCCCTCCAAAGATCAGCCTGATCCAATGCTCAGGTGGCCCACATCATAGGAAACAGTGTGAATGAACGTCTTCCATTGAAATCTTTTTCGGGGCCCACAGAAGTTTTGAAACAAGCTGAAATTTGTAAATTCCCTTCAACCAGGTCTGTTTGACCTTATCAACTGGTTGGATGCCAAATAAATATTACAGTGGGCCCCACATGGGACCCACAATGATGTATGTGTTAAGTCCACCATCCAGCAGACGGTGGCACCCACCACGGTGGCGCCCACCTCATGTATGTGATTGCCTCCACCGTCCAGTGGACGGTGGGGCCCTTGGTGATGTATGTGCTCTATCCGCACTGTCCACTTGACAGTGGGACCCGCCATGATACATGTGGTGTATTAAGACCGTCCATCCACTTGGTGAGATCATTGTGGCTTGGGCGATGATTGGGTGGGCCACCTACGTTCGGGAAAGGCCCATTTAGTCTACTTGAAGGCCTATGGGTTAGACCCATTTGATTTGAAAAAGGCCTATGGATAAAGCTCATTTAATTTATATAAAGGCCTACAGGATTAGGCCCACTTGGTAGGTACAAGGCCCATGAAATTGGACCCATTTGATGCAATCTTGAAGCCCATGAAAGTAGGCCCATCTGATTTATACAAGGCCTATGGGTTTAGGCCCATCTGATTTATGCAAGGCCTACGGTTTTAGGCCCATTTGATGTACATGTGGGGGCCCAATTAGTGTGGCCAATTTGTTACATATTAGACTGATGAGGCTAGGCCCAATTGATGCAATCCAAGGCCCACGGGTTTTGACCCATTGCAATGCACTTAAGACCCATTGGTGTGGCCCATTGATGTGACCCATTGATGAATAAAAGGCCCATATGATAGGGGGCAATGCTAGGCCCATATGTCGTGGTCAGTTGGAAGGGGGTGCGGCCTTACCCGCCCGAGTGTAGGGGGCAATGCTAGGCTGAGTCTGACCAGCTTGAGGAATGGGTCCTCTATCGACGAGTCGTGCCCGATATTGGCAGGTGGATAGTGAGGTCTTTTCCACTTACCTTATTGCGTGCGATGTGGCGACAATATAGTTTAGAGTGTACTAGACCCCGGTGATATTCCATATTTGAGCTGTATTAATGTGTGGACATAGATGAGGACCTGTATGCTAGAGTTGCATTGCACATAGCATGGCCTTGGGATGGCCGATACCATTCATGTCTTGCATCGCATAAGCCTTGGTACGGCTCATGATATTATAGATCCATCTGCATATTCCACTTTACTCCGACATTGCATGTTCATATTACTACCTTGCGCACATACTTTCACCACCCTCTAAGCTTTTTGTCAGCAAATTAATTGAGAATTCAATCTCAAACTAAATCATAATGAAATCACCAAGCACATGTTATAACAAACAACTTACGTGAATCATCAAGCACATGCATTTCATGCATATAATGAAATAATGCATATAGTCAACATGTAGGAAATCATTTACGTCAGCATATTAATTGAGAAATCCATCTCAAACTAATTCATAACATCATTTAATTCAATACATACTAATACAAACATTTATACAAACACTTACACTACATACTTAAGTCTACATATAGTATGTCGACCCGAAGTGCGCACTTAGGCGAACCTCTTCGCCAAACTAATTATGCTCATATTCCTAACATTCTAATGCGACAACAAATCATGTCAATCACATCAGCAAAGTATGCATGAAAACAGTACTTCCTACAAATGACTAAAATGCCCTAAATCTCATATTCTTCGCCGGTTTACGAAACAAGAAACGGACAGCATGTTGTACATGTCAAACAGCGATGCCGTCGATAATCTACTATTAAACGACATTGAAAGCTTTGGAAACAGTCAATCAAAGCGTCTAAAATCCGCACCTTGTCTCTTATGGATGTGTAAATTCGAACGGAGCGTATACGCTTCGTCTACAGCGATAAGAGAACCTAATTCACGAGTTACATCAGCTAACAAGCTATGAATCCTAGTAAACCTCAAATCAGCAACTTTCTAGGGTTATTTCATACCTGAAAAAGTAGAGGAATCACCAGCCAGGTGATTGGGATGTGTTGCTGAAGCACTTGCAGCAGGTGGCACGAGCAGCAAGAAATTTTCTCCTACTCTCTCTCACAAACTCTCACCTTTTCTCTCTCCCAATCTAGGGATTTTTACAAATTCGGATGGGAGAGAGGAGTGACGGTTTCAACCCTTTTTATAAGCCAAAACTTGCCCGAAAGAGGCTCGGGAACAAGTTTCACTTGACGGGTAACCAAATCAGGGTTGTTTCAGTCAAAAAGGACATTTCTGGTGGTCCCCTTTCCAAATGCGGTCGGACTTGAGCTCATGCATACTGGATCTAGTATACATCAAGTTTTCAGTCCGGCAGGGTTCGCAGATTGCCCGTGGCGGTCCAATTTCAGTTCAGCGGTCACCGCACGTAGATCAGGGCTGAAAGTCACATGATATGAAATAGAAATTTTTCCTGATCCGAGGGTGTAATCTGGCTGAATTCTGACAATCAGAACGCGTAATACTGACGCGTCAAGTCGTGTGCCAGATTTGAATTTCAAATTCCAATTCTGTCCCTATTCTTACTCTCTTCAGTCCAGGCTCAATGAAATAGCCTGCGAATGTCGGTTGGACTTGATTTTCGAAACGATTGTCAAGTCCAGCTAGGAGGTCTTAACGGTCTAAGATAGTAGGTATCGGACTTTCGACGTGCGGTCTAGATCCAATACAAAGTTTCAAAGCGGTCCAGAGAACAAACCGGTTTAGAGTTTGATCCCAGGTTATAGAGTATTATAGAGTCATACGTTCTACTCGATTTGGGTCTTGTAGAACGTATTTAAAGTGATCAGGGACTGTTTCCCAGCTACTCCAACATTGCGCTAGCTAACTTATGCTTAGTTTCTAAAGGAATTAATCCTACGTGGTTTCTTTGGCTATGGAATTGGGTTCTGAGCAATTTTCCAGGTGTTTTAGTTGACCCACTGCCTAAGGACATCAAATCCCAGATTGGCCAAAATTCGGGGTGTTACAATCTACCCCCCTTAAAACAAAATTTCGTCTCCGAAATTGGCGAAGGGCAAGGAGTACTTTTTCTAAGGAAGGTTCAAATCCTATTTAATAACCTAACCGTACATATAACCTAAATCAAATGTTTCGATCCTGGGCCAGTGGGAAAGAGGCCAACCACTCTTCCACTGCGCCACTCTGATCGATCGGTAGCGTTGACTAACCTAATTGGATTGGACTTAATTCGTTCTACCCCCCTTAAAACTTGGTTTTACGTAAGGTTGAAGAATCGTTGCATCGATCCGTATATCGGAACGAGGCGCAACTTAGGGGCTATCCTTAACCTAAAATGGAAACAACCTTTTTCTACATGGTTTTCCTTGCTAATGTTGCGTTCTATGGCATTGGTACCTATGATCATAGAGATGAGCCTAATCTCTATTGTGGTTAAGTTTAGGGGAAGGTATGAGTTGGTGGCAAGATGTCTAATTCTCTACTGACTTTAAGTCCTCGCCATTTCCCAAAGACAATGTGATCATGTTTGGTTGTAGGTGGTTGGGCCATCATAGAAGAAAGGTTGTGTAGTGGGTCTAAGCCGGATACGTTGAACCTTCTGCCCCGCGATTACAGAAAAGTTGTTGTATCAGTCCCCAATCCTAGTCGATGCCGATCTTCTGCTTGATCAGAGCATTGGATTTAGTGGTAACTACTAGGATTAAGAAGTCGATTCAAACCGCGAATACTTCGCTGATAATTGCATTTCCTTTATTCCGCGTTCCCGAATGCAATAAGCCCTTGGGAAAGGCAATTCTAAGGGGCATGCTAGTACATACTAAGTTCAATCTGAGGGATTTATAAATGTTCCCTGAGAGTGAATGGTTCCTTCTTATGGGCAACAACAGGAGTCTATAAGTCATAAGGGGATCTATCGAAGGAATAAGGTTCTACTTCAACCAAATCTAACCTACAATTCCTTAGCATATATAGGCTTTACACTACTTAAGATAACTAGTAGGCTAGTCTGTAACTCAGTAGCTATAATCTAAAGCCTAAGTTTATACGGTACATGGTTCCATATCATTTCTACTACAGGGAATTCTTCTATTACTTAGGGTCAAGATTGTCTAAATGGAATTAGATTTCTTATGTCGTCAAACCCTTCAAATCTAGAAGTGCTAACTCTAGGTCCAAAACGCCAAGGGTCTATGTGGCCAGTAGTGTTTAGTTGTATCAAATGAAACTGCATTCCTAATCCCATATTGGGATAGGGAGCGGCATGCTTGGTAGGAGGGTGGGTTGGGATAAAAATTAATTTGTAGGCTGATTCTCGGGAGTTACAATACTCCCAATCTAGGGACAATACCTAATAAAAAAATGATCGGCATGCACTCAATTCAACAAATTTCAGCTATATTAAGCTCAACCCACAACACAAACACATTTTCTACCTAACAACAAAAAAACACAGAAATTTCAAAACAGTAATCAAACAAGCGAAGAACGTGGAGAAATGGGATGGGTAAGAAGGTTTCCACGAGTCTGAGGGTCAAATAAAAGGGACTTGAGAGAGAGAACGATGGAAAGGGAGGAAAAGCTAAAATAGCCTTAACAATAGGCATGAAAAGCAGAGGAAATGCGGAGAAATGGTTGCCCAAGTGGACAGAATGAAATCTACGCATTGTAGAGGGATGCTTCAAGCTCCCTTAGGATATATTTTCAGAGAGAAAAGAGAATGAAAAAGGGGAATGGAGCACCACACGATTTCCAGCCTTCTATGAAGATTGTGGGAGCTCCAAATGATAAAAGTGGAGAGGAAAGGGAGTGCCAATGGCTGTGAGTGATGGAGTAGGGTCGGTTGTGACCTAAAATGAGATTAGGAGAGATTTGACAACGAGATTTGAGGGAAAGGCAGCAAAAATGTGAAGAAAGGAGAGCTTAGAGGGGCATTTTGTGAAGGAGGTACATATTTTAGGGGGTTTCAAGGTACGGACCACATACCAGGGGGCTACCCTAGCCCCCAAACTCCTCCAGCCCAAAGGCCAGACCCAACTGAACAGTTTGACCGGCGATCCATTGCCGAATCAGCGATGACATCGCCGGTAAACTTGCAAATTGGCCATTAAGGCCATATGGGATGGGTTCCCCCTGCCCTAGGGACTCCAAAAAGGTATGGTTCCCACTTTGGTTCATTGTAGATTACCCTAGGGAGGCCTAAACATCCATTCGGGGCTTTTCGGGGCCAATCTGCAAACTCGAATATAAAACCCTATCATGCAGCATATTATTTTAGGGTAGAAGGATCTAGTACATCTATCTAGCCCATTAGTTGCTAAAGAAAGTGAAGTTAGAATAGCTTTATGGCCATTTTTCGTGAAATTTTACTATTCACTGTAAAATTTTGTGAAAGTATGATTTTATGTTATTTTCACATTATTATTGATGCCTAATATGAAAATTATGAGAAAGAATTGAAGATTGGAGTGGTGAGAGGAAGAATTTTGAAGAATTTAGGTGAAACGGGGTTTTTAAGCCCTGACGATTGAACACAGGGGTTGTGGTTGCTCCACGGCCCAATGATTCACATTTATGGGTTTAGAATCATTCAAAGAACGTCTCAACCCACTTAGCTACAACCTAGGAGCTATTCGGGTTGCTTCACGCGACCCAAGATGCATTACGGACTCGATCGCACGATCGATATGAATAGTCTTCGCCTATTGGCGAATCTACGATCCTAGAAGTGTTTCTATACCTTTCTCGCACCCTCTTAAGTCAAAGGAAGCGACAGCGTACATCGCGTGACCATAACCCAGGCCCGGTTTAATACAAATCATGCTCTGATACCATCTGTAACATCCCGAAAATTGGGGGGTCGAGTAAAAACCTAAATCTCGAGTTCCAAAATGTTATTTATGCAACATAGATATGTATGATTGAATGTTGTCTGTGATAATGTATTAAACATGAGTGAGATTAATCCAGAACAGCATATCATACTCCAGAGACAGTTAAATTTACCAGCGGAAGTCTGTGATAGTATGTATAACATATATAAACTGTCGTGTGTCTCTTGAGTGTGAACATGTTACCAGGTTAAACATATACATGTATACCTCAAAATAGAAAGAAAGTATATACATGAGTGCTCTGAAAATATAAAATGACAAGTGTCAAGACATCTAATCAACCTCCCTGTAATTCCGTCGATCAGAACACGCATAAAGGAGGGATCCTCCTCATCATCATGAAGTCCGGCTCCACCTCGCAGGCCGCGCCATCATCTGCAATCACAAAAGGGTCTGGTGGGTGTCTGGAAACACCATCCCGTAACGTGGGAGTGAGTAGTTAACTCAGTGGAATAATAGAGCAAGGATTAACATGTTCTCAAATCAATCATGCGATAATAGTAAAGCAGTAAATCAAACAATCCTAAAACTGTTGTTAATGCAATATGAGATGACGTGATGTATGCCCTCACCAACGATCTCCCTCATACGGCACCATCTTACGACCGCGGCATGCAATCGACCCTCAAGTGCTCCACATCTTCCAGGCATATGCAATGGTATGGTGATATGATTTTCGAGTTGTTATTAGTCCATTCAAACAGCAAGATTGGGAAACTAAGGTACTTCCCTTATATCAATCCCAACACAGATCCTGTCTAGGGTTGTCACTCCTAGTAATCTCATACGATGTATATTTTGTAGGTCGCTGCAAGGGCTGCCAAGGCTGTTGCACGCACTCGTTGCACCGCTCCCCCATCACCTTATCAATACAGGCCTACTATACTCTACTGCTACGGAAGGGTCGTCGCCTCCCGTAGACTCAGAATACGCTCGCGGTCACTACAAAGGACTCGTCGCCTGATCAGTGTAGGCCGACAGCAAGAATATAGTGTCCCATACCACCATAATCTTCTCACGAGACTAGGTACTCGCTGGTCACTACGGGGATGTTTGTGGCCCCAGCGTAGGTCGACAGCTCGACCACGGTGTCCCATACCACCATGCCCGGCTCATGAGTCTTCGTGGATCAAGGTACCATGGTTAACAGGGTTTACAATGGTAAGTTCAGTACCCTAGGTTCAAGCAGTTACGACTCATGTAAGGTGAAAATACAACGGCCAGTCGGGTTACTTGACGGGCTCGACTAGCGCGATCGCATCTCAAGTCGAACGACATGAAGTGCGTAAAACACTTCGTGTGGCCTAACCACTGCCGCCAACTCCAGAACACGGCTCGCGTTCATCGACGCGTCGTTCGTGGCGAAGATAAGCTAACCACGAATTCGCTCGGTTACCGACTTCCTGGACTAAGTATAGTCCCAAACATGTGGAATCACATCAGCAAAGCATGTGAAAGTATTGGAAATGAAATACAACCATATGAGCATGTTAACACATGTTGTAACATACAACTTAAGCAAATCACCTGATATATGCCTTTCATACATATAATGAAATTATGCATATCGCCAACATATAGGAAATCATTTCCATCAGCAAATTAATTGAGAATTCAATCTCAAACTAAATCATAATGAAATCACCAAGCACATGTTATAACAAACAACTTACGTGAATCATCAAGCACATGCATTTCATGCATATAATGAAATAATGCATATAGTCAACATGTAGGAAATCATTTACGTCAGCATATTAATTGAGAAATCCATCTCAAACTAATTCATAACATCATTTAATTCAATACATACTAATACAAACATTTATACAAACACTTACACTACACACTTAAGTCTACATATAGTATGTCGACCCGAAGTGGGCACTTAGGCGAATCTCTTCGCCAAACTAATTATGCACGTATTCCTAACATTCTAATGCGACAACAAATCATGTCAATCACATCAGAAAAGTATGCATGAAAACAGTACTTCCTACAAATGACTAAAATGCCCTAAATCTCATATTCTTCGCCGGTTTACGAAACAAGAAACGGACAGCATGTTGTACATGTCAAACGGCGATGTCGTCGATAATCTACTATTAAACGACATTGAAAGCTTTGGAAACAGTCAATCAAATCGTCTAAAATCCACACCTTGTCTCTTATGGATGTGTAAATTCGAACGGAGCGTATACGCTTCGTCTACAGCGATAAAAGAACCTAATTCACGAGTTACGTCAGCTAACAAGCTATGAATCCTAGTAAACCTCAAATCAGCAACTTTCTAGGGTTATTTCATACCTGAAAAAGCAGAGGAATCACCGGCCAGGTGATTGGGATGTGTTGCTGAAGCACTTGCAGCAGGTGGCACGAGCAGTAAAAAATTTTCTCCTACTCTCTCTCACAAACTCTCACCTTTTCTCTCTCCCAATCTAGGGATTTTTACAAATTCGGATGGGAGAGAGGAGTGAGGGTTTCAACCCTTTTTATAAGCCCAAACTTGCCCGAAATAGGCTCGGGAACAAGTTTCACTTGAGGGGTAACCAAATCGGGGCTGTTTCAGTCAAAAAGTACATTTCTGGTGGTCCCCTGACCAAATGCGGTCGGACTTAAGCTCATGCATACTGGATCTAGTATACATCAAGTTTTCAGTCCGGCAGGGTTCGCAGATTGCCCGTGGCGGTCCAATTTCAGTTCAGCGGTCACTGCACGTAGATCAGGGCTGAAAGTCACATGATATGAAATAGAAATTTTTCCTGATCCGAGGGTGTAATCTGGCTGAATTCTGACAATCAGAACGCGTAATACTGACGCGTCAAGTCGTGTGCCAGATTTGAATTTCAAATTCCAATTCTGTCCCTATTCTTACTCTCTTCAGTCCAGGCTCAATGAAATAGCCTGCGAATGTCGGTTGGACTTGATTTTCGAAACGATTGTCAAGTCCAGCTAGGAGGTCTTAACGGTCTAAGATAGTAGGTATCGGACTTTCGACGTGCGGTCTAGATCCAATACAAAGTTTCCAAGCGGTCCAGAGAACAAACCGGTTTAGAGTTTGATCCCAGGTTATAGAGTATTATAGAGTCATACGTTCTACTCGATTTGGGTCTTGTAGAACGTATTTAAAGTGATCAGGGACTGTTTCCCAGCTACTCCAACGTTGCGCTAGCTTACTTATGCTTATTTTCTAAAGGAATTAATCCTAAGTGGTTTCTTTGGCTATGGAATTGGGTTCTGAGCAATTTTTCAGGTGTTTTAGTTGACCCACTGCCTAAGGACATCAAATCCCAGATTGGCCAAAATCTGGGGTGTTACAATCTACCCCCCGTAAAATAAAATTTCGTCTCCGAAATTGGCGAAGGGCAAGGAGTACTTTTTCTAAGGAAGGTTCAAATCCTATTTAATAACCTAACCGTACATATAACCTAAATCAAATGTTTCGATCCTGGGCCAGTGGGAAAGAGGCCAACCACTCTTCTGCTGCGCCACTCTGATCGAACGGTAGCGTTGACTAACCTAATTGGATTGGACTTAATTCGTTCTACCCCCCTTAAAACTTGGTTTTACGTAAGGTTGAAGAATCGTTGCATCGATCCGTATATCGAAACGAGGCGCAACTTAGGGGCTATCCTTAACCTAAAATGGAAACAACCTTTCTCTACATGGTTTTCCTTGCTAATGATGCGTTCTATGGCATTGGTACCTATGATCATAGAGATGAGCCTAATCTCTATTGTGGTTAAGTTTAGGGGAAGGTATGAGTTGGTGGCAAGATGTCTAATTCTCTACTGGCTTTAAGTCCTCGCCATTTCCCAAAGACAATGTGATCATGTTTGGTTGTAGGTGGTTGGGCCATCATAGAAGAAAGGTTGTGTAGTGGGTCTAAGCAGGATACGTTGAACCTTCTGCCCCGCGATGACAGAAAAGTTGTTGTATCAGTCCCCAATCCTAGTCGATGCCGATCTTCTGCTTGATCAGAGCATTGGATTTAGTGGTAACTACTAGGATTAAGAAGTCGATTCAAACCGCGAATACTTCGCTGATAATTGCATTTCCTTTATTCCGCGTTCCCGAATGCAATAAGCCCTTGGGAAAGGCAATTCTAAGGGGCATGCTAGTACATACTAAGTTCAATCTGAGGGATTTATAAATGTTCCCTGAGAGTGAATGGTTCCTTCCTATGGGCAACAGCAGGAGTCTATAAGTCATAAGGGGATCTATCGAAGGAATAAGGTTCTACTTCAACCAAATCTAACCTACAATTCCTTAGCATATATAGGCTTTACACTACTTAAGATAACTAGTAGGCTAGTCTGTAACTCAGTAGCTATAATCTAAAGCCTAAGTTTATATGGTACATGGTTCCATACCATTTCTACTACAGGGAATTCTTCTATTACTTAGGGTCAAGATTGTCTAAATGGAATTGGATTTCTTATGTCGTCAAACCCTTCAAATCTAGAAGTGCTAACTCTAGGTCCAAAACGCCAAGGGTCTATGTGGCCAGTAGTGTTTAGTTGTATTAAATGAAACTGCATTCCTAATCCCATATTGGGATAGGGAGCGTCATGCTTGGTAGGAGGGTGGCTTGGGATAAAAATTAATTTGTAGGCTGAATCTCGGGAGTTACAATACTCCCAATCTAGGGACAATACCTAATAGAAAAATGATCGGCATGCACTCCATTCAACAAATTTCAGCTATATTAAGCTCAACCCACAACACAAACACATTTTCTACCTAACAACAACAAAACACAGAAATTTCAAAACAGTAATCAAACAAGCGAAGAACGTGGAGAAATGAGATGGGTAAGAAGGTTTCCACGAGTCTGAGGGTCAAATAAAAGGGACTTGAGAGAGAGAACGATGGAAAGGGAGGAAAAGCTAAAATAGCCTTAATAATAGGCATGAAAAGCAGAGGAAATGCGGAGAAATGGTTGCCCAAGTGGACAGAATGAAATCTAAGCGTTGTAGAGGGATGCTTCAAGCTCCCTTAGGATATATTTTCAGAGAGAAAAGAGAATGAAAAAGGAGAATGGAGCACCACACGATTTCCAGCCTTCTATGAAGATTGTGGGAGCTCCAAATGATAAAAGTGGAGAGGAAAGGGAGTGCCAACGGCTGTGAGTGATGGAGTAGGGTCGGTTGTGACCTAAAATGAGATTGGGAGAGATTTGACATCGAGATTTGAGGGAAAGGCAGCAAAAATGTGAAGAAAGGAGAGCTTAGAGGGGCATTTTGTGAAGGAGGTACATATTTTAGGGGGTTTCAAGGTACAGACCGCATACCAGGGGGCTACCCTAGCCCCCAAACTCCTCCAGCCCAAAGGTCAGACCCAACTGAACAGTTTGACCGGCGATGCATCGCCGAATCGGCGATGACATCGCCGGTAAACTTGCAAATTGGCCATTGAGGCCATATGGGATGGGTTCCCCCTGCCCTAGGGACTCCAAAAAGGTATGGTTCCCACTTTGGTTCATTGTAGATTGCCCTAGGGAGGCCTAAACATCCATTCGGGGCTTTTCGGGGCCAATCTGTAAACTCGAATACAAAACCCTATCATGCAGCATATTATTTTAGGGTAGAAGGATCTAGTACTTCTATCTAGCCCATTAGTTGCTAAAGAAAGTGAAGTTAGAATAGCTTTATGGCCATTTTTCATGAAATTTTACTATTCACTGTAAAATTTTATGAAAGTATGATTTTATGTTATTTTCACATTAGTATTGATGCCTAATATGAAAAGGATGAGAAAGAATTGAACATTGGAGTGGTGAGAGGAAGAATTTTGAAGAATTTAGGTGAAACGGGATTTTTAAGCCCTGGCGAATGAACACAGGGGTTGTGGTTGCCCCATAGCCCAATGATTCACATTTATGGGTTTAGAATCATTCAAAGAACGTCTCAACCCACTTAGCTACAATCTAGGAGCTATTCGGGTTGCTTCACGCGACCCAAGATGCGTTACGGACTCGATCGCGCGATCGATATGAATAGTCTTCGCCTATTGGCGAATCTACGATCCTAGAAGTGTTTCTATACCTTTCTCGCACCCTCTTAAGTCAAAGGAAGCGACAGCGTACATCGCGTGACCATAACCCAGGCCCGGTTTAATCCAAATCATGCTCTAATACCATCTGTAACATCCCGAAAATTGGGGGGTCGAGCAAAAACCTAACTCCCGAGTTCCAAAATGTTATTTATGCAACATGGATATGTATGATTGAATGTTGTCTGTGATAATGTATTAAACATGAGTGAGATTAATACAGAATAGCATATCATACTCCAAAGACAGTTAAATTTACCAGTGGAAGTCTGTGATAGTATGTATAACATATATAAACTGTTGTGTGTCTCTTAAGTGTGAACATGTTACCAGGTTAAACATATACATGTATACCTCAAAATAGAAAGAAAGTATATACATGAGTGCTCTGAAAATATAAAATGACAAGTGTCAAGACATCTAATCAACCTCCCTGTAATTCCGTCGATCAGAACACGCATAAAGGAGGGATCCTCCTCATCATCATGAAGTCCGGCTCCGCCTCGCAGGCCGTGCCATCATCTGTAATCACAAAAGGGTCTGGTGGGTGTCCGGAAACACCATCCCGTAACGTGGGAGTGAGTAGTTAACTCAGTGGAATAATAGAGCAAGGATTAACATGTTCTCAAATCAATCATGCGATAATAGTAAAGCAGTAAATCAAACAATCCTAAAACTGTTGTTAATGCAATATGAGATGACGTGATGTATGCCCTCACCGACGATCTCCCTCATACGGCACCATCTTACGACCGCGGCATGCAATCGACCCTCAAGTGCTCCACATCTTCCAGGCATATGCAATGGTATGGTGATATGATTTTCGAGTTGTTATTAGTCCATTCAAACAGCAAGATTGGGAAACTAAGGTACTTCCCTTATATCAATCCCAACACAGATCCTGTCTAGGGTTGTCACTCCTAGTAATCTCATACGATGTATATTTTGTAGGTCGCTGCAAGGGCTGCCAGGGCTGTTGCACGCACTCGTTGCACCGCTCCCCCATCACCTTATCAATACAGGCCTACTGTACTCTACTGCTATGGAAGGGTCGTCGCCTCCCGTAGACTCAGAATACGCTCGCGGTCACTACAAAGGACTCGTCGCCTGATCAGTGTAGGCCGACAGCAAGAATATAGTGTCCCATACCACCATAATCTGCTCACGAGACTAGGTGCTCATTAGTCACTACGGGGATGTTTGTGGCCCCAGTGTAGGTCGACAGCTCGACCACGGTGTCCCATACCACCATGCCCAGCTCATGAGTCTTCGTGGATCAAGGTACCATGGTTAACAGGGTTTACAATGGTAAGTTCAGTACCCTAGGTTCAAGCAGTTACGACTCATGTAGGGTGAACATACAACGGCCAGTCGAGTTACTTGACGGGCTCGACTAGCGCGATCGCATCTCAAGTCGAACGACATGAAGTGCGTAAAACACTTCGTGTGGCCTAACCACTGCCGCCAACTCCAGAACATGGCTAGCGTTCATCGACGCGTCGTTCGTGGCGAAGATAAGCTAACCACGAATTCGCTCGGTTACCGACTGCCTGGACTAAGTATAGTCCCAAACATGTGGAACCACATCAGCAAAGCATGTGAAAGTATTGGAAATGAAATACAACCATATGAGCATGTTAACATATGTTGTAACATACAACTTAAGCAAATCACCTGATTATGCCTTTCATACATATAATGAAATTATGCATATCGCCAACATATAGGAAATCATTTCCATCAGCAAATTAATTGAGAATTCAATCTCAAACTAAATCATAATGAAATCACCAAGCACATGTTATAACAAACAACTTACGTGAATCATCAAGCACATGCATTTCATGCATATAATGAAATAATGCATATAGTCAACATGTAGGAAATCATTTACGTCAGCATATTAATTGAGAAATCCATCTCAAACTAATTCATAACATCATTTAATTCAATACATACTAATACAAACATTTATACAAACACTTACACTACACACTTAAGTCTACATATAGTATGTCGACCCGAAGTGTGCACTTAGGCGAATCTCTTCGCCAAACTAATTATGCATGTATTCCTAACATTCTAATGCGACAACAAATCATGTCAATCACATCAGCAAAGTATGCATGAAAACAGTACTTCCTACAAATGACTAAAATGCCCTAAATCTCATATTCTTCGCCGGTTTACGAAACAAGAAACGGACAGCATGTTGTACATGTCAAACGGCGATGCCGTCAATAATCTACTATTAAACGACATTGAAAGCTTTGGAAACAGTCAATCAAAGCGTCTAAAATCCGCACCTTGTCTCTTATGGATGTGTAAATTCGAACGGAGCGTATACGCTTCGTCTACTGCGATAAGAGAACCTAATTCACGAGTTACGTCAGCTAACAAGCTATGAATCCTAGTAAACCTCAAATCAGCAACTTTCTAGGGTTATTTCATACCTGAAAAAGTGGAGGAATCACCGGCCAGGTGATTGGGATGTGTTGCTGAAGCACTTGCAGCAGGTGGCACGAGCAGCAAGAAATTTTCTCCTACTCTCTCACAAACTCTCACCTTTTCTCTCTCCCAATCTAGGGATTTTTGCAAATTCGGATGGGAGAGAGGAGTGAGGGTTTCAACCCTTTTTATAAGCCCAAACTTGCCCGAAATAGGCTCGGGAACAAGTTTTACTTGAGGGGTAACCAAATCGGGGCTGTTTCAGTCAAAAAGGACATTTCTGGTGGTCCCCTGGCCAAATGCAGTCGGACTTAAGCTCATGCATACTGGATCTAGCATACATCAAGTTTTCAGTCCGGCAGGGTTCGCAGATCGCCCGTGGCGGTCCAGTTTCAGTTCAGCGGTCACCGCACGTAGATCAGGGCTGAAAGTCACATGATATGAAATAGAAATTTTTCCTGATCCGAGGGTGTAATCTGGCTGAATTCTGACAGTCAGAACGCTTAATATTGACGCGTCAAGTCGTGTGCCAGATTTGAATTTCAAATTTCAATTCTGTCCCTATTCTTACTCTCTTCAGTCCAGGCTCAATGAGATAGCTTGTGAATGTCGGTTGGACTTGATTTTCGAAACGATTGTCAAGTCCAGCTAGGCGGTCCTAACGGTCTAAGATAGTAAGTATCGGACTTTCGACGTGCGGTCTAGATCCAATACAAAGTTTCAAAGCGGTCCAGAGAACAAACCGATTTAGAGTTTGATCCCAGGTTATAGAGTATTATAGAGTCATACGTTCTACTCGATTTGGGTCTTGTAGAACGTATTTAAAGTGATCAGGGACTGTTTTCCAGCTACTCCAATGTTGCACTAGCTAACTTATGCTTAGTTTCTAAAGGAATTAATCCTAAGTGGTTTCTTTGGCTATGGAATTGGGTTCTGAGCAATTTTTCAGGTGTTTTAGTTGACCCACTGCCTAAGGACATCAAATCCCAGATTGGCCAAAATCCAGGGTGTTACAGGAACCCTTTGAAACTTTGTATTGGATTTAGACCGCACGTCGAAAGTCCGATATATACAATCTTATACCATTATGACCGCTTAGCTGGACTCGACAATCGTTTCGAAAATCAAGCCCAACCGATGTTCTGATGTCGTTTCATTGAGCCTGGACTGAAGAGAGTGAGAAAATGGTAAAGGTTTAGGAAATTAATTCCAAATCTGGGACGTGTCATTGCGCATTATTATTAAGCGTTCTGACCATCAGAATTCAGCCAAATTTCACCCTCGGATCAGGAAAAATTTCTCTTTCATATCATGAGACTTGTAGACCTGATCTAGGTACAATGACCGCTGAACTGAAACTGGACCGCCACGTGCGATCTGGGAACTCTACCGGTCTGAAAACTTGATGTGTGCTGGATCCAGTGTTCATGAGCTTAAGTCCGACCGCATTCGGCAAGCGGACCTCCTGAAATGCTCTTTTGGATCGGAACAGCCCTAATTTGGTTATAACTTAAGTATACCTTTGTCCCAAGTCTATTTAGGTTAGATTTTAGCCTATATAAGGGCCTTAAACCCTCACATATCTCTCCTATCCGAATTTGTTTGAAACTCTAGAAAGAGAGAGAAAGTGAGAGATTGTGAGAGACTTTGTGAGAGAGCTTCCTGTCATTTGCTCCATCTTTTGCACGTACCAAAGCAACGCATTCAAATCACTTTTTCGGTGATTTCCAATGCACTTCTAGGTAAGAAAACCCTAACCACTTTCTGTTTTAGGGATTCACTTGATTCAATAGCGAAGTAGCTTACGTATCTTGTGCATTAGGTCGTCGTTACACCGTTGACGAAGCGTATACGTTCCGTTCAAAATGATACACGTCTAAGACAAAAAGTGAGGATTTTAGATGCTTTGATTGACTGATTTCAAAGCTTTCAATGTCATTTAATAGTAGATTATCGAAGAGAACGTCGTTTGACATGTAGAACATACTGTCCGTTTTCTGTTTCGACTGCGTACGAGAAATATGAGATTTAGGGTATTTTAGTCATTTGTAGGAAATACTGTTTAAGTTTGTATTTTGCTGAAATATTTTCTATAGTTTTTTGTCGTGTTATGATATTAGAAATGCATGCATGATCAGTTTGGCGAAGAGATTCGCCCTAATGCGCACTTTGAGTCGACATACGCTATGTAGACTAAAGTGTGTAGACTAAGTGTTTGTATAAATGTTTGTATTAGTATGTATTGATTAAATGGTTTTGTAGTTTAGTTTTGAGATTGAATTCTCAATTAATATGCTGATGTATATGATTTCCACCATGTTGGCTATATGAACTGATTTCATTATATGTATATGAAATGCATGTGTTGGTTAATTTGCTTACGTTGTATGTTATAACATGTGTCAACATGCTTGTATTGTCGTACTTCATTTCCATTACTCTCATATGACACTGATGTTGATTTATAAATTCTTGAGGCTATGTTCTAGTCCAGGCAGTCGGTAATCGATCTAATTCGTGGTTGGCTTCTATTTTTCACGAAGGACGCGTCGATGAACGCGAGTCGTGTTTTGGGCAGGCGGCAGTGGTTAGGCCACGCGAAGTGTTTTAAGCACTTCATGTCACTCAGCTTGAGATGTGCTCGTACTAGTCGAGCCCGTTAAGTAACCTAACTGGTCATTGTATATTCACCTTGTATGAGTCATAACTACTTGAACCTAGGGTACTGAACTTACCATTGAAAACCCTATTAACCATGGTACCTTGATCCGTAAAGACTCATGAGCCGGGCATGGTAGTATGGGACACCGTGGTCGAGCTGTCGGCCTACGCTGGGGCCATAAACCTCCTCGTAGTGACTAGTGAGCACCTATGACTCGTGAGCCGATTGTGGTGGTATGGGACACTACATTCGAGCTGTCGGCCTACTCTGATTGGTGACGAGCCCTTTGTAGTGACCGCAAGCATATTCTGAGTCTACGGGAGCCGACGACCCTTCCGTAACAACAAGAGAACATTAGGCCTGTATTGATAAAGTGATGGGGGAGCGGTGCAACGAGTGCGAGCAACAGCCCTGGCAGCCCTTGCAGCGACCTATAAATATAACATCGTATGAGATTACTAGGAGTGACGACCCTGGACAGGATCTGTGTTGGGATTGATACAAGGAAGGTACCTTAGTTTCCAAATACTGCAGTGTGAAAGGACTAATAACAACTCGATAAACATTATCCATATCGCATTGCATGTGCCTGGAAGATGCGGAACACTAAGGAACACAAGCATGCCGCGGACGCAGATGGTGCCGCATGAGGGAGTATGTCGGTGAGGGCATCCATCATGTCATTTCATGCATGCATTAACAACAGTATCTAGGAATGTCTGATTGCCTGCTTTACTATTATCGCGTGATTGATTTGATAACATGCTAATCTTTGCTCTATGATTCCACTGATTTGATCACTCACTCCCACGTTACAGGATGGTGTTTACAACACCTACCAGACCCTGTCTTAGATGCAGGTGATAAGGCGATTCAGAATGCGGAGCCGGACTACTACGAGGATCAGGACGAGTTCTCGTATATGCAGTTCACGGATGACTTTGCGTAGGTGGCCTGGATCGACGGGACACACTTGTGGGACTATCCTCTGACATTTATTTTTACTTTATGACATGTATATGAGACTCAGAGATGTATTCATACTTTAGAGACAGTTTGAGATTGTTTTGTTTTCATATAGTAATATATATATCTTTCAGTCTTCCGCTTGCATTTTATCACTGAATCTGAAGTATGAATTGCAGTTTTGGTATAATCTTACTCATGCGAAGGCTTTAACTCAGACAACATTGAATCATAATCATATTTATTGCATAAGTGATGGTTTGGAACTCGGGAGTCGGGTTTCTACACGACCCCCGATTTTCAGGGTATTACAAGTTAGTATCAGAGCATGATTTGGATTAAACCGGACCTGGGTTATGGCCACGCGACATATGATGTTGCCCCTTTGACTAAGGTGGGTGTGAGAAAGATCTAGAAAACTCGTAGGACTTCAATTTCTCCAATAGGCGAAGTCTACTCAAATCGATCATTTTGATCGAGTCCATAACGTATCTTTGGTCGCGTGAAGCGACCTAAGTCGCCTCTAGGTCGTTAGTTGGCAGGTTTGAGCTGATCCCAGAAGAATTCCAAATCCAGAAATGCATGTCCTTGGGTTATAGGGCAATCACAACCCTTACACTCAATCTCAAGGATTAAAAACCCCTTTTCATCCAATTCTTTCAGAATCTTTCCTTTCATCATCCCATTCTTCAACTTTTTCTAAGTCCTTTCTTACTACACATAAATCCTAATGTGTGAATGATAGTAAATCATACTTAAATAAAAAATTTACTATAAATAGTAAATAGATGTAAGAATTGGACTTTTGGACATTCCAATTATATAATCTCTTATAATAAATGGGTTAGTTTGATGTATCAGCTTCTCCTATTTTAAAATCATATGCTACATGATGTATAAACTCATTCTGATTTATAAACTAGCCCCGAAACGCCCCAAATGGAGTCTTGGGCCTATCCAAGCCCAAATACAATGAACCAGGGTAGGTCCCACATATATTTGGGGCCCCTAGGGCAGGGGAAACCCAGCCCCTATGTCCGGCATTACCGATTTGCAAGTTCACCGGCGAGGGCTCGCCGTACGGTGGGCCCCATTCGGGCTGAAATTCAGGCCGACGCCCTTTTGTAGCTAGGGCACCCCCCCTACATGTGGGACGTCGCTTATAACCCCCCAAATACCCTACCTCCTTCACAAACAGCCCTCCCAAGCTCTCCATTTTCAAGTTCTTTGCTGCCTCTCTCTCAAATCCCATCCCCAAACCATATCCATTCTCATTTTCGATCACAACCGACCCCACTCCTTCGTCCACAGCCAATGGAGCTCCCTTCTCTCTTCATTTTCATCCATGGAAGCTCTCCCAACCTCCATTGAAGGCTGAAAATCGTGTGGACCTCCATTCCATCTTATCTTGCTCTTTTCTCTTTGAAAATTCAGCCTTTGGGAACTTGATTCACCCCTTAATAGGGCTTAGATTCGATTCAGTCTAATAGGGCCGCTCTATCTCCCCATTTCCTCCATTTTCCATGGCTATTGTTGAGGCTATTTTGGCCTTTTTTCTCTTTCTCCACTATCCTCTCTCTTATGGGAAAGAGGAAGACTGCCGCAGATAAAGATGGGCCTAGTCGCCCTTCACGATCGAGAAAGCCCAGAGGTGGCACCGCTAGCTCCAGCGCCACCACTAGCCCAAGTGTTGGTAGAGAGCTACATACGTAGTGGGATTTAGATCCCCGTGCTCACATAGGGCGAGCACTGTTAGCAGACTTGGCTCATGGCGCTTATACTGACGACAAGGTTCTGTTTGAGGCGCACGTGGATGAGCGGCTCTTTGGTGAATTTCTGTTGTTCGAACGCATTGAAGCTGCTAGGTGGGGTCCACTCTTTGAAGCACAGTCTCGAGTGAATGTGAGCACTGTTCGTGCCTTCTATGCTCACATTCGGGATCCTACGTTGGAGCTATTACAGTTTAGGATTCCCTTTGACAGAGATCGAGAAGCCACGATCGATGTACGACTGATAGCTCGACTCCTGAACGTGCCTCTTGGTGAAGTTCATCCAAGTGCTAAGAATCTGAAGAATGTTCATGAGGAAAATCGTCGCACTAGGTTCCTATGTGGTGGTTTGGTTTCGTGGCAGCGTAACAAGAGCCTCTTAGTGTCCCATATGTCGGATGATTTTCGCCTGTTGCACCACATTTGCACGTTCAATGTGTATCCTAGGTCGACCAACCGCAGTGAATGTATGCGCCTCATGGTTGATTTTCTGTATCAGGTAGGCCAGGGAGAGAATGTATGCAAGGCCACCTTTGTGTTGCGACAGATCGTCCTCATAGCGAAGTCGAGAAGGACGTCTGAGTCACTTCCTTTTGGCCGGCTCATATACAAGATCACGCTTGAGTTTGCTTACAGACTTGGGCCGGAGTTGCCTATGCCGATTCACTTCATTGATGAGGCTACCATGAACTAGATGAAGATAGGGCCTCGGCAGCGTGAGGCTCAGCTTGATGATGATAGTGAGGGCGAATATATAGCGAAGAGGATGCTAGTGAAGAAGAAGCTGGGGCAGAAATAGAGGAAGAAGTCCAGGAAGAAGAAGAAGAGGAGGCTCAGGATACTGATGAGAGTCCTCCTACTGTGACTCGGGCTACTAGGGATTCTCACATAGCCCGACTTGAGGAGAGTCAGGTTGCCTTACACCAGGAAGTCCAAGAACTTCAGGCCGAGGTGAAACAAGATCTTGAGGATACCAAGGCCATCATGAAATAAAAATTTGGCAAGGTGACTCGTACTTTGAAGGCTATCCTGTGTTGTCTGCAGGATAAGGGTGCCCCTCCTCCATCGCCAGACTCAGATTAGTGATTAAATTTTAGATGTTTGTTGGTTGTAATTGGTTTGTTTCCTGCTTCTATGTGTAAGCCTGAGAAGGCTAGTAGTTAGTTTATGTTGCAATTATAGTTTGGGCTAGCTTAGTTTCCCATGTGTTTCTTGTCATGATGCATGTAAAGATACGTATCTTGTATTGTGACAATTTTGATTAAATGAAATGCTTGGAATGTTTTTGTCTTGTTATGTGAATGATTGTGTGGCGGTGTGTTTGTGCTATTGTTGAAACTGACAAGGTTGCGCCCTATTTTGAATTTAAGGAATGTCACCTAAGGCTACGCGGAGCACGACACAACTTACACTGGGAGAACCTATGGATCGGGTTCCTCTCCAGAGTGATGTTCATACGGACCCTTCTGTGGGCCCAATTCCTGAGACTGCACCTGAGTCTCAGCCCTCTACAGGTCCTACAGTTGGACCGCTTCCTTTCACGTCGCCTGTCAGGGAGCAGTATCGTGCATCTTCCTCAATGCAGTATGTGCCGCAGCATGCTCCACCTCCTGATAGGTTTGAGCGGTTGATGGCCATGATGCATCAGCAGCACCAGCAGCTTTTGACCACGATAGCTGGGGCCTTAGCCCAGGGTGGGAGTGCGACTCCACCTGCACCACCTGTGCATCTAGCTGAGGATGCCGGTAGTTCGACTCAGGATGAGGGCATGGCTCATCCTGTACCATCTTCTTACCCTACGGGGCCTACTCGAGCAATTCCAGTGCTTGCGGCCTCCTACTTTTACAGGTTCTCACAGACCAGAGGAGGCCGAGTATTGGCTCAACCGTGTGTCAAAGATTCTGAGGATGCTGCACTGCTCGGAGTCTGAGCAGGTTGAGTTGGCTACGTTCATGTTCGAGCGAGAGGCCAGCTTGTAGTGGGATAGTGTGTTGTAGACCGTTACTATTGATTTCTTCTGGACTTGGGTAGCATTTGAGCTCCATTTCCATGAGAAATACTATCCCCAGACCTATAGGTATGAGCGGGAGAACGAGTTTCTACGCCTTAGGTAGGGAGGCATGACCGTTACGGAGTATGAGCATTGGTTTACGGAGTTGGGCAGATACGTCCCGACGATACTTACTGACGAGCAGATGCACATACGATGATTCTCTGAGGGTTTGCGACCGGACATTCGGTCGAAGATGTGTTGCGTCAGCATACCATCCTACGCAGAGCTAATTCACATGTCTATGCGGGCAGAGCAGGATGTGGACCGCTTAGCACGATCTCGTGGCCCTGTGGTTGCTAGGCCACGACCGGATATGCAGGATAGGCCATTTGTTGGCAAGAAGCCTCGCATCGACCCTCCTCCTAGGGCTACAGCGCAAGTACTTCTTATGCGGCACCCTGATGTGTCTTGTATGTATTGTGGGAGACCGGGTCATTCTGTGGGGAGATGTTTCGCTCGGATGAGAGACAGCGGGTTTTCACCGCCGCAGAAGATCGACCGTCTTCGCCCACAGGCTATATCTCCTCCACCATTACGGTTGGCTCCTGCGCAGCATTCTTTCAGACCTCCCGCATCTTAGTTCCGGCCACCTCAACGGCCCATGGTACCGCGGCCGAACCGTCCACAGCAGGCACGGGTACATGCCTTGACAGCTAAGGCAGCCGAGATAGAGACTGTTCAGCCTTTGGCCTTTGAGGTCACCGCCCATATTGGAGGTACTCCTATACTTGTGATGGTGGATATAGGATCCACAATTTCATTGATATCGTAGTCCATAGTCAAATGCCTCGAGCTACCGACTATTCGGATGGATGGAGTGCGAGTCCTTACGGCTCACGGGACCTTTTCTGATGACACCATGATGTGTGAGGGTTGTTTGGTGGATTTGGGGCGCAGGACGATGGCTCTCGATCTTGTCGTCGACCCTTCTCTCTATTATCTCGACATCATTCTTGGCATGGATTGGTTGACTATAAGGAGGGCCGAGATTGACTACGAGACCCTATGGTGACAGTCTACAAGCCGGAGGGAACGGCCTTTACATTTTCAGTGCGGGTAAATCTCCCCTTCGGCATACTTAGCTACGCATCCTTATTACGGGACGTAGATGCCCCGACACACGCCTGTAGTCCGTGATTTTGGGGATCTGTTCAGGAAGATTCCTGGTTTGCCGCCTCAGCGAGAGATCGATTTTACTATCGATCTGGTGCCTGGTTCCACGCCCGTCTCACTGCCGACGTATCGCATGGCACCGTGTGAGATGGAGGAGTTTAGGAAACAGATTGATGATCTGTTGGAGGTTGGCTTCATTCGACCGAGTGTGTCTCCTTGGGGAGCACCAGTACTATTTTTGAAGAAGAAGGATGATTCTATGCGATTGTGTATTGATTATCGCATGCTGAACCAGATTATGGTGAAGAACCGATATCCCTTGCCCAGGATAGATGACTTGTTTGATCAGTTGAGAGAGGCCCAATACTTCTCGAAGATTGATCTTCAGTCAGGGTATCACCAGTTACGCGTTAGGGATGAGGACGTGCAGAAGACAGCTTTCAGGACCAGCTTTGGCCACTACGAGTTCCTTGTGATGTCGTTCGGTCTTACGAACGCACCAGCCGTGTTCATGGATCTGATGAACAGGGTATTTCGGCCTTTCCTCTATCGATTCGTCATTGTATTCATAGAAGACATTTTGGTATACTCAAGGAGTCGAGAGGAGCATGAGGAGCACTTGCGATTGGTCCTGGATACACTCAGGCAGCATCAGTTGTTCGCGTAGTATAAGAAGTGCAACTTCTGGAAGCAGGAAGTGAAGTTCCTGGGACATGTGGTGTCCAAGGATGGGATGACAGTTGACTTGGCTTAGGTAGCTGTGGTGCAGGATGGGAGCAGCCTGGTTCTGTCACTGAGGTGAGGAGTTTCTTAGGTTTGGCAGGCTACTACAGACGTTTCATTCGAGATTTCTCGAAGATCGCCAGACCTCTATCTCTGCTGACACGGAAGGATGTGAAGTTCGCCTGGAATGATAAGGCGGAGTCAGCTTTTCAGGAGCTGAAGGATAGATTGACGTCCACCCCTGTGCTAGTATTGCCAGAGAAAAGGGTTAGATACACGATATATACCGACGCGTCTAGCGTTGGTTTGGGTTGTGTCCTTATGCAGAAGGACAGGGTAATTTCGTATGCCTCGAGATAATTAAGGAAGCACGAGGAGAATTACCCTACACAAGACCTTGAGTTGGCAGCCGTCATTTTCGCATTGAAGCTCTGGAGACATTACCTCTATGGAGAGGAGTTCGAGCTCTTTTGCGACCACAAGAGCCTCAAGTACATATTCACGCAGCAGGACTTGAATGTGAGGCAGCGGCGATGGATGGAGACTTTGAAGGACTTCAAGTTCGAAGTCTCCTACCATCCTGTCAAGGCGAACCTTGTGGCTGACGCGTTGAGCTGCAAGAAGGCGATATAGTTTGGAGCTCCGCTGATGGTTGCCGAGTGGGACATGGTTGAGTTTATGCGAGACTTTGAGCAGAAACTCACTGTAGAGGAGCCGTACGAGTTCATCGCACATGTGCAGGTGCGATCTCTTATCAATGACAGAGTCATCGCAGCGTAGAGGGATGATGCACGTCTGACTGAGCTTCAAGAGCAGGCCAGTGATGATGCAGATGCCGAGTGGCGAGTTGGAACGGATGGGCCCTTACGTTACCGTGGCCGCCTATGCGTCCTAGATATCCCTGACTTGAGACGAAAGATTCTCGAGGCTGCGTACAGTTCCAGACTTATGATGCATCCGGGCAGCACCAAGATGTATCGTGACTTGAGGAGGACGTATTGGTGGGATGGTATGAAGACCCATATCGCAGAGTTCGTGTCCCGTTGTCTCACTTACCAACAGGTGAAGGCAGAGCATCGCCGACCTCCTAGTCTCCTTCAGCCTATGCCTATAGCTGAGTGGAAGTGAGACTTTATCTCTATGTACTTCATTTCAGGATTGCCAAAGACGAGGAAGGGACATGATTCTATTTGGGTGATCGTCGACCGTCTGACGAAGTCGGCGCACTTCCTACCGATCAGAGTCACGAACTCTGCAGACGAGTTAGCCAGGCTGTATATCAGAGAGATCGTACGTCTGCATGGAGTTCCTTTAGAGATAGTGTCCAACAGAGACACGGGCTTTACTTCTATTTTCTGGACTCGCATTCAGGAGGCTATGGGTTTGAAGTTGAAGTTTAGTACTACATTCCACCCACAGACAGATGGACAGACAGAGTGGGTGAACCAGATTCTAGAGGACATGTTGCGATCTTGCGTATTGGACTTCAAAGACAGTTGGGATGATTGTCTTGCATATGCAGAGTTCGCGTACAACAACAGTTTCCAGGCGAGTATCAGTATGACACCGTATGAGGCCTCGTATGGATGACCTTGCCGAGCACCGCACTGCTGGGCAGAGGTCGATGAGCGCAGATTGATTGGTCCAGAGTTAGTGCAGGCAACGTCGGAGAAGATTGACATCATTAGACGCCGATTTCTCACAGCGAAGAGTAGACAGAAGAGTTATACCGATACGAGACGGCGCTCGCTAGAGTTCGCAGTTGAGGATCACGTGTTTTTGCGAGTTCCCCCTATGAAGGGAGTCCTTCGGTTCGGGAAGAAGGGGAAGCTAGCACCGCGATTCATTGGTCCATTTCAGATTCTCGACCCTGTGGGTGCTGTGGCTTATCGATTGGCTTTGCCTACGCTTCTCGTGAGTGTACACAACGTATTTCATGTTTCTATGCTGAAGAAATACGTTCTTGATCCTTCCCATATCATCATATGGGAGCAGGTGCAGTTAGGTGAGGATGTTACATATATACTACGACCAGCGCGTATACTAGACAGGAAGGAGCAGGTACTGCGTAGCAAGGTCATCCCCCTTGTGAAGGTGTTGTGAACACATCACTCTGAAGAAGAGGCTACTTGGGAGATGGAAGCCGAGATCAGAAAGAACTACCCACAGCTTCTCGAGGAGTACGAAAAGGTATAAATTTCGAGGATGAAATTTATTGTTAAGGGGGGTAGATTGTAACGCCTCAGAAAAATCTGTACAGAGACTCGAGTGCCAACTCGACCAGAAATCACGTAGGATTAATCCCTTTAGAAATTAAGCATAAGTTAACTAGCACTATGCTAGAGTAATTGTGAAATTAGCATCGATCGCTTTAAATACGTTCTACAAGACCCAAAACTTGTAGAATCAATGACGCTAAAATACCCTAAAACCTAGGATCTAACTCTAAACCTGTTTGCTCTCAGGAACCCTTTGAAACTTCGTATTAGATTTAGACCGCGTGTCGAAAGTCTGATATTTACAATCTTAGACCGTTATGACCGCTTAGCTGGACTTGACAATCGTTTCGAAAATCAATCCTAACCGATGTTCTGAGGCCATTTCATTGAGCCTGGACTGAAGAGAGTGAGAAAAGGGTAAAGTTTTAGGAAATTAATTCCAAATCTGGCATGTGTCGTTGCGTGTTATTATTAAGCGTTCTGACCGTCAGATTCAACCAAATTTCACCCTCGGATCAGGAAAAATTTCTCTTTCATATCATGAGACTTGTAGACCTGATCTAGGTACCATGACCGCTGAACTGAAACTGGACCACCACATGCGATCTGGGAACTCTACCGGTCTGAAAACTTGATGTGTGCTGGATCCAGTGTTCATGAGCTTAAGTCCGACCGCGTTCGGCCAGGGGACCTCCCGAAATGCTCTTTTGGATCGGAACAGCCCCGATTTGGTTATAACTTAAGTATACCTTTGTCCTAAGTCTATTTAGGTTAGATTTTAGCATATATAAGGGCCTTAAACCCTCACATATCTCTCCCATCTGAATTTGTTTGAAACCCTAGAAAGAGAGAGAGAGGGAAAGTGAGAGATTGTGAGAGACTTTGTGAGAGAGCTTCCTGCCGTTTGCTCCATCTTTTGCACGTACCAAAGCAACGCATTCAAATCACTTTTCCAGTGATTTCCAGCACACTTTTAGGTAAGAAAACCCTAATCACTTGCTGTTTTAGGGATTCCCTTGATTCAATAGCGAAGTATCTTATGTATCTTGTGCATTAGGTCGTCGTTACGCCGTTGACGAAGCGTATATGTTCCGTTCAAAACGATACAAGTCTAAGGCGAAAAGTGAGGATTTTAGACGCTTTGATTGACTGATTTCAAAGCTTGCAATGTCGTTTAATAGTAGATTATCGAAGAGAACGGCGTTTGACATGTAGAACATGTTGTCCGTTTTCCGTTTCGACTGCGTACAAGAAATATGAGATTTAGGGTATTTTAGTCATTTGTAGGAAATACTGCTTACGTCTGTATTTTGCTGAAATTTTTGCCATGGTTTTTGTCATGTTATAATATTAGAAATGCGTGCATGATCAGTTTGACGAAGAGATTCGCCCTAATGCGCACTTTGAGTCGACATACCCTATGTAGACTAAAGTGTGTAGACTAAGTGTTTGTATAAATGTTTGTATTAGTATGTGTTGAGTAAATGGTGTTGTAGTTTAGTTTTGAGATTGAATTCTCAATTAATATGTTGATGTATATGATTTCCACCATGTTGGCTATATGAACTGATTTCATTATATGTATATGAAATGCATGTGTTGGTTGATTTGCTTACGTTGTATGTTATAACATGTGTCAACATGCTTGTATTGTCATACTTCATTTCCAGTACTCTCATATGACACTGATGTTGATTTACAAATGCTTGTGGATATGTTCTAGTCCAGGCAGTCGGTAATGGATCTAATTCGTGGTTGGCTTCTATTTGTCACGAAGGATGCATCGATGAACGCGAGTCGTGTTTTGGGCAGGCAGCAGTGGTTAGGCTACGCGAAGTGTTTTATGCACTTCATGTCACTCAGCTTGAGATGCGCTCGTACTAGTCGAGCCCGTCAAATAATCTGACTGACCATTGTATATTCACCTTGTATGAGTCATAACTGCTTGAACCTAAGGTACTGAACTTACCATTGAAAACCCTGTTAACCATGGTACCTTGATCCATAAAGACTCATGAGCCGGGCATGGTGGTATGGGACATCGTGGTCGAGCTGTCGGCCTATGTTGGGGCCATAAACCTCCCCGTAGTGACCAGTGAGCACCTATGACTCGTGAACCGATTATAGTGGTATGAGACACTACATTCGAGCTGTCGGCCTACTATGATTGGTGACGAGCCCTTTGTAGTGACCGTCAGCGTATTCTGAGTCTACGAGAGGCGACGACCCTTCCGTAACAACAAGAGTACATTAGGCCTGTATTGATGAGGTGATGTTGGAGCGGTGCAACGAGTGCGAGCAACAGCCCTGACAGCCCTTACAGCGACCTATAAATATAACATCGTATGAGATTACTAGGAGTGATGACCCTAGACAGGATCTGTGTTGGGATTGATACAAGGAAGGTACCTTAGTTTCTCAATACTGCTGTGTGAAAGGACTAATAACAACTTGGTAAACATTATCCATATCGCTTTGTATGTGCGGACGCAGATGGTGCCGCATGAGGGAGTATGTCGGTGAGGGCATCCATCATGTCATTTCATGCATGCATTAACAACAGTATCTAGGAATGTCTAATTGCCTACTTTACTATTATCGTGTGATTGATTTGATGACATGCTAATCTTTGCTCTATGATTCCACTGATTTGATCACTCACTCCCACGTTACGGGACGGTGTTTACAACACCTACCAGACTCTGTCTTAGATGCAGGTGATGAGGCGATTCAGGACGCGAAGCCAGACTACTACGAGGATCAGGACGAGTTCTCGTATATGCAGTTCGCGGATGACTTTGTGTAGGTGGCCTGGATCGGCGGGACACACTAGTGGGACTATCCTCTGACATTTATTTTTACTTTATGACATGTATATGAGACTCAGAGATGTATTCATACTTTAGACACAGTTTGAGATTATTTTTTTTCATACAGTGATATATATATCTTTCAGTCTTCCGCTTGCATTTTATCATTGGATCTGAAGTATGAATTACAATTTTGGTATAATTTACTCATGTGAATGCTTTAACTCAGACAACATTGAATCATAATCATATTTGTTGCATAAGTGATGGTCTGGAACTCGGGAGTCGGGTTTCTATACGACCCCCGATTTTCAGGGTGTTACAAGACCACCCGCACCTCATTTCAGGTTGCCACAACGACCCATGGTACCTCCACTGCATCACCCACAGCAGGCTCGATTTCATGCGCTTACAGCTGAGGCACCCAAGGCAGATTTAGCACTGACATCTTTTGAGATTCCCACTCATATCCAAGGTATGCTTGTCTTCTTATTGGTAGACACTAGGTCCACTATTTCAATCATCTCTTATGTTGTGGTTAAGCGGCTAGGTTTGGTTACGGCTCCTACAAAGGGAGTGAGACTCACGACAGTTAAAGAGACTTCTTCAAACATTACACGGACCTGTGAGTCTTTCTCAGTAGATTTGGGTAGCAGGACAGTGGTCGGCAACCTGATTGTCACCCCACTGTGTCACTACGATGTTATTTTTGGTATGGATTGGCTCACCAAGATGAGAGTAGAGATTGACTGCAAGCTTTAGAGTCGTGACAGCCTACAGACCTGAGGGCATGGTCTTTACATTTTCAGTTCAGGTCAGTTGGTCCTGTCGAGTTAGCAGTTACGCTTCTTTGTTAGAGAGTTTTGATGATCTGACGTTGGGAGTTATGCCAGTGGTTCGAGATTTCCCCATATGTTTGAGAAGATCCCGGGACTTCCTACTCGGCTCGAGATCGACTTTCCTATCGACCTTGTGCCCGATGCAACACCTATTTCCTTACCGACGTATCGTATGCCTCCATGTGAGATGGAGGAACTGAGGAGATAGATTGATGTATTACTAGAGGCAGGATTCATTCGACCAAGTGTGTCAACTTAGGGAGCAACTGTTTTATTTATGAAGAAGAAAGACGGTTCCCTGCGATTATGTATTGATTATCACAGGCTGAATCAGGTGACGGTGAAGAATAAGTATCCCTTGTCTAGGATTGATGATCTGTTTGATCAGCTAAAGGGGGAACGCTATTTCTCGAAGATAGATTTGCAGTTTGAGTATCATCAGTTATGCGTCAGGGATGAGGACGTACAAAAGACTGTATTGAGGACCAGCTTTGGTCATTATGAGTTCCTTGTGATGTCGTTTGGACTCACAAATACTCCGACCGGGTTCATGGATCGGATGAACAGAGTGTTTCGGCCGTTTCTGTTCCGATTCATCAACATCTTTATCGATGACATTTTGATATAATCCATGAGTCGGGAAGAACACGAGGAGCACCTGAGAGCGGTATTGAATACTCTCAGGGAGAATCAACTTTTTGTGTAGTATAAAAAGTGTGATTTCTGGAAGGAAGAAGTCAAGTTCTTGGGACATTTGGTGTCTAAGGAAGGCACAGCAGTCGACCTCACTAAGGTAGCTGCGGTTCAGGATTGGAAGTAACCCGATTCAGTTACTGAGGTGAGGAGTTTTCTTGGTATGGCAGGTTACTATCGACGATTCATTCGAGACTTTTCCAAGATTGCCAGACCGTTATCTCAGTTGACACGAAACGATTTGAAGTTTACTTGGAATGAGAAGGCCGAAGCAGCTTTCCAGGAGCTGAAGGACAAATTGACGTCTGCCCCTGTGCTAGTATTGTCAGAGCAAGGGGTTAAGTATACTATGTATACTGACACGTCTTGCGTTGGTCTGGGTTGTGTCCTTATGCAGAAGGTCAAGGTGATTGCTTATGCCTCGAGACAGTTGAGGAAACACGAGGAGAATTACCCTACACATGACCTAGAGTTGGTAGCCGTCATTTTCACATTAAAGCTCTGGAGACATTACGTCTATGGAGAGGAGTTCGATTTCTTTTGCGACCACAAGAGCCTTAGATTCATATTCTCATAGCGAGACTTGAATATGAGGCAACGCCGATGGATGGAAACGTTGAAGGACTTTAAGTTCGAGGTCTCCTAGCATCCGGGTAAGGCAAACCTTGTGGCAGACGTATTGAGCCACAAGAAGACTATAGAGTTTGCGGCTCTGCTTATGATTGCAGAATGGGGCATGGTGGAGTTTGTGCAAGACTTTGACCAGAAACTCACGGTAGAAGGAACAGTATGAAGTCGTCGCACATGTTTGTGCACAACCCCTCATCGATGGCAGGATTATCGAGGCTCAGGCAGACGATGAGATTTTTGTGAAGATGAGAGAGTGGGTTGGTACAGATGAGGACTCAGAGTGGACTGTTGGTACGGATGGGGGCTTACGTTATCATGGCCGCCTATCCATCCCAGACGTCCCTGACTTAAGACAAGAGGTTCTCGAGTCAGGCACAGTTTGAGGCTTGCAATGCATCCAGGTAGCATGAAGATGTATCCAAACATGAAGAAATCATACTGGTGGGACAATATGAAGGTCCACATTGCAGAGTTTGTATCTCGTTGTCTCACGTGCCAACAAGTTAAGGCAGAGCATCGCCGACCTCCTAAACTGCTTCAACCCATGCCCATAGTTGAATGGAAGTGGGACTTCATTTCTATGGATTTTATTTCTGGACTGCCTAAGACGAGGAAGGGACATGACTGTATTTAGATGATTGTTAATAGGTTGACGAAGTCAACTCATTTCCTACCGATTAGAGTTATCAATTCTGCAGACGAGTTGGCCAGATTGTACATCAAGGAGATTGTACGTCTGCACGGAGTTCCTTTGGAGATTATGTCCTATCGAGACAAACAATTCACATCTATCTTCTGGACTCGTATCCATGAAGCGATGGGTGTAAAATTAAAGTTCAATACCGCGTTCCATCCACAGATAGATGGGCAGATGGAGCGTGTGAATTAGATACTAGAAGATATGTTGCGAGCTTGTGTTGGATTTCAAGGACAGTTGGGATGATTGTCTTCCTTATGCAGAGTTCACGTATAACAACAGCTTCCAGGCGAGTATTGCATGGTTTCCCATGAGGCACTGTATGGTCGCCCGTGTAGAGCACCGCATTATTGGGCAAAAGTGGGTGAGAAGACTCTGATTGGCCCAGAGTTGGTTTCGGCGACCTCAGAGAAAATTGACATTATTAGACGTCGACTGCTATCAGCATAGAGCAGGGAAAAGAGCTACACCGATATGAGATGACGACCACATGATTTTGAAGTTAGGGACCATGTATTCCTTAAGGTTTCCCCCATGAAGGGAGTCCTTTGGTTTGGTAAGAAAGGAAAGCTCACACCGAGATTCATTGGCCCATTTTAGATACTTGATCGAGTGGGGGCAGTAGCATATCGCCTTACTTTGCCCACACCACTCGCAGGCATGCATAACATGTTCCATATGTTCATGTTGAAAAAATACGTTCCTGATCCTTCGCATATTATCAGTTGGGAGCAGGTGCAGTTGAGCGAGGATGCCACATAGGAACTGCGACCAATGCATATTTTGGATAAGAAGGAGCAGGTATTGCGTAGCAAGGTTATCCCACTTGTTAAGGTACTGTGGACGCATCACAGTGAAGAAGAGGCTACTTGGGAAGCTGAGGTCAGAAAGAATTACCCTCAAATCCACAAGGAATATGAGAAGGTACGAATTTCGAGGACAAAATTTTTTCTTTAGGGGGGTAGATTGTAACGTCCTGAAAAAATTCGTACAAAGACCCGAGTATCACCTCTAGCAGAAATCTTTTAGAACCAAATCCTTTAGAAATTTAAGGTGACTTAACTAGCCCTAAATTAGATTACCTGTGAAATTAGCACTAACCACTTTAAATACGTTCTGTGAGACCCAAATCCTATAGAATTGTTAACGCTACATTACCCTGAAATCTAGGAGTAAACTCTAAACCCAGTTGCTCTCGGGAGCATTCGAAAACTTCGTATCGGACCTTGATTGCACGTCGAAAGTCTGATAGCGATGAACTTAGACAGTTATGATCGCCTAGTTGGACTTGACTATCACCTCGAAAATCAAGTCCAGATGAGGTCCTGAGACTATTTTCTTGAGTCCAGAGTGAAGAGTGTGAGAAAGTGAAGATTTTTATGAAATTAAATATGAATTTAAGTAATCTGAGCCATGTTGCTTGTGTGCCGATTTTAAGCGTTCTGACAGTTGGATTTTGACCCAAAGTTACCCTCAGATCAGGAGATATGTCCCACATATGCCTATGTACTTGTGGCCCTGATTAACTTTTGGTGACCGTTAAACTGAAATTGGTCCACCACGATCGATTTGGAAACCCGATCGGACTGAAAAGTTAACTTGATCAAGATCCTATATTAGTGAGCTTAAGTCCAACTGCATTCAGTAAAGGAACCTCTAGAAATGTTCCGTTAGATCAGAATAAGCCCGATTTGGTTATAAGCTAAGTATAACTTGGCCCTGGGACTATTTTCATCAGTTTTGAGCCCATTGAAAGGCCTTAAACCCTCTCTCACATATCCCATACAGTAACACCCCGAATTTTTACCAACCTGGAGTTAGACGTCCTTAGGAAATGGGTCAACCATATCACTCTCAAAGCTCAATCCCAAAGTTTAGAAAATATTTTCAACTCATTTCTATCAAAATCTCACCTTTCACCACCTCGTTCTTCAAATTTCTCCAAGTACTTTCCTATTAGAGACAAATCTTAAAGTTTAAATGGTAAAAAACTATACTTAAACTAAAACTTACTATAAATGGTTCATACATGCATAAAATGAGATTTTTACTATGGAATTATTAGAATCTCATGATGTATATAGGTTATTTGAATGTATTATCTTCTTCTACCCCAAAATCATATATTGTACGTCGCGTAACTCATTCCGGTTTGCAAATGAGACTCAATAAACGCCTCGGCGGACTCGTGAGCCCAAACGGCTCAATTCAGGACAAGGACCCGATATGGATCCCACATGTTTCCGACATCCCGAGGTGGGGGGGAGGACCTCGCTCTTGGGGTGATCCCTCGCCAATTAGTCCAGTGACCAGGAAGCCCATTTCTACGCATTTTACCCAATTTTGAAAAATTATATCTCCTTCGTTATAACTCCAATTTAGGTGATTGAAAAACTAAATTGAAGATAAATGAGTTTAGTTTTATATAAAAATATGTAAAAAAATATAATAAAATATTTAATATAGTTTAAAGTAGGACGTTGTGACAACTGTCTGAAAATCACTTATTGGACAGCTGCTGCTTCTGAAATTTTTACAATTTTTATACAACTTGAAATCTTATGAAATTTGGTGGAGATAGGGTCAAATTGATGATGAACCAATAAAAAAATAATTAAAATAATATGATAACTATAAGTTCCCAAAATGGGGCATAGAATGGCCCTGGGACCGTATTCTATCATAATTAGGGTAGAATTTGGTTAAGTATCAAACTAAATATTCAGTAGAATTAACTTGAACCACTTTAAATATGAACTACAAGACCCAAAATGAGTAGGACTGCTAACTCTATGTTACCTAGAAACCTAGGATCAATCTCTAAACCCAGTTGCTCTTGGAAGTATTTAGAAACTTCGTATCGGACCTGGACCACACTTCGAAAGTTTGATAGTGATGAACTTAGACCATTATAACCGCCTAGTTGGACTTGACTATCACCTCAAAAATCAAGGCCATATGATGTCCTAAGACTGTTTCCTTGAGTCCGGAGTGAAGAAAGTGAGAAACTGAAGATTTTTAAGAAATTAATTATAATTTTAAGAAATCTGAGACGTGTCGCTTGCGCATTATTTATAAGCATTCTGACCATTAGATTTTGACCCAAATTTACCCTCGGATCAAGATAGGTAGCCCTTACATGTCATAGTACTTGTGGCTCTGATCGACTTTCGGTGACCTCTGAACTGAAACTTGTCCGCCATGGTCGATTTGAAAACCCGATCAGACTGAAAACTTAACTTGATCAAGATCCAATATTTGTGAGCTTAAGTCCGACCGCATTCAGCAAAGGGAGCTCTAGAAGTACTCCGTTGGATCGGAACAACCTCCCTTTGGACATAACCTAAGTATAACATGGCATAGGGTCTATTTTCATGAGTTCTGGGCCTATATAAGGACCTTAAACCCTCTCTCATTCCTCTCATACGAATTTGAGAAAACCCTAAGAGAGAGGAGAGAGTAAAGAGAGAGAAAGTGTGGGAGAAGTGGGAAGATCTCCCTGATACTCTATACCACTGCTGCACGTGCTTAACCATCACGATCTAATTGCTATTCCAGTGATTCTGACTTCGTTTCTAGGTAAGAAAACCTAACCCTAATCTGTTTTAGGGTTTCGATAGTTGCAAGTAGCGAAATAGCTGACTTACATCGTGTTATAGGTCGTCATATCAACGTTGACGAAGACTTATAGATTCCATCGACTTCTTTACGCTTCTATGGCATAAGGTACGGAATTTAGACATTTAGGTTGTCATTTTTCAAAGCTTTCAATGTTGGATAATGATAGATTCCTGACGTGGATGCTATTTCACATGTATAACATGCTATCCGTTTTTCGTTTTAGTTAAATACGAAGAATATGGAATTTTGTATATTCTCTGTATTCGTAGAAAATACTGTATATGTACAAAATATGAAAGTGTGTTTGCCATGATTAACTGCCGTCTATGTATGCTAGATGTATGTGTAACAACTCCTGGGCTAAAGGTTTAGCCTAAATACATGATATACCAACATACGATATGTATTTAGTATATGTAGCCCCAGTGTTTGTGAAAATGACTGAATAAGTATAGACTTTGTATTCGTGCTCGCCATGAAAAACTGTCGTGGATATATGATTTTTGTATGGGTGACAACCCTTTGACAAAAAGATTTTCCCTAATACATATGCAAATTAACACATAATATGTATGATGTAATGTGTAGGCTAAGTGTTTATAAAAGTGTCTGAATGAGTTAGTAGTTAGCAAGATGTACCTGTATGCGGGTTGAGATATGATTCTCAACCACATCAATGATGTGTATGATTTCCTCCATGTATGACTTATTTTGATGTCTGATTGATTATGAATTGAATGTGTGTGAATTCATGTTTACAATGCACTTCAGAACATGTTCATATGATTGAATAATTTGTAATCTTGATCCATTACTACTTTGACTATCTCATAGGACATCATGTTGTAGTTGAATGTGTTTGGGGCTATTGAATAGTCCAGAAAATCGGCAATACGCCTTGAGTTCGTGGCAGAGACCTATTCACCACGTAGGACGTGTTTGACAAACCCGAGCCATGCGTTGCTTGTTAACAGTGGGTAGGCCACACGAGGTGCTTATGCACTTCATGTCGAACAACTCAACGGGAACTCGTACTAGTCAAACTCGTCAAGTAACCCAATTAGCCCGATGTATGTTAATCATGTATGGATGCTACTGCTTAAATCTAAAGTACCAAACTTACCAGTAAAAATCCCGTTAACCATGGTACCTCAATCCCCTAAGACTCATGAGCTGGGCATGGTGGTATAGGACACCGTGGTCGAGCTATCGGCCTACGCTGGGGCCACGATCCTCCCCATAGTGACTAGTGAGCAACTCAGACTCATGAGCTGAATATGGTAGTATGGGACACTGTATTCGAGCTGTCGGCCTACACTGATAAGATGATGAGAGAGTGGTGTAACGATTGCGTGTAACAGCCCTGACAGCCCTTTATAGTGACCTTAAGCGTACTCTGAGTCTACGTGGACGCGACGACCCTTTCGTAGCAACAAGAGTACAAATTAGGCCTGTATTGATAAGGTGATGGGAGAGTGGTGTAACGATTAGGTGTAATAGCCCTGACAGCCCTTGCAGTGACCTAAAACCGCAGTTCGTATGAGATATGCTAGGACTGACGACCCTAGACTGGATCATTGTTGAAAATGATATAAGGGAGGTACTTTAGCTTTCCAATCCTACTATATGAAAAGGATTAATAACAACTCGGCAATCATGTTTCATATCGTACTGCATGTGCCTGGAAGATGTAGAGCACTGAGGGATGAAAGCATGCTGCGAACGTAAGATGGTGTCGCATGAGGGAGTATGTAGGCAAGGGCATGCATCATGATTGCATCTTATCCTTGCATTAACAAGAATATTTAGGAATGTTTGATTATACTGCTTTATCATTACCGCTTAATTGATTTGATAACATGTTAATCTTTACTCTATTGTTCTACTGAGTTAGCTACTCACTCCCACGTTATGGGACGGTGTTGTACACACCAACCAGACCCTGTCTTAGTTTCAGGTGAGGGCGATGCTTATGAAGTGGAGATGGACTGTAACATCCCGAAAATCGGGGGTCGTGTATAAACTCAACTCCCAAGTTCCAAAATGTTATTTATGCAACATAGATATGTATGATTGAATGTTGTCTGTGATAATGTATTAAACATGAGTGAGATTAAGCCAGAACAGCATATCATACTCCAGAGACAGTTAAATTTGCAAGCGGAAGACTGTAATAGTATGTATAACGTATATAAACTGTTGTATGTCTCCAGAGTGTGAATATATTACCAGGTTATACACATACATGTATACTTCAAAAGTAAACAAAATGAATATACATGAGGGCGCTAAAAATACAAAATGACAAATGTCAAAGTATCTAATCAACCTCCCTGCAATCCCGTCAATCAGAACACGCATAAAGGAGGAATCCTCCTCCTCATCATCAAGTCCAGCTCCGCCTCACAGGCCGCGCCATCATCTGCAATCACAGAAGGGACTGCTGGGTGTCCGGAAACACCATCCCGTAACGTGGGAGTGAGTGATCAACTCAGTGGGATAAGAGAGCAGGGATTAGCATGTTCACAATTCAATCACGCGATAATAGTAAAGCAGTAAATCAGACAATCCTAATACTGTTGTTAATGCAAGATGATATGACGTGATGTATGCCCTCACCGACGATCACCCTCATGCGGTAACATCTTACGACCGCGGCATGCCACACTCCCTAGAGTGCTCCACATCTTCCAGGCACATGCAATGCTATGGTGATATGATTACCAAGTTGTTATTAGTCCATTCAAACAGCAGGATTGGGAAACTAAGGTACTTCCCTTGTATCAATCCCAACACGGATCCTGTCTAGGGTCGTCACTCTTAGTAATCTCATACGATGTATATTTCGTAGGTCACTGCAAGGGCTGCCAGGGCTGTTGCTCGCACTCGTTGCACCGCTCCCCCATCACCTTATCAATACAGGCCTACTGTACTCTACTGCACGGAAGGGTCGTCGCCTCCCGTGGACTCAGAATACGCTCGCGGTCACTACAAAGGGCTCGTCGCCTGATCAGTGTAGGCCGACAGCTAGAATATAGTGTCCCATACCACCATAATCTGCTCACGAGTCTAGGTGCTCACTGGTCACTACGGGGAGGTTTGTGGCCCCAGCGTAGGCCGACAGCTCGACCACGGTGTCCCATACCACCATGCCCGGCTCATGAGTCTTCATGGATCAAGGTACCATGGTTAATAGGGTTTACAATGGTAAGTTCAGTACCCTAGGTTCAAGCAGTTATGATACATACAAGGTGAACAAACATTGGCCAGTCGGGTTACTTGACGGGCTCGACTAGCGCGATCGCATCTCGAATTGAACGACATGAAGTGCGTAAAACACTTCGCGTGGCCTAACCACTGCCGCCAACTCTCAACACGAATCACATTCATCGACGCGTCGTTCGTGGCTATGACCAGTCAGCCACGAATTCGCTCGGTTACCGACTGCCTGGACTAAGTCAAGTCCCACACATCTATTGAATTACATTAACGCTATATGCCAGGGTATTGGAATTGAAACACATCATGTGAGCATGTTAGCACATGTTATAACATTCAACTTAGGCAAATCTTCAAGGCATACTTTCCATGCATATTTAACTTAGGCAAATCTTCAAGGCATCATTTCTATGCATGTGATGCAATCATGCATAAGGTCAACATATAGGAAATCATTTAGGTCAGCATATTAATCATGAAATCAATCTCAAACTACTACATAACATCATTCAATACAATACATACTAATACAAGCATTTATACAAACACATACACTACACCCTTAAGTCCACATATAGTATGTCGACCCAAAGTGCGCAACTTGGCGAATCTCTTCGCCAAACTGATTATGCAAGCATTCCTAACTCTCTAATGCGGCGACAAATTATGTCAATCACGTCAGCAAAATATGCACGTAGACTGTACTTCCTACAAATGACTAAAATGCCCTAAATCTCATATTCTTCGTTAATTTACGAAACAGGAAACGGAGAGCATGTTGTACATGTCAAACGGCGATGCCGTCGATAATCTACTATTAAACGACATTGAAAGCGTTGTAAACCGTCAATCAAAGCGTCTAAAATCCTCACCTAGTCTCTTACGGTCGCAGGATTTTGAACGGAGCGTGTACGCTTCGTCTATGGCTGTAAGAGAACCTGATTTATGGATTACGTTAGCTAACATGTTGTGCATCTAAGCAAACCCTAAATCAGCAAGTTTTTGGGATTATTTCATACCTGAAAAAGTGTAGAAATCACCAGCCAGGTGATTGGAAGGAAGTGCTGATGCAGCAACCGTTGATGGCTCGGAAGCGGGAAAAATCTCCTCTTCCCTTTCTCTCAAACTCTCTCTCTCTTTTCTAGGGTTTAGTGAAATTCGGATGTGAAGGGGAAATGAGGGTTTCAACCCCTTTTATAAGCTTGAAAACGCCGAAAATAGGCTCCGGGACGAAGTTTACTTAATGCCTATCCATTTCGGGGCTGTTTCGGTCCAAAAACTGCTTTCTGGTGGTCCCCTGGTCGATTGCGATCAGACTTAAGCTCATGGGTACCAGATGTACCTCGTATTAAGTTTTCAGTCTGGCAGGGTTCGCAGATCGCACGTAGCGGACCAGTTTCAGTTCAGCGGTCACCGCACATAGATCAGGGCTGAAAGTCTCATGATAATAAATAGAAATTTTTCCTGATCCGAGGGTGTAATCTGGATGAATTCTGACGGTCAGAACGCTCAATACTGACGCGTCAAGTCATGTGCCAGATTTGGATTTGAAATTCCAAATTCGTCCCTATTCACGGTCGCTTCAGTCCGGGTTCAACGAAATACTCTGTGATTATCGGTTTGACTTGATTTTCGAGATGATTGTCAAGTCCAGCGGGGCGGTTCTAACGGTCTAAGATAGGAGGTATCGGACCTTCGACGCGCGGTCTAAATCCAATATAAAAGTTCAATATGGTCCAGAGGACAAACCCGCTTAGAGTTTGATCCGAGGTTATAGAGTATTCTAGAGTCATTGGTTCTACTCGATTTGGGTCTTGTAGAACGTATTTAAAGTGATCAGGGACTGTTTCCCAGTCACTCCAATGTTGCGCTAGCTAACTTATGCTTAGTTTCTAAAGAAATTTATCCTAAGTGGTTTCTTTGGCTATGGAATTGGGTTCTGAACGATTTTTCAGGTGTTTTAATTGACCCACTGCCTAAGGACGTCAAATCTCAGGTTAGCCAAAATCCGGGGTGTTACAATCTACCCCCCTTAAAACACAATGTCGTCCCCGACATTGGCGAAGGGCAAGGAGTACTTTCTCTAAGGAAGGTTCAAATCCTATTTAATAACCTAATCGTACATATAACCTAAATCAAATGTTTCGATCCTGGGCCAGTGGGAAAGAGGCCAACCACTCTTCCGCTGCGCCACACTGATCGAACGGTAGTGTTGACTAATCCTAACTGGATTGGACTTAATACGTTCTACCCCCCTTAAAACTTGATTCTACTTAAAGTCTAAGAATCGTTGCATCGATCCGTATATCGGAACGGGGCGTAACTTAGGGGCTATCCTTAACCTTTCTCTACATAGTTTAAATCCTTGCCATTTCCCAAAGACAATGTGATCCTGTTTAGTTGTAGATGGTTGGGCCATCACAGAAGAAAGGTTGTGTAGTGGGTCTAAGCCGGATACGTTGAACCTTCTGTCTAATCAGGACAGAAAATGTGTTGTATCAGTTCTTAATCCAAGTCGATGCCGATCCTCTACTTGATCAGAGCATTGGATTCATTGGTAACCACTAGGAGTAAGAAATCGACTCAAACCGCGAATACATCGCTTACATGTAGTTCCTTTACTCTGCGTTCCCGAATGCAATAAGTCCTTGGGAAAGGCAATTCTAAGGGGCGTGCTAGTTCATTCTAAGTTCAATCTGAGGGAGTTATAAATGTTCCCTGAGAGTGTATGGTTCCTTCCTATGGGCAACAACAGGAGTCTATAAGTCATAAGGGGATCTATTCAAGGAAGGGAGTCTCATTCCAATCAAAACTAATCTATCATTCCTTAACATATACAGGCTTTACCCTACTCTAGGTAACTAGTAGGCTAGTCTGTAACTCAGTAGCTATAATCTAAAGCTTAAGATTATACGGTAAATGGCTTTCCATACCATTTCTACTACAGCGAGTTGTTCTATCGCTTAGGGTCAAGATTGTCTAACTGGAATTGGATTTCTTATGTCGTCAGATCCTTCAAATCTAGGAGTGCTAACACTAGGTCCAAAATGCCAAGGGTCTATGAAACGAAACTACATTCCTAATCCCATGTTGGGATCAGGAGTGGCATGCTTTGTAGGAGGGTGGGTTGGGATAAAAATTAATTCGTAGGCTGAATCTTGGGAGTTACAATACTCCCAATCTAGGGACAATACCTAACAAAAAAAAATGAACGGCATGCACTCCATTCAACAATTTTTAGCTATGTTAAGCTCAAACCACAACACAAACACATTTTCTACCTAACAACACAAAACACAGAAATTTCAAAACAGTAATCAAACAAGCGAATAACGTGGAGAAATGGGATGGGTAAGAAGGTTTCCATGAGTCTAAGGATCAAATAAAAGGGACATGAGAGAGAGGACGATGGAAAGGGAGGAAAAGGCTGAAACAGCCTTAACAATAGCCATGGAAGGAGGAGGAAATGTAGGAAAATGGTTGCTCAAATGGACAGAACGAAATCTAGGCGTTGTAGAGGGATGCTTCAAGCTCCCCTAGGATGTATTTTCAGGAAGAAATGAAAATGAAAAAGGGGAATGGAGCACCTCACGAATTCAGCTCGATTTGGGGGTTTTAGGAGCTCCAACGGACGAAACCTTCAAGAGGGAGGGCTGCCAACTTTAAAGGAATGATGGAGGGTGGTCTTTTTTTGCAGGGAATGGATCTAGGGGTGGTTTGGAACCACGGTTTTGGGTTAGGGCAGCAAGAAAATGAAAATGGGGCTAGGGAAGGGGACTTTTGTGAAGGAAGTACATCTTTTAGGGAGTTTTAAGGTACGGACCGCATACCAGGGGACTACCCTAGCCCCCAAACTCATCCATCCCAAAGTTTAGACCCATTCGAAGAGTTTGACCGGCGATGCATCGCCGAACCGGCGATGGCATCGCCGAAGAAGTTGCAAACTGGCCATTGAGGCCATATGGGATGGATTCCCCTTGCCCTAGGGATTCCAAAAAGGTATGGTGCACACTCTGGTTCATTGTAGATTGCCCTAGGGAGGCCAATACATTTTTAACATCCATTCGAGGCTTTTCGGGTCCAATATTCAATCCTGAATACAAAACCCTATCATGCATCATATGATTTTGGGGTATAAGGATCTATTACATCCATCTAGACCATTAGTTACTAAAGAAAGTGAAGTTAGAATGGCCTTATGGCCATTTTTCATGAAATTTTACTATTCACTGTAAAATTTTGTGAAATTAAGATTTTATGTTATTTTCACATTAGGATTGATGCCTAACATGAAATGGATAAGAAATAATTGAAGATTGGGGTGGTGAGAGGAAGAATTTCGAAGATTTTTGGTGAAACGGGGTTTTTAAGCCCTGGCGATTGATTACTGGAGTCGTGGTCATCCCACGGTCCAAGGATTCACTTTTTCGGTTTAAAACTGCTCATAGGACGTCTCCACCCGACTTCCTACAGCTTAGAAGTGATTCGGGTTGCTTCACGCGACCCGAGATACGTTACAGACTCGATCTTGCGATCGATCCTAATAGACTTCGCCTATCGGCGAATCTGCGTTCCTAGAAGTGTTTCTAGACCCTTCTCGCACCCACCTAAGTCAAAGGAAGTGACAGCGTACATCGCAAGACCATAACCCAGTCCCGGTTTAATCCAAATCATGCTCTGATACCATCTGTAACATCCCGAAAATCGGGGGTCGTGTATAAACTCAACTCCCGAGTTCCAAAATGTTATTTATGCAACATAGATATGTATGATTGAATGTTGTCTGTGATAATGTATTAAACATGAGTGAGATTAAGCCAGAACAGCATATCATACTCCAGAGACAGTTAAATTTGCAAGCGGAAGACTGTAATAGTATGTATAACGTATATAAACTGTTGTATGTCTCCAGAGTGTGAATATATTACCAGATTATACACATACATGTATACTTCAAAAGTAAACAAAATGAATATACATGAGGGCGCTAAAAATACAAAATGACAAATGTCAAAGTATCTAATCAACCTCCCTGCAATCCCGTCAATCAGAACACGCATAAAGGAGGAATCCTCCTCCTCATCATCAAGTCCAGCTCCGCCTCACAGGCCGTGCCATCATCTGCAATCACAGAAGGGACTGCTGGGTGTCCGAAAATACCATCCCGTAACGTGGGAGTGAGTGATCAACTCAGTGGGATAAGAGAGCAGGGATTAGCATGTTCACAATTCAATCACGCGATAATAGTAAAGCAGTAAATCAGACAATCCTAATACTGTTGTTAATGCAAGATGATATGACGTGATGTATGCCCTCACCGACGATCACCCTCATGCGGCAACATCTTACCACCGCGGCATGCCACACTCCCTAGAGTGCTCCACATCTTCCAGGCACATGCAATGCTATGGTGATATGATTACCAAGTTGTTATTAGTCCATTCAAACAGCAGGATTGGGAAACTAAGGTACTTCCCTTGTATCAATCCCAACACGGATCCTGTCTAGGGTCGTCACTCCTAGTAATCTCATACGATGTATATTTCGTAGGTCACTGCAAGGGATGCCAGGGCTGTTGCTCGCACTCGTTGCACCGCTCCCCCATCACCTTATCAATACAGGCCTACTGTACTCTACTGCACGGAAGGGTCGTCGCCTCCCGTGGACTCAGAATACGCTCGCGGTCACTACAAAGGGCTCGTCGCCTGATCAGTGTAGGCCGACAGCTAGAATATAGTGTCCCATACCACCATAATCTGCTCACGAGTCTAGGTGCTCACTGGTCACTACGGGGAGGTTTGTGGCCCCAGCGTAGGCCGACAGCTCGACCACGGTGTCCCATACCACCATGCCCGGCTCATGAGTCTTCGTGGATCAAGGTACCATGGTTAATAGGGTTTACAATGGTAAGTTCAGTACCCTAGGTTCAAGCAGTTATGATACATACAAGGTGAACAAACATCGGCCAGTCGGGTTACTTGACGGGCTCGACTAGCGCGATCGCATCTCGAATTGAACGACATGAAGTGCGTAAAACACTTCGCGTGGCCTAACCACTGCCGCCAACTCTCAACACGAATCACATTCATCGACGCGTCGTTCGTGGCTATGACCAGTCAGCCACGAATTCGCTCGGTTACCGACTGCCTGGACTAAGTCAAGTCCCACACATCTATTGAATTACATTAACGCTATATGCCAGGGTATTGGAATTGAAACACATCATGTGAGCATGTTAGCACATGTTATAACATTCAACTTAGGCAAATCTTCAAGGCATACTTTCCATGCATATTTAACTTAGGCAAATCTTCAAGGCATCATTTCTATGCATGTGATGCAATCATGCATAAGGTCAACATATAGGAAATCATTTAGGTCAGCATATTAATCATGAAATCAATCTCAAACTACTACATAACATCATTCAATACAATACATACTAATACAAGCATTTATACAAACACATACACTACACCCTTAAGTCCACATATAGTATGTCGACCCAAAGTGCGCAACTTGGCGAATCTCTTCGCCAAACTGATTATGCAAGCATTCCTAACTCTCTAATGCGGCGACAAATCATGTCAATCACGTCAGCAAAATATGCACGTAGACTGTACTTCCTACAAATGACTAAAATGCCCTAAATCTCATATTCTTCGTTAATTTACGAAACAGGAAACGGAGAGCATGTTGTACATGTCAAACGGCGATGCCGTCGATAATCTACTATTAAACGACATTGAAAGCGTTGTAAACCGTCAATCAAAGCGTCTAAAATCCTCACCTAGTCTCTTACAGTCACAGGATTTTGAACGGAGCGTGTACGCTTCGTCTATGGCTGTAAGAGAACCTGATTTATGGATTACGTTAGCTAACATGTTGTGCATCTAAGCAAACCCTAAATCAGCAAGTTTTTGGGATTATTTCATACCTGAAAAAGTGTAGAAATCACCAGCCAGGTGATTGGAAGGAAGTGCTGATGCAGCAACCGTTGATGGCTCGGAAGCGGGAAAAATCTCCTCTTCCCTTTCTCTCAAACTCTCTCTCTCTTTTCTAGGGTTTAGTGAAATTCTGATGTGAAGGGGCAATGAGGGTTTCAACCCCTTTTATAAGCTTGAAAACGCCGAAAATAGGCTCCGGGACGAAGTTTACTTAATGCCTATCCATTTCGGGGCTGTTTCGGTCCAAAAACTGCTTTCTGGTGGTCCCCTGGTCGATTGCGATCAGACTTAAGCTCATGGGTACCAGATGTACCTCGTATTAAGTTTTCAGTCTGGCAGGGTTCGCAGATCGCACGTAGCGGACCAGTTTCAGTTCAGCGGTCACCGCACATAGATCAGGGCTGAAAGTCTCATGATAATAAATAAAAATTTTTCCTGATCCGAGGGTGTAATCTGGATGAATTCTGATGGTCAGAACGCTCAATACTGACGCGTCAAGTCATGTGCCAGATTTGGATTTGAAATTCCAAATTCGTCCCTATTCGCGGTCGCTTCAGTCCGGGTTCAACGAAATACTCTGTGATTATCGGTTTGACTTGATTTTTGAGATGATTGTCAAGTCCAGCGGGGCGGTTCTAACGGTCTAAGATAGGAGGTATCGGACCTTCGACGCGCGGTCTAAATCCAATACAAAAGTTCAATATGGTCCAGAGGACAAACCCGCTTAGAGTTTGATCCGAGGTTATAGAGTATTCTAGAGTCATTGGTTCTACTCAATTTGGGTCTTGTAGAACGTATTTAAAGTGATCAGGGACTGTTTCCCAGCCACTCCAACGTTGCGCTAGCTAACTTATGCTTAGTTTCTAAAGAAATTTATCCTAAGTGGTTTCTTTGGCTATGGAATTGGGTTATGAACGATTTTTCAGGTGTTTTAATTGACCCACTGCCTAAGGACGTCAAATCCCAGGTTAGCCAAAATCCGGGGTGTTACATGGACTTTACTTTTTGATGATGAGTTCTCCTACATTTAACTCTTTGGCGGGTCTATTTGACCTGGAGTTGCACCGACGAGGCTTCGGTATTTGGGATAGAAGACATTACATTTTTCTCATTTTGTGCATTTTGTAATCAAACTTGTAATTGTTAACCTAGTGACATTCATACTCTGAGGGTTTACTATCACTCTTATCTAGTTTAAATACTTATCACAGTCTTTTGCTTGCATAATTTAAACACCTTTGGAGTATGATATGTTGTTTTTGGTATAATCTCAATCATGTTTAATGCCCTTCTATAGACAACATTCATTCATCATTATCTATGTTGCATAAGTGATGTTTTGGAACTCAGGAGTTGGGTTTCTACTCGACCCCCTGATTTTCAGGATGTTACACATACTAATTTTCAAACCCTAGCTAAGATAAGAGAGAAAAAAGAGATAAAGTGAGTGAGAAGTTGGTGTTTCATCTTGGGATTCTTCCCATTTTCTCTACGCACCAAATCCATCTATCTGAATCGTTATTTCGATGATTTTAATTCCATTCTTGGGTAAGACAATTAAACCCTAACCTGTTTTGGAGCTTAGAATAGCCTAAGTGTTGATGTAACTAACCTAATTCATGCCTTAGGTTGCCAATCCACCGTTGACGAAGACTTATCGTCTAAATTATTCTGTTACTATTTTCTGGTTTAAGGTGCGCACTATATACATTTCGGTTATAGTTTTTAAGACTTTCAATGTCTGATAATGATTTATTATTGATATGGATGCTATTACACATGCTAAATGCGCTATCTGTTTTGTTTTACATATATGTCTAATCCATGTTGTGAATAGTGTATTTCATGTGTTTGTTGAAATGTTTGTATGCATAAGGAATTTGATGCTATGATTGCCATGATTAATTATCGTTGATATATGCTTGTTATGTATGCAACAACTCCTTGGCAAAGGGATTTTCCCTAATACGTAATACGGCCGACATACGTGATGTATGTTGGAAAGCGTAGTCTCAGTGTTTGTATAAATGCCTGAATGAGTTAGTAGTTAGTAAAGTGTGATTTATAAGGGTGTTGAGGTATGAATCTCAATTACCTTAACTATGTGTATGATTTCCTCCATGTACTGTATAGTATGTTTATTCATGTTTAACTGTGTATATGATTTCCTCCATGTACTGTGTGTCCATATGTAAGTTATATTCCATAACATGTTCATATGATTGTAAGATTTGACTTGAATATGTATTATTGCGATTGTACGTTGTTGGGACTATATAACAGTCAGGTAATTGGTAACAGTTCTCGATCTGGTGGCTATGATTGCTTTCACCATGCAGGATGTGTTCAAAAAATTCGAGCCGTACTTAGGATGTTCGACAGTGATTAGGCCACATGGAGTGCTTATGCATTTCATGTTGTTCAACTCAACGTACGATCGTCCTAGTCGAGCTCGTCAATTAACCCGATTGACTAATATATGTTCACCATGTTTGGATGCTACTGTTTGAATCTAAGTTACCAAACTCATTAATGAACCCTATTAACTATGGTACCTCAATCTCCTAAGACTCATGAGCCGGACATGGTGGTATGGGACACCGTGGTAGAGTTGTCGGCCTACGATGGGGCGACGAGCCTCCCCATAGTGACCAGTGAGTAACCTAGACTCGTGAGCCGATTATGGTGGTATAGGACACTATATTCGAGTTGTCGGCCTACTTTGATTGGTAACGAGCCCTTTGTAGTGACCTCGAGTATATCTCGAAATTGCATTGGGGCGACGAGCCTTATTGTAGTATAAAGGATATAACTAGACCTGCATTAATTGGTGACGAGCCCTTTACAGTGATCTAGAACTATAATATCGTATGAGATTGTCTACGACTGACGACCCTAGAATAGATCATTGTTTGGGTATTGATATAAGAGAGGTACCTTAGCTTTCCAATCCTATTGTATGAAAAGGATTAATAAAAACTTGGTAATCATGCTCATAACACGCACTGCATGTGCCGTTGGCATTGGTGTATGTAACACCCCAGATTTTGGCCAACCTGGGATTAGACGTCCTTTGGCAATGGGTCAACTAAAACACCTGGGAAATCGCTTAGAACCCAATTCCATAGCCAAAGAAACCACTTAGGATTAATTCCTTTAGAAAATAAGTGTAAGTTAGCTAGCGCTATGCTAGAGTAGCTGAGAAATAGTCCCTGATCGCTTTAAATACGTTCTACAAGACCCAAATCGAGTAGAACCAATGACTCTATAATACTCTAAAACCTCAGATCAAACTCTAAGCAGGTTTGTTCTCTGGACCACTTTGAAAATCTGTATTAGATCTAGACCGCGCGTCGAAAGTCCGATACCTACTATCTTAGACCGTTAGAACCGCCTAGCTGGACTTGACAATCATTTCGAAAATCAAGTCCAACCGACATTCGCAGGCTATTTCATTGAGCCTAGACTGAAGAGAGTAAGAATAGGGACAGAATTGGAATTTAAAATTCAAATCTGGTACACGACTTAACGTGTCAGTATTAAGCCTTCTGACCGTTAGAATTCAGCCAAATTACACCCTCGGATCAGGAAAAATTTCTATTTCATATCATGGGACTTGCAGCCCTAATCTATGTGCGGTGACCGCTGAACTGAAACTGGACCGCCACGAGCGATCTACGAACACTGATGGTCTGAAAATGGTATGAGAGCGACATCTGACATGTGTGAACTTAAGTCCGATCGCGTTCGGCCGGGGGACCACCAGAAATCATCTTTTGGACCGAAACAACCCCGCTTTGGATAAGCATCAAGTGAACTTTGTTCCCGAGCCTATTCCGGGCATTTTTAGGCTTATAAAAGGGGTTGAAACCCTCACTACTCTCTCCCATCCGAATTTGAGAAAAACCCTAGATTGGGAGAGAGAAAAGGTGAGAGTTTGTGAGAGAAGGTGGGAGAGAATTCCCTGCTGCTTGTGCCACGTGCTGCAAGTGGTTAAGCCACGCGCTCCAATCACTTTGTCGCTGATTTCTCTACTTTTCTAGGTAAGAAAATACCCTAAACTCTTGCTCATTTGCTAATCCTTCGTTTTCGTAGCAAGATAGCTAATGCATCTTGAAAAATGGGTTGCCTAGTCGCCGTAGACGAAGCGTATACGCTCCGTTCGAATCACTTCACCTATAAGAGATAAGGTGCGGATTTTAGACGCTTTGATTGACTGTTTCCAACGCTTTCAATGTCGTTTAATAGTAGATTATCGACGGAAACGCCGTTTGACATGTACAACATGCTGTCTGTTTCCTGTTTCGTAAATAGGCAAAGAATATGAGATTTAGGGTATTTTAGTCATTTGCAGGAAATACTGTTTTCATCCATAATTTGCTGATGTGATTAACATGGCTTCTTGTCGCATTAGAATGTTAAGAATACGTGCATAATTAGTTTGGCAAAGAGATTCGCCTAAATGTGCACTTTGAGTCGACATACTATATGTAGACTTAAGTGTGTAGTGTAAGTGTTTGTATAAATGCTTGTATTAGTATGTATTGAATTAAATGATGTTATGAATTAATTTGAGATTGATTTCTCAATTAATATGCTGGTGTAAATAGTTTCATACATGTTAGCCATATGCATGATTTCATCATATGTATGAAATGCATATGCTTGATGTTTCACTTAAGTGGTATGTTATAACATGTGCTTGATGATTTCATTACGATTTAGTTTGAGATTAAATTCTCAATTAGTATGCTGATGGAAATGATTTCCTATATGTTGGCGATATGCATAATTTCATTATATGTATGAAAGGCACGTGTTAGATGATTTACTTAAGTTGTACGTTATAACATGTGTTAACATGCTCACATGGTTGTATTTCATTTCCAATACTCTTACATGAGTGCTGATGTGGATTCATGAATGATTGTTTGGGACTATACCTAGTCCAGGCAGTCGATAACCGAGTAACTTCGTGGTTGGCTTATCTTTGCCACGAACGATGCGTCGATGAACGCGAGCCGTGTTCTGGAGTTGACGGCAGTGGTTAGGCCACGCGAAGTGTTTTACGCACTTCATGTCGTTCGACTTGAGATGCGATCGTGCTAGTCGAGCCCGTCAAGTAATCCGACTGGCCGTTGTATGTTCACCCTGCATGAGTCATAACTACTTGAACCTAGGGTACTGAACTTACCATTGTAAACCCTGTTAACCATGGTACCTTGATGCACGAAGACTTATGAGCCGAGCATGGTGATATGGGACACCGTGGTCGAGCTGTCGGCCTACGCTGGGGCCACAAACCTCCCCGTAGTGACCAGTGAGCACCTAGTCTTGTGAGCAGATTATGGTGGTATGGGACACTATATTCTTGTTGTCGGCCTACACTGATCAGGCGACGAGTCCTTTATAGTGATCGTGAGCGTATTCTAAGTCTACGGGAGGCGACGACCCTTCCGTAGTAGTAGAGTACAGTAGACCTGTATTGATAAGGTGATAGGGGAGCGGTGCAACGAGTGCGAGCAACAGTCCTGGCAGCCCTTGCAGTGACCTACAAAATATATATCGTATGAGATTACTAGGAGTGACGACCCTAGACAGGATCTGTGTTGGGATGATATAAGGGAAGTACCTTAGTTTTTCAATCCTGCTGTTTGAATAGACTAATAACAACTCAGAAATCATATCACCATACCATTGCATTTGCCTGGAAGATGTGGAGCACTTGAGGGTCGATTGCATGCCGCGGTCGTAAGATGGTGTCGTATGAAGGAGATCGTCGGTGAGGGCATACATCACGTCATGTCATATTGCATTAACAACAGTTTTAAGATTATTTGATTTACTGTTTTACTATTATCACATGATTGATTTGTGAACATGCTAATCTTTACTCTCTTATCCTACTGAGTTGATCACTCACTCCCACGTTACAGGATGGTGTTTTCGGACACCCACCAGTCCCTATTGTGATTGCAGATGATGGCGCGGCCTGCGAGGTGGAGCTGGACTTGATGATGATGAGGAGGATTCCTCCTTTATGCGTGTTCTGATTGACGGGATTACAGGGAGGTTGATTAGATACCTTGACACTTGTCATTTTATATTTTTAGAACACTCATGTATATCCTTTTGGTTTACTTTCGGAGTATACATGTACGTATATAACCTGGTAATATATTCACACTCTGGAGACATACAGCAGTTTATATATGTTATACATACTATCACAGTCTTCCGCTTGTAAATTTAACCGTCTCTGGAGCGTGATATGCTGTTTTAGCTTATTCTCACACATGTTTAATACATTATCACAGACAACATTCAATCATACATATCTATGTTGCATAAATAACATTTTCGAACTCGGGAGTTGGGTTTTTGCTCCACCCTCCAATTTTTGGGATGTTACAGTGTAGAGCACAGTGGTAGTGATTCATGCCGTGATGATTAGATGTTGTCACAAGAGAGAATTTGGGGTGAGGGCATGCATCATTTCCTCATATCATCTTTGCATTAACAAGAGTATCTAGGACATGTTTGATTGTACTACTTTATCATTACTGCTTGATTGAATTAATAACATATTAACCTTTGCTGTATAGTTCCACTCAGTTGATCACTCACTCTCACGTTCTGGGATGGTGCTTAAACACTAACTAGACTTTGATTTAGCTGCAGATGATCTTGCGCCACTTGAGGCAGAGCCAGAGTTTGATGAGGACAAGGAGGCATTCTCGTTCATGTAGTTTTCGGGCGGATTCGCATGAGCCGAGTCCGGATCGTCGGGGCTTCAGGATTTACACTTTTTAGAAGACTAATGCATTTTGTTGGACTAATGCATTTTGTTGGACTAATACTTTTGACCTGGCAGAGCACTCGTATTTTGGGGACTTGTACTAGCTCATATATGTATTTCAGACTTCCGCTTGCATTTTCAGATTGTTCCTGGATTATGATTTGCTGATTTGGCTTAATCTATTTCATGTTTAATGTACTAATATAGACAACATTCATCCATCATAAAAATTGTTGCATAAGTGATGTTTTGGAACTCGCGAGCTGAGTTATGTTCGACCCCCGAATTTCAGGGTGTTACACAGGTAAATCTGCACTGTCCAAACATTAGACAGCATGTATGAACAATACTTACATCATGGTGGAATCTCACATAGTAATGGGCCTCATGTACATCACATTTGGCCCACACATAGGCCTTACGTAGATCTCATTGGGCGCCATATGCATCAAATGGACCGATCAAGTGGACTTCATGTATATCAAATCGGGCCACACCAATGGGCCTAATACCATGGGCTTCAAATACAAAACAAGTGGGCCTCATGGGTGGGTCACAAATACATAGAGGTGGGCCTCATAGATGGGCCACAAGTATGTCAAGGTGGGCTGAATGGATGGGCCATAAACACATCAAAGGTGGGCCTCATCTATCAAATAGATGGACAGTATAGAGTGAAACATGTACATCATGGCAGGCCCACTATCCCATACTGGACAATGCGGTGGATACATCACCAAGGTGGGCCCCACATTTAGGGATGGAAGATGTGGATATAACAAATACGTCAAGGTGTTTCCCATTGTCCAGATCTGTTGGGTGTGAATACAATAAATACATCAAGGCGGGTCCACAGCACCATGGGATGGTGCAGGAGAAACACGTACATCACGGTGGTGTTCCACCATCCCAAGTCCGGATGGACGATATGTACAAACATCGTGGGGGTCCCACTATTCTAGACGATTTGCATAGCTGGTGGGTGTCCACTACCCAAACTATGGATGGTATGGATACAACATATGCATCATGGATGGGTCCATGCACATGGCCCACCAGAGATTTGAATCTACCACATTAGATGGCGTGGATGTGCACATCAAGTGGGGCCCACGACTTAGACGGTCTGATAAAGCACAAACGTCATTGTGCAACCCACTGTTCAAGGAGATAAAACACATGTATTATGGTATGGTCCACGACTAAGATGGACGGTAGTGATAACACACTTACATTATGGTGGAGGCCCACCAAGTGGGTGGCATGGATGCTAAGGTGGGACCTACACATCACCGTCTAGCAACTGGACAGTGCATATACAAACATACATCATGGTGGATACCACAGCCGTGGATGGTGTGTATGGATCACAATATCAAAGTGGCCCCATGTGGATGCAAGTCACATACATTAAACATGGCCCATGCCCTGCACGTTCAGCACGTGCAGGGTGGCCCTATGGGTGGACGATCTGTACATAACACAGGCCTCATGATCAAACCCTAGGGAACTTGACGTCAATACAGTAGCTATATAGCTGTTGTACACCAGCCAATTCATTTGAAAGAGGTGGGTCCCATGTGGGGCTCACCAATCTGTAGATCACAAATCCAACCCATCCATTATGTGTGTCCCACTAGATTAAGGGGTCAGACCAAGTTTCAGGTGCATCCAAACCTCAGGTGGACCCCTGCAAATGCTTTTATATGGTTTAACATATCTTCACATGATTGAAGATGGTGTGGGCCACCTGAGAATTGTATATGGATAATTCTTGGGGTGACCCGCTGGTTAAAGGGGACCCATCAAATACACAGCATTGATATTCTCACACATCATGGTGGGGCCCATAACTGGGACCCCCTGCCTCCAGTGTATCGTTGTAGGACGCTGCTACAGCATCCTCTAGACATACAATAGTGGCGCCTACTGCATTGTCTGTTTATATTTTTTTTATTATTTTTTTTAAAACTAATTTTTTTTATGGTTTTTAGTACATAGGACCTACACTAACAAAATCCATCCCAGCCATTGGATTCCGTGGCTCAAGACCATCTAAATGAGCCCAATATATAGCATATTTTTGGCGTATCAAAACATCAGAGTGAGTTTTAACAGTAAAAAGACTATTTTTATGGTATGGCCTGTCAAAAAATCAGATTCACTTCGTTTTTCTGCTCAACACCTAAAATGAGCTGAGAAATGGAATGGACGGTGTGGATTTGATCTGTACATCAAGGTGAGACCTACATGAGTGGTCCACCCAAAAGCTTAAGTGTAATATATTTTGTTAGCTGTTAGTACACACCCCTGTCAGTGCACACTCTCCATTTAGCCTCCATCACGTCTAGTGTCTAGGGACGCTGGACGGCATGGATATAACACAAGCATCGTGGTGGGTCCCATATGGCACCATGCACTTCACATTGGGGTGGGTCCACGTGTGTGGGACCCACCATCCTTGGATAAAATGTATATTTATGTATTTCGTTCCATTAGGCCTGCCTAAATGGACTGTTAGGTAGGCCCACCAGGTGGACGACATGGATGTGAAACATATCACAAGGTGGGCCACGATCAAACACATAAAAAAAGGGAGAGAGCGAGAGAATAGAACACCCACCTGTTATCTTCTTGAATTTCTTCTTCCATCAACATATCTTAGAGCTCCTAAGGATGCATTTGAACGGTGGAGATTGATTTTAGAGAGTGGGATTGGGTGGTAGAGAGTGGACCACACCAAGCTCGTCCATGGAAGCCATGAACGTGGGTCGCTTGGAGAGAGGAGCTTGAAAAATGAGAGATAGAGGTGTAAGAGAAGTGATGGGAGAGAGGATGGTGAGGTGATAGGAAAATTGACTTTTGAGATTTCTTTTTGTACTTGGGAATGGGGAGAGTTATGGGTGTAATTTTGACAAATGAGGTGATTGATGTGATGGATTCTCTCGAGATTTATAACGTGCGGTGTTTTCCTCGAATTGAACGCGGGCCTACATCTCCTATCCAGGTTATTGCATCGGCATGCAAAACGCAGCATCAGAACCACGGTTATGGCATGCTCGCACTGGTACAGGTCTCGGGTCGATCCGATTCTGATATATGGGACACATCTCAGGATCGCGTGCAAACGTCGATAATAGATCGCGGGTTATCGAAATTTGACTAGGAGGATCATGGGAGCCTACGGAACGGTACGGTCTAGGATACGAGCCTGACAGCATACCACCAACTATCTTTCAAACTCAAGAGAGAAGAGACTTCTAGTTTTAGTTTTTCATTTTCTGATTTTATATTTTCAACTTAAGATGTTTTAAAATCTAAATCGTAATCAGTCTTTTCAAAACAATTAGAAAGATGTGATATTTTAAAAACTAGATTTTCAAAATCTTCTTTTAACTTTAAAAACTTTTCTTTTAAACCTTTCTTTTTGAAGTTTAAGTTTTACAGCTATCTTACAACTTTTCCTGTATACGGCATTATAGGCATCTTGTAAATCTTCATCATTTTCAGGGTCACTCCTCAGATTTTCATCATAAGTTGAATCACAACTCTCTGAGGAAGTGACTCTGGATAGAGTCATTAAGGACTTGACCTCATTAGAAGATTCAGGTTCAGAATCATCTGACTTAGAAGAAGCTTTAGAGCAAGACGATTCATCCCATGTAGCCAACATACCTTTCTTCTTAAGTTTGTCCCTCTTTGGAATTTATTTGCCAAATGCCTGTATTCATGACAGTTGAAACATTGACTATCTTTAAGTGATTTCCAATTTTTAGATCTTCCCTTTTTCTTCTCAGAGGGTTTTTTAAAATCAACTCTCTTTTGCTTTAAAATTTTTTATTAAACTTCTTGGTTAATAGTGCACCATATTATCCTCTAAATTTTCACAATCAGAATTGCTAGAATTATTTTGAGAAATATATTTAGATGACTTAAGGGCTATGGACCTACCTTTAGGAAGCTTGAAATTTAAATCATAGGTTTGTAAAGAACCAACAAGCTCTTCAACCCTCATATTATCTGTATCACGAAGTTCCTGAATGGCAGTGACCTTAGAATTGAACCTTTTAGGCAATGAGCACAGTATCTTTGTACAAACTTTAATTTCTAGGATGTTATCTCCAGTACCCCACATTGAGTTGACTTTGTCATTCAATTTAGTATAAAAGTCCATGAATGCTTCACTTTCTTCCATACGTATTTCCTCAAACATAGTGGTGAGGATTTGAAGTTTAGATTTCTTGACTGTAGTCATACCCTCATGTGTCATTTCTAAGATATCCCAAGCTTGCTTTGTAATATCACAAGATATAATTCTATTGAATCCATCTGGTGATAATGCGCAAGTGATTGCATTTAAAGCTTTGGCATTGTCACTACTCTCATTTTTCTGAAGAGTGGTCCATGTAAAATATAGTGATTCTTTTAAGGACATAGTTCCATTAGTGCCTAGAACTTCAACTATAGGTGAGGTCCACCTAGTCAATGTTGCTTGTCACACACTTTCATCCATGGATTTCAAAAAAATTCTCATCATGACTTTCCAACTTGCATAGTTGGAGCCATAAAAAAGGTGGAGGCCTAATAATAGAGAGGCTATCAAAATTTGACATATTATAAGCTCGAGATCGATTAGCTTAGGAAATGAATCCAAATAAAAAATAAGTTATTAGGCTCTAATACCACTTGAAAAGGCCAAGCTTTAAGTCCTAGAGGGGGGGTGTTGGTTGAGTAGGACTATGCCAAATTTAAAAATAGTGCGGAATACAATGATACACAAAGATAGATAGCACAAATAAAAGAAAGCTCACATGCACAAGTCTTGAGAGGTTGATACAAACTGAGTTCTAAGGACAACCTTACACAAAAAACCAAAGGCTTATGGTAGGACAATCTTACTAAAACGTTGGTAAGTATCAAAAACTCAAACTCAAAAAGAGACAAAGGAAATAAACAAAGTTATTACAACATTCACCACAAGTGTATAAAAGTAAATTACACCATTCACCAAAAGTGCATAAAAGTAAATTACACCATTTACACACATAAACAATATCATCCACCACAACTCTAGGAATTATAGTGGTTCGTTTGTGTGTACACCAACTGTTAGTAAACAGCCACTCAACTACTCCACTCCCAACATCCACACCTGCGGGATATTGGCTTTCACTATGAAATAAGGTTTTTCAATGTTCACCTTAAAACCTTCACAATTGTGTCTTTCAAATGGGCATACGCAATTACAAAAACCTCACAATGAGTTTTTCCTGCCTGAATCTCACAAACCATAAAAGCAAAAAATTAAAATACTTATTTGAAGATTCCAATGTAGCCCAGTAGAACCAGTTCAATGTAGATGTAGATATTCAATGTCCAATCTCATAAATGAAAGGGTTCTAGGTCTAAATGATTTTTAAATTAAATCAACCTGGGGCTAGCTTGATTTGATTTTGATCTCAAAAGGGTAAATCACAATTCCCCTTTTTAAATATAATAGAGTTGAATGGAGATCACAAAATCAAATACAAAAAGCTATAAATAAAATCTAAAATGAAGAAGTAATAGCTTCACAATTACATGAACTTATCTCTCAGAGTGATGGCTTGATTATGCTTGGAATGAATGAAAAACTCTGAGATTTGTCCTCTATTTATAGGTAAAAATTATGTTCCCTTGACTGGTCTAAGGGTCGGTTCGACTAGTCGAAGCACCAAACAATTTTTAAAATTTTTGGTGCGATAAGATAAACACGTTACTCCACTGGTTGAGTGGCCTGCTCGACTGGTCGGGCAATGTTCTCAACTGGTTGAGTGAGACCAGAAAAGCTTGCGAGACTTTGAGTCAAGCACTGCACGACTGGTCGAGCAGTGTCCACGACTGGTCAAACTATAACAATTTTTTTTTGAAATTTCTTAACAAATCTAGGATTGGTTGATAAACACTTTGGATTAGTCGAGCTAGTGCTTGGACTAGTCGAACAAAGGATAATACTAGTCAAAGAAAAGCCTATAAACTCATATATTGAACCAAATTAAGTATGTAATCAATATGACCTAACCTATAGTCAATCTAAGGTCATTCGTACCTTGGTTGTGAGTTTGAAACATTGAACATCGATCACTTTCGATTACTTGGAATACATGAAGCTTGTTCTAGAAGTCTTGAGCTTAAGCTAGACTTAAGGTAGGGATCTTGAACTTTAGCTTGAGCTTTGAACTTCAGTTTTTGTACTTGAGCTTGTAGTCTTGAACTTTATCAACGTTCTTCAAATTGTATATGTAGAAAAATTCAATGATGACGTGGAAAACTTAAAATGCATGAAGATGATCTTTCTAACTTAACAAAACATGATACATATTCTAAATGGTTTTGCACAATAAAATTTGATAAATCCCGGTGCTGGATTTCTAATATAGCACTTACAATCAGCCAGGTGCAAATCCTCATCCTAGCTACCCGAGAAGTTGATCACGCAAGCTCTGAGCATATCCTCAAGGATTTGATTGACCATCTTGGTCTGCCCATCGGTCTGCGGATGATACGTGGTGTTGAACTGCAAAATAAGCCCCATCGCCTTTTGGAAGCTCCTCCAAAACTGAGACGTGAACCTCAGGTCTCGATAAAAATGATCAAAATTGGACCACCATGCAATCTCACAATCTCATCAATAAACAATATGGCAAGCCGGTCCAAAGGCCATGTCGCATGAATCACGAGAAAACGTGTCAACTTTGTCAGATGATCCACGATAACCCAGATAGCGTCATGACCACGCTGAGTCATCGGCAAGCCCATAATGAAATCAGTGGATACGTGCTTCCATTTTCACATCGGGACGCTTAATGGCTGTAATGGACCTAGGGGTTCTCTTATGATCGGCCTTGACATGCTGGCAAGTGTCACACTCGGCCACAAAACTAGTTATGTGGCACTTCAGTGCTGTCTAAAAATACTGTCTCCTCATATCACGATACATCTTTGTTAAGCCAGGGTGGATAAAAAACCATGATTGGTGTGCCTCGGTAATCGAATCTCTGCATAACACTAGAACGTCCGGGATATACAATCGACCTCTTAAATGAAGTCCACCATCAAAATCAATCTACCAATCCAACTGCCCCTCTGATGCGGCCCCTGATCTATAACTCTAGAATGACTCATCTGCCTACTGAACCTCGATCACCCTTTTGACAAGAGAGGGTTAAATTGATAGCCTCGATAACTGCACAATAGAAGACTGTAAGTCAATCTCAAAGTCAAACACCGACACATCCTCAAACATCTTCCATTCTTGAATCATCATGTGCGATACCAGGCCTCGTGGCTGACGGCTAAGGACATCTGCCACCACGTTTTCCTTACCTAGGTGGTACTAAAGATGAAAATCATAATTCTTCAGGAGCTTTATCCAACGTCTCTGCCTCATGTTCAACTCGGACTGTGAGAAGAGATACTTTAAGCTCTTGTGGTCGGAGAAGAGCTCGAACCTGACCCCATAAAGATAGTGCTTCGACACCTTTAGTGCAAAGATAACTATTGCCAACTCCAAACATGTGTGGGGTAATTCAGCTCATGGACCTTGAGTTGGTGAGACACATAAGCTACCGACTTCCCATGCTGCATTAGGACATCATCTAAGCCAACATGTGAGGCATCGGTAAAGAAAACAAATCCTTCATCTCCACAAATACTTACTCACGGGCATCACTCCACACAAACTCTGCGCCCTTCCAGGTCAACTTGGTCAACAGTTCTACGATATGAGAGAATCCCTCGATAAAGCATGGATAATATCCCATCCAACCAAGAAAATTACAGATCTTAGACGCATTCGTGGGCTAGCCCCACTGACTCACTGCATAAATCTTCGAGGGGTCCAATGCGACCACATCCTTTATCACCATGTGATCAAGGAACTTCACCTTCTCCTGTTAAAACTCGCACTTCTCCAACTTTACATACAACTGGTGGGCATAGAGGGTCTGTAAGGTAATCTCCAAATGCTGGTCATGGTCCTTGTGGGTCCTTGAATATATTAGAATGTCGTCGATGAAGACAACAACAAACTAATCGAGATATGGATGGAAGAACTCGTTCATCAACTAGATGAAGATCATAGGCACATGACCTGAAACTCAAAGTGACCATAACACGTCCTAAAAGCCGTCTTCAGGAGGTCCTCCTCTCGGACTTGAATCTAATGGTAACTGGAACACAGGTCAATCTTCAAAAAGGACTATACACCCCACAACTGATCAAATAAATCATCGATTCTTGAGAGCAGATACTTGTTCTTGATCGTGACCCGGTTGAGCTCGCGGTAATCCACGCATAGCCTTAACGAGTCATCCTTCTTCCTAACGAATAATACTGGCACTCCTCACGACGAATTGCTCAGACATATAAAGCTCAACTCGCACAACTCATCCAACTGCTTATGCAATTCTTACAACTCCATTTATGTCATACGATACTACTTTGAGATAGGCATGGTACTAGGCTAAGATCAATCTAAAACTCAATATGCCGGTACGGCTGCAAACTCGAAATCTCCTAAAATACATCGAGAAAATCACACACCACTAGCAACTGATCAATGCTCATTGTTATGGCCTCCTCTACCGCACATGACATCAAACAGGACAACGACTCTCCTCTAGGCTCATCAACGAACTGGTACTGTAGTAAGCTGGGTATATAAAAAGTGACTGTCCTCACGGAGCAGTCTAAGATGGTGTGGTACTCGGTGAGCCAATTTAAACCCATGATAACGTCGAACTCTGACATCGACAGTACAAACAGATCAATGGGTAAGGTCTCCTCGACCAAGACGGGGCAAGACAAACAACATTAGTCTAACACATCGGTCTTCCCCAAGGGCGTCGATACTGACAAACCATCGCGGGCATACTCTGACGGTAATCCAGATGATCTGTAAAAATCCTCAGATATGAATGAGTGCGAAGTACCAGAATCAAACATGGCTCGAGCAATGCTTGTAGAGACTAAAAGAATACCCTCAATTACTCCTCCAAAGGACTGTGGGTCCTGATGAGCCATATAGAACCTAACCAGAGCTAGCTGGGGAGGTGCCTATCCCCTCTGAGGGTGCTGCTGTTGTCACTGAGGCGGTCAAAACTACTGCCTCTGCTGTTACTATATTAGTGGCTAGTGTTACTTTTGCTGCGTGGGGGCTTTGGTGATAGAGGCTGATGTCATTGCTGCTATAGTGGAGGTTATTGCGATGCTCTCGACGACTACTGAGGGCAGGGGCATTCCCACCTATGGTGTCCTACTCTACTGCATCCATAACAGACATCGGGGTGCTGCCTCTAAGGTGGTGCTGGAGGTGCTACTAGTGCTCGGCGGGTCGCGTACCTCTAATGATCTTGACACTGATGCTGCTGGGAGCTACCGGAGGGGGCCTACTCTTCTGGTCTTTCCTCTAATCATGATCGCTCTGTGTGCCGGCCCACTCAGCTTCATAGATCTGGGCCCTCTGTACTACCACTTCAAAAGTCAGGAGCTCCTGCTCAACAAGATGACCTCGGAGACCATAATGCAAGCCGTTCTCAAAATGGTGGGCCTTTCACCCCTTATCACCAATTAGCTATGGTGCGAACCTCAATAGCGTCATGAAATGAGCCGTGTACTATGCCACGGACATGTCTCCTTACACTAGGATCTTGAACTCCAATGTTCACGACCAACAAATGTGGTCAGGGAAGTACTGCCGGTTAAACCAGTTTACGAAATCCTCCCATGTCCAGATGAAGTTAGGCCCTACAGCACGGGCAAAGGAAGTCCACCAGTGTTCAGCGTCACCCTCTAGAATATACATTTAAGGCCCATAACCTAGTCCGTATAGTTCCTTAGGATCCCGCTGTCCTCTCGGTTGAATTCTGGAGACCCGTGACATGTAGCCGATGTTTGTATAAGACTCTAAAGTCGCATCCTGTATATCTGAGTCAACTTGACCCGAGACTTATATCCTAGCAACCGCGCCATTACCGCGGTTCCAATGTCGCGTCTCGTGTGCCGATGCGATACATAGGGCAATAGTTATGGGCCTTCGTTTATTTTGAGGAAAAGGCCACATGTTGTAAATACCAAGAGAATCTCTACAAGCCATCACATCAATCAATCAATCACAAGTCAAGTACTCAACCCATCCCTCTCTTACCAACAAGGCAGATGATGCGTATAGGCATGTATCATTATGCTATGCTGTCACATAGTCATAATCAGTATCAATAACTGACATCGACAATCAGCCTTGACAATGTGGACATTTAACCAGCATTGCCCCCAAGGAATGGCCCACATAGAGCCTAATATATAGTGGACCCATGGCCTCACATGAGGGCCAAATATATGACACCATGGGCCCCACGCAAGAGCTTAATACACACTACGATGGGTCTTTCACATAGGCCTAACATACATCATAATGGGCCTCATCACATAGGCCTCGTATACATCACATTGGGCCTTAAACACGACTGAATATACATCACAGTAGGTCTTAAATACGGGCTGCATATACATCACATTGGGCCCCCAACAGTCGAAATCGACAATCAGCCACAATAATCGGTCATGATAATCGGCCTCGATCGATAATCGGCAATCGACCACGACAAATTAGAATCGGTAATCGGCCTTGATCGATAATTAGTAATTAGCACAAAAAATCAAAATTGGTAGTCAACCTCGATCGATAATCAGACTCGATCAATAATTGGCAATCAACCATGACAAATTAGAATCGGTAATCAATAATTGATGCAAGACAAGGTCTATAGATGGACGGTCGATAATGGTCCAAGCAATATCAATGGGGCCCATTCGTTTGAGTTAACCTACTAGAGAATGATGAGAATGGGCTTAACCAGGCTTAAGGGAAGTTCACAATGTGGAGACCCAACCATCATTGCCCATCAATGTGGACATTTAACCAACATTGCTCCCAAGGAGTAGCCCACATAGAACCAAACACATAGTGGGCCCCACAGCCTCGCACAAGGGCCTAATATACATCAAATGGGCCACACCAATGTACCGCACCACATGGACCTCGAACACATCACAATGGCCTGACTGATGGTCCTCATAAACACCATCGGTGGGCCCTTCACATGAGCCTCAAATACATAACATGTGGCTCTACACATGGGTCCATTATGCATCGAATGGGCCACGCATCTGGGCCTTAAATACATCAGGTGTGCTGCATTATATGGATCTAGAATACAACTCAATGGGCCACACCATCGAGACATAACAGGCGGGCCCTGCACATGGGCCCAATATACGTAACAGGTGGGCTCTGTACATGGGCCTCATCATATCAGGCTGGGCTGTATTAAGTTGGGTCATGTTAATGGGCTGTACCAATGGGCCTCATGTACAACAACTGAGCCACATCCTTGGATGACATAAATATACAATACATACATCACGGCGGGCCGCATATATGGCCTAATCTACAACACCAAGGGCCACGACCCATGGGCCTCAAATACATCACAAAGGGCTACGACCCATGGGCCTCATCGTAAAATCACAAAGGGCTATGACCCATGGGCCTCATCGTAAAATCACAAAGGGCTACGACCCCTGGGCCTCATCATACATTAAGTGGGCCTCATCGATGGGCCATATATACGCAACAGGTGAGCCCCGTTCATGGGCCAAGGATACATCATGATGGGTCTCATCACAATGGACCTTATGTACATTATATCAAGGTGGGGCCCACATACTATGTATATGTGTATTTTATTATTATATGGCATTACCCAAATTGAATCATATCCAAAGATCATTTGGACCATATTATAGAGAACAGCGCTGATAATGATCAGCATATCATTTGGACCGCATCACAAATAGCAGTGGAGATAGTGATTTTTACAGTTAGAAATTTCATAGGGGCCACCATAACATTTATTTTCCACCCAATTTGTTCAAAAGGTCACAAGACCTGGCTAGAGAGGAAAACAAATATCATTTGATACAGATCCACTGTTGCTGTGTGTAGTCCACCTGATAACTTGATCCGTCTTATTTTCTGTCTCAAGCTGTGAGACGAGGTGGCCCAAAATAGATGGACGGTTTGGATGGAACACCTCCATCATGGTGGGGCCACCACACACATGTATATATGTATATTATTGTTTATGAAGGAGGTCCAGATAAAACTTATACATTGAAGTGGGGTCCACACGTCCCACGTCCTGAAAACTGACGGATGGTGTGGATCTCACATCATCAAGGTGGGTCCCGTTTCCAGTCCAGCTGGATGATGAGGATTGTCACATACACAGTAAGGTGGGTCCCAGGGACCAAACAGATATTTGTATTTTGCATTCACCAGGACTAGACGGTACCAGCAACTGGACTGTCCAGACTTATTGGCCCACACCAACCCACGGTGCAGATCATATGGGTGGGGTCCATGTGCTTGGCTAGCACACCAGCTAGGTGGATGGTTGATATAACACAGTCCTCAAGTTCAGAGCATCAGGTCTTGCTGACGCCACCATAGCAGGTAGGTGGGACCCACAGAGTTGCTGACGTTAATACAACAGCCCCACAGCTAGTGTGAGGTACGCCAATCAATCCACTTCTATCCATGCCCTGAATTGGATGGTGTGCATAGCCACATATCAAGGTGGGCTCCACCGTCCATAGTTGGACAGTGGATGAATGGATGAAATAGATGCATCTGGTGTGTTCCACGTGGAAGTAGCCCACCATCTCATCCTTTTAAATATAATATAATATATTATATAATATTATATATTATATATAAATACATAAAGAAGAAAAAAAAGTGGCAGAGGGCTGCCCAGAACCCACGATCTGGATAGTGATTGTTTACACATTAAGAGTGGGATCCACATGATCTGGACGGTCTAGATGGACACTCATCGAGGTGGCCCTCCATTCATTAGGATGGATGGATGGTGTTGATATAAACACATACATCATAATGGGTAGGCCCCACCACTTGTATGGCTTGGATGAAATACTTTCATCCAGATGGGTCTTAGTGGGACCTGGATTGAGGAGGAAAAATAAATTTCATATTGATCCAAAACTTCTGACTCCAAAAAGGGTCTCAATGGTAGACGTTCGATCCTCACTGTTTCCTACGATGTGGGCCACCTGAGATCCAAATACGGCTGATTTTTTGGGTGGCCCGTAGCCAGGAGGGAGGCCCACACAATGCATGGTGTGGATAGTAACACACATCATGGTGGGGCCCACAGCTGGGACCGTGGGTCCCTGCCTTCTCGTTTGTGCGCAGAGGATGCCGTCCTCGTGACGGCAGCAACAGATGCTTCTGCTGCTGTTGCTTTATTTATTATTATTATTATTTTGATTTCCTATAGTTTTCCATAGGTGGGGCCCACAACTGAAAAATTTAACTCGTCCATTGGATTCTACGGCCCTTGATTGACCAAATGAGACCAATATACAACGTATTTTTGGAGAATAGAAGGATCAAGGTGGGTTTTAATAGTAATACCGCTATTTCCCATGGTATGGCTTGCTTGATTATCAGATTTATCTCAAATTTTGGCTCAACGCCTAAAATGGGCCTAGATTATCTACATACATCAAGGTGGGGCTTACATGAGCGGCCCACCCCAAAAGTAAATTTTTTTATGTTAGCTTTGTTAGTACACACCCATGTCAGTACACGCAATCCATGTTAGCTGCCTCACTTCCAACGTCCAGGGACACTGGACGACGTGGTTAAACATAGGCTTTGTGGTGGGTCCCACATGGACGTGGCCCACATTTCATCAAGGTGGGTCTCACATGAACGTGGCCCACCTGATTTGGATCAATCTAGTACTTGTGTTTTTCCACCACTATAAGGTAGGGTCCACATGATTTGGATAGTTGGATAAGACATACATCAAGGTGGGGTCCATCCGAGTGGGCCACACATCACACAAAAATGATAAAGAGAGAGGGAGAGAAGCACCCACCTCAAGATCTCTTCATCCTTCTTCCGCCAACATGAGCTAGAGCTCCAAGGAGACGATTTCAACGGTCGAGATGTTCTTAGGATGGTGGAGATAGGAGGTGGGAAGTGGGCCACACAAGGCCTGTCATGGAGGCTTGGATGATTCTTACATGGAGAATGAGAGAGAGAGAGAGGGAATGAGAGAGAAGTTATGGGAGAGGGATGGGTGAAAGGCGATGGGTGTACTTGATGTAAGGGAAAGTTGACTTTGGAGAGGGGTGGTTGTACTTGGGGATGGTTGATGTACTTGACTTAATTTGATTGATTGATGTGACGTTTCATAGAGATTCTCTCAGAATTGTAACGTGCGGCATTTTCCTCTAACTGAATGTAGGTCTGCATCTTCAGGCCCGGGCATCGCCTCATTGTACGAGATGTGACATTCGAACCGCAGCGACGGTGCAGTTGCACTGGTACAAGTCTTGGGTTGAGCTGACTCTGATATACAGGACACGTCTCAGGATCGCACGCAAATGCCAACAACAGATCGCGAGTCACCGAAATTCGATCGGGAGGACTGCGGAGGCCTATGGAATGGTACGGGCTAAGATACGGGTCTTACACTCTTTCTTTTCTCTTAATATCTCCCTAATCTTTCTTTCTTTTCTCTCTGTCTTAATCTCTCCCTAATCTTTCTTTCTTTCTTCTCTCTCTCTCTCTCTTAATCTCTCTCTACTCTTACTAGAAATGGTAGAAATGAGAGGGAGTGAGGGATTTATCGTAGTTGAGATTTTTGGGTAGGTAGGAAATTATGAAAAGAGAGGGGCAAAATGAGGAGAAAAAGAAGGAAAGAATGATGGCTAACATAGGTAGGGGTATGAGTTGCATGTGAAAGGCATGGGCTTGTTTGACTAATGGGGAGAGAGTGACATGAGTAATGAATAGGTTGATAGATGGCTTCATTGATTGATGAATTGATTGATTTGATAATATGAAAGTTTGTGCAAGTGGGGCCCACGTGCACTACGCAGCCCATCTCAAATTGTGTTAAAATTTTAACTTCTAATCTAGGGGTCAAAATGGGGCATGTCGCGCGACATTGGAATCGTAATACCCATGGATCATTAGGGTATAATTCTTGGGGTATTACAGTGTAAACAATAGGGTAATGATCAAAACTTATCGATCTGATCCACAGGGAACATGTCATTATTTGAGTAAAAGCGTACGACAGGTCTCGCGAAGTTATGGGTCTTACATCAAGAGTACTCTATCTTCCATGAGTGAATCAATCTTGTTTATTTCATGGGTATCACTGTTTAGGGTCGAATATTGCATATTAGACTCTAGTTATTACCTACTTTTACGAACATGATATTGTTGAATGTCCTATTTTAATCATGTTTATGGTGCAAGGTAAATTCACAAGTGTAGGATTGAAGAGGATGCATAAAGCATGGATTTAAAACTCTGATGACACGAAAGGCAAGGGACAGACCCCAGGGTACCCAAATTGATGAATTTACATGCCAAAAATCTGAGGAAATCAAGTCATTCACATTAAAGAGGGCCCAAAATTGGTTCAGAATGCAAGATCATATGGTTCCAACCATCCATTCGGCTCAAAACTTCATACATGGCCTGGGGGCCATAAACTAATCATACACATAAAATTTTAGCCATTTAATAGCTCTAAAAATGGCCCAATGGACAGATTAGCCCCTTAATTCCTTAAGTGGGGCCCACCTGATATCTAGATGTGCTTCAATTTTAGTCTCAACAGCTTAAATGGGGTGATAAAATGAATAGATGGAGCGAATTTTGAATACACATCCGTGGGACCCACACGTACAGTGAATGTGCAAGGTGTACAAGTGCACTAGACGTGCACCGAAAATCCAAAAGTTGGTCAGCGTGCGCTGACCGACTCTTCTTTTCAGGAATTCAAAAAACAAACAGCGTCTTACGCACTTATCCATTTTTTTTATCGTGGGCCCCACCCATCATATATTTTTATAATCTGTACCGTCCATTGTGTCTCTGGGGTAGGCGTAACCCTTGCATAGGTGGAATTTTGGTCCATGCACGGGGACATATGTAGATCTCAACCACGCGTAAGATGGACGGTCACACAAAAGATCTTGTGGGACACAACGAATCCAATATTAAACCAGTCATTTCGTACTAAATTTTTGAGAGGATCACAATGAACGGAGTGGATTTTTCACCTGGCTTCAATAAGAGAGCCAACGCACATCACAGCGTCACTAGGTTGCCTCTGTTTCGCAACAGAGGCCATGAGTGATCGTTGTGGGTCCCATTCATTGTCTGTATGGTTAATCAGAACCTTCTATTCGAATTAGAGGAGGATTTAGACCAATATGTAGTTAATATTGGTTTGAAACATGGTGGACAGAAGGTGAAAAATGGACGGACGACACATGATCAATCAAGGCGGGCCGCATCAAAAGACTGAAAAAAACCGTCCATCCTACCAAAATTTCATCACAAATCTGATGGACGGTGTGGATTTATTAACAGACACTGATCATGGGCCCCACCAACTTCACAGCACAAGGAGGGTGTGTAGGTCCGGTTTTAGCATCCAGACGATGTCCAATTTTTACGGCGTTGCACGATCATGTATATGATTAGATGGAAGATCTGATCCGTCCATCATGTAGAGCATTCCAAAACATCCTAAGGGACGGTGTTTCTCTGAAAAATGAGCAGTGAAAGTGGTGCTGTTTAGCGTGACATCTTGGCTGCGTAAAGAAGTTACGGATGCTGGTGCGTAAAGCTCTCTCCACCGGTTGCTGTGGAAGTTCTCCACCAGACCGACCTTCCATTTGCTTATAAGAAAGAGAGAGAGAGAGAGAGAGAGAGAGAGAGAGAGAGAGAGAGAGAGAGAGAGAGAGAGAGAGAGAGAAGTGAAGGAGGCTATCCAATCCTAGGATCCAAGCTTGGATGTCTGCCCAAGAGAGAGAAGGATTATCTCCTCTTGAGGCCAGTTGGGGACGTTTGAGTAGGGGGAGAAGAGCTGGTGGACGTGGAGTAGAGCAGAGATTCAATCTGGAGCTAGAACCTTTTGTCTTATGTTTTTTTAGCTTAATCATGTTTAGATCAGGCTAAACTTCTTAGCTAGGGTTGAGATGAAGCCCCTAATTTGAATGATTCTTGTTTATTGTTGATTTCATCCGTAATTATGATTGATTTATTTCTTTCTCTAGTGTGATTAAATGAAAATTTCATACCTCTCCAATCTATAAGCTTAACCAAAGTCTAGAAGTGGATGTTGTTTGGAATCTTATTCTAGGTATGCTTATGTCTGACCATGAACAGGTTTTTCTACGGAGAAAGAAATAGGAATCTACATCTATTCATGCCTGATCATGGATGGAAAGATGTGATCTTTGTGCTTCAAGGGAATTATACATCCTGTGTGCCAGACAAAAGACATAGAGTGTGCTTTAGTTAGTAAATTTATATCAATCTAAATTAGGGTGAATCAGTAGGTAAAACAAGGATTATGATAATTAGGGGTGAATTCAAAAGTCCTAGTATTCTCCTTGATTGAATTTTCCTTCTTATTCTCAGTTATTTTTCATTAATTTTTTAGTTTACTTAATCACTAGCTAAAATATTTGTTGGATTAGTTAAGAGGAATCATAAAATTCAAATTGTGACAACTAGTCCTCGTGGGAACGATCTCGTAATATGTATTGTATCTATATCTAATTTATATACTTGCGAGTTTAAAATCATTTAAATCATATTGGTTTAAATAAAACATCAATAATCAAAGTAACCCGTGTTATTTTCACATGTTAAAGATATTCAACTTTAATGTCATGTTCTTGAAAGATAATTGTATAACTCCATTCTTACACTTGATGTAGCTAGGAATGATCAGCCATAGATGATGGGAATTTGAGTACTTTTTTTCAATAACAAGCCAAGTATCCAAAACGATAAAATCTACTGGATAGTAAAATTTATCAACTTGCATAAGCACATCCTCTATCATCCCCCTCAATATACAAACCGAATGATCAACAAGTTGAAGGGTGGTCCTGGTGGGTTTTAATTCACCAAGGCCGAGCTGTTCATAAACTGAGTAAGGAATCAAATTTACACTTGGCCCCAAGTTAAGAAGCACGTGCTCAATCCGGCGGTCACCAATCACACAAGAGATGGTTGGACTACTAAGATCTTTGTGTTTGTAGGGAACATCTTTCTTGAGAATTAGACTCACTTTCTCAGTCAAAAAGATTTTCTCTTGTATGTTTTGTCTCCTTTTTTCTGTACATATATCTTTGAGAAAGTTGGCATATGAAGGAATTTGTTTAATGGCATCTAACAGAGGGATATTGATTTTCACCTATTTAAGCACCTCCAAAATATCCTAAGTGTTAGTAAGAGGTTTTAGTGAAATCAAACTTCGAGGAAATAGGACAACCGACTTGTATTACCTTTTCGGTTCTTTCTAGAATGACTAGGTCCATCATCCTTCTCAACTGCTTCTGAGTCCTAAGGCTTCTTAGCCCTCATTAGGATGATTTTGTGAATTGTTTATCCACTTTTGTAATGTCCTGGAAAAATTTGTACAAAAATTCGAGTACCACCTCAAATGGAAATTACTTAGGACCAAATCCTTTAGAAATTAAACGAGAATTAACTAGTGCTAAACTAGATTACCTGTGAAATTAGCACCAATCACTTTAAATACGTTCTGTAAGACTCAAAACTTGTAGAATTGTTAACACTACATTATCCTAAAATCTAGGATTAATCTCTAAACCCAGTTGCTCTCGGGAGTATTCAAAAATTTCGTATTGGACCTAGACCACACATCGAAAGTCCGATACCGACAAACTTAGACAAATATGATCGCCTGGTTGGACTTGATAATCACCTCAAAAATCAAGTCCAGATGATGTCCTGGGACTATTTTCTTGAGTCCGGAGCGAAGTGTGTGAGAAAGTGAATATTTTTAGAAATTAAATATGAATTTAAGTAATCTGAGTCGTGTCGCTTGCGGGAAAATTTAAGCATTCAGGCCATCAGAATCTGACCCAAATTTATCCTCGGATTAGGAGAAATGTCCCACACCTGTCAATGTGCTTGTGACCCTTATCGAGTGTAGGTGACCGTTGAACTAAAACTAGTCTGCCACGGTCGATCTGTAAATCTGATCGGACTGAAAACTTATCTTAACCAAGATCCAATATCAGGGAGCTTAAGTCTGACCGCATTCAGCAAAGAGACCTCCAGAACTGCTCCGTTGGATCATAACAAGCCTGATTTGGATATAACCTAAGTATACCATTGTCCTGGGACTATTTCCATCAGTTCTGGGCCTATATAAGGGCCTTAAACCCTCTCTCACATTTCCATATGAATTCCAAAACCCTAGCTAAGAAAAGGAAAGGAAAGAGAGAGAAAGAGAGAGAGTGAGTTGGTGATTCATCCTGGGATTCTTCCCAGCTTCACTACATGCCTAATCCACCTATTCAGATTGTTATTCTAGTGATTCTAATTCCATACTTGGATAAGAAAACCAAACCCTAACCTGTTTTAGAGCTTAGTATAGTCTAAGTGATGATGTAGCTAACCAAATTCGTGCTTTAGGTCGCTAAACTGTCGTTGACGAAGACTTAGCGTCTAAATCATATCCGTTACGCGTTTATCGGTTTAACGTGTAGACTATATACGTATATGTTATGGTTTTTAAAGCTTTCAATGTGAGATAATGATTTATTATTGACATGGGTGCCATTTCACATGCCTAATGTGATATTTGTTTCATTTTATGTTTACATATGAACTATGTTGTGAATAGGGTATTTCATGTGTTTGTTGAAAAGTTTGTATATGCTTGGAATCTGAATTGGTGATTGCCTTGATTAGGATTTGCCCTAATACGTAATATGGCCAACATACGTGATGTATGTTGGAAAGTGTATTCTAAGTGTTTGTAAAAATGTCTGAATGAGTTAGTAATTAGTAAAGTGTGATTTATAAGGGAGTTGAGATATGAATCCCAACTACCTTAACTGTGTGTATGATTCCCTCCATGAACTGTATGACCTACGTACTCATTTTTAACTATGTGTATGATTTCCTCCATGTATTGTGTATTCATGTTTAAGTTATATGTCATAACATGTTCATATGATTGTAGGATTGTTTCAAATATTCATCATTATGATTGTATGTGAGTGGGACTATATCATAGTCCAGGTAATCGATAACAGGCCTTGAACTGGTGGTTGAGGTTGCTTTCGCCACACAGGATGTGATTGATGAATCCAAGCCGTACTTGGGATATCGGCAGTAGTTAGGCCACACGAAGTGCTTATGGACTTCATGTCGATCAACTCAACATGCACTCGTGCTAATCGAGCTTGTCAAGTAACCTGATTCACCCGATGTATGTTCACCATGTTTGCACGCTACTGCTTGAATCTAGGGTACTAAACTTACCAGTGAGATCCCGTTAACCTTGGTACCACGATCCTCTAAGACTCATAAGCCTGACATGGTGGTATGGGACACCGTGCTCGCTCTGTCGGCCTACTCTGGGGCGACGAGCGTCCCCGTAGTGACCAGTGAGCAACCCAGGCTCATGAGCCGAATATGGTGGTATGGGACACTATATTCGTGCTGTCGGCCTACAGTGATTGTGACGAGCCCTTTGTAGTGACCTCGAGCATACCTTGACACTGCATTGAGGTGACGAGTCTTATTGTAGTAACTAGGATATAACTAGGCATGCATTGATTGGTGACGATACCTTTGCAGTGACCTAGAACCATAACATCGTATCAGATTGTCTAGGACTGACGACCCTAGAATGGATCATTATTTAAAAATTGATATGAGGGAGGTACTTTAGCTTCCCAATCCTGCTATATGAAAAGGACTAATAAGAACTTGGTAATCATGCTCATAACATTGCACTGCATGTGTCGTTGGCATTGGTGTAGAGCACAGTGGTAGTGATTCATGCCGCGATCGTTAGATATTGTCGCAAGAGGGAGTGCAGGTGAGGGCATTCATTATTACCTCATATCATCCTTGCATTAACAAGAGTATATAGGACATGTTTAATTGTACTGCTTTATCATTACTGCTTGACTAAATTGATAGAATGTTAACCTTTGTTGTATAGCTCCATTGAGTTGATCACTCACCCCCACATTTTAGGACGATGTTTAAACACCAACCAGACTCTGTCTTAGTTGCAGATGATGATGCGACCCACGAGGCAGAGCAGGAGTATGAAAATGATGAGGAGGCATTCTCCTACATACAGTTCTCAGGCGGGTTCATGTGAGCCATGTCCTGATTGATGGGGATTCAGGGATTATACTTGTAGAGGACTATTACATTCCTTTTAACATTTTGTATCTTGACACAACACTTGTAAATATTGATCTGGCACCGCACACATACTTTGGGGACTTACACTAGTATATATATATTTTCAGTCTTCCACTTGCGTATTATAATTGTCCCTACATTATGTTTGTTGATTTGGCTTAATCTAATTCATGTTTTATGCACTAATATTATAACACCCTGAAAATCGGGGGTCGTGTATAAACTCAACTCCCGAGTTCCAGACCGTCACTTATGCAACAAAAATGATTATGATTCAATGTTGTCTGATTTAAAGCATTCACATGAGTAAAAGTATATCAAAACTGCAATTCATACTTCAGATCCAGTGATAAAAGCAAACGGAAGACTAAACAATATATATATCACTGTATGAAAAAACAAAATAAATCTCATCTGTCTCCAAAGTATGACTACATCTCTGAGTCTCATATAATATACATGAACAAAATACATATCCAAAATGGTCCCACTGAAATCCCATCGATCCAGGTCGCCTATGCGAAGCCATCGTGATACTGCATGTACGAGAACTCGTCCTGGTCCTCGTCGATGTCTGGCTCCACCTCAAGGATCTCAGCCACACCTGCATCTACAACAGGGTCTGGTGGGTGTTGCAAACATCATCCCGTAACGTGGGAGTGAGTGATCAACTCAGTGGAATCATAGAGCAAAGATTAGCATGTTCACAATTCAATCATGCGATAATAGTAAAGCAGTAAATCAGACATTCCTAATACTGTTGTTAATGCAAGATGACATGACATGATGTATGCCCTCACCGACGATCTCCCTCATACGGCAACATCTTACGACCGCGGCATGCCACACTCCCTAGAGTGCTCCACATCTTCCAGGCACATGCAATGCTATGGTGATATGATTTTCAAGTTATTATTAGTCCATTCAAACAGCAGGATTGGGAAACTAAGGTACTTCCCTTGTATCAATCCCAACACAGATCCTGTCTAGGGTCGTCACTCCTAGTAATCTCATACGATGTATATTTCGTAGGTCACTGCAAGGGCTGCCAGGGCTATTGCTCGCACTCGTTGCACCGCTCCCCCATCACCTTATCAATACAGGCCTACCGTACTCTACTGCAACGGAAGGGTCGTCGCCTCCCGTGGACTCAGAATACGCTCGCGGTCACTACAAAGGACTCGTCGCCTGATCAGTGTAGGCCGACAGCTAGAATATAGTGTCCCATACCACCATAATCTACTCACGAGTCTAGGTGCTCACTGGTCACTACGGGGAGGTTTGTGGCCCCAGCGTAGGCCGACAGCTCGACCACGGTGTCCCATACCACCATGCCCGGCTCATGAGTCTTCGTGGATCAAGGTACCATAGTTAACAGGGTTTACAATGGTAAGTTCAGTACCCTAGGTTCAAGCAGTTATGACTCATACAAGGTGAACATACATCGGCCAGTCGGGTTGCTTGACGGGCTCAACTAGCGCATTCGCATCTCAAGTCGAACGACATGAAGTGCGTAAAACACTTCGCGTGGCCTAACCACTGCCGCCAACTCTAAACACGAATCACGTTCATCGACGCGTCGTTCGTGGCTATGACCAGTCAGCCACGAATTCGCTCGGTTACCGACTGCCTGGACTAAGTCTAGTCCCAAGCACTTATGGAATCACATCAACAATATATGTAAAAGTATTGGAATTGAAATACAATCATGTGAGAATGTTAACACATGTTATAACATTCAACTCAAGCAAACCTTCAATCACATATATTCCATGCATGTAATGAAATCATGCATTTAGTCAACATGTAGAAAATCATTTAGGTCAGCATATTAATTGATAAATCAATCACAAACTATCACATAACATCATTTAATTCAATACATACTAATACAAGCATTTATACAAACACCTACACTACACACTTAAGTCTACATATAGTATGTCGACCCAAAGTGCGCAACTAGGCGAATCTCTTCGCCAAACTAATTATGCACGCATTCCTAACTTCCTAATGCGACAAAAAACCATGTCAACCACATCAGCAAAATATGAATGCAAATAGTACTTCCTACAAATGACTAAAATGCCCTAAATCTCATATTCTTCGTTAGTTTACGAAACGGGAAACGGAGAGCATTTTGTACATGTCAAACGGCGATGCCGTCAAGAATCTACTATTAAACGACATTGAAAGCATTGGGAACTGTCAATCAAAGCGTCTAAAATCCTCACCTTATGTCTTGTAGACTCGGGAATTGAAACGGAGCGTATACGCTTCGTCTGCGGTGAATAAGGAGCCTAATACACAAGATCCATAAGCTACATCGCTATGGAAACAAGGAAAACTCAAATCAACAACTATTTAGGGTATTTACTTACCTAAGATCGTGGTGGAATCGCCGGGAAAGCGGTAGAGGTGTGTTGCTTAAGCACGTGCAACGCGTAGTACAAGTGGCAGGAAGAACTCTCCCACACTCTCACAATCTCTCACCTTTTTCTCTCTCCCAAACTAGGGTTTCTCTCAAATTCGGATGGGAGAGAGGAGTGAGGGTTTCAACCCCTTTTATAGCTTAAAACATGCCCAAAATAGGCTTAGGAACAATGTTTACTTGGTGCCTAACCAAATCGGGGCCGTTTCGGTCCAAAAGAGCATTTCTGATGGTCCCCTAGCCAAACGCGGTCGGACTTAAGCTCATGCATACTGGATCTAGCACACATCCAGTTTTCGGACCGGTAGGGTTCCCAGATCACACGTGGCGGTCCAGTTTCAGATTAACGGTCACCGCACCAAGATCAGGCCTATAAGTCTCGGGATATGTAATAGAAATTTTTCCTGATCCAAGGGTGTAATTTGGCTATATTCTGACGGTCAGAACGCTCAATACTGATGCGTCAAATTTGTGTGCCAGATTTGAATTTGAAATTCCAACTATATCCCTATTCGCACTCTCCTCGGTCCGGGCTCAATGAAATAGCCTGTGATTATCGATTTGACTTGATTTTCGGAATGAGTGTCAAGTCTAGCTAGGTGGTTCTAACGGTCTAAGATAGGAGGTATCGGACTTTCGACGCGCGGTCTAGATCCAATACAAAGTTTCAAGGAGGTCCCGAGAACAAACCGGTTTAGAGTTTGATCCGAGGCTTTAGAGCATTATAGCACCCTTGGTTCCACTCGCTTTGGGCCTTGTAGAACGTATTTAAAGTGATCAGGGACCATTTCCCAGCTATTCTAACGTTGCACTAGCTAACCTAGTCATATTTCTTAAAGGAATGAATTTTACGCAATTTCGGGTCGAGTTGGTACTCGAGCCCAAGTATGGATTTTTCACGGGCGTTACAAATATAGACAACATTCATCCATCATTAAAAATGTTGCATAAGTGATATTTTGGAACTCGGGAGCTGAGTTATGCTCGAGCCCCGATTTTCAGGGCATGGTCATTGATTTATCTTGTTCTACATACTGATTTGAAGAGCTTGGGTTACTTATCTCGCATTGTGGTTTTAGGTTAGGTAGAGGTTGGGCTGGAAGTGTCCCTTTCTCCCTAACGTTAAATTGTGACTCAATTCTTTAGAAAGACAAAGTAAACACTCCCAAGGATATTTTCATATCTTGGAATGCTTGTAACGTGTTTTGATTGAAATGCACTTGAGTTTAAATGAATTTGTGAACTACTCTTGGGGTCTTTACTGAATGAGAGTTTGAGGAAGAACCCCTTGAGGATTAGTTGTTTGGCCGTTCCTCCAACTGCAGTTTGGTAGTCCCACCAACTAGAATTATATGTGTTTAAAGTGGGACCACTAAATGGACATTGATAATTGTTTATAACATTAAACCGCAAATGTAACAACTCTTGAAACACAAGAATTATAGGACATGCTTGTGTAAAGTGTATGTTACTAGTGCAAATACCACAAACAACCTCAACAGTCTGGTCAGGTTTGACTGTCTCTACTTTCTTCAGTTCCATGGCCTTAATTTTTCTTATAAGATTAGCCACCCAGCACTCATATCGTACAGCGGCTGCAGCTGGTGTGTGGAGGGCCAGCCAATCCATTCTCTCGGCAGGTGGGTCCCACGTGGGGCCCACCTTATACATATATATATCATTAAATAATATATATTATTATTATTATTGTTATTCTATATATATATATATATATATATATATATATATATATACACACACACACATATATATTGAATCATGACAATGTCCAGATAGTTGGACGTCTATCTAACAGACGGCCTGGATTTCAAGATAGGTACATCGAGGTGGGTCCCACCCATATGTGTCACGCGTGTGGGGTGGGCCCATGTCCATGACACATGGAGGGCTAGATATATAGATTCAACATGGTTGGCCCCATCGGCATTTGCTTGATTAAAGCCAGCAGCCTAGAGCTACGTGGAACCCCACCGTTTAGATGGACGGTGTGATACAAACATCAAGGTGGGCCCCACCCCTGACATACGTGCAGGGTGGGTTCCATACATGCCATAAAATGATCTCTTCTAATGGTTGAATGGTATGGATTTAACGTATACCTTATGCATAGGGTCCACCGCATGGACAGTTGGATGTAACACATTCATCAAGCAGGACCCACAAAACTTGTTAACACTAAGCTCAACAGCCACGTGTTGCTAGCCATCTAGCAGATGGATGGCCTGATTTAATGCATGAATGAGGTGGGTCCACATGACTTCATCATCACCACAAGAAAAGTGAAAGCGAGACAAGATGGAGGGACCCCGCCATTATAGGCCCCTCCCTATACAATGTATATATCAAGATGGGTCCCACTAAATGTGGGCCCTCAAATCATCAAATCTAAGCAAAAAAAAATACAATTCTAACCCTAAGAAAGACCCACCTTTGATCTCCTCTTCCTTCTTCTACCTATAGCCTCTAGAACTCCAAGGGAATGATTTTAATGGTCGAGATGATCTTTGGATGGTCGAGATGGGAGGTAAGAAGGTGGGCCACACTAGCTTCTTTGGGGAGCTTGAACGTTGCTCTCATGGAGTTACTTGAAAAATGAGAGAGAGAGAGAGAGAGAGAGAGAGAGAGAGAGAGAGAGAGAGAGAGATGATGGGAGAGAAGTGATGGGAGAGAGGGATGGTGAGTAATGGATGTACCTTGTTGTAAGAGAAAGTTGACTTTGGGGAGGGTGGTTGTAGTTAGGGATGGGTGTAAGTGATGGGAGTGATGTCTACTTAATTGATGGGATTGATGTGATGCTCTCTTGGGTTTTGTAAATACCAGACATTTTTTTGCTAACTGAACACAGGCCCAAATCTCCTGGCCCAGGTATCGCCTCGGTGCACAAGACGCGGTGTCGGAACCGTAGCGATGGCATAGTCGCAAGGGTATAAGTTTCGAGTCGAGCCGACTCTGATATACGGGACATGACTTAAGATCACACGCAAAGGCCAATAATAGATTGTAGGTCACCAGAATTCGACTAGGAGGACCGTGAAGCCCTATGGAATAGTATGGGCTAGGATACGGGTCTTACAATCAATTATCTTAGAGGGGACATGCACCTCCCCAGCAGGCTCAGGGAAGATTTTACAAAGCTCGGCAGGATCCTCAGTCATCAAAAGGGGTCGTCGAGGGTACCCTCCTAGTTTTTGCATGCATAACATGTGTTATATTTGACTCTAGTGTATCTCATTCATTTGTGTGCATATATTTCTACCGATCGACCGGTTTTCTGTTAGAGTTTTTTCGTGAGGGTTTATCAGTATCGACACCCCTGGGGAAGACCGCAATATTAGGCCAATTTTACTCATCTTTTTCTGTTTTGGTACCTTTTTGCTTGTTGATCTGTTTGCTTTGCCAATGTCCGATTTTGATGTCATCTTGGGCATGGATTGGCTCACTGAATATCACTCCATATTCAAGTGATCCATGAGGCCAGTCACGTTTTGTATACCTGGCATACCACAGTTCCATTTTGTAGCCGAGCCCAGAGGAGAGTGGCTTTCTTGGCTGATGTCATGTGTCGTTAAGGAGCCAACCGCTTTGAGTATTGACCTGCTGTCGGTCTATAACGCCTCGGTTTCCAGAACCCGAGTACGAGACTCCTCCCAGAAACCCGAGTGCTAATAAATTAGATGACTAGCGAAAATATCAAAATCAAAGTGCGATACCATAAGCAAGCATGGAGAATATCATATAATCTAAATATTTGTCTCACTCAGCTAGGGGCCTTAATTACAAAATTTATAAGTTTCAAAGTACCAAACAACTATAAAGAGATACTAAATCTACTGGTTAAGCCTGAAATAGTCAGTCGCTTCCTGGTGCAACTCATCTTCATAATTGTAATACCCCGAATTTTTATCAACTTGGAATTAGACGTCCTTAGGTAATGGGTCAACCATATCACTCTTAGAGATCAATCCTAAAGTCTAGAAATTGCTTTTCAACCCATTTCTTTCAAAATCTCACCTTTCACCACCCCATTCTTCAAATTTCTCCAAGTACTTTCTTATTAGACACAAACCTAAAGTTTAAAACGTGAAGAACTATACTTAAACTAAAACTTATTATAAATGGTACGTACATGCATAAAATAGGATTTTAACTATGGAATTGTTGGAATATCATGATGTAGATAGGTTATTTGGATGGATTAGCTTCTTCTACCCTAAAAACATATATTGTACATCATGTAACTAATTCTAGTTTGCAAATGAGACTCGATAAACGCCTCGACGGACTCGTGGGCCCAAACGACTCAATTCAGGAGGGATCCAAGGTAGGCCCTACATGTTTCGGGCATCCCTGGGAGGTGAGGACCTCGCCCCTAGGGTGAACCCAAGCTAAATAGGTCAGTGATCGGCGAGGCCTCGTCCGTACAGCGGACAAGCAGCCCGATTTCTGCACTTTTTCTATGCATTTTATCAAACTTTGAAAACTCATATTTCCTTTGTTATAACTCCGATTTAGGTGATTAAAAAATGAGATCGAAGATAAATGAGTCTAGTTTTATATAAAAATATGTGAAAAATATAATAAAATATTTAATATATTTTAAAGTAGGTCGTTGTGGAAATTATCTAATAATCACTTGTTGGACAGCTGCTGCTTCTGGAATTTATATAATTTTTCTACAACTCAAAATCTTATGAAATTTGGAGTCAGGGTAAACTTGATGATGAACCAATAAAAAAAATTAAAATAATATAATACCTAAAATTTCCCAAAATGGGGCATAGAATGGCCCTAGGACCGTATTCTGCCATAATTAGGGTAGAATTTGGTTAAGTACCAAACTGAATACTCAGTAGAATTGACTTGAACCATTTTAAATATGAACTACAAGACCCAAAATGAGTAGGACTGCTAACGCTATGTTACCTAGAAACCTAGGATCAATCTCTAAACCTAGTTGCTCTTGGGAGCATTCAGAAACTTCGTATCGAATTTAGACTGCACGTTGAAAGTCCGATAGTTATAAACTTAGACAATTACGACCGCCTAGTTGGACTTGACAATATTTTAAAAATTAAGCCCAACCGATATCCTGAGACTATTTTCTTGAGTCCAGAGTGAAGAGTGTGAGAAATGTTAGAAATTAAATAAGATTTATGAAATCTGGCACGTGTCGCTTGCGCGACATTTTTAAGCATTCTGGCCATTGAAATTTGACTAAATTTCACCCTCAGATCAAGATAGGTGGCCCTTACATGTCATAGCACTTGTGGCCCTGATCGAGTTTCGGTGACCGCTGAACAGAAACTGGTCCGCCATGGTCGATCTGGAAACCCGACCGGACTGAAAACTTAGCTGGACCTAGTTCCAGTATTAGGGAGCTTAAGTTCGACCGCATTTAGCAACAGGACCTCCAGAAGTGCTCCGTTGGATCAGAACAGACCCGATTTGGTTATAACTTAAGTATACCTTGACTTGGAGTCTGTTTTGGTTATGTTTGGGCTTATAAAAGGGCCTTAAACCCTTAGCTTTCTAACCCATACGAATTTGGAGAAAACCCTAGGAGAGAGAGGAGAGAAAGAGAGAGAAAGTGAGAGAGAGTTGAAGCTTTCTCATGGGATTCCTCCCTGCTGCCCCATGTGCCAAGCCGTCCATCTGTGTTGCTCTTTTAGCGCTTCCAACGTCATTTTTAGGTAAGAAAACCTACCCTTAACCTGTTTAGGTAATCCATGTAGCTGTAATGTTAACATAGCTGACCTATTTCATGGTATAGGTTGCAGTTGAGTCGTTGACAAAGACTTATCGTCTGAATCAACTCTGTTTCACAATTTCTAATTTAAGGTGCAGATTTTAGACGCTTAGTTTACCATTTTTCAAAGCTTTCAATGACGTTTAATGATAGATTGTTGACAAGAATATTGTTGGACATGTGGAATATGCTGTCTAATTTTCATTTCGAATACATACGAAGAATTTGAGATTTAGGGTATTTTAGGTACTTGTAGGAAATACTGTATACGTACGTATTTTGCCAATATGATTGCTATGAGTATTTTTCTGTACCTAAGTTAGTTATGCGTGTATGATCTGTTTGGCGAAGAGATTCACCCTAATGCACATATTGGCCGACATATGCTATGTAGACTAATGTGTGTAGACTAAGTGTTTGTTGAAATGCCTAAATCAATATGATTTATGCCTGCCATATGTTTTGAATGTAAGAACATGATTTTTGTGTATTAGACATCTCCTTGATATAAGGATCTGTCATATTATATGTCAAAATCAACATACGTCAAGTACGTTGGAGTTGTGTAGTCTAAGTGTTTGTATAAATGTATGTATTAGTAAGTATTGAGTAAATGGTGTTGTAGATTAGCGTTGAGACTGGATTCTCAACTAATTTGATGATGCACATGATTTTCTCCATGCTTGTTTTGTTTGAATTGATTACCTTATGTGTGAAATACTCGTGTATGGTTAAATTGCTTATGATGTACGTTATAACATGCTGATAACATGCTGGAATTACTTGTATTTCAATTCTGTCTCTCTCATATGATTAATGACTTAGATTACAAGTGTTTGGGGCTATACTCTAGTCCAGGTAGTCGGTAACTAATTAGAATTTGTGGTTGGATTCTATTTGCCACGAAGGATGTGTATGATGAACCCGAGTCGTACTAGAGTCGTCGGTAGTGGTTAGGCCACACGAAGTGCTTGTACACTTCATGTCGGTCGATTCAACGTGCGCTCATGCTAGTCGGACTCGTCAAGTAACCCGACTGACCATTGTATGTTAACCTTGTATTGGTCATAACTGCCTAAACCTAGGGTACTGAACTTATCAGTGATAACCTTGATAACCGTGGTACCTTGATCCACTAAGACTCATGAGCCGGGCATGGTGGTATGGGACACCGTGGTCGAGCTGTCGGCCTATGCTGGGGCCACAAACCTCCCCGTAGTGACCAGTGAGCAACCCAGACTCATGAGCAGATTATGGTGGTATGGGACACTATATTCTTGCTGTCGGCCTACACTGATAAGGTGATGGGGGAGCGGTGCAACGAGTGCGAGCAACAGCCCTGACAGCCCTTTGTAGTGACCTCGAGCGTACTTTGAGTCTACGTGAGGCGACGAACCTTCCGTAGCAACAAGAGTACAACTAGGCCTGTATTGATAAGGTGATGGGAGAGCGGAGCAACGAGTGCATGCAATAGTCCTGACAGCCCTTGCAGCGACCTAGAAATATACCATCGTATGAGACTACTAGGAGTGACGACCCTAGACAGGATCCGTGTTGGGAATGATATAAGGGAAGTACCCTAGTTTTCCAATCCTGCTGTATGAAAAGGACTAATAACAACTCGATAATCATATTCATATTGCACTGCATGTGCCTGGAAGATGTGGAGCACTGAGGGAAGTAAGAATGCCGCGGATGTAAGATGGTGTCGCATGAGGGAGTATGTCGGTGAGGCCATCCATCATGTCATTTCATTCTTGCATTAATCACAGTATTTAGGGATGTTTGATATGCTTGCTTTATCATTATCGCTTGATTGATTTGATAACATGTTAATCTTTGCTCTATGATTTCACTGAGTTAGCTACTCACTCCCACATTACGGGACGATGTTGCACACACCAACCAGTTCCTGTTTTAGTTGCAGATGATGGCGCTGCTTGTGAAGTGGAGTTGTACTTGTATGATGATGAGGAGGATTTCTCCTATATGCGTGTTCTGATTGATGGGACTACAAGGAGGTTGATTAGACGCCATGACACTTGTCTTTTTTTATACTTTTGTAGCACTCGTGTATATTCTTTTTGTTCATTTCTGAAGTATACATGTATATATTTAACCTGGTAACATGTTCACACTCTGGAGACTTACAACAGTTTATATATGTTATATATACTATCATAGTCTTCTGCTTGCATAATTTAACTGTCTCTGGAGTATGATATGCTGTTTTGGCTTAATCCCACTCATGTTTAATACACCAACATAGACAACATTCAATCATAAGCATTTATGTTGTATAAGTGATGTTCTGGAACTCGGGAGTGGAGTTTATGCTCGACCCCCGATTTTCAGGGCATTACAATAATATCCTTCTCTTGGTTTCGCCATCGTGCCCTCAGGGCTAGTACTACCATCATCTCCATCTACACCTACATACTTTGTACGGTTAGATATTCGATGAATGAGGGGCCAGCTCAGTGTGAATTACCCTCAAGATTACACACCACTACCTTAGCAATCATAGTTCAAAGAAAAATAATGAAACATTCCAAAACAGGCAGGATGAAATCTTATTAAAATGTAAGGATGTATGAATGCACATCGACCTGAGGATGCTCATCCAGTCGGACTTGGGCTCATCACTAAAAAGGCCGAGCTAAGAGTCCTAGAGGGGGAGTGAATAGGACTATGCTAAATTAAAAAAAAAAAACTTAAATGCGGAATTAAGCAAATATGAATAAAGATAGCACAAAAAAATCGCACAATGTAGAAATGAAGAACAACCTCAAATGTACAAGTATTGAGAGGTTGATACAAATGTTGTTCTAAGGACAACCTTACACCAAAAACCAATGGTTTATAGTAGGACAAATTCCTAGAATGGTTAATGTATCAAAATCTCAAACCGATACAGAGGAATAAAGAATAAAAATAGAAAAGAAAATAACTAAGCTATTACAGCATTCCCACACTTGCATAAAAAGATTACAACATTCTCCAAAAATGCTTAAAAAGGAAATTGCAACATTCACGCAATGCCATAATCAATTAATCACCATAGGGCTAGAAATTATAGTGGTTCACTTTTGTGTACACCAACTGTTTAGAAAACAACCACAAAAATACTCCACTCCCAATATCCTCACACAGTGGATATTGATGTTCACTATGAAATAGGTTTTTCAAGGTTCACCTAAAACATTTACAATTGTGTCTTTCAAGTGGGCTTACATAATTAAAAAAACTCCACATTTTAAGTTTTCTGGATCACCTCAGACAAACCAAAAGAAAGAGATTTTTCCTTGCATAATCTCAAAGAAACCAAAAGAATAGATTTATAAAAATGTAAAATACTTATTTGAATATTCTCCTTTGATGCAGCCCGGTAGAACCAATTTGGAGTAGAAGTTCAACGTAGCTGTTCAATGTCCACACTCACTTATAAAAAGGTTATAAGTTCTAAATAATTTTTAGATTAAATCACCTTGGGCTGGCTTGATTTGATTTTGATTCTAAGAAATGGGAAAATTTCAATCCCTTTTTCAAATAAGATTGCAATGTAGTATACAAAATCAAATGCGAAAAGCTAATTAAAGAGAATATTAAATGAGCACTAAATAGCTTAAGAATATCACTAACTTATCTTTCAAAGTGGTGTCTTGATTTTATTTGAATTCGATGAAAAACTCTAAAAATTGTGCTCTATTTATAAGTGCAGAATTGCTCACTCGACTGGCCCAGAGGTCAGTTCGACTGGTCGAAGGACCAAAAAACTTTTAAAAATTTTGGCACGATAAGATAAGGTCGTTCCATGACTGGTCGAGTAGGAGGTTTGATTGGTTGTGTGGCTTACACGACCGGTCGAGCCCTACTCTCGACTGGTCATGTGGGACCTAATTTAGTTACTAGACTTTGAGTCGAGCCTGCTCGACTGGTCAAGCACTGTTCACTCGATTAGTCGAGCATCCAAAAAAAATCCTAAAAATTAGTAACAAACTTTGGACTGGTCGAGGAATTTCTTAGACTGGTCGAGCTAGTACTAGGACTAGTCGAACATAGGCTAACACTAGTCGAGAAACAACTTATACACTTATAAAGTGATCTAATTTTAGTATGCAATCAATATGACCTATCTTATGGTCAATCTAGGGTCATTCATACCTTATAAGCGATGTTTGAACATTGAAACATCTTTTGCTTCAGTTGATGTTGATCATGAAGTACATGAAGCTTGATATCTTGACATACTTTGAATCTTGAATCTTGAAGTACTTTTGAAGCCCGAACTTGAAACTCTTTGAAGCTTTAGTTTGAGGTACTTAGCTTGTATTTCATCTTAAGCTTTGAGTACCAAAGTAAAGTATATTGTCTTAACTTAAATGAAGCTTTGAAATCTTGAACTATCAGTTGACGTTGTATTTGAACTCTTATACTTATGATGCTTGAATCTTGAAGTGGATCATCTTGAACTTAAACTTGAAGACGAACTAAATAAGATACAGATTCAAGAGGTTTTGGCACTACAAAATTTGACAATCATAGGAACTAGAAAACATAGCACTTACAATCTCTCCCTTTGTCAAATTTGTGACAAAACACACTTCATTAAAATAAGATAAGCATAACATGCACAATAAAGAATCATGCACCAGTTACAACCTGGTTAAACCAATACGCATCATCAATCAATACTCCCCCTTACTCTCCCTTCTTATCACCAAAAAAAAAATGGCTACCTAATTCCACATTTCACAAGCTTTATGATAAAATTCTCCCCCTTTTTGTTACAATATGACAAAGAAAAGAACATATAAATGATAATGGAAGTAGATAAATAAGGAAGTAAATAGAAGAGTAATGAAAAAGAAGAGAATACATGATTAAGATAATCAAGTTAACCAAATCCATAAGTAAGCATGTTCAAGCATGTTTAAGCCCATAAAACAATAGAAATTCAAGTATCTTAAAAGTTATTACAAAACACATATTCAAATACTAATTTAAACCTGAAGAATGAGCAGGTATGGGGGGATCAATTTGATGAAGGCCCTTATTCAAATACTTGCTCATATATTTAAATTACATTTCATGGGACACATTCATACTTTCAACCTTCTCCTCAAGTGAGCGGAAACGTGCATCGAAGTTAGATGGTTGATACTCAGGATCAGCAATAGAATCAGATTCGATTTCATCAAAGAGGTCATCCATATTAACATCATCTGGAGGTAAATTACCTTCCTCTGCATTTGCGTCAGTAGCTCCACCAGCACCCACATCAACTTGGCCTAGGTCCAACTTTAAATTTATCTTATTAATGTTAGAGTTGTTGAAGGATAAAAAATGAATGAGAGCTTCTCCAATAGGCATAGCCACTAAACTATGGTTGGTTAACATAGTCGTAAAATAAGTAAAGGGTATGTCATTGTGACCTGGGTTGAGATGGAACTGAATTATGCTATGATATATCAAAGAAGGAAGACATATATAGACTCTAGAAATGATAGAATGGAGAATATAAACCATGAATGTAGTAAGTTTAGTTTTGTTACCAGATCGAGGATAGACATTTAAAATGAAAATCGTCTGAAGGATTTTGTATCTGGGTAACAGAAACTTGGAGGCGAGGGAATTACCAGTACTCCATTTCGCATCTATATTACATAAAATCTTTAGTGATCATTCACTTCTCAATTTCGGATGGTTTGGCCACAAGAGTACTAATGGAAATACTTTCGTCATTGATAAGTATATCCATTATTCCAGAGATAAGATGACGGTCCACATCAATTGGACTTTCTCTGGTCGTAATAGTAAATATTAGATTTTTAGTACAAAAATCAGTAATGCAAGCATACGTAGCCTACACAATGGAGTGGTATACAGGTCCACCCCAATGTAGTATGTTATCCCATCCTACAGATAAAGGAGAGGAAGGATATCAAAAAGAGTTAAATGATCAATGTTAACTGGTCATTCTACTATCACATTGCGCAATCGAATATCCCGCACATAAGTGGGATCATCCTCGGGCGATCGGAGGTGGCGCACCATGATAGGGGTCGAACAAGATGAAGAGGGACCACGAGACCCTTTCTTCTTGGTTCTACTCTCCATTTGTAATAAATAAATCAAAGAATAATGAGATTATAAAAGAGATAAAATGGGTTTCCAATATATCAGATTTTTGAATAGAAAACTCCAAAAACCAACATAAAACATGAAATAAACTGCACAAATTATGAAAAGGAAGTGCAAAGGATTTGAATCTACATGAAAATCGAAAACAATTCACTAACCATGGAGGAATCGAAGTTGGGTTTGACCGGTCGACGTAGGGCTTGTTGGAGAAGAAGACCAAAATGAAGAAAAGGTGATTTTTCCCCAAATAAAAGGTCAAACCCATGTTTCATGACAGGTCGAGTATATGCTCGACCGGTTGTGCCACGACCGGTTGAGTATGTTCTTGATTGGTCTGCTCAACATAAATTATGCAAATTTTCATAAAATTTACATTCTAAAAATTTTAACATAATAATTATATACATTATGATATAGAAAGACATGAATCATCAATTCATATTGCACATACCAAGATCAAATTTTAATTTTCCAAACCTGCTTTTATCGAGCGGTTTTGTGAATATGTCTGCAAGTTGAGTCTGAAATTATCTTATCTTCCACTAATTCATGAATATAGTGATATCTAATGTCAATATGCTTGGTTCATGAATGCCGAATTGGATTTTTTGAGATATTAATTGTGCTTGAATTATTACAATATAAAACCATAGATTCTTGCGCAATTCCGTAATCGCTTAGCATTTTTTTCATCCACATAAGCTGAGTACATGCATTACTAGTAAAATATATTCAACCTCAGTCATTAAGAGTGATACGGAACTTTGTTTCTTACTTAACCAAGAAACTAAACAGTTCCCTACATAGAAACAACCACCATTGGTTGATTTTCGATCATCAATGTTACTAGCGCAATCATCATTCATGTAACCAGCTAATTACACACTAATATCATGTGGATACCGGAGACAAATATTTGTTGAACTGGTGACATATTGCAAAATGCACTTAACAACAATTAGATGTCTCTTTAGGGTCAGATTGATATCTAGTACAAATTTCTACGCTAAATGCAATATCAGGTCGTCTCGCAGTTAAATAAAGCAGACTACCTATCATACTATGATACAACTTAGGATCCACACTTTTACCTATTGAATCCTTAAAGAGTTTTAAAGTAGTACTCATTGGAGTATCTAAACTTTTTCATCTCTCAAATCTGAACTTTTTAACTAAGTTTGGAGCATATTTGGTTTGTGAGATAAAGAAACCATCAAGTATTGCAACCCTAGGAAATAGTTTAGTTCTCCAACCATGCTCATTTCAAATTTAGACTTCATAAGATCTGCAAACTTAATAGTCATGTTAGCACAGACAGATCCATAGATAATATTATCAACATAGATTTACACTATTAGTATGTGGTCATTATGTTTCTTTACAAACACTGTCTTATCAACACTTCCTATTATAAAGTTATGACTTAGTAGAAACTTAGTCAACTTTTCGTACCATGCCCTAGGAGCTTGTTTCAAACCGTAAAGTGTCTTTTTTAGACGATAAACATGATTAGCATGTTTAGGGTCTTCGAAATCGAAGGTTGTTCAACATACACCTTTTCATGCAAATCGCCATTCAAGAATGCACTCTTTACATCCATTTGGTATATTTTTAACTTTCTAAAGCATGCAATGAGTATAAATAGTCTAATTGATTTAAGACGAGCTACTGGGGCAAAGGTCTTATCATAATCGATGCCTTCAATTTGAGTGTACCTTTATACAACCAGCCTGACATTATTTTTAATAATATTACCAAGTTCATCAGACTTATTTTTAAAAATTCATTTTGTTTCAATAATGTGTTTATCTTTTAGTCTTGGAACTAAATACCAAACAACATTTCTAACAAATTGATTGAGCTCTTCTTGCATTGCTATAATCTAGTTTTCGTCAGTAAGAGATTCTTTTACATTAGTCGGTTCTATCTGAGATGTAAAGTGCACGTAGTTACATACATCTTCAAGTTGTTTACAAGTACGCACACCAGTGAGAGGGTTTTCAAGGATTTGATAAGTAGGATGGTCTTTAATTGTCCTTAGTGTTATTATGACTTGATGAAGAGTCTAGTTTATTAATCAAAAGAACTTCGTCATTTTATGAACTTGAGGCATGTCTATTCAAGTGATCGTCTATAACCACATTAATGGACTCTTGAATTACACCAGTCCTCTTGTTAAGAACCCAATATGCTCGACTATTTAGAAAATATCCTAAAAAATCCCTTCATCACTTTTGGTGTAAAATTTATCCAGATTTTCTCAGTCACGTAAAATGTAACACTTGCTGCCGAAAACTTGAAAGTATTTGACAGTAGGATTCATATCAAACCACATTTCATAAGCCGTTTTACCATTTAATTTTCAAGTATAAACTCGATTAATTATATAACAACCGGTATTTACAGCTTCAGCTCAAAGATTTTTAGGAAGCTTCATACTATTTAGCAGTACATTTGTCATTTCTTGAAGCACTATATTTTTTCTTTCTACTACACCATTGGTGTTTTAGGTATAGAAAATTCATGTGATATTCCCTGATCACTATGAAGTTTCTCAAAACCACTATTTTTAAATTCTGATCCATGATCACTATGGATCTTAGAGACTTGAGATTTTTTTTCCATTTGGATACGTTTAAATACCTTTTTTTACTTCATCGAGAGTTTCTGATTTGTCTCTTAGGAAGACTACTCAAGTGTACCTGGTAAAGTCATCAACAATTACCAGAATGTACTTCTTACCACCTCGACTCTCCATTCTAGTTAGTTCAATAAGATCCATGTGGAGAAGTTCGAGCGGTTTAGATGTGGTATTGGAGTTCACCTTTTTGTGAGTGCTCCTGGTTTGTTTTCCAATCTAGCATTCACCACATATTTTATCTATTTTTTATATTTTATGTAAACCTCTTATCAATTCTCTTTTGCTCAATCTATACAAGTTGCGGTAGTGTACACGTCTGAGGCAGTTATGCCATAGTTCAGTTTCATCAATATGGACCATGTCACACGATAGATTAGATGAGCATGAATCATTCATAATGTAACAATTTTCAGAAGTTCTACGACCAATTAATATTATAGAACCATTTTTATTTAATATTTTACACCCTTGGTTGGTGAATTTTACACTACGATTATTATTGCATATTTGAGAGATGCTTAATAAATTATGTTTTAACCCTTCTACATATAAAGCATTCTCAAATAGAGGGAGGTTAAAGAGCTAAGCCGTACCTTGTTAAATAATGGTGAAGAGCGCTTGAGGGGGGTGAATAGGACTTTTTAAAGTTTTTATGAATTATTAAAAAATCCTATCATAGAGTACAGATTAGGATTACTCAAAATTAACTCTACTAGCTTCCAAGCCTGGTAGAGGATCCAATCAAAGAGCTATTTAAATGATAATCATGGTGCAATTATAATCTATGATGGATGTGACTGTGTGTGAAGTGTGAGCAAGTATAAATGCAGTTAATATAATCACACAAAAGATCAAACACAAGAATCAATCTCAAACACAGTCATTTTATAGTGGTTCGACTACTTGTCTACTCCACTACCGACTTCCACACTCAACCATTAAGTAACCAGATTTCACTAAGGAGGTTTTCCATGGTTCACCTCAAACCTAAGGTTTTAAAATAGGTTCACCTTCAACCTTTACAGAGGTTTCTACTCGGTTCACCTCAAACCCTAGAGTTTTACTGGCGTACTCCTAACCAGATGTTTATGCCCACACAGAGCAAGGGTACACACAACGCACATGGATGTTTATACTCTCCACAGAGCAAAGGACTACACAACACACCCCGCACGTACACTCCCGCTGGAGGCCTCTTTTAAGGACTTCAAAGGGTGAGCAACACTTAAGACCCAATCCTAGAAAGGAATGATCACAAGTGTCCTCTGGACTATAAATACTTACAAATAAGTTGATGAGTCTCATTAAGCATAATGTTGAAGATCTCTTTCTTGTTGATGAAGATTCTTCAGCTCTCTTGATCCGTAACTCAAAAGATATACCTATACTAGGCTTTAGGTCGGGTCAAGGTTATGATGAAATTCCACTCTCTAAAGATTTTCCTATTAGGAAGATAGAGTGGTTCCGATCATTTATGCATTTAAGGCATCCCAGCATAATGATTTGTCATTAAGGTAGTAGCTGGAGGATCCTTGAATGGGGAAGTTCATTCCCCAATCCACTCTATTGAATATCAATGATGAGGGTGGATTGGAGGATGAACTCCCTGAGAGAAAGGGCTTAAGATAAATGATATGAAGCTTAAAACACTCAAAAGCACTCTCTTCTTTCTCAACCAGCAATAAAGGCAAGCTTCTCTATATATAGGCAAAAGGTTCCAACGGATATAAAACGGTCACATTTATGACAAAGTTCGATATCATCGACCAAGAGTCGATATGATCGAGTGTATACTCTCAATTATATCGATGATTCGCTCGATGATACAAACTCAAATGTCATTTGTACTTTTGAAAACCTTTTGCCAACTAGTCAATGGGATCGAGACACACATCGATGTTATCAGATTTTAAACTCCGATTCCATCGATAGATGAATCGATCTATCGACAGGTGAAAACAAGAGAGACAAGCCTTGAAGATTTTCAGGTTCTAAAGATATGATCGGGGAACAATCAATGTCATCGAAATTTGTATATCGATGATATCGGAGACCGTGTCGATGGGATTAATAAATCGTATAGATTTACCTATAAGCTTGTTGGACGGTTTGTGTCCAATCTCGATCCAATCGACTAGGTCTCGATAAAATTGACATATGAATATCGATTTCCCGACTGGCACCCCAATCAACATTTAAAAACATCCTGAAAATCATGCTGGAGGAAACATATGCCCACTATCGTTATGATCGACGGTCTTCTGATATGATCGATATTTGAGTTCAGATTGAATCGGACAGTCATCAATATATCGAACCTCATAGTAGTTTTCTTTAGAAAAATAAGGGCGTCGGAAAACTGCCTATCGATATTATCGATCCACTTTCGATAGGATCGATATTCGAATATCGATGATATCGACTAAACCGTCGATATATCGATAAATCATCCAGATGAATGTTTGAATGCTGGACGCTTTTTGTCCTCACTCGAGTGTATTGATTGATATGCTGAGGACATCGACATAGTAAGTCGATCATATCGAAAAGTGAATCGATATAATCGACAGTGTAAGAGAAACTTGAATATTTTTCTATTTGGTAAAAAGTTTTCTTACACAAAAACCCTAAGATGTTTTACATATTTTTGAGGGTTTTAATCACCTGGTGTTTTTGGGCATGGGATGTGAGGCTATGATTTACCTATGGCGAGCTTCCACACATCCAGTTGAGGCAGAAACTTGAGTTGATCTTCCTGTTAGGTGCTGTTGTCCGACTTACTCAACTTTCACCGTAATTGACAAACCAGGGCACTAGTAGGTGCACTTTCAATCTCCTCCTTTGTCAATTACATGACAAAATACCAAAAACACCCTAGAAAAATATCTAGACAGATACATCCTAAATTGTGTGTACATGCATTAACACAATTTTATAAATTCTAATCACCCATGTATACGAAATTGATTCCTCCCCCTCACTTCAAAAACTCCCCCTTTCTTATTGCGGCTGGTCTCCCTAACATCTGCAACATAGATATACAATTTTTTGCTCGGGGTGTTTGAATTGTTCTCCCCCTTTTTGTCAATCATTGGCAAAGGCATAATATGTGATATTGACTAAATAGTTTAAGCACATGGGAGGGGCACAGACAGATAGATGTATATGGAGATCCAACAGTGATAAAAGGGGGAAGCAATCAGCACAGTCAGTGTAAGGGCAACAGGAGTGGCAATAAGAATGGAATCCTGCCATATCAACAAAAGTTTCATTATCTAGAAACATCTATCCCTAAAAAAAATATCTATACTGCCCCAGACAGCAGTATCATAATCATCAGACAGAAATGTCAGCCCATGTAGGGATACCCAAAATAAGTAAACAAAGATGGATGCACAATTAGGTATTTATGAGTAGACACACAACTCCATCAGAATTGTCTCCTTTTTAGCACATTGAAGGCCCGTCAGTCGTTAGTAATTCAAGAATCTGCTGCACAAAGTGTTGGAGAGTGTCTATCCTGTTTTTATTCCAGATAGTCGTTGTTCGCAGTGTTGAAGATGCTCATCAATTCCAATGAGATTGTTCAAAAATTGACGCTCAAGTACATGACGCTGACGATTTGTGACGGAAGCAGGACTATATTCAGGAGTTTTATTGGATCCCCAGAGAGTTTCCTCATTAGGCATGGGATCAATATCTTCAACAGGTGGAGGGATCTTAGTATGCGATGAGACAGAGACATACACCTGTTGCGCTGCATCATGGTCGAACCATACTTCTGGATACACTTTATCAGTTGTTTCCGGTAGACCTGCCCAGTGTGCGAGCTTGCAGATAAGAGATGGAAAAGGCAGAATTTCAAGATGGTCACTTCTGATTACCTTTATTAGCTAGTCTAGTATGAAAGTTGGTAGGCATACAGAGACCTCTTGATAGACATCATACAGAATATTGAGTGCAACAGGACTCTTGTATGTGTCGTTTGCATCACATGGGTACACATTCGTGCTGAAAATACTGTGAAGGAGTCGAAACAAGATTCCTAGATATTTTACTGGAAGGATATTGCCATCATTTCTAGGAATTGTCATACCCTGGCACAGTGCTCGTGTAATTTACCTCCATCTACCCAAAACGTTTAGATTTCTACTAGTGACAAGGATTTATGTTACTTCAATGTTTAGAGAACGACCAAGGACTAATGGAGTAATGTGCTTGGTGTGTTGCATGAATTTTAGACATATGCATGGTGGGTAGTCTTGGACAACATGACAATAGTTAAAGAACTGCTGGATCATTTCAAACTGATATGGGCCGCCCATATTAAACATATTCTTCCATCCTATAGTCTCCATCATAAGATCCACCCTATATGGTTTGACAGTACTAATGAGAATAGTACGATCGACTATCGTGACTTGTTCCCAATCTGACTGGTTTTGAGGTGGTCTAGAATATTTCTCTTTCTTACTCTTGGAAGATTCTGCAGATGGGAGAGCCTTACCTTTTCCTTTAATCATCTTCGTTGTTTCACTTGGATGCTGAGATTTCATCAAGACTCCGAGTAGATCAACTAAGGAAACTGATCAAGGCAGAGAGATAGGACTAGCTATTGAAAAATGAAAATTTTCTTTTAATCAGCCTTTTATTTGAGCGCCATCTGTCGATCATATTGATCATTTGTTCGATGTTATCGAGAAGCTGCCGATCAATTCTATCGATTTTGTCTCACATGTCATCAACGATCACACGATTTTTCACATTCTGAAGGGTCGTCGATTGTATCGATAGTTGTTCAATGTAATCGAAAGATCATATCCAAGGTGAATGATTGTCTGGGTTCAAAATTCAGATGATTTTTCAAGGATACTCCTAGGATTTCTAAGAAACAATGATATTCTTAGCAAAAATTATCAGCGAAACTTTGTATAGCTTCTGTACATTAAAGGTATAAACATATGATTGTTTATGTGCAAAAAAAATGAGGTGAGAGACCTCAGATTGTTTATTCAGCAAAATTACATCTTTTTAGCAAGTATCCAGATTTTGATGCATAACCTAGACTAGTTATTCACTCTCAGTGTTTCTCAATATCTCTCCTTTCTTTTCCTATAATAATGCAGCAGTGGTTGTTTGTGCGAAAACACTTCATAATTAATTTTCCTGATTGATCTAGGATCTCGCATTCTTCTTTGTTAAATTTAACTAAATACCCATTATCACAGATCTGAGAAATGCTTAGGAGATTATGTGCTAATCCTTTTATGTAGAAGGCATTCTCATTTGTAAGCAGATTGATTCCTTCTATGATTCCTTGTCCAATTACTTCAGCAGTGGTTCCGTCTCCATAGGTGACTATCCCTTTATGAAGATCCTTATAGTTTAAAAGGAGGGACTTGTCACCTGTGACATGTCTTGAGCAACCATTGTCCAGGTACCATTTAGCCACATTGCCTGATAAATGATCTGATTGAGTAACAAGGCAATTTGTCTTTTCCTTAATCACCCACTTTATGACAGGAGTTTTACTTGTGGTAAATTTGTTCTTCTTATCTGATTTCTCCACATGACTTAACCGGTCCTTCATCCTGTCAACTAACTCTAGTGGTGATGATTGTATACTTCTTTTGTCCAGTTCATAAGCTGACTCCTTATTTTTGTAATGAGCTGGGATAGGTCTGGTGTTACTACTGGATGCAACAGATTTTTCAAATGGTTGTGCATCATATTTAGTTTTTGTTCTAGCCTTTCCATAACCTAATCTCTTTTTGTCCTCTCTATATTTTCCCATACCTAACAATTTTTCTAATTTCTCACCACTCTGGGAAAAATTTACAGTTTATTTTGACAATTTTACTAGATTCTTCTAGATCATTCTGAAGTGTATAATTTTTATCCTGAAGAATCAAGTTTTCCTCATTTAGATCTTTGACTTGTTTCTTTAATTCTTCTGACACAGATTTCAAGGAAATGTTAGTTCTTTTAAGTCTATCATTATTTGAGTGACATTGCTGCAAATCAGTAATTAGATTAGTATTAATATTTGAAGCTTTGTCCAGATCTATTTACAGCAATTCCTTTTTTTCCTCAGCTATTCCAAGTCTCTTGACAATATTAACGCTATGGATGTAAAGTTGATTTTAAGCGACTTGTAATTCATTTTACTCTTTATCTTCTTCTTCTTCAATTTCCTCATTGTTAGATGAAAATGATTTAGTGGCTTGTTGTTCTTCCTCAGATTCAGTTGGAATGAATGAAGTAGTGGAGATCATAAGTATTTTCAATGATTTCTGATCTTCATCACTTTCTGAGTCACTATTTTTTGAGTTTGACTCTTCTGTATCATCCCATGTGACGGCCATTGCCTTGCCCTTGGCTTTTCTGTTTGGATATTCGGTAGATAGGTGTCCATACTCATAACAGGCATAGCATTGTTGTTCTTTGGTTCTTTTCCCAAATTTACCTGTAGGAGGTTTGTCATACACCTTTCTACCTCTAGAGGGGCGGCCACGATTCCTTTGAAAGAATCTTCTGAATCTTTGTTCTAGTAGAGCCACTTCCTCATATTCATTTTCTTTTTCACTCTCACTGTCCTCTTGTTTTGTTTTCTTAGAGGTTTTTAGGACAGTGTATTTAGATTTTTGGGGTTAGTGTGAAGTGTAGTTCAAAAGTTTGTAGGGAACCTACTAGTTCTTCTACTTTCATCTCATCAATATTCTTACACTCCTCAATTGTTGTTACCTTGAGATTAAACCGTTCTGGTAGGGATCTTAAAATTTTCCTACATATTTTATGTGTCAGAACCTTCTCTCCCAATCCACCCATGGATTTACAAATGATATTCAATTTGGTGAAAAACTCCATAAATATCTCATGCTCTTCCATCCTAAAATTTTCGAACTGTGAAGTTAAAAATTATAGTTTAGATCTCTTCACAGTGCTTGTGCCTTCATGGGTTATTTCCAGTAAGACCCATGCTTCTATAGAGGTCCCACACATACTTATTTGATTGAAAATAACTTGGGACACAGCACTGTCGATGGCGTTCATTGCTTTTGCTTCAGCATTTCACTGTTCTTTGTCAAACGCCGTCCACTTTTCATTAGATTTGGGTTTAGTGATTGTGGTTTCATTTTCAAGTACAATTTGTTTGGATGGTACCACATATCCTTTTTGAACTACATCTCAAACTTCATGATTCAAAGATCTCAGGAAGTAATGTATTCTAGCCTTTCAGTAAGCATAATTTGAACCATCAAATACTGGAGGTCTAGTGACAGATGAGCCCTCTCCTTTGGCCATATTTCAACTTCAGTCAAGATCACTCTCTAGGCGGTGAAGCCCTTAAAGAGAGACCCGCTCTGAAACCAATTGAAATAGCGGTGAAGACTACTTGAGTTGAAGTTAGAATACGCCAATATGTCCTAGAGGGGGGTGAATAGGACTTTTTAAAGTTTTTATGAATTACTAAAAAATCCTATCACACTAATCCTTTCACAGTGTACAAATTAGGATTACTCAAAACTAACTCTACTGGCTTCTAAGCCTGGTAGAGGATCCAATCGCAGAGCTATTTAAATGATAATCATGGTGCAATTATAGTCTATGATGGATGTGACTGTGTGAAGTGTGAGCATGTATAAATGCAGTTAATATAATCACATAAAAGATCAAACACAAGAATCAATCTTAAACACAGTCACTTTATAGTGGTTCGACCACTTGTCAACTCCACTACCGACTTCCACACTCAACCCTTGAGGGACCGGATTTCACTAAGGAGGTTTTCCAAGGTTCACCTCAAACGTAAGGTTTTAAAATAGGTTCACCTTCAACCTTTAAAGAGGTTTCTACTCGGTTCACCTCAAACCCTGGAGTTTTGCTGGCGCACTCCTAACTAGATGTTTATGCCCACACAAAGGGTCTACACAACGCACTTGGATGTTTATGCTCTTCATAGAGCAAGGGTCCACACAACACACCCCGAACGTATACTCTCGTTGGAGGCCACCTTTGAGGACTTCAAAGGGTGAGCAACACTTGAGACCCAATCCTAGAAAGGAATGATCACAAGTGTCCTCTGGACTCTAGATACTTACAAATAAGTTGATGAGTCTCATTCAGCACAATGTTGAAGATCTCCTTCTTGTTGATGAAGAGTCTTCAGCTCCCTTAATCCGCAACTTAAAAGATATACCTATATTAGGCTTCAGGTCGGGTCAAGGTTATGATGGAATTTCACTCTCTAAAGATTTTCCTATTAGGAAGATAGAGTGGTTTTGATCATCTATGCATTCAAGGGATCCCAGCTTAATGATTTGTCATTAAGGTAGTAGCTGAAGGATCCTTGAATGGGGAAGTTCATTCCCCAATCCACTCTATTGAATATCAATGATGAGGGTGGATTGGAGGCTGAACTCCCAGAGAGAAAGGGCTTAAGGTAAATGATATGAAGCTTAAAATACTCAAAAGCACTCTCTTCTTTCTCTGCCAGCAATAAAGACAAGCTTCTCTATATATAGGCAAAAGGTTCAAACGGATATAAAACCGTCAAATTTATGACAGAGTTCGATATCATCAAGCAACAGTCAATATGATCGAGCATATACTCTCAATTGTATCAATGATCCGCTCGATGATACAAACTCAAATGTCATTTGTGCTTTTGGAATCCTTTTACCAACTGGTCGATGGGATCGAGACACACATCGATGTTATCGGATTTCAAACTCCGATTCCATTGATAGATGAATCGATCTATCGACAGGTGAAAACAAGAGAGACAAGCCTTGAAGCTTTTCAAGTTCTAAAGAAATGATCGGGGAACAGTCGATGTCATCGAAATTTGTATATCGATGATATCGGAGACCGTGTCGATGGGATCGATAAATCGTATAGATTTACTATAAGCTTGCTGGACAGTTTGTGTCCAATCTCGATCCAATCGACCAGGTCTCGATAAGATCGACATATGAATATCGATTTCTCGACTGGCACCCCAATCAACATCTAAAAACATCCTAAAAATCATGCTGGAGAAACATGCGGCCACTATCGATATGATCGACTGACTTCCGATATAATCGATATTTGAGTTCAGATTGAATCGGACAGTCATCGATATATCGAAGCTCATAGTATTTTTCTATAGAAAAATAGGGGCGTCGAAAAACTACCCGTCGATATTATCGATCCACTTTCGATAAGATCGATATTCGAATATCGATGATATCGACTGAACCGTCGATATATCGATAAATCGTCCAGATGAATATTTGATTACTGGACATTTTTTGCATCACTCGATTGTATCGATTGATATGCCGAGGACATCGACAGAGTAGGTCGATCATATCGAAAAGTGAATCGATATAATCGACAGTGTAAGAAAAACTTGAAGATTTTCCTATTTGGTAAAAAGTTTTCTTACAAAAAAACTCTAAGATGTTCTACATATTTTTAAGGGTTTTAATCACCTGGTGTTTTAGGACATGGGATGTGAGGCTATGATTTACCTATGGCGAGTTTCCACACATCCAGTTGAGGCAGACACTTGAGTTGATCCACCAATTAGGCACTGTTGTCCGACTGACTCAACTTTCACCGCAATTGACAAACCAAGGCACTAGTAGGTGTACTTTCAATCTCCCCCTTTGTCAATTACGTGACAAAATACAAAAAATAACTTAGGAAAATATCTAGACAGATACATCCTAAATTGTGTGTACATGCATTAACACAATTTTACAAATTCTAATCATCCATGTACACGACATTAATTCCTCCCCCTCACTTCAAAAACTCCCCCTTTCTTGCTGCGGCTGTTCCCCCTAACATCTGCAACACAGATATACAATTTTCCACTCGGGGTGTTTGAATTGTTCTCTCCCCTTTTGTCAATCATTGACAAAGGCATAATACTTGATATTGACTGAATAGTTTAAGCACATGGGAGGAGCACAGACATATAGATGTATATGGAGATCCAACAGTGATAAAAGGATGAAGCAATCAGCACAGTCAGTGTAAGGGCAACAGGAGTGGCAATAAGAATGGAATCCAGCCATATCAACAAAAGTTTCATTATCTAGAAACATCTATCCCTAAAAAAAAATATCTATACTGCCCCAGATAGCAGTATCATAATCATCAGACAGAAATGTCAGCCCATGTAGGGATACCCAAAATAAGTAAGCAAAGATGGATGCACAATTAGGTATTTATGACTAGACACACAACTCCATCAGAATTGTCTCCTTTTTAGCACATTAAAGGCCCGCCAGTCGTTAGTAATTCAAGAATCTACTGTATAGAGTGTTGGAGAGCGTCTATCCTGTTTTTATTCCTGATAGTCGTTGTTCGCAATGTTGAAGACGCTCATCAATTCCAGTGAGATTGTTCAAAAATTGACACTCAAGTACATGACGCTGACGATTTGTGACAGAAGCAGGACTATATTCAGGAGTTCTATTGGATCCACAGAGAGTTTCTTCATTAGGCATGGGATCAATATCTTCAACAGGTGGAGGGATCTTAGTATACGATGAGACAGAGACATACACTTGTTGCGCTGCATCATGGTCAAACCATACTTCAGGATACACTTTATCAGTTATTTCCGACAGACCTGCCCAGTGTGTGAGCTTGCAGATAAGAGATGGAAAAGGCAGAATTTCAAGATGGTCACTTTTGGTTACCTTTAATAGATAGTCTAGTATGAAGGTTGGTAGGCATACAGGGACCTCTTGATAGACATCATACTGAATATTGAGTGCAACGGGACTCAGGTATGTGTCATTTGCATCACATGGGTACACATTCATGCTGAAAATACTGTGAAGGAGTCGAAACATGATTCCTAGATATTTTACTGGAAGGATATTGCCATCATTTCTAGGAATTGTCATACCCTGACATAGTGCTCGTGTAATTTCCCTCTATCTACCTAAAACATTTAGATTTCTACTAGTGACAATGATTTGTGTTACTTCAATGTTTAGAGCATGACCAAGGACTGATGGAGTAATGTGCTTGGTGTGTTGCATGAATTTTAGACATATGCATGGTGCGTAGTCTTGAACAACATGACAACAGTCGAAGAACTGCTGGATCATTTCAAACTGATATGGGCCGCCCATATTAAACATATTCTTCCATCCTATAGTCTCCATCATGAGATCCACCCCATATGGTTTGATAGTAGTAATGAGAATAGTACGATCGACTATTGTGACTTGATCCCAATCTGACTGGTTTTGAGGTGGTCTAGAATATTTCTCTTTCTTATTCTTGGAAGATTCTGCAGATGAGAGAGCCTTACCTTTTCCTTTAATCATCTTCCTTGTTTCACTTGGATGCTAAGATTTCATCAAGACTCCGAGTAGATCAACCAAGGACACTGATCAGGACAGAGAGATAGGACTAACTATTGAAAAATGAAAATTTTCTTTTAATCAGCCTTTTATTTGAGCACCATCTGTCGATCATATTGATCATTTGTTCAATGTTATTGAGAAGCTTCCGATCGATTCCATCGATTCTGTCTCAGATGTCATCAACGATCACACGATTTTTCACATTCTGAAGGGTCGTCGATTGTATCGATACTTGTTCGATGTAATCGAAAGATTATATCCAAGGTGAATGATTGTCTGGGTTCAAAATTCAGATGATTTTTCAAGGATACTCCTAGGATTTCTAAGAAATAAGGATATTCTTAGCAAAAATTATCAACAGAACTTTGTATAGCTTCTGTACATCAAAGGTATAAACATATGATTGTTTATGTGCAAAAAAAATGAGGTGAGAGACCTCAGATTGTTTCTTCAACAAAATTGCATCTTTTCAGCAAGTATCCAGATTTTGATGCATAACCTGGACCAGTTTCTTCACTCTCAATGTTTCTCAATATCTCTCCTTTCTTTTCCTATAATAATGTAGCAGTGGTTGTTTGTGCGAAGACCCTTCATAATTGATTTTCCTGATTGATCTAGGATCTCGCATTCTTCTTTGTTGAATTTAACCAAATACCCATTATCACAGATCTAAGAAATGCTTAGGAGATTATGTGCTAAACCTTTTATGCAGAAGGCATTCTCATTTGTAAGTAGATTGATTCCTTCTATGATTCCTTGTACAATTACTTCAGCAGTGGTTCCATCTCCATAGGTGACTATCTCTTTATGAAGATCCTTATAGTTTGAAAGGAGGGACTTGTCACCTGTGACATGTCTTGAGCAACCACTGTCCAGGTACCATTTAGCCACATTGCCTGATAAATGATCTGATTGAGTAACAAGGCAATTTGTCTTTTCCATAATCACCCACTTTGTGATAAGAGTTTTACTTATGGTAGATTTGTTCTTCTTATCTGATTTGTCCACATGACTTAACTGCTCCTTCATCCTGTCAACTAACTCAAGTGGTGATGATTGTATACTTCTTTTGTCTAGTTCATAGATGACTCCTTATTTTTGTAATGAGCTGGGATAGGTCTGGTGTTACTACTAGATGCACCAGATTTTTCAAATGGTTGTGCATCATATTTAATTTTTGTTCTAGCCTTTCCATAACCTAATCCCTTTTTGTCCTCTCTATATTTTCCTATACCTAACAGTTTTTCTAATTTCTCACCACTCTGGGAAAAATTTACAGTTTATTTTGTTAATTTTACTAGATTCTTCTAGATCATTCTGAAGTGTATAATTTTTATTCTAAAGAATCAAGTCTTCCTTATTTAGATCTTTGATTTGTTTCTTTAATTCTTCTTACTCAGATTTCAAGAAATGTTAGTTCTTTTAAGTCTATCATTATCTGAGTGACATTACTGCAAATCAGTAATTAGATGAGTATTAATATTTGAAGCTTTATCCAGATCTATTTGCAGCAATTCCTTTTTGTTCTCAACTATTCCAAGTCTCTTGACAATATTAATGTTATGGATGCTTCTTCTTCAATTTTCTCAATGTTAGATGAAAATGATTCAGTGGCTTGTTGTTCTTCCTCAGATTTAGTCGAAATGATTGAAGCAGTGGAGATTATAAGTATTTTCAATGATTTCTGATCTCCATCACTTTCTGAGTCACTCTTTTCTGAGTTTGACTCTTCTATATCATCCCATGTGGCGGCCATTGTCTTGCCCTTGGTTTTTCTATTTGGGCATTCGGTAGATAGGTGTCCATACTCATGACAGGTATATCATTGTGATTCTTTGGTTCTTTTCCCAAATTTACCTATAGGAGGTTTGTCATCCACCTTTCTACCTCTAGAAAGGCGGCCGCGATTCCTTTGAAAGAATCTTCTGAATCTTTGTGCTAGTAGAGCCACTTCCTCATCTTCATCTTCTTTTTCACTCTCATTGTCCTCTTGTTTGTTTTCTTAGAGGTTTTTAGGATAGTGTTTTTGGATTTTTAGGGTTGTGTGAAGTGTAGTTCAAAAGTTTGTAGGGAACCTACTAGTTCTTCTACTTTCATCTCATCAATATTCCTACACTCCTCAATTGTTGTTACCTTGAGATTAAACCGTTCCGGTAGGGATCTTAAGATTTTCCTACATATTTTAGGTGTCAAAACCTTCTCTCCCAATCCACCCATGGATTTACACATGATATTCAATTTGGTGAAAAACTCCATAAATGTCTCATGCTCTTCCATCCTAAGATTTTCGAACTGTGAAGTTAAAAATTGTAGTTTAGATCTCTTCACAGTGCTTGTGCCTTCATGGGTTGTTTCCAGTAAGACTCATGCTTCTTTAGATGTCTCACACGTACTTATTTGATTGAAAATATCTTGGGACACGACACAGTAGATGGCGTTCATTGCTCTTGCTTCAACATTTCGTTGTTCTTTGTCAAACGCCGTCCACTTTTCATTAAGTTTGGGTTTAGTGATTGTGGTTTCATTTTCAAGTACAATTTGTTCAGATGGTACCACATATCCTTTTTTAACTACATCCCAAACTTCATGATGCAAAGATCTTAGGAAGTAATGCATTCTAGCCTTACAGTAAGCATAATTTGAACCATCAAATACTAAAGGTCTAGTGACAGATGAGCCCTCTCCTTTGGCCATATTTCAACTTCAGTCAAGATCACTCTCTAAGCGGTGAAGCCCTTAAAGAGAGACCCGCTCTGAAACCAATTGAAATAGTCGTGAAGACCGCTTGAGTTGAAGTTGGAATACGCCAATATGTCCTAGAGGGGGGTGAATAGGGCTTTTTAAAGTTTTTATGAATTACTAAAAAATCATATCACAGAGTACAAATTAGGATTACTCAAAATTAACTCTTCTGGCTTCCAAGCCTGGTAGAGGATCCAATCACAGAGCTATTTAAATGATAATCATGGTGCAATTATAGTTTATGATGGATGTGACTGTGTGTGAAGTGTGAGCAAGTATAAATGCAGTTAATATAATCACACAAAAGATTAAACACAAGAATCAATCTCAAATACAATCATTTTATAGTGGTTCGACTACTTGTCTACTCCACTACCGGCTTCCGGACTCAACCCTTGAGTGACCGGATTTCACTAAGGAGGTTTTCCATGGTTCACCTCAAACCTAAGGTTTTAAAACAGGTTCACTTTCAACCTTTATAGAGGTTTCTACTCGGTTCACCTCAAACCCTGGAGTTTTACTGGCGCACTCCTAACCAGATGTTTATGTCTACACAGAGCAAGGGTCCACACAATGCACCTGGATGTTTATGCTCTCCACAGAGCAAGGGTCCACACAACGCACCCCGCATGTACACTCCCGTCGAAGGCCTCCATTGAGGACTTCAAAGGGTGAGCAATACTTAGGACCCAATCCTAGAAAGGAATGATCACAAGTATCCTCCGGACTCTAGATACTTACAAATAAGTTGATGAGTCCCATTCAGCGTAATGTTGAAGATCTCCTTCTTGTTGATGAAGAGTCTTCAGCTCCCTTGATCTGCAACTCAAAAGATATACCTATACTATGCTTTAGGTCGGGTCAAGGTTATGATGGAATTCCACTCTCTAAAGATTTTCATATTTGGAAGATAGAGTGGTTCCGATCATCTATGCATTCAAGGCATCTCAGCTTAATGATTTATCATTAAGGTAGTAGCTGGAGGATCCTTGAATGCGGAAGTTCATTCCCCAATCCACTCTATTAAATATCAATGATGAGGGTGGATTGGAGGATGAACTCCTTGAAAGAAAGGGCTTAAGGTAAATGATATGAAGCTTAAAACACTCAAAAGCACTCTCTTCTTTCTCTATCAGCAGTAAAGGCAAGTTTCTCTATATATAGGCAAAAGGTTCAAACGGATATAAAATGGTCACATTTATGACAGAGTTCGATATCATCGAGCAAGAGTCGATATGATCGAGCGTATACTCTCGATTGTATCGATGATCCGCTCGATGATACAAACTCAAATGTCATTTGCGCTTTTGGAAACCTTTTGCCAACTGGTCGATGAGATCCAGACATACATCGATGTTATCGAATTTTGAAGTCTGATTCCATCGATAGATGAATCGATCTATCGACAGGTGAAAACAAGAGAGACAAGCCTTGAAGATTTTCAGGTTCTAAAGATATGATCGGGGAACAGTTGATGTCATCGAAATTTGTATATCGATGATATCGGAGACCGTGTCGATGGGATCGATAAATCATATAGATTTACCTATAAGCTTATTGGACGGTTTTTGTCCAATCTTGATCCAATCAACCAGGTCTCGATAAGATCGACATATGAATATCGATTTCTCGACTGGCACCCCGATCAACATTTAAAAACATCCTAAAAATCATTTCGGAGGAAACATGCGGCCACTATCGATATGATCGACTGACTTCCAATATGATCGATATTTGAGTTTAGATTGAATCGGACAGTCATCGATATATCAAAGCTCATAGTAGTTTTCTTTAGAAAAATAGGGGCGTCAAAAAACTGTCTGTCGATATTATCGATCCACTTTCGATAGGATCAATATTCGAATATCGATGATATTGACTGAACCGTCGATATATCAATAAATCGTCTAGATGAATGTTTGATTGTTGGACGCTTTTTGTCATCACTCAATTGTATCGATTGATATGCCGAGGACATGGATAAAGTAGGTTGATCATATTGAAAAGTGAATCGATATAATCAGCAGTGTAAGAAAAACTTGAAGATTTTCCTATTTGGTAAAAAGTTTTCTTACACAAAAAGCCTAAGATGTTCTACATATTTTTAAGAATTTTAATCACCTGGTGTTTTGGGACATGGGATATGAGGCTATGATTTACCTATAGTGAGATTCCACACATCCAGTTGAGGCAGACACTTGAGTTGAACTTCCTGTTAGGCGCTGTTGTCCGACTGACTCAACTTTCACCGTAATTGACAAACCAGGGCACTAGTAGGTGCACTTTCACCTTGGCCAATAATTTTTCACTACCCTCACCAAATGTGACTGAACCATTAGTCATTTCTTTAATATTGGTGAACAAACCCTTGCCACCTGTCATATGTCTAGAGCAACCACTATCTAAGTGCCACTTTGAATGGCTTGAAGCTTTGAAAGCGGTATGGGCAACCAAACATGTAACCTTAGGGACCCATTTCATTACGGTCTTGGGTTTAGGAGTATATTTGGTCTTCTTATGTTTGTAGTTGTTATAAGACTGACCCACTGAGTTAGATTTTAAGAGCTCCTTAACTAAATCAACAATTCTGATTAGGATTCTGATTTTTATAATTGCTTTTAGGTTTTAAGTTTTGAAAAGTCTTAGCAATTTTAGAATAATTTTGATTTTGACTTTTTCCTTTTGAGTTAGAAGACTCTCCTTTCACAAATGTGAGTGGGGTATTCTTATGTTTGGGAGGAATACTTTTATCATAGCCCAATCCAGATTGATTGCCACATTTTCAGGATCCGAATAAGAGTTTTTCTAACTTAGGATCACCTTGGACATACCTCCATGTGTCTTTTAAACTCAAAAGTGAATAGACTTCTAGTTTTAGCTTTTTAGTTTCAAATTTTAAATTTTCAACTTGGGAGGTTTTGAAATCTAAGAGGCACTTAGTTTTTTTAAAGTAGTCTGAAATGTGTGATTTTTCTAAGACTAAATTATCAAAATTTTCTTTAAGTTTTAAAAACTTTTCTTTCTGAAGTTTTACTTTTACAACAATTTTGCAACTTTCCTTATTCGGGGCATTATGAGCATCCCGAAGATCTTCTTCATTTTCATGATCAATATTCAAATTTTCTTCACTAGTTGAATCATCATTATCTGAAAAAGTGAACTTAACTAGAGTCTTTAGGGCTTTAACATCATTACCCGACTCGATTTCAGAATCTTCTGACTCAAAACAAGCTTTAGAGTAGGAAGATTCATCCCATGTATCCAACATACCTTTCTTTTTAGGTTTGACCTTTTTAGGACATTTGTTCGCTGGATGCCCATATTCATGGCAGTTGTAACATTAACTGTCTTTTAAAGATTTCCAAGTTTTAGATCTAGATCTTTTCTTTTCATTAGGTTTTTATAAATCAACTCTATTTTTACTTTTGAAAATCTTATAAAACTTTTTAGTTAAAAGGGCCCTATCATTTTCAGAATTTTCTAAATCAGAATTATTATTTTCTTAAGAAATATTTTTAGAAGACTTAAGGGCAATGGATTTACCTTTAGGAGCTTTAAAGTTTAACTCATAAGTCTATAAGGAACCAACTAATTCTTCTACCCACATTTTATCCATATCATAAAGTCCCTGGATCACGGTCACCTTTGAATTGAACTGTTCAGGCAATGAGCACAGTATTTTTGCACAAACTTTACTTTCTAGGATTTTATCACCAAGACTCCGCATAGAGTTAATAATGTCATTCAATCTTGTATAGAAGTCAATGAAAGTTTCACTTTTTTCCATATGTATTTCCTCAAATTTGGTTGTGAGGATTTGAACTTTAGATTTCTTGACAATTTTTGTTCCCTCATGTGTCACTTCTAAAATATCCCAAGCTTGCTTTGCAGTATCATAGGATATAATTCTCTTGAATTCATCCGGTGATAGTGCGCAAGTTATAATATTTAAAGCCTTTGCATTGGCACTACTCTCACTTTTCTGAAGAACTGACTAAGAAAAATAAGGTGTGACTTTTATTATTTTAGATCTGTCGGTGCCTATTACTTCAGTGGTAGGAGGGGTCCAATTGGTCGTTGTGGCTTGCTACACACTCTCATCCATGAATTTTAAGAAAATCCTCATTCTAGCTTTCTAATAGGCATAATTGGAACCATCAAATGGTGGAGGCCTAATAACTGAAAGGCTATCAAAATTTGACATCTTAAAAAGCTCAAATCGATTAGCTTGGAAAATAAATCTAAAGAAAAATAACCCGAGCTATTAGGCTTTAAATCTAAAGAAACTTAAATGCGAAATTAAATAAATATGAATAAAGATAGCACAAAACAATCTCATAATGCATAAATGAATAGGAACCTCAAATGTACAAGTATTGGGAGGTTTATATAGATGTTGTTCTAAGGACAACCTTACACCAAAAAACTAATGGTTTATGGTAGGACAACCAGATTCCTAGAATGGTCTGTGTATCAAAATCTCAAACCGATACAGAGGAATAAAAAATAAAAATAGCAAAGAAAATAACTAAGCTATTACAAGATTCCCACACTTGCACAAAAAGATTACAACATTCTCCACAAATGCTTAAATAGGAAATTACATCATTCACATAATGCTATAATCAACCAATCACCACAAGGCCAAAAATTATAGTGTGTACATCAACTGTTTAGAAAAACAGCCACACAACTACTCCAATCCCAATATCCTCACATAATGGATATTGGCGTTCACTATGAAATAAGTTTTTCAAGGTTCACCTAAAACCTTCACAATTGTGTCTTTCAAGTGGGCTTCACAATTCAAAAAATCCCACACTTTGAGTTTTCTAGATCACCTCAGACAAACCAAAAAGATAGAGATTTTTCCTGGCATAATCTTAATGAAACGAAAAAAATAGAATTATAAAAATATAAAATACTTATTTGGATATTCTCCTTTGATGCAGAGCAGTAGAACCAATTTGGAGTATAAGTTCAACGTAAATGTTCAATGTCCACTCTCACTTATGAAAAGGTTCTAAGTTCTAAATGATTTGTAGATTAAATCACCTTGGGCTAGCTTGATTTGATTTTGATTCCAAGAAATGAAAAAACTTCAATTCCTTTTTCAAATAATTGGAATGTAGAATACAAAATTAAATGTAAAAAACTAATTAAAGATAATATTAAATGGGCACTGAATAGATTAAGAATATTACTAACTTATCTTTCAGTGTGGTGTCTTGATTTTTCTTGAATTCAATGAAAAACTTTTAAAATCGTGCTCTATTTATAAGTGCAGAAACTGCTCACTCGATTAGCCTAAAGGTCAGCTGACTGGTTAAAGGACCAACAAACTTTTAAAAATTTTGGCATGATAAGATAAGACCATTCCACGACTGGTCAAGCGGCTTGCTCAACTAGTCGAGGTGCCTGCATGACCAATCGAACCCTGCACTCGATTGGTCATGTGGGACTGAATTTGGTTGCTGGACTTTGAGTCGAGCCTACTCAACTGGTCAAGCACTGTTCACTCAACTGGTCAAGCAGTCTCTAGGACTGGTCATGGGTCCGACAAAAAATCCTAAAAATTAGTAACAAATTTTGGACTGGTCGAGCCAGTACTAGGACTAGTCGAACATAGGATAAGACTAGTTGAGAAACAACTTCTACACTTATAATGTGACCCAATTTAAGTATGCAATCAATATAACCTATCCTATGGTCAATGTAGGGTCATTCATACCTTATTAGGGATGTTTGAACATTGAAACATCTTTTATTTCGATTGATGTTGATCATGAAGTACACGATGCTTGATATCTTGACATACTTTGAATCTTGAATCTTGAATCTTGAAGTACTTTTGAAGCTTGAACTTGAAATGCTTTGAAGCTTGAGTTTGAGGTACTTAAATTGTATTTGATCTTTGAGCTTTGAGTATCAAAGTGAAGTATATTGTCTTGACTTAGTTGAAGCTTTGAAAGCTTGAACTATCAATTGACATTGTACTTGAACTCTTATACTTGTGATGCTTGAATCTTGAAGTGGATCATCTTGAACTTGAACTTGAAAACAAAGTAAATAAGATACAGATTCAAGAGGTTTTTCCACTAAAAAAAATTTAACAATCATAGGAGCTAGAAAACATAGCATTTACAGTTACCCATGCCTAAGACTGGTCACCAGCGTAGCATATCTTGTACAATATGGTGTCAAGTCATCAAAATAGGTCGATAGTCGGTAGTCTAGGAGCTAATGAAATGATACCCCGATAGATCTTAGGCACATGCTACATCATCCAGAATTAGCCACCCATCATTGCTAATATGCTATGAATGCATGATTAGCCAGATAGTTATTATTCTAGTTACAATCAGCCGGTTTAAGAAAACTCAATGGTCACTATAGGGGACTCGTCACCCAACATAAGCCGACAACACGAGCATAGTATCCTATGACCACTATCCCCGGCTCATGAGGTCTTCCCACCTTGGAATGTCTAATGGAATCCCTCCACAAGTGGTTGGTCAAAATAACTTCAAGTCGAGGGTCCCATTTTCCACATAATCTGTATAGTTCCATCCCAAGTGTGGCTCACATGCAATCATGGAATTTTCCACATGAATGCTGTGAATTGAATCCTATGGCGACTCGCAATAATCTACTACCATGTAAAGGTGCATCAAATTTTATAATGGTAGTAGAACTTATAATGTGGCATCATGAAAGCAAACTACGAACTATTAAATATCATGATATTAAAACATGGAAATCAATGATCATTCCAAGGAACAACGTTTATGAGTTATCAATTAATATGTGAACCTAGCATGTGACACTTACTTCATATGGGCATGGTTTATCAATCATGGATTAAGATAAGAATGATAAAAGAATTTGATAATTTAACACAAACAACTAGAGTCTTAAACTAGCAACTATAATTTAGATGGATATTATGTTTGTACTAACTTAGAGATGGAAAGCCTAAGGGGAAAAGTTATCACCTAGATGTTGGCAGCTCTCCCTTGATTCGAATTTCTGTAATTATCTAATAGTCCAACTCTGTATGACTGATTCCCTAGAATTATTCCCAACCCAAGAATTTGTATTAGATTGTGTTCTCAAGCCCAATAACCTACTTGAACGATAGCAAGGGGGTAACTTGTAATGACCCCTTTTTACATGAGAATTGAGCCAGATTTGGCCCAACCACAAGGCCTGTACTGGGTCTGGTTTGGTCCAGCAGTGGCTGCCCATTTGTAGTCTAGAAACTGGGCTAGACTAGGCCCAGTTCGGCCCAGTCATGCTGCCTAGAAATGGCCCAAAGACTGGGCTGGGTTGGAACTGATTTTGGCACAGTTTTGGGCTAATTTTAGCCTAGAATGTGGATCACGTTAGGGGTTGCCCATGGCTCACATCATGGCCCAACTAAAGCTGATCTCATCCCTCCCTTTTGGGTTGGAACTGGGTTTGATCTCAGCCCAGTTCTGGGGATGGTTTTGAAAAGGCCGAGCTAAGAGTCCTAGAGGGGGGGAGGGGGTGAATAGGACTATGCCAAATTAAAAAAATTAAATTTGGAATTAAATAAATATAAATAAAGATAGCATTAAACAATCTGACAAAGAAGAAATAAATAACAACCTCAAATGTACAAGTATTAAGAAGTTGATATAAATGTTGTTCTAAGGACAACCTTACACCAAAAACTAATGGTTTATGATAAGACAACCTGATTCCTAGAATGGTCTGTATATCAAAATCTCAAACCGATACAGAGGAATAAAGAAAAATAGCAAAGAAAATAACTAAGCTATTACAACATTCCCACAATTGCATAAAAAAAGATTACAACATTCTCCACAAATGCTTAAAAGGAAATTACAACATTCATACAATACCACAATCAATCATCCACCAAAAGGCCAGAAATTAGAGTGGTTCACTTGTGTGTACACCAACTATTTATAAAAATAGCCACACAACTACTCCACTCCCAATATCCTGACACAGTGGATATTGGTGTTCACTATATAATAGGTTTTTTAAGGTTCATCTAATACCTTCACAATTGTGTCTTTCAAGTGGGCTTTCACAATTCAAAAAACCTCACACTCTGAGTGTTCTGGATCACCTCAGACAAACTAAAAAGAAAGAGATTTTTCTTGGCACAATCTCAAGAAATAAAAGACAGAATTATAAAATGTAAAATACTTATCTGGATATTCTCCTTTAATGCAGCCCGGAAGAACCAATTCAGAGTAGATGTTCAATGTAGATGTTCAACATAGATGTTCAATGTCCACAATCACTTATGAAATGGTTCTAAGTTTTAATTGATTTTTATATTAAATCACTTTGGGCTTGCTTGATTTGATTTTGATTCCAAGAAAGAAGAAAACTTTTATCCCTTCTTCAAATATGATTGGAATATAGAACTCAAAATCAAATATAAAAAGCTAATTAAAGAGTATTAAATGGGCACTAAATAGCTTAAGAATATCACTAACTTATCTCTCAAAGTGGTGTCTTCATTTTTCTTGAATTGAATGAAAAAGACTGAAAATCGTGCTCTATTTACAAGTGTAGAAATTGCTCACTCGATTGGCCTAGAGGCCAGCTTGACTGGTCGAAGGACCAACAAACTTTTGAAATTTTGGGCATGATAAGATATGATCGTTCCATGACTAGGCGAGTAGCCTGCACAATCGGTCGAACCCTACACTCGACTGGTCGTGTGGGACCCAATTTGCTTGCTGGACTTTGAGTCGAGCCTGCTCGAATGGTCAAGCATTGTTCACTCGACTGGTTGAGCAGTCTCCAAGATTGGTCGAGGTTCCAACAAAAAATCCTTAAAATTAGTAACAAACTTTGGACTGGTTGAGAAATTTCTTGGACTGATCGAGCTAGTACTAAGACTAATCGAACATATGCTAAGACTAGTCGAGAAACAACCTATACACTTATACAGTAACCCAATTTAACTATACAAACATTATGACATAACCTATGGTCAATCTAGGGTCATTCATACCTTATAAGTGATATTTGAACATTGAACCATCATTTGCTTCGGTTAATAGTTAATCATGAAGTACACAAAGCTTGATATCTTGACTTACATTGGATCTTGAACTTGTACTTTGAAGCTTGAACTTGAAGTACATGACTTGTATTTCACCTTGAGCTTTGAGTTCCAAGCAAGGCACTTTGTCTTGACATAGTTGAAGCTTTGAAACCTTGAACTATCACTTGGTGTTGTACGTGAACTTGTATATCTCTTGATCTTGCATTTGAAGTTCTTGAGTTAAAGACTTTTATTTTTGTACATGAATTATATGATCTTGAATATGTAGATGAGCTACACAAGACACAGATTCCAAGAGGTTTTGGCACTACAAAATTTGACAATCATAGGATCTAGAAAACATAGCACTTACAATCTCCCCCTTTGTCAAATTTGTGACAAACACACTTCATTAAAATGTGATAAGCATAATTTGCACACTAAAGAATCATAAACCAGTTACAAAAATGGTTAAAGAATCATGCACCAGTTATAAATAGGTCAAACCAATGCACACCAATACTCTTAACAATCCTCATCAATATTCTCATCAATACTCCCCCTTAATGCCATATTGCCAAAAAAATGCTACCTATCCACATTCTTCACAGTTGCACACACATTTATCATAATGCAATAGGCATGATAAAATTCTCCCCCTTTTTTCTACAATATGACAAAGGAAAGAACCGATAAATGAAAATGAAAGTAAATCAATAAGGAAGTAAATAGAAGAGTAATGTGGAATAAGAGAAGATATGAACAAGATAACCAGTTAACCAAGTCCATAATAAGAAGCAATCATGCTCAAGAACATAACGCAAGAGAAGTTCAAGTATGTTAAAAGTTATTACATAACAAATATTCAAATATTAATCCGAACCTGAAGGAGGAGCAATTTAGAAGGATCAATTTGATGAAGGCCCTTATTAATGCGCCTATGATATTTGCACATATAATTGAATTGTATTTCATGGGACACATTCATACTTTCAACCTTCTCCTCAAGTGAGCGCAGACGCGTATCAAAGTCAGATGGCTAATAATCAGGATCAGCAGAGTCAAATTCAATTTCATCCAAGAGATCATCCATGTTGACATCATTTGGTGGTAAATCACCTTCCTCTTCATTCACTAGCACCCACATCAACATGGCTTGGGGCCAACTTCAAATTCATCTTATTAATGTTAGAGTTGTTGAAGGGTAAATGATGAATGAGAGCTTCTCCAACAGGCATAGCCACTAAACTATGGGTGGCTAACACAGTCATAACATAAGTAAAGGGTATGTCATTGTGACTTGGGTGGAGACAAAACTGAATAATGCTATGAAAAATCAGAGAAGGAAGACATATAGAGACTCCAGATATGCAAGAATGAAGAATACGAACCATGAATGTAGTAAGTTCAGTTTTGTTACCAGATCGAGGATAGACATTTGAAATGAAAATCCTACGAAGAATTCTATATCTAGGTAACATAAACTTGGATGCAAGCGCATTCCTAGTACTCCATTCTGTATCTATATTGCATAAATCTCTAGTGAGCATACGCTTCTCAGATTCAGAAGGTTTGGCCACAAAAGAACTAATGGGAATACCTTCGTCATTGACAGGTATATCCATTAATCTAGAAATAAGATGACGGTTCATATTAATTAGACCTTTTCTAGTCGTAATAGTGAATGTTAGATTTTCAGTAGAAAAATCAGAAATACAAGCATATATATCCTGCACAATGAAGCGGTATGCTGGTCCACCCCAATGCAGTATGTTATCCCATCCTACAGACTGAAGGAGAGGAATAACATCAAATGGTGCCAAATGAACAAGATTAACAGTCCGTTCTACTATCACATTGCGTAATCGAATATCCTGCACATAATCGAGATAATCCTCGGGTGACCAAAGGTGGCGCAGAGTGATAGGAGTCGAACGAGATAAAGAGGAACCAAGACATTCTTTCTTCCTGGTTCTACCCTCCATTTGCAATAAATAAAACAAGGAATAAAGAGATTGCAAAAGAGGTAAGAAGGGTTTCTAGTAGATCAAATTTTTTGATAGAAAACCCCCAAAACATGAAATAAATCACACAAATGAAGAAAAGAAAATTCAAAGGACTTGAATCTACAAGAAAATTGAAAATAATGCACTAACCATGGAGGATTCGAAGATGGGTTCCACCGGTCAAGGTAGGGCTCGTTGGAGAAGAAGACTCAAATGACGAAAAAGTGATTTTTTTCCCAAACAAAAGGTCAAACCTGTGTTTCATGACAGGTCGAGTACATGATCGACCGGTCGTGCCACGACTGGTCGAGTATGTACTTGACGGGTCGTGCACCTCACAAAATATGCAATTTTTCATAAAATTTGAATTTTAAAATTTTAAAATAATAAAATATACATTATGATACAAAAGGCATAAATTTTCAGTTCATATTACACATACCAAGATCAAATTTTAATTTTACAAACCTTCTTTTGTCGAGCGATTTTGTAAATATGTTTACAAGTTGAGTCTCATTCGGAATATAATCCAAAGAAATTATCTTGTCTTCCACTAACTCACGAATATAGTGATATCTAATGTCAATATGCTTAGTTCGTGAATGTTGAATTGGATTTTTAGAGATATTAATTGCGCTTGAATTATCACAATATAAAACCATGGATTCTTGCATAATTCTGTAATTGCTTAACATTTTTTTCATCCACACAAGTTGAGTACATGCATTACCAGCAATAATATATTTAGCCTCAGCTGTTGAGAGCAATACAAAACTTTATTTCTTACTTAGCTAAGAAATTAAATAGTTCTCTACATAAAAACAACCACCACTGGTTGATTTTGTATCATCAATGTTACCAGCTCTGTCTGCATCATGTAACCAGTTAATTGCACACTGGTATCATGTGGATACCAAAGACCGAGATTTGTTGACTTAGTGACATATCAAAAAATGCGCTTAACAACAATTAGATGTAACTCTTTAGGGTCAGATTGATATCTAGCACAAATTCCTACACTAAATGCAATATCAAGTCGGTTCGCAGTTAAATAAAGCAGACTACTTTTCATACAATGATACAATTTAGGATCTACACTTTTACCTGTTGAATCCTTAGAGAGTTTTAGAGTAGTACTCATTGGAGTATCAAAATTTTTCCCACTCTCAAATCTGAACATTTTAGTTTAAGAGATAAAGAAACCATTAGGTAGCTGTTTGACTTACAACCTTAGGAAACAGTTTACTTCTCTAACCATGCTCATTTCAAATTTAGACTTCATAAGATATGCAAACTCAATAGTCATGTTAGCACAGGTAAATCCATGGATAATATCATCAACATAAATTTGTACTATTAAAATGTGATCATTATGTTTCTTTTCAAACAATGTCTTATTAACACTCCCCATTATAAAGTTGACTTAGTAGAAACTTAGTCAACTTTTCGTACCATGCCCTGGGAGCTTATTTCAAACCTTAGAGTGCCTTTTTTAGGTGATAGACATTGTAATACCCCAAATTTTTGCCAACCTGGAGTTAAACGTCCTTAGGCAATGGGTCAATCATAACACTTTCAGAGCTCAATCCCGAAGCCAAAGAAATCGCTTTTCAACCCATTTCCTTCAAAACTCACCTTTCACCACCTCATTCTTCAACTTTCTCCAAGTACTTTCATATTAAACATGACTCCTTAAGTTTAAATAGTAAAGAACACCAACCCTAGAGTATTAATGATGAAGAACAATACCGAAGCTAAAAATTACCGTGAATAGTAAATAAATGAGTAAAATGGGTTTCAACCCTTAACCTTTGGGAATCTAACAAGGTAGATAGGTTAGTTGAATAGATTAGCGTCTCCTACCCCAAAATCATATGCTCTATACTGCAGAAATTCATTTCGATTTGTAAACTGGCCCCAAAATGCCTCGAATGGAGTCATGGGCCCACCCACGCTAATCCACAATGATCTAACGTGGGCCCCACATATTTTTGGGACCTAGGGGGCAGGGGGAACCCAGCCCATATGGCCGGCCTTTCTGGATATGATTTTCATCGACGATGGCATCGCCGATTCCGCGATGCATCGCAGGTCAAATTCCTCGGTTGGGTCCGGACTTCGGGCTAGAGGTGTTTGGGGGCTAGGGTAGCCCCCAGATATGTGGGCCGTTCGTTAAAACCTCCCCGATCAGGTACTTCCTTCATAAAATGCCCTCCAATCTCTCCTTTCGCTCCAAACGTCCGATTTTTAGTAAAAACCACCCCTCCAAACTCTTCCTTCTTTCGTTTTCAAATACCCTCACTCCACCCTTCGAATCTCATCTCAAACAAAAACTAATAAAGGCTACTTCCGTTAGAAATCCAACGAGAATCGACTAGCGCTGCACTAGATGGCCTATAAAATTCTCACCAATCACTTTCAATACGATCTGCTAGAGTCAAAACGTATAGGATAGGTGACGCTACAATACCGTAAAACCTAGGATCAAACTCTATTCCTGATTGCTCTCTGGAGCACCTTGAAACTTTGTATCGGCTCTGGACCACACGTCGAAAGTCCGATTACCCCAGACTTAGACGAATATGATCGCCTAGTTAGACTTGACGTTCATCTCAAAAATCAAGTCTAACTGATGTCCTGACGCTATTTTACTGGGTTCGGAGTGAAGAGTGTGAGAAATAAATATACTTTATGAAATCTGGCACGTTTGCTTGTGCGCTTTTTCTAAGCATTCTGATCGTCAGAATTCAATCAATTTTCACCCTCAGATCAGGAAAAATTTTCCTTACATGTCATAGTACTTGTAGCTCCGATCGAGTTCCCATAACTGTTGAACTGAAACTGGTCCGCCACGGTCGATCTGGATATCCGCTCGGACTGAAAACTCTGCCTGACCTAGATCCAATGTCAGGGAGCTTAAGTCCGACCGCATTCAGTCCCAAGACCTCCAGAAATGCTCCGTTGGATCAGAACAAGCCCTCTTTGGTTACAAAATAAGTATACCTTGGCCCCAAGTCTATTTTGGTCATGTTTGGGCTTATAAAAAGGGCTTAAACCCTTGCTCTGTCGTTCCATACGAATTTGGGGAGATAAGAGAGAAAAGAGAGAGAAAGGGAGGGAGATTTGGAGCTCTCTCCTGGGAGTCTTCCCTGCTACTCCACGTGCCACATCCACCTGCCTGCATCGCTCTTCTGGTGATTCCAACTCCGTTCTAGGTAAGAAAACCCTAACCTATAACTGTTTTAAGGATCCTTTCGATTCAAATAGCGAAGTAGCTTATATATCTTGTGCATTAGGACGCCTGAACGCCGTTGACGAAGCATTGACGTTCTATTCGAATCGATACACGTCTACAGCAAAGGTGAGGATTTTTTACGCTTTGATTGACTGATTTCAAAGCTTTTAATGCCGTTAAATAGTAGATTATCGACGGCAACGCCGTTTGACATGTACAACATGCTGTCCATTTTCCGTTTCGTAAACGTACGATAAATATGAGATTTAGGGTATTTTAGGCATTTGTAGGAAATACCGCATACGTCCGTATTTTGCTGAAATGCTTGACATGTAAATTCATCGTGTTATGATATTAAGTATATGTGCATGATCTGTTTGGTGAAAAGATTCGCCCTATTGCGCACTTTGGGTCGACATACGCTATGTAGACTAAGGTGTGTAGACTAAGTGTTTGTATAAATGTTTGTATTAGTATGTATTGAGTAAATGGTATTGTAGATTAGTTTTGAGAATGAATTCTCAATCCATATGATGTTGTATATGATTTCTTACATGTTGGCTATACGTATTGATTTCACTATATATATGAAATGCATGTGTTGGATGATTTGCTTACGTTGTATGCTATCACATGTTGTCAATATGCTTTGGTTGTTTGTATTTCAATTATGTCACACTCACATGATCATTGATGTTGTTTATAAATGCTTGGGGCTATAGGTTAGTCCATGCAGTCGGTAATGGATTGAATTCGTGGTTAGCTCCTAATTACCACGAAGGACGCGTCGATGAACGCGAGTCGTGTTTTGAGTTGGCGGCAGTGGTTAGGCCACACGAAGTGTTTCATGCACTTCATGTCGTTCGACTTGAGATGCGCTCATACTAGTCGAGCCCGTCAAATAACCCGACTGGCCATTATATGTTCACCCTGTATGAGTCTTAACTGCTTGAACCTAGGGTACTAAACTTACCATTGGAAACCCTGTTAACTATGGTACCTTGATCCATAAAGACTCATGAGCCGGGCATGGTGGTATGGGACACCGTGGTCAAGCTGTCGGCATACGCTGGGGCCACAAACCTCCCCGTAGTGACCAGTGAGCACCTATGACTCGTGAGCAGATTATGGTAGTATGGGACACTATATTCTTGCTGTCAGCATACACTGATCAGGTGACGAGCCCTTTGTAGTGACCGCGAGCGTATTCTAAGTCTACGGGAGGCGATGACCCTTCCGTAGCGACAAGAGTACATTAGGCCTGTATTGATAAGGTGATGGGGGAGCGGTGCAACGAGTGTGAGCAACAGCCCTGGCAGCCCTTGCAGCGACCTACAAATATAACATCGTTTGAGATTACTAGGAGTGACGAACCTAGACAGGATCTGTGTTGGGATTGATATAAGGAAGGTACCCTAGTTTTCCAATCCTGCTGTATAAAAAGGACTAATAACAACTTGGTAATCATTATCCATATCGCATTGCATGTGCCTGGAAGATGTGGAGCACTGCGGGAAGAAAGCATGTCGCGGATGCAGATGGTGCCGCATGAGGGAGCATGTCGATGAGGGCATCCATCATGTCATTTCATGCATGCATTAACAGCAGTATCTAGGAATGATTGATTGTTTGCTTTACTATTAATGCGTGATTGATTTGATAACATGCTAATCTTTGTTCTATTATTCCACTAAGTTAGCTACTCACTCCCACGTTACAGGACGGTGTTTCCGGACACCCACCAGACCCGGTTGTAATTGCAGATGATGGCGCTGCTTATGAAGTGGAGCCGGACTTGTATGATGCTGAGGAGGACTTCTCCTCCGTGTTTTGATCGACGGGATTACAGGGAGGTTGATTAGATGCCATGACACTTGTCATTTTATATTTTTGGAGCACTCATGTATATTCTTTTCTTTCTATTTTGGAGTATACATGTATTTAGTTAACCTGGTAACATGTTCACACTCTGGAGACTTACAATCATTTATATATTTTATATATCTATCACATTCTTTCGCTTGCTAATTTAACTGTCTCTGGAGTATGATATGCTGTTTTGGCTTAGTCTCAATCTTGTTTAATGTCATTCCACAGACAACATGCATTTATCATCATCTATGTTGCATAAGTGATGTTCTGGAACTTGGGAGTTGGGTTTCTACTCGACCCCCGATTTTCGAGGTGTTACAGACATGATTAGCAAGTTTAGTGTCTTCAAAACCCAAAGGTTGTTCAACATACACTTCTTTATGCAAATCGCCATTCAAGAATGCATTCTTTCCATCCATTTGGTATATTTTGAACTTTCTGAAGCATGCAATGGATATAAATAGTCTGATTGATTCAGGATGAGGTACTGGGGCAAAGGTCTCATCATAATCGATATCTTCAATTTGAGTGTACCCTTGTATAACCAGCCTAGCCTTGTTTCTAATAATATTACCAAGTTCATCAGACTTATTTTTAAAAATCCACTTTGTTCCGATAATGTGTTTATCTTTTGGTCTTGGAACTAAGTATCAAACATCATTTTTAATAAATTGATTAAGCTCTTCTTACATTGCAACAATCTAATTTTCATCATTAAGAGTTTCTTTTACGTTTGCCAATTTTATCTGAGATGTAAAGCACACGTAGTTACACATATCTTCAAGTTATTTATGAGTGTGCAGACTAGTGAGTGGGTTTTCAAGGATTTGATTAAAAGGATGGTCTTTAACTGTCCTTAGTTCAGTGTTATCTTGACTTGATGAAGAGTCTATTTTATCAATTAAAGAACTTCATCATTTTCTAAACTTGAGACAGGTGTATTCAAGTGATCATCTATAACCACATTAACGAACTATTTGTCACGCCCCAAACTCAAAAATTGAACTCACAGGAATCCCAATTGCCGAATCTGGTGTCGACAGCCTCCGTAGTACCCCATTCTCAGCTCCCAGCGTCCACCCCCCAGGTTCCGATCCTGGGATACTACAAGGAGGATTTTCCAATGTATATTTGTTTTATAAGAAGCATAACCACAAGTATACCCAAAATATTAAAGGCAACATCATCATCACATATCCACCAATATAATCATTTGAATACAATGCTGAAAGGGAAAAATACATATGTCAAAATCAAAGCTCCAGAAGACAGCTGCATGCTCCAAGCTCAACCCCGTTGCAACCTAACGCTACCTGCACGCATCTATCGTGCATAAGCTTATAGAAATCTTAGAGAGTGGTAAAAGTGTGTGTAAGGTAAGTGTCAACTTACAATAAAGCTCATAAATCATACATCATTGGGACAAGCGAAAATATTGACACGATCATGAATCATACGGTATCCGGGTAAACAGAAATATACTGGTAAGTCCATGAGTCATACAATATCAGAGTACGCAATACAGATCAGTTATACAAATGAAGAGTCAAAGAGAGCTAAGTATCAGATGCAGAGGGTACAATGCAATATGTAAATCCTGTTAAATCCGTCTAGGCCATATAAGTGTAGAAACATAGTAACCCAAAATACTAAGTACTGCGGATGCAATATAATATGCGGTGCGAACGAGATGACCATGCTGGAGTGTGAAGTCTGGATGATATTACGTAGTATCGCAGGCTACGGGGTCCACCACAAGGGACTTCTATCCAAACCAGTCTCATACCTAAATTTGGATAGTTAATCTCAATGTGGTAAACTCCTGATTTTACGTTAGTCGTGCGCCCAACCGAAATCCTGGCCATGCGAAGGTACACGTAACAAATAGTTACACACCACCAGCCCGAGTGGATAGTGAATGAATGAATTAATGAATATGCAGTTCCGGCTCAATAAGTCCACATATCATTACGGTTACTCTCTGGAAAATCACCGAGGTCTATAACACTCTAAACCAGATTACCACCCCATCGCACACAACAAGGTGAGTGGAAGAGACCTCACTATCCACCTGCCAATATCAGGCCCGGCTTGTCGATAGCGGACCCATTCCTCGAGCTGATCAAACTCAGCCTAACTTTGCCCCCTCCTCTCTAGTAAGTAAGGCCACACCCCCTTCCAACCACCACGACACAGTGGGAGATGTGGCCTAACAGTATACAACCCTCATACGCTTATGCATCCACTCGGTCTAGATGTTGGAGCAACCTCTGGAACTAAGAGGGTTTAGGGACTTTCACCCAGGGATATCTATAACACCCCATGTAGAACAGATTTTCGATATCCCATCTGGCCATCCACGATATGCCTGTGGAGGCTACAACCCTGATGTCGCTAGTGCGTACGGTGGTCATGTCACACAAATGCGAGATGCATGAGTCACACAATGCAATCACATAAATCCTGCGCATACCGTGTTCTCATGTGGGGCAACTCCGCCTATCAAGGAGCCCCATGAATAACCTGCCCTATGGCATATGCGATGGTCAATCACATCTCATAACAAACATGCAGATGATGCGTATGTATTATAATGCTATGCTGTCACATACTCATAATCGGTATCAATAACTGGCATCAACAATCGGCCTCGACAATGTGGACATCTTACCAACATTGCCCCAAGGAATGACCCTCATAGGGCCAAACACATAATGAGCCTACGGCCTCACACAAAGGCCTAATATACAACACAGTGGGCCTTACCCAAGGACCATAAATACATCATAATGGGCCTCAACTACGGGTCGCATATATATCATATGGGTCTCTAAAATTGCTCTTGGCAATTGAAATCGACCTTAATAATTGAAATTGAAATCGAAGTAGGCCTCAGTAATCGAAATCAGTCACGACGATCAGAATCATCAATTGGCCACGACAATCAGAATTGATCGATAATCAGCCTCACTACTCAGAATCGGCAATCGGTCATAATAATTAGCCTCAATCGCTAATCGATCAATCGGCCACGATCATCAGAATTGGCAATCGCCCACGACAATCGAAATCAATCGATAATCGGCCTCTATAATCGGAATCGACAATCGATCACGATAATCAGAATCGATCGGTAATAAGAATCAATAAATCGGTCACATCAATCAGAATCGACAATCGGTCATGATAATCGGAATCAGCAATCTATCACGTCAATCAGAATCAATCAATAATCAGAGCTGATAAATCGTTCACATCTATTGGAATCGCCAATGGTCACGACAATCAAAATCAGGAATCGATCACGTCAATCGGACTCGACCTTGACAATCGAAATAAGTCTTGATATACGGAATCGACCTCGTCAATCGGACTCAGTCTAGACAATCAGAATCGACGATCAAAATTGATAATCAAAATCGGCCATGAGGGAAGGTCATAATGAGGACTTTCAACCATCATTGCCCATTAACATGGGCATTTATCTAATATTGCTCCCGAGGAGTGATCCACATATAGCTAAAAGTATAGTGGGCCCATGACCTCACACAAGGGCCTAATATACATCACCATGGGCCTCACCAATCCACATATAGTTAAAAGTATAGTGGGCCCATGACCTCACATAAGGGCCTAATATACATCACCATGGGCCTCACCAAATAGGTAACATATACATCATACTGAGCCTTACCAAATGAGTCACAAATATATCACATTAGGTCGCACGGTCTAATACACATCACATGGGCCCAATACACATCACTATAGGCTACTTAAATGGGCCTAATCACACATCACAATAGGCCTCTTAAATGGGCCTAACGTACATCACAATGGGTTGCATCAATGAGCCGCATAACATGGACCTTAAATACATCATATGGGCTTTAACATATGGGCCTTAAACATGGGCCATAAATACATCGCATCAGGCCTTGTCCATGGGCCTCAAGTACCTAACAATGGGCCTTGCCCATGGGCCCCAAGTACATCACAATGGGTCATGACCCATGGGCTTCAAATACACAATAGGCGAGCTCTACACATGGGCTTTATACACATCAAGTGGGGTATATCAATGGGCTGCACTAATGGGCCTCAAATACACAACAGGTGGGCCCTGCACATACAACAAGTGGCCTTGTACGTCCAGCTTCATGGAAGGATGGTGTGGTTGTAAAACACATATATCGAGGTGGTACCCACCTTCATGGAGGGCGTGAATAAAATTAATAAATCAAGGTGCATTTCAATCATCCAAATAGCTGGACGGTGTGGATATAAAACATATACATCACATGGGGTCCATGTATATAATAGGTACATCAAAGTGGGACCCACACAATGGATGGTCAAGATATAACATAAACCTCATGATCAAACTCACCTAGTAATACAACAGCTATAAGGATGTGTGAGGAAGTACACCGACCATTCCCTCCAAAGAGGTGGGTCCCATGTGGGGTCCATCATACGTTTATTTTCCATCCCACCTGTTAATAAGGTCACACAGATCTAATTAAGGGAAAAAAACACAACTTCCATATTTATCCAAAACTTATGTGATCCAAAAGGGTTTCAATGGCCGACGCTCAATCTCCATTGATTTTTGCAATGGTCCACTTGATAAACAACATGGGTATAAAATAAATATATTAGTGGTGGGTCCCACCGTCTAACCATCTGAACGGTGTGGATAAGAGCCATACATCACAGTGGAGTCCACATTGATGGACAGTATGGAATACAATACATACAACATACATCAGTAGGCCCCACGGAGCTTGGTGACATCACCAGCAGCTATATAGCTGGTGTGCAGTACCTCTGCCAATCTGTCCAACAGGTGGGTCCCACGTGAGGCCCACCACAAACATGTATTACATATAACATACATACACATATAATATTTTATTTTATTTTATTATTTGAAAAGGGTCCAGCGTCCAGACCTTTTGGACATTGGACAGACGGTTTAGATACAGGACAGATACATCAAGGTGAGGTCCATGTGTTGGATGCACATGTCTTCAAGGTGGGCCCCACATCTAATGAACCACACGTGTTGTTGTGCAGCATGGAATATATATATATATATATATATATATATATATATATATATATATATATATATATATATATATATATATATATATATATATATCATGATGTGGCCCATCGGACGGATGGCGTGGATGCAATGAATGGACAGTGTGGAGGATAGAATGCATACGGCTGTGTGGGCCATCTCCACACGTGCAACATGTGTAGAGTGGGTCCCACTTCTTGCCAGGAAAATGGATGGACTATGAGTATAAATTACATGGGGTGGCTTCCACGTGATGAGCACCCACCCCAATAACATATTAATATTATATTACATATTATAATAATATTATATATTTTATTTTTTATTATTTACTTTTTTACAGCTGCTAGTACACCCTACTTAAAGTTCACACTTTATAGCTGGCCACGTCCATTGTACGGTGTGGATATGTATGCATCAAGGTGGGTCCCACCGTCCTGTTGTGTGGACGGTGAGGATGAAATACACCCAGCAGAGTGGGGTCCACGAGCAAGCCTAATGAATGGATGGTTTGGATGAAATACATCCACCAGTGGAGGCCCCATCTGTCACCATCCAAATGGGCGGATGGAGTGAATTGTACATACATCATGGTGACCCCAGACTCCTGCTGTACGTGAAGCAGCTACAAGCCCACCGTCCATCAGACGGATGGTGGGGATCAAGGTACATATATCGTGGTGAGCCCCATTTAAATGGACGGTCAGCGTGGATTCCATCCACGCATTCTGTGATGAAAGGTGTGGATGGGGTACACATAGCAACTGGTCCCACATAAGGTATACACATACACGTGTGTGTATATATATAATATAATATTATAATGTTTTATATATATATATATATTTCAAAGAGGAAGTGCAGCGTCCAGCTCTGGACACTGGATGCCTGGACGGCCTGGTTTTGAAATACATCACGGTGGCACACTACGTGGTGGGGCCCACGGCGGTTTGGTAGCATGGATGGTGTATATGCAACACATACATCACAGGAATCCCACCGTCTAGGGGTCTGGACGGTGAATGGGATGGGTGAACATATACATCAAGTGGGGCAGGTGCGGCCACCATTGAAACAAGATGATATTAGAGTTTTCCCTATGCCCAGGCCTGTCCAAACGGATAGGCAACATGGATAAACACATCATGGTGGACCTGCTAGCCCTGAACGGTCCAACAAGATGGGCCAGTTCCATTGGATGGACGATCTAGATATTCACATGCCTCACCAAGTGGGCCATCATGCAAGGATAGGAGAGAGAAGGGAAGAGAGTAAAAGAGAGAATCACTCACCTCAAGGCTCTAGATCTCCTTCTTCTTCCACCTTCGGTTTTGTCAGCTTCAAGGGAAGGATTTTAACGATGGAGATGGGGTTTGGAGGGTTGGATTAGGAGGGGCTAAAGCTTGAAGTTACTAGATTTGAGAGCTTTCATGGACGATTGGAGATTTGCAAGGAATAGAAATGGAGAAGGAGAGAGAGAGAGGTAAGAGAGAGATCTGTAATGATGGCTTTGTAAGGCCATCATTAATTGTGAGGAGGCACACCATAATGAGATGTAAGACAATCATTGCTTTGACTAAAAAAGAAGTGATGAATTTAGGTGATGTCACCCCAGTTGGGAATGGTGTCATGTGATAAGTGGGCCCCGCAACATGCGGTCCACGGCCTTTATAGTGCACAGGCCACAGCTTATGATCTAGACGTCAGATTGGCACACAAGTACGGTGATGGAACCGCGGCGACGACGTGGTCACAATAGCATAGGTCTTGGGCTGAATCACTTCAGTTTTGTAGGATGGAACTCAAGGTCACGTGCAAATGAAATTTAAGGGTCGCAAGTCACCGGAATTCGACCAGAAGGACCGCGGGATCCTACGGAACGAGATGGACACTAGGACACGGGCTTGACACTATTGAATTACACCAGTCCTCTTGTTAAGAACCTGATATGCTTGACTATTCAAAGCATACCCTAAATATATCTCATCATCACTTTTGGTGTCAATTTTACTCAGATTTTCTCGGTCACGTAAAACACAGCACTTGCTGCCAAAAACTTGAAAGTTTTTGACAGTAGGCTTCTTATCAAACCATATTTCATAATTCATTTTGTCATTTAATTTTTTAGTATAAACTCAATTAATTATATAACAACCAGTATTTACACTTTAGCCCAAAGATTTTTAGGAAGCTTCATACTATTTAGCATTACATTTGCCATTTCTTGAAGCACTATATTTTTTCTTTCTGCTACACCATTTTCTTGTAGTTTTTTGGGGGTAGAAAATTCATGTGATATTCCCTGATCACTGTAAAATTTCTTAAAACTGTAATTTTCAAATTCTGATCTATGATCACTATGGATCTTAGAGACTTAAGATTCTTTTTCCATTTGGATACGTTTATATATCCTTTTTTACTTCATCGAGAGTTTCTGATTTATCTTTTAAGAAGACTATACAAGTGTACTTGGTAAAGTCATTAACAATTACCAGAATGTACTTCTTGTCACCTCGACTCTCCATTTCTAGTTGGTGCAATGAGATCCATGTGAAGAAGTTTGAGTGGTTCAGATGTGGCATTAGAGTTCACCTTTTTATGAGTACTCCTGGTTTGTTAGCCAATCTTGCATTCGTCACATATTTTGTCTACTTTTTATAATTTGGGTAAACCTTTTACTAACTCTCTTTTACTTAATCTATACAAGTTGCGGTAGTGTACATGTCCGAGGCGCTTATGCCATAACACGGTTTCATTAGTATGGGCCACGTAACACGATAGTTTAGATGAGCTTGAATCATAAATGATGTAGCAATTTTCAGAAGTTCTGTGACTAGTTAATATTATAGAAGCATTTTTATTTAAGATTTTGCACCCTTGGTCGGTGAATTTTGCACTATGATTATAATCGCATATTTGAGAGATGCTTAATAAATTATGTTTTGACCCATCAACATATAAAACATTCTCAAATAGGGGGAGGTTAAAGAGCTGAACCGTACCTTGGCGAATAATTCTGCAGTTGATCCCATCACCGAATGTGACAGAACCATCAGTCATGTCTTTAAGATTGGTGAACATACCTTTGTCACCTGTCATATGTCTAGAGCATCCACTGTCTAGGTACCACTTTGAATGACTCGAAGCTTTGAAAGCATTATGGGCAACCAAACATGTAACCTTAGGGACCCATTTCATTACAATTATGAGTTTAGGAGTGTAGTTGGTCTTTTTATGCTTATAGTTGTTATAAGTATGACCCACTGAGTTAGATTTTAAGAGCTCCTCAAGTAAATCAATGATTTTCTTAGCTAAAGGATTATGATTTTGATTTTTATAGTTGATATGATTGCTTGTAGGTTTTAAGTTTTGAAAAGTCTTAGCATTTTTAAAATAATTTTAATTCAAACTTTTCCTTTTGAATTAGAAGACTCCCCTTTCACAAATTTGGGTGGAGTATTCTTATGTTTAGGAGGAATACTTTTGTTGTAGCCCAATGTAGATCGATCGCCACATTTTCTGGATCCGAATAAGAGTTTTTCTAACTTAGGATCACCTTGGGCATTCCTCCATGTGTCTTTTAAACTCACAAGTGAAGAGACTTCTAGTTTTAGCTTTTTATTTTCAGATTTTAGGTTTTCAACTAGGGAGGTTTTGAAATCTAAGTTGCACTTAGTTATTTCAAATTAATCAAAAACGTGTGATTTTTCTAAAACTAGATTATCAAATTTTTCTTTAAGTTTTGAAAACTTTTCTTTCTAAAGTTTTAGCGTTACAACAATTTTACAACTTTCCTTATATAGGGCATTATAAACATCTTAAAGATCTTCTTCATTTTCATGGTCACTATTTAGATTTTCTTCACTAGTTGAATCATTATATAAAAAAGTGAACTTGGCTAGAGTCATTAGGGCTTTAACATCATTACCCAACTCGGTTGCAGAATCTTCTGACTCAGAAGAACTTCATACCAGGAAGAATCATCCCATGTAGCCAACATACCTTTCTTTTTACGTTTGTCCTTTTTAGGACATTTGTTCACTAGATGCCTATATTCATGGTAGTTGTAACATTGGCTATCTTTTAAAGATTTCCAAGTTTTAGATCTAGATCTTTTCTTTTCATTAGGTTTTTACAAATCAACCCTCTTTTTACTTTTAAAAATCTTATAAAACTTTTTAGCTAAAAGGGTCATATCATCTTTAGAATTTTCTAAATCAGAATTGTTATTTTCTTGAGAAATATTTTTAGAAGACTTAAGGAGCGATGGATTTACCTTTATAAGCTTTAAAGTTTAACTCATAGCTCTATAAGGAACCAACTAATTCTTCAACCCCCATATTATCCATATCATGAAGTTCCTGGATCGCAATAACCTTTGAATTGAACTGTTCAAGTGATGAGCGCAATATCTTTGCACAAACTTTACTTTATAGGATTCTATCACCAAGACCCCACGTAGAGTTAACAATGTCATTCAATCTTGTATAGAAGTCCACGAAAGTTTCACTTTCTTCCATACGTATTTCCTTAAATTTGGTTATGAGGATTTAGACTTTAGATTTCTTGACAATTGTTGTTCCCTCATGTGTCATTACCAAAGTATCCTAGGCTTGCTTTACGGTCTCACAGGATATAATTCTTTTGAATTCATCTAGTGATAGTGTGAAGTAATTGCATTTAGAGCCTTTACATTGACACTACTCTCACTTTTCTAAAGAGTGGTCTAAGAGAAGTAAGGTGTGACTTTTATAGTTTTAGATCCATCAGTACATCAGTACCAGTCACTTTAGTGGTAAGAGGGGTCCAATTGGTCACATTGCTTGTCACACGCTCTCATCCATGAATTTTAAGAAAATCCTCATTTTGGCTTTCTAATAAGCATAATTGGAGCCATCAAATGGTGGAGGCCTAGTGACTGAAAGGCTATCAAAATTTGACATCTGAAAAAGCTCAGATAGATTAGCTTAGGAAATTAATCTAAAAATTAAATAAAGTTATTAGGCTTTTATATGACTTGAAAGGGCCGAGCTAAGAGTCCTAGACGGGGGGGGGGGGGGGTGAGTAGGACTATACCAAATTAAAAAATTAAATGCGAAATTAAACAAATATAAATAAAGATAGCATTAAACAATCTCACAAAGTAGAAAAAAATAACAACCTCAAATGTACAAGTATTGATAGGTTAATACAGATGTTGTTCTAAGGACAATCTTACACCAAAAACCAATGCTTTATGGTAGGACAACCTGATTTCTAGAACGGTCTGTGTATCAAAATCTCAAACCGATACAGAAGAATAAAGAAAAATAGTAAAGAAAATAACTAAGCTATTACAACATTCTCACACTTGCATAAAAAAGATTACAACATTCTCCACAAATGCTTAAAAGGAAATTATAACATTCACACAAAACCATAGTCAATCATCCACCTCAAGGCCAGAAATTATACTAGTTTTCTTCTGTGTACACCGAATGTTTAGAAAAACAACCACACAACTACTCCACTCCCAATATCCTCACACAGTGGATATTGGCATTCACTATGCAATAGGTTTTTCAAGGTTCACCTAAAATCTTCACAATTGTGTCTATCAAGTGAGCTTAGACAATTCAAAAAATCCCATACTTTGATTTTTCTAGATCACCTTAGATAAACTAAAAAGAAAGAGATTTTTCCTAGCACAATCTCAACAAACCAAAAACAGAATTACTGTAACCAAAATACTTATCTCAATATTCTCCTTTGATGTAGCCCGAAAGAACCCATTTGGAGTAGATGTTCAACGTAGATGTTCAATGTTCACAATCACTTATGAAATGGTTCTAAGTTTTAAATGATTTTTAGATAAAATCACTTTAGGTTTGCTTGATTTGATTTTGATTTTGATTCCAAGAAAGGGGAAAACTTCTATCCCTTCATCAAATAAGATTGAAATATATAACTCAAAATTAAACACAAAAAGCTAATTAAAAGAATATTAAATTGGCACTAAATAGCTTAAGAATATCACTAACTTATCTCTCAGAGTGGTGTCTTGATTTTGCTTGAATTGAATGAAAAAGTCTGAAAATCGTGCTCTATTTAGAAGTGTAGAAACCGATCACTCGACTGGCCTAGAGGTTAGCTAGATTGGTCGAAGGACCAATAAACTTTTAAATTTTTAGGCATGATAAGATAAGACCATTCCACGTCTGGTTGAGTAGCTTGCTCAACTGGTCGAGTGGCCTGTATGACCAATTGAACCCTGCACTCGACTAGTCGTGTGGGACCTAATTTAGTTGCTGGACTTTGAGTAGAGCCTGCTTGACTGGTCAAGCAGTCTCTAGGACTAGTCGAGGGTCCAACAAAAAATCCTAAAAAGTAGTAACAAACTTTGGACTGGTCGAGAAATTTTTTGGACTGGTCAAACTAGTACTCGGACTAGTTGAACATAGGCTAAGACTTGGTGAGAAACAGCCTATACACTTATATAGTGACCCAATTTAAGTATGCAAACATTATGACATAACCTATGGTCAATCTAGGGTTATTCAAACCTTATAAGTGATATTTGAACATTGAACCATCATTTGCTTCAGTTGACAGTCGATCATGATGTACACGAAGCTTGATATGTTGACTTACTTTAAATCTTGAACTTGAAGTACTTTGAATCTTGAACTTGAAGTATATGACTTGTCTTTCACCTTGAGCTTTGAGTTCCAAGCAAGGCACTTTGTCTTGACATAGTTGAAGCTTTGAAACCTTGAACTATCACTTATTGTACTTGAACTTGTGTATCTCTTGATCTTGTATTTGAAGTTCTTGAGGTAAAGACTTTTGTTCTTATACATGAATTGCATGATCTTAAATATATAGATGAGCTATACAAGACATAGATTCCAAGTGGTTTTGACACTACAAAATTTGACAATTATAGGAGCTAGAAAACATAGCACTTACAGGTTTCGGCCTAGAACGTGGACTAGTTTCGGCCCACTTCACGCGCCAGCTGAGGGCTAGTTTTTCAGCCCAGTTGAAGGTCAGTTTCTTGACCCCGTTGAAGGCTGATATAAACCCAGTACATGGCCCAAACTAGAGTTGGTTGCAGCCCAGATCAGGGACCGTTCTTTAACCAGAGCGTCTACTGGAAGCTTGGTTTAACAACACCCCTCTAACCTTGCATGTATTCATTATTCAGGAGAGTTTGGTACAAGTGTTGGTGTAACGCCGTGAAATTCGAGGGTCGAGTATAACTCAGCTCCCGAGTTCCAAAACATTACTTATGCAACATATTCGATGATGATTGTATGTTATCTGTATTAATGCATAAAACATGATATAGATCAAGCTAGATTAGCAGGCATAATTCAGGGATATTAAGGTAAAGCAAGCGGAAGACTTGAATACATACGTGATTCAAAATAAATCCCCAAATGATGCGTGCTCTGCCCAAGGCAATATACATATATCTGTGTGTCAAAATACATACATGAAACGTTCAAAATAATACAATGCATATCCCAAAAAAATCTCCGCTGGTCAGGACAAGGCTCAGTCGAACCCGCCAGAAAATTACATGTATGAGAATGCCTCCTCATCCTCATCAAAGTCTGGCCCTGCCTCGCTAGTATCGTCATCACCTGCATCTAAAGCAGAGTCTGGTTGGTGTTTAAACACCGTCCCAGAACGTGGGAGTGAGTGATCAACTCAGTGGTACTATACAGCAAAAGTTAACATGTTATCAATCCAATCAAGAAGTAATGATAAGGCAGTACAATCAAACATGTCTTAGATCTCTTATTAATGCAAGGATGACATGAAGAATGATGCATGCCCTCACCACAATCTCCCTCATGCGACATCATCTAACGATCGCGGCATGAATCACTACCACTGTGCTCTCACATCAATGCCAATGACACATGCAGTGCGATGTCATGAACGTGATTACCCAGTTATTATTAGTCCTTTTCATACAGCAGTATTGGGAAGATAAGATACCTCCCTTATATTATTTCCCAACATTGATCCTTTCTAGGGTCGTCAGTCCTAAGATATCTCATACGATTGTATGGTTCTAGGTCGCTGCAAGTGCTGTCAGGGCTGTTACACGCAATTGTTGCTCCACTCCCCCATGATGTAACACCCCGGATTTTGGCCAATCTGGGATTTGACGTCCTTAGACAGTGGGTCAATTAAAACACTTGAAAAATCGCTTAGAACCCAATTCCATAGCCAAAGAAATCACTTAGGGTTAATTCCTTTAGAAACTAAGCATAAGTTAGCTAGCGCAACGCTGGAGTAGCTGGAAAATAGTCCCTGATCACTTTAAATACGTTCTACAAGACCCAAATCGAGTAGAACGTATGACTCCATAATACTCTATAACCTTGGATCAAACTCTAAACAGGTTTGTTCTCTGGACCACTTTGAAATTTTGTATTGGATCTAGACCGCGCGTCGAAAGTCCGATACCTCTTATCTTAGACCGTTAGAACCGCCTAGCTGGACTTGACAATCATTTCGAAAATCAAGTCAAACCGATAATCATAGACTATTTCATTGAGCCCGGACCGAAGAGAGTGCGAATAGGGACAGATTTGGAATTTCAAATTCAAATCTGGCATACGACTTGACGTGTCAGTATTAGGCGTTCTGATCGTCAGAATTCATCCAGATTACACCCTCGGATCAGGAAAAATTTCTATTTTATATTATGAGACTTTCAGCCCTGATCTACGTGCGGTGACCGCTGAACTGAAACTGGTCTGCCACGTGCGATCTGCGAACCCTGCCGGACTGAAAACTTAATGTGCGTTAGATCTGGTACGCATGAGCTTAAGTCCGATCGCATTCGACCAGGGGACCACCAGAAAGCATCTTTTGGACCGAAACAGCCCCGATTTGGTTACCCCTCAAGCGAAACTTGTTCCCGAGTCTATTTCGGGCAAGTTTAGGCTTATAAAAGGGCTTGAAACCCTCACTCCTCTCTCCCATCCGAATTTGCAAAAACCCTAGATTGGGAGAGAGAAAGGGTGAGAGTTTGTGAGAGAAGGTGGGAGAGCTTTTCCTGCTGCTGCTGCACGTGCTTAAGCGGCGTATTCCAATCACTTTGCCGGTGATTTCTCCGCATTTTCAGGTATGAAAAACCCTAGAAAGTTGCTGATTTGCTGATTCCTTGGTTCCATAGAGAAATAGCTAATAGATCTTGTGTATTAGGTTGCCTAGTCGCCGTAGACGAAGCGTATACGCTCCGTTCGAATTCTCACCCCTAAAAGGAAAAAGGTGCGGATATTAGACGCTTTGATTGACTGTTTCCAAAGCTTTCAATATCGTTTAATAGTAGATTCTTGATGGCAACGCCGTTTGACATGTACAACATGCTCTCCGTTTCCTGTTTTGTAAATTAACGAAGAATATGAGATTTAGGGCATTTTAGTCATTTGTAGGAAGTACAGTTTACATTCATATTTTGCTGATGTGATTGACATGGTTTGTTGTCGCATTAGGAAGTTAGGAATGCGTGCATAATTAGTTTGGCGAAGAGATTCGCCTAAATGCGCACGTCGGATCGACATACTATATGTAGACTTAAGTGTGTAGTGTAAGTGTTTGTATAAATGCTCGTATTAGTATGTATTGGCTTAAATGGTGTTATGGATTAGTTTGAGATTGAATTCTCAATGAATATGTTGATGTGAATGATTTCCTACATGTTAGCCATATGTACGATTTCATTATATGTATGAAATGCATGTGCTTAATGATTCATTTAAGTGGTATGTTATAACATGTGCTTGATGATTTTCTTATGACTTAGTTGGAGATTGAATTCTCAATTAATACGCTGATGGTGATGATTTCCTATATGTTGGCGATATGTATAATTTCATTATATGTATGAAAGGCATGTGTTTGAAGACTTGCTTAAGTTGTATGTAATGACATGTGTTAACATGCTCACATGGTTCCATTTCATTTCCATTACCCTTACACAACTACTGATGTGATTCTATGATTGTTTGGGACTATGCCTAGTCCAGGCAGTCGGTAACCGAAAGAATTTGTGGTTAGCTTATCTTGGCCACGAAGGACGTGTCGATGAACGCGAGTCGTGTTGGAGTTGGCGGCAGTGGTTAGGCCACGCGAAGTGTTTTACGCACTTCATGTCGTTCGACTTGCGATGCGCTCGTGCCAGTCGAGCTCGTCAAGTAACCCGACTGGCCGTTGTATGTTCACCTTGTATGAGTCATAACTACTTGAACCTAGGGTACTGAACTTACCATTGTAAACCCTGTTAACCATGGTACCTTGATCCATAAAGACTCATGAGCCGGGCATGGTGGTATGGGACACCGTGGTCGAGCTGTCGGCCTACGCTGGGGCCACAAACCTCCCCGTAGTGACCAGTGAGCACCTAGACTCGTGAGCAGATTATGGTGGTATGGGACACTATATTCTAGCTGTCGGCCTACACTGATCAGGCGACGAATCCTTTGTAGTGACCGCGAGCGTATTCTGAGTCTACAGGAGGCGACGACCCTTCAGTAGCAGTAGAGTACAGTAGGCCTGTATTGATAAGGTGATGGGGGAGCGGTGCAACGAGTGCGAGCAACAGCCCTGACAGCAGTGACCTACGAAATATACATCGTATGAGATTACTAGGAGTGACGACCCTAGACAGGATCTGTGTTGGGATTGATACAAGGGAAGTACCTTATTTTCCCAATCCTGCTGTTTGAATGGACTAATAACAACTTGGAATTCATATCACCATAGCATTGCATGTGCCTGGAAGATGTGGAGCACTCTAGGGAGTGTGGTATGCCGCGGTCGTAAGATGTTGCCGCATGAGGGTGATCGTCGGTGAGGGCATACATCACGTCATGTCATAATTGTATTAACAACAGTATTAGGAATGTTTGAATTACTGCTTTACTATTATCGCATGATTGATTTGATAACATGTTAATCTTTGCTCTATTATTCCACTGAGTTAGCTACTCACTCCCACGTTACGGGACGGTGTTCCTGGACACCCACCAGACCTTTTTGTGATTGCAGATGATGGCGCGGCCTGTGAGGCGGAGCCGGACTTGATGATGATGAGGAGGATCCCTCCTTTATGCGTGTTCTGATCGACGGGATTACAGGGAGGTTGATTAGATGCCTTGACACTTGTCATTTTATATTTTTAGAGCACTCATGTATATTCTTTTTCTTACGTTTAAAGTATACATGTATGTATATAACCTGGTAACATGTTCACACTCTGGAGACATACAACAGTTTATATATGTTATACATACTATTACAGACTTCCGCTGGTTAATTTAACTGTCTCTGGAGTATGATATGCGGTTCTAGCTTAATCTCACTCATATTTAATACATTATCACAGACAACATTCAATCATACATATCTATGTTGCATAAATAACATTTTGGAACTCGGGAGTTGGGTTTTTGCTCGACCCCCCGATTTTCGGGATGTTATAGATGGTATCAGAGCATGATTTGGATTAAACCGGGCCTGGGTTATGGTCACGCGACACACACAGTCGCTTCCTTTGACTTAGGTGGGTGCGAGAAGGGTCTAGAAACACTTCTAGGATCCCAGGTTCGCCAATAGGCGAAGTCTATTCATTTCAATTGCGTGATCGAGTCCGTATCGCATCTAGGGTCGCGTAGAGCAACCCGAATAGCTCCTAGGTTGTAGGTAAGTGGGTTGAGCTGTTCTTTGAACAATTCTAAACCGTTAATGTAAATCCTTGGGCCGTGGGACAACCACGACCCCTGTATTCAATCGTCAGGGCTTAAAAAACCCGTTTCACCGAAAATCTTCGAAATTCTTTCTCTCACCACCCTAATATTCAATTATTTCTTATCCATTTCATGTTAGGCATCAATCCTAATGTGAAAATAACATAAAATCTTACTTTCACAAAATTTTACAGTGAATAGTAAAATTTCATGAAAAATGGCCATAAGGCCATTCTAAATTCACTTTCTTTAGCAACTAATGGGATAGATGGATGTAATAGATCTTTCTACCCCAAAATCATATGCTGCATGATAGGGTTTTGTATTCGGTATTGAAGATTGGCCCCGAAAATCCTTGAATGGATGTTACAAATGTTTTGGCCTCCCTAGGGAAATCTACAATGAACCAGAGTGTGAACCATACCTTTTTGGAATCCTTAGGACAAGGGGAATCCATCCCATATGGCCTCAGTAGCCAGTTTGCAACTTCACCGGCGATGCCATCGCCGGTTCGGCGATGCATCGCCGGTCAAACTTGTCAGATGGGTCTGACCTTTGGGCTGGAGGAGTTTGGGGGCTAGGGTAGCCCCCTGGTATGCGGTCCGTACCTTGAAATCCCCTAAAAGATGTACTTCCTTCACAAACGGCCCCCATTTCAAGCTCCATTTTCGTTTTTGCTGTCCTATTCCAAAAATCATGACTTTAAATCACTCCCAAATCCATCCTTGGTTGAAAAAGACCACTCTCCACCATTCTATTTCGGTTTGCAGCCCTTCCTCTTGAAGGTTTCATCGTTTGGAGCTCTTACAACGTCCAAATCGAGCTGAAATCGTGAGGTGCTCCATTCCCCTTTTTCATTCTCTTTTCTTTTTGAAAATACATCCTAGGGGAGCTTGAAGCATCCCTCTACAACGCCTAGATCTCCCTTTTCTAGTTTGGTTAGCCATTTCCTTGCATTTCCCCCATTTTCCATGGCTATTGTTAAGCTGTTTTAGCCTTTTTCTCTCTTTTCACCATCCTCCCTCTCAATCCTATTTCTCCATTTTCTTTGCTTAAGGGATATTGAAAATATATGGCCGAGAGAGCTCTAGTGAGCAACAGACAGTATTAGACTCGACAGGGATAAAGAAGGTAAGTCGGGACTGTGGTAAAGTCCTTTGGTAGAGTTAGGCATCTATGCCTTTGCCCTGTAGATTGTTTAATTTTTGTTTTAAGGATTTCTGTGTTTTGTTGTTGTTAGGTTTAGTGAAGTTACAGGTAGAAACTGTGTTTGTGTTGTGGTTTGGCCTTATCATAGCCGAATTTTGTTGAATGAAATGCATGCTGATTCATTTTGTTGTGAGGTATTGTCCCTAGATTGGGAGTATTATAACTCCCGGGATTCAGCCTACAAATTAAATTTTTATCCCACCCCACCCTCCAACCAAGCATGCCACTCCCTATCCCGCTATGGGACTAGGAATGCGGTTCCATTTAATACAACTAAGCGCTACCGGCTACATAGGCCCTAGGCATTTTTGGATCTAGTGTTAGCACTCCTAGATTTGAAGGATCTGACGACATAAGAAATCCAATTCCAGTTAGACAAATCTTGACCCTAAGCAATAGAAGAATTCCCTGTAGTAGAAATGGAATGGAAAGCCATTTACCGTATAATCTTAGGCTTTGGATTATAGCTACAGAGTTACAGATTAGGCTACTAGTTGTCTTAGGCAGTGTAAGGCCTATATATGCTAAGGGATAGTAGGTTAGATTTGGTTGGAATGGGACTCCCTTCCTTCGGTAGATTCCTTTATGGCTTATAGACTTCTGTTGTTTCCCATAGGAAGGAACCATACACTCTCAGGGAACATTTATAACTCCCTCAGATTGAACTTAGAATGTACTAGCACGCCCCTTAGAATTGCCTTTCCCAAGGGCTTATTGCATTCGGGAATGCGGAATAAAGGAACTACATGTAAGCGATGTATTCGCGGTTTGAATCGACTTCTTAATCCTAGTAGTTACCAATAAATCCAATGCTCTGATCAAGCAGAAGATCGGCATCGACTCGGATTAAGAATTGATACAATAAATCTTCTGTTCTAGCTAGACAGAAAGTCTATGTATCTGGCTCAGACCTACTACGCAACCTTTCTTCTGAGATGACCCAACCACCTATAACCAAACAGGATCACATTGTCTTTGGGAAATGGCGAGGACTTAAAGCCAGTAGAGAATTAGACATCTTGCCACCAACTCATATCTACCCCTGAACTCAACCACTATAGAGCTTAGGCTCGTCTCTATTACCATAGATACCAATGCCATAGAACGCATCATTAGCAAGGAAAACCATGTAGAGAAAGGTTATTTCCATTTTGGGTCAAGGATAGCTCCTAAGTTGCGCCTCGTTCTGATATACGGATCGATGCTAAGATTCTTCAACCTTAAGTAAAACTAAGTTTTAAGGGGGTAGAACGTATTGAGTCCAATCCAGTTAGGTTAGTCAACGCTACCGTTTGATCAGAGTGGCGCAGCGGAAGAGTGGTTGGCCTCTTTCCCACTGGCCCAAGATCGAAACCTTTGAGTTCAGATATACATACGATTAGGTTATTAAATAGGATTTGAACCTTCCTTAGTGAAAGTACTCCTTGCCCTTTACCAATGTCGGGGACGACATTGTGTTTTAAGGGGGGTAGATTGTAACACCCCGGATTTTGGCCAATCTGGGATTTGACGTCCTTAGACAGTGGGTCAATTAAAACACTTGAAAAATCGCTTAGAACCCAATTCCATAGCCAAAGAAATCACTTAGGGTTAATTCCTTTAGAAACTAAGCATAAGTTAGCTAGCGCAACGCTGGAGTAGCTGGGAAATAGTCCCTGATCACTTTAAATACGTTCTACAAGACCCAAATCGAGTAGAACGTATGACTCCATAATACTCTATAACCTTGGATCAAACTCTAAACAGGTTTGTTCTCTGGACCACTTTGAAATTTTGTATTAGATCTAGACTGCGCGTCGAAAGTCCGATACCTCTTATCTTAGACCGTTAGAACCGCCTAGCTGGACTTGACAATCATTTCGAAAATCAAGTCAAACCGATAATCATAGACTATTTCATTGAGCCCGGACCGAAGAGAGTGCGAATAGGGACAGATTTGGAATTTCAAATTCAAATCTGGCATACGACTTGACGTGTCAGTATTAGGCGTTCTGACCGTCAGAATTCATCCAGATTACACCCTCGGATCAGGAAAAATTTCTATTTTATATAATGAGACTTCCAGCCCTGATCTACGTGCGGTGACCGCTGAACTGAAACTGGTCTGCCACGTGCGATCTGCGAACCCTGCCGGACTGAAAACTTAATGTGCGTTAGATCTGGTACGCATGAGCTTAAGTCCGATCGCATTCGACCAGGGGACCACCAGAAAGCATCTTTTGGACCGAAACAGCCCCGATTTGGTTACCCCTCAAGCGAAACTTGTTCCCGAGTCTATTTCGGGCAAGTTTAGGCTTATAAAAGGGCTTGAAATCCTCACTCCTCTCTCCCATCCGAATTTGCAAAAACCCTAGATTGGGAGAGAGAAAGGGTGAGAGTTTGTGAGAGAAGGTGGGAGAGCTTTTCCTGCTGCTGCTGCACGTGCTTAAGCGGCGTATTCCAATCACTTTACCGGTGATTTCTCCGCATTTTCAGGTATGAAAAACCCTAGAAAGTTGCTGATTTGCTGATTCCTTGGTTCCATAGAGAAATAGCTAATAGATCTTGTGTATTAGGTTGCCTAGTCGCCGTAGACGAAGCGTATACGCTCCGTTCGAATTCTCACCCCTAAAAGGAAAAAGGTGCGGATATTAGACGCTTTGATTGACTGTTTCCAAAGCTTTCAATATCGTTTAATAGTAGATTCTTGATGGCAACGCCGTTTGACATGTACAACATGCTCTCCGTTTCCTGTTTTGTAAATTAACGAAGAATATGAGATTTAGGGCATTTTAGTCATTTGTAGGAAGTATAGTTTACATTCATATTTTGCTGATGTGATTGACATGGTTTGTTGTCGCATTAGGAAGTTAGGAATGCGTGCATAATTAGTTTGGCGAAGAGATTCGCCTAAATGCGCACGTCGGATCGACATACTATATGTAGACTTAAATGTGTAGTGTAAGTGTTTGTATAAATGCTCGTATTAGTATGTATTGGCTTAAATGGTGTTATGGATTAGTTTGAGATTGAATTCTCAATGAATATGTTGATGTGAATGATTTCCTACATGTTAGCCATATGTACGATTTCATTATATGTATGAAATGCATGTGCTTAATGATTCATTTAAGTGGTATGTTATAACATGTGCTTGATGATTTTCTTATGACTTAGTTGGAGATTGAATTCTCAATTAATACGCTGATGGTGATGATTTCCTATATGTTGGCGATATGTATAATTTCATTATATGTATGAAAGGCATGTGTTTGAAGACTTGCTTAAGTTGTATGTAATGACATGTGTTAACATGCTCACATGGTTCCATTTCATTTCCATTACCCTTACACAACTACTGATGTGATTCTATGATTGTTTGGGACTATGCCTAGTCCAGGCAGTCGGTAACCGAAAGAATTTGTGGTTAGCTTATCTTGGCCACGAAGGACGTGTCGATGAACGCGAGTCGTGTTGGAGTTGGCGGCAGTGGCTAGGCCACGCGAAGTGTTTTACGCACTTCATGTCGTTCGACTTGCGATGCGCTCGTGCCAGTCGAGCTCGTCAAGTAACCCGACTGGCCGTTGTATGTTCACCTTGTATGAGTCATAACTGCTTGACCCTAGGGTACTGAACTTACCATTGTAAACCCTGTTAACCATGGTACCTTGATCCATAAAGACTCATGAGCCGAGCATGGTGGTATGGGACACTGTGGTCGAGCTGTCGGCCTACGCTGGGGCCACAAACCTCCCCGTAGTGACCAGTGAGCACCTAGACTCGTGAGCAGATTATGGTGGTATGGGACACTATATTCTAGCTGTCGGCCTACACTGATCAGGCGACGAGTCCTTTGTAGTGACCGCGAGCGTATTCTGAGTCTACAGGAGGCGACGACCCTTCAGTAGCAGTAGAGTACAGTAGGCCTGTATTGATAAGGTGATGGGGGAGCGGTGCAACGAGTGCGAGCAACAGCCCTGGCAACCCTTGCAGTGACCTACGAAATATACATCGTATGAGATTACTAGGAGTGACGACCCTAGACAGGATCTGTGTTGGGATTGATACAAGGGAAGTACCTTAGTTTCCCAATCCTGCTGTTTGAATGGACTAATAACAACTTGGAATTCATATCACCGTAGCATTGCATGTGCCTGGAAGATGTGGAGCACTCTAGGGAGTGTGGCATGCCGCGGTCGTAAGATGTTGTCGCATGAGGGTGATCGTCGGTGAGGGCATACATCACGTCATGTCATAATTGCATTAACAACAGTATTAGGAATGTTTGAATTACTGCTTTACTATTATCGCATGATTGATTTGATAACATGTTAATCTTTGCTCTATTATTCCACTGAGTTAGCTACTCACTCCCACGTTACGGGACGGTGTTCCTGGACACCCACCAGACCTTTTTGTGATTGCAGATGATGGCGCAGCCTGTGAGGCGGAGCCGGACTTGATGATGATGAGGAGGATCCCTCCTTTATGCGTGTTCTGATCGACGGGATTACAGGGAGGTTGATTAGATGCCTTGACACTTGTCATTTTATATTTTTAGAGCACTCATGTATATTCTTTTTCTTACGTTTGAAGTATACATGTATGTATATAACCTGGTAACATGTTCACACTCTGGAGACATACAACAGTTTATATATGTTATACATACTATTACAGACTTCCGCTGGTTAATTTAATTGTCTCTGGAGTATGATATGCGGTTCTAGCTTAATCTCACTCATGTTTAATACATTATCACAGACAACATTCAATCATACATATCTATATTGCATAAATAACATTTTGGAACTCGGGAGTTGGGTTTTTGCTCGACCCCCCGATTTTCGGGATGTTACACATGACCTTATCAATACAGGCCTATTTATATCCTTAAGACTGCATCAGGACTCGTCGCCCCCATGCGGTGTCAGGATAAACTCAAGGTCACTATAGAGGGTTCGTCACCAATCAGTGTAGGCCGACACCATGAATATAGTGTCCCATACCACCATAATCTGCTCAGAGTAGGGTGTTCACTTGTCACTACGGGGAGGTTTGTGGCCCCAACATAGGCCGACAGCATGACCATGGTGTCCCATACCACCATGCCTGGCTCATGAGTCTTAGGGGATCTTGGTACCATGGCTAACGGGAGTTACAACATGGTGAACAAGCATCAGTCAATCGGGTTAGTTGATAAGCTCAACTAGGCCAAGCGCACGTTGAGTTGAATGACATGGAATGCATAAGCACTCCGTGTGGCCTAACCACTGTCGAGCTCCCCAAGCATGACTCAAATTCTCTAAACTCATCTTGTGTGGCGAAAGCAACCTCAACCACTACTTGTGAAACATTTTTCGATTACCTGGACTGTCGCACAGCCCCATTCACATACAAGGATAATAACTAGAATATGAGTCATATTCTACATTCACATGAACAACAAATGAAGTATAGCGTGAAAATGTAAATAGTACATGCAGGAATTAATACACACATTTATCATGATTTAACCAGGTACACAATCCATAGAAGAAATCATACACTCATTTAACATGGACAACCTAAGTTACATGATTCGTGGAGGGAATCATACACACAAATACTGTGGTTGAAATCCATATCCCAACCATCTTAACAATCACACTTTATAAACTACTAACTCAGGCATTTATTCAAACACTTAGGTTACACTATTCAACATATATCATGTATGTCGACACCGTTGCAAAGTAGGGCAAGTCCTCTTACTAAGGAGTTGCCATATACATATTAAGCATATAACAACAACAATTTATCATGGCACTCAATTCAGCAAATTTCATACGTATACGTGTATTCTAACATATACATGAAATACGGTATTTACAATATACAGCATACGTATATGGAAGACAAAACAGACTGCATATTTGGCATGTATAATTGCATCCATAGCATGAATAAATCATTAACTATCATTGAATGGGTTGAAAATCATAACCTAAGCGCATATAGTCCACACCTTAAACCAAAAAAGACGTATTTAGGTTGATTCAGATGACGTGTCTTCATGAACGGCGAATACGCTACCTATTGCATGAAACAGGTTAGCTAACACTCTACTACAGCTACTCTAGGCTTCAAAATAGGTTAGGGTTAGCTTAACTTACTCAAGAACGGAATCAGAATTGCCAGAAGAACGATTCAGATACGCCAGTTTAGAGTATAGGTGCACTAGGAAGGATCCTACGGAGTTTCACCGGATTCTCCCACACTTTCTCTCTCTTTTCTTTCTTTGGAATCTCTAGGGCTTGGGAAATTCGTATGGGTTAGAAAGCTAAGGGTTTAAGGCCCTTTTATAAGCCTAAACATAACGAAAACGGACCTTAAGTCAAGGTATACTTAGGTTATATCCAAATCGGGATCTTTCTGATCCAACGGAGCGCTTCTGGAGGTCCTGTTATCAATTGCGATCGGACTTAAGCTCACTAACATCGGATCTTTAATCAGTGAAGTTTTCAGTCCGATTGAATTTCCAGATCGTCCGTGGCGGACCAGTTTCAATTTGACGTTTACCGAACCTAAATCAGGGCTACAAGTTTCATGACATGAAATGGCCAATTTTCCTGATCCGAGGGTGAAATTTAGTTGAATTCTGACGGTTAGAACGGTTAAAAATAACACAAAAATGACACGTGCCAGATTTCATAAGAATGGAATTAATTTTCTAATTCTTTTCCTTTTCTTACTCTCTCCATTCCGAATTCAGTAAAATAGTGTCAGGACATCAGTTAGGCTTGATTTTCGAAACGATTGTCAAGTCCAACTAAGCGGTCATAATGGTCTGAGATTGTAGATATCGAACTTTCGACGCGCGGTCTAGATCCAATACAAAGTTACCAAACATTCCCTATAACAACTAGGTTTAGAGTTGGATCCTAGATTTCAGGGTATTATAGCGTTATTGATTCTACAAGTTTTAAGTCTTGCAGAGCGCATTTAAAGCGAATAACACTAATTTCACAGCCAATCTAACGTAGCGCTAGGTAACTTAGGTTAAATTTCTAAGAGAATTAATCCTAAGTGATTTCTGATCGAGGTGGTACTTGGGTCTTGGTACAAAATTTTCTGGGTCGTTACAATTTACCCCCCTAAAAAAAAATTTTCGTCCTCGAAATTCATACCTTCTCATACTCCTCGAGAAGCTGTGGGTAGTTCTTTCTGATCTCGGCTTCTGTCTCCCAGGTAACCTCTTCTTCGATACGACGCGTCCACAATACTTTCATAAGGGGGATGACCTTGCTACGTAATACCTGTTCCTTCCTGTCTAATATACGCGTCGGGCGCAGCTCATAAGTGGCATCCTTGCTTAACTGCACCTGCTCCCATCTGATGATATGGGAAAGATCAGGAACATACTTCTTCAGCATGGACACATGGAAAACATTATGCACGCCCGCGAGTGGTGTGGGCAAAGCAAGATGATATGCAACCGCCCCCACTCGATCAAGTATCTGTAATGGGCCAATAAATCTCGGCGTGAGCTTCCCTTTCTCCTCGAACCAAAGGACTCCCTTCATAGGAGAAACTCTCAGGAATACGTGATCTCCAACCGCGAACTCTAGCAGTAGCCGTCTCGTATCGGCATAACTCTTCTGCCTGCCCTGCACTGAGAGAAGTCGACGTCTGATGATTTTAATCTTCTCTGAGGTCACCTGTACTAACTCAGGACCAATCAATTTTCGCTCATCGACTTCAACCCAGCAATGCGGTGCTCGACAAGGACGTCCATACAAGGCCTCATAAGGTGTCATACCAATACTCGCCTGATAACTGTTATTGTATGCAAACTCTGCATATGGACGACAATCATCCCAACTATCCTTAAAATCCAACACGGAAGCCTGCAACATGTCTTCTAAAATCTGTTTCACCCGCTCTGTCTGTTCGTCGGTCTATGGGTGAAATGCAGTACTGAACTTCAACTTCACACCCATCGCTTCCTGGATGTGAGTCCAAAAAATGGAAGTAAACCGCATGTCCCTATCTGACATGATCTCCAAGGGAACTCCATGTAGACGAACAATCTCCCTGATGTACAATCTATCCAGCTCGTCTGCAGAGTTCATAACTCTGATAGGAAGGAAGTGCGCTGACTTCGTCAAGCGGTCGATGATCACCCAGATAGAATCATGTCCCTTCCTCATCTTCGGTAGTCTCGAGCTGAAATTCATAGAGATATAGTCCCACTTCCACTCAGCTATAGGCATAGGCTGAAGGAGACCAGGAGGTCGGCGATGCTCTGCCTTCACCTACTGGCAAATGAGAAAATGGGACACAGTCTGCAATGTGGGTCTTCATGCCATCCCACCAGTACGTCCTCTTCATGTCACGATACATCTTCGTACTGCCCAGATGCATCGCAAGTCTAGTACTGTGCACAGCCTCGAGAATCTCTCGTCTCAAGTCAGGGACATCTGGAAAGCATAGGCGACCACGATAATGTAAGCCTCCATCCATCCCAACTTGCTACATAGCATCTGTATCATCACGTGCCTGCTCTCGAAGCTCAGTCAGACACTCTTCATCCCTCTGCGCCGCGATGACCCTGTCATCGATAAGAGGTCGCACCCGAACGTGTGCGATAACCTCGAATGGGTCCTCCACAGTGAGTTTTTGCTCAAAGTCTCGTAAAAACTCAACCATGTCCCACTCGGAAACCATCAGCGGAGCTACAAACTCTATTGCCTTCTTGCGGTTCAACGCGTCAGCCACAAGGTTCGCCTTTCCCGGATGGTAGGAAACCTCAAAATTAAAGTCCTTCAAGGTCTCCATCCAACATCGCTGCCTCATATTCAGGTCTCGCTGTGTGAATATATACTTGAGGCTCTTGTGGTCACAAAAGAGCTCGAACTCCTCTCTATAGAGGTAATGTCTCCAGAGCTTCAGTGCGAAGATAATAGCTGCCAACTCTAGGTCATGTGTAGGGTAATTCTCCTTGTGCTTCCTTAATTATCACTAGGCATATGCAATCACCCTGTCCTTCTGCATAAAGACACAACCTAAGCCAACGTGAGACGCATCCGTATAGATCGTATATATAACCCCCTGCTCTGGCAATACTAGTACACGGGTAGACGTCAGCCTATCTTTCAACTCCTGAAAAGCTGATTCTGCCTTCTTATTCTAAGCAAACTTCAGATCCTTCCGTGTCAACTAAGACAAGGGTTTGGCTATCTTGGAGAAGTACTGAATGAATCGTCGAGAGTAGCCAGCAAGTCTCAGGAAGCTCCTCACCTCGGTAACCTAACCAGGCTGCTTCCAATCCTTCATCACAGCTACCTTAGCAAGGTCCACTGCTATACCATCCTTGGACACGACATGTCCTAGGAACTTGACTTCCTCCTTCCAGAAGTCACACTTCTTGTACTGTGCGAACAACTGGTGCTGTCTCAGAGTATTCAGGACCGATCGCAAGTGCTCCTCATGCTCCTCTCGACTCTTGGAGTATATCAGAATGTCATCTATAAAGACGATGATGAATCGATAGAGGAACGGCCGAAATACACAGTTCATCAGGTCCATGAACATGGCTGGTGCATTTGTAAGACCGAACGACATCACAAGGAACTCATAATGGCCAAAACTAGTCCTGAAAGCTGTCTTCTGCACGTCCTCCTTCTTGACGCACAACTGATAATACCCTAACTGTAGATCAATCTTCGAGAAGTACTGCACTCCTCTCAACTGATCAAACAGGTCATCTATTCTGGGCAAAGGGTACTTGTTCTTCACTGTATCTGATTCAGTCTACGATAATCAATACACAACTGCAAGAAGCCATCTTTCTTTGTCACAAATAACACAGGTGCACCCCAAGGAGACATGCTCGACCATATGAAGCCATCTTCTAATAAATCATCGATCTGTTTTCGTAACTCCTCCATCTCACAAGGGGCCATGCGATACGTCGGCTATGAGATGGGCGTCGAACTGGGTACCAGGTCGATAGTAAACTCGATCTCGCACTGGGGTGGCAACCCAGGAATCTTCCTAAACACATCCTCATAATCACGGACTACTGGCGTGCTCTCAAGTGTCGAGGCATCAACACCCCTTAATAAGGAAGCATAACACAGTACTCGAAAGGGGCAACTGACCTGCATTGGAAATGTAAAGGACGTGCCCTCCGGCTCATAGACTGTCACTATACAGGTCTCGCAGTCAATCTCGGCCTTCCCCCCAGTCAGCCAATTCATGCCAAGAATGACGTCGAAATAATAGAGAGAGGGTTCGACGACAAGGTCAATAGCCATCGTCCTGTTCCCTAGATCTAGTAAACAACCCTCACACATTATAGTGGCATCAAAAAAGGTCTCGTGTGCTGAAAGAACTCACACCCCATCCATCCGAGTAGTAGGTAGTCCAAGGTGCTTGACTACTGAATATGATATCAATGAGATAGTGAATCCTGTATCCACCAATAGGAATATAGGAGTACCTCCAATATCAGCTGTGACCTCGAAGGCCAAAGGTAGTGCGGTCTCTGTCCCGGATGGCTCAGCAGTCAGTGCGTATACCTGAGCCTACTGAGGACGGTTCGGCTATGGTACCATAGGCTGATGTGGTGGCCTAAAATGAAGTGGTGGAGGTCTGAAGGACGGATGAGCTGGTGCAGAATGAAGGGGTGGTGGTGAGATGGTCTGAGGCATCGGACGAACGATCTTCTGAGGTGGCGAGAGCCACTGTCTCGCATCCTGGAAAAATAAGAAGTCTCGATGTGGCCAGGCTTCTTGCAATAGCGGCACCATACATCATGACACCTCATATAAGCAGGAGATGCAGAAGACCCCTGCAGTGTCTCCAATTGAGGCCTCTTACCGAGGGAAGGCCTACTCTTGAACTTAGGTCACGGCCTAAGAACTATAGGTGCTCGCGTGTGGGCCGACCTGTCCTCGTCCTGCTCTGCACGTAAGGACATACTCACCAACTCTGCATATGAAGAAATGCTCGCACAACACATCTTCGATCTGATCTCAGGCCGCAAGCCCTCAGAGAAACGCTGCATCCTCATCGGCTGGTCACTCAGAATCAATGGAGCATACCTCCCTAGCTTCTTAAACTTGTTCTCGTACTCTGTCACCGACATGCCTCCCTAGTGAAGGCGAAGGAACGCACTCTCCTTCTCATGCTGGTATTGACGGAAAAATACTTCTCGTGGAAGCGCGCCTCAAACGCTGCCCACATCCACTCATATCCCTCCGCAACTGTGTGGAGAATGTTGTCCCACCATAGACTAGCCTCCTTCTCAAACATGAAGGTGGCCAGCTCAACCTGTTCCTCCTCAGGACAGTGCAACGGTCTCAGCATCTTCGAGATGCGGTCTAACCAATACTCAGTTACCTCAGGTCTATGAGTACCTGAAAATGTGGGAGGCCTCAAGCGCTGGAATCGCTCAAAAGAACCGCTCGCAGTAGCCTGTCCAACAGGGTGTAGAGGAGAGGCAGGTGGAGTTGCCACCATCGACTGAGCAAAAATGCCAGCCATGGAGGATAAGAACTGCTGCTGCTACTGCTGTATCTGCTGCTGCTGCATCAACAACATCATCTGCTCAAGTCTATTAAAAGATGGAGTGGACTGTGAAGTAGAGGGCATCGACACAGATGCATGATGCTGCTCAGGAGGCACGGGAGTAATCGGAGGCACCACAGAAGGTGTCACAGGAGGTAGCCCAGCAGCAGGACCAGAAGCCGGCTGGGAACCCGGCCTGGGATCTGAACTAGATGGGCCCGCAAGAGGGTCCATAGGAGTATCTCTCAGGGCGAGAGCCCCGTCAAGTGAGTAACCCAGAGAGAGACGGGCCGACGATCTCGAACCCTTAGGTAGCATACCCTACACACAACAGAGGGTAGCAACCGAAGAAATTAGGCATCCATACAACCCATTCACAGTTTGTACTTTACAAACCAAGGAAAACACATGCATTTCATTAACAAAATTATCACAATACTTGATTTGTAGCATTACATGAATCGCGACAGAGAAAGCATGTGAAAAAAACACTTAAGCTTCACACACGAAGCTTCTACACTAATTACAAACACTAATCAACAATCAAACAAACACCTAGCAAACACTAAAACAAGTAACAAACTAACAAACAACGGCTACAGAGAGCCTATGCATCAGAATCTGGCGACGGAGAAGGGGCATCCTTATCCTTCATGCAACACAGGATGGCCTTCAAGGTGCGAGTCACCTTGCCAAACTTTTGCTTCATGACAGCCTTGGTATCCTCAAGCTCTTATTTTACCTCGGCCCGGAGTTCTTGGACTTCCCTTCGTAAAGTAACCTGACTCTCTTCAAGTCGGGCTATGTGAGCATCCCTAGCAGCTCGAGTCGCAGGAGGAGGACTCTCATCAGTATCCTAAGCCTCCTCTTCTTCTTCTTCCTGGCCTTCTTCCTCTATTTCTGCCCCACCTTCTTCTTCACTTTCATCCTCTTCACTATCATATTCACCCTCGCTGTCATCATCAAGCTGAGCCTCACTCTTCCAAGGCCCTATCTTCATTTGGTTAATAGTAGCCTCGTTGATGTAATGAGATGGCACAGGCAACTCCGGCCCAAGTCTATAAGAAAACTCAAGCACAATCTTGCATATGAACCGGCCAAAGGGAAGTGACTCAGACGTTCTTCTCGATTTCGCTACGAGGATGATCTATCGCAGCACAAACATGGGCATGCACACGTTCTCTCCCTGGCTCACTTAATACAGGAAATCTACCATGAGACGCGTGCATTCACTGCGATTGCTCCACTTTGGATAAACATTAAACGTGCAGATGTGGTGAAGCAGACGAAAATCATCCGACATGTGGGTTGCTAAGAGGCTCTTATTACGCTACCACTCAACTAAACCACCACATAGAAACCTGGTGCGGTGATCTCTCTCACGAACACTCTTCAGATTCTTAGCACTTGGATGTAACTCGCCAAGAGGCACGTTCAGGAGTCGAGCTATCAACCTAACATTGATTGTAGCTTGCTGATCTCTGCCAAAGGGGATCCTAAACTATAGCGGCTCCAGCGTAGGGTCTCGAATATGAGCATAAAAGGCACGAACAGTGATCACATTAGCACGAGACTCGCCCTCAAAGAACGGACCCCACCTGGCAGCTTCGATGCGCTCGAACAATAGAAATTCACCAAAAAGTTGCCCATCCACCTACGCCTTAAAAAGAACCCTGCGATCCGTATACGAGCCATGGACTAAGTCTGCCAACAGTGCTCTCCCTATGCGAGCGTGGTTATCCAAACCCTGCTTCGTGTGTATTTCTCTCCCAACACTTGGACTAGCGGTGGCACTTGAACTAGCAACGCCACCCCTTGGCTTTCTTGGACGTGAAGGGCGACTAGGCCCAGCTTCATCAGCGGCACTCTTCCTCTTTCCCATGAGAGAGAGGACAGTGGAAAGGGAGAAAAAGGCTACAATAGCCTCTATAAAGGCCATGGAAAAATAATGAAGGGGAGAGAAAGGGCTGACCTGATGGGCGGCCATGAATCTAGGTCTAAGAGAGAAGGGAAACAGGCCCCAAAAGGCTGGGATTGCAAAGGGAAAAGGAAGAAACGTGAGGGGTTGGAAGCTTACACGATTTTGAGCCTCAAATGAGAGCTTGGGAGCTCTAATTGCAGAAAATGGATGAAGTGACTGCTGGATATGGTGGAGAATAGTAGAGGGCTAAAGAAAATAACAGAAGATGAAAGAAGGGAAGATTGAAAGGGAGGCTGGAGAGAGAAAATAGCAAATGTAGAGGGAAAGGAGAACTTGGAGGGCTGATTTATGAAGGAGGTAGGTATTTTCGAATGAACTAAGCGGAGAACCCTGTATGAAGGGGCCCCATTTAACCCCAAAAGTCATCGGCCCAGGCAGCCCGGCCCGAAAAGCCCGCCAACCGGTGAGGCCTCGCCGCTCTCTGGAGTTCTTGGAGAGGCCTCGCCATATGGGTGAGGTCCTCCTACCCCCTAAAGCCAAAAACATGTGGGCCCCCCTAGAACCCCCTGGATGTACTAGATTTGGTCCCCCCCCCCCCCCCCCCCCCCGTTTCGAACCATTTCGGGTAGTTTCGGAGCTAAACTGATCCCTATTCAAAATTAGTGATTTCTAACAGCTGAAATGGACTAAAATGCTGACTATACCCATCAATTGACGGTCAAGAAGTGATTTGGAGTCGCCATGTGTGATCAGGAGCATGCACAGACTTGATCTCATCGTTCATTTTCAGTAAACTTTCACCGAACGACAAACCAGGAGTCCTAGTGTTGTTTCTAACTTGTTCTCACACCCTCCTACATTATAGTGGCATCAACGTGCAGTGTGTGAACCTAACCCATGTCGAGATTAATCCAAATCATGCTCTGATACCAACTTATAACGCCGTGAAATTCGAGGGTCGAGTATAACTCAGCTCCCAAGTTCCAAAACATCACTTATGCAACATATTCGATGATGATTTTATGTTGTCTATATTAATGCATAAAACATAATATAGATTAGCAGGCATAATTCAGGGATATTAAGGTAAAGCAAGCGAAAGACTTGAATACATATGTGATTTAAAATAAATCTCCAAATGATGCGTACTCTGCCCAGGGCAATATACATATATCTGTATCTCAAAATATATACATGAAACGTTCAAAATAATACAATGCATATCCCAAAAAAATCTCCGCTGGTCAGGACAAGGCTCAGTCGAACCCTCCTGAAAACTGCATGTATGAGAATGCCTCCTCGTCCTCATCAAAGTCTGGCCCTACCTCGCTAGTATCGCCATCACCTGCATCTAAAGCAGTGTCTAGTTGGTGTTTAAACACCGTCCCAGAACGTGGGAGTGAGTGATCAACTCAGTGGTACTATACAGTAAAAGTTAACATGTTATCAATCCAATCAAGCAGTAATGATAAGGCAGTACAATCAAACACGTCCAAGATCTCTTATTAATGTAAGGATGACATGAAGAATGATGCATGCCCTCACCACAATCTCCCTCATGCGACATCATCTAACGATCGCGGCATGAATCACTACCACTGTGCTCTCACATCAACGCCAATGGCACATGCAGTGCGATGCCATGAACGTGATTACCCAGTTATTATTAGTCCTTTTCATACAGCAGTATTGGGAAGCTAAGACACCTCCCTTGTATCATTTCCTAACATTGATCCTTTCTAGGGTCATCAGTCCTAGGATATCTCATACGATTGTATGGTTTTAGGTCGCTGCAAGGGCTGTCAGGGCTGTTACCCACAATCGTTGCTCCACTCTCCCATCACCTTATCAATACAGGCCTATTTATATCCTTAAGACTGCATCAGGACTCGTCGCCCCCATGCGGTGTCAGGATAACTCAAGGTCACTACAGAGGGCTCGTCACCAATTAGTGTAGGCCGACACCACGAATATATTGTCTCATACCACTATATTCTGCTCAGAGTAGGGTGCTCACTGGTCACTACGGGGAGGGTTGTAGCCCCAACGTAGGCCGACAGTATGATCACGGTGTCCCATACCACCATGCCCAGCTCATGAGTCTTAGGGGATCTTGGTACCATGGTTAACGGGAGTTACACTGGTAAGCTCAGTGTCTTAGATTCAAATAGTGGCGACCAAACATGGTGAACAAGCATCGGTCAATCGAGTTAGTTAATAAGCTCAACTAAGCCAAGCGCACGTTGAGTTGAACGACATGGAATGCATAAGCACTCCGTATGGCCTAACCATTATCGAGCTCCCCAAGCACGACTCAGATTCGCTAAACTCATCTTGTGTGGTGAAAGCAACCTCAACCACTACTTGCGAAACGTTTTTCGATTACCTAGACTGTGGCACAACCCCATTCACAAACAAGGATAATAACTAGCATATGGGTCATATTCTGTATTCACATGAACAACAAATGAAGTATAGCGTGAAAATGTAAATAGTACATGCATGAATTAATACACACATTTATCATGATTTAACTAGGTTCACAATCCATAGAAGAAATCATACACTCATTTAACATGGACAACCTAAGTTACAAGATTCATAGAGGGAATCATACACACAAATACTGTGGTTGAAATCCATATCCCAACCATCTTAACAATCACACTTTACTAACTACTAACTCACTTAGGCATTTATTCAAACACTTAAGTTACACTATTCAACATACATCACGTATGTCGACACCGTTGCAAAGTAGGGCAAGTCCTTTCTCCAAGGAGTTACTGTATACATATTAAACATATAACAATGACAATTTATCATGGCAATGAATTCAGCAAATTCCATACGTATACGTGTATTCTAACATATACATGAAATACGGTATTTACAATATACAGCATACGTATATGGAAGACAAAACAGACAGCATATTTGGCATGTATAATTGCATCCATAGCATGAATAAATCATTAACTATCATTGAAAGGGTTGAAAACCATAACCTAAGCGCATATAGTCCGCACCTTAAACCAGAAAAGACGTATTTAGGTTGATTCAAACGACGTGTCTTCGTGAACGGCGAATACGCTACCTATGCCTGAAACAGGTTAGTTAGCACTCTACTACAGTTAGTCTAAGCTTCAAAATAGGTTAGGATTAGCTTAACTTATCCAAGAATGGAATCAGAATCGTCGGAAGAATGATTCAGATACACCAGTTTAGAGTATAGGTGCACTAGGAAGGATCCTACGGAGTTTCACCGGATTCTCCCATACTTTCTCTCTCTTTTCTTTCTTTGAAATCTCTAGGGTTTGGGAAATTTGTATGGGTTAGAAAGCTAAGGGTTTAAGGCCCTTTTATAAGCCCAAACATAACGAAAATGGACCTTAAGTCAAGGTATACTTAGGTTATATCCAAATCGGGATCTTTCTGATCCAACGGAGCGCTTCTGGAGGTCCTGTTATCAATTGTCAGACTTAAGCTCACTAACATCGGATCTTTAATCAGTGAAGTTTTCAGTCCGATCGGATTTCCATATCATCCGTGGCAGACCAGTTTCAATTCGACGGTTACCGAACCTAAATCAGGGCTACAAGTTCCATGAAATGAAAGGGCCAATTTTCCTGATCCGAGGGTGAAATTTAGTTGAATTCTGACGGTCAGAATGGTTAAAAATAACACAAAAATGACATGTGCCAGATTTCATAAGAATGAAATTAATTTTCTAATTCTTTTCCTTTTCTCACTCTCTTCATTCCGAATTTAGTAAAATAGTGTCAGGACATCAGTTGGGCTTGATTTTCGAAACAATTGTCAAGTCCAACTAAGAGGTCATAATGGTATGAGATTGTAGATATCAAACTTTCGACGCGCAGTCTAGATCCAATACAAAGTTACCAAACATTCCCTATAACAACTCTGTTTAGAGTTGGATCCTAGATTTCAGGGTATTATAGCGTCATTGATTCTACAAGTTTTAAGTCTTGCAGAGCGTATTTAAAGCGAACAACACTAATTTCACTACCATTCTAATGTAGCGCTAGGTAACTTAGGTTAAATTTCTAAGAGAATTAATCCTAAGTGATTTCTGATCGAGGTGGTACTTGGGTCTTGGTACGGAATTTTTTGGGTCGTTACAGTTGCGCTGTCTTTGGCCTGACTTCCGGCCCGATTTCCTGGCTGCTCATCCACTAGGAAAAAGGGCGCATTATGGCACATGGATCAGGCCTTCTTGGTCACTCGGGTCACCAACATGGATGAAGAACAAAAGGATGGTTGGCCATCCTGATGACCAGAGTGGAATCTTTCGGCCATGATTTACGATTAGGGCCCACCTGCTGAATAATTTAGGCCTCACACGCATGCTGCATTAGGAATGCAGTGGGGTTTAAAAGCCATGGAAGACGTGAACATTGGTACCTGCTGTTGGATTCAACGGTGAGCTGAGTTGATGTTGACAACTCCTCTTCATGGCAATGAAGTCCCCTTGGCCTGAACTAACCCAACTCAATCTGAGTAGGTCGGGTTGAGTTAGTGTAGTGCGCAAGCTGGTTTCTCTCGCACTCTCTCTTTCTAACCTCTCCTACCTCCTCTATCCCCTTCCCTCTCTTTAATCTCACCTAAAATGGCTAAACTGGATTACACTGGTTCAACTTAACCCGAATAGGCCAAGTTGACTCAGTGCTGCACCGAGTTCGCACTCCTCATGCCTCTCTCTCTCTCTATCTTTCTCACTCTCCCTCTCTCCCTCTCTCAATGAACTCGAGGTGAGAATCTTGAGGCTAATGGCCGACTTTTAAGGGATGAGACACACGTGAACAACCCATCCAACGATTGAGATAGGGCGTTGCTCTTGTACACCCATCTTATTTTCCTGAATGCATGGGGTCCATCCATCATGAGGGATGGTTTCCTATTGTTAGGGCCCACCAGAAAAGAATTTTTCCTCCCCCAATGGGTCCCACTCATCACGATGGGTATTTTACTGTAACGGGGAAGATGACACGGTTGACAATGGGGGATTGCTGTCTATGGTGTATTTGGTTGATCTAGTCCATTTGAACAGATTAAATGGGATTGATGATCACTGCGAGGCCCACTGTTTGGGTCTTTCATCGGAGTTTTACCACTCTGCACGAGTTTTTTCGTCTCATTCAATTTTCTCATGAGATGGAACGTTTCTAGCCAGAGAACGATTGTAGCCTTCAAGGAGGTGGTCGAGATTGCTCCACGTGGCCTAGCAGAAGGCTTGGATCAAGGCAGATGGGGTTTTTTAAAAAAAAAGAATTGTCTCTCAATGCTGCTACTCTCGCAAACCATTGCCTATTCATTGTGGTAATGGATGGAGAGCTTGGATTTCTACTCCTAGGAATGGCTGGGATAGAGAAAGGATTGTAGACACGGATTGCTGATGTGGAGGAATCCACAGTGGCTCAATTTTGGAAGGCGTAGCTATCCGTCCATGACTGGCATTGCACGTGCGCATGCACATATCCATGGGACCTTTCGGACGACGTGGGTTTGGTCATCCAACCCCCCTGCTCAATGTTCAGTTTGGATTTTGTACATAATGATCGAAGGTGGGCCACAACATCCTAATGGACAACTCTTGGTCCAACTTGCTATTGGTGGAGGATGGGAGAGAAATCCCATCTTTTTTCACAATTCGTCGAGTCAGCCTTCATTTGGCCGCCTTGGCAGTCCTGTGTACATCGGGTACATGTGCCCATGGTGCACATTCATGCTAATGTGGACCCCACTATGAGGAGATTTCGTAATCCACATTGATCATCCTCCTTGGTGGCCCTATCTAAGGCAATTGGCCATTGATCAGGACGATCCAACGCTTGGGCGGTCCCCAAGTTGCGATCGAAGAGTTCTCTTATATATTCCTGCCAATCTGAGAGTCAGATCCTCCTAGGTTCACTTATCAATGGATAAAAGAGGGGTCCTAGAGCTATGGGTGTGCTCAAGCCTTGTTACTTGGCATGTCGAATATCCTTACTGTGCGTGATCTTATTTAGTCCCTAAGAGAGCCCAGTGACATGTTTGAGTTTTGGGTTCTCTTTGCCCTAGGTTTATGTTAAAACTTGTTTAGTAATCAGGCTTACAGTTATGCTAATGTAGGCTTTAATGGTAACACCCTTGTACCAGAGGTGTGGGGTGTTACAATCCACCCCCTTTAAAAATTTCATCCTTAAAATTACTTGCACCGTGTCGTTGAATAGGTGAGGATATTTCTCTTTAACCTCTGCTTCCCGCTCCCAAGTTGCCTCTTCTTCTCCGTGATACAACTTAAGGAACTTGACCAATGGTATAGTCTTTGTTTGCAGGACCTAGTCCTTGTGATCCAAGATATGGATAGGTTCCTCAGTGTAAGAAGCATTGTCTGAAAGTTCAACTTGCTTCTAGCTGACGATATGTGACTCGTCTCATGTGTATTTCTTTAACATGGATATGTGAAAGATGTTGTGGATACTGGCTAATGCAGTAGGTAACGCAAGGCGATATACTATGTCTCTCACACGATCCAAGATCTCGAAGGGTCTGATGAAATGAGGTGCTAACCTCCCTTCTGCCCGAATCTCATTAAGCCTTTCATAGGCAAAGCCTTCAGGAATACATGATCACCCATTGCAAATTGCAAGTTACGACGACGATTATCTGCATAGCTCTTATGTATGCTCTGGGAAGCATGAAGCCATTTTTGAATAACATCGATCACCTAAGTGGTAACTTGGACGAGCTCAGGCCCTAGCAAGCTTCTTTCTCCTACTTCTGCCCAACACCGTGGAGCTCGGAAGGGACGACCATAAAGAGCTTCATAAGGAGCCATGCCTATGTTGGACTGAAAATTGTAATTGCATGCAAATTCGGAAAGAGGAAAATGGTCTTCCTAATTTCCCTTAAAGTCGAGGACACACACTCTTAACATATCTTCCAGAATCTTGATCACCCTCTCTGCCTGCCCATCTGTTTGGGGGTGAAAAGTTGTACTAATCTTGAGTTTCGTGTCGAGCTCCTCCTGCAATCTTCTCCAAAAAAGTGGACATGAACTAGAAGTCTCAATCTGATATGATTTTTTGGGGAACTCCATAAGATTGAACGATTTCATAAATGTACAGCTTTGCCAAATCATTGATCAAATTTTTCGTATGGATGGGAAGGAATCGAGCAGACTTCGTCGGCCTATCCACAATGACCCATATCAAGTCGTGTTTCTTTTGAGTCCTAGGAAGTCCAGCAATGAAGTCCATAGAAATGTTATCCCACTTCTATTCTGCTAGCGGTAGTGGCTGAAGAAGGCCTGCATGCTAGCAATGCTCGGCCTTTATCTTCTGTCACACCATACATCTTACTACAAAACTAACTATGTCTCTCTTCATATTGCCCCACCAATACTTTCTCTTCACGTTGTTGTACATCTTCGTACTTCCCAGGAGTATGGCCAATCCGAAATGATGTGCTTCTATCATCACCTCCCTTCTCAAATCTGTATTGTCGATCACACATACTCACTCCTGATATCGAAGACCGCCATCATTTCCAATCCTCCAATTGGGCATCTCCTCACTCTTTCACCTCTCCTTCATCTTGGTAAGCCATTCATCCTGGTCCTGGGCAGAAATCACTTAGCGAACTAGGGTCGACTCCATAGTGAAGAGAGCCACATAAGCATCTGGCTCGTCAAGAGTGAGCTGGACATCGAAGTCGTAGACAAACTCTATCATTTCCCATTCTTTGATAATCAGAGTGGCTATCAGCTCATGCTTCTTCTTCCGACTAAGAGCATCGACCACAGAGTTTTCCTTACCGGGATGGTAAGATATATCAAAGTAGAAGTCCTTAAGGGTCTTCATCCACCAACATTAGTGCATTTTTAAGTCCTTCTGTGTGAATATATATTTCAGGCTCTTATGGTCACATAATAACTGTAAATCCTCCCTATAAAGATAATATCTCCATATTTTTAGATCGAAGACTACAGCTACCAATTTTATGTCATGTGTCAGGTAATTCTCCTCGTGTTTCTTTAACTGACGAGAAGCATAAGCGATCACCCTATCATTTTGCATTAGCATGCAACCTAGACCCAACTTTGAAGCATCGCTATACACCACAAACTTCTCCCCCTCTTGTGGAAGAGTGAACACTGGCACAGATGTCAGCCTCATCTTCAAATCCTAGAAGGTTTCTTCCGTATTCTTATCCTAGGTGAATCGGGCCTTCTTCTTTATTAGTTGTGTAAGCAGTCATGCGATCCTCGAGAATTCCTTGATGAAGTGCCTATAATACCCTATCATGACCAAAAAGCTTTGAACCTCAGTGACTGTGTTAGGTTGTTCCCACTTGGATACTGCTTCCACCTTAGCATGATCCACCGCTATGCCTTTTGCTTTCACTACGTGCCCTAGAAACTTCACTTCTTCCTAAAATTTGCATTTAGATAGCTTAGCATACAGTTGATTCTCCTTCAGAGTACTCAGGACATGTGCAGGTATTGTTCACACTTCTTTTATCTTTTGGAATAAACTAAGATGTCATCAATGAACACGATTATGAACCGGTCTAGGCATGACATGAAAATTGGTTCATTGGGTCCATGAATACCGTCGGATCATTTGTGAGGCCAAAGGACATTACCAAGAACTCATAGTGCCCATGGCGAGTCTTAAATGTTATCTTAGGGATATCCTCATCCCTGATTCTCAGCTGGTGATACCCCGATCACAGATCAATCTTGGATAAGTATTTGGCACCTATAAGTTGGTTGAATAGGTCGTCGATACGTGATAGAGGATATCTGTTCTTTATCCTGACTTCGTTTAGTCACCAGTAATCAATGCAGAGACGCATTGAGCCATCCTTCTTTTTCATGAAAAGGATCGGCGCTCCCCATTGAGAAACACTGGGGCAGATGAAGCCTTGGGTTAGAAACTCATATATCTAGTTCCTTAGTTCTTCCATTTCACAAGGGGGCATGTGAAACAGAGGCAACGATGTGGGAGCAGTCCCTGGTTTGAGATCTATGTAGAAATCTATTACTCGTCTTGGGGGTAGCCCTAGTATCTCTTCAAATACCTTAGGGAAATCCCGTACTACTAAGATCGGGATGATGGTGGACTTGACTAATTCTGGTTCGTCTGGGGCTTGTAAGCTTTCGAGTGATCGTGCCTATTTCTTCCCTTCACTGTAAACGAGGCCTACCCAGGGATGGTTATAGTGATTGTTTTGCCGCGACAATCCATCACTACTCGAACCTGAGAAAGCCAGTCCATATCGAGGATGACGTTGAATCGTTTTATAGGCATAAGCACTAGGTCCAAAACCACTTCATGGCTCGCAAGAGTTAAGGGAGAAGCTTTGCATAATTTGTCTGTTTCGATGAATTTACCCATGGGGGATGCTATGACTAATGGGGCATGCATTCGGGTTATGTTCAGTTCTAGTTTGTTTGCAATGATAGAGTTTACAAAAGATAAAGTTGCACTAGAATCAAATAAGAGGAGTACAGGGGTACCACTGATGTGAGTTATACCATGGATCGTCTAGTGGGGGTCTTCCTCAGCCTCAGTAGTGGCCACTACAAACATGCGAGTGGGGGGAATCCTCTGCTAGACTGGATGTTTCGATCTAGGAGGCTACGGCCTAGGTGACACTCTAGTTGCTGATGGGTTTTGCTGGGGTTGATTTGCTGGAGGAGATATGCCCTCGTAGCTCATTCTCTTGAAGCAGTTTCGCGCATGGTGTCCACCTTTGTGGCAGTAATCGTAGTTCCTACTGGGAGGCATGGTTGGAGTGCCTATAGGCATGACCTTAACTCTTCTCTCTAGTACAGGTGGGGTAGGAGGCGCCTGTCTAGGCCTGGCTAGGGTGTCCTTAGCTATGGACGAGTCCTCATGGTGTGCTCAAAGTCCTTCTCCACCCTCATGGCCTTATCTACCAGCTCTGCGAAGTCCCCAAAATCCCATGCACATAGACGTGACTGAATTCCCAGCCTAAGCCCCTCCTTGAACTTCTATAGTTTGTACTTCATATCTTCTAGGGCCTTAGTCACAAATCGAGAGAGCTCATCAAATTAGGCCTCATACTGAGCAATAGTCATACTGCCCTAATCCAGTTTTAGTAACTGGGCTATCTTCTCCTTCCTGCATGACCGAGGGAAGTACTTCTCTAGGAACTTCGTCATGAACCCCGCCCATGTCCATGCTTATGTGGCTGGAATGCCCCGCTGTAAGCTCTGCCACCAGTTTTTCGCTTCGCCCTATAATAGGTATGTGGCCAAGTTTACCATTTGTGAATCGGAACACTCCATAGGCCACATCATCTTGGTGATTCTTACTAGCTAGTGTTCCACTTGTACTGGATTTGGTACCCCTTCGAATGTCGACGGTCGGAGCCTCTGAAACAGTTTAAAAATGTTCGCAGCCCTGCCATCTCTGTCTTGTGATGTCTCCCTACAATCCCTATTTTGTAGGGTCTCCATCATAAGCTGTAAAAGTCCAACCCTTTGATTTTATTAACACGTGTTGGTCAAGATAATCACATATCTTACATTTTCAACCACTCGATAAATGTCCACCACTCCAATGGTCAACCAAATAAATAGTAATTACTATTTTATATTACATCTAATTAAGACCGCAATTTGGGCTAATTTAATTTTAACTATATGTATGCCCAATGTGGAGTTCCTATCTAAATGGTCCTCAAAGTTCATCGGCAAATGCCGACCTAATCCTACTCTTAATTCTAATGTGTATGAGCTTGGGTTTAGGTTTATTATTTTTAACTGGTTTATCAATCAACCTTAATTGGGTTCGAGTAGGCCCACTATTTTAGATATGGTTAGTAATTAAGAAAAGGTAAGTTACATGCAATGCACTTAGCATCATTTAGAAAAAAAACTATTCACGGGACCTATGATTGATATTCTAAATTCCTTTTGGATACTAGGGATTTCTTTGTAGGCTCAAGTGTCTACTCTACTAATATCTGGGAGACCCTAAGTGTTTTGTTTTGACGTTTGTTCATCCTAACTACTTTCTAAGCGGAATTCCCTAAGTTTCGTCTGAGACATTTCCTTACAAATTTTGTATGTTGACCCCACAACCTACCTATCTCAGACTCTGCTCTGATACTAACTTGTAATGCCCCGATTTCCAGAACCCAAGTACGAGACTCGTCCCAGAAACCCGAGTGTTAACAAATCAAGTGACTAGCGAAAATATCAAAATCAGAGTGCGATAGCATAAGCAAGCATGGATAATATCATATAATCCAAATATTTAGCCCACTTAGCTAGGGGCCTTAATTACAAAATTTATAAGTTTCAAAGTCCCAAACAACTATAAAGAGGTACTAAATCTACTGGTTAAGCTCAAAATAGTTAGCCACTTCCTGCTGCGGCTCATCTTCATAATATCCTTCTTCTGGTTGTGCCATCGAACCCTCAAGGCCAGTGCTGCCATCATCTCCATCTACACCTGCACACTCTGTACAGTTGGATATTTAATGAATGAGTGGCTAGCTCAGTGTGAATTTCCCTCATGATTACACACCATCGCCTTAATAAACATAGTTTAAAGAAAAATAATGAAACATTCTAAAACAGGTAGTATGAAATCTTATTAAAATGCATGGATGTATAAATGCACATCGACCTGGGGATGTTCATCCAGTCAGACTTGGGCTCATCACCCATGCATAAGACTGGTCACCAGCATAACATATCTCATACAACATGGTGCTAAGTCATCAAAAGAGGTCGATAGTCGGTGGTTTGAGAGCTAGCAAAATGATACCCTAATAGATCCAAGGTATGTGTTACATCATCCAGAATTAGCCACCCATCATTGCCAATATGTTATGAATGCATGATTAGCCAGATAGTTATTATTCTAGTTACAATAAGCCAGTTTAAGAAAACTCAATGGTCACAACAGGAGCCTCGTCACCCAGCGTGGACGGACAACACGAGCATAGTTTCCCATGGCTACCATCCCCAACTCATAAGGTCTTCCCACCTTGGAATGTCTAATGGAATGCCTCCACAAGTGGTTGGTCAAAATAACTTCAAGTTGAGGGTCCCATTTTCTATGTAATCTATATAGTTGCATCCCAAGGAATCCTATGGTGACTCACAACAATCTAATGGCATGTAAACGTGCATAAAATTTTATAATGGTAGTAGAACTTATAACGTGGCATTATGAAATTAAAGTACAGACTATCAAGTATTATGATGCTAAAACATGGAAAACAATGATCATTCTAATGAACAACTTTCATGAGTGATCAATTAATATGTGAACCTAACATGTGACACTTCATGTGGGCATGGTTTATCAATCGTGGATCAAGATAAGACTGATAAAAGAATTTGATAATTTAACACAAATAAACAAAGTCTTAAATTAGTGACTATAATTTAGAGGGATACTATGTTTGGACTAAATTAGAGATGAAAAGCCCAAGGGGAAAAGTCATCGCCTAACGGTTCGCAACTCCTCCCTTGTTTCAGATTTCTATAGTTATCTAACAGTCCAACTCCATATGATTGATTCCCTAGAATTATTCCCAACCTAAGAATTTTTATTAGATGGTGTTCTCAAGCCCAATAACCTATTTAAACCATAACAAGTGGGTAGCTTGTAAGGACCCCTTTTTGCATGTGAATTGGGCCAAATTTGTTCCAACCACAAGGCTCGTATTGGGTCTGGTTTGGCCCAGCAGTGAATGCCCATCTATAGTCCAGAAACTAGGCTACTCTAGGCCTAGTTTGGCCCAGTAGTACTGCCTAGAAATGGCCTAAAGACTGGGCCGGGTTGGACCAGATTTCGGCCCAGTTCTGGGCTAATTTCAACCCATAATGTGGCTCACGTAAGGGGCTGCCCATGGCCCACATCACGGCCCAACTAAAGTTGATCTCATCCCACCCTTTTGGGCTAGAACTGGGTTTGATCTCAGCCCAGTTCTGAGGCTGGGCCCAGAATGTGGGCTGGTTTTGGCCCACTCCACGCACTAGTTGAGGGCTAGTTTTCGACCCAATTAAAGGCCGGTTTCTCAGCCCAGTAAAAGGCCGATATCAACCTAGTACATGGCCCAAACTAGAGCTGGTTGCACCCAAATCAGGGACCATTTTTTACCCAAAAAGTCTGGTGGAAGCCTGGCTGAGCAACACCTCTAACCCTGCCTGTATTTGTTATTGCAGGAGAGTTTGGTACAGGTGTTGGTCTATCTCCGGCCCAACTTTTAGCTCAATTTCTCGGCTCCTAGTTCCCATTCACCAGGTTTCGATCCTGGGATGCTACGAGGAGGATTTCAACGTCAGTTTGATTCACAATAGCATAACCAAAGGCATAACCCACAAACAACAACCAAGAATTCCATTACATTTCCACTATGATCAAAAACTGTACAAGTATAATGAGCATAAAGGGAAATACAATGATGACAAATTAAAATCTCCAAAGCGATCTACAACATGCTCCTGCCTCAGCGCTGCTGCGCCCCAACGTCACCTGCACGCAACGATTGTGCATAAGCTTATAGAAAGCTTAAAGGGTGGTGAAAGTGTGTGCGCAAAGCAGTAATATGATTATACAATATCAGAGTAATGCGGAATATGCAGATGGATCCATAAATATCATGAGTCGTACCAAGGCTATGCGATGTAAGATGCAAGTCAAGTATACAATCCTTATCTAAGTCCACATACCAATACAGCTCATCTCTGGAATATCACCGGGATCTAGTACACTCTAAACCAGATCGCCGCCTCATCGCGCGTAATAAGGTAAGTGAAAAAGACCTCACTATCCGTCTGCCAATATCGGGCTTGACTCGTCGATAGCAGACCCATTCCTCGAGCTGGTCAAACTCAGCCTAGCATTACCCCCTACTCCCTGGCGAGTAAGGCCGCACCCCCTTCCAACCGACCACGACACAGTGGAGAGCACAACCGTCTGGTAATCGACACTCAACGCTCATCTACCCACTCGGTCTAGACGTTGGAGCAACCTCTTGGTACCATAAGGGTTTAGGGACTTTCACCCAGGGATATCTATAGCACCCCATATAGAATAAGATTTTCGATATCCAATCCTGCCAACCACGATACGTCTGTAGAAGTTACGACCCCGATGTCGCTAGGGCGTACAATAATCATATCACACGATGCGAGATGCATGAATCACACTATCCAATCATGCAGCAAATCCTTACACGTATCGTGCGCTTATGCAGGACAACACCGCCTAATCGGGGTCCCATAAACAATTTGCCCGAAGGCATATGCTATGATCAGTCACTCTCATATCAAGCATACATATGATTCGTATGATCATGAGTCATGAAGCTATACTAAACATGTTATAATGAGATGAACTACCCTTACAATGCAGATGGGCCTGGATTGCCTATACACAATAAGTACGGGCCTAATAATGGGCCCTAAGGAGAGTCGTAATGTGGACATCCAACCAGCATTACACTCGAAATGTATACGTCAAACCAACATTGCTTCCAAGGCACGATCGTCATAAATATCGCTCATATTCTGTGTTAGGATCACACATTGCAATGGACCTTAGGTACATCCCATTGGGCCTTAAATACATCAAATGGGCCATGTCATATGGGCCTTTTATTCTTCAATTGAGCCACATAAATGGGCCACACCAATGAGCCTTATGTGCATTGCAATGGGTCATAACCTATGGGCCTTAAACTACATCAATTGGCTATCGACCCATGGGCCTTAGACTATATCAATTGGGCCTAAATCATTGGCCTTATATAGATCAAGTGGGCCTAAACCCATAGGCCTTAACTAAATCAAATGGGCCTAATCCTGAGGGCCTTGGAATACTTTAAAATGGGCCCAATCTCATGGGCCTTAGAATGCTTCAAAATGGGCCCAATCCCATGGGCCTTTTATAAATCAAAGGTGCCTAACTCATGGGCTTTTATAATTCAAATGGGCCTAAACCCATAGGCCTTTTGTAAATCAAATGGGCCTAACCCATAGGCCTCTTACAAAATCAAATGGGTCCAATCCCATGGGCCTTAAATACATTCTCCCCAAGTGGTTGGATGGTCTAGATGCAACACATGCATCATGGTGGGTCCCACTGCCCAGTGGATAGTGGACAGGGCACATACATCACAAAGGGCTCCACCGTCCGCTGGACGGTGGAAGCACAATACATTAGGGTGGGTGCCACCGTCCGCCTGGACGGTGGACTTTAAAAGATATACATCATTGTGGGTCCCATGTGGGGCCCACTGTAATATTTATCTGGCATCCAACCCGTTGATAAGGTCAGACAAACATGGTTGAAGGAAAAATATAAATTTCAGCTTGATTCAAAACTTCTGTGTGCCCAAAGGAGATTTCAATGGGCAGCCACCTAATCACCACTATTTCCAGTATTGTGGGCCACCTGAACCTTAGATTGGGCTGAGTTTTAGAGGGCATCCTGCTGATCTCAAGGCCCATAAAATGGACGGTTAGGATGTATGCAATGTACATCAGGGTGGGGCCCACGGCTGGGCGTCCGCCCTCCCACTCGTCTGTGCAGCAGCGCTGTCAGCGCTAGTAGCGGCAGCAGCTGCTGCCCACATATGTTTTTTTATATATTTTTTATATTTTTGAGAAATATCGCATGTGGGGCCCACATTGCATAAATCTACTCCGTCCATTTGATTCAAGGGCCCAAACATGCCGTAAAAATTTAATGTTTGGCATTTATTTGGCGTGTAAAAACAACAATATTGGCCCTAATAGCCTTTGAAGGGTAAAAGTACTATTTTCTATGGTATGGCCCACCTGATCATTAGATTGACCTCATTCTTTGGCTCAACGCCTAAAATGATAAGGGAAAGAGGATGGACGGCTTGGATTGAACCAAAACATCAAGGTGGGGCCTATACCACTGGCTCACACCCAAAGCTTGGACAAAGCTTATATTTTTATTTTCCTTTATACAGGGACGTCCAGCGTCTGGGACGCTGGACGGTCTGACCGTTGGAGAAAGGTGGGCCCTGTTTAGGTGCATTGAGGTGGGCCCTGTTTAGGTGGGCCACCTCATGCCTACCCACACATACAAGGTGGCCCCCATCTAAAAATGGAATGGATCCAATACATGCATCCTAGTGGGGTTTATCCAAGTGGGCCACACAACCATAAATAATAAAAAAAATAAAATAAAATAAAATAAAATAAATGAAATGAGAAGGGAGAGAGAGATGAAAAGTGGGACACGCTTTTGATGGAGGGACCCCGATACTATGGGCCCTCCCTTCTAATGAATCATACAATCAAATGGATCCTTCTACACATGGGTTTACTGAAAATGAAATCAACGGTGGAGATCCGTTCCCCACCGATATGAACAGTCTAAATGACCTTCATAATGAAATAAACATCATGATGGGGTCCATGGAGAATGGCCCCATCATGAAATGATCATGATGATCCTAGTGGGCCATCGGCCACACCTTATGGTCCCAAGTGAGATCCAAACCATTGATCGGTTGGCCTCACTTGGCCCACCTTAAAAACACAAAGAACTACGTTATTAAGCACCCACCGTCCGATCTTCTTGCTCCTAGGGGGTTCCTAAGCACCTTAGCTTGGATTTCAATGGAGGAGATGGGAAATGGATGGTTGAGATGGGAGATGGTGGGGTAGGAAAGTGGGCCACCTTGGAGATTTTAGAGGAGAGGGAGAGCTCATCCGTGGGATTTTCTTGCTTGGAGAGAATGAGATGAGAAATGAGAAAGAGAGAGAGAGTGTTGTAGAGAGAGATGGGTGATGGATGGATGTGGTGAATGATGGGTGTGTAAGAAAACCTTGACTTTTGTGGCTTTTTGTGTAAGAGAGGTATGGGAGGTGTAAGAAATCATTGACTTTTGAGGTTTTTTGTGTAAGAGAGGTATGGGCTTTGTAAGAAATTCTTGACTTTTGTGGTTGCTTGGGAATGGGTGAAAGGTGATGTATACTTGACATGTGATGGATTGATTGATTGATGGATTGATGGGATTGATGGGACACCTCGTAAAGATTCCCTAGAGTTTCGTAACACGCGGCGTTTCCTAGTACCGAACGTCGGTCTACAACTCTTAACCATGGTATCGCCTCGTCGCGCAAGTCGCGACATCGGAACCGCAGCGACGACGCGGTCGATATGGTAATGGTCTTAGGTAGAGTCGACTCGGGTTGACGGCGTATGAATCAGGGTCGCGCATGAATATTGGTTAAGGGTCGAAGGTTACCGAAATTCGACCGGTAAGACCGCGAAAGTCTAAGGAATGGTACAGATTAAGATAGGGTCTTGCAGCTCTCCCCTCCTAATAAAAATTTCGTCCTCAAAATTTACACAATCAACGCAACTAAGCATAACTCATGAGGAAGAAGAGACATAACGTCTTCATATAGAATCAGGGGCAGCATTAAAAATACAATACAAGATCAATCATCGAAGATATGAGGATAACACTCTCGAATCTCAGCCTCACGCTCCCAAGAAGCCTCCTCTACGGAATGGTGACCCCACTACACCTTCACCAATGGAATGACCTTGGTTCAGGGACCTGCTCCTTCCGATCAAGGATACGGACTGGCTGCTCATTGTAAGAAGCGTTCTCACGAACCTCCAACGGCTACCAATCAATAACTGGAACTATGTCTGACCCACACTTCCTCAACATGGAGACGTGGAAAACATTGTGGACGTCAGACAACTGAGATGGCAAGGCAAGCCGATAGACCACGGCGCCAACGCGCCCAGTGATCTCAAAAGGTCCTATGAATCTCGGGACAAGTTTTCCCTTCGCTCCAAATCGAACTACGCCCTTCATGGGCGAGACCTTGAGATACACATGGTCCTCTACATCAAACTCCAAGGGACGACGCCGATGATCAGCAAAACTCTTCTATTAGATCTGAACTATGCGCATCCTTTGCCTGATGATATCTATAGCCTCTGACGTCTCCTGCACAAGCTCGGGACCTAGGAGATGACGCTCTCTGACCTCGATCTAACAACTCGGTGATCTGCATGGTCTGCCATATAGTGCCTCAAAAGGAGCCATGCCGATGATCGCCTGATAGATGTTATTGTACGCGAACTCAGCCAATCGCAGATGCTCATCCCAGCTACCCCCGAAATCAATCGCGCAGGCCCGAAACATATCCTCTTGTATCTGATTGACTGTAACACCCCAGATTTTGGCCAACCTGGGATTAAACGTCCTTAGGCAATGGGTTAATTAAAATACCTGAAAAATCGCTTAGAACCCAATTCCATAGCCAAAGAAATCACTTAGGATTAATTCCTTTAGAAACTAAGCATAAGTTAGCTAGCGCAACGCTAGAGTAGCTGAGAAATACTCCCTGATCGCTTGAAATACGTTCTATAAGACCCAAATCGAGTAGAACCAATGACTCTATAATACTCTATAACCTTGGATCAAACTCTAAGCCGGTTTCTTCTCTGGACCTCTTTGAAACTTTGTATTGGATCTAGACCGCGCGTCGAAAGTTCGATACCTACTATCTTAGACCGTTAGGACCGCCTAGCTGGACTTGACAATCATTTCAAAAATCAAGTCCAACTGACATTCGCAGGCTATTTCGTTGAGCCTGGACCGAAGAGAGTGAGAATAGGGCTAGATTTGAAATTTGAAATTCAAATCTGGCACACGACTTGACGCGTCAGTATTAAGCATTTTGACCATCAGAATTCAGCCAGAGTACACCCTCGCATCAGGAAAAACTTTCTATTTCATATCATGAGACTTGCAGGCCTGATCTACGTGCGGTGACCGCTGAACTGAAACTGGACCGTCACGTGCGATCTGCGAACCCTGCCTGAAAACTTGATGTGTGCTAGATCCGGTATGCATGAGCTTAAGTCCGACCGCGTTCGGCCAGGGGACCTCCAGAAATGCTCTTTTGGACTGAAACAGCCCCGATTTGGATAAACCTCAAGTGAACTTTGTTCCCGAGCCTATTTCGGGCATTTTTATGCTTATAAAAGGGGTTGAAACCCTCACTCCTCTCTCCCATCCGAATTTGAGAAAAACCCTAGATTGGGAGAGAGAAAAGGTGAGAGTTTGGGAGAGAGAGTAGGAGTGAACTTTCCTGCCGTCGTGCCACCTATTGCACGTGCCTAAGCAACACACTTCAATCACCTGGCCGGTGATTCCTCCACATTTTTAGGTAAGAAATACCCCATTTAGTCACTAATTTGAGGTTCCTCTCGTTCCATAGCTTGTGAGTTGATAAATCTCGTAAATCAAGTTCCCTAGTCACCGTAGACGAAGCGTATACGCTCCATTCGAAATGATACGTTTATAAGAGACAAGGTACAGATTTTAGACGCTTTGATTGACTGTTTCCAAAGATTTCAATGTCGTTTAATAGTAGATTATCGACGGCATCGCCGTTTGACATGTACAACATGCTGTCCGTTTCCTATTTCGTAAACCGACGAAGAATATGAGATTTAGGGCATTTTAGTCATTTGTAGGAAGTGCTGTTTTCATCCACATTTTGCTGATGTGATTGACATGGCTTCTTGTCGCATTAGAATACTAGGAATGCATGCATAATTAGTTTGGTGAAGAGATTCGCCTAAATGCGCACTTTGGGTCGATATACTATATGTAGACTTAAGTGTGTGGTTTAAGTGTTTTTATAAATGCTTGTATTAGTATGTATTGAATTAAATGGGTTATGAATTAGTTTGAGATTGATTTCTCAATTAATATGCTGGTGTAAATGGTTTCCTACATGTTATCCATATGCATGATTTCATTATATGAATGAAATGCATGTGCTTGATGATTCGCTTAAGTTGTATGTTATAACATGTGCTTGATGATTTCATTATGATTTAGTTTGAGATTGAATTCTCAATTAATATGCTGATGGAAATGATTTCCTATATGTTGGTGATATGCATAATTTCACTATATGTATGAAAGGCATGTGTCAGATGATTTACTTAAGTTGTACGATATAACATGTGCTAACATGCTCACATGGTTGTGTTTCATTTTCAATACTCTCACATGATTGCTTATGTGGATTCATATGTGTTTGGGACTATACTTAGTCCAGGCAGTCGGTAATAGAGAAAATTTGTGGCTAGCTGGTATTTGCCACGAAGGACGCGTCGATGAACAAGAGTCGTGTTTGGAGTTGGCGGCAGTGGTTAGGCCACGCGTAGTGTTTCACGCACTTCATGTCGTTCGACTTGCGATGCGCTCGTGCTAGTCGAGCCCGTCAAGTAACCCAACTGGCCGTTGTATGTTCACCCTGCATGAGTCATAACTGCTTGAACCTAGGGTACTGAACTTACCATTGTAAACCCTGTCAACCATGGTACCTTTATCCACGAAGACTCATGAGCCCGGCATGGTGGTATGGGACACCGTGGTCGAGCTGTCGGCCTACACTGGGGCCACAAACCTCCCCGTAGTGACCAGTGAGCACCTATGACTTGTGAGCAGATTATGGTGGTATGGGACACTATATTTTTATTGTCGGCCTACATTGATAAGGTGATGGGGGAGCAGAGCAACGAGTGCGTGCAACAGCCCTGATAGCCCTTCGTAGTGACCGCGAGCGTATTCTGAGTCTACGGGAGGCGACGACCCTTCAGTAGCAGTAGAGTACAGTAGGCCTGTATTGATAAGGTGATGGGGGAGCGGAGCAACGAGTGCGTACAACAGTCCTGGCAGCCCTTCCAGCGACCTACAAAATATACCTCGTATGAGATTACTAGGAGTGACGACCCTAGACAGGATCTGTTTTGGGATTGATACAAGGGAAGTACCTTAGTTTCCCAATCCTGCTGTTTGAATGGACTAATAACAACTTGGAAATCATATCACCATTACATTGCATGTGCCTGGAAGATGTGGAGCACTTAAGGGAGTGTGGCATGCCGCGGTCGTAAGATGGTGCCGTATGAGGGAGATCGTCGATGAGGGCATACATCACGTCATGTCATATTGCATTAACAACAGTATTAGGATTGTTTGATTTACTGCTTTACTATTAGCGCATGATTGATTTGATAACATGCTAATCTTTGCTCTCTTATCCCACTGAGTTGATCACTCACTCCCACGTTACGGGATGGTATTTTCGGACACCCACCAGTCCCTATTGTGATTGCAGATGATGGCGCGGCCTGCGAGGCGGAGCTGGATTTGATGATGATGAGGAGGATCTCTCCTTTATGCGTGATCTGATTGACGGGATTATAGGAAGGTTGATTAGATACCTTGACACTTGTCATTTTATATTTTTAGAACACTCATGTATATTCTTTTGGTTTACTTTTGGAGTATACATGTATGTATATAACCTGGTAACATATTCACACTCTGGAGACATACAACAGTTTATATATGTTATACATATTATCACAGTCTTCCGCTTGTAAATTTAACCGTCTCTGGAGAGTGATATGCTGTTTTAGCTTAATCTCACTTATGTTTAATACATTATCATAGACAACATTCAATCATATATATCTATGTTGCATAAATAACATTTTGGAACTCAGGAGTTGGGTTTTTACTCGACCCCCCAATTTTTGGGATGTTACAGATGGTATCAGAGCATGATTTGGATTAAACTGGGCCTGGGTTATGGACACGTGATGTACGTTGTCACTTCCTTTGACTTAGGTGGGTGCGAGAAGGGTCTAGAAACACTTATAAAATCGCAGATTCGCCAATAGGTGAAGTCTATTCGTATCGATTGTGCGATCGAATCCGTAACGCATCTTGGGTCGCATGAAGCGACCTGAGTAGCTCCTAGGTTGTAGGTAAGTGGGTTGAGATGTTCTTTGGACAATTCTAAACCCATAAATGTGAATCCTTAGGCTGTGGGATAACCACAACCCCTGCATTCAATCGCTAGGCCTTAAAAATCTCGTTTCACCTAAAATCTTCAAAATTCTTCTTCTCACCACTCCAATCTTCAATTATTTCTTATCCTTTTCATTTTAGGCATCAATCATAATATGAAAATGACATAAAATCATGCTTCAATAAAATTTTATGGTGAATAGTAAAATTTCATGAGAACTGGCCATTAGGCCATTTTTATTTTTCTTTCTTTAGAAAATAATAGTCTAGATGGATGTACTAGCTCCTTCTACCCCAAAATCATATGCTGCATGATGGGGGTTTGTATTCAATTTTACAGATTGGCCCCGGAAAGCCCTGAACGCATGTTTGGGCCTATATAGGTCAATATACAATGAACCAAGGTGGGGCCCATGGTTATTTGGAGTCCTTGGACCATGGGGGACTAGACACATGTGGTCCCACTGACCAGATCATCGGCCGGTCGGTGATGCCATCGGCCGATCGGCGATGCCATCGCCGGTTCGGCGATGCATAGTCGTCCACCATGGCCCACTCGAGCTGAAAGTTGGAACGTGAGGTTTTTTTGGGTAGTACACCCCCTCCATGTAGTGCTCATCCATAGAAAACCCCAAAATGATATACTTCCTTCACAAACAGCCCCTCCCCTAGCTCCATTTTCATTTTCTAGCTGCCCTACCTCCAAATCGTGGTTCCAAACCACCCCCAAATCCATTCCTGGCCTAAAACGACCACACTCCATCATTCCATTGAAGATTGCAGCCCTCCCTCTAGAAGATCTCGTCGTTTGGAGCTCTTACAACCCCCGAATCGAGCTGAGATCGTGAGGTGCTCCATTCCCCTTTTTCATTTTCATTTCTTTCTGAAAATACATCCTAAGGGAGCTTGAAGCATCCCTTTACAATGCCTAGATTTTGTTCTGTCCATTTGGGCAACGATTTCTTCGCATTTCCTCCTCTATCATCCGACTCGGACTAGTGATCTAGATCCAGATATCGCGGGTTGTAGTTAGTTATTTCCTGCTTTATGTTGCGTAGCCTGATAAGGCTAGTAGTTTTCTTATGTTGCGTAGCTTGATAAGGCTAGTAGTTTGCTTATGTTGCTATAGTAGCTGACTGACTCAGCTCCCATGTACTTCTCATCATGATGCTTGTAAGGAGATATCCCTTGTATTATGACAATTTTGATTTAATGAAATGCATGACGTTTTTCAGCTTGTTATGTGAATGTTTGTGTTGTGGTTTGGGCTTAATATAGCCGAATTTGGTTAGATGGAATGCATGCCGTTTCATTTCGTTGTAAGGTATTGTCCCTAGCTTGGGAGTATTATAACTCCCGGAATTCAGCCTACAAATTAATTTTGATCCCAACCCACCCTCCTACCAAGCATGCCACACCCTATCCCAACTTGGGATTAGAAATAATACAACTTAACGCTACTGGTCACATAGGCCCTTGGCATTTTGGACCTAGAGTTAGCACTTCAAGATTTGAAGGGTCTGACGACATAGGAAATCCAATTCCATTTAGACAATCTTGACCCTAAGCAATAGAACAACTCCCTGTAGAAGAAATGGTATGGAACCATTTAACGTATAAACTTAGGCTTTAGATTATAACTACTGAGTTATAGACTAGGCTACTAGTTGTCTTAGGCAGTGTAAGGCCTATATATGCTAAGGGATAGTGGGTTAGATTTGGTTGGAATGGGACTCCCTTCCTTCGATAGATCCCCTTATGACTTATAGACTTCTGTTGTTGCCCATAGGAAGGAACCATTCACTCTCGGGGAACATTTATAACTCCCTCAGATTGAACTTAGAATGTACTAGCACGCCCCTTAGAATTGCCTTCCCCAAGGGCTTATTGTATTCGGGAACGCGGAGTAAAGGAATTGCATGTGAGCGATGTATTCGCAGTTTGAGTCGACTTCTTAATCCTAGTGGTTACCAATGAATCCAATGCTCTGATCAAGCAGAAGATCGGCATCGACTCGGATTAAGAACTGATACAACGTATTTTCTGTCCTGATTAGACAGAAGGTCAATGTATCCGGCTCAGACCCACTACATAACCTTTCTTCCGTGTTGGCCCAACCACCTACAACTAAACGTGATCACATTGCCTTTGGGAAATGGCGAGGACTTAAAGCCAGTAGAGAATTAGATGTCTTGCCACCAATTCATACCTGCCCCTGAACTTAACCACCATAGAGATTAGGCTCATCTCTATCGCCATAGATACCAACGCCATAGAACGCATCATTGGCAAGGGAAAACCACTGTAATGAGAGGTTTTTTCCTAATTCATGTCAAGGATAGCCCCTAAGTTGCACCTCGTTCCGATATATGGATCGATGCAAAGCTTCTTGAACTTTAAGTGAAACCAAGTTTTAAGGGGGGTAGAACGTATTGAGTCCAATCCAGTTAGGTCAGTCAACGCTACCGTTCGATCAGTGTGGCGCAGCGGAAGCATGGTTGGCCTCTTCCCCACTGGCCCAAGATCGAAACAATTGATTTAGGTTATACGTACGGTTAGGTTATTAAATAGGATTTGAACCTTCCTTAGAAAAAGTACTCCTTGCCCTTCGCCAATTTTCGGGATGAAATTATGTTTTAAGGGAGGTAGATTGTAACACCCCGGATTTTCGCTAACCTGGGATTAAACGTCCTTATGCAATGGGTTAATTAAAACACCTGGAAAATCGCTTAGAACCCAATTCCATAGCCAAAGAAATCACTTAGGATTAATTCCTTTAGAAACTAAGCATAAGTTAGCTAGCGCAACGCTAGAGTAGCTGGGAAATACTCCCTGATCGCTTTAAATACGTTCTACAAGACCCAAATCGAGTAGAACCAATGACTCTATAATACTCTATAACCTTGGATCAAACTCTAAGCCGGTTTGTTCTCTGGACCTCTTTAAAACTTTGTATTGGATCTAGACCGCGCGTCGAAAGTCCGATACCTACTATCTTAGACCGTTAGGATCGCCTAGCTGGACTTGACAATCATTTCAAAAATCAAGTCCAACTGACATTCGCAGGCTATTTTGTTGAGCCTGGACCGAAGAGAGTGAGAATAGGGCTAGATTTGAAATTTGAAATTCAAATCTGGCACACGACTTGACGCGTCAGTATTAAGCGTTCTGACCGTCAGAATTCAGCCAGATTACACCCTCGGATCAGGAAAAAATTTCTATTTCATATCATGAGACTTGCAGGCCTGATCTACGTGCAGTGACCGCTGAACTGAAACTGGACCGTCACGTGCGATCTGCAAACCCTGCCGCACTGAAAACTTGATGTGTGCTAGATCCGGTATGCATGAACTTAAGTCCAACCGCGTTCGGCCAGGGGACCTCCAGAAATGCTCTTTTGGACCGAAACAGCCCCGATTTGGATAAACCTCAAGTGAACTTTGTTCCCGAGCCTATTTCGGGCATTTTTATGCTTATAAAAGGGGTTGAAACCCTCACTCCTCTCTCCCATCCGAATTTGATAAAAACCCTAGATTGGGAGAGAGAAAAGGTGAGAGTTTGTGAGAGAGAGTAGGAGTGAACTTTCCTGCCGTCGTGCCACCTATTGCACGTGCCTAAGCAACACACTTCAATCACCTGGCCGGTGATTCCTCCACATTTTCAGGTAAGAAATACCCCATTTAGTCACTAATTTGAGGTTCCTCTCGTTCCATAGCTTGTGAGTTGATAAATCTCGTAAATCAGGTTCCCTAGTCGCCGTAGACGAAGCGTATATGCTCCGTTCGAAACGATACGTTTATAAGAGACAATGTGTGGATTTTAGACGCTTTGATTGACTATTTCCAAAGCTTTCAATGTCATTTAATAGTAGATTATCGACGGCATCGCCGTTTGACATGTACAACATGCTGTTCGTTTCCTGTTTCGTAAACTGACGAAGAATATGAGATTTAGGGCATTTTAGTCATTTGTAGGAAGTGCTGTTTTCATCCACATTTTGCTGATGTGATTGACATGGCTTCTTGTCACATTAGAATACTAGGAATGTGTGCATAATTAGTTTGGTGAAGAGATTCGCCTAAATGCGCACTTTGGGTCGACATACTATATGTAGACTTAAGTGTGTGGTTTAAGTGTTTGTATAAATGCTTATATTAGTATGTATTGAATTAAATGGTGTTATGAATTAGTTTGAGATTGATTTCTCAATTAATATGCTGGTGTAAATGGTTTCCTACATGTTAGCCATATGCATGATTTCATTATATGAATGAAATGCATGTGCTTGATGATTCGCTTAAGTTGTATGTTATAACATGTGCTTGATGATTTCATTATGATTTAGTTTGAGATTGAATTCTCAATTAATATGCTGATGGAAATGATTTCCTATATGTTGGCGATATGCATAATTTCACTATATGTATGAAAGGCATGTGTCAGATGATTTACTTAAGTTGTACGATATAACATGTGCTAACATGCTCACATGGTTGTGTTTCATTTCCAATACTCTCACATGATTGCTGATGTGGATTCATATGTGTTTGGGACTATACTTAGTCCAGGCAGTCGGTAATAGAGAAAATTTGTGGCTAGCTGGTATTTGCCACGAAGGACGCGTCGATGAACGCGAGTCGTGTTTGGAATTGGCGGCAGTGGTTAGGCCACGCGAAGTGTTTCACGCACTTCATGTCGTTCGACTTGTGATGCGCTCGTGCTAGTCGAGCCCGTCAAGTAACCCGACTGGCCGTTGTATGTTCACCCTGCATGAGTCATAACTGCTTGAACCTAGGGTACTGAACTTACCATTGTAAACCCTGTCAATCATGGTACCTTGATCCACGAAGACTCATGAGCCAGGCATGGTGGAATGGGACACCGTGGTCGAGCTGTCGGCCTACGATGGGGCCACAAACCTCCCCGTAGTGACCAGTGAGCACCTAGTCTCGTGAGTAGATTATGGTGGTATGGGACACTATATTCTAGCTGCCGGCCTACACTGATTAGGCGACGAGTCCTTTGTGGTGACCGCGAGCGTATTCTGAGTCTACGGGAGGCGACGACCCTTCAGTAGCAGTAGAGTACAGTAGGCCTGTATTGATAAGGTGATGGGGGAGCGGAGCAACGAGTGCGTGCAACAGCCCTGACAGCCCTTGCAGCGACCTACAAAATATACCTCGTATAAGATTACTTGGAGTGACGACCCTAGACAGGATCTGTTTTGGGATTGATACAAGGGAAGTACCTTAGTTTCCCAATCCTGCTGTTTGAATGGACTAATAACAACTTGGAAATCATATCACCATTACATTGCATGTGCCTGGAAGATGTGGAGCACTTAAGGGAGTGTGGCATGCCGCGGTCGTAAGATGGTGCCGTATGAGGGAGATCGTCGGTGAGGGCATACATCACGTCATGTCATATTGCATTAACAATAGTATTAGGATTGTTTGATTTACTGCTTTACTATTAGCGCATGATTAATTTGATAACATGTTAATCTTTGCTCTCTTATCCCACTGGGTTGATCACTCACTCCCACGTTACGGGATGGTATTTTCGGACACCCACCAGTCCCTATTGTGATTGCAGATGATGGCGCGGCCTGCGAGGCGAAGCTGGATTTGATGATGATGAGGAGGATCTCTCCTTTATGCGTGATCTGATTGACGGGATTATAGGAAGGTTGATTAGATACCTTGACACTTGTCATTTTATATTTTTAGAACACTCATGTATATCCTTTTGGTTTACTTTTGGAGTATACATGTATGTATATAACCTGGTAACATATTCACACTCTGGAGACATACAACAGTTTATATATGTTATACATATTATCACAGTCTTCCGCTTGTAAATTTAACCGTCTCTGGAGAGTGATATGCTGTTTTAGCTTAATCTCACTCATGTTTAATACATTATCACAGACAACATTCAATCATATATATCTATGTTGCATAAATAACATTTTGGAACTCGGGAGTTGGGTTTTTGCTCGACCCCCCGATTTTCGGGATGTTACATTGACCCTCTTGGTCTGGCCATCTGTCTGTGGATGGTATGCGGTGCTGAGCTGCAAATCAGTCCCCATCGCTCTCTGGAAGTTCCCCTAAAAATGAGACATGAACCTCGAATCTCGGTCAGAAACGATCGAGACCCGAACGCCATGCAGTCTCACAACCTCCTCAATGAATAACCTCGCAAGCCGGTCCATAGACCAAGTCGCACGCATCGCAAGGAAATGTACTGACTTCGTCAGACGATCCACGACAACCCAAATGGAGTCATGGCCGCGCTGAGTCATCGGCAATCCCATAATGAAATCAGTCGACACGTGCTCCCACTTCCACATCGGGACGCTCAACGGCTGCAATAGACCAGGAGGTCTCTGATGATCGGCCTTACTGGCAATCTAGTGCTTCATCTCCGCCCAAAAATACGATCGCCTCATATCACGGTACATCTTCGTCGAGCTTAGGTAGATAGAAAACCGCGATCGATGTGCTCGGTCATAAGATCTTTGCATAACTCTGGAATATTCGGGACACATAATCGGTCTCTGAAGCAAAGTCCACCGTCTGTACCAATCTGTCAATCTGTCTGACCCTCAGATGCCGCCTCAGCCATATAACTCTGCAACGACTCATCAGCCTGCTGAGCCTCGATCACCCTAGCGACAAGAGAGGGTTGAATCGACAGGCTCGATAACTGTACAATGGAAGACTGTATGCCGAACTCAAAATCATACGCTGCTACATCCTCAAGCATCCGCCACTCCTGAATCATCATATGTGCCACTAGGCCTCGTGGCTGACGGCTGAGGGCATCTGCGACCAAGTTCTCCTTGCCCGGGAGGTACTGGAGATCGAAATCATAGTCTTTCAGGAGCTCCATCCAGCGCCTCTGTCTCATATTCAACTCACTACGAGAAGAAGTACTTCAAGCTCTTGTGATCAGAGAAGAGCTCGAACCTGACCCCAAAAGATAGTGCCTCTACACCTTCAGTGCGAAGATAACTGCAGCCAGCTTCAGATCATGCGTAGGATAGTGCAGCTCATGGACCTTGAGCTGACGAGACGCGAAGGCCACTGGTCTCCCGTGCTGCATCAGGACAGCACCCAAACCGACATGCTAGGCATCAGTAAATACAATAAATCGGTCACTCCCAGAGGGAAGAGTGAGGATAGGAGCAGACGTCAGACGGTCCTTCAACTCCGTAAATGCTCGCTCGCAGGCGTCACTCCAACTAAACTCTATGCCCTTCCGAGTCAACCTAGTCAGCGGAGCTGCAATACGAGAGAAGCCCTCAATGAAACGCCGGTAGTAGCCTGCCAAACCAAGGAAACTACGGATCTCTGTCGCAGTCGTGGGCTGGCCCCACTGACGCACTGCCTCGACCTTCGAGGGGTCTACTGTGACACCCTCCCTCATCACCACGTGACCGAGGAACCTCACCTCCTCCTGCCAGAACTCGTACTTCTCCAGCTTCGCATACAGCTGATGTGCGCGGAGGGTCTGCAACGTAATCTCCAAATGCTACTCATGCTCCTCACGGGTCCTTGAATAAATCAGAATGTCATCGATGAAGACTACAACAAACTGATCGAGATAAGGGCGGAAGACCTCGTTCATTAGCTGTATGAAGACCGCGGGTGCATTGGTCAGTCCGAAGGACATGACCTGAAACTCAAAATTACCGTAACGCGTCCTGAATGCTGTCTTCGGAATGTCCTCATCTCGAACCCGAATCTGATGATAATCGGAATGCAGGTCGATCTTTGAAAAGAACTGTGCACCCTGCAGCTGATCAAAAAAATCATCAATCCTCGGGAGCGGGTACTTGTTCTTGATCGTGACTTTGTTGAGCTCGCAGTAGTCAGCACAGAGCCTCAACGAACCATCCTTCTTCTTCACAAAGAGTACTGGCGCTCCCCATGGTGAACTTCTCGGACGGATAAAGCCCAACTCACGTAACTCGTCCAACTGCTTCTGCAGTTCCGTAACTCCAACGGTGACATGCGATACAGGGCCTTCGAAATAGACGCGGTACCGGACACGAGATCCATCTGAAACTCGATGAGTCGACGAGGCGGTAATCCCGGAATCTCCTGAAACACAGCGGGAAAATCACAAACCACGGGCAAAAGATCGATACAAGCGGCAACAGGCTCCTCTATGGCGCAGGACATCAAACAAGACAACCGCTCTCCTTTGGCTTCTACAACGAACTGAAACTGTGGCACGCCGGGTGTACAGAACGTGACTGTCCTCGCGGCGCAGTTTAAAATGGCATAATACTCGGTGAGCCAATCTATGCCCAGGATGACGTCGAACTCAGACATCGGTAATGCAAACAGATCGACAGTTAGAAAGATATCTCCAACTAGAACGGGGCAAGAAGAGCAAAATCGGCCCAACACTGCAGTCCTCCCTAAGGGCGTCGATACTGATAGACTCTCACCAGAAGACTCTAACGGTAATCCAGTCGATCGACAGAAGCTCTCAACCACAAAAGAATGCGATGCAATGGAATCGAATAACACACGAGCAATGCATGCAGAGACTGGAAGTATACCCTCAAAGACTCCACCAGAAGACTACGGGTTCTGCTGAGCCACATAAAACTTAGTCTAGCTGGCTGGGGAGGTGTCTGTCCCCTCTAAGCGTGCTACTGCTGCTGCTGGGGTCGCTGAGGCGGTCGAAACTGTTGTCTCTGCTGCTGCGGCCTCTGAGGCCGATGCTGATGCTGAAGCTGCTGCTGAGGTGGCCTCGGTGGTGGGGACTGCTGTCGCTGCTACTGTGGGGGTCTCTGCTGCTGCGGTGGAGGCTGCTGTGGAGCCCTCTACTGCTGTGGACCTCTCTGCTGCTGCTGGGGGCTGGGACACTCCCATGAACGGTGTCTCGTCACACCGCACCTAAAGCAAGTGCCGGTGAACTACCTTTGAGCTGGTGCTGAAGGTGCTGCTGGTGCCAATGGTGCTCGGAAGGCTGGGCGACTTGTGAGCCTCTGCTGCTGTGGTCGACGCTGTTGGGAATCACTGGAAGAAGCCTGCCTCTTCCGGTCTCTCCTCTGACCGCGATCAGACTGAGAACCGGCCCACTCAGTCTCAAAAATCTGGGCCTTCCGCACCACTTCCTCAAAAGTTGGAAGCTCATGGCCAATAACACGGCTACGAAGACCGTAACGTAGGCCGTCCTCGAATCGACGGGCTCTCTGCTCCTCATCATCGACTAAATATGGCACAAATCTGGACAGTACTACAAAACGAGCTGCATACTGAGCCACTGTCATATCCCCCTGCACCAGGGCCTCGAACTCCAACGCTCGCTGTCGTCGGATGTGATCAGGGAAGTACTGTTGGTCGAACCGATCCACAAAATCCTTCCAAGTCCACACAAAATCAGCGCCTACTACTCGAGAAACCGATGCCCACCAGTGATCAGCCTCACCATGGAGAAGGAATACGGCCAGTCGAACTCGTCGCTCAGTCGTACATCTCATCGTCTCAAATACCTTCTCCACATCAGCACGCCATCTCTCGGCTACCTTCGGGTCTGGCTCACCCTGGAAACACGGCGGATCGAGCCGTCGAAACTCACGAAGGAGGGCACTCGCACGATCCTGCTCTGCCTGTGCCGGTGAAACAACTGGCTGCCTGCTCTTCCCATGGAGTGCAACTGTCACAGCCTGTAACATCTGCTGCAACTGAGAAGCACTCACGGATACAGTCGGCTCCGCACCGGTCTCTGGTGGAGGAGCAGGATACTCAGGATGGGCAGTAGGAATCTCTGGTGGTGGAACAGGCATCGTAAGTGGTAATGCGGGAGTCGCAGGTGGTGGTGCGGGATCCTCAAGTGGTGGTGCGGGAGTCGATCGGGTAACTCTCCTGGGCGGCATGTCCTACAAGAAAGAGTGAAGGCGCCTATTAACTTGAAAGCTCTCGAAGGCTCGCACGTTAAGGGTCTTTAACTGCAACGGAAGGTCGCTAAGCTATCCGAACTTCGAAACTTAGCCATTCTACACTCATAGCAAATATGTAATGTGGTTCTCGGTTATTGCCAAGTTATGCTCTGATACCAACTTCTGTCACGCCCCAAACTCGGAGACCGGGCTCCCAAAATTCTCGATCGCCAAATCCGGTGCCGACAGCCTCCATAGAACCCCATTCTCGGCTCCAAGTTCCCATTCACCAGGTTCCGATCCTGGGATGCTACGAGGAGGATTTCAACATCAATTTGATTCATAATACGCATAACCAAAGGCATAACCCACAAACAACAACCAAGAATTCCATTACATTTCCACTATAATCAAAAACTTTACAAGTACAATAAGCATAAAGGGAAATACAATGATGATAAATCAAAATCTCCAAAGCGATCTGCAACACGCTCCTGCCTCAGCGCTGCTGCACCCCAACGACACCTGCACGCAATGATCGTGCATAAGCTGGATCCATAAATATCAGAGTAATATGATTATGCAATATCAGAGTAATGCGAAATATGAAGATGGATCCATAAATATCATGAGCCATACCAAGGCTATGCGATGTAAGATGCAAGTCAAGCATACAATCCTCATCTAAGTCCACATACCAATACAGCTCATCTCTGAGATATCACTAGGATCTAGTACACTCTAAACCAGATCGCCGCCTCATCGCGCGTAATAAGGTAAGTGAAAAAGACCTCACTATCCGTCTGCCAATATCGGGCTCGACTCGTCGATAGCGGACCCATTCCTCGAGCTGGTCAAACTCAGCCTATCATTGCCCCCTACTCCCTGGCGGGTAAGGCCGCACCCCCTTCCAACCGACCATGACACAGTGTAGAGCGCAACCGTCTGCTAATCGGCACTCAACGCTCATTTACCCACTCGGTCTAGACGTGGGAGCAACCTCTTGGTACCATAAGGGTTTAGGGACTTTCGCCCAGGGATATCTATAGCACCCCATATAGAATAAGATTTTCGATATCCAATCCTGCCAACCACAATACGTCTGTAGAAGTTACGACCTCGATGTCGCTAGGGCGTACAGTAACCATATCACACGATGCGAGATGCATGAATCACACTATCCAATCATGCAGCAAATCCTTGCACGTATCATGCGCTTATGCAGGACAACACCGCCTAATCGGGGTCCCATAAACAATCTGCCCGAAGGCATATGCTATGATCAGTCACTCTCATATCAAGCATACATATGATGCGTATGATCATGAGTCATGAAGCTATACTAAACATGTTATAATGAGATGAACTACCCTTACAATGCAGATGGGCCTGGGCTGCCTATACACAATAAGTACGGGCCTAATAATGGACCCTAAGGAGAGTCGTAATGTGGACATCCAACCAGCATTACACTCAAAATGTGGACGTCAAACCAACATTGCTTCTAAGGCACGATCGTCATAAATATCGCTTATATTCTGTGTTAGGATCACACATTGCAATGGACCTTAGGTACATCTCATTGGGCCTTAAATACATCAAATGGGCCATGTCATATGGGCCTTTTATTCTTCAATTGAGCCACATAAATGGGCCACACCGATGAGCCTTATGTGCATTGCAATGGGTCGTAACCTCTGGGCCTTAAACTACATCAATTGGCTATCGACCCATGGGCCTTAGACTACATCAATCGGGCCTAAATCATTGGCCTTATATAGATCAAGTGGGCCTAAACCCATAGGCCTTAACTAAATCAAATGAGCCTAATCCCGAGGGCCTTGGAATACTTCAAAATGGGTCCAATCTCATGGGCCTTAGAATGCTTCAAAATGGGCCCAATCCCATGGGCCTTTTATAAATCAAAGGGGCCTAACTCATGGGCTTCTATAATTCAAATGGGCCTAAACCCATAAGCCTTTTGTAAATCAAATGGGCCTAACCCATAGGCCTCTTACAAAATCAAATGGGTCCAATCCCATGGGCCTTAAATACATTCTCCCCAAGTGGATGGACGGTCTAGATGCAACACATGCATCATGGTGGGTCCCACTGCCCAGTGGACAGTGGATAGGGCATATACATCACAAAGGGCTCCACCGTCCGCTGGACGGTGGAAGCACAATACATTAGGATGGGTGCCACCGTCCGCCTGGATAGTGGACTTTAAAACACATACATCATTGTGGGTCCCATGTGGGGCCCACTGTAATATTTATTTGGCATCCAACCCGTTGATAAGGTCAAACAGACCTGGTTGAAGGAAAAATACATTTTTCAGCTTGATTCAAAACTTCTGTGGGCCCAAAGGAGATTTCAATGGGTAGCCACCCAATCACCACTATTTCCAGTATTGTGGGCCACCTGAACCTTGGATTGGGCTGAGTATTGGAGGGTAGCCTGCTGACCTCAGGGCCCATAAAATGGACGATGAAGATGTATGAAATGTACATCAGGGTGGGGCCCACGGCTGGGCGTCCGCCCGCCCGTTCGTCCGTGCAGCAGCGCTGTCAGCGGCAGCAGATGCTGCCCACATATTTTTATATATATTTTATATATATGTATATTTTTGAGAAATATCGCATGTGGGGCCCACATTGCATAAATCTACTCCGTCCATTTGATTCTAGGGCCCAAACATGCCGTAAAAATTTAATGTTTGGCATTTATTTGGCATGTAAAAACAACAATATTGGCCCTAATAGCCTTTGAAGGGTAAAAGTACTGTTTTCTATGGTATGGCCCGCCTGATCATCGGATTGACCTCATTCTTTGGCTCAACGCCTAAAATGATAAGGGAAAGAGGATGGACGGCTTGGATTGAACCAAAACATCAAGGTGGGGCCTATACCACTGGCTCACACCCAAAGCTTGGACAAAGCTTATATTTTTATTTTCCTTTATACAGGGACGTCCAGCGTCTGGGACGCTGGACGGTCTGACCGTTGGAGAAAGGTGGGCCCTGTTTAGGTGCATTGAGGTGGGCCCTGTTTAGGTGGGCCACCTCATGGCTACCCACACACATACAAGGTGGGCCCCATCTAAAAATGGAATGGATCCAATACATGCATCCTAGTGGGGTCTATCCAAGTGGGCCACACAACCATAACTAATAAAATAAATAAAATAAAATAAAATAAATAAAATGAGAAGGGAGAGAGAGATGGAAAGTGGGACACGCTTGTGATGGAGGGACCCCGATACTATGGACCCTCCCTTGCAATGAATCATACAATCAAATGGATCCTTCTACACATGGGTTTACTGAAAATGAAATCAATGGTGGAGATCCGTTCCCCACCGATATGAATGGTCTAGATGACCTTCATAATGAAATAAACATCATGATGGGGTCCATGGAGAATGGCCCCATCATGGAATGATCATGATGATTCTAGTGGGCCATCGGCCACACCTTAGGGTCCCAAGTGAGATCCAAACCATTGATTGGTTGGCCTCACTTGGCCCACCTTAAAAACACAAAGAACTACGTTATTAAGCACCCACCGTCCGATCTTCTTGCTCCTAGGGGGTTCCTTAGCACCTTAGCTTGGATTTCAATGGAGGAGATGGGAAATGGATGGTTGAGATGGGAGATGGTGGGGTAGGAAAGTGGGCCACCTTGGAGATTTTGGAAGAGAGGGAGAGGTCATACGTGGGATTTTCTTGCTTGGAGAGAATGAGATGAGAAATGAGAAAGAGAGAGAGTGTTGTAGAGAGAGATGGGTGATGGATGGATGTGGTGAATGATGGGTGTGTAAGAAAACCTTGATTTTTGTGGCTTTTTGTGTAAGAGAGGTATGGGAGGTGTAAGAAATCCTTGACTTTTGAGGCTTTTGTGTAAGAGAGGTATGGGCTTTGTAAGAAATCCTTGACTTTTGTGGTTGCTTGGGAATGGGTGGAAGGTGATGTGTACTTGACATGTGATGGATTGATTGATTGACGGATTGATGGGACACCCGTAGAGATTCCCTAGGGTTTCGCAACGTGCGGCGTTTCCTCGCACCGAACGTTGGTCTACAACTCTTGACAAGGGTATCGCCTCGACTCGCAAGTCGCGGCATTAGAACCGCAGCGATGGTGCGGTCGCTATGGTAATGGTCTTAGGTAGAGTCGACTCGGGTTGACGACGTATGAATTAGGGTCGCGCGTGAATATCGGTTAAGGGTCGAAGGTTGCCAGAATTCGACCGGTAAGACCGGGGAAGTCTATGGAACGGTACGGCCTAAGATACGGGTCTTACAAGAAGGCTTGGATCAAGCCAAATGGGGTTATCTAAAAATGGAAATGTCTCCCCACAACGCTACTCTCACAGACTGTTTCCTGTACAATTCTGATAATGGATGGAGGGCTTGGATTTCTACTCCTAAGAATGGCTAGGATAGAGAGAGGATTGGAGATGCAGATAGCTAATGTGGAGGACTCCACAACTGCTTGATTTCGGAAGGCGCGGTTGTCCGTCCGTGACTGGTATTGCACGTGTGCATGGGACCTTTCGGATGACTTGGGTATGGTCGTCCACGCCCACCTGCTCAATGGTCAGTTTAAATTTTGTACATGATGATCGAAGGTGGGCCACAACACGTCTAGATGGACGGCTTTCGGTCCAGCTTGTTGTTGGTCGATGATGGGAGAGAAATCCCATCTTTTTCTGCAATTCGTCGGGTCATCCTTCATTTGACCGCCTTCGCGGTTCGGTGTACATCGAGTACACGTGCCTATGGTGCACATTCATGCTAATGTGGACCCCACTGTGAGGGGATTTCGTAATCCATACAAATCATCCTCCTTGGTGGCCCTATCTCAAGAAATTGGGCCATTGATTAGGACGATCCAACGCTTGGGAGGTCCCTAAGTTACGATCGGAGAGTTCTCTTATATATTCCTACCGAACTGAGAGTTAGAACCTCCTAGGTTTAGTTATCAATGGACAAAAGGGGGGTCCTAGAGCTATGGGTGTGCTTAGGCCAAGTTACTTGGCCTGCCTATTATCCTTAGTGTGTGTGGTCTTACTTAGTCCCCAAGAGAGCTTGGTGACGTGTTTGAGTTTTGGGTTCTCATTGCGCTGGGTTTAAGTTAAAACTTTTTTAGTAATCAGGCTCACAGTTATGCTAACCCAAGTTTTAATGGTAACACCCATGTACTAGAGGTGCGGGTTGTTACATGATTGTCTGTGGTTTTACTGATGTATTTAAGGAGATTCCGAGGTTACCACCTCATCGGCACTGTTTCGAACAAGAAACAAATGCATTTGATTTGGGGAATTTAATTAATGATAACAACGAATTTATTAAGAGAACATTGATCACATTTATCTGAGTTCATTTACATCCTCTGATTCCCTTGATTCTGAAAACAAAGTATAATTAATGTAATGTAATGAATGAAAGAGAAGACACTCAGATGAAAATTTTGGCAGCATTCCGACGCATGTTTTAGTCATCTCCTAGAACTTAGGAGGAATGTTGATCCGATTAACCAGTCTTCCAGGAAATAGGGCTTGTGCAAGCTTGAATCCTTTAATCTGGCTGTTGAGATCAATTTTGGGAACATCTTTCTGGTCAGTTTTCCTTGAAATAGGGATTAATCCCTTGAAGTGTGACCAAGACCCAAAGAAATCAGGCCTTTCACATCAAATGTGCCTAAAAAGTCCCCCAGAATGTAAGATCATGGGTTTGCCACCATCCATTCACTTCGAAACTTTATATGTGACCTTAGAATCACAAATTAGTCATATATGTCAAATTTCAGTTCCCAGATCCCTTTAGAAATGACCAAACTGACAAATCAACTCTTGAAATCATGATTTGGGGCCCTCCTATCATCTGGATACACTTCAAATTCAGTCTCAACGTGTTAAATGAGCTGACAAGGCGGATGAATGGAGCAGATTTCTCATGAACATCATGTTATAGCCCACATGTACATTGCATGCACATCACATACAAGTTCGCTCGACGTACACCGAATTTCTCAAAGTCGGTTAGCGCTCACTGACCGACTCTTCTTCTTCATTTCACAAAACGCAACAGCTTTCTTACCACGCTCATTATTTTTGTGTAGTGCGGCCCACTCACCATCCGGTTTGATGATCAGAACCATTCACTTGTCTCTAGAGGGAGGTATTAACCTTGCCTGGGTGAGCTTTTGACACCATGCAAGCTATTGCAAGATCTTAACCATTAAACATGCAATGAATGGTGAAGTAGATAACCTAACGGGCCACACCAATTTCACTTCCAAAAGGGTCCTTCCTGGACGGTTTTCTTCCCTAAATCCAATGGATGAAGTGGATTTTCTACTTAACTTTCATAAGTGGGCCATCAATCTTCACAGAGTCAACGTGTGTCGACTCTATTCGTTACAGAGCATCTGTTCATTTGTTCTGGGCCACCATCATCGAGTGTAAGGTGGATCTGAACCGTTCATCAAGTAGAGGGAGAAAAACCCATCGAAACCATGTTGATCTTTGGTGATCATGTACCTTCACATGATCATTACATCGATCACAAAGGGACCGTTCAGCTGTCATTACAGCTTGATTGTCTAGGTGGGCCACATCATCAGATGACCTCACGGTTGAAATTCCTAAAGGAAGATGGTGGATGGTGTGGATTTGTCAAAAGACGGTTATAATGGACTTCATCAGCAATACAGCAGGAGGAAAGATGGCTTTCTTTCTCTGTTGTGCGGAAGCTCCATTGAAGATGGCTTCGTGCGGAAGTTCCTTTAAAGGAATGTTGTGTGAAAGCTTTGTGCGGAAGCTCTATGCGGAAGGTGCAGCTTTGTGCGGAAGGCGCTTTGTGCGAAAGGTGCTTTGTGCAAAAATCTCATTGCAAGGCTTTGTGCGGCAATCTTGTTGTGTGGAGGATGTGTTGTGCGCCGCACAACGCTCCCAGCGCACAATAAGGTGCGCACAATGCTCTCCCTCCCTTGTCTCCTTCTCCCTCTCGTTTCTTGGCCCACCAACTGATCCAATCTAATCTACCCCCCCAAATGAGGCAGGGGAGAGGTATTTATAGACCCCATCACTCTTATAAGTGGTGATCACCACCACTTTTTCGTTCACATAATGATCTTTCTTCCTTAATCAACAGTGTCCACCAAGCTCTCACTTAAATAGTGGTGCACAACCTCTTTCCATTAAAATAACATTTGTGCACCCTAATATTACCAAAATACCCTTTTCAATATTTTTTACTGAAATACCTAAACTACCCCTTGACTTTGATTTTTACCAAAATACCTAAAATACCTCCGGACTTAGATTTTTACCAAAATACCTAAAATAGCCTCGGACATGGATTTTTACCAAAATACCGAAAATACCCTCGGACATAGATTTTTACCAAAATACTGAAAATACCCCTGGACATGGATGTTTACCAAAATACAGAAAATACCCCCGAACATTGATTTTTACCAAAATACCAAAAATACCCCCGGACATGGAATTTTAACAAAGTACCTAAAATACCCCTGGACATTGATTTTAACCAAAATACCCCCAGACATGGAATTTTATCAAAATACCTAAAATACCCCCGAACATGGAATTATACCAAAATATGTAGTGCACAACCCTAGAAAGATCTGCACCATGGAATTCTCTGACCACTTCAATTGAATATTTTTTATACCTCAACAGATGCCCCCTCGATCCTTCTTTGATTAATTCCTGAAATCAAATGGAGGATCAATCTTCCTCTACCTGAAGAATCTTGAATGAACTACAACTGAAGTATGACTGGATGATCATGCTTGCATGGAAGACTGGATAATATACTTGCATGGAAGACTGGATGGTTATACTTGACTGGAAGATCTAATGATCGCATTCAATCGAAAGACTAGAATGCTCATGTTCGAACGGAAGATTTGAACAATCGCGTTCAAACGGAAGATTTGAATGCCCCCTACTAACAATGTTGAGCAGATGCTTTACTAGAGAAGATGAAATTCTTTTTTCATCGAAACTTGCCAATGTAACAGCTGTGGCGACTTTTTCTTTGAGCAATTTGATCAGAGAACTGTCTTTCAACACCATTGTTGTTGCAACAGTCTCTTTGATCAACTTCAGTGACTTTTTTCCTTCAATTCTGTGTCTAGAGAGTTGTTCTTTAATGCTACTCCTACCGCAAGAGTTTTTTCAATTGTTTCCTTTATTCATGATCTGCATAACCCAAGATTTCGATTGACACTCTTTCCTACCAAATTAATCAGAATTAGTATCTCAATACATTGCAATTTTTCAATTTAGCATTACGAAGTATTAATAATTTTGAAATATATTGAAAGCTTTTTCTCTCTTTTAGGATGATTGTGATATTCACAATATGATAATGATTTCATCATTTCATCTTTGTGCTCGTCATCATGCTTCGCATTGTATTCTTTACTCATTATATCGCACTTCTAGGGATGTCATCTTCAGCTCCAAAGGTTCAATCAGTGAGTCTTTTTATTGAGTCATTTCTACCTTATACTCCTTGACATAGACTTTTCATTAGACCTTTACTAATCTTGAAAAATAAATAAAACTTCTCTCAATTTCCATTTAATAACTTTTTGAAGGTCATGAAAGCTACTGATGATGATTCCATTTGTTCCTTGTCTTCATCAGATATGGTACTTGCAGTCTTGCAATATCATTACTCATAATTCTCAGCATATGAATTTCTTCACCGTGCATAAGAGATTACAGAAAGACTAAGGCATAGATTACTTTATAGAAGTATATCATGCCTCCTTTCCAGGTCAACTTTACATACAGATTTCTTCAGAAAATAATATTTTTGAAGTAAAGCCTGCTGATACCCTTGAAGGATAGATAATCTTTATTGCTCCTTTAACGAATCGAAAGAATATATCTGAATCTTTAGATTGTCTAGAAGAGAATGATAATTCTTCACTGGTTTATTCTTTGCCCCCTTTTGAAAATCTTGTGCGATAATATTCTCTATTCATCAGGAAAGTGAGAGACGAAAAGACTTTACAGCTTTTGTCAATATACTAATTGACCTTGAAGACTTGAACTTTAGAGTAGATAATTGCCAATATCTTGAAGAATTGAACTTTAAAGTAGATAATTGCCAATAGCTTGAAGACTTGAACTTTAGAGTAGATAATTGCCAATATCTTGAAGACTTGAACTTTAAAGTAGATAATTGCCAATATCTTAAAGACATTTATTGTTGCTGTAATTTGAACCCGATTCAAGAGAAATGCATTTTTGCATGTTGTTAACTCAATATTCAAAATTTCATCAGGCAATTGCATATTTGAGAGCATATCTAATATGTATCTACAACATTTTAAATGCTAAACTTAGTTTATGCTTTTGAGCAGTGGAGCTAGTGTACTTTTGATCGAACATGACTTGACTTGACTGGACGTTACTGAACTTAACTCGACCAGACTTGACTGAACTGGACAACCAGATTCGACCGAATTGGACTTGACACTAGGCTCAAAGAGCAAGATAGTTTACTGCCAATTTCGGGCTACTAATTTCAGGCTTTGTAGGTCTTATGCGTAGTTGGCCATATAGGCTTGACTAGGCTGCCTTAAATGATCATAGGTCTTATGCGTAGTTGTCCATATAGGCTGGGCTAGGCTACCTTAAATGATAAGCTACCATCGCTGTCATCAAATTTATATATGTGGTTGGCTGTATAGTTTATTCCACTACCAAAAGATGATAAATCGATAATTGAAATTTCATCGTCGTTGATAATGTTTTGTCAATATTCATGTTATATTTGAAATAGTTTATCAGATTGGCGATGGTAGCAATTTTGATAAGTGATTGATGATGACAACAATAGTTGCTTATTTTGGCAACAATCATTGGTGTTTGGTGAATTTGACGATAATCTTCGACACTTGGAGATTTTGGCGATAATCGTGAATGCTTAATAGCGATCATCAATGCTTGGCCGCGATCATCAACGCTTTTCATTTGGCGATGACTCGATATGCTTGAAAGCTTACATTTTATTCATATAAACAAAAGAAATACATTCTATGGTGAGAAATACATTTCACAGTTTTTTACTTATCTGTCTTGCCCCCTTTTGATTAGGAAGCATAGTTCTGGGAATCTTCATAATTAAAAATCACAATGTTGCGACCTTTAAAAAATATACTAACGTAGCATCATTTCATTCTTTTGCTTAAGATTAGCTTTGCCCCCAGTCTCGAACTAATCAAGCCTGTGTATTCTTATTTCTCCTTTTTTTTTTTCTTTCTCTTTTCTTTTATGTTGTACACCTTAACGATTTCACCTTTATCAACCATCTTCTATAATTTGTTCTTCAAGCCATTCACTTTTCTTTCTTCTTCAATTGTATCTCTTGAAATTCTCATGAAATCCAAAGTCAATTGAAAATTTACGCTTTTATTCATTCGCATATGGGAGAGTGCATGACATTGTCTTTCGCAATCATTTCGCTCCTCTACTTGTTGGCGACAATCACCAATGCTTAATAGCAATCATCAATGCTTGCTTTTGCCCCAACTTTAACCTGTAAAAATTGACATAGACAATTATCATCTCGAGGGATCAACGATTACCTCATTTAGGATTTTGAGACTTTGCTGGCATTTTGAGACTGCTTATCTTGCCCCCTGAATAATTGTGCCATGATTCTTCTGAGTCAAAATGATGTGATTCTTCTTGGTCAAAACGCTGTAATTCTTCCACCAAGTGATTATTGTTCATCGTGATCATATGTCATTATTTTTTCTCTCTCTCTCTCTCTCTCTTTTATGTCTTCTTTTATGACAATTTTACTATTGTCAATCATCTCCTGTAGAATATTCTTTTCTTCTTTACTGCATTTCCTTTGAATACCGTAACCATGGTAGTTTGAATGCCTCTGCAGCTAGTGATTGATTCCTCATAAGCAGTACATCGTCGTTCTTCGACTGTATGTTTCCCTTAGTCCTTGAATTGTCCAGATTCTTTCCCTGCTGTCTTATTTGTAAAATTACCGATGTTCCCTTTAGCAAAATTTCAACTCTTTACCTTCGGCAATCCTTTGTTTTACTTTCTTTTTTCAACAGTATCTGTTTCTACTCTTTTAAGACTTTTAAGTAGATGATTCATATGAGAGTTGAGCAACTTCACTTTGACCCTTTTTAAATGACAATTTTAACTCACTCTTCTACTCCCGTAAGTTATGACGATGCCCCCAGAGTTCTCTGTTGACCGATGAATTCGTTAATTCATTAATTGATCCGTCTACTTGTTGGCGAGCAATGCCTAATTTAGTCGAATTAACTTTTCATCTGAAAGCTTTCCTTCAAAGTTTACTGTTGTTCACAGTAGTCGTTGTTGGAACACGTTCATTTGGTGAAGGCTGATTAATATTTGCTGGTGAATTTTTTATTTTCTGCACACTTTAAATGTACTGTTATCCGTATTTAACAGGATGATATTCCTTATAAACGAGGATCGAACCTTTCATTTTTGGAAATCACTATGTTCCATTTTTTATTAGATCTCCATACGTACGGACTCTTAGTATACATGTCATGAGCCCATCTTTCACCAAATCTCAGCTGTCCCTATCAACTTGATCTAATCACCATATCCCTGTATGTGTAGTACCCTATAACTTTTGCGCAAGTCTCGTTCTTCTTTACATATCCTTTCTTTCTATTCTTCTTTCTTCTTTCTTTCTTATCTCCAATATCCTCTCATATTTGAAAAGCAATGTATGATGGAAACTTCATATATTTTCATACACCATCACACTATCATCTATTCTTCATTGTCTTATTGCACTATCGGTGAAACAGAAACTACTTTGGACATTACCCTGAGAAGTTTCCATGTTTGACTGGCCTTTTGTTGTACAATCGAGAAATGATGTCTCTTCATGTGTGTACAATCGAGAAGCACATGCACATAATGGCCGATTAATACCTACTTCACTTTCTTTCAGTTTCTTTACCGGACAGTCACTGATTGCACTTGAAGATAAACGTATGAATTGTCTTGATTTGGAAACATCCCGGGCACGACCCATGCATGCCCAGCCAGAGAAAAGTGTAACCAGTGTGACATCAAACGCTGAAACTACTAAGTTCATATTTTGAAGAAAAAACCTCGCTTCTTCGTCACTAAGTGATTCTACCAGTCATGGCAAGACACATTCTACCAATTTCAGTGGCATCACACACAAGCATCCATACAGCAGTTCTCACTATTTTATAGGACCGAAATGCTCACGAGCAAGAGGAAGAACCTCAACTTTCTTGCCGTAGAAGTGCTTCTGTATGATGCCCATTATTTGGTCAACATGTAAGCACAACTTTGCATAAGAATCAGCTGAATTTGAATTAGCTCCATCACTCTAAATGCTTTCTATCAAGCATCTAAAATTGTCGAATTGGTTTTCTTCTTCAACATGCTCCTGAATAAATGATAATTCCCCATCTACTACTGGGAATATATCTATATGCTCAGCCATGCTGTGGAAGATGCATACTTCGGCAATAAATTGTTACCTCTCATTAAAAGTTGATAGATTAGAGAAATCTCCTGAAAGTTGTATCTTCCTTGCCTAGTCAGCTACATCATTCAACTCTCTTTTTATAGCATTATGCCAATACAATATTTCATCAATTGGTTGTGCTATAATTGAATCAACTGTTGACTCCGAATGTTTCCTTTTTCTAGTCTTGGAAGATTCACAAGCACACCACCCATTCTCTGTTCGATTTATTAACTGGTCATGTGTGGGATCCACACAATATTGTAGTTAAGGATCACTTTCAGAACTTTTAATGACATTGGTAGTATTTTTCCTTTCCATCCAGGTGAATATGACCTTTTAAAGAATATTTTCATCCAGGACTATCTTGCACAAGTATTTTAACATATCTTGATGCTCATCAAGTGAAATAGAGGAAGAAAGCCATGGAAGGAGCTCTACCATGATATTCACAGGGATGCTGCGAAAGAATTGCCAGACCAAGGCAGCCTGTTCTTCGAATGAGAATTTGTCTATAAGAAAAGAGAAGACTTGCTCCTCTTCCTTAGACATGTGCTGACTAACTGATGTTTGAATCATTCTCGTACAAGAAGCTAGCTCTCTTCGGAAGCTGTCATCATTCTGACATTATTTGTATTTCATTAAAACTGATTTGATCATCTCTGACACCATTTTTTTAAAGTCTATGGGATGTGAAGTAAATAACTATATTAGTCAGAAGAAAGATCGCTGTGATATATCTGTCTTTTAGAACAGAGTGTTAGTTAATTTATTAAATAAAATGGTACTTTATTTTTAAAGATGAAGGAGAGGATGTTCCCGCTAAGAGTCGCCATTTTGGCGTCTATACAGACGCCAAAAAGTGATAAATGTTCTCTAAATGTTTGTTAGGTTATCATCGAATAATAAGTCCCCAGCAGAGTCGCCATTTTGTTTCGAACGAGAAACAAATGCATTTGATTTTGGGAATTTAATCAACGATAACAAAGAATTTATTGAGAGAACATTGATCACATTTATAAAAGTTCATTTACATCCTGTGATTCCCTTGATTCTAAAAATAAAGTATAATTAATGCATTGTAATGAATGAAAGAGAAGACGGTCAGATGGAAATTTCGACAGCATTCTGACGCTTGTTTTAGTCATCTCCCAAAACTTAGGAGGAATGTTGATCTGATCAACCATTCTTCTAGGAAATGGGGCTTGTGCAAACTTGAATCCTCTGATCTGACCGTTGAGATCAGTTTTGGGAGCATCCTTCTGGTCAGTTTTCCTTGAAATATGGAGCAATCCCTTGAAATGTGACCAAGACCCGAAGAAATTAGGTTGCTCACATCAAATGGGCCTAAAAAGTCCCCCAAAGTGTAAGATCATGGGTTTGCCACCATCCATTCACTTCGAAACTTTATATGCAACCTTAGAATCACAAATTAGCCTTACATGTCAAATTTTAGTTCCCAAATCCCTATAGAAATGACCAAACTGACAAATCAGCCCTTGAAATCATGATTTGGGGCCCGCTTATCATCTGGATACACTTCAAATTCGGTCTTAACGTGTTAAATGAGCAGACAAGGTGGATGAATGGAGCAGATTTCTCATGAACATCATGTTGTAGCCTGTCACGCCCCAAACCCGGAAATTGGATTCGTAAGAATCCCGATTACCGGATCTGGTACCGACAGCCTCCGTAGTACCCCATTCTCGACTCCTAGCATTCATATGCCAGATTCCGATCCTGGGATCCTACAAGGAGGATTTTTTTTTTGTACATATAACTAATAATAAGCATAACCACAAGGTTACCCAATTCACAAAGGCAACATCATCATCACATATCCGCTAATATAATTGTTTGAGTACAATACTGAAAGGGAAATACATAAATAAAAAAAAAATCAAGCCCCAGAAGACCACTGCACGCTCCAAGCTCGGCACTGCTGCAACCTAACATCACCTGCACGCATCTATCGTGCATAAGCTTATAGAGAGCTTAGAGGGTGGTATAAGTGTGTGCACAAGGTAAGTGTCAAGTATTCAACACAATGCTATAATCATACAATACCGAAAAATTGGAAATCCATAAACCATACAATATCTGAATAAGGAGAAATACTGACAAGAGCAGGAATTATCAGAGTAAGTAGAAATATGAACGGGTCTATGAGTCAATCAATATCAGTATACGCAATATAGAATAGTTATGCGATGAGGAGTCATAAAGGGCTAAATATCAAATGCCGAGGATGTAATGCAATATACAAATCCTGTAAAGTCTGTATAGGCCATATAAGTGTAGAAACATAGTAACCCAAGATGTTATATGCCTGCGGATGCAATGTGATATGCGATGCGAATGAAATGACCATGCTGGAGTGTGAAGTCGGGATGATAGTACGTAGTATCGTAGGCTCTGGGGTCCACCACAAGGGACTTCTATCCAAACCAGTCCCATACCAAAATTTGGATAGTCAGACTCAACGTGGTAAACTCCTGATCTTAGGTTAGTCGCGCGCCTAACCGAAATTCATGCCATAACGAAGGTACACAACAATTAGTTGCGCACCACCAGCCCGAGTGGATAGTGAATGGATGAATGAATGAGCATGCATCTCCTACTCAATAAGCCCACATATCAGTACGGTTCCTCTCTGGGAAATCACCGGGGTCTATTACACTCCAAACCAGATTGCCGCCCCATCGCGCGCAACAAGGCGAGTGGAAGAGACCTCACTATCCGCTTGCCAATATCGGGCCCGGCTCGTCGACAGCGGCCCATTCCTCGAGCTGGTCAAACTCAGCCTAGCATTGCCCCCTCCTCTCGGGCAAGTAAGGTCGCACCCCCTTCCAACCGACCACGACACAGTGGAGAGTGCAGCCATCTGGTAATCGGCACTCGATGCTCATCTACCCACTCGGTCTAGACGTTGGAGCAACCTCTGGAACCAAGAGGGTTTAGAGACTTTCACCCAGGGATATCTATAGCACCCCATGTAGAACAGATTTTCGGTGTCCCGTCTGGCCATCCACGATATGCCTGTGGAGGCTACGACCCTGATGTCGCTAGGGCGTACAGTAATCACAGCACACAATGCAAGATGCGTGAGTCATACAATCCAGTCATGCGTTAATCCTGCACACACAGTGCACTCATGTGCGACAATCTCCGCCTATCAGGGAGTCTCATAATAACCGGCACTATGGCATATGCAATGGTCAATCATATCTCATAACAAACATGCAGATGATGTGTATGGGCATGTATCATGATGATATGCTGTCACATACTCATAATCGGTATCAATAACCGACATCGACAATCGACCTCGACAATGTGGACATTTAACCAACATTGCCCCCAAGGAAGGGCCCACATAGAGCCTAACAAATAGTGAACCCATGGCCTCACACAAGTGCCTAATACACAACACCATGAGCCTCACTCAAGAGTTTAATATATGTCACATGGGCCTCTCACAAGGGCCTAACATACATCACAATGGGCCTTATGGACGGATAGAATGTACATCACAACAGACTTTAAATACGAGCTGCATATAAATCGCATTGAGCCTCGACAATCGGAATCGACAATCCGTCATCAGATTCGGTAATCGACCTCGATCGATAATCGACAATCGGCTATCACAATCAGCCTCGATCGCTAATCGGTAATCAGTCATGATAATCGGCCTCGATCGCAAATCGACAATCAGCCATGATAGTCGACCTCGATCGCAAATCGACAATCGGCCATGATAGTCGACCTCGATCGCTAATCGTCAATCGGTCATGATAATCGACCTCGATAAACAGGATGGACAATCGGCCACGATCGGTAATCGGTCACAATAATCGGCATCGATTGGTAATCGGTCAATCGACCACGATAAACAGAATCGACAATCGGCCACGTCAATCGACAATCGGCCACGATCGATGATCGGTCACGATAATCAGAATCGGCAATCGGTCAAGTCAATCAGAATAGACCGGTAATCAGAGTCGACAAATCGGTCACGCTGATCGGAATCGGCAATCGGTCGTAGTTATATCAAATCTGATAGCGTAGAGCCATCCGTCTACGGTGAATGGGGCCCACTTATTTGGGTTAACCCACTTAGAGAATAGTGCGAATGGGCCTAACAAAGCCTACGGGAAGGTCACAATGAGGACATCTAACCATCATTGCACATCAATGTGAAAATCTAACCACCATTGCTCCCAAGGAGTGGCCCATGTAAACATCATTACTTATACCATGGTGAAATCACACATCACATCGGGCCTTAAATACACAACAGGTGGGTCCTGCACTTGGGCCTTTCATATACATCATGTCGGGCCTCGCCATATGGGCCGAGAATACATCACAATGGGCCACGTCATTGGGCTGCACCAATGGGCCTTATATGCATCATAATGGGCCTTGGCACATGGGCTATAAATACATCATATCGAGCCTCAATCATGGGTCGCGTATACGTCACAATGGGCCTTACTGAATGGGCTGAAAATAAATCACAATGGGCCTTACCAAATGGGTCATAAATACACAATAGGTGGGCCCTGTACATGGGCTTAAAAGACATCACGATGGGCCACGGCCCATGAGCCCAATACACACCACAGTGGACCTCATCACATAGGTTGTAATTATGTCAATGTGGGCCTTAACGGATTCGCCACAAATACATCGAGGTGGGCCCCAATGGATGGTCCACAAGTATATCAAGTGGGCCTCATAGTATATCGCATTGGGTCCCATATAAGGGCCTTATAGTAGGTGGGCCCTACACAAACAGCAGGTGGGCCTGCACGTCCCAAATGGGCCCACAAGATGAATAACATGGATGTACAACACATCTATCAAGCGGGTCGCAAGTCTAACGGACCGGACGACATGGCTAAAACACATGAATTAAGGTGGACCACACCTCATCTGAAAAATGGATAGACGGCATGAGTTTACATATCATCAAGGTGGAGGCCACCCGTGGAGGGTGAGGATCACGAATGCATCTCAGTGCACCCCACATAGCCGTTAGATGGTCGGCATGGGATAACATACCCATCATTAGGGCCCACCATCCCTGGAAGGTGTGGAATACAAAACATACATCACATTGGGACCACACAACACCATCCAGAGATGGACGGAGTAAATACAACACGTACATTACATGGGGCCCACATCCTAAAAATAAATGGACAGTGTTTGTGGATAGAATACATGCATCAAGGGTTCCACATCTAGCTGAACCACGTGGCTCAATTACTTACATCAAGATGGTTCACGTCAGGACGGCACAGATAAACACATATATCGGCCTCACTAGCACTGTCCAGATATGGACGGTGGGGATACAAAATACACAATGCAAGGTGGGCCCACCATAACGTTTTATTTCCCATCCAATCTGTCTACACGGTCACAAGGACCTGGCTGGAGAGGAAAAACAAATATCATTTAGATCCAAGACTTCTGTGACCCAAAAAGGATTTTAATGGTGGACGTTCAATCTCCACTGATTTTTGTAGTGTGGTCCACTTAATAGATCTGCCTCATTTCTTTGTCTCAAGCTTAAAGACAAGCTCACCAGATGGTTGGATGGTTTGGAAGTACCACATACATCATGTGGGACCCACAACTTGCTGACATCATCACAGCAGTGGGTCCCACCGTTTGAATGGATGGTGTGGATCAAGGGACCCACATAAATTGCTGACGCCACCTGCAGCAACAAGCTGCTGGGTGAGGTACCAGCCAATCTGTTTCCCAGGTGGGTCCACACGTGTGGGACCCACCAGATTGAATGGACGGCATTGAAGAATACATACCTCATGAGTAGGCTCCACATAGCACACCGTCCAGTGATAGACGGTGTGGATCAAGGAAATATATACATCAAGGTGGATCCCATCCCACATGTGATGCATGTGTGGGTGAGCCCCACACGTGTGTCAATGGTGAACGGCATGGACATTACACATACCTTATGCTCAGGCCCACGTCTCACTGACGTCATCAACATCTTCAAAGCTGGTGATCCCCACTGTCCATATGGACGGTGGGATAAAATTCATATATCATGATGGGTCACTACATACGGACAGAGTAGATCTAAAGCACATGCATACAAGTGTAGGGTCCACATTGGTGGGCCACCCCAAAGTGAAATACCAAGCCACTATTTGTATTATCTGCTGCATCAGGGCCTGCTGCAAACTGTTACCATTCAATACCACGGATTTGTCCCCATCTGGGCCTATGATCTCTCCAGATGAATGGCGTGGATGCACTGCACACAGTAAGGTGGGGTCCATGTGAGTGGGTCACCAGCCGCAGTATCAAGCTGCTACTGCGTTTGTCTCTGCATATAGTCTAGCAGCAGGTGCTGCTGGATGGTCTGGACGACCATCATCAAGGAAGGTTGCTGGCCATAGATGGCGTGGACACAATACATCAGGGTGGGGTCCACGCATGTGGCCCACCAGAAATTTGAATCTGCTTCACTTAGGTTGGGTGGTGTGGATCAAAACACCCATCGTGAATAGGGTCCCATAGAACTTGTAGGCATCAGTGCAGTAGCTATGCTGCTCGTGGGATGCATAAATGGATGGCCTACATCTGACATACATGTGGGACCCACGTAGTTATCTGGTGTCCTTCCCACAGCCGTATGCTGCTAGATCCTCACCGTCAGATGGATGGTGGACCCCCAAATACCTAAATCACGGTGGATCACAACAACATCCGAACGGATGGACGACGTTGGTGAAACACATGCACCATGGCTGGGTACACATGGTTGTATGGCGTGGATCAAGTGGGCCACACCCATTATCATCTTCACCAAAACACAAAAAAAAGGGAGAGAAAAAGAGAGAGAGGACGGTGAAAATGGGAAGGGCCCCGCCACTATGGGCCCCTCCAAGATACAAAACATAGATCAAGATAGGTCCCACCATAAGTGGACCCTAAAATCATCAAAATCATACAAAAATCACCCACCTTTTGCTTCTTCTTGGGCTCTTCCTCATTATAGCTCCAATGGGACATGATTCAACGGCCGAGATCGGTTTTGAAGGGTGGAGATAGGAGATAGGAAGGTGGGCCACACAAGCTCTATCCATGGAGCTTGGAGCTTAGACGTTTTGGCTTTCATGGATTGCTTGAGAATTTATTTTAAAAAGAGAAAGAGAGGTGATGTAATAAATGGAAGGTGTGGTACTTGTTGACTTATTGGTAAGAAAGGAATGGGATGAGCATGGGTGTTGTTGACTTTAGGTGAGAGAGGGATGGGTAGGGTATGGGTTTATTTGACTTGATTGATTGATGGATTGATGTGACGTGATGTGATTGATTTGAAAGATTGTCTTGGGTTTGCAAACGTGCGGCGTTTTCTCAAACTGAACGCGGGCCCACATCTCCTGGCCTGGGTATCGCCTCGGCGTGCGAGACGCGGCATCGAAACCGCGGCGACGACGCGGTCGCTAGGCTACAAGTCTCGAGTTGAGTCAACTTGGGTTAACGGCGTGTGTATCAGGGTCGCGCACAAATACCGGTTAAAGGTCGAGATTGCTAGGATTCGAACGGGAAGACCGCGGAAGTCTACCGAACGATACGGTATAGGATACGGGTCTTACAGCTCTACCCACCTAATAAAAATTTCATCCTCGAAATTTAAAACACGACCCAGCTAATATAGAGCTCAACTAAGAAAGAAAAATCTTATACAAACATAATCAAGCACCTAAGAGATGGGGACAACGCATGCTAATCTCAGCCTTCTTCTCCCAAAATGCCTTATCCATACTACGACTATCCAACTGAGCCTTGAGTCTTGAATTTGAAACTATCGAAACTGGAATACGGTAAAGCCTCACAAGCTCGACCGTAGGGAGCTATATCAGAAAATCCCTAAGTTATTCGAACTCAGGTATCTAATCATTCTAAGTTCTCAACAATTCTAGAGTGAAGGGTAACTATCAGTAGATATGTGATGTTAGTTCCAGGTATTCCCAAGTTATGCTCTGATACCAACTTCTGTCACGCCCCAAACCCGAAAATCGGATTCGTAAGAATCCCGATTACCGGATCTGGTACCGACAGCGTCCGTAGTACCCCATTCTCGACTCCTAGCATTCATATGCCAGATTCTGATCCTGGGATCCTACAAGGAGGATTTTTTTTTGTACATATAACTAATAATAAGCATAACCACAAGGTTACCCAATTCACAAAGGCAACATCATCATCACATATCCACTAATATAATTGTTTGAGTACAATACTGAAAGGGAAATACATAAATAAAAAAAAAATCAAGCCCTAGAAGACCACTGCACGCTCCAAGCTCGGCACTGCTGCAACCTAACATCACCTGCACGCATCTATCGTGCATAAGCTTATAGAGAGCTTAGAGGGTGGTGTAAGTGTGTGCACAAGGTAAGTGCCAAGTATTCAACACAATGCTATAATCATACAATACCGAAAAATTGGAAATCCATAAACCATACAATATCTGAATAAGGAGAAATACTGACAAGAGCAGGAATTATCAGAGTAAGTAGAAATATGAACGGGTCTATGAGTCAATCAATATCAGTATACGCAATATAGAATAGTTATGCGATGAGGAGTCATAAAGGGCTAAATATCAAATGCCGAGGATGTAATGCAATATACAAATCCTGTAAAGTCTGTATAGGCCATATAAGTGTAGAAACATAGTAACCCAAGATGTCATATGCCTGCGGATGCAATGTGATATGCGATGCGAATGAAATGACCATGCTGGAGTGTGAAGTCGGGATGATAGTACGTAGTATCGTAGGCTCTGGGGTCCACCACAAGGGACTTCTATCCAAACCAGTCCCATACCAAAATTTGGATAGTCAGACTCAACGTGGTAAACTCCTGATCTTAGGTTAGTCGCGCGCCTAACCGAAATCCATGCCATAACGAAGGTACACAACAATTAGTTGCGCACCACCAGCCCGAGTGGATAGTGAATGGATGAATGAATGAGCATGCATCTCCTACTCAATAAGCCCACATATCAGTACGGTTCCTCTCTGGGAAATCACCGGGGTCTATTACACTCCAAACCAGATTGCCGCCCCATCGCGCGCAACAAGGCGAGTGGAAGAGACCTCACTATCCGCTTGCCAATATCGGGCCCGGCTCGTCGACAGCGGACCCATTCCTCGAGCTGGTCAAACTCAGCCTAGCATTGCCCCCTCCTCTCGGGCAGGTAAGGCCGCACCCCCTTCCAACCGACAACGACACAGTGGAGAGTGCAGCCATCTGGTAATCGGCACTCGACGCTCATCTACCCACTCGGTCTAGACGTTGGAGCAACCTCTGGAACCAAGAGGGTTTAGGGACTTTCACCCAGGGATATCTATAGCACCCCATGTAGAACAGATTTCCGGTGTCCCGTCTGGCCATCCACGATATGCCTGTGGAGGCTACGACCCTGATGTCGCTAGGGCGTACAGTAATCACAGCACACAATGCAAGATGCGTGAGTCATACAATCCAGTCATGCGTTAATCCTGCACACACAGTGCACTCATGTGCGACAATCTCCGCCTATCAGGGAGTCTCATAATAACCGGCACTATGGCATATGCAATGGTCAATCATATCTCATAACAAACATGCAGATAATGTGTATGGGCATGTATCATGATGATATGCTGTCACATACTCATAATCGGTATCAATAACCGACATCGACAATCGACCTCAACAATGTGGACATTTAACCAACATTGCCCCCAAGGAAGGGCCCACATAGAGCCTAACAAATAGTGAACCCATGGCCTCACAAAAGGGCCTAATACACAACACCATGAGCCTCACTCAAGAGTTTAATATACGTCACATGGGCCTCTCACAAGGGCCTAACATACATCACAATGGGCCTTATGGACGGATAGAATGTACATCACAACAGACTTTAAATACGAGCTGCATATAAATCGCATTGAGCCTCGACAATCGGAATCGACAATCCGTCATCAGATTCGGTAATCGACCTCGATCGATAATCGGTAATCGGCTATCATAATCAGCCTCGATCGCTAATCGGTAATCAGTCATGATAATCGGCCTCGATCGCAAATCGACAATCAGCCGTGATAGTCGACCTCGATCGCAAATCGACAATCGGCCATGATAGTCGACCTCGATCGCTAATCGTCAATCGGTCATGATAATCGACCTCGATAAACAAGATCGACAATCGGCCACGATCGGTAATCGGTCACAATAATCGGCATCGATTGGTAATCGGTCAATCGGCCACGATAAACAGAATCGACAATCGGCCACGTCAATCGACAATCGGCCACGATCGATGATCGGTCACGATAATCAGAATCGGCAATCGGTCAAGTCAATCAGAATTGACCGGTAATCAGAGTCGGCAAATCGGTCACGCTGATCGGAATCGGCAATCGGTCGTAGTTATATCAAATCTGATAGCGTAGAGCCATCCGTCTACGGTGAATGGGGCCCACTTATTTGGGTTAACCCACTTAGAGAATAGTGCGAATGGGCCTAACAAAGCCTACGGGAAGGTCACAATGAGGACATCTAACCATCATTGCACATCAATGTGAAAATCTAACCACCATTGCTCCCAAGGAGTGGCCCACGTAAACATCATTACTTATACCATGGTGAAATCACACATCACATCGGGCCTTAAATACACAACAGGTGGGTCCTGCACTTGGGCCTTTCATATACATCATGTCGGGCCTCGCCATATGGGCCGAGAATACATCACAATGGGCCACGTCATTGGGCTGCACCAATGGGCCTTATATGCATCATAATGGGCCTTGGCACATGGGCTATAAATACATCATATCGAGCCTCAATCATGGGTCGCGTATACGTCACAATGGGCCTTACTGAATGGTCTGAAAATAAATCACAATGGGCCTTACCAAATGGGTCATAAATACACAATAGGTGGGCCCTGTACATGGGCTTAAAATACATCACGATGGGCCACGGCCCATGAGCCCAATACACACCACAGTGGACCTCATCACATAGGTTGTAATTATGTCAATGTGGGCCTTAACGGATTCGCCACAAATACATCGAGGTGGGCCCCAATGGATGGGCCACAAGTATATCAAGTGGGCCTCATAGTATATCGCATTAGGCCCCATATAAGGGCCTTATAGTAGGTGGGCCCTGCACAAACAGCAGGTGGGCCTGCACCTCCCAAATGGGCCCACTAGATGAATAACATGGATGTACAACACATCTATCAAGCGGGTCGCAAGTCTAACGGACCGGACGACATGGCTAAAACACATGAATTATGGTGGCCCACACCTCATCTGAAAAATGGATAGACGGCATGAGTTTACATATCATCAAGGTGGAGGCCACCCGTGGAGGGTGAGGATCACGAATGCATCTCAGTGCACCCCACATAGCCGTTAGATGGTCGGCATGGGATAACATACCCATCATTAGGGCCCACCATCCCTGGAAGGTGTGGAATACAAAACATACATCACATTGGGACCACACAACACCATCTAGAGATGGACGGAGTAAATACAACACGTACATTACATGGGGCCCACATCCTAAAAATAAATGGACAGTGTTTGTGGATAGAATACATGCATCAAGGGTTCCACATCTAGCTGAACCACGTGGCTCAATTACTTACATCAAGATGGTTCACGTCAGGACGACACAGATAAACACATATATCGGCCTCACTAGCACTGTCCAGATATGGACGGTGGGGATACAGAATACACAATGCAAGGGGGGCCCACCATAACGTTTTGTTTCCCATCCAATCTGTCCACACGGTCACAAGGACCTGGCTGGAGAGGAAAAACAAATATCATTTAGATCCAAGACTTCTGTGACCCAAAAAGGATTTTAATGGTGGACGTTCAATCTCCACTGATTTCTGTAGTGTGGTCCACTTAATAGATCTGCCTCATTTCTTTGTCTCAAGCTTAAAGACAAGCTCACCAGATGGTTGGACGGTTTGGAAGTACCACATACATCATGTGGGACCCACAACTTGCTGACGTCATCACAGCAGTGGGTCCCACCGTTTGAATGGATGGTGCGAATCAAGGGACCCACATAAATTGCTGACGCCACCTGCAGCCACAAGCTGCTGGGTGAGGTACCAGCCAATCTGTTTCCCAGGTGGGTCCACACGTGTGGGACCCACCAGATTGAATGGACGGCATTGAAGAATACATACCTCATGAGTTGGCTCCACATAGCACACCGTCCAGCGATAGATGGTGTGGATCAAGGAAATATATACATCAAGGTGGATCCCATCCCACATGTGAAGCATGTGTGGGTGAGCCCCACACGTGTGCCAATGGTGAACGGCATGGACATTACACATACCTCATGCTCAGGCCCACGTCTCACTGACGTCATCAACATCTTCAAAGCTGGTGATCCCCACTGTCCATATGGACGGTGGGATAAAATTCATATATCATGATGGGTCACTACATACGGACAGAGTAGATCTAAAGCACATGCATACAAGTGTAGGGTCCACATTGGTGGGCCACCCCAAAGTGAAATACCAAGCCACTATTTGTATTATCTGTTGCATCAGGGCCTGCTGCAAACTGTTACCATTCAATACCACGGATTTGTCCCCATCTGGGCCTATGATCTCTCCAGATGAATGGCGTGGATGCACTGCACACAGTAAGGTGGGGTCCATGTGAGTGGGTCACCAGCCACAGTATCAAGCTGCTACTGCGTTTGTCTCTGCATATAGTCTAGCAGCAGGTGCTGCTGGATGGTCTGGACGACCATCATCAAGGAAGGTTGCTGGCCATAGATGGCGTGGACACAATACATCAGGGTGGGGTCCACGCATGTGGCCCACCAGAAATTTGAATCTTCTTCACTTAGGTTGGGTGGTGTGGATCAAAACACCCATCGTGAATAGGGTCCCACAGAACTTGTAGGCATCAGTGCAGTAGCTATGCTGCTTATGGGATGCATAAATGGATGGCCTACATCTGACGTACATGTGGGACCCACGTAGTTATCTGGTGTCCTTCCCACAGCCGTATGCTGCTAGATCCTCACCGTCAGATGGATGGTGGACATCCAAATACCTAAATCACGGTGGATCACAACAACATCCGAACGGATGGACGACGTTGGTGAAACACATGCACCATGGCTGGGTACACATGGTTGTATGGCGTGGATCAAGTGGGCCACACCCATTATCATCTTCACCAAAACACAAAAAAAAAGGGTGAGAAAAAGAGAGAGAGGATGGTGAAAATGGGAAGGGCCCCGCCACTATGGGCCCCTCCAAGATACAAAACATAGATCAAGATAGGTCCCACCATAAGTGGGCCCTAAAATCATCAAAATCATACAAAAATCACCCACCTTTTGCTTCTTCTTGGGCTCTTCCTCATTATAGTTCCAATGGGACATGATTCAACGGCCGAGATCGGTTTTGAAGGGTGGGGATGGGAGATAGGAAGGTGGGCCACACAAGCTCTATCCATGGAGCTTGGAGCTTAGACGTTTTGGCTTTCATGGATTGCTTGAGAATTTATTTTAAAAAGAGAAAGAGAGGTGATGTAATAAATGGAAGGTGTGGTACTTGTTGACTTATTGGTAAGAAAGGAATGGGATGAGCATGGGTGTTGTTGACTTTAGGTGAGAGAGGGATGGGTAGGGTATGGGTTTATTTGACTTGATTGATTGATGGATTGATGTGACGTGATGTGATTGATTTGAAAGATTGTCTTGGGTTTATAAACGTGCGGCGTTTTCTCAAACTGAACGCGGGCCCACATCTCCTGGCCTGGGTATCGCCTCGGCGTGTGAGACGCGGCATCGGAACCGCGGCGACGACGCGGTCGCTAGGGTACAAGTCTCGAGTTGAGTCGACTCGGGTTAACGGCGTGTGTATCAGGGTTACGCGCAAATACCGGTTAAAGGTCGAGATTGCTAGGATTCGAACGGGAAGACCGCAGAATTCTACCAAACGATACGGTATAGGATACGGGTCTTACATAGCCCACATGTACATTGCATGTACATCACATACAAGTGCGCTCGATGTACACCGAATTTCTCAAAGTCGGTTAGTGCTCGCTGACCGACTGTTCTTCTTCATTTCACAAAATGTAACAACATTCTTACCATGCTTGTTATTTTTCTGTAATGTGGCCCACTCACCATCCCGTTCGATGATCAGAACCATTCACTTGTCTCTAGAGGGGGTATTAACCTTGCCTAGGTGAGCTTTTGACCCCATGCAAGCGATTGTAGGATCTTAACCATTAAACATGCAATGAACGGTGAAGTGGATAACCTAACGGATTTCACTCCCAAAAGGGTCCTTCCTAGATGGTTTTCTTCCCTAAATCTAATGGACGAAGTGGATTTTTAACTTAACTTTCATAAGTGGGCCATCAATCTTCACAGAGTCTACATGCGTCGTCTCTGTTCGTAACAGAACATCCATTCGTTCGTTGTGGGCCACCATCATAGAGTGAAAGGTGGATCTGAACCGTTCATCAGGTAGAGGGAGAAAAATCCATCGGAACCATGTTGATCTTTGGTGATCATGTACCTTAACATGATCATTACATCGATCACAAAGGGACCGTTCAGCTGCCGTTGTAACTTGATTGTCTAGGTGGGCCACATCATCAGATGACCAAAACTAGGCTTTCAAGGTTGAAATTCCTAGAGGAAGATGGTGGACAGTGTGGATTTGTCAAAAGACAATTATAATGGACTTCATCAGTAATGCAGTAGGAGGAAGGATGGCTTTCTTTCTCTGTTGTGCGGAAGCTCCATTGAAGACGGCTTTGTACGAAAGTTCCTTTAAAAGAGTGTTGTGCAGAAGCTTTGTGCGGAAGCTTTGTATGGAAGGTGTAACTTTGTGTGGAAGGCACTTTATGTGAAAGGTGCTTTGTGCGAAAATCTCATTTCAAGGCTTTGTGCGGCAATCTCGTTGTGTGCAAGATGTGTTGTGCGCCGCACAATGATCCTAGCGCACAATGCTCTCCCTCTCTTGTCTCCTTCTCTCTCTCATTTCCTGGCCCACTAACGGATCCAATCCAATCCTGTAACACCCCGAATTTTTTCCAACTTGGAGTTAGACGTCCTTAGGCAATGGATCAACCATAACACTTTGGTCACTTCTCATAACTCAATTCCAAAGCTAAAGAAATCATTTAGAACTAAATTCTTTAGAAAATTAATGTGACTTAACTAGCACTAAACTAGATTACCTGTGAAATTAGCACCAACCACTTTAAATACGATCTGTAAGACCCAAAACCTATAGAATTGTTAACGCTACGTTACCCTGAAATTTAGGATCAATCTCTAAACCCAGTTGCTCTCAGGAGCATTTTGAAACTTTGTATCAAATGTGGACCGCACGTCGAAAGTCTGATAGCGATGAACTTAGACAATTATGACCGCCTGGTTGGACTTGATAATCACCTCAAAAATTAAGTCCAGATGATGTCCTGGGACGATTCGCTTGAGTCCGGAGTGAAGAGTGTGAGAAAGTAAAGATTTTTAGAAAAATAAATATGGATTTAAGTAATCTGAGACGTGTCACTTGCGTGCCATTTATAAGTATTCTAACCATTGGATTCTAACCCAAATTCACCCTCGGATCAGGGAAGATGGCCCACACATGTCAATCTACTTGTGGCCCTGATCGAGTTTCGATGACCGTTGAACTGAAACTGGTCTGCCACGGTCGATCTGGAAACCCGATCGGACTGGAAAGTTAACTTGATCAAGATCCTATATTAATGAGCTTAAGTCCAACCGCATTTAGTAAGAGGACCTCTAGAAATGGTCCGTTGGATCGAAATATACCCAATTTGGACATAACCTAAGTATACCTTGGCCCTGGGGCTATTTTCGTTAGTTTTGGGCCTATACAAGGGCCTTAAACCCTCTCTCACACATCCCATACGAATTTCCAAACCCTAGCTAAGGAAGACAAGAAAAGAGAGAGAAAAGGTGAGGGAATTTAGGGTGTTGCTACAGGGATTCCTCCCTATTGTTCTAAGTGTCGAACCCACGCTACCATGTCGCCGTTTCAGCAATTCTAGATGAATTTTCGGGTAAGAAATCCTAACCCTAACCTGTTTTGGAGCTTAGAGAAGTCTAAGTGTTGTTGTAGCCAACCTATTTCATGCTTTAGGTTGTCAATCCGCCATTGATGAAGACTTAGCGTCTTAATCATATTCGTCATGTGTTTTCCTGTTTAAGGTGCGGACTATATACATTTAGATTATGGTTTTCAAGATTTTCAATGTCGGTTAATGATATAGTACTGACGTGGATGCTATTTCACATGTATAAAGTGTTGTCTGTTTCGTTTTTTAGTTATACGTTAACTATGTTAAATATACTGTATTCCTCATATTTGTAGAAAATACCGTATACGTATGAAATTCGAATTTGTGCTTGCCATGATTAATTGTTGTCTATGTATGCTAGATGCATGTGTATCAACTTTTAGGTGAACGGATTAGCCTAATGCATGTTTTATCAATATACGTTGCGTATGTTATATTGTGTAGTCTAAGTGTTTGTGAAAATGACTGAATGAGTATAGAATTCGCTTTCGTGCTCACCATGACTAACTGTCATGGATATATGATTGTTGTATAGGCGATAACCCTTTGACAAAAGGATTTTCCCTAATACATATGCTAATGATACATAATATGTATGATGTAATGTGTAGACTAAGTGTATGTAAAGGTGTCTGAATGAGTTAGTAGTTAGTAAGATGTATCTGTATGCGGGTTGAGATATGATTCTCAACTACATCAATGATGTGTATGATTTCCTCCATATATTTTATATTGCGTATGTGTGGATTCATGTTTAGGTTATTTTCCATAACATGCAGAAACAATGCCGTGAAGGGTGATGGGGGAGTGGTGTAACGAATCCGTGCAACAGCCCTGGCAGCCCTAAAGCGGACAATGTCGGACCTTTGATTGTATAATTTGAAATATGATCCATTTACTGCTTTGACTATATCATCGGATAACATATCATAATTGAATGTGATTGGGGCTATTGTATAGTCTAGGTAATCGGTAATAGTCTTTAAATTGGTGGTTGAGGTTATTTTCGCCATGCAGGATGAGTTTAACAAACCCAAGTCGTACTTGGGATGTTCGGCAATGGTTAGGCCACACGGAGTGCTTGTACATTCCATGTCGATCATTTCGACGTGTGCTTGGCCTAGTTGAGCTTATCAACTAATCGGATTGACCGATGTATGTTCGCCATGTTTGGACGCTACTGTTTGAACCTAAGGTACCAAACTCACCATTGGAAAGTCCCTCTAACCTTAGTACCTCGATCCACTAAGACTCATGAGCCGATTATGGTGGTATGGGACACTATATTTGAGCTGTCGGCCTACTCTGATTGGTGATGAACCCTTTATAGTGACCAGTGAGCACCTATACTCGTGAGCCGATTATGGTGATATGGGACACTATATTCGAGCTGTCGGCCTACTCTGATTGGTGACGAGCCCTTTGTAGTGACCTCGAGAATATCCTGAAACTGCATTGGGGCAACGAGCCTTGTTGTAGTGAAAGGGCCTAGCTATATGCCCTAGAGAGGGGGTGAATAGGGCAATGCCAAATAAAACTTAAAACAACGGAATAATAAAAGAAATAAAGCACAATTCTGAATTAAAAATCAATCTCAACAAACTAGATTTAAGAGAATGATACTATATCAGTTCTAAGGACAACCTTACACCAAAAACTAAAGCTTTAAGGTAGGATAACCTTATTTCTAGAACGTCCTTTGTATCACAAACCAATGAGGAATAAAAAGCAAAGCAACCAAAATAACTTGCAGAAATAAATCCTAAGTTATTACAACATTCCCACACTTGCTTGAAATAAAATGATTACAACATTCATCAACAAATACAATCCATAAAACTGAATGCAAAAAGGAATGAAAGAATAAAACGCATCCACAACACAACGATATATAGTGGTTCGCTTGTGTGTACACCAACTGTTATCCAATAGCCACACAGAATGCTACTCCACTCCTAATATCCTCACACAGGGGATATTAGCATGCACTATCAAAATAGGTTTCACAGGTTTACCTAAAACCTTCACAATTGTGTCTTTTTATCACGAGCTTACACAATCCAAAAACCCACACAATCTGAGTTTTTGGGCTCTCCTCAAATAACCAAAACAATGAGATTTCTTCTGGAAAATCTCAAATAAAACCAAAGAAAGTAAATTACATAAATGTTAAATACCTGAATCTCCTTTTGAAGTAGCCCGATAGAACCAATCGGAGTAGAAGTTCGATTCAACGTTCAAAGTCCAATACTCACTTTAAGAATGGTTCTAAGTTTAATTGATTTTAAATCAAAGGGCTAGTTCTATTTGACTTTGAATCTAAGAAGAAGGAATATCAGAAATTCCCCTTTTCAAATAAGATTGGAATGTAGATCAAAATCAAATAATAAACAACCTATCAAAAGGAATATTAAATGAGCACAAAGTAGCTTAAAAATAAACACGAACTTATCTCAGAGTATAGCCTAAAGATTGGTTGAATTGAGTTGAATTGAATTGAAAAACTCTGAAGTTCATGCTGTATTTATAGCCTGAAAAATCCCATCTACGACTGGTCTTATGATCCTAAGACTGATCGTAGTTTCAAAGATTTTTAAAGATATTCGTGGAATAAGGATTAACTATTCCATGACTGGTCCTGGGTAGCCTATGACCGGTCGTGGGCCACCTACGACTGGTCGTGGGTCACATATGACCGGTCGTAGGACCCCCAATTTAGTTGCTGGAGTTTGAGTCGTAGGGCTAAGACTGGTCGAAGGATGAGTCGTACAGCTCACAGGACTAGTCGTAGGATGTCCAGGACTGGTCGTATGACAACCAGAAAAATCTGAAAATCTTCAACAACTTAGGACTGGTCTTGAAAAACTTAAGACTGGTCGTAGCAGAGCTAGGACTGGTCATGAAGTCCCTAGGACTGGTCTTAGAACAGCCCGAACAAGTATATTAAAATATACAAATTATGTATCCAGAATGACCTACAGTAAAGCCCATCCTAAGGTCAATCTATGGTCAAACAAACCTTAAAAGTGAGATGAACATTGATAGTCTGTACACTCAGATGACCCTTAAGAGAAGCTTGAGAATTTATGACTCTTGTTGTAGGCCTTCTCGATCTTGATCCTTTCTTGAGTTGACAAAGTCTTCTTCTATACTTGAACTTGATTGAATCTTGAACATGCATACTTGAAGACTTCTATTCTTGAATTCTTCATTCATGACTTAAAACTTTCTTCATTTAAGTTCTTGTCTTGAAATGCGATGTCTTGAAGTAATGAATAGTTTCAAACATGAAACACAAGATATACAAGACATAGATATAGGTTTTGGCACCACAAAATTTGACAACCAAAGGGATATGAAATCATAGCACTTACATGTAGTTATATGATATAACTAGACCAATATTGATTGGTGACAAGCCCTTTACAGCGATCTAGAACTATACTATCATATGAGATTATCTCGGACTGACGACCCGAGAATGGATCATCGTTTGGGTAATGATTTAAGGGAGGTACCTTAGCTTTCTAACCATGCTGTATGAGAAGGACTAATAAGAACTCGGTAATCATATTCATAGCATCGCACTGCATGTGCCGACAACGAAGTGCACAGAAGGAAGATAGCATGCCGCGAACGTAAGATGGTGTCGCACGAGGGAGTGTAGGCGAGGGCATGCATTCATGAAAACATCTCATCCTTACATTAACAAAAGTATCTAGGAATGTTTGATTGTACTGCTTTATCATTACTGCTTGATTGATTTGATAACATATTAACCTTTGTTGTATAGTTTCACTGAGTTGATCACTCACTCCCACATTATGAGATGGTGTTTACAACACCAATCAGTCCCTATTTTAGTTTCAGATGATGGCGATACTTACAAAGCAGAGCCGAACTTTATGATGTTGGAGAGGATTTCTCCTATATGCAGGTTCTGATCGACGGGGTTACAGGGTTACTGATTAGATGCCAATACACTTGGTATTTTGCCTTTTATTTAAACACCCATGTATATTCTTTTCTTTCCATTTTTGGAGTATACATGTATTTAGTTAACCTGATAACATGTTCACACTCTGGAGACTTACAATCAATTATACATTTTATATATTTATCACAGTCTTCCGCTTGAGAAACTTAACTGTCTTTAGAGTATGATATGTTGTTTTGGTCTAATCTCACTCATGTTTACTACACTAATATGAACAACATTCAATCATCATTATCTATATTGCATAAGTGATGCATTGGAACTCGGGAGCCGAGTTTCTGCTCGACCCCTGATTTTCAGGGCGTTACAGATCCACTCCCCCAAATGAGGCAGGGGAGGGGTATTTATAGGTCCCACTACTCTTACGAAGTGGTGATCACCACCACTTTTCTATTCACATAATGATCATCTTCCTTCCTTAATCAATGGTGTCCACCAAGCTCTCCCTTGAATGGTGGTGTACAACATCTTTCCATTAAAATAACACTTGTGCACCCTAATATTACCAAAATACCCTTTTCAATGCTTTTTACTAAAATACCTAAACTACCCCTTGACTTGGATTTTTACCAAAATACCTAAAATACCCTTGGATATGGATTTTCACCAAAATACCGAAAATACCCTCAGAAATATATTTTTATCAAAATACCGAAAATACCCCCAGACAGAATTTTTACCAAAATACCGAAAATACCCCCGGACATTGATTTTTACCAAAATACCGAAAATACCCCGAACATGGAATTTTACTAAATTACCTAAAATACCCCCGAACATTGATTTTTACCAAAATACTGAAAATACCCTCGGACATGGAATTTTACCAAAATACCTAAAATACTCCTGGACATGAAATTTTACCAAAATATGAAGTGTACAACCCTGAAAAATATTCGAACCTTGGAATTCTTTGACCACTTCAATGGAATAATTTTTATGCCTCAACAGGCACATCGAGTTTAATATTGACCTTGTGCCTGGTACTGTGATTAATTCAAAGGCCCTGCATCATATGGTATCGTTGGAGTTGCAGGAACTATAGAAACTATTGGATGAGTTACGTGAGTTAGGCTTTATTCGTCTAAGCAATTCACCGTGGGGAGTGTTGGTACTCTTCATGAAAAAGAAGGATGACTCGTTTAGACTTTATGTGGATTACTGTGAGCTCGACAAGGTCACGATCAAGAATAAGTACCCACTTCTGAGGATCGATGATTTATTTAATCAGCTGTAGGAGGTGCAGTTCTTTTCAAAGATAGACCTATATTCAGGTTATCATTAGGTTCGAGTCCAAGAGGAAGATATCTCAAAGACAACATTTAGGATGCGCTATGGTCATTTTGAGTTTCAGGTCATGTCCTTCAGTATGACTAATGCGCCCATAGTATTCATTCAGTTGTTGAACGAGGTCTTTCGTCTGTATCTTGATCAGTTTGTTGTGTTATTCATCGACGACATCCTGATATATTCGAGGACTCGTGAAGAACATGAAATCATTTGGAGATTACCCTGCAGAGCCTCCGTGACATTAAATTTATGCGAAGTTGGAGAAGTGTAAATTTTTATAGGAGGAGGTGAAGTTCCTCAATCACATGGTGACGAGGCAATGCGTCATAGTGGACCCTTCGAAGATCGATGTCGTGAGTCACTTGGGCTAGCCCACGAACATGTCCAAGATCCGTAGTTTCCTTGGTTTGGAGAGCTACCACTGATATTTCATTAAGGGATTCTCTCGTATTACAGCCCCATTGACTAGGTTGACTCGGAAGGGTGTTGAGTTTCTTTAGAGAGACGCATATGAGCAAGCATTCATAGAGCTGAAGGACCATCTTACGTCCACATCTGTCCTCACTCTTCCCTCTGGGAGTGACAGTTTCATAGTTTTTACCGATGCCTCACATATTGGTTTGGGTGTTGTTCTGATGCAGCAAGGGAAGCCGGTGGCCTTTGCGTCTTGGCAGCTCAAGGTCCATGAGCAGAACTACCCCATACATGTTTAGAGTTGGCTGCAATTGTCTTCGCACTAAAGTGTGGAGGCATTATTTTTACGGGGTTAGGTTCGAGCTCTTCTTTGACCACAAGAGCTTGAAGTATCTCTTCATGAAATTTGAGTTGAATACAAGGCAGAGGCGCTGGATGGAGCTCTTAAAGGACTATGACTTTGATCTTCAGTACCACCCAGGCAAGGCGAATGTGGTGGTGGATTCTTTTAACCGTAAGCCACGAGGCCTTGTGGCACATATGACGGTCTAAGAGTGGAGGATTCTCAAGGGTGTAGCTGAGTATGACTTTAAGTTTGGTCTTCTTTCTCCCATTATTCAGTTATCGAGCTTATCAATTCAACCCTCTCTTGTTACAAGGGTGATCGAGGCTCAACTGACAGATGAGTCATTATAGGGTTATAGAGTAGAGGCCACATCTAAGTAGTCAGATTGGTGAATTTTTTTTGATGGTGAACTTCATTTCAGAGGTTGATTGTGTGTCCCGGATATTCTAAAGTTGCACAGAGATCTTATGACAGAGGTGTATTGATCGAGATTTTCTATCACCCTGGCTTTACAAAGATTTACCATGACATAAGGTAGTATTTTTAGGCAGGGATGAAGGGCCAAATTACCAGTTTTATGGGGCCGAGTGTAACACATGCCAATGTGTCAAGGACAATCATCAGAGACCTCCAGTTTCATTGAACCATTGGTCGTCCCATTGTGAAAGTGGTAGCATGTATCCACTGATTTTATCATAGATTTGTCGAGGACTCAGTGCAGTCATGACACCAGCTGGGTTGTCATTAATCGTCTGACGAAGTCGGTGAACTTTCTTGTGAGCGTGCGACTTGGCCCTTACATCGTCTGCTAGATTATTCATTGATGAGATTGTGACACTGCACGGTGTTCCACTTTTGATCTTTCTAACCGAGAACCGAGGTTCACGTCTCAATTTTGGAAGAGCTTTCAGAAGGTGATGGGGTCTGCCTTGTAGTTTAGCACTGCGAACCCCCCACAGACCGATAGGCAGATCGAGAGGGTCAACCAGATCCTTGAGGATATGTTCAGGGCTTGTGTGATTGATTTCTTGGGTAGCTAGGATGAGCATCTGCATTTTACTAAGTTCATATATAATAATAGTTATCAGGCGACCATTGGCATGGCTTCATTCGAGTCATTGTATAGCAGACCGTGTAGATCCCCTAGTTGTTAGACTGAGATTGGGGAGCATCGTCAACTAGGTCTTGAGCTTGTGTAGAGGACATCAGATGTCATTGATACTATTAGGTAGAGGATGCACATAGCTCAAATTCGATAGAAGATTTTTATAGATCGTCGACGTCGTCCCTTGGAATTTATAATTGGGGACCATGTGTATCTCAAGGTCTCACCCATGAAGGGTGTGGTTCGATTTGAAGCAAAGGGTAAGCTTGCCCCGAGATATATTGGGCCTTTTGAGATCACAGGGCGCGTTGGCGTCATGGTCTATTAGTTTGCCTTGTTACCTCAGTTGTCTGACATCCACAATGTTTTTCATGTTTCTATGTTACGAAAGTGTGGGTCAGACATCATTCCTGTAATTGATTAGTAGTTATTAGAGATTCGTGAGGACACTTCCTATGTTAAAGTTGCTGGTTCGTATCCTTAATTGGAATTGGTCGTTTGGACCAAAGTCATTCCCATGGTGAAGGTTCAGTGGGGTCATAATAGTGTAGGTGTGGGGTCTTAGGAGAGAGAGGCTGAGATTCGTGAGCATTATCCCCATATTTTTGATGATTGATTGTATTTTGTATTATGCCTCTGATTTTATATAGTGATATGATTTCTCTTCCCTTTCTTTATGAGTTCTATCTAGTTGCATGATAGTATAAATTTTGAGGGTGAAATTTTTATTAGGAGGGGAGAGCTGTAAGACCTGTACCCTAGTACCATACCTTCCGTCCTATTCCCGCGATCCTCCCCATTGTATTATAGCGATGCAAGACCTGTAGACAGCATTTTCGCATAACCCTAAGTCGCATCTCAAAGATCTGAGTCGACTTGACCCGAAACTTGTACCATTACGACCGCACTATCGCTGCGGTTCCAATGCTGTGTCTTGCGCACCAATGTGATACCTAGACTAGGGGTTGTGGGCCTGCATGTATTTTCAAGAAACACCACAAGTTACGAAATCTAAAAGATTCCAGTTGGGAGAGAATCTCTACACTACGTAGTCTATGCCCAGCCTATGCCTAGCCTATGCCGAGCTTATGGGTCATCAAAGCTTAGCCACCCATGCCTATCTCCCATCATTGCTAGCAACCATGCTTACCTCTCTCTCATCGAAATTCAAATCTACATGCATGCTTCTTACACCACCATCATTACTCACCATCATCACTCCTCTTACATCTCTTACAACTCATCATAACTCCCATCCCATGCCTTCTTACTCTACCCTTTTCCCTCATTTCTCTACCCATTCTCTAACAACCATTGTAGAGAAAATCCTAAAAGAGGAGAACCCCAAGTTCAGCCCGTTTCCTACCCCAATCTCATCATCCCAACCATCCAATCTTCATTTACTACCATTGAAGAAGAAATGTAAGAGCTAAGGAGTTCAAGGAACCAAGAAAGAGATCAAGAGGTGGGTGTTTATAGGGTAGATCTTCGTTTTTACTCATGCGACAAGTGGGGCCTATCAGTTAATGGTAGGGATCCCATTTTGAACCCAAGGTGTGGCCAATGGCCCACCATGATATGCATGTGTAATCCATGATGGGGCCATTCTCCATGGACCCCACCATGATCTTTTATTTGATGTCCATCTTGCAAGAGGTGATCTACACCTTAAGTTTATGGAGGGGATAGTATCCCCACCGTGAATTCCTTATTTGAGGGCCCACGTGTTTTGGGACTCATCTTAATGTTTGTATTATAGCTCAAAGGGAGCTTATAGTGGCGGACCCCCCTTCCACCAAACATCTCTTTCTTTCTCTCTTTCTCTTTCTTTCTCTTTTTATTTTCTTGATATATGTGGGCCCTACTGGTGTGGAGTTCTTGTGTGCATGTATTTATGGTTATGGTGTTCAGTAAGGTGTTCCACATGTAGTAAGGTCCACCATGATGAACATCATATGTAAGGCCCGTACCCTATCTCATACCGTTCCGTAGGCTTCTGGGGTCCTCCCAATCGGATTTCGAGGATCCATGATCTGTTATCGGCATTTACGCACGACCCTGAGTCGTATCTCATATTTCAAAGTCAGCTCGACCCGAGACTTGTACCATAGCGATCACGCCTTCACCGCGGTTCCGATGCCACGTCTCGGGCGCAGAGGCAATCCCTAGGCCAAGAGATGTGGGCCCGCATTTAGCTTTAGGAAATATATCGTGCGTTGCAATTCTGAGAGAATCTTTATGAAACGTCACATCAATCCATCAATTGAGTATAGGTAACCTAACCCATCTCTCTCTTACATAACCTTACCTAAAGTCAACTTCCTCTTACAACAAAGTATGCACCCATCACTCCCCATCATCCCAATACCTCCCACCCATCCCTTATTAATCCATCACCCCTCTCTCTCATTTTTCTCTCATTCCAAACAACCTAAGGAGAGATCCAACGTCCAAGTAAGAGAGCTCCATGAGAGGAGCTTTAGTGTGGCCCACTTCCTACCTTCTCATCTCCCATCTCAACCCTCCATTTTTCATCATCTTCCATTAAGATTAAAGCCAAGGAGTTCGGTGTTCCATCAGACCAAGAAGGAGGCCAATAGGTGGGTGATCCACCATTGATTTTTTATTAGAAGGCCCACTTGTGTTTGGACCCTTCTTTTATGTATGTACTGTGATCATGGAGGGTCCATAGTGGCAGGGTCCCTCCATCACCATCCAACCTCTCCTTTTTCTCTTTCTCTATCTTTTCTTTTTAGTATGGTAATGATGATGATGAGATGTGTGGCCACCATGATGTTTACATCCAAGTCATCTACCGGTGGACCCCATCCATATGGGACACACCATGATTTATGTATTTTATCAATGCCATCCATCTGTTTAATCCAGGCCATCCAACAGGCCTGGATGATTAGAAAACACAAATATCAGACTGATCCAGAACAGGTGGGCCACGTTCATGTGGGACCACCTTGAGGGAATGCATTTGTACCATCCGTCCAGCATCCCTGGACGCTGGACGTGATCCAGTGAAGACTGGACTGATGGTGGAGGTGGCTAATAGTGAAGTCTGAACTGACAGTGAGTGTACTACCTAGGATAAAAAGGAATATATACTATAATATTATATTATATGAGGGGGGGGGGGGGGGGGGGGGGGTAGCCCATCACGTGGGACCCACCTCTATTTCTTTTTTGGGCTACAACATGCAGTCGCTAAGTAGCTACTTTTTTACGTCATCAGGGTCCATGGGACCCATCCGCGTCGTTCATCCATTAGATGGGCCATGCCCTAATGCATGTGACATCTCCACCATCCAAGGATGGTGGGACCCACCCCTGGTGTGGGGCTACACCTGATGTATGTGTTGTTCAGGTCGTCTAAGGCCTGGACGATGATATATATAAATATATTATATTATATTGTATTATATATATTATAGAAATTTATATACATGATATGGTGGGCCCTACATGGGACCCACCTCTGCCCTCTTTAATAGCAACAAAGTTGCACGTATCACATCTATATAGCTGCACTATTGATGTCAGCAGGTCTGCGGGACCTTCTTCAGCTATGTGGACACCACCACTAACTGTTGTATAGACGACAACAATATTCATGGATCTCACCTGTTTCATCCATGCCATCTATTTATGGGACCCACCATGTTGCATGTGTTGTATCCATACGGTCCAACCATTTGTGAGATCATTTTATGGTATGGGAAAATGAGTGAGTCAGATCTAAAGTTCAAGTGGACCCCCACCATTTAAATAGTGGATAGTGACATCCACCGTTCAAACTTCTAAGGGCCACAATAGTTTTCAATTAAGTTAATATTTGTTTTCACTTCATCTACCTCTATGTTAACTTATGAATAGGTCAAATCTTAAAAATACATAAGGGTGGGCCTGATTTGATATACATGAGGCCTATTGGTGTGACCCGATTTGATATACATAAGGCCCATTGGCGTGAACCAATTTGATATATATGAGGCCCAATGGTGCGACTCGTTAATGCGGCCCACTTATTGTTTATGAGGCCCATTGGTGCGACCCATTAGTGAGGACCACTTGATGTATACGAGGCCCATTGTGATGTATCTCCGGCCCATACGATTAAGCCCATCGTGATGTATTTTCATCCCATTTGGTAACGGCCAATGAGATGTACTTCCGGCCCGTATGTTGTGGCCCATTGTGATATATTTCTAGGCCATATGCCATTGCCCATTGTGGTATATTTTCATCTCATAGAATTAGGCCCATTGTGATGTATCTCGGCCCATATGATGAGGCCTATTGCGATGTATATTAGACCTTTTTGTGAGGCCATGTGCCCACTACATGTTTGGCTTTGGCTCTATATGGGCCACTCCTTGGGAGCAATATTGGTTAAATGGCCACACTAATGGGCAATGATGGTTTAATGTCCACTTTGTGACTTTCTCTTAGGCCTTGTTCGGTTGATTATTGAGGCCAATACCAATTCTGATTGTCAAGGCTGATTCTGATTTTGATTGTTGAGGCCGATTCCAATTGTCGAGGCTGATTCTAATTATTGTGGTCAATTCTGATTGTCCAGGCCGATTGTATAGGCCAATTATCGAGGCTGATTTCGATGCTGATCATCAGTGCCGGTTGTCGATACTGATTATGAGTATTTAACAGCATAACATTATGATACTTACACCTTGGAGCTCACCTTGTATATATATTGGGCCCATAGGAAAGTCCAGTTTATTACGTGATAGAGAGGGTAAGGAATCCCCTTTATTGTACTTAGACTCGACTCCGCCCTTGGTGGGGGATATTGTGACGCTCTATCACTGTGATCACATGTGGGCGGGCACATGTAGGCAGATACTGAGTGGACGGGGCAAGAGGAGTTGAGTGAGCTACTAGTGATTGGCAGGCTACTATGCTGGCAGGCTATTGTTCACACAGTGAAGGCAAAACTTCATCCCACATTGGGAGCATCGTCCGATGTTGTTGTAGCTATAAGTTGGATTCTTTCCTTAACTATCATATCGCATTTTAAATCAGTGAGCTTATCTTGATATTTGGACTAGATCCGCTATCCTTCTGTGGACCCCCATCATTCGTATGCATATTATGATGGGTGATTGATTAAAGTATATGTCATTGGGCTGAGATGTTTATGGAACTCCTTGTGAGACGGAGTTATCCCCACATGATTGCGCGATACGCGCAGGTTTAATGTATGGCTTAGATGAGGTTGATGGTATTCGTGGCTCTTTAGGATTTGTATATTGCATTTGTATCATCGGCATCTGATATTTAGTTCTCTATGATTCTACATTTGTATAGCCGATCCGCATTACATATTTTGATATTGTGTGACTTATGGGCTTACTAGCATGTTTCTGCATTACTCTGATATTTATATGCTTGGTACTTTCATTGTGCACACACTTACACAACCCTCTAAGCTTTTTATAAGCTTATGCACAATAGATGCGTGCAGATAATGTTAGGTTGCAGAAGCAGCGTTGATCATGGAGCGTGCAATTGTCTTTTGGAACTTTAATTTTATTTTGACATATGTATTTTCCTTTCAGCATTGTATTTAAAGTTTATATTAGTGGATATGTGATGATGATGTTGCTTTTGTGATTTGGGTAAACTTGTGGTTATGCTTCTTACGAGATAATGTACGTTAAAAAATCCTCCTTGTAGGATCTTAGGATCAGAACCTGGCATATGGGCATTGAGAGCCGAGAATGGGGTACTATGAAGGCTGTTGGCATTGGATTTGACAATCAGAAATTTTATGAGATCGATTTCCAGGTTTAGAGCGTGATATCATATCCACACCCTTCACATGTAATCCTATTTTTGTATTTGGACAACACGTTCTAAAAATCATATAAAATTGATCATGTTAAGATAATTGTTAAAACTTGGTGATAATATTAATCACAATATGAGCTAGCTCTAGGAAACATTTTGTAGCCATCCAATGGTCCAATCATCCATAGCATCAAGTTAACTTAGTTGTTGTCCAATAACACATGTAGGATTTCGATTTTCCTAAAACGGACCCATTTTTAGTTCCCTTAATGAATATATTAAAAATTTATGTTTTGTTGAATTCGTAGAAAATCGAACCAATAGTATATAATAAGCCTCAATTAGATTTCGGACGGTAGAGATTTTAACCTTATACGAAAGATGTATATTGGGGGAGGGGACCTTTTTATGACCATTCTTGTGTGGGCCATATCCATGATTGAAACTGTTAGATGTATTTGATATTTATTCTTAACTTACTTAATAATCATATGTATGGTCCCTATGGTCAAATTCTTTCATGATAAAATTTAGGAAATTTTATACCGACAGATACTTCTGTAAGGATAAACCTTGAGTTGTTTTATATGGTTCGGATGGATCCAAGGCTCTATGTGGTTGGAAACCTATATACAACCTAAATGATATATTACAAAACCACCCATTGGCTCAGATTTCCCAACAGATAATCTTATTATAAAGATTTGATCAATATATTTCATGTGCTACTTGATGTGTATGTTGAAATATTTCTATCTAATTGCATAGCATGTAGGCCTCTTTGATAACTTGTAGTGGGCCCCACACCCTATAGTTAAGGGTTCCACTTTCGAGGATGTTTTATCCTTATATAAGTGAGCTGGAATGTCCCACCTTTTTGTTAGGAATGACCCCTAAGTGTTTGGAAATTGGGCCCTAAGTTGTGACAGACCCCATTGATGAAAACTATCTAATTATTTGTGTTTCATACCAACTTTGGGCCTCCGTAGTGGACCACACGCTAGAAATATGAGTAGACCACCACTTAGAACCTTTAACCTACACTAATGACTAGATAAATAATATTTTAATTGGGCCAAATAAGACCTCACATGATCAAGTAGTGGATCCCAAAATGGGGCTAGGTATGGTTGTGCAAAAAATTATGTGCAAAAAATTAAAGTGCCTATGTTTAGCCCTATACCAAATATTGCGTGTGCACAACCAATTTTTGAAGTACATATATAGTACTACCAAGGGCACCTAACGAGATACTGAAAGGTGGTCCCCTGTGATTATGGGAGATACTCAAAATTGGGCCAAAACTAATTCTGCACTATATTTCCTGCACAGTTTCTCCAAGTACCTATGTTTAGGCCAACACCATAAATTATACTCACCCAACCAACGAGGCCTGCCTTATAATTTGTAAAGCCCATACATAGAGCCACCAAATGGTTATTTTCTTTCACATTATGTAGGCCCCACATAATCATGAATCTGACTTTAAATGACCCAGAATTAACCTTGCGCCAAAAGTCTATTTGATATAAAATTTATGTGGGGCCCTATTGTGGTTCAGATTTTTAAACCCAAGTGGACCGAACACTAGGAGGAAATGGTGGTTAAATGTCCACATTTTAAAACTTCTTAGGGCCCATTAATAATCCCATTTCCATCCTTACCTTATTGGGTTATCCCAAAGCATTGGGCCCTCATTATTGATGATGCTTTCCACCATACCTTCTAGGAGAGTACATCATTACTCCTTACCATAGATGGAAGAATATGTAGTAACAGGTTGGTATATCCACTGTTTAGAACCCATCTTGATATTTTGACTAGATCTACTATCCCTTTATGGACCCCGCTATGTATTTAGTCTAATTATTGTTTATATCTGATAATCATACTAGTGTACTTAGTCTAGTAGGACACACAGAGAACATGCATAGTATAACATCATGATACATGCCCATGTGCATCATTTGTATGCATGTTGTGAGGAATGATTGAACATAACATATGCCACTGGGCTGAGATGTTTATGGGACTCCTTGTGTGACGAAGTTACCCTACATGAGCGCAGTACGCGCAGGTTTGATGCATGACTATATGTATTATTCATGCATCTTACATTATGTGACATGATCACTATACATCCTAACAATATCAGGGTCATGGCCTCCATAGGCATATCGTGATGGTAAGATTGGACATCAAAAATATTTGGTTCTACCACTATGGGCGCTTAGGATGTCCTTAAGTGAAAGTCCCAGAAAACTTATGGTACTAGGAGGATGCTCCAATGTCAAGACCAAGTGGATATGTGAGCGCCCGAGTGCCGAATACCAGTAGGTTGCGTCTCCCACTGTGTTGTGGTAGGTTGGAAGGGGGTGTGGCCTTATTCATCCGAGGGCAAGGGCAAAGCTAGGCTGAGTTTGACCAGCTCATAAATGGGTCCACTATTGACGAGTCAGGTGTATATTGGCAGACTACTGGTCAGGCAGGTAGTGAGGCCTTTTCCACTTGCATGATTGTACATTCAGTTGGGGCAGCAATTTGGTGTAAAGTGTACTAGACCCCGATGCTATTCTAGAGATGAAAATGTACTGATGTGTGGATCTTGATGAGGAATGACATGCTTGTATTGCATCTTTCATATGACATTGGCCACGTAGGCCATGTATCACATAGCCTTGGTGTGGCTGACAACATTCATGGACTTGACCAGTATTTCTACTTACTCTGATATTTATATGATTAGCACATGCATTGCACTCACATACACCACCCTTTAAGCTTCGTAGTAAGATTATGAATGACCATTGCATGAAGGTGATGCGAGGATGTAGCCATGCAGAGACAGGAGCATGTAGCAATCTTCTGGAGTTTTGATATACTTATATTTCCCTTTCCGTGTTATGCTCAAATGTTTTTATTATAATGGATATGTGATGGTGTTGTTTATGACTTGCTATACTTGTGGTTGTGCTCCTTTACAAAAAATTTATACTGAAAATCGTCCTGAAATAACGGTGAAGACCGCTTTAGTTGAAGTAAGAATATGTCAATATGTCTTAGAGGGGGGTGAATAGGACTTTTTAAAGTTTTTATGGTTTATTAAAAATCGTATTACATTAATCCTAATAATAGGCACTTATCAAGAATACTCAAAAGTAACTCTACTGGCTTCCAAGCCTAGTAGAGGATCCAATCACAAACTATTCAAGAAGTGAACAATATGTAACCTACATATGACTTTGTATGTGTATGAGGTGTGATTTCATATATATAGATATAAAAATATTGAAGTAAATCACATAAATAAAAGAATAGTAATCTCAAACATAGTAATTTTTATAGTGGTTCGACTACTTGTCTACTCCACTCCTAGTAACTGCACTTAACCCTTTAGTGTACCGAATTTCACTAAGAAGGATTCACATCAGTTCACCTCAAACATAAGGTTTTAAATCAAGTTCATCTTCAACCTTTATAACCTACACTGAGGCTGATTGTTATGCTCTCATGAGCAAGGGTCAACAAAAGCACCCACTTTTAGGTACACTGGTCAAGGATCTTCCATAAGACCCTAACAGAGGTTTCACACGGTTCACCTCAAACCCATGGTTTTGACTGGTTCACCTTTAACCAGTGATTTATGCTAGAGCAAGGGTCCACATAATGCACCCACCACATACACTCCCACCGAAGGCGTCCTTGAGGACTTACAAGGGTGAGAAACACCTTAGACCCAATCCTACAAAATAATGATCAAAGGATTCTCTAGACTCTAGTTACATACAGAGAAGTGAATGAGTCCCTTTTTAGCTATTGATGAAGATCTCCTCCTTTGTTGATAAAGAGTCTTCTGATTCCTTGATCCGCAACTCAGAAGATATACCAATGCATGATGACAAGGTGGGTCAAGGTTATGATGGAATCCTACTCTCAAATATTTTCCTATAAAGAAGATAGAGTGATTCGAATCATCTATGCATTCAAGGCATCCTAGATTAATGATTTGCAATTAAGGTAGTAGTTGGAGGATCCTTGAATGTGGAAGTTCATTCCTCAATCCACTCTATTAAATATTAATGTTGAGGGTGGATTGGAGGATGAACTCCCCTGAGAGAAAGGGCTTTGGGTTTATGATCTAAGGTTAAACACTCAAAAATACTCTCTTTTTTCTCTACCAACAACAATAGACAAGTCCTCTTTATATAGGCAAAAGGTTCCAACGAATATAAAACGGTCACATTTATCACAGTGTTCGATATCATCGAGCGTATACTCTCGATTGCATCGATGGTCCACTCGATGACACAACCTCAATGTCATACACTTTTTAAAACTCTTACCAGCTGGTCGAGGGAATTAAAACTCATGTCGATTTCATCAGATTTCGAACTCCGATTTCATTGATGTGAGGTTCGATTCCTTGACATTTAAAAATGAGAGAGACTTGCTTTAAAAAATTTCAGGTTTACAAGAATGATCAAGTTATATTCGATATCATCGGAATTTGAATACCAATGATATTGAAGGTCGTCTCGATGACATAGATAAATCCAAAGATTTTATCAGTGAGCTTGTTGGACAGTTTCTATCCTTTCTCGATGCCATCGATTCGGCCTCGATATCATCGATATTTGAATATCGATTCTATCAAGTGACTCTCGATCATAGATAAACTATCCTGAAATATTTTGTTGGAAATCTTCATGCCCATGACCGATATCATCGAGAGACTTCAGATATCATCGAGATTTGAACTTCAATGGTATCGAAGAGGGCATTGATATATCGATGCACATATGATATTTTAAAGGAAAAATAGGGGCGTCGAAGATCTGCCTGTCAATTTGTCAAGTCATCTTCGATGGACTTGAGATTCAAATATCGATGGTATCGATAGGTACATCGATACATCGATAATTCCGTCTAAATATACATGTGGTTGTTGGACACTTTTTATCCTCATTCCAATGGAATCGATTTGTCATCGAGAATATCGACAATGCAAGTCGATCATATCGACATGTGTATCGATAAAATCGACAAAGCAAGAAAACTTAGAATTTTTTTATTTTTTTGAAAAAGTTTTCTCACTTATAAATCCTATGATGTTCTAAGCTATTTTAAGGGTTTCATTTACCTGGTGTTTTGGGACATGGGATGTGAGGCTTAAATTTACCTATGGTGAGCTTGCACACATCCAGTTGAGGCAAACGCTTTGAATTGATTTTCCTATGAGGCTCTGCAGTCCGACTGACCCAACACTTACACTAATTAACAAGATAGCTAGGACACTTTCAATCTCCCTCCTTCATCAATTACGTGATAAAATACCCAAAACACCCGAGACCAGATTCTATACTGAGACCCTAAATTGTGTGTACATGTTCTCTACATAATTGTACAATGCTAACAATGTCATATACACCACACATCCAGAAATTGCTCCCCCTATTTGTAAAATCCCCCTCGCTTGGTGCAACTGCTCCCCCTAATACCCGCAACACCTGACTCAAGCAGATATACATTTCTTAATGGGGTGTTTGAATTGTTCTCCCCATTTTTATCAGTCATTGACAAAGATTACATGCCCGCAGATATTGACTGAAGTTTTAAAGACATGTGGGAGAGCACATAGATATAGATGTATAAAGATTAAACTAGGTTCATGCATACATCATTTCCAGAAAGTATGGAAGCATATCAAATCAATTAGAGCAGTGATAAAAACTGATAAAATAATCATGAAAAATACATGCACTCCATATCAGAGACTAGATAAACCAGGGGATCACATATATCAGTATGGCAGTAAATTTGAGAATTATATTCAGCCACTTTCAACAATATCCAAAAAGAAACATACACTGCCTAAGGTTGGCAGTAGATTAATAGTCATCTAAAAAAAATAGGCCCATCTAGGGTCACCCAGTGGTAACCAGCAGTAGTAAGCCCACACGGGGCATATACAACATCCACAAAAAAATTTTAGTCAAACTTTTAGGGAGCTGTCACATTCACTCATGAGAGCATAGAGCACCAAAAAGATACTTATGCACATACGCAAAGATAAGTGTGGGTGAATGTGATAGCATTCAAAGTCTCGTACTACGACAAAGGAGCAGAGGTAGATGGCACCGTATCATCTCGACGATAGGTGATTATCTCGACCAATTATTGCACTGTCTGCTGCATTCCTTGGACCAGCCATTCCAAGATGGTAAGCCTCTTGTGCACCGAGTAGACATCCCTCTGAATTGCGCCAATCCGATCCTGGTGGAACTTAAATCATTTAGCATGCCTAGGAGCTAATGTCGATGGTGCTTGATGCGGCCCAAAAACTTCTTCTCTAGCTGTCTCAGTCCCTTCCATGGGAGTGTCACCCGCCCCACTTTCCCTCTCTACTTGAATGCCTTCTTCAGGTGGATCCTCAGGATATTTATGAAACTTCAAATACATCCTTCGAATGTTGCTTTTATTGAAGGTTTGGAGAGGAAGTACAGGATCACTTATAGTTGTTAATGCTATGGCATTGCAAATCGTATCTATGATCCATGGATATGGTAAGAGAATATCCCTAGCACTATGAAAATCATACACCTACCGATACATGATGAGGGTAGGCAGACAAATCTTGATCCCAACGGTGACCGAATAAATTATCATAGTTATGAAGCCTGTGAGATCTGCCCTGTTGGAACCCCTAGAGTAAATGTTCGAAGAAAGGATACCATACAAGACCCGATAGCGTGGTTCCATGAATCTGACTTTTAGGGCATTCACTTGGTGCCATTGGACATCACAATCATGACAGAAGAATTTGCTGACCTTGGTCTGAACCTCAATATTTTCCATGTCCATATTAGGAATTCTGTCAGGAGATAAAGTAAGATTGAATATCCTTGTGACAAATTTCGGAGTGATTAGTACATCATCACCATTGATAGATACAGTGATGGATGGTGGATCAGATATCAGAGAATGACAGGTGGTAAAGAAATTATGAGTCTGTTTAAGTTGATATGGTCCCCCAAAGTCGAGAACTGGTAACCATTCTATGACGGCAAATAGAGGTTCTAGATTATATAAAATCAGACAACTTTAGCTGACTTTTCTCTCAGGAATAACCTTTCTCCTAGCAAACCATTCCAAGATAGGATTAACCTGCACCAGTGGGGGAGCCTGCGCCTCAAACTGGGACCCACTCTATCTCGAGCGTTGCCTTGTGAGGGTCCCACGTTCCAAGGACCTTGCGCTTCCTTTTAAAGTAGCCACTATTTATTGAGTGGATCTTGATGACTCACCAGGACTGGATACTTTTCATTTGTCTTTTCCCATGTGGACAAATAGAGAATTTGAAGGATTTGGGAAAAAGGAAACAATCCAATAGAAATGAAAATACCATATAAAAAAATACTCATGATGTTTTTAGAAAGGTATTACTGTATTTGTGGGATGGATGGGGCAGCCTGAAAAAGGTCCAAGCGGTCCGGTTGAGAGGAGCGAGCAGGGAAGAGAAACGGAAACCTTGGGACAAAAAATCCCTTTTTCGCACTCCGCCAGTTTATATTGGGCATCATTTGTCGATATCATTGATCCTCATATCAATGATATCAAGGGACCATGATCGATTACATCGATCTTGTCTTCGATATCATTCTCGATCACATGACTCTTCTTATTCTGAGGAAGCGTCGATAATATCGACCCTTGATCGATTAATCGGGAATGACATATTGACAGTCATATTGAAGATGAGTATTTTCAATTTTCAATATTCAAACGACTCTCTAAGTATACTTTTAGTATTTATATGAATCAATAGTATACTTAGTAAAATTATGTACAATCACTGTACACATCAAAATTATAAACATTTGAATGTTTATATACAAAAGATTGAGGTGAGGAATCTCAGATATATCATTTGAAGCTCAGCAAAATTTGCATCATTTCATCAAATATCCAAATCTAAATGCATGACCTGGACTTGTCTTTCTATGCTTGACATTTCAGGGTATATGGATAGAGTGAGTTATCAGACAATTTAGTTTTTCTTTTACTATCCATTTTAAGACAAAAATTTTTATTGTGGTAGATTTAGTTTTCATGTTTGTCTTACCCACTTGATCCAATGATTCTTTTATTATGTATTTCATCTTAGGTGGTGATGCATGTGTGTTACTCCTAGGTGGACTTTTAACATTCTGTATTTCTCTGGCTGGTATGAATTTACTTATGTGATTTTTACCGGAGTTATATAAAGTTCTTCTAGATGTCAAGCATTTAAACTTATAATGACCCATATCACCACATAAATGACAAACTGGAGTAGTTCTCATATTGCTACCTGAAGTAGTAAAATTTTCAATTGTTGAGACTGCATTTCTAGTTTTCTTTTTAGTTTTATCATACCCTAGGCTACTCTTGTCTTTTCCTCGTCTTCCCATCCCTAACAGCTTTTCTAGCTTTTCACCACTCTGAGAAAATTTATAATTTATTTTAGTAATTTTTTTTGATTTTTCTAAGTCAATATGGAGTGCATGATTGTCATTCTTGAGTTACTCATTTTCATCTTTTAATAATTCAACTTGTTTCATAAGCTTTGATGATTCCATTTTTAGGGATAGATTGACTCTTTCTAACTTATCATTGTCTGAATGATATTGTTGTAAGTCATTGATTAAATGTGTATTAATCTCTAAGGTTTTGTCCAAGTCTTTTTGTAGCAATTCCTTTTTATTTTCAGACATTCCAAGTCTTTTAAGGATGTGGATGTTATGACTATAGAGTTGATTATAAGCATCTTGCAGTGTATCCTTTTCTACCTCTTCTTCTTCTTCTCTAGTTTCCTCATTATCAGATGGAAATGATTCAGTGGCTTGCCGTTCTTCCTTATTTTCAGATTCCGTGGGAATGATTGAAGCAGTGGAGACCATAAGAATTTTCAATGATTTCTAATCTCCATCCCTCTCTGAGTCAGTAGATTCTGAATTTGACTCTTCTATATCATCCCATGTGGCGGCCATTGCCTTGCCCTTCGTTTTTTCTGTTTAAGCATTCAGTAGATAGGTGTCCATATTTTTGACAGACATGACATTGTGGTTCTTTGGTCCTTTTACCAAATTTGCCTGCAGAAGGTTTATTTTCCACTTTTCTACCTCTGGAGGGACGACCATGATTCTTCTGAAAGAACCTCCTGAATCATTGTACCAACAATGCCACTTCCTCATCTTCATCTTCCTTTCACTTCCACTGTCCTCATTCATTGTTTTCTTTGAAGTTTTTAGGACAGTTATTTTAGATTTTGGGATTTGTTTGAAGTGTAGCTCAAAAGTTTGTAGGGGACCTACCAGTTCTTGTACTTTCATTTCATCTATATTCTTACACTCTTCAATAGTTGTAACTTTGGAATTAAATCATTATGGTAGGGATCTTAGAATTTTCCTATAAATTTTTGGTAACAGAACTTTTTCTCCTAATCCACCCATGGAGTTGCAAATGATATTCAGCTTTGTAAAAAACTCCATAAATGTCTCATGCTCTTCCATTCTGAGACTTTCGAACTGTGAATTTAGAAGTTGTAGTTTAAACCTCTTCACAGTGCTTGTGCTTTCATGGGTGGTTTCCAATAGATCTCATGCTTCCTTGAATGTCCCACACATGCTTATTTGATTGAATATATCTTTGGATATGGCACAGTAGATGGCGTTCATAACTTTAGCTTTAGCAGTCTATTTTTCTTTATCGAACATCACCCACATCTCTTTGGGTTTGGGTTTTGTGATGGTTGTGCCACTATCAAGTACAATTTGTTCAGATGGTGGCACATATCCACTTTCAACTATATCCCAGACGTCATGATCCAAAGATCTTAGAAAGTAATGCTCTTAGCCTTCCAGTATGCATAATTTGAGCCATCAAATACTGGAGGCCTAGTGACTGATGAGCTCTCTCCTTTGGCCATATTCAAAACTTTAGTCAAGATCACTCTCTAGGCGGTGAAGCCCATAAAGAGATACCCGCTCTGATACAAATTAAAATAGTGGTGAAGACCACTTTAGTTGAAGTAGGAATATGCCAATGTCCTAAAGGGGGGTGAATAGGACTTTTTAAAGTTTTTATAGTTTATTAAAAATCCTATTACACTAATCCTAAAAATAGGCACTTATCAGGAATACTCAAAAGTAACTCTACCGACTTCTAAGCCCGGTAGAGGATCCAATCACAAACTATTCAAGAAGTGAACGATATGTAACCTAGTTTATGATGGATATGATTGTGTATATGTGTGAGGTGTGATTTCAGATATACAAATATAAAAATATTGAAGTAAAGCACACAAACAAAAGAATAACAATCTCAAACATAGTCATTTTTATAGTGGTTCGACTACTTGTCTACTCCACTCCCGGTAACCGCACTCAACTATTGAGTGTACTAGATTTCACTATGGAGGTTTCATAGCGGTTCACCTCAAACCTAAGGTTTTAAATCAAGTTCACCTTCAACCTTTATAACCTACACTGAGGCTGACTGTTTATGCTCTCATGAGTAAGGGTCATCACAACACACCCACTTTTAGGCACATTGTCTAAGGATCTTTCATAAGACCCTAACAGAGGTTTCACACGGTTTACCTCAAACCTAAGCTTTTAACTGGCTCACCTTTAACCAGATGTATATACTCTCCACAGAGCAAGGGTCCACACAACGCACCCACCGCATACACTCCCACCAGAGGCCTCCTTGAGGACTTGCAAGGGTGAGAAACACCTTAAACCCAATCCTGCAAAGGAATGATCAAAGGGTCCTCTGGACTCTAGTTACTTACAAATAAGTGGATGAGTCTCATTTTACCTCTTGATGAAGATCTCCTCCTTTGTTGATGAAGAGTCTTCTGCTTCCTTAATCCGCAACTTAGAAGATATACCAATGCATGGCGATAGGTTAGGTCAAGGTTATGATGGAATCCTACTCTCAAATATTTTCCAATAAAGGAGATAGAGTGATTTTAATCATCTACGCATTCAAGGCATCCCAGGTTAATGATTTTCCATTAAGGTAGTAGTTGGAGAATCCTTGAATGTGGAAGTTCATTCCCCAATCCACTTTATTGAATATCAATGATGAGGGTGGATTGAAGGATGAACTCCCTTGAGAGAAAGGGCTTTAGGTATATGATCTAAGGTAAAGCACTCAAAAGCACTCTCTTCTTTCTCTACCAGCGACAATAGACAAATCCTCTTTATATAGGCAAAAGGTTCCAACGGATATAAAACGGTCACATTTATGACAGAGTTTGATATCATTAAGCGCATGCTCTCGATTGCATCGATGGTCCACTCGATGACACAACCTTAATGTCATACGCTTTTAAAACCTCTTGCTAGCTGGTCGAGAGAATCAAAACTCGTGTCGTTGTCATCAGATTTCGAACTTCGATTTCATTGATGTGAGGTTTGATTCCTCGACATTTGAAAAATGAGAGAGACTTACTTTGAAATATTTCAGGTTTACAAGAATGATCGAGGTACACTTGATATCATCGAAATTTGAATACCGATGATACTGAATGTCGTCTTGATGACATCAATAAATCTAAAGATTTTATCAGTGAGCTTGGTGGACAGTTTCTGTCCTTTCTTGATGCTATCAATTCGGCCTCTATATCATCGATATTTGAATATTGATTCTATCGAGTGACCCTCGATCATAGATAAACTATCTGAAAATATTTTGCTGGAAATCTTCACGCCCATGACTGATATCATCGAGATTTGAACTTCGATGGTATCGGGGAGGGCATCAATCTATCGATGCACATATGATATTTTTAAGGAGAAAAAGGGGCGCTGAAGATCTGCCTGTCGATTTATCGAGTCACCTTCGATGGACTTGAGATTCAAATATGGATGGTATTGATAGGCACATCGATACATCGATAATTCTGTCCAGATATACATGTGGTTGTTGGACACTTTTTGTCTTCATTCCGATGGAATCAATTTGTTATCGAGGACATCAATAGCGCAGGTCGATCATATCGAGACGTGTGTTGATAAATTCGACAAAGCAAGAAAACTTAAAAATTTTCTATTTTTTGAAAAAGTTTCTTACTTATAAACCCTATGATGTTCTAGCTTGTTTTAAGGATTTTATTTACCTGGTATTTTGGGACATGGGACGTGAGGCTTAGATTTACCTATAGAGAGCTTGTACACATCAGTTGAGGCAGACACTTTGAATTGATCTTCCTATGAGGCTCTGCAGTCTGACTGGCCCAACACTCACGCTAATTGACAAACCAGGGTACTTTCACCTCCTTATAGGATCCTAGGATCGGAATCTATCATATTGGTGTCGGGAGTCGAGAATGGGGGGTACTACAGAGGCTGTCAGTGTTGGATTCAGTGATCAGAAATTTTGTGAACCCGGTTTCCGAGGTTGGGGCCTTTTTTAAAAAAATATTTAAACACATGCACACACACACCCCTACACACTCACATCGTAGTGGGTTTTCACTACCTATGGATACTCAAACCCTTGACTGGGTGTTGAAACTCCTGAGAGTCTACCACCAGAGTAAGATCAAGGATCACATGTTCGTATTGATCTTGGTTTTAAGGTGTGAAGCCATGAATTGGTCTTCTCCTTTATAGAAAAAGGGAATAATTTTAAACTTAAGGTGTCATCAAACACATTTTGGAAGTGCAAGATTGCTATGAATCATAAAAAATTTTAAGATGCAAATATGGACTCTCATAATCAATTCTATGAAACTTATGAAGTAGTTGGATCACTCTCGACTTAAATTCCATATTTCCTTCATTGTGTGGAAGTACTATGTAGGATGGTGTACTTGTCCTCACGGGTTGTAAGTAATCAAGTAGCATTCTAGGCGAAAGAACATTATGTACTTTATTTTCATCTTGATGTTCCTAGACAAGATGGTGTAGTTGATTTGCAGCCATAACTTTTATTAACTCATAGGAACTCAAGTGATGTCTAATCCAATGATGGATAAGCAATCCTTTTATTAATCCTCCTTCATTTAAGAGACAGAGTGTGAAATTGTGTGCCTGTGGCATAATGGGATTACTACGGTTACGCTTTGTAGAAGCTTGGCGGAGTTGAGTAATGAAGGCTACGTCCTAGAGGAGGTGATTAGGACCTTTTGTGGGTGTAAATGGATTGACCAAGTCAACCATAATGAGAAAGAACACAAAGCACAATTAAAGGAGGTTAGATAAGAGCTCGGCCTCGACAGTCGAGCACAACTCCATGATCAGCTCGAGTATCGACCACCAGGACTGGGTTTGACTTTGGTCGATGTCTTGCAATTGTGACTAATGAACGATGATAAGTATCGACCCGACTTACCTCAAAGAGAAGCCCAACCACGATTGACAGTCCAACTAATCAATAGTTCAGCTCAGTCTATAGTACCTCAACCAATCCAACCTAGAGGTTATATATCATAATCTCCTCGGAAAGCTAACCACTGGGAGGTCTCCTTTAATATAGGGAGGATCAGTTCTTGAGATCTTCATCGAGAATAACGCCTTGGGTTTTCGGGACGATCCCCTGTATCATATGTAACTGAATGTGTAAGTGCTAAAATGATTTAGTACACTTTAGTCATCAAATTTTGTAAAGCCAAAATAGCTTGACAATAAATCTTTATGATTGGTCCACAATCAAGAGAAGATTAAGCTCAAGATCAAGAAAAAATTAAGCTTAAGACCAAGGGAAGATTAAGGTCAAGACTGGTACATTCTTGAGAGAAGATCAAGCTAAAGATCGACTGATGTTCAAGAATAGATTAAGCTTAAAAGTCAAGATGAAGTTTGTAACTGAGTTCAAGTCAAAGAAGTTCAGATATTTGATATATCTCAGGTTGTATAAAATGCTTAAAAGACCTTAAGAGTAGGTGCTTTTAAAAATGTCAAAAATTGAGTTTTTATGCTTATTTTTCTTTGATTCAACCAACCTATCTTTTGGTTCAACTAGCCTAAGTTTTCTCGGCCAACCCAAGTTTAAGCACGAAGAAACAACTAATTTTAGTTGTAAATTCGGCTAACCTGAGCTTGAAATTCGACTAGCCCAAGCTTTGGTTCTACTAACCCGAGCTTAAAATACGGGTAGCCCGAGAATCTTTAAGTCAAATTTCAGTAACTTCAACATTTCGAATTCGCGGTATTTTGGCCACCCGAAGGTCAAATTCGGCTAGCCGAACTAGGTTGTTCGGCTAGCCAAAGATGACCTCGGGCCAACCAAAATTTGAATAAATCTTATCCCACACGATCTGAAGTTTATTGAACTGAATCCGGTTTGATCGAGCTAGTTGAAGACTGCCTGGGGCTTGCTGAAGATTCAACTTCTTTGCCTATAAATTAAGTTCCTCTCTTAATGTAACGCCCTGAAAATCGGGGGTCGTGTATAAACTCAACTCCCGAGTTCCAGACCGTCACTTATGCAACAAAAATGGTTATGATTCAATGTTGTCTGATTAGAAGCATTCACATGAGTAAAAGTATACCAAAACTGCAATTCATACTTCAGATCCAGTGAGAAAAGCAAGCGGAAGACTAAACAATATATATATCACTGTATGGAAAAACAAAATAAATCTCATCTGTCTCTAAAGTATGAACACATCTCTGAGTCTCATATACATATACATGAACAAAAGGAAATATTCCAAATAGTCCCACTGAAGTCCCATCAATCTAGGTCGCCTACACAAACTCATCATGATACTGCATGTACAAGAACTCGTCCTGGACCTCGTCGAAGTCTGGCTCTGCCACCTGGATCTCAGCCTCACCTGCATCTACAACAGGGTCTGGTGGGTGTTGCAAACACCATCCCGTAACGTGGGAGTGAGTGATCAACTCAGTGGAATCATAGAGCAAAGATTAGCATGTTCACAATTCAATCATGCGATAATAGTAAAACAGTAAATCAAACAATCCTAATACTGTTGTTAATGCAAGATGACATGAAGTGATGTATGCCCTCACCGACGATCTCCCTCATACGGTAACATCTTACGACCGCGGCATGCAATCGACCCTCAAGTGCTCCACATCTTCCAGGCACATGCAATGACATGGTGATATGATTTCCAAGTTGTTATTAGTCCATTCAAACAGCAGGATTGGGAAACTAAGGTACTTCCCTTGTATCAATCCCAACACAGATCCTGTCTAGGGTCGTCACTCCTAGTAGTCTCATACGATATATATTTTGTAGGTCACTGCAAGGGCTGTCAGGGCTGTTGCTCGCACTCGTTGCACCGTTCCCCCATCACCTTATCAATACAGGCCACCGTACTCTACTGCAACGGAAGGGTCATCGCCTCCCGTGGACTCAGAATACGCTCGCGGTCACTACAAAGGACTCGTCGCCTGATCAGTGTAGGCCGATAGCTAGAATATAGTGTCCCATACCACCATAATCTACTCACGAGTCTAGGTGCTCACTGGTCACTACGGGGAGGTTTGTGGCCCCAACGTAGGCCGACAGCTCGACCACGGTGTCCCATACCACCATGCCCGGCTCATGAGTCTTCGTGGATCAAGGTACCATGGTTAACAGGGTTTACAATGGTAAGTTCAGTACCCTAGGTTCAAGCAGTTATAACTCATACAGGGTGAACATACATCGGCCAGTCGGGTTACTTGACGGGCTCGACTAGCGCGATCGCATCTCAAGTCGAACGACATGAAGTGCGTAAAACACTTCGTGTGGCCTAACCACTGCTTCCAACTCCAAACACGAATCACGTTCATCGACGCGTCGTTCGTGGCTAAGACCAACCAGCCACGAATTCGCTCAGTTACCGACTGCCTGGACTAAGTATAGTCCCAAACAATTATGGAATCACATCAGCAATTTATGTAAGACTATTGGAATTGAAATACAATCATGTGAGCATGTTAACACATGTTATAACATTCAACTTAGGCAAATCTTCAAGCACATATATTTCATGCATGTAAGGAAATCATTCATATAGTCAACATGTAGGAAATCATTTAGGTCAGCATATTAATTGAGAAATCAATCTCAAACTATCTCATAACATCATTTAATTCAATACATACTAATACAAGCATTTATACAAACACATACACTACACACTTAAGTCTACATATAGTATGTCGACCCGAAGTGCGCAATTAGGCGAATCTCTTCGCCAAACTAATTATGCACGTATTCCTAACTTCCTAATGCGACAACAAACCATGTCAATTACATCAGCAAAATATGAATGTAAACTGTACTTCCTACAAATGACTAAAATGCCCTAAATCTCATATTCTTCGTTAATTTACGAAACAGGAAACGGAGAGCATGTTGTACATGTCAAACGGCGATGCCGTCGATAATCTACTATTAAACGACATTGAAAGCGTTGTAAACCGTCAATCAAAGCGTCTAAAATCCTCACCTTATGTCTTGTAGACTCGTGAATTGAAACGGAGCGTATACGCTTCGTCTACGGCAGTAGGAGAACATGTTTTACGAGTTACGTTAGCTAACACACTATGAATCTAAGTAGACCTTAAATCAGCAACTTTTAGGGTTGTTTCATACCTGAAAAAGCGGAAGAATCATTGGCCAGATGATTGGGATAAGCTGCTGAAGCACGCGCAACTAGCGGCACGAAGGCGAAAAAAATTCCTCTACTGTCTCTCTCAAACTCTCTCCTTTTCTCTCTCCCAAAGCTAGGGTTTTGCAATTTTCGGATGGGAGAGAGGAATGAGGGTTTCAACCCCTTTTATAAGCTTAAAAATGCCAGAAACTGGCTCCGGAACGAAGTTTACTTAGTGCATATCCATTTCGGGGCTGTTTCGGTCCAAAAGATGATTTCTGGTGGTCCCCTGGTCGAATGCGATCGGACTTAAGCTCATGCGTACCAGATATAGCACGTATTAAGTTTTCAGTCTGGAAGGGTTCGCAGATCGAACGTGGCGGACCAGTTTCAGTTCAGCGGTCACCGCACGTAGATCAGGGCTAAAAGTCTCATGATATAAAATAGAAATTTCTCCTGATCCGAGGGTGTAATCTGGATGAATTCTGACGGTCTGAACGCTTAATACTGACGGGTCAAGTCGTGTGCCAGATTTGAATTTAAAATTCCAATTCTGTCCCTATTCGCACTCTCTTCGGTCCGGGCTCAATGAAATAGCCTGTGATTATCGGTTTGACTTGATTTTCGAAATGAGTGTCAAGTCCAACTAGGCGGTTCTAACAGTCTAAGATAGGAGGTATCAGACTTTCGACGTGCGGTCTAGATCCAATACAAAAATTCAAAGCGGTCCAGAGAACAAACCTGCTTAGAGTTTGATCCGAGGTTATAGAGTCGTTGGTTCTACTCGATTTGGGTCTTGTAGAACGTATTTAAAGTGATCAGGGACTATTTCCCAGCCACTCCTGCGTTGCGCTAGCTAACTTACGCTTAATTTCCATAGAAATTAATTCTACGTGATTTCCGGTCGAGTTGGTACTCGAGCCCAAGTATGGATTTTTCACGGGCGTTACAATCTACCCCCCTTAACAAATAATTTCGTCCTCGAAATTTGTACCTTTTCATACTCCTTGAGAAGCTGTGGGTAGTTCTTTCTGATCTTGGCTTCTGTCTCCCAGGTAGCCTCCTCCTCAGAGTGATGCGTCCATAATACCTTCACAAGGGGAATCACCTTGCCACGCAGTACCTACTCCTTCCTGTCTAGGATACGTGTCGGTCGCAGGATATATGTAACATCCTCTCCTAACTGCACCTGCTCCCATCTGATGATATGGGAAGGATCAGCAACGTACTTCTTCAGCATAGAAACATGAAATACGTTGTAAACGCTCGCGAGAGGCGTGGGTAAAGCCAATCGGTAAGCCACCGTTCCCACACGATCGAGGATCTGGAATGGACCAATGAATCGCGGTGCCAGCTTCCCCTTCTTCCCGAACCGAAGGACTCCCTTCATAGGAAAAACTCGCAAAAACACATGATCCCCAACTGTGAACTCTAGTGGCCTCCGTCTCGTATCGGCGTAGCTCTTCTGTCTGCTCTGCGCTGTAAGGAGCCGACGTCGAATAATATCAATCTTCTCTGACGTCGCCTGCACTAACTCTGGGCCAATCAAGCTACGCTCACCGACCTCTAGCCAGCAATGCGGTGTGCGACAAGGTCGCCCATACAGCGCCTCATAAGGTGCCGTACCGATACTCGCCTGAAAACTATTGTTGTACGCAAACTCCGCATATGCAAGACAATCATCCCAACTGTCCTTGAAGTCCAATGCGCAAGCTCGCAACATGTCCTCCAAGATTTGATTCACCCGCTCTGTCTGTCCGTCTGTCTGTGGGTGGAATGCAGTACTAAACTTCAACTTCACACCCATAGCCTCCTGAATGCGAGTCCAGAAAATAGAAGTGAACTGCGTGTCTTTGTCTGACACGATCTCCAACGGAACTCCATGCAGACGTACAATCTCTCTGATGTACAGTCTAGCCAGCTCGTCTGCAGAGTTCGTAACTCTGATCGGTAGGAAGTGCGCCGACTTCGTCAGGCGGTCGACGATCACCCAAATGGAATCATGTCCCTTCCTCGTCTTCGGCAACCCAGAAATGAAGTCCATGGAAATGAAATCCCACTTCCACTCTACGATCGGCATAGGCTGCAAAAGTCCAGGTGGTCAGCGATGCTCTGCCTTCACCTGCTGACAAGTGAGACAACGGGACACGAACTCTGCTATGTGGGTCTTCATACCTTCCCACCAATACGTCCTCTTCACGTCACGATACATCTTTGTGCTGCCTGGATGCATCGTGAGTCTAGTACAATGCGCAGCCTCGAGAATCTCTCGTCTCAAGTCAGGGACATCTGGGACGCATAGGCGGCCATGATAACGTAAGCCCCCATCCATACCAACTCGCCAGTCGGCATCTGCATCATCACTGGCCTGCTCTCGAAGCTCAGTCAGATGCGCATCGTCCCTCTGCGCCTCGATGACTCATTCATCGATCTGAGATCGCACCTGTACATGTGCGATGAACTCAAACGGCTCCTCTACGGTGAGTTTCTGCTCAAAGTCTCGCAAAAACTCAACCATATCCCACTCGGCAACCATCAGTGGAGCCGCAAACTCTATCGCCTTCTTGCGGCTCAACGCATCAGCCACAAGGTTCGCCTTCCCAGGATGGTAAGAGACTTCAAACTTGAAGTCCTTCAACATCTCCAACTATCGCCGCTGCCTCATATTTAAGTCTCGCTGCGTGAATATGTACTTGAGGCTCTTGTGGTCGCAAAAGAGCTCGAACTCCTCTCCGTAAAGGTAATGTCTCCAAAGTCTCAGTGCGAATATAACGGCTGCCAACTCTAGGTCGTGTGTAGGGTAATTCTCCTCGTGCTTCTTTAATTGTCTCGAGGCATACGAAATTACCCTGTCCTTCTGCATAAGAACACAACCCAAACCAACGCTAGACGCGTCAATATATATAGTGTATCTAACCCCTTGCTCTGGTAATACTAGCACAGGGGCGTATGTAAGTCTGTCCTTCAACTCCTGAAAAGCTGACTCCGCGTTGTCATTCCAGGCGAACTTCACGTCCTTCTGTGTCAACTGAGATAAGGGTCTCGCGATCTTCGAGAAGTCCTGTATGAAACACCGATAGTAGCCAGCGAGACCCAAGAAACTCCTCACCTCAGTGACAGAACCAGGTTGCTCCCAGTCCTGCACCACAGCTACCTTAGACAGGTCAACTGCCATGCCATCCTTGGACACCACGTGTCCCAGGAACTTCACCTCCTGCTTCCAAAAGTCGCACTTCTTGTACTATGCGAACAACTGATGCTGTCTGAGCGTATCCAGGTCCAAACGTAAGTGCTCCTCATGCTCCTCTCGACTCCTGGAGTACACCAAAATGTCGTCAATGAATACAACGATGAATCGATAGGAGAAAGGTCGAAATACCCGGTTCATCAGATCCATGAACACGGCTGGTGCGTTCGTGAGACCGAACGACATCACGAGGAACTCGTAGTGGCCAAAACTGGTCCTGAATGCTGTCTTTTGCACGTCCTCATCCCTGACGAGCAACTGATGATATCCTGACTGAAGATCAATCTTCGAGAAGTACTGTGCTCCTCTCAACTGATCAAACAAGTCATCGATCCTGGGTAAAGGATACTTGTTCTTCACCGTAACCTAGTTCAGCCTGTGATAATCAATACACAATCGCATCGAACCGTCCTTCTTCCTCACGAATAGGACCGGTGCTCCCCAAGGAGACACACTAGGCCGTATCAGACCAAGCTCTAGCAGACCATCAATCTGGTCCTCAACTCCTCCATCTCACATGGTCCTATGCGATACGTCGGCAGTGAGACGGGTGTAGAACCAGGAACCAGATCGATAGTGAAATCGATCTCACGTCGGGGCGGCAAACCAGGGATCTTCCTGAACAGATCCCCGAACTCAGAAATGACTGGCACAAGCTCGAGTACCTGGGCACCAGCGTCGCGCTGGCGTAAAAAAGTATGCGGAAAGGAAGATTTACCCGCACTGGAAATGTGAAGGATGCACCCTCAGGCTCGTACACAGTCACTATACGAGTCGCGCAGTCAATCTCGGCCCTCGCTGCAGTCAACCAATCTATGCCAAGAATGACGTCGAGATAAACAAGAGAGGGGTCGACGACAAGATCAATAGCCATCGTCCGGCGTCCCAAATCAACCAAACACCCCTCATACATCTGGATGACATCTGAATAATCTCCGTGGGCTGCAAGGACTCGTACCCTATCCATGGTAATGGTCTGTAACCCAAGACGCCTGACTACAGCACGCGATATCAAAGAAATCGTGGAACCAGTGTCCACCATCACAAGAATAGGAGTACCTCCAATATGGGCTGTGACCTCGAAGGCCGAATGCTGAAAAGTCAGTGTCGCAGCTGCCTCAGCTGTCAATGCATGAACCCGAGCCTGCTGTGGCCGGTTCGGCCGCTGTGTCAAGGGCCGTGGAGGCTGTCTGATCTGCGATACCGGAGGTCTAAAAGAAGGGTGCGCAGGAGCTAACCGTATAGGCGGTGCTGATATCGCCTGTGAATGAGCACGGTCAATCTTCTGCGGCGGTGAGAACCCACTGTCCCGCATCCGAGAGAAGCAGCTCTGCGCCAAGTGGCCTGACCTCCCACAGTATGTGCACGATAACTCGGGGCGCCGAAACGATGGTGCTGGCACTATAGCCCGAGTAGGAGGGTCGACGCGAGGCCTCTTGCCCTCGAAGGGCCTGTCCTGCATGTCTGGTGGCGACTTAGAAGCAACAGGGCCACGAGATCGCGCAAGTCGATCCACATCCTGCTCTGCCCGCATAGACATGTGAATCAACTCCGCATAAGAGGAAATGCTCACACAGCACATCTTCGACCGAATATCCAATCGCAAACCCTCCAAAAAGTGCCGTATGCGCATCTTCTCATCGGCCAAAATCGTCGGGACGTATCTGCCCAACTCCGTGAACCGATGCTCATACTCTGTAACTGTCATGGCTGTCTGTCTGAGGCGAAGAAACTCATTCTCCCTGTCATGCCTGTAAGTTTGGAGATAATACTTCTCATGGAAGTGGAACTCAAACGCTGCCCATGTCCATACAAAGTCGGCAGCAATGGTCTGCAGTACGCTATCCCACCACAGGCTGGCCTCTCGCTCAAACAGGAATGTAGCCAGCTCTACCTGCTCAGCCTCTGTACAATATAACATCCGTAAAATCTTCGACACACGGTCGAGCCAGTACTCAGCCTCCTCGGGTCTATGAGAACCCGTGAAAGTGGGAGGCCGTAAGCGCTGAAATCGCTCTAATAGGCCCCGTGTATCTGCGGCATTCCCGCAGGGTAAGCAGGCGGCGCAGGATGAGCCATGCCCTCATCCTGGGCGTATGTATAAGCATCCTCAGCTGGATGCGCAGGTGGTGCAGGTGAAGCCACACCCCCACCCTGTGCTAATGTCCCCACGATGGTAGTCAGAAGCTGTTGTTGCTGCTGCATCATAGCCAACATCTACTCAAATCTGTCAGGAGGTGGAGCAGGCTGTGGCGGATGCTGTGTCGAAGTAGATGCACGATAAGGCTCTCTAACTGACGGCGTAAATGGCGGTGGTCCAACTGTAGGACCAGCGGCAGGCTGAGACGCTCGAACTGCCTCAGGAATCGGGCCCACAGCAGGGTCCGCATGGGTGCCAGACTGCAAAGGAGTCTGATCCATATGCTCAGTCAATGCAAGCCGAACCGTGCTCCGCGTAGCCTTAGGCGGCATTCTCTATATTCAGAATAGGGCGCAACCTTGTCAGTCTTAATAGCACAAATACACCGCAATCATTCACACAAGGAGTCAAAGGCATTCCATGCATTTTATTTAATCAAAATTGTCACAATACAAGGGATATATCCTTATAAGCATCATGATAAGAAATACATGGGAACTAAGACAGTTAAAATTATAACAACAACATAAACAAAGCACTAGCCTTAACAGGCTTACACAACAAAAGTAAAAAATGACTAACTACTAACAACTACATCAAAGGTCGCATCGCTAGTCTGAATCGGGTGACGGAGGAGGAGCACCCTTATCCTGCAAGCAACACAGGATCACCTTCAAGGTGCGAGTCACCTTGCCAAATTTCTTCTTTGTAACGGCCTTGGCATCCTCGACTTCAGCGCGAAGTTCTTAAACTTTCCTTCGCAAGGCGACCTGACTCTCCTCGATCCGAGCAATGCGATCGTCGCTAGTAGCCTGCGTAGAAGGAGGAGGGCTCTCATCTGTATCCTGAGCCTCCTCTTCTGCCTCTTCCTGAGCTTCTTCCTGAACCTCTGCTCCAGGTTCTTCTTTGCTTTGATCTTCCTCATCATCAAAGTCATCCTCGCTGTCCTCCTCAAGCTGATTTTTACGGTACTGCGACCCAATCTTCATCTTGACCATAGTTGACTCATCAATGGTATGAATCAAAACTGAAAATTTTGGCCCAAGTCTGTAGGCACACTCAAGCGCAATCTTACAAATCAGTCGGCCAAAAGGAAGTGATTCGGATGTTCTTCTTGACTTGGCTATGAGGATTATCTGTTGTAAGATGAAAGTAGCCATACATACGTTCTCTCCCTGGGCCACTAGGTACAGGAAATCAACCATAAGGCGTGTACATTCAATGTGATTCGTCGACCTGGGATAAACATTGTACGTGCAGATATGGTGCAACAGGCACAAATCATCAGACATATACATCGCCTTTAGGCTATTATTAGGCTATCATGGAACCAACTTATCGCACAGAAACCTGGTGCGGCGATCTCGTTCACGCCTACTCCTCAGATTCTTCTCACTAGGATGAACATCACCAAGAGGCACGTTCAGAAGTCGCGCAATCAGTCGCACATCAATCGTAGCCATCCGATCTCTATCAAAAGGGATTTTAAACTGCAATGGCTCCAAGGTAGGATTCTGGATACTAGCGTAGAAGGCACGAACGGTGCTCACATTAGCATGAGCATGAGCTTCAAAGATCGGACCCCAATGCGCAGCTTCAATGCGCTCGAACAACAAAAATTCACCGAACAGTCACCCTTCCATGTCCGCCTCAAACAACACTTTGCGATCAGTGTATTGGTCGTGAGGCATCTCTGATAGAATTACTCGCCCAAGGTGAGCATGGGGATCCAAATCCCGCTTTGTACGGCACTCTAGGGCTGTAGCCGGACCTGCGGCGGCGCTTGAACTTGCGGCACCACCCCGCGGTCTTCTCGATTGAGCAGGGCGACTCGGCCTAGCCTCTTCTGTTGCGGTTTTCCTTTTACCCATCAAAGATATGATGGATGAGAGTGATAAAAGGCCTAAAATGGCTTCCACGAAAGCTATGAAAAATGGAGAAAATGCGGAGAAGTGGCTGTCCAATCTAGAAAAAGGAGATCTAGGCGTCGTAGAGGGATGCTTCAAGCTTCCCAAGGATGTATTTTCAAGGAGAAATGGAAATGGAAAAGTGGAATGGAGCACCTCACGATTTCTGCTCGAATTGGGAGTTTTTTGAGCTCCAAATGATGAAATCTTCAAGAGGAAGGGCTGCCAACTCTAAAGGAATGATGGATGATGGTCGTTTTTGGCCAAGGAGGGATCTAGGGATGATTTGGAATCCCAAAATTTGGAGATGGTTGCTGAAAAATGAAGATAGGGCTATGGGGAGGGCTGTTTGTGAAGGAGGGGTATGTTTTGGGGGTTTTCTTTGGACGGGACATCTATGGGGAGGGTGTATATGTCATTTAAGGGCGTGCGCCCAAAAACCAGTTCAAATGGGCCCACTTGTACGGCGATGGATTGCCGGATCGGCGATGGCATCGCCGACCGGTGATGCATCCAGCTGGTGGGGCCAGATGAGTTCGGTCCCCCATGGTCCAAGGACCCCAGATATGTATGGTTCGACCCCTGGTTTATTGTATTTTGACCTATGTAAGCCCAAACATGTGTTCAGGGCTTTCTAGGATCATTTTGCAATCCTGAATACCAAACCCTATAATGCAGCATATGATTTTGGGGTAGAAGGATCCAATACATCCATCTAGACCCTTATTTTCTAAAGAAAGTGAATTTAGAATGGCCTTATGGCCATTTTTCATAAAATTTTACTATTCACTGTAAAATTTTGTGAAAGTATTATTTTATATTATTTTCACATTATTTTTGATGCCTAACATGAAATGGATAAGAAATAAATGAATATTGGAGTGGTGAGAGGAAGAATTTTGAAGATTTTTGGTGAAATGGGGTTTTTAAGCCCTGACGATTGAATACAGGAGTCGTGGTCATCCCACGGCCCAAGAATTTACTTTTATGGGTTTAAAATTGTTCATAGGACGTCTCAACCCGACTTCCTACGGCTTAGGAGCTATTCGGGTTGCTTTACGCGACCCGAGATGCGCTACAGACTTGATCGTGCGATCGATTCGAATATACTTCGCCTATTGGCGAATCTGCGATCCTAGAAGTATTTCTAGACCCTTCTCGCACCCACCTAAGTCAAAGGAAGTGACACTGTATGTCGCGAGACCATAACCCAGGCCCAGTATACTTTTATTCACTCTCTGATACCAACTTGTAACGCCTTGAAAATCGGGGGTCGTGTATAAACTCAACTCCCGAGTTCCAGACCGTCACTTATGCAACAAAAATGGTTATGATTTTATGTTGTCTGATTTAAAGCATTTACATGAGTAAACGTATACCAAAACTGTAATTCATACTTCAGATCCAGAGATAAAAGCAAGCGGAAGACTAAACAATATATATATCACTGTATGGAAAAACAAAATAAATCTCATCTGTCTCTAAAGTATGAACACATCTCTGAGTCTCATATACATATACATGAACAAAAGTAAATGTTCAAAATAGTCCCACTGAAGTCCCATCAATCCAGGTCGCCTACGCAAAGCCATCATGATACTGCATGTACGAGAACTCATCCTGGACCTCATCAAAGTCTGGCTCTGCCTCCTGGATCTCAGCCTCACCTGCATCTACAACAAGGTCTGGTGGGTGTTGCAAACACCATCCCGTAACGTGGGAGTGAGTGATCAACTCAGTGGAATCATAGAGTAAAGATTAGCATGTTCACAATTCACTCATGCGATAATAGTAAAGCAGTAAATCAGACAATCCTAATACTATTGTTAATGCAAGATGACATGAACTGATATATGCGCTCACCGACGATCTCCCTCATACGGCAACATCTTACGACCGAGGCATGCAATCGACCCTCAAGTGCTCCACATCTTCCAGGCACATGCAATGGCATGGTGATATGATTTTCAAGTTGTTATTAGTCCATTCAAACAGCAGGATTGGGAAACTAAGGTACTTCCCTTGTATCAATCCCAACACAGATCCTGTCTAGGGTCGTCACTCCTAGTAGTCTCATACGATGTATATTTTGTAGGTCACTGTAAGGGCTACCAGGGCTGTTGCTCGCACTCGTTGCACCGTTCCCCCATCACCTTATCAATACAGGCCTACCGTACTCTACTGCAACGGAAGGTTCGTCGCCTCCCGTGGACTCAGAATACGCTCGCGGTCACTACAAAGGACTCGTCGCCTGATCAGTGTAGGCCGACAGCTAAAATATAGTGTCCCATACCACCATAATATGCTCACGAGTCTAGGTGCTCACTGGTCACTACGGGGAGGTTTGTGGCCCCAGCGTAGGCCGACAGCTCGACCACGGTGTCCCATACCACCATGCTCGGCTCATGAGTCTTCGTGGATCAAGGTACCATGGTTAACAGGGTTTACAATGGTAAGTTCAGTACCCTAGGTTCAAACAGTTATGACTCATACAGGGTGAACATACATCGGCCAGTCGGGTTACTTGACGGGCTTGACTAGCGCGATCGCATCTCAAGTCGAACGACATGAAGTGCGTAAAATACTTCGCGTGGCCTAACCACTGCCGCCAACTCCAAACACGAATCGCGTTCATCGACGCGTCGTTCGTGGCTAAGACCAGCCAACCACGAATTCGCTCAGTTACTGACTGCCTGGACTAAGTATAGTCCCAAACAATTATGGAATCACATCAGCAATTTATGTAAGAGTATTGGAATTGAAATACAATCATGTGAGCATGTTAACACATGTTATAACATTCAACTTAGGCAAATCTTCAAGCACATATATTTCATGCATGTAAGGAAATCATGCATATAGTCAACATGTAGGAAATCATTTAGGTCAGCATATTAATTGAGAAATCAATCTCAAACTATCTCATAACATCATTTAATTCCATACATACTAATACAAGCATTTATACAAACACATACACTACACACTTAAGTCTACATATAGTATGTCGACCCGAAGTGCGCAATTAGGCGAATCTCTTCGCCAAACTAATTATACACGTATTCCTAACTTCCTAATATGACAACAAATCATGTCAATCACATCAGCAAAATATGAATGTAAACTGTACTTCCTACAAATGACTAAAATGCCCTAAATCTCATATTCTTCGTTAATTTACGAAACAGGAAATGGAGAGCATGTTGTACATGTCAAACGGCGATGCTGTCAATAATCTACTATTAAACGACATTGAAAGCGTTGTAAACCGTCAATCAAAGCGTCTAAAATCCTCACCTTATGTCTTGTAGACTCGTGAATTGAAATGGAGCGTATACGCTTCGTCTACGGCAATAGGAGAACCTGTTTTACGAGTTACGTTAGCTAACACGCTATGAATCTAAGTAGACCTTAAATCAGTAACTTTTACGGTTGTTTCATACCTAAAAAAGTGGAAGAATCACCGGCCAGATGATTGGGATAAGCTGCTGAAGCACGTGCAACTAGCGGCACGAAGGTGGGAAAAATCCCTCTACTCTCTCTCTCAAACTCTCTCCTTTTCTCTCTCCCAAAGCTAGGGTTTTGCAATTTTCAGATGGGAGAGAGGAATGAGGGTTTCAACCCCTTTTATAAGCTTAAAAATGTCGAAAACAGGCTCCGGAACGAAGTTTACTGAGTGCATATCCATTTCGGGGCTGTTTCGGTCCAAAAGATGCTTTCTGGTGGTCCCCTGGTCAAATGCGATCGGACTTAAGCTCATGCGTACCAGATATAGCACGTATTAAGTTTTCAGTCTGGCAGGGTTCGCAGATCGCACATGGCGGACCAGTTTCAGTTCAGCGGTCACCGCACGTAGATCAGGGCTAAAAGTCTCATGATATAAAATAGAAATTTCTCCTGATCCGAGGGTGTAATCTGGATGAATTCTGACGGTCTGAACGCTTAATACTGACGGGTCAAGTCGTGTGCCATATTTGAATTTGAAATTCCAATTCTGTCCCTATTCGCACTCTCTTCGGTCCGGGCTCAATGAAATAGCCTGTGATTATCGGTTTGACTTGATTTTCGAAATGAGTGTCAAGTCCAACTAGGCGATTCTAACGGTCTAAGATAGGAGGTATCAGACTTTCGACGTGCGGTCTAGATCCAATACAAAAATTCAAAGCGGTCCAGAGAACAAACCTGCTTAGAGTTTGATCCGAGGTTATAGAGTCGTTGGTTCTACTCGATTTGGGTCTTGTAGAACGTATTTAAAGTGATCAGGGACTATTTCCCAGCCACTCCAGCGTTGCGCTAGCTAACTTACACTTAATTTCCATAGAAATTAATTCTACGTGATTTCGGATCTAGTTGGTACTCGAGCCCAAGTATGGATTTTTCACGGGCGTTACACTTAATCTGAAATTCATAAGTTAATTATCAAAATTCTTCTACGAGAGAGGGAGAGAAAAAGAGAAAGAGAGAGAGAAGCTCAAGTTATTTGAATGGCATTTATAAATTTAATTTGTAGCTTTTTGTCTAATTTCCTTAATCTCAAGGTCTTTCTAGTTTGATTTTAAAGAGTATAAAATATATTCTTCTTTTGAGATTTAAGAGAAATAATTCAACTAGCCATTGATTTGAACTTAATTTAAAATCAATAGAACCCTAAACCCTTTCTATCTAACTAAACAAAGAATGATCTACATTTAAGAAAGTGATTCTTCAACTATAAGCTTCTAATACGTCTTCTACGGTGAAGATAAGTATACATTCTAAAATTTATTTGGTTTTTTTGAGATAGCCAAGAAATCTCAGTGTAGGTTTTGTCTGAGATAGCATGAAAATATCAGTGAGGGGTTTGATTCTGATAGCTCATGAAAATCACAAGAATTGTATAAGGTTTTAAGGTAACCATGGGAAAACCTTTTTCATAATGAAAGCCAAAATTACATGGGAGTGGAGTAGGTGTGGCTGTTTTTAAAGCACCAAATCACTATAATCCTCTATGTTATTTGGTGAATGTCTTTACTTTTTATTTGGTGAATGATTGCATTTAATTTCAAGTTGAGTGGTGAATGTTGTAATATTTTATTTTAATTTACTCTTGTAAGTTTGAAGTTTTGATTTTAAAGAAATTCGTGAAATAAGGTTGTTCTGCTAAAACTTTAGGTGAAGGTTGTCCTACGAATTATTTAGAATCAATGTGTCAATACTTAAGCAATTGAGATATCTGATTTATTTACATATTTCGTACTTATTTCAATTATTTGGCATAGCCTTATTCAACCCCTTCTAGGACATCTTAAGCTCTCATTTTCAAGTGATATCAGAAATGGTTGTTATTTTTATTTATTTATTTATTTTTGGATTTACCTCCTTGAGGTAGATCCAGAGCTTTATTATGTCAAATTTTGATAACTTGTCTATTACCAAGCCACCTCATTTTAATGGCTCTAATTATTCATATTAGAAAGCCAAGATGAGGATCTTCCTTAAATCCTTAGATAAAAGTGTTTGGCAAGCCATTGTATCTAAGTGGATCCCTCCTACGAGTGAAGTAACGGCCAATGATGGAACCATATCATTGAAAGAAACTATATTTTCTTTTTGGACTATGGTTCAGAAAAGTGAAAGCAGTTCAAATGCAAAGGCCTTAAATGCAATAACTTGCATTCAATCGCCTGATGAATTCAAAAGAATTATTTCATGCGATACAACTAAACCAACATGGGAGATTCTTAAAATGACAGATGAAAGAACTACTATTGTAAAGAAATAAAAAATTCAAATCCTCAGAACATAATTTGAGGAGATTCATATGGAAGAAAATGAGTCTTTTATGGACTTTTATATGAAACTGAATTACATAGTGAATTCCATGTTGGGTCTTGGATATAGAATCCCTGAAAGTAATGTATGGGAAAAAATAATCTGATCATTATCTGATAAGTTCAATTCAAAGGTTACTTCTATACAAGAATTAAGGGATACAGATATTATGAAAATTGAGGAGTTAGTTGGTTCTCTTCAAACTTATGAGTTGAATTTCAAAGCTCTTAAAGTTAAGTTCATTGCTCTTAATTCTTCTAAATCTAATTCAACACAAAGTAATGCTAATTTTGATTTTGAAGAAAATGAAGATGATATGGCTTTGTTAGCTAAGAAATTTTATAGAATTTTCAAAAATAAGAAAAGAACAGATTTTCAAAAACCATCTAATAAAAAAAATTAAAATTAAAATTTTAAAAATTTAAAACAAAAGACAGTCAATGTTTCAACTATCATGAATATGAGCACTTGGCTAATAAATGTCGTAAAAAGGATAAATCTAAACGAAAGGGCATAATAACTACTTGGGATGAATCATTTGATTTTGAAACTATTTCTGAATCTGATGAATTAGATCAAGAAAATACAAATGAGTTAAAAGCCTTAACGACGATAACCAAACTTACTTCTTCAGACAGTTGTGATATGCCTGACTATTAAAATGTAAGATGTGACCTTGAAAATGAAGACGATCTTCAAGATGCTTACAATGCCCTATATAGAGAGAGTTATAAAATTGTTGTCAAGTTAAAAATTCAAAAAGAAAATTATGCTAAACTAAAAGTAGAACTTGAAAAAGCAATTTTAGAAAAATCTCATTTTTTCAATTATTTTCAAAAAAATAGAATTAGATTTAAGTTTTAAATCTTTTAAATTGTAAAAACTCAAAATAGAAAATGAGAAATTAAAACTTGAAGTTTCTTCCCTTCAAAGTTAAAGGACGCTTGGAAATATGCCATTGGTGACCAAAAGCTTGAAAAATTGTTAACCTCATCGAGGGAATGTGGTGACAAGTCTAGTATGAGTTATATTAAAAATAAATCTTTGAAAACCAAGGATTCTACTCCTATATTTATAAGAGGAGAATCCTCAAACTCTAAAGGAAAGACTCTTAGAGATTCAAATTGTAATGATTCCAAAATCTCAAAAAATTTTCAAGTCTCTAAAATAAACAATAATACCATCAGTTATAAACATCAAATGAATAATAAACCAGCCTTAGCTGAAAAAATTGTGGACTTGCTTAAAGAACTTTTAAAATCTAACTCAAATAAGATTGGAGTTTATAGAAAAAGATAAATCCTAACTCCTAAATACAGCGAAAGATAAGAAATTCTCATAAACTGAGAACCGTAATGAAATGGGTTCCAAAGGTTAAGTGTCTTGTTACCCACACAACTTTCAAAGCTATTAACCACTCAAGATGGTACCTGGATAGTGGATGTTCGAGACATATGACAGGTGACAAGGTAATATTCATAAATATTAACAAAGTAAATGATGGCTCAGTCACTTCTGGAGATGGAAACAATTGTAAAATAATTGGCCAAGGTAATGTACAACTTTTTAACTTGCCTCTCTTTGAAAATATACTTTATGTTTAAGGTTTAAAATATAAGCTTTTGAGCATATCTCATATCTGTGATAATATGTACAATGTGAAATTTTTAGATCATGGATATGAGATTATAAATGAGAAAGGTAGTGTTATATTAAATGGTCATAGTGCATCTGAAAATTGCTATATAATTGATAAATCTTACTCAACAAACCATTCATGTTACATGGTCCAAACAAACGATACTGAACTATGGCATAAATGTCTTGGATATGTAAATTATAGAGCAAGAAAGTAAACTCCTTAGCCACGGCTAAACCTCTACTACTTCTCCACATGGATCTAGTCGAACCAACTATAACAGAGTGTAGAGGTAGAAAGAAGTATTTTCTGGTTGTAGTTGATGACTACATTAGATATACATGGGTAGCCTTTCTAAGAGAAAAATTAGATACTCTTGATGAAGTCAAAAAAATCTTAAAACGTATCCAGATTGAAAAAGAGTTATCTGTGGTCAAAATAAAAAGCGATCATGGTATTGAATTTGAAAATAGTAATTTTGAGAAGTACTGCAATGATCATGGCATATCGTATAAAATCTATACTCCAAAAGCACCTCAAGAAAATAGAATTGTTGAAAGAAAAAATAGAATTCTACAAGAAATGGCTAGTGTAATGCTAAATAACATGAATCTACCAAAAGGTTTATGGGTAGAAGCTGGTAGTACTGCATACCATATAATAAATCATGTTTACATTAGAAAAGCTAAAAATAAAACAACTTATGAATTATGGTTTAATAAAAAGCCCACAATTAAATATTTTCAAACTTTTGTAAGAAAATGTTTTATATTAAGTGACCGAAAAAATTTGAAAAAATTCAAAGCTAAGAGCGATGAGGGAATATTTTTTAAGTTATGCTCTAAATAACTGGGCATACCATGTTCTTAATAAGATAACTGGGGTGATTCAAGAATCTATAAATGTTGTGATAGATGATCAACAGATCACACCCAGTCCCAATAAAGATGACGATGTCAATTTGATTAATATACCTGACTCTTCATCTAAATCTAACAATACTGAGTGAAGGTTAGTCAAAGATCATTTGACTAATCAAATACTTCGTAACCCTCGCACTGGCTTCAAATAATAAGACAACTAGAAAATATATGTAACTATGTCTACTTTACTTTCCAAATTGAACCAGCTAATGTAAATGAAGCACTTGGTAATGAAAGTTGGATAAATGCCATGCAAGAAGAATTGAATTAATTTATTAGAAATGATGTACGGTACTTGGTTTATTTACCTACTAATAAACATTTGATTAGAACCAAATAGATTTTTAAAAATAAAACTGATGAAATGAGGAATATTATTAGAAATAAGGCATGACTGGTTGCACAAGGGTATACTCAAATAGAAAGTATTGATTACAATGAAACCTTTACACCAGTTGTGCGCCTTAAATCTATAAGATTATTTATTTCGATTGCATGCCATAAAAAAATTTAATTAAGCAAATGGATTTTAAAAGTCCATTTTTAAATGGTGATTTAACTAAGGAAGTATATATTGAACAACCAAACTTTCAAATCATATCTGTTTTCTTAAAAAGGCTCTTTACATTTTGAAATAGGCTCCCAGAGCATGGTATGAAAAATTGAATAAATTTTTACTTAGTCATAAATTTATCATGGGCAGTGTTGATAAAACCTCATTCGTCAAGAAACATAACAATCATATTCTGTTAGTTCAAATATATGTTGACAATATTATTTATGGATCTATATGCACTAACTTATCTATTGAGTTTGCAGATATAATGAAATCAAAGTTTGAAATGAATATGGTCGAGGAAATAAACTATTCCTTTGAATTACAAGTTAAACAACTTGAAGATGAGTTCATCTCTTAGACCAAATATGCATTGAACCTAGTAAAAAGGTTTGATTTTGAGAATGGTAAAAAATTTGATACTCCAATGAGTACGACTCTTAAACTCTCAAAAGATGATTCAGGTAAAAGTGTAGACTCTCATCTATACTGAAGCATGATTGGTAGTCTTCTGTACTTAATTGCTAGTGACCTGACATTTCTTTTTGTGTTGGAATATGTAACGCCCTGAAAATCGAGGGTTAGGCAGAAGCCTAGCTCCCGAGTTCCAACGCATCATTTATGCAATGTAGATAATGATGATTGAATGTTGTCCATATTAGTGCATTAATCATGAATGGGATTATACCAAATCATCATATCATACTTCATAGACAGTTAGATTACACAAGCGAAAGACTGTGATAGATATATAAAGCATATAAGTGGTTGTAAGTCCCTGGGGTATGAACTTCTCACCAGTTCAAATACTTACATGCATAATTCTAAAATATACAAAAATAATAAAGTGTAACATCACTATCCAAATTCCTGTAGCCCCGATGCACAACTCTAGGTCTATATAGACCTGCCAGAGAGTTGCATGTAGGAGAACTCCTCATAGTCGTAGAAGTCAGGCTCCGCCTCGTAAGCCTCGACATCACCTAAAACTACAACAGAGTCTTATTGGCATTTTAAAACACCATCCTAGAGTGGGAGTGAGTGATCAACTTAGTGGAGCTATAAGGTAAAGGTTAACATATTATCAATTCAGCCAAGCAGTAATGATAAGCAGTACAACAATCATATCCTAAGTACTCTTGTTAATGCAGGAATGGTATGCGATAATGATGTATGCCCTCGCTTACACTCCATCGATGACATCATCTCATGATCATGGCATGCACCACTCCAGACACTTGCACTTCCTCGCCAAAGCACATGCAATGCATGTATGATCATGTTAGCCCAATTCCTAATTAGGTTTATTCAAATAACATATTCGGGAAGCTAAGATAACTTCTTTTTCATCACGTACCTAAAAAATGATCCATCTAGGGTCATTAATCCAAGTTAATCAGATACGATAGGCAAGTTCGAGAGTTACACTCTAGGTCGGTACGAGAGGCTTGTCACCGTCAGCGTAGGCCTATTTTACACTCGAGGTCACACCACCAATGCCCTACCAACTAGTAGTCAATTTTCGAAGGCTCGCCACCAACCCAACTGGGGACCACAACCAGGCTACGCCAGTGTAGGCCGACAACTCTAATACAGTATCCCATACCACCGTATTTGGTTCATGAGTTTGGGTTGTTCACTAGTCACTATAGGGAGGCTTGTCACCCCAGCGTAAGCCGACAGCTCGACCACAGTGTCCCATACCAACATGCCCGACTCATGAGTCTTAGCGGATCGTGGTACCACAGTTGAAATGGGCCTTTACGTTGGTAAAGGGTACCTTAGGTTCAAGCAGTAGCGTTCATACATGGTAAACACTCAGTAGGCCAATTGGGTTACTTGACAAGTTTGACTAGTGCGAGCATATGCTAAATTAATCAACATGGTACCACTGTTAACAATCATCGTACAACTCAGATTCACCGAACACATCAAATATGACAAGATTAATTCAACCACTTAAATAGGAATTGTTACCGATTGTCTAGATTACGTAGTAGTCTCAATCATAGTCAAATGCAACATGTGGAGGCATGTGATAATCATATAGGCATTTAACAAACAATCCAAGCACAACACTCATTTGAGCATTTTATTAGCCTATTGAACATGTTATTATATATATGCATTTCACCCATAAATTACATAATCAAAATAAAGATTTCAGGAAGGAAACTATACATATAGATGAGGTAATTGAGAATCTCATCTCAATACTCTTATTATAATTCATCAAACAATATCTCATTTAGGCATTTTATCAAACATATAGAACATGTTATTATACATATATACTTCATCCATAATTCACATAGTGGTAATTTACATTATGTGAAGAAAACCATTCATATGACTAAGGAAGTTAAGGATCCTGTCTTAATACACTTAATAAGTATAATCCATCGACAAAATCTCATTCAGACATTTTAATAAACACTTGGACTATACATTACTATATACATAGACTAAATTAATTAAAACATATATTATAGTGAATCCTTTCACAAGGGGATTGTCATATATACAACAATCATGTATTCTAGGTTTATAGTCATGGCAAGCACAACTCATGATTTCATATTCATTCAAACATTTTAACAAACACATGGAATGCATTTTTGTATACAACCTAATTTACACATATATGATATATCGAAAATGTCATAACTAAGATCATATGGCAGCAATCAAGTCAGACATAAATCATAAGATGACATTGAAAACCTTAAAAACTATAACCTAAATGTTTATAGTCTGCACCTTTCACTGGTAGACTCGTATCGAACTTGGTTCAAATTCTACACACCCAGATATGGAATAACAATACCTAAATTATTGAAATAGGTTAGCTAATGCACTGATTATCCTATCTGGACTTCTAAAACAAGATTAGGGTTAGGATTCCTTACCCAAATTGAAGTTAGAACGGATGACGTAGTGATGGTGGGGAGGCGAAACAGCACGTGGAGTCATGGGAATGAATCCCAACAATGATCTCCCTATCTCTCTCTTCTCTTCACTCTTCTCTCCTCTTTTCTCTTTTCTCTCTCCAAGGTTAGGGAAAATCGTATAGAATGAGAGAGGGGTGGGTTTAGGCCCTTATATAGGCTCAAAAGTGATCTCAGTGGCCCTAGGGTCATAGAATACTTAGGTTATAACCAAAGAGTGACTGTTTTGGTCCAACGGAGCTCATCTGGAGGGCCCTTTTCTCCATACGGTCTGGAAAAATTTCCCTGACAATGGATCTAGGCCAGGTTAAGATTACGGTCTGATTAGATTTACAGATCGATCGTAGAGGACTAGTTTCAGTTCAACGACTATCGTCACTCGATCAAGGCCATAAGTACACCGACCTGTGCAGGAAAATTTCCCTGATCTGAGGGTGTAGTTGGGTCAGAATTTGACGGTCTGAAAACTTAAATTTGGCCTGCAAGTGAACGGCCCAAATCACTTAAATCTGAGTTCATTTTCTAAAAATATTCACGTTTCTCACACCCTTCGCTTCGGGCTCAAGTTCTGTGCTTCGGGATACTATTTAGACTTGATTTCCAAGATGGTTGTCAAACCTAGTAAGGTGGTCATAACCATATAGTTTTGCATTAATCGGACTTCCGATGCATGGTTTAGGTCCGATGTAAAGTTTCAATGCACTCCCGAGAGCAACTAGTTTGAGATTGATCCTACGTTTCTTGGTAATGTAGCGTTAGTGATCCCAATAGTTTTGGGCCTTGTAGTTCATATTAAAAGCAGTTCAATTTAATTCCATTGATTATTTAGTTTAGCACTTAATGATTTTTATCTAATTTCTAAAGGATTCGGTCCTTAGTGTCTCTACATGAGGTGGTACTCGGGTCTTTGTATGGATTTTTTTGAGACATTATAGAATATGTACTAGATATCAATCTAATCCTAAATAATCACATTTAACTGCTATTAAACGGATAATCAGATATGTCGCAAGTTCTGTGAACTTAGGACTATTGTATCTGCATGATACGTCTGTACAAATTATTGGATATACTGATGCAGACTGGGCAAGAAACTTTGATAATATAAAATCTACCATTGGTGGATGTTTCTACATAAGAAAGTGCTTAGTATCTTAGCTCAAAAAGAAATAAAATTTAGTATCTCTCTACAGCTGAGGCTAAATACATTACAGTAGGAAATGCTTGCACTCATCTAATTTAGATGAAAAGAATGCTAGCTAATTATAAAATTTCTTAAGATATAATGACTTTGTATTATAAAAATTCAAGCATAATTAATGTCTTCAAAAATCCAATCCAACATTCTTGTACGAAACATATCGACATTGAAAAGGCCGAGCTAATAGTCCTAGAAGGGGGAGGGGTTGAATAGGACTATGCCAAATTAAAAATTAAATGTGAAATTTAAACAAATATAAATAAAGATAGCACTTAAACAATCCCACAATGCAGAAATGAATAACAACCTCAAATGTACAAGTATTGAGAGATTGATATAGATGTTATTCTAAGGACAACCTTATACCAAAAACCAATGGCTTATGTTGGGACAACCTGATTCCTAAAACAATCTGTGTATCAAAATCTCAAACCGATACAGAGGAATAAAGAATATAATAACAAAGAAAGAAACTAAGCTATTACAGCATTCCCATACATACATAAAAAGATTACAACATTCTCCACAAATGCATAAATGAAAATTATAACATCTACATAATGCCACAATCAATCATTCACCATAAGACCAGAAATTATAGTGGTTCGCTTGTGTGTACATCAATTGTTTAGAAAAATAGCTACACAACTACTCCACTCCTAATATCCTCACATAGTGGATACTAGCGTTCACTATGAAATAGGTTTTTCAAGGTTCACCTAAAACCTTCACAATTCTGTCTTTCAAGTGGGCTTAAACAATTAAAAAAACCCCATACTCTAAGTTTTCTGGATCACCTCAGATAGACTAAAAGAAAGAGATTTTTCTGGCACAATCTCAAAGAAACCAAATGAATAATTGATTTACAAAATAGAAAAATACTTATCTAGATATTCTCCTTTGTTGCAGCCCGATAGAACCAATTTGGAGTAGAAGTTCAACGTAGATGTTCAATTTCCACATCACTTATGAAAAGGTTCTAAATTCTAAATGGATTTTCGATTAAATCACCCTAGGCTAGCTTGATTTGATTTTGATTCCACGAAATGGGAAAACTTCAATCCCTTCTTCAAATAAGATTGGAATATAGAATACAAAATCAAATACAAAAAGCTAATTAAAGAGAATAAAATGAGTACTAAATAGCACAAGAATATCACAAACTTATCTCTCAGAGTGGTGTCTTGATTATACTTGTATTAGATATCAAACTCTGAAAATCATGCTCTATTTATAAGTGTAAAAATTGCTCACTCGACTGGCCCAGGGGTCAGCTCGACTGGTCAAAGGACTAACAAACTTTTAAAATTTTGGGCGCGATAAGATCAGGCCATTTCACGACTGGTCAAAGGGCCTGCTCGACTGGTCGAGTGGCCTCCACGACCGTTGAGTCCTGTCCATGACTGGTCGTGTGGGACCCAATTTGGTTGCTAGACTTTGAGTCAAGCCTTCTTGACTAGTTGAGCATTGTTCGCTCGATTGGTCGAGCAGTATCTCGGATTGGTCGAGGCAATAATAGAAAATCCTGAAAATAAGTAGCAAACCTTGGACTAGTTGAGGAATTTCTTGGACTGGTCTAACTAATACTAGGACTAGTTGAACATAGTCTAAGACTAGTCGAGAAAAAGCTTATACACTTATAAAGTGACCTAATTAAAGTATGCAATCAACAATGACCAAACCTATGGTCAATTTAGGGTCTTTCATACCTTATAAGCGATGTTAAATCATTGAAACATCTTTTTGCTTCGGTTGATAGTTGATCGTGAAGTACTTAAAGCTTGACATCTTGAAGTATGTTGAAGCTTGTATTTTAAAGCTTGAACTTGAAGTACTTGACTTGTATTTCATCTTGAGCTTTGAGGATCAAAGTAAAGAACTTTGTCTTGACATTGATGAAGCTTTGAAACCTTTAACTATTGAAGCTTAAAAGAATGAACTAACACTTGTTGTACTTGAACTTAAACTTGTCTATCTCTTGATCTTGCATTTGAAGTTCTTAAAGTAAAGACCTTTGTTCTTGTACATGAGATGCATGATCTTGAATATGTAGATGAGCTACACAAGACACAAATTCTAAGTGGTTTTGGCACTACGAAGTTTAATAATCATAGGAGCTAGAAAATGAAAGTGTCCTAATTTGTCAATTAGCATGAGTGTTGGGTCAGTTAGACTACAGAGCCTCATAGGAAGATCAATTCAAAGTGTCTGCCTCAACTGGATCTGTGCAAGCTTGCCATAAGTAAATCTAAGCCTCACATCCCTTGTCCCAAAACACCAGGGGAACAAAACCCTTAAAACAAGTTAGAGCATTATAGGGTTTATAAGTGAGAAAACTTTTTTGAAAAATAAAAAATTTCAAAGTTTTTCTTATTTTGTCAATTCTATTGATACACATCTCGATATGATTTACCTACACTATCAATGTCCTCGATGCCATATTGATTCCATCAAAAGAGGACAAAAAGTGTTCAGTAACCACATGAATATCTAGATGGAATTATCGATGTATCGAAGTACTTATCGATACCATCAATATTTGAATCTCGAGTCCATCGAAGGTGACTTAATAATATCGATAGGTGGATCTCCGGCACCCTTATTTTTACTTGAAAAATCATATATGCTCTAAATATCCAAGCCCGCCTCAATACCATTGAAGTTCAAATCTCTATGAAATTAGAAGGTTCTCGATTACATCAGACATGGATGCAAAGTTTTCCAGCAATATATTTCATGCTAGTTTATCTATGATCGAGGGTCACTCGATAGAATTGATATTCAAATATCGAGATAGATCGATTGCATCGAACAAGGACAAAAACTGTCTAGTAAGCTTAAACAAAAATCCTTTGGATTTACCGATGCCTCGACACATCTATCAATATCATCAACATTCAAATTTCGATGATATCGAAAGGTCCCTTAATCATTCTTATAAACTTGAAATATTTTAAGGCAAGTTTCTTTCATTTTCAAATGTCGAGTAATCGATCCTTGCATTGATGACATCAGAGTTCGAAATTCGATGACATCGACATGAGTCTTGATTCCCTTAGCCAGCTAGCAAAAGGTTTCAAAAGCGTATGACAGTTAAGTTTGTGTCATCGAGTGGACCGTTGATGCTATCGAGAGTATACGCTCGATGATATCGATCCTGCTAGATGATATCAAACTTTATCATAAATATGATCTTTTTCTATCCATTGGAACCTTTTTCCTATATAAAGAGAACTTGTCTATTGTTGCTGGTAAAGAAAGAAGAGAGTGCTTTTAAGTGTTTAACCTTAGATCATTTACCTAAAGCCCCTTCTCTCAAGGAAGTTCATCCTCCAATCCACCCCCATCATTGATATTCAATAGAGTGGATTGGGGAATGAACTTTCACATTCAAGGATCCTCCAGTTACTACCTTAATGGCAAATCATTAAGCTAGGATGCCTTGAATGCATAAATGATTGGAATCACTCTATCTTCCTAATAAGAAAATATTTAGAGAGTAGGATTCCATCATAACCTTGACCTAACCCGTCGCTATATATTAGTGCATCATTTGAGTTGCACATCAAAGAAGTAGAAGATTCTTCACCAATAAGGAGGAGATCTTTGTCAATTTGTTGAATTGGACTCATCCACTTATCTGTAAGTATCTGGAGTCTAGACGACCCTTTGATCATTCCTTTGAAGGATTGGGTCTAAGGTGTTTCTCACCCTTACAAGCCCTAAAGGAGGCCTCCAGTGGGAGTGTATGTGGTGGGTGCATTGTGTGGACCCTTGCTCTATGGAGAGCATTAACATCTGGTTAAAGGTGAACCAGTTAAAACCTTAGGTTTGAGGTGAACCATGTGAAACCTCTGTTAGGGTCCTGTGGAAGATCCTTGGCTAGTGTGCCTAAAAGTGGGTGTGTTGTGTTGACCCTTGCTCGTGAGAGCATAAACAGTCAGCCTTAGTGTAGGTTGTAAAGGTTGAAGGTGAACCTGATTTAAAACCTTAAGTTTGAGGTGAACCACTGTGAAACCTCCTTAGTGAAATTTGGTACACTCAAGGGTTGAGTGCGGTTAATGAGAGTGGAGTAGACAAGTAGTCGAACTACTATAAAAATGATTGTGTTTAAGATTGTTATTCTTTTATTTGTGTGATTTACTTTAATATTGTCATATCTAAATATCTGAAATTATACCTCACACACATAAATAGTCATATTCATCATAGACTAGTTTACATATTGTTCACTTCTTGAATAGTTTGTGATTGGATCTCTACCGAGCTTGAAAGCCAATAGAGTTACTTTTGAGTAATCTTGATAAGTACCTAATGTTAGGATTAGTGTTATAAGATTTTTAATAAAACATAAAAACTTTAAAAAGTCCTATTCAGCCCCCCTCTAGGACATATTGGCATATTCCTACTTCAACTAAAGCGGTCTTCACCACTTTTCAATTGCTATCAGAGCGGGTCTCTCTTTAATGGCTTCACTGCCTAGAGAGTGATCTTGACTGAAGTTTAGAATGTGGCCAAAGAAGAGGGCTCATCAGTCACTAGGCCTCCAGTATTTAAAAGCTCAAATTACGTATACTGGAAGGCTAGGATGCACTACTTTATGAGACCTTTGCATCATGATGTCTGAGATATAGTTAAAAGTAGATATGTGTCACCATCTCAACAAATTGTACTTGATAGTGGCACAACCATCACAAAATCCAAATTCAAAGAAAAGTCGACGATCTTCAATAAAGAAAAATAGACTACTGAAGCAAAAGCTATGAACGCCATCTACTGTGTCGTGTCCCAATACATCTTCAATTAAATAAGTATGTGTGATACATCCAAGGAAGCATGAGATCTATTGGAAACAACCTATGAAGGCACAAGCACTGTGAAGAGGTCCAAACTATAACTTTTGACTTCATAGTTCGAAAGTCTCTGAATGGAAGAGCATGAGACATTTATGGATTTTTTCACAAAGTTGAATATCATTTGTAACTCCATGGGTAGATTGGGAGAAAAAGTTTCGGTACCAAAAATTTGTAGGAAAATTCTAAGATCCCTACCGGAACGATTTAATCCCAAAGTAACAACAATTGAGGAGTGTAGAAACATAGACGAGATGAAAGTAGAAGAACTGGTAGGTTCCCTACAAACTTTTTAACTACACTTCAAGCAAATCCAAAAATCCAAAACAACTGTCCTAAAAACTTCAAAGAAAGTAACAAATGAGGATAGTGGAAGTGAAAAGGAAGTTGATGATGAGGAAGTGGCTTTGCTGGCATAAAGATTCAAAAAATTCTTTGCAAAAGAATCGTGATCGTCCTTTCAGAGGAAGAAATATGGTGTAACACCCTAGATTTTTGCCAACCTGGGATTAGACGTCCTTAGGCAATGGGTCAACCATAACACCTTGGTAACCTCTCAGAACCCAATTCCAAAGTCAAAGAAATCTCTTAGGATTAATTCCTTTAGAAATTAAGCGTAAGTTAGCTAGCGCTACGCTAAAGTAGCTGTAAAATTGTCCCTGAAAACTTTAAATACGTTCTGTAAGACCCAAAACTTGTAGAATAGGTGACGCTACAATACCCTAAAACCTAGGATCAAACTCTAAACCCGTTTGATCTCAGGAATCCTTTGAAACTTTGTATTAGATCTAGACCGCGCGTCGAAAGTCTGATATCTACAATCTTAGACCGTTATGACCGCTTGGCTGGACTTGACAATCGTTTCGAAAATCAAGCCCAACCGATGTACGGAGGCTATTTCATTGAGCCTGGAGTGAAGAGAGTGAGAAATGGGTTAGATTTGGAAATTTTAATCCAAATCTAGCATGTGACTTGGCATGTTATTATTAAGCGTTTTGACCGTCAGAATTCAGCCAAATTACACCCTCGGATCAGGAAAAATTTCTTTTTCATATCATGAGACTTGTAGACTTGATTTAGGTACGATGACCGCTGAACTAAAACTGGTCTGCCACGTGCGATCTGGGAACTCTACCGGTCTGAAAACTTGATGTGTGCTAGATCCGATATCCATGAGCTTAAGTCCGACCGCATTCGGCCAGGGGACCTCCCGAAACACTCTTTTGGATCGGAACAGTCCCGATTTGGTTATAACCCAAGTATACCTTTGTCCCAAGTCTGTTTTGGTGAAGTTTTAGCCTATATAAGGGCTTGAAACCCTCTCATATCTCTCCCATCCGAATTTGGATAAAACCCTAGATTGAGAGAGAGAGAAAGTGTAACACCCTGAAAATCGGGGGTCGCGTACAAACTCAACTCCCAAGTTCCAGACCGTCACTTATGCAACAAAAATGATTATGATTCAATGTTGTCTGATTTAAAGCATTCACATGAGTAAAAGTATACCAAAACTGCAATTCATACTTCAGATCCAGTGATAAAAGCAAGCGAAAGACTAAACAATATATATATCACTGTATGGAAAAACAAAGTAAATCTCATCTGTCTCCAAAGTATGACTACATCTCTGAGTCTCATATAATATACATGAACAAAATAAATATCCAAAATGGTCCCACTGAAATCCCATCGATCCAGGTCGCCTACGCGAAGCCATCGTGATACTGCATGTACGAGAACTCGTCCTGGTCCTCGTCAAAGTCTGGCTCCACCTCCTAGATCTCAGCCTCACCTGCATCTATAACAGGGTCTGGTGGGTGTTGCAAACACCATCCCGTAACATGGGAGTGAGTGATCAACTCTGTGGATCATAGAGCAAAGATTAGCATGTTCACAAATCAATCATGCGATAATAGTAAAGCAGTAAATTAGACAATCCTAGTACTGTTGTTAATGTAAGATGATATGACGTGATGTATGCCCTCACCGACGATCTCCCTCATACGGCAACATCTTACGACCGCGGCATGCCACACTCCCTAGAGTGCTCCACATCTTCTAAGCACATGCAATGCTATGGTGATATGATTTCCAAGTTGTTATTAGTCCAATCAAACAGCAGGATTGGGAAACTAAGGTACTTCCCTTATATCAATCCCAACACAGATCCTGTCTAGGGTCGTCACTCCTAGTAATCTCATACGATGTATATTTCGTAGGTCACTGCAAGGGCTGCCAGGGCTGTTGCTCGCACTCGTTGCACCACTCCCCCATCACCTTATCAATACAGGCCTACAGTACTCTACTGCAACGGAAGGGTCGTCGCCTCCCGTGCACTCAGAATACACTCGCGGTCACTACAAAGGACTCGTCGCCTGATCAGTGTAGGCCGACAGCTAGAATATAGTGTCCCATACCACCATAATCTGCTCACGAGTCTAGGTGCTCACTGGTCACTACGGGGAGGTTTGTGGCCCCAGCGTAGGCCGACAGCTCGACCACGGTGTCCCATACCACCATGCCCGGCTCATGAGTCTTCGTGGATCAAGGTACCATGGTTAACAGGGTTTACAATGGTAATTCAGTACCCTAGGTTCAAGCATTTATGACTCATACAAGGTGAACATACATCGGCCAGTCGGGTTGCTTGACGGGCTCGACTAGCGCGGTCGCATCTCAAGTCGAACGACATGAAGTGCGTAAAACACTTCACGTGGCCTAACCACTGCCGCCAACTCTAAACACGAATCACGTTCATCGACGCGTCGTTCGTGGCTATGACCAGTCAGCCACGAATTCGCTCGGTTACCGACTGCCTGGACTAAGTCTAGTCCCAAACACTTATGGAATCACATCAGCAATATATGTAAAAGTATTTGAATTTAAATACAATCATATGAGCATGTTAACACATGTTATAACATTCAACTTAAGCAAATCTTCAAGCACATATATTCCATGCACGTAATGAAATCATGCATTTAGTCAACATGTAGAAAATCATTTAGGTCAGCATATTAATTGAGAAATCCATCTCAAACTAATTCATAATATCATTTAGTTCAATACATACTAATACAATCATTTATACAAACACATACACTACACACTGAAGTCTACATATAGCATGTCGACCCGAAGTGTGCAATTAGGCAAATCTCTTCGCCAAACTAATTATGCACGTATTCCTAACTTCCTAATGCGACAACAAACCATGTCAATCGCATTAGCAAAATATAAATGTAAACAGTACTTCCTACAAATGACTAAAATGCCCTAAATCTCATATTCTTCGTTAATTTACGAAACGGGAAACGGAGAGCATTTTGTACATGTCAAACGTCGATACCGTCAAGAATATACTATTAAACGACATTGAAAGCGTTGGGAACCGTCAATCAAAGCGTCTAAAATCCTCACCTTATGTCTTGTAGACTCGTGAATTGAAACGGAGCGTATACGCTTCGTCTACGGCGAATAAGGAACCTAATACACGAGATCCATAAGCTACATCGCTATGGAAACAAAGGAAACTCAAATCAGCAACTATTTAAGGTATTTGCTTACCTAAAATCGAGGTGAAATCGTTGGAAAAACGGTAGAGGTGTGTTGCTTGAGCACGTGCTACACGTAGCACAAGTGGCAAGAAGAACTCTCCCACTCTCTCACAATCTCTCACCTTTTTCTCTCTCCCAAGTTAGGGTTTCTCTCAAATTCGGATGGGAGAGAGGAGTGAGGGTTTCAACCCCTTTTATAGCCTAAAACATACCCAAAATAGGCTTGGGAACAATGTTTACTTGGTGCCTAACCAAATCGGGGCCGTTTCGGTCCAAAGGAGCATTTCTGATGGTCCCCTGGCCAAATGCGGTCGGACTTAAGCTCATGCATACTGGATCTAGCACACATCCAGTTTTTAGACCGGTAGGGTTCCCAGATCGCACGTGGCTGTCTAGTTTCAGTTTAACGGTCACCGCACCAAGATCAGGCCTATAAGTCTCGTGATATGTAATAGAAATTTTTCCTAATCCAAGGGTGTAATTTGGCTGTATTCTGACGGTCAGAACGCTTAATACTGATGCGTCAAATTCGTGTGCCAGATTTAAATTTCAAATTCTAATTTTAACCCTATTCTCACTCTCTTCACTCCAAGCTCAATGAAATAGCCTCTGAATGTCAGTTGGACTTGATTTTCGAAACAATTGCCAAGCCCAGCTAAGTGGTCATAACGGTCTAAGATGGTAGGTATCTGACTTACGACGCGCGGTCTAGATCCAATACAAAGTTTCAAGGAGGTCCCGAGAACAAACCGGTTTAGAGTTTGATCCGAGGCTTTAGAGCATTATAGCACCCTTGGTTCCACTCGCTTTGGGCCTTGTAGAACATATTTAAAGTGATCAGGTACCATTTCCCAGCTATTCTAACGTTGCACTAGCTAAACTAGTCATATTTTCTAAAGGAATGAATTCTACACAAATTTCGGGTCGAGTTGGTACTCGAGCCCAAGTATGGATTTTTCACGGGAGTTACAGAAAGTGAGAGATTTTGAGAGAGTAGTGGGAGAGAATTCCCGCCACTTGCTGCAGCTTTTGCACGTGCCAAAGCACCGTACTCCAATCACTTTCTCGGTGATTCTAACGCACTCCTAGGTAAGAAAAATCCTAACTACTTGTTGATTTAGGGTTCTTTCGATTCAAATAGCAACATAGCTTATGTATCTTGTGCATTAGGTCGCCGTTACGCTGTTGACGAAGCGTATACGTGCTATTCGAATCGATACATGTCTAAGGCGAAAGGTGAGGATTTTAGACACTTGGATTGACTGATTTCAAAGCTTTCAATGTCATTTAATAGTAGATTATCGACGAAAACACCGTTTGACATGTACAACATGTTGTCCGTTTTCCGTTTCGTAAACGTACGGTAAATATGAGATTTAGGATATTTTAGGCATTTCTAGAAAATACTGTATACGTCCGTATTTTTCTGAAATGCTTGACATCTAAATTCATCGTGTTACGATATTATGTATGCGTGTATAATCTGTTTGGCGAAGAGATTCGCCCTAATGCGTACTTTGAGTCGACATACGCTATGCAGACTAAAGTGTAACGCCCGTGAAAAATCCGTACTTGGGCTCAAGTACCAACTCGACCCGAAATCGCGTAGAATTAATTTCTATGGAAATTAAGCGTAAGTTAGCTAGCGCAACGCTAGAGTAGCTGAGAAATAGTCCCTGATCACTTTAAATGCGTTCTACAAGACCCAAATCGAGTAGAACAAACGACTCTACAATACTCTATAACCTCGGATCAAACTCTAAGCGGGTTTGTTCTCTGGACCACTTTGAATTTCTGTATTGGATCTAGACCGCGCGTCGAAAGTCCGATACCTCCTATCTTAGACCGTTAGAACCGCTTGGCTGGACTTGACAATCATTTCGAAAATCGAGTCAAACCGATAATCACAGACTATTTCATTGAGTCCGGACTGAAGAGACCGCGAATAGGGACAGAATTGGAATTTCAAATTCAAATCTGGCACATGACTTGACGCGTCAGTATTAAGCATTCTGACCGTCAGAATTCAGCCAGATTACACCCTCAGATCAGAAAAAATTTCTATTTATTATCATGAGACTTTCAGCCCTGATCTACGTGCGATGACCGCTGAACTGAAACTGGTCCGCTACGTGCGATCTGTGAACCCTGCCGGACTGAAAACTTAATACGTGCTATATCTGGTACGCATGAGCTTAAGTCCGATCGCAATCGACCAGGGGACCACCAGAAATCATCTTTTGGATCGAAACAGCCCCGAAATGGATAGGCACTAAGTAAACTTCGTTCCAGAGCCTGTTTCTGGCATTTTTAAGCTTATAAAAGGGGTTGAAACCCTCATTCCTCTCTCCCATCTGAAAATTGCAAAACCCTAGATTAGAGAGAGAGGAAAGGTGAGAGTTTGAGAGAAAGACTAGAAGGGATTTTTCCTGTCTCCGAGCCACCGGTTGCTAGTGCTGTAGCAACACTTCCTGATCACCAAACCGGTGATTCTCCCGCATTTTCAGGTATAAAACAACCCTAGAACTTTCTAATTTAGGGTTTACTTAGATTCATAGCGTGTTAGCTAACGTAACTTGTAAAATAGGTTCTCCTACTGTCGTAGACGAAGCGTACACGCTCCGTTCAAAATCACGCATCCGTAAGACATAAGGTGAGGATTTTAGACGCTTTGATTGACGGTTTACAACGCTTTCAATGTCGTTTAATAGTAGATTATTGACGGCATCACCGTTTGACATGTACAACATGCTCTCCGTTTCCTGTTTCGTAAATTAACGAAGAATATGAGATTTAGGGCATTTTAGTCATTTGTAGGAAGTACTGTCTACATTCATATTTTGCTGATGTGATTGTCATGGCTTGTTGTCGCATTAGAGATTTAGGAATGCGTGCATAATTAGTTTGGCAAAGAGATTCGCCTAGTTGCGCACTTTGGGTCGACATACTGTATGTAGACTTGAGTGTGTAGTGTATGTGTTTGTATAAATGCTTGTATTAGTATGTATTGAATTAAATGATGTTATGTGGTAGTTTGAGATTGATTTCTCAGTTAATATGCTGACCTAAATGATTTCCTACATGTTGACTATATGCATGATTTCATTACATACATGGAATATTTGCGCTTGAAGATTTGCTTAAGTTGAATGTCATAACATGTGTTAACATGCTCACATGACTGTATTTCAATTCCAATACTCTTACATAAATTGTTGATGTGTTTCCATAAGTGTTTGGGACTAGACTTAGTCCAGGCAGTCGGTAACCGAGCGAATTCGTGGCTGACTGGTCATAGCCACGAACGACGCGACGATGAACACGATTCGTGTTTGCAGTTGGCGGCAGTGGTTAGGCCACGCGAAGTGTTTTACGCACTTCATGTCGTTCGGCTTGAGATGCGATCGTGCTAGTCGAGCCCGTCAAGTAACCCGACTGGCCGATGTATGTTCACCTTGTATGAGTCATAACTGCTTAAACCTAGGGTACTGAACTTACCACTGTAAACCCTGTTAACCATGTTACCTTGATCCATGAAGACTCATGAGCCGGGCATGGTGGTATGGGACACCGTGGTCGAGCTGTCGGCCTACGCTGGGGCCACAAACCTCCCCGTAGTGACAGTGAGCACCTAGACTCGTGAGCAGATTATGGTGGTATGGGACACTATATTCTAGCTGTCGGCCTACACTGATCAGGCGACGAGTCCTTTGTAGTGACCACGAGCGTATTCTGAGTCCACGGGAGGCGACGACCCTTCCGTCGCAGTAGAGTACGGTAGGCCTGTATTGATAAGGTGATGGGGGAGCGGTGCAAAGAGTGCGAGCAACAGCCCTGGCAGCCCTTGCAGCGACCTACATAAATATACCTCGTATGAGATTACTAGGAGTGACGACCCTAGACAGGATCTGTGTTGGGATTGATATAAGGGAAGTACCTTAGTTTCCCAATCCTGTTGTTTGAATGGACTAATAATAACTTGGAAATCATATCACCATGCCATTGCATGTGCCTGGAAGATGTGAAGCACTTGAGGGTCGATTGCATGCCGCGGTCGTAAGATGTTGCCGTATGAGGGAGATCGTCGGTGAGGGCATACATCACGTCATATTATCTTGCATTAATAACAGTATTAGGATTGTCTGATTTACTGCTTTACTATTATCGCATGATTGATTTGTGAACATGTTAATCTTTGCTCTATGATTCCACTGAGTTGATCACTCACTCCCACGTTACGGGATGGTATTTGCAACACCCACCAGACCCTATTGTAGATGCAGGTGAGGCTGAGATCCAGGAGGCAGAGCCAGACTTCGACGAGGACCAGGACGAGTTCTCGTACATGCAGTATCACGATGGCTTCACGTAGGTGACCTAGATCGATGGGATTTCAGTGGGACCATTTTGGATATTTATTTTGTTCATGTATATTATACAAGACTCAGAGATGTAGTCATACTTTGGAGACAGATGAGATTTACTTTGTTTTTCCATACAGTGATATATATATATATATTGTTTAGTCTTTCGCTTGCTTTTATCACTAGATCTGAAGTATGAATTACAGTTTTGGTATACTTTTACTCATGTGAATGATTTAAATCAGACAACATTGAATCATAATCATTTTTGATGCATAAGTGACGGTCTGGAACTCGGGAGTTGAGTTTATACACGACCCCCGATTTTCAGGGTGTTACAAGTTGGTATCAGAGCATGAATAAGAGTATACTGGGCCTGAGTTATGGTCTCGCGACGTACGCTGTCGCTTCTTTTGACTTAGGTGCGTGCGAGAAGGGTCTAGAAACACTTCTAGGATCGCAGATTCACCGATAGGCGAAGTCTATTTGAATCGATCGCACGATCGAGTCTGTAACGCATCTCGGGTCGCGTAAAGCAATCTGAATAGCTTCTAAGCCGTAGGAAGTCGGGTTGAGACGTCCTATGAATGATTTTAAACCTGTAAAAGTAAATTCTTGGGCCGTGGGATGACCACGACTCCTGTAATCAATCGTCAGGGCTTAAAAACCCCGTTTCACCAAAAATCTTCAAAATTCTTCCTCTCACCACTCGAATCTTCATTTTTTTCTTATTCAAATCATGTTAAGCATCAAAACTAATGTGAAAATAACATAAAATGATACTTTCATAAAATTTTATAGTGAATAGTAAAATTTTATGAAAAATGGCCATAAGGCCATTCTAACTTCACTTTCTTTAGCAACTAAGGATCTAGATGGACGTACTAGCTCATTCTACCCTAAATTCATATGCTGCATCATATGGTTTGGTATTCAGGATTGTGGAATGGTCCCGGAAAGCTCCGAACACATGTTTGGGCTCACATAGGCCAAAATACCATGAAGCAGGGGTCGGACCATATAGATCTAGGGTCCTTGGACTATGGGGGACCGAACCCATCTGGCCCCACTGACCGGATGCATCACCGGTCGGCAATGCCATCGCAGTACAGGTGGGCCCCTTTGATGTGATTTTCGGGCGCACGCCCTTAAATCCCAAGTATACCCTCCCCATGTAGGTCCCGTCCCATGAAAACCCCCAAATCATACATCTCCTTCACAAACAGCCCTCCCCATAGCCCCATTTTCATTTTTCAGCAACCACCCCTATATTCCGTGGTCCCAAATCGCCTCTAGATCCCTCCTTGGCCAAAACCGACCATCATCCATCACTTCTATGGAGTTGGCAGCCCTTCCTCTTGAAGATTTCATCATTTGGAGCTCCAAAAACCCCCAAATCGAGCTGAAATCGTGAGGTGCTCCATTCCACTTTTTCATTTCCATTTCTCCTTAAAAATACAGCCTTGGGAAGCTTGAAGCATCCCTCTACGACGCCTAGATCTCCTTTTTCCAGATTGGGCAGCCACTTCTCCGCATTTTTACCATTTTCCATGGCCTTCGTGGAAGTCATTTTAGGCCTTTTATCACTCTCATCCATCATATCTTTGATGGGTAAAAGGAAAACCGCAACAGACGAGGCTGGGCCGAGTCGCCCTGCTCCATCGAGAAGACCGCGGGGTGGTGGCGCAAGTTCAAGCGCCGCCGCAGGTCCAGCTGCAGTCCTGGAGTGCCCTACAAAGCGGGATTTGGATCCCCATGCACACCTTGGACGAGCAATTCTATCGGAGATGCCTCACAGCCAATACACTGATCGAAAAGTGTTGTTTGAGGCAGACATAGATGGACGACTATTCGGCGAATATCTGTTGTTCGAACGCATTGAAGCTGCGCATTGGGGTCCGATCTTTGAAGCTCGCGCTCATGCTAATGTGAGCACTGTTCGTGCCTTCTACGCTAGTATCCAGAATCCTACCTTGGAGCCATTACAGTTTAAAATCCCTTTTGATAGAGATCGGATGGCTACGATTGATGTGCGACTGATTGCGCGACTTCTGAACGTGCCTCTTGGTGATGTTCATCCTAGTGAGAAGAACCTGAGGACTAGACGTGAACGAGATCACCGCACCAGGTTTTTGTGCGGTAAGTTGGTTCCATGGCAGCCTAATAATAGCCTTAAGGCGACGTATATGTCTGATGATTTGCGCCTGCTACACCATATATGCACGTTCAATGTTTATCCCAGGTCGACGAATCACATTGAATGTACACGCCTTATGGTTGATTTCCTGTATTTGGTGGCCCAGGGAGAGAACGTATGCATGGCTACTTTCATCTTACGACAGATAATCCTCATAGCCAAGTCAAGAAGAACATCCGAATCGCTTCCTTTTGGCCGACTGATTTGTAAGATTGCACTTGAGTTTGCCTACAGACTTGGGCTGAAATTGCCAGTATCGATTCATACCATTGATGAGTCGACTATGGTCAAGATGAAGATTGGGTAGTAGTACCGTGAAAATCAGCTCGAGGAGGACAGCGAGGATGACTTTGATGATGAGAAAGATCAAAGCGAAGAAGAACCTGGAGCAGAGGTTCAGGAAGAAGTCAGGAAGAGGCAGAAGAGGAGGCTCAGGATACAGATGAGAGCCCTCCTCCTTCTGCACAGGCTACTATCGACGATCGCATTGCTCGGATGGAGGAGAGTCAGGCCGCCTAGCGAAGAGAAGTTCAAGAACTTCGGGCTGAAGTCGAGGATTACAAAGAAGAAACTCGGCAAGGTGACTCTTACCTTGAAGGCGATCCTGTGTTGCTTGCAGGATAAGGGTGCTCCTCCTCCGTCACCCGACTCGGACTAGCGATGCGATCTTTGATGTAGTTGTTAGTAGTTAGTCATTTTCTGCTTTTGATGTGTAAGCCTGTTAGGGCTAGTGCTTTGCTTATTTTGCTGTTGTTTAACTGTCTTAGTTCCCTTGTATTTCTCGTCATGATGCTTGTAAGGATATATCCCTTGTATTGTGACAATTTTGATTAAATGGAATGCATGGAATGCCTTTGACTCCTTGTGTGAATGATTGCGGTGAATTTGTGCTATTAAGACTGACAAGGTTGCGCCCTGTTTTGAATATAGGGAATGCCGCCTAAGACTACCCGGAGCACGGCTCGGCTTGCATTGACTGAGCATATGGATCAGACTCCTTCGCAGTCTGACACTCATACGGACCCTGCTGTGGGCCCGATTCCTAAGACTGTTCGTGCATCTCAGCCTGCTGTTGGTCCTACAGTTGGACCACCGCCGTTCACGCCGTCTTTCAGAGAGCCACATCGTGCATCTACTTCGACACAGCATCCGCCACAGCCTTCTCCACCTCCTGACAGATTCGAGCAGATGATGGCTATGATGCTGCAGCAGCAGCAGCTTCTGACTACCATCGTGGGGACATTAGCCCAGGGTGGGGGTGCGGCTCCATCTACACCACCTGCACCACCTGCGCATCTAGTTGAGGATGCTTATACATACGCCCAGGATGAGGGCATGGCTCATCCTGCGCCGCCTGCTTACCCTGCGGGGAACGCCGCAGATACACGGAGCCTATTAGAGCGATTTCAGCGCTTGCGGCCTCCCACTTTCATGGGTTCTCACAGACCCGAGGAGGCTGAGTACTGGCTCGACCGTGTGTCGAAGATCTTGCGGATGCTTCATTGCACAGAGGCCGAGCAGGTAGAGCTAGCTACATTCTTGTTTGAGAGAGAGGCTAGCCTGTGGTGGGATAGCGTACTATGGACCGTTGCCGCCGACTATGTATGGACGTGGGCAGCGTTTGAGTTCCGCTTCCATGAGAAGTATTATCCCCAGACTTACAGGCATGACAGGGAGAATGAGTTTCTCCGCCTCAGACAGGCAGCTATGACAGTTACAGAGTATGAGCATCGGTTCACGGAGTTGGGCAGATACGTCCCGACGATTTTGGATGATGAGCAGATGCGCATACAGCGCTTTTTGGAGGGTTTGCGACCGGATATTCGGTCAAAGATTTGCTGTGTTAGCATTCCCTCTTATGCGGAGTTGATTCACATGTCCATGCGGGCAGAGCAGGACGTGAATCGACTTGCGCGATCTCGTGGCCCTGTTGCTTCTAGGTCATGACCAGACTTGCCAGACAGGCCCTTTGCGGGCAAGAGACCTCGCGTTGACCCTCCTACTCGGGCCATAGCGCCAGCACCATCGTTTCGGCACCCCTAGTTATCGTGCACATACTGTGGGAGGTTAGGCCACTTGGCGTAGAGCTGTTTCTCTCGGATGCGGGACAGCGGGTTCTCGCCGCCGCAGAATATTGACCGTGCTCGTTCACAAGCGATATCAGCACCGCCTCTACGGTTAGCTCCTGCGCACCCTTCATTCAGGCCTCTGGTATTGCAGATCAGACAGCCTCCACGGCCCATGACACAGCGGCCGAACCGGCCACAGCAGGCACGGGTTCATGCATTGACAGCTGAGGCAGCTGCGACGGAGACTTCTCAGCATTCGGCCTTCGAGGTCACAACCCATATTGGAGGTACCCCTATTCTCGTGATGGTGGACACTGGTTCCACGATTTCTTTAATATCGCGTGCTATAGTCAGGCGTCTTGGGTTGCAGACCGTTATTATGGATGGGGTGCGGGTTTATACAGCTCATGGGTCCTTTACAGATGCCACCCAGATGTGTGAGGGTTGTTTGGTGGATCTAGGGGGCAAGACGATGGCACTAGATCTCGTCGTCGACCCTGCTCTTTATTATCTCGATGTCATTCTTGGCATGGACTGGTTGACTGCAGCGAGAGAAGAGATTGACTGCGAGGCTCGTATGGTGATGGTGTACGAGCCTGAGGGCACGCCTTTCACGTTTTCAGTGCGGGTAAATCTTCCTTTCCACATACTTAGTTACGCCACTTTATTGCGCGACGCTGGTGCCCAGGTACTCGAGCATGTGCCAGTCGTTTTCGAGTTCGGGGATCTGTTCAGGAAGATCCCTGGTTTGCCGCCTCGACGAGAGATCGATTTCACTATCGATCTGGTTCCTGGTTCTACGCCCGTCTCACTGCCGACGTATCGCATGGTACCATGTGAGATGGAGGAGTTGAGGACGCAGATTGATGGTCTGCTAGAGCTTGGCCTTATACGGCCTAGTGTGTCTCCTTGGAGAGCACCGGTCCTATTAGTGAGGAAGAAGGACGGTTCGATGTGATTGTATATTGATTATCGCAGGCTAAACCAGCTCACGGTGAAGAACAAGTACCCTTTACCCAGGATCGATGACTTGTTTGATCAGCTGAGAGGAGCGCAGTACTTCTCGAAGATTGATCTTCAGTCAGGTTATCATCAGTTGCGCGTCAGGGATGAGGACGTGCAGAAGACAGCATTCAGGACCAGTTTTGGCCACTACGAGTTCCTCGTGATGTCGTTCGGTCTCACGAACGCACCGGCCGTGTTCATGGATCTCATGAACCGGGTATTTCAACCTTTCCTCTATCGATTCATCGTTGTTTTCATTGACGACATTTTGGTATACTCTAGGAGTTGAGAGGAGCATGAGGAGCACTTGCGTTTGGTCCTGGATACGCTCAGACAGCATCAGTTGTTCGCACAGTACAAGAAGTGCGACTTCTGGAAGCAGGAGGTGAAGTTTCTGGAACACGTGTGTCCAAGGATGGCATGACAGTTGACCTGTCTAAGGTAGCTGCGGTGCAGGACTGGGACCAGCCTGGTTCTATCACTGAGGTGAGGAGTTTCTTGGGTCTTGCTAGCTACTATCGGCGCTTCATTCAGGACTTCTCGAAGATCGCGAGACCCTTATCTCAGTTGACACGGAAGGACGTGAAGTTCGCCTGGAATGACAAGGCGAAGTCAGCTTTTCAGGAGCTGAAGGACAGACTTACGTCCGTTCCTGTGCTAGTATGCCAGAGAAAGGGGTTAGATACACTATATATACTGACGCATCTAGCGGTGGTTTGGGTTGTGTCCTTATGCAGAGGGACAGGGTAATTTCGTATGCCTCGAGACAATTAAGGAAGCACGAGGAGAATTACCCTACACACGACCTAGAGTTGGCAGCCGTTATATTCGCACTGAGACTCTGGAGACATTACCTCTACGAAGAGGAGTTCGAGCTCTTTTGCGACCACAAGAGCCTCAAGTACATATTCACGCAGCGAGACTTGAATATGAGGCAGCGGCGATGGATGGAGACGATGAAGGACTTCAAGTTTGAAGTCTCTTACCATCCTAGGAAGGCGAACCTTGTGGCTGATGCATTGAACCGCAAGAAGGCGATAGAGTTTGCGGCTCCGCTGATGGTTGCCGAGTGGGATATGGTTGAGTTTTTGCGAGACTTTAAGCAGAAACTCACCGTAGAGGAGCTGTTTGAGTTCATCGCACATGTACAGGTGCGATCTCTGATCGATGACCGAGTCATCGAGGCGCAGAGGGACGATGCGCATCTTACTGAGCTTCAAGAGCAGGCCAGTGATGATGCTGACGTCGACTGGCGAGTTGGTATGGATGGAGGCTTACGTTACCGTGGCCGCCTATGCGTCCCAGATGTCCCTAACTTGAGACGAGAGATTCTCGAGGCTGCGCATTCTACTAGACTCGCGATGCATCCAGGCAGCACAAAGATGTATTGTGACGTGAAGAGGACGTATTGGTGGGAAGGTATGAAGACCCACATAGCAGAGTTCATGTCCCGTTGTCTCACTTGTCAGCAGGTGAAGGCAGAGCATCACTGACCACCTGGACTTTTGCAGCCCATGCCGATCGCAGAGTGGAAGTGAGATTTCATTTCCATGGACTTCATTTCTGGGTTGCCGAAGACGAGGAAGGGACATGATTCCATTTGGGTGATCGTCGACCGATTGACGAAGTCGGCGCACTTCCTACCGATCAGAGTTACGAACTCTGCAGACGAGCTGGCTAGATTGTATATCAGGGAGATTGTGCGTCTGCATGGAGTTTCGTTGGAGATCGTGTCGGACAGAGACACGTGGTTCACTTCTATTTTCTAGACTCGCATTCAGGAGGCTATGGGTGTGAAGTTGAAGTTCAGTACTGCCTTCCACCCACAGACAGACGGACAGACAGCGGGTGAAACAGATCTTGGAGGACATGTTACGAGCTTGAGCATTGGACTTCAAGGACAGTTGGGATGATTGTCTTGCATATGCGGAGTTTGCGTACAACAACAGCTTCCAGGCGAGTATCGGTATGGCACCTTATGAGGCACTGTATGGGCGACCTTGTCGCGCACCGCATTGTTGGTTAGAGGTCAGTGAGCGTAGCTTGATTGGCCCAGAGTTGGTGCAGGCGACGTTAGAGAAGATTGACATTATTCGACGTTGGCTCCTTACAGCGCAGAGTAGACAGAAGAGCTACGCCGATACGAGACGGAGGCCACTAGAGTTCACAGTTGGGGATCATATGTTTTTGCGAGTTTCCCCTATGAAGGGAGTCCTTCGGTTCGGGAAGAAGGGGAAGCTGGCACCGCGATTCATTGGTCCATTCCAGATCCTCGATCGTGTGGGAGCAGTGGCTTACCGATTGGCTTTACCCACGCCTCTCGCGAGCGTTCACAACGTATTTCATGTTTCTATGTGAGTTTATACACGACCCCCGATTTTCAGGGTGTTACATAAAGTGTGTAGACTAAGTGTTTGTATTAGTATGTATTGAGTAAATGGTGTTGTGAATGAGTTTTGAGATTGAATTCTCAAGTAATATGCTGATGTAAATGATTTCCATCATGTTGGCTATATGTATTAATTTCATTATATGTTTGAAATGCATGTGTTGGATGATTTGCTTAAGTCGTATGTTATAACATGTGTCAACATGCTTACAAGTTTGTATTTCATTTCTGTTACTCACATATGCTTACTGATGTTGATACACAAATGCTTGGGGCTATGACCTAGTCCAGGCAGTCGGTAATGGATTGAATTCGTGGTTAGTTTCTATTTGCCACGAAGGACGCGTCGATGAACGCGAGTCGTGTTTTGGGTTGGCGGCAGTGGTTAGGTCACACGAAGTGTTTCATGCACTTCATATCTCTCAACTTGAGATGCGATCGTACTAGTCGAGCCCGTCAAGTAACCCGACTGGCCATTGTATGTTCACCATGTATGAGTCATAACTGCTTGAACCTAGGGTACTGAACTTACCATTAGAAATCCTGTTAACCATGGTACCTTGATCCATAAAGACTCATGACCCGGGCATGGTGGTATGGGACACCGTGGTTGAGCTATCGGCCTACGCTGGGGCCACAAACCTCCCCATAGTGACCAGTGAGCACCCTACTCTGAGCAGATTATGGTGGTATGGGACACTATATTCTTACTGTCGGCCTACACTGATCAGGTGACGAGCCCTTTGTAGTGACCTTGAGTTTATACTGACACCGCATGGGGGTGACGAGTCCTGATGTAGTCTTAAAGATATAATAGGCCTGTATTGATAAGGTGATGGGGGAGAGGAGTAACGAGTGCGAGCAACAGCCCTGGCAGCCCTTGCAGCGACCTACAAACTATAACATCGTATGTGATTTCTAAGAGTGACAACCCTAGACAAGATCTATGTTGGGATTGATATATGGAAGGTACCTTAGTTTTTCAATCCTGCTGTATGAAAAGGACTAATAACAACCCGGTAATCATTATCCATATCGCATTGCATGTGCCTGGAAGGTGTGGAGCACTGCGGGAAGAAAGCATGTTGCGGACGCAGATGGTGCCGTATGAGGGAGTATGTCGGTGAGGGCATCCATCATGTCATTTCATGCATGCATTAACAACAGTATCTAGGAATGTTTGATTGTTTGCTTTACTATTATCGCGTGATTGATTTGATAACATGTTAATCCTTGCTCTATGATTCCACTGAGTTGATTACTCACTCCCACGTTATGGAACGGTGTTCCGGACACCCACCAGACCCTTTTATAATTGTAGATGATGGCACGGCCTGCGAGGCAGAGCCGGACTTGATGATGAGGAGGAGGATCCCTCCTCTATGCGTGTTCTGATCGACGGGATTACAGGGAGGTTGAGTAGATGCCTTGATACTTGTCACTTTATATTTTTGGAGCACTCATGTATATTCTTTTCTTTCCATTTTTGGAGTATACATGTATTTAATTAACCTGGTAACATGTTCACACTCTGGAGACTTACAATTAATTATATATTTTATGTATATATCATAGTCTTCCGCTTGCTAATTTAACTGTCTCTTGAGTATGATATGCTGTTTTGGCTTAGTCTCAATCTTGTTTAATGTCATTCTACAGACAACATGCATTTATCATTATCTATGTTGCATAAGTGACGTTCTGGAATTCGGGAGTTGGGTTTCTACCCGACCCTCAATTTTTGAGGTGTTACATATGGACAATAGACCTTCTGTAGGTAAATTTGGTAAAAAGGCCAAAGAACTACAATGTTATGCCTGTCAGAAGTATGGACACCTATCTACCGAATACCCAAATAGAAAAACTAAGGGCAAGGCAATGGCCGCCACATGGGATATAAAAGAGTCAAATTCAGAATCTAGTGACTCAGAGAGCGATAGAGATCAGAAATCATTGAAAATTCTTATGGTCTCCACTGCTTCAATCATTCCCATGGAATCTGAAAACGAGGTAGAATAGCAAGCCACTGAATTATTTCTGTCTGATAATGAGGAAATAAAAGAGGTAGAAAAGGATAAACTGTAAGATGCTTATAATCAACTCTATATTCATAGCATCCACATACTTAAAAGACTTAGAATGTCTGAAAACAAAAAGGAATTGCTATAAAAAGACTTGGACAAAACCTTGGAAATTAATACACATTTAATCAATGATTTACAGCGATATCACTCAGATAATGATACATTTGAAAGAGTCAATCTATCCCTAAAAATGGAATCATCAAAGCTTATAAAACAAGTTGAATTATTAAAAGATGAAAATAAGTAACTCAAGAATAAGAATCACACACTCCATTGTGACTTAGAGAAATCAAGAAAATTTGCTGAAATAAATTATAAATTTTCCCAGAGTGGTGAAAAGCTAGAAAAGTTGTTAAGGATGGGAAGATGAGGAAAAGACAAGATTGGCCTAGGGTATGAGAAAACTAAAAAAAAAAACTAGAAATAAAGCCCCAACAACTAAAAAACTTGCTACTTTAGGTAGAAATATGAGAACTTCTCTAGTTTGTCATTTATATGATGATATTAGTCATTATAAGTTTGAATGTTTAACTCCTAGAAGGACTTCTTATAACTCCGGTCAAAATCATATTGGTAAATTCAACCTAGCCGGAGAAATACAGAATGTCAAAAGTCCATCTAAGAGAAACACTCATCCATCGCCACCTAAAAAGAAAGAAAGAATGAAGGAATCACTGGAACAAGTGGGTGAGATAAATATAAAAAAAAATAATTCACAACAGTAAAGAATTCTGTCTCAAAATGGATAGTGAAAGAAAACCTGAACTTTATACCTTGAAATGTTAAGCATAGAAAGAAAAGTCCATGTCATGCAGCTAGATCTGGATATTGGCTAAAATGATGCAAATTTTACTGAGCTTTAAATGATATATTTAAGGTTCCTTACCTTAATCTTTTGTATATAAACATTCAAATGTTTATAATTTTGTTGTGTACAGTGATTATACATAATTTTGCTGAGTATACTATTGATTCATAGAAACACAAAAAGTATACTTGAAAGGTCATCCGAATGCTGAAAATGAAAAATCATTCACCTTCGATATGACTATCGATATGTCATTCTCGATTACTCGATCAAGGGTCGAAGACATCGACGCCTCCTTAGAATAAGAAAAGTCATGTGATCGAAAGTGATATCGAAGACAGGATCGATAAAATCGACCAAGGTCCATCGATATCATCAAGACGAGGATCGATGATATCGACAGATGCCGCCCGGTATAATAGTGGAGCGCGAAAAAGAGATTTTACTCTAGGGTTTCCGTTTCCCTTCCCTGCTTGCTCCTCTCCACTGAACAACTCAGTGCATTGTTAGACAGCCCCAGAAGTTCCACAAATTATGTAATACCCTTCTAATCATCAAGATTTCATCTTTATTTTTTGGGTATTTCCTTTTCAGTAGGGTTGTGTCCCTTTTCCCAAATACCTTTAAATCCTTTTTGTCAACATGGGAAAAGACAAGGGAAAAGTGTCCGGTCTGGGTGAATCTTCGCGATCCGCTCAACAAAAGGTGCTTGCTCCCAAAGAAAGAGCAAGGGCCCTAAAATGTGGGACTCCCACTAGGCAACGTACAAGACAGCGTTGGCCCTAGTTTGAGGCGCAGGTGCCCCCACCGGTAACGGTTAATCTGATTTTAGTAAAGTTTGCTGGGAGAAAAGTTATTCTTGAGAGAAAAGTTAACCGAAGTTCTCTGATTCCATATAATCTGGAACCACTATTTGCTGCCATAGATTGGTTACCAGTTCTCAACTTTGGGAGACCGTATTAACTTGAACGGACATGGAATTTCTTTGTCTCCTGTCATTCTCTAATATCTGATCCACCATCCATCACCGTAACCATCGATGGTGATGATGTGCTGATCACTTCGGAATTTGTCGTAGGGATATTCAATCTTACCTTATCTCCTGAGGGAATCCCAGATATGGACTTGAAAAATATTAAGGTTCGATCTAAAGTCACCAAATTTCTTTGTCATGATCGTGATGTCCAGTAACACCAAGGGAATTCCCTAAAAGTCAGATTCATGGAGCCACGTTATTGGGTCTTGCATGGTATTCTTGCTTCAAACATTTACTCTAAAGGTTCTAACAAGGCAAATCTCACAGGTTTCATGACTATGATAATTTATTCAGTTGTCGCTGGGATTAAGATTTGTCTACCTACCCTCATCGTGCATCAGTTAGTTTATGCTTTTCATATGGCGATGAATACTCTCCTAACATATCCTTGGATCATAGATACGATTTGCAATGCCATAGCATTCCCAACTATAAGTGATCCTGTACTTCCTCTCCAAACCTTCAATAAAAGTAACATTCGAAGGATGGATTTGAGGTTTCATAAATATCCTAAGGATCCACTTGAGGAGGGCATTCAATTTGAGAGGGAAAGTGGGGCAGGCGACACTCCCATGGAAGGGACTGAGACGGCTGGAGAAGAAGCTTCTGGACAGCATCAAGAACCATCGACATTAGCTCCTAGGCATGCTAAATGATTGAAATTCTACCAGGATCAGATTGCTGCAATTCAGAGGGATGTCCACTCAGTGCACGAGAGGCTTACCGTCTTGGAACGGCTAGTCCAAGGAGTGTAGTAAACAGTTCAACAATTGGTCGAGATAATCACCCGTCATCGAGATGATACGGTGCCATCTACCTCTGCTCCTCCGCCGTAGTACGGGACTCTGAACGCTATCACATTCACCCACACTTATCTTAGCATATGAGCATAAGTATATTTTTAGTGCTCTACACTCTTATGAGTGAATGTGATAGCCTCCTAATAGTTTGACAATTTTTTTTTATGGATGTTGTATATGCCCCGTGTGGGCTTGCTACTATCAGTTACTTCTGGTTGCCCATGGATGGGCTATAAATAGATGTTTGATTGTGGTTGCCCATGAATGGGCTTGATAGTTTTGTGGGGATGAATGCTAAACAACTACTAACCCTGGGCAGTGTATCTTTTTTTTATGGATGTTGAAAGTGGCTGAATGTAATTCTCATTTTTTTTGCCATTCTGATATATGTGATCCCTTGATTTATCTAGTTTCTAATATCTAGGTTCTGATATGGAGTGCATATGGTTTTCATGAATATTTTATCTTCTTTTATCACTACTCTAATTGGTCTGATATGCATCCATTTTGTTTGGAAAAAAAATGTATGCTTAAACTGATCTCATCTCTATACATCTATATCTGTGTGTTCTCTTACTGTCTTTTAAAACTTTTGTCAATATTTTTTATAATGTTGTCTTTGTCAATGACTAACAAAAAGGGGGAGAACAGTTCAAGAAATGTATATCTTCTTGAGTATGGTATTGCAGGTGTTAGGGGGACCAATTGCACTAAGCGAGGGGGAGTTTGCAGATAGGGGGCAGCTTCTGAATACGTTGTGTGTGTGACATTGGTAGCATTGTACAATTGTGTAAAGAACATGTACACATAATTTATGATGTCAGTATAGAAGCTGGTCTAGGATGTTTTGGTATTTTGTCATGTAATTGGCAAAGGGAGAGATTGAAAGTTCCCTGGTTTGTCAATTAGCGTGAGTGTTAGGTCAGTCAAACTGCAGAGTCTTATAGGAAGATCAATTCAAAGCATCTGCCTTAACCGAATGTGTGCAAGCTCGCCATAGGTAAATCTAAGCCTCACATCCTTTGTCTCAAAACACCAGGTGAACAAAACCCTTAAAACAAGTTAGAACATTATAAGGTTTATAAGTAAGAAAACTTTTTCAAAAAATAGAAATATCTAAGTTTTTCTTGCTTTGTCGATTCTATCGATACATGTCTCAATATGATCGACCTGCGCTGTGGATGTCCTCGATGCTATATCGATTCAATCAGAATGAGGACAAAAAGTGTCTAGCAACCACATGAATATCTAGACGGAATTATTGATGTATTGAAGTACCTATTAATACCATCAATATTTGTATCTCGTGTCCATCGAAGGTGACTTGATAATATCGACAGGCAGATCTCCGACGCCCTTGTTTTTACTTAAGAAAATCATATATGCTTCTATATATCGAAGCCCGCCTCGATACCATCAAAGTTCAAATCTCAATGATATCGGAAGGCTCTCGATGATATCGGACTTGGGCACAAAGTTTTTCAGCAATATATTTCAGGCTAGTTTATCTATGATCGAGGGTCACTCGATAGAATCAATATTCAAATATCGATAATATCGATAGATAGATCGATGCATCGAACAGGGATAAAAACTATCTAACAAGCTTAAACGAAAATCCTCTGAATTTACCGATGGCTCGACACATCTATCGATATCATCAACATTCAAATTCTGATGATATCGAAAGGTCCCTCTATCATTCTTATAAACTTGAAATATTTCAAGGTAAGTCTCTTTCATTTTCAAATGTTAATGTATTAATCCTTCCATTGATGAAATCGAAGTTTAAAATCTGATGACATCGACACGAGTCTAAAGTCCCTAGAGCAGCTGGCAAAAGGTTTCAAAAGCGTATGACACTTAAGTTTGTGTCATTGAGTGGACCGTCGATGCTACGAGAGTATACATTCGATGATATCGATCCCGCTCGATGATATCGAACTTTGTCATAAATATGATTGTTTCATATCCATTGGAACCTTTTGCCTATACAAAGAGAACTTGTCTATTGTTACTGGTAGAGAAAGAAGAGAGTGCATTTGAGTGTTTAACCTTAGATCATTTACCCAAAGCCCTTTCTCTCAAGGAAGTTATCCTCCAATCCACCCTCATCATTGATATTCAATGGAGTGGATTGGAGAATGAACTTCTGCATTTAAGGATCCTCCAGCTACTACCATAATGGCAAATCATTAAGTTGTGATGCCTTGAATGCATAGATGATTGGAATCGCTCTATCTTCCTAAAAGGAAAACATTAGAAGTAGGATTCCATCATAACCTTAACCCAACCCGTCGCCATATATTGGTACATCATTTGAGTTGTAGATCAAGGAAGCAAAAGATTCTTCACTAACAAGAAGGAGATCTTCGTCAATATGCTGAATGACGAAGGTGAACCGGTTAAATCCATGGGTTTGAGGTGAACCGTGTGAAACCTCTTTTAGGGTCTTATGGAAGATCTTTGGCCAGTGTGCCTTGACCCTTGCTCGTGAGAGCATAAATAGTCAGCCTCAGTGTAGGTTGTAAAAGTGAACCTGATTTAAAACCTTAGGTTTGAGGTGAACCCCTGTGAAACCTCCTTAGTGAAATTCGGTACACTCAAGGGTTGAGTGCGGTTACCGGGAGTGGAGTAGACAAGTTGTCTAACCACTATAAAAATGACTGTGTTTGAGATTGCTATTCTTTTGTTTATGTGATTTGCTTTAATATTGTCATATCTGAATATCTGAGATCACACTGCACACACATACATAGTCATATTCATCATAGACTAATTTACATATTGTTCACTTCTTGAATAGTTTGTGATTGGATCCACTACCGGGCTTGGAAGCCAGTAGAGTTACTTTTGAGTAATCCTGATAAGTACCTATTGTTAGGATTAGTGTAAAAGGATTTTTAATAAAAACATAAAATCTTTAAAAAGTCCTATTCACCCCCCTCTAGGACATATTAACATATTCCTATTTCAATTAAAGCGGTCTTCACCGCTATTTCAGAAAACATATCACTTATAGACATACGATACCAGTATATTAGAGAATTGGTTGTAAACAAGACTATCATTCTTGAATACATTCAATCCAAGAAGTAACTTGCAGACATATTGATTAAACTGCTTGTCAAAACTAGATTTTCCAACTTAAAGCCTGATATTGATTTGTGTAGTATTAAATAATTATTTTATTTCCTTTTATTCATTTTCATTTATGTTTATTTTTTAATGCATAAGATGATAAATAAAATTTAAAATAAAAGAAAAATGTCAAAAATTAAAGTTTTTGGGTTTTTCGACCAGCCGAGCATGGGCTCGGGCTATTCGAATTCTTCGGCCAGTCAAGCACATGCTCGAGCTAGCTGGGGGGGAAATACCAAATCCTATTCATTTCATTTCTTCCTCAGCTAGCTAGTGCCCTATTCGACTAACCCATCTCCCATTCTTACTAGTAAGTAATTTCCTTTCAAATTTCTTATAGTATTTGGTAATCTATTGCTAGTAAATCACTTTTGAGTAGTGTATTCATCATTTAAACTCCTATTTTGTATGGGTTTTCATCAAAATATTATCTACTCTTTTTCTTATCATTTTCTTTGATTTTTATCTTATGCAAATTGATATGGAGTATCGATATAAGAAAACGGCATGCAAAAATCATGCCAGTTCTTCTCGATCAACTCTTATTGGTGTGAGAACCCTATGGGCCCCAAAAGAGTATCTAGAGCACGTTTGAGATTTCCGCACTAGAGATATAATCATTGAGAAAACAGTAAACTTAGACCATATTGCTCATTTTGGTCAAGTTCATATACTCTCTGAAGTCAGTTGGGAAAGCATTTTGGGATGGGACGAATCGGCTTACCACTTCATTGTGCAAGGAATGTATATATCATTTTGTGATGTCTCCCTTAATGATTTATCATTCACAATTAAATTTGTTGAAAGGACATTCCAAATTATGCTCCAAGCTATTTAGGCATTGATGGAAATCAATGTGGCGGATGATGGCATGCCTATTGCCACATTATATAAAAAAAAAAAGTCCAATTCTAAAAAGCAAACAATAACCCGTAAGTTATGTTACTTTAATGCAGAATGGTAGTTGGTAATGCCCTCCCCGCAAATCAGATACTCCCCAAATATCAAGTTTTGCATTAGATTTTCACATCCAATGTCTATCCTTAAGACAAGAATAAGACTGATCTTACTCCCTTCGTGGTTAGAGTCTTTCATTTTGTTATGTCTAGCATATGTGTTTGTTTAACTTGATTTGCTACATCATCATTCAGTTTCGCTTGCACCCCAAGCACGTTTCGATTCCATTTTCTTATCTTATGACTTGCCTTGCGTTGCATTATAACGTTCAAATTCTGTCGTTTGAGGCACCAGATCTGAATTCCCATTCAATAACTCGAATCTAAATATGATGAATCTTAAACCTCTTCCTGGATAAGAAGAATAAGAGGAGGGAGCACAACCACTTGAAGATACTATTATGGAAGAGATTTTCAATGAGTTAGATGAGTCAGATGATCCTGATGATTCCCACTACCAGCCTTCCTAAGTTGATGAGCTTCTTAAAGCTTTAGAGGAGAAGGTTGAATCTTTGTACATATCATAAGAATATTTAGCTCAAACCCACGAGTCTTCAATGAAATACATGAAGAAGTACTTCCATCATATCACTAGGAATTTGAGCCAACATGATCCTTCGCTGCCTACTCCTTCCTTTGTGTCGGAATGAGCCAGTTTTTATTTAAAACTTGTGTTGGTTATGTAACTTAAACTTTACTCTTATGTCTTGGTACTTGGATAATTTCCCTTAATACTTCCTTAACCCTTTTAAGCTTTAAATTTCATATGCTTTCCTGACTTTAACTATTTCATATGCTTGCTTCTACATAGATTAATTGTGGTATGAAATATTTTTATGCATAATTGATATTTATCTTATTCTTCCTTCGTTAACTTGTGACAAAAAGGGGGAGAATTAGCATGATTGATAATGGATATGCTATGTGGTATGAATGCCATGTGCTATGATCTTCAAAATTGGTCCACAATCAAGAGAACATCCAGTTAAAGATCAAGAAAAGATCAAGAGAAGATTAAGGTCTAGACCGGTACATTCTTAAGACAAGATCAAGTTAAAGATCAATTGATGTTCAAGAATAAGATCAATCTCGAAAGTCAAGATGAAGTCTGTAACTGAGTTCAAGTCAAAGAAGTTCAGATATTTGATATATCTCGGGTAGTATAAAACCCTAGAAAGACCTTAGGACTAGGTGCTTTCAAAAATGTCTAAAATTGGGTTTTCATGCTTATTTTACTTGAAATTTGGCCAGCCTAACTTTTGGTTTGGCTAGCCTAAGTTTTCTCAGCCAGCCCAAGTTCAAGCCCAAACAATAACTAATTTTGGTTGCAAATTCGACTAGCTCGAGAATCTTCAGGTTAAATTTCAACAACTTCAACATTTTGAATTCCAAGGAATTCGACCAGCCGAAGGTCAAATTTGGCTAGCCAAACTGGGCTGTTTGGCCAGCTGAAGGTGACCTCAGGCCAATTAAAATTTAGATAAATCTTATCCCACGTGATCCAAAGTTTGTTGAACTGAATCCGGTCTTCTCAGGCTAGTTGATGACTACATCAGGCTAGCCAAAGATTCAACTTCTTTACTTATAAATTGAGTTCCTCTCTCAATCTAAAATTCATAAGTTAATTATCAAAATCCTTCTGCAAGAGAGAGAGAGAGAGAGAGAGAGAGAGAGAGAGAGAGAGAGAAGCTCAAGTTATCAGCAAGCTATTTAAACAGTATTTATAAATTTAATTTATAGATTTTTATTTAATTTCCTTAATCTCAAGGTCTTTTTAGTTTAATTTTAAAGAGAGTAAACTATACTCTTCTTTTGAGATTTAAGAGAATTAATTCAACTAGCCATTGGTTTGAGCTTAATTTAAAATCAATAGTACCCTAAATCCTTTATATCTGACCAAACAAAGATCGATCTACATTTAAGAAAGCAATTCTTCAACTACAAGCTTCTGATATATCTTCAACTACAAGCTTCTGATATATCTTTTATAGAGAAGATAAGTATACCTTCTAAACTTTATTTGGTTTTTTTGAGATAGCTAGGAAATCTAAGTGTAGGTTTTGTCTAAGATAGCCTGAAAATCTCAGTGAGGGGTTTGATTGTGATAGCCCATGAAAATTATAAGAATTATATCATGTTTTAAGGTAAACCTAGGAAACCGTTTTTCATAGTGAAAGCCAAAATTACGTGGAGAGTAATTTTGAGAGTGGAGCATGTGTGGCTCTTTTTAAAGCACCGAACCACTATAATCCTCTATGTTATGTGATGAATGCCTTTACTTTTTATGTGGTGAATGATTGTAGTTAATTTTAAGTTGAGTGGTGAATGTTGCAATATTTTATTTTAATTTACTCTTGCAAGTTTGAGGTTTGATTTTAAAGAAATTCATGAAATAAGGTTTTCCTCCCTAAAACTTTAGGTGAAGGTTATCCTATGAATTATTTGGAATCAATGTTTCAATAATTAAGCAATTGAGATCTCTGATTTATTTACATAATAAGCACTTATTTTGATTCTTTGGCATAGTCCTATTAACCCCCTCACTCCCCCCCCCCCCCCCCCCCCCACACACACACACACACACACAACGACATCGTAAGCTCTGCTTTTCAGAATGGTAGATTCATTTCCATGTACGTAATTAACACTAAATGACTATAAATAAGAATTATGCCTATGGAGAGAGGTATGCACTAGAAACACTAAGTTCTACTAGACCCTGATTCGCTAACTTAGGCATCAGAGGGTCCCTAGCTATATCCAGGGTCTCCATTGTTGTTAGCTTTTGCAGGTTTGCAACGGTCTAGTGAGGACGTCAGGATTACAGTATCAATAGTTAGCGTTGCTTGTGGGGAATGAAAGTGAGGACATTCCCATCTCACCTATCATCATATCTTATTTCTCTACAATGGCGAAAAGAAGAATGAGGGATCTAGCCCCAATCATGAAAACTGCTCTCGTGTCAATCGAGCACTCTGCAGAACCTCAAGATCCATCGTCACAACATCAGACTGATTCTATTCCAGCAATGCTTCTTCACAGGTCTCAAAATTGGGTAGGTTGATTGGTCGCTTTGGAGAACCAAGTCGAGGCTTTGACTGGCCATAAGAACCATATAATACAGATACTGGAGAAGTAGAATCCACGTCCCATTCATATGGTAGAACTCGACATAATTCTTAGCAGTCTTGACCTTTGTAAGCTCCTCATGACTCGTAGGGAGTCAGGCAATAACCTGGACAGTATAACTAGGACCCTACTCACACTATAGGAATTACAACGCTCGGTGACTCTGACTTATGGTACGCGTTGGAGAAGAGAAGACATGGGAAAGAACCGAAGGTGATGACAGAAGAATGAGGTCACTTGGGAGGTTGAGTTCAAGGAGACACGGGGTCAAATTTGTGACATCCGTCAAGCCTACCTAGCTTGGATCCCGACCTCGATTGAGGCTATGTTGGAGGAGATAGAGCCATCATTCACCGACGACATTACGGAATCTCCATTCCAATCGAGATTTTATATGCCACAAATCACTCCTTACTCTAAAACTGGAGATCCAGCCAAGCATCTGAAGTCTTTTAGGGCATGGATGGAATTACATGGGGCAACTAGTTCTATGATGTGCTAAGCATTCTCCCTGACCATATCAGGGGTGACACAAAAGTGGTATAGGCAGATAAAGCCAAGATCCATCAATTAATTTGCACAACTCAGCAAAACTTTTATCACCCAATTCATTATTAAAAAAGATAGAAGGAAACCAACAACTCATCTCCTCACCATTACTCAAAGAGAAGATGAGCTATTGAAGGACTACATCATCCGCTTCAACACTAAAGCATTATAGGTGGACGACTATTTTGAGCAGATAGCCCTAGCTGCCATGATATCTATTCTCAAGGATGACAGATTTGTCTTCTCTATGGGAAAAAATCATCCTACTACATTAGCCAATCTCCTTAGCATAGTAGAAAAATAATCTAATGAGGAAGACCTTTTCAGCATGATAACTTGTCGGATTGAATCTCTTTTGTAGTGTCATCTTTGTTTGCTTAATTTTCATTCTCTCGTGCTTCAATTAGCTCCCTTATGCTCTCTCGATCATAATGCAGCTGCTTTGCCAAGGCTTCAGCTCCAAGATCTACCACCTTACATTTGATGCTCCTGTGAGGTAACAAAGGTGATGAGAGGTTGGTTGAATCTCCTACAACTAGTTGAAAATAGTTTTTCCAAAGGGATTCACCTAGGTCTCTTAGACGATTTGAACAATGGTTTGCTAAGATATCTTAAATCCAGTCTCTAGGAAATGTAAGGTTCAAGCACATCTTTAATGTAGAGATTAAAATCCCCATATGAGTGTGAATCTCAAGGAAGAATTCTTAGAGCACCATGGAATAGAGACTAGGGATGACGTATATGGATATGGAATCACCATACCTTCTGTTACTCCAAAAACCCATCATGATGCCCAAGGACTGAATGCACTTTATAAAAGGTTCGAGATCTAACGGTAAAAAAATGGGCAGAAAACTACTTTGTCCATGTCATCGAAGGTCCTTCAATGTCATCGAAGGTTTCCTCTATGCCATCAAACAATGCAGATAAAATATGAGTTTTCTTGGTGGACAGTTCTGGGCCATTTCTGATATCATCGAACTGACCTTTGACATCATCGAACTTTAAGTTTCAATGTCATCAAAAGGTCTTCGATGTAATCGAAGTGACTGAAATTGCGGTAGAACCCCTGTTTACTGAAGTATGGATATATGACCAAATGTCCTAGAGGGTGGTGAATAGGACTTTAAAAATTTTACTTCTTCTTAACTAAAAATTCTACCAATTTTAACATGAGTTACGTAGATAATAAGAATAGTGAGAAATTAACTATTGCATAATGTATATTGTCCATAATTTAAGCATTTAATCAATTAATATATATAGGCACAAGTAATCATTACAAACACAAGAATATATAATGGTTCGGTTATGTGATTACTCTACTCCTGGTTGACGCACTCTCCCTTGGAGTGTGTAGAATTTCACTATCAAATGGTTTTAAATCAGGTTAACCATCAACCTTCACAACCTACACAAGGTTAACTAAGGAGCCTACACACGGCAACACATCCTACATAAGGATAACACATTCTCCCATCGAAGGCCTGTGAAGGCCTTAGTATGTTAATCACTGAGTACTAGTCCTACATAAGGAAAGATCTTTAGGGTCATTGGACTTTAGTGACTTACTTGTATGTAGATGAGCCCCATTGATAACACATGATGAAGGTGATATTCCTTGTTGATGGAGGGTCTTCAACTTTCTTGATCCACAACCGCTGTAGATGCTTCTTATGCAAGTGGTTGGTGTTGGGTCAAGGTATTCTGTGGAATCTTCTATATTAAATGTTGGTCTTTGAGTGATGAAGAGATTCCAGGATATTTACCATTCAAGTTATTTCAGCTTCATAATTTGTCATTAAGATGTGCTGAAAGTTCCTTGAATGATGGAATTCATTCTTCAATCTAATCTATTGATTTTACAATGATTAGATTTAAGGGGGGTTGAAAATGAACCCCAATGAGAAAGAAAATTTAAGATGGAGGGTAGATCAACTTACACTAACTCTCTTAAATCTCACTCTCTTTCTCACCCAGGAACCTAAGAAGCAAGCTTCTATAAATAGGCAATAAAGTTCAAATGATGAAAAAAAAGGCCGAAATTTGTCTGCATTCGATGTCATTGAAGTTTCCTTTGAAGATTCGAACAAACTCCGATGTCATCAATTTTCTCTTACGAAGAGGACTTATAATATGCTGAAAGTGTCTATATAATTCCAACATTGATGTCATCGAGACTACATTGATGTCATCGAAGTTTGAATTTCGATGACATCGAGTGGAGTTCCATGACATCGGATAATTCTTATTTTCCTTTGTAAACTCTTTGGACAGATTGGTTCCTATTTTGATGACTTTGATCCTTCCTTAATGACAACGACATTTGAAATTCAATGTCATCGAAAGGAGGAGGATGCCATCAAATAAATCATGATTTTCCTTTAAAACTCACTGGACCTTTTGTGTTGATATTTTGATGTCATCGAGCTTTCCTTGATGTCATCGGAGTTTAAATTTTGGTGACATCGAATGGGTCTCGATTACATCGAATAATTCCAAAGATATATACAATGGTTGTTGGAACAAGGACAATGTCATCGAACATGTCTCGATGTCATCGATAGTTGTAGAAAAGACATGTGAGTTTTCAACTGTTCTTGCAACAAGGTTTATTATTTTCTAAACTACCAACGATGTTTTCCTAGATGATTTTAGGATACATTAGAGCAATTTTAAAGGGGATTATTGCATGTGGTGTTTTGGTCATGGGATGTGGGTTTATATTTACCTTTTAGAGACTTTTACACACATCCACTTTTTGAGTCTTTAGCTTATAGTTGTCATATGGGGCTCACTCGACTCTATGACTCTTGTGTCACGAAAATTGACAAACCAAGGCACTTTCAATCTCCCCCTTTGTCAATTACGTGACCAAAAAACTTGGAGCAACAAAGTAAATTGTGTGTATAACCATATTAAACAATTTTAACGAAAACAACTCTAAAACTTTGTTCCTTGCTCCTCCTTTCAATATGCATCACCATTTGCTTAAACAACAATCATAAAATCACAATGGTGGGTATTATTCTCCCCCTTTTTGTCAGTCATTGGCAAAGGGTTAATGTTTTTAAAGAAAAATTGAAATCGCGGTAATGATCCCTTTAGTTGAAGTGGAAATATGCTACTATGTCCTAGAAGGGGGTGAGCCAATATGTCCTAGAGGGGGGGGGGGGGGGGGGGGGGGACCTTTTAATATTTTATGGTTATTTAAAATCCTATCAATCTAACCTAAAAAATATGCATGCATTAGGATTTCATCAGAGTAACTCTAATGGCTTCCAAGCCAAAGAGAGGATCCAATCATAAAACTAATTGAGTGATAAACAAGATGCAAACATAGTTTATAATGGATGTGATTGTGTCTGAGATAAGCATGAATTTAGTACTCAAGAATTGCCAAGGAAAAGAATGAATCTTTGGAGACCAAGATTGAAGATTTAAAGACTCTGAGATCCAAGAAAACCAAGTAGAGAGTCGAAGGAACAAGCGTAGAATACATTGACTATGTCATCGACCACCGTTCGATGACTTTGAAGCCATCGTTCAGTGACATCGAAAACCTCTTGATGAGATTGAATTTAAATAAGAAAATCAAGTTAGTCACTGGACATATTGGGTGCCTTATCAATTCATAGAAGCAATGTCAATGACTTTGAGGAGTTGCTTGATGACATTGAAGTCTGTTCGATGGCATCGAATTTAATGAAGAATTATGAAGCAACTCATTGGACTATTTTGGAAACTTTTTTGATTCCTTGAAGGCATGTTCGATGACTCAAAGCTTCGCTCGATGACATCGAAGTAAGGTTCAATGACACAAAAACTTACGTAGTGTGAAAGAAGAAAAGGAGCGACTTCCGAATTTAAACCCCTTCGAGGACATCGAAGGTTGTTCGTTGACATCGAAGGCGTTACGAATATTTGAAATTTTGTGAAACTTTTCCTATAAATATGGGTTTCCTAAGTTTTTTTAAGGAGATTTAGGTTTTTGAGGAACAAAGCAAAGGGGTGGAGGCGTCTCTCAAGTGTTCTTCTTTTCTTCTTCTTAGTTTTTCATGCTTTCTTTTAGGGTTTTGAATCCAATCATGTCTATAGTTGGCTAAATCCTTTAGTTAGGGTTAAGGGGTGAAGCTTGTAGCATGGTTGGGATGTTTTTGTAGTTTGATTCTTCTTATTGTTGAACTCCTTTGATGATACTTTGATATTTAAGGAATATTTTAGTTTTTAATGGTTTGTTGTGACTCAAATTATAATAGATCTACCATCGCTTAAAGTATCTTCTTTTCTTGCTATGAGATTGTGAAGTTAGTAAATCCTATTGTCCACCATCATCCCTTAGGCATGGTTGGGTGATGGAATCTCTTCTAACCCTCACAATTCTCCTATGTTGGTTATTGGATTGGTATATCATGTTGTTTGCATAGTCTCCGGGGTATGGTTGAATGATGGAATCACTTCCAATCTCTACAACTTTCATCCGTTGAGAATTAGATTGATGGAAGTTCATATCTGAGTTTATTAACATACCTTCCAATTGGATAGGATAGGACTCCAATTCCAATTAAGTTCCTTGAATCAAATAAGGAGAAATATCCCAATAGCGGTAAGTGGATCCGTAGAAACTCTAGTTCCAACCTTTAATTTCTTAAGTTTCTAATTTCATACTTCACTATTACTCCTTTTAATTCCATATTTAAAATTACATCTTCTTCTAGTTGCTTTCAGAATGCACACAAGATTAGTCCATGTGGATTCGACGTCGGTCTCACTGAGATTATTACTACATCGCGACCCTACACTTGGGGTTGTGAACAAGTTTTTGGCGCCATGGCCAAGTACTAATGGTTGCATTTTTTTGAGATTGACTAGTTTTGGAATCCGGTAAAGATTAGGATTTGTTTACTTTCTATTTTTAAGGTAGGATTTTTTTGAATTATTTTTAGAAACTAATTTACTTTCTAATTCTAGGTTTAGAACTTTCCTAATTAATTTTTAGGAACTTTCCTTTTTCATTTTTAGAAACTAGGTTGCTTTTTCTTTAAAAAAAAAAAAAAAAAAACTTTCTTAATTGTTTTTAGAAACTAACTCATCTTTTTATTCCTATATATTTTTCTTTTTACAAAGCAATTGACTTTCCCTTTTCTTTTATAGGATCCCAACATAGAACCTTCTAATATGGTAACTTCTTTCTAATTCTCTCTCTTTCAATTTATAGATTTCTATTTTTCTCTTACTTTTTATATTTAGGTTAAATTCTGAAATTGAGGGCTAAGAGTGTTTAATGCCCAAGTGAGTCCGTGATAACACTCGATGTCTCTTGAGTGAAGGGGGATTAGTTGAGGGGTTATCTATCCATCACAAGATTACACACCACTCGAGATCCACAGAGTTAACTGAAGTTATGACCGTCAATCAACCTCTAAATCCACCTCAGTTTAGGGTTAAGAAAATCCAGGATGAAAATGAGGTGAATCAAGCACTCCTGCCTCGTACTTTACGAGATTATTTACAACTGGCGGGGGTGAGCACACCTTCATGCATGATTTTTTCAGAGAATACAGGACATATGGATATCAAGCCAGGGGTAATCCAACTCCTTCCTAAATTTCATGGACTTAAATATGAAAATTCATATTTACACTTGAGAGAATTTGATGGGATCATAGCCACTTTATACTTTCCTAATGTGTATGATGACACAGTCAGGTTGAAACTCTTTCCCTTTTCTTTAAAAGAGAAAGGTAAGACATGGCTGCATTCATTACATCCACGATCTATTAGTAGATGGAACAACATGATGAGGGAGTTCATAAAGAAAATTTTTCCATATCATAAAATGAACACCCTTAGAAAATCGATCATGAACTTCACCCAAAAGGAAGATGAAACATTCTTCCAATGTTGGGAGCGGTTCAAGGATCTCGTCAATTCATGCCGACAACATGGTTTTGAAACTTGGTGAATAACAAGTTTTTTTTTTTTTACAATGGGCTAACTTCTTCCATGCGCCAAATGGTCTAGACAATGTGCAATGAGAAATTCATGAATAAAGAGGTAGATGATGTGTTGGATTATTTTGACAAGCTTGCTGAAAACACACAATCATGGGACATCTCCCCTAAATTAAGCACCACTTCTGAGCCTACTTGATCAAAGGAGAGGGGCAGAATTTATCTTTTAAAAGAAGAAGATGATATAAATGCTAAAGTGGTTAATCTCACAAGGAAACTCGAGGCCATGAAACTATAAAAGGGTAAGCCTATGGAAACTGTTGTGGTATTTGTGCTTGCAAAATTCACAAAACTAAAAATTGTTCAACAATACCTGCTTTTCAAGAGGTACTGAATGAACAATCTAATGCCGTAAATAATTACCAAAGACCTTTCAGTGGATCCACTTCAAATATAAATAATCCTAGTTAGAGAAATCATCCAAATTTCAGTTGGAGGAGTGGATAAACTGCTACTTCTCAAGGATTCCATAATCAAATTCTATATTAAGGGAAACCTCAAGAGGATTCGGTTCTAAAGCATCTTCAAAATCAAGAGCATTTCAATCAGGGTGTGCTATGAGCCTTTCAAGATCTTACAAAGGTCATACATGGGCTTGAGACAAAAAATGCGATTGGGGAAAAGGGAAACCTTCTAGCTTAAACTCTTCCCAATCCAAAACAACAATATGAAGTCAGTGACACGAGCTCTTCAAATTAAATAGATTAAGCTAAGTCTATCACCACTTTTAGGAGTGGGAAAACAATTGACAAATCTATTCCAGTAAGGGCTAAAAAGTCTAAGGACCTAGAAATAGATGAAACTGATGGACCTAGCAACACTCCACATGAGTTAGAACTAGAACCTCAAGGCAAGTCGATTGCCTCATTTCCCCAACGGTTGATTGCACTAAAATCTCTTTTAACTCTCAAGACATTTTAGAGTTGTTGTAACAAGTGAAGGTCAACATTCTGCTACTGGATGTCATTAAACAAATACCTTCACATGCTAAGTTTTAAAAAGATCTATACACTACCAAAAGATGGCAAAACATTCAAATGAAAATATTTCTGACAGAAAAAGTGAGTGCTATCCTAAAGCAAGATATGCCCTAGAAATACAAAGATCCTGGTAGCCCAACCATTGCTTGCATAATTGGGAACTAATGGATTGAGCACACACTTCTTGATTTAGAAGTAAGTGTAAATCTGATTCCATAGTCGGTATACGAATAACTAGGTCTAAGTGAATTAAAACCCACCTAGACCACATTACAACTTGCTTATCACTCAGTTCGTGTAATGATAGGGATAATCGAGGATGTGTTGGTCCAAGTTGATAAATTCTATTACTAGTAGATTTTATTGTCTTGGATACTCAACTCATTGTGGACATGAGTACTCAAATTCCTGTCATTCTTGGTCGTCTCCTTGTCACATCAAATGCAATCATTAATTACAAGAATGGAGTCATGAGTTTGTACTTTGGAAATATGACATTCGAGTTAAATATCTTTTTTAATATGGGCAAACAATCAGAGGAAGAAGATGATTCCCACGATATTAACCTATTGACTCTTTTGTTGAAGATAGAACTTTTCTGACTTATCCTCTGACCCTCTAGAGATGTGCCTGGCCCACTTCTATGATTTAGATGATGATGTGATTTAAGAGGTGGGAAGCATGCTGGATACTATGTTGGTACTTGAAGTCAACTGGTGGAGGCCACAATTTGAAAATTACCCCAAACAAATGTAATGTCTCTACCATCTAATCTCAAGGCACCGAAGCTTTACCGAAAACCTTTGCTTTCTGATTTGAAATATATATATATAGGTTAAGATGAGACATACATGGTGATGATTTCATCCTACCTCGAGCAAGAACAGGAGAGTATGCTAATCTCTACTTTCATTGAGCATAAAGGGGCTCTTAGATGGTCGATTACGGACCTTAAGGGAATTGACCCTTCAATTTGTACTCTCCTCATTAGTCTATAGGATAATTCAAAGACCTCCTGGAAACCATAACGTAGATTAAATCCAAACATGAAGGAAGTGGTTAAGGCCAAGATTCTTAAGCCATTGGATGTGGGTGAGCCCAACTCAGGTGGTTCCTAAGAAGTCTGGAATCACCATCATAGCCAATGCTTACAATGAACTCATGCCAACTAGAGTCACTACTGGTTGGAGAATGTCCATTGATTACAGGAATTGAATACCTTCATGAGGAAGGACCACTTTCCTTTGCCCTTCATTGATCAAATCTTGAAAAGGCTAGCTGGTCATTCCTATTACTATTTCCTTAACGGGTATTCAAGCTACAACCAGATAAAGATAGCCCCTGAAGATCAAGAAAAGATCACGCTCACATGTCCCTTTGGCACCTTTGCTTACCGAAGGATGTCATTCGAACTATGTAATGCCCCCGCCACTTTTCAGGGATGCATGATGAATATTTTTTTTGACATGGTGGGTCAATATTTAGATGTCTTCATGGATGAATTCTTTATCTTTAGTTCATCCTTCGGTGATTGTTTGGAGAACGTTAAATGTGTGTTGAAGCAATGTGAGGAAAAGAATTTGGTACTAAATTAGGAGAAGTGACACTTCATGGTTTGTAAGGAAATTGTCCTCAGACATATCATCTCATCCAAAGGAATTGAGGTAGATAAGGCTAAGATTGATTTTATCTCCAACTTACCTCCACTCAAGAATATACGAGACATGTGATCCTTCCTGGGACACGTCGAATTTTATAAAAGATTCATAAAGGACTTTAGTCAGCTCTCTCATCCTTTATGTAATCAACTTCAAAAGGATGCACTTACGAGTGGACTGACCAATGCCAAAAAGCTTTTTCTAAGCTTAAGGGAATGTTAACTACCACACCTACCATGCATCTACCCGACTGGAGCTTTCCTTTTGAGATTATGTGTGATGAGTTTGACTATGCTCTTAGGGTAGTTTTAGGCTAGAGAAAAGAAAAGAAGCCCTATGTTATATACAATGCAAGTAGAATTCTAAATCCTGCCCAAGTGAATTACTCTACTATGGAGAAAGAACTCTTAGATGTTGTATTCACTTTAGAAAAATTTAGGTCCTACTTGATTGGATCCAAGATCATCATTTACATTGATCATTCGGTGCTCAAATATCTTCTTTCTAAGAATGATGTTAAGCCCCACATGATAAGATTAATCCTCCTACTCTAAGATTTTGATTTGGAAATAAAAGATAAGAAGGGAGTAAAGAATGTAGTGGTTAACCATCTTTCTAACCTTGATCCCTTTGATTCCCTTGAGAAGACACATATAAATGACATGTCCCCTGAAGAATAATTATTCAAGGTCCCCCATTCACCTTGGTTTGTGGATATTTTTAATTATCTTGCCAAAGGTTTCATGCCAACACATTGGACTGCACAAGATAAGAAGAAATTCTTTACCAAGATAAGCAAATTCTTCTGGGACGATACATATTTGTTCAAATATTTTCCAGATCAAATCTTAAAGAGATGTGTGCTAGAAAAATAACACCAAAGTGTCATCTCCTTCCATCACACTCAGGCCTATGGTGGTCACTTTTTTGCTAAAAAGACCACGACCAAAATTTTGTAGTTCGGCTTTTACTGGCCCCATTATGTTAAGGACACTCATGAGTTTTACAAAGCTTATGAGCATTGTCAGAAATTGGGAGAATTGTCCCAACAAAATATGATGCCTTTAAACTCCATTCTGATCATTGAAGCATTCAATTGTTGGGGTATCAATTTCATGGGACCATTCCCCCAATCTTTTGGGAATTTATATATTTTACTAGCAGTAGATTATGTCATTTAATGGGTTGAAGCGATTCTATGCCAAAACAATGAGCATTAAAATGTCATTAAATTCTTAAAATAAAACATCATTTCCCTGTTTGGAACGCCTCAAGTCATCATTAGTGATAGGGGCTCACATTTTTGTAATAAGCCATTCGCGAACTTAATAAAGAAATATGGCATCTTTCACAAGGTGAGCGATATTGAGCTTTGCTTCTTGCTGAACCAAGAAACTAAGCAATTTTCAATGTAAAAATAACCACCATGGGTTGATTTTTTATCATTAATATTTCTGGCCCAATCAGCATCTGAGTATCCGGCTAATTGAACAGTAGTATCAAAAGGATACCAATGTCCCAAATTTATAGAACTTGCGACATATCTAATAATCCGTTTAACAACAGTAAGATGTGATTCCTTAGGATTAGACTGATATCTCGCACAAATACCAACACTAAATGCGATATCAGGTCTACTAGAAGTTAGATACAACAAACTACCAATCATACTGCGATATAGTTTAGGATCTATATCTTTACCTGTACAGTCTTTTGAGAGTCTTAACGTTGTACTCATAGGAGTATCAAAGTTCTTACCATTCTCAAATCTAAACCTTTTAACCAAGTTTGAAGCATATTTGGTCTGGGAAATGAAAATTCCATCAGGTTGTTGTTTTACTTGCAACCCTAGGAAATAATTATGTTCACCAACCATGCTCATTTCGAACCTTGATTTCATTAACTTTGCAAACTCAATAGACATGTTAGAGCAAGTTGATCCATAAATAATATCATCAACATATATTTGAACTATCAAAATATCATTGTTATTCTTCTTAACAAAAATCATCTTATCAACACTTCCTACTTGAAAGCTATGACTAAGTAAGAATTTAGTCAATTTCTCATACCATGCCCTGGGCGCTTGTTTTAGACCATAGAGAGCCTTTTTGAGATGAAATACATGGTCAGATAACTTAGGGTCTTCAAACCCTGAAGGTTGTTCAACATACACTTCTTCATGTAAATCGTCATTCAAGAAAGCACTCTTTACATCCATCTGATATATTTTAAATTTTTTAAAGCATGCGATGGAAATAAAAAGTTTGATTGACTCAAGACGAGCGACTGGAGCAAAGGTTTCATCCTAATCGATGCCTTCAATCTGAGTGTACCCTTATACGACCAGTCTAGCCTTGTTTCGAATAATATTTCTAAGTTCATTAGACTTATTTTTAAAGATCCATTTTGTTCCAATAATGTGTTTATCTTTAGGTCTAGGAACAAGATACCAGACATCATTACGAACAAATTGATTAAGTGCATCCTGCATAGCAACTATCCAATTTTTGTTAGAAAGTGCTTCTTTTACGTTGACTGGTTCTATTTGGGATGTAAAACAAACATAATTACATATGTTCTCACGTTTTTTGTAAGTACGAACTCCAGTGAGAGAGTTTTCAAGTATTTGATTGGTTGGATGATCTTTAACAGTCCTTGGTTCAGATTCTTTTTGACTTGATGAGATATCTTGATTGTCAATAATAAGAGCTTCATCATCATCTGAACTCGGGGCTGGTGTATTCAAATGATCATCAATGACCACATTGATGGACTCTTGAATCACACCAGTTCTCTTATTAAGAACCCTATGAGCTTGACTGTTAAAAGATTAACTAAGAAAAATACCTTCGTCACTTTTCATATCAAACTTACCCAAATTTTCACGATCCCGTAAAATATAACACTTGCTGCAAAAAACTGAAAAGTATTTGACAGTAGGTTTCTTTTCAAACCATAATTCATAAGCAGTCTTATTATCAGATTTACTGGTATAAACCTGATTAATAATATAACATGCGGTATTAACTGCTTCAGCCCAAAGATTTCTAGAGAGCTTCATGCTATTCAACATAACATTAGCCATATCTTGAAGCACTCTGTTTTTTCTTTCAACAATACCATTTTATTGTAGTGTTTTGGGCGCAGAGAATTCATGTGATATTCCCTGATCGCTACAAAATTTCTCAAAACTACTTTTTTTGAATTCAGATCCATGATCACTACGGATCTTACTAACATGAGAACCTTTCTCATTTTGGATTCGTTTGATGACCTTTTTCACTTCATCAAGAGTTTCAGTTTTTTCTTTTAAGAACGATACCCAAGTGAATCTGGTATAGTCATCTACGATAACCAAGATGTATTTTTTGCCTCCTCGACTCTCCGATCTGGTTAGTCCAATAAGATCCATGTGGAGAAGCTCGAGTGGTCTAGATGTGGTATTGGAGTTCACTTTCTTGTGAGAGATCCTAATCTATTTGTCCAACTGGCATTCACCACATATTTTGTCTACTTTTTACAATTTGGGTAGACCTCTAATTAGTTCTCTTTTGTTGAATCTAAATAAGTTCCGATAGTGTACATGTCAAGGCTTTTATGCCATAATTCAGTTTCATTGATATGGACCATGTAACATGATTGAGTAGATGAGCTTGCATCACTAACTATGTAGCAGTTTTCAGAAGTTCTGCGACCAGTTAATATAACAGAACCCTTTTTATTAACTATATCACAACCTTGATTAGAAAACTTTACACTATGGTTGTTATCACATATCTGAGAAATGCTTAGAAGGTTGTGTTTTAAGCCTTCAACATATAAAACATTTTTAAATAAGGGAAGGTTATAAAGCTGAATCGTACCTTGGCCAATGATTTTACAATTGCTTCCATCACCAAATGTTATCTTTAAGATCGGTGAATAAAGCTTGATCGGTGAATAAAGCTTTGTCACCTGTAATATGCCTGGAGCAACCACTATCTAGGTACCACTTTGAATGACTTGTAGCTTCGAAAGCAGTGTGGACAACCAAGCTGATAACTTTAGGAATCCATTTCAGAACTGTTTTGGGTTAGGAGTATAGATGGTCTTTTTCTGTCTATTATTATAGGAGAGACCTATAGAGTAAGACTATAATAGCTCCTTGAGAAGATCAATTATTTTTTCAGCCAAAGGATTTCAGTTTTGAAAATTAAAGTTAAAATGGTTACTTTTAGGTTTTTGAAAAGTCCATGAATTTTTGGAAAAACCTTGATTAGTATTCTTTTCTTTTGAGTTTGAAGACTCTCCTTTTACAAATTTAGGAGCAAAGTTCTTTTGTTTAGGAGATGTATTCTTATCATAGCCCAACCCGGATCGATCGCCACATTTTCTTGATCCGGACAATAATTTTTCCAATTTAGGATCACCATGGGCATATCTCCATGTGTCTTTCAAATTCTGAAAAGAAGCTACCTCATTTTTGAGTTTCTCATTTTCGGATCTCAAATCTTTAATTTTGGAGGTTTTGAAATCCAAATCACATTTGGTCTTTTCAAAAGAATCGAAAATATGAGATTTTTTTAAAACAAAAGACTCATAATCTTCCTTAAGTTTAGAAAATTTTTCTTTTTGTAATTTAAGCTTGACAGCAATTTTACAACTCTCCTTATAAAGGGCATTATAAGCATCCTGAAGATCATCTTCATTATCGCAATCACTATTCAGATTTTCTTCACTAGATATATCATCATTATCTGAAAGGGTGATCTTAGCTAGAGTCATAAGGGCTTTAACATCTTCGCCCGACTCAGATTCAGAATCTTCTGATTTAAAAGAGGATTCAGAATCAGACGATTCATCCCAAGTAGCCATCATGCTTTTCTTTTTTGATTTGTCCTTTTTAGGACATTTGTTAACTAAGTGCCCATATTCTTGACAGTTGTAACATTGACTATCTTTCAAGGATTTTCAAGTTATAGGTTTAGATCGTCTCTTATCATTTGATTTTTGAAAATCAACCTTTTTCTTATTTTTAAAAATTTTGTAAAACTTTTTTTCTAAAAGCGCCATATCATCTTTGGAATTTTCTATATCCGAAGTGATCTCTTGTGAAACATTTTTAGATGATTTGAGAGCTATTGATTTTCTTTTAGGAGCCTTAAAGGATAACTCATAGGTTTGAAGTGAACCAACTAGTTCCTCAACCCTCATGGTATCTGTATCACGAAGTTCCTGAATCGCGGTCACTTTAGAATTGAACCGTTCAGGAAGTGAACGTAGTATTTTTGCGCACACTTTATTTTCTGGGATTCTATCACCAAGACCCCACATAGAGTTCACAATGTCATTCAATCTAGTGTAGAAGTCCATAAACATCTCATTCTCCTCCATATGAATTTCTTCAAATTTAGTTGTGAGGAGTTGGACTTTAGATTTCTTGACAATAGATGTACCCTCGTGTGTCATTTCTAGTACATCCCATGCTTGTTTTGCATATTCACAAGAGATGATTCTTTTGAATTCATCTGGTGATAATGCACAAGTAATTGCATTTAGTGCTTTTGCATTTGCACTACTTTCACTTTTCTGAAGTGTGGTCCAAAGAGAATAAGTTGTTACTTTCATAGTTTTTGAACCATCGTCATTAGTTACTTCAGTGATAGGAGGGTTCCATTCATTCACTGTGGCCAGCCACACACTTTCGTCCAAGGATTTGAGGAAGATCCTCATCCTGGCTTTCCAATAGGCATTGTTTGTGCCATTAAAAGGTGGTGGCCTAGTGACTGATAGGCTATCAAAATTTGACATCTTAATATAGCTTAGATCATTAACTCAAGAAATAAATCCAATAAATAAACAATAAGCATGAGCTATTAGGCTCTGATACCACTTGAAAGGGGCCTAGCTATATGCCCTAGAGGGGGGGTGAATAGGGAAATGCCAAATAAAACTAATAACAGCGGAATAATAAAATATATAAAGCACAATGCTGAATATAAAACAATCACAATAGCCTAAAATAAAGAGAATGATACTTTATCAGTTCTAAGGACAACCTTACACCAAAAACCAGAGGTTTAAGGTAGGACAACCTTATTTCTAGAACGTCCTTAGTATCACAAAACAGTGTGAAAAAATAAGCAAGGAAATCAAAATAACTTGCAAAAAATAAATCCTAAGTTATTACAACATTCATCCTCGTTTTCTTGAAGTGATTACAACATTCATCCACAAACACTCTCCACAAAACAGAATGAATAAAAGAATGAAAGAGTAAAACACATCCACAACACAACGATATATAGTGGTTCACCTGTGTGTACACCAACTCTTATCCAACAGCCACACAGATTGCTACTCCACTCCTAATATCCTCACACAAGGGATATTAGCATGCACTGTCAAAATAGGTTTCACAGGTTCACCTAAAACCTTCACAATTGTGTCTTTGATCTCGGGCTTACACAATCCAAAAACCCCCACAATCTGAGTTTTCTGGCTCTCCTCAGATAACCAATACAATGAGAGTTTTCTGACGAATCTCAAACAAAAACTAGAGAAAGTAAATTACAAAAATGTAAAATACATGAATCACCTTTTGAAAAAGCCCAGTAGAACCAATCGGAGTAGAAGTTCGATTCAACGTTCAAAGTCCAAAGTTCACTTTAAGAATGGTTCTAAGTCTAATTGATTTTAAATTAAACAGGCTAGTTCTATTTGATTTTAAATCCAAGAAGAAGGAATATCAGAAATTCCCCTTTTCTAATAAGATTGGAATGTAGATCAAAATCAAATAAAAATAATATAGCAAAAGGAATATTAAATAAGCACAAAACAGCTTAAAATAAACACAAACTTATCTCAGAGAATAGTCAAAAGAATGCTTGAATAGAATTGAATTGAATTGCTAAAACTCTGAAGTTCGTGATCTATTTATAGTCTGAAAAATCCCGTCTACGACTGGTCTTAAGATCCTAGGACTAGTCGTAGCTTCAAAGATTATTGAAAGATTTCTGCGGGATTAGATTTTCTATTCCACAACCGGTCCTGGGCGGTCTACGATCGGTCGTGGGCCACCTACGACTGGTCATGGGACACCTACGACCGGTCGTAGGACCCCAAAAATGGTTGCTGGAGTTTGAGTCGTAGGGCTACGACCGGTCGAAGGATGAGTCGTAGAACTCACAGGACTGGTCATAGGATGTCCAGGACTGGTCGTAGGATGTTCAGGACTGGTCGTAAGACAACTAAAAAGATTCAAAAATCTTCAACTACCTAGGACTGGTCTTGAAAAACTTAAGACCGGTCCTAGCAAAGCTAAGACTGATCTTGAAGTCCCTAGGACTGGTCTTAGAACACTCCAAACAAACATATTAAAATATATGAGTTATGTATCTAGAATGACCTACAGTAAAGCCCATCCTAAGGTCAATCTAAGGTCAAACAAACCTTAAAAGTGAGATGGACATTGAAACTCTGTACACTCAGATGACCCTTAAGAGAAGCTTGAGAATATACAAATCTTGTAGTAGGCCTTCTTGAGCTTGATCTTGACTTGACAAAGTCTTCTACTAAACTTGAACTTGATCGAATCTTGAACATGCAAACTTGAATACTTCAATTCTTGAATTCTTCATTCATATCTTGAAAACTTTCTTCATTTAAGATTTTGTCTTGAAATGCGATGTTTTGATTGCAATGAATAGTCTTCAAACATAAAACACAAGATATACAAGACATAGATATAGGTTTTGGCACCACAAAATTTGACAACCAAAGGGATATGAAATCATAGCACTTACAGCCACCTTATGCAGGCTCACCATGATGTATGAGTTATATGCCCATTATGGGGCTGCCTGGTGAGACCCACCATGTGTGAGTAATGTGCGCATGCTTCCCATCCATTTTTAAGATATTCGTAGGGTCGAGGGTCCCATTGTGATCTTGATTCCAATCCCAAATGGACTGCACCATAGGACAATGGTGGTTAATTATCCACCGCTGTAAACCTCCCTAGGGCCCATTGTTAAGCCCATTTTCACCCTTACCCATTGGGCTAACCCAAACCATTGGGCCCCCATTGATGATGGTGCTCTCCACTGTGCCTTGTAGGAATTATCCAAACATTGAAGCCCTCCTTGTATACATATCGGGCCTCATAGGAAGGCTCAGTTTATTACATGATAAAGGATAAGGAAACCCACTTATTGTAGATAGTTTCACCCTCTTAACTCACCTTGTTGTATAGCAATTAGACCCACCCATGAGGCTCAATCTTGATGTAAGTATGACGCCTAGGCCATCCACTGTTTAGTCCATCATCATCCCTTCCCCTAGATGGAAGAATATATGGTATCAGGTTTGCATATCCACTATTTGAAGCCTACCTGGATGTTTGGGCTAGATTCATCGTCCCTTCGCGGACCCTACCATGTATTTAGGCTGATTATTGTTTATATCTAATAATCATGCTAGTGTACTTAGTCTAGTAGGACACACTAAGAACATGCTTAATATTACATCATGATACATGCCCATACGCATCATTTGTATGCTTGTTGTAAGGAATGATTGATCATAAGCATTTATCATTGGGCTGAGTTATTTAAGGGACTCCTAGTGAGATGGAGTTGCCCCACATGATTGTATGGTACGTGCAGGTTTGTTACATGACTGGATAGTATGACTCATGCATCTCGTATTTTATGTGACATAATCACTTGGCGCCCTGACGATATCAGGGTTGTGGCCTCCACAAGCATAACATAGATGATCAAATTGGATACCAAAAATATTTGGTTTTAGCACTATGAGTGCTTAAGATGTTCTTGGGTGAAAGTTCTAGAACCCTTTTGGTACCAGGAGATGCTCCAACGTCTAAACTAAGTGGATACATGAGCGCACGAGTGTCGAATAATAGTAGGTCGTGTCTCCCACTGTGTCATGGTCGGTTATGAAGGGGGTGTGGCCTTATCCGCCTGAGTGAAGGGGCTATAAGCTAGGTTGAGTTTGACCAGCTCGTAAATGGGTTCGCTATCGACGAGCTGGGTAGGTATTGACAGACTACTGGCCAAGTGAATAGTCAGGTCTTTTCCACTCACTAGTTGTGTAGTTAGGGAGGTGGCAACTAGTGTGGAGTGTACTAGACCCTAGTGATATTCTAGAGACATACTGTATTGACATATGGACTCGATGCGGACTGAAAAAAATATGTTGCATCTTACATATAACATTTGGCTACGTAGGCCTTGCATCACATAACCTTGGTATGGTTGATAGCATTTATGGACCGCCAGTATTTCTACTTACTCTGATATCACATGCTTGGTACATGCATTGCGTACACACGCACACATCCTTTAAGCTTCGTTGTAAGCTTATGCACGACCGTTGCGTTCAGGTGATGTTAAGTCATAACAGCATTGAGACAAGAGCTTGCAGTAGATCATTTTGGAGATTTTATAATTTATGTATTTCCCTTTTCGCATTGTACTCAAATGGTATATTATAGTGGACATGTAGTGGTGTTATTTTATGACTTAGTTATGCTTGTGAATATGCTCCTTTACAAAAATAATTCATATTAAAAATCCTAGGATCAAAATCTTGCATATGGGTGCTAGGAGGCGAGAATGGGGTACTACGGAGGCTGTCAACGCCGGATTCATCGATAAAGAATTTTGTGAGCCCAGTTTCTGAATTTGAGGCATGATAGAAGTTGGTATCTGAGCATAACTTGGGAATACCTGAAGATAACATCAAATATCTATTATGAACTTAGAATATTAGGTCCTTGAATTCGAATAACTTGGCAATTCTCTGTTATAGCTCCCTAACGTGTGTGCATTCGAGAGTACTCAAGTCTATAGGTCCCTTGTTCCTTCCTTTAGGACATGACACCTAAGAGGGTGACAGAGGGGCTCCTACGTCTGAGACGAGTGCGGCTTCAACTATATTCGTGAGCGTGGATCAGCTTCAGCAGATGCTATAGGCGATGACCGCTATTCTTCAGAGACAAGATAGGTGACCCACTGTTACACCAGCCCAAACTGAGTAGGAGCACGAGAGCTCTCTTCTACGTGACTTTACGTGGCTCGACCCCCCTCATTTATAGGGAGAGCCTGACTCAAAGGTAGAAGAGTGATGTAGATCAGAGGTCGAGAAGATCTTCGATACTATCAGTGCATGACCCAGCAGCGGGTTCCGTTGGCTGTGTTTCTTCTTCAAGGTGAGGCCATGCACTGGTGGGCATCGGACTCTCGAGCAGTAGGGGCCAAGTTTAAGTGGACTTGGGAGGATTTTGTTGACCAGTTTGACTGAAAGTTCTTCCTTAACCTCATTCGTCAGCAACGCGCACTTGAGTTCGAGACTCTTGTACAGGGAGACATGTCGGTGTCCTAATATGAGGCCTGTTTCATCACATTATCAAGATTCATGACTTATTTTGTTGATGATGAGGGGTGGAAGGCTCACCGTTTTGAGAACAGCTTGCGTTTTGGCCTCTGGGGCCATGTCATTGGGCACATGCTCCCAACATTTGAGCAGGTCATGCAGCGAGCCCAGATATTTAAGGCAGATTGGGTCAATTTGTAGAGAGTTCGTGAGCAGAGCGGAGACCAGAAGAGGAAGGCCCCCTCCAGTATCTCCCAGCAGTAATATCATTGACCGCAACAGAGGCGGGCGGCTAACCGAGCTTTTCGAGCACCGGCAGGACCTCTAGCACCACCAACCGGACAGTTCACAAGCACTTGCTTTAGATGCAGTGCAGTAGGAAATCATAGGAATGAGTGTCCCATCTTGAACAATAGCAACAGTGGCACCTACCACCGAGGCCCCAGTAGCAGCAGTGATAGTAGCCAGTGAGACTTCCCCTGCAACAGTAGAGGTAGCAATTCAGGCCACCACAACAACAGCGGCAGCCTCAGAGGGGACATACACCTCCCTAGTAGGCTCAGGGTAGATTTTATGCAACCCAGCAAGACACTCAGTAGATTTTATGCAACCCAGCAAGACACTCAGTAATCATGAGGGGTTGTTGAGGGTACACTCCTCGTTTTCTCATGCATAGTTCATGTATTGTTTGATTCTTATGCATCATATTCCTTTGTGGCCAAGGATTTCTGCCGATCAACTAGTTTACCGTTAGAGTTTACTCATGAGGGTTTGTCAGTATCGATGCCCTTAGGGAAGACCGCAGTGTTAAGCCAATTTTCCTTGACTTGCTCTTTCTGGTGGGGGAGACCTTTTTGCTTGCTGATCTATTTGTTCTACCGATGTCCTAGTTTGATATCATCTTAGGCATGGATTGACTCACCGAGTATCAGGCCACATTGAACTGCTCCGCGAGGATAGTCACGTTTTGTATACTCGACATGCCACATTTTCAGTTCATAGCTGAGCCCAGAGGGGAGTAGCTTTCTCGCCTCATGGCTTGTGATGTTGAGGAGATAGTTTCCTTGTGTATCAACTAGCTGCAGGTCATCTGTGGTTTTCTCGATGTGTTTTAGGAGATTCTGGGGTTACCACCTCACCTGCACACTGAGTTTCAGATCAATCTCGTGCCCGGTACCGCCCTTATTTCAAAGGCCCCATATCCTATGGCATAATTAGAGTTGCAAGAACTGTAGAAACATTTGGATGAGTTGCCCGAGTTGGGCTTTATACGTCTAAGCAGTTCACCGTGGGGAGCGCCGGTACTATAAGGCCTATGTCCTAGTACCATGTCGTTCCTTAGGATCCTTTGATCCTCCTGGTTGAATTCCGGTGACCCGAGACCTGTAGGGAGTGCTTGCGCATGACCTTAGGTTGCATCTTGTAGACCTGAGTTGACTTAACCTGAAACCTATATCAGTGTGACCACGTCTTCACTATGGTTCCAACGCTTCGTCTCGTGTGCTAATTCGATACCTAGACTAAGAGATCTGACTTGCACATCATCCCAGTTGTTGATCCCGCATTGCGTGAACTAAGATCTTAAGGTAGAGAAATATCTCTACAACCCATCATGAGGATGACATCATCCTAGGCTACCTAGCCTAAGGTGACATCAACCCTAGCCCCCATGCTTATTAGTAATGATGAAGACACGCTCTTTCTCTCCCATGCTTCTTACACATGCTATGATTGCTCTTACACCCTCTTACAAAATAATCACTTCATCCATATACACTCCTCTCTCCCTCCCATTCTCTCTCACTTTCTCCATTACAACCCCAGACCCTTGGATGACCAAGCCTGGAGAGGAAAACCCATCCCAATATCCAGCTCTCTTCCACCTTCAATCCCTCCTATTCCAACCATCCATAACCCATTTTCACCATTAAAAGACCTCTGTTGGAGCTTGAGCACACGAGGGAAGAAGAAGAAGGAAAGGTGGGTGTTTCCTTAAGCTATATTTATTTATTTTTATGCATGGGACAAGTGGGACCCACCAATCAATAGTGGAGATCCCATCTTGGTTCCTAGGTGTGGCCAATGGCCCACTAAGCTTGCATGCATGTACCATGAAGGGGCCATTCTCCATGGACCCCATCATGATGTTTCTTTAATATCCATCATATAAGGGGTCATCTAGACCCTTGATTTGCGGTGGGGATGGCATCCCACTTTGATTTACCAATTTAAGGGCCCACCCAATCATGGGACCCATCTTGATGAATGTATGATGTATGTATTTTGTACTTAGAGGAGCTCATTGTGGCAGAGCCCCTCCAACATGTTGTTTCTCTCTCTCCCAACCATTCTTTCTCTCTTTTGTGATGGCTTGTGGCCCACCTGATGTGATCAGCAAATCAAGAATATCCAACCAATGAGACCATCCCGCCGACCCAACATTTCAACCTGTTTTGGGACTACATGGCCAATAAGCTAAACAAGCCTAAATAGGGAGGAAAATACAAATATCGGCTTGATTCTAGGGCTATTGTCCTAGCATGTGGACTTCACCATGATGTATGATTTTTATATCCACATTGTCCACTTGTGGGGCCCATCTTGCTGCCTGTCTAGCCGACAAGCTTGTTGTCTGTCCCTTTGAACAGGCTTGGATGAAGGAAAATACAAATATCAGTTTAATCCAAGCTATGGTGGGCCACCATGTGGGACCCACCTTGCTGTATGTATTATATCCTCACCTTTCAGATCCTAGATGGTGGGACCCTACGTGATGTATGTGTTGCACCCACACCATTCAGCGTTTATGGGACCCACATGATGTATGTGTTGCACCCATGTCGTCCAGCGGCTGTGGGGCCCACATGGTATATGTGTTTCATCCTCACCGTCCAATGAGGGATGGTGGGGCCTACCATGCTATGTGTTGTAATCCACATTGTCCAACTATTTGGGATGGTACTAGATGCATCATCAAGTAAGTGATTTATCCATACCGTCCAGTCCTTAGACATGGGCCATCTTGATGTTTATGTTTTATCCACATCATCCAGTCCTTTGACGTGGACCCCACATGTTGTAAGTTTTTTATCTAGTAGTCCATCCCCTTGGACATCCAACAATGGCTGGGACACTGCTGGACTAAGCAACCAGAAGGAGGCCCACCTTTATGTATGTACTTTATCTCCATGTTGTTCAGTGGATGGGACCCCTTTTAGTGCCTTGTAAGGCCCACCTTCCATCTGATTAAATGAGGGCCAGACTGTCCCTTTAGTGCCTTTTAAGGCCCCCTTTAGTGCCTTATAAAGCCCACCTTCCATGTGTTGCCCATCCACCATGCTGGGCCTTATAAATTATTTGTAAGTTCACTATGATGTATGTGATTGTATCTATGTTGCCCATTCAATTTGCCAAAACTTGGTTTGACCTATAAGGCCCACAATGATATATGTGATGTGCACCTAGCCCAATTATTTTCTGGGGCATATGGGCTGCCCACGAGGTCCACCATGACGCACGTATTGTACATTCCCTTGGCCATTGTATTTTTGGGGTATGGGCTGCCCCATACAGCCCACCATGATGCATGTAGACCATGGGTCGTCCCTTAAAGCCCAATATGATGTATGAGATAACATGGATGCTGCCCATTTATTTTTCATCTATTGTGAGGGCCATGGGTTGTTTCGTGAGGCCCATGTGATGAGCCCATTGTGATGTACATAACGCACATGTGATGAGCCCATTGTGATGTATATGAGGAACTTGTGTGAGGCCCATTATGATGAGTGGCCCATTGTATATGTGAGGTCCAATTGTGATGTGTAAGCCCACCATGATGTATGTGATAATGTTTATGATGGTATCCATTTTCTATCTAGAATAAGGACCATGGGCCCCCATTATAGGATAAGTTTTAAATGGGCCGCACCTTGGGAGCAATAGTGGTTAAATGTCCACATTGTAAACCTCACTAGGGCCTGTTGTCAAGCCCATTACCTTGGGAGCAATGGTGGTTAAATGTCCATATTGTAAACCTCACTAGGACCCATTGTTAGGCCCATTCTCATCTTTTCCTAGTGGGTTAACCCAAACTGTTGGGCCCCATTGATGTTAGTAGCATTATCCCAACCTTGAAGCCCACCTTGAGAACTTAGCAGGCCTCCATAGGGAAGCCCAGTTTATGACATGATAGAGTGGGTGAGGAAGCCCACTTAATATACTTAGGCCCATCTCTTGACCCCCTTTGTTATATACACTTACCCATGGGCCCATCCTTGATACAAGTATGCCATTTAAGCCATCTATTGATTATAGGAGAGTACGACATCACCGTCAGATATACTACCATTTAGGCTATCTATTGATTATAGGAGAGTACAACATCACCGATGGATATACCAAGTAGAACTTCATGATACATGCTCATACGCATCATTTGCCTACTTTGTTATGAGGAGTGATTGATCATAACATATGTCATTGGGCTGGTTATTTTGGGGACTCCCTAAGAGACATAGTTGCCCTACATAAGCACGCAGTACACACATGACTGTTACATGACCGGATAGCATGACTCATGCATCTCGCATTTGTATGACATGATTATAGTATGCATTAATGACATCATGGCTATGGCCTCCACAAGCATAATGTGGATGGTAGGATTGGATACCAAAAATACTTATTTCTAGCACTGGGGCACGATAGATGTCCTTAGGTGAAAGTCCCAAAACCCTTATGGTACTAGGAGGATGCTCCAACATGGAAACTGAGTGGATGCATGAGTGCATGTAACGCCCGTGAAAAATCCGTACTTGGGTTCGAGTACCGATTTGACCCGAAATCGCGTAGAAATATTTTCCATGGAAATTTAACGTAAGTTAGCTAGCGCAACGCTAGAGTAGCTGGAAAATAGTCCCTGATCACTTTAAATACGTTCTACAAGACCCAAATCGAGTAGAACAGACAACTCTACAATACTCTATAACCTTGGATCAAACTCTAAGCGGGTTTGTCCTCTGGACCATGTTGAACTTTTGTATTGGATTTAGACCGCGCGTCGAAGGTCCGATACCTCCTATCTTAGACCGTTAGAACCACCCAGCTGGACTTGACAATCATCTCGAAAATCAAGTCAAACCGATAATCACAGAGTATTTCGTTGAACCCGGACTGAAGCGACCGCGAATAGGGACGAATTGGGAATTTCAAATTCAAATCTGGCACACGACTTGACGCGTCAGTATTAAGCGTTCTAACCGTCAGAATTCATCCAGATTACACCCTCGGATCAGGAAAAATTTCTATTTATTATCATGAGACTTTCAGCCCTGATCTATGTGCGGTGACCGCTGAACTGAAACTGGTCCGCCACGTGCGATCTGCGAACCCTGCCAGACTGAAAACTTAATACGAGGTACATCTGGTACCCATGAGCTTAAGTCTGATCGCAATCGACCAGGGGACCACCAGAAATCAGTTTTTGGACCGAAACAACCCCGAAATGGATAGGCATTAAGTAAACTTCGTCCCGGAGCCTATTTTCGGCGTTTTCAAGCTTATAAAAGGGGTTGAAACCCTCATTCCTTCCTTGCATCCGAATTTCACAAACCCTAGAAAAGAGAGAGAGAGTTTGAGAGAAAGGGAAGAGGAGATTTTTCCCGCATCCGAGCCCCTGACAGTGCTGCTTCAACACTTCATTCCAATCACCTGGGTGGTGATTTTTCCACTTTTTCAGGTATAGAAAAACCCCAAAAACTTGCTGATTTAGGGTTTACGTAGATTCTGAGCATGTTAGCTAACGTAATCCATGAATCAGGTTCTCTTACAGCCGTAGACGAAGCGTACACGCTCCGTTCAAATTCCTACGACCGTAAGAGACTAGGTGAGGATTTTAGACGCTTTGATTGACGGTTTACAACGCTTTCAATGTCGTTTAATAGTAGATTATCGACGGCATCGCCGTTTGACATGTACAATATGCTCTCCATTTCCTGTTTCGTAAATTAACGAAGAATATGAGATTTAGGGCATTTTAGTCATTTGTAGGAAGTACGGTCTCCATGCATAATTTGCTGACGTGATTGATATGATTTGTCGCCGCATTAGAGAGTTAGGAATGCTTGCATAATCAGTTTGGCGAAGAGATTCGCCAAGTTGCGCACGTTGGGTCGACATACTATATGTGGACTTAAGTGTGTAGTGTATGTGTTTGTATAAATGCTTGTATTATTATGTATTGAATTAAATGATGTTATGTAGTAGATTGAGATTGATTTCATGATTAATATGCTGACCTAAATGATTTCCTACATGCTTACCTTATGCATGATTACACTACATGCATAGAAAGTACGCCTTGAAGATTTGCTTAAGTTGAATATACATGGGAAGTATGCCTTGAAGATTTGCTTAAGTTGAATGTTTTAACATGTGCTAACATGCTCACATGATGTATTTCAATTCCAATACCTTGGTATATAGTGTTAATGAAATTCCATAGATGTGTGGGACTTGACCTAGTCCAGGCAGTCGGTAACCGAGCGAATTCGTGGCTGACTGGTCATAGCCACGAACGACGCGTCGATGAACGTGATTCGTGTTGAGAGTTGGCGGCAGTGGTTAGGCCACGTGAAGTGTTTTACGCACTTCATGTCGTTTAACTCGAGATGCGATCGCACTAGTCGAGCCCATCAAGTAACCCGACTGGCAAATGTTTGTTCACCTTGTATGTATCATAACTGCTTGAACCTAGGGTACTGAACTTACCATTGTAAACCCTATTAACCGTGGTACCTTGATCCACGAAGACTCATGAGCCGGGCATGGTGGTATGGGACACCGTGGTCGAGCTGTCGGCCTACGCTGGGGCCACAAACCTCCCCGTAGTGACCAGTGAGCACCTTGACTCGTGAGCAGATTATGGTGGTATGGGACACTATATTCTAGCTGTCGGCCTACACTGATCAGGCGACGAGCCCTTTGTAGTGACCGCGAGTGTATTCTGAGTCCACGGGAGGCGACGACCCTTCCGTGCAGTAGAGTACAGTAGGCCTGTATTGATAAGGTGATGGGGGAGCGGTGCAACGAGTGCGAGCAACAGCCCAAGCAGCCCTTGCAGTGACCTACGAAATATACATCATATGAGATTACTAGGAGTGACGACCCTAGACAGGATCCGTGTTGGGATTGATACAAGGGAAGTACCTTAGTTTCCCAATCCTGCTGTTTGAATGGACTAATAACAACTTGGTAATCATATCACCATAGCATTGCATGTGCCTGGAAGATGTGGAGCACTCTAGGGAGTGTGGCATGCCGCGGTCGTAAGATGTTGCCGCATGAGGGTGATCGTCGGTGAGGGCATACATCACGTCATATCATCTTGCATTAACAACAGTATTAGGATTGTCTGATTTACTGCTTTACTATTATCGCGTGATTGAATTGTGAACATGCTAATCTTTGCTCTATGATTCCACTGAGTTGATCACTCATTCCTACGTTACGGGATGGTGTTTGCAACACCCACCAGACCCTGTTGTAGCTGCAAGTGAGGACGAGATCCAGGAGGTGGAGCCGGAGATTGACGAGGACCAGGATGAGTTCTCGTATATGCAGTATCACGACGGCTTCCCGTAGGTGACCTGGATCGAGGGGACATCAGTGGGACTTTCCTTTTTGAACATTATTCTTTTGTTATGTATATGCACATGAGACTCAGTGATGTAGTCATACTTTGGAGACAGATGAGATTACTTTGCTTTTCCATACAGTGATATATACATTGTTTAGTCTTCCGCTTGCTTTTATCACTGGATCTGAAGTATGAATTGCAGTTTTGGTATAATTTTACTCATGTGGATGCTTTAAATCAGACAACATCGAATCATAACCATTTTTGTTGCATAAGTGACGGTCTGAAACTCGGGAGTTGAGTTTATACACGACCCCCGATTTTTAGGGTGTTACAAGTTGGTATCAGAGCATGAATGAGAGTATACTGGGCCTGGGTTATGGTCTTGCGACGTACGCTATCGCTTCCTTTGACTTAGGTGGGTGCGAGAAGAGTCTAGAAACACTTCTAGGATCGCAGATTCGCCGATAGGCGAAGTCTATTAGGATCGATCGCAAGATCGAATCTGTAACGTATCTCGGGTCGCGTAATGCAACCCGAATCACTTCTAAGCTGTAGGAAGTCGGGTTGAGACGTCCTATGAGCAGTTTTAAACCACAAAGGCGACTCCTTGGGCCGTGGGATGACCACGACTCCTGTAATCAATCGTCAGGGCTTAAAAATCCCGTTTCACCAAAAATCTTCAAAATTCCTTCTCCACACACTTCAACCTTCAGTTCTTTCTTATCCATTTAATGTTAGGCATCAAACCTAATGTGAAAATAACACAAATTAATACATTCACCAAATTTTACAGTGAATAGTAAAATTTCATGAAAAATAGCCATAAGGCCATTCTAACTTCACTTTCTTTAGCAACTAAGGAGCTAGATAGGTGTACTGGCTCCTTCTACCCCAAGTTCATATGCTGCATCATATGGTTTGGTATTCAGGATTGCGATGTGGACCCAGAAAGCCCCGAACACATGTTTGGGCTTATACAGACCAAAATACTATGAACCAAGGGGTGGGACCTGACTTTTTGGGACCCTAGGACCATGGGGGACCAGACCCATGGGGTCCCACCGATCAACTTGAGAGTTGACCGGCGATGCCATCGCCGGCCGGCGAGCTCCGATGGTGCTGTCCTTCGGGCGCACCCCCTTAAATAGGGTCCACATCACCCCTATGTACCTCCCACATCATGAAAACCCCCAAATCCTACCTCTCCTTCACAAACAGCCCCCTTACATAGCCTAGATTCGATTTTCAGCAACCTATTCCAAACCCCAGCGTCCCACACCACCTCTAAACCCTTCCTTGGCCAAAACCGACCACCACCCATCATTTATTGGGTGTTGGCAGCCTCTTTCTTTGAAGATTTTCCCATTTGGAGCTCCAAAATCCCTCAAATATAGCTGAAATCGTGAGCTGCTCCATCTCATTTTTTTGTTCATATTTTTCCCTGAAAGTACAGCCTTGGGAAGCTTGAAGCATCCCTCTACGATGCCTAGATTTCCTTTTTTCAGATTGGGCAGCCATTTCTTCGCATTTTCGGCGTTTTTCATGGCTTTTGTGGAAGCCATTTTGGGCCTTTTGTCACTCTCATCCATCCTGTCTTTGATGGGTAAGAGGAAAACTGCAACAGACGAGGCTGGGCCGAGCTGCCCTGCTCGATTGAGAAGACCGCGGGGTGGTGCCACAAGTTCAAGCGCCGCCGCAGGTCCAGCTGCAGTCCTGGAGTGTCGTACAAAGCGGGATTTGGATCCCCATGCACACCTTGGACGAACCATTCTATCAGAGATGCCTCATGGTGAATACACTGATCGTAGAGTGTTATTTGAGGCAGACGTAGATGGGCGATTGTTCGGCGAGTATCTGTTGTTCGAACGCATTGAAGCGGCGCACTGGGGACCGATCTTTGAAGCTGGCGCTCGTGCTAATGTGAGCACTGTTCGTGCCTTCTATGCTAACATCCAGAATCCTACCTTGGATCCTTTGCAGTTCAAAATCCCTTTTGGTAGAGATCGGATGGCTACGATCGACGTCCGGTTGATTGCGCGACTTCTCAATGTGCCTCTAGGTGATGTACATCCAAGTGAGAAGAATTTGAGGACTAGACGTGAACGAGATCACCGCACCAGGTTTCTGTGCGGTAAGTTGGTTCCATGGCAGCCTAATAATAGCCTCAAGGCGACGTACATGTCTGAGGATTTGCGCCTGCTGCATCATATCTGCACGTTCAATGTCTATCCCAGGTCGACGAACCGCATTGAATGTACACGTCTTATGGTCGATTTCTTATTTCTGGTAGCCCAGGGAGAGAACGTATGTATGGCCACTTTCATCTTACGGCAAATAGTTCTCATAGCCAGGTCGAGGAGAACATCCGAATCGCTTCCCTTTGGCCGACTCATTTGTAAGATTGCGCTTGAGTTTGCCTATAGACTTGGACCCGAATTGCCGGTATCGATTCACACCATCGATGAGTCGACAATGATTAAGATGAAGATTGGGTCGCAATACCGTGAAAATCAACTTGAAAGGGATAGTGGAGATGACTTTGATGAAGAGGAAGATCAAAGCGAAGAAGAACCTAGAGCAGAGATTCAGGAAGAGGTTCAGGAAGAAGCAGAAGAGGAGGCTCAGGATACTGATGAGAGCCCTCCTCCTTCTGTGCAGACTACTATTGGCGACCGCATTGCTCGGATGGAGGAGAGTCAGACCGCTTTGCGAAGGGAAGTCCAAGAACTTCGAGCAGAAGTTGCCGATGCCAAGGCCGTTACGAAGAAGAAGTTTGACAAGGTGACTCGCACCTTGAAGGCAATCCTGTGTTGCTTACAGGATAAGGGTGCTCCTCCTCCGTCGCCAGATTCCGACTAGCGATGCGATCTTTGATGTTGTTATGAGTAGTTAGCCATTTCCTGTTTTATGTGTGTAAAGCCTATTAGGGCTAGTGCTTTGCTTATGTTGCTGTTGCTTAACTGTCTTAATTTCCATGTAATTCTAGTCATGATGCTTGTAAGGATATATCCCTTGTATTGTGACAATTTTGATTAATTGAAATGCATGGAATGCCTTTGACTCTTTAAGTGAATGATTGTGGTGTATATGTGCACTTGAGACTGACAAGGTTGCGCCCTATTTTGAATATAGGGAATGCCACCTAAGATTACGAGGAGCGCGGTTCGGCTTTCATTGTCTGAGCAGATGGATCAGACTCCTTCTCAGTCTGACACTCGTCCGGACCCTGCTGTGGGCCCGATTCCTGAGACTGTTCGATCGCTCAGCCTGCTGTTGGTCCTACAGATGGACCACCGCCATTTACACCATCAGTTAGAGAGCCACAGCGCGCATCTACTTCCGCACCTCATCCGCCACAGCCTGCTCCACCCCCTGATAGATTCGAGCAGATGATGGCTATGATGCTACAGCAGCAGCAGCTTTTGACCACTATAGTTGGGACTTTAGCCCAGGGTGGGGGTGCGACTACCTCTACTCCACCTGCACCACCTGCGCATCCAGCTGAGGATGCCTATACTTACGCCCACGATGAGGGCATAGCACATCCTGCGCAGCCTGCTTTCCCTGCGGGGAATCCTGCCGACACACGGGGCCTACTGGAGCGATTTCAGCGCTTGCGGCCTCCTACTTTTTCGGGTTCTCACAGACCCGAGGAGGCAGAGTTCTGGCTCGACCGAGTGTCGAAGATTCTACGCATGTTGCACTGTACCGAGACTGAGCAGGTAGAGCTGGCTACCTTCCTATTTGAGAGAGAGGCCAGTATGTGGTGGGATAGTATATTGCGGACTGTTGCTGCAGATTTCGTATGGACGTGGGCAGCATTCGAGTTCCGCTTCCATGAGAAGTATTATCCCCAGACCTACAGGCATGAGAGGGAGAATGAGTTTCTCCATCTCAGGCAGGCAGCGATGACGGTTACCGAGTATGAGCATCGGTTCACAGAGTTGGGCAGGTACGTCCCGACGATTCTAGCTGATGAGCAGATGCGCATACGGCGCTTTTTGGAGGGCTTGCGACCGGATATTCGGTCGAAGATGTGCTGTGTCAGTTTCCCCTCCTATGCGGAGTTGGTTCACATGTCCATGCGGGCAGAGCAGGACGTGGATCGACTTGCGCGATCTCGAGGCCCGACTACTTCTAGGCCGCGGCCGGATTTGCCAGACAGGCCCTTCGCGGGCAAGAGGCCTCGCATTGATCCTCCTACCAGGACCACGGCGCCTGTACCATCGTTTCGGCGCCCTGATTTACCATGCACATACTGTGGGAGGACGGGCCATTTAGCGCAGAGTTGCTTTTCCAGGATGCGGGACAGTGGGTTCTCGCCGCCGCAGAAGATTGATCGTGTACGTCCGCAGGCGATATCAGCACTGCCTATACGGTCAGCTTCTGCGCATCCTTCTTTCCGACCTACGATATCGCAGATTCGACAGCCTCCATGGCCCTTGACACAGCGGCCGAACCGGCCACAGCAGGCACGAGTTCATGCACTGACCGCTGAGGCAGCTACGACGCCGACTTTCCAGCATTCAGCCTTCGAGGTCACGGGCCATATCGGAGGTACTCCTGTTCTTGTCATGGTGGACACTGGTTCCACGATTTCTTTGATATCGCGTGCCGTAGTCAGACGTCTTGGGTTGCAGACTATCACTATGGATAGCGTGCGAGTCCTTGCAGCTCATGGGGATTATTCGGATGTCACCCAGATGTGTGAGGGTTGTTTAGTTGATCTGGGAGGCAGGACGATGACTCTTGATCTGGTCGTCGATCCCTCGCTCGTTTATCTCGACGTCATTCTTGGCATGGACTGGTTGACTGCAGCGAGAGCCGAGATTGACTGCGAGGCTCGTGTGGTGACGGTGTACGAGCCTGAGGGCACGCCTTTCACATTTTCAATGCGGGTAAATCTTCCTTTCCGCATTCTTAGCTACGCCACTCTATTGCGCGACGCTGGTGCCCAGGTACTTGAGCAGACGCCAGTTGTTTCTGAGTTCGGGGATCTGTTCAGGAAGATCCCTGGTTTATCGCCCCGACGTGAGATCGATTTCACTATCGATCTGATTCCTGGTTCTACACCCGTCTCACTGCCGACGTATCGCATGGCACCATGTGAGGTGGAGGAGTTGAGGACGCAGATTGATGGCCTGCTAGAGCTTGGCTTTATACGGCCTAGCGTGTCTCCTTGGGGAGCACCGGTCTTGTTCGTGAAGAAGAAGGATGGTTCGCTGCGATTGTGTATTGATTATCGCAGGCTGAACCAGCTCACGGTTAAGAACAAGTACCCTTTGCCCAGGATCGATGACTTGTTTGATCAGTTGAGAGGAGCGCAGTACTTCTCGAAGATTGATCTTCAGTCAGGATATCATCAGCTGCGCGTCAGAGATGAGGACGTGCAGAAGACAGCATTCAGGACCAGTTTTGGCCACTACGAGTTCCTCGTGATGTCGTTCGGTCTCACGAACGCACCGGCCGTGTTCATGGATCTGATGAACCGGGTTTTTCGGCCTTTCCTCTATCGATTCGTCGTTGTCTTCATCGACGACATTTTGGTATACTCTAGGAGTCGAGAGGAGCATGAGGAGCACTTGCGTTTGGTCCTTGATACGCTCAGACGACATCAGTTGTTCGCACAGTACAAGAAGTGCGACTTCTGGAAGCAGGAGGTGAAGTTTCTGGGACACGTGGTGTCCAAGGACGGCATGGCAGTTGACCTGTCTAAGGTAGCTGCGGTGCAGGACTGGGAGAAGCCTGGTTCTGTCACTGAGGTGAGGAGTTTCTTGGGTCTCGCTGGCTACTATCGGCGCTTCATTCAGGATTTCTCGAAGATCGCGAGACCCTTATCTCAGTTGACACGGAAGGACGTGAAGTTCGCCTGGAATGATAAGGCGGAGTCAGCTTTTCAGGAGCTGAAGGACAGACTTACGTCCGCCCCTGTGCTAGTATTGCCAGAGCAGGGGGTTAAATACACTATATACACTGACGCGTCTAGCGTTGGTTTGGGTTGTGTCCTTATGCAGAGGGACAGGGTAATTTCGTATGCCTCGAGACAATTAAGGAAGCACGAGGAGAATTACCCTACACACGACCTGAAGTTGGCAGTCGTGATATTCGCACTGAGACTCTGGAGACATTACCTCTACGGAGAGGAGTTCGAGCTCTTTTGCGACCACAAGAGCCTCAAGTACATATTCACGCAGCGAGACTTGAATATGAGGCAGCGGCGATGGATGGAGACGCTGAAGGACTTCAAGTTTGAAGTCTCTTACCATCCTGGGAAGGCGAACCTTGTGGCTGATGCGTTGAGCCGCAAGAAGGCGATAGAGTTTGCGGCTCCGCTGATGGTTGCCGAGTGGGATATGGTTGAGTTTTTGCGAGACTTTGAGCAGAAACTCACCGTAGAGGAGCCATTTGAGTTCATCGCACACGTACAGGTGCGATCCCAGATCGATGACCGTGTCATCGAGGCGCAGAGGGACGACGCGCATCTTACTGAGCTTCGAGAGCAGGCCAGTGATGATGCTGACGCCGACTGGCGAGTTGGTATGGATGGGGGCTTACGTTACCGTGGCCGCCTATGCGTCCCAGATGTCCCTGACTTGAGACGAGAGATTCTCGAGGCTGCGCATTCTACTAGACTCGCGATGCATCCTAGCAGCACGAAGATGTATCGTGACGTGAAGAGGACGTATTGGTGGGAAGGTATGAAGACCCACATAGCTGAGTTCGTGTCCCGTTATCTCACTTGTCAGCAGGTGAAGGCAGAGCATCGCCGACCACCTGGACTTTTGCAGCCTATGCCGATTGCAGAGTGGAAGTGGGATTTCATTTCCATGGATTTCATTTCTGGGTTGCCGAAGACGAGGAAGGGGCATGATTCCATTTGGGTGATCGTCGACCGATTGACGAAGTCGGCGCACTTCCTACCGATCAGAGTTACGAACGCTGCAGACGAGCTGGCTAGATTGTATATCCGAGAGATTGTGCGTCTGCATGGAGTTCCGTTGGAGATCGTGTCGGACAGAGACACGCGGTTCACTTCTATTTTCTGGACTCGCATTCAGGAGGCTATGGGTGTGAAGTTGAAGTTCAGTACTGCCTTCCACCCACAGACGGACGGACAGACGGAGCGAGTGAACCAGATCCTGGAGGACATGTTGCGGGCTTGCGCATTGGACTTCAAGGACAGTTGGGATGACTGTCTTGCATATGCAGAGTTTGCGTACAACAATAGCTTCCAGGCGAGTATCGGCATGGCACCTTATGAGGCGCTGTATGGGCGACCTTGTCGCGCACCGCATTGCTGGTTAGAGGTCGGTGAGCGCAGCTTGATTGGCCCAGAGTTGGTGCAGGCGACGTCAGAGAAGATTGATATTATTCGACGTCGACTTCTTACAGTGCAGAGCAGACAGAAGAGCTACGCCGATACGAGACGGAGGGCACTAGAGTTCACAGTCGGGGATCATGTGTTTTTGCGAGTTTCCCCTATGAAGGAAGTCCTTCGGTTCGGGAAGAAGGGGAAGCTGGCACCGCGATTCATTGGTCCATTTCAGATCTTCGATCGTGTGGGAGCAGTGGCTTACCGATTGGCTTTACCCACGCCCCTCGCGAGCGTCCACAACGTATTTCAGGTTTCTATGCTGAAGAAGTACGTTGCTGATCCTTCCCATATCATCAAATGGGAGCAGGTGCAGTTAGGAGAGGATGTTACTTATATCCTGCGACCGACACGCATCTTAGACCGGAAGGAGCAGGTACTGCGTAGCAAGGTGATTCCCCTTGTGAAGGTACTATGGACGCATCACTCTGAGGAGGAGGCTACTTGGGAGACAGAAGCCGAGATCAGAAAGAACTACCCACAGCTTCTCGAGGAGTACGAACAGGTACAAATTTCGAGGACGAAATTATTTGTTAAGGGGGTAGATTGTAACGCCCGTGAAAAATCCGTACTTGGGTTCGAGTACCGATTTGACCCGAAATCGCGTAGAAATATTTTCCATGGAAATTTAACGTAAGTTAGCTAGCGCAATGCTAGAGTAGCTGGGAAATAGTCCCTGATCACTTTAAATACGTTCTACAAGACCCAAATCAAGTAGAACAGACAACTCTACAATACTCTATAACCTTGGATCAAACTCTAAGCGGGTTTGTCCTCTGGACCATGTTGAACTTTTGTATTGGATTTAGACCGCGCGTCGAAGGTCCGATACCTCCTATCTTAGACCGTTAGAACCGCCCAGCTGGACTTGACAATCATCTCGAAAATCAAGTCAAACCGATAATCACAGAGTATTTCGTTGAACCCGGACTGAAGCGACCGCGAATAGGGACGAATTGGAAATTTCAAATTCAAATCTGGCACACGACTTAACGCGTCAGTATTAAGCGTTCTGACCGTCAGAATTCATCCAGATTACACCCTCGGATCAGGAAAAATTTCTATTTATTATCACGAGACTTTCAGCCCTGATCTATGTGCGGTGACCGCTGAACTGAAACTGGTCCGCCACGTGCGATCTGCGAACCCTGCCAGACTGAAAACTTAATACGAGGTACATCTGGTACCCATGAGCTTAAGTCTGATCGCAATCGACCAGGGGACCACCAGAAATCAGTTTTTGGACCGAAACAGCCCCGAAATGGATAGGCATTAAGTAAACTTCGTCCCGGAGCCTATTTTCGGCGTTTTCAAGCTTATAAAAGGGGTTGAAACCCTCATTCCTTCCTTGCATCCGAATTTCACAAACCTTAGAAAAGAGAGAGAGAGTTTGAGAGAAAGGGAAGAGGAGATTTTTCCCGCATCCGAGCCCCTGACAGTGCTGCTTCAACACTTCATTCCAATCACCTGGGTGGTGATTTTTCCACTTTTTCAGGTATAGAAAAATCCCAAAAACTTGCTGATTTAGGGTTTACGTAGATTCTGAGCATGTTAGCTAACGTAATCCATGAATCAGGTTCTCTTACAGCCGTAGACGAAGCGTACACGCTCCGTTCAAATTCCCACGACCGTAAGAGACTAGGTGAGGATTTTAGACGCTTTGATTGACGGTTTACAACGCTTTCAATGTCGTTTAATAGTAGATTATCGACGGCATCACCGTTTGACATGAACAATATGCTCTCCGTTTCCTGTTTCGTAAATTAACGAAGAATATGAGATTTAGGGCATTTTAGTCATTTGTAGGAAGTACGGTCTCCATGCATAATTTGCTGACGTGATTGACATGATTTGTCGCCGCATTAGAGAGTTAGGAATGCTTGCATAATCAGTTTGGCGAAGAGATTCGCCAAGTTGCGCACGTTGGGTCGACATACTATATGTGGACTTAAGTGTGTAGTGTATGTGTTTGTATAAATGCTTGTATTATTATGTATTGAATTAAATGATGTTATGTAGTAGATTGAGATTGATTTCATGATTAATATGCTGACCTAAATGATTTCCTACATGCTTACCTTATGCATGATTACACTACATGCATAGAAAGTACGCCTTGAAGATTTGCTTAAGTTGAATATACATGGGAAGTATGCCTTGAAGATTTGCTTAAGTTGAATGTTTTAACATGTGCTAACATGCTCACATGATGTATTTCAATTCCAATACCTTGGTATATAGTGTTAATGAAATTCCATAGATGTGTGGGACTTGACCTAGTCCAGGCAGTCGGTAACCGAGCGAATTCGTGGCTGACTGGTCATAGCCACGAACGACGCGTCGATGAACGTGATTCGTGTTGAGAGTTGGCGGCAGTGGTTAGGCCACGCGAAGTGTTTTACGCACTTCATGTCGTTTAACTCGAGATGCGATCGCACTAGTCGAGCCCGTCAAGTAACCCGACTGGCCGATGTTTGTTCACCTTGTATGTATCATAACTGCTTGAACCTAGGGTACTGAACTTACCATTGTAAACCCTATTAACCGTGGTACCTTGATCCACGAAGACTCATGAGCCGGGCATGGTGGTATGGGACACCGTGGTCGAGCTGTCGGCCTACGCTGGGGCCACAAACCTCCCCGTAGTGACCAGTGAGCACCTTAACTCGTGAGCAGATTATGGTGGTATGGGACACTATATTCTAGCTGTCGGCCTACACTGATCAGGCGACGAGCCCTTTGTAGTGACCGCGAGTGTATTCTGAGTTCACGGGAGGCGACGACCCTTCCGTGCAGTAGAGTACAGTAGGCCTGTATTGATAAGGTGATGGGGGAGCGGTGCAACGAGTGCGAGCAACAGCCCTGGCAGCCCTTGCAGTGACCTACGAAATATACATCGTATGAGATTACTAGGAGTGACGACCCTAGACAGGATCCGTGTTGGGATTGATACAAGGGAAGTACCTTAGTTTTCCAATCCTGCTGTTTGAATGGACTAATAACAACTTGGTAATCATATCACCATAGCATTGCATGTGCCTGGAAGATGTGGAGCACTCTAGGGAGTGTGGCATGCCGCGGTCGTAAGATGTTGCCGCATGAGGGTGATCGTCGGTGAGGGCATACATCACGTCATATCATCTTGCATTAACAACAGTATTAGGATTATCTGATTTACTGCTTTACTATTATCGCGTGATTGAATTGTGAACATGCTAATCTTTGCTCTATGATTCCACTGAGTTGATCACTCATTCCCACGTTACGGGATGGTGTTTGCAACACCCACCAGACCCTGTTGTAGCTGCAGGTGAGGACGAGATCCAGGAGGTGGAGCCGGAGATTGACGAGGACCAGGATGAGTTCTCGTATATGCAGTATCACGACGGCTTCCCGTAGGTGACCTGGATCGAGGGGACATCAGTGGGACTTTTCTTTTTGAACATTATTATTTTGTTATGTATATGTACATGAGACTCAGTGATGTAGTCATACTTTGGAGACAGATGAGATTACTTTGCTTTTCCATACAGTGATATATACATTGTTTAGTCTTCCGCTTGCTTTTATCACTGGATCTGAAGTATGAATTGCAGTTTTGGTATACTTTTACTCATGTGGATGCTTTAAATCAGACAACATCGAATCATAACCATTTTTGTTGCATAAGTGACGGTCTGAAACTCGGGAGTTGAGTTTATACACGACCCCCGATTTTCAGGGTGTTACAGTGCACGAGTGCCGAATACCAGAAGACTGCATCTCCCACTATGTCGGGGTTAGTTGGAAGGGGGTGTAGCCTTAATCGCTCGAGGGAGGGGGCAATGTTAGGCTAAGTCTGACCAGCTTGAGGAATGGGTCTGTTATTGATGAGCCGGGCCAATATTGGCAGGTAGATAGTGAAGTCTTTTTCACATACTCAGTTATGTGCTTAGATAGGGCGGCCAACTAGCATAAAGTGTACTAGACCCCTGTGATATTCCAAAGAAGAACTGTACTGATATGTGGATTCAGATGAGGACTAACATACTTGAGTTGCATCTCGCATATGTCATTTAGCCATGTAGGCCTTGCATCACATAACCTTAGTACGGCTGGTAGCATTCATTAACTTACCAACATTCTTCCTCATACTCTGATATTTCATACTTAGTGTATACCTTACGCACACACTTACACCACTCTCTGAACTTTTTGTATGCTTATGCACGATAGATGCGTGTAGGTATGCTAGGACGCAGTCGAGCTGAGGCAGGAACATGTGGCTGAGCTTATAGAGTTTCTGATATTTGTCTTGTATTTTCCCTTCATGAATTGTACACAAAGTTTTTGATATAGTGGATATGTGGTGATGTTATGGGTTATGCTTCATCTTACAAAATACATGATAAAAATCCTCCTTGTATGATCTCAGGATCAGAATCTGGTATATGGGTGTCAGGAGCCAAGAATGGGGTACTAAGGAGGCTGTTGACGCCAGATTAGGTGATCAGTAATTTTATGATCCTGGTTTTTAAGTTTGGGGCATGATAGGAGTTAGTATCAGAGCATAACTTGGAAATGCTTAAGGACAACATCACATATCTGCTATGAACTTCGAACGGTTAGGTCCCAAGTTCATAACCTTCTGGTATAGTTCCCTAAAGTAGTAACTCTTGATGGGCCCCATGCTCCTTCTTATAGGAGATGATGCCCAAGAGAGCGACCCGAGAAACTTCCACTCTCTCACCAGAGATTCGTACTCCCCTTCCTGAGGATCCTGTTCCTTTGCCCGAGACTAGTGCGGCTCCGACCGTACCCATGAGTGCCTCCTACTTACAGCAGATGTTGCAGGCTGTGACCGCCGCCCTCTAAGGGTAGGGAAGGCTAGCCCCTAAGACCCCAGTGTAGGAGCGCACTAACTCCATATTACGAGACTTTCTTTGGCTTGATCCCCCGTGATTCCATGGAGAGCCTAATCCGACTGTTCCAGGGAGATGATGCTCTCAGGTGGAGAAGATTTTTAAGATCATGCGATGTATGACTTAGCAGCGGGTCCCGCTGGCAGTATATTTGCTTGAGGGTGAGGCTAAGCATTGGTAGGCCTCAGTCATCCATGTTGTCGGGCCTGATTTTATATGAACATGGGCGGACTTCATAGACCAGTTTGACTGGAAGTTCTTTCCAGACCACATCCAACAGCAGCGTGTACTGGAGTTTGAGATTCTGGTGTAAGGGGATATGATTGTATCTTAGTATGATGCTCATTTTATCACAGTGTCGAGGTTCACGACATATATTGTCGATGATGAGGGGTAAAAGGCCCGCCGTTTCAAGAACGGCTTCCGTATGGTCTCCGAGGCCGTGTTGTTGGGCATATGCTTTAGACCTTTAAGGAGGTAATACAGAGGGCCCAGATCTATAAGGCCGAGTGGGACAATTTGTAGAGGGATCGTGTTTAGAGGAGAGACTGGAAGAGGCAGGCCCCCTCCGGTGGCTCCCAATATAAGCAGCATCAACCACTGTAAAGGTGCATTGGCAGCCAAGCCGCCCGAGCACCGACAGCACCTCTAACATCACCTCCGAGGAAGCTCCCCAGTGTCTGTTATGAATGAAGTGGGATAGGACATCTTAGGTGGGAGTTTCGCTGCCCTCAACAGTAGTAGCAGTAGCCGAGAGCACCACAACAACCACCACCACAGTAGCAGTGACAATAACTCCTACCACCAAGGCCCTCACAGCAGTAGTAGCAGCAATACCAGCCTCTGAGACCACAACAGAAGAGGCTGGAGTTTCAGCTCCTGCAATAGTAACAATAGCAACCACGACCTCAGAGGGGACATGCACCTCCCCAGTCGGCCCATGCTAGGTTCTACACAGCCCAGCAGGACCCAAAGTCATCATGAGGAGTTGTTGAGGGTACTATTCTAATCTCTGCATGCATAGCTCGAGTTTTGTTTAATTCTGGTGCATCGCACTCTTTCATGTCCAAGGATTTTTTTCATTCAACCAGATTGCCATTAGAGTCTCCCTGTGAGGGATTGTCAGCATTGACGCCCTTAGGGAAGACCATAGTGTTAGGCTGATTTTATTCATCTTACCCAGTGTTAGTTGGGGAGACCTTCTTGCCTACCGATTTATTTGTGATGTCGATGTCAGAGTTCGACGTCATCCCAGGCATGACTTGGCTCACTAAGTATCACGCCATCTTGGACTGTTCCTTGAGGACAGTCAAATTCTCTATACCCAGCTTGCCACAGTTTGAGTTCATAGCCGAGCCTAGAGGAGAGCAGCATTCTTGTCTGATGCCATGCGCCCTAGAGGAGTCTGTCGCAGTGAACATTGATCAGTTGCTGATTGTTTGTGATTTTTTAAATGTATTTCAAGAGATCTTGGAGTTGCTGCCTCACCGATATATTAAGTTTTAGATCGATCTTGTGCCCGATACCACGCCTATCTTAAAGGCCCTGTATCAAATAACATCGTTGAAGTTACCGGAACTGTAGTAGCAATTGGAAGAGTGACATGAGTTAGGCTTTATTCATCCGAGTAGTTCACTATGGGGAGCATCAATACTATTCATCAAGAAGAAGGATGGCTCGTTGAGGTCTGCGTGGACTACCACGAGCTGAACAGGGTCACGGTCAAGAGCAAGTATCGACTTTCAAGGATTAACAATTTATTTGATTAGCTGCAGGGTGCATAGTTCTTTTTGAAGATAAACTTGCGGTCCGGTTATCATCAGATATGGGTCCGAGAGGAGGATATCCCGAATACAGACTTTAAGACGCATTATGATCACTTTGAGTTTTAGGTCATGTCCTTCGGAATGACCAATGCGCCCGCTATATTCATGCAGTTGATGAGCAAGGTCTTTCATCCTTATCTCGACCAGTTTGTTGTGGCATTCATCAACGACATTCTGATATATTCGAGGACCCGCGAGGACCATGAACAACATCTAGAGATTACACCGCTGACCCTCCATGCTCACCATCTATATGCGAAGTTAGAGAAGAGTCATTTTTGGCATGACGAGGTGAAGTTCCTCAGTCACGTGGTGATGAGGTAGGGTGTCACAGTGGACCCCTTTAAGATAGATGCAATGCATTAGTGGGACCAGCCCACAAATGCATCCAAGATCCGTAGTTTTATTAGTTTAGCTAGATATTACCAACGCTTTATTGAGGGATTCTCTCGTATCGCAGCACCGTTGACCAGGTTGACCTGGAAGGGTACAAAGTTTGTATGGAGTGACGCCTATGAGTGAGCATTTTTTGAGTTGAAGGACCTCCTCACGTCCGCTCTTATCCTCACTCTTATGTTTGGGACTGAAGGATTTGTGGTATTTATCGATTCTTTGCATGTTGGCATGGGTGCTATCCTGATGCAGCAAGGGAAGCTAGTGTCCTATGCATCTCACCAGCTCAAGGCTCATGAGCTGATGTACACCACACATGATTTAGAGTTAGTAGCAGTCATCTTTGCACTGTTGGTGTGGAGGCATTATCTTTATGGGGTCAAGTTCGAGCTCTTCTCTAACCACAAGAGCTGAAGTATATCTTCTCATAGTCCAAGTTGAATATGCAGCAGAGACGTTGGATGAAGCTCCATAAGGACTATGATTTTGATCTTTAGTACCACCTGAGCAAGGCGAACATAATGGCGGACGCCCTTAGGCATCAGCCACGAGGCCTGGAGGCACATGATGATTTAAGAGTGGAAGATGCTCGAGGATATAACAACGCATGACTTTGATTTTGATCTGCAATCTTCTACCATTTAGTTGTCAATCTTATCGATTCAACCCTCTCTTATTGCAAGGGTGATCAAGGCTCAGCAGTCAGACGAGTCACTACAGAGTTATCGAGCAGAGGCGACATTTGAGAGTCAGATAGATTGGCAGATTGGTTCCGATGGTGGACTTCGCTTCAGAGGCAAATTATGTGTCCCGGATGTTCCAAAGTTGCACAAGGATCTTATGACTGAGGCACATCAATCGAGGTTTTCTATCCACTCTGACTCGATGAAGATGTACTGCGGCATGAGGCGACGATATTTTTGGGCCGGGATGAAGCACTAGATTGCTAGCTTCGTGGCTGAGTGTGACATGTGCCATCGTGTCAAGGCCAATTATCAGAGACCCCCAGGTCCATTGCAGCCATTGAGCGTCCTGACGTGGAAGTGGGAACATGTATCCATAGATTTCATTATGGGTTTGCCAAGGACTCGGCACGGTCATGACGCCATTAGGGTTGTCATGGATCGTTTGACGAAGTCGACACATGTTCTTGTGATTCGTTCAACCTGGCCTTTGGATCGACTTGCCAGATTATTTGTTGATGAGATCATAAGACTGCATGGTGTCCTAGTCACGAACATTTCTGACTGAGACCCGAGGTTCACATCTCAGTTTTGGAGGATCTTTCAAAAGGCGTTGTGGTCTGCCTTATAGTTTAGCATCGTGTACTATCCACAGACTGATGGGTATACCGAGGGGGTCAACCAGATCCTGGAGGATGTACTCAAAGCTTGTATGATCAACTTCTCAGGTAACTGGGATGAGCATTTGTGCATGACTGAGTTCGCATATAATAACAGCTATCAGGCAACCATTGGCATGACTCCTTTTGAGGCATTGTAGAGAAGACCTTGTTGATCTAACAATTATTGGGTCGAGGTTGGAGAGCACCGTCTCCTGGGTCTCGAGCTCATGCAGAGGATGCGCACAACTTAGAGCCTGTAAAAGAGTTTTGTTGCTCGTCAGCATCGTCCATTGAAGTTTGCAGTAGGGGACCGAGTGTATCTCAAGGTCTCACCCATGAAGGGTGTAGCTCGATTTAGAGGGAAGGGCAAGCTTGCCCCTAGATTTATTAAACTTTTTGAGATCACTAGGCATGTTGGGCCATGGCCTATAGGCTCACCTTACCACCTTAGTTGTCTGGCATCCACAACATTTTCCATATTTCTATGTTGTGGAAGTGTGGGTCAGACAATGTTCCTGTGATTGACTGGTAGGCTTGAGGTCCATGAGGATGCTTCCTACATCAAACAACTGATTTATATGCTTGATCGGAAGGAGTAGGTCCTTTGGACTAAAGTCTTTCCTTTGGTGAAGGTGCAGTGGGGTCACCATAGTGCGGATGAGGCGTCTTGGGACTGTGAGGCTGAGATTTGAGAGCGCTATCCCCATCTCTTTGATTGATTATACCTTACCTTGTATTTTGATATATATATATATATATATATATATATATATATATATATATATATATATATATATATACCATGTTTTCTCTTTCCTTTTGTTTTGCGTAATAGTGTAAATTTTGAGAACAAAATTTTTATTAGGAGGGAAGAGCTGTAAGGCTTGTGTCCTAGTACCATGTCATTCCTTAGGATCCTGTAATCCTCCAGGTTAAATTTTGGTAACCCACTACCTGTAGACAACACTTGAGCATGACCTTAGGTTTGTAACACCCTAAATTTTTTCCAACCTAGAGTTAGACTTCCTTAGGCAATGGGTCAACCATAACACCTTGGTAACTTCTCAAAAGTCAATTCCAAAGCCAAAGAAATCATTTAGAACCAAATTCCTTAGAAATTTAATGTGTTTTAGCTAGCGCTAAACTAGATTGCATGTAACAATTGTACCAATAGCTTTCAATACGATCTGTAAGACCCAAAACCTATAGAATTGTTGACGCTATATTACCCTGAAATCTAGGATCCAACTCTAAAGCCAGTTGCTCTTGAGAGCACTTTGTAACTTCGTATTGGACCTAGACCGCATTTAGTAATAGGACCTCCAGAAGTGCTCCGTTAGATTGGAGTAGACCCGATTTGGTTATAACCTAAGTATACCTTGGCCCTAAGGCTATTTTCATCATTTTTGGGCTTATAAAAATGCCTTAAACCCTCATTCCCAAATCCCATACGAATTTTCAAATCCTAGCTAAGAAAGAGAGAGAAAGTGAGAGAGAAGTTGGTGATTCTTCATGGGATTCTTCTCAGCTTTACTACGTGCCTAATCCACCAATCTGTATCTCTATTATGGCATTTCTAATTTCATTTTTGGGTAAGAAATCCTTACCCTAACCCATTTTGGAGCTTAGAATAGTTAAGTGTTATTGTAGCTAACCTATATTCATGCCATAGGTTGCCTATCCGTCGTTAACGAAGACTTGTCATCTAAATCATATTCGTTACGCATTTTCTGGTTTAAGGTGCGGACTATATATGTTTAGGTTGTGGTTTTCAAGACTTTCAATGTCGGTTAATGATATATTACTGACATGGAGGCTATTTTACATGTATAAAGTGTTGTCCGTTTCGTTTTTCAGTTATACGTTAACTATGTTGAATATACTGTATTCCTCATATTTGTAGAAAATACTATATACATATGAAATATAAATTTAAGTTTGCCATGATTAATAGCCGTCTATGTATGCTAGATGTATGTGTAACAACTCCAGGGCTAAAGGTTTAGTCCAAATGCATGATATACCAACATATGATATGTATTTAGTATGTATAGCCTAAGTGTATGTGAAAATGACTGAATGAGTATAGACTTTGTATTCGTGCTTGCCATGACAATCTGTCATGGGTATATGATTGTTGTATGGGCGACTACCCTTTGACGAAAGGACTTGCCCTAATACATATGCTAATGAATACATAATATGCATGATGTGATGTAAGGTGTAGACTAAGTGTATGTAAAAGTGTCTGAATGAGTTAGTAGTTAGTAAGATGTACTTGTATGCGGGTTGAGATATGATTCTCAACTACATCATTGATGTGTATGCCTTCCTCCATGTATTTTATATTGCCTAAGTGCGGATTCATGTTTAGGTTGTATTCCATACCATGTAAAAATAATGTCGTGAAGGGTGATGAGGGAGTGATGTAACGATTCCGTGCAACAGCCCTAACAGCCCTAAAGCGGACAATATCGGACCTTTGATTGTATAATTTGAATTATGATCCATTTACTCCTTTGCCTATATCATTGGATAACATGTCATAACTAAATGTGATTGGGGCTATTGTATAGTCCGGGTAATCGGTAACCGTTCTTCAAGTGGTAGTTGAGTTTGTTTCGCCACATAGGATGTATTCAACAAATCTGAGTCGTACTTGGGATGTTCGGTAGTGGGTAGGCCATATGGAGTGCTTATGCATTCCATGTCGTTCAACTCAACGTGCACTTGGCCTAGTTGAGCTTATCAACTAACCCGATTGATCGATGTTTGTTCACCATGTTTAGTCGCTACTGTTTGAATCTAAGGCACTGAACTTACCTTTAACCTTAGTACTGTGATCCCCCAAGACTCATGAGCCTGACATGGTGGTATGGGACACCGTGATTGAGCTGTTGGCCTATGCTAGGGCCACGAGCCTCCCCGTAGTGACCAGTGAGCAACTTAGACTCGTGAGCTAAATACGGTGGTATGAGACACTGTATTCGAGCTATCGGCCTACACTGATTTGGTGATGGGGGAGTGGTGTAATGATTCCATGCAACAGCCCTGACAGCCCTTATAGTGACCTCGAGCGTACTCTGAGTCTACGTGGAGGCGACGACCCTTCCGTAGCAACAAGAGTGCAAACTAGGCCTGTATTGATTTGGTGATGGGGGAGTGGTGTAACGATTCTATATAACAGCCCTGGTAGCCCTTGCAGCGACTTAGAACCGTAACATCGTATGAGATTTCCTAGGACTAACGACCCTAGAATGGATCAATGTTTGGGAATTGATATAAGGGAGGTGTGTTAGCTTCCCAATCCTGTTGTATGAAAGGGACTAATAAGAACTTGGTAATCATACTCATGAGATTGCACTGCATGTGTCATTGATATTGGTGTGAGAGCACAGTGGTAGTGATTCATGCCACGATCGTTAGATGATGTCGCATGACGGAGTTTGTGGTGAGGGCATGCATCATTCCCTCATATCATTTTTGCATTAACAAGAGTATCTAAGACATGTTTGATTGTACTGCTTTATCATTACTGCTTGATTGAATTGATAACATGTTAAGCTCTGCTGTATAATTACCACTGAGTTGATCACTCACTCCCATGTTACGGGACGGTGTTTGCAACACTAACCAGTCCCTGTTTTAGTTTCAGATGGTGGCGATGCTTGAGAGGCAGAGCCGGTCTTTTATGCCAATGAGGAAGGGTTTTTCCTATATACAGATCTCAGGCGGGTTCATGTGAACAATGCTCTGATTAACGAGGATTCAGGGCTATGTTGGTAGTGATTTATCACTTTTGATCTAGGTACTTGAGACACGACTTGTAATTATGACCTGGCAGAGCATACATAGCTTGGGGACTTATGTTGATATATATATATATATATATATATATATATATATATATATATATATATATATATATATATATATATATATATATATATATATATATGTATGTATTTTAGTCTTCCTCTCGTGTTTTCAGACTGTCCCTGAATTATGTTTTCTATTTTGGCTTAATCCACATTATGTTTTATGCATTAACACAGCCGACATTTAACCATCATTGAAAATGTTGCATAAGTGATGTTCTAGAACTCGGGAGTGGAGTTTATGCTCGACCCTCAATTTTTAGGGCGTTACAAGGTTACATCCTGTAAACCCAAGTGGACTCAACCCAAAACCTATATCATTGCGACTGCATCATCACCCTGTTTCTAATGTTGTGTCTCGTGTGCTAATCCAATGTGTAGACTAAGAGATCAGACCCGCGCATCATCCTATCTATTGATCGCGTGTTTCAAGACCCAAGATCTTCAGGTAGAGAAATATCTATACAATTCATCATGAGGATGACATCATCCTAGGCTACCTAGCCTAGGGTGAGATCACCCCTAACCCTTATGCTTGCTAGTAATGATGAAAACATGCTCTTTCTCTCCCATGCTTCTTACACATGCTATGATTACTCTTACATGCTCTTACAAAATAATCATTTCATCCATATACACTCCTATCTCCCTCCCATTCTCTCTCATTTTCTCAATCGCAACCCAAGACCCTTGGACGTCGAAGCTTAGAGTGGAAAACCCATCCCACAATCCAACCCTCTTCCACCTTCAATCCCTCTTAATCCAACCATCCATAACCCATCTCCACCATTGAATGACCTTCATTGGAGCTTAAGCACACAAGGGAAGAAGAAAGAAGGAAAGGTGGGTGTTTCCTTAGGCTAGATTTGTTTTTTTTTTTTTTTGCATGGGACAAGTGGGACCCACCAATCAATGGTGGAGATCCCATCTTGGTTCCTAGGTGTGGCCAATGGCCCACCAAGCTTGCATGCATGTACCATGAAGGGGCCATTCTCCATGGACCCCATCATGATGTTTCTTTAATATGCATCATGTAAGGGGTCATCTAGACCCTTAATTTGTGGTGGGGATGGCATCCCCACCTTGATTTGCCAAATAAAGGGCCCACCCAATCATGGGACCCATCTTGATGAATGTATGATGTATGTATTATGTACTTAGAAGGGCTCATAGTGGCGGAGCCCCTCCATCACGCCGTTTCTCTCTCTCTCAACCGGTCTCTCTCTCTCTCTCTCTCTTGTGATGACATGTGGCCCACTTGATGTGTTCAGAAAATCCAGAACATCCAACTAGTAGGACCGTCCCACTGACCCAACATTTCAACTTGTTTTAGTCCTGTATGACCGGTAAGTGAAAGAGGCCCAAACAGGGAGGAAAACATAAATATTGGCCTAATTTCAGGGCTGATATACTAATTTATACCTTTTAATAATAGAAGAATAAAAGATCAGATTAAGGAATTGATTAAATAAGTTTTAACTGTACTTGATTTGAGAGAAAAAAATTATAAAATGGGAAAAAATAACGATAATCTATTCATAACAAGAGGCTCATTGAGAACGACTATCTGCTCATGGCAAGAAGGTTGTCGGGCATGAAAGTTGGATAGTTTGCACAACTAGCTTTGTAGCTGGACAGTCGTTAGGAATGATAATCTGTTCGTCATGGGCAAAACTTTGTTATGTAATACAACTGTGATTCATTAGGAGTTGACTTCTATTCGTTCCTCGACTAGCTTCATGTCTGGACAATCGTTGTAGCAACTGATGTATTGTAAGACTCGTATCCTAGCCCGTACTATTCCGTAGGCTTCCGCGGTCATCCCGGTCGAATTTCGGCGACCCGCGATCAGTTATCGACGTTTGCGCGTGACCCTGAGACGTGTCCCATATATATGAGTTGACTCAACCTGAGAATTGTACTAGTGTGATCGCACCATCGCCACGATTCCGATGTCACGTCTCGCGCGTCGAAGCAATACCCTAGCCAGGAGATGTGGGCCTGCGTTCAGTTTGAGGAAAACATCGTGTGTTACAAATCCTTAGAGAATCCATCACATCAATCACTTCACTTGTCAAAGTACACCATCAAGTCAAGTACCCTATCCCATTCCCAAGTACAAAAGCAATCTCAAAAGTCAACTTTCTCATCAATTCACCATCCTCTCTCCCAGCACTTCTCTTACACCTCTCTCTCTCATCTCTCTTTCATTTTTTCAAACTCCATCTCTCTCCAAGAAACTCACGTCCATGGCTTTCAAAAGGAGAAGCTAGTGTGGCCCACCTTCCTTTCTCCCATCTTCACCGTCCATGATCCAATCTCAACCGTTGAAGTTCGTTCATTGAAGGTCTTGGATACTTTGGCGAAAGGAGGAGAAGATCATAAGTGGGTGCTTCTTTCTCTCACTCTCTCTCCCCTTCATTTTGAGTTGATTTGGCCATGTGGCCCACTCGAATGGACCCCACCATGAAGAATACATCTTATCTATGTTGTCCATCAAATGGGCCCACCTGACATCCCATAACCCATAGCCGGGCATGGGGAAAACACAAATATATGATTAATCCAATTAGGTGAGCCACGTCCATGTGGGACCCACCTTGAAAATGTGTGTAACCAAACTGTCCAGTGTCTAGGGACGCTGGACACAGCCACGTTGTGGAGCGTGGGTAGACTGTGGGGTGTACTAACGGTAACAACACAAGGAAAAAAAATGAAAATGGTTTTTGGGTGGGCCACTCATACAAGCCCCACCCTGATGTATCAATCCAATCAACGCCGTTTATTCCATTCTCCAGATCATTTTAGGCATTGAGCTAAAAAAAAATGGAGTCAATCTGATCATCTAACAGGCCATAGCATAAAAGACAGTGGCTTTACCGTTGAAATTCACTCTGATATTTCTACACATCTAAAACACATCGAATATTGGACTTGATGGGTCAGTCTTGAGCTGTAGAGTACAATGCCTAGGCTGAATTTCCCTGATGAGGGCCCCACCTAGGAAATTCTTTAGAAAAATGTAATTTAAAAAAAAAACAACAACACCAACAGCTTCTACTCCTGCCGCTGACAACTAAGGACACCAGCAGCGTCCTGTTACATATGCGCTTGAGGCAGGGGTCCCAGCCGTGGGCCCCACCATGATGTGTGTAGTACATCAACATCGTGCATTTGGTGGCCCCCCTTTCCAGTTGTGGGCCACCCTAAAATCAGCCGTATACAACACTCAGGTGGCCCACGTCAAAGGAAATAGTAGTGAATTAAACGTCTGCCATTGAAACCCCTTTTGGGTTATTAGAGAAGTTTTGGATCAGATATGAAATTTTTTATAACACCCCAGATTTTGGCCAACCTGGGATTAGACGTCCTTAGGCAATGGGTTAAATTAAAACACCTGAAAAATCGCTTAGAACCTAATTCCATAGCCAAAGAGATCACTTAGGGTTAATTCCCTTAGAAACTAAGCATAAGTTAGCTAGCGTAACGCTAGAGTAGCTGGGAAATAGTCCCTGATCACTTTAAATACGTTCTACAAGACCCAAATCGAGTAGAACCAATGACTCTATAATACTCTAAAACCTCGGATCAAACTCTAAGTCGGTTTGTTCTCTGGACTACTTTGAAACTTTGTATTGGATCTAGACCACGCATAGAAAGTCCGATACCTACAATCTTAGACCGTTAGAACCGCCTTGTTGGACTTGACAATCATTTCGAAAATCAAGTCCAACCGATAATCACAAGCTATTTTATTGAGCTCGGACTGAAGAGAGTGCGAATAGGGACAGATTTGGAATTTGAAATTCAAATCTAGCACACGACTTGACGCATCAGTATTGAGCGTTCTGACCGTCAGAATTCAGCCAAATTACACCCTCGGATCAGGAAAAATTTCTATTTCATATCATGAGACTTGCAGGCCTGATCTACGTGCGGTGACCGCTGAACTGAAACTGGACCGCCACGTGCGATTTGTGAACCCTGCCAGACTGAAAACTTGATGTATGATAGATCTAGTATGCATGAGCTTAAGTCCGACCGCATTCGGCCAGGGGACCACCAGAAATCGTCTTTTGGACCGAAACAGCCCCGATTTGGATATACCCTAAGTAAACTTTGTTCCCGAGCCTATTTCGAAAATGTTTGGGCTTATAAAAAGGGTTGAAACCCTCACTCCTCTCTCCCATCCGAATTTGCAAAAAGCCCTAGATTGGGAGAGAGAAAAGGTGAGAGTTTGTGAGAGAAGGTGGGAGAGAATTCCCTGCTGCTTGTGCCACGTGCTGTACGTGCTTAGGCAATGCACTCCGATCACTTTCCTAGTGATTCCTCCGCATTTTCAGGTAAGAAAATACCCTAGAAGTTGCTGATTTGAGGTTCCTTTCATTTCCTAGCGAAGTAGCTAATAGAACTTGTGTATTAGGTTCTCTGTTCGCCGTAGACGACACGTATACGCTCCGTTCAAATCAATACCTTTATAAGAGATAAGGTGCGGATTTTAGACGCTTTGATTGACTGTTTCCAAAGCTTTCAATGTCGTTTAATAGTAGATTATCGACGGCAATGCCGTTTGACATGTACAACATGCTATCCGTTTCCTGTTTCGTAAATAGACGGAGAATATGAGATTTAGGGCATTTTAGTCATTTGTAGGAAGTACTGTTTTCATTCATAATTTGCTGACGTGATTGACATGGCTTCTTGTCGCATTAGAATACTAGGAATGCGTGCATAATTAGTTTGGCGAAGAGATTCGCCAAAATGCGCACTTTGAGTCGACATACTATATGTAGACTTAAGTGTTTAGTGTAAGTGTTTGTATAAATGCTTGTATTAGTATGTATTGAATTAAATGGTGTTATGAATTAATTTGAGATTGATTTCTCAATTAATATGCTGGTGTAAATGATTTCCTACATGTTAGCTATATGCATGATTTCATTATATGAATAAAATGCATGTGCTTGATGATTCGCTTAAGTTGTATGTTATAACATGTGCTTGATGATTTCACTATGATTTAGTTTGAGATTGAATTCTCAATTAATATGCTGATGGAAATGATTTCTTATATGTTGGCGATATGCATAATTTCACTATATGTATGAAAGGCGTGTGTCAGATGATTTACTTAAGTTGTACGATATAACATGTGTTAACATGCTCACATGGTTGTGTTTCATTTCCAATACTCTCACATGATTGCTAATGTGGATTCATATGTGTTTGGGACTATACTTAGTCCAGGCAGTCGGTAACCGAGCGAATTCGTGGTCTGCCTATCTTTGCCACGAAGGACCCGTCGATGAACGCGAGTCGTGTATGGAGTTGACGGCAGTGGTTAGGCCACGCGAAGTGTTTCACGCACTTCATGTCGTTCGACTTGAGATGCGATCGTGCTAGTCGAGCCCGTCAAGTAACCCGACTGGCCGTTGTATGTTCACCCTGTATGAGTCATAACTGCTTGAACCTAGGGTACTGAACTTACCATTGTAAACCCTGTCAACCATGGTACCTTGATCCAGGAAGACTCATGAGCCGGGCATGGTGGTATGGGACACCGTGGTCGAGCTGTCGGCCTACACTGGGGCCACAAATCTCCCCGTAGTGACCAGTGAGCACCTATGACTCGTGAACAGATTATGGTGGTATGGGACACTATATTTTTGTTGTCGGCCTACATTGATAAGGTGATGGAGGAGCGGAGCAACGAGTGCGTGCAACAGCCCTGGCAGGCCTTCGTAGTGACCGCGAGCGTATTCTGAGTCTACGGGAGGCGACGACCCTTCAGTAGCAATAGAGTACAGTAGGCCTGTATTGATAAGGTGATGGGGGAGCGGAGCAACGAGTGCGTGCAACAGCCCTGGCAGCCCTTGCAGCGACCTACAAAATATACATCGTATGAGATTACTAGGAGTGACGACCCTAGACAGGATCTGTGTTGGGATTGATACAAGGGAAGTACCTTAGTTTCCCAATCCTGCTGTTTGAATGGACTAATAACAACTTGAAAATCATATCACCATTACATTGCATGTGCCTGAAAGATGTGGAGCACTTAAGGGAGTGTGGCATGCCGCGGTCGTAAGATGGTGCCATATGAGGGAGATCGTCGGTGAGGGCATACATCACGTCATGTCATATTGCATTAAGAACAGTATTAGGAATGTTTGATTTACTGCTTTACTATTATCGCATGATTGATTTGATAACATGTTAATCTCTACTCTCTTATCCCACTAAGTTGATCACTCACTCCCACATTACAGGATGGTGTTTTCGGACACCCACCAGTCCCTTTTTATGATTGCAAATGATGGCGTTGCTTGAGAAGCGGAGCTGGACTTGATGATGAGGAGGAGGATCTCTCCTTTATGCGTGTTCTGATTGACGGGATTATAGGGAGGTTGATTAGATACCTTGACACTTGTCATTTTATATTTTTAGAACACTCATGTATATCCTGTTGGTTTACTTTTGGAGTATACATGTATGTATATAACCTGGTAACATATTCACACTCTGGAGACATACAACAGTTTATATATGTTATACATACTATCATACTATCACAGTCTTCCGCTTGTAAATTTAACCGTCTCTGGAGCATGATATGCTGTTCTGGCTTAATCTCACTCATGTTTAATACATTATCACAGACAACATTCAATCATACATATCTATGTTGCATAAATAACATTTTGGAACTCGGGAGTTGGGTTTTTGCTCGACCCCCCGATTTTCGGGATGTTACATTTTTTTTCCACTACATCCGATCCATGTGACCCTGCCAACCGCTGGATGGAAAATAAACGTTATGGTGGGCTCGACGTGGGACCCACCTATGAAGGGAATTGGAGTGGCTGGTGTACCGCACACCAGCCCTATAGCTGCCAGTAGTTGACGTCACCAAGTTATGTGGGGCCCACCTTGATTTTTACTTCAGGCCTCCATCTGCTGGTGCAGCACGCACCATGATATATGGGTTTTAACCCACCCAACGTGTGGAGTACACGTTGATGTATATATATATTATATTATATTATATATGGTATATATTATATTATATTATATTATATAATGTATATATGATGGTGGGCCCTATGTAGGACCCACCTCTTCCTTTTTAAGTACAGCAAGCTGCATGAACAATAGCTATATTCCTGCTACTCTTGACGGCAGTAAGACGCAGGCCCCGCATTGATGTATGTATTTCTACACCATCTATTATTTAGACGGTGGGGCCCACCATGATGCACACGCTATATTCATACCGTCCAACTACATGTGAGATCATTTTATGGCATGAGAAAATGAGTGAGCCAGATCCAAAGTTCAAGTGGACCCCACCATTTAAACAATGGACAGTGTTATCCACCGTTCAAAATTTTTAAGGACCACAGTAGTTTCCAATTAAGCTAATATTTGTTTTCACTTTATCTATCCTTATGTTAATTAATGAATATGTTAGATCTCAAATATACATCATGGTGGGCCACACCGTGCAATTCTACCGTGGTATGGTTCAGATGATCTTTTGACTTGATATATTTGAGGGTTATGTGCAGGGCCCACTCATTATGTAGTGGTGGTCCATTTGATAAGACCCATTGTGATATATTTTTAGCCCATTTGAGGCCCACCTGTAATTTATATTTTAGGCCCACCTATAATGTATATTTGAGGCCCATATGATGGGACCCACCTGCTTGAATCTGAGGCCCATGGGCAAGGCCCATTGAGATGTATTCGAAGCCCATGGGCAAGGCTCGTTATGACACGTATTAGACCTATGGGAAAAGTCCATTGTGATATGTATTAGGTCCATAGGCAAGGCCCATTGTGCTATGTATAAGGCTCAGGACGCGTGACCCATTTGAAATATTCGAGACCCAAATACGAGGCCCATTTGATGCATTCGAGGCCTATGCGTAGGGCCCACATGTTATGTATTTAAGGCCCGTGAGTAGGGTCTACCTATTGTGTATATGAGGACCATTGGTGTGGTCCATATGATGTGACACCATTTAATGTATATTAGGCCATTGGTGCGGCCCATCCATATAACACCCCGAAAATCGGGGGTCGAGTAGAAACCCAACTCCTGAGTTCGAGAATGTCACTTATGCAACATGGGTAATGATAAATGTATGTTGTCTATAGAATGGCATTAAATAAGATTGAGACTAAGCCAAAACAGCATATCATACTCCAGAGACAGTTAAATTAGCAAGCAGAAGACTGTGATAAATACATAAAAAATATATAATTGATTGTAAGTCTCCAGAGTGTGAACATGTTACCAAGTTAATTAAATACATGTATACTCCAAAAATGGAAAGAAAGGATATACATGAGTGCTCCAAAAATATAAAATGACAAGTGTCAAGGCATCTAATCAACCTCCCTGTAATCCCGTCGATCAGAACACGCATAAAGGAGGGATCCTCCTCAATACAAGTCCGGCTCCGCCTCACAGGCCGCGCCATCATCTGCAATTACAAAAGGGTCTGGTGGGTGTTCGGAACACCATCCCGTAACGTGGGAGTGAGTAGATAACTCAGTGGAATAATAGAGTAAAGATTAGCAGGTTCTCAAATCAATCACGCGATAATAGTAAAGCAATCAATCAAACATTCCTATATACTATTGTTAATGCATGCATAAAATGACATGATGGATGCCCTCACCGACATACTCCCTCATACGACACCATCTTACGCCCGCGGCATGCTTATGTTCCTTAGTGCTCCACATCTTCCAGGCACATGCAATGTGATATGGATAATGATTACCGAGTTGTTATTAGTCCTTCTCATACAACAGGATTGGGAAACTAGGGTACCTTGCTTATATCAATCCCCACACAGATCCTGTCTAGGGTCGTCACTCCTAGTAATCTCATACGATGTTATATTTGTAGGTCACTGCAAGGGCTACCAGAGCTGTTGCTCGCACTCGTTGCATCGCTTCCCCATCACCTTATCAATACAGGCCTACTTGTACTCTTATCGCTACAGAAGGGTCGTCGCCTCCCGTAGACTCAGAATACGCTCGAGGTCACTATAAAGTGCTCATCACCTGATCACTATAGGCCAATAGCTTGAATGTAGTGTCCCATACCACCACAATCGACTCACGAGTCAAAGGTGCTCACTGGTCACTACAGGGAGGCTTGTGGCCCCAGCGCATGCCGACAGCTCGACCACGGTGTCCCATACCACCATGCCCGGCTCATGAGTCTTTATGGATCAAGGTACCATGGTTAACAGAGTTTCCAATGGTAAGTTCAGTACCCTAGGTTCAAGCAGTTATGACTCATACATGGTGAACATACAATGGCCAGTCGGGTTACTTGACGGGCTCGACTAGTACGAGCGCATCTCAAGCTGAGCGACATGAAGTGCATGAAACACTTCGTGTGGCCTAACCACTGCCGTCAACTCCAAACATGACTCGCGTTCATCGACGCGTCCTCCATGGTAGATAGAAGCCGACCACGAATTCAATCCATTACCGACTGCCTGGACTAAAGCATAGCCCCAAACATTTGTAATCCATACCAGTGATCATATGAGAGTAATGGAATTGAAGTTCAACAACACAAGCATGTTAACACATGTTATAGCATACAAAGTAAGCAAATCACCCAACACATGTATTCCATACATATAAGGAAATCAATTCATATAGCAAACATGTAGGAAATCATGTACAACATCATATGGATTGAGAATTCATTCTCAAAACTAATTTACAACACCATTTACTCAATACATATTAATACAAACATTTATACAAACCCTTAGTCTACACACTTTAGTCTACATAGCGTATGTCGACCCAAAGTGTGCACTAGGGCAAATCTCTTCACCAAACAGATTATACACACATATATAATATCATAACACGATAAATTTACATGTCAAGCATTTCAACAAAATACGGACGTATATAGTATTTGTCACGCCCCAAACCCGGGAATTGGATTCATAAGAATCCTAATTACCGAATCTGGGCCGACAGCCTCCGTAGTACCCCATTCTCGGCTCCTAGCATTCATATGCCAGATTTCGATCTTGGGATCCTACAAGGAGGATTTTTTTTTATACATATAACTAGTAATAAGCATAACCACAAGATTACCCAATTCACAAAGGCAACATCATCATCACATATCCACTAATATAATCGTTTGAGTACAATACTGAAAGAGAAATACATAAATAAAAATCAAGCTCCAGAAGACCACTGAACGCTCCAAACTCAACACTGCTGCAAACTAACATCACCTGCACGCATCTATCGTGCATAAGCTTATAGAAAGCTTAGAGGGTGGTGTAAGTGTGTGCACAAGGTAAGTGCCAAGTATTCAATACAATGTTATAATCATATAATACCGGAAAAATTGGTAATCCATAAACCATACAATGTCTAAATAAGCAGAAACACTAACAAGAGCAGGAATTATCAGAGTAAGCAGAAATACTGACAAGATATAAATCATACGATAACAGAGTAAGCGGAAATATGGACAAGTCTATAAGTTAATCAATATCAGAATATGCAATATAGAACAACTATGCGATAAGGAGTCATAAAGAGTCAAATATCAAATGCCGAGGATGTAATGCAATATGCGATGCGTATGAAATAATCATGCTGGAGTATGAAGTCGGGATGATAGTATGTAGTATCGCAGGCTATGGGGTCCACCACAAGGGACTTCTATCCAAACCAGTCCCATACCTAAATTTAGATAGTCAGGCTTGACGTGGTAAACTCCTGATCTCAGGTTAGTCGCGCGCCCAACCGAAATCCTTACCGTAACGAAGGTACACAACAATTAGTTACGTACCACCAGCCTGAGTGGATAGTGAATAAATGAATGAATGAGCATGCAACTCCTACTCGATAAGTCCACATATCAGTACGGTTCCTCTCTGGGAAATCACCGGGGTCTATTACACTCCATACCAGATTGCCGCCCCATCACGCGCAACAAGGTGAGTGGAAGAGACCTCACTATCCGCTTGCCAATATCGGGCTCGGCTCGTCAATAGCGGACTTATTCCTCGAGCTGGTCAGACTCAGCCTAGCGGACCCATTCCTCTCGGGCAGGTAAGGTCGCACCCCCTTCCAACCGACCACGACACAGTGGAGAGCACAGCCATCTGGTAATCGGCACTCGGCGCTCATCTACCCACTCGGTCTAGACGTTGGAGCAACCTCTGGAACCAAGAGGGTTCTGGGACTTTCATCCAAGGATATCTATAGCACCCCATGTAGAACAGATTTTCGGTATCCCATCTGACCATCCACGATATGTCTGTGGAGGCGACGATGGTCATGTCATACAAATGCGAGATGCATGAGTCACACAGTGCAATCATGCATCAATCCTGCGCATACCGTGCGCTCATGTGAGAAAATCTCTGCCTATCAGGAAGTCTCATAACAACCAGCACTATGACATATACAATGGTCAATCATATCTCATAACAGACATGCAGATGATGCGTATGGCCATGTATCATGATGCTATGCAGTCCCATACTCATAATCGGTATCAATAATCGACATTGATAATCGACATCGACCATGTGGACATTTAACCAACATTGTCCCCCAAGGAATGACTCACATAAAGCCTAACATATAGTGGACTCATGGCCTCATACAAGGGCCAAATATACAACACTATGGGCCTCACTCAAGAGTTTAATATACATCACGATGGGCCTTTCACATGGGCCTAACATACATTACAATGGGTTCCATCGCCTAGCCCTCAAATGCATCACAGTGGGCCTCATCATATAAGCCTCATATACATCACATTGGGCCATACACATCACAACGGGCCGCATATACATCACATTGGGCCTCGACAATCGAAATCGTCAATCTGCCACAACAATCGAAATCGACAATCTACCACGATAATTGGCCTCGATCAGTAATCGGTCACGATAATCGCCCTTGACAATCAGTAATCGGTCAATCGGCCACGACAAGCAGAGTCGGCAATTCGGCCACGTCAATCGACAATCGGTCACGATCGGTAATCAGTCTCGACAATCGGCCTCGATCGGTAATCGGTCACCATAATCGGCCTCGATCAGTAATTGGTCAATTAGCCACGACAAACAGAATCGGTAATCGGCCACGTCAATCGACAATCGGTCACGATCGGTAATCAGTCTCGACAATCGGCCTCGATTGATAATCGGTCACTATAATCGGCCTCGATCAGTAATCGGTCAATCTGCCACGACACGCAGAGTCGGCAATCGAGATCGATCGATAATCAGAATCGACAAATCGGTCATGACACAGATTGATCGATAATTAGAGTTGGCAAATTGGGATCGATCGATACTTAGAATTGGCAAATCCGTCACGATACAGATCGATCGATAATCGGCCTTGATAATCAGAATTGTCCTAGACAACCAGAATCGGTGAGAGTGGGCCTAACAAGGCCTAATGAAAGGTCACAAGGTGGACATTCAACCATCATCGCCCATCAATGTGGACATTTAACCAACATTGTTCCCAATGAGTGGCCCACTAATCATCATTACATACATCATGAAGTAATTGCACATTGTAATGGACCTCATATACATCACATTCGGCTCCATAAGAAGGCCCCACATACGATCTAGACCGCGCGTCGAACTGAAGCCGAATGAAACTTTGTTCTCTGGACCTCTTTGAAACTTTGTATTAGATCTAGACCGCGCGTCGAAATTCTGATGCCTACCATCTTAGACCGTTATAACCGCTTAGCTAGGCTTGACAATCGTTTCGAAAATCAAGTCCAACCGATGTTCAGAGGCTATTTCATTGAGCCTGGAGTGAAGAGAGTGAGAAAAGGGTAGATTTGGAAATTTAAAATTCAAATCTGGCACACAACTTGACGCATCAGTATTAAGCGTTCTGACCATCAGAATCCAGCCAAATTATACCCTCGGATCAGGAAAAATTTCTATTTCATATCACGAGATTTGTAGACCTGATCTAGGTGCGATGACCGTTGAACTGAAATTGGACCGCCACGTGCGATCTGGGAACCCTGCCAGACTGAAAACTGAATGTATGCTGGATCCAGTATGCATGAGCTTAAGTCCAACCGCATTCAGCCAGGGGACCACTAGAAATGTCCTTTTGGACTGAAACAGCCCCGATTTGGTTACCCCTCAAGTGAAACTTGTTCCTGAGCCTATTTCGGGCAAGTTTGGGCTTATAAAAAGGGTTGAAACCCTCACTCCTCTCTCCAATACGAATTTGCAAAAATCCCTAGATTGGGAGAGAGAAAAGGGGAGAGTTTGTTAGAGAGAGTAGGAGAGAATTTCTTGCTGCTCGTGCCACCTGTTGCAAGTGCCTAAGCAACACACTCCGATCACCTGGCCTGTGATTTCTCCACATTTTTAGGTAAGGAATAATCCTAGAAGTTGCTGATTTGGGATTCTTTCCATTCCATAGCATGCAAACTGATAGAACTCGTGAATCAGGTTCTCTATTCGCCGTAGACGAAGCGTATACGCTCCGTTCGAAACGACACATTTATAAGAGACAAGGTGCGGATATTAGACGCTTTGATTGACTGTTTCCAAAGCTTTCAATGTCATTTAATAGTAGATTATTGACGGCAACGCCTTTTGACATGTACAACATGTTGTCCGTTTCCTGTTTCGCAAATCAACGAATAATATGAGATTTAGGGCATTTTAGTCATTTGTAGGAAGTACTGTTTTCATTCATATTTTGCTGATGTGATTGACATGAATTGTTGTCGCATTAGAATGTTAGGAATGCATGCATAATTAGTTTGGTGAAGAGATTCGCCTAAATGCGCATTTCGGGTCGACATACTATATGTAGACTCAAGTGTGTAGTGTAAGTGTTTGTATAAATGCTTGTATTAGTATGTATTGAATTAAATGGTGTTATGAATTAATTTGAGATTGATTTCTCAATTAATATGCTGATGTAAATGATTTCCTACATGTTAGCCATATGTATGATTTCACTATTTGTATGAAATGCATATGCTTGATGTTGCACTTAAGTGGTATGCTATAACATGTACTTGATGATTTCCTTATGATTTAGTTTGAGATTGAATTCTCAATTATAGGCTAATGGAGAGGATTTCCTATATGTTGGCTATATGCATAATTTCATTATATGTGTGAAAGACATGTGTAGGATGATTTACTTAAGTTGTACGTTATAACATGTGTTAACATGCTCACATGGTTGTATTTCATTTTCATTACTCTTACATGAATGCTGATGTGATTCCATGATTGTTTGGGACTATACTTAGTCCAGGCAGTCAGTAACCGAGCAAATTCGTGGTTAGCTTATCTTCGCCACGAACGACGCGCCGATGAACACGAGTCGTGTTCTGGAGTTGGCGGCAGTGGTTAGGCCACGCGAAGTATTTTACGCACTTCATGTCATTCAACTTTAGATGCGATCGTGCTAGTCGAGCCCGTCAAGTAACCCGACTGGCCGTTGTATGTTCACCCTGCATGAGTCATAACTGCTTGAACCTAGGGTACTGAACTTACCATTGTAAACCCTGTTAACCATGGTACCTTGATCCACAAAGACTCATGAGCCGGGCATGGTAGTATGAGATACCGTGGTCGAGCTGTCGGCCTACGCTGGGGCCACAAATCTCTCCGTAGTGACCAGTGAGCACCTAGACTCGTGAGCAGATTATGGTGGTATGGGACACTATATTCTTGCTGTCGGCCTACATTGATAAGGTGATGGGGGAGCGGTGCAACGAGTGCCAGCAACAGGCCTGACAGCCCTTTGTAGTGACCGCGAGCGTATTCTGAGTCTACGGGAGGCGACGACCCTTCAGTAGCAGTAGAGTACAGTAGGCATGTATTGATAAGGTGATGGGGGAGCGGAGCAACGAGTGCGTGCAACAGCCCTGGCAGCCCTTGCAGCGACCTACAAAATATACCTCGTATGAGATTACTAGGAGTGATGACCCTAGACAGGATCTGTGTTGGGATTGATATAAGGGAAGTACCTTAGTTTCCCAATCCTGCTGTTTGAATGGACTAATAACAACTCGGAAATCATATCACCATACCATTGCATGTGCCTGAAAGATGTGGAGCACTTGAGGGTCGATTGCATGCCGCGGTCGTAAGATGGTGCCGTATGAGGGAGATCGTCGGTGAGGGCATATATCACGTCATGTCATATTGCATTAACAATAGTACTAGGATTGTTTGATTTACTTCTTTACTATTATCGCATGATTGATTTGATAACATGTTAATCTCTGCTCTCTTATCCCACTGAGTTGATCACTCACTCCCACGTTACGGGATGGTGTTTCCGGACACCCACCAGTCCCTATTGTGATTGTAGATGATGGCGCGTCCTGTGAGGCGGAGATGGACTTGATGATGATGAGGAGGATCCCTCCTTTATGCGTGTTCTGATTGACGGGATTACAGGGAGGTTGATTAGATACTTTGACACTTGTCATTTTATATTTTTAGCGCACTCATGTATATTCGTTTTGTCTACTTTTGGAGTATACATGTATGCATATAACCTGGTAACATGTTCACACTCTGGAGATATACAACAGTTTATATATGTTATATATACTATCACAGTCTTCCGCTTGTTAATTTAACTGTCTCTGGAGTATGATATGTTGTTCTAGCTTAATCTCACTCATGTTTAATGAGTTATCATAGACAACATTCAATCATACATATCTATGTTACATAAATAACATTTTGGAACTCGGGAGTTGGGTTTTTGCTCGACCCCCCGATTTTCGGGATGTTACTGATGATATCAGAGCATGATTTGGATTAAACCGGGCCTGGGTTATGGTCACGCGACATACACTGTCACTTCCTTTGACTTAGGTGGGTGCGAGAAGGGTCTAGAAACACTTCTAGGATCCCAGATTCGCCAATAGGCGAAGTCTATTCATTTCGAGCGCGTGATCGAGTCCGTAGCGTATCTAGGGTCGTGTGAAGCAACCCGAATTGCTCCTAGGTTATAGGTAAGTGGGTTGAGACATTCTTTGAACGATTCTAAACCCATGAATGTGAATCATTGGGCTGTGGGACAAACACAACCCCAGCATTCAATCGCCACGGCTTAAAAACCCCGTTTCACCAAAAATCTTCAAAATTCTTCCTCTCACCACTCCAATCTTCATTTCTTTCTTATCAATTTTATGTTAGGCATCAAACCTAATGTAAAAATAATATAAAATAATACTTTCACAAAATTTTACAGTGAATAGTAAAATTTCATGAAAAATGGCTATAAGGTCATTCTAACTTCACTTTATTTAGCAACTAAGGGTCTAGATGGATTTACTGGATCCTTCTTCCCCAAAATCATATGCTGCATGATAGGATTTTGTATTTAAAATTATGGATTGGTTTCAAAAATCCCTGAACACATGTTTGGGCCTATGTAGGTCAAAATACTATGAACCAAGGGTCGAACCATACATTTTTTGGGTCCCTGGACCATGGGGGACCAGACCCATGTGGTCCCACTGACCAACTAGGGAGTTGGTCGGCGATGTCATCGCCGACCGGTGGGGCCCACTTGAAGTGATTTTCGGGCGCACGCCCTATCTTGGGTCGTGTACACCCCCCATATGTGTCCCGTCCAAAGAAAACCCTAAAACTTGCCTCTCCTTCACAAACAGCCCTCCCCATAGCTCCATTTTCATTTTCCAGCAACTATCTCCAAAATTCGTAATTCCAAACCACCCCTAGATCCATCCTTGGCCAAAAACGACCACTCTCCATCGTTCCTTGAAGTTGGCAGCCCTCCCCCTTGAAGATTTTATCTTTTGGAGCTCTAAAAACCCCCAAATCGAGCTGAAATCGTGAGGTGCTCCATTCCCCTTTTTCATTTTCATTTCTCCTTGAAAATGCATCCTAGGGAAGCTTGAAGCATCCCTCTACAACGCCTAGATTTCATTCTGTCCATTTGGGCAGCAATTTCTCCGCATTTCCTTCGCTTTCCATGGCTATTGTTAAGGCTGTTTCAGCCTTTTCTTCCCTTTCCATCGTCCTTTCTCTCATGTCCCTTTTATTTGAGCCTTTACCCTCTTTTTGGGTCTTAAAATCGTGCTAACCTCAAATCCCATTTCTCAACTTTCTCCGTTTGAGAAGTATTGAAAATACCCGGCCGATAGAGCTCTAATGGGCAACTGACAGTACTAAACTAGATAGTATTCAAAAAGGTCAGTTGGGACCATGGTAGAAGTCCTTTGGTAGAATTAGGCATCTATGTCGTTGCCTTGTAAATTGTTTGATTTTTGTTTTAAGGATTTTTGTGTTTGTTGTTATTGGGTCTAGTGATGTCACCGGTAGAAAATGTGTTTGTGTTGTGGTTTGGGCTTAATGTAGCCGAAATTTGTTGAATGGAATGCATGCCGTTCCGTTCGCTGTAAGGTATTGTCCCTAGATCGGGAGTATTGTAACTCCCGGGATTCAGCCTACAAATTAATTTTTATCCCACCCCACCCTCCTACCAAGCATACCACTTCCAATCCCGCCATGGGACTAGGAATGCGGTCCATTTAATACAACTTAATGTTACTAGCCACATAGGCCTTTGGCGTTTTGGACCTAGTGTTAGCACTTCTAGATTTGAAGGGTCTGACGACATAAGAAATCCAATTCCATTTAGACAATCTTGACCCTAAGCAATAGAACAACTCCCTATAGTATAAATGGTATGGAACCATTTAACGTATAAACTTAGGCTTTGGATTATAGCTACTGAGTTACAGACTAGGCTACTAGTTGTCTTAGGCAGTGTAAGGCATATGTATGCTAAGGGATAGTAGGTTAGATTTGGTTGGAATGGGACTCCCTTCCTTCGATAGAACCCCTTCTGACTTATAGACTTCTGTTGTTGCCTATAGGAAGGAACCATACACTCTCAGGGAACATTTATAACTCCCTCAGATTGAACTTAGAATGTACTAGCACGCCCCTTAGAATTGCCTTCCCCAAGGGCTTATTGCATTCGGGAATGCGGAATAAAGGAACTACATGTAAGCGATGTATTCGCGGTTTGAATCGACTTCTTAATCCTAGTGGTTACCAATAAATCCAATGCTCTGATCAAGCAGAAGATCGGCATCGACTCGGATTAAGAATTGATACAATAAATCTTCTGTCCTAGCTAGACAGAAAGTCTATGTATCCGGCTCAGACCCACTATACAATTTTTCTTTCGTGTTGGCTCGACCACATACAACCAAAAGTTATTGCATTGTCTTTGGGAAATGGTGAGGACTTAAAGCCAGTAGAGAATTCGATATCTTGCCACCAACTCATACCTGCCCCTGACCTTAACCACAAGAGAGATTAGGCTCATCTCTATGATCATAGGTACCAATGTCATAGAACGCATCATTAGCAAGGAAAACCATGTAGAGGAAGGTTGTTTCCATTTTAGGTTAAGGATAGCCCCTAAGTTGCGCCTCGTTCCGATATACGGAGTGATGTATAGATTCTTAAACCTTAAGTAGAACCAAGTTTTAAGGGGGGTAGAATGTATTGAGTCCAATCCAGTTAGGTTAGTCAACGCAACCGTTTGATCAGAGTGGCACAGCGGAAGCGTGGTTAGCCTCTTTCCCACTGGCCCAGGATCGAAACATTTGATTTAGGTTATTAAATAGGCCATGCGAAGTGTTTTACGCACTTCATGTCGTTCAACTTTAGATGCGATCGTGCTAGTCGAGCCCGTCAAGTAACCCGACTGGCCGTTGTATGTTCACCCTGCATGAGTCATAACTGCTTGAACCTAGGGTACTGAACCTACCATTGTAAACCCTGTTAACCATGGTACCTTGATCCATAAAGACTCATGAGCCGGGCATGGTGGTATGGGACATCGTGGTCGAGCTGTCGGCCTACGCTGGGGCCACAAACCTCCCCGTAGTGACTAGTGAGCACCTAGACTCGTGAGCAGATTATGGTGGTATGAGACACTATATTCTTGCTGTCAGCCTACATTGATAAGGTGATGGGGGAGCGGTGCAATGAGTGTGAGCAACAGCCCTGGCAGCCCTTTGTAGTGACCGCGAGTGTATTCTGAGTCTACGGGAGGCGACGACCCTTCAGTAGCAGTAGAGTACAATAGGCCTGTATTGATAAGGTGATAGGGGAGCGGAGCAACGAGTGCGTGCAACAGCCCTGTCAGCCCTTGCAGTGACCTACAAAATATTCCTCGTATGAGATTACTAGGAGTGACGACCCTAGACAGGATCTGTGTTGGGATTGATATAAGGGAAGTACCTTAGTTTTCCAATCCTGCTGTTTGAATGGACTAATAACAACTCGAAAATCATATCACCATACCATTGCATGTGCCTGGAAGATGTGGAGCACTTGAGGGTCGATTGCATGCCGCGGTCGTAAGATGGTGCCGTATGAGGGAGATCGTCGGTGAGGGCATACATCACGTCATGTCATATTGCATTAACAACAGTATTAGGATTGTTTGATTTACTTCTTTACTATTATCGCATGATTGATTTGATAACATGTTAATCTCTGCTCTCTTATCCCACTGAGTTGATCACTCACTCCCACGTTACGGGATGGTGTTTCCGGACACCCACCAGTCCCTATTGTGATTGCAGATGATGGCGCGGCCTGTGAGGCGGAGCTGGACTTGATGATGATGAGGAGGATCCCTCCTTTATGCGTGTTCTGATTGACGGGATTACAGGGAGGTTGATTAGATACTTTGACACTTGTCATTTTATATTTTTAGCGCACTCATGTATATTCGTTTTGTCTACTTTTGGAGTATACATGTATGCATATAACCTGGTAACATGTTCACACTCTGGAGACATACAACAGTTTATATATGTTATACATACTATCACAGTCTTCCGCTTGTTAATTTAACAGTCTCTGGAGTATGATGTGCTGTTCTAGCTTAATCTCACTCATGTTTAATGCGTTATCACAGACAACATTCAATCATACATATCTATGTTGTATAAATAACATTTTGAAACTCGGGAGTTGGGTTTTTGCTCAACCCCCCGATTTTCGGGATGTTACAGTATGCAACACGCACATCATGGTAGGCCACACAAAAGAACGGCATAGATATACAATACATGCGTCAATGGTGAGGTCCACACGTCTAGAGATTGGACGATGTGGGTATCTCACATGCATCATGAGAGACCCACATGTGTGGACAACACACTCATCAAGTGGGGTACATGGCCAAACGGCCTGGATGGTCATATCCATCACAGTGGTGACCCACCGTCACTACCATAGATGGTGTGGATAAGAACATATACATCCAGGAGAGTACCACCATCCAGGTCACCTGGATGGTGCAGATGAAGCACCGCTGCAGGGTGTGGTCCATGGTTGAACATGGGAGGTTGGATCTGCTTTATTTTGGAGCAGATGGCATGGATCAAGACACCCATCATGATCATGGCCCATTGAACTGGGCGAATGAATATAACAATGACCTCGTGATCAGTCCCAGATGGATGGTCTGGATGTATCAGATGCATCAGAGGTGTGTTAACGGTGTGATAAGACCCATACGTCACGCTTGGCACCACTTGGCACCGTCCTCAAATGAACGGTGTGGATACAAACTACATCATCATGGCCCCACCAAAAGGACGGACGGTAATGGAAAAATCCATATCTTAGATGGAATATCCACTGTCCAATCCTTTAGACGGCGGATGGAAAGGACAAAACATATACATCTGGTGGATTCCACATGGTGGGCCACCCACTCCATTCCTCTCCCTTAAATATATAAATATATATTATAATATTATATATTATATTATGTAATAACTACCTGTATAATATAATATAATATATACTATAATATTATACTATATCATCAATTCTCCCAGCGTCCAGAGAGTCTGGACGCTGGATGGATGGTTATACAAACATTACGATGGCCCCACCCCTAACACACGTGCAGGGTGGGTCCCACACGAGCCATCAGCTCCTTACAAATGGTTGCACGATATGAATTTAACTCACACCTCAAGACAGGACCCACAGGCCCTGCTGATGTCCTTGGGCAGCAGCCGTTGCATGCTGCATGGGACCCACCGTGATATGGACGGTCAGGATAAAACTTATATGCCAGTTGGGTCCACACGATCTGGACGGACCACATCAACACACACCTCATGATTAGGGCCCACAAAATTGGGTGCACCAATACAGCAGCCATCTTGTTGCTGTAAATGAAAGGACGACGTGCTATATACATCAGGTGGAGTCCTACCTTGGATGGACGGTGTGTGTACAAAATACATACACTCAGGCCCCACAGAACTTTGGAAAAATCATTCAGTAGTCTGGATGAACAAATATATCATGGTGTGGCCCTTACAGTAATGGGCGGTTTGGAGAAACACATCAATTCAAGGTGGGTCACACCCTTCCAGTATGCTGGACGGTGTGGATAAGGCCCTTACATCACGGTGGGGGTCCACTGACCTGCTGACATCACCAGCTATATAACTGGTGAGTTACACCAGCCAATCTATTTACGTTCTAAGTGGGTCCCACGTAAGGGCCCACCACCATGTTTAAATTCCATCCATACCGTTGATAAGGTCACACGGACCAGGATGAAAGGAAAGAACAAATTTCATCTTGATCCAAAACTTCTGTGGACCCCAAAGGAGTTTCAAGGGTAAACGTTTAATCTTGCTGTTTCCTATGGTGTGAGCCACCTGAGTTCCATTTAGATATGATATTTGGAGGTAGGGCCCACGTCCTAAGGAACTACGAGGTGGACGGTGTGGATGATCCACATACATCATGGTGGGGCCCACGACTGGGACCCGTGGGTCCCTGCCCGTTCACGCCCGCCAGTGTACGCGCGCCTGTTCTCTGACGATGGCAGCAGCAATGGCTGCTGCTGCATATATATATATATATTTTTTATTTTTAATTTCCTAAGGAATTTCATAAGTGGGGCCCTCATAAAAAAAATCCAATCCGGCCATTTGATTATATGGCCCAATATTGACCAAATGAGACCAATATGCAATGTGTTTTTGGCGTATAGAAGGATCATGGTGGGTTTTAACAGTAATACCATTGTTTCCTATGGTATGGCCCGTCCGAGAATCAGATCGGTCTCAAATTTCGGCTCAACGCCTAAAATGATATGGGAAATAGGGTAGACGGATTGGATTGTAAACATACATTAAAGTGGGGCCTGCATGAGTGGTCCACCTAAGTCTCTTGAACCAGGTTGATATTTGTGTGGCTATCACGTCAGTGCGCCACCGCCAGTTCACGCTTCACTTTCAGGTAACGTCCAGCGTCTCTGGACGCTGGACACTCTATATATAATACATGCAGCATGGTGGGTCCCACATGAACATGGCCCACCTATTGGATCGACATGATATTTATGTTTTCCCATCACCATTAAGTAGGGCCCATTTGTCTTGGATAGCTGTGGGGTCCATTTGATGAACGACTTAGATATCACATACATCAAGGTGGGGTACATCCGGGTAGGCCACATGGCCACATCATCACACTAAAATATTGAAAGAGAGAGGGAGAAAATAGAGAGAATGAAGCACCCACATTATAAAAATGGAGAAATCTAACCTAAAGATGCACCCACCTTTGACCTCCCTTCCTTCTTCTGCCAATGTATGATAGAGCTCCAAAGGTACAATTTCAACGGTGGAGATCGATTTTAGAGGATGGGATTAGATGGTAGGAAGGTGGGCCACACTAGCTCTCTCATGGGGAGCTTGGACATGGGTGGCTTGGGAGGAAGAATGAGAGAGAGAATGAAAGAGAGAGAAATGAGGGATGTGATGTGAAGAGAGAGAGAGAGGGATGGGTAAGAGAGTGATGGAGTGATGGGGAGAGAGATGGGTGAGGTGATGGAAAAGTTGACTTTTGGGGATGGGTAGTTGTACGTAGGGATGGGTGTACTTGTGACAAATGATGTGATTGATGTGATGGATTTTTTTGGGATTAGCAACGCACGGTATTTTCCTTGAACTGAACGCGGGCCCACAACTCCTAGCCTGGGTATCGCCTCGGCGCATAATACGCGGCGTCGAAATCGCGACGACAAGGCGGTCGCACTGGTACAAGTCTCGGGTCGAGTTGACTCAGATATACGGGACACGGCTCAGGATCATGCGCCAATGTCGAAAACAGATTGTGGGTCACCGGAATTCGATCGAGAGGACCAAGGAAGACTACGAAACGGTACAGGCTTGGATACGAGTCTTACAGTATTTTCTATAAATGCCTACATACCCTAAATCTCATATTTACCGTACGTTTACGAAACGAAAAACGGACAGCATGTTCTACATGTCAAACGGCAGGCTCATTGATAATCTACTATTAAACGACATTGAAAGCTTTGAAATAAGTCAATCAAAGCGTCTAAAATCCACACCTTTTGCCCTAGACGTGTATCGTTTCGAACAGAATGTATACGCTTCGTCAACGACGTACAGGCGACCTAATGCACAAGATACATAAGCTATGTTTCTATTTGAATCGAAAGAACCCTAAATCAGTAAGTAGTTATGGTTTTTCTTACCTAGGAGTGCGTTGGAATCCCCGGGAAATTCATTGGAGTGCGGTACTTTGGCACGTGCAAAAGCTGCAGCAAGTGGCGGGAATTCTCTCACAATCTCTGACTTTCTCTCTCTTTCAATCTAGGGTTTCTAGTAAATTCGGATGAGAGAGGTATGTGAGGGTTTAAGGCCCTTATATAGCCTAAATTCTAACCTAAATAGACTTGTGAACAAAGTATACTTAAGTTATAACCAAATCGGGGCTGTTCTGATCCAAAAGAGCATTTCGGGAGGTCCCCTGTCCGAACGCGGTTGGACTTAAGCTCATGGTCACTGGATGTTGTTCACACCCAATTTTCAATCTGGTAGAGTTTGCAGATCGCACATGGCGGTCCAGTTTCAGTTCAGCGGTCATCGTCCCTTAATCAGGTCTACAAGTCTCGTGATATGAAAGAGAAATTTTTTCTGATCCGAGGGGGAAATTTGGCTGAATTCTGACGATTAGAACGCTTAATAATAATGTGCAAATTTGCGTGCCAGATTTGAATTAAAATATCCAAATCTTTCCCCTTTCTCACTCTCTTTACTCTAGGCTCAATGAAATAGCCTCAGAGCGTCGGTTGGCCTTGATTTTCGAAATGATTGTCAAGTCCAACAAGGCGGTCGTAATGGTCTAAGATTATAGATATCGGACTTTCGACGTGCGGTCTAAATCCAATACTAAGTTTTAAAAGGTTCCTGAGGGTAAACGGGTTTAGAGTTTGATCCTAGGTTTCAGGGTATTATAACGTCATTGATTCTACAAGTTTTGGGTCTTGTAGAACGTATTTAAAGTGTTCAGGGACAATTTCACAGCTACTCTAGCGTAGCGATAGCTAACTTACGCTTATTTTCTAAAGAATTTGGTTCTGAATGATTTCTTTGGCTTTAGAATTGATTCCTAAGAGTGATGTGGTTGACCCATTGCCTAAGGACGTCTAACCCCAGGCTGACAAAAATCCAGGGTGTTACAATCCATGAGGCCAATCATGATGTATATTTGAGGCCCATGTGTAGGGCCCACCTATCGTGTATTTGAAGCTCATGGGTTATGGCCCATTGTGATGTGTTTAAGGCCCATAGGCGAGGCCCATTTTGATGTATTCGAGACCCATGGACAAGGCCTAATGTGATGAACCTATGGTCCATGTGCTGAGGCCATTGGCACGACCCACTTGGTAAGGCCCAATGAGTTGTATTTTTCTGACCCATGTATTGTGGCCCAACTGACATTTAGGTGACACTATGTATTTCGACCCATTGTGATGTACATGAGGTCCATTGGTATGATCCATTGATGCAGACCACTTGATGTATGTGAGGTCGATTGGCATGGCCCATTGATGTGGCCCACTTGATGTATTTGAGGCCCATGTGTAGGGCCCATCTCCTATTTAGCAAGTTTTATTGTAATGTAATTCCGGCCCATATACCATGACCATTGCGATGTGTTTCCAACCCATATGACATGGCCCATTGTGAGGTATTTTCGGCCTATATGATGAGTCTTGATGTGATGTATGTGTAGCCCATGTGATGTGGCCCTTGGGTAAGGCCCATTACGATGTATATTGCCCATTATGGGGGGCATGGGGCCCACTATATGTTTGACTCTATGTAGGCCACTGCTTGGGAGCAATGTTCGTTAAAGGTCCACGTTGATGGACAATGATGGTTGGATGTCCACATTATGACTTTCCCTTATGCCTGGTTAGGGTCATTCTCATCATTCTCTAGTAGGTTAACCCAAACGAATGGGCCCCCATTGATATTACTTAGACCATCATCGGTCGTCTATCCATGGACCCCGCCTTGCGTCAAGGCTGATTGCTGATTCTGATTTGTAATAACCAATTATCGATTAGCGATCGAGGTCAATTATTGTGACCGATTGCCGATCCTGATTAACGTAGCCAATTTGTCGATTCCGATTATCGATCGAGGCCGATTACCGATTCTGATTTGTCTTGGATGATTATCAATTATCGATCGAGGCTGATTACCAATTCTGAGTTGTCGTGGATGATTGCCGATCAGCGATCAAGGCCGATTATTGTGATCAATTGCCGATCCTAATTAACATGGCTGATTGCCAATTCCGATTATTGAGGTCGATTATTGATCGAGACCGATTATCATGGCCAATTATTGATTTTAAATGTCATGGCCGATAGCCGATTCCGATTGATGAGGCCCAATGTGATGTATATGCGGCCTGTATTTGAGGCCCGTTGTGATGTGTATTCAGGCCGTGTTTAAGGCCTAATATGATGAATCCAAGATCTAGGTGATGAGGCCCATTATGATGCATTTAAGGGCCTGGAGATGAAGCCCGTTGTGTTGTATATTAGGCCCATGTGAGAGGCCCATTGTGATATATATTGAACTCTTAAGTGAGGCCCATGATGTTATATGTTTGGCCCTTGTGTGACGTCATGGGTCCACTATATGTTAGGCTCTATGTGGGTTATTCCTTGGGGGCAATGTTGGTTAAATGTACACATAGTCGAGGTCGATTGTCGATGCTGGTTATTGATACCGATTATGAGTACATGACATCATAGCATCATGATACATGCCCATACGCATCATCTGCATGTTTGTTATGAGATGTGGTTGACCATTTCATATGTTATTGGGAAGGTTGTTATGAGACTCCCTAATAGGCGGAGACTATCTCACATAAGTGCACAGTATGTACAGGATTTATGAATGTCTGGATTGTATGATTCATGCATCTTGCATTATATTACTGTACGCCCTAGCGACATCAAGGGTGTAGCCTCCATAGGTATATCGTAGATGGCCAAATGGGACATCGAAAATTTATTCTAGCATAAGGCTGCCATGATGGCCCTGGGTGAAAATCCCTAAACCCTCTTGATACCAAAGAACACTCCAACGTCAAGACCGAGTGGATACATGAGCGCCCGAGTGCCGAATACCAAGAGGTCGTGTTTCCTACTGTGTCGTGGTCAGTTAGGAGGGAGTGTGGCCTTACCTGCCCAACAGTGAGGGCAATACTAGGCTGAGTTTGACCAGCTCGTGAATGGGTTCGCTATCAATATGTCGAATAGGTATTGGCAGACTATTGGCCAGGTGGATAGTGAGGTTTTTTACGCTCACTTGGACTGTGTTGCTGGGAGAGGAGCAGTGCTATTTGAAGTGTACTAAACCCCAGTGATGATCCCAGAGATGAACTGTACTGATATGTTGACTTATTGAGCAGGAGTTGCATACTCATTCATTCATTCATTCACTATCCACTTGGGCTGCTGGTGCGCAACTAATTGTTACGTGTACCTTCATAGACTATTTGAAACTCGAGAATGGATTAGGATTAGGATTTCTTACCTAATATGGAATTGGTATTGCTCGTATAATGATATAAATAGGTGGATTTGGTACGTAGAGTAGCTGGGAAGAATCCCAGGATGAATCACCAACCTCGCTCTCACTATCTCTCTCTTTACACTCTTTTTCTCAGCTAGGGTTTTGGAATTCGTATGGATTATGAGAGAGGGGGTTTAAGACCCTTATATAGGCCCAAAACTGATGAAAACAATCCCAAGGCCATGATATACTTAGGTTATATCCAAATCGGGCTTGTTCCAATCCAACGGAGCATTTCTGGAGGTCCCTTTGCTGAATGCAGTCAGACTTAAGCTCACAGATATTGGATCTTGGTTAAGATAAGTTTTCAGTCTGATCAAGTTTATAGATCGACCATGGCGGTCCAATTTTAGTTCAACGGTCACCGATACTTGATTAGGGCCACAAGTATATTGGCATGTGTGGAACATTTTTCTTGATCCAAGGGTGAATTTGGGTCAAATTCTGATGGTAAGAATGCTTATAATTGGCTCGCAAGCGACACGACTCAGATTACTTAAATTTGGATTTAATTTCTAAAAACATTCACTTTTCTCACACTCTTCGCTCCGGACTCAAATAAATCGTCTCAGGACATCATCTAGACTTGATTTTTGAGGTGGTTGTCAAGTATAACAACGCAGTCATAATTATATAGTTTCATAGCTATCGGACTTTCGACATGCAGTTTAGGTCCAATACGGAGTTTCAATGTACTCTCGAGAATAACTGGGTTTAGAGATTGAGCCTAAATTTTAGGGTAATGTTGCGTTAATGATTCTACATGTTTTGGGTCTTATAGATCGTATTTAAAGTGATTGGTACTAATTTCACAAGTAATCTAGTTTAGTGCTAGTTAATTCTCGTTTAATTTCTAAAGGATTTAGTCCTAAGAGATCTCTGCTTGAGGTGGTACTCGGGTTTTCGTATGGATTTTTCTAGGACATTACACTTCACAATGGCCAAGATTTCAGTTGGGGTATGCAACTAACCTGAGATCAAGAGTTTACCACATCGAGTCTGACTATCCAAATTTAGGTATGGGGTTGGTTTGGATAGAAGTCCCTTGTGATGGACTCCATAGCCTGCGATACTATGTACTATCATCCCAACTACACAATCCAGCATGGTCATTCCATTCGCACTACATGTTGCATTACATCCTCGACATATGGTACAATTGACACTTTTTGTGTTACTCATCAGGAATGTATATTGCATTGCATCCTCTGCATCTGATATTTGGCTCTCTATGACTCCTCATTTGCATAGTTGATTTCTATTGCATATTCTAATATTGTATGACTCATGCACTTGTCAGTATTTTCTCTTACTCTGTTATCATGTGATTTATGACTTTGTCAGTATTTTTATTTACTCTGATAATTCATGATCTTATCAGTATTTCTGCTTATTCAGACATTGTACGATTTATGGATTACCAGTATTTCCAGTATTGTATGATTATGGAATTGTATTAAATACTTGACACTTACCCTGTGCACACACTTACACCACACTTTAAGCTTTTTATAAGCTTATGCATGATAGATACATGTAAGTGATGTTAGGTTGTAGTAGTGTTGAGCTTGGAGCGTGCAGTGGTCTTCTGGAGCTTGATTTTCTATTTATGTATTTCCCTTTCAGTATTGTACTCAAATGATTATATTAGTGGATATGTAATGGTGATGTTGCCTTTGTGAATTGGGTAATCTTATGGTTATGCTTATTATGAGTTAAATGTACATTGGAAAAAAAATTCTCCTTGTAGGATCCTAGGATCGGAATCTGACATATGAATGCTAGGAGCCAATAATGGGGTACTACGGAGGCTGTCGACACTGGATTCGGCGATCAGGATTCCTGTGAATCCAATTTCCAGATTTGGGATGTGACATGTATGCATTTTATATCCACACCATCCCCTTGTGGGGCCCACCTTGCTGCTTGTCCATTTGGCAGGCCTGCTACCTGTCAGTTTAAATAGGCCTGGATGAAGGAAAATACAAATATCAGTCAATCCAAGCTATGGTGGGCCACCATGTGGGACCCACCTTGCTGTATGTGTTGCACCCACGCTACCAACGACAGTGGGGCCCACGTGATGTATGTGTTGCACCCACATCATCCAACGGCTATGGGGCCCACGTGGTATGTGTTTCATCCTCACCGTCCAGTGAGGGGCAGTGGGGCTTGCCTTGATATATGTGTTGTAATCCACACTGTCCAGCTGTTTGGTATGGTGTTGGACACACCATGATGTAAGTGTTTTATCCACGTCGTCCAGTCCTTAAAAGTGGGTCCCATCTTATTGTTTTTATTTTATCCATGTCATGCAGACTATGGACCTGGACCCCACATGGTGTATGTGTTTTATCAAGCAGTCCAGCCCCTTAGACGTCCAGTAATGGCTGGGACGCTGCTGGACTAAGCAACCAACAGCAAGCCCACCTTTATGTACATACCTTATCTCCATGTTGTTCAATGGATGGGGCCCCCTTTAGTGCCTTGTAAGGCCCACCTTCCATTTGATTAAATGAGGGCGAGACTGTCCAGATTTTCAGGATGTTCAGCAAGACCAGATGGGCTAGATGAGCAGCCTTAGAGCTCTCTTTGATGCATGTGTTACCCATCCATTGTACTGGGCCTTATGGGTTGTTTCTAAGCCACGATGATGTATGTGATTGTGTCTATGTTGCCCATCCAATTTGTCAAATTTTGGGTTGACCTATAAGGCCCACAATGATATATGTGATATGCATCTAGCCCAAGTATTTTCTCGGGCATATGGGCTGCGCATAAAGTCCACCATGATGCATGTATTGTATGTTCACTTGGCCATTGTATTTTTGGGGTATGGGTTGCCCCATGCAGCCCACCTTGATGTATGTGGACCATGGACTATCCCTTGAAGACCAATATGATGTATGAGATAACATGGATGTTGCCCATTTATTTTTCAGCTATTGTGACGGCCATGGGCTGTTTCGTGAGGCCCATGTGATGAGCCATTGTGATGTACATGAGGCCCATGTGATGAGCCCATTGTGATTATATGAGGCCCTTGTGTGAGGCCCATTATGATGAGTGGCCCATTGAATATGTGAGGCCCAATTGTGATGTGTGAGTCCAGCATGATGTAGTGATAATGTTTATGATGCCATCCATTTTCTAACTAGTATAAGGACCATGGGCCCTCATTATAGGATAAGTTTTAAATGGGTCGCACATTGGGTGCAATAGTGGTTAAATGTCTACATTGTATACCTCCCTAGGGCCCGTTGTCAAGCCCATTACCTTAGGAGCAATGATGGTTAAATGTCCATGTTGTAAACCTCCATAGGGCCCATTGTTAGGCCCATTCTCATCTTTTCCAAATGGGCTAACCCAAACTGTTGGGCCCCATTGATGTTAGTAGTATTATCCCAACCTTAAAGCCCACCTTGAGTACTTATCGGGCCTCCATAGGGAAGCCCAGTTTATGGCATGATAGAGTGGGTGAGGAAGCCAACTTAATATACTTAGGCCCATCCTCTTGACTCCCCTTGTTATATACACTTACCCATGAGGCCCATCCTTGATACAAGTCTGTCATTTGGGCCATCTATTGATTATAGTAGAGTACAACATCACCGTCAGATATACGAACATTTTGACCATCTATTGATTATAGGAGAGTACAACATCACCGTCGGATATACCAAGTAGAACTTCATGATACATGCCCATATGCATCATTTGCATGCTTGTTATGAGGAGTGATTAATCATGACATATATCATTGGGTTGGTTATTTTTGGGACTCCCTAAAAGATGGAGTTACCCCACATGGGCACACAGTACATGTAAGACTGATGCATGACTGGATAGTATGACTCATACATCTCATATCTATATGACATGATTACTATATGCCCTAACGACATCAGGACTATGGCCTCTGCAGGCATAACGTGAATGGTAGAATTGGATACCGAAAATAGTTATTTTTAGCACTGGGGTGTGATAGATGTCCTTGGGTGAAAGTCCCAGAACCCTTATGGTACCATGAGGATGCTCCAACGTCGAGACCAAGTGGACGCATGAACGCATGAGTGTTGAATACCAGAAGGATGTGTCTCCTATTTTGTCGCAATCAGTTGGAAGGGGGTGTGGCCTTACCCGCCTGAGGATGGGGGAAATGTTAGGCTGATTCTGATCAGCTTAAGGAATGATTCCACTATCGACGAGCCGGGCAGATATTGGCAAGCCGATTATGAGGTCTCTTCTATTTACCCATTTGTGTGCTTAGATGGGACGGCAAGGTGGCGTAGAGTGTACTTGACCCCAATGATATTCCAAAGAAGAACTGTATTGATATGTGGATTCAGATGAGGACTGGCATGCTTGAGTTGCATCTCACATATGTCATTCGGCCATGTAGGCCTTACATCACATAGCCTTAGTACGGCTGGTAGCATTCATGGACTTGCCAGCATTCTTCCGCATACTTTGATATTGCATACTTGGCATATACCTTATGCACACACTTACACCACTTCTGAGCTTTCTGTAAGCTTATGTATGATAGATGCGTATAGGTGACACTCTGACGTAGTTGAGATGAGGCAAGAGCGTGTGGCTGAGCTTCTAGAGTTTTTGATATCTATCTTGTATTTCCCCTTCATGTATTATATTCAAAGTTTTTTATATAGTGGATATGTTGTGATGTTGTGGTTATTGTTTGTGGGTTATACTTGTGGTTATGCTTCATCTTACAAAATACATGATAAAAATCCCCCTTGTAGGATCCCATGATCGGAATCCAGTATATGGGTGTCAAGAGCCGAGAAAGGGGTAATTGGAGCCTGTCGGTGCCAAATTTGGTGATTCAAAATTTTGTGAGCCTGGTTTCTGAGTTTGGGGTGTGACAGGTTCTCTTCGTGAAGAAGGATGGCTTGTTGAGGCTTTGTGTGATTACTGCGAGCTTAACTAGGTCAAGATTAAGAACAAGTACCTTCTTCTGAGGATTGGTACTTTGTTCGATCAGCTACAAGAGGTATAGTTCTTTTCAAAGATAGTCCTATGGTCCGATTATCATCAGGTTCGTGTCTGAGAGGATGATATCCTGAAGACAACATTCATGATCCGCTATGGTCATTTTGAGTTTTAGGTCATGTTCTTCAGACTGACCAATGCACCCTAGTGTTTATGCAGTTAATGAACGAGGTCTTCAATTCGTATCTTGATCAATTTGTTGTAGTATTCATCGTGACATCCTGATATATTTGAGGACCCGTGAGGAGCATGAGTAACATTTGGAGATTACCTTGCAGACTCTCCGTGCACATCAGCTTTATGCGAAGTTGTTGAAGTGTGAGCTCTGACAGGCAGAGGTGAAGTTCCTCGGTCACATAGTGTTGAGGCGGGGCGTCGCAGTGAACCCTTCGCAGATTGATGTCGTACGTCAATGGGTGTAACACCCCGGATTTTGGCCAATCTGGGATTTGACGTCCTTAGGCAATGGGTTAACTAAAACACCTGGAGAATCGCTCAGAACCCAATTCCATAGCCAAAGAAACCACTTAGGATTAATTCCTTTAGAAACTAAGCATAAGTTAGCTAGCACAACGCTAGAGTAGCCAGGAAATAGTCCCTGATCACTTTAAATACGTTCTACAAGACCCAAAACTTGTAGAATCAATGGTGCTATAATACTCTAAAACATCGGGTCAAACTCTAAACCGGTTTGTTCTCTGGACCACTTTGAAACTTTGTATTGGATCTAGACAGCGCGTCGATACCTACTATCTTAGACCGTTAGAACCGCCTTGCTGGACTTGACAATCATTTCGAAAATCAAGTCCAACGGACATTCGCAGGCAATTTCATTGAGCCTGGACCGAAGAGAGTGAGAATAGGGTTAGATTTGGAATTTGAAATTCAAATCTGGCACACGACTTGACGCGTCAGTATTAAGCGTTCTGACCGTCAGAATTCAGCCAAATTACACCCTCGGAACAGGAAAAATTTCTATTTCATATCATGAGACTTGCAGCCCTGATCTACGTGCGGTGACTGCTGAACTAAAAATGGACCGCCACATGCGATCTGCGAACCTTGCCGGACTGAAAACTTGATGTGTGCTAGATCCCATATGCATGAGCTTAAGTCCGTTCGCGTTCGGCCACGGGACCACCAGAAATAATCTTTTGGACCGAAACAGCCCCGATTTGGATAAACCTCAAGTGAACTTTGTTCCCGAGCCTATTTCGGGCACTCTTAGGCTTATAAAAGGGGTTGAAACCCTCACTCCTCTCTCCCATCCAAATTTGCAAAAAGCCCTAGATTGGGAGAGAGAAAAGGTGAGAGTTTGTGAGAGAAGGTGGGAGAGAATTCCCTGCTGCTTGTGCCACGTGCTGCAAGTGGTTAAGCCACGCGCTCCAATCACTTTGCCGGTGATTTCTCCACTTTTCTAGGTAAGAAAATACCCTAAACTCTTGCTGATTTGTTGATCCTTCGTTTCCATAGCGAGATAGCTGATGGATCTTGTAAATCAGGTTGCCTAGTCGCCATAGACGAAGCGTATACGCTCCGTTCGAATCACTTCACCTATAAGGGAAAAGGTGCGGATTTTAGACGCTTTAATTGACTGTTTCCAACACTTTCAATGTCGTTTAATAGTAGATTATGGACGGCAATGCCATTTGACATGTACAACATGCTGTCCGTTTCCTGTTTCGTAAATAGGCGAAGAATATGAGATTTAGGGCATTTTATTCATTTGTAGGAAGTACTGTTTTCATCCATAATTCGCTGATATGATTAACATGGCTTCTTTTCGCATTAGAATGTTAGGAATACGTGCATAATTAGTTTGGCGAAGAGATTCACCTAAATGCGCACTTTGAGTCGACATACTATATGTAGGCTTAAGTGTGTAGTGTAAGTGTTTGTATAAATGCTTGTATTAGTATGTATTGAATTAAATGGTGTTATGAATTAGTTTGAGATTGTTTTCTCAATTAATATGCTGATGTAAATGATTTCCTACATGTTAGCTAAATGCATGATTTCATTACATGTATGGAATGCATGTGCTTGATGATTCACTTAAGTTGTATGTTATAACATGTGCTAACATGCTCACATGGTTGTATTTCATTTCCAATACTCTCATATAATTGCTGATGTGATTCCATAATTGTTTGGGACTATACCTAGTCCAGGCAGTCGGTAACCGAGAATTTTCGTGGTTGGCTTATCTTTGCCACGAACGACGCGTCGATGAACGCGAGCCGTGTCTTGGAGTTGGCGGCAGTGGTTAGGCCACGCGAGGTGTTTGATGCACTTCATGTCGTTCGACTTGAGATGCGATCGTGCTAGTCGAGCCCGTCAAGTAACCCGACTGGCCGTTGTATGTTCACCCTGCATGAGTCATAACTGCTTGAACCTAGGGTACTGAACTTACCATTGTAAACTCTGTTAACCATGGTACCTTGATCCACGAAGACTCATGAGCCGGGCATGGTGGTATAGGACACCGTGGTCGAGCTGTCGGCCTACGCTGGGGCCACAAACCTCCCCGTAGTGACCAGTGAGCACCTAGTCTCGTGAGCAGATTATGGTGGTATGGGACACTATATTCTTGCTATCGGCCTACACTGATCAGGCGACGAGTCCTTTGTAGTGACCGCGAGCGTATTCTGAGTCTACGGGAGGCGACGACCCTTCCTTAGCAGTAGAGTACAGTAGGCCTGTATTGATAAGGTGATGGGGGAGCGGAGCAACGAGTGCGTGCAACAGCCCTGGCAGCCCTTGCAGCGACCTACAAAATATATATCGTATGAGATTACTAGGAGTGACGACCCTAGACAGGATCTGTGTTGGGATTGATATAAGAGAAGTACCTTAGTTTTCCCATCCTGCTTTTTGAATGGACTAATAACAACTCAAAAATCATATCACCATACCATTGCATGTGACTGGAAGATGTGGAGCACTTGAGGGTCGATTGCATGCCGCGGTCGTAAGATGGTGCCGTATGAGGGAGATCGTCGGTGAGGGCATACATCACGTCATGTCATATTGCATTAACAACAGTATTAGGATTGTTTGATTTACTGCTTTACTATTAGCATATGATTGATTTGATAACATGTTAATCTCTGCTCTCTTATCCCATTGAGTTGATCACTCACTCCCACGTTACGGGATGGTGTTTCCGGACACCCACCAGTCCCTATTGTGATTGCAGATGATGGCGCGGCCTGCGAGGAGGAGCTGGACTTGATGATGATGAGGAGGATTCCTCCTTTATGCGTGTTCTGATTGACGGGATTACAGGGAGGTTGATTAGATGCCTTGACACTTGTCATTTTATATTTTAAGCCCACTCATGTATATTCGTTTTGTTTACTTTTGGAGTATACATGTATGTGTATAACCTGGTAACATATTCACACTCTGGAGACATACAACAGTTTATATATGTTATACATACTATCACAGTCTTCCGCTTATAAATTTAACCGTCTCTGGAGCATGATATGCTGTTTTAGCTTAATCTCACTCATGTTTAATACATTATCACAGACAACATTCAATCATAAATATCTATATTGCATAAATAACATTTTGGAACTCGGGAGTTGGGTTTTTGCTCGACCCCCCGATTTTCGGGATGTTACAGATGGTATCAGAGCATGATTTGGATTTAACCGGGCCTGAGTTATAGTCACGCGACGTACGCTGTCACTTCCTTTGACTTAGGTGTGTGCGAGAAAGGTCTAGAAACACTTATAGGATCGCAGATTCGCCAATAGGCGAAGTCTATTCATATCGATCGCGCGATCGAGTCCGTAATGCATCTGGGGTAGCGTGAAGCGACCGAATAGCTCCTAGGTTGTAGGTAGTTGAGTTGAGACGTTCTTTGAATGATTCTAAACCTGTAAATGTGAATCCTTGGGCTGTGGGACAATCACAACCCCTGTATTCAATCGCCAGGGCTTAAAAACCCCGTTTCACCTAAAATCTTCAAAATTCTTCCTCTCACCACTCCATTCTTCAATTCTTTCTTATCTTTTTCATGTTTGGCATCAATCCTAATCTGAAAATGACATAAAATCATACTTTGACAAAATTTTACAGTGAATAGTAAAATTTCATGAAAACTGGCCATTAGGATATTATAATTTTGTTTTCTTTAATAAATAATAGGTTAGATGGGTGTATTAGCTCCTTTTACCCCAAAATCATATGCTGCATGATAGGGGTTTGTATTTGGTTTTACAGATTAGCCCCGAAAAGCCTTGAATGCATGTTTGGGCCTCTATAGGTGAATATACAATGAACCAAGGTTGGGACCATACCTTTTTGGGGTCCCTGGACCATGGGGGACCAGACCCATATGGTCCCACCAACTAATATCAGAGTTGGCCGGTGATGTCATCGCCGGTTCGGCGATGCATCACCGTCTGGTGGGGCCCACTTGCAATGAATTTGGTACATGTGTTTATTTTGGGTCGTGTACACCCCCCATATAGTGTTCGTGCGTAGAAAACCCCAAAAATGGCTACTTCCTTCACAAACAGCCCCATCCCTAGCCCCATTTCACATTTTTCTGCTGCCCTCCTCCAAACCGTGGCTTTAAATCATTCCTAAACCCATTCCCTGCTAAAAACGACCACACTCCATCATTCTATTGAAGTTTGCAGCCCTTCCTCTTGAAGATTTCATCGTTTGGAGCTCTTAAAACCCCCAAATCGAGCTGAAATCGTGAGGTGCTCCATTCCCCTTTTTTATTCTCTTTTCTTTCTGAAAATACATCCTTAGGGAGCTTGAAGCATCCCTCTATAACACCTAGATTTCCCTATTCCAGTTTAGGCAGCCATTTCCTTGCATTTTTCCCATTTTCTATGGCTTTTGTTGAAGCTATTTTGGGTCTTTTGTCACTCTCCATCATCCTTTCTTTGATGGGTAAGAGAAAGACCGCAGTGGATGAGGCTAGGCCTAGTCGCCCTGCTCAATCAAGAAGGCCGCGGGGTGGCGCCACTAGCTCAAGCGCCGTCGCAAGTCCAACCACAGCCCGAGAGTTCCATACAAAGTGGGATTTGGATCCCCATACTCAACTTAGGTGAGTGATTTTAGCTGAGATGCCTCACGGCCAATACACTGACCGTAAGGTGTTCTTTGAGGTGGACGTGGAAGGACGACTATTCGGTGAATTTCTGTTATTCGAACGCATTGAAGCTGCTTATTGGGGTCCGCTCTTTGAAGCTCGTGCTCGTGCTAATGTGAGCACCGTTCGTGCCTTCTACGGTCGTATCCAGAATCCTACACTGGAGCCATTGCAGTTCAAAATTTCTTTTGGTAGAGACCGGATGGCTACGATCGATGTTCGGTTGATTGCGTGACTTCTGAACGTGCCTCTTAGTGATGTTCATCCTAGTGCAAAGAATTTGAGGAGTAGGCATGAGCGAGATCGTCGTACTAGATTTTTATGCGGTAAACCGGTTCCATGGAAGCCTAATAATAGCCTCAAGGCGTCTCACATGTCTGATGATTTACGCCTGCTGCACCACATTTGCACGTTCAATGTGTATCCCAGGTCGATAAATCGCATTGAGTGTACGAGCCTTATGGTTGATTTCTTGTATCTGGTGGCCCAGGGAGAGAATGTGTGTATGGCCACTTTCATCTTGCGACAGATAATCCTCATAGCGAAATCAAGAAGAACGTATGAATCGCTTCCTTTTGGCCGACTGATATGCAAGATCGCGCTTGAGTTTGCTTATAGACTTGGGCCGGAGTTGCCAGTTTCGATTCACAGCATTGATGAGTCTACCATGGTCAAGATGAAGATCGGGTCTCAGTACCGTGAGACTCAGCTTGAGGAGGATAGCGAAGACGACTTTGATGATGAAGAGGATCCAAGTGAGGGAGAACCTGGAGTAGAAGTTGAGGAAGAAGTCCAGGAAGAGGTAGAAGAGGAGGCTCAGGATACAGATGAGAGCCCTCCTCCTTCTGCTCAGGCTACTGGTGATGATTGTATCACCCGAATTGAGGAGAGCCAGGTCACCTTGAGAAGGAAAGTTCAGGAACTTCGAGCTGAGGTCGAGGATGCCAAGGCCGTTACGAAGAGGAAATTCGGCAAGGTGACTCGCACCTTGAAGGCGATCCTGTGCTGCTTGCAGGATAAGGGTGCTCCTCCTCCATCGCCCGACTCGGACTAGTGATCTAGATCCAGATATCGCGGGTTGTAGTTAGTCATTTTCTACATTTTGTATGTAAGCCTGATAAGGCTAGTAGTTTGCTTATGTTGCTGTAGTAGCTGACTGACTTAGCTTCCATGTACTTCTTATCATGATACTTGTAGGAAGATATCCCTTGTATTATGAAAATTTTGGTTTAATGAAATGCATGACGTTTTTCAACTTGTTATGTGAATGTTTGTGTTGTGGTTTTGGCTTAATATAGCCGAATTTGGATAGATGGAATGCATGCCTTTCCGTTCGCTGTGAGGTATTGTCCCTAGATAGGGAGTATTGTAACTCCCGGGATTCAGCCTACAAATTAAATTTTTATCCCAACCCACCCTCCTACCAAGCATGCCACTTCCTATCCCAACCTGGGATTAGAAATACAGTTCCATTTAATACGACTTAATGCTACTAGCCACATAGGCCCTTGGCGTTTTGGACCTAGAGATAGCACTCCTAGATTTGAAGGATCTGACGATATAGGAAAGCCAATTCTATTTAGATAATCTTGACCCTAAGCGATAGAGAAATTCCCTATATTAGTAATGGTATGGAACCATTTACCGTATAATCTTAGGCTTTGGATTATAGCTACTGAGTTACAGACTAGTCTACTAGTTATCTTGAGTAGGGTAAAGCCTGTATATGTTAAGGAATAGTAGGTTAGATTTGATTGGAATGGGACTCCCTTCCTTGGATAGATCCTCATAACATCCATAGACTCCTTTAGTAACTCTCAGGAAGCTTGTGTAACTTAGAACCATTCACTCTCAGGGAACATTTATAACTCCCTCAGATTGAACTCAGAATAAACCAACACACCCCTTAGAATTGCCTTCCCCAAGGGCTTATTGCATTCGGGAACGCAGAGTAAAGGAACTGCATGTAAGCGATATATTCGTGGTTTGAATTGACTTCTCAATCCTGGTAGTTTCCAATAAATCCAATGCTCTGATCAAGCAGAAGATCGGCATCGACTCGGATTAAGAATTGATACAATAAATCTTCTGTCCTAGCTAGATAGAAAGTCTATGTATTCGGCTCAGACCTACTACACAACCTTTCTTCTGTGATAGCCCAACCACCTATAACCAAACGTGATCACATTGCCTTTGGAAAATGGCGAGGACTTAAAGCCGACATCTTACCACCAACTCATACCTGCCCCTGAACTCAACCACAATAGAGATTAGGCATATCTCTATCACCATAGATACCAATGCCATAGAACGCATCATTAGCAAAGAAAACCATGTAGAGAAAGGTTGTTTCCATTTTAGGTTAAGGATAGCCCCTAAGTTGCGCCTCATTCCGATATACGGATCGATGCAAAAAAATTCTCCAACTTTAAGTAAAACTAAGTTTTAAGGGGGGTAGAACGTATTGAGTCCAATCCAGTTAGGTTAGTCAACGCTACCGTTCGATCAGAGTGGCGCAGCGGAAGAGTGGTTGGCTTCTTTCCCACTGGCCCAGGATCGAAACATTTGATTTAGGTTATACGTAGGGTTAGGTCATTCAATAGGATTGACCCTTCCTTAGAATGTCAAGATTGAAGTCTTGCTAGATACTCCTTACCCTTTGCCAATTTCGGGGACGAAATTATGTTTTAAGGGGGGTAGATTGTAACACCCTGGATTTTGGCCAATCTGGGATTTGACATCCTTAGGCAATGGGTTAACTAAAACACCTGGAGAATCGCTCAGAACCTAATTCCATAGCCAAAGAAACCACTTAGGATTAATTCCTTTAGAAACTAAGCATAAGTTAGCTAGCGCAACGCTAGAGTAGCCGGGAAATAGTCCCTGATCACTTTAAATACGTTCTACAAGACCCAAAACTTATAGAATCAATGGTGCTATAATACTCTAAAACCTCGGGTCAAACTCTAAACCGGTTTATTCTCTGGACCACTTTGAAACTTTGTATTGGATCTAGACCGCGCGTCGAAAGTCCGATACCTACTATCTTAGACCATTAGAACCGCCTTGCTGGACTTAACAATCATTTCGAAAATCAAGTCCAACCGACATTCGCAGGCAATTTCATTGAGTCTGGACCGAAGAGAGTGAGAATAGGGTTAGATTTGAAATTTGAAATTCAAATCTGGCACACAACTTGACGCGTCAGTATTAAGCGTTCTGACCATCAGAATTCAGCCAAATTACACCCTCGGATCAGGAAAAATTTCTATTTCATATCATGAGACTTGCAGCCCTGATCTACGTGCGGTGACTGCTGAACTAAAAATGGACCGCCACATGCGATCTGTGAACCCTGCCGGACTGAAAACTTGATGTGTGCTAGATCCCATATGCATGAGCTTAAGTCCGATCGTGTTCGGCCAGGGGACCACCAGAAATGATCTTTTGGACCGAAACAGCCTCGATTTGGATAAACCTCAAGTGAACTTTGTTCCCGAGCCTATTCCGGGCACTCTTAGGCTTATAAAAGGGGTTGAAACCCTCACTCCTCTCTCCCATCCAAATTTGCAAAAAGCCGTAGATTGGGAGAGAGAAAAGGTGAGAGTTTGTGAGAGAAGGTGGGAGAGAATTCCCTGCTGCTTGTGCCACGTGCTGCAAGTGGTTAAGCCACGCGCTCCAATCACTTTGCCGGTGATTTCTCCACTTTTCTAGGTAAGAAAATACCCTAAACTCTTGCTGATTTGCTGATCCTTCGTTTTCATAGCGAGATAGCTGATGGATCTTGTAAATCAGGTTGCCTAGTCGCCGTAGACGAAGCGTATACGCTCCGTTCGAATCACTTCACCTATAAGAGAAAAGGTGCAGATTTTAGACGCTTTGATTGACTGTTTCCAACGCTTTCAATGTCGTTTAATAGTAAATTAGCGACGGCAATGCCGTTTGACATGTACAACATGTTGTCCGTTTCCTGTTTCGTAAATAGGTGAAGAATATGAGATTTAGGGCATTTTAGTCATTTGTAGGAAGTACTATTTTCATCCATAATTCGCTGATGTGATTAACATGGCTTCTTGTCGCATTAGAATGTTAGGAATACGTGCATAATTAGTTTGGCAAAGAGATTCGCCTAAATGCGCACTTTGAGTCGACATACTATATGTAGACTTAAGTGTGTAGTGTAAGTGTTTGTATAAATGCTTGTATTAGTATGTATTGAATTAAATGGTGTTATGAATTAGTTGAGATTGTTTTCTCAATTAATATGCTGATGTAAATGATTTCCTACATGTTAGCTAAATGCATGATTTCATTACATGTATGGAATGCATGTGCTTGATGATTCACTTAAGTTGTATGTTATAACATGTGCTAACATGCTCACATGGTTGTATTTCATTTCCAATACTCTCATATAATTGCTGATGTGATTCCATAATTGTTTGGGACTATACTTAGTCCAGGCAGTCGGTAACCAAGAATTTTCGTGGTTGGCTTATCTTTGCCACGAACGACGCGTCGATGAACGCGAACCGTGTTTTGGAGTTGGCAGCAGTGGTTAGGCCACGCGAGGTATTTTACGCACTTCATGTCGTTCGACTTGAGATGCGATCGTGCTAATCGAGCCCGTCAAGTAACCCGACTGGCTGTTGTATGTTCATCCTGCATGAGTCATAACTACTAGAACCTAGGGTACTGAACTTACCATTGTAAACCCTGTTAACCATGGTACCTTGATCCACGAAGACTCATGAGCCGGGCATGGTGGTATAGGACACCGTGGTCGAGCTGTCGGCCTACGCTGGGGCCACAAACCTCCCCGTAGTAACCAGTGAGCACCTAGTCTCGTGAGCAGATTATGGTGGTATGGGACACTATATTCTTACTGTCGGCCTACACTGATCAGGCGACGAGTCCTTTGTAGTGACCGCAAGCGTATTCTGAGTCTACATGAGGCGACGACCCTTCCGTAGCAGTAGAGTACAGTAGGCCTGTATTGATAAGGTGATGGGGGAGCGGAGCACGAGTGCGTGCAACATCCCTGACAGCCCTTGCAGCGACCTACAAAATATATATCGTATGAGATTACTAGGAGTGACGACCCTAGACAGGATCTGTGTTGGGATTGATATAAGGGAAGTACCTTAGTTTCCCAATCCTGCTGTTTGAATGGACTAATAACAACTCGAAAATCATATCACCATACCATTGCATGTGCCTGAAAGATGTGGAGCACTTGAGGGTCGATTGCATGCCGCGGTCGTAAGATGGTGCCGTATGAGGGAGATCTTCGGTGAGGGCATACATCACGTCATGTCATATTGCATTAACAACAGTATTAGGATTGTTTGATTTACTGTTTTACTATTAGCGCATGATTGATTTGATAACATGCTAATCTCTGCTCTCTTATCCCACTGAGTTGATCACTCACTCCCACGTTACGGGATGGTGTTTCCGGACACCCACCAGTCCCTATTGTGATTGCAGATGATGGCATGGCCTACGAGGTAGAGCTAGACTTGATGATGATGAGGAGGATTCCTCCTTTATGCGTGTTCTGATTGACGGGATTACAGGGAGGTTGATTAGATGCCTTGACACTTGTCATTTTATATTTTAAGCGCACTCATGTCTATTCGTTTTGTTTACTTTTGGAGTATACATGTATGTATATAACCTGGTAACATATTCACACTCTGGAGACATACAACAGTTTATATATGTTATACATACTATCACAGTCTTTTGCTTGTAAATTTAACCGTCTCTGGAGCGTGATATGCTGTTTTAGCTTAATCTTACTCATGTTTAATACATTATCACAGACAACATTCAATCTTACATATCTATGTTGCATAAATAATATTTTGGAACTCGGGAGTTGGGTTTTTGCTCGACCCCCCGATTTTCGAGATGTTACAATGGGGCCAGCCTATGAATGTGTCCGAGATCCGCAATTTCCTTGGTTTAGCGGGCTACTACCGACATTTCATTGAGGAATTCTCCCGTATTGCAGATTCGTTGATCAGGTTGACCTGGAAGGGCGTTAAGTTTATTTGAAGAGACGTATGTAAACCAACATTCACAAAGCTGAAGGACTGTCTTACGTCTGCACCAGTCCTCACTCTTCCCCTTTGGGAGTGAAGGAATTATGGTTTTTACCGATGCTTCGCATAATAGCTTGGGTGCTGTCCTGATACAACACGAGAAGCCTGTGGCCTTCGCATCTCGTCAGCTCAAGGTCTATGAGCAAAACTACTACACACATGATCTAGAGTTGGCTACAGTTGTCTTCGCAGTGAAAGTGTGGGGGCATTATCTTTATGGAGTTACGTTTGAGCTCTTCTCTGACCATAAGAGCTTGAACTATCTCTTCACGTAGTCAGAGTTGAACATGAGGCAGAGATGTTGGTTGGTACTCTTAAAGGACTATGATTTCAATCTTTGATACTACCTTGGCAAGGTGAACGTGGTGGTGGATGCCCTTAGCCTCAGCCATGGGGCCTGGTGGCGCATATGATGGTTCCGGAGTGGAGGATGCTCGAGGATGTATATGAGTATGACTTCGAGTTTAGTATGTAGTCTTCCATCGTTCAGCTATTGAGCTTGTTAATTCAACCCTCTCTTATCACAAGGGTAATCGAGGCTCAGCAGACAGATTAGTAGTTACAGGATTGTCAAGTAGAGGCCGCACCTGTGGAGCAGTCGGATTGGCAGGTTGAGTCTGATGGTGGACTTCGTTTTAGAGGCCGATTGTGTGTCCTGAACGTTCCAAAATTGTGTAGAGATCTGATGACTGAGGCACATCGATCGAGGTTTACTATCCACCCCGGCACCACGAAGATGTATCGCGACATGAGGAGGCAGTATTTTTGGGCAGGGATGAAGTGCCAGAGTGCCAGTTTTGTGACTGAGTGTGACACGTGCTAACATGTCAAGGCCAATCATTAGAGACCCTTAGGTCCCTTGCAGCCATTGAGAGTCCTATTGTGAAAGTCGAAGCATGTATCCACAGATTTTATTATGGGATTGTCAAGGACTCAGTGTGTTCATGATGTCATATGGGTTATTATTGATCATCTAATGAAGTCGGCACACTTCTTATTAGATTATTCATTGATGAGATTGTGAGACTGTACGGTATTCCAGTTTCGATCGTTTTTGAATGAGATCTGAGGTTCACATCTCAGTTTTGGAGGAGCTTTCAGAAGGCGATGGGGTCTTCCTTGTAGCTTATCACCGCATATCATTCGCAGACCGATGGGCAGATCAAGAGGGTTAACCAAATCCTTAAAGATGTGCTTTGGGCTTAGGTGATAGATTTCTTGGGTAGCTGTGATGAGCGCCTGTGTTTGGCTGAATTTGTGTATAACAACAGCTACCAGGCGTCTATTGACACGGCTCCTTTCGAGGCATTGTATGGCAGGCCGTACAGATTTTCAAGTTGTTGGATGAGCATCATCTCCTAGGTCCCGAGCTTGTGCAAAGGACATTAGAGGTCATCGATATAATTAAGCAGAGGTGCACATAGCTTAGAGCCGACAGAAGAGTTTTGCCAATCGTCGGTGTCATCCCTTAAGAGTTTATCGTTGGGGACTATGTGTGTATCAAGGTCTCGCCTATGAAGGGTGTGGTTGGTTTTGGAGCTAAGGGTAAGCTTGCCTAGTGATTCATCGGACCCTTCGAGATCATTGGGCGTGTTAATGTCATGGCCTATTAGCTTGCTCTGCCTCCTCAGTTGTCTGGTGTCCATAATATTTTTCATGTTTCTATGTTACTGAAGTGTGGGTCAAACGTCATCCCTGTGATAGAGTGGTAGACTTTAGAGGTTCGTAAGGACACTTCTTACTTTAAGCAGCCAGTTCGGACCCTTGATTGAAAAGAGCAGGTCCTCCGAACCAAGGTCATTCGCTTGGTAAAGGTTCAGTGGGGTCACCAAAGTGTAGATGAGGCATCTTGTGAGCGAGAGAGTGAGATTCATGAGCGTTATCTCTATCTCTTCGATGTTTGATTGTAATTTGTATTATGTCTTTGATTGTATATGATGTTATGATTTCTCTTCCCTTTCATTATGATCTCTATTTAGTTGCGTTATAGTGTAAATTTTAAGGATAAAATTTTTATTAGGAAGGGAGAGCGATAAGGCCCGTATCCTGGTACCGTACCATTCCACCAACTCCCATGATCCTCTCCATCGAATTCCAGTGACTCGCGACCTACAGACAGCGATTGTATACAATCCTAAGTCGCATCCCAAAGATTAGAGCCAACTCGACTCAAAACTTATACCCTTGCGATGGCACCATCGCCGCAGTTCCAACGCCGTGTCTTGTGCATCAATGCGATACCCAGGCTAGGAGTAGTGGACTCGCTTATATTTCGAGGAATCACCACTCATTATCGATCCCAAGAGAGGAATCTCTACCCATCCTTTCACATCAACAAGTGAAATACAACCCATCACTAGCCTATGCTTTCTTCCCACCAAGACAAGCAACCCATTCCCAAAGTCAACTCTCATGTCACTCATCTTACACCACCAAACCTTCCACTCCATCCCTTCTTACACACCCATTCCTCTCTCCTTACATTTCTCAGCTTTCCCTCCTTCCATTCTCTATCCATTCCCTAGCAACCAAGTGAAGAAAAATCCTAAGGAGAGAAAAAGAAGCTAAGTGCTAGGCCCATTTTACTACCCAAATCTCACCACCCAACCATCCAAACTTCATCATCCACCATTGATGAGAGAGCTTAGGAGATAAGGATTTCAAGGAGCCAAGAAGAAGAGATATGGGTGGGTGTTCATAGGACTAGTCTTGAATTTGATGCATGGGACAAGTGGAGCCTACCGGTTAATGGTTGGGATTCTATTTTGGATCCAAGGTGTGGCCAACGGCCCACCATGATACTAATGTGTATTCCATGATGGGGCCCATTCTCCATAGAGCCCAGCCATGATGATTATTTATTATCCATTTGCTAGAGGGTCATTTATACCCTTGATTTTTAGTGGGGATGGTATCCTCATCTTGATTTGTGGATTTGAGGGCCCACACAATTTTGGGGCCCATCTTGATGTATGCATTATATTGCAAGGGAGCTCATAGTGGCCGAGCTCCCTCCACTACGTAATTCTTTCTCTCTATCTCTCTTTCCCTGTTTGGACCCCGCCTTGATGCATGAGTTTCATCGACACTGTCCACCCAAGTGAGACACCACATCAATGTCCACTTTGGGCTTGCATGACCGGCCAGTCACACAGACCTAAGTGGATAGGAAAACATGAATATTGGCTTGATTGGAAGTGGGGTGACCTACTCATGTGGACCCCCACCATGATGTGTATCCCATCCACATCGTCCGTCCAGTAAATAGGGCCCACCTTATTGCTGGACTGACCGTCCAACAGACCACCTGGCTGTCCATTTTCAGGTAGGCCTAGTCGAAGGGAAACACCCATATCAGCTCGATCATGGAGTTGGTGGGCCACGTACATGTTGACCCACCCTGATGTATGCATTATAACCTCACCATCCATCTGTGGGACACTGCTAGACCGTCTGTCTAGCAGCTGCAGGGCCACCATGTTGTGTATTTAATTCACACCGTCCAGCAGGCAGGCCCACTTGCTGACTGTCGTGGGTTGACGCCTGAAATAGCTATCCAGACTGCTTGAGTCGAAGTAGGAATATGCCAATATGTCTTAGAGGGGGGTGAATAGGACTTTTTAAATTTTTATGATGTATTTAAAAATCCTATTTCACTAATCCTATCAGATATACAATTAACAGGATTACTTAAATGTAACTCTACTGGATTCCAAACCTAGTAGAGGATCCAATCACAAACTTCTTGAAAAATAAATAAGTTGCATATAAGTTTGATGGATATGACTATGTGTGTATATGAGGTGTGATCCTAGACAATCAGATATAAAAGCATGTAAGGAATATCACATAATGAAAAGAAATAATAATCTTAAACACAATCATTTTTATAGTGGTTCGACTACTTGTCTACTCCACTCCCAGCTATTGCACTCATCCCTTGAGTGCACCATATTTCACTAAGGAGGTTTCCCAGGGTTCACCTCAAACCTAAAGTTTTAAATCAGGTTCACCTTCAACCTTTACACGGAGGTTACTACTCGGTTCACCTCTAACCATGGAGTTTTGCTGGTGCACTCCTAACCAGATATTTATGCCCACACAGAGCAAGGGTCCACACAACGCACCCGGATGTTTATTCTCTCCATAGAGCAAGGGTCCACATAATGCACCCATAGCGTACACTCCCACCAGAGGCCTCCTTTGAGGACTTCAAAGGGTGAGCAACACTTAAGACCCAATCCTAGAAAGGAATGATCACAAGTGTCCTCTGGACTCTAAGTACTTACAGATAAGTTGATGAGTCCCTTTTTACACAGTGATGAAGATCTCCTTGTTGTTGAAGATTTTTCAACTCCCTTGATCCGCAATAAAAAATATATACCAGTACCTGGATTCGGGTTGGGTCAAGGTTAGGATGGAAATCCACTCTCTTAGAATTTCCTATAAGGAAGATAGAGTGATTCTCATCATCTATTCATTCAAGGCATCCCAGCTAAAAGATATACTGTTCAGATAGTTGCTGAAGGATCCTTAAATGCGAAAGTTCATTTCCCAATCCACTCTATTGAATGTCAATGAATGAGAGTGGATTGGAAGATGAACTCCCGTGAGAGAAAGGGCTTTGGGTATATGATCTGAAGGTAAGACACACAAAATTACTCTCTTCTTTCTCTACCAGCAATATGGACAAGTCTCTCTTTATATAGGCAAAAAGTTCCAACGGATATAAAATGGTCATATTTATGAAAAAGTTCGATATCATCGAGCAGGGTCGATATCATCGAGCGTATACTCTCGATGGGATCGACTGTCTGCTCGATAATACAAACTCAAATGTTATACGCTTTTAAAAATTTTTTTCAGCTGGTCGATGGGATCGATACTTGTGTCGAGGTCATCGAATTTCTAACTCCGATTCCATCAATACTAGGAACGATCTATTAACACTTGAAGCATGAGAGAGACTAGCTGAAATATTTCAAATTTTATAGGATATGATAGAGGGTCAACCGATGTCATCAGAATTTGAATGTTGATGATATCGAGATCGCGTCGATAGGATCGATAAATCGTATAGATTTACCTATAAGAACGCTGGACAGTTTGTGCCCAGATTCGATCCAATCGACCGAGACTCGATAGTATCGACATAAGAATATTGATTTCCTCAAGTGGCCCCCGATCAAGGTTTAGAACATCCTGAAATATTTGTTGAAAAAAATACGCGCCCACTGTCGATATGATTGAATGACTTCCGATATGATCGATATTTGAATTCAGATTGAATTAGAACAGTCATCGATATATCGAAGCTCATAGTAGTTTTCTTTAGAAAAATAGGGGCACCAGAAATCTACCTGTCGATATTATTGACCCACTTCCGATGGGCTCGATGTTTGAATATCGATGATATCGATAGATGTATCGATATATCGATAAATCCGTCCAGATGAGTATGCGGTTGCTGGACACTTTTAGTCCTCACTCGATTCTATCGATTGATATTCCGAGGACATTGACAGAGCAGGTCGATCATATCGGATGGTGTATCGATATATCGACAGGGCAAGCAAACTTAGAGATTTTCTGCTGTTTGAAAAAGTTCACTTACCCAAAAATCCTCATATGTTCTAAGTTATTTTTAAGGGTTTTAATCACCTGGTGTTTTGGAACAAGGGATGTGAGGCTATAATTTACCTATGGTGAGCTTCCACACATCCAGTTAACGCAGATGCTTGAATTGATCTTCCTATTAGGCGCTGTAGTCCGACTGAATCAACTCACTTCGTAATTGACAAACAAGGGCATTAGTAGGTGCACTTTTAACGCCCACTGTTGGAACCTTCTGAGGCCCACTGTGAAGTTTGTGGGAGGCTCAGTGGCTTAGCCCACCTTCCTAGGTAGCCCACATTCAGTGGAACCCCCCACGTATGTGTTTTATCTAGACCGTCCATTGGTTGGACACCCAGTTGGGCCAGGGCGCTACAGAATTGACCGTCCAAAAGATGACCCACATGAAGTATGTATTATATCTAGGCTATGTATCTTGTAGGCCCACCGTGAGGCATGTGTTTTATCCAGGACGTCCATCAGTTAGACATCCAGCAGACCCAGGCACTGGTGGGCTGGCCGTTCACCAGATAGGCCACCTGTTGTATGCATGAGGCCCATTGTGATGAGGCCCATTGAGATGTGATGATGCCCATTATGATGTGTGAGGCCCATTGTAATGCATGAGGCCCCTAGAGATGTGTGAGGCCCATTGTGTTGTATGAGGCCCGTTGTGATGTGTGAGGCCCATTGTGATGTATAAGGCCGTTGTGATGTGTGAGGCCCACTGTAATGTGTGAGGCCCACCATGATGTATGTACTATATGCACACTATCCATTCATTTATATGACCATGGGCCACCTTATGCAGGCTCATCATGATGTATGAGTTATACACTGATTATGGGGTTGCCTTATGAGGCCCACCATGTGTGAGTAATGTCCATCCATTTTTTAGATATTTAGAGGGCTGAGAGCCCCATTGTGATCTCGATTCAAATCCTAAATGGACCACACCATAGGACAATGGTGGTTAAATGTCCACCGTTATAAACCTCCTTAGGGCCCAATGTTAAGCCCATTTCCACCCTTACCCATTGGGCTAACCCAAATCGTTGGGCCCCCATAGATGATGGCGCTTTCCATCATGTCTTGTAGGAATTATCCAAACCTTGTATTCATATTGGGGCCTATAGGATGGCCTAGTTTATTGCATGATAAAGGGCAAGTAAACCCACTTGTTGTACATAGTTTCACCCTCTCAACTAAACTTGTTGTATAAACATTAGACCCACTCATGAGACCCATTCTTGATGTAATTATGACGCCTAGGCCATCTACTATTTAGTACATCATCACCCCTTGCCGTAGATGGAAGAATATGTGGTATTAGGTTTGTATATCCATTGTTTAAAGCCTACCTGGATTTTGGGCTAGATCTGTCATCCCTTTGCGGACCCCACCATGTATTTAGGTTGATTATTATTTATATCTGATAATCATGCTAGTGTACTTAGTCTAGTAGGACACACTGAAAATATGCTTAGTATTACATCATGATACATGCCTATATACATCATTTGCATGCTTGTTGTAAGGAATGATTGATCATAAGCATTTGTCATTGGGTTAATTTATTTAAGGGACTCCTGGTGAGACGGAGTTGCCCCACATGATCATGCGGTACGCATAGGATTGATGCATGACTGGATAGTATGACTCATACATCTCACATTTTGTGTGGCATGATCACTTACTACCCTAACGATATCAAGGTTGTGGCCTCCACAGGCATATCGTTGATGGTCAGATTAGATACTGGAAATATTTGGTTTAGAACTATAGGTGCTTCGGATGTCCTTGAGTGAAAGTCTAAAAACCCTTTTAGTACCAGGAGATGCTCCAACATCTAGACCGAGTGGATACATGAGCGCACGAGTGTCGAATACCAGTAGGCCGAGTTTCCTACTATGTCGTGGTCGGTTATGAAGGAGGTGTGTCCTTATCTGCCTAAGTGAGGGGGCTGTAAGCTAGGATGAGTCTGACCAGCTCATAAATGGGTCTGATATCGACGAGTCAAGTAGGTATTGATAGACTACTGGTCAGGCAGATAGTGAGGTCTTTTCTACTTGCTGGTTGCACGGCTAGGGAGGCGGCTACCAGTGTGGAGTGTACTAGACCATGGTGATATTCAAGAGACGAACTGTATTAACATATGGACTCGATGACGACTGACATGCATGTATTGCATCTTGCATATGAGATTTGGCTATGTAGGCCTTGCATTGTATAACCTTGGTATGGTTGACAGAATTTATGGACTGTTAGTATTTTCGCTTACTCTGACATCGCATGGTTATACATGCATTTCACACACACGCACAAGCTTCGTTGTAGGCTTATGCATGACCGTTGCATGTAGGTGACGTTAGGTCACACATCGTTGAGGCAGGAGCTTGCAGCGGATCAATTTAGAGATTTTGTTATTTTATGTATTTTCCTTTCTGCATTGTACTCAAATGGTTTATTAAAGTGGACATGTGGTGGTGTTGTTTTGTGACTTGGTTATGCTTATGGTTATGCTCCTCTATAAAAAACAAATCATATTGAAAATTCTCCTTGTAGGATCCCAGGATCAAAATCTGGCATATGAGTGCCGAGAGCCGAGAATGGGGTACTATGGAGGTCTCGGGGTCGGATTCGGCAGTCAAGAATTTTGTGAGCCTAGTTTCCAAGTTTAGGACATGACACAATATGTCTAGCCACTGATTTGATTTTCTTGTATAAATTCTATGTCATTGAGAGGTTTTCGATGTCATCGAGCGACGACTTCAATGTCATCGAACGGTGGTCGATGACATTGTCAATGTATTCTGTGCTTATTCTTTCAACTTTCTTCCTTCACTACTTGGTTTTATTAGATCTTGGAGTCTTGAAATCTTTAACCTTGGACTCTAAAGATCAATTCTTTTCCTTGGTAATTCTTGAGCACTAAATCCATGCTTTTAACATTCTTTCCAATCTAAGCTCTTACATTCACCTTGCACCATGAACATGAGTAAAGTAGGGCGTTAAGCATTATTATATTCATAAAACCAAGATGTAAATGGGGGATAATATGCAATATTTGACCCTCATCACAATCCCCAACCAACATTTTGCTTGTCCTAAATAAAAATATGCATAAAATAATATTCCGTCTTAATAGTTTAAAACCTTTCTTCATAATATAATCTTTGTGTAATCAAGTATGAATGAGTAGAGTCAAGACAAGAAAGTGAGATTTTGGAGACCTAGAGTCGAATCACATAACAATTAATCAAATAGGTTCTTTATCAGTTTTAAAATTATGAACTCATATATCAAGTTTTGTCAATTTGCTTGGTGAATATCAACTTACTCATAGGACTACATCGTTTCATAATGTTAACCATGTTCATCATATCAAGAGTAGTTTAAAAATTCAATTACTAATTCTGAACTTATCCCCTTCTCCTTCTTTTTCATTTTTTGATTTTATATCAATGAATGCTTTTATTCATTCTTTTTTTAGACATTACATCCTTTTCAGAGACCTTTTTCATTCTCTTTAGAGGTCCTATCATTCTTCAAATTGTAGCCCTTTGTCAATCTCCTATTTTTAACTGGTCTTTCATCTTTCAAGGTGGATAAAATTCTCTAGACTCAATTATCAACATCTATCAATGATTCGCATGCTACCCATAAGAAATTCTAACACGACTTATAGAAAGTAAATTGATCGTGTCTTGTGATTTAGATTAACATGATATTTGAACTACCTCATAATCAATTACATGCAAGGACTTAAGTGATAGACTACTTAATTGATCAAACTCCAATAATCCAACATCCAATTTCTACCTTGCCATCATACTCAAAGCAACTTATGTACACAAACTTTTGTTTCCCAAACATATTCTAACTTGAAATATTGAAAATATTCGAAAATTTTGTAAAACTTTTGCTCAAACTAAGAAAACACTGATTAGTTTACCTAATCCCCCATCCCCAACCTAAAATCTACATTATCCTTAATGTAAAAGAAATAAGCATGTAATGCATATGAGGCAACAAAAAGAAAGGGAATGGTGATGGAAAGATAATACCTGGAAGAAGGAAATTTGAAACATTTCCATGAATCTTAGCATAAAATGGGTTAGCACAAAATAAAACTCAATAGAGTATAAGAAAACTGTCCTAAACAGTGGAAAGTAAACTATCCTAGTCCTAAATCATATGAAAGCGATAAACCTAACTATACCTCTATCAGACTAGGAGATCAATCCTTGTAAACAGGATCAATCAGAGGTATGGACATATCCTCTAAATTAAAATTTTCAACAAATGGCTTTAAACGATGTCCATTCACTTTGAAAGTGTTGTCATTGTTCAGATTCTGAATCTTGATGACCTCATGAGGACAGACATTAGCAACTATGAAAGGACTGGTCCAACGAGATCAGAGTTTACCTGAAAAAAGATATAACCGAGAATTGTACAAAATGACCTTCTGACCAGGTGTGAATGATTTTCAAATAATATGATGGTTATGAAATGCCTTCATCCCATCCTTGTAAATTCTCGAGTTCTCAAATGTGTCCTTTCAGATCTCCTCAAGTTCTTTCAATTGCAGTTTGCATAGTGAGCCTGCGTTGTCTAAATTGAAGTTCAGATTTTTAATCGCCTAGTAGGCCCTACGTTCCAACTACACAGGTTTATGGCAAGCCTTCCCATAGACAAGTCTAAAGGGAAACATTCCAATAGGAGTTTTAAATGTAGTACAATAAGCCCATAAAGCATCAGTCAATCGGATTGACCAATCCTTTCGATCATGGTTAACATTTTCTTCAAAATGTGTTTGATCTCCCTATTAGAAATCTTAGCTTGCCCACTTGTTTGTGGGTGGTATGGAGTGCTCACCTTGTTGGAGATGCCATATTTTTTCATTTAGTTCGCAAACGGCCTATTACAAAAATGTGAGCCACCATCACTAATGATGTCTTGAGGCCTTCCAAACCAGGAAAGGATATTTTCTTTTAAGAATTTAATGACTATTTTATGGTCATTGTTGTCAGGCCCATGTCCTAGTGTCCGTTCATTCTGTAGGTTTTTGTAGTCCTCCCAGTCAAATTTCGTCGACCCTCGACCCATAGATTGCATTTACACGCAACCCTGAGTCACATCTTATAATTCTAAGCCGACTCGACTTAAGACTTTGAAATTGTTATGTTGATAAACCCCAAGTATTGTCAAATTTTGGTGTGAAAAATGAATTCAAGTCTGTATCTTAATTTGTATCAAGCTTGTGCATCTGTTCACATTGAATCTTCGATGTTCATTCTTTTCGTGTTGAATCTATCTTGCCGATATCTATGATGAACTTACCGAGATCTTCAAACTAGAAGAAAGTGAAGACTCTCATATATTGATTAAAGACTTAGTTTTTTAAGAACATTGCAGTTCAAGATCTGGAACCAAAAAAGTTCAAGAGCTCAAGACCTAGTTGAAGATTATGTTTGGTATATCGAGTTCAAGCTTTGAAGATCGCAAGAATTAAAGCTACTGAAGTGATCGATAAATTAAGTGTTCATATGTTCTATCTCACAAGTAAGGAATTATTGATATAGATTGACCCTAGATCATGATTAGATCATTTTATACTTTCGGTCGGTCATTTTGTTCATTTTATAAGTGTTAAATTCTATTCTTTCGACTAGCCCTAGCACTGGCTTAACCAGTCCTAGTATTTTCTTGAGTAGTCCGGGATTTGTTATGAATTTTAAAATTTTTTTTGTTGGTCTACGATCAGTCCTAAAAACTTCTCGACCAATCGTGTGAATAGTGCTCGACCAGTCGTGCAGTACTCAACTCATTTTTCAGCATGTAATCTGAACTCACATGACCAGTCGTGTGGTGTCCACAACCAATCGAGCAGTCCATGACCAGTCATTGGACCCACAGGCTAGTCATGCAACTGAAAAATCTTATTGCGCCAAAATTTTTAAAAATCTGTTTGAATAAGGTCAGTCGTAGCTAATTAAAGGCCAGTCGTGTGAACTAATTTTTCACCTATAAATAGTGCTCGAATTTCAGAGTTTTCTATTTAATTCTTATCTTTCTTAAGCAATCACATTGAGATTATTTTGAGTACATTCTAAGCTATTTTGTGCATATTTTAGATTCTTTAAAGTAGCTCTTGTAATTTGATTTTGAATCTTTATTCCATTCTTATATTGAAAAGGGATATTCAATTTACCCTTTCATGAGATCAAAATCAATACAAAGCCCTTACTGATTTAATTAAAAATCATTTAGACTTAGAACCCTATACACTTGTGAGACCGAACTTTGAATATCTACGTCGTCATCAAGTTAGTTCTACCGGGCTACTTCAGAATCTTCACACAAATAAGTAGTTTACTTTTTCTGTAATTCAATTCCTCTTTAGTTTGTGAGATTGTTTCAGAAAATCTCTATTTTTAGTTTATCTAAGGTGATCCAGAAAACTCAGAGTGTGGGGTTTTTGAATTGTGTAAGCCCACTTGAAAGACACAATTGTGAAGGTTTTAGGTGAACCTTAAAAAACCTATTTTGATTAGTGAACGCTAATATTTCGAGGGAGTGAATATTAGGAGTGGAGTGGTTGTGTGGCTGTTATTTAACAGTTGGTGTACACACAAGAGAACCACTATAATTCTCTGTGTTTGGTAGATGTGTGGTTGATTTGTTTATCTTTTATGGTTTAAGATTGTGGGATGTATTTGTAGATGTGAATGTTGTAATTTGTAACGTCCTGAAAAAATTCGTACATAGACCCGAGTACCACCTCTAGCAGAAATCCTTTAGAACCAAATCCTTTAGAAATTTAACGTGAAGTAACTAGTGTTAAACTAGATTACCTATAAAATTAGTACCAATCACTTTAAATACAATCTGCAAGACCCAAAACCTATATAATTGTTAACGCTACATTACCCTGAAATTTAGGAGTAAACTCTAAACCCAGTTGCTCTCAGGAGCATTCGAAAACTTCATATCGGACCTGGACCGCACATCGAAAGTCCGATAGTGATGAGCGTAGACAATTATGACCGCCTAGTTGGACTTGACAATCACCTCAAAAATTAAGTCCAGACGATGTCCTGAGGCTATTTTCTTGAGTCTGGAGTGAAGAGTGTGAGAAAGTGAAGGTTTTTATAAAATTAAATATGAATTTAAGTAATCTGAGTTGTGTCGCTTGCCCGCCGATTATAAGAATTCTGACCGTTAGTTTCTGACCCAAATTCATCCTCAGATCAGGGAAGATGGCCCACACATGTTAAAATACTTGTGGCCCTGATCGAGTTTTGGTGACCGTTGGATTGAAACTGGTTCTCCACGGTCGATCTGAAAACCTGATCGGACTGAAAACTTAACTTGAATAGGATCCTATTTTAGTGAGCTTAAGTCCGACCGCAATCAGTAAAGGGACTTCTAGAAATGCTCCATTGGATCGAAATAAGCCCGATTTGGTTATAACCTAAGTATACCATGGCCCTATGACTAATTTCGTCAGTTTTGGGCCTATATATGGGCCTTAAACCCTCTCTCACATATTCCATACGAATTCCCAAACCCTAGCTAAGAAAGAGAGAGAAAGTGAGAGAGAAGTTGGTGATTCGTCTTGGGATTCTTTCCAGTTTCTCTACGCACCAAATCCACCTATCTGAATCATTATTTCGGCGATTCTAATTCCATTTTTGGGTAAGACGATCAAACTTTAACCTATTTTGGGAGCTTAGAATAGTCTAAGTGTTGTTGTAGCTAACCTATTTCATGCCTTAGGTTGCCTATTCACCGTTGACAAAGACTTATCATCTAAATCATATACGTTTCGTTTTTTTCAGTTTAAGGTGCGGACTATATACGTTTAGGTTATGGTTTTTAAAACTTTCAATGTCTGATAATGATTTATTATTGATGTCGATACTATTACACATGCTAAATGCGCTATCTGTTTTGTTTAACGTATATGTATAACCTATGTTGTAAATAGTGTATTTCATGTGTTTGTTTGAAATGTTTGTATGTATAAGGAATTTGATGCTATGATTACCATGATTAATTGTTATTGATATACGCTTGTTATATATGTGACAACTCCTTGGTAAAAGGACTTACCCTAATAAGTAATATGGCCGACATACGTGATGTATGTTGAAAAACGTAGTCTAAGTGTTTGTATAACTGCTTGAATGAGTTAGTAGTTAGTAAAGTGTGATTTATAAGGGTGTTGAGATATGAATCTAAATTACCTTAACTGTATGTATAATTTCCTCCATGTACTATAGAGTTTATTTATTCATGTTTAACTATGTGTATGATTTCCTCCAAGTACTATGTATCCATATGTAAGTTATATTCCCTAACATGTTCATATGATTGTAGGATTGGACTTGAATATGTATTATTACGATTGTACGTGGTTAGGACTATATAACAGTCCAGGTAATCGGTAACAGTTCTTGATCTGGTGGCTGTAATTGCTTTCACCACGTAGGATGTGTTCGACGAATCTGAGCCGTACTTGGGATGTTCGACAGTGATTAGGCCACACGAAGTGCTTATGCATTTCGTGTCGTTCAACTCAATGTACGATCGTCCTAGTCAAGCTCGTCAATTAACCCGATTAATCGATGTATGTTCACCATGTTTGGACGCTACTATTTGAATCTAAGGTACCAAACTCACCAATGAAACCCTATTAACCATGGTAACTCGATCCGCTATGACTCATGCACCAGATATGGTGGTATGGGACACCATGGTCATGTTGTCGGCCTACGCTGGGGGGACGAGCCTCCCCGTAGTGACCAGTGAGCAACCTAGACTCGTGAGCTGATTATGATGGTATGAGACACTATATTCGAGCTGTCGGCCTACTCTGATTGGTGACGAGCCCTTTGTAGTGAGCTCGAGTATATCTTGAAACTGTATTGGAGCGACGAGCCTTATTGTAGTAACTAGGATATAACTAAACTGTATTAATTGGTGACGAGCCCTTTATAGCGATCTAGAACTATAATATCGTATGAGATTATGTAGGACTGACGACCCTAGAATGCATCATTGTTTAGGAATTAATATAAGGGAGGTACCTTAGCTTCCCAATCCTGTTGTATAAAAAGGACTAATAAGAACTTGGTAATTATGCTCATAACATCGCACTGCATGTGTCGTTGGCGTTGGTGTAGAGCACAGTGGTAGTGATTCATGCCGCGATCGTTAGATGATGTTGTAAGAGGTAGTTTGGGTGAAGGCATGCATTATTTCCTCATATCATTTTTGCATTAACAAGAGTATCTAGGACATGTTTGATTGTACTGCTTTATCATTACTGTTTGATTGAATTGATAACATGTTAACCTTTGCTGTATAGTTTCACTGAGTTGATCACTCACTCCCACGTTCTGGGATAGTGCTTAAACACCAACCAGACTCTGACTTAGCTGCATTGTCGTTCATGCAGTTTTCGGGCGGATTCGCATGAGCTGAGTCCGGATTGACGGTACTTCAGGGCTTACACTTTATAGAGGACTAATACATTTTGTTATATGTATTTTGAAGCAACAAAACATGTACTCATTAACCTGGCAGAGCACTCATACTTTGGGGACTTGTACTGGTTCATTTATATATTTCAGACTTTCACTTACAATTTCAGATTGTCCCTGGATTATGATTTACTGTTTTAGCTTAATCTACTTCATATTTAATGCATTAATATAGACAACATACATCCATCATTAATTATGTTGCATGAGTGATGTTTTGGAACTCGAGAGCTAAGGTATGCTCGACCCCCAAATTTCAGAGCGTTAGAAGTTGGTATCAAAGCATGATCTGGATTAAACTAGACCTGGGTTATGGTCACACGATGCACGCTAATGCAAATTCAATGTAGGAGGGTGCGAGAAAATTCTAGAAACAAGTTTAGGATTCCCATTTTCGTCTGTTGGCGAAAGTTTATTGAAAATAATCACTGAGATCGAGTCTGTGCACACTCTTGATCACACACAAAGACCCTAAACCATGTTTAGACCATCAATTAATGGGTTTAGGCCATGTTTCATCCCATTCCAGCTATTAACAAAATCGATAAATGTGGATATGTATCAAATTTGCTTCGAAATGACCCGAAACGAGTCGAAACGGAGTAGGGGCCCAATCAGGGCATTTTTAAGGGGACCCACATATTTTTAAACCCAAGGGAGGGAGGACCTTGCCAGTGGGGTAAGTCCTCGTCGGGATGTCCAGAGACCGGTGAGGCCCTCACCGGTTCGGCTAGGCCTCTCCTCCGAGTGGGCCCGGACGGGCTGGGCCAATTGAGCCGATAGTTCTAAGGTCTTGTGCAGCCCACTGGTGCTCAGTTGGTTGATTAAAACCCCTTATATAACATCCTTCCTTCACAATCTACAATCCTTAGCTTTCCTTTTCTTGAAAAATCTCTCAAATCTCCCCCAAAATTCCTCTCAAAATCCTTTCTTCTTCCATTTTCATGCACCCTCTCCCTACCCATCTTAAAACCTACCTCCATTGTTGATTTTCCTTTCTTTTCTTCTTCCATTTTAAGCACTCAAATCCCTACTTTGAGTCTCAAATTCATGAAAACCCCATCACCCATCCCATTCTTCTTATTTCTTTAATTTTCTATGGCTCTATTTGAGCTTGTTACTGCCATATTTTTCATTTTCACCATACTCTCTTTCATGGGAAAGAAGAGAGCTCCTGTAGATGAAGTCGGGCCTAGTTGCCCCACCCATTCTAGAAGGCCGAGAGGTGTCACCGCAAGTTCAATCACAGCTCGAGAGTTATAGATGAAGCAGGATTTAGATCCCCATGCTCCCATAAGAAGGTCTTTGTTGGTAGAGCTATCTCATGGTGTTTACGAAGGCTGTAGGGTCCTCTTTGAAGCTCATGTAGGTGCACGACTATTTAGAGAATTCTTGCTGTTCGAGTGCCTAGTAGAAGCCAAGTAGGGTCCGCTATTTAAGGGTGAGCACTTGCAAATGTGGGTACTGTCCGAGCTTTCTTCGCCCACATTCAAGAGCCAACATTGGAACCCTTACAGTTTAAAATACCATTTGGAAGAGATTGGGAGGCCACAATCAACGTTGTTTTGATATCTCGACTTTTGAATGTGCCATTTAGCGAGTTCCATGCAAGTGAGAAGAATCTGAGTAGTGCTCATGAAAGGGATCGCCACACACAGTTCCTTTGTGGTCGTTTGGTTGAATGACATCCTAACAAAAGCCTTTTAGCCACCAATATGACAGATGACTTTCACTTGCTTCCCCACATCTACACGTTTAATGTTTATCCTAGGTGGAACAACTGCAGTGAATGCACGCACCTGATGGTGGATTTCTTGTATCAGGTGGGGCATGGAGAGAAGCTTTGTGTTCCTATGTATGTCCTATGAAAGATAGTCCTTATCGTCCATTATAATAGAAGGACTGAATCTCTCCCGTTTGACCGACTCATATGCAGGATTGCACTTGAGTTTGGCTACAGACTTGAGGTGAAATTGCTAGCACCGATCCATTACATCACCAAGACTACTCTCAATCAGATGGATATCGGGCCTTGGCAATGACAAGCCCTACTTGAGGAGAGTGAGGATGAGACAAAAAGCGAAGAGGAAGAGAGTAATGAGGAAGGTGGAGCTAAGATAAAAGAAGAAGAAGAGAAGGACAAAGAAGAAGAGGAGGCTCAGGATACAGATGAGAGTCCTCCTCCTGCGACTCAGGAGCAAGATCCTAATAAGGCTACTAGAGAAGCCCATTTCGTCAAACTTGAGGAGGGTTAGACCACTCTGCGGTAGGATATTATCGACCTATGGGGCCTCGTGAAGCACAAGTTCAAGAAAGTAACACGCACCTTCAAGTCTATCATGTGTTGTCTGCAGGATAAGGGTACCCTTCCTCCATCACCAGATTCTGATGAATAATCCTTTATGTAGTCATTGTTTGTTTATTTTGTTTCTTGTTCTTGTGTGTAGCCTTTATAGGCATAGTAGATAAATAGTTGTTTAGTGTTTGAAGCTTAGTTGTAATAGCTAACATGCTTTCTCTGTCTCGATCCATGTAATGGTGCACTTCATGTATTGTGACAATTTTGTTAAATGAAATGCATATTATTTCTTTGGTTGTGATGTTAATGCTGTGTGGATGGGTTGTGTGAATGTTTAATCTCACTGGTTGCACCCTCTGTTATATGTAGGGTATGCCACCTAAGGGCTCAAGGACTTCGGCCTGTTTCTCTTTGGGTGAGTCACTTGATGGGGTCCCTCCCCTGAGCGATAGCCATACGGACCCCCATTCGAGCCCATCTCGTTCTGATCCTATACCAGATTCTCAGCCAGCTTCTGGCCCTGCTGTTGGGCCGACTCCTGTGACACCATCTATGGTCCCTCCTGTCACACCTTCAGTTCCTGAGCAGAACTGTGCGTCCACGTCGACACCTCATGCATCGCAGTCCACTCCGCCTCCTGATAGGATAGAGCAGATGATGCTGTTGATGTAGAAGCAGCAGATATAGCAACAACAGCAGCATCAGATCCAGTAGCAGCAGTTCTTGACCTCCATGGTTGATATCTTTGCTCAGTTGATGGGGGCGGCTCCACCTGCCTCACCTATACATCCAACTGGGAACACTAGTGCTAGCGGCACATTTGAGCGATTTCAACGCTTGTGGCCTCTCACTTTTATGGGTACTCACAAACCTAAGGAGGCTGAGTATTAGATTGGCCGCATCTCTAAGATGCTGAGTCCGCTTCATTGTTCTGAGGCAGAGAAGGTCGAGCTTGCCACCTTCATGTTTGAGAAGGAGGCCAGCTTATGGTGGGATAGTGTTCTCTGCACAGTTGCAGAGGGTTTTAAGTGGACATGGGAAGCGTTTGAGGGTCGCTTCCACAAGAAGTATTTCCCGGTCACTTACCGACACGAGAAGGCTAGTGAGTTCCTTCGCCTCCGTCAGGGAGGGATGTCGATGACAGAGTATGAGAACCAGTTCACGGACCTGGGTAGGTATGCTCCTTTGCTTCTGAGTGATCAGCCAATGCGGATGCGGCATTTTTCTAAGGGTCTGCGGCCCAAGATTTGATCGAAGATGTGTTGTGCGAGCATCTCTTCTTATGCCGAGTTGGTGAGCATGTCCTTACGAACGGAGCAGGATGGGGACAGGTTGTCCCGTATGCGAGCACCTATGGCTCCCAGGCCCCGACCTAACTTTTCGATTAGGCCTTTCCTCGGTAAGAGGCTTCGTGTAGATTCACCGTCGAAGTTCTTGGCATCTCCTACCCCTGTGAGGTGACCAGACGTGTGGTGAAACTACTGCAAGAAGCCAGGCCACACTAAGATGACTTGTTTCATTAGGATGCAAGACAGTGGTTTCTCATCACCTCAGAGGGTCAATCGTCTGATGCCTTGGGTTATTTCAACACCACCGCTTCGATTAGCACCAGCTCACCCATTTTTTAGACCACCCGCACCTCATTTCAGGCCACCACAACAGCCCATGGTACCTCCACCGAACCGTCCATAGCAGGCTCGGGTTCATGTGCTTACAGCTGAGGCGCCCGAGGCAGATTCAACATCGACATCTTTTGAGGTTCCTGTTTATATTCAAGGTATGCCTATCTTCTTATTGGTGGACACTGGGTCCACTATTTCGATCATCTTTTACGCCGCAGTCAAGTGGCTAGGTTTGGTTAAGGCTCCTACGAAGGGAGTGAGACTCATGACAACTACGGGGACCTTTTCTAATATTACACGGACCTGTGAGTCTTGCTCAGTAGATTTGGGTAGCAAGACAGTGGTTGTCGACCTGATTATCCCCCTACTATGTCACTACGACGTCATTTTAAGGATGGATTGGCTCGCCAAGATGAGAGTAGAGATTCACTACGAGGCTAGAGTCATGATAACCTACGGACCTGTGGGCACGTTTTTTACATTTCCAGTTCAGGTTAGTTGGTTATGTCGAGTTAGTAGTTACGCTTCATTATTAGAGAGTTCTGATGATCCGACGTTGGGAGATATGTCAATGGTTCGAGATTTCCCTGATGTGTTTGAGAAGATCCCGGGACTTCCTCCTCGGTGCGAGATTGACTTTACTATCGATCTTGTGCCAGGTGCGACACCTATTTCCTTGCCGACGTATCGTATGCCTCCATGTGAGATGGAGGAACTGAGGAGACAGATTAATATATTATTAGAGGCAGGCTTCATTCGACCGAGTGTGTCACCTTGGGGAGCACCTATATTGTTTGTGAAGAAGAAAGACGGTTACCTCCGGTTATGTATTGATTATCGCAGGTTGAACCAAGTGACGGTGAAGAGCAAGTATCCCTTGCCCAGGATTAATGATCTGTTTGATCAGTTGAAGGGGGCACGATATTTTTTAAAGATAGATTTGCAGTCTGGGTATCATCAGTTGCGCGTCAGGGATGAGGACGTGCAAAAGACTGCATTCAAGACTAGTTTTGGTCATTACAGTTCCTTGTGATGTCGTTTGGACTCACAAATGCTCCAGCCATGTTCATGGATCTGATGAACAGAGTGTTTCGGTCATTTCTATTCTGATTCGTTATTGTGTTTATTGACGATATTCTAATATTTTTCAAGAGTCGGGAAGAACATGAAGTGCATCTGAGAGTTGTCCTTGACACTCTCAGGAAGAACCAGTTTTTCTCATGATACAAGAAATACGACTTCTGAAAAGAGGAAGTTAAGTTCTTGGGACATGTGGTATCCAAGGAAGGTATAAGAGTTGACCTCGCCAAAGTAGCAGCGGTTCAGGATTGGAAGCATCCCGGTTCAGTTATTAAGGTGAGGAGTTTTCTTGGTCTGGTAGGTTATTATCGACGATTCATTCGGGACTTTTCCAAGATTTCCAGACCATTGTCTCAATTGACATGGAAGGATTTGAAGTTTGCCTAGAATGAGAAGGTCGAAGTAGCTTTTCAGGAGCTGAAGGACAAGTTAAAGTCTGCCCATGTGCTAGTATTACCAAAGAAAGGGATTAAGTATATTATATACACTGATGCGTCTCGCGTTGGTCTGGGTTGTGTCCTTATGCAAAAGGACAGGGTGATTGCTTACGCCTTGAGATAGTTGAGGAAGCACGAGAAGAATTACCCTACACATGACCTAGAGTTGGCAGCTGTTTGCATTAAAGCTCTGGAGACATTACCTCTACGGAGAGGAGTTCGAGCTCTTTTGCGACTATAAGAGCCTTAGATACATATTCTCACAGCAAGACTTGAATATGAGGCAACGCCGATGGATGAAAATCTTGAAGGACTTTAAGTTCGAGGTCTCCTACCATCCAGGCAAGGTAAACCTTGTGGCAGAAACGTTGAGCCACAAGAAGACTATAGAGTTTGTGGCTCCCCTTATGATTACAGAATGAGATATGGTGGAGTTTGTGCGAGACTTTGAGCAGAAACTCATGGTGGAGGAGCCGTATGAAGTCATCACACATGTTCGTATACAACCCCTCATTGATGGCAGGATTATCGAGGCTCAGGAAGATGATGAGCTATTGGCGAAGATGAGAGAGCGGGCTAGTACAGATGAGGACTTAGAGTGGACTGTTGGTACAGATGGGGGCTTACGTTATTGTGGCCGCCTATGCGTCCCAGACGTTCCTGACTTGAGACGAGAGGTTCTCGAGGCAGCCCACAGTTCGAGTCTTACAATGCAACCAGGTAGCACAAAGATGTATCAAAACATGAAGAGATCATATTGGTGGGACAATATGAAGGTCCACATTATAGAGTTTGTGTCCCGTTGTCTCACGTGCCAGTAGGTCAAGTTAAATCATCACCGACCTCCTGGACTGCTTCAGCACATGCCCATAGCTGAATGGAAGTGAGACTTCATTTCTATGGATTTTATTTTAGGACTGCCTAAGACGAGAAAGGGACATGACTCTATTTGGGTGATCGTTGATAGGTTGACAAAGTCTGCTCATTTCCTACTAATTAGAGTTACGAATTCTACAGACAAGTTGGCCAGATTGTACATCAAGGAGATTGTACATCTGCATGGAGTTTCTTTGGAGATTGTGATAGACCGAGATACGCAATTTACATCTATCTTCTAGACTTGTATCTAGGAAGCGATGGGTGTGAAGTTGAAGTTCAGTACCGCGTTCCACCCACAGACAGACAGGTAGACGGAGCATGTAAATCAGGTGCTAGAAGAAGATATGTTGCGAGCTTGTGTGTTGGATTTCAAGGATAGTTGGGATGACTGTCTTCCTTATGCAGAGTTCGCGTATAACAATAGCTTTCAAGCGAGTATTGTCATGGCTCCCTATGAGGCACTGTATGGTAGCCCGTGTAGAGCACCGCATTGTTGGGTAGAAGTGGGCGAGAAGACTTTGATTGGCCCAGAGTTGGTTTAGGCAACCTCAGAGAAAATTGACACTATTAAGCGTCGATTGCTATCGTCACAGAGCAGGCAGAAGAGCTACGCCGATACGAGACGACGATCGCTTGAGTTTGAAGTTGGGGACCATGTATTCCTTAAGGTTTCTCCATGAAGGGAGTCCTTCGGTTTGGTATGAAAGGGAAGCTCACGCCGAGATTCATTGGTCCATTTTAGATACTTGATCGAGTGGGGGCAATAGCGCATAATGTACTCCATGTGTTCATGCTGAAGAAGTACGTTCTTGATCCTTCACATATTATCAGTTGGGAGTAGGTGCAGTTGAGCAAGGATGCCACCTATGTACTGTGACCGACAGGTATCCTAGATAGGAAGGAGCAGGTACTGCGTAGCAAGGTCATCCCACTTGTGAAGGTACTGTGGACACATTATAGTGAAGAAGAGGCTACTTGGGAGACTGAAGCTGAGGTCAGAAAGAACTACCCTCAGATCCTCGAGGAGTATGAGAAGGTACAAATTTTGAGGATAAAATTTTTCTTTAAAAGGGATAGATTGTAATGTCTTAGAAAAATTCGTACATAGACCCGAGTACCACCTCTAGCAAAAATCCTTTAAAACCTAATCATTTAGAAATTTAACGTGAAGTAACTGGCACTAAACTAGATTACTTATGAAATTAGAACTAATCACTTTAAATATGATCTGCAAGACCTAAAACCTATAGAATTGTTAACGCTACATTATCCTGAAATCTAGGAGTAAACTCTAAACCCAGTTACTCTCGGGAGCATTCGGAAACTTCGTATCGGACCTGACCTGCACATCAAAAGTTCAATAGCGATGAGCTTAGACAATTATGACCGCCTAGTTGGACTTGACAATCACCTAAAAAATCAAGTTCAGACGATGTCCTGAGGCTATTTTCTTAAGTCTGGAGTGAAGAGTGTGAGAAAGTGAAGGTTTTTATAAAATTAAATATGAATTTAAGTGAAGGTTTTTGAAGAGTGTGAGTCGTGTCTCTTGCACGCCGATTATAAGCATTCTGACCATTGGTTTCTGACCCAAATTCACCCTCGAATCAGGGAAGATAGCCCACACATGTCAAAATACTTATGGCCCTGATCGAGTTTCGATGATCGTTGAATTGAAACTGGTCCGCCATGGTCAATCTGAAAATCCGATCGGACTGAAAACTTAACTTGAACAAGATCCTATTTTAGTGAGCTTAAGTCCGACCGCAATCAGTAAAGGGACTTCCAGAAATGCTCCGTTGGATCGGAATAAGCCCGATTTGGTTATAACCTAAATATACCATGGCCCTGGGATGGTGTTTAAGCCCCGTCCCCGAACGAGGGAGTGAGTGATCAACTTAGTGAAACTATACAGTAAAGGTTAATGCATCATCTGCATGTTTGTTATGGGATGTGGTTGATCCTTGCATATGTCATTGAGCATGTTGTTATGAGACTCTCTGATAGGCGGAGGTTATCTAACATGAGTACACGATATGTGCAAGATTAATGCATGACTATATTGTATGACTCATGCATCCTGCATTATGATTATTGTATGCCCTAGCGACATCAGGGTTGTAGCCTCCACAGGCTTATTGTGGATGGCTAGATGGGACACCAAAAATATTTAGTTCTAGCATACGGGCACTATAGATGTCCCTGGGTGAAAATCCCTAAATCTCTGTGGTTAGGAGACGCCCCAATGTTGAGACCGAGTGGATACATGAGCGCCCGAGTGCCGAATACCAGGAGACCACGTCTCCACGTGGTCGGTTGGGAGGGGTTGTGGCCTTACTCGCCCGAGGGTAGGGGACATAGCTGGGCTGAGTTTGACTAGCTCGTGAATGGGTCCGCTATCAACATGCCGGATAGGTATTGACGGACTATTGGCTAGGCGGATAGTGAGGTTTTTTACGCTCACTTGGACTGTGCTGCTGGGAGAGGGACAGTGCCATTTGGAGTGTACTAAACCCTGATTATTATCCTAAAGAGAAACTATACTGATATGTGGATATTATTAAGCAAGAGTTGCATACTCATTCATTCATTCATTCACTATACACTTGGGCTGGTAGTGCGTAACTATTTGTTACATGTACCTTCGCAATGGTTGAGATTTCAGTTGGGACGCGCGACTAACCTGAGATCAAGAGTTTACCACATTGTGTCTAACTATCCAAATTTAGGTATGGGACTAGTTTGGATAGAAGTCCCTTGTGGTGGACCCCGTAGCATGCATTACTACGTGCTATCATCCCGACTTTACACTCCAGCATGGTCATTCCATTCGCACCATATTGCATTACATCTGTGGCACATGATATTTTGGGTTACTGGTTTCTGCATTTATATGGTCTAGGTATGACTGATGCTATTCGTGAACTCATTAGGAGCTATATATTGCATTGCATCATTGGCATCTAATACTTGACTCTTTATGATTCCTCATTTGCATAGCTGATCTGTATTGCATACTCCGATATTGTATAACTCATGAACTTGTAGTATTTTTGCTTAATCTATTATCATATGATTTATGATCTTATCAGTATTTCTACTTGCTCTAATAATTTCTGATCTTATCAGTATTTCTGCTTACTCTAATAATTCTTGATCTTATCAGTATTTCTACTTATTTAGACATTGTACGATTTATGGATTACCAGTTTTTTGATATTGTATGATTATGGCATTGTATTAAATACTTGACACTTACCTTGTGCACACACTTACACCACCCTCTAAGCTTTTTATAAGCTTATTCACGATAGATGCGTGTAGGTGATGTTAGGTTATAGTAGTGTTAAGCTTGGAACATGCAGTTGCCTTCTGGAGCTTGATTTTCTATTTATGTATTTCCCTTTTAGTATTGTACTCAAATGATTATATTAGTGGATCTGTGATGACGATGTTGCTTTTGTGAATTGAATAATCTTGTAGTTATGCTTATTACGAGTTAAATGTACATTAAAAAACAATCCTCCTTGTAGGATCCTAGGTTCGGAATCTGGCATATGAATGCTAGGAGCTGAGAATGGGGTACTACGTAGGCTGTCGGTACCAAATTTAGTGATCGGGATTCCTGTGAATCCGATTTCTAGGTTTGGGGCGTGAAAGAAGTTGGTATCAGAGCATAACTTGGAAATACCTGAAGATAACATCACATTTCTCCTGATAGCTACCCTACACTGTATGATTGTTAAGAACTTAGAATGATTAGATCCCCGACTTCGAATAACTTAGAGATTTTCTGATATAGCTCCCTATCGTTGAGATTGCAAGGTTGCGTAATATTCCAGTCTTGATCGTCTTTGATCTGGGGTCCGAGTTTCGGTAGGATCACCATAGTGTTGATGATGCATTTTGGAAGGGCGATGTTGAGATTAGAGAGCGCTATCTTCATTTTTTATAGATTGGTTGAGCCTTGACACATATACTTGATGATGTTTCCTTTTCCTTTGTCTATTCTGTAAATTTCAAGGATGAAGTTTTTATTAGGAGGGGAGAGCTGTAAAACCCGTATCTTAGCCCATACCGTTCCGTAGGCCTCCATGGTCCTCCCTGTCGAATTTCAGTGACCCGCGATCTGTTGTTGGTATTTGTGCGCGATCCTAAGATGTGTCTCATATATCAGAGTTAGCTCGACCCGAGACTTGTACCAGTGCGACCGCACCATCACCGGGGTTCCGACGCCGCATCTCGCGCAATGAGACGATGCTTGGGCCAGGAGATGTGGGCCTGCATTCAGTTTGAGGAAAACACCGCACGTTACAATTCTGAGAGAATCTCTATAAAACATCACATCAATCAATCAAATCAAGTCAAGTACATGCAACCATCCCAAAGTACACTCACCCCTCTCCAAAATCAACTTTCACTTACATCAAGTACAGCCATCACCTTTCACCCATCCCTCTCCCATCACTTCTCTCTCATTCCCTCTCTCGCTCTCTCATTCTCCATGCAAGAATCGTCTAAACCTCCATGAGAGACCTTGTGTGGCCCACTTCCCACCTCCTATCTCCACCATCCTAAGAACATCGCGACCGTTAAAATCATCTCCTTGGAGCTCTAGATCATGTTGGTGGAAGAAGGATGAAGAGATCTTGAGGTAGGTGCTTCTCTCTCTCTTTATCATTTTTGTATGATGTGTGGCCCACTCGGATGGCCTCCACCTTAATGTATGTCTTATCCAACCGTCCAAATCATGTGGACCCTACCTTATGGTGGTGGAAAAACACAAGTACTAGATTGATCCAAATCAGGTGGGCCACGTCCATGTGGGACCCACCACGAAGCCTGTGTTTATCCAAGCCATCCAGCATCCCTAGATGCTGGACGTGAGGCAGCTAACATGGAGTGCGTGTACTGACATGGGTGTGTACTAACAAAGCTAACACAAAAAATAAAATAATAAAAATTGCTTTTGGGGTGGGCCGCTCATGTAGGCCCCACCTTAATGTATGTAGATAATCCATGCCGTCCATTCTGTTGCTTAGCCCATTTTAGGCGTTGAGCCAAAATTTGAGATAAATATGATAATCAAGCAAGCCATACCATAGGAAATAGCGATATTACCGTTAAAACCCACCTTGATCCTTCTCTTCCCCAAAAATACGTTGTATATTGGTCTCATTTGGTCAATCAGGGGTCGTAGAATCCAATGGATGGGTTATATTTTTCAGTTGCGAGGTCCACCTGTGAAAAACTATAGGAAATTTAAAAAATAATAAAAAATAAAGCAGCGGCATCGACTGCTACTACCGTCACAAGGACTGCGTCCTCTGCGCATAAACGAGAAGGCAGGGACCCACCATGATGTGTGTTACCATCCACACCATGCATTGTGTGGGCCTCCCTCCTGGCTATGGGCCACCCAAAAAATCAGCCGTATTTCGATCTCAGGTGGCCCACGCGCAGGAAATAGTGAGGATCGAACATTTGCCATTGAGACCCTTTTTGGAGTCAGAAGTTTTAGATCGATATGAAATTTATTTTTCCTCCTCAATCTAGGTCCCACGTGGGATCCATCTGGATGAAAGTATTTCATCCAAGCCATCCAAGCAGTGGGGCCTACCAAGTATGATGTATGTGTTTATATCAGCACCATCCATCCATCCTAATGAATGCAGGGCCACCTCGATGAGTGTCCATCTAGACCGTCCAGATCATGTGGACCCGACTCTTAATATGTAAACCATCACCGTCCAGATGGGTTTAGACGGTGTGTTCTGGGCAGCCCTCTGCCACTTTTTTTTCTTCTTTATGTATTTATATATAATATATAATATTATATAATATATTATATTATATTTAAAAGGATGAGATGGTGGGCTACTTCCACGTGGAACCCACCAGATGCATGTATTTCATCCATTCATCCACCGTCCAACTATGGACGGTGGAGCCCCCCTTGATATGTGGCTATGCACACCATCCAATTCAAGGCGTGGATAGAAGTGGATTGATTGGCATACCTAGCACTAGCTGTGGGGTTGCTGTATTAACATCAGCAACTCTGTGGGTCCTACCTACCTTCTATGGTGGCGTCAGCAAGACCTGATGCTCTAAACATGAGGACTGTGTTATATCAACCGTCCACCTAGCTGGTGTGCTAGTCATGCACGTGGACCCCACCCATATGATATGCACCGTGGGCTGGTGTGGGCCAGCAAGTCTGGACGGTCCAGTTGCTGGTACCGTCCAGTCCTGGTGAATGCAAAATACAAATATCTGTTTGGTCCCTGGGACCCACCTTATTGTGTATGTGACAATCCTCATCATCCAACTGGACTGGACATGGGACCCACCTTGATGTTGTGAGATCCACACCGTCCGTCAGTTTTCAAGATGTCGGATGTATGGACCCCACTGCAATGTATGAGTTTTATCTAGACCTCCTTCATAAACAATAATATACATATATACATGTGTGTGGTGGCCCCACCATGATGGAGGTGTTCCATCCAAACTGTCCATCTATTTTGGGCCACCTCGTCTCACAGCTTGAGACTGAAAATAAGTTGGATCAGGTTATCAGGTGGACCACACACAGTAGCAGTGGATCTGCATTAGATGATATTTATTTTCCTCTCTAGCCAGGTCTTGTGACCTTTTAAACAGATTGGGTGGAAAATAAATGTTATGGTGGCCCTATGAAATTTCTAACCGTAAAAATCACTATCTCCACTGTTATTTGTGATGCGGTCCAAATGATATGTTGATCATTATCAGCGCTGTTCTCTGTAATAAGTTCCAAATGATCTTTGGATATAATTCAATTTGGGTAATGCCCTATAATAATAATAAGATACATATATACATAATATGTGGGCCCCAGCTTGATATAATGTACATAAGGTCCATTGTGACGAGACCCATCATGATGTATCCTTGGCCCATGAACGGGGCTCACCTGTTACATATATATGGCCCATCGATGAGGCTCACTTAATGTATACTGAGGCCTAGGGGTCGTAGCCCTTTGTGATTTTACGATGAGGTCCATGGGTCGTAGCCCTTTGTGATGTATTTGAGGCCCATGGGTCGTGGCCCTTAGTGTTATAAATTAGGCCATATATGCGGCCCGCCGCGATGTATGTATTGTATATTTATGTCGTCTAATGATTCAGCCCAGTTGTTGTAGATGAGGCCCATTGGTACGGCCCATTAACACGACCCAACTTAATACGACCCAGCTTGATATGACGAGGCCCATGCGCAGAGCCCACCTGTTACATATATTGGGCCCATGTGTAGGGCCCACCTGTTATGTATTTATGGCCCTTTTTGGTGTGGCCCATTGAGTTGTATTCTAGGTCCATGTGATGCAGCACACTTGATGTATTCAAGGCCTAGATGCGTCGCCCATTTGATGCATAATGGACCCATGTGTAGAGCCACATGCTATGTATTTGAGGCGCATGTGTAGGGCCCACCGGTGGTGTTTATGAGGACCATAAGTCAGGCCATTGTGATGTGTTCGAGGTCCATGTGGTGCGGCCCATTGGTGTGGCCCATTTGATGTATTTAGGCCCTTGTGCAAGGCTGTGGGGCCTAGTATGTGTTTAGTTCTATCCGAGCTACTCCTTGGGAGCAATGTTTATTAAATGTCCACATTGATGGGCAATGATGGTTGGGCCTCCACATTGTGAACTTCCCTTAAGCCTGGTTAGGCCCATTCTCATCATTCTCTAGTGGGTTAACCCAAACGAATGGGGCCCTGTAACACCCTGGATTTTGGCCAATCTGGGATTTGACGTCCTTAGGCAGTGGGTCAATTAAAACACCTGAAAAATCGTTCAGAACCCAATTCCATAGTCAAAGAAACCACTTAGGATAAATTTCTTTAGAAACTAAGCATAAGTTAGCTAGTGCAACGTTAGAATAGCTGGGAAACGGTCCCTGATCACTTTAAATACGTTCTACAAGGCCCAAAGCGAGTGGAACCAATGGTGCTATAATGCTCTAAAACCTCGGACCAAACTCTAAGCAGGTTTGTTCTCTGGACCACTTTGAATCTTTGTATTGGATCTAGACCGCACGTCGAAAGTCCAATACCTCCTATCTTAGACCGTTAGAACCGTCTAGCTGGACTTGACACTCATTCCAAAAATCAAGTCAAACCGATAATCACAGGCTATTTCATTGAGCCCGGACCGAAGAGAGTGAGAATAGGGTTAGAATTGGAATTTGAAATTCAAAACTGGCACACAATTTGACGCATCAGTATTGAGCGTTCTGACCGTCAGAATACAGCCAAATTACACCCTTGGATCAGGAAAAATATCTATTATATATCACGAGACTTATAGGCCTGATCTTGGTGCGGTGACCGTTAAACTGAAACTGGGCCGCCACGTGCGATCTGGGAACCCAACCGGTCTGAAAACTGGATGTGTGCTAGATCCAGTATGCATGAGCTTAAGTCCGACCGCATTTGGCCTGGGGACCTCCAGAAATGCCCTTTTGGACCGAAACGGCCCCGATTTGGTTAGGCACCAAGTAAACATTGTTCCCAAGCCTATTTTGGGCATGTTTTAGGCTATAAAAGGGGTTGAAACCCTCACTCCTCTCTCCCATCCGAATTTGAGAGAAGCCCTAGCTCGGGAGAGAGAAAAAGAGTGAGAGATTGTGAGAGAGTGGGAGAGTTCTTCCTGCCACTTGTGCTACGTGTTGCACGTGCTTAAGCAACACTCCTCTACCGCTTTCCCGGCGATTCCACCGCAATCCTAGGTAAGTAAAAACCCTAAATAGTTGTTGATTTGAGTTTTCCTTGTTTCCATAGCGATGTAGCTTATGGATCTTATGTATTAGGCTCCTTACTCGCCGTAGACGAAGCATATACGCTCCGCTTCAATTCCCGAGTCTACAAGACACTAGGTGAGGATTTTAGACGCTTTGATTGACGGTTCCCAACGCTTTCAATGTCGTTTAATAGTAGATTCTTGACGGCATCGCCGCTTGACATGTACAAAATGCTCTCCGTTTCCCGTTTCGTAAGCTAACGAAGAATATGAGATTTAGGGCATTTTAGTCATTTGTAGGAAGTACTGTTTACATTCATATTTTGCTGATGTGATTGACATGGTTTGTCGCCGCATTAGAGAGTTAGGAATGATTGCATAATCAGTTTGGCGAAGAGATTCGCCTAGTTGCGCACTTTGGGTCGACATACTATATGTGGACTTAAGTGTGTAGTGTATGTGTTTGTATAAATGCTTGTACTAGTATGTATTGTATTGAATGATATTATGTAGTAGTTTGAGATTGATTTCATGATTAAAATGCTGACCTAAATGATTTCCTACATGTTGACCTTATGCATGATTGCGTTACATGCATAGGAAGTATGCTTTGAAGATTTGCTTAAGTTGAATATGCATGAAAGGTATGCCTTGAAGATTTGCTTAAGTTGAATGTTATAACATGTGTTAACATGCTCACATGATGTATTTCAATTCCAATACCCTGGTATATAGTGTTAATGTAATACCATAGATGTGTGGGACTTGACTTAGTCCAGGCAGTCGGTAACCGAGCGAATTCGTGGCTGACTAGTCATAGCCATGAACGACGCGTCGATGAACGTGATTCGGGTTGAGAGTTGGCGGCAGTGGTTAAGCCACGCGAAGTGTTTTACGCACTTCATGTCGTTCAACTTGAGATGCGATCGCGCTAGTCGAGCCCGTCAAGTAACCCGACTGGCCGATGTTTGTTCACCTTGTATGTATAATAACTGCTTGAACCTAGGGTACTGAACTTACCATTGTAAACCCTGTTAACCATGGTACCTTGATCCACGAAGACTCATGAGCCGGGCATGGTGGTATGGGACACCGTGGTCGAGCTGTCGGCCTACGCTGGGGTCACAAACCTCCCCGTAGTGACCAGTGAGCACCTAGACTCGTGAGCTGATTATGGTGGTATGGGACACTATATTCTAGCTGTCGGCCTACACTGATCAGGCGACGAGCCCTTTGTAGTGACCGCGAGCGTATTCTGAGTCCACGGGAGGCGACGACCCTTCCGTGCAGTAGAGTACAGTAGGCCTGTATTGATAAGGTGATGGGGGAGCGGTGCAACGAGTGCGAGCAACAGCCCTGGCAGCCCTTGCAGTGACCTACGAAATATACATCGTATGAGATTACTAGGAGTGACGACCCTAGACAGGATCTGTGTTGGGATTGATACAAGGGAAGTACCTTAGTTTCCCAATCCTGCTGTTTGAATGGACTAATAACAACTTGGTAATCATATCACCATAGCATTGCATGTGCCTGGAAGATGTGGAGCACTCTAGGGAGTGTGGCATGCCGCGGTCGTAAGATGTTGCCGCATGAGGGTGATCGTCGGTGAGGGCATACATCACGTCATATCATCTTGCATTAACAACAGTATTAGGATTGTCTGATTTACTGCTTTACTATTATCGCGTGATTGAATTGTGAACATGCTAATCTCTGCTCTCTTATCCCACTGAGTTGATCACTCACTCCCACGTTACGGGATGGTGTTTCCGGACACCCACCAGTCCCTTTTGTGATTGCAGATGATGGCGCGGCCTGTGAGGCGGAGCTGGACTTGATGATGAGAAGGAGGATTCCTCCTTTATGCGTGTTCTTATTGACGGGATTGCAGGGAGGTTGATTAGATACTTTGACATTTGTCATTTTGAATTTTTAGCGCCCTCATGTATATTCATTTTGTTTACTTTTGAAGTATACATGTATGTGCATAACCTGGTAATATATTCACACTCTGGAGACATACAACAGTTTATGTACGTTATACATACTATTACAGTCTTCCGCTTGCAAATTTCACTGTCTCTGGAGTATGATATGCTGTTTTGGCTTAATCTCACTCATGTTTAATACATTATCATAGACAACATTCAATCATACATATCCATGTTGCATAAATAACATTTTGGAACTCGGGAGTTGGGTTTTTGCTCGACCCCCCGAATTTCGGGATGTTACAGGCCCATTGATATTGCTTGGACCATCATCGACCGTCCATTTATAGACCCCGTCTTGCATCAATTATCGATTACTGATTCTAATTTATCATGGTTGATTGCCAATTATCGATCGAGGCTGATTATCGATCGAGGTTGACTACCGATTTTGATTTGTCGTGCTGATTGCTGATTATCGATCGAGGTTGATTATCGATTGAGGCCGATTACAGATTATGATTTGTCGTGGTCGATTGTTGATTATCGATCAAGGCCGATTATCGTGACTGATTATTGTGGCCGATTGTCGATTCCAACTGTTGGGGGCCCAATATGATGTATATGCGGCCTGTATTTAAGGCCTGCAGTGATGTATATTCAGCTGTGTTTAAGGCCCAATGTGATGTATACGAGGCTTTTGTGATAAGGCCCATTGTGATGTATGTTAGGCCTATGTGAAAGACCCATCGTAGTGTGTATTAAGCTCTTGAGTGGGGCCCATAGTGTCGTATATTTGGTCCTCGTGTGAGGCCATGGGTCCACTATATATTAGGCTCTATGTGGACCATACCTTGGGGGCAATGCTAGTTAAATGTCCACATTGTCAAGGCCGATTATCGATGTCAGTTATTGATACTAATTATGAGTATGTGACAGCATAACATCATGATACATGCCCATACGCATCATCTACATGTTTGTTATGAGATGTGGTTGATCATTGCATATGTCATTGAGTATGTTGTTATGAGACTCCCTGATAAGCGGAGGGTATCTCACATGAGCGCATGGTATGTGTAAGATTGATGCACGACTGGATTGTATGACTCATGCATCCTACACTATGATTATTGTATGCCCTAGCGACATCAGGGTCATAGCCTCCACAAGCATATTGTGGATGGCCAAATGGGACATCGAAAATGTTTGGTTCTAGCATATGGGAACCATAGATGTCCCTGTGTGAAAATTCCTAAACCTCCGTGGCCAAGAAAGGCCTTAATGTCGAGACCGAGTGGATACATGAGCGCCCGAGTGCCGAAGACCAGGAGGCCGCATCTCCCACTGTGTCGTGGTCGGTTGGGAGAGGGTGTGGCCTTACCCGCCCGAGAGTCGGGGGCTGTATGTAACATCCCGAAAATCGGGGGGTCGAGCAAAAACCCAACTCCCGAGTTCCAAAATGTTATTTATGCAACATAGATATGTATGATTGAATGTTGTCTGTGATAACATATTAAACATGAGTGAGATTAAGCCAGAACAACATATCCTACTCCAGAGACAGTTAGATTAACAAGCAGAAGACTGTGATAGTACGTATAATATATATAAACTGTTGTATGTCTCCAGAGTGTGAACATGTTACCAGGTTATATACATACATGTATACTCCAAAAGTAGACAAAACGAGTATACATGAGTGCGCTAAAAATATAAAATGACAAGTGTCAAAGCATCTAATCAACCTCCCTGTAATCTTGTCGATCAGAACACGTATAAAGGAGGGATCCTCATCATCATCAAGTCCGGCTCCGCCTCGCAGGCCGCGCCATCATCTGCAATCACAAAAGGGTCTGGTGGGTGTCCAGGAACACCGTCCCGTAACGTGGGAGTGAGTAGCTAACTCAGTGGAATAATAGAGCAAAGATTAACATGTTCTCAAATCAATCATGCGATAATAGTAAAGCAGTAAATCAAACAATCCTAAAACTGTTGTTAATGCAATATGACATGACGTGATGTTTGCCCTCACCACCGATCTCCCTCATACGGCAACATCTTACGACCGCGGCATGCCACACTCCCTAGAGTGCTCCACATCTTCCAGGCACATGCAATGCTATGGTGATATGATTTTCGAGTTGTTATTAGTCCATTCAAACAGCAGGATTGGGAAACTAAGGTACTTCCCTTATATCAATCCCAACACAGATCCTGTCTAGGGTCGTCACTCCTAGTAATCTCATACGATGTATATTTCGTAGGTCGCTGCAAGGGCTGCCAGGGCTGTTGCACGCACTCGTTGCTCCGCTCCCCTATCACCTTATCAATACAGGCCTACTGTACTCTACTGCTACTGAAGGGTCGTCGCCTCCCGTAGACTCAGAATACGCTCGCGGTCACTACAAAGGACTCGTTGCCTGATCAGTGTAGGCCGACAGCAAGAATATAGTGTCCCATACCACCATAATCTGCTCACGAGACTAGGTGCTCACTGGTCACTACGGGGAGGTTTGTGGCCCCAGCGTAGGCCGACAGCTCGACCACGGTGTCCCATACCACCATGCCCGGCTCATGAGTCTTCGTGGATCAAGGTACCATGGTTAACAGGATTTACAATGGTAAGTTCAGTACCCTAGGTTCAAGCAGTTATGACTCATGCAGGGTGAACATACAATGGCCAGTCCGGTTACTTGACGGGCTCGACTAGCGCGATCGCATCTCAAGTTGACGACATAAAGTGCGTAAAACACTTCGTGTGGCCTAACCACTGCCGCCAACTCCTAAACACGGCCCGCGTTCATCGACGCGTCGTTCGTGGCGAAGATAAGCTAACCACGAATTCGCTCGGTTACCGACTGCCTGGACTAAGCATAGTCCCAAAAAATTAAGGAATCACATCAGCAAATCATATGAGAGTATTGGAATTGAAATACAACGATGTGAGCATGTTAACACATGTTATAACATAGAACTTAAGTAAATCATCAAGTACATGCATTTCATACATACAATGAAACCATGCATATAACTAACTTGTAGGAAATCATTCACATCAGCATATTAATTGAGAAACCAATCTCAAACTAATCCATAACATCATTTAATTCAATACATACTAATACAAGCATTTATACAAACACTTACACTACACACTTAAGTCTACATATAGTATGTCGACCCGAAGTGCGCATTTAGGCGAATCTCTTCGCCAAACTAATTATGCACGCATTCCTAATATCCTAATGTGACGAGAAGCCATGTCAATCACATCAGCAAAATATGCATGAAAACAGTACTTCCTACAAATGACTAAAATGCCCTAAATCTCATATTCTTCGTTGGTTTACGAAACAGGAAACGGACAGTATGTTGTACATGTCAAACGGCGTTGCCGTCGAGAATATACTATTAAACGACATTGAAAGCTTTGGAAACAGTCAATCAAAGCGTCTAAAATCCGCACCTTTTCCCTTATGGGTGAAGTGATTCGAACGGAGCGTATACGCTTCGTCTACGGCAATCAGACAACCTGATACACATCTACATTAGCTACTATTCTATTTGAATCGAACAAATCCCTAAATCAGCAAGTGGTTAGGGTTTTCCTTACCTAGAAGTGCGTTGGAATCACCGAGAAAGTGATCGGAGTGCGTCGCCTAAGCACGTACAGCAGCAGCAGCAGGTGGCAGGAAAATCACTCCCACTCTCTCTCACAAACTCTCACCTTTTCTCTCTCTCAATCTAGGGCTTTTTGCAATTTCGGATGGGAGAGAGGAGTGAGGGTTTCAACCCCTTTTATAAGCTTAAAAACGCCCGAAATAGGCTCGGGAACGAAGTTTACTTAGTGCATATCCAATTCGGGGCGGTTTCGGTCCAAAAGATGCTTTCTGGTGTTCCCCTGGCCGAATGCGATCGGACTTAAGCTCACGCGTACCAGATCTAGCATGTATTAAGTTTTCAGTCCGGCTGGATCCGCAAATTGCACGTGGCGGACTAGTTTCAGTTCAACGGTCACCGCACGTAGATCAGGGCTGAAAGTCTCATGATATAAAATAGAAATTTCTCCTGATCCGAGGGTGTAATCTGGCTGAATTCTGACAGCCAGAAAGCTCAATACTGACGCGTCAAGTCGTGTGCCAGATTTGAATTTGAAATTCCAATTTTGTCCCTATTCGCACTCTCTTCGGTCCGGGCTCAATGAAATGGCCTGTGATTATCGGTTTGACTTGATTTTCGAAATGAGTGTCAAGTCCAGCTAGGCGGTTCTAACGGTCTGAGATTGTAGGTATCGGACTTTCGACGCGTGGTCTAGATCCAATACAAAGATTCAAAGTGGTCCAGAGAACAAACCGGCTTAGAGTTTGATCCAAGGTTATAGAGTATTATAGAGTCATACGTTCTACTCGATTTGGGTCTTGTAGAACGTATTTAAAGTGATCAGGGACTGTTTCCCAGCTACTCCAATGTTGCGTTAGCTAACTTATGTTTAGTTTCTAAAGGAATTAATCCTAAGTGGTTTCTTTGGCTATGGAATTGGGTTCTGAGCAACTTTTCAAGTGTTTTAATTGACCCACTTCCTAAGGACGTCAAATCCCAGATTGGCCAAAATCTGGGGTGTTACACTGTAACACCCTGGATTTTTACCAACCTAGAATTAGATGTCCTTAGGCATTGAGTCAACCTTATCAATTTTAAAACTCAATTCCAAAGCCAGAGAAATTACTTTTCAACTCATTTCCTTCAAAACTCACCTTTCACCACCTCATTTTTCAAACTTCTCCAAGTACTTTTATATTAGACAAAAATCCTCAAGTTTAAATAGTGAAGAACTATACTTAAACTAGAACTCACTAAAAACGGTCGCCGAGATTGAGTCCGTGCACACTCCTGAACGCACACAACGACCCCAAATTACTTTTAGACCGTCAATCGAAGGGTTTAGACTATGTTTCATTCCATTCCAAACCTAGAAATGAATGTCCTTAGGTGGTAGGTCAACCCCAACATCTTACACTCAATGTCAAAGCCTAAAACCTCTTTTTAGCCAATTCCTTCAAAATCTCACCCTCCACCACTGTATTCTTCATTTTTTTAAGCACATTCATAATACACACCAATCCTAGGGTATAAATGAGGAAGAACAATACCGAAACTAAAAATTATGATAAATAGTAAATAAATGGATAAAATGGGTTTTAACCCTTAACCTTTTAGAATCTAACGAAAAAAATGGGTTAGTTGGATAGATTAGCGTCTCCTACCCTAAAATCATATGCTACACATCACATAAACTCATTTCGGTTTGCAAATTGGCCCCGAAAATGCCTCAAATGGAGTCGAGGGCCTACCCACGCCAATCCAGAGGGACCCAGGGTGGGCCCCACACTTTTCTGGGACCTAGGGTGCAGGAGGGCCTTGTCCAAATGGTGAGGCCTCACCAAAGACTCCAGTGGTTGGTGAGGGCCTCGCCGGTAAACGGGTCAAGCCGGGCGGGCCGTTCGGGCCGATTGCATGTGGGGCCTAGTGGGACCCTATGGTATAGGGTTCGACCCCTATTTCTTTCCCATTTTGGTACTTCCTTCACAAATCACCCCTGCAAGCCTTCTATTTCTTGAAAAATCTTTCAAATCTCCCCTAAAATCCTTCTCCAAACACTTCCTAGTTCATTTTCATATACCACTCACTCCACCCTTCAAATCCCACCTGAAGCAGAAATCACTAGAGGCTACATCCTTTAGAAATCAGATGAAATTAACTAAGTGCTAGATTAGACTACCTGTGAAATTATCACCAAGCACTTTAAATACGATCTGTTAGAGCCAAAATGTGTAGAATAGTTGACGCTATAATATCCTAAAACCTAGGATCAAACTCTAAACCCAGTTGCTCACGGGAGCATTTGGCAACTTTGTATCAGACTTGGACCACACATCGGAAGTCCAATTATCCCGAACTTAGACAATCCTGACCGCCTAGTTGGACTTGACAATCACCCTAAAAATCAAGTTCAGGTAATGTCCCACGACGATTTTCTTGAGTCTAGAGTGAAGAGTGTGAGAAATGTTAGAAATTAAATAAAATTTATGAAATCTGGCACGTGTCGCTTGCGTGATATTTTTAAGCATTCTAGCCATTGGAATCTGATCCAAATTTACCCTCGGATCAGGGATGATGGCCCACTCATGTCATAACACTTGTGGCCCTGATCGAGTTTCGGTGACCGCTGAACTGAAACTGGTCCGCCACGGTCGATCTGGAAACCCGACCGGACTGAAAACTTAGCTGGACCTAGATCTAATATTAAAGAGCTTAAGTCCGACCGCATTTAGTAACAAGACCTCCAGAAGTGCCCCGTTAGATCAGAACAAACCCGATTTGGTTATAACTTAAGTATACCTTAACTTCGAGTCTGTTTTGGTTATGTTTGGGCTTATAAAAGGCCCTTAAACCCTTAGCTTTCTAACCCATACGAATTTGGGGAAAACCCTAGGAGAGAGAGGAGAGAAAAGAAAAGAGAGAGAAAGTGAGAGAGAGTTGGAGTTTCTCCCACGGATTCTTCGCTGCTGCTCCACGTGCCAAAGCCATACACCTGCATCACTATTCTGGTGATTCCAGCTCCGCTCTTAGGTAAGAAATCATGACCCTAACCTGTTCTAGAGTTCCAAATAGCGTAAGTGATGATGTAGCTAACCTATTTCATGGTATAGGTTGCCATTGAGCCATTGACGAAGACTTATCGTCTGAATCAACTCCGTTTTGTAATTTTTGGTTTAAGGTGCGGATTTTAGACGCTTAGTTTACCATGTTTCAAAGCTTTCAATGCCGTTTAATGGTATATTGTTGACAAGAATGCTGTTTGACATGTAAAACATGCCGTCCATTTTTCATTTCGAATACGTACGAAGAATATGAGATTTTGGATATTTTAGGTATTTGTAGGAAATACTGTATACGTACGTATTTTGTTGAATGATTGTCATGAGTATTTACCGTGTACCTATACTAGTTATCCGTGTATTATCTACTTGGCGAAGAGATTTTCCCTAATGCACATATTGGCCGACATATGCTATGCAGGCTAATGTGTGTAGACTAAGTGTTTGTTGAAATGCCTAAATCAATATGATTTATGCCTGCCATATGTTTTGAATGTAAGAACATGATTGTTGTGTATTAGACATCTCCTTGATATAAGGATCTATCATATTATATGTTGAAATCAACATACGTCAAGTACGTTGGAGTTGCGTAGTCTAAATGTTTGTATAAATGTATGTATTAGTAAGTATTAAGTAAATGGCGTTGTTAATTAGCGTTGAGATTGGATTCTCAACTAATTTGATGATGTACATGAATTCCTCCATGTTTGTTGTATTAAATTGATTACATTATGTGTGAAATACTCGTGTATGGTTAATTGCTTATGATGTATGTTATAACATGCTGATAACATGCTGGAATTACTTGTATTTCAATTTTGTCCCTCTCATATGATTATTGATTTAGATTACAAGTGTTTGGGGTTATACTCTAGTCTAGGCAGTCAGTAACAGATTTGTATTCGTGGTTGGCTTCTATTCACCACGAAGGATGTATATGAGGAACCCGAGTCGTACTAAAGTTGTCAGCAGTGGTTAGGCCACACGAAGTACTTGTACACTTCATGACGGTCCATTCAACGTGCGCTCGTGCTAGTCAGACTCATTAAGTAACCCGACTGACCATTATATGTTCACCTTGTATTGGTCATAACTGCTTGAACCTAGGGTACTGAACTTACCAGTGATAACCCTGATAACCATGGTACCTTGATCCACTAAGACTGATGAGCCAGGCATGTTGGTATGGGACACCGTGGTCGAGCTGTAGGCCTACGCTGGGGCCACAAACCTCCCCGTAGTGACTAGTGAGCAACCTAGACTCGTGAGCAGATTATGGTGGTATGAGACATTATATTCTTGTTGTCGGCCTACACTGATAAGGTGATGGGGGAGTGGAACAACGAGTGCGTGTAACAACCCTAGCAGCCCTTTGTAGTGACCTCGAGCGTACTCTGAGTCTACGTGAGGCGATGACCCTTCCATAGCAACAAGAGTACAACTAGGCCTGTATTGATAAGGTGATGGGGGAGTGGAGCAACGAGTGTGTACAACAGCCCTGACAGCCCTTACAGCGACCTAGAAATATATCATCGTATGAGAATACTAGGAGTGACGACCCTAGACAGGATCCTTGTTGGGAATGATATAAGGGAATTACCCTGGTTTCCCAATCCGGATATATGAAAAGGACTAATAACAACTCAGTAATCATATTTATATCGCATTGCATGTGCTTGGAAGATGTGGAGCACTGAGGGAAGAAAGCATGTCGCGGATGTAAGATGGTGTCGCATGAGGGAGTATGTTGGCGAGGGCATACATCATGTCATTTCATTCTTACATTAATTACAGTATTTAGGAATGTTTGATTTGTTTGCTTTATCATTATCACTTGATTGATTTGATAACATGTTAACCTTTGCTCTATGATTCCACTAAGTTAGCCACTCACTCCCACGTTACGGGACGGTGTTGTACACACCAACCAGTCTCTGTTTTAGTTTCAGATGATGGCGCTGCTTGTGAAGTGGAGCCAGACTTGTATGATTATGAGGAGGATTTCTCCTCCGTATTCTGATCGATGAGATTACAAGGAGGTTGATTAGACGCCATGACACTTGCCATTTTGTATTTTTGGAGCACTCATGTATATTCTTTTGTTCATTTTTTTTTTGGAGTATACATGTAGATATTTAACCTGGTAACATGCTCACACTCTGGAGACTTACAATAGTTTATATATGTTATATATCTATCACAGTCTTCCGCTTGAGAAACTTAACTGTCTCTGGAGTATGATATGCTGTTTTGGTCTAATCCCACTCATGTTTTCTGCACTAACATGAACAACATTCATCCATCCTTGAAAATGTTGCATAAGTGATGTTTTGAAACTCGGAAGTGAAGTTTATGCTCAACCCCCGATTTTTGGGATGTTACAGATGGTATCAGAGCATGATTTGGATGAAGCTTGACCTGGGTTATGGTAACACAACGCACACTGACGCACTCTGACTTAGGAAGGGGGCGATGGAATCTAGAAATCACATTAGAATCCCAAGTTTCGCTAACGGGCGAGATTAACTACCGTTGAATAACCCATACGTAACCGTGACCACGTAAAATGATCTCACATCCCCACTTCTTTTCACTCAAGCTTCTGTCTTCTTTTACATCTGTCACGCCCCAAACTCGGAAACCGGGCTCACAAAGTTCCCGATCGCAGAATCCGGCGCCGACAGCCTCCGTAGAACCCCATTCTCGGCTCCTAGCTCCCATTCGCCAGGTTCCGATCCTGGGATGCTACGAGGAGGATTTTAAATACCAGTTTGTTTCGTAATAAGCATAACCAAAGGCATAACCCACAAACAACAACCAAGAAATCCATTACATTTCCACTATGAACAAAAACTTTACAAGTACAATGAGCATAAAGGGAAATACAATGGTAAAGAACAAAACTCCAAAATGCTCTGCAACGTTCTCCTGTCTCAACGCTGCTGCGAACCAACGTCACCTGCACGCAACGGTCGTGCATAAGCTTACAGAAAGCTTAGAGGGTGGTGAAAGTGTGTGCACAAGGTAGAATATGATCATGCAATATCAGAGTAATGCGGAATATGCAGATGGAACTATAATATCATGAGCCGTACCAAGGCTTATGTGATGCAAGACATGAATGGTATTGGCCACCCCAAGGCCATGCAATGTGCAATGCAACTCAAGCATACAGATCCTCATCAATGTCCACATATCAGTACAGCTCAGAGTATGGAATATCACCGGGGTCTAGTACACTCTAAACCAGATTGCCGCCACATCGCGCACAATAAGGTAAGTGGAAAAGACCTCACTATCCGTCTGCCAATATCGGGCGCGACTCGTCGATAGCGGACCCATTCCTCGAGCTGGTCAGACTCAGCCTAGCATTACCCCCTACACTCGGGCGGGTAAGGCCGTACCCCCTTCCAACCGACCACGACACAGTGGAGAGCGTAACCGTCTGGTAATCGGCACTCAACGCTCATCTACCCACTCGGTCTAGACGTTGGAGCAACCTCTTGGTACCATAAGGGTTTAGGGACTTTCACCCAGGGATATCTATAGTACCCCATGTAGAACAAGATTTCCGGTATCCAATCCTGCCAACCACGATGCGTCTGTGGAGGCTACAGCCCGGATGTCACTAGGGCGTACAATAACCATGTCACACAAATGCGGAATGCATGAATCACGCTATCCAGTCATGCAACCAATCCTGCGCATACCGTGCGCTCATGTAGGACAGCACCGCCTAACCGGGAGCCCATAAACAACCTGCCCGAAGGCAAATGCTGTGATCAGTCAGTCCTCATATCAAGCATACATATGATGCGTATGACCATGGGTCATGAAACTATACTAAACATGTTATAATAAAATGAATTATCTTACGATGCAGATGGGCCAGGATGGCCTATACACGGCAAGTACGGCTAGTAATGGGCCCTAAGGAGAGTCGTAATGTGGACATCCAACCAACATTACACTCGCAATGTGGACGTCAAACCATCATTGCACTCTAGGTACGATCTTCTTAAACATCGCTACATAATCGGTATTGGGTTTACACATTGCAATGGACCTTAGGTTCCTCCCATTGGGTCTTACATATATGTCAAATGGGCCATATCTTATGGGCCTTTTTATTCATCAGATGGGCCATATCTTATGGGCCATTTATTCATCAGATGGGCCATATAAATGGGCCACACCAATGGGTCTTAAGTGCATTGCAATGGGTCAAAACCCATGGGCCTTGGATTGCATCAATTGGGCCTAACCATATGAGTCTAATATGTATCAAATGGGCCACACAATTGGGCCCCCAAATGTATATCAACTGGGCCTCAACCCAGAGGCCTTATATGAGTCGAATGGGCCTAAACTCCTAGGCCTTAAACAATTCTAATGGGCCTAGTCCATGAGCTTGCATGCATATCAAAGTGGGCCTAATCCCATGGACCCTTTTATAATCAAATGGGTTCAGTCCCATGGACCTTACAATATATCAAATGGTCTACTTCCATGGACTTTAAATTTCAACAAAAAGGGGTCCAATTACATGGGTCTTGAAGTACATCAAATGGGCCTAGTCTCTAGGCCTAAAATGAACCCAATGGGCCCAGCCCATAAGCATTTCACAAAACCAAATGGGCCTAGCCCATGCCCCTTTTGAAATTCCAATGGGCCTAACCCATAGGCCTAACATGATCCTTTCAAGTGGATGGACGGTCTGGATGCACCGCCTATGACAATGGTGGGACCCACATGAAGGTCTACAATCATATATATATTATATAATATATAACTACATATAATATAATATATGTAATATATACAATATTATATGTAATATATATATAATATAATAATATATATGTGATATATATATAATATAATAACATATATATGTGGGCCCCACCATTCAGTGGGGACGGTGTGGATTCAGCAAGAATCACCGTGGGCATCACCGTCCACGGACCGTGGACGGTGTGAATAAAATACATAAATCACTATGGGTCCCATGTATATGGCCCACCGTGATGTTTATTTGAAATCCAACCCGTTCATAAGGTCACTCAACCTGGATGAAGGGAAAATACAAAATTTCAGCTTGATCCAACACTTCTGTGGCCCAGCAACAGGTTTCAACGGAAAAATTCAATTCACACTGTTTCTTATGGTGTGGGCCACCTGAGTTTTTGTTCGGCCCGACATTTGGAGGGGGCCCACCTGAGGTTGGGACCCACCTCATGGACGACTTGGATAGCATACAAACATCAAGGTGGGGCCCACGGCTAGAGGCCGTGGGGCTGGCGTCCGTCCGCCCGCGTCGCTGCAGCGCTGGCAGCGCTGACCGCTGCAGCGCCTGCTGCAGCAGGCCCTTTCTTCATCTCTTATTTATCTTTTTTGAAAAATCTAATTTCTGTGGTTTTTCACAGATGGGACCCAAGTTTGAAAGATCCATCCCGTCCACAGGACTCTACAACTCGAGACAAACACAATGAGTCTAAAGTTCAGAAATTTTGGACGCATAGAAATACCAGAAAATTATTCAATGGTAACCGCCAATGTTTCCCTTACTATGGCCCACAAGATATTCAGATCAGTCCCATTCTTTTATTTGACGGTTAAAACTATATGGGGAAGAGGATGGACAGCTTGGATCGGACTTAAACATCAGGGTGGGGCCTATGCAAGTGGGCCACCAAAAAGTTTCCTTTTTTTTTTTCTTTTGTTTGGTTGAAACGTCCAGCGTCTCTGACGCTGGACGGTTTTTTCTTTTCTTCTCTCTTTTTTTTTGTGTAGTGGGCCTTAATGAAGTGGGCCACCACAGACAGGTGTACAACGCATATGGTGGGCCCCACTTGAATAGATCAAAAGTATATAATGCCAAGGTGGGATCCATTCAAGTGGGCCACACAATCCTTTTGCACAAAAATAAAATAAAATAAAATAAAATAAAATAAAATAAAATAAATAAAAGAGAGAGAGAGAGAGTCATGGAGAGTGGGACACGGCTTGTGATGGAGGGACCCCGACATTATGGGCCCTCCTTTAAAAGCAAATGATACAAAAAAAAAGAGTCCCTCAACACATGGGACCATCAAGATCGAGAATCAACGGTGGAGATCCTCTCTCCACCAAAATGGACGGTTTAGATGACCTTTCTTAAAGAAATAAACATCATGATGGGGTCCATGGAGAATGGCCCCATCATGGAATGATCATGATGATCCAAGTGGTCCATCGGCCACAAATAAGGGTCCCAAGTGAGATCCACACCATTGATCGGTGGGCCTCACTTGGTCCACCATAAAAATAAGAAAATCTACCCTATAGAAGCACCCACCGTCCGATCTTCTCGCTCCTAGGGGTTCCTTGGCACCTTGTCTTCAACTTCAATGGCTAAGATGAAGAATGGAGGGTTAAGATGGGAGATCTTTGGGGTAGGAAGGTGGGCCACTTAGAGCTTAGGAAGGTTGGAGATTTCCATACGTATGGGCTCTTGGAGTTGCTTGAAAATCTTGAAATGAGAAAGAGAGAAAGAGAGAGTGATGTAAAGGGAGAGAGAGAGAGTGATGGATGGATGGGTGAGTGATGGTAGTGTAAGAGAAATTTGACTTTTGTGGCTTTTGTGTAAGAGAAGTATGGGAAATGAAGACTTTTATGGCTTTTTGTGTAAGAGAGGTATGGGTTTGGGAGACTTTTGTGGTTGCTTGGGAAAAGGGATGGAAGTGATGTGTACTTGACATGTGATGGATTGATGGGTGATTGATTGATGGGATTGATGTGATTGATGTGACACATCGTTGAGATTCTCTTGGTTTTCGCAACGCGCGGCGTTTTCTCGCACCGAACGTTGGCTCATATCTCTTGATCAGGGTATCGCCTTGGCACGTGAGTCGCGGTATCGGAACCGCAACGACGGCGCGGTCGCTATGGTATTGGTCTCGGATTGAGTCGACTCGGGTTGTCGGTACATGAATCCAGGTCGCGCGTCGGTATTGTTTAAGGGTCGAAAGTTGCCGGAATTCGACCGGTAAGACCGCGGAAGTGTACGGAAAGGTACGGACCAAGATACGGGTCTTACAACATCTTACACCCATCCACCACCATTACCCAAAAAAAACTACTCTGTATGACTTTTCACCTTCATTATACCCCCTCATGTGGGCATAAAACCTACACTTTTGTGTCCCATAACCTTCATAACCTCCAAATGATGGGACATTTAGGGCCTGTTTTACCAACTGCATTAGGTAAGATTAGGGAGGATGGAATTGTAAAAGGAACAATAGATGCATGTGTAAGGTATTTCCCCTAGATTAGGTGTATCCCATGATTTCTAATACCATGTTTAGAATGTATGCAATTAGAAGTAAATCCCGGGATCTTGGGATTTGAAAATCCCATCTCCTACTTCCTAGCGCAAGAATCATTTTCCAAAGTCTATGAATCGATTTTAATTCCATCCCACCCTCCTTCCAAACATGTCATTTCGAATTGGGTGGTGTAAGAAATTCTATAAATTAATAACATGACCCTTAGGACCTTCTTAGCTGATATGAGCACATGTGTAGTGTTCGAGTGCAATCAGATTGAGGTCCGGGCAACTCAAATTCAACTAGACAACTTTGACCCTAAGTGATAAAACAATTCCTTGTATTAGGATGAGTATGAAATCATTTAGGGTATAAACATAGGTTTTAGGTTACAACTAGTGGATCACTGCTACTCCTAAGTTAAGACTAGGCTACTGGTTATACTAAGTAATGTAAAAGACTGATGATGATAAGATAATTGGCAAATAGACTTAGTTAGTTAGCTTGATTAAGTTAGAGTGAGACCTCGTTCCTTTGTTGAATCCCCTTAATACTTATGGACCACTTTAGTAACTCTTGACTTAGAAACTCCTCACGCTCAGAGGACACTTATAAATCCCTTAGAATTAATGTTAGGTCAAACCAACGCACCCCATAGAATTACCTTCCCAACGACTTAGTACAACCAGGGACACGGAGTAGAGAAACTATATATAAGCGAAGTATTCACGGTTTGAATTGAATTCTTAATCCTAGTGGTTACCAATAAATCCAATGCTCTGATCAAGCAGAAGATCGGCATCGACTCGGATTAAAAATTGATACAACGAATTTTCTGTCCTAATTAGACAGAAGGTTAATGTATCCGTCTCAGACCCACTATGCAACTTTTCTTCTGTGTTGGCCTGACCACCTACAACTAAAAGTTTGTTAATTCGCCCTTGGAAAGTGTTGAGAACATATAGCCAATGGGGTATAAGTGTAACACCCCAAAAATCGGGGGTCAGGTAGAAACCCAACTCCCGAGTTTCAGAACGTCACTTATGCAACATAGAAAATGATAAATGCATGTTGTCTGTAGAATGGCATTAAACAAGATTGAGACTAAGTCAAAACAACATATCATACTCCAGAGAGAGTTAAATTAGCAAGCGGAAGACTATGATAAATACATAAAATATATAATTGATTGTAAGTCTCCAGAGTGTGAACATGTTACCAGGTTAATTAAATACATGTATACTCCAAAAATGGAAAGAAAAGAATATACATGAGTGCTCCAAAAATATAAAATGACAAGTGTTATGGCGTCTAATCAACCTCCCTGTAATCCCATCGATCAGAACACGCATAAAGGAGGGATCCTCCCCATCATCATCAAGTCCGGCTCTACCTCGCAGGCTGCGCCATCATCTGCAATTATAAAAAGGTCTGGTGGTGTTCGGAACACCGTCCCGTAACGTGGGAGTGAGTAATTAACTCAGTGGAATCATAGAGCAAAGATTAGCATGTTATCAAATCAATCACGCGATAATAGTAGAGCAGTCAATCAAACATTCCTAGATACTATTGTTAATGCACGCCTGAAATGACATGATGGATGCCCTCACCGATATACTCCCTCATGCGACACCATCTACGTCCGTGGGATGCTTTCTTCCCACAGTGCTCCACATCTTCCAGGGACATGCAGTGCGATATGGATAATGATTACCGGGTTGTTATTAGTCCTTTTCATACAGCAGGATTGGGAAACTAAGGTACCTTCCTTATATCAATCCCAACACAGATCCTATCTAGGGTCGTCACTCCTAGTAATCTCATACGATGTTATATTTGTAGGTCGCTGCAAGGGCTGCCAGGGCTGTTGCTCGCACTCGCTACACCGCTCCCCCATCACCTTATCAATACAGGCCTATTTATATCCTTAAGAGTGCATCAGGACTCGTCGCCCCCATGAGGTGTCAGGATAAACTCAAGGTCACTACAAAGGGCTGTCAGGGCTGTTGCTCGCACTCGTTGCTCCACTCCCCCATCACCTTATCAATGTAGGCCGACAGCAAGAATATAGTGTCCCATACCACCATAATCTGCTCAGAGTAGGGTGCTCACTGGTCACTACGGGGAGGTTTGTGGCCCCAGCGTAGGCCAACAGCTCGACCACGATGTCTCATACCACCATGCCCAGCTCATGAGTCTTTATGGATCAAGGTACCATGGTTAACAGGATTTTCAATAGTAAGTTCAGTACCCTAGGTTCAAGCAGTTATGACTCATACATGGTGAACATACAATGGCCAGTCAGGTTACTTGACGGGCTCGACTAGTACGAGCGCATCTCAAGCTGAGCGACTTGAAGTGCATAAAACACTTCACGTGGCCTAACCATTGCCGCTAATCCAAAACACGACTCGCGTTCATCGACGCGTCCTTCGTGGCAAATAGAAACCAACCACAAATTCGATCCATTACCGACTGCCTGGACTAGGTCATAGCCCCAAGCATTTTTAAACCAACGTCAGTAATCCTATGAGAGTAATAGAAATGAAATACAATAATACAAGCATGTTAACACATGTTATAGCATACGAAATAAGAAAATCAACCAACACGTGTATTCTATACATATAAGGAAATCAATTCATATAACAAACATGTAGGAAATCATATACAACATCATGTGGATTGAGAATTCATTCTCAAAACTAATTTACAACACCATTTATTCAATACATACTAATACAAACATTTATACAAACACTTAGTCCACACACTTTAGTCTACATAGCGTATGTCGACCAAAAGTGCGCATTAGGGCGAATCTCTTCGCCAAACAGATTATACACGCATACATAATATCATAACATGATGAATTTTCATGTCAAGCATTTCAGAAAAATACGGACGTATACAGTATTTTCTATAAATGCCTAAAATACCCTAAATCTCATATTTACCGTATGTTTACGAAACGAATAATGGACAGCATATTGTACATGTCAAACGGCGTTACCGTCGATAATCTACTATTAAACGACATTGAAAGCTTTGAAATCAGTCAATCAAAGCGTCTAAAATCCTCACCTTTTACCCTAGACGCGTATCGGTTCGAATAGAATGTATACGCTTCGTCAACGGCGTAAAGGCGACCTAATGCGCAAGATACATAAGCCATTTTGCTATTTGAATCGAAAGAACCCTTAAACAGCAAGTGGATAGGGTTTTCTTACCTAAGAGTGCGTTGAAAATCATCAGAAAAGTGATTTGAACGCATTGCTTCTGTATGTGCAAAGGATGAAGCAATCAGCAGGAAGTTCTCTCACAAGGTCTCCCACAATCTCTCACTTTCTCTCTCTCTCTAGCTAGGGTTTCTAGCAAATTCGGATGGGTGAGATATGTGAGGGTTTAAGGCCCTTATATAGGCTAAAACCTCACTGTTTTAGACTTAGGAACAAAGTATACTTGGGTTATAACCAAATCTGAACTGTTCGATCCAAAAGAGCATTTCAGGAGGTCCCCTGGCCTAACGCGATCGGACTTAAGCTCATAGTCGCTGGATGTTGCTCACACCAAGTTTTCAGTCCGGTAGAGTTCACAGATCGCACGTGGCGGTCCAATTTCAGTTCAGCAATCATCGCACCTAAATCAGGTCTACAAGTCTCATGATATGAAAGAGAAATTTTTCCTGATCCAAGGGTGAAATTTAGCTGAATTCTGATGGTCAGATCGCTTAATAATCACGCGCCAAGTCATGTGCCAGATTTGGATTAAAATTTCCAAATCTAACCCATTTCTCACTCTCTTCACTCCAGGCTCAATGAAATAGCCTCAAAGCGTCGATTGGGCTTGATTTTTGAAACGATTGTCAAGTCCAACAAGGTGGTCGCAATGGTCTAAGATTGTAGGTATCGGACTTTCGACGCGCGGTCTAGATCCAATACAAAGTTTCAAAGGGTTCCTGAGAGTAAACGGGTTTAGAGTTTGATCCTAGGTTTCGGGGTATTATAGCATCATTGATTCTATAAGTTTTGGGTCTTGCAGAACGTATTTAAAGTGTTCAGGGACAATTTCATAGCTACTCTAGCGTAGCGCTAGCTAACTTACGCTTAATTTCTAAAGGAATTAATCCTAAGTGATTTCTTTGGCTTTGGAATTGGGTTCTGAGAGGTTACCAAGGTGTTATGGTTGACCCATTTCCTAAGGACATCTAATCCCAGGTTGGCAAAAATCTGGGGTGTTACAATAGGTATCTTGCCACAAACTCACACCCATCCCTGGAACTAACCACAACACTCATGATAAGTCCTAAATTACGTCTCGTTCCGACATACGAATCAGGACATAGATCCCTGACCTTTTAAAGTAGAAATATTTTTTTAAGGGGGATAGAACATTATGAGTCCAATCTAGTTAAGTCAGCTAATACAACTGTTAGATCAGAGTGATGCAGCGGAAGCGTGGTTGGCCCCTTCCCCACTGGCCCAGGATTGAAAGAAACTGGTCCAGGTTAGACGAAAAGATAGAAACCCTTAACTCCCATCATGGATATAAATTAAGATGAGGACTCTTTAGACCAAGACCCAAATAGGAAATTTGAACCTTACAGTGATGGGCATTCCCTAAGCTTTTAGTGTGATCGGACTACGGAGTTACTGAATTATACAACTGCGAAGCATTCGCGGCTTGACCCAATTCTCAATCCTGGGTGACTACCAATGGACTCACTGCTTTGACCGAGCAGAAGACCAGGATCTACCAGGATTTGGAAGGGATACGATGATCCTTCTACCCTGGTCAGGTAGGTGATCGAAGTATCGGGATCAGGCCCACTACAATCGTCTCTCCGTATTAGTCAACCATTGAAAACATACATCTTACTCTATATAGTTGAGAATTAACGTCAAGACTCCAAATAGATAAGGAAATAAATCGCAGCAAACCATTAGGGCATAAGCAAGAGATAAAGAGTAAGTTTTTAAGAGGATAAACTAAAATGCGTCAGACTAAAATAGATAGTATACATCCTACCACGCATATAAATTTGAAATCAGTAGAGCTTAGGTGAACGGAATAATAGAATCTTTACTTATTACCCTTAGCCAATTTTGGGGACGAAATTATTTTCTAAGGGGGGTAGATTGTAACACCCTAGATTTTTGCCAACCTGGAATTAGATGTCCTTAGGCAATGAATCAACCTTATCACTTTCAAAACTCAATTCCAAAGCTAGAGAAATTACTTTTCAACCCATTTCCTTCAAAACTCACCTTTCACCACATCATTTTTCAAACTTCTCCAAGTACTTTTATATTACACACGAATCCTCAAGTTTAAATAGTGAAGAACTATACTTAAACTAGAACTCACTGAAAACGGTCACCGAGATTGAGTCCGTGCACACTCCTGAACACACACAACGACCCCAAATCACTTCTAGACCGTCAATCGAAGGGTTTAGACTATGTTTCATTCCATTCCAAACCTATAAATGAATGTCTTTAGGTGGTAGGTCAACCCCAACATCTTACACTCAATCTCAAAGCCTAAAACCTCTTTTTATCTAATTCCTTCAAAATCTCACCCTCCACCACTTTATTCTTCATTTTTTTAAAGTACATTCATAATACACACCAATCCTAGGGTATATATGAGGAAGAACAATACCGAAACTAAAAATTATGATAAATAGTAAATAAATGGATAAAATGGGTTTTAACCCTTAACCTTTTAGAATCTAACAAAATAAATGGGTTAGTTGGATAGATTAGCGTCTCCTACCCCAAAATCATATTCTACACATAACATAAACTCATTCCGATTTGTAAATTGGCCCCGAAAATTCCTCAAATGGAGTCGGGGGCCTACCCACGCCAATCCAGAGGGACCCAGGGTGGGGCCCCACACTTTTTTGGGACCTAGGGGGCAGGAGGGCCTTTTCCAAATGGTGAGGCCTCACCAAACACTCCAGTGGTCAGTGAGGGCCTCGCCGGTAAACGGGTCAGGACGGGCGGGCCGTTCGAGCCGATTGCATCTGGGGCCTAGTGGGACCCTATGGTATAGGGTTCGACCCCTATTTCTTTCCCATTTTGGTACTTCCTTCACAAACCACCCCTCCAAGCCTTCCGTTTCTTGAAAAATCTTTCAAATCTCTCTCAAAATCCTTCTCCAAATACGATCTGCTAGAGCCAAAACGTGTAGAATACTTGTCGCTACAATACCCTAAAACTTAAGATCAAACTCTAAACCCAGTTGCTCACGGGAGCATTTGGAAACTTTGTATCAGACCTGGACTGCACATCGGAAGTCCGATTATCCCGAACCTAGACAATCCTGACCGCCTAGTTGGACTTGACAATCACCCCAAAAATTAAGTCCAAATGTTATCCCACGACGATTTTATTGAGTCCAGAGTGAAGAGTGTGAGAAATGTTAGAAATTAAATAAAATTTATGAAATCTGGCACGTGTCGCTTGTGTGACATTTTTAAGCATTCTAGCAATTGGAATCTGATCCAAATTTATCCTCGGATCAGGGATGATGGCTCACTCATGTCATAGCACTTGTGGCCTTGATCGAGTTTCGGTGACCGCTGAATTGAAACTGGTCCGCCACGGTCGATCTGGAAATCCGACCGAACTGAAAACTTAGCTGGACCTAGATCCAATATTAGAGAGCTTAAGTTCGACCGCATTTAGTAACAGGACCTCCAGAAGTGCCCCGCTGGATCAGAACAAACCCGATTTGGTTATAACTTAAGTATACCTTGACTTCGAGTCTGTTTTGGTTATGTTTGGGCTTATAAAAGGGCCTTAAACCCTTAGCTTTCTAACCCATACGAATTTGGAGAAAACCCTAGGAGAGAGAGGAGAGAAAAGAGAGAGAAAGTGAGAGAGAGTTGGAGTTTCTCCCAGGGATTCTTCGCTGCTGCTCCACGTGCCAAATCCATACACCTGCATCATTATTCTGGCGATTCCAGTTCCGCTCTTAGGTAAGAAATCACGACCCTAACCTGTTCTAGAGTTCCAAATAACATAAGTGATGATGTAGCTAACTTCTTTCATAGTATAGGTTGTCGTTGAGCCATTGACGAAGACTTATCGTCTGAATCAACTCCGTTTCACAATTTATGGTTTAAGGTGCGGATTTTAGACGCTTAGTTTACCATTTTTCAAAGCTTTCAATGTCGTTTAATGGTATATTGTTGACAAGAATGTTGTTTGACATGTAGAACATGCTGTCCATTTTTCATTTTGAATATGTACGAAGAATATGAGATTTAGGGTATTTTAGGTATTTGTAGGAAATACTGTTTACGTACGTATTTTGTTTATAAGATTGCCATGAGTATTTACCGTGTACCTATACTACTTATCCGTGTATTATCTGCTTGGCGAAGAGATTCGCCCTAACGCACATATTGGCCGACATATGCTATGTAGACTAATGTTTGTAGACTAAGTGTTTGTTGAAATGCATAAATCAATATGATTTATGCCTGCCATATGTTTTGAATGTAAGAACATGATTGTTGTGTATTAGACATCTCCTTGATATAAGGATCTATCATATTATATGTTGAAATCAACATACGTCAAGTACGTTGGAGTTGCATAGTCTAAGTGTTTGTATAAATGTATGTATTAGTAAGTATTGAGTAAATGGCGTTGTAGATTAGCGTTGAGATTGGATTCTCAACTAATTTGATGATGTACATGAATTCCTCCATGTTTGTTGTATTGAATTGATTACTTTATGTGTCAAAATACTCGTGCATGGTTAACTGCTTATGATGTATGTTATAACATGCTGATAACATGCTGGAATTACTTGTATTTCAATTATGTCCCTCTCATATGATTATTGATTTAGATTACAAGTGTTTGGGGCTATACTCTAGTCCAGGCAGTCGGTAACAGATTTGTATTCGTGGTTGGCTTCTATTCGCCACGAAGGATGTGTATGACGAACCCGAGTCATACTAGAGTTGTCGGCAGTGGTTAGGCCACATGAAGTGCTTGTGCATTTCATGATGGTCGATTCAACGTGCGCTCGTGCTAGTCGGATCATCAAGTAACCCGACTGACCATTGTATGTTCACCTAGTATTGGTCATAACTGCTTGAACCTAGGGTACTGAACTTATTAGTGATAACCCTGATAACCATTGTACCTTGATCCACTAAGACTCATGAGCCAGGCATGGTGGTATTAGACACTGTAGTCGAGCTGTCGGCCTACGCTAGGGCCACAAACCTCCCCGAGTGACCAGTGAGAAACCTAGACTCGTGAGCAGATTATGGTGGTATGGGACACTATATTCTTGCTGTCAGCCTACACTGATAAGGTGATGTGGGAGTGGAGCAACGAGTGCGTGCAACAGCTCTGGCATCCCTTTGTAGTGACCTCGAGCATACTCTGAGTCTACGTGAGGCGACGACCCTTCTTTAGCAACAAGAGTACAACTAGGCCTGTATTGATAAGGTGATGGGGGAGTGGAGCAACGAGTGCGTGCAACATCCCTGACAACCCTTGCAATGACCTAGAAATATATCATCGTATGAGACTACTAGGAGTGACGACCCTAGACAGGATCCTTGTTGGGAATAATATAAGGGAAGTACCCTAGTTTCCCAATCCGGCTGTATGAAAAGAACTAATAATAACTCGGTAATCATATTCATATCGCACTGCATGTGCCTGTAAGATGTGGAGCACTGAGGGACGAAAGCATGCCGTGGACGTAAGATGGTGTCGCATGAGGGAGTATGTTGGCGTGGGCATCCATCATGTCATTTCATTCTTATATTAATTATAGTATTTAGAAATGTTTGATTTTCTTGCTTTATCATTATCGCTTGATTGATTTGATAACATGTTAGCCTTTGCTCTATGATTCCACTGAGTTGAACAATCACTCCCACGTTACAGGACGGTGTTGTACACACCAACCAGTCCCTGTTTTAGTTTCAGATGATGGCGCTGCTTATGAAGTGGAGCTGGATTTGTATGATGATGAGGAGGATTTCTCCTCCGTGTTTTGATCGACCGGATTACAAGGAGGTTGATTAGACGCCATGACACTTGCCATTTTGTATTTTTAGAGCACTCATATATATTCTTTTGTTCATTTTTTTTGGAGTATACATGTAGATATTTAACCTGGTAACATGTTCACACTCTGGAGACTTACAACAGTTTATATATGTTATATATCTATCACAGTTTTTCGCTTAAGAAACTTAACTGTCTCTGGAGTATGATATGTTGTTTTGGTCTAATCCCACTCATATTTTCTCCACTAACATGAACAACATTCATCCATCATTGAAAATATTGCATAAGTGATGTTCTGAAACTCGGGAGTGGAGTTTATGCTCGACCCCCGATTTTTAGGATGTTACAGGGGCATAGCTAGGTTGAGTTTGACCAGCTCGTAAATGGGTCTGCTATCGATATGCCGAATAGGTATTGGCAGACTATTGGTTAGGCAAATAGTGAGGTTTTCTATGCTCACTTGGACTGTGCTACTGGGAGAGGGGCAGTGCCATTTGGAGTGTAGTAAACCCCGGTGATGATCCAAAAGAGGAACTGTACTGATATGTGCATATTATTGAGCAGGAGTTACATACTCATTCATTCATTCATTCACTATCCACTCGGGCTGGTAATGCATAACTATTTGTTACGTGTACCTTCACAATGGCCAGGATTTCGGTTGGGGTGCAAACTAACTTGAGATCAGGAGTTTATCAAATTGTTTCTAACTATCCAAATTTAGGTATGGGACTAGTTTTGTAACACCCTGAAAATTGGGAGTCGTGTAAAAACCTGACTCCTGAGTTCCAGACCATCACTTATGCAACAAATATGATTATGATTCAATATTGTCTGAGTTAAAGCATTCACATGAGTAAGATTATACCAAAACTGCAATTCATACTCCAGATCCAGCGATAAAATGCAAGAGGAAGACTGAAAGATATATATATCACTGTATGAAAACAAAATAATCTCAAACTGTCTCCAAAGTATGAATACATCTCTGAGTCTCATATACATGTCATAAAGAAAAAATAAATGTCAAGTGATAATCCAACTAGCATGTCCCGCCGATCCAAGCCACCTACGCAAAGCCGTCGGAGAACTGCATATACGAGAACTTATCATGGTCCTCGTAATAGTCCAGCTCCGTGTCCTGAATCGCCTCATCACCTACATCTAAGATAGAGTCTGGTAGGTGTTGCAAATACCGTCCCGTAATGTGGGAGTGAGTGATCAACTCAGTGAAATCATATAGTAAAGATTAGCATGTTATCAAATCAATCACGCGATAATAGTAAAACAGGAAATCAGACATCCTAGATACTGTTGTTAATGCATGCATGAAATGACATGATGGATGCCCTCACCGACATACTCCCTCATGCTGCACCATCTGCGTCCGCGGCATGCTTGCGTTCCTCAGTGCTCCACATCTTCCATGCACATGCAATGCGATAAGGATAATGTTTACCGAGTTATTATTAGTCCTTTTATACAGCAGTATTGGGAAACTAAGGTACCTTCCTTATATCAATCCCAACACAGATCCTGTCTAGGGTCTTCACTCCTAGTAATCTCATACGATGTTATATTTATACGTCGCTGCAAGGGCTGCCAGGGCTGTTGCTCGCACTCATTGCACTGCTCCCCCCATCACCTTATCAATACAAGCCTAATGTACTCTCGTTACTATGGAAGGGTTGTCGCCTCCTGTAGACTCAGAATACACTCGAGGTCACTACAAAGGGCTCGTCACCAATCAGAGTAGGCCGACAGCTCAAATGTAGTGTCCCATACCACCACAATCGGCTCACGAGTCATAGGTGCTCACTGGTCACTACGGGGAGGTTTGTGGCCCCAGCGTAGGTCGACAGCTCGACCACGGTGTCTCATACCACCATGCCCGGCTCATGAATCTTTATGGATCAAGGTACCATGGTTAACAGGGTTTTCAATGGTAAGTTCAGTACCCTAGGTTCAAGCAGTTATGACTCATACATGGTGAAAATACAATGACTAGTCGGGTTACTTGACGGGCTCCACTAGTACGAGCGCATCTCAAGCTGAACGACATGAAGTGCATAAAACACTTCGCATGGCCTAACCACTGCCGCCTGCCCAAAACATGACTCGTGTTCATAGACGCGTCCTTTGTGGCAAATAGAAGCCAACCACGAATTCAGTCTGTTACCGACTGCATGGACTAGGTCATAGCCCTAAGCATTTGTAAATCCACATCAATAATCATATGAGAGTAATAGAAATGAAATACAACAATACAAGCATGTTAACACATGTTCTAGCATAAAAAGTAAGCAAATCAATCCAACACATGTATTCCATACATATAAGGAAATCAATTCATATGGAAAACATGGTGGAAATCATACACATCAGCATATTAATCGAGAATTCAATCTCAAGACTAATTCACAACACCATTTACATCAATACATACCAATACAAACATTTATACAAACACTTAGTCTACACACTTTAGTCTACATAGCGTATATCGACTAAAAGTGTGCATTAGGGCGAATCTCTTCGCCAAACCGATCATGCACGCATTCCTAATATTATAACACAATAAAAGACCATGGTAAACATTTCAGCAAAATACAGACGTAAACAGTATTTCCTACAAATGACTAAAATACCCTAAATCTCATATTTCCCGTACGGAGTCGAAACGGAAAATGGACAGCATGTTCTACATGTCAAACGACATTCTCTTCGATAATCTACTATTAAACGACATTGAAAGCTTTGAAATTAGTCAATCAAAGCATCTAAAATCCTCACCTTTCGCCTTAGATGTGTTTCGGTTCGAATAGAATGTATACGCTTCGTCAATGGCGTAAATGCGACCTAATGCACAAGTACATAAGCTACTTTGCCATTTGAATTGAAGGAATCCCTAAAACAGCAAGTGGTTAGGGTTTCCTTACCTAAAAGTATGTTGGAAATCATCGGGAAAGTGATTTGAATGCGTTGCTTTGGCACGTACAAATGCTGTAGCAAACGGCGGGAATTTCTCTCACAATTTCTCTCACTAACTCTCTCTTTCTCTCTCACCACTTTCTAGGGTTTCAAGAAAATTCGGATGGGAGAGATATGTAAGGGTTTAAGGCCCTTATATAGCCTAAAATCTCAGCTATTTAGACTTGGGAACAAAGTATACTTGGGTTATAATCAAATCGGGGCTATTCTGATCCAAAAGAGCGTTTCGGGAGGTCCCCTGGCTGAACGCGGTTGGACTTAAGCTCATGAACACAGGATCCAGCACACACGAAGTTTTCAGACCGATAGAGTTCCCAGATCGCACGTGGCGGTCCAGTTTTAGTCCAGCGGTCATCGTACCTAAATCAGGTCTACAAGTCTTGTGATATGAAAGAGAAATTTTTTCTGATCCGAGGGTGAAATTTGGCTGAATTCTGATGGTCAGAACGCTTAATAATAATGCGCAAAGACACGTGCTAGATTCTGATTTAAATTTTCAAATCTTTTCCCTTTCTCACTCTCTTCACTACAAGCTCAATGAAATACCCTCAGAACATCGGTTGGGCTTGATTTTTGAAATGATTGTCAAGTCCAGCTAAGCGGTCATAACGGTTTAAGATTGTAGATATCGGACTTCCGACGCGCGGTCTAAATCCAATACGAAGTTTTAGAAGGTTCTTGAGAGCAAACGGATTTAGAGTTCGATCCTAGGTTTCAGGGTATTATAGCGTCACTGATTCTACAAGTTTTGGGTCTTGTAAAACGTATTTAAAGTGATCCGTGCTAATTTCACAGCTAAGCTAGCATAGCGCTAGTTAACTAATGCTTAATTTCTAAAGGAATTAATCGTACGTGATTTCTGGTCAAGTTGATACTCAAGTCTCTGTACGGATTTTTCCGAGGTGTTACAATCTACCCCCCCTTAACAATAAATTTTATCCTCAAAATTTGTACCTTTTCGTACTCCTCGAGAAGATGTGGGTAGTTCTTTCTGATCTCGGCTTCCGTCTCCCAAGTAGCCTCTTCCTCAGAGTGATGCGTCCACAACACCTTCACAAGGGGGATAACCTTGCTACGCAGTACCTGCTCCTTCCTGTCTAGTATACGCGCCGGTCGTAGTATATATGTAACATCCACACCTAACTGCACCTGCTCTCATCTGATGATATGGAAAGATCAGGAACGTATTTCTTCAGCATAGAAACATGAAACACGTTGTGTACACTCGCGAGAGGCATTGGCAAAGCCAGACGATAAGCCACTGCTCCCACACGGTCGAGAATCTGAAATGGACCAATGAATCGCGGTGCTAGTTTCCCCTTCTTCCCGAACCGAAGGACTCCCTTCATAGGGGAAACTCGCAAAAATACATGATCCCCAACTGCGAACTCTAGCGGGCACTGTCTCGTATCGGCATAACTCTTCTGTCTACTCTGCGCTGTGAGAAGCCGGCGTCTAATGATATCAATCTTCTCCGACGTCGCCTACACTAACTCTGGGCCAATCAATCTGCGCTCACCGACCTCTGTCTAGCAATGTGGTGCTCGACAAGGTCGCCCATATAAGGCCTCGTAAGGTGTCATACCTATACTCGCCTGGAAACTGTTGTTGTACGGGAACTCTGCATATGCAAGACAATCATCCCAACTGTCCTTGAAGTCCAATACGCAAGCTCGCAACATGTCCTCTAGAATCCGGTTCACCCACTCTGTCTGTCCGTCTGTCTGTGGGTGGAAGGCCGTATTAAACTTCAACTTCACACCCATAGCCTCCTGAATGCGAGTCCAGAAAATAGAAGTAAAGCGCGTGTCTCTGTCCGACACGATCTCTAAAGGAACTCCATGCAGACGCATGATCTCTCTGATATATAGCCTGGCTAACTCGTCTGCAGAGTTCGTAACTCTGATCGGTAGGAAGTGTGCCGACTTTGTCAGACGGTCGACGATCACCCAAATAGAATCATGTCCCTTCCTCATCTTCAGCAATCCCAAAATGAAATCCATGAAAATGAAGTCCCACTTCCACTCGGCTATAGGCATAGGCTGAAGGAGACCAGGAGGTCGGCAATGCTCTGCCTTCACCTGCTGGCAAGTGAGACAACGGGACACGAACTCTGCGATATGGGTCTTCATACCATCCCATCAATACGTCCTCCTCACGTCACGATACATCTTTGTGCTGCCCGGATGCATCGTAAGTCTGGTACAGTGCGTAGCCTCGAGAATCTCTCGTCTCAAGTCAGGGATACCTGGGACGCATAAGCGGCCACGGTAACGTAAGCCTCCATCCGTGCCAACTCACCACTCGGAGTCTACATCATCACTGGCCTGCTCTCGAAGCTCAGTCAGACGCACATCATCCCTTTGCGCCGCGATGACTCTGTCATTGATAAGAGATCGCATCTGCACATGTACGATAAACTCATAGGGCTCCTCCACAGTGAGTTTCTGCTCAAAGTCTCGTAAAAACTTAACCATGTCCCACTCAGCAACCATCAGCGGAGCCACAACTCTATCACCTTCTTACGGCTCAACGCGTCAGCCACAAGGTTCGCCTTGCCAGGATGGTAGGAGACTTCGAATTTGAAGTCCTTCAAAGTCTTCATCCATCGCCGCTGCCTCATATTCAAGTCCCGCTGCGTGAATATGTACTTGAGGATCTTATGGTCGCAACAGAGCTCGAACTCCTCTCCGTAGAGGTAATGTCTCCAGAGCTTCAGTGTGAAAATGACGGCTGCCAACTCCAGGTCATGTGTAGGGTAATTCTCCTCGTGCTTTCTTAATTGTCTCGAGGCATACGAAATTACACTGTCCTTCTGCATAAGGACACAACCCAGACCAACGATAGATGCGTCAGTGTATATCATGTATCTAACCCCTTGCTCTGACAATACTAGCACAGGGGCGGACGTAAGCCTGTCCTTCAGCTCTTGAAAAGCTGACTCCGCCTTATCATTCAAGGCGAATTTCACATCCTTACGTGTCAGCTGAGATAGAGGTCTGGCGATCTTCGAAAAATCTCGAATGAAACGTCTGTAGTAGCCTGCCAAACCTAAGAAAATCCTCACCTCAGTGATAGAACCAGACTGCTCCCAGTCCTGCACCGCAGCTACCTCAGCCAGGTCAACTGCCATCCCATCCTTGGACACCACATGTCCCAGGAACTTCACTTCCTGCTTCCAGAAGTTGCACTTCTTATACTGTGTGAACAACTGATGCTGTCTGAGTGTATCCAGGACCAATCGCAAATGCTCCTCATGCTCTTCTCGACTCCTGGAGTATACCAAAATGTCGTCTATGAACACAATGATGAATCGATAGAGGAAAGGATGAAATACCCTGTTCATCAGATCCATGAACACGGCTGGTGCGTTCGTAAGACCGAACGACATCACAAGGAACTCGTAGTAGCCAAAGCTGGTCCTGAAAGCTGTCTTCTGCACGTCCTCATCCCTGACGCGCAACTAGTGATACCCTGACTGAAGATCAATCTTCGAGAAGTACTGGGCCCCTCTCAACTGATCAAACAAGTCATCTATCCTGGGCAAGGGATATCGGTTCTTCACCGTAATCTGGTTCAGCCTGCGATAATCAATACACAATCGCATAGAACCATCCTTCTTCTTCACAAACAGTACTGGTACTCCCCAAGGAGACACACTCGGTCAAATGAAATCAACCTCCAACAGATCATTAATCTGTTTTCTCAACTCCATCTCACACGGTGTCATGCGATACATCGACAGTGAGACGGGCATGGAACCAGGCACCAGATAGATAGTAAAATCGATCTCTCGCTGAGGCGGCAAACCAGGAATCTTCCTGAACAGATCCCCAAAATCACGGACCACAGGCATATGCTCAAGTGTCGGAGCATCGATGTCCCGCAATAAGGATGGGTAGCTAAGTATGCGGAAGGGAAGATTTACCCGCACTGAAAATGTAAAGGGCGTGCCCTCTGACTCGTAGACTGTCACCATACGGGTCTCGCAGTCAATCTCGGCCCTCCCTATAGTCAACCAATCCATGCCAAGAATGACGTCGAGATAATAGAGAGAAGGGTTGACGACAAGATCGAGAGCCATCGTCCTGCCCCCCAGATCCATCAAAAAATCCTCACACATCATGGTGGCATTAAAAAAGGTCTCATGAGCCTTAAGGACCCATACTCCATCCATCCGAATAGTCGGTAGCCCGAGGCGTCTGACTATGGACTGCGATATCAATGAAATCGTGGATCATGTATCCACCATCACAAGTATAAGAATACCTCCAATATGGGCGGTGACCTCAAAGGCCAAAGGCTGAGTAATCTCTGTCTCGGCTGCCTCAGTTGTCAAGGCATGTACTCGTGCCTGCTGTGGATGGTTCGGCCGCGGTACCATGGGCCGTTAAGACGACCGAAACTAAGATGCGGGAGGTCTGAAAGAAGGATGCGCAGGAGCCAACCGTAAAGGTGGAGCAGATATAGCCTGTGGGCGAGGACGGTCGATCTTCTGCGGCTGCGAAAACCCGATCTCTCTCATCCGAGTGAAATAGCTCCCCACAGAATGACCCGGTCTCCCACAATAAGTATAAGACACATCAGGGCGTTGCATCGAAAGTACTGGCGCTGTAGCCCTAGGAGGAGGGTCGATGCGAGGCCTCTTGCCAATAAATGGCCTATCCTGCATATCCGGTCATAGCCTAGCAACCACAGGGCCACGAGATCGCACATGTCGATCAACATCCTGCTCTGCCCTCATGGACATATGTATCAACTCTGCATATGAAGGTATGCTGACACAACACATCTTCGACCGAATGCCGGTCCAAACCCTCAGAGAATCGTCGTATGCGCATCTGCTCGTCAGCAAGTATCGTCGGGACGTATCTGCCCAACTCCGTAAAATGATGCTCATACTCCGTAAAGGTCATACCTCCCTGCCTGAGGCGTAGAAACTCGTTCTCCCGCTTGTGTATGGGGATAGTATTTCTCGTGGAAGCGGAACTCGAATGCTGCCCAAGTCCAGACGAAATCAACAGCAACGGTCCGCAACACACTATCCCACCACAAGCTGGCCTCTCGCTCGAACATGAACGTAGCTAACTCAACCTGCTCAGACTCCGAGCTGTGCAGCATCCTCAGAATCTTTGACACACGGTCGAGCCAATACTCGGCCTCCTCGGGTCTATGAGAACCCGTAAAAGTAGGAGGCCGTAAGCGCTGGAATCGCTCGAGTAGGCCCCGTGAATCAGCAGTATGCCCCGTATGTTAAGCAGATGGTACAGGATGAGCCATGCCCTCATCCTGAGTCGAAGTACCCGCATCCTCAGCTGGATGCACAGGTGGAGTCGCACTCCCACCCTGGACTAAGGCCCCTGCTATCGTGGTCAAAAGCTGTTGGTGCTGCTAATGCATCATGGCCATTAACTGCTCAAACCCACCAGGAGGTGGAGCATGCGGCAGCACATACTGCGTCGAGGAAGACTCACTATACTGCTCCCTAACAGGCGGTGTGAAAGGCGACAGTCCAACTGCAGGACCTGTAGAGGGCTGAGACTTAGGTGCAGTCTCAGGAATCGGGCCCATAGCAGAGTCCGTATGAACATCACTCTGGAGAGGAACCCAATCCATTAGCTCTCCCAGTGTAAGTCGTGTCATGCTTGGCATAGCCTTAGGCGGCATTCCCTATATTCAAAATAGGGCGCAACCTTGTTAGTTTCAACAATAGCACAAACACACCGCAATCATTCACATATCAAACTGCAGAATTCCGTGCATTTCACTTACTCAAAATTGTCACAATACAAGAGATATATCTTTACATCCACCATGAAAAGAAATACATGGAAACTAAGCCAGTCAAAGCTACTACTGCAACATAAGCTAACTACTAGCCTTCTCAGGCTTACACACAGAAAGCAGGAAACAAACCAACTACAACCAACAAACATCTAAAACCTAATCCCTAATCTGAGTCTGGCGATGGAGGAGGGGCACCCTTATCCTGCAGACAACACAGGATAGCCTTCAAAGTACGAGTCACCTTGCCAAATTTTCGTTTCATGACGGCCTTGGTATCCTCAAGATCTTGTTTCACCTCGGCCCGAAGTTCTTGGACTTCCCGTCGCAAGGCAACCTGACTCTCCTCAAGTCGGGCTATGTGAGCGTCCCTAGTAGCCCGAGTCGCAGTAGGAGGACTCTCGTCAGTATCCTGAGCCTCCTCTTCTTCTTCTTCCTGGACTTCTTCCTCTATTTCTACCCCAGCTTCTTCTTCACTAGCATCCTCTTCGCTATCATATTCACCCTCACTATCATCATCAAGCTAAGCCTCACGCTGCCGAGGCCCTATCTTCATCTGGTTCATGGTAGCCTCATCAATGAAGTGAATCGACACAGGAAACTCCGGCCCAAGTCTGTAAGCAACTCAAGCACGATCTTGCATATGAGCCGACCAAAAGGAAGTGACTCAGACGTTCTTCTCGACTTCGCTATGAGGATGATCTGTCGCAACACAAAGGTGGCCATACATACATTCTCTTCCTGGCCCACCTGATACAGGAAATCAACCATGAGGCGCGTACATTCACTGCGGTTTGTCGACTTGGGATACACATTGAACGTGCAAATGTGGTGCAGCAGGTGAAAATCATCGAACATATGGGATGCCAAGAGGCTCTTGTTACGCTGCCAAGGAACCAAACCACCACATAGGAACCTGGTGCGGCGATTTCGCTCACGAACACTCTTCAGATTCTTGGCACTTGATGAAATTCACCAAGAGGCACGTTCAGGAGTCGAGCTATCAGTCGTACATCGATCATGGCTTCCCGATCTCTGTCAAAGGGAATCCTGAACTGTAATGGCTCCAACGTAGGATCCCAAATATGCGCATATAAGGCACGAACGGTGCTCACGTTCGCACGAGAATGGGTTTCAAAGAGTGGACCCCACCTAGCAGCTTCAATGCGTTCGAACAACAAAAATTCACCGAAGAGCCGCTCATCCACGTGTGCCTCAAACAGAACCTTGCGGTCAGTATAAGCGCCATGAGCCAATTCTGCCAACAGTGCTCACCCTATGTGAGCACGGGGATCTAAATCCCGCTCCATATGTAGCTCTCTGCCAACACTTAGACTAGCGGCGGCGCTTGAGCTAGCGGCGCCACCTCTCGATTTCCTTGATCGTGAAGGGCGACTAGGCCCAGCTTCATCTGCGGTGGTCTTCCTCTTTCTCATGAGAGAGAGGATGGTGGAGAAAGAGAAAAAGGTTAAAATAGACTCTACAAAAGCCATGGAAAATGGAGCAAATGGGGAGATAGGGCTATCCTAATGGACTGAATCGAATCTAGGCTCTGTTGAGGGGTGAATCAAGTTTCCAAAGGCTGGATTTTCAAAGAGAAAAGAGCAAGATAAGATGGAATGGAGGTCCACACAATTTTCAGCCTTCAATGGAGCTTAGGAGAGCTTTCACGGATGAAAATGAAGAGAGAAGGGAGCTCCATTGGCTGTGGACGAAGGAGTGGGGTCGGTTGTGACCGAAAATGAGAATGGATATGGTTTGGGGACGGGATTTGAGAGAGAGGCAGCAAAGAACTTGAAAATGGAGAGCTTGGGAGGGTTGTTTGTGAAGGAGGTAGGGTATTTGGGGGGTTATAAGGGACGTCGACCCGAATTTCAGCCCGAGTGGGGCCCACCGTACGGCGAGGACCTCACCGGTGAACTTGTAAACTGGTGATGCCGGCCATAGGGGCTAGGTTCCCCCTGCCCTAGGGGCCCAAAATATATGTGGGACCCACCCTGGTTCATTGTATTTGGGCTTGGATAGGCTCAAGACTCCATTTGGGGTGTTTTGGGGCCAATTTATAAACCAGAATGATTTTATACATCATGTAGCATATGATTTTGGGGTAGGAGAGGCTAATCCATCCAACTAACTCATTTATTATAAGATATTCCATAATTAGAATGGCCAAAAGTCTAATTCTTACATCTATTTACTATTTATAGTCAAATTTTTATTTAAGTATGATTCACTATCATTCACACATTAAGATTTATGTGTAGTAAGAAAGGACTTAGAAAAAGTTGAAGAATAGGGTGGTGAAAGAAAAGATTCTGAAGGAATTGGATGAAAAGGGGTTTTTAAGCCCTGAGATTGAGTGTAAGGGTTGTGGTTGCCCCACAACCCAAGGACTTATATTTTCAGGTTTGGAATTCTTCTGGGATCATCTCAAACCTGCCCACTAACAACCTAGAGGCGACTTAGGTCGCTTCACGCGACCAATGATACGTTATGGACTCGATCAAAATGATCGATTTGAGTAGACTTCGCCTCTTGGCGAAACTGAATTCCTACGAGTGTTTTTAGATCTTTCTTGCACCCACCTAAGTCAAAGGGGTGACAGCGAACGTCGCGTGACCATAACCCAGGTCCAGTTTAATCCAAATCATGCTCTAATACCAACTTGTAACACCCTGAAAATCGGGGGTCGTATAGAAACCCGACTCCCAAATTCCAGACCATCACTTATGCAATAAATATGATTATGATTCAATGTTTTCTGAGTTAAAGCATTCACATGAGTAAGATTATAACAAAACTGCAATTCATACTCTAGATCTAGCGATAAAATGCAAGTGGAAGACTGAAAGATATATATATCACTGTATGAAAACAAAATAATCTCAAACTATCTCCAAAGTATGAATACATCTCTGAGTCTCATATACATGTCATAAAGTAAAAATAAATGTCAGGTGATAGTCCAACTAGCATGTCCCGCCGATCTAGGCCACCTACGCAAAGCCGTCGAAGAACTGCATATACGAGAACTCGTCCTGGTCCTCGTAATAGTCCAGCTCCACGTCCTGAATCGCCTCATCACCTGCATCTAAGACAGAGTCCGGTAGGTGTTACAAACACTGTCCCGTAACATGGGAGTGAGTGATCAACTCAGTGGAATCATAGAGCAAAGATTAACATGTTATCAAATCAATCACGCGATAATAGTAAAGCAAGCAATCAGACATTCCTAGATACTGTTGTTAATGCATGCATGAAATGACATGATGGATGCCCACACCAACATACTCCCTCATGCAGTACCATCTGCGTCCGCGGCATGCTTGCGTTCCTCAGTGCTCCACATCTTCCAGGCACATGCAATGCGATATGGATAATGTTTACCGAGTTGTTATTAGTCCTTTCATACAGCAGTATTGGGAAACTAAGGTACCTTCCTTATATCAATCCCAACACAGATCCTGTCTAGGGTCTTCACTCCTAGTAATCTCATACGATGTTATATTTATAAGTCGCTACAAGGGCTGTCAGGGCTGTTGCTCGTACTCGTTGCACTGCTCCCCCATCACCTTATCAATACAGGCCTAATGTACTCTCGTTGCTACGGAAGGGTCGTTGCCTCCCGTAGACTCAAAATACGCTCGAGGTCACTACAAAGGGCTCGTCACCAATCAGAGTAGGCCGACAGGTCGAATGTAGTGTCCCATACCACCACAATTGGCTCACGAGTCATAGGTGCTCACTGGTCACTACGGGGAGGTTTGTGGCCCCAGCGTAGGTCGACAGCTCGACTATGGTGTCTCATACCACCATGTCTAGCTCATGAGTCTTTATGGATCAAGGTACCATGGTTAACAGGGTTTTCAATGGTAAGTTCAGTACCCTAGGTTCAAGCAGTTATGACTCATACATGGTGAACATACAATGACCAGTCGGGTTACTTGACGGGCTCGACTAGTACGAGAGCATCTCAAGCTGAACGACATGAAGTGCATAAAATACTTCGCGTGGCCTAACCACTGCCGCCTGCCCAAAACATGACTCGTGTTCATCGATGCGTCCTCCATGGCAAATAGAAGCCAACCACGAATTCAGTCCGTTACCGAATGCCTGGACTAGGTCATAGCCCCAAGCATTTGCAAATCCACATCAATAATCATATGAGAGTAATAGAAATGAAATACAACAATACATGCATGTTAACACATGTTCTAGCATACAAAGTAAGCAAATCAATCCAACACATGTATTCCATACATATAAGGAAATCAATTCATATGGCAAACATGGTGGAAAACATACACATCAGCATATTAATCAAGAATTCAATCTCAAGACTAATTCACAACACCATTTACATCAATACATACTAATACAAACATTTATAAAAATACTTAGTCTACACACTTTAGTCTACATAGCGTATGTCGACTAAAAGTGCGCATTAGGGTGAATCTCTTCGCCAAACCGATCATACACGCATTCCTAATATTATAACATGACAAAAAACCATGGCAAACATTTCAGCAAAATACAGACATAAACAGTATTTCCTACAAATGACTAAAATACCCTAAATCTCCTATTTCCCATACGCAGTTGAAATGGAAAACGGACAGCATGTTCTACATGTCAAACGACGTTCTCTTCGATAATCTACTATTAAACGACATTGAAAGCTTTGAAATTAGCCAATTAAAGCGTATAAATTCCTCACCTTTCTACTTAGACGTGTATCGGTTCGAATAGAATGTATACGCTTCGTCAACGGCGTAAATGCGACCTAATGCACAAGTACATAAGCTACTTTGCCATTTGAATTGAAGGAATCCCTAAAACAGCAAGTGGTTAGGGTTTTCTTACCTAAAAGTACGTTGGAAATCACCGGGAAAGTGATTTGAATGCGTTGCTTTGGCACGTGCAAATGCTGTAGCAAACGGCGGGAAGTTCTCTCACAATTTCTCTCACTAACTCTCTCTTTCTCTCTCACCACTTTCTAGGGTTTCAAGCAAATTTGGATGGGAGATATATGTGAGGGTTTAAGGCCCTTATATAGCCTAAAATCTCACCTATTTAGACTTGGGAACAAAGTATACTTGCGTTATAACCAAATCGGGGCTGTTCTGATCCAAAAGAGCATTTTGGGAGGTCCCCTGGCCGAACGCGGTCGGACTTAAGCTCATGAACATAGGATCCAGCACACATGAAGTTTTCAGACCGATAGTGTTCCCAGATTGCACGTGGCGTTCCAGTTTTAGTCCAACGGTCATCGTACCTAAATCAAGTCTACAAGTCTCATTATATGAAAGAGAAATTTTTCCTGATCCGAGAGTGAAATTTGGCTGAATTCTGACGGTCAGAACGCTTAATAATAATGTGTAAAGACACGTGCTAGATTCTGATTTAAATTTTCAAATCTTTACCCTTTCTCACTCTCTTCACCACAGGCTCAATGAAATACCCTCAGAACATCGGTTGGGCTTGATTTTTGAAATGATTGTCAAGTCCAGCTAAGCAGTCATAACGGTCTAAGATTGTATATATCGGACTTCCGACGCGCGGTCTAAATCCAATACGAAGTTTCAGAAGGTTCCTGAGAGCAAACGGGTTTAGAGTTCGATCCTAGATTTCAAGGTATTATAGCTTCACTGATTCTACAAGTTTTGAGTCTTGTAGAATGTATTTAAAGTGATCCGTGCTAATTTCACAGCTAATCTAGCATAGCGCTAGTTAACTAATGCTTAATTTCTAAAGGAATTAATCCTACGTGATTTCTGGTAGAGTTGATACTCGAGTCTCTGTATGGATTTTTTCGAGGCATTACAAGTTTGGATAGAAGTCCCTTGTGGTGGACCCCGTAGCATGCGTTACTACGTGTTATCATCCTGACTTCACACTCCAGCATGGTCATTCCATTCTTACCATATTGCATTACATCTGTAGCACATTACATTTTGGGTTACCGTGTTTTTGCATTTATATGGTCTAGGTATGACTGATGCTATTCATGAACTCATTAGGAGCTGTACATTGCATTGCATCATTGACATCTGATACTTGACTCTTTATGATTCCTCATTTGCATAGCTGATCTGTATTGTGTACTCCGATATTGTATAACTCATGAACTTGTAGTATTTCTGCTTAATCTGTTATCATATGATTTATGATCTTATCAGTATTTCTGCTTGCTCTAATAATTCCTGATCTTATCGGTATTTCTGCTTACTCTAATAATTTCAGATCTTATCAGTATTTCTGCTTATTTAGACATTGTACGATTTATGGATTATCATTTTTCCGATATTGTATGATTAGGACATTATATTGAATACTTGACACTTACCTTGTGCACACACTTACACCACCCTCTAAGCTTTCTATAATCTTAATGACAATAGATGTGTGCAGGTGATATTAGGTTCCAGCAGTGTTGAGCTTGGAGCGTGCAGTGGTTTTCTGGAGCTTGATTTTCTATTTATATATTTCCCTTTTAGTATTGTACTCAAATGATTATATTAGTGGATATGTGATGACGATGTTGCTTTTGTGAATTGGGTAATCTTGTGGTTATGCTTATTACGAGTTGAACATACATTAAAAAAAAATCCTCCTTGTAGGATGCCAGGTTCGGAATCTGGCATATGAATGCTAGGAGATGAGAATAGGGTACTACGGAGGCTGTCGGCACTGAATTCGGTGATCAGAATTCCTGTGAATCTGATTTTCAGGTTTGGGACGTGACAAAGAGAGCTTGAGAGAAGATTAGGGAGAGATTAAGAGAAAAGAAAGAGAGCTTGAGAGAGGATTATGAAGGATCAAGAGAGTAAAAGAAAAGTGATAAGAGTGATTAGAAGAGGTTATGGGTGGAAAGGAGCTTGGTGGACCGGTAGATCGTCTATCCAAGCCGATCTAACCATCCATCCTTCTAAGTGAGTCCATGGGAGAGTCAAAAGCCTCACCTTCTTTGTATTTTTTTAATTTTGGTAGGCCCACAAGGGTGGGACCCACCTTCATCATGTATTGAGTATGTGGTGGACCCCATAGTGGCGGGAGGCCAACCCAATGACTGGATCTCTTTCCTTTCCTTTTCTTTTCTTTTCTTTTCTTACTTTCATGGTGTTGTGGGCCCACAAGTGGGCCATGCTATTGTAAAATGTGCTTTGCATGCTAGCAGGATGTAGACCACCTTGTGTGGCCCACATTGATGTGTATTCTCCATCTAACTCATGACTTAGGACACGAATTTTGGATGGTGGAAATGACATAAAAATCAATTGATCCAAGCTCCTTGTGGCCATCTTGAGCTGGCCAACTTTTTGGACGGTTCGAATCTCTCGTATGGACCCAACTACATGCTGGATTTTAAAAAAATATGTATATACGAAAAGTTCCAGATGCTAGACATTCTCAGCATAAGAGACGCTGGAACTGTCCAACATCTAAAGACACAGAGGTTACAGAGAAAGGGTGGAGCTTCCACTTGTGGGTCCCACCATAACTTATATGTTTGATCTATACTGTCCACCATTTTTTCAACTTGTTTTGGTTGTTAGTCCCAAAAATGAGGTCAATCCATATCATAGGTGGATCATACCTCAAGGAAGAGAGGGATAATGGTGTCCACCGTTGAGACCTTCCCTGGACCCACCGTGATGTCTGTATTTTATCCACGACCTGCCATGATGTATCTTTTTTATCCATACCATACATATGTTTTCCATATCAATTTAGGTCATGAGCCCATAGATGAGGCCAATCAGACCCTCAAGCAGGCTACACCAAAGAAAAGATGGTCATTCGATGTCTCCATTAGAACATTCCTAGGAATCACAATAAAGTTTAATTGTGACCCACACCCTTAGTGAGAATCACCATGGATCCTGACTCAGTGCATGTATTACGTAGTCGAGCTATCCATTCACTTGACAACCCATGATAGGCGTGGCCCACAGTAGCCCCTACCTTGGTTTATGCATGTTACATTACCATGTTCTTACATTGTTATCCCATCTATAGGGCATGTTTGAGATTCTAATATGCTGCCTTGTGGGCCCGACTTTAAGGCGTTATACTCCCCACCTTAATATCATTTAAGCGACCGACCATGATAGTTTGTGAGCCCCACATGTCGCACCTTTCTAGGTTGTTATGAGCATGCTTAGGTTGTAATTAGAGGCTACGACTGGTGCCCACCTTGGACTCTTTATGTGCCCACATGGCTCGCTATGAGTGGGCCTTTCGATTATAGGCCCACCTATATAGTAGCGTGCGGGGCCCATTAGGGGTAGATTCAATTGGATCTGACTTAGTCATATCCGTATTATATTTGTGGAGCCTATAGTGATTTTATTTGCAATCCAACTTAATCGTGGGTCCTCTTTAGTGAATAAATGATGCCCACACCATGGGTTTCCTTGTTATCCATGTTGTGGCTACCCATTAGGCCTATCTGGATTTATATGTAGTGGTCGTACTGTGGACCAACCATGTGGTTTATGTCGTGTTTCCACCATTGAACTACCGTTTGGGTTCCACACATTGCATGTATTGAGTCCATCGTAGGCCTATGTTTAGTTGGTTGCGGGCTACCCTCTTCGACCTTTCTTAGGGATAGTAGTAGGGTCCACTTCGATAACCATTTTGAGCCCACTATGATTGTTTATGGATCCTACAATTTGTTAGCTCGTTTGGATGCCGATAGTTGTATATTTTAGCTAATTAGGTGCTGGCTTGCTAAGTGGGCCCGTTAGCTTGTAAGACCACTTAAGTATAGCCCTATGGGCCTCGATAAACTTAGTTTTTAAGCAAGTTCCACATATTATGAATGATGAATTTCCATTATCATGTGGTGTGATATTTTACATGTGTGTTGGTACAATACTTCCTTAATAATTTATGTAGTATTACCTTAATGATTTTGTGATGTTGTAACACCCCGTACTTTCCAGTACTCAGGTGTTCCTGTGTAACCTAACTTGGTATAAATACAAACCTAGGTTAGATGAGCGTTCACGTTCATTCTAGTATAAATCCAACCGTTGGAAACAGTCCCAATCCTTACATCAAGCCATCTATCCTATGCCCTAAGGTCTAGATCAACAGATTCATCATTCACTTAACTTTGGGAACTCCCACAGATGTGCACGTCTTCATCATTTCGATTAGGCCACTTGATTACTAAACTCTTCGATGATTTCCACCTAAACTAGGCCGAGAACCCTAGGGATCACCACTGATTATATTTTGTAATGATTTGACTGTCGGATCTTCATAGATCGTAAAATAACCTATGCATCTAAAAAGTGTGACTCACTTGCAAATCTAAAATGATCTAATCTTTCTTATTGAAACCAATAGTAAATAAATGGCATTGGTCAAAGTGCATACCACGATCAACAACATATAAAAAAAAATAAAGATAGCAATACTAATGAAGATAATAGTAGTAATAATAATAATAATTAAATAATTAATGGCATAAAACCATGAGATCCTACATAGCAGGACCCACAATACGATCAAAGAAAACATGCACATATGGAGTAGAAATAATAATAATGAAATAAATAATTACAGTGATAAATATTATCATTAAAAGTATGGTAACATGGTCGTTAATGTATTAGGCCATTTGATCCATAATCCAGCCACCAAATTATAGTTAAGTAGTCCTGTAGACCATTTGTACCGTTGGTAATAAGTTTAGATATAATCTGACTATCGAAAAGGGAAAATTCACTAAAATGATCTGAATCAAGTCGTGGGGCCCGCCTGGGCCTTGGATCTACCCCATATTTGGTCAAAGACATTAAGTGGCCCCCCCAAGAGTGTATGGACGGTGGGGATTGGGCAAAACATCACTATGAGCTCCACACTTGCATGCATGTACACCAGAGTGTGGTAGACCTGATGTGCACCGGACTTGCCTGCTTGGTCTAACCACGTTTGACCGAGCCTACCCGAAGAGGAAAGACCTCTCCCTCTTTTCTCCTTCTCAGCCAGCTAACGGATGATGTCCGTTCCTTTGATCTGTGGCCCACCATCATGGCCCATGTCCTTGATCTAGACCGTTCATCAGATTCAGAGCATAGGTCTGACCAAAACCAGGAAAATTTCATGCGGTCCAATGCGTGTGCATACGCACAATCCTTTCTGCAAGTGAGACCTACAAGCACATGCTTTCCAAAAAAATGGAAATCCCATTCCACTACTACCATGAGGGCGATCCGTGTGAGGGGAAAACTTCTCATCTTAGCCCTCCGTTCGGACCTACCTCAGCCGTCCATTCTAACAACAGTTTGGGGCTTCCACTTAAGGAAAAACCAAAATTGGTCAGTTTTGTAAAATTGGTTGTATACGGAGCCATTGCAAAATAAAGTCATCCAAGCCTTTCATTTCTTATCCTATGGTCAAGGAGACTTAGGCTTGAGATAAAAAGGCTAAGGGATCAAACAACAGAGCCCTATCTCCCCTTCTTATGGAAAAATAAAGAGAACCGGCCACTCCTTCCCTAGTCTGAACCTACCAGGAAATCCTCACTAGAGTTTTGGCTTCAAGCTTCTGTAAGCTCCAATGGGAGTATACAAGTGGCCTAAAAGCGTTGGAATCATGAAAACTTCATCGGATTGAGAATTGCCATTAGAGCTCAATCATCTTCTCCAACAACACCACTATCGTTGTGCGGTCTGCACTACCCTGATCTCAAAGCGGTTCTGTCCGTTATGTCAGCCTCATATTCAGCGTCCAACACTCGTAGATCAAACCAAACAGATGGTCACGTGCTGCCCTGGGAGAGTAGCATGATTGGTGTAGGAATTGTCTTACACTTGCTGTCCTCAACACCAACCGAGTTTAAACCAGGCACGGTCCAGGTCAGGTCGTTGAACCTTACTGCTGAACATGAGAGAAGTAGATAAAGAGATGAAAGAAGAAGGAAGTGTGGAGAATGAGAGAGAGAGAGAGAGAGGGCGTCGTTCCACACCAAGCTGCCACACGAGGTGGCCCAGTGATCAAGTAGATCTCGGTGGGCTGCACCACACTAATCATCAGTGGCCATGTGTGGTTCCAGACATTAGGGGCCCACATCCCAGCCAGCCCAGTGGGCTGCACCACACACTACAGTGGGCCTCACTAAGTGCAAGCCTAGTGGGCCTCACCTTAAAGCTCTATGGGCTGCATGCCCTGCATAAATGTAGTGGGTCCTAGACATTTTGAAAAAAACCATCTTGCCAAAAGAGGCCCAGCTTGAGTCAGCAGCTGTTAGGCCAAATAGCTAGGCCCAACCCAAAATTTGGGTAGCCACCATTCATGTAGCTCTTTGGGCCCCATTGTGGTGATGGAGGAAGCCCAAACAAGTTCCACTCTGGCACTGGGCCAGGACAAGCCCGGGCCAACTGCCCTAGTGGGGCTATGTAAAGGTAGTTGTTGGCTGGGCCAAAATCAATCCAGCCCAGCCCAATTTCTAGGCCCTGACTATCTAACTATGGTTAGGCCAAACCAAGCCCAGTTCGAGCCTTGGTATTATGCAATTTCAGGCCCAGTCAAGGCCATCTTGATAGACCAAGATTGATGGGGTTGATTTCCCTAATGCAGGCCCTTATTGCACTATTGTTAGTAAGGATTTTATTATTACTACTTTTATTATTTAAAAGATTATTAGACATTATAAGGATGTTAGATAATTTTGGTATATTTAGATATGAACTTGTGAGTCATCATAATTAGTATTGACTGATTATTACCTTTACTAGGAATATTAGATATGAATAGCCACTAGTAAATTGTCTATATTAATGTTAGTTATATTAGGCAAAAATAAAATGAAATAAAATAATATCATTATTACATACTAGTGTATTTCCTTGTCATTCTTAAGTATTATCATAATAATAAATCCTAGTATTTATTTACTATCATTAGTATTACTATGATGGTTGCAATCATATAATGTGATTAACTATTAGCAGGTTATTCATTCCTATATTGCCTATTATAATTAAATAAGAAATTTTACGGTTATTAAATATTTAGCATTTTATTTATCATGCTTAAATATTGTCATTAATAGTAGATTTTACCATTAGATATCATCATAATGATTAGCATTGCTGCAATAGCTAGAACTAATTATAACATTGATGTTAATAAATTTTTATAACTATTAAATTAACATTAAAAATTAATTACGCACCACTAGGGTTCAAGCCCTAAAAATTTAGACTAGACCTAATACTCTAGGGTAAAATCTAGACCTAAGTAAATTAAACCTTAGGGTATAATCTAGACCATAGATAATCTTACAGAACCTTGAGTTAACCATACAAGTTCATAATATGTGGTAGGATCAAAGTCTAAGGGAATGTGCACTTCCTAATAACATTAGAAGGCGAGTTGACAAATAAGGTAATGACTCTTCCCCTTGAGCTTTCTCATTAGCTTAAGTTATAATTTTTATTTTAATTTATAATTGATATCTCCATTTCATAGTCACATGTGTTAATTGTTGAAATTAAATTGTTACATTGCATGCTTAATGCTTATCTTATATATTTAATTCATGCTTGTGGATTATTTGTCGATTGCTTACGGAACTTAAAATGGTACATCAGTGGGAAACCCCCACCTATAAATATACACCCATACTTGGGATGTAACCCGACTGGTTGTGATTGTAATGGGCCTTTGGCTTAATGGCTATTGAATGGTGGTCTAAATTAACCATTGATGTGGTCCTACCATCCAGGGTTGCTGTGTCCACTGGTTTTCAAGGATGATCTTTTATCGCATGGTTCTGATACTCACCTCAGTGGCTTACTTTGATATCGCCCTATTTGGCTTTTGAAAGTGCCCTTGCTAGTTTCCTGATTTGTCAATTAACGTGTGTGTTAAGTCAATCGGATTGTAAAGCCTCACAGGAAGATCAATTTAAGCGTCTACCTCAACTGGATATGTGGAAGCTCATCATAGGTATATCTAAGTCTCACATCTCATGTTCCAAAACAGCAGGTGAATAAAACCCTTAAAAATAAGTTAGACATTATAGGGTTTTTAGTGAGAAAACTTTTTTAAAAATTAGAAAATCTCTAAGTTTTCTTGCTCTATCGATTATATCAATACATGTCTCGATATGATCGACCTGCATTGTCGATGTCCTCGGAAGCTCAATCGATACAATTGATTAAGGACTTAAAGTGTTCGACAAATAGATATTTATCTAGACGGAATTACCGATATATCCATATACATATCACTATCATCGATAATTGAATCTCGAGTCGATCGAAGGAGACTCGATAATATTGACAGGTAGATCCGGTGCCCTTATTTTTTTCTTAAGAATATCATATATGCTTCGATATATCGAAGCCATCATCAATACCATCAGAGTTCAAATCTCGATCATATCGGCAGTCTCTCAGTGATATCGGTCATAGGCGCGAAGTTGTTCAGCAACATTTTTCAGGTGGCTTTTCAATTCTAATCAGGAGTCACTCAATAGAATCGATATCCAAATATCGATGGTATCGAGGCTGGATCGATTGTATCAAGAATGGACATAAACTGTCCAGCAAGCTCACTAATAAAATCCTTAAATTTTTTGATGCATCAACACGACCTTCGATATCATCAGTATTCAAATTCTGATGATATCGAGTATCCCCCGATCATATCTGATGACCTGAAAATTTTTAAATCAAGTCTTTCTCATTTTCAAATGTTGAGGAATTGAAACTGGCATCGATAATATCAGAGTTTAAATTCGATGGCATCGACATGAATCTCGATTCCCTCGACCAGCTGGCAAGAGGTTTTTCAAAAGCGTATGACATTGAGTTTGTGTCATTGAGTGGACCATCAATACAATCGAGAGTATATACTCGATGATATCAGCCCCGCTTGATGATATCGAATTCTGTCATAAACGTGACCGTTTTATATCCGTTGGAACCTTTTGCCTATATAAAGGGAGCTTGGCTTTAGTTACTGACAGAGAAAGAAGAGAGTGCTTTTGAGTGTTTAAACCTTACATCATTTAACCTAAGCCCTTTCTCTCAAGGGAGTTCATCCTCCAATCTACCCTCATCATTGATATTTAATAAAGTAGATTGGGGAATGAACTTTCGCATTCAAGGATCCTCCAGCTACTACCTTAATGGTAAATCATTAAGCTGGGATGCCTTGAATGCATAGATGATTGGAATTACTCTATCTTCCTAATAGAAAAACATTTAGAGAGTAGGATTCCATCATAACCTTGACCCAACCCGTCGTCATATATTAGTACATCATTTGTGTTGCAGATCAAGGGAGCAGAATATTCTTCATCAACAAGGAGGAAATCTTCATCAACATGTTGAATGGGACTCATCTACTTATCTATAAGTATCTAGAGTTCAAAGGACCCTTTGATCATTCCTTTGTAAGATTGGGTCTAAGGTGTTTCTCACCCTTTAAAGTCCTCAAGGAGGCCTCCGGTGGGAGTGTACGTGGTGGGTGTATTGTGTGAACCCTTGCTCTGTGAAGAGCATAAACATCTGGTTGAAGGTGAACCAATTAAAACCTTAGGTTTGAGGTGAACCGCTGTGAAACCTCTAGTTAAAGGTAAACCGTGTAAAACCTCCGTTAGGGTCTTATGGAAGATCTTTGGCCAATGTGCCTAAAAGTGGGCATGATGTGTTGACCCTTGCTCGTGAGAGCATAAATAATCAGCCTCAGTATAGGTTGTAAAGGTTGAAGGTGAACCTGATTTAAAACCTTAGGTTAGAGGTGAACCGTTGTGAAACCTCCTTAGTAAAATTCGGTACACTCAAGGGTTGAGTGCGCTTACCAAGAGTGGAGTAGACAAGTAGTTGAACCACTATAAAAATGACTGTGTTTATTGTTATTCTTCTATGTGTGTAATTTATGTTAATGCCTTCATATCTATTTATCTGATTACACCTTACACACATACACAGTCATATCCATCATAAACTAAGTTATATATTGTTGTCTCTTAAATAGTTTGTGAATGGATCCTCTACCAGGCTTGGAAGCCAGTAGAGTTACATTCGAGTAATCCTGATAATTGCATATCTATAAGGATTTGTGTAACGGGATTTTCAAATACATTGTAAGAACTTTAAAAAGTCCTATTCACCTCCCTCTAGGACATATTGCATATTCCTACTTCAACTAAAGTGGTCTTCACCGCTATTTCAGCTTTGTTCTAATATTTTCCTTATATGGGTTCGATATTTTATACTATGCAACTATGCGATGGTAAGCCCCATATATTGTAATATGATTGGCCACTAGTCGACGAATTTTCATTAAACATCTTAAGGTGGTAGTCTCATGAGTTGGGGATGGTAGTCATGGGGCACTATGCCCGAGGTGTTGGTTTACGCTGGGCTTTGAGCTCCCCATAGTGACCTTTGAGCTTATTAAACCTGCTGGTTGTAAATGGATTAATAATAGTTTGACTAATCTGTATACATGGCCCAGACCAGCATCTATTGATATCATACGTGATGTATGTATTATTCTGACTGGATGATTTTTCCTAGGTTCGATGATTGCATGGGTGACGAGCCCATTGTCTGCACAGATAAGCATCCCTGGGGCGATGATCGCATTCACGCATCCATGCATCTAATAAGATGTGCATCATGTATTGTTTTGTTTACTTTTCTTTATAACTATGCTTACCTAATGCGGCAGTGTGTAATCTTGAGGGGAGTTCACATTGGGTTGGCCACTCATCCATCAAATAAATATAACCGTATAGGTAGCACATGTGGCTTAAGTGATTTTCAAGTTCAGGCTGATGTGGAGCCGAGTGCAAGTGCCACGGTTGCATGATTGTATGTACCTTGTGAAGTTGAATGATCATGCAGCTCAAATTTACTTGCATTCTACTATTTCTCATATATTGGATCATATAATTATTGTATTTGTTAATTTTGGAGACATTAGTTTGTATAAGTCATTATGAGAAACCTCTTGTACATATTAAATATAAATGAAACTTTTCATTATGTATGATTGTCCATTCTACGCTCATTAGCTTACTCTGATAGTTGAGAAAAAGAAATATATACTTGAATTTGACAATCTTTTAAGATTAATACTCAGGTTTTTGAGAAACAAGTCATATACTCGGGTCTTGAAAAATGCGGGACGTTGTAGAGGTTTATGCTTATGATTGCTATAACACTTCCTTTATGTGGATATTGTGCTTTCTTTATATTTATGTGACACTATTTTACGTTAGATGTAGCATTGCTTTTGCATTCGAGTTAGCATTGCCTTATATTGATTTAGCCTTGCTTTATGCTTAATTTGGTATTACACACCTTGTGTATAGTGATTATGATTGTATGTTATCATATCACATTTGCATCATTTGTGCATGACTTGGATGATGGCTAATTTATGATTTTTGGCTTGCCTATGCATGGCAAGGCTACATTGACGACTTACAACTTTGGGCATTTTTAGTGGATCCATAAGAGATGGGATCACCTTTCATGTATGCACGACTTGCAAGACATGGTTGCATGACTTGGATGATGGTCTCATGCATTCACGCATTGCATGATGCATTTGTATTCACATCCTAGTGACATCAGCGTTGTGGCTACCACAGGATTATCGTTGTTGATAGTTTGAGTATGGATATAAAAAATTTGGTTATGTTTATAGGGCACTGTAACGTCCTGAAAAAATCTGTACAAAGATCCGAGTACCACCTCTAGCCGAAATCCTTTAGAACCAAATCCTTTAGAAATTTAATGAGACTTAACTAGCGCTAAACTAGATTACCTGTGAAATTAGCACCAATCACTTTAAATGCGATCTGTAAGACCCAATACCTATAGAATTAGTAATGATACGTTACCCTAAAATCTAAGATCCAACTCTAAACCCATTTGCTCTTGGTAGCACAATGAAACTCTGTAACTGACCTGGACCGCACGTCGAAAGTCTGATAGCGATGAACTAAGACAATTATGACCGCCTAGTTGGACTTGACTATCACCTCAAAAATTAAGTCTAGATGAGGTCCTGAGACGATTTTCTTGAGTCCGAAGCGAAGAGTGTGAGAAAGGTGAATCTATTTAGAAATTAAATATAAATTTAAGTAATTTGAGTCGTGTCACTTAGGAGCCATTTATAAGCATTCTGACCTTTGGATTCTGACCCAAATTCACCCTCGGATCAGGGAAGATGGCCCACATATGCCAATATGCTTGTGGCCCTGATCAAGTTTCGATGACCGCTGAACTGAAACTGGTCCGCCACGGTCGATCTGAAAACCTGATCGAACTGAAAACTTAACTTGATCAAGATCCAATAATTGTGAGCTTAAGTCCGACCGCATTTAGTAAAGGGACCTCCAGAAACACTCCGTTGGATCGAAATAAGCCCGATTTGTTTATAACCTAAGTATACCATGGCCCTGAGACAAATTTCATCAGTTTTGGGCCTATATAAGGACCTTAAACCCTCTCTCACAAATTCTATACGAATTCTCAAACCCTAACTAAGAAAGAGAGAGAAAGTAATAGAGAAGTTGGTGATTTATGTTGAGATTCTTTCCAGCTACTCTACGTGCCTAATCCATCGCATTTGAATCGTTATTCCGGTGATTCTAATTCCATTTTTGGGTAAGACAATCAAACCCTAACCTGTTTTGGAGCTTAAAATAGTGTAAGTATTGATATAGCTAACCTAATTCATGCCTTAGGTTGTCTATTCACCGTTGACGAAGACTTATCGTCTAAATCATATTCGTTTTACATTTTCTGATTTAAGGTGCGGACTATATATGTATAGGTTATGGTTTTTAAGACTTTCAATGTCTGATAATGATTTATTATTGACGTGGATGCTATTACACATGTTAAATGTGTTATCTGTTTTATTTTACGTATAGGTCTAACCTATGTTGTAAATAAGGTATTTCATGTGTTTGTTAAAATGTTTGTATGCCTAAGGAATTTAATGTTATGATTGACATGATTATTTGTCGTAGGTATATGATTGTTATGAATGCGACAACTCCTTGGAAAAAGGATTTACCCTAATATGTAATATGGCTGACATACGTGATGTATGTTGAAAAGTGTAGTCTAAGTGTTTGTGAAAATGTCTAAATGAGTTAGTAGTTAGTAAAGTGTGATTTATGAGGGAGTTGAGATATGAAATCCCAACTACCATGCTTGTGTGTATGATTTCCTCCATGAATTGTTTAGCTTACTTATTCATGTTAACTGTGTGTATGATTTTCTCCATGTATGGTGTATTCATGTTTAAGTTATATGTCATAACATGTTTATATGACTGTAGGATTTACCTTACATGTTTATTATTGTGATTGTACATTGTTAGGACTATATCTCAGCTTAGGTAATCAGTAACTACTTACGAACTGGTGGCTGAGATTACTTTCGCTACGCAGGATGTGTTCGACAAATCTGAGCTGTACTTGGGATGTTTGGCAGTGTTTAGGCCACACGGAGTACTTATGCATTTCATGTCGATCAACTCAATGTGCGATCGTCCTAGTCGAGCTCGTCAATTAATCCAATTAACCGATGTATGTTCACCATGTTTGGATGCTACTGCTTGAATCTAAGGTACCAAACTCACCTGTGAAATCTTATCAACCTTGGTACCATGATCCCTAAGACTCATGAGCCGGACATGGTGGTATGGGACACCGTGGTCGTGTTGTTAGCCTACGTTGGGGCGAAGACCCTCCCCGTAGTGACCAGTGAGCAACCTAGACTCGTGAGCTGATTATGGTGGTATGGGACACTATATTCGAGCTGTCGACCTACTTTGATTGGTGACGAGCCCTTTATAGTGACCTCGAGTATTTCCTGAAACTGCATTGGGGCGACGAGCCTTATTGTAGTATCTAGGATATAACTAGACCTGTATTGATTGATCACAAGCCCTTTACAGTGATCTAGAACTATAATATCATATGAGATTGTCTAGGAATGATGACCCTAGAATGGATCATTGTTTGGGTATTGATATAAGGGAGGTACCTTAGCTTTCCAATCCTGCTATATGAAAATGACTAATAAGAACTTGGTAATCATGTACATGCACCACACTGCATGTGTCATTTGGCATTGGGCAGAGCACTGAGGAACTGACTGACATGTGCGACCGTAAGATGAAGATCGTAGAGGTAGTGTAGGCGAGGGCATGCATCATTACTTCATACATACTTGTATTAATCAGAGTAATTATGGATATTTGATTGTATTATTTTATCATTACTGCTTAATTGAATTGATAACATGTTAAACTTTGCGGTATAGTTCCTCTAAGTTGATCACTCACTCCCACGTTCTAGGACGGTGCTTAAACACCAACTAGACTCTGACTTAGCTGCAGGTGATGGTGATGCCTACGAGGCGGAGGCGGAGTTTAATGAGGACGAGGAGGCATTCTCGTTCATGTAGTTCTCAGGCGGGTTCATCTGAGCCATGTCCTGATTGACGGGGCTTCAGGGCTATATTTGTAGTGGACTATTACATTTTGATATTTGTATTTTGAAGTAAACTTTGTACTTATTGACCTGGCAGATTACTCATATTTTGGAGACTTGTATTGATGTATTTATGTATTTCAAACTTCTGCTTGCGTTTTCTTATTGTCCCTGAATTATGATTTGTTGATTTGGCTTAATTTATTTCATGTTTTATGCACTAATACAGACAACATACATCCATCATTAAATATGTTACATAAGTGATGTTTTGGAACTCGGGAGCTGAGCTATACTCGACCCTCGATTTTTAGGGCAATACAAGTTGGTATCAGAGCATGATCTGGATTAAACTAGACCTAGGTTATGGTCACACGATGCACGTTGATGCCACTTTAACATAAGAGGGTGCGAGAAACATCCAGAAACAAGTGTAGGATTCTCAGTTTCACCAATTGGTGAAAGTTTATTGAAAACGATTGCCGAGATCAAGTCCGTGCACACTCCTGATCACACACAATGACCCCAAATCACTTCTAGACCGTCAATTGAGGGGTTTAGGCCGTGTTTCATCCCATTTTAGCTGTTAAAAAAATTAATAAATGTTACTATGTATCAGGTTCTATTCGAAATGACCTGAAACAAGTCGAAACAGAGTAAGGGCCCAATTGGGGCACTTTCAAGAGGACCCAGGGTGGGACCCACATCATTTTTAAACTTGAGGGGGGGAGGGGAGAGGACCTCGCCCCACCGGTGAGGCATCGCCAGTTAGTCCAAAGACCAGCGAGGCCTCACCACCCAACCGGCCAGGCCGGGAGGGCGGGTGTCTCTTGGGTCCTATGTGGCCCATGGATCTAGGGTTGGCCGATTAAAACCCCTCCTACAACACCTCTTCTTCACAAACTACCCTCCCTAGCTTTCATTTTTTTTGAAAAATCTCTCAAAACTCCATAAAAATCCCTCTTCAAACCCTTTCTTCTTCCATTTTCGGGCACCCTCTCTACACTCATCTCAAAACCCACCTCCATTGATGATTTCTCTTTCTTTTCTTTCCATTTGAGCAGTCAAATCCCTACTTTGAGTCTCAAATTCATGGGAACCTTCTATCTCATCCCATTCTTCTTATTTCTTTCATTTTTCATGGCCCTATTCGAGCTTATTACGGCCATATTTTCTATTTCTACTATTCTCTCTTTCATGGGAAAGAAGAGAGTTCCCATGGATGAAGCTGGGCCTAGTCCCCCCACCCATTCAAGAAGGCCGAAAGGTGCCGCTGCCAGATCAAGTGCCACTAGAGAGTTGCAGATGAAGCGGGATCTAGATCCCCATGCTCCCATAGGAAGGGCTTTGTTGGTGGAGCTGTCTCATGGAATTTATGAGGGTCGTAGGGTCCTCTTTGAAGCTCATATAGATGCACGGCTATCTGGAGAATTCTTATTATTCAAGCGCCTGGTTGAAGCTAAGTGGGGTTCGCTATTTAAGGGTGAGCATCGTGCAAATGTGGGTACAGTCTGAGTTTTCTATGCCCACATTCGAGAACCAACATTGGAGCCCTTGCAGTTTAAGATACCATTTGGAAGAGACCGGGAGGCCATAATCAACGTTGCTTTGATATCTCGACATCTGAACGTACCACTTGGTGAGGTTCATGCCAGTGAGAAGAATCTAAGTAGTGCACGTGAAAGGGATCGCCGAACACAGTTCCTTTGTGGTCATCTGGTTGAATGACAACCTAACAAAAGCCTTTTAGCGACCAATATGACGGACGACTTCCATCTGCTTCACCACATCTGCACATTCAACATTTATCCTAGGTGGAGCAACCGTAGTGAGTCCACGCGCCTGATGGTGGACTTCTTATATCAGGTGGGACAGGGAGAGAAGTTGTGTGTGCCTACGTATGTCTTGTGACAAATAGTCCTTATCACACGTTTGAATAGAAGGACTGAATCACTCCCATTCGGCCAACTCATATACAGGATTACACTTGAGTTTGGCTACAGATTCGGGGAGAAATTGTCAGCGCCGATCCATTACATCACCGAGACTACTCTCAATCAGATGGATATCGGGCCACGACAATGACAAGCCCTACTTGAAGAGAGTGAGGATGAGATAGAAAGTGAAGAGGAAGAGAGTAATGAAGAAGGTGGAGCCAAAATAGAAGAAGAAGAAGAAGAGGCCCAGGATACGGATGAGAGTCCTCCTCTTATGACTCAGGAGCATGATCCTGATCGGGCTAATAGGGAAGCCTGTTTAGTTAGAATTGAGGAAGGTCAGGCCACTCTACGACAGGATATTATCGACCTGTGGGGCCTCATGAAGCACAATTTCAAGAAAGTAACCCGCACTTTGAATTTATCCTATGTTGTCTGCAGGATAAAGGTGCGCCTCCTCCATCGCCAGATTCTGATGAATAGTCCTTTATGTAGTCATTGTTTGTTTTTTCATTGCTTGTTTTGGTGTGCAGCCTTTATAGGCATAGTAGTTTGGTAGTTGTTTGGGTGTTTGAAGCTTAGTTGTATTAGCTCACATGCTTTCTCTGTCGCGATCCATGTAATGCTGCACTTCGTGTATTGTGACAATTTTGTTTAATGAAATGCATGTTGTTTCCTTGAGTTGAGATGTGAATGTTGTGTGGATGGATTGTGTGAATGCTTAATCTGACTAGTTGCACCCTCTGTTGTATGTAGGATATGCCACCTAAGGGCACGAGGACTTCTACCCGTCTCTCTTTGGGTGAGTCTCTTGACGGGGCCCTTCCCTTGAACGATAGCTATACGGACCCCCATTCGGGCCCATCTCACTCAGATCCTATGCCGAATTCTCAACCAAATTTTAGCCCCACTGCTGGGCCGACTTGTAAGACCCGTATCTTAGCCTGTACTATTACGTCGACTCCCGCAATCCTTCTCGTTGAATTCCGGCAACCTGCGACCGATAATCGACGTTTACGCATGACCCTAAGTTGTATCTTGTAAATCTGAGACGGTTCAATTTAGGACTTGTACCAGTGTGTCCACATTGTCGCCTCGGTTCTAACGCCGCATCTCTCATACTGATCCGATACCCCGGCAGGGAGATGTGGATCGGCGTTCAGTTCAAGGAAAAACACCGTGCGTTGCAAATCCCAAGAGAATCTCTACAACATGTCCCATCAATCAATTAATCAATCACTCATGTCAAGTGCAAGAGCAACCCATGCTTTCTTTCTCCACAAGCCAAGCAAACCCCAAAAGTCAACCAACCTCTCACCTCACCCATCACTCACCTCACCCATCACTCACATCATCACCTCTCTTACAACCACCTCTCTCTCTCTCTCTCTCTCTCTCTCTCTCTCTCTCTCTCTCTCTCTCTCTCTCTTCTCTTCACATTTTCCAAGCCATTCCAAGCAACCAAAAACCACATGTCTAAGCATTTTATGTGAGAGAGAAAAGTGCATGTGTGAGGCCCACCTTTCCATCCCACGATCTCTCATCCTAGCCATCCATTTCTCATCACCCACCATCAAAGAGAAGCACCAGGAGATAGGCCTTCCAACGAACCGAGAAGTTTGATAGGTGGGTGCTTCTATAGGCTAGTTTTCCTATTTTTATGATGGACTAAGTGAGGCCTACCGATCAATGGTATGGATCTCACTTTGGACCCTTGATGTGGCCGATGGACCACCTTGATCTTCATGATCATTCCATGATGGGGCCATTCTCCATGGCCATCATGATGTTTATTTTCTTTGTATGGATAGGGTCATCTAAACCTTATATTTGGTGGAGAAAGGATCTCCACCATTAATTTTTGATTTGATGGGCCCACATGCAATGAGACCCAGTTGATGTATGATTGGATATAAGGGAGGGCCCATAGTGTCGGGGTCCCTCCATCACATATGTCCCACTCTCTTCCTTTCTCTCTCTCTCCCTATCTTTTTCATTTTTTTATGTGAAGTTGTGGCCGTGTGGTCCACCCGGATGGACCCCACCATAAGTCATGTATTTTATCCAAGTCATCTATAGGTGAGGCCCACTTTATAAGTGTTGTGTCCACCCCCATCCATCATTTGGTGGCCCACGTGGGCAGCCCACATGAAAGGCAACCGACCAGCGTCCCTGGATGCTGGATGTTGCGTGGAAAACAAAAATATTAGCCTTAGTTCAAGGCTATTTAGGTGAGCTACTTATGTATGCCCCACCTCGATGTATAAATTCAATCCACGTTGTTCATCCCTTTCCTCAGACTATTTTAGGCATTGAACCAAAAAAATGGGCCTGATATAACTTTCTGGCAGGCCATACTTCAGAAAACAACGATTTTCATCGTTTAAATGCACCTACATTTTTCTACAGGTCGAAAGATGTCCAATATTGGACTTAATGGATTGGTTACGGACTGTAGCATCCATTGGGTGGGGTGGATTCATCAGATGCGGGCCCCATACATGAAAAATCGTGAGGAAACATGATTTCCAAAAAAAAACCAAAATATATAAGCAATAGCTTGCTGCTGCTGTCAGAAGTGAGGACACATAATCATCCAACACCACGGGCGGACGGGCTAACAGTGACCCACGGCTCTAGCCGTGGGCCCCACCATGATGCTTGATATATATTCACACCGTTCATTCAGTGGGCCCTTTCCTGAAGTGGGCCCCATCCAAATTTCAGCCACATCCAAGACTCAGGTGGCCCACATCATAGGAAACAGCGAGATTGAATGGCTGCCTCTGAAACCCTTTTTTGGGCCACAGAAGTTTTGGATCAAGATGAAATTTGCTTTTCTTCTTCAATCCGGGTCTGTGCGACCTTGCCAACGGATTGGATGGCATATAATCGTTATGGTGGGTCCCACGTGGGACACACTGATGCATGTATTGTACTCCACACCATCCAGATGGCTGGACGGTGGGCAGTACCATGATGTATGGGTCTTGTACACACCATCCAGTCCAGTCCGCTGGACGTGCACTACACCATGATGCACGTGCGGGGCCACCGTGTTTACATCCAATCTGTCTAACGTGGACTCCCTTTTCGTCTACACCGTCCATCTCATATGAGGCAGATCTATCAGGTGGGCTGCACTGTCAGTGGAGGATAGAACATCAACCATTGAAACCCTTTTCAGATGTTTTGGATTAGTATAATAATATGATACTATATGTATATATATATATATATATGTATATAATATTATGGTGGGCCCCATGTGGGACCCACCTTTGGTGAAAACTGATGGACGGTGTACCTACAGCAACAATATAGATGCTGTACTACCGTTAGCTGACCACGTGGACCCCATCATGTGGTTCGAGTTATATCCCAACCGTGTATCCATTTGTTGTGTGGAGCCCACCTTCATTTTATTAGGTCACTTTTTTGCTGGTGTGGAACACACCAGGATATATGGGTTTTAATCCACACCGTCCATGGGCGTGGGTCCCACCTAATGTAAGTGTTTTATCCACACCGTCCACACCTGGACGGTGGGACCTACCATGATGCATGTGTTGCATCCAAACTGTCTAACCATTTGAGAACTCATTTTAAGTCTTGAGCTCAAAGAATGAGGTAGATTTAGGGTGAAGTGGACCACATAGCAAAAACAGTGAGGATTGAGCGTCTCTCCTTGAATCCTTTTATTTCCCAGAAGTTTTGGATCACTAGGAAATTTGTTTCCTCTTAATCCAAGCCTGTGTGACCTTATGGCCAGATTAGATAGAAAATAAATAATACAGTAGGCCTTGAGAATTTTAATGGTGGAAATTATTATCACCACTTGCTTTTGGGTGTGACCCATTTAATGCACATATGGGGCCCGTTGGTGTGGCCCATCTAATATACATAAGGCCCCTGTTATGAGGCCAATTTGATGTGTTTGTGGCTCGTTACTGAGGCTCACTTTGATAGATATGAGGCCCATGTTACAAGGCCCATTTTGATGTATCCTAAGACCCATGGGTTATGGCCCATTGCAATGTACATAAGGCCCATTGGTGCGGCCCATTGATGTGGCCCACTTGATGAATATAAGGCCCATGTGATGTATTTAAGGCCCAATGGGATGTACCTAAGGTCCATTGCAATGTGTGATCCCAACATGGTCTATGTAATGATGTTTACGACGGGCTATGCCATGGGAACAATGTTGGTTTGATGTCCACATTGTGAGGTAATGTTGGTTAAACGTCCACATTATGACTCTCTCTAGGGCTCACTGATAGGCTCATACTAGTTGTGTAGGCCGTCTAGGTCCATCTACATTGTAAGGATAGTTCATTACTTTATAACATGCCTAGTATAACTCCATGAGTCATGACCATACGCATCATATGTATGCTTGATATTCATAGCATATGCCATTGGGAAAACCATTTACGGGACTCCTTATGAGGTGGTGTGCCCCATAGTATCGCGTTGTATGCGCTGGATTGTTACATGACTGTAAGGTGTGACTCATGCATCTCACATTTGTGTGACTTGATCATTGTACGCCCTAGCGACATCAGGGCCATGGCCTCCACAGGCACATCGTGGATGGCTAAATGGGACACCGAAAATACTTGATTCTAGCACTGTGGGTACTTAGGATGTCCTTGGGTGAAAGTTTCAGAACCTTCGAGGCCAGGAGTAGCCCCAACGTCTAGACCGAGTGGAACATAAGTGCCCGAGTACCAGTAGGCCGCATCTCCCACTGTCGTAGTCAGTTGGGAGGGGGTGTGGCCTTATCTGCCCGAGTGAGGGGGCTATAAGCTAGGCTGAGTATGACTAGCTCGTAGATGGGTCCGCTATCGATGAGCTCGGTATGAATTGGCAGACTACTGGTCAGGCAGATAGTGAGGTCTATTCCTCTTGCTTGACTGTGCAGCTAGGGAGGAGGCAGTCAGTGCGAAGTGTAATAGACCCCGATGATTTCTCCAGAGAGCAACCCTACTGATATGTGGACTTGTTGAGCAGGATTTGCATATCCATTCATTCATTCATTCACTATTCACTCGGGATGGTGGTGTGAAACTATTTATTATGTGTACCATCACATAACCAGGATTTTGGTTGGGCGCGTGACTAACCTGAGATCAGGATTTTACCACATTGTGTCTGATTATCCAAATTTAGGTATGGGACTAGTTTGGATAGAAGTCCCTTGTGATGGACCCCATAGCTTGAGATACTTCTGTAACACCCTGGATTTTTGCCTACCTGGAGTTAGATGTCCTTAGGCAATGGGTCAACCATATCACTCTTAGGAATTAATTCCAAAGCCAAGGGAATCATTTAGAACCTAATTCTTTAGAAATTTAACGTGAATTAGCCAGCGCTACACTAGATTTCCTGTAAAATTAGTACCAACCACTTTAAATACAATCTGTAAGACCCAAAACCTCTAGAATTGTTAACGCTATCTTACCCTGAAACCTAGGATCAAACTCTAAACCCAGTTGCTCTCGGGAATGCTTTGAAACTTTGTATTGGATCTAGACCACACGTTGAAAGTCCGATATCTATAATCTTAGACCATTATGACCACCTAGTTGGACTTGACAATCATATCAAAAATTAAGCCCAACCGATATCCTGAGACCATTCTACTGAGTCCGGAGTGAAGAGAGTGAGAAAAGGAAAATATTTAGAAATTTAATTTAATTTTTAATAAATTTGGCATGTGTCACTTGTGCAACATTTTTAAGCATTCTGGCTGTTGGAATTCGACCAAATTTCACCCTCGGATCGAGATAGGTGGCCCTTACATGTCATAGTACTTGTAGCTCTGATCGAGCTCCCGTAACCGTTGAATTGAAACTGGTCCGCCACGGTCAATCTGGAAACCTTACCGGACTGAAAACTTAGCTTGACCTAGATCCAATATCAGAGAGCTTAAGTCCGACCGCATTTAGTAACAGGACCTCCAGAAGTGCTCCGTTAGATTGGAAGATTTGGTTATAACTTAAGTATACCTTGACTTAAAGTCTGTTTTGGTCATGTTTGGGCTTATAAAAGGGCTTTAAACCCTTAGCTTTCTAACCCATACGAATTTGGGGAAAACCCTAAGAGAGAGAAGAGAGAAAAGAGAGAGAAAGTGAGGGAGAAGTTGGGGCTTTCTCCTGGGATTGTTCCCTACTGCTCCACGTGCCAAAGCCATCCACCTGCATCGCTATTCTAGCGATTCCAACTTCGTTCTAGGTAAGAAAACCCTAACCCTAACCTGTTTTAAGGTTCCTATAGGTACAAGTAGCTAAGTAGCTGACTCACCTTGTGTTATAGGTCGTCATATCGACGTTGACAGAAGCGTAGAGTACCTATTCAATTCGTTACACTCCTATGGCGTAAGGTGTGGATTTTAGACGCTTAGATTACCTGTTTTCAAAGCTTTCAATGTCGTTTAATGATAGATTGTTGACAAGAATGCTGTTTGACATGTAGAACATGCTGTCTGTTTTCATTTCGAATACGTATAAAGAATATAAGATTTAAGGTTTTTTGGGTATTTGTAGCAAATACTGTATACGTACATATTTTGCTGATATGATTGTCATGAGTATTTGCCGTGTACCTATACCTGTTATGCGTGTATGATCTGTTTGGTGAAGAGATTCGCCCTAATGCACATATTGGCCGACATATGCTATGTAGACTAATGTGTGTAGACTAAGTGTTTATTGAAATGCCTAAATCAATATGATTTATGGCCACCATATGTATTGAATGTAAGAACATGATTGTTGTGTATTAGACATCTCCTTGATATAAGGATTTGTCATATTATATGTTGAAATCAACATATGTCAAGTACGTTGGAGTTGTGTAGTCTAAATGTTTGTATAAATGTATGTATTAGTAAGTATTGAGTGAATGGTGTTGTAGATTGGCGTTGAGACTGGATTCTCAACTAATTTGATGATGTACATGATTTCCTCTATGCTTGTTGTATTGAATTGATTACTTTATGTGTGAAGTATTCGTGTATGGTTAACTGCTTATGATGTATGTTATAACATGCTGATGACATGCTAGAATTTCTTGTATTTCAATTATGTCTCTCTCATATGATTATTGATTTAGATTATAAGTGTTTGGGGCTATACTCTAGTCCAGGTAGTCGGTAACAAATTTGAATTCGTGGTTGGATTCTATTCACCACGAAGGATGCGTCGACGAACCCGAGTCGTGCTTTGGTTGACGGCAGTAGTTAGGCCACACGAGGTGTTTATACACTTCTTATTGTTCATCTTGAGGTGCACTCGTACTACTCGAGCTCATCAATTAACCCAACTGACCATTGTATGTTCACCTTGTATTGGTCATAACTGCTTGAACCTAGGGTGCTGAACTTACCAGTGATAACCCTGATAATTGTGGTGCCTTGATCCACTAAGACTCATGAGCCGGGCATGGTGGTATGAGACACCGTAGTCGAGCTGTCGACTTACGCTGGGGCCACAAACCTCCCCGTAGTGACGAGTGAGCAACCCAGACTCGTGAACAGATTTTGGTGGTATGGGACACTATATTCTTGTTGTCGGCCTACACTGATAAGGTGATGGGGGAGCGGTGCAACGAGTGCGAGCAACAGCCCTGACAGCTCTTTGTAGTAACCTCGAGCGTACTCTGAGTCTACGTGAGGCGACGACCCTTCCGTAGCAACAAGAGTATAACTAGGCCTGTATTGATAAGGTGATGGGGGAGCGGAGCAACGAGTGCGTGCAATAGCCCTGGCAGCCCTTGCAGTGACCTAGAAATATATCATCATATGAGACTACTAGGAGTGACGACCCTAGACAGGATCCTTGTTGGGAATGATATAAGGGAAGTACCCTAGTTTTCCAATCCTGCTGTATGAAAAAGACTAATAACAACTCGGTAATCATATTCATATCGCACTGCATGTGCCTGGAAGATGTGGAGCACTGAGGGAAGAAAGCATGTCGCGGACGTAAAATGGTGTCACATGAGGGAGTATGTTGGCGAGGACATCCATCATGTCATTTCATTCTTGCATTAATTACAGTATTTTGGAATGTTTGATTTTCTTGCTTTATCATTATCGCTTGATTGATTTGATAACATGTTAACCTTTGCTCTATGATTCCATTAAGTTGGCTACTCACTCCCATGTTATGGGACGGTGTTTCGGACACCCACCAGACCCTGTTGTAGTTTCAAATGATGGCGCAGCCTGCGAGGCGGAGCTGGACTTGTATGATAATGAGGAGGATTTCTCCTATAGGCGGTTATCAGGCGGGTCTATGTAGACCGTGTTCTGATCGACGGGATTACAAAGAGGTCGATTTGATGCCATGACACTTATCATTTTATATTTTTTGAGCACTCATGTATATTCTTTTCTTTCTATTTTTGGAGTATACATGTATTTAGTTAACCTGGTAACATGTTCACACTCTGGAGACTTACAACCAATTATACATCTTATATAGTTATCACAGTCTTCCGCTTGAGAAATTTAACTTTCTCTAGAGTTTGATATGCTATTTTGGCTTAATCTACCTCATGTTTTATGCCTTATGCTGATAACATTCATCCATCATTGAAAATGTTGCATAAGTGATGTTCTGGAACTCGGGAGTAGAGTTTTTGCTCGACTCCCAATTTTCGGGATGTTACAGATGGTATCAGAGCATGATTTGGATTAAACTGGGCCTGGGTTATGGTAATACAATACACACTAACACACTCTGACTTAGGAAGGGGGAGATGGAACCTATAAACCATATTAGAATCCCAAGTTTCGTCGACAGGTGAGACTATACGGTAATTTAATCCATAACATATCTTTGGTCGCGTGAAGCGACCTAAGTCGCCTCTAGGTCATCAGTCGACTGGTTTGAGTCGTTCCCTGAAGAATTCCTAACCTAGAAATGAATGTCCTTAGGTTGTGGGTTAATCACAACCCTTATACTCAATCTCAAGGCCTAAAACCCTTTTTTATCCAATTCCTTCAAAATCTCTCCTTTCACCACTTCATTCTTCAACGTTTTCTAAGTCCTTTCATAATAGACATAAATCCTAATGTGTAAATGATGGAGAATCATACTTAAATAAAAATTTATTATAAATAGAAAAAATATATATAAATTGAACTTTTGACCATTCCAATTATGGAATCTCGTGGAATAAATGGGTTAGTTGGATAGATTAGCGTCTCCTATCCTAAAATCATATGCTACATGATGCATAAACTCATTCCGGTTTGCAAATTGGCCCCAAAAATGCCTCAAGTAGAGGGAGGGACAAACGATCAACTTCTAGAGGCTTTTGAGGTGGGAACCTAACTTTTTTGGGGCCTAGGGGGCAGGAGGTCCTTGTCAAAAGGGTGAGGCCTTACCGGTTTATCCAGTGGGTGGCGAGGACCTCGCCGCGTCGGCAAGGCCTCGTCGGTCAACGGGCTCGGTCAAGTCGGGCCTTCAAGCTGATGGAGTTTGGGGGTTAGGGTGACCCCCTAATGTGTGGGTCATCCCTTAAAACACCCCCGATCAACCACTTCGTTCACAAAATCACCCCCCAAGCTCTCTATTTCTTCCAAAGCTACTGTTTTCTCTCTCCAACCTCCCTTCCAATCGTTTCTTCCTTCATTTTCTGTTATTTCCTTTATCCCTCTATCGTTCTCTTCCATAACCAGTACCTACACTCTCCATTTTCTGTGATTGGAGCTCCCAAGCTCTCATTTAAGGCTCAAAATCGTGTGAGCTTTCAACCCATCACATTTCTTCCTTTTCCCTTCTTCAATCTCTGCCTCTTGGACCTATTTCACTCCTCTCTCAGACCTAGATTCGTGGCAACCCATTAGGTCATCCTTTTCTTCCGTTTCACCACTTTTTCGAGGCTCTTTTTGAGTTAGTTATAGTTATCTTCTCGATCTCTCCGTTTCTACCGACGGGTGAGACCTAACATAGTAGCTTAGTCCATAAATAGTGAACATTTAGAGTTTTGGACATGGAGTAGTACTCCTAGATTTTGAAAGATCTGACAATATGTAACACCCCGAATTTTCGCCAACCTGGGGTTAGACGTCCTTAGGCAATGGTTCAACCAAAACACATTGGTAACCGCTCAGAACCCAATTCCATAGCCAAAGAAATCACTTAGGATTAATTCCTTTAGAAAATAAGCATAAGTTAGCTAGTTCTACGCTGGAGTAGCTGTGAAATAGTCCCTGATCACTTTAAATACGTTCTACAAGACCCAAAGCGAGTAGAACCAATGACGCTATAATACTCTATAGCCTCGGATCAAACTCTAAACGGGTTTGTTCTTAGGACCTCTTTGAAACTTTGTATTGGATCTAGACCGCACGTTGAAAGTCCGATACCTACAATCTTAGACCGTTATAACCGCCTAGCTGGACTTGACAATCATTTCGAAAATCAAGTCCAACCAACATTCAGAGGCTATTTCATTGAGCCTGGAGTGAAAAGAGTGAGAATAGGGTTAGATTTGGAATATGAAATTTAAATTTGGCACACGACTTGACGTGTTAGTATTAAGCGTTCTAACCGTCAGAATTCAGCCAAATTACACCCTCGGATCAGAAAAAATTTCTCTTTCATATCATGAGACTTATAGACCTGATCCACGTGCGATGACCGCTGAACTGAAAATGGACCGCCACGTGCGATCTGGGAACTCTACCCGTCTGAAAACTTAATGTGTGCTAGATCCAGTATGCATGAGCTTAAGTCCGACAGCGTTTGGCCAGGGGACCTCCAGAAATGCTCTTTTAGACCGAAACAGCCCTGATTTGGTTACCCCTCAAGTAAACATTGTTCCCAAGCCTAATTTGGAAAGAAATTAGGTTATAAAAGGGGTTCAAACCCTCACTCCTCTCACCCATCCGAATTTGCTAGAAACCCTAGCAAGAGTGAGAGAGAAAGTGAGAGTTTGTGAGAGAAGGTGGGAGAGCTTTTCCTACTGCTTGCACTACCTGCTGCACGTGTTTAAGCCACGCAATCCAATTATTTTGCCGGTGATTTTGCCACATTTCTAGATAAGAAATTACCCTAACCACTTGCTGATTTGGAGTTTCATCGATTCCTTAGCTATGTAGCTTACGAACCTTGTGTATTAGGTTGTCTGTTCGCCGTAGACGAAGCGTATACGCTCCGTTCGAATCGATTCGCCTCTAGGAAAAAGGTGCGGATTTTAGACGCTTTGATTGACTATTTTCAACGCTTTCAATGTCGTTTAATAGTAGATTATCGACGGCAACACTGTTTGACATGTACAACATGCTGTCCGTTTCCTGTTTCGTAAGCAGACGAAAAATATGAGATTTAGGGCATTTTAGTCATTTGTAGGAAATACTGTTTTCATCCATATTTTACTGATATAATTGACATGGCTTCTTGTTGCATTAAGATATTAGGAATGCATGCATAATCAGTTTGGCAAAGAGATTCGCCTAAATGCGCACTTTGAGTCGACAGACTATATGTAGACTTAAGTGTGTAGTCTAAGTGTTTGTATAAATGTTTGTATTAGTATGTATTGAATTAAATGGTGTTATGACTTAGTTTGAGATTGAATTCTCAAATACTATGCTGATGTAAATGATTTCCTACATGTTGGCTATATGTATGATTTCATTATATGTATGAAATGCATATGTTAGATGATTTACTTAAGTTGTATGTTATAACATGTTTTAACATGCTCATATTATTGTATTTCATTTCCATTACTCTGATATGATTGATGAAGTGGATTCAATAATGATTGGGACTATACTTAATCCAGGCAGTCAGTAACCGAATCAATTCGTGGTTGGCTTATCTTTGCCACGAACGACACGTCGATGAACGCGAGTCGTGTTTTGGAGTTGACGGCAGTGGTTAGGCCACACAAGGTGTTTTATGCACTTCATGTCGTTCGACTTGAGATGCGCTCGTGCTAGTCGAGCCCGTCAAGTAACCCGACTGGCCATTGTATGTTCACCATGTATGTGTCATAACTGCTAGAACCTAGGGTACTGAACTTACCATTGAAAACCCTATCAACCATGGTACCTTGATCCACAAAGACTCATGAGCTGGGCATGGTGGTATGGGACACCGTGGTAGAGCTGTCGGCCTACGCTGGGGCCACAAACCTCCCCGTAGTGACCAGTGAGCAACCTAGACTCGTGAGCAGATTATGGTGGTATGGGACACTATATTCTTGTTGTCGGCCTACATTGATAAGGTGATGGGGGAGCGGTGCAACGAGTGCGAACAACAGCCCTGGCAGCCCTTTGTAGTGACCTCGAGTGTATTCTGAGTCTACGGGAGGCGATGACCCTTTCGTAGCAATGAGAGTACAGTAGGCCTATATTGATAAGGTGATGGGGGAGCGGTGCAATGAGTGCGAGCAACAGCCCTGGCAGCCCTTGCAGCGACCTACAAATATAACATCGTATGAGATTACTAGGAGTGACAACCCTAGACAGGATTGTGTTGGGATTGATATAAGCAAAGTACCTTAGTTTCCCAATATTTCTGTATGAAAAGGACTAATAATAACTCGATAATCATATCAACATCACATTGCATGTGCCTGGAATATGTGGAGCACTGAGCGGTACATAAGCATGCCACGGACACAGATGGTGTCGTATGAGGGAGAATGTCGATGAGGGCATCCATCATGTCATGTCATATTGCATTAAACAACAGTATTAGGAATGTTTGATTTACTACTTTACTATTATCGCATGATTGATTTGAGAACATGCTAATCTTTGCTCTATTATTCCACTGAATTAGCTACTCACTCCCACATTACGGGATGGTGTTTCCGGACACCCACCAGTCCCTATTTTGGTTACAGATGATGGCGCTACTTGAGCAGCGGAACTGGACTTGATGATGATGAGGAGGATCCCTCCTTTATGTGTGTTCTGATTGACAGGATTACAGGGAGGTTGCTTAGACGCCATGATACTTGTCATTTTATATTTTTAGAGCACTCATGTATATTCTTTCTTTCTATTTTGAGGTATACATGTATATGTTTAACCTAGTAACATGTTCACACTCTAGAGACACAACAGTTTCTATATGTTATACATACTATCACAGTCTTCCGCTTATTAATTTAACTGTCTCTGGAGTATGATATGCTGTTCTGGCGTAATCCCACTCATGTTTAATACATTAACACAAACAACATTCAATCATACAGATTTATGTTGCATAAGTGATGTTCTGGAACTCGGGAGTGGAGTTTTTACTCGACCCCCGATTTTCGGGATGTTACAGTCTTCCTTCTCTAATTTATCATAGCATCATTAAATTTCATCTCCATCCAGGTCACAATGACATACCCTTTTCTTATCTTAGGACTGTTTTAGCCACCTATAGTCTAGTGACTATGCCTGTTGGAGAAACTCTCATTGCCCAACTACTATTCAATAACTCTAACATTAATAAGATGAATTTGAAGTTAGCCCCATGCCAAGTTAATATGGGTGTTGGTGGAGCTGCTACCGCAAATGTAGAGGAAGGTGATTTGCCTCCAGATGATATTAATATGGATGATCACTTTGATGAAATTAAATCTGATTTTTCTCCTGATCCTTATTATAAGTCATCTAGCTTTGATGCGCATTTGCACTCACTTAGGGAGAAGGTTGAAAGTATGAATGTGTCCCATGAAATGTAATTTAAATATATGCGCAAGTATCTGAAGTGCATTAATAAGAGACTTCATCAAATTGATCCTTTCATCCCTGCTCCTTCTTCGGGTTCACATTAGTATTTAAATATGTGTTCTGTAATAACTTTTAACGTACTTGAACTTGTCTTATTTTATATGCTTGAACATGCTTGCTTATGGATTTGGTTAACTTGATTATCTTGTTCATTTCTTCTCTTATTCATCACTACTCTTCTATTTACTTCCTTATTTATCTACTTCCATTATCATTTATTAGTTCTTTCCTTTGTCATATTTTGTCAAAAAGGGGGAGAATTTATTCTATCATGGTTAATTTTTATTATGATGAATATGAGAATGTAGATAGGTGGCAGCAATTTTTTTTTTGAAATATGGTAGTAAGGGGAAGTATTGATGAGTATTGATGCATATTGGTTTAACCAGGTTGTAACTGGTGCATGATTCTTTAACCAGGTTGTAATTGGAGCATGATTCTTTAACCAGGTTGCAACTGGTACATGATTCTTTATTGTGTGTGTTATGCTTATCTTATTTTAATGAATGTGCTTTGTCACAAATTTGACAAAGGGGGAGATTATAAGTGCTATGTTTTCTACCTCTTATGATTGTCAAATTTTGTAGTGTCAAAACCTCTTGGAATCTGTATCTTGTGTAGCTCATCTTCATGTTCAAGATCATGCAATTCTTGTACAAGTTCAAGATGTTCCAATTCAAGATTCAAGCAGCACAAGTATAAGAGATATACAAGTTCAAGAACTACATTAAATGATAGTTCAAGCTTTCAAAGCTTCATATATGTCAAGACAATATACTTTACTTTGGAACTCATAGCTTCAAAGTACTTCAAGTTCAAGATTTAAAGTAGCTCAAGATATCAAGCTTCGTGTACTTCAAGATCGACTATTAAATAAAGCAAATGATGATTTAATGTTTAAACATCACTTATAAGGTATGAATGACCCTAGATTGATCTTAGGCTAGGTCATATTGATTGGATACTTATTTTAGTCATGATATAAGTGTATAGACCGTTTCTCAACTAGTCTTAGCTTATGTTCGACTAGCCCTAGTACTGGTTCGACTAGTCTAAGAAATTCCTTGACCAATCCAAAGGTTGTACTAATTTTTAGGATTTTCTATTATAACCTCGACCAGTCCTGAAGACTGTTTGACCAGTTGAGTGAACAGTGCTCGACCAATAGAGTAGGCTCAACTCAAAGTCCAGCAACCAAATTGGATCCCACATGACCAGTCGTGAGCATGACTCGACTGGTCGTGTAAGCCACTCGACCGGTCGTGCAAGCCATTCGACCAGTCATAAAACAGCTTTATCTTATCACTCCCAAATTCTCAAGAGTTTGTTGGTCCTTCGATAATCAAGCTGACCTCTGGGCGAGTCGAGTGAGCAATTTTTGCACTTATAAATAGAGCATGATTTTTTAAGTTTTTTATTGAATTCAATAAAAATCAAGACACCACTCTAAGAGATAAATTAGTGATATTCTTAAGCTACTTAGTGCTCATTTAATAATCTCTTTAATTATCTTTTGCATTTAATTTTGTATTCTACAATCCAATCTTATTTGAAGAATGGATTGAAGTTTTCCCATTTCTTGGAATTAAAATCAAATCAAGCTAGCCCAAAGTGATTTAATTTAAAAATCATTTAGAACCTAGAACCTTTTCATAATTGAGTGTGAACATTGAACATTTACGTTGAACTTCTACTCCGAATTGGTTCTACCGGGCTGCATCAAAGGAGAATATCTAGATAAGTATTTTACATTTATGTAAATCTATTCTTTTAGTTTCTTTGAGATTGTGCCGGGACAAATCTCTTTCTTTTTGGTTTGTCTGAGGTGATCCAAAAAACTCAGAGTGTGGGGTTTTCGAATTGTGTAAGCCCACTTAAAAGACACAATTGTGAAGGTTTTAGGTGAACCTTGAAAAACCTATTTCATAGTGAATGCCAATATCCACTATGTGAGAATATTGGGAGTAGAGTAGTTGTGGCTATTTTTCTAAATAGTTGGTGTACACATAAGTGAACCACTATAATTTTTGGTCTTGTGGTGAATGATTGATTGTGGCATTATGTGGATGTTGTAATTTCCCTTTTTAAGCATTTATAGAGAATGTTGTAATCTTTTTATGCAAGTGTGGGAATGTTGTAATAGCTTAGTTATTTTCTTTGCTATTTTTATTCTTTATTCTTCTGTATCAGTTTGAGATTTTGATACATAAACTGTTCTAGAAATCAGGTTGTCCTAACATAAGTCATTGATTTTTGGTGTAAGGTTGTCCTTAGAACAACATTTCTATCAACCTCTCAATACTTGTACATTTGAAGTTGTTATTCTTTTCTACTTTATGGGATTATTTAAGTGCAATGTTTATTTACTTTTGTTTATTTCCATATTCCCCCCCCCCCCCCCTCCCCCGGTCTATGACTCTTAGCTCGGCCTTTTCACACAACCACTCGTACACACATCTAATTAAGATTTCAATCCATTCATGTTACTCGTCACCCTTATATATGCTTAACATACTATCGAAATCATGATCTAATGATTTTACGCATGTTTACAAGTACCTGAATCTAATTGTGTAGAGGCTTTATCCATTGATTGCTCTAAAACCTACCTTTTACTTATGTAATAATCAAATTGATCATACATCACCCTATATATATTCTTAGTATCATGACCATCAAATTTTCTTACTCATAGCATGCCATCTAACCGTCCATAAACTTGTTAATGTACTAATTTGTGTACCTTATTTGTCAATCACGTGAGTCATTATGTCAGTGAGTCAGTTGAGCCCTTGGAAGCTGAAGACCAGAGGCACAAGTGGACATGAGCATCAAGGAGCAAAGAACATGTATATGAGGTGCTTTGGTGTCATGCTCCGAAATTCGGCACCCGAGTGTGGAGACTCTAATCCCGAGTTCTCGAGTGTGAACCTAATAAAAATGCACGTGGGCAAGCACCCACATGCCCGTGTAGTCCAGTTATCATTAACAAATGATTAAAATCAGAGTAGCTTTAAAATCAACTGTATCATAAGTTAAGAAGAGGTAATTAAACCTGAAAATATATGGGTAATATTAAAATATACAACTCTGAAAGTGGTTTCGGCCCAAGTAAGGATTATACAAGTCACAATATACATATCCAAAATGATTAAAGTGTAAAGTTTTCAGTTTTGGCCCAATCCTCCAAAACATAACGGTTGTGGTGCATACCGATCAAAGCCTACCCTTTTGACATCTCGATAGTACATGTATCAATAATATTATCTAGTTGGTATTTTAAAACATTGTCCCAAGTGGGAGTGAGTAGCTAACTTAGTGATTCCATTAGTTTTAAGTTACTATGTTATTGACTCAATCAATGCAAGTAATGATAGAGCATGTGAAAAATAACTTCCAAAATTCTTTGTTAAAAATGCACGAATGTGATTATGAAATGATGCATGTATCTTACAATCTAACACTCCCTTAAAGTGACTTCAATACCTATTTCGTAAATATCAATACTCCCTCATCATGTGACCTTAATGCCAAATCACAACATCATATTCTTGTGTAATGTGATTAATGTGTATCATTAGTCGAGTGATTATTAATTTCAGTTCATACTACAGATTGGTAAAGTTAGGATACCGATGTTATATCACAAGTCCTTATCTAGATCACATAGCTTGTTGCAGCATATAGTGGCTCCTCACTAATGTCCCTTGATCCAAATTTAGGTTTTACCCGTTATATCTAACAAATCAACAATTCCAAAGGTATGTAATGATACCCAACAATATGAGGATCAATCCGGTATGAGTCGTCACCCTTATGATCACTCAGTTCTGAGGTGTGGGCTTATCACATAAAAATTAAATCAACACAAAAAAAGGGCTCAACACCCAACTCCATTCACACATGGGTCATTTGAACAATACTTTACCATAATACCATCAGCTGAATATTTGACAGGGCCATTTGTTCACAACCCCAATTATAGGGTCACGATATAGTAATAATATCGGTGAGACCAAGGTCGAATCCATAAGGACCAAAACTTGTACGTATTCCGAAAGTAACTAGAACTAGAACTAGAAGAAGATGTTTATCTAAATCTGAATTGATTGAGAGAGTAAGAGTGAATTATTTAACTAAAACTTGTAAATTTAAAGGTGAGAAACTAGGGCTTCCAAGGATCCACTTGTAAGTTCTCAAGATGCTACCTTACTTGATTCAAGGATGAAGAGATTTGTTAGATATTTGAACTTCCTTTGACCTGATTCTCAGTGGATGAGAGGCGTGAGAACTAAAAGTGATTCCATCACAAAACCATGCCTAGGAGGCAAGGCAAACAACAGGATTTACCAATCCCACGACCAATCATAAGAGAATTGAGAAGCTTAGGTAGGATTCCATCACCCAACCATGCCCATGGGACGATGGTGAATAATAGGATTTTCTAATTTTACAATCTCAATACATGAAAAGAACATACTCAATGCTATCGCAGATCGATTATAATTTAAGTCACAACAAACCATTAAAAACTGAAAATATTTCTTATAATCAAACTAGAATCAAAGATAGTTCAACTTAAACATGAATCAACATAATAAAAAATATCTCATCACGCTACAAGCTTCACCTCCTAGCCCTAGCTAATGAAAGTGCCCTGGTTTGTCAATTAGCATGAGTGTTGAGTCAACTAGATAGAAAAGCTCCATAGGAAAATCAATCAACTGTCTGCCTCAACCGGATGTGTGACCGAACTCGCCACAAGTAAATCTAAGTCTCACATCCCATGTCCCAAAACACCAAGTAAATAAAACCCTTAAAATCTATTAGAATATCATAGGGTTTTTGGGTTAGAAAACGTTTTTTACAAAATCAGATAATCTCTAAATTTTCTACCTCTGTCGATTTATCGATATCAGATTCAATAAAATCGATGAGTGTTGTCGATGTCCTTGAAAGCTCAATCAATAAAATCGAATGAGGACATAAAGTGTCCAGCAACCACATATTCATCTGGACGGAATTATCAATGTATCGATACCCCTATCGATATCATCGATATTTGAAAATTGAGTTTATCGAAGTAGACTCGATATAATCAACAACAGAGTATTTGTGTCCCTATTTTTTATAAGAAAATTATATAGACCTTCGATATATCAATATACCCCTCGATATCATTGGAATTCAAAAATCAATGATATTGGGAGGCCTTCGATAATATCGGTCTTGGACACAGTTTTCCAGCAACATTTTTCAAGTGGTTTTTATCTTGAACTGAGGGTCACTCGATAGAATCGATATTCAAATATCAATGATATTAAGGCTGAATCAATTGCATTGAGAATGGACATAAGTTGTCCAGCAAGCTTACTGGAAAATCCTTTGGATTTATTGATGCATTAACACTTCCATCGATATCATCGGTATTCAAATTTTAATAATATCGAGTGTACCTTGATCATATCTTTTGACCTGAAAAATTTCAAAGTAAGTCTCTCTCATTTTTCAAATGTTAAGGAATCGATCCTCATATCGATATTATTAGAGTTTAAAATCTAATGACATCGATGCGTGTTTCGAGTCCCTTGACCAGCTGGCAAAAATTTTTAAAAGCATATGACATTTAAGTCTGTGTCATCGAGCGGCCAGTCGATGCAATCGAGAGTATACACTCGATAATATCGACCCTGCTCGATGATATCGAACTCTCTCATAAATGTGACCGTTTTATATTCGTTGGAACTTTTTGCCTATATATAGAGAGCTTGTCTTTAGTTGCTGGTAGAGAAAGAAGAGAGTGCTTTTGAGTGTTTAACCTTAGATCATTTACCCAAAGCCCTTTCTCTAAGGGGAGTTCATCCTCCAATCCACCCTCATCATTGATATTCAATAGAGTAGATTAGGGAATGAACTTCTGCATTTAGGGATCTTCCAGCTACCACCTTAATGGAAAATCATTAAGCTATGATCCCTTGAATGCATAGATGATTGAAATCACTCTATCTCCTTTATAGGAAAATATTTGAGAGTAGGATTCCATCATAACTTTGACCCAACCCATCGCCATGCACTGGTATATCTTCTGAGTTGCGGTTCAAGGAAGCAGAAGATTTTTCATTAACAAAGGAGGAGATCTTTGACAATGAGCTAAAAGGGACTTATCTGCTTATCCATAAGTTAACAGAGTCCAGAGGACCCTTATGATCATTCCTTTGTAAGATTAGGTATATGGTGTTTCTCACCCTTGTAAGTCCTTTAGGAGGCCTCTGGCAGGAGTGTACATGGTGGGTGCGTTGTGTTGACCCTTACTCTGTGGAGAGCATAAATAGTTAAGGTCTTATGGAAGATCCTTGTCCATTGTGCCTAAAAGTGGGTGTGATGTATTGACCCTTACTCGTGAGAACATAAACAGTCAACCTAGGTATAGGTTGTAAAGGTTAAAGTTAAACCTAATTTAAAACCTTGCGTTTGGGGTGAACCGAGGGAAACCTCCTTAGTGAAATCTGGTACACTCAAGGGTTGAGTGCAGTTACTGGGAGTGGAGTAGACAAGTAGTCGAACCACTATAAAAATGTTTGTGTTTGAGATTGTTATTCATTTGTTTGTGTGATTTCCTTTAATATTATCATATCTGATTATCTGAGATCATACCTCACACACGCACACAGTCATAACCATCATAAACTAGTTTGCATATTGTTCATCTCTCAAATAATTTGTGATTGGATCCTCTACCGAGCTTGGAAGCCAGTAGAGTTACTCTTGAGTAATCCTAGTATATGCATGTTGTTAGGATTAGTGTGATAAGATTTTAAATTGTCATAAAATTATTAAAAAGTCCTATTCACCCCCTCTAGGACATATTTTCATATTCCTACTTCAACTAAAGAGGTCTTTACCATAATTTTAGCTAAGAGGTTTAGCCAACCATATACATGATTGAACTAAAATCTCTTAAGAAAAGCATAAAAATAACTAAGGAGAGAGAAGAAAAACTCTTGGCAATGGCTTCTCCACACTTTTGCTCCACTCCACAAACCTTAAAAGATGTCAGGAACATCCTAGGGAGTCCAATTTATAGTTGTGGAACATCAACTTTCGCACCTAGTTAGTAAACTCTAAAAATCACCTCAAATTTATATAATGACCCAGAGTTTTAGAATATGCTTCTTCGGGACACTTTAAGGAATATGTTTATATTTAGGATAATTTTAGGATTCCTTTTCTTCACTTCAAATATTTAATTTTCTTCATTCCTCACTTCATTTTCTTGATCTTTAGCATGTGAATTCTTCAATCTTGGCCTTCTAAAATCCATCCCTTACCTTGGTGATTCTTGAACATCAAATCCATGCTTTTAACACCCTTTTCAATACAAGCTCTTAAATTCACCTTGTAACATAAACATGAGTAAAATAGAACATTAACAATTATCATGTTCATAAAACCAAGTAATAAATGAGGTCCAATATATAATATTTGAACCTCAACACAATCCATAACCAGCATTTTGCTAGTCCCGAGCAAAGTATACGAAAAATGAACTTTAATGTGTAATGTTCAAACCTTTTTCAGAAAATAATCTTTTGTGTAATCAAGTATGAATGAATACACTTAATGATAAGAAAGTGAGATTTTGAAAACCTAGAGTCGAATCACATAAGAAATCAATCAAATAAGTTTTTTATCCATTAAGTCAGAGCATAGTTCACATATCAAGTTTTTCAATATGCGCATTGAAGATCAACTAACTTTCTATAAGGATAATATCATTACATCAAGTTAGCCCTGCTCATCACTTTAAGATTGGTTGAAAACTCGAGTACTGATTCTGAACTTATCCCATTATCATACTTTTCCAGTTTTTGATTTTATATCGATGGTCATTTATATTCATTCAGTCTTTTCTCTTTTCTTTCAATTTTTTTTTCAAACATTTTTCAATCTTTTCACCACACATGACCCTTTTTGTCGATCTCCTGTTTTTTTAACTAGTTCTTTTCATCTTTTAAGGTGGATAAAATTCTTCAGACTTAATTCTCACCATCTATCAATGATTCACATACTAACAATCAAAAATTCTAACATTATTCATAGAAAACAATTTGAACATGTCTTGTGATTTAGATTAACATAATATTCAAACTTCCTCTTGATCAATTGAGCATAAGAACTTAGGTGATAAATTACTTAGATGACTAGACTTCAGTCATTCCAAATTCAATCCCTATCTTATCATCATACTCAAAACATTCTTAAATACATAACTTATCACTTTTCAAATAGATAAACATTGAAAATTTTTCAAAAATTTTATAAATTTTGCTCAAAACTGAGAAAACACTGATGAGTTTACCTAATCTCGCACCCCAACTTAAAATATACATTGTCCTCAATGTAAAAGAAATAAGCATGATTTACAAAAGAGAAATGTAATTGAAGGAGAAGTGATGGAAAGATAGTACCTAATGAAAGAATTTTGAAGCTTTTTTCAAAGGATCTTAGCGTGAAGGTGGGTTAGCACAAGAATTTAACAACCGAAAAGCAAAATACCTTAAAATAGCAAAAGAAAACTATCCTAAAATATCAGAAACCAGTAAACCTAACTACACATCCATCAAACTAGGAGGTTAATACTGGTAAACAGGATCAATCAGATGTATGGATATGTCCTTTGAATCAAATTTCTCAACAAATGACTTTAATCGATGTCTATTTACTTTGAATTCTTTGCCATTGTTCGGATCTTTTATTTCAATGGCCCCATGAGAATAGACATTAGTAACAATGAAAGGACTGGTCCAATGAGATCGAAGTTTGCCCAAAAAGAGATGTAACCAAGAATTATACAAGAGGACTTTCTGACATAATGTGAATGATTTTTGAAGAATGTGTTCGTCATGAAACACTTTCATCCTGTCCTTGTAAATTCTCACGTACGTATCTTTTAGATTTCTTCAAGTTCATTCAGTTAAAGTTTACGTAGCGAACCAGCATTGTCTAAATTGAAGTTCAGATTTTTAATCGCCTAATAGGCTCTATGTTCCAACTCCACAGGCAAGTGGCAAACCTTTCCATAGTCAAGTCTAAAAGAAGACATTCTAATAGGGATCTTAAATGTAGTACGGTAAGCCCATAAGGCATCAGTCAATCGGATTGACCAGTCCTTATGGTTAGGGTTAACTATTTTTTTTAATATATGTTTAATTTTCCTATTGAAAATTTCATCTTGCCCACTTGTTTATGGGTGGTATGGAGTGCTCACTTTGTGCGAGATGCCATATTTCTTCATTAAGTTTGCAAATGGCTTGTTACAAAAAATGTGAGCCTCCATCACTAATGATAGCTCAAGGCATTTCGAAATGGGAAAGGTGTTCTCTTTTAAGAATTTAATGACTGTTTGATGGTCATTGTTTCGGTATGGAATTGCTTTGACCCATTTAGTGACATAGTCTACTACTAGAAGAATATATAAATTCCTAAAGGATTGGGGGAATGGTCTCATAAAATCGATGCCCCAGCAATCAAATGCTTCCATGATCAGAATGGGATTCAGAGGCATCATATTTTAACGGGATAATGCTCCCAACTTCTAACAACGCTCGCAAGATTTGCAAAACTCATGAGTGTCCCTCAACATGGTGGGCCAGTAAAAGTCACACTGCAGAATCTTAGCTATGGTCTTTTTAGCAGAAAAGTAACCACCATAAGCCTAAGAGTGACGAAAGGAGATGACACTTTGGTGTTCATTGTTTGGTACACATCTCCTTAAGATTTAGTCTGGATAATATTTAAACAAATGTGAATCATCCTAGAAGAACTTACGAACCTCAGTAAAGAATTTTTCTTCTTATCTTACACAGTCCAATGTGTTGGCGTGAAACCTGTGGCAAGATATATAATTAGCAATATCAGCAGATCAAGGTGAGTGGGAGACTTTGAACAATTGTTCGTTAGGGAACATGTCATTTATATGTGTTGTCTCAAGGGAATCAGAAAGATCAAAGCGGAAAAGATGATCAACCACTACATTCTCTACTCCCTTTTTATCTTTTATTTTCATATCAAATTCTTGGATTAGGAGGATCCATCTACTCAGGCGGGGCTTAACATCATTCTTAGAAAGAAGATATTTAAGTATCACATGATTTATGTAAATGACGATCTTAGATCCAATCAAGTGGGACCTAAATTTATCCAAAGCGAACACTACGGGTAAGAATTCATTTTCCGTAGTCGAGTAGTTCACTTAAGAAGGATTTAAAGTTCTACTTACATAATGAATAACGTAGGGCTTCTTTTCTTTTCTCTGGCCTAAAACTGCCCCAAGAGCATAGTCAGACGCGTTGCACATAAGTTCAAAAGGAAGACTCCAGTCAAGTGGCTGCATGATAAGTGCAATGGTTAATATGCCCTTGAGCTTAGTAAAAGCTTCCTGACATTGCTCATTCCACTCATATGGTGCATCCTTTTGAAGTAGATTACATAAAGGATGAGAGATGTAAATAAAGTCCTTTATAAATCTCTTGTAAAACCCAGTGTGTCCTAGGAAGGATCACACTTCTCGTATGTTCTTGGATGGATGTAGGTTAAAGATAAATCAATTTTAACCTTATCTACGTCAATTATGATGGACGAGATGATGTGTCCAAGGATAATTTCCTTACGAACCATGAAGTGGCACTTCTCCCAATTCAATACCAAGTTCTTTTCCTCACATCGCTTCAACACATTTTTCAAATTTTTTAAGCATTTGTTGAAGGATGGACTAAAGAATGAGAAGTTATCCATGAAGACCTTTATATATTACCCCACCATGTTTGAAAAAATACTCAACATGCATCGCTGAAAAGTGACATGGACATTACATAACCCAAATGGCATCCTTCGGTAAGCATAGGTGCCGTATGGACATGTAAATGTAGTCTTTTCCTAATCTTCAAGGGCTATCTCGATCTGATTGTAACCCGAATAACCGTCAAGGAAGTAATAATAAGAGTGACTAGCTAGCCTTTTCAAAATTTGATCGATAAAGAGTAAAGGAAAGTGGTCCTTCCATATGACAGTATTCAACTTCCTATAGTCAATGCACATTCTCCAACTAGTAGTGATCCTAGTTGACCCAAGTTCATTGTTGACATTAGCTACGATAGTGATTCCGAACTTCTTAGGAACCACCTGAGTTGGACTCACCTATTGACTACCGGATTTAGGGTATATGATACCCACATCTAATAGCATAAGAACCTTGGTCTTAACCACTTCCTTCAAGTTTGGATTTCATCTATGCTGTGGTTGTCATGAGGTCTTCGCATTATCCTCTAGATGAATGCAGTGAGCACAAATCAAAGATTCAATTCCCTTGAGATATGTAATCGACCATTCAAGGGCTCCTTTATGCACAATTAGAGTAGAAATGAGCATACTTTCCTGTTCTTACTCAAGGTGGGAAGAAATCACCACCGGGTACATCTCACTTTGACCTAAAAAGACATATTTTAAATCAAAGGGAAAAGGTTTTAAGTTAAGCTTTGGTGCCTTGAGATTAGATGGTAGAGACACTACATTAGTTTGGAGGAATTCTTCGAATTATGGCCTCCACTGGTTAACTTTAAGTACCGGCACGGTATCTAGCAGATTCCCCATCTCTCTAATAATGTCATCATCAAAATCATGGGAGTGGGTTGTAAAGCCCGTATCCTATACTGTACTATTCCATAAGCTTTCGCGGTCCTCCCAGTCGAATTCCAACAACCCTCGACCCGTATCATATGTTTACGCGCCATCCTAAGCCAAGTCCTGCATACTGAAGTGGGCTTGACCTGAAACTTATATCTTAGTGAACATGACATCGTCGTGGTTCCAACGCTGTAACTCGCGCACCGATCTGATACTCAAACTAGAAGTTATGGGCCAGCATTCATTTCAAGGAAAATGCCACGCGTACGAATTCTAAGAGAATCTCTACAACATGTCCCATCAATCAATCAATCAATCCCATCAATCAAGTACACATTACACATCAAGTCAAGTATAAGTAACCCATACCCTATCCTTACCTCTCTCTTACACAAGCTACCCCAAAGTCAACTCTTTCATCACTTCATCCATCACTCCACCCATTCCTTTCTTATAACACCATCACCCATCAACCATCACACTAATCCCATATCATCCCATCACTTCACTCTCTCTCTCTCTCTCTCTCTCTCTCTCTCTCTCTCTCTCTCTCTCTCTCTCTCTCTCTCTCTCTCTCTCTCTCATTTCTCAAAAATCTCCTATGTAACAAAAAAAAAAATTCAACGTCCAAGCTTTCCCTCCCAATCCAAGTCTGGCCCACTTTCTTACACTCTCATCTCTCATCCCCACCATCAAAACCCCATCAACCTCCATCAAAAGTGAAGACAAGAAGCTGTGAAGACAAGAAGCTAAGGAGGCTAAAGGATCAAGGAGGAGTGTAAGAGGTGGGTGATCGACTGTTAGATTTCATTTTATTTAGAGACCACTTGTTGTGGGACCCACAATGATGTATGTAATGTAGTGAGGGGCCCATAATGGCGGGGTCCCTCTATCTCACCAGTTTTCTCTTTCTCTCTCTTTCTCTTTCTTTGATGTGATGTCTTGTAGCCACCATGTCCAAGACGATCTTGGTCGTCCGATCATGAGGCCCACCTTTCAGCAGGTCTATTGGACAGTCAAGATGAAGGAAAAACACAAGTATCAGATTGGTTCCAATTAGGTGGGACACGTTCATGTGGGACTCACCTTAATGTGTGGGCCATGTCCATGTGGGACCCACCACAAAGATGTGTTTATCCATGCTGTCTAGCGTCTTGGATGCTGGACAAGGTGTGGTGGCTAATATGGAGTGCGTTACTGACATGGTGTGTACTGACAAGCTAACAAAAAAAATGGTAAATATAATATAAAATAATATATTTGAGCTTTTAGGGTGGGCTACTCATGCAGGCCCCACCTTGATGTATGGGGCTGATCCACGCCGTCCATCCCATTCTCCAGCTCATTTTAGGCATTGAGCTGAAAAATGAAGCCAATTCGAATATCCAATGGGCCATAGTATAGAAAATAGTGGTTATTACCGTTAAAACGCACTTTAAAGTCTTTTATATGCCAAAATACCTTAGATATTGGGTTCATTTAGCCTGTAATGAGCCGTATGATCTAATAGCTGAAATGGATCTGCCGGATGTGGGCCCCAACAAGGAAATTCCTCAGAAAATCATATTTTAAAAAAAAAATCAACAAACAGGGGCGTTGTTGCTGTCAGCGTTGTCAGCATCCAGGATGCTACAGCAAGCAGTATCCGTTGCTTAGACGCTTGGACCGTGGGCCCCACTACAGGTTCCATTGTGATGTGTGTGAAACATCCACACCCTGCATTTTAAAGGCCCCCTTCTGGTTGTGGACCACCCCAAAAATCAACCGTACTTGGAACTCAGGTGGCCCACATCACAAAGAACAATATGATTAAACATCTGCCATTGAAACCCTTTAGGGTTATCACAAAAGTTTTGGATCATTTTGAAATTGTTTTTTTTCCTCTCCAGTAGGGTCTGTGGGACCCAGTTGATGTGGTGACCATCTCCACCATCCAAGGTAGTACGGTGGGGCCATATTGAAAAGGCCTAGCTATATGTCCTAGAGGGGTGGTGAATAGGACTATGCTAAATAAAATTTATATCAGTAGAAATTAAAGAAATATGATAGCCAACAAGATAACAAAATAAACCACAATGTAAGATAGTAAGGCAACCTCAAAATTCAGATCTTGAGAGGTTGATACAAATGTTGTTCTAAGGATAACCTTACAACAAAAACCAGAGTTTATGGTAGAACAACCTGATTTCTAGAAATTTTTTTGTATCAAGTCTCAAACCGAAGAGGAATAGAAAAATAAATACAAACTGCACTGAAGTATAAATTGTAATCACAAATATGTATTGATCTAAGGACAACCATGCACCATAAAAATGGCAGGGCAACCTTATTAGAACAAAATAATATCAAGCTGATAAATGAATAGCAAGAAATAAATTCTAAACTATTACAACATTCCCCACACTGCTTGAAACAAAAGATTACAATATTCGCAACCACATGTACATCCCTCAATTGAATAAATAAAGATATGAAATAAAAACCATTTAACTACAACACAAGGGATTATAGTGGTTGGCCTGTGTGTTCACCAACTGTTATACAACAGCCACACAGAATGCTACTCCACTCCTAATATCCTCACACAGGGGATATTAGCAATCACTAACAAAATAGGTTTTCACAGGTTCACCAAAAACCTTTACAATTGTGTCTTTGTCTGTGGGCTTACACAATTAAAAAAAACCCCACTTCTGATTTTTCCTAGTTCTCCTCAGATAACCAAAACAATGAGATTTTTCTGGCAAATACTGAAAGAAATTAAAACAGAAAGGAATTTATACTTAAAAGTAAAATACCTGATTTTCTCCTTCGATGTAGCGGCCCGGAAGAACTAAGTCAGAGTAGATGAATGAATGTCCAAGTTCAATGTCCAGTACTCAATTACAAAAGTTCTAGTTCTAATTGAATTTAAAATTAAACCAAAATAGGGCTAGCCTTAATTGATTTTGATTCCAAAGAAAGGGAAATAACAATTTCTCTTTTCATATTAGATTGGAATACCAGAAACAAAATCAATTAAATAAAGCTAAAGAAAGAGAATATTAAATAAGCACACTTAGCTTAAAATGGATCACAGATCAATCTCTCAAAATGCCAGAATAATTAGCCTGAATTTCTTGTCATTAATCTGAGATTCGTGCTCTATTTATAGCTGAGCAAAACTCATCTTCGACTGGTCTTAAGACAACTACGATTGGTCGAAGATCCAATAGAATTTCAAATAAATTGGGCGCAATAAGATTTTCAGTTGCTCAACCGGTCGTGGGTACCCTACGACTGGTCGAAGGTCCCCTTCGACTGGTCATAGGTCCCATACGACTGGTCGAAGATGGCCAATCTTAACGCTCTACTTTAAGTCGAAGAACCATGACCAGTCAAAGAACCAGTCGACACTGTTCATAGGACTGGTCGAACAGACTTCAGGACTGGTCGAAGAATAGCCAGAAAATCCTAAAAATCCTCAACAACTTAGGACTGGTCGAGGAATTTCTTGGACTAGTCGAAACAGTGCTAGGACTAGTCAAACAAGATCCAGGACTATTCTTAGAACAGATCAAAATTACTTATAAAAAATATATGGATTATATATCCAAAGTGACCTACTCTAAAGGTCCACCTAAGGTCAGTCATATCTCAAAAGAGAAGTAAAGACATTGAAACTTGAACACTAGTGACCTTGAGTATAAAGAAGCTTGAGTTCTTGAACTTGAGATTTTCAGTAAAACTTCTGAGAACTTGAACTTTAAAGGCTTCTGAGATCTCCAGTTTGAAAAGCTTCTGAGAACTTGAAAGCTTCTGATATCAACCTAAACCTTCAAGGTCTTCAACTTGAAAAGTTGTGCTTGTCTACTTGAAGCCAATCTTATGTCTTGAATTGATCTTTTGCTCATCACATACACAAGCTTCAAAGAAGTATCTTTGTCACCACAAATTTGACAATCACAAAGGCTATTCACTATAGCACTTACAATCTCGCCCTTTTATCAAATTTGTGACAAAACACGCTTCCGAGATAGGATACATATCACAGATTATTTGATTAAAGAATCATGCACCAGTTGTTAAACCGACACACATTCATGAACCTGCAAATCAATATTCAACCAACAAGTAGTCGATACTCATATACTCGTGCTCATACAGTCCATCATTGTACATACTCCCCCTGAGTAACATATTTCACCAATCCTACTTTAGCAAAAAAAAAAATTCAACTTTAGCAAAAGTATATCTACTCCCCCTTTTTGTCACAATATGACAAAAGAAGAACAAAGTAGATTGGAAAGGAGTAATAATCAAGGAGGTAACCAAATAAGAATGGAAACCATAGCATAAGCAACACATATAATAGATAAACTAGCTATAAACAGTGATAGTGACAATAGCAAATCCAGTCAAGTGAACATGATATAAAGAAAGTTATTACAGACCAGAAAATAGAAAATGTACTAATCTAACCCAGATGAAGAAGCAGGGATGGAAGGATTAAGTTTGTGCATGCCCTTGTTTAAGCACCTAAGATATTTGTGCATATACTTGAATTGTAAATCATGGGTAACAGACATGTTTTTCAATCTAGCATTTAAAGATTCAACCTTAGTTTCCAATGCAACTAAGCGTGCATCGAAAGCAGAAGGTGGATAATCTAGATCATTTGCAGAGTCAGAATCAAGCTCTTCAAAGATATCATCCATATTAATATCATCAGGAGGAAGATCACCAGCATCTTCCTCATGTTCAGCTTCAGCTGCACCACCACCATCAACTTGGCCAGGAAGAAATTCCAGCTTCATCGTGTTAAGATTAGAATTATTAAATATCAAGTGATGGATAGGGGCCTCTCCGACTGGCATATCAACTAACATATGAGAAGCCAATACGGTCATCAAATATCCAAAGGGAATATCACTATGATCAAGATGGAGTCGAAACTGAATGATAGAATGATAAATCAAGGAAGGTAGGTAGAGATGAGCACTTCGGGCTACATTATGAAGAATATGAACCATAAAAGACGTTAACCCAGTCTTATTACCCAACCGAGGATATAGATTAGACACAAAAATCCTGTGCAACACTCTGTATTTGGGTAACAGATATCTTAAGAGGAGCACATTTCCTTTAGGTGTCCATGGAGCATCCAAATTGTATAAATCCTTAGAAAGCATGCGTTTTTCAGATTGAGAGGGTTTTTCAGATAGTGTATGAATGGGAACTCCCTCATCATTAACTAGAATTTTCATAAGAGATGAAATCAAGTGACGATCAAAATTAAATGGTCCTTCTCTTATGGCAATTTTAAATGTTAGATTTTCAAGTGAATAATCACATATACATGCAAACATGGATTGAGCAATGGACCGATATGCAGGTTCACCCCAATGGAGCAAGTTATCCCAACCTACAGCTTATAGCATGCGAAAGATATCAAACAGAGCTGTATGATTAAGATTAACAAGGTGTTCAACGATTACATTTCACATACGAATGTCACGAACATATGATGGATCATCTTCAAAATTCCTAAGATGACATTTAGTGAGAGGGGCTGATTTGGAGGAAGATGATGGACCACAAGAAGTTGATTTCCTTCCTCTAGAAGCCATTTGCAAGGAGTTCAAGAATAAAAGGAGTTGCAAAGAAAAGAAAATGGGTTTTTCTAAGATCATAATTTTTAGAATAACAACCCCAAAACACAATGAAACTTGAAATAAATAGCTTCAAGAGTAAAGAGAAGTATTCTAGACTCAAATCTAGAAGAAAAATGCAAATGGAGCACTTACAATGAAGAGTTTGGGAGTTGGCTTCGACTAGTCGAGGTTCAGCCGGTTGGAGGAAGAAATAGAAATGAGGAAGATGAAAGATTTTCCCAAATTAAAAGGGTTTCACAAGTTCCTCGATTGGTCATGGATGTACACGACCGGTCAAGCTACAACTAGTCCTGTATTTCCACGATCGGTCGAGTACCAGCCAAAAAAAAATTTTCAAGTTTTTTTTTTCAAAATATTTTGTAAAAAATTAAAATCTAACCTATCAAACATATACAATATGATACAAAAATGTATAAAATATCATCTTATAATGCGCATGCCAAGATCAAATTTCATTTGATTAAACCGACTTTTGTCTAGCAATTTCGTGAAAATATTAGCACGTTGATTATCGGTAGGTATATATTCCAGAGATATAACCTTTTCTTCTACTAATTCACGGATATAATAAAATCTAATCTCAATGTGCTTAGTATGAGAATGCTGAATAGGATTTTTTAAAATATTAATGGCACTGGAATTATCACAATATAACACCATAGAACCCTGTTTAATTCCATAGTCACTTAACATTCGCTTCATCCAAACAAGCTGCGTATACGCATTACCAGCTGCGATGTATTCAGCTTCAGCAGTTGAAAGTGATATAGAACTTTTTTTCTTGCTAAACTAAGAAACTAAACAGTTTCGTATATAAAAGTAACCACCACTGGTTGACTTTCTATCATCGAGATTACCAGCCCAGTCAGCATCTGAGTACCCATCTAATTGAACGTTAGTCTCATGAGGATACCAAAGACCGAGATTCACAGTGCTTGTGACATATCGCATGATCCGCTTGACAGCAATCAAGTGTGATTCCTTAGGACTAGACTGATATCTAGCGCAAATACCAACACTTAGTGCGATATCAGGTCTACTAGCAGTTATATACAATATACTACCAATCATACTCCGATAAAGTTTTGGATCAACATTTTTACCTTCAGAATCTTTTAAGAGTTTCAGGGTAGTACTCATAGGAGTATCGAAGTTCTTACCATTCTCAAATCCAAATCTCTTAATTAAATTCAGGGCATATTTAGATTGAGAAATGAATATTCCATTAGGTTGTTGATTTACTTACAACCCTAAGAAATAATTCAATTCCCCAACCATACTCATTTCAAACTGTGATTTTATCAAATCTACAAACTCAGTAGTCATGTCAGTACAAGTAGATCCATAAATGATAGCATCAACATAAATTTGTACCATCAAAATATGATCATTATATTTTTTAACAAACAGAGTTTTGTCAACAGACCCCATTTGAAAATTATGGCTTAACAGAAATTTTGTTTGTTTCTCATACCACACCCTAGGCGCTTGCTTTAATCCATAAAGTTCCTTTTTAAGCCTATACACATGATCAGTATTTTTGGGATCTTCAAAACCCATTGGTTATTCCACATAAACTTCCTCATGCAAATCGCCATTTAGAAATGCACTTTTCACATCCATTTGATAAATCTTAATCTTTCTAAAATATGCAATGGATATAAACAATCTGATTGATTCAAGACGTGCTACTGGTGTAAAGGTTTCATCAAAATCAATACCCTCAATTTGAGTGTAACCTTGTACCACTAGTCTGGCCTTGTTTCTAATTATATTTCCAAGCTCATCAGACTTATTTTTGAAGATCCATATAGTTTCAATGATGTGTTTATCCTTAGGTCTTGGTACGAGATACCAAACATCATTTCTTACGAATTGGTTAAGTTCTTCTTGTATCGCAAAAATTCAGTTTTCATCAGCAAGAGCTTCTTTTACGTTAGATGGTTCTATTTGGGATGTAAAACATACATAATTACATATATCTTCAAGTTGTCTTTGGGTGCAAACTCCAGTAAGAGGGTTTTCAAGAATTTATGTGGTTGGATGATCTTTAACAGTCCTTATCTCAGAATCATTCTGATTAGATGAAGTATCGGATTTATCAATTTCTAGAACTTCATCATTATCTGAACTTGAGACTGGTGTGTTTAAGTGATCATCAATGATAACATTGATGGATTCTTGAATCACACCAGTTCTTTTGTTTAGAACCCTATAAGCTCGACTGTTTAAGGAATATCCTAGGAAAATTCCTTCATCACTCTTCGTATCAAACTTTTCTAAATTTTCACGATCTCGTAAAATATAGCATTTACTGCTAAAAACTCGAAAGTATTTGATAGTAGGCATTTTATCAAACCACATTTCGTAAGCCGTTTTATTATTATCTTTGCTAGTGTAGACACGGTTAATAATATAGCAAGCTGTATTGACCGCTTCAGCCCAACGATTCTTAGAGAGCTTCATGCTATTTAACATGACATTAGCCATTTCTTGAAGCACTCTATTCTTCCTTTCTGCTATACCATTTTGTTGTGGAGTCTTGGGCACTGAGAATTCATGTAATATTCCTTGGTTGCTACATAACTTCTCAAAACTTTTATTCTCAAATTCAGATCCATGATCACTATGAATCTTACTGATTTGGGAACCTTTTTCCGTTTGAATCCTTTTGAGAACTTTTCTTACTTCTTCAAGGGTTTCTGATTTGTCCCTTAAGAAGACTACCCATGTATATCTGGTAAAGTCATCCACTATTACCAAGATATACCTTTTTCCACCTCGACTCTCCATTCTAGTAGGTCCCATCAAATTCATATGGAGGAGTTTGAGTGGTCTTGATGTGGTATTTGAATTCACCTTTTTGTGTGAGGTTCTTGTTTGTTTGCCTATATGGCATTCACCACATATTTTATCTAATTTTTGAAGCTTGGGTAGACCTCTTATAAGTTCCCGTTTACTCAATCTATATAAATTTTGGTAATGTACATGTCCAAGACGTTTGTGCCACAAATCAGTCTCGTCTGTATGAACCATGTAACATGTTTGATTAGATGAGCTGGATTTGCTAAGAATATAGCAGTTTTCAGACGTTCTACTTCTAGTTAGTATTACAGAACCCTTATTGTTTAGAATCTCACAGCTTTGATTAGAAAACTGTACACTATAGTTATTATCGTATATTTAAGATATGCTAAGTAGGTTATGTTTTGGACCTTCAACATATGAGACATTCTTAAATAATGGAAGTTTATAGAGTTGAACCGTACCTTGGCCCATAATCTTGCAGTTACTCGCATCACCAAATGTGACTGAACCATCAGTCATATCTTTTAGATCGGTGAATAGAGCTTTGTTGCCTGTTATGTGCCTAGAGCATCCAATACCTAGTTACCACTTTGAATGGCTTGAAACTTTGAAAGCGGTGTGGGCAACCAAGCAGGCAGCCTTAGGAACCCATTTCAGTATTGTTTTGGGTTTAGGAGAATTGTTGGTCTTCTTATATCTATTGTTGTAAGAATGACATATAGAGTTAGATTTTAAGAGCTCCTTGAGTAAATCAACTATCTTTTCAGCTAATGGATTTCATTTCTGATTAAAGTTGGCATGGCTACTTTTAGGTTTTTGAAAAGATTTTGAATTTTTGGAAAAATATTGATAAGTACTTTTTCCTTTTGAATTTGAGAATTCTCCTTTCACAAACTTAGGAGGAGTATTCTTCTGTTTAGGAGACATGTTCTTATCATAGCCCAACCCAGATCTGTTGCCACATTTTCTTGATTCGGATAATAGTTTCTCTAACTTAGGATCTCTTTGGGCATATCTCCATGTGTCCTTTAAACTCAGAAGAGAAGATACTTCATTTTTAAGTTTCTCATTTTCAGATTTCAGATTTTCAATCTGGGACGTTTTAAATTTCAAATCACATTTTAATTTTTCAAAACATTCTTTGAGTTTAAAAAACTTTTCTTTTTGAAGTTTAAGTTTGACAGCAATTTTACAACTTTCTTTGTATAGGGCATTGTAAACATCTTGAAGATCATCTTCATTTTCACAATCACTGTTCAGATTTTCCTCACTAGTTGAATCATCATGGTCTGAAAAAGTGAACTTAGCTAGAGTCATAAGGGCTTTCGTTTCATTACCCGACTCGGTTTCAGAATCTTCTGATTTAGAAGAAGCTTCAGAATCAGATGATTCATCCCATGTAGTCAACATACCCTTCTTCTTGGGTTGTCCTTTTTAGGACATTTGTTTGCTAAATGCCCATATTCTTGGCAGTTGTAATATTGACTATCTTTCAAAGACTTCCAAGTTTTAGATTTAAGTTTAGATCTTTTCTTCTCATTTGATTTTTGAAAATCTACTCTTTTCTTGTTTTTGAATATTTTATAAAAAATTTTTGCTAAAAGAGCCATATCATCTTCAGAATTAGAATTTTCTTCAGAATTATATTTAGAAGATTTTAGAGTGATAGATTTACTTTTAGGAGCTTTAAAGTTTAACTCATAGGTTTGTAAAGAACCAACAAGTTCTTCTACCATCATATTATCAGTATCACGAAGTTCCTGGATCGTGGTTACTTTGGAGTTGAACCATTCAAGAAGAGATCATAGTATCTTTGCACACACTTTACTTTCTGGGATTGTTTCGCCAAGACCCCACATAGAGTTTATAATGTCATTTTGTCTTGTATAAAAGTCCATAAATGTTTCATTTTCCTCCATATGAATTTTTTCAAATTTGGTTGTGAGGAGTTGGACTTTAAATTTTTTTGACAATTGTGGTACCCTCGTGTGTCATTTCTAATATATCTCAGGCTTGCTTTGCAGTATCACATGATATGATTCTTTTGAACTCATCCGGTGATAGTGCGCAAGTGATTACATTTAGTGCCTTTACATTGGCACTACTCTCATTTTTCTAAAGGGTGATCTAAGAGAAATAAGGATTTATTCTCATTGATTTTGAACCATCAACTCCAGTCACTTCAGTGGTAGGAGGTTTCCATTCACTCACTGTGGCTTGCCACACACTCTTATCTATTGATTTAAGGAAGATCCTCATTCTGGCTTTCCAGTAGGCATAATTGGAGCCATCAAAGGGTGGAGGTATAGTGACTGATAGGCTATCAAAATTTGACATCTTAAATAGCTTAAATCGTTAGCTCAGGAATTAAATCCAAAAAATAAAGAAAAAAATGAGCTATTAGGCTTTGATACCACTAGAAAAGGCCTAGCTATATGTCCTAGAGGGGGGGTGAATAGGACTATGCCAAATAAAATTTATAACAGCGGAAATTAAAGAAATATAATAGCCAACAAGATAACAAAATAAACCACAATGTAAGATAGAAAGGCAACCTCAAAATTCAGATCTTGAGAGATTGATACAAATGTTGTTCTAAGGACAACCTTATACCAAAAACCAAAGTTTATGGTAGGACAACCTGATTTCTAGAAATGTCTTTATATCAAGTCTCAAACCGAAGAGGAATAGAAAAATAAATACAAACTACACTGAAGTATAAATTGTAATCACAAATATGTATTGATCTAAGGACAACCATGGACCATAAGAATGGCAGGGCAACCTTACTAGAACAAAATAATATCAAGCAGATAAATGAAAAGCAAGAAATAAATTCTAAACTATTACAACATTCTTCAAAATGCTTGAAACAAAAGATTACAACATTCACAACCACATGTACATCCCTCAATTGAATAAATAAAGATATGAAATAAAAACCATTCAACCACAGCACAAGGGATTATAGTGGTCCCCCTGTGTGTTCACCAACTGTTATACAACAGCCACACAAAATGCTACTCCACTCCTAATATCCTCACACAGGGGATATTAGCAATCACTAACAAAATAAGATTTCACAGGTTCACCAAAAACCTTTACAATTGTGTCTTTGTCTGTGGGCTTACATAATTAAAAAAACCCCACTTCTGAGTTTTCCTGGTTCTCCTCAGATAATCAAAATAACGAGATTTTTCTGGCAAATCCTGAAAGAAATTAAAACAGAAAGGAATTTATACTTAAAAGTAAAATACCTGATTTTCTCCTTCGATGTAGCAGCCCGGAAAAACCAAGTCAGAGTAGATGAATGAATGTCCAAGTTCAATGTCCAGTACTCAATTATAAAGGTTCTAGTTCTAATTGATTTTAAAATTAAACCAAAATAGGGATAACCTTAATTGATTTTGATTCCAAAGAAAGGGAAATAGCAATTCCTCTTTTCATATTAGATTGGAATACTAGAAATAAAATTAATTAAATAAAGCTAAAGAAAGAGAATATTAAATAAGCACACTTAGCTTAAAATGGAGCACAGATCAATCTCTCAGAATGTCAGAATAATTAGTTTGAATTTCTTGTCATTAATCTGAGATTCGTGCTCTATTTATAGCTGAGCAAAACTCGTCTTCGACTGGTCTTAAGACATCTACGACTGGTCAAAGATCCAATAGAATTTCAAATAAATCGGGCACGATAAGATTTTCTGTTGCTTGACCGGTCGTGGGTACCCTACAACTGGTCGAAGGTCCCCTTCAACTGGTTGTAGGTCCCATAGATTGGTTGAAGATGGTCAATCTTAATGTTGTACTTTGAGTCGAAGAACCACGACCGGTCGAAGAACCAGTCGTCACTGTTCACAGGACTGGTCGAAGAATAGCCAGAAAATCCTAAAAATTCTCAACAACTTAGGACTGGTCGAGGAATTTCTTGGACTGGTCGAACCAGTGCTAGGACTAGTCTTAGAACAGATCAAAATTACTTATAAAAAATATATGGATTATGTATCCAAAGTGACCTACTCTAAAGGTCCACCTAAGGTCAATCATATCTAAAAAGAGAAGTAAAGACATTGAAACTTGAACACCAGTGACCTTGAGTATAAAGAAGCTTGAGATCTTAAACTTGAGATTTTCAGTAAAACTTCTGAGAACTTGAACTTTATAGGCTTCTGAGATCTCCAGTTTGAAAAGCTTCTGAGAACTTGAAAGCTTCTGATATCAACCTAAACCTTCAAGGTCTTCAACTTGAAAAGCTGTGCTTGTCTACTTGAAGCCAATCTTGTGTCTTGAATAGATCTTTTGTTCATCACATACACAAGCTTCAAAGAAGTATCTTTGTCACCACAAATTTGACAATCACAAGGGATATTCACTATAGCACTTACAAATATGTGAGGTGTGTGGGTCTTCCACATGTGGGAGGTGGGACCCACCTTCCATAGAGCTGGGTTGTATCCCAGCCATCTATCCCTCTGACGAGCTTGTCTGACAAGAAAGAAAAACATATATATATATATATATATATAATATAACATTTAATATTATATAATATAATATAATATATTTTGAGAGAGGGAGGTGAGATGGCATACCCACGTGGGACCCACCTTTATTGCTAGCTAACTGTCGGTGTTTCTATAGCTGCTATATAGCAGCAGTACCATCAGCTGCATCCTTATATGGTGGGACCCATCGCTGATGCATGTATTCCATCTAAACAGCCCATCAAACGAGCGTGCCACACCAGTTACGGCCCCACCATGATGCATGCATTGTATCCATACCATCCATTAAGGTCCACCTTGGTACATATATAAAGGCCCATGTGATTAGGCCCCTCTTGACGTATTTGTGGCCCATTATTGAGGCCCACTTTGATATATATATATATATGAGGCCCATGTGATTAGGCCCATCTTGATGTATTTGTGGCCCATTGTTAAGGCCCATGTAATGAGGCCCATATTAATGTAGTCATGGCCCATCCGTTGAGGCCCACCTTGATATATATGAGGCCCATTTAATGTATTGGAGGACAATGGGTCGAGGCTTAATGGGATTTACATAAGGTCCATTGTAATGTGATTTCACCATGGTTTATGTGTCAAACTTTATGGCAGGCTATGCCTTGGGAGCAATGATGGTTTGACGTCCACATTGTAAGGATGATGTTGGTTAAATGTCTGCATTATCACTCTCCCTAGGGCCCATTGATAAGCCCATACTTGTACTGTGTAGGCCGTCTAAGCCCATCTTCATTATGAATAGAATTCATCATCTTGTAACATGTTTACTATAGACCCATGATTCATGCTCATATGCATCATATGTATGCTTAATATGAGGAGCGACTGATCATAGCATGTCTTTGGGAAGATTATTTATGGGCTCCCCGATAGGCAGAGTTGCCCTTCATTAGCACACGGTACGCACATGATTGTTGCATGTCTGGTAAAGTGATTCATGCACTTGCATTTATGTGATTGTGATTATTGTATGCCCTAGCGACATCAGGGCCATAGCCTCTATAGACACATTGTGGATGGCTGGATTAGATACCGATAATACTGTTTCTAGCATCGGGGTGCCATAGATATCCCTGAGTGAAAATCCCTAAACTCGATGGTACTAGAGGATGACTCCAACGTCGAGACCAAGTGGATACACAAGCGCGCAAGGGCCATATACCAATAGGTCACGTCTCCCACTATGTCGTGGTTGGTTGGAAAGGAGTGTGACCTTACTCGCCTAAGTGAGAGGGAAATTTCTAGGTTGAGTTTGACCATCTTGAGGAATGGGTCAGCTATCGACGAGACGGGCCCGATATTGGCAAGAGGATAGTGAGGTCTCTTCCACTCTCCCACTTGTGCGTCTGGATAGGTGCAGTAAGTGTAGAGTGTACTAGACCCCGGTGATTATCCAAACTGAGAACTGTACTGATAATGATGACCTGTATGAGGATTTGGATGAGGATTGACATGCTTGAGTTACATCCCACATCGTATGGTCTTGATATAGCCGATAGCATTCATACCCTGTATTGCATGGCCTTGGTACGGATGATTGCATTCATGTACCTATCAGCATGATTTCGCATTACTCTGACCTTGTATTTTGAGCACGCTCATATTGTACACACACATACACCACCTTCTAAGCTTTCTATAAGCTTATGCACAATTGATGCGTGTAGGTGACGCCCGGGTGCAGCCATAGCCTCGTCATAGTTGGTGTATGCAGCTGAGCTTTTAAAGTTTCAGTTATTATCATTATCTTGTTTTCCCTTCATACGCACTGTACTCAAAGTTTTTTATCATAATGAATTTTGTGATGGTGTTTTTGTGGTCATTATTCATGGGTTATGCTTATGGTTATGCTTATACTGAAATAAAATCATGTTTGAAATCTTCCTTGTAGGATCCCGAGATCGGAACCTGATGTATGGGTGCTGGGAGCTGAGAATGGAGTACTACAGAGGCTGTTGGCGTCAGATTTGGCAATCGGGAATTTTATGACCCCAGTTTCTGAATTCGGGGCTTGACAGAAGTTGGTATCAAAGCATAACTTGGAAATAACCGAAGACAATATCACATATTTGCTATGGGTTTAGGATGATTAGGTTTTAAGTGCGTAACCTTCTGATTGAGTTTCCTAACGTGTGATTCCCAAGGTTGATTAGCGTCCTTATTCTTCCTATAGGACATGCCGCGTAAGAGAGTGACCCGATCGACTCCTGCTCCACCACTTGAGGCTCTAACTTTACTATCTACGACTCCCGCTCCACCCCCAGAGATCCCTGCTCCTCAGCGTGAGGATGTTGTTCCTCCACTTGAGACCGATGCGGATCTGACTATACCCGTGAGTACCTCTCAGTTACAGCAGATGTTGCAGGCTATGAGGCTGCACTTTAGGGACAGGGCAGACGCCCAGTTATTTCGCCAGTGCAGGCAGAGCAGGAGCATGCTAGCGCCCTTCTTCGAGAGTTCAGACAGCTCGACCCTCTGCGTTTCCAAGGCAAGTCAGATCCGACTGCAGCTGAGAGGTGTTGCACCAATGTGGAGAAGATTTTTAATACTATAGCGTGTACGACCGAGCAGCGAGTCTAGTTGGCTGTGTTTCTTCTTCAAGGTGAGGCCGAGCACTAGTGCACCTCTGTTACCCGTGTTGCAGGGCCTAACTTTGCCTGAACATGGGATGATTTTATAAACTGATTCGAGGAGCAGTACTTCCCTGACCATATTCGTCGTCAGAGAGCGTTAGAGTTTGAAACTCTGGTGCAAGGGGACATGTCCGTGGCACAGTACGAGGCTCATTTTGTGGTGCTTCGAGGTTTGCGTTGTATCTGGTTAATGACGAGGGACGAAAGGCTCGCCATTTCAATAATGGCTTGCATTACGGTCTTCGAGGCCGTGTTATTGGACATGAGATCCTGAACTTTCAAATTTACGAGATAGAGTGGGCCAGCACACAGAGTGATCGATATCAGAGGAGAGGTTGGAAGAGGAAGGCCCCCTCTAGTAGTTCCCAGCAGCATTGAAGACCTCAGAGATACAGGAGCCACTCATCCTCTAGAGCACCATCAGCACCATTGGCACCCCCAACAGCACCACCTCAGAGGCAGCTTTCTGATGTCTGCTATGGATGTGTTGGGATAGGACACTGTTGGTGGGAGTGTCCCCGACCGCAACAGCAGCAGTAGCCGAGAGTGTCACACAGCCTCCTCATCAGCAGTTGAGAGCACCGCATCAGCCTCCACAGCATCAGTGACAGTAAATCCCACCACCTAGGCCCCCTCAGTAGCAGCATCAGCACCAGCTGCCGAAGTCACAACAGCAGAGGCAGCAGTTTTGAGCGCCTCAGTGACATCAGTAGTAGCAGCATCCTCCGAGGGGACAGACACCTCCCCAGCCAACTTAAGCTAGATTCTATGCAGCTCAGCAGGACCCGCAGTCATCCGGAGGAGTAGTTGAGGGTATATTTCCAGTCTCTTCATGCAGCGCATGTGTGATGTTTAATTCTGATGCTTCGCACTCATTCATGTCTTAGGATTTTTGTTGATCGGCTGGATTACTGACATAGTTAGCTAGTGAGGGATTGACAGTATCGACGCCCTTGGGGAAGACCACAGTATTGGGCCATTTCTATTCGTCTTGCCCCATGTTAGTAGGAGAGATCTTCTTGCCTGGCGACTTGTACGTACTGCCGATGTTAGATTTTGACGTTATCCTGGGCATGGATTAGCTTGCCGAGTACTACGCCATCTTGGACTATTCTGCGAGGACAATCACATTCTGGATATCAAGCTTGTCGCAGTTTTAGTTTGTTGCTGAGCCCTGAGGAGAGCTATTGTCTTACTTAATGTCTTGTGCTGTTGAGGAGCTTGTTGCAGCATGTATTGATCAGTTTTTGATTGTCTATGACTTTCCCGACATGTTCCAGGAGATTCCGAGATTGTCGTTGCGCCATCATATTGAACTTTAGATAAATCTTGTGCCCGATACCGCGCCTATCTCGAAGGCCCCATACCATATGGTATCGATGGAGTTGCAAGAGCTGCAGCTGTAATTGGACGGGTTGCGAGAGTTGGGATTCATCCGTTTGAGCAGTTCTTCATGGGGAGCGCCGATACTTTTCGTCAAGAAGAAGGATGGCTCGTTGAGGCTCTGTGTAGATTACCGCGAGCTCAACTAGGTCACGATCAAGAACAAGTACCCGCTCCCGAGGATAGATAATTTATTTGATCAATTGTAGGGTACATAGTTCTTTTCGAAGATTGACCTGCATTCCGGTTACCATCATATTCGGGTCCAAGAGAAGGACATTCTGAAGACAGCTTTTAGGATGCGTTATGATCATTTTGAGTTTCAGGTCATGTCCTTCGGACTGACCAATGCACTCGTGGTCTTTATGCAGTTGATGAACAAGATCTTCCATCCATATCTTCATCAGTTTATTGTGGTCTTCATCAAAGATATTCTGATATATTCGAGGACCCATGAGGACCATATGCAGCATCTGGAGATCGCTTTGCAGATCCTCCGTACCCACCAGCTGTATGCGAGTTGGAGAAGTGGGAGTTCTTGTAGGAGGATGTGAAGTTCCTCGATCACGTGGTCACGAGAGAGGGTGTCTTAGTGGATCCCTCGAAGGTTGAAGCAGTGCATCAGTGGGGCCAGCCCATGACTGCATCCGAGATTAGCAGTTTCCTTAGTTTAGTGAGATATTATCGGTGTTTCATTGAGGGCTTCTCTCGTATTGCAGCCCCATTGACCAGGTTGACTCGGAAGAGCGTAGAGTTTATTTGGAGCGACGCATATGAACGAGCATTTATGGAGCTGAAGGACCGCCTCACGTCCACTCCTGTCCTCATTCTTCCCTCTGGGAGTGATGGATTTGTTGTATTTATTGATGTTTCACATATTGGATTGGGTGTTGTCCTAATGCAGCACTGGAGACCAATGGCTTATACATCTCATCAGCTCAAGGTCCATGAGCTGAACTACCCCACACATGATTTGGAGTTAGCGGGAGTTGTCTTCGCACTAAAGGTGTGGAGACACTATCTCTATGGGTTCAAATTTGAGCTCTTCTCCGACCATGAGAGCTTAAAGTATTTATTCTCTCAGTCCGAGCTGACCATGAGGTAGAGGTGTTGGATGAATCTCTTTAAGGACTATGATTTTGACCTCCAGTACCACCCAGGTAAGGCGAATGTGGTGGCGGATGTCCTCAGCCATTAGCCACGAGGCCTGGTGGCACACATGATGATTCAGGAATGGAGGATGCTCAAGGATATAACAGAGTATGACTTCGATTTTGGTCTGTAATCTTCTATCATTTAGCTATCGAGCCTATTGATTCAACCCTCTCTTGTCGTAAGGGTGATCGAGGCTCAGCAGATAGATGAGTCGTTACAGGATTATCGAGCAGAGGCAGCATCTAAGAGTCAAATAAATTGACAAATTGGTTCTGATGGTGGACTTCGCTTCAGAGGCCGATTATGTGTCTCAGATATTTCTGAGTTGCACAGAGATCTTATGACTGAGGCACATCGATTGTATTTTTCTATCCACCCTGGCTCGACGAAGATGTATCGTGATATGAGGCGACAGTATTTTTAGGTGAGGATGAAGCGCTAGATCACTAGTTTTATGGCCAAGTATGAACCATGTCAATGTGTCAAGGCCGATCATCAGAGACCTCCTAGTCCATTGCAGCTGTTGAGCGTCCCGATGTAAAAGTGGGAGCACGTATCTACAGATTTCATTATGGGCTTGGCGAGGACTCAGCGCGGTCATGACGTCATCTGGGTCGTTGTTAATCGTCTGATGAAGTCGGCACATTTTCTTACGATTCATGTGACTTGACATTTAGACCGGCTTACAAGGTTATTCGTCGAGGAGGTTGTGAGACTGCATAGCATTCCAGTCTCAATCGTTTCCCACCAAGACCCGAGGTTCACGTCTCAGTTTTGGAAGAGATTTTAGAGAGCAATAGGGACTGATTTGTAGCACAGCACTGCGTACCATCCACAAACTGACGGCCAGACCGAGAGGGTCAACTAGATCCTTGAGGATATGCTTCGGGCATACGCGATTGATTTCGGGGGTAGCTGGGATGAGCATCTGCGATTGGCTAAGTTCGTATACAACAAAAACTATCAGGCGACAATTGGCATGGCTCCTTTTAAGGCATTATATGGCAGACCGTGTGGTGGCTAATATGAGTGCATGTACTAACATGGTGTGTACTAACAAGCTAAAAAAAAAAAAGGTAAACATAATATAAAATAATAAATTTAAGCTTTTAGGGTGGGCTACTCATGAAGGCCCCACCTTGATGTATGGGGCTGATCCACGCCATCCATCCCATTCTCCAACTCATTTTAGGCGTTGAGCCGAAAAATAAAGCCAATCTAAATATCCAGCGAGCCATAGTATAAAAGATTATGGTTCTTACAGTTAAAATGCACTTTAAGGTCTTCTATATGCCAAAATACCTTGGATATTGGGCTCATTTATCCTGTAACGAGCTGTATGATCCAATGGCTGGAGTTAATCTGCCTGATGCGGGCCCCAACTAGGAAATGCCTCAGAAAATAATATTTAAAAAAAAAAGAGTAAACAGGGAAGTTGTTGTTGTCAGCGTTTTCAGCGTCCAGGATGCTGCAGCAAGCAGCATCCGCTGCTTAGATGCTTGGACCGTGGGCCCCACTACAGGTTTCACCGTGATGTGTGTGAAACATCCACACCATGCATTTTAAAGGCCCCCTTCTGGCTGTGGGCCACCCCAAAAATCAACCATACTTGGAACTCAGGTAGCCAAAATCATAAAGAACAATATGATTAAATGTTTGCCATTGAAACCCTTTGGGGTTGTTACAGAAGTTTTTGATCATTTTGAAATTATTTTTTTTCCCTTGCTGGTAGGGTCTGTGGGATGTGGTGACCATCTCCACCGTCCAAGGTAGTACAATGGGTCCATATGTGAGGTGTGTGGGTCTTCCACACGTGGGAGGTGGGACCCACCTTCCATAGAGCTGGGTTGTATCCCAGCCGTCTATCCATCTGACAATCTTGTCTGACAAGAAAAAAAACATATAAATAATATAATATTTAATATTATATAATATAATATAATATATTTTGAGAGAGGGAGGTGAGATGGCATACCCACTTGATATGAGCGTAATTATCTAACACATGACCTAGAGTTGGGTGCGATTGTATTTGCGTTGAAGATTTGGCGGCATTACTTATATGGTGAACAGTTCGAGCTTTATACAAATCATAAGAGTTTGAGGATCTATTCTCTTATAAAGACTTGAATATGAGGCAGAGAAGATGGATGAAATTTCTCAAGGATTATGATTTCTCGTTGTCCTATCATCCGGGTAAGGCTAATCTGGTTGTTGATGCTTTGAGTAGAAAAGAATATAAATAAAAGAGTGTAGCCATCTTAATGATACACGAATGGAAAATGTTGAATTTCATTAAAGAGTTTGATTTTTGATTAAATTTTCAAGAAAAGAAGATTCGTATATGTAACATTATAGTAAAATGGACTCTTATGGAACGAATAATTAAAGCTCAAACAAATGATGAATGGTTTTTAAAAATGATAGCCAAGTATCAAAATGATAAGACTTCAAATTGGAGTATAGGGGATAATAAAGGAATTCGGTATCGAGGTCGACTCTGTGTGCCTAATATTCCAGATCTAAAAGATGAGATTATAAATGATGCGCATCGAACTAAGTTTACAATTCACCCGGGAAGCACAAAGATGTATCATAGTGTGAAACGATCATTTTGGTGGCGGAATATGAAGAGAGAAATTACTGATTATGTGTCGAGATGTTTTGTATGTCAACAGGTAAAGGCGGAAAGTACCCGAGTGGAAGTGAGATTGTATTTCGATGGACTTTATAGTCGGTCTTCCTAGGACGCAGAAGAAGCACGATTCAATTTGGGTAATTGTCGATCGACTGACCAAATCAGCGCACTTTATTCCTATCCGTATCAGTTATTCAATGGAGGAACTCGCTAAGTTATACATCAAGGAAATAGTGAGACTTCAAGGTGTCCCTAGTTCTATTGTATCAGATCGAGATCCATGTTTTACTTCGCGATTCTGGATAAGTCTACAGGAAGCTATGGGTATGACTACGGACTACAACACAGCATATCATCTATAATCTAATGGACAAACGGAACCTGTGAATCAAATATTAGAAGACTTATTAGTGCATGCACTCTGAATTTCAAGGGAAGCTGGGATGACAACATACATTATGCTGAATTTGCCTACAACAATAGTTACCAAGCAAGCATTGGTATGGCTCCGTACGAAGTCTTGTATGGACATCCTTGTCGAGCACCTAACTGTTGGGCCGAAGTAGGTGAGAAATGTTTAATTGGGCCAGATGTTATTCAAGAAGCTGCTGAGAAAGTTGAAATTATTCGAAAGCGACTACAAGCTGCCCAAAGTCATCAAAAGAGCTACGCCGACAATTGAAGAAGAGATTTAGAGTTTGCAGTAGGAGACCACGTGTTTTTAAAGGTTTCTCCCATGAAGGGATTGATGCGATTTGGTATTAAGAGAAAACTCGCACCACGTTTTATCGGACCATTCGAAATATTAGAGCGAATTGGAGCAGTGGCATATCGACTTGCATTACCTCCTCAAATACAATCGCACCAGAGTATGGCTCCAACATCGAGACCGAGTGGATACATGAGCGCACGATGGTCATATACCAGTAGGCCACGTCTCCCACTGTGTCGTGGTCGGTTGGAAAGGGGTGTGACCTTACTCGCCTAAGTGAAGGGGCAATTTCTAGGTTGAGTTTGACCAGCCTGAGGAATGAGTCCGTTATCAACAAGTTGGGCCTAATATTGGCAGGTAGATAGTGAGGTCTCTTCAACTCTCCCAGTTGAACATCCAGATAGGGGCGCCAAGCTGGCGTAGAGTGTGCTAGACCCCGGTGATTATCCAGATTGAGAACTGTACTGATATTGATGACTTGGATGAGGATTTGGATGAGGATTGGAATGCTTGAGTTGCATCCCACATCGCATGGTCTTGATATGGCCGATAGCATTCATACCCTATACTGCATAGCCTTGGTACAGCTGATTGCAATCATGTACCCGTCAGCATGATTCCGCATTACTCTGACCTTACATTCTGAGCACGCTCGTATTGCACACACACATACACCGCCCTCTAAGCTTTCTATAAGCTTTTGCATGATTGATACATGCAAGTGATGCCTGGGAGTAGTCATAGCCTCGTCACAGTTGGAGCGTGTAGCCGAGCTTTTGGAGTTTGTGTTATTATCATTATCTTGTATTTCCCTTCATACGCATTGTACTCAAAGTTTTTTATCATAGTGGATTTTATGATGTTCTTGTGGTTATTGTTCATGGGTTATGCTTATGGTTATGCTTATACTGAAACAAAATCATGTTTGAAATCCTCCTTGTAGGATCCCAGGATCGGAACTTGGTGTATGGGTGCCGAGAGCCAAGAATGGGGTACTACAGAGCCTATCGGTGCCGGATTCGACGATCGTGAATTTTGTGAGCCTGATTTCTAAGTTCAGGGCGTGACAAGGGCTAGGCATGTCTCTAGAGGGTCAGAGGATAAGGTCAAAAGTATTTTATCTTCCACGAAAGAATCAATCATGTTAATGGTGTGGAAATCGTGATCATCCTCTAAATGTTTTCCTGTGTTGAAAAAGATATTCAACTCCAATGTCATATTCCTGAAAGACACACTCATGACTTCATTCCTACAATTAATGATTGTGTTTGAAGTGGCCAGGAATGGGGGACTAAGAATCACAAGAATTTGAGTGCTCATATTACTGATGGGTTACGTATTCAGAATAATAAAATCTACTGGGTAATAGAATTTGTCAACCTAAACAAACACATCCTCAATTACCCCTCTCGGTACATGAACTGAGCAATCAGCAAGTTGTAGTGTGGTTAGGGTGGGTTTCAATTCACCTAAACCTAACTGTTTGTAGACCGAGTAAGGAATTAGATTTATGCTCGCTCCTAAGTGAAGAAGTGCGTGCTCAATTCGGTAGTTCTCAATTACATAAGATTTGGTTGGGCTACCGGGATCTTTGTATTTCTATGGCACATCTTGTTTTAGGATGGCACTCACTTTTTCAGTTAAAAATATTTTCTTTTGAATATTTTGCCATCTTTTGGTCGTACACAAGTCTTTCAAAAATTTGGCATATAAAGGTATTTGTTTAACCGCATCCAGTAAAGGAATATTAACATTCACTTGTTTCAACACCTCTAGAATGTCCTGAGAGTTAGAGAAAGATTTTGGTGCAATTAACCGTTGGGGGAATGGGGCAATCGTCTTGCCTTGAAGTTTCGGTCCCAATTCTTGTGGAGTAGTGTTAGGTCTATCATCGTTGTTCTCTTTCGGGTCTCTAGGCTTTTCAGCCCTGACCGAAATTGTTTTGTTAATGGTCTTCCCACTCCTAAGAGTGGTGATAGATTTAGCTTACTTCATCTGATTTAAAGAGCTTGGATCACTTATCTCCTATTACGATTTAGGATTGGAGAGAGGTTGATCAGGAAGCATCTCCCTTTCTATAACCGTAACACGTGAATCCATCTTTTACATAAATTTTGTAAGTTCTCGTATTTCTTGAGTAAGCTCCTGAGTTTGTGTGGAATTTTGAACCGGTTCTTCTTATGATTTTCCTTGATTTGGAATTTGATTGAAGAAACCTTAAGGGGTAGCAGTTTGTCCATTCCTCCAACTAAAGTTTGGATGATTTCTCCAACTAGGATTATATGTATTGGAGGTAAGTCCATTGAAAGGTCTTTGGTAATTGTTCACGGCATTAGATTCCTCATTCAACACCTCTCCAAAGGCAGGTATTGTTGGACAACTTTCAGTTGTATAAACGTTGCAATCACAAATACCACAAACAGTTTCCTTAACTTTATCCTTCTTTAGTTCCATGGCCTCAAATTTCCTTATGAGATTAGTCACTTTAGCATTGATATCATCATCCTCTTTCAGAAGGTATATTCCACCCTTTTCCTTTGATTGAGTGGGCCTAAAAGTAGTGCTTGATTTTGGGTAGGTGTCCTATGATTGTGCATTTTCAGCAAATCTGTCCAAGTAGTCCCACACGTCATCGACGTTTTTATTTATGAATTTTCCATCGCACATTATCTCGACTAATTGGCGTATGGAAGATGTCAGATCATCATAGAAAAAGTTTGTAATGCGCCACATTTTAAAACCGTGTTGTGGGCATGAACTGACAAGATCCTTAAACCGCTCCCAACATTGGAAGAATGTTTCATCCTCCTTTTGGGCAAAGTTTATGATTGACTTCCTAAGGATGTTCGTTTTATGATGTGGAAAAAATTTCTTTATGGACTCCCTTATCATGTCATTCCATATGCCAATAGATCGGGGACGTAGTGAATGTAACCACGTCTTAGCTTTCTCTTTCAAAGAAAAATGAAAGAGTTTCAGTCTGACCGTATCTTCAGACACGTTAGGAAAATATAAAGTGCTTATAATCTCATCAAACTCTTTCAAGTGCAAATATGGACTTTCAGATTCAAGTCTATAAAATTTTGGAAGGAGTTAGATCACCACTAGCTTAAAATTTTGGAAAAACCATGCATGAGGGTGTGCTCACCCCTGCCGGTTGTAAATAGTCTCGCAAAGTACTAGGGGGGGTGCTTGATGCACCTCGTTCTCATCGTAGATTTCCTCTACCCTAGGTTGGGATCGATTTGGAGGTTGATTGGCCAGTTGATTTGTAGCCATAACTTTGATTAACTCTATAGATCTTGAGTGGTGTCTAATCCTGTGATGGATAGATAACCCCTCAATCACTCCTCCTTCACTCAAGAGATGTTGAGTATTGTCACGGACCCACTTGGGCATGAAACACTCTCAACCATCAATTTCAGAATCTATCCTAAACCAAAAAAGAAAAAGAAAAATAGAAATATATAAATGGAAAGAGAGAGAATTAAAAAGAAGTTACAAAATTAGAAATTTCTATGTTAGGATCCTGCAAAAGAAAAAGAAAAGTGAATTAGTTTCTAAAAAAAAAAATAACCTAGTTCCTAAAAACGAAAAAGGAAAGTTTATAAAAATAAATTAGAAAAGTTTCTAAATTTAGAAATAGAAAGAAAAGTTAGTTTCTAAAAATAAATTAGAAATAACCCTAATCTTATCTCATCTAATCTTATCTAATCCTATCTTATCCTATCCTATCTAATCTTATCTTATCTTAACCTATCTTAGCTTATCTAATTTCAAAACTAATAAAATCCAGAAAATGCAACCGTCAATCCCTGGCAACGGCACCAAAAACTTGTTTACAACCCTTAGTGTAGGGTCACGATGTAGTAATAATCTTGATGAGACCGAGGTCGAATCTACAAGGACTGAAACTTGTACATATTCCAAAAGTAACTAGAACTAGAACTAGAAGAAGATGTTTATCTAAATCTGAATTGATTAAGAGAGAAATCATGAATTATTTAACTAAAACTAGTAAATTCAAAGGTGGAAAACTAGGGTTTCCAAGGATCCACTTGTTGATTCCCAAGATGCTACCTTCCTTGATTCAAAAACGAAGAGATTTGTCAGATCTCTAAACTTCCTTTGTTAGATCTCTAAACTTCTCAATTCTCTGATGCTACCTTGCTTAATTCTTAATGGATGAGTGGTGTGAGAACTAGAAGTGATTTTATCACAAAACCATGCCTGGGAGACAAGGCAAACAATAGGATTTACCAATCCCATAACCAACCATAAGAAAATTGAGAAGATTAGGTAGGATTCCATCACCCAACCATGCCCTTGGGAGGTGGTGAACAACGGAATTTCCTAATTTCACAATCTCATTATATGAAAAGAACATATTCAAAGTTATCGTAGATCTATTGTAATTTGAGTCACAACAAACCATTAAAAACTAAAAGTATTTCTTATAATCAAACTAGAATCAAAGATAGTTCAACTTAAACATGAATCAAAGCAATAGAAAACATCACATCACGTTACAAGCTTTAGCCAACCATAGACATGATTGAACTAGTATCTCTTAAGAAAAGCATAAAAATAACTAAGGAAAGGGAAGAAAAACTCTTGGCGACGGCTTCTCCACACTTTTTCTCCACTCCACAAACTTTATAAGATGCCTAAGAACATCCTAAGGAGTCCTATGTATAGTTGTATAACTCCAACTTTTGCACCTAGTTGGAAAACTCTAAAAATCACCTCAAATTTATGCAGTTTTTCAAAATACGCTTCACTCTGGGCAATTTCACAGAATGACCCCTAGTTGCAAAATCTGCTTCTTCAGGACACTTTCAGGAATATGTTTGTTTTAAAGACAATTTCAAGATTTCTTTTCTTCACTTTAAATATATAATTTTCTTCATTCCTCACTTGGTTTTCTTGAATCTTTAGTATGTGAATTCTTTAATCTTGGCCTTCTAAGATCCATCCCTTGCCTTGGTGATTCTTGAGCATCAAATCCATGCTTTTAGCACCCTTTTCAATCCAAGCTCTTAAATTCACCTTGCAACACAAACATGAGTAAAATAGAACATTAAGCATTATCATGTTCATAAAACTAAGTAATAAATAAGGTCCAATATGAAATATTTAACCCTCAACATTGTTCGAACAATAATCTCTCACCTCCATCAGTGCTCATTATCACTATGGGGAGGCTCGTCACCCTAACATTGTCAGAAAGTTCGGACACAGTGTCTCATACCACCAAGCCCATCTCATGAGTCTTTCTGGGATCGTAACACACTAACAGTTATGAATGGACTTATCCATAGGAACGGAATATCCTCAATTCAATTTGGTCATGTCATATATGATGAATATACATGATCATTCAATCATTAAACTAATTTGATTGACCTGGGAGAATCCTGACGCAATCGGCATTGGGTACAAGCATCTTATGTAGTTTATCTATTGTTGATTTTCCATATTCAACCCAGTTTGATCGAACAAGCCTAGGGTGGCTGACCTAACTCTGCCCACCTCTTGGTTCAAATGATTTACTCATTAACCCAACATCATAAAGAATTTTAAACATTACTAAGTGCTAGCAATTCATTAAACAATCATAATGAGATTTCATATGAAGCTTAAATTTAACAACACAATCACTTAAGCATTTTATCGAACATGTGAGTATCAATAACATAACACCATCACTTAGACATTTTATTGAACATGTCAGCATCAATAAAATAACAAAATCACTTAGGCATTTCATTAAACATGTGAGTATCAAATTTACAATGTAATCACTTAGGCATTTCATCGAACATTTAAGCATCAATAAATAAGTAATAACACATGTTGCAATCAAAATTAAAATATGAACATGTTAGCATCCACTAAGCCATTTACAACAACAAATCATTAAGTAAGACCCTAAAGGGTCGATAAATTGCAACTTAGGAATAATGGTTTGTATTTAAGAAAGAATTTTTAATTTTTAAGCTCCTAGGGCTAGGGTTTTTGGGAAAAAATGATTCCTACTCCAAATTCAAAGGAATTAGGTGAGATTTATGCAATTCATCATAGAAAAACCTAAGTTGGGAAGTAGGGTTCATTTTTTACCTCTCAATCATGAGTAGTGTGGATTCGATAAAGGAGAATGGTCGATGATGGGGCTTTAATTGAAGGATTCGTTGAAGGAGACACCAATATCCCCCTCACTTCCTCTTTGTCTTCTCATTTCCCTCATTCTCTCATTCTCTCTTTCTTCAGGGAAAAAAAATCGGATGGGAGTAAAGGTTGCCCCCAAATGCCCTATTTATAACATTAAAATTTATGCAAATAGTCTTAAAGGCTAGGTTTTCATTATACTAGCTCTATGGAAGGGTGTTTCTAACCTTTGGGATCCTCTATTGGGTGTAGGGGTCAATATATACCATAAGATAGTTGGCCCTAGTGATGATTTAAATATGCATATGATCAACCCTCCATTTGGATACATCGATCTACTGGTATGATCAGAAGTCAGTTCGATGGTCACTGATGATCGATCGAGGCCGTGACTATATAGATATGTGCAGAGTATGAACTTAGGTTATTTTTCAAAATTTGGTCACGATCTAATGCTCCGAAAGCCACAACTTTGACAAGACCAGATATAGATAATTAACTCAAGTTCTTGATTAATTTCAGGAATATTCACATATCTCATTTACTGACATTATGAGTTCAAGTTGAATGATTCAAGATGTAATCTTGGCTCGATATCCCACGATGAACGTCAAGCCTGCTAAGAAGAACGTCTTTCTATAGTCTTAGGTTAAGTAGCTCACTAATGAATGGTATAGAGCTTGTTGGGAAAATCGGGTAATTGTTTGAATGAATTAGATAATAAGATTTCTTATGCCCAATGATTAAGGTTTGAATTAGCTAAGTTCATAATATGGATTATTCTTAATTAGTGAAAATGTAAATTCGATCCTAATCACCATAAACCATTTGTTCTTACGATAAAAGAGTAACTGGGTCAATTTGGTTTATTAATTAAGATCTGGCCCCTATTTGTCTCAACTTTTGGTAGGTCTTTATTTAGTTACGGTTGTCTTGATTAGTCAGTGACATGTCAAATAGATTTTGTCCTTAGGTGAACAAATCAAGAGGCTAGACTCAAGGTTTCAGTGATCGGAAAGATTTGTTACCTAATTATGGTTGATTAATCAAATTTGTGTATTTCTTTACCAGTACTACCCATGTATAGGCTCACCTCGAGAGTTAAGGGTTAGTAAGTGACAATGTAAGATGATTATAGCAAAATAATTTAAGGGTTTTTGGAAATCCAAAATAGCTAAAATATGGGAGTTACACTTGGTGACGCTAACCCTTGACCCAAAATAGCCCTAAACCTCTAAATTATCATGGCTCAATAGATAAACTTTATTTGATCATCTCTTATCCTTAGGAGCTTAATTGGAACATGATAAATAAGACTAGAATATATTTTAATTTATTGTGAAAACATACGCCCAAAATAGTAGTTTTCGAGTGGTCTTTGATCCCATCGATCGGCTGTGGATGGGACTCGATCCAATCAAAACTCCACTCAATCCAATCGAATAATGAGTCTAGCAACCAACAGAGATAATTTTAGATTTTCTTAATTGGATCGATAGATGGTTCGATACTATCAAAGGACCTTAGATCCCATCGAATGTTCTTTTGATCCTATTAATAGAGTCGTTAGCTAGTCATTCTATATTTGCTGCAAAATGGTTTTTTATAAAAGGACATTTGATTCTTGGGTAAAATGATGGGTTTTTGGTGCAATAGAAGCGTAGGGAATTCTTCACTCATATCCCACATTCCAAGCCATTAAAACCATCAGATATAAGTCATCTTCCTTATGATTTATCACTTGAAAGAGGATTCCAACCTCGATGAAGAATGTGACCTTAGTCTCTACCTTGTTCTAAAGATTAGAGTTGAACCAATAGTCAAATCCTTATCTAAACCATTTAGAACACCCATCTAGGTGAATCCCCAAGGATTAAAGTCTTCCATTAGTTAAAAGAGATTCACTCAACCTCCTATCACCTTGGTCACCTTAAATGAGCATCGCATACAAGGTGTTTGATCTTAGAGCTGAAGGATTGACAACACATCAGCATTAATGATCAGGAGTAAAAGGAGAGCTAATTGAAGTACAGGAGACCGTCGATCAAGTAACTCAAGAAGGCACATCAAATGGGCTCAATTTGACAAGTGTCATTTGTGTACTTCATGTACACTCATTCCTTGTGTGGGATTGAGTGTAAGAGTTTGATTGTCAAACTTGATTAGGTTCTTATGTAGGACCTTAGTTCTTGTATAAGACATTGGTTCTTGTGTAAAACCTAAATTAAGTCCTTGTGTAATCCACTAACACGAGTGTATACGTGTAGGTTATTTTGTACGACTAAGGTTTATGGTGAGCCTATAAAAAACCACGTAAGTCTCTGAGGGTGACCGGTCCTTGTGTAGGATTATAAAGGTTAGAGGTGAACCTGATTTAAAACCTCCAATAGTGAAATCCGGTACACTCATGGGTTGAGTGCGTCCACAGGGAGTGGAGTAGGGAATCCAAACCCCTATACATATGCTTGTGTTTGGGATTTTTATTTAAGAATTTTTCTAATTATGTGTATGTGATTGTTTAGATGAGTTTTATGTATGCATGATTTGATGAATGCTACGCATTGATAGTGAGCACATCCCACACACACACATGTACACTATCTTGTTTAGACTACTTGCTTAACATGTTATATTTTTTGAAGTCTATGTGATTGGATCCTCTATTGGCTTTAAAGCCTTAGAGTTAATTACTTTAGTTGAAATGGATACATTAGTTTAAGTAATTGTATATTTAATAGACATAAATTTTATTTGGTCCTAATTACCCTCTGGGACATAGCCTTCATTCTATAGCTTTGTCAAGCTTCTGCACGTAGCCATGGTATCCTACACCACAAGCAATTTCAACTAGTATCAGAGCAGGTAGTTCTTGTAGGGCTTAACCGACTTGATTTGATTCAATTATGACTATATTAGAAGGCCAGAATAAGGGCCTTTGTAATATCCCTTAGCCCTATAGTTTAGGCTATTATTGAACAAGGATGAATAATGTCCATGAAACAAGTCATGGTTAAAGGTAGAACAATTAGTGCTCTTAAAGATATATTCAAATAGAGTGTCGATGAGAGAGTGCGGTGTACCCATGATACTAAAGCTCTTAATGTTATTTACTGTGCGGTTTTACTTTATGAATTAAAATGTATTTGTACATATGAAACGGGGAAGGAAGCGTGAGACATATTGCAAGTCTCCCACGAAGGAACTAGTACAGTGAAAAGATCAAAACTTGCTCTTAATGACCCAATTTAAAATTTTAAAAGTGAAAGAGTCTAAATGCTTTATATAATTTTATTAAAAATTAAATGATATTTATGACTCTATGTGGGTTTTGGAGAGAGAATTCTGTAAGGGTATATATGTAGAAAAATACTTAGATCCCTACTGGATAGGTTCACTCCCAAGATAACCTCAATAAAAGAGTGTAGAAACATAAATGAGATGAAAGTATAAGAAGATTCCCTAAAAAAGTATGAATTATACTTTAAGGCTCCCTCTAAAGCGAAGAAACTAGTTGTCCTTAAAATATCTCATAGGCATTCACATAGGCATAAGATTGTTGAATATAATAGTGATAGTGGTGATGAGTATGAGGATGAGAAATTCAAAAGAAAAGTCAAAAAATTCCTCAAACTAAATTGACGAAAGAGTGGTAATAAGAATGACAAGATGATTGAGAATCGTAAAGGTAAATCTATTAAATAACCAAAACAAGTCTAATGTTATAACCGTGAGGGTTATAGACATATTGCCATCAATTGCTCTATCAAAGTAAGATCCATAGGCAAGGGTATGGTGACAACCTGGGATGATACAGAAGAGTTCGAATATCATTAAGAAGACTCCTCTAGTGTTGGAGATCTTAGTCACTCACGTGACTTAACGGCCTACACCATGATAACCATCCCTAAAGATTTGGGAGACCATAAACCTCCAATAAGTGACCTTAGAAGGTCCCTTTGGGCTTAATTAAAAATTAGAGGATTTTATCCTCAATCTTATGCTCTATAGTTAAATTAGAGGATTAAGCCCCATTAGTGAGCACTATAGGAAAATTTGGGGATTTTATGCTCATTTAATTTTAATAATTTTAAGCTTAAAAGTTTCTAAATTTTTATATCAGAGGTTTCTAGCTTAAACTATCATTGGTCATTCCTAATTTAATTGGCATATCTTTTCAATGACCATAATAAGCATGCTCCATATTTTAATATTTATATATACTATTTATCCCCCTATCAATATGCCTTATAAATGGGAAATCTATGATTTATAGAGTTATTCTAGTTTATGCTTTTATTAATATATCTATGGAACTAACTCTTTATTATATACAAACAAAAAGGAGTAAAAAGATCTAAGTCCTACCAAAACAATGAATTATGTTTTACAGGATTTATTTGTTCTATGCAAGGATTGATGAATATAGGGGTAGTAATTATGGAAGAGCATAATTAGTGTTACACCTCTTGATTCCTGTATTTAAAATTGTAAATCATTGTAATCTTGGACATGTAATATCTTTTGTTGTTTTGTTATGGCATTAGTATGAACCATAACATTATCTAGGTTAGGTTTTTGTCTTGTAATTGACAAAGGGGGAGATTGTTATGGCACTTATTTATGCACCTTATTTGTCAATCAAGTGAGTCACCATGTCATAAAGTCATTAGATAACACCTAAATATTATATATTTATCATCTCAATTGCATTAGTTTTCCTGCTATTTAAGAGCTCAATTGATATATTAACATATGTTTTCTATATGCGAGGTGATTTTAGACCTAAAGATGAAATCTTTATTAAAATGATAGATTGAAGCTCAAAAAGAATGTTTGATGAAGAATTGAAGATTTCAATGTCATGAAGAGAGAATTGAAGTGCCAAAGGACTAAAGAAACCAAGTGCAAAAGGAAGAAAATGTAAGATTCAAAGTATAGTTATAAACAAATAAAAGTATAGAATTGATCGATCCCATCGATTGGAGTTCAATAGGTATTCGATCCCTCGAGCACAAATCAAGGAATTCTAGATTTTTTCAGAAAAGTTGTTGAACTCACAACTCGATGTCATTGAATGAGATTCGATCCCATCGAGAAATTCATGATTTTGAAAGTTAGTTGGTAGAAAAATTTCCATTTTCTACTTAATCACTCGAAGAGATCTTCATGCCATCAATTGGTGTTCGATGAGAGTTTAATGTCATTGAGATACCATTGACGGTGTGAGTGGCTGCATAAATTCAAAGTCGATTTGTGAAATTCCAAGTCAGTGCGAAAGATGGAGCTGCAAATTTATAAATTAGAGTCTTTAGGACATTACTAGTCATCTTTTAGGGTTTAGGGAGAGAGAGAAAGCTTAGGTAGAGAGTCGACAATGTCCTCCCACTTCAATGTCTTCATAAGTTCTAGTAGATCCTTTGTTTTTAGTTTATTTTAGAGTTAGCCATGTTAGTCTAATCTCTTAGTTAAGGCTAAGGGATGAAGATTGTAATTAAATATAATATTTATTTATTTGATTCAATAAACAATGGTTTGAATGATAATAGTAGATTAAAATGCATCAAGTGACCAAGATATGAAGCAAAAAGGTATATTTCATTTATCAAGACCATCTAGGACACACAAATACAAGTACCCGATCCTTCAAAGAGGAATACAAGAGAAATCGTATATAAAAGATGTTGAAGAAGGATCGAATGCCAACTAAAGCACATAAAAGTGACCCACGTAATGATCATCATCGGCTCTCCTGTTGCCCTACATAAAACTCATTAGCTAGAGGCGCCATCACCAAACCATCAACATCTCAATGAGCCCATTGGGAAGAGAAGAGAGGAGGAAAGATCGACCCCATGCCGAACTGACGATACCATGAAGCATGATCTCTATCAAGCATAATGAAGTCTCGTGCTGGCATCTCGACGAAGCTACTTGCAGTAACTGGACCAGAATGGATGGGCTCTGGGGGTAGTGACAAAGGCATGTATGGAACCTCGGTAAGCTGACCGAATAGTCACTCACCTAGATACCATTTCTAGGTATCAAGGTCAGAGAGCAGGAGGCACTAACAAGATGCCTCAAATGCCATCCCAACTGGCAAGGTCGAGAACATGTGATGGCGAGCATATGGTGTCATTAGAAACTGCGCAAGGGTCAAGAAGTCATTAATCAATCAAAGAGCAAGCAGAAGGCAACAATCAGAGATCAATGATCTGATCAACACTTAAATCATTCTAGGTGAGGTTGTCAAGATCAGCCCACCAGTAATCTTTTGATATATGTGGGATAAGGTAGCGATTCTCCAGCCACCACGACATAAAGCAATAGCAAGGAGGATCATGATCCTTCAAAAGCGGGGCAAGATGGGGAAAATGTTCATAGAAATGGGTTTGAGGATCAAACAAAAAGAGAAATGAGCATGGACACCATTCAAAGGGTCGAGAAATCAGGGCTAAGGAAGTGGTAATCACCTCAACAATAGACCAAAATCTAGTTAGAGAGTGACTGCCACGACTAACTTTATCCAGCCATGGTACAAACAAGCTAAGAGTGTCACGTTCCAGTTGTAAGGGAATGAGATTTCCTCCAACAAAAAGATAAACATGGGATTCATCTTTTCATTACCATGGCAAAATATGTGAGAACCCAAGAGGAAGATCACCATAGCTTTAGCCTTGAAAATGGTTGTCTGATCATCCTTTGGGATAACATGAGTGAAGGTGGCTATCAACTATCGGAATTTTAATTGGTTATAATAGAACTCTAAGCTAGGGGGAGTAGCATGAAGAAGATTCATCTAGTCGCCATCATTAACGGCTAGAGAGTCTTAGCATTCGTCACACTTACACCAAAAGATAGAAGGCCCACATGCCTGAAGATGTCTAGTGGGGTAATCCCCCATTCACCGAAGGGAGGCTGGAACATATGAGTGTTGTCCCACGAATGCTCACATAACGCTGCCATCAACATCCTACTGCCCTAGGGAAACCAAAAACTCGGGAAGCCCATAAAATGGGGAAGCCCCCGGGATGGCATCAAGGCGAGGTTGAGGGCTAAGGAACCAATCTTCCCAATTCTTGTGAGCCCCCCATCCTTTAATAAAAGGTAGGAAACGTCAAGGCGAGATCCTAAAGAAAGATGGTTATTCTCATGAGGAATGTGGGTAGGATAGACATAAAATGATGACGAAGCGCTAATGGAATTACGAGAACCATGTGGCACATCTAGACAAGAGTTGAATGAGGTGAGAACCATATCCCATCTCCTTTTTTTATACCCTTTGGATGACTAACTTAAAGTGAGACATAGGAAAGGCTCCACAAGACACAACAAGTCTAAAAATACTTCACATGAGCTTGTCCCATGACCCACTTTAAGATAGTAAAATTGGATGTAAGTGTTATGGTTTTATGCTCCTTTGGTTGTTAAATTTTGTTGTGTCAAAACATCAATCTATGTCTTGTGTAATCTATGTCTTTTGTAGCTCATTGGTATATATGATCAAGACATTGTAAATGGGTTTAAGACATTGCATCACCTCTTTAAACACGTTGCTTCAAGTCAAAGATTTACTTCAAACCATTTCAAGAAATGTAAGTACAAGCTACAACGAAAGAAGTGATCTTGTTTAAAGACTCAAGTTCGTGTACAACTCGAAATGAAGTGTAATTTAAGCTCTAGAAGATCTCAAGTTCAATGCTACATCAAGTATAGAGATCTTAAGCTTCACAATTATCAAAGGTCAACTATCATATGAAGTCTCAATGTTCATATTTCACTTTCAAGGTATGATTGACCTTAGATTGACCTTAGGGTAGGTCATTTTGTATACATAAGTCAAATTAAATCATTTTGTAAGTGTTTGGACTGTTCTAAGACTAGTCCTAGCACTGGTTCGGCCAGTCCAAGAAATTCCAAGACTAGTCATAAGTTGTTGCAATTTTTCAAAATTTTTTGGTTGAGCTACAACCAATCTTGGAGTCTTCTTAACTAGTTGTGTGAACAGTACACGACTTGTCCTATGACCAGTCCTAGTTCTTCGATTTAAACTCCAGCGACCAAACCCGGTGCCTCACGACAAGTCATGGGTTGGTCACGACTAGTCGTGGAAGGCTCACAACCGGTCGTGGACACCCTACGACCAGTCGTGGAACAGTTTTATCCGATCACGCTCAAAAATTCAAAAATCTATTTCTCCTACGACCAGTCATAGTGTCCACAGGACCAGTCATAGACGAGTTCTGCAACTATAAATAGAACATAAATTTTAGAGTTTAGTAATCCAATTTAAGTAAAATCTATGCATCACTCTGAGATAAGTTTGTGTTCATTTTAAGCTACTTTGTGCATATTTAATATTCTCTTTTGTTAGCTTTATTGATTTGATTTTGTTTCTATATTCCAATCTAATTTGAAAAGAGGAATTGTTGTATTCCTTCTTCTTGGAATCAAAATCAAATATAGCTAACCCAACTAGTTTAATTTAAAATCAATCTAGAACCTAGAACCATTTCTTAAGTGAGTATTGGACATTGAACTTCTATTCAAACTTCTACTCCGACTTGGTTCTACTGGGCTGCAACAAAAGAAGAATTTCAGGTATTTTACATTTGTGTAAATTTCATTCTTTTAGTTTTATTTGAGATTAAGCCAGAAAAATCTCAATCAGTTGGTTATCTGAGGAGAGCTAGAAAAACTCAAAAGTGAGGTTTTTTGAATTGCGTAAGCCCATTTGAAAGACACAATTGTGAAGGTTTTAGGTGAACCTATGAAAACCTATTTTGATAGTGAACGCTAATATCCCCTAAGGGAGATATTAGGAGTGGAGTAGCAAGCTGTGTGGATGTTATTTAACAGTTGGTGAATACACAGGCGAACCACTATAACTCTTTGTGTTTTGTGGATATGTGATTTATTTTTTCTATCTTTTATCATTCAAAGTTGTGGGATGTATGTGTGGATATGAATGTTGTAATATTTACATTTCAAACATTGTGGAGAATATTGTAATAGTTTAGAATTTATTTCTTGTCATTTCCTTTGTTTCCTTTCTTCTTGAGTTTTTGATATTCAAATTGTTCTGGTAAGGTTGTCCTACCATAAACCCAAACCCTTGGGTTTTATGGTGCAAGGTTGTCCTTAAAACAATGTTGGTATCAATCTCTCTATTTGAGATTGCTTTACAGTTTTGTATTGTGATTTGATTAAAGTGTTATCTTTCCTTTATTCATTTATATTTCACTGTTAAAGTTTTAATTTGGCATAGTCTATTCACCACCCCCCCCCCCCCCCCCCCCCCCCCCCCCCTCCTTCTTCTAGGACTCATAGCTAGGCTTTTTCAAGTGGTATCAAAGCCTAATAGCTCGTTTTTAATTCTTTATATTTGGATTTATTTCCTGAGCTAATCAATCTAAGCTATATATAAGATGTCAAATTTTGATAGCCTTTCAGTCATTAGGCCTTCACCTTTTGATGGTACCAATTATGCCTAATGAAAAGCCAGGATGAGGATTTTTCTTAAATCCATGGAAGAAAGTGTGTGACTAGCCATAAGGAATGAATAGACCCCTCCTACCACTGAAGTAACTGGTATCGATGGATCAAAATCTATGAGAATTACACCTTATTTCTCTTGGACCACACTTCAGAAAAGTGAGAGTAGTGCAAATGCAAAAGCAGTAAATGCAATAACTTGCGCACTATCACCGGATGAATTCAAAAGAATTATATCCTGTGATTCTGTAAAGTAAGCCTGGGATATATTAGAAATGACACATGAGGAAACATTAATTGTCAAGAAATCTAAAATTCAAATCCTCACAACCAAATTTGAGAAAATACGTATGGAAGAAAATGAAATGTTCATGGACTTCTATACAAGATTAAATAACATGTGAACTCTATGTGGGGTCTTGGTGATAAAATCCCAAAAAGTAAAATTTGTTCAAAAATACTACGCTCATTTCCTGAACGGTTCAATTCTAAGGTAACTGCGATCTAGGAACTTCATAATACTGATAATATGAGGGTAGAGGAATTAGTTGGCTCTTTACAGACTTATGAGTTAACTTTTAAAGCTCCAAAAGGTAAATCCATTGCCCTTAAATCTTTTAAAAATAATTTTCAAGAAAATAATAACAATTCTGATTTAAAAAACTCTAAATATGATATGGCCCTTTTAGCGAAAAAGTTTTATAAAATTTTCAAAAGTAAAAAGAGGGTTGATTTTCAAAAATCGAATGATAAGAAGAAATCTAAACCTAAAACTTGAAAATCATTAAAAGATAGTCAGTGTTATAACTGCCATGAAGATTGTAATACCCCGTACTTTCCAGTACTCGAGTGTTACCATATAGATTAATTTAATATAAATATATATATAAATAATGTAACCTAAATATATGCACTATGAAACGTATATACTTTGTAAAGATTTAAAATTTTATACTAAAATGATATGTACATATTTAATGTATATAAATATTATGAAAATAATGTTATATTAAATTGTAACATCCCAAAAATCGGAGGTCAAGCATAAACTCCACTCCCGAGTTCCAGAACATCACTTATGCAACATAAATGCTTATGATTGAATGTTGTCTAAGTTAGTGTATTAAACATGGGTGGGATTAAGCCAAAACAGTATATCATACTCCAGAGACAGTTATATTAGCAAGCAGAAGAATGTGATAGATATATAAAATATATTAATGATTGTAAGTCTTCAGAGTGTGAACATGTTACCAGGTTAACTAAATACATGTATACTCCAAAATAGAAAGAAAAGAATATACATGGGTGTGTAAATAAAAGGCAAGATACCAAGTGTATTGGCATTTAATCAGTAACCCTGTAAACTCGTCGATCAGAACCTGCATATAGGAGGGATCCTCCTCATCATCATCAAGTCCGGCTCTGCTTCGCAAGCATTGCCATCATCTGAAACTAAAATAGGGACTGGTTGGTGTGCGCAACACCGTCCCGTAACGTGGGAGTGAGTAGCTAACTCAGTGGAATCATAGAACAAAGATTAGCATGTTATCAAATCAATCACGTGATAATGGTAAAGCAAGCAATCAAACATTCCTAAACACTGTGATTAATGCAAGAATGAAATGACATGATGGATGCTCTCACCGACATACTCCCTCATGAGATACCATCTTACGTCCGCGGCATGCTTTCTTCCCTCAGTGCTCCACATCTTCCAGGCACATGCAGTACGATATGAATATGATTACCAAGTTATTATTAGTCCTTTTCATACAGAAGGATGGGAAAACTAGGGTACTTTCCTTATATCTTTCCCAACAAGGATCCTATCTAGGGTTGTCACTCCTAGTAATCTCATATGATGATATATTTCTAAGTCGCTGCAAGGGCTGTCAGGGCTGTTGCATGCACTCGTTGCTCCGCTCCCCCATCACCTTATCAATACAGGCCTAGTTGTACTCTTGTTGCTACGGAAGGGTCGTCACCTCACGTAGACTCAGAGTACGCTCGAGGTCACTACAAAGGGCTGCCAGGGCTGTTGCTCGCACTCGTTGCACTACTCCCCCATCACCTTATCAGTGTAGGCCGACAGCAAGAATATAGTGTCCCATACCACTATAATCTGCTCACGAGTCTGGATTACTCACTGGTCACTATGGGGAGGTTTGTGGCCCCAGCGTAGGCCAACAGCTAGACCATAGTGTCCCATACCACCATACCCGGCTCATGAGTCTTAGTGGATTAAGGTACCACGGTTATCAGGATTATCACTGGTAAGTTCAGTACCCTAGGTTCAAGCAGTTATGACGAATACAAGGTGAACATACAATGGTTAATCGAGTTACTTGATGAGTCCGACTAGTGCGAACGCACGTTGAATCGACCGGCATGAAGTGCACAAGAACTTCATGTGGCCTAACCACTGCCGACGACTCTAATACGACTCGGGTTCATCATACACATCCTTCGTGGCGAATAGAATCCAACCACGAATTCTAATCTGTTACTGACTGCCTGGACTAGAATATAGCCCCAAACACTTGCAATCTTAATCAATAATCATATGAGAGAGACAGAATTGAAATACAAGAAATTTCAACATGTTATCGGCATATTCTAACATAGATTATAAGCAGTTAACCATACACGAGTATTTCACACATAAGGTAATCAATTAAAATACAAGCATGGAGAAAATCATGTACATCATCAAATTAGTTGAGAATGAAGTCTCAACGCTAATCTACAACACCATTTACTCAATACTTACTAATACATACATTTATACAAACACTTAGACTACTCAACTCCAACGTACTTGACGTATGTTGATTTCAACATATAATATGACAGATACTTATATCAAGAAGTTGTCTAATACACAACAATCATGTTCTTACATTCAAAACATATGGCAGGCATAAATCATAGTGATTTAGGTATTTCAACAAACACTTAGTCTACACGCATTAGTCTACATAGCATATGTCGGCCAATATGTGCATTAGGGCAAATCTCTTTGCCAAATAGATCATACACGTATAACTAGTATAGGTACACTGTAAATACTCATGGCAATCATATCAGAAAAATACGTACGTATATAGTATTTCCTACAAATACCTAAAATACCCCATATCTCATATTCTTCGTATGTATTCGAAACAGAAATCGGTCGGCATGTTCTACATGTCAAACAGCATCCTTAACAGTAATCTACCATTTAACGGCATTGAAAGGTTTGAAAACATGTAATCTAAGCGTCTAAAATCCACACCTTACGCCGTAGGAGCGTAATGAATCGAACAGGAACTCTACGTCGTCGTCAACGACTGATTGGCAACCTAATACACAAGGTAAGTCAGCTACTTCGCTACTTGGATCGATAGAATCCCAAAATTAGGTTAAGGTTAGGGTTTACTTACCTAGAATGAAGTCAGAATCACCGGAAGAGTGATTAGATCGCGATGGGTAAGCACGTAGATCAGCAGGGAAGAATTGCAGGAAGGTTCTCCCACTTCTCCCACACTTTCTCTCTATTTTCTCCCTTCTCTCTCCTAGGGTTTTCCCAAATTTGTATGGGTTAGAAAGCTAAGGTTTTAAGGCCCTTTTATAAGCCCAAACATAAACAAAACAGACTCCAAGTCAAGGTATACTTGGGTTATAGCCAAATCGGGTCTTTTCTGATCCAAAAGAACATTTCTGGAGGTCCCCTGACTGAATGCGGTCGGACTTAAGCTCATGGATGTCGGATCCTAATCACATTAAGTTTTCAGTTCGATAGGGTTCCCAGATCGCACGTGGCGGACCAGTTTCAGTTCAGCGGTCACTGAGACTCGATCAGGGATCCCAAGTACACTGACCTGAGTGGGAAATGTTCCCTGATCCGAGGGTGTATTTGGGTCAGATTTCGACGGTCTGAATGCTTAAAATATGTCGTGCAAGCGACATGTGCTAGATTTATTTAAATTGAATGAATTTTCTAAATATTTTCCTTTTCTCACTCTCTTCACTCCGGACTCAGTAAAATGGTCTCAGGATATCGATTGGGCTTGATTTTCGAAATGATTATCAAGTCCAACAAGGCGGTCGTAATTGTCTAGGATTATCGCTATCGGACTTTCGACGCGTGGTCTAGATCTAATACAAAGTTTCAAAGGGTTCCTGAGAACAGACAGGTTTAGAGTTTGATCCTGAATTTTAGGGTAAGATAGCGTCAAGGACTCTATAGGTTTTGGGTCTTACAGATAGTATTTAAAGTGCTTGGTGCTAATTTTGCAGGAAATCTAGCGTAGCGCTGGCTAATTCACATTAAATTTCTACAGAATCAGGTTCTAAATGATTCATCTGGCTTTGGAATTGGGTTCTGAGAGGTTACCAAGGTGTTATGGTTGATCCATTGCCTAAGGACGTCTAACCCCAGGTTGGCAAAATTTCGGGGTGTTACATAAATAAACATAAGGAATAATAATTTCACAACATGAAATCAAATTACAAATAATAATGTATCATTGAATACCTTTTATAAGTATGTATACAAAAATCTGTAGATACTTTAATGGAATTGTATATTATTTAACAATATTACCAAATACAAATATAAATTTAATTAAATATGATAATGAACAATCTTCAATTCGTTTATATGTATAATATGATACTGTATATTATGAATTATGAATGTGTGAACAACAGCATGTAATTAGTAGTATGTTAATATTAAAATTATATTTATATATATGTATGAGGCTTTAAACATTTTAATTATAAGTAATATACAAAAATAATAAAAATTATATTAATATTAGCATTGGTTAGAAATACATTATGAGAGCCTTATAAATGGCCTATTTAGGTCTTTTAACCATTGACGCCCAACTTCGAAACCATCCAACCAGCAGATCAAAAGGAAATCCATAAACGGGACCAAAATCAAGTTGTGGGCCCCACCTAGGCATTTTATCTACTTGATATTGGCTAAAGGCCCTCAACGGACCCCTAGAGGCTAATGGATGGAGTGGATTCCATCTAAACATCACTGTAGACCCCACACCTATTATGTGTGTGCACCAAGAGTGGTGCACTGCAGGTGCACCAGACCAGGGGCCTGGTTAAATCCAGCGCTGACCTGCGCCCTCTTTCAAAACCAGTGTTCACATTGTCGATGAGAAATCGATATTATCGCCGATAATATCGGTGTCGCTAGTCCAACGACACCGAAACCCCATTTATTCATTTATCTTCGGATTATCAGCGAGATATCAGTGATATAGGCGAAATATCTGATATTTCGACAAAAATTGAGGATTATCGCCGAAATATCGATATTATCGCACTGTAGCTACCAACCGCGATACCTATCATGGGAAAACTATAGCCAACAACCCATAAATCCGATAAATAGGTAAGAAAACACCTCTTTCAAAAAATTAGAAAAAATATCGAAACTGGGAAGATATCATACTTGTTGATCAGAACTCGGAGCTTAGAAGAACGCCTCAATCAACAATGGAAGAATGCCTTGATCAACTGCGAAAGAACATTCAGATTTACAGGTAAGAAAATCGCCCTTTCTTCGGCAACAACCTTCCTTCAAAAACCCCCCTTTCTTCGGCGGTAATATCTCTTCGACGATATTTTAGGTTTTTTTATTTCGGTTAAAGAAAAACCTTCCCCCGTCATTTTAATGGTAGCGGGAGTGCGTGACCAACGCACGTGATGCGGTTTCGCTGGTGACGCTGCAGCTGGCTGGTCGTAAGTGCTATGTGGGCCCCACCATGATCTACATGTTTTATCAACACCGTCCATTCATTTTTACACGTTAGATTGATCAGAATCTCATGCAGACCACACCATGGGAAAACAATAATGATTGAACGTCTACCATTAAAAACCTCTTAGGCCCACTGTAACGTTTATTTGACATCTAACCTGTAGATTAGGTCATACGGCCTTTAGATTAGGCCATACGAGCCTGAATGAAGGGAAAAAACAAATATCAGCTTGATCCAAAACTGTTGTAGCCCAAGGAAGTTTTTTATGGTGAGAGTTCAATCAACGTTGTGTGGTCCGCTTGAGATTTTGATCCACTTCAGTTTTGGGTTCTTACCATAAAATTATCTGTAAAATGAATTAGACTGCATAGATGATACACATACATCATGTTTGAGGTCCACGGAGCACCAACCATTAGCCATTGGTTAGTTGCAGGGAGTATCCAATCCGTTTGAGGTAGCGTATTGTGTAGTGAGTAACTCGTACGCTGAGCGAAACTTAGTAAACTTTGTGAGGTCCTCTGTGATTTATTTATATTATCCACTCCGTCCATACATTTTAGTAGATAATTTTAGGCCATGAGCCAAAAAATGAGGTATATCCAATGTTCAAATGGACCACACCACCAAAAATAGTTAAATTGAATGTCTGCCATTTTAAAAATACTTGGAGGGCCACAGAAGTTTTGGATCAAGCTTATATTTGTTTTTTCCCTTCATCCATTTTTTGTATGATCTTATGAACAGTTCGGATGAAAAATAAACATCATTGTGGGGCCTAGAAAGGTTTCAATGATGGAAATCATTATCCCCACTGTTTACAGTGGTATGATCTACTTAATCTTTGGATATGCACCAATTTTGGGCTCAACCCCTTAAATTAGATGGAAAAATGGATGGACAGCGTGGATAGACCACATACATTCAAGGTGGGCCCAAATGAGTTTACTCAGTATGATAAGAGCGTACTGAGGCTCACTCAGTAACTTAGAAGTCAATCTAGAATTCCTAATTAAGCCTTTCACAAGAAGTTATTGCTACAAAGGGCCCGCCATGATGTTTATTAAAAATCCAACTTGTTCATCTATTTTTTCATATCATTTTAGGGGATGAGACAAAAAATCAGGTGGATCCAAAACTCAATGTGGTCATACGTAATGAAAATTGGAGAGATTTTTCCACTGTTGAAACCTACCTGGGCACCATCTTGATGTTTATATGCATGTATTGTATCCATACCGTCCATTAATTTGGAGAGATTATTTTATGTCATGAGAAAAAATGAGATAGATCTAAAGTTGAAGTGGACCCCACCATAGAAAACAGTGGGTACAGTGACGTCCACTGTTCAAAACTTCTTAGGGGCCACAGAAGTTTCCAATCAAGCTGATATTTTATTTTTTTTGATCTCTATGGTAACTTATGAATAGGTTGGATCTGAAAAATACGTCATGGTGGACCCAATAAATGTTTCAACAGTGAGTGTGATTGCTCCCACAGTTTTCTGTGGTGGATCCACTTTAACTTTAGATCTATCTACTTCTTTTTCTTATGCCATAAAACGATCTTTCCAAATGGTTAGAAGATATGCATACAACACATGCATCATGGACCATGGTGGGGTCCGCAGAGCTTGGTAACGTCACCTCGTCCATTTTTATTATATAAACTCATTTTAATTACTATTTGAGTGATTTCTTACGACAATACATGCCTTTTGGCTCCCATTAAATGGAAACTTCTAATTTAATGCATTCTTTTTATAATTTTTTCATTCTTGAATATGTAAATATGTGTATTTAGGCATGTCCTGAAGTTTTATTGAAAAATTTTGCTATTTTTTCAATGTTTCCCCCTTTTTCTCTACATTTTCGGTTATCGGCGATAACGATATTATATCTTTATCTCCGACCAACGAAACTTGTAGCGATACCGACAACTCAAACACTGCTCAAAATCGAGAGATTTCTCTCTCCCTCTCTCCATTTACATAGCGGATGGACAAACGTCCGTCCGTTTGGATTGACGGCCCACCACGATCATACTATAGACGATCCAAACCGTCCATCGTGTGCGTCCCTCAGCCATGACCAAAACCATGGTTGTTTCACACAAAATAGCACATGATTGGTCGCACTACACCGACACAAGTGAACCCAAAAACACAAAAATACCGAAAGTGGGAACTGTCCACTCCAGCTGGCACGATCCACGTGCGCCCTCATCCTTGGATCTCAGCAATCCATGGAAAGGAGATCCTGGCCATCCATTTCCATTCACAGGGATCATGGTTTTCTGAGAAAACTAGCAACAAAACCACGTCCGGTTTTAGCTTTTCTACCCACCGAATTTGAAAACATTTTCAGCCAGAACAAATCCAGACCATCTATTTCCAATCTAATGGCTCTGGGATGTTAGGGCAAGCAAATATAGGAGGGAGGATTGAGAAGTAATGAGATCCAAACCTATTCTCATGGTTGCACTCGTAAACCCATCCTTTCTTCCTCCATCCGAACCCACCGCCCAAAGCACTACCAAGCTTTGAAAAATATTATCCACGAGCTCCGGGACATCCATTCGAATCCTTCCATGTGACCAGAATGAAGAAGGAAGCCTTCATTGGAAATTCGCCATTAATGGCGTTCATCTTCTCCACCGCTCAAACCGAGCCAGACTCGATTCGGGCACGCTGTTCTTAAGTTGGATCATTTGATGGATTCAGCTAGAAGAGAAAAGAGAGAAAGAACAAAGAAAACAGAAAAGGAAAGGAAGAAGAAGAAAGAAAGAGGACGAAGAAATCGGTGGAGTTACAGTCAGCGAACCGAGTCGCTAACTCGGTTCAGGTTCGGGGCAAACCGGACTCGGTCCTGCTGCTACTGACAAAAGAAAGAGAGCAAGGAAGAGAGTGAGAAAGAAGAAGGAAGAGAGGAAGAAGGATTTTAGAGCCAAAGAAGGTGCGTGGTTGCGCCGGCTTAAACCGACCCGAACCTGACTCACTGTCAAGTTGCAAACTCGAGTCAGGACAGTTTCTTCTGAGTCCAGATGCTGCTGGACTTCTCTAACTGAGTAGAAAAAGTAGAAAGGAAGAAAAGGAGGAGAAAGAAAAGGAGAAGACAGGTTGGAGATAGAGAGAGAGGGGAAGAGTCTGAGTTGGAATGTGAGCTGACTTGCTGCCGAGTTGGTCCATCTGAGTTAGAGGCTTGCTGGACAACACTGTTAGAGGGTCCTGATGGCTGAGAGAGAGGAAAGAGGGAAGAAGAAAGGGAGAGAAAAGGAGAGTATGTGCTTGGGCCGAGCCAACTCGACTCGAACCGAGTCGACTAGGTGAGAATATTCATTTCCTTTCACCAATCAGATTCGACATTTGTTACTTTATTATTAATAATATTGTTATTATTTTCTAGTTGTAACGACTAATGTTATTTTTGTTATTGACTAGAAATTATAATATTACGATGTATTAATTAGTGTTATGGTAACTATTATCATCAATTATAATTCTATTATGGATTATCATCATCATTAGTGTCACTATAATTATTGCAATTATTAAATATGGTTAACCAATAGTAGGTTAATTTTACTAATAATAGCTAGTATAGAAACTTGATATTAACAATTATAATTATAAATATTTTGTCATTAGTAGGATATTGGTTATAAGATTAGTGTTGTTAATAGAAATTATTAATTATCGTTGTCTCATTCTAATATTGTTATAAATTGAATTATATGAGTTAGGTTTCAAACCCTAAACCCAAAGTCTAAGAGTTGATTAATGGATAAAACCCTAAACTTAGGTGATTCAAACCTTAGGTTAGGACCTTAATCCTAAATAATGTATAAAACTTGCATCTGACCATACGATTTTATAATGTATGGTAGGATTTGGTTCTAATGACACCTGTGTTTCCTAACGACACTAATGGGTGACTCGACACATAAGGTGAGGACTCACCCCTTGTGTGAAACCCATATCCTAGCCCGTACTGTTCCGTATACCTCCGTGGTCCTCCTGGTCAAATTTCAGAGACCTGTGATCTATAACCGGCATTTATGCACGATCCTGAGTCGTATTCCATTTTTCAAAATTAGCTAAACCCGAGACTTATACCCTAGCGACCGCGCTGCCGCCGCGGTTCCAACGCCACATCTCGCGCACCAAGGCGATTCCCGGGATAAGAGATGCGGGCCCACGTTCAGTTCAAGGATAAACGCCGCGTGTTGCAATCCTTAAAAAACATCACATCAATCCCATCAATCAAAGTATACATCACACTCCATCACTCACCCCTCCCCTAAAGTCAACTCTCTCTTACACATACACATCACTCACTCACACCCATCTCCCTCTCCCTCTCATCTCTCATTTCTCTCTCATATCTCCCAAGCTCCATGGGAGCAACTCACGTCCATGGCTTCCATGGGAGAGAGTAGTGTGGCCCACCTTTCTACCACCCAATCCCATCATCCTAAGCCCATCTCAACCATTGAAATTGTCCCTTTGAGACTCCATCATGCATTGAGGGAAGAAGGAATGAGAGATCTTGAGGTGGGTGATCTATTGTTAATTTTATAATTTGAGGGCCCACATTTGATGGGACCCATTTAATGTATGCATGGCAAGAAAGGGAGGAGTCCATAATGGCGGGGTCCCTCCATTACACCCTATCTCTTTCTCTCTTTCATCTCTCTCTTTTCTTTCCTTGTGTATGATGATGAAGGTGATGAGGTGCGTGACCCACCTGATGCGTATGTGTGTGGCTCACTAGGATATGTTATATCCATGTCGTCTACACGTAGGGCCCATCTTGATGACATCTAGTAGACGGGCCACCGCCTGTCCGCCCAGATAGATATGGATGAAGGAAAATATAAAAACCAGCTTTATTCCAAAAGCCTTGGTGGGTCATACATGTGAACCCCCCTCTGACGCATGTGTTTCATCTACGCCATCCACACCATCCACGTAGGGACGGTGGGGCCCTGGTGGGGTGGCCTTCATGTTGGACGTGTCCCGACTATGATATATGTATTTTATCCAAGCCGTTCATCAAGCAAGGCCCACATTGTTGACCATCCAGCAGCACCCAGCTGCTTTGCTAACGCAACAAGTTCGGTGGCCCCATCCCGAGGTATGTGCTATATTCAAACCATCCTTTCATTTTGCACGTGTGGAGCTCACCCACATGTGCTGCACGTGTGGATGGGCCCCACCTGTAATATATGTGTTTTATCCCTGCTGTGGGACCATGTGACGTAAGGGTTTTATCCAGCCGTTCATCCATCTAGACATGGCCCACTGTACTATGGGTGCTTCATCCACACCATGCATTTCCTTGCAGCAGCAATAGTTGCTGTTGCTGACGTCAATGGACTAGGCGTGGACCCCACATGATGTATGTATTCCACTCTGTCCATTGCTTTCCATCCACCCCATCCATGGTGCTGTGGACTGCACCATGATGTATTTGCTTCATCCACACCGTCCAAATGATCTGGACGATGCTGGGTTGTTTGGACGACGCTGTACCGCCATGACCATGGGCAATGGTTTGCATCCACCCATCCATATCACAGTGGACCTCACCATGATGTAGTGTATATCCTCACCGTCCATGGCTTGGACGGTGGGCCACCTGGCTGTATACATTTCATCCAGCATCCATCCATCTGACGCTGGTTGCTATAATAATAATATAAAATGAAATATATATAAATTAATATAATATAATATATATATATATATATATATATATATATATATATATATATATATATATATATATATATATATATATATCATGTGTGGGCCACACCATGTGGACCCACATGAACTGTTTTAATGGGGGGCAATCGTGGGGTGCGTGCCTTCCCCAGATATAGTATATTATATTATATTATGGTGGGCCCCACGTGGGACCCACCTGGTATGGGGAACGGATTGCCTGGGTGCCTCAGCCATACGGCTGCTATATGTGGGACTCCCACGTGATGTATATGTGAGATTCAAGCCGTCCAGATGGTGGGACCCACCGCTAGATCTACGTTAGCAAGTCTTGTGGGTTTCATCCACACCGTCCATATGTATGGACCCCACATGATGCATGTGCTCTATTCACACCGTCCAATGATGTGGACCCACCTTGATTTATTTATTATAATCCACACCATCCAGATTATGTTAGACGGTGCTGGACAATGTTTGGACATTGCTGTCCAATGGTTGGATGGCACAAATTTACGTGGGCAATGGTTGGACAGTGCTGATTTACATAGAAAATGTTTGGACAATGCCGATCATCGTTAGTGGGCCATGTGCCCCATAGAATAATTGTGTACAATGATACACATGTTATACTTGCAACTAGTGAAATGATTTTTGGTGTGGTCCAAGCCTATTTGAGGCTCATAGGTACGACCCATCCATGGGGCCCAGCATGATTTATTTTTAGCCCATGTATGGGGCCCACCTTTCTTGTATTTAAGGCTCATATGATGGAGCTCGCCTGCTTGAATCTAAGGCCTATGGGTGAGGCTCATTATGATATGTATTAGGCCCATGACGCGTGGCCCATTTTATGTATTCAAGGCCCAGAGATGTAACCCTTTTGATGCATATGATACCTATGTATAGGGCCCACATTTTATGTATTTGAGACCCATGAGCAGGGCCCATCTGTTGAGTATATGAGGCCCATTGGTGCGGCCAATTGATGCGGCCCACTTGATGTATATTGAAGCCCATGGGTTGTAGCCCATCATGATGTATTACCATGGGTCGTGGCCCATGGAGATGTATATTAGGCCTGCATATTTGGCTCATTATGATGTATATTAGACCCTTGTACGAGGCCGTAGGCCCGCTGTATGCTAGGCCCTATGTGGACCACTCCTTAGAAGCAACGTTAGTTAAATGTCCACATTGATGGGCAATGATGGTTGGACGTCCACATTGTGACCTTCCGTTAGGCCTTGTTAGGCCACTCTCATTAATGCCAATTGTCGATTCTGCTTGTCATGACCGATTGCCGATTCCGATTGACGTGACTAATTTATCGATTATGATTATTGATCGATCTCAATTGTCATGGCCGATTGCTGATTCTGATTGACGTGACCGATTTGCCAATTCTGATTATCGATCGATTCTGATTGTCATGACCGATTGCCAATTCCGATTGACGTGACTGATTTTTTGATTCTGATTATTGATCGATCCCGATTGTCATGGCCGATTGCTGATTCCGATTGACGTGAAAGATTTGTCGATTCTAATAATCGATCGATTCCGATTATCATGACTAATTGTCGATTCTGATTATTGATCGATTTCGATTGTCATGACCGATTGTCGATTTCGATCGACGTGACCGATTTTTCGATTTTGATTATCGATCGATTCCGATTGTCGTGACCAATTTGCTGTTCTGATTATCGATCGATCCTGATTGTCATGACCGATTGCTGAATCTAACTGATGTAACTGATTTGCCGAATCCAATTATCAAGGCCAAGTATCGAGGCCGATTCTGATTTGTCGAGGTTAATTGTATAGGCCGACTCTGATTGTCGATGCCGAGTGTCGAGGCCGATTCTGAGTGTTAATTTCGATTGTCGAGGCCGATTTCGATCGTTGAGGTCGATTTCAATTATCGAGGCCAATTGTCGAGACCAATATGATGTATATGCGACCCGTAATTAAGGCTCATTATGATGTGTATTCGGCCTGTGTGATGTATATGTGGCCCATGTTTGAGGCCTAATATGATGTATATGCGACCCGTGATTGAGGCCCATTCTGACGTGTATTCGGCCTGTATGATGTATATATGGCCCGTGTTTAAGGCCTAATATGATGTATATGCGACCCGTAATTGAGGCCCATTATGATGTGTATTCGGCCTATGTAATGTATATGCGGCCCATGTTTGAGGCCTAATATGATGTATATGCGACCTGTATTTAAGGCCCATTGTGATGCATTTGAGGGCCAGGCGATGGAGTCCATAGAAATATATATTAGACCCTTATGAAAGGCCCATCGTGATGTGTATTAAGCTCTTAAGTGAGGCCATGGGTCTACTATATGTTAAACTCTATGTGGGTCATTTCTTGGGGGCAATGTTGGTTAAATGTCTACATTGTCGAGGTTGAATGTCGATGCCGATTATTGATACTGATTATGAGTATGTGACTGCATAGCATCATGATACATGCCCATACGCATCATCTTCATTGTTATAAGGCTCGCTGATAGGCGGAGGTTATCTCTCATGAGCGCACGGTATGCGCAGGATTGATGCATGACTGAATTATATGACTCATGCATCTTACATTGTGTGCCCTACCGACATCAAAGTCGTAACCTCCACAGGCATATCGTGGATGGCCAGACGGGATATCAGAAATTTGTTCTAGCATTGGGCTGCCATAAATGGCCTTGGGTGAAAATCCCTAAACCCTCTCGGTACCAGAGGACGTCCCAATGTCGAGACTGAGTGAATATATGAGCACCTGAGTGTCGAATACCAGGAGGCTGTATCTCCCACTGTGTTATAGTCTGTTGGGAGGGGGTATGGCCTTACCCGCCCTAGAGTTGGGGGGCATAGCTAGGCTGAGTTTAACCAGCTCGTGAATGGATCCGCTATCGATGCCGGATAAGTATTGACAAACTATTGGCCAGGCAGATAGTGAGGTTTCATACGCTCACTTGGACTGTGCTGCTAGGAGAGGGGCAGTGCTATTTAGAGTGTACTAAACCCCGGTGATGATCTTAGAGATGAACTGTACTGATATGTGGACATATTGAGCAGGAGTTGCATACTCATTCATTCATTCACTCACTATCCACTCGGGCTGGAGGTGCATAATTATTTGTTACATGTAGTTTCGCAATGGCCATGATTTCGGTTGGGGAGTATGACTAACCTGAGATCAGGAGTTTACCACATTGAGTCTGACTATCCAAATTTAGGTATGGGACTGGTTTGGATAGAAGTCTCTTGTGATGGACCCCGTAGCCTACGATACTACATACTACCATCCCGACTTCACACTCCAGCATGGTCATTTCATTCACACCGCATATTGCATTACATCCATGGCATATGTTATTTTGGGTTACCGTGTTTCTACATTTTTATGGTCGAGATACAACATCTGATATTTGGTTCTTTATGACTCCTCATTTGCATAGCTGATTTTTATTACGTACTCTGATAATGTTTGACTCATGGACTTGTCAGTATTTTTGTTTATTCTGATATCATATGATTCATGATCTTGCTAGTATATTCGACATTGTAGGATTATGGCATTGTATAAATACTTGGCACTTACCTTGTGCACACACTCACACCACCCTCTAAGCTTTCTATAAACTTATGCATGATAGATGCGTGCAGGTGATGTTAGGTTATAGCAACTTGGAGCTTAGAGCATGTAGCTGACTTCTGGAGCTTCGATTTTGACATATGTATTTCCTTTTCAGTATTGTACTCAAATAATTATATTAGTGGATATGTGGTGATGATGTTAATCTTATGATTCAGGTATACTTGTGATTATGCTTCTTATGAGACAAATTCATATTGAAAATCCTCCTTGTAGGATCCTAGGATCGAAATCTGGCGTATGAGCGCTGGGAGCCAAGAATGGGGTACTACAGAGGTTGTCGGCACCGGATTCGACAATCAAGATTCCTGTAAATCCGATTTCTGAGTTTGGGGCGTGACACTTTGAGCATCCCACTTAAATTCATCAATCTAGATATGGATGGTACATTGATTTCTCTTATTACATTACTTACCTTATTTTATGAATATGTTAATCTGTTGTGGAATTGATTCATATAATGGACATGTCTCTTAAAATTTAGCAAGTATAAATGATTTGATGCTCACATGCTATTTGTATAACCTGCTAGTTGATTAGACATTGCTACTTGTGATCATTTAATGGATAGAATGAGATTTGTTAGTTTCCTAGCCATTTTGCGGTATTCAGTCGTACCGTAATTTTTGGGTGGAGCGGGTGTTCGCTTAGCGATTTCCTAGCCATCTTGCAGTGTTCACGTACGATATGATTTTCGGGTGGTCTAGAGTTTGTGTTGTTCGTCTCTTCATCTTTCGATGTTTAGTCATACCTTGATTTCTATGTGGAGGGGGTGTTCGATTAGTGATTTCCTAGTCATCTTGCAGTGTTCACGTACAATATAATTTCCAGGTGAAATAGATGTTTGTATGTTGTTTTCCTAGTCATCTTGCAGTATTCATTCGTGTCATGATTTTCGGGTGGAGCAAGTGCGATTTTCCAGCCATCTTGTGATGTTCACGTACGATATGATTCTCGAGTGAAGCAGAGGTTTAAAGGTTGATTTTTTATTCACCTTATGGATTTTACTTGTACCATGATTTTCAGGTGGAGGGGGTGTTTGCTTAGCAATTTCCTACCCATTTTGCAATGTTCACGTACAATATGATTTTCTGGTGTAATAGAAAATCGTATAGATGATTATTTGATTACTTGAACATATATCCTTATATTATGATTGCAATTATGTTTGCTTATGATGAGATTCTGTTGACTGGCGTGATTTTTGAGCATATGATCATAATTATGAATTGTCCTATTTAATATATCCAATTTCATGACTTGCGAGCTATATTGGATTATGAATGATGGGGGCGCAATCTTAGAGGGTGCTCCTCACTGTGATAGCCATTGACGCTATCAAACCGTAATAGTTGATGCAGGTGAAGAGCAAGTCGATGCTATTCACAAAGATGCTAAAGGATTTCACATCCCAAGATTGTTGTAACTTACCTCATTTCACATGTAATATTATTTCATTTTGTATTGTAAGAATGGGGACATTAGTTTGTATAAGTCATTATAGGCAGCTTCTTATATATTTAAATGATAATGCAACTTCCCTTTATGTCTAATTTGTCCATACTACGCTCATCTGCTTACTCTGATGAAAAAAAATATATGTGTGGACTTTGGATCTTTATAAGTTAATACTCAAGTTTTTGGAAAACAGGTTATATACTCGGATCCTGAAAACACGGAGCGTTACAAATATGAGCATTTAACAAACAAGTGCCTAAAAAGGACAAACCCAAAAAGGAGTATGTTGGCTACTTAGGATGAATTCTCTAATTCTGAAGCCTCTTCTGAATCAGAAGATTTTAAAACCGAGTCGGGCAGTGACGTTAAAGCCCTTATGACTCTAGCCAAATTCACATTTTCAGATAATGATAAGTCAACAAGTGAAGAAAATCTGAACAGTGATTGTGAAAATGAAAATGATCTTCAAGATGCTTACAATGCCCTATACAAGGAAAGTTGTAAAATTGTTATCAAACTTAAACTTCAAAAAGAAAAATTTTCAAAGCTTAAAGAAAATTTTGAGTCTCTTGTTTTAGAAAAATCCCATATTTTAGATTGTTTTGAAAAGACTAAATGTGATTTAAAACTCAAAACCTCCCTAATTGAAGATCTTAAATCTGAAAATGATAAACTTAAACTTGAAGTCTCTTCTCTTTTGAGTTTAAAGGACATATAGAGGCATGCCCAAGGAGATCTAAAGTTAGAAAAACTTTTATCTGGATCAAGGAAATGTGGCGACCGTTCCGATTTGGGCCACGATTGAAACATTCCTCCTAAACGGATTAATACTTCTCCGAAGTTTGTAAAAGGAGAGACCTCAAACTCAAAAGGAAAAAGTACAAATCAAGATTTTTCTAAAAATACTAAAACTTTTCGAAAACATAAAAGCAACTATATCAACTATAAAAATCAAAACTGAAACCCTTTAGCCGAAAAAATAGTTGATTTACTTAAGGAGCTTTTAAAATCTAACTCAATTGGTCACTCTTACAACAACTACAAACAAAAGAAGACCAAGTATACTCCTAAACCCAAAATAGTTATGAAATGGGTTCCGAAGGTTACCTGCTTGGTTGCCCACACTGCTTTCAAAGCTACAAGCCATTCAAAATGGTACCTAGACAATGGATGCTCAAGGCATATGCCTGGTGATAAAGATCTATTCACCGATCTCAAAGACATGACTGATGGTTCAGTCACATTTGGCGATGGCAGCAACTGCAAGATTATTGGCCAAGGTACGGTTCAATTTTATAGTCTCCCTTTGTTTAAAAATATTTTATACATTAAAGGGTTAAAACACAATTTATTAAGCATATCTCAAATTACGATAATAATCATAGTGTAAAATTCTCTAACCAAGGTTGTGAAATTCTAAATAATAAGGGTTCAGTAATATTAACTGGTGGTAGAACTTCTGAAAACTGCTATATTGTTAGTGAATCCGGCTCATCTAGTCAAACGTGTTACATGGTCCATACAAATGAGACTGATTAGTGGCATAAATGCCTTGGACATGTACACTACCTAAATTTGTATAAATTGAGTAAAAGAAAACTGATAAGAGGTTTACCTAAATTACAGAAAGTAGACAAAATATGTGGTGAATGCCAAATTGGCAAGTAAACAAGGAGCTTTCATTAAAAGTTGAACTCCAATGCTACATCAAGACTACTCGAGCTTCTCCATATGGATCTTATGGGACCTACCAGGATGGAGAGTCGAGGTGGCAAAAAATATATTTTAGTAATCATGGATGATTTTACTAGATTAATTTGGATAGCTTTCTTAAGGGATAAATCAAAAACCCTTGATGAGGTAAAAAGAGTTCTCAAACGGATCTAAATGGAAAAAGGTTCTCAAGTCTGTAAGATCCGTAGAGATCATGGATCTGAATTTGAGAATAGCAGTTTTGAGAAATTCTATAGTGATCAAGGGATATTACATGAATTCTCTGCACCTAAAACTCCACAACAAAATGGAATTGCCAAAAAAAAAAATAGAATGCTTTAAGAAATGGCTAATGTAATGCTAAATAATATGAAGCTCCCTAAAAATCTATAGGCTGAAGCCGTAAATACTGCATGCTATATAATTAACCGGGTATATATGAGAAAATATAATAATAAAACTACTTATGAAATGTGGTTCGATAAGAAGCCTACTGTCAAATACTTTCAAGGTTTTGGCAGCAAGTGCTATATTTTATGTAACTATGAAAATCTGAGAAAGTTTGACACTAAAAGTGATGAAGGAATCTTTTTAGGATATTCTTTAAATAGTCGCGCATATCGTGTACTAAACAAAAGGACCAGTGTTATTTAAAAATCTATAAATGTGGTCATAGATGATCACTTGAATACACCTGCCCCAAGTTCAGATAATGATGAAGTCCTTTTAATTGACAAACCAGATACTTCATCAAGTCAAAAAAAATCTGAATTGAGGACTGTTAAAGATCATCTAACCACTTAAATTCTTGGAAACTCTCTCACTAGTGTACGCACTCGTAGACAACTAGAAGATATATGTGATTACGTGTGCTTTACATCCCAGATAGAATCGGCTAACATAAAATAAACTCTTACTGACGAAAACTGGATTGTTACGATACAAGAAGAGCTTAACCAATTTGTGAGAAATGATGTTTGGTATCTTGTTCCTAGACCTAAAGATAAACATATTATCCAAACTAAGCAAATTTTCAAAAATAAGTCTGATGAACTTAGTAATATAATTCAAAATAATGTTATGCTAGTTGTACAAGGGTATACTCAAATTGAAGGTATTGATTATGATGAAACCTTTACCTTAGTAACTCGTCTTGAGTCAATCAAACTATTTATATCCATTGCTTGCTTTAGAAAATTTAAAATTTATCAAATGGATGTGAAGAGTGCTTTCTTAAATAGTGATTTGCATAAAGAAGTGTATGTTGAACAACCAATGGGATTTGAAGACCCTAAGAACACTGATCATGTCTATCACCTTAAAAAGGCTCTCTAAGTCTTAAAACAAGCTCCCAGGGTATGGTACGAGAAATTGATTAAGTTTTTATCAAGTCATGATTTTCAAATGGGAAGTGTAGATAAGACTCTTTTGGTTAAGAAACTTAATGATCACATCTTAATAGTGTAGATCTATGTTGATGATATTATTTATGGATCTGCCTGTTCTAACATGACTGTTAAGTTTGTAGATTTAATGAAATCTAAGTTTGAAATGAGCATGGTTAGGGAATTGAACTATTTCCTAGGGTTACAAGTAAAACAATAATCTAATAGAATTTTTATTTTTCAAACCAAATATGCTCTGAACTTAATTAAAAAGTTTGGATTTGAGAACGGTAAGAATTTTGATACTCTTATGAGTATAACTATAAGACTCTCAAAGGACTCTACAAGTAAAAATGTGGATCCTAAATTATATCGTAGTATAATTGGCAGTTTACTTTATTTAATTACTAGTAGACCTGATATTACTTCAAGTGTTGGTATTTGCGCTAGATATCAGTATGATCCTAAAGAATCTCATTTAACTGATGTTAAGCAGATTATGCAATATGTCACAAGTACTTCTAAATTGGGTATCTGGTATCCATATGATACTAGTGTTCAATTGGTTAGGTACTCAGATGTTGATTGGGCTGGTAATATTGATGACAAGAAGTCAACCAGTGGTGGTTGTTTTTATATTGGAAATTACTTAGTTTCCTGGTTTAACAAGAAGCAACGTTCTATATCACTCTCAACTGTTAAGGTTGAATACATCGCAGCAGAAAATGCATGTACTCAGCTTGTTTTGACGAAACGTATGTTAAGTGATTATGGAATTGCACAGGATTCAATCATTTTATTTTATAATAATTCTAGTGCAATAAATATTTCAAAAAATCCAATCTAGCATTCATGTACCAAGCACATTGACATTAGGTTTCATTACATTCATGAATTAGTGAAAGAAAAATCGATATCTTTGGAATACATTCCAACCGAGACTCAACTTGCTGCATTTTCACTAAACCGCTCGACAAAAGCAGATTTAATAAATTAAAATTTGATCTTGGTATGTACATTCTAAATTAATTATTCATGCATATTTGTATCATAGTGTGTGTGTATATATGTGTGTGATAATTTATTGGTTTAAATTTTAAATTTTTATGAAATGTGCATATTTTAGTCGGTACACGACCAGTCGAGGATGTACTCCCATGACCAGTCGTGTAGCGCACTGGTCACTTTAAAATTTTGGGGAAAAATTCATCTTCTTCATTTCAACTTTCCTCTCTAACGAGCCAATGCCCGATCAGTCTTACCCACTGTCCTAGATCTTCAAGGTTAGTGCGTCATTTGCATTTTTCTTGTAGATTACTTCATTTTCACTCTTGGAGTAATTTATTTCGTCATTCATTGCTATTTTGGGGTTTTCCCTTGAAAAATCTGACCCAGTAAAATCCCACTCCACATCTTTTGAAGCTACTTGTTTCTTTGACTCTTCTATTGCAAATGGATGCTAGAGGGAAAAAGAAAACTTCTTGTGGTCCATCTTCTTCTAGATCTACTCCAATAACACGACAGCACCTTCGATCACCCGAAGATGATCCCTCATATGTATGGGATTTGCATTTGCACAAGGTTATTGTTGAACGATCAATTGATCTTGATCACATTGCTCCTTTTGGTATCATTCCACTCCTCCAAGCTGCAGGATAGGATAACATCTTACATTGGGGTGGGCCTGCATACCAGTATATTGCTCAGTCCATGTTTGCATGTATCTCTAATTTTTTGACTGAGAATTCAATGTTTAAAATTGATGCTAGAGAAGGTCCATTTGAAAATGACCGCCATCTGATTTCAAGGTTAATGGACATACCTGTTAATGATGAGGGTATTCCTATTCATACTCTAGCTGAGAAACCCTCAAAATCAGAAAAATGCATGCTCACTAGAGAGTTATATAATATGGATGTACAATGGACTCATAAAGGGAATGCGCTCCCCTTAAAGTACTTGTTACCCAGGTATAGAGTTCTCCACAGAATCTTTATTTCAAATCTGTATCCACGTTCTGGTAATAAAACAGAATTGACTTCCTTTATGGTTTGGGTTTTTTACTCTGTCATCTTTGGTACTAAAGTTTATCTTCCTTCTTTGATATGTCATCCATCATTCAGTTTCGTCTCCATCTAGGTCATAGTGATATTCCATTTGCCTATCTTATAACTATTTTGGCTACTCGCATGCTGGTTGTTATGCCTTTTGGCGAGGCTCTCATCCATCATCTTATTTTCAACAATTTAAATATTAACAAGATGAAATTGGAATTGGCTCCTGACCAAGTGGACGTGGATGGTGGTGGAGCTGAAGTAGGGAATGAAGAAGAAGCTGGTAATCTTCCTCCTAATGATATAAATATGGATGATATTTTTGATGAAATTGAATCAGACTCTGAAAATGATCCTGTCTATGAGCCATCCGATTTTGATGCTCGTCTTCGTGCTCTAGAGGAGAAGGTAGAGAATATGAATGTTGCCCATGATTTACAGTTTAAATATATGCACAAGTATCTTAGGCGCTTAAACAAGAGCCTTCATCAACTTGATCCTACCATACCTGCTCCTTCTTCTAGATCTGAATAAGTGCTTTACCTTTTAGTCTATAATAACTTTAAGTATACTTGTGTTGGTTTGTGAACTTTATTTGGTTTATTGACTTTTGTTTAAACTAGTCAATGGTATGTGGACTTTAATTTACTTATATCTTGACCAGTTAATTCTTAATTACTCTTGTTTATTATCCTCTATATCCTTGTCCATTTCTTCTTTTCTTCCTTTGTCATATTATGACAAAAAGGGGGAGAAATATTTGGATTGATTGATTATGAATTATGAATTGCTTTATGAATATATTGCATGGATATGGATGGTAGGGGTAGTAGTATAAAAAAAAATTGGAAATATGTGTGCTCCTCAGGGGGAGTATGTGAGGAGATGTTTTGCCTATGTTGTGCCTAGTTCATAATGTTATGTGTTAGTTGATGATAACTGGTGCATGATTCTTTAACCAGGTTCTAACTGGTTTTCTCTTCTAACTAATGCATACATGATTCTTTGTATGTATATTATTATTGAGTATGTTTTGTCACAAATTTGACAAAGGGGGAGATTGTAAGTGCTATGGTTTTATGCTCCTTTGGTTGTCAAATTTTCTGGTGTCAAAACATCAATTTATGTCTTGTGTAATCTATGTCTTTTGTAGCTCATTGGTATATATGATCAAGACATTACATATAGGTTCAAGACATTGCATCACCTCTCTAAACACGTTGTTTCAAGTCAAAGATTTACTTCAAACTATTTTAAGAAATGCAAGTACAAGCTATAACGAAAGAAGTGATCTTGTTTAAAGACTCAAGTTCGTGTACAACTTGAAATGAAGTGTAATTCAAGCTCTAGAAGATCTCAAGTTCAATGCTACATCAAGTATAGAGATCTCAAGCGTCACAATCTTCAAAGGTCAACTATCATATGAAGTCTCGATGTTCATATCTCACTTTCAAGGTATGATTGACCTTAGATTGACCTTAGGGTAGGTCATTTTGTATACATAAGTCAAATTGAATCACTTTGTAAGTGTTTGGACTGTTCTAAGACTAGTCCTATATCCTGTTCGACTAGTCCTAGCATTGGCTTGACCAGTCCAAGAAATTCCAAGACCAGTCCTAAGTTGTTGTAATTTTTTAGATTTTTTTGGTTAAGCTACGACCAGTCCAAGAGTCTTCTCGACTAGTCATGTGAACAGTACACGACTCGTCCTACGACCAGTCCTAGTTCTTTGACTCAAACTCCAGTGACCAAACCTAGTGCCTCACGACCAGTCATGGGTTAGTCACGACCAGTCGTGGAGGGCTCACGACCGGTCGTGAACACCTTATGACCAGTCGTGGAACAGTTTTATCCGATCACGCTTAAAAATTTAAAAATATGTTTCTCCTACGACCAGTCGTAGTGTCCACAGGACTAATCGTAGAAGAGTTTCTGCAACTATAAATAGAACAGGAATTTCAAAGCTTAGTAATTCAATTCAAGTAAAATCTAGGCATCACTCTGAAATAAGTTTGTGTTCATTTTAAGTTACTTTGTGCATATTTAATATTCTCTTTTGTTATCTTTATTAATTTGATTTTGTTTCTATATTCTAATCTAATTTGAAAAGAGGAATTGTTTTATTCCTTCTTCTTATAATCAAAATCAAATATAGCTAGCCCAACTAGTTTAATTTAAAATCAATCTAGAATCTAGAACCATTTCTTAAGTGAGTATTGGACATTGAACTTCTATTCGAACTCCTACTCCGACTCAGTTCTTTCGGGCTGCAACAAAAGGAGAATTCCAGGTATTTTACATTTATGTAAATTTCCTTCTTTTGGTTTTATTTGAGATTAAGCCAGAAAAATCTCAATATATTGGTTATCTGAGGAGAGCTAAAAAAATCAGAAGTGAGATTTTTTGAATTATGTAAGCCCATTTGAAAGACACAATTGTGAAGGTTTTGGCTAAACCTGTGAAAACATATTTTGATAGTGAACGCTCCCCTGTGTGAGGATATTAGGAGTAGAGTAGCAAGTTGTGTGGCTATTTTTTAACAGTTGGTGAACACACAGGCGAACCACTATAACTCTTTGTGTTTTGTGGATGTGTGATTTATTTTTTTTATCTTTTATCATTCAAAGTTGTGGGATGTATGTGTGGATGTGAATGTTGTAATATTTACATTTCAAGCATTGTGGGGAATGTTGTAATAGTTTAGAATTTCTTTCTTGCTATTTCCTTTGTTTCCTTTCTGCTTGAGTTTTTGATATTCAAATTATTCTAGTAAGGTTGTCCTACCATAAACCCTTGGTTTTTATGGTGCAAGGTTGTCCTTAGAACAACGTTGGTATCAATCTCTCTATTTAAGATTGCTTTACATTTTTGTATTGTGATTTAATTAAAGTGTTATCTTTCCTTTATTCATTTATATTCCGCTGTTAAAGTTTTAATTTGGCATAGTCCTATTCACCCCCCATAAGATTCATAGCTAGGCATTTTCAGTGGACAAGATTGCACCCAATGAGAAAGAGAAAATCCCATTTAGGACATAAGCCACAAATATGAACATACAAGTGGTCCTAAGGTGGAAAATGTGGCACCCTAAATCATGATGAACTTATCTCATGACCCAGGGTGAATGTTGTCAAGTGCCACACCATGAGACCAATCCTTTCCTCTATATGTATATGTGTGTGTGTGTGTGTGTGTGTACACATGGAAAATGATAAGAGGACCAAAGGCTTACTAGTGGGACACTTGGGAAAGGCCGAGTGCAAGCCCATCCAACCATTAGAAGATCCAAATCAAGGATGTGCCCCATTTCCCACACTTACAAATGGCTTCCTATGAACTAAGTTGTGACCACCTACTAACAAGAGCTGCAATATTCATATGTGCAAATGAGATTAGGATTTACAAGTCAAGGCCTGAAAGAGGCTCACACCAAAGCAAACAATCTTCTTAAAGAGAGCCCACTTGGGCCTTACATATACATTAAGAAGCTAAGCCCTTGACTAACATTGACATGGGCCACAAAAATTGTTCAAGGCCAACCAAAGAAGGTAAGAAGGTATAACTATCTTGGCCCAAGGAACTTAAGTCTATAAACACAAAAGGAGAAAGCCAACCTGAGAAATTCCCAAAGAGGGATGAGTCACTTGTCTCACATAGGCCCAATATGAAATCGCAAGCCCATTTGAACATGAAAGTATAGTGTGGGTCATTTTCTCTTGTCCATAGGATTTTCGAAAGACACTTGGGCCACCACAGAGAATTTTAAAGGCCAAAAATCTGATGTGGGTCATTCCATCTCAATGGGCCGAATCATTTTGAATAGGAAAATGATAAGAAAAGCATGGAAGTAAAAGCAAGGAGAGCATGTGTAAGACCCTTATCCTAGACCGTACCATTCTGTATGCTTCCGTAGTCTTCCTAATCGAATTTCGACAACCCTTGACCTGTATCCGATGTTTACGCGTGATCCTAATCCGAGACCTGCATACTGAAGTCAGCTCGACCTGAAACTTGTATCCTAGCGACCGTGTCGTCGCCTCGGTTCCAACGCCGCGACTCGCGCACCAATCTGATACCCAAGATAGAAGTTGTGGGCCCACGTTCATTTTAAGGAAAAACACCACGCGTTGAAAATTTTGAGGGAATCTCTGCAACATGTTTCATCAATCAAGTCAAGTACACTCCATACCACAAGTACCAACACCCATCCCTCCTTTTTCCTTAAGTCAACTCTCTCTCTCCCCTACCCATCCCTCTTTTTCAAAATTTCAAACACACCCATACCTCTCCATCTCCTTTCTTACAACAACCACTCTATCCACCCCTTTAATCCATTATTTCTCTCTTTTTCTCATTTCTCAAAACTCATTTCCCAAGCAACAAAATTTCAACGTCCAAGCTCTCTCCCAAATACTAAGTGTGGCCCACCTTCTCATCTCCTATCTCAACCATCCAATCATCATCAACCTCCATCAAAGTTGAAGACAATGAGCATACAAGTCCAAGGAGCTAAAGAAAGAGGCCGATAGGTGGGTGATCCACCGTTGATTTCAACTTTAGGGCCCCACTTGTTATGGGATCCATATTGATGTATGTAATGTAGAGAAGGGCCCATAATGGCGGGGTCCCTCTATCTCACCATTTATCTCTTTCTCTCTCTTCCTCTCTCTCTCTCTCTCTTGTTTGGATGGTGTGTGTGTGTGTGGCCCATCATGAAGTATGTAAGCTATCCATGTCATCCACCTTTGTAGGACCCACCTGATGGATGTGTTGGATCTACACCGTCCAACACAATGTCGGGCCTAGATGGAAGGAAAAACACAAATATCAAACGATCCAAGCAAGTAGGCCACGTCCGTGTGGGACCCACCATGATGCCTGTGTTGTATCCAAACTGTCCAGCGTCCAAGGATGCTGGAAGTGGCCAGCCATGGAGTGTGTGTTCTAACAGTGGGGGTGGCTAGCAGTGAGGTGTGGACCGACTGTGGGGTCCGTGGGACCCATCCACATCGTCTACCCATTTAGTTGGGCCACACCATAATACACATGAGGTGTGGGACCCACCCCACGTGTGGGGGCACACTGATGTATGCATATGTCTAGGCCGTCCAAGGCCTAAACATTGTATATATATTAAATAATATTTTATAATATATATATATATATATATATATATATATATATAAAAATATATATATAATATGATATAAGACATATATTTAGACCGTCCAGTGTCCCTGTTACTAGTCGCTGGCTAGATGATATAATATATTATATATATTATATATTAATATTATAATAATATCACATATGCCTGATAGGGTGGGCCACCCTCTCACGTGGGACCCGCTGATGAACAGTTTAGATGGCATATGTTTAGCCGGTGGGCCACGTACGTGGGACCCACCTAGCTGAACGGATTGGCTAGTGTACCTTACACCTGACGTCAATAATCTATGTGGGACCCACCACACATGACTTATGGGTCTTATCCACACCATTCATCTATTATGTGGGGCAGGTTTTTCCATGCTCGTCCAACATGCTAGAGGGTGGGACCCACTGCTGGATGGATGTGCTACATCCAGCCGTCCATCCTTTTGGCAGGCTCGTCTCAAGGCTTGAGATTAAAAAAAAAAGACAGTTCTAATATCAGGTGGACCACACTGTAGAAACAGTGGAGTGGAACGTCTACCACTAAAACCCTTTTTGGGTTATAGAAGTTTTGGACCACTGAAACCCTTATGAACCGACTAGATGGAAAATAAACGCTATGGTGGGCCCCTCTAAATTTTAAGGTGGGAATCATTATCACCACTGTTATTTATGGTATGGTCTAGATGATCTTATGATCTAATTCATTGTTTGGATAATGCTCTAAAGTGATCTCTATAAATGGATGAATGGTGCGGCCCAAGTAGTGTGGCCCACTTGTTATATTTGAGAAGCCCAATATGATGTATTTGGAGCCCATGGGTTAAGGCCCATTACGATGTATTTGAAGCCCATGGGTTAAGGCCCATTGCGATGTATTTAGAGCCCATGGGTTAAGGCCCATTGTAATGTATTTGGAGCCCATGAGTTAAGGCCCATTGTGATGTATTTAGAGCTCATGAGTTAAGGCCCATTGTGATATATTCGGCCCATTTGATCGACCCATTTGTATTGATCCATTTGATCGGCCCAATTGACTCAGCCCATCTGTATCGACCCATTTAATCAGCCCATCTGTATCGGCCCATTTGATCGGCCCAATCGACTCAGCTCATTCGACTTGGCCATTTGATTGGCCCATTTAACTTGGCCCATTCGACTCGGCTCATTTGACTCGGCCTATTTGCTTCGGCCCATTTGAATCGGCCTATTGATTCAGCCCATTTGATACGGCCGATATTATATATATTGGCCCATGAGTGAGGCCCAATGTGATGCGTATACGCCTCATAAGTGAGGTCTGTGATGATGTGCATTAGACCCTTATATGAGACCGTGGACCCATTATACGATTGACCCTATGAGCGTCATTCATTGGGAGCAATGTTGGTTAAAGATCCACATTGATGGGCAATGATGGTTGGACATCCACATTGTGACCTTCCCTTAAGCCTTGTTAGGCCCATTTTCATCATTCTCTCGTGGGTTAACCCAAATGCTTAGGCCCCATTGATTTTAATGGGTACATCATCGGCCGTCTATCTATGAACCCCGCCTCACGCCGAGGTTGATTATCGATGCCGATTGCCGATACTGGCTACCGTTGTCAATTATGAGAATGTGACAGCATAGCATCATGATACATGCCCATACACATCATTTGTATGTTTGTTATGAGATGTGATTGGTCATTGCATATGTCATAGTGCAGGTGGTTTTTGGGACTCCCTAATAGGCGGAGTTACCCCACATGAGTGCATGGTATGCACAGGATTGATGCATAATTGGACTACGTGACTCATGCACATTTGTATTTGTGTGATTGTGATTATTGTACGCCCTAGCTACATCTGGGTTGTGGCCTCCATAGACACATCGTGGGTGGCTAGATTGGATACCGAAAATACTGCATCGGGGTACCATAGATGTCCTTGGGTGAAAATCCCTAAACACGATGGTACCAGAGGATGACTCCAATGATGAGACCGAGCGGATATATGAGAGCACAAGAGCCAAATACTAGGAGGCTATGTCTCCCACTATGTCGTGGTCGGTTGAAAAGGTGTGTGGCCTTACTCGCCTGAGGGTAGGGGCATTACTAGGCTGAGTTTGACCAACTCGTGAATGGGTCCACTATGGACATTCCAGATAAATATTGGTAGGTTATTGGCCAGTCGGATAGTGAGGTTTCTTATGCTCACTTGAACAGCGCGCCTGGGAAAGGAGCAGTGCCATTTAGAGTGTACTAAACCCCAGTGATTATCCAGAGTAAGAACCGTACTGATAGTTGATACTCTAGTGAGGAGTTACATTGACATGTGGATGAGGATTAACATGCACGAGTTGCATTTCGCATCGCATAGCCTTGATATGGCCGATAGCATTCATGTTTTGCACCGCATAGCCATGATCGGCTAGTTGCATTCATGTACTCATCAGCATTATTTCACATTACTCTGATATTGCATTCCGAGCATGCTCATATTGCGTACACACTTACACCGCCCTTTAAGCTTTCTATAAGCTTATGACGATTGATGCGTGCAGGTGATGCCAGGATGCAGCTGTAGCTTCGCCACAGTAGGAGTGTGCAAATGAGCTTCAGGAGTTTCTATTATTATCATTATCTTGTATTTCCCTTCATACACATTGTACTTAAATTTTTTATCATAGTGAATTTTGTGATGGTATTCTTATGGTTATTGTTCGTGGGTTATGATTATGGTTATGCTCGTTATAAATTAAAATCATGTTAGAAATCTTCCTTATAGAATCTTAGGATTGGAACCTGGCATATGGGTGCCGGGAGCCGAGAATGGGGTACTACGGAGGCCGTCGGTGCCGAATTCGGCGATTGGAAATTTTGTAAGCCCAGTTTTCGAGTTCGGGGAGTGACAGCATGAAAAGGGGAACCAAAATGAAGCTTGGGCCCACCTAAATACACATGGGGCTCAAGTAATCACTTTGGATCCATTATTTACATAGCACAAAAAACTCCCTAAGAAAATCATACTCCCTACGTGTAACTTAATGTACATAAAAGAAAGCATTATATGTGGGAGATGGGAACAAAAAATAGAAAAATGAAAAATATTAAAAGTGCAACACCATGCACCACCCGAGTCTTGAAATGCTACTAGTGTCCACCACTTGACACCGCACTTATGAGACCTGTATCTTAGCCCATACCGTTCCATAGGCTTTCGCGGTCCTCCCGATCAAATTTTGGCAACCCGAGACCTGTAATCGACAGTTGCGCATGACCCTGAGTCGTATCCCATATTCCAGATTCAGCTCAACCCAAGACTTGTACCAGTGCAACCGTGCCGTCGTCACGGTTCCAACACCTCGTCTCATGCACTGAGGCGATACCCAGGCCAGGAGATGTGGGACCACGTTCAGTTTGAGAAAAACATCGCGTATTACAATTCTGAGAGAATTTCTATGATACATCACATCAATCCATCAATTAAATGTCAAGTACAACACCCATCCCCAAGTACAACCACACACCCCAAAGTCAATTCTCTCTCTTACAACCAAGTACACCCATCCATCACTCACCATCCCTCTCTCACATCGCTTCTCTCCCATCACCTCTCTCTCTCTCATTCTCCAAGCAACCCACGTCCAAGCAAGCTCCATGAGAGAGCTTTGTGTGGCCCGCTTCCTATCTCCCATCCCCACCCTCCAAAACCAATCTCGCCCGTTGAATCTCATCCATTGGAACTCTAGAATGCGTTGATGGAAGGAGGAGTCCGAGAAGATTAAAGGTGGGTGATCTTTGTTCTACCGTTGATTGCATGATTTAAGGGCCCACTTGTATGCAGGACCCATTTTGATGTTTATGTTGTAATCAGGAGGGACCCATAGTGGCGGGGTCCCTCCATCTCACCATCTCTCTCTCTCTCTTTCCCGATGGTATGGCCCATCTTGAAGTATGTATCATATCCAAGTCGTCCATGCAGTGGGCCCATCTTGTTAGACTGTCTAGCGGATGGGATCGCTGCCCATCCATCTGAACAGGCCCGGATGAAGGAAAACATAACTATCAGCTTGTTGCAAAGTTCCTGGAGGGATACGTGTGGACCCACTCAATACACGTGTTCATCCAGCTATCCATCCACTAGACGTGGGGCCACGGACCACACAATACGTGTGTTATATCACCGTCCGTCCAGTGTCCAGGCCTGGACGCGGGAGTGTATATGTATGTATGTATGTATGTATGTATGTATATAATAATATATATATATGTATATTAATATATATTTATATATTATCTAGTGGACCCCACGTGGGACCCACCCATTTGATGGAATTGGATTGCCTAGTCTATCACCATACCAGCTACATAGCTAATGTAGGATGTCAGCAGGACGGTTGGATCACGGTCGTGATCCAGACCGTCCGTCCATATTTTTTGTGGGCCACGCATGTGGACCCCACCATGATGCATGCCTTATATCCCATTGTCTTATCAGCAAGTTTTGTGGGATTCCACCACAATGTATGGGTTATAATCCACTCCGTCCATCCATTTGGGACGTGGATCCCACCCTGATGTATATGAGACATCTAAACCACCCATCCTTTTGGCAGGTCCGTCTCAAAGGTTGAGACTAAAAATAAGACAGATCCAGTTATCAGGTGGACCACACTACAAAAAACAGTGGGTTTGAATGTCTACCATTGAAACCCTTTTTGGGTGCACAGAAGCTTTGGATCAATATGATATTTGTCTTTCCACTTATTTCCAGTCTTTGTGACCATTTACACAGATTGGATGGAAAAATAAGATTTGTGGTGGGCCCTATGCATTTTAACGGTGGAGATCATTATCACCGCTGTTATTTGTGGTAAGGTCCAGATGATCTTCCGATATGATTCTTTTTTTGGTAATGTTCTAAAATGATCTCAAAGAGTAGATGAATGGTATAGATAGTTCAACTAAAATGGTGGGCCCACCTTGATGTATATATGGCCTATCCATGGGGCCCACCTTGATGTATATGTGGTCCATCTGTTAAGGCCCACCTTGATGCATATGAAGCCCATTGGTGCAACCCATGTGATGTGGCCCATTTAATGTATATGAGGCCCATTAGTGCGGCCCATTGATACAACCCACTTGACATGTATGAGGCCCATTGGTGCGGCTCATGTGATGTGGCCCACTTGATGTATGTGAGGCCCATTGGTGAGTCCCGTTGATATAGCCCACTTGATATTTATGAGGCCCATTGGTGCGGCCCATTGGTGCGGCCCATTGATGTGGCCCACTTGATGTACATGAGGCCCATTGGTGTGTCCCGTTGATGCGGCACACTTGATGTGTATATGACCCTTATGTGAGGCCATGAGGTCACTATATGTTTGGCTCTACGTGGGCCACTTCTTGGGAGCAATGTTGGTTAAATGTCCACATTGTGGGCAATGATGGTTAAATGTCCTCATCGTGAACATCCCTTAGGCCCTTTATTAGGCCGATTCCGATTGCCGAGGCCGATTCCGATTATCGAGGATGATTTCGATTATTGAGGCCAATTTCGATTATCGAGGTTAATTCCGATTATCAAGGCTAATTCTGATTATCGAGATCGATTTTGATTATCGAGGCCGAATAACGAGGCCAATTCCAAATATCGAGGCCGATTGTCGATACTGATTCTTGAGGGCAATTATCGATGTTGATTATCGGTGCCGGTTATTGATACCGATTATGAGTATGTCAGAGCATAGCATTATGATACATGCCCATATACATCATCTGCATGTTTGTTATGAGATGTGATTGAGCATTACATGTGCCATAGTGCAAGTGGTTTATGGGACTCCCTGATAGGCGAAGTTGTCCCACATGAGTGCACGGTATGCGCAGGATTGATGCACGATTGGACTACATGACTCATGCGTCTTGCGTTGTGTGATTTTGATTACTGTACGCCCTAACGCCCTAGTGACATCAGGGCTGTGACCTCCACAGGCATGTCATGGATGGCCAGATGGGACACCAGAAATGTTTGGCTCAAGCATCTAGGCACTTTGGATATTCGTGGGTGAAAGTCCCTAAATCTCTGAGGCCAGGAGACGCCCCAACCTCTAGACCGAGTAGATACATGAGCGCCCGAGTGCCAAATACCAGTAGGCCGCGTCTCCCACTATGTCGTGGTCGGTTGGAAGGGGATATGGCCTTATCCACCCAAGTGAGGGGGTTGTAAGCTACGCGGAGTTTGACTAGCTCCTAAATGGGTCCGTTATCGAATAGTCGGGTAGGCATTGGAATACTATTGGTAGGCGGATAGTGAGGTCTTTTCCACTCGCTGGGCTACGTGGCCGGTTGGGATGGTTGCCATCTTGAAGTGTACTAGACCCAGGTGATGATCCCAGAGATGTACAGTACTGATATGTGGACTTATTGAGTAGGAGTTGTATACTCTTTCATTCATTCATTCACTATCCACTCGGGCTGGTGGTGTGTAACTCTGTATTACATGTACCTTCACAATGGCCAAGATTTTGGTTGGGGTGCGTGGCTAACCTGAGATTAAGAGTTTACCACATTAAGTTTAACTATCCAAATTTAGCTATGGGACTGGTTTGGATAGAAGTCCTTTGTAGTGGACCTCGTAGCCTGCGATACTACGTATTATCATCCCGACTTCATACTCCAGCTTAGTCATTTTATTCGCATCGCATATTACATTGCATCCTCAACACATAGTATTTGGCTTACTATCTCCGCATTGCATAGCTGATCTACATCGCTTCCTCAGTATATGATATTAGTTTATTATATTTTTATATCGCATAGCCTAGATAAGGCTAATGGTATTTATGAGCTTATCAGCATGTTTTCGCATTATTCTAATATTGTATGATTTATGGGCTTGTTAGTATTTTCGCTTACTCTAATTACTCTAATATTGCTTACTTGGCACTTACCTTGTGCACACACTTTCACAACCACTAGGCTTTCTATAAGCTTATGCATGATAGATGCGTGCAAGTGGCGTTAGGTTATAGCAGCGTTGAGCTTGGAGCATGCAACGGATATCTGCAACTTTCATTTTCGATATATGTATTTTCCTTTCAGCATTATATTTAAATAACTATATTAGTGGATATGTGATGATGATGTTGCCTTTGTGATTTGGGTAAACTTGTTGTTATGCTTCTTATGAGATAAATGTACGTTAAAAAATTCTCCTTGTAGGATCCTAGGATCAGAATCTAGCGTATGGGTGTTGGGAGCCGAGAATGGGGTACTACGGAGGCTATCGGCACCATATTCGGCGATCGAGATTTTGTGAGCCCGATTTTCGATTTTAGCGCGCGACAGCACTTAAAACTCCAAGGAGCACCTATGAGAGAAAAGAAAAGAAACATGAGAACATATGAAGAGAGAAGGGACAAATGGAAGGAAGGGAAAGCATAAATGAACCCCACCTTTACCCTTACCTCCTCACACCAAGAGGGCACCACCTTGCTGTCCAAGCTCCAAACAAAGAGCCAACTTAAAACCAAAAGGTGGAGAGAAAAGAAGGATAGAAAGAAAACTTGAAAGGGATAAAGGAAAGTAGCACGCTAAACAAGCCACCTCTAGTAAGAATATATAGAGGAGGAGGCCACACTCCATTACCTAGCACGTAGAAGAAACCATCAGGTAAAGGGAGGACTAAAGGCGATCTGGCTACCGCCAGTCCCCCTTTTGTTAATGAGACTTATCCTAGCTCTCTGCCTTAAAAAGAGTTGGGAAGACCTTCTTGCAACGAATTTTGCACGGATTGTCCATTGTGAGGTGATGGAAGAGATAAAAGAGAGTAAATAATGAAACCGATGGGAAAATCTCAAATTTTAGTCCAAAATCAAATAACTCATGAGAAATTGAAGAGAAATTCAAAGGATTGTGTGGAGAAGAGAGAAATCCCATGCATTTCGAAAGACTTCACAAAATTTCAATAAAAACTGGCATCGATCATGATCGTCAATTCGTAATATGATAGACCAGATCATTTTCAAAACTTCACAGAATTTCTAATAAAAATTGGCATCGATTATGACTATTAATTTGTAATCCAAAGGACCAAATCATTTTCAAAACTTCACAAAATTTTCAATAAAAATTGGCATCGATCACGACTGTCGATTCAGGATTCGATGGACCAGATCATATTCAAAACTCAACAAAAATTCCAATAAAAATCGACATTAATCGCGACCGTCGATTCGCGATCCAACAGACCGGATCATTTTCAAAACTTCACAAAAATCATAATAAAAACTAAGTTCAATCGCAACAGTCAACTTGAGATCTAATGAACTAGATCTCCCAATAAAAACCAGCACCAATCGCGATCCGATGGACTAGATCTTCTAATAAAAACCAGCATCGATTGCGACTGTCGATTGTTGATCCAATGGACTGGATCTTGTTTTCAAAAACTCAAAAATACAAGCATTGATCACAACTGTCAATTTGTGATCTGATGGACTGGATCTTTTAATAAAAACCAAAATCAATCGCGACTGATGATTTACAATCCGATGCACTAGATCCTTTTATCAAAATATAAAAAATACCAACATCAATAACGATCATCAACTCGCAATCCGATGGACTGGATCTACCAATAAAAATAAGCATCAATCATGATTGTCGATTTGCAATCCTATGGACTAGTTCCTTTTATCAAAATCTCAAAAATACCAACATCGATCGTGACCGTCAACTCGCTATCCGATGGACTGGATCTTTCCAATGCAAATCGCCATCAAATGTGACCGTCAAATCGAAATCCGATGGACTGGATCTTTTTTTCAAAATCTCAAAAATACCAACATCGATCATGATCATCAACTCGCGATCAGATAAACTGGATCCTTCCGCTAAAAACTGACATTAAACGCGACCATCAACTCATAATCTGATGGACCGGATCACATTTCAAAAAATACAAAAACATTTCTGCAGAAAGATAAAAATTAGTGAGACAACGGATCTAATCGATCATATATCAAAATCTTAACCACAAACCAATGGGGCCTCAGATCTGATCGATCATAGATTGGAATCTTGACCACAAACCAGTGGGACGACGGATTCAATCAAACACAGATCGAAATCTTAAGCACAAACCCGTGGGACGATGGATCTAATCAAGCATATATCAAAATTTTGACCACAAACCTGTGGGACAACAGATCCAATCAATCATGGATCGGAATCTTAACCACAAACTCACTGGATGACGGACTCGATTGGTCACAAATCAGGATCCTGACTGCCATCCATGGACAGATCTAAATCATTCATAACTGTCTAAGTTGATCACAACCAATAGTTTGGATCAGCCTAAAAACAATCAAGTTTGATTACCATTTGAGACGATGGAATTGATCAATCATCTCTAAATCGAACTCTTGATCATAATCACCAAACAGACTCGCAGCAAATGAACCATCCCCAGCGAATCTCAGTCCCGATTGCAACAACCAAAATCCATAATCCCTAGCTAAGTCAATCCCAATCACGTCCAGCACATGCACTAACCTCTCACATATTTTCAACAAAAATAGTATACTTGAAGTCCCATAGGCATCCCCAGTGGAGATGATTAGTAAGCTTGACACATTTCAAAATCATCTTGCATTAAAAACCCACACGGAGTATCACTCCTGAGAGTGGGGCAACTTTAAAATCAGAAAATAATTTTAAAATAAAGCATTAGACTTCCAAGGCACTAAGAGATCTTCCATGTCTCTAGGTGAGAGTCAGCGAAAAATCAAATAAGATTTGATATCTCGTGGTTTCCCCAGAAATTATCCAATTTGAATGCACATTAAAATACGATTGTACTGAACTCTAATGTCAGCTCCATTGTATCAAATGCAAATGCTTTGAAAAGATGATGGGCCAAGACTATTCAGAAGAAATCATCCAAATGGCAAAAAATTGTAACAGGAGTGTCAAAACTAGAAGATTTCATAGAAAGAAGTCACCAACACATACCTATGCATGGATGCTTCCCAGATCACCCCAGGAGTACTTTTTAGGCAGGAGGAGGTGAAGTTCTTCGGTCATGTGGTGACGGGGCAAAGCCTAGCAGTAAACCCTTCGAAGATTGATGTTGTGCTTCGGTGGGGCCAGCCCACGAATGCATTGAGATCCATAGTTTCCTTAGGTTAGCAGGCTACTATCGACATTTCATTGAGAGATTCTCCCATATTGCAGTCCCATTGACCAGGTAGACCTAGAAGGACACTGCGTTCATTTGGAGTGATGCATGTGAGCAAGCATTTGTAGAGCTGAAAGACCAACTTACATCTGCACCAGTCCTTACCCTCCCCTCTAGGAGTGAAGGATTTGTGGTTTTTACAGATACCTCACATATTGTTTTAAGTATTGTCCTGATGAAACAAGGGTAGCCTATGGCCTTCGTGTCTCTCCAGCTTAAGGTCCATGAATAGAACTACCCCACGCATGATCTGGAGTTGGCTAGTTGTCTTTACACTGAAAGTATGGAGATACTATCTTTATGGGGTTAGGTTCAAGCTCTTCTCTGACCATAAGAGCTTAAAGTATCTCTTCTCGCAGTCTGAGTTAAACATAAGGTAGAGGTGCTGGATGGAGATCCTGAAGGATTATGATTTTAATTTTTAGTACCACCCCGGTAAGGCTAACATGGTGGTGGATGCCCATAGTTGACAACCATAGGACCTCGTGGCGCATAATGGTCCAGGAGTGGAGGATGCTTGAGGATGTTACTAAGTATGACTTTTAGTTGAGTCTGAAGTCTTCCATCATTCAATTATCAAGCTTGTCGATTCAACCCTCTCTTGTTGCAAGGGTGTCGAGGCTTAGTCGTTGCAGGATTCCCGAGCAGAGGCCATGTCCGACGGTCAGTCAGATTGGCAGATTGGATCTGATGGTTGACTCTGTTTTAGAGGTTGATTGTGTGTTCCGAATATTCTATAGTTACGTAGAGATCTTATGACCAAGGCACACTGATCAAGTTTTACTGTCCACCCCAGCTCCCCTAAGATGTATTGCGATATGAGGAGGCAGTATATTTGGGTTGGGATGAAGCACTGAATCACTAGTTTTGTAGCGAGTGTGACACCTGCCAGTATGTCAAGGCCAATCATCAAACGCCTTCAAGTCCCTTACAGCCGTTGAGCATCCCATTATGAAAGTGGGAGCATGTGACCACAGACTTTACCATGGGCTTACCGAGGACTCAACGTGGTCATGACACCATTTGGATTATCATAGATCGTCTAACGAAGTCGGCACATTTTCTTATGATATGTGTGACCTGGCCTTTAGATCGTCTTGCTGGATTGTACATCGATGAGATAGTGAGGCTGCAAGGTGTCCTATTTCGATCATTTCTGACTAAGATCCGAGATTCACATCTCAGTTTTGGAGGAGTTTCCATACGGCAATAGGGCCTACCTTGAAGTTCATCACCACATATCATCCATAGATTGATGATCAAACTGAGAGGGTCAACCAGATCCTTAAAAATATATTTTGGGCTTGCATGATGGATTTCTCTGATGGCTGGGATGAGCACCTATGAAAAGGAGCGCTAACGATGTCCTAGAGGGGAGTGAATAGGACAATGCTAAATAATCGAAATAAATGTGAAATATATAAAGAATATAAAATCTTAATCACCTAAATATTAAAACCTTAATTTCAAATAATTCGTAGGACAACCTTCACCTAAATATTGGCAGGATAACCTTATTTCACTAATGTCTTTGAGATCAAAATATCAAACTTAACAAAAAATAATCAATCAAAAGGAAAGCAATAAATAAATAAGCATTCACTACCACTACTCAAGGAGTTATAGTGGTTTGGTGCTTAACCCAACACCTACTCGACTCCTAAAATTACTACCCATGTAATTTTGGCTTTTACTATTTCAAGGTTTTCACAAGTTTACCTTAACAACCTTATACGTTTCCTATGATTTTCACGGACTATCACTACAAAACCCAATTTATGATTTTCACGGGCTCACCACAAAGCAACCCGCTAAGATTTTCTAGCTATCCCAAAAAAATTCAAAAGATAATAAAAGTAAATACAGTACTTATCTTCAAATGTTGAGTCAAAGATGTAACTGAGGTTAATTGCAACGATCTTCTTTCTTGGGATATTGATGAAGACGTATATGTGTTCAACCCAAAAAGAATATAGGGATCTAATGTATTTTCAAGTAATAAACAAAAACCCTAATACTGTAAATTCAATTCTCTAATTCTTAAGTAGAGTATGAATTACTCTATTGAAAACGATTAAAACTAACTTGAGAAAGAAAATAAAATAAATTAAATATCAGATTTACTGCATAAATAGCTTAAGAAGGCCCTAACTTTCTCTCCTTGCTTGAGTGTATTGCTCACAACTTTTCGTTGTTAAAATGAATGAGAGAATGCCTCTATTGATAGCTAAAGGATTTGAAAATTCAGTTGGCCGAACCTCGAGTTCGATTGGTCAAACACGGTGTTCAGTTGGCTGAATCTCCCTGAATTTCGAAGAAATGCATTGCTGGAAACTTAACCCGCGAATTTACAGGCCAACCCAATCCTAAGTTAGGTTAGCCGAACCCAAAGTTAGGCTGACCTAACTCAAAAGAAAAAACACTATTAAAAACCAAAAATCAATGAATTTTTGAAAGTACCTAACCTAAGGTCTTTCTAGGGTTATACCAACTGTGTTTTAGCAAATATATGGGACAACTTGTCTTGAACTTTAACTTGATCTTGTCTTGAAATCAAGCGTCGACTACTTAAGAAGATATGTCAATCTTGAGCTCATCATAAGCCGATCTTGAGTTGATCTTCAGGCATGTAAAGTAGTTGTGATTCCATACTTGCGATCTGACTTGAAGCACTTTTTTCTTATGAAATTTGAAAACACTAAGTGTACTTTAAGTGTAACATCCCGAAAATCGGGGGTCGAGTAAAAACCCAACTCCCGAGTTTCAAAATGTTATTTATGCAACATAGATATGTATGATTGAATGTTGTCTGTGTTAATATATTAAACATGAGTGAGATTAAGCCAGAACAACATATCATACTCCAGAGACCGTTAAATTTACAAGCGGAAGACTGTGATAGTATGTATAGCATATATAAACTGTTGTATGTCTCCAGAGTGTGACCATGTTACCAGGTTATATACATACATGTATACTTCAAAAGTAAACAAAACAAATATACATGAGTGCACTAAAAATATAAAATGACAAGTGTCAAGGCATCTAATCAACCTCCCTGTAATCCCGTCAATCAGAACACGCATAAAGGAGAGATCCTCATCATCATCATCAAGTCCAGCTCCGCCTCGCAGGCCGCGCCATCATCTGCAATCACAATAGGGACTGGTGTGTGTCCAGAAACACCATCCCGTAACGTGGGAGTGAGTAGCTAACTCAGTGGAATAATAGAACAAGGATTAACATGTTCTCAAATCAATCATGCGATAATAGTAAAGCAGTAAATCAAACATTCCTAATACTGTTGTTAATGCAATATGACATGACGTGATGTATGCCCTCACTGACAATCTCCCTCATACGGCACCATCTTACGACCGCGGCATGCAATCTTCCCTCAAGTGCTCCACATCTTCTAGGCACATGCAATGTAATAGTGATATGATTTCTGAGTTATTATTAGTCCATTCAAACAGCAGGATTGGGAAACTAAGGTACTTCTCTTATATCAATCCCAACACAGATCCTGTCTAAGATCGTCACTCCTAGTAATCTCATACGATGTATATTTTGTAGGTCGCTGCAAGGGCTGCCAGGGCTGTTGCTCACACTCGTTGCACCGCTCCCCCATCACCTTATCAATACAGACCTACTGTACTCTAACTACTACGGAAGGTTCGTCGTCTCCCGTAGACTCAGAATACGCTCGCGGTCACTACAAAGGGCTGCCAGGGCTGTTGCTCGCACTCGTTGCACCGCTCTCCCATTACCTTATCAATGTAGGCCGACAACAAGAATATAGTGTCCCATACCACCATAATCTGCTCACGAGTCATAGGTGCTCACTGGTCACTACGGGAAGGTTTGTGGCCCCAACGTAGGCCAACAGCTCGACCACGGTGTCCCATACCACCATGCCCGACTCATGAGTCTTCGTGGATCAAGGTACCATGGTTGACAAGGTTTACAATGGTAAGTTCAGTACCGTAGGTTCAAGTAGTTATGACTCATACAGGGTGAACATACAACGGCCAGTCGGGTTACTTGACGGGCTCGACTAGCACGATCGCATCTCAAGTCGTACGACATGAAGTGCGTAAAATACTTCGCATGGCCTAACCACTGTCGCCAACTCCAAAACACGGCTCGCGTTCATCGACGCGTCGTTCGTGACAAAGATAAGCTAACCACGAATCTACTCAGTTACCGACTGCCTGGACTAGGTATAGTCCTAAACAATCATGAATCCACATCAGCAATCGTGTAAGAGTAATGGAAATGAAATACAACCATGTGAGCATGTTAACACATGTTATAACATACAACTTGAGTAAATCATCCAACGCAAGCATTTCATACATATAATGAAATCAAGCATATAGCTAACATGTAGGAAATCAATTACATCAGCATATTAATTGAGAAAATCAATCTCAAACTAATTCATAACACCATTTAATTCAATACATACTAATACAAACATTTATACAAACACTTAAACTACACACTTAAGTCTACATATAGTATGTCGACTCAAAGTGCACAATTTGGCGAATCTCTTTGCCAAACTAATTATGCACGCATTCCTAGTATCCTAATGCGACAAGAAGCCATGTCAATCACATCAGCAAATTATGGATGAAAACAGTATTTCCTACAAATGACTAAAATGCCCTCAATCTCATATTCTTCGTCTATTTACGAAACAGGAAACAGACAGCATGTTGTACATGTCAAACAGCGTTGCCGTCGATAATCTACTATTAAACGACATTGAAAGCGTTGGAAACAGTCAATCAAAACGTCTAAAATCCGCACCTATTCTCTTACAGGTGTGTCAATTCGAACGGAGCGTATACGCTTCGTCTACGGCGACTAGGCAACCTAATTTACAAGATCCATCAGCTACCAGGCTATGGAAACTAAGAATCAGCAAATCAGCAACTAATTAGGGTATTTTCTTACCTAGAGACGCAGAGAAATTACCGGCAAAGTGATTGGAGCGTGTTGCTTAAACACATGTAGCAGGTAGCACCAGCAGTAGGAAATTCTCTCCCACTCTCTCTCACAATCTCTCACCTTTTCTCTCTCTCAACCTAGGACTTTTTCCAAATTCGGATGGGAGAGAGGAGTGAGGGTTTCAAGCCCTTTTATAAGCCCAAACATGCCCGAAATATGCTCGGGAACAATGTTTACTTAAGTTATATCCAAATCAGGGTTGTTTCGGTCCAAAAGGGCATTTCTGGTAGTCCCCTGGCCGAATGCGATCGGACTTAAGTTCATACATGTCAGATGTCGTTCACATCCCATTTTCAGACCAGCAGTGTTCGTAGATCGCACGTGGCGGTCCAGTTTCAGTTCAGCGGTCACCGCACGTAGATCAGGTCTATAAGTCTCATGATATGAAATAGAAATTTTTCCTGATCCAAGGGTGTAATTTGGCTAAATTCTGACGGTCAGAATGCTTAATACTGATGCGTCAAGTAGTGTGCCAAATTTGAATTTCAAATTCCAAATCTAGCCCTATTCTCACTCTCTTCACTCCAGGCTCAATGAAATAGCCTGCGAATGTCGGTTGGACTTGATTTTCGAAATGATTGTCAAGTCCAGCTAGACGGTTCTAACAGTCTAAGATTATAGGTATCGGACTTTCGACGCGCGGTCTAGATCCAATACAAAGTTTCAAAGAGGTCCAGATAACAAACCGGCTTAGAGTTTGATCCGAGGTTTTAGAGTATTATAGCACCATTGATTGTACAAGTTTTGGGTCTTGTAGAACGTATTTAAAGTGATCAGGGACTATTGTCCAGCTACTCCAGCGTTGCGCTAGTTAACTTATGCTTAGTTTCTAAAGAAATTAATCCTAAGGGATTTCTTTGGCTATGGAATTGGGTTCTGAGCGATTTCCCAGGTGTTTTAGTCGACCCATTGCCTAAGGACGTCTAATCCCAGGTTGGCCAAAATTCGGGGTGTTACATTAAGTATAAGCACTTACGACCTCCCCCTTTATCAATTTCGTGACAAAACATAATCATACACAACTCATACAATCATACAACATCTCATGGACTCATCATACTATTCCGAGCTCTGGTTCAAGAGAACATTTGTACATCACTTGTAGCACCATTACTTAAATTTATTTACTTGAGGCTCCCCCTTAGAACAATCATCAATACCTCCCCCTAAGCACTACACACACACACACACACACACACACACACACACACACACACACACACCATTTTCTCTTGTCACAAGTTGTTCATAAATACTATTATCCAAATATTCTAAGAGTAACCAAACAAGTGTGCAGGTAATTCAAAAAGAAATTTAAAATTATTACAGACAAAAATAGATGAAATATCTAAGAATTATCAAGTAAACATGTTAAAACTTAAATTATTACAAATTACTCAGACGGAGCAGGCATCTCAGGATCAATGGTTTTTAGGCTCTTGCTTAGCCAAAGTCCAACTTTTATCACCTAGTGCGTCATTTCGTTGGCCAATTCTATTTGGGAAGTAAAGCAAATATAATTGCAACTATTTTCCATTTGTCTTCTGATTTGAACACCAGAAAGAGGGTTACCAAGTATTTGATTCATTGGATGGTCTTTTACCAACCTTGACATAGTAGAATCTGATTTGAATGATGGTTTACTTTGATTAATCATAATAATATCAACATCATCTTGGCGATGATTGGAATTGATCGGTTGATCATCAATTACAAAATTTATTGATTCTTGAATCACCCCAGTTCTTTTATTTAAGACATGATATGCTCAACTGTTTATAGCATAGCTTAAAAATATTTACTCATCGCTTTTCACTTCAAATTTTCATGGTCACGTAAATAAAGCATTTGCTTCCAAAAGTTTAAAAATATTTAACAATAGGCTTTTTGTTGAACCATAGTTCATAAGCTATTTTGCTTTTAGTTGTTCTAATGTAGACACGATTAATTATGTAACATGTAGTACTAACAAATTTAGCACATAAATATTTAAGAAAATTCATGCTATTTAGCATTACACTAGTCATTTCTTACAAAATTATGTTTTTCTTTCAGCAATCCCATTTTGTTGAGGTGTTTTTGGAGCAGAAAATTCATACAATATTCCATAGTCATTACAATATTTCTCAAAATTATTATTTTCGAATTCAGTTCCATTATCACTTCTAATTATGACCACAGATAACTCTTTTTCAATGTAGATGCTTTTATAAGTTTTCTAACTTTGTCAAGAGCATCTAACTTCTCTTAGAAAGGCTACCTAAGAATATCTAGTGTACCCATCAACTGCAACCAGAAAATATTTCTTGCCACCTCTACTCTCCATTTTAGTTGGTCCGACTAAATCTATATGGAGAAGTTCAAGAGGTCTTGTCTTGGCTAAGGAGTTCACTTTCTTATGAGTACTCCCAATTTGCTTGCCTATTTGACAGGTGCCACATACTTTTTCTATCTTTTTCAGTTTAGGTAGGTAGGTAATGTAAGTGATATCTTTTGCTCAATTTATATACATCTTTATAGTTTACATGTCCAAGACGTTGATGCCATAGTTCAGCATTGTCTGTTTGGACCATGTAGCATGAATGATTTGTTGAGAAAGAGTCATCAACTATATAGCAATTTTTAAAATTTCTACGACCATTTAATATTACATGTCATTTCTCATTAATTATCTCACATTCGTGATCTGAAAATTTTACACTATATTTATTATTACAGATCTGATATATGCTCAAAAGATTATGTTTTAACTCTTCAAAATATAGAACATTTTTCAAAGAAAGGTAAGTTGGGAAATTGTACATTACATTGGCCAACAATCTTACAGTTGCTTCCATCTCCGAATGTAACCAAGCCGCCATTTATTTGGTTGATGTTTGAGAGTATTGCCTTATCACCTATCATGTATCTCGAACATCCACTATCCAGGTACCATCTTGAATGGCTACTTGCTTTGAAAGCAATGTGGATGACAAAACACTAAACCTTTGGAACTCATTTCATTATGGTTCTAGGTTTAAGAGGATCTCTTACTATTCGTTATGTTTGGGAGTAAGAGTTTTTCCTGTTTCTACTTACTCTGTTATTTTCAGAGTTAGATTTCAAGAGCTCTTTAAGCAATTCCACTATCTTATCAGCTAAAGGAGGATTATTATTTCTCCATTGATATTTGTGCTAGTTGGAATTAGTTTTTATATTAGAAGTTTTTTGAAAAGATTTTACATTTTTGTTTACTTCCTTTAGACTTTGAAGATTCTCCTTTTACAAATATGGGAGCGAAATTTTTATATTTTTCTGTGTGACTTTTGATATAACTCAAACTAAATTTGTCGCCACTTTGGCTAGATGCAGTTAATAATTTTTTATGTTTCTAGTTTCCTTGAGTATATATCCAAGTATCTTTTGAAGTCTTAAGGGAAGAAACTTCTATTTTTAGATTCTCATTTTCAAATTTGAAGTTTTGTATTTTAGAAATTTTTAAGTTCAAATCTAATTTTGTCTTTTCAAAGTAATCAGAAAACTGAGATTTTTCCAAAACGGATTTTTCTAGTTCTAATTGAAATTTAGCACATTTTTCTTTTTGAATTTTTAGTTTAGCTGCAATCTTACAACTTTCTTTGTATAGGGCATCATATGCTACTTGGAGATCATCTTCATTTTCAGAATCACTATCAGGAGTTTTAAAATCAAAAGTTTCACATTCATCTGAAGAAGTGATTATGGCTATAGTCATAAAAGCATTTAGATCTTTCACAGTTTCTTAGTCTGATTCATCAGTTTTTGAATTGGATTCAAATTTCGATGATTCATCCCAAGTGAAAATCATGCCTCTTCTCCTAGATTTATCATTTTTAGGACATTTTAAAGCTAGATGCTCAAATTTAGAACAGTTGAAGCATTGGGTGTCTTTAGATTTTAATTTCCAAAAATTTGAATTTTCTTTTCTTTTGTCAAAAGGTTTTTGAAATTTTATAAAACTTTTTAGCCAACATTGTTATATATCATCCTCATTCTCATCATTATTAAAATTTACATTTATACCTTTGGATTTAAATTTAGAGGATTTCAGAGCTATGGACTCATGTTTAAGAGCTTTGAAATTCATCTTATAGGTTTGTAGAGACTCAACTAATTCATCAACCTTTATAGTATTAGTATCCCTCAATTCCTGTATAACAGTAGTAACTTTTGAATTGAACTAGTAAGGAAGTGATCACATTATTTTTGTGCAAACCTTGCTTTCAGGGACTTTTTCTCCAAGACCCCACATAGAATTAACAACGTCATTTAATTTCGAATAGAAATCCATGAATGACTCACTTTCTTTCATACGAATTTCCTCAAACTTTGTTGTGAGGATTTGGATCTTAGACTTTTTAATAATGTTAGTTCCTTCATGTGTCATTTCGAGAATATTTCATGCTTGTTTTACTTTATCACAAGAAATGATTCTTTTGAATTCATCTGGTGATAGAGCATATGTTATTACATTTAAGGCTTTTGCATTTGCACTACTTTCACTTTTCTAAACAGTTGTCCAAAAAATATAAGCGGTTTTTTTTTTTTTTATGGACGTGGTTCCATCGTCAGCCAATACTTCCATCATTGGAGGGGTCCATTTAGTTAAAGTGGCTTGTCACAAACTTTCATCAATAGATTTGAGAAAAATCTTCATTCTAGCTTTCCAATAAGAGTAATTTGAGCCAACAAAGGGAGGTGGCTTGGTAATGGATAGACTCTCGAAATTTGACATTCTAATAGATCTGGATCTTACTCTCGGAGGTTAATAAAAAATTTATAATAATAATAATAATAATAATAATAATAATAATAATAAAAGAGCAAATTTGCTCTGATACCACTTGAAAAGGAGAGTTAATAATGTCCTTGGGGGGGGGGGGGGGTGTTAAATAATCGAAATAAAAGTGAAATATATAAAGAATACAAAATCACAATCGCCTAAGTATCGAAAGTTCGATTTCAAATAATTCGTAGGACAACCTTCACCTAAAATATTAGGCAGGACAACCTTATTTCACTAATGTCTTTGAGATCAAAATATCAAACTTAGTAAAAAGACAATCAATCACTAGGAAACCAATAAATAAATAAACATTCACCACCATTGCTAAGGGAGGTATGGTGGTTCAGTGCTTAACCCCACACCTACTCCACTCCTAAAATTACTACCCACATAATTTTGTCTTTCACTATTTTAAGGTTTTCACAAGTTCACCTTAACAACCTTATACACTTCGTATGATTTTCATGGGCTATCACAAAAAAACGCAATTTGTAATTTTCACGGGCTCAACACAAAACAAACCGCTGAGATTTTCGAGTTATCTCAGAAAAACTCAAAAGATAATAAAAGTAAATACAATACTTATCTTCAGATGTCAAGTCAGACGTAACTGTAGCTTGATTGCAGCGATCTTCTTTCTTGGGATATTGATGAAAACGCATATGTGTTCAACCTAAAAAGAATGTAGGGATCTAATGTATTTTCAAGTAATAAACAAAAACTCTAATACTGCAAATTCAATTCTCTAATTCTCAAGTAAAGTATGGATTACTCTATTGAAAACGATTAAAACTAACTTGAGAAAGAGAATAGAATAAGTTAAATTAAATTTTAGATTTACCGCACAAATAGCTTAAGAAGGCCTTGACTTTCTCTCCTTGCTTGAGTATATTGCTCACGATTTTTTGTTGTTGAAATGAATGGGAGAAGGTTTCTATTGTTAGCTAAAGGATTTAGAAATTCAGTTGGCCTAATTTTCAGTTCAGCTGGCCGAACTACAACTATTGCGTTCTGACGATACTCGAATTTCACGGGATAAGATCTTTCAAAAATTCAGCTGGCCCAAGACAAAATTAGGTTGGCCAAACCTTCAGTTCGGCTAGTCAAATCTCCCTAAATTCCGAAGAAATGCATTGCTAGTAAGTTGACCAAGCTAGCTGGGGACGAGCAACCGAGTAGGGCAATGACGATGGCAACGGCGACGACAACGAGCGAGCACCAAGTCAATCACAGAGAGAGAGAGAGAGAGAGAGAGAGAGAGAGAGGGTTGTAGGGTCGAACGGGCTGGGTTGTTTTCAAAGAAAAGGGTAAAGGGTAAAGACTAGGTTTTTTTTTGTTTTTTTTTTTTATATTACCTTATCAAGTCGAGCCGAGTCAAACCGAGTCGAGCAGAGTTCAAGCTATATATCGAACCGAGTCAAGTCAAGCTCGGGCCAGCTCGAACTCGACTCAAAAAATTTTCAAGCTCTAAAAACCAATTCGAATTGAATCGAACTCAGTTTGGAACTAAGTCGAATCGAGCTTTCTTGAGCTGAGTCAAGCGATTTGACCGAGCTAGCTTAGTTCGTGTACACCCCTATAAACATTGAAAACCCATCGATGACATCGAAGAATCCTCGATGCCATCGTGCAGCAACATCTAAAACAATCATGATACTCGATTCGACGTTACCGATGCCTCTCAGTTATGCGTCAATGGGAGAGTAGAGATTATATGACATGATTGATCTATACTCAGGGTTTCCAAAATCCCAGGATCACCATGCATCTATATCGGAGTTTAAGAGGCAAGAATACATCCTTAGATCACTAACTTGTTATTACTATTATTGCATGCTTCAAGCTCACTGATATGTAGGAAATTGGGGACCAAGAGAGGAATGAGAATCTTAACCCATCACAAGTGTTTGATGCTCTCTTTTTTTCTCATGTATATAATACAATCACACTAAAATAGGGTCCACTAGCATGGTCATAGTATATAGATTCAACGACCAATTATCTGATCAATCCAGACTATTGATGTGTAGAACAACTGATTGAAAAACTTTCAACAAAATAGTGTTTAAGCCTGATTCGACTGCACTAGCGACTTAGATGATGCCATGTGGCAATAAAATCTCAACAAGAAATAAATGAAAGATCTCTTTCACTGTCCTAATGGCTGAATGTGATCAAAATTCGAAAAGTTGGTAAGTGACCCAAAAAAGAGCAAGTCCAATGGGCTATTGTCACGGGATATATGCCACGTATCTTACACACATGGCAATGCTGACTACTCACCATAATGGCCTCATAACTGAAAATAGGTAATGATTAAAACACGATCACAAAAAGTGACAGATTCCGCCAATGCACCATAACATCGCATAAAAGAAGTCTTTATGATCGAAATCACTTAAGGAGCGAAGTAACAACAACATCAAGTTGACAAAGTTTCAAGGAACAGTACACATGTTGATGCGGAAAAAGAGATAAAAATCACTAACACATGGCATCACAAGAAGCATTCTCATCCATGTAATAGGAGCATGATATGCGCGCAAACAACGGCCAACCCACGACAAATGATTTACACACATGGCATTGCATGATAAGCCACAACTGTCTACGGGCCCAGATGATTATTTTCACATTAGCATATGTGAGAAGTGGCTACAAAGTTCTCTTCAGCTACCACCTTGAAGTTCTATAAATATGAGAAAGATCGAAAAGTTCTAGGCCTTTGCCAACTTAACACAAGGCAAATTATCACATACTGTTGTCTATCTTATCATAGTTTATCCTAGCTTAAGATTAGCATAAACTAACTCATCTATGTTGGACCAGCTCTAGCCTAGGAGTAGTGTAATACAATCTATCTACCCTACTACATTGTACTGACTTTAGCTCATGAGTGGTATAATTCCTTTCTTCTACACCCAAGTCAATGAACCAAGGAAGACTTAGCTCTATGACCTCGCCATCTGCGCCACAAACACTGAATCATCCTAAATATTTATTTTCATTTACATTTATACAATTGAGTTCATTCTACTCTCATATTATGTGAATGGGTTTATCTCAGAAAAAGTCCTTATAGGTGAAAGGCAAAAAGAAAAGACAAAAAAGAAAAAAAAACATGAATCTTCCTCATCACAAATCGTCTAATTTCCTTTATAGGTGGCTAAATAGATGGTCAAACTAAGTACTAGTTAGTTCTTGATCATAAGTGATCGCTCATGGTATCTGCCTATGACAACGCTTAGGGTCAATAGGCATTTGGTTCAGATCAAGCCTTATTAGACTGGCTGGGCCAGCATCATACACATACAGACCAAATTTCAAGTGAAACAAATAGTGATGGGTCAAAACTTTGGGGATTTCACGGGGAACTTCCCTTCGGATTGTATAAACAGGTTCTACGAGCAACCCATCCCATGAACAGCTCTCTTATCCGTCCTACAATTCTGCTAATTGACCACCTGGCATGTTTGGAATAAAAAAAAAAACACACACACACACACACAAGGATGGCTTTTCTCATGACGGGATGGCAATCCTGACCCAAGTACCATATGGCTACCGAAATAAGACCAGACAAAAATGGAATCCATAAGAATCCATGTGCCAACAGTGATCCATCACGGAGATATTGGGAATTCATCATTAGAAATCAGCATGCAACTGGTTCTCCTTGCCTGGTCAGTGTACTGAACGATGAAAGCAGGGTAAAACGATAGCTGTGCAATGCTGAATGAGAATTGCAGACCATGAAATCTCCATTGCTTAACTGATGCATGCAATCCATGCATTGCGTGACTGAAAATCCAGTGAATCTCGTCAGTCCAACAACAACCTCCAGTTTCCGGGTTGTTAGTTGGGGGGTCTTGGATGCAATTTCTCTGGTCATGTGTAACATCAGATGTAGTGCAGGTAACGGTGCTGCTATAGTTTAGCCAGAACCATGTAATTGTAAAAGGTTTCAAAAACTGTAAGATTGAAAGAAACTGTAACTTCCACTCAAAAATTTCTTTATTGAGAAGCATGAATATGATGATGAATCGAAAAGTGTCCATTTGTTATTCCTAGTGCAATTACATAATTAGAACAACAGCTGCGACAATGACAACATCAATTTTATAGATATCAGTGATTAAAAAAAAAAAAAGCACGTCCAGCGTTCTCTTTCATCTTAAAACACGGCCCCCAACATCTTCCTCCTTTTTTTCCTTTTTCCTGTCATTTTTTCTTTATTTACAGTATGGAATAAGCTCGAATCACCTCAACAATGGGCGCACGACATAATGGGCACTTCCCTCCGCCTCTAACCAACTCATTTGCACATTTGGAACAAGTGCACATGTGCCCACATCTGCATCAAAGGGGAAAAAATCCATTGTTTGATAAAAATGATATGACACACATGGAGCAATGGGATACAAAGAGAAGGGAGAGAGATTTGGAGGGGAAAGAGGAGAGGAATTCAGAGGAGAACCAGTCCTCTACATGTAAAACCCATTCTGGCCATCAGTTTCTACACTTGACGTTAGGGTAAATGATATGACACACATGTAAAATCCATTGGTTGATAGAAATGATATCACGCACATGGAGCAATGGAATACAAAGAGAAGGGAGAGAGATTTGAAGGGGAAAGAGGAGAGGAATTCGGAGGAGATTCAGGAGAACCGCAGTCCTCTACATGTAAAACCCACTCGGGCCATCAGGTTCTATACTTGATGTTAGGGTAATGAGGTTAAAAATCATCTAGATCCACAACTCAGATGGACCACATCACTGACCATAGGTTTGTGTGGACCCCACCATATTGTGTATCTTTCATCAAATTCATTAATCAGGTCAAACTCACCATGATAAAGAGAATATACAAAATTCAGCCTGATAAAAACTTGGGTGGGACATACCGTTTGAACTTGTTTTGGGAGCAATTTTACATCTTTTCTCCATTGGTGTGGCCCATGTGAGTTTTTAATCAGCCTTAGCTTTTCTAAGGTTCAAATAATGAGTCTCACATGATGGGCATAGTGGATTTTACATATACAACATGGTGGACCCCACAGAGTGTCGCATGTCTCCTCTGTGCAGGCTACCCGAAGAGAAGTCATGCAGGTCACATACATTAAAGGCGGAAGTGGGTTCTATCTAAGCCAACCCTTGTGCAGTAAAACCTCAACAGTTCCTTGCCAACCAGCTACATTTTTATGACGAATTTACCCTCTTAACCCATGCTGTGAAGACTAATTGCGAGGGCAAAAAATGTCCAAAGCTATTGGCGTTATATCTAGTAGTCATGGCGACTAGGGCAGTCAATGGGGTGGGCTCGGCATGACAAAATCAAAATTTTGAATAGGCCCAGCTGATGGCCCGACCTGAAAGAGTTCAAAATCTGGGCTAAGGCTAACACCTCCCCCGGCCTGTTGACAGTTCTAATGGCCACAGATGAAATATTGACATACTTCTTTTGTTCCATAGAAGGAAAGAGGGAAAGAAGTGGACCTGTACAACAGAGAATCGATGTGGCTGTCGCAACAGACACAGCATGTCCCTTTTCTCACATGACCCCATTTTGATCCATCTTCTGATGATTCTATCCCACCACCTGCAACAAATAACTATGCTTCATTACAAGTCATGCTGTCATCCCCTATGCAAAGCATTTTTCACCAGCGCTGTATTCTAACCTAATGAAACAAGCTTTGAGAGAGAGAGAGAGAGAGAGAGAGATGCATTAAGAGTTGGATCTTTTAGACTCACTCTATTAAAAAGGAATCCAACTGAATGGGGTGACATCCAATGTTACAAAGGGATTTGCAAACTGGAAAAGCATTTCTTAGAAAAAGAAAATTGTAGAACCATAGATACCTAAAACTCCATATACATGTCATAGGTCACAGTTGAATCATCATCCTAAAGATGATGCTATAGGGCTGTCCTTGATCGGTGACACCCTACTGCATTGGTGTGTTCATGTAGCGGAAGTATCAATATCAATGCATCATAGATACAAAAATCTTTTACAAACACCCCTGGTCATTGAACTAGATCCCAATGTCAGTCAAAATGCCCAGAAGAGAATAGTCTTTAAGCAGTATACCGCATACACAGACAAAAAAAATAAATCGCATCACGACTCACACAATAACATGCCTATTCTTCAGCAAAAATTTGCAGCTAGTCACTTGGGCCTTACGCAATGCCAGGCAAGGTATGCCGAATCAGCTGCCAGCCAATGAATGTGGGAAAATTCCCCCATAACGGTCTTCTTTCCCTTTTTTTATTATTTATTTTTATTTTATTTTATTGCTCAAAAAAATCCTGAAAAAATGTGGGAAAATTCCCCAATATTTAGAGGATTCCAAATATGTTTCATTTTTTTAATCGTGTTTATGATGGTGTAATGGTCCACTCTTTGGTGAGAATGTTGTTTTAGGCGGTCTAATGGTTTCATGAAACCAATAGGCTTAGATTGACCCTAGATTTGCCAGAAATTCATGCAAGCTATGGCACTCATCCCACTAATGCACATCTTTACGCATTAAACATCATTTCTCCCAAGTAAATTTTAAGAAAAAATAAATTAAAACTCGAATCAATAATGTGGCCGATTTGGTGGACCACTCAAATGCCCCCAATTGACCCTAAATTCATGAAGCTATGACAATCATCCTACTAATACACATCCCTAGGCATTTAACATCATTCACCCAAAGTAATATTCAGAAAAAATTAACTTGAAATTCGAATCAATAATGTAGCCAATTTGTGGGACCACTCGAATGTCCCCAAATCAATCCCAAATTCATGCAATCTATATGGAACTCATCCCACTAGTCCGTATCGCGTTTGACATAATTCTCCCTAAGAAATTTTAAGAAAAAATTAGAATTAAATTTGGATGAATACTGTCGGTGATTTGGGGGATCACTCAAGTGCCCCCCAAATTGGCCCGAAATTCATGCAATCTATGGCACTCATCTCATTAATACGATAGGCTCCAAATTATGCTTATTTCAACATTTGACTATCGGATTGGTGCACATTCATTGGATGGTGAAGAATTAAACACAGCGCAAAGCTTCTATTCACCAAAGAAAGAGTTGGGGGGGGGTTAATTTTAAATGACTGTCAAAACTGTTACATTGTGTTTTTTCAAGGCTCACCGATTCGACCCATATGGCATAATGGGGCAGGGCTCACCAATCCGTCATATCGCGTAATTGCAATACGGCCACTACGTAACCGTTTTGACACACCTTGATGCCAAGGCAATGTGTAGGTGATTGCCTAACACCTCAAGCGAACACCTTTATCACCAATAGAGAAGAAGAGGTAGGTAATTTTTTCTTTTAAATGGCTCCATCACAATTGTTATGGTGTGTGTTTTTTTTTTTCCAAGGCTCACCGATTTGACCCTGTATCACATAATGGGGTCAGTCAATTCCATTACGTAACTGCCAATATGGCCGTTGTGTAACCGTTTCAACACACCTTGATGCCAAGGCGATGTGTCAATACACCTCAGGCAAACACCTTTATCACCAAACTACTAACTTCAAGACACGAAATCTCACTGATGTATAATCAGGAACCATAACACCCACTCCCATTTCCATAATCACATTTTAATGCCACCCTATCTGCAATTTGCCTCTAACACATTGCCCAAAGTGTTGCCTTCTCTGTTTTCTTCTTCTTCCTCTTTGTCTTGCATCCTTTTTCTTTCATATTTTTTAATAGTAGCTCTGAGGTAATAAGATAAAAGAGTGAACTCAAATGGTTTGGCCACGTGCAATGATGACCAACAACTGCACAAGTTATGAGTGAGTTGGTTCAAGTTGAAGGCTCTAAAAGGGCAAGGGGAAGGATATTGGTGGAGGTAGCCTAGAAAAAAAAAATTGACTACCTATGGCTATGTTTTTATAGAGGTTATGGTCCTTGATAGTGAAATCGCTCAATAACATTGGCGCAGCCAACCCCAATTAGTTGGGATAAGGCTTATATGTTGATGATGATGAATGAATAGTACCCTACATCTCACCTTCTAATGGTGCTGAATTACTTACAATACAATACGAACGATGATATGTGACTCTTAATCCTGCTTTAAATATTCTACCATTGCTACTTATTTCCATGCCACACTTTCTCCAAGCAACACAAGACCCTTTGTTTTATCCCAACCTATGCAAGCCAGTTATGGCTCTAACAAAGGCAAGTAAAAAAAACCGAGGATCCTACTATAACCAACGAGGTATGGCGCGTGCAACACACGCATGGAGGGGCTCTCAGAATGGTTTCAATGACAGGTGACCCATCCCAACCTTTTCCCATGTTGTCGTCGACTCGAGTTTTAGATCTACATTGTTTTTGGGATGACATCCTAACATGAACCAGCTCCACAAATGTATAGAGTGGATGTCACATTGTCATCATGGTGGGCCCCCCAAAGTATTTCTTGCAATGGCTCCCTATTACTACCATTGTTGTGGGCTGCACACGAAGAGTAGGTAACTCATATTAAGTGGAAGGACAAGAACACCCAAGTTGAAGGGCCACACCCATCCCATTTTTCAAAAGTTTACACCCTTCCCCATAACTAAATGCAGGGGTAAAATGGGCAAATGTTGCTCGTGTTATATATAGTAGAGATGTGCACTTATCATTCCTTTAAACCAGAAATCCTACTGAACCATTCATGAGCTCGATTTATTTCCCTCCCAATTCCTAATTCACAATGGTCACAATTGTTCCCTAGAGGTTGTTATTGAGAGGGAGTTCCCCAATTTCTTCCGTTTTGTACATTTAAATTAGAACAAACTTGTTTCAAATCTATATCAATGCATAACAATCATGCATAGATATGGATTTGTAACTTGCTCGGCCAAGGCCTCAGTGTTTGTAAATATCAATGCATAAAAATCATGCATAGACAGCCTCAAGTTCAGTATAGGAAGTCTCGGCCAAGGCCTCTGTGTTTGTTTCCGAATGGGCTTCCTAGTTAAAAGAATTTGAGTGCTAGTTGTATATTTTTCCGGTGATTTCTAGGGATTTTCCCCTCTTGAATGCTTTCCCTACTCGCTTCCACTTGCGGGGCTTTAATAAAATATCCATTACCCTTCGAAGAGAAAAAAAAAAAAAAAAGGGATATCAATTTGTAACTTGCTCTTTCATAGTCTATAGGAAAAATAATAATAATAAATTAAAACAAGAAAATACATGCTTCTCTCACCGAATTGGTTCTGGCCCATTTCCACTCTTGGATCACAATTTCTCCACCTAAAACAATATTTGTTCATAACCAAAATGATTGGTCATACTCTTGTGGCCATTTCCATTCAACAGGATAAAACTTTTACGGAATAGTTCCTTCCATTATCATGTGGGGAATACATAAGACGAGGAAAAGAGAATCTTTTAGAAGAAAGTGAGATCCATGACAGAAACAGTAGCCAAATTCCTCCATCAATTGGTATTTGTAAAGGTTATTTTTCATTCAAGGATAGAAAAAAGATAGCTGGTGGGAAAAAAACTTTCCTATCCTTCACAGGAAAAATCATTCTTCTCAAGTCAGTCTTATCTAATTTCCGTGTAATTCTTATCCCCATTCAAAATACAAGCGATGGTTGCAAAGAGAATTAAAAATATTAAATTTAAAAAATAAAAATAAAAAATAAAAAAACTGCAAAGAGAATTTTTGTCGAAGGTTCGACTCCAATTCCATCTGCAAAAACCCCAAACGGATGGTCATCTTAGATTGGTTGAGTCATAAGGAAGAATTGGGCTCTTCTCAGGAAGTGGTGGCAGAGATTAGACAAAGAGCTGATTTGGGCTTTTTGGAATCTCTTAGGTCCTAATTCCATCGCCCATCATATATGTTAGTCAGTTGGGCAAAGGGCCCTTCTCTTCTCGTTTTTTTCTTCATTGTGATGCTGCCAGAGGTGTTTGGAATTTCCTTGTCGGGGAGGGGGGGGGAGGGGGAATGAGTTTTCCTGTGTCTCAAACTCATCAATCCACGATATGTTAGCAGTTGGCAGAGAGGGCCCCTTTCTCTTCTTGTGGCATGGGATTATTCTTTTGAAGATGCTCCCTTGAGCAATGCTATGGGGAATTTGGAAAGAAACATAGAATCTCTTAAGATAGAAACGCATGATAGTTTTCTTTCCATGGTTATGAAATGGCTGTGATTATCCCAGCCTTTAGTGGAGCCTTCGATCCCTGAATCTTCTTCATCTTAGGAAACGTTTTCATGGATTGAGTTATAGTTGTTCCTTATTTTCGTATCTTTTCAATAGGCCCTTTTTTTTTCCGGGGTCTGTGGTCGTGTTCGCAGAAGATGATTTCTCTTCATTCTTTTACATTTCTTTTAGAAAATCTATTTTCCATTTATTTTTAAAAAAAAATTTTATATATATATATATATATATATATATATATATATATATATATATATATATATATATATATATAAAAGTCATTGAGTTTGTCAAGAAGGATGGCCTATGGAGTTGGAAGGCAATGCTTAATTCAGGGACTATGGGTTTTAAATCCTAAAGCGTGTTCAACAGATCCACTGATGGGTGTTTGGAAGCTTAATCCTGCAGAAGGTCTCATGGCAACCCAGGGTCAAAAGACGCCACTGGTGTTGTTAGAAATGATACAGATGAGATTCTTTTATGGGTATTTGGAGATAAAAGATTTGAATGAGGTGGAGACTGATGGTTTCTATGAAGCTCTTCGCATTTTCAGCCTTTACTGGCGTTTGAGGTCTCTAATGGGGGAAGGTGATCCTAGCAACATTGTCAAGTGGGGTACTTTTGTCAAATGAGAACCATGAGATTCTTTCAATGTTTGTGATAGTTGGATTATTTTCTCACAGTTGGATATCTTTTTCCTCTGATTCCAAGCAAGGCAAATGAGGTAGCCAAATTGTCTTGCCAGAGTAAGCCACTTGATATTAGGTCTACTTGCCTCTTTCAGAGCATTCTTTGTACTTCCTTCCCTTCAAAGTTGTGTTACTCATAGTAATGAATTCACTAATGTGTGTCATCATGCTACTCATAGTAATAAATTCACTAATGTGTCATCATGTTCAAGTTCACTATTCACTTTGAACACATCATGGAAGGGTGGAATCCAACTCCCAGGCGAATGCAAGGCAGCAGTGAGCATCTGTCCAGAGAGACTTCTTAATAAGATAGTGGACTTATTGCAGTTGGAAAGGATCAGTTTTTTATCGAGGGTGGGAAGAGAGTTCGTTTTTTGGAGGATGTGTGGCTTGGGGGAAACCTTGCTCCATTGCAAGATCCTAAGGTTAGCTTTGCTTTCTCCGGATAGAAACGTTCTGATTGCTTGTTGCTTTCCCCCCTGTGGAGACATTATTTTCAGATGCCTCCATATCGAAGGAATTTGTCGGACAAGTGGATGAGTTTTTAAGGCTTCAGAAAAGGCTTAAAGGATGTGTCAAGTCAATGGGGGATAGAGACGCGTTAGTGTGTAGGACGGACAAGTCGAGCTGTTTCTCCGTCGGGTCATTCTATAAGATGCTTCAGTCTACCACGGTAGGAGAGGGTAGAGTATGCACTTCCAAGATTTAGTCCTACAGTGCTCCCCCTGAGGCTGTGGCTTTCGTGTGGCTAGTTGGAAGGAAAAAAGTTCTAACGATTAACAACCTTCAAAAAAGATCAATGGTTCTTCCTAATATTTGTATGATGTGCATGGAGGATGTAGGGTCAATTAACCATCTTTTCATCCATTACTCTCTTGTGCAAAAGATTTGGAAAAAGGTTTTTTTCCCTTCTCAATGTTCCATGGGTGATGCCGGGAACCATTGAAGCCCTTCTTTTTTTTGGCTTGGCACCGTGGTGGGTTCGGAAAAGATCAAAGGGTGATGCGGTGGTTGGTCCTGTTGGCAGTCTTATGGGCTATTTGGGGAGAAAGGAATGATTGGTGCTTTCAAAATAAGAGCGGCTTGGAGCAAGAGGTCTTTAGTTGGTCGAAATTAAATGTGGTTGGATGGGTCTCTTCTTCTTTGGCCCATGAAGGCTATATTGTACCTCCTTTGATTGGGTTGTAGCTTTTTGATATAAAATAATAATACCACTTATATATATATGTATATATATATATATATAAAGATAATGGAATTTTTATTAATCAAGGCACCAAGGAACAAAGGAGCATATATATACATATATATATATAGAAAAAAAAAAAAGTGGTATTATTATTTTAAATCAAAAACCAAAGGGATAATCAATATCGACCAACACACAGAGTAGGCATCTTCGAAAACTATATTGTACCTCCTTTGATTGGGTTGTAGCTTTTTGATATAAAATAATAATACCACTTATATATATATATATATATATATATATATATATATATATATATAATATAAAGATAATGGAATTTTTATTAATCAAGGCACCAAGGAACAAAGGAGCATATATATACATATATATATATATATAGAAAAAAAAAAAGTGGTATTATTATTTTAAATCAAAAACCAAAGGGATAATCAATATCGACCAACACACAGAGTAGGCATCTTCGAAAACTAGGAAGTGTTGAATCATTTCAAAAACTGTAATTTCTGAACAAGATTCTGGCTTACTATAAAATGTTTGGACTTCTCTTTGCATGGAGCTGTTCCTTTGGACTCGGTCCTTATTTAGTTTTTAAGTTCCAATTATTCAGTAATTGCGACTTCTCTGTTCATAACAGTACCTCAAGCCAAATTGTATGTGAATGCAATAATGACAATGAAATAGTTAAAATTATGGGTTTAAGGGCCTAACTTGATGTGTTCCACTAGTCAAAGGGCTTTTGGCATATTCTAGGTACCTTGCATTCGGTATCAGAGCCAATACCACATCCTGTGATCAAGTCATGGAAGAGGCGACCTATGGAAAGGCAAGTAGGACCAGAGTGAGATCTGCGGGAAAGGCAAATTGGACCAGAGTGAGATCTGCCACAAGGTGGAAAGGTCTACGTGGATACGCCGGAAGGAGTATTGCCCCAGAGTAGGCTGCCACGGACATTGGCTGCAGAGAGTGGTGGTATGTTATGACCCACGGTGGTTTAATGGCCTAATTTAACATGTACCATCAGTCCTAGGGCATTTGCCTTATTGGTTAGATACCTAACAGCAGTCTACAAAAGCAAAACTTCCAAGCTAAAATTGCTAATGTGATTTGACATTTGGAACGCATCCCAAATATATTGTGCATGCACAATAAAGTAGTAGTAAAAAAATTACATAAAATGGAGAAACAAGGAAGATAGGACAAGTATGACTAAACATTAACATGCATAGAAAATAAAGAAATGGCACAAATATGCTAGATAGAGACCTGAGCTAATTAAAAGCAAAATAAGCAATCTTAATAACGTTCAAAAAGGCAAACATAAAAACGAAGAAGAATAGACTTTGAAGATGAATGCAGAATAAAAGATCATCATATCAACTTTATGAGCATTCTTTCCTTCGTAAACATGCATGTGGCTCCCAAGAATTATACTAACCATGTCCGCTGGAGGAGCGATTCAAAGCAGCTGAGACTTCCTGTCTAACTGAGCGCTGCAGCTCTAGTTGCATGTCCATGCAGGCCTCCAACATTCTCTGCATGTGACTCATCCCTTGCTGAAGTCTAGCCATTTCAGCTCTTAAATCATTAATAATTTCCCACTCCTGCACCAAAAAAAACACTGGCATTCAGTTCACACTTCTGAACACACAAATGGATACATAAAATTGGTAGGATTCTTGAACATAACAGTAAAAGTATGGAGACTGGAGAGCTCAAGACCAGATATTTCAAACTTGCAGCTGATCCCCCCCAACACATGTCAATGACATTCAACATGGACTAAAAAAGGAGCCAAAGAAACAATGTTTACTCTTTTCCTCTTTTGGCTACTATTGGGGAAACTACCAAAGAAAACAGGAGTGTGCAATAACCAGTCAAGGAAGCAGCATTGCCAGCATCATACACCTTAGGATATGACCAAATGGTTACAAGGACTTGTGCAACAGAACTAGTTGAAGATATTTCATGCTTGACTTTACATGAAACCAATGAGGCAAACGAATTTTCCAGCTTTTACCAGGATTTCAAATTCAAGCATTAAATGAAAGATTGCATACAATTTCTGAACGATGCATGCTGTGTCGAGGCCAATTAGCATGATGCAGTTCCTGGTGCCAAAGCGGCTGTGGTGGTGGTGGTGCCGGAGGAGACGGAAGCACAAGTGGTGGTCTAGCCACAGTTTCTGGTTGATTATGATCATCTCTCTGCTGCTCCTGACTTTCCTCTGGTGAAGCAGCCGGCAATGTTCTTGGTAGATCCCAATCGATGGGAGAACGACCTTGCCTTTGAACATATGACTGTATCAATTGGTCTAAACTTTCACGGAATCCACTATGAAGAAGATTAGAGACACTTCTCCTGAAACAACAACAGAGTTGGTTAAAAAAATATAACCTAAAAACCACAGACAGTATCCATCAGGAGAGAACTACATAGCTCAAGACAACAAAAAATAATTAAAGACATACCACGAAAAGAAGTGATCCAATACCTGCTAAGAAGTTCCCTGAGTTCCATACTGTATACATTATCATCATCAGGTGGGTGGAATCTGTTTAACCTTCTAACAGGAACAACCCGGCGACTTCTGGGAGGGGCAGAAGGCCCATCTTGCCAATTTTCAACGACCTCTTGAGAACCATCTTCATGCCACTCATGTGTTTCTTGCAGGTGGCTATTTTCTTCACCTTCATTTTCTGGAACTTCCCCAGGCCAATCCCCAGCTGCATTCTCCTGCCAGTTTCCATCCATTTCTTCTGCAGTACCATCTTGCCATTCACTAAAACCAACTTCATTAGATTGCTGCCAGTCCCTTTCCCCATCTTCTGTAACTTCTTCCGGCCAGTTCCCTCCTTGGGAAGGAGATTCTTGCCAATTTATACTTTCAACAGGAGTGTTGCTGTCCAAGTCTCCCGTCTGCTCTGAAATTCGATGAATATCACTTTCCTGATTCCCACGTTGAGATTGTTCATGATTTTCATTTGGTACCTCATCTGAAGCACTTGCTTGAGACTGATCATTTCTAGAGCCAGCAGAACTCTGATTGGCAGAAGTATCGATCTGGCTGCTCACTTGACCACGAACAATATTCTCTAATCTGAAACGGAAACCTTCCCTGTTTGCAGAAAGTTATGAGTCCAACAAATCAATCAAGCACTAACCAGAGAAGAACAGAAAGCAATCTTCCACCATTATAGAAGAATCAATGCATTGTTCAGCACAATTATAGCTCAATAACTTCGCATTCAAAATAAAAATGTATAATAGCTCTACAACAGATCAGTTGCATTCTTCTTCTTCTTCTTATTCTTCTTCTTCTTCTTCATGCATTTTATTTCATAGACCTAATTTCAACCAGCAGCTGACATTGTTAGAAAACTAGTTTTTAGCCTGTTTAAAAACAACATTATTGAGTTTCGTTTTACTTAGAAATTAGGTCTTAAAGGGCAGCCATGAGCGACAGGTCCAAAAGGGCCTAGGTCCACAAATCAAGCCTAGGGGATATTTTATAGTGTAACCGGCATGTGTATGAAAGTGCAATTAGCCTAAAAGGCTTTTAAAGCCATGAACTAACAAGATTTAGGCCTAAAAAGGATTTACTAACTAGAGTTGGAGGTTTGGAGGGTCCTTGGTGGTAATGTTAACATGGGAACCACATAACATTAGCATGTGGTTTCAGAGAAGCTTAAAACAGGCTTGGAACTTTGGATGCTCAGAAAGATTTCACAGGGAGGTTGAGATCTGGTAGTCATCTTTATTTGGAGTAGTTATCTGGGTGCAGGTGATGGTTGGCAAGAATCCATATTAGTAAAGAGTCTTTTAAGTAATCTCTCAAAACAGGTGAGGGTCCTCAAGTACCTTAAACAGGAGTTAAATATAGTTTCCTCTTTAAGAAGTGCTCATAGTTAATAAGATTAACTGTTGGTTATCTTACAAAAATAGTACGGTAGAGTGGGTTTTAGAACATAATAGGATGAGGAAACCAAAAATAGGGAGGATGATTTCTAGCATTGTACAAAACATATGCATAAGAGTACGTCCTTTGGCCCTAAAACTTATACATAACAGTACATATTAACCAATATGCACTATGTGTCCGTCATAACTCATACCAGTGAAACTTTTAAGCAAAAATATTTAAATATCAGGTTAACAAGAAAAAAAAAAAATGGTAAATCTGTATTGTGATATTTATTGTGTTTTTAGTACATATGGCTGTGGTTGTTTGCCCGCTAACATTGAGTGTACAATTTTGACTTTTTTTCCCTTTTTACAGTGAACTTATTGACTTTTTTTGTATAGATATTGACTTTAGTTTTATAGAACATTTTAGTAGTTTCCAAATCACAAAATGCAAACGAAAAAGGTGTTTGCTTGTGAGCCACATCACCCATGCCCACAAACAGACACACATGCCCACGCATGCACACAGAGAAATGGGTGCATGTGTTGGGGACACTTTCATGTGCCTAGCAGAAAAATGATAAGCAGTCGTGCATTTAGTACTCGTGAAGATTTCCCAGATCATGACGAGTGGCTTGATCCATCAGCATATATCCAATTTATGGTTTTCTTATCAAGCTGAGTTAAGAATCCCTAAAAAGTTTACCCTTCCTTTATGAGGCAAAAAAAGAGGAAAAAAAAAAAAGCCTGTGAAAAAATGTAAAGAACAGGTCTTCGGTGTGGATATTAGCCTATATGAGCACCGGTGTTTGAAATATCGGTATCACGTTACGTATCGCACTCTTGGAATACAGATACATATCGGTTATCGCATGGAATATATCAGTTGTATTGTGTAATGTATCGTTGTTGTTGGAAACATAGGGAAACATTGGAAATTTGGTGGAATTTTTCAATGAGACTTCAGTGATTTTTGAAAAAGACATCAATACACACCTATAAATCAAAACATTGCAAAAAACAAGCGCACATAATAGGTTTTCTTTGTATGGGGTCCTAATCTATGCACTGTTTTACTGAATTGATGCAAGTACATTCAAAGTCTATTTATATAATTTATAAATGTAAGAAGATATATAGAAACACAAGCAATACATTCAAAAGCAAAAGAACAATCACTAGATCAGGTTACATACATGTTTGATCTTATGTTTGGACATAAAGATTGCAACCAATTTGAGAAAATTGGGAACTTTTTTTTATTTTTTTCAATTTTCCGCAACTCGGTCCTTCTCCTCCAAATCTCGAAATTGAATCTCCCAATCCATGATTTTTCATGCAAAATAAGAAAAATCATGGATTTATAACAATTTGACATTGATTTACAGAAGGAAAAAAAAAAAAAAAAAAGGATCGAAAATAAAAAGTGATCACTGAATCGAACATGTGAGATATATCCCACTACTTGTGCATTTCATATCGCACAAGTGGTATACAAGATATATCGTGGGATATATACGCCGATATCGTCGATATTTAAAACATTGATGAGCACTACATCAGCCGATGCAATTGTTATGTATAGATCATATCGCCTTATATTTTGTGAATTATTAGGGGGATGTGTTCACAAACAAATATAGCAGTCTTTCACAAAAAAAAAAAAAAAAAAAGGTTCAGATTCGATATTCTAAACCATGATTTCTCTAGTTAGTTACACAGGATTTCTCTTTTCATATATCTGTGTCATTTGTAGGGGGCGTAATGCAGAATAAATGAAACAGAGTAACCACCTTAATAACTTCTTCTTCTTCTTTTAAAGACGACTGAATTTTATTAAAGCAAGCAAAACAAACAAACAACGCTAAGCCGCCAAGGCGGCGGCTCAATTACAATCCCAAAAAAGAATTATTACAACCCTTGAGCTTCTCACAATTGGAGGCCCACTCAATGGTTAGAAGCCTCGTGCACTTTGGGAGATACTCTCCGCCCTACGAAAGCATCTAGCATTTCTTTCCTCCCACACTGACCACCAGACAGCAAGAAGGGCCATCCTCCATAGCATTGTCCTTTCTTTCCCAAATCTTACCCCATGCCAAGCTATCATTAGCTTGCCTGTTGATGCCTGAAAGGACCAAATAACTCTAAACCAGGACAATATATCTATCCAAATCAGCCCAATAAAGTGATAATGAACAAACAAGTGGTCCACCATTTACTCATTTCCCATACAACATAAGCATATGTTCGGAATAATCATTGCTCATTTCCGAAGATTATCAATGGTCAAAACCTTCTTCCGCCCTATCAACCAACCGAAAGCCACTATCTTGGGGGGAGCGTAGTAGTGCCAAACATGCTTAGTAAGAGCCTCATCTCTAACCAAGGAATTCCTAGTAAGACAAGCATAGAATGACCAAACCGAAAAGGCACTTGATTTGTCAAATCTCCATGGCAAACTATCCGAAGAGGATAAATCCGGCCAACTGAGCTAAAAACGATTCAATAAGGCAACGAATTCCTCGATCTCCTCATCTCGAAGATAACTTCTACATCGAGGTTCCCAAAACACCTCTCCCCCTATAAATGAGAAGCAATCTCAAACTACAATGGATGGATCCGAAGTAAGATGGTATATTATGCAGAATTTTGCTTTCAACAGCGAGTCGCCTACCTACACATCTTCCCATAAATGAATCCTCTCACCATTTCCAAGAGAGAACCCGATGCTTTCCAAAAATGCTGATTTTACGAAAATGACTCCTTTCCACAAAGCCAACAATCTATAAAGAGAAGAATCCTTGGTCCACCACCCGTCCTCCAAACACCCGTATTTTGATTTAATAACCTCTTTCCATAAAGCGCCATCCTCCTTCCCAAACCTCCAAAGCCACTTCCTAGAAATGCCAAATTATAAATTTGAGATCATTAATTCCCGCACCACCTTTTTCGAATGACTTGCACACATCATTCCGTCCCATAAGGTGAAATTTCTTTTTGTCTCCCATCCCGTGCCATTAGAAATCACGCCGCAGTTTCTCAAGCCTAGATAACACCGCCACCGGGCACTTGAACACTGACATAAAATATAGGGGAAGATTCGAAAGAGCTGCCTTGATAATCGTTATGTGTCCCCCAAGAGATAGATATCGACATTTCCCTATAGCTAAATACTTTTCAAATCTTTCGATAACCATATCCCGAAGATGATTTGGTGGTTTACCTATGTAAAGAGGAAGGCCGACAAAAGTTGCCAAAAGCGCCCCTATCTTGCAGCCAAAAGAGTCCTCCAATACCTCCAACTCTTCATTTGCCAAATGCACCTCGAACATCTTGCTTTTCATAATGCTTACCTTAAGCCCCGAAACCGCCTCAAAGCAGTAGACAATTGTTCTCAAGTTTTCCACCTTTGCCGGATCAGCATTGCAAAATAATAGTGTCATCTGCGAATTGAAGATGAGAGATTGAAAACTCCATTCCTTCCACCCTGAAGCCGCGAATAATTCCTTCCTCCTGCCCTTTGACCAACATCCTCGCCAAAGTCTCCACAATGATGACGAAGAGAAATGGAGATAATGTGTCAGCTTGCCTTAGGCCTCTAGAGCTTTTGAAGAATCCTTAGGGAGATCTGTTAAGCATAATTGAAAATCGCGTCGATCCCACACTCTTATCCACTTTTTCCATCTCTCCCCAAACACAAGCCTAAGCAAAATGTACTCCGAAAAGCCCCGATTGATGTGATCATAAGCCTTTTTCCAAGTCTAGCCTATACACAATGCCTTTAGTTCTCGATCTATGACTAAGAGTCCAAGCATTCGTGTGCAATTAAAGCACTATCAAGGTGATGCGGGATGGTTTTCTAACATAAGATGATAGATGAAATAAACAAAAGTATGAAATTCCAGCAACCTCATCAAAAAACAAACAATTAATCAAATAAGCAATTACATGTAATCCTAGGCTACCATTTGCTCGTACAAAGGAACTAGTAAGATGTTAATTCGAAATAAACCAAATGGAATTAAGAAATTCAATCCAAAACATGAGGGTAGACCTATTTTAAAGGGAATCACCCGAGTCCTAAAGGGATTCTAAAGGATTCTACGTTTAAGGAAATTGGGGTTAGGGTTAAGGTTTGGAAATAGGGGAAATATGAAATTAGGGTTTTTTTGAAAGGGGGATATAGGGCTTTGGGTCAGGATTTGGTTGAAGAAAGAATAATAAGGATGTAAAAAAAGGGCTGAAATAAGGTCCACAAAACAGTCCATACAAACGATCCGTACAGTCGTACAAGTGTACCGATTCACACATACAGCTGGACTTTTTGTTTGGGTATAGGTTGGGATGATTTGGATTTAAGAAAATGGAAAAATAATAATAATAATAAAGGAACAAAGATTTGAGAGGAAAAGAGAGAAGATATGAGAGAAAATACCTTTGGAGCTTGAGAAGAGAGAAGAAATGGATGAAAAAGGCTTCACACCAAGGTAGTTTTCATTCGGATTCACACCAAATGGGGTTTCACACCATATTCTCCATAAACATAAGAGAAAGAAAAGAGAACTTCCAACTTTCATCACATAAAAAAAGGCTAGGGTTGGACATCCAAGTCTTTATAGTGTAAAAGTTGGTCTTTTACAAAAAAGATCATTAATGAAAAACTTGTTTACTTTTAGGGCCTATTTGATTTCCCATGATACATGTAAATACCAGTAAATAAGTTATTATTACTTTTTCACCTCGTTTGAAAAGGTAAGAGTAATTCCACCTCGAAAATCGATACAAAACTGTTGACTTAAATATGAGGACCCCATTATAATGTATATGATATATCCACACTATCCATCTATTTTATTAAAACATTTTGGGGCATGAGGCAAAAAATGAGGCAGATCCAACACTCAAATGGCCCACGCGAAAGGAAACAATGGCCTTAATTTGTATACCATTGAGAGTTATTTCCTTCACTGGGCCCACATTGAGGTTTTTATATCATCTAACCCGTTCATAGGGTCACACGGACATGGGTAAGGAGAAAACACAAATATCAGCATTATTCACAACTTTTAAGGGCTCCAAAAAGTTTTTAATGGTAGATGTTCGATTCCCGCTGTTTCCTATGGTGTGGTCCACTTGAGCTTTGGATCTGACCCATTCTTTTGCTCAGGCCCTAAATTCAGCTAGCATAACAAATGAGCGATGTGGATACATCACATACATCACGATGGGCCCCACATTGATTTTGTAAATTTCTCGATTTAAGTGTTAAAAAAGTAAGTTGTCACATCTGCATTGGGAAAGATGTGCTAATTACCTAGGTAAATAATTATTACCCATTTACAAGGCAATTACAATTGAGCCCAAAAATCGAACAGGCTCTTAACCCCCTACTTCATAAATTACAAAACCCCCTTGTAAAAGCATAAAACCAATAAAACATGTAACTAAAATCTCAAAAAAAAAAAAAAAAAAAAAAAACCTAAGTTCTCAAAATAAAAATCATTATAATCTTAAAAAACTAAGACTATCCGATGAACTCTGAAGACATCCACTATCATGACAAGCCACGATTAAGTGGCATCCAACGGTCCGATCGTGAAGTCCTCGCGATCCAACAATCTGAAAACATCCTCCACAACCCTCATGCTATGTAGGGTCTTCAGCTCCTCGAGACTTAAATAGGTAGTCTCCTAGCCATAGGGACACTGGGGCTTGAATCCTCCTCTGATATGTGCGTAATAGCGTCCGTAATGTGGTGTCACCATCAACTCTCCCCAGCTGACAAGAATTCGCCTCTAGCAAAATAAAGCTCCGGTACCGCTCAAGTATGGATCGACGCCCTGAAACTCCATCTCTATGATCTAAGTACTGTCTGAAATCGGCATGTTCCTCCACTTCACGAGGAACTTCTGAAACCCACATTGGCGTGAAGAAACTATTTACTCATCCAAGATACTCTCAATCTCCTCTCGTCTAGCATGTACGGATAACAAGGGAAGCAAAGGCAGGGAAGACAAGTCAAGTAAAGGCCATGGGGTCATGGAACAAGTCCGGATCACTATGATGGTCAAGTGAAATGCTATTAGCTGCAGCTGGGGTTCCCGTATAAGACACAAGATCTTCCACATTAAATGCAGAACTAATCCCCGTGGAATGTAGAAGATCTATAATGCACACATTAGAACCAATTCTTTTCAATATCTTATAAGGTCCCCTAATGTAAAACGATGAAAATTAACCTAGGATGCAAGATGAGAGATCAATTTCGCATTAATTTCAGCAATCAACATGTAAAATCAAACGTATTCACAAAATAGATTCAGAAATTTAGATTTGTAACACAAAGGTCCCAAGTTATCGCATACGTTGTGCACGAATGTATAAAATAATTTAGAAGTGGCACACTTAGAAGTAGGGACTTCCAATCTAGCGTGGGTAGTGCAACAACCACATGAATAGACAATGACGCAAGTAAATTTATGGTTTGGGAAAGGTTTTACAAAAAAAAAAAATCAGATTTCTTTAGGGTTTTAGGTAGTGTTTTAAATATATAATATCAACTGATATATCTCATGATATATCTTATATCCCACCTTTGCGATACAAAACGCATAGGCAGTTTCAATTGATGGGGACATCACGGGCGCACGCACGCACACGCACGCCGCCCCCTACGCACGTACACCAGGAGGGCCCCATCGTCGATCTAGATTGATGACAATGTCCAAGGAGGGCCTCCTAGTTAGAAGACGGGGTTTGGTTCATTGAAGTGGGCCCGATAGTCAGGTAAAGTCCATGATGGGATCTTATGATCGGGGCCCACTACTCTGATTAATTTCATACTTTAGGTTTTGTTTATTTATATTATTTAGAATATCATGGACGGATTAGATTTCTTTGATTAGTCTTTATTTTAGTTTACTTCATTGCCAAGCAATAGGTTGCGCACATGGCGTGAGTTTTGGGGTATAGGGTTTGCTTATAAATAGACACCCCTTGTAGCTTTTTCATTCATTAAAGTTGAATAAAAATTCATGCATGTTTTTCTGCTCTCTGAGTTTCTGAGTTCTAGAAAAATTCAAGTGGTCTTAAAGTCCTCCCTTTTCGAAGGGCTAACTACCGTGGTGTGAAGCCACGTCTATCCCAATCCGCCCCTATCTCCTATCATCCATATTTCTCTCATTCTACGATCATCCTCACTTCAAATCCGCCTGTTTTGCAGTCGTTCTTCTCCCTATAGCCAGTTTCTAGAATTTAGCCCTGCAGAAGGGCCGAAACTTCGACGGAGCACTGTGCACAGACCACACGTCGAATCGCCACGAGATTTGGAGAGTTTGTAGTCCCGCCTAGCCAACCAGAGCCTAGAAGCCCGTTTTGGGATTTGAGCCCCCAGCGCACGTGCGGCCAGCCTCCTACACACGTGCGACAGGCCCAGGCCGCAATCCGCACCCGGGAGCTATCGTTTGGTTCAGATTTTCTTCCTATTTTCCACTTTCACACCATTTTTCATAACCCTAACCATATATTGCGTGATTTCTACTTTGTTTGTCCTTTTTCTTACCCTAGGGTTTTTCTTGCAATTCGTGAATCCCTTGGATTAGGGACTGATTGTTGTGCATGTGTAGAGGATTATTATTTCCCTTTGAGCATTGTTTGGTCCATAATTTTACTGATCCAATCCTAGCCTGTGTAGGCCTGGACCCACACAGATTCCCCTTGCTTGAATGATTGAGCTTTTGTGTGGGATGTGGAACTATTAGGTAATTGTTCTGAATTAGTGTGATCTAAGCCTGAGATCTTGTATAGCATATTTAATTTTCATGTCCTGCATCAAATTTGGTATCAGAACCTAAGGTTCTCGTAGGGTAATACATTACATGTTTAGGGTTAGTTTATTTAAGTCCATCATACATCCAGTTTCATCATATATAGCTGCTTAGGAGTCCATAGTTACTGATATTAGTTGCTAAATTTTCTGATTATCAGGAAGTTAGCAATTCGCATTGCTGTAACTTTCTATTATTCCCTTATTTCGACAAGTATATTACTGGATTTTGGTAGCACTGCGCAGTTTCCCTCATATAGAGTCTCATAGGGTCATTTAGTTTCTTTTAGACGCATATAGTCGCAATAGGAGGTCCTTAGGTTGAGGGAATAAGTGTATGCCCACACGTATGAGTCGTGGCTTTGGTTTGCACCCTACACTAAACACGGCACGATTGCAGGAATCAGTGGACAAATTAACCCAGCAGGTTAATTCCTTGAGTAAGCGCCTGGAACAACGCATATATCAACGCCTTGACCAATTTAATGATCGCGTTACCCAAATAGAGGCCTCCCTCGGGGCAAACCCACCATTAGGGAAGATGCCCAATCTCAGGCAGGTGGTCAGGAGGTTAAACCAAGGAATGGGGGCAGCCAAGGACTTGATCATGGGAGCGTACCTGTGCACCCACCCCGCAAGGGACATCATGATCAATATGACCCAAATGCGCAACTCCTCAAGCGAGTTAGAGTAAATGCCCCTACATTTGATGGCCACTAGGACCCTAAAGCCTTTCTATATTGGTTGGCAGATATGGACCACTATTTTGAGTGGTATAACATGTCGAATGCTTAACGATTCCGATTCGTCAAGATGAAGCTTGTAGGCCAAGCAAAGAGGTTTTGGGCGATGGTTGAGCTAAAGAAAGAAAGAGCGAGGGAACTATTAATAATCCATTGGAGAGAAATGAAAGAAACACTTAAAAGAAAAGTACCTCCCTTTCTCTTATCGCTTGTGGCTGATTGAGGAGTAGCAGTCTCTTCAACAGAGTTTCATGAGTGTTGTTGCTGTATTGAGAAATTCGAAGAGAACTTGACCCGCTGCGAGGTTGATGAGGACCCCGTACTCATCCTTGCTCATTTTAAAACGGGCTTCCGTCCTAACATTAGGAGAGAGTTGCTCGCCAAAGACATACACTATTGAACAGTTGTATCAAGTAGCGTTAGACGTCGAGCAATATCTCAAAGCGTCTGTGGGAAGGTGTGGTTTGACTTTCGCGATTCTAGTGCTAAGGCCAATCCCTCTAGGGTTAAACCTAACACTGGATACCAAAAAAAACCTTACAACGATTTTCAGCCTAGGGCCACTAGGTGTTTTAGGTGTCAGGGGTTTGGTCACTTTGCCCGCTAGTGCGGCACTAGAGAGGGCACCAAAGTACTTATTGATGAGCAAGTAGAAGTAGTGGCCCCAGAGAGTGACAATGAGGAGGAAGAATATGAGTCAGTAGAAACCAAGGTATCCCGTATCGATATCGGTTGGCGTAACGGTGCCCTCCAAAACTGATACGGATACAGGGGCATAACGGGGCATAAAAGCAATACGGGGGCGTAAAGGCCCGTAACGGTGCGAATTTTATTTTTTTTTTTTTGCCGAAAAAATATGAAAAAATATGGATTAAATCCGGAATATTCTAAGCATTCTAAATATGCATTCATTTATAAATTGAAACATGTTTATGGTGGTGTAACGGTCCAGTCTTTGGTGAGAAGTTGTATCGGACTGTCTGATTAATTTTTGAACCAGGCAACCTGAATTTGACTACAAAATTTATATATTTAATTTTCTAAATATCTAATTTATATGCTTAACAATTTAATATATTTCTCCTAATAGTTCTTTAAAAAAATGCAATTAAATTCAAGTAGATCGCGTTGCCAATTTGGGGCTGACTTGGAGGACCAATTCGGGGCTGACTTGGAGGACCAATTCATGCCCCAAATCAGCCTCAAATTCATGCAATTTATTGGTATTATCCCACTTGTGAATTGGTGGACATTTATTGGATAGTGAATCATGAAAAAAAAATCAAAAGGCCCTATTTTAAAAAATAAGCGTCCACAAATTAACAATTAAAACTATTCAAACAATTTGATTTTGGCATTTTGAGTTAGCAATTACAGTCCATAATTTAATTGGTAAATTATAAGTTAATACATGTCTAGAGTACAAATTTTTAAGGGCCCGAATTAGGTAGGACTAGGATTGTGAAGTGTAGCACACGAGTGTCAAAGTTTTTTGGACCCCACTCGTGATGAATGTGTTATATCCATACCGTCCATCCATTTTTCCAAATAATTTTAGGGCATAAGCCTAAAAATGAGGCAGATCCAAAGCTCAGGTGGACCGTACCATGAGAAACAACAATAATTAAACAACTATCATTAAAAATTTATTGGGCTACAAAAGTTTTAGATCAAGTTGACATGTGTGTTTTCCCTTCATCCACGTCAATGTGACCCTATTAACAGGTTAGATGGAAAATAAACATTATGGTGGACCCTAAGAAATTTTTAATGGGGAGCATTCTATAACCACTGTTTCCTATGCTGTGGTCCACTTGAGATTTGGATCTTACTAATTTTTTGAATCATAACCTGAAATGATGTGGCAAAATGGATGGACGGCATGGATAAAATATATAAATCATGGTGGGGCCCATGTGGCACTTGTACAATTTAATAAAATGTGCAGCGTGCTGCGTAACTCACACGGCAGTCAATTCATTTCATGCAAGCAGGTCTTGTGGGTCTGATCATGAGGTATGTGTTATATTTAAACCATCCATTCATTTGACGAGCTAGTCTCAAGGCTTGACATGAAAAATAATACAGATCTAATTATCAAGTGGACCACGCTGCAAAAAGCAGTGGGGGATTGAACGTTTACCATTGAAACCCTTTTTGGGATCATAGAACTTTTGATCAATATGAAATTTTTTTTTCCTCTTAATTCAGGTCTTTTTGACCTTATGAACAGATTGGATGGAAAATAAATGTTATGGTGGGCCTACGAATTGTTTAACGGTGAAAATCATCATCTCCGCTGCTATTTTTGGTGTGGTCCAGACGATCTTTGGATACGATTCATTTTTTGGGTAATGCTCTAAAATGATATTTAAAAATAGATGAACGATGTAGATATAATAAATACATCACTGTGGAGCCCATATAACTTTGATCTCCTTTGAACCGTTCGTACAACTCGGAGCTCGAGGAGCGTCAGCGCTTGTCTTAGTGTGACACGTACCTACAGCAGCTAAGCTGGTGTGGTACACTTGGAAAAAAAAAAAAAAAAGGAGAGGGAAACCGAAAAGAAAAAAGAGGGAAAGAAGAGAAGAAAAAAGAGGGAAAGAGGGAAAGAACAGAGAGAGAGAGAGGAGGAGGAGGAAGAAGAAGACGACAACAAAGGCAGCCGCAACGGGCCCGTCCGAGAAGAAGAAGAAGAAGAAGAAGAAGAAGAAAGAGAAGAAGAAGAAAAGAAAGGAAAAAGCCAAAAGGTAAGTTTTTTTCTTTTTTCCAGGCCCGTAACAGCCGTTACGAAACGGCCGTTACGGGTACAAAATCGGGACACGGCCAATATGACCCCGTATCGCGTAATGGGTCCCACCGTTACCGTTACGGCCGATACGTAATCGATTTGGGACACCCTGGTAGAAACCCCTAGTGATGATGAAGAGGGACCGCAAGAGTCTGCAACCCTCACAGTTGTGCGTTGCACCTTTGCTCAGCCAAGAATACAAACGATTGGCGCCGCAATGCAATCTTCTATACTTATGCAAAGTGTGGGGAAAAGAGCTGTAAGATGTTCATGGATAGTGGTAGTTATGCCAACGTGGCATCAACAAGCACTGTGAGCTGTTTGGGCTTAAAGCTGGAAGCCCATCCTCAACCCTATAGAGTCTCCTGGGTTGATTAAACTTCCATTCCAGTGTCACACCGATGTCTTCTTTCTATTCAGTTTGGATCTTATAAAGACACACTTTGGTGTGATGTTGTTCCTATGGATGTTGACCATATTATTATGGGCAGACCATGGCTTTATGACAAGGATGTTACCATATTTGGTCGTTCAAATGTGTGTACATTCTAGTTTGAGGGAAAGAAGGAATACGAGTGGAAAAGAGTCCACCACACAGAGTGGCATGAGCGGCTCAAAAGAATTGAAGGAGTCAAAGTCCAAGTTCAAATCGCTCGATATTCTGAATGCCAAAGACTTTAAGCGAGAAACGGAGGCGGACTCGATGGTATATGCCCTTGTGGCTAGGCAGAGTGTACCAGAGGCTAGTAAAGAGTTACCCACTGAGGCCATTCAAATAGTGCATGAGTTTCGTGATGTCTTTCCTGAGGATCTACCGGATGAGCTTCCCCCTATGAGGGATATACAGCATGTCATTGATTTAATCCCTGGAGCGACTCTACCAAACCTCCCGCATTACAGAATGAACCCAAAGGAGCACACTGAGTTGAAGAGGCAGATTGATGAGCTCCTAGAGAAGGGTTTCATTCGAGAGCCCATGTGTCGTGCCCGCTCTTCTTACGCCTAAGAAGAATGGCACATGGAGGATGTGTGTTGATAGTACTGCCATCAACAAAATCACAGTCAAGTATCGATTTCCCATACTGCGTCTTGATGACATGTTGGATATGATGGCCAATGTTACTATCTTCTCAAAAATTGACCTCAAAAGTGGTTATCACCAAATCTGTGGAAGACGGCCTTCAAGACAAAGGATGGGCTATACGAGTGGCTAGTTATGCCTTTTGGGTTATCTAATGCCCCGAGCACTTTCATTCGTGTGATGACCCAAGTATTGAGGCCCTTCATGGGGAAGTTCCTGGTCGTATACTTTGATGATATCTTGATTTATAACATGACCAAGGAGCAACACCTCAACCATCAGAGGCAGGTTTGTGGGATCCTTAAGGCCAAGAAGTTGTACACCAACCTAAAGAAGTGTGCGTTTTTATCTAGTAGTGTAATCTTCTTAGGTTTTATTGCGTCAACTGAGGGCATATCGGCGGATCCCGAGAAGGTCAAGGCCATCGTCAATTGGCCTGAACCCCGCAATATTCATGAGGTGTGTGCTTTCATAGCTTACCCACCTTCTATAGGCAGTTCATTCGAGGTTTCAGTTCCATTATGGCTCTCATCACGAATTGCATAAAAAAAGAGAGAGAGTTTCAATGGATAAAGGCCGCCTCAAAGGCCTTCTAAGAGATAAAGGTCAAGATGATTGAAGCTCTAGCCACGTGACTTCCAGATTTTTCAAAAGCCTTTGAAGTCGCATATGACGCGTCAAGAGTCGGCATAGGAGAAGTGCCTAGTCAGGAAGGGCACCCTGTCGCCTTTTTTAGTGAAAAACTGAATGAGACGAAACAAAGATATTCCACCTATGATGAAGAATTCTATGCAGTAGTGCAATCACTACGCCATTGGTATCATTATCTATTACCGCAAGAATTCATATTATTCTCAGATCATGAGGCCTTAAGATATCTGAACTCTCAAAAGAAATTAAACCCTAAGCATGCCAAGTGGGTTCAATTCCTTCAAGAGTACACTTTTGTGCTTAAGCACAAAGCCGATGTAGAGAATAAGCCTACCGACGCGTTGAGTCGTCGAGTCGCATTACTCAACTCCATGAGCGTTGAAGTTACGGGCCTTGAGCTCATCAAAAAAGAGTATTCTGAGCGTCTAAATTTCGGAGTTGTGTACACGTTGTTAGAGAATCCAAGTTGTTAGAGAATCCGTTAGGAGCTAGCAGTGAGTATTTGATTTTATACGAATATTTGTTTAGGAGTGACCGCTTGTGTATACCACGCACCTCCCTCCGCAATTTTCTTGTCTGGGATTACATTCAGGAGGGGTCACGAGTCATTTCGGTCAAGACAAGATCATTGCCCTAGTGGAGGATAGGTTTCATTGGTCACGCCTCAAGCAAGACGTGGCCAAAATAATAGGGCAATGTCGTACTTGTCAACTGGCAAAGCAAAAGAAACAGAATACAGGATTATACACACCTCTATCAGCCTCATTCATCCCTTAGCAAAACATCAATATGGACTTCGTGCTTGGACTTCCCAAGACTATTCGGAAACATGATTCTATATTTGTCTGGGATTATATTCAGGAGGGGTCACGAGTCATTTTGGTCAAGACAAGATCATTGCCCTAGTGGAGGATAGGTTTCATTGGCCACGCCTCAAGCAAGACGTGGCCAAAATAATAGGGCAATGTCGTACTTGTCAACTGGCAAAGCCAAAGAAACAGAATACAGGATTATACACACCTCTATCAGTCTCATTCATCCCTTAGCAAAACATCAATATGGACTTCGTGCTTGGACTTCCCAAGACTATTCGGAAACATGATTCTATATTTGTTGTTGTGGACCATTTCTCTAAAATGGCCCACTTCATCCCTTGTACTAAAACCTTCGACGCATCTCATGTTACCAAGCTGTTTTTTAGTGAGGTCGTCAAACTGCATGGGTTACCAAAAACCATAGTGTCTGACCGTAACGTGCGATTCATGAGTTACTTTTGAAAGACACTATGGCATATGATGAATACTAGGCTCCAATTTTCTTCTGCTTACCACCCTTAGACCGATGGTCAAACTGAGGTGGTTTATAGGAGCGTAGGGAGTTTGCTCAGATGTTTAGTAAGGGAGCACATCAGGACGTGGGACGCCGTACTACCTATAGCCGAGTTTGCATTCAATAGTTTTGTCATTAGGTCCACAGGTCTAAGTCCTTTTAAGGTCGTTACTGGTTAAAAGCCTAGGAAGCCTATTGATCTTGTCCCCATGTCATTGTCCCATAGGCCATCAGAGCCTGCAGAGTCTTTTGCATATCGTATTCATTCATTACATCAAGAAATCTGGCAAAAGATCACCACTAGTAATGAACATTACAAATTTTCTGCAAACCAGCATAAACGTTTCAAAGAATTTAATATTGGGGACTATGTGATGGTCCGCATTAAGCCCAAGCGCTATCCTCCGGGGGTTGTTGGCAAGTTACACACGCGTAGCACTGGACCCTTCAAAATTATAAAACGAAACGGCCTTAATGCGTATGAGGTAGATCTTCCACCTTCCATGGGAATTAGTTCCACATTCAATGTGGAGGATCTAGTTACTTTTCAGGGGACCACTGATACCTCGTCCGGCCCTGCGCCCATTCATCCTGATTCTCCAGATTTGTCCCTTGTCCATGACCTCTTCCCGACCTTTCTTCTCAACATCTACCTTCCATGCCTAACCTTCACACACCCAAAGAGGAAATAGAAGATATCCTCGACCATCAGATAGTTTCAACGTTAGGGCAGTTTCAGAAATACCTAGTTAAATGGAAGTCACGCCTAGCTTCAGACAGTACGTGACTCACTGAGGAGGAGCTTCAAAGACTCAATCCTGACATCCTAGAGTGATTCAAGAGTTTTGTTTCGCCAGTGGCGAAATCTTTGTAGTCGGGAAGAGTAGATGAGGACATCACACGGGCATGCACACGCACACCGCCCCCTATGCACGTATGTCAGGATGGCCCCACCGTCAATCTGGATCAATGATGACGTACAGGGAGGGCTTCCTAGTTAGAAGATGGAGTTTGGTTCATTGAAGTGGGCCCGATAATCAGATAAAGCCCATCATAGGATCTCATGATTGGGGCCCACTAGTCTAATTAATTTCATACTTAAGATTTTGTTTATTTATGTTTATCATGGACGGATTAGATTTCTTTGATTAGCCTTTCTTTTATTTTACTTCATCGCCAAGTAATAGGTTGCGCACATGGCGCGAATTTTGGAGTATAGGGTTTGCTTATAAATAGACGCCCCTTGTAGCTTTTTCATTCATTGAAGTTGAATAAAAATTCCTACATGTACCGTGGTACGAAACCACGTCTATCCCAATCCATTCATCTCCTATCATCCGTATTTTTCCCATTCTACGATCATCCTCGCTTCAAATTCGCCTGTTTTGCAGCCGTTCTTTTCCCTACAACCAGTTTCCAAAATCTGGCCCTGCAGAAGGGCCAAAACTTCGACAGAGCACTGCACCCAGACCGCACGTCGAATCGCCATAAGATTTGGAGGGTTTGTATCCCCCCTTGGCCGACCAGAACCTAGAAGCCAGTTTTGGGATTCAAGCACCCAGCGCACATACAGCCAGCCTCCTGCACACGTACGACAGGCCCGGGCCGCAATCCGCACGCAAGAGCTGTCATTTGGTTCAGGTTTTTTTCCTATTTTCCCCTTTCACACCACTTTTTCATAACCCTAACCCTAGATTGCGTGATTTCTACTTCGTCTGCCCCCTTTCTTACCCAAGGGTTTTTCGAAATTGCAATTCGTGAATCCCTTCGATTAGGGACTGATTGTTGTGCATGTGTGGATGATTGTTATTTCCCTTTGAGTATTGTTTGGTCCATAATTTTATTGATCCAATCCTAACCTGTGTAGGCCTGGACCCGCGTGGATTCCCCTTGCTTGAATGATTGAGCTTTTGTGTGATGTGGCATTATTATATGATTGGTCTGAATTAGTGTGATCTAAGCCTGAGATCTTGCATACCATATTCAATTTTCATATCCTGCATCACTGACGTATCCCACTTATTCAATCCAGTGAGCATTTTCAATTTTCGATCCATGTTTTTGTTGTAAATCACGTTAAACCAATGTCGAATGGTTACGAATCTACGATTCTTCATATTTTTCATGAAAAATCATATATTTGGAACTTCAATTTTGAGATTTTGGGAAGATGGGTCAAGTTGCGGAAAATTGAGAAAAATTGAAATTTCTCAATTTCTCACAAATCAGTTGTAATCTTTGTATTCAAACACAAAATTAAACAAGTATGTAACCTGATCTGTTGATTCTCCTTTTGCTTTTGAATGTATTACTTGTGTTTCCATACATGTCTTCTTACATATATAAATTATATGAATAGACTTTGAATATACTTGCATCAGTTTAGTTGGAAAGAGTATATATTAAGACTTCATATAAAGGAAACCCCTATTATGTGCAATTTTTTTTTGCAATGTCTTGATTTCTAAGTGTGTATTGATGTCTTTTTCAATAATCTCTGAAGTTTCATTGAAAAATTCGACCAATTTCTCAATGTTCCCACGTTTCCCAACAACAGCGATACATTATGCGATACAACCGATATATCCCATGCGAGAACCGAAATGTATCTATATCCCAAGGGTGCGATGCATTGCGCGATAACGATATTTAAAACATTGGTTTTAGGTTCATGAATTGAGATTTGGAAATCGGGGTCCTAGGGGTTTAAAGGATTTAGGAATGAGATAGGGTTGGAAGGAGATCAAAGAGGGAAATGATATGAAATGGGGACCACACTCGAAGGTCCGTACGGACGCACGAGCGGCTAGGTAGGCAAGTCCACACGTGGATGGGTAGGGAGAGAAGAAAAGGGAAGGATTGAGTTAGGGTTTTGATAGGTTTAGAAAGGTTGTGAGAGAAGGGAAATGAGGAAGAAAATAGAAGAAAAGGAATACTTTGTTGGAAAAGAGAGAAGAAGAATGCACATTGGGGAATTCACCACCAAACAAGCCTCTACACTTCCACAATTCAATTGGAAGGGAGGGTTTCTCACAAACCCTAAAAAACAAAGAGGAAAACACCTTCACAAAAGAAAGCCTTCTTTTTTTTTCTTCTAAAAACAACTCCACCAGGGTAAGACGCACTTCGAAATAATTACAACTTTGCCACTCACCTACTCAACTAAGTGATATGGCCCATCATTGAAAATAAGAAAACTAAAACACTTCCTACAATCTCAACCATCAAATAAGTCCTAAAAATAACAAAAAACATAAATGAAGCAAAATCAAGGTCCAAGGGGCCAAATCTAAAAGATCTAGTGGCCCGATGGCCTAATCGATAAGATTCAATGGTTAGATTGACATGAAATAAATATCCTATGACTAAAATGGTTTCCTAAGCAGCCACATACATCATCCCAAAGTGGGTTCTTCCCGATGCACGTCTAATACATGTGAGGTCTTCAAAATGGTCCGACGAGCCCCATCTGGAACTCGTCTCCCACCCACAAAGAGAGTTGTGCTTATGTGGGCAATCACCTCCATCTCTAGTACACCCAAGTAGGTTATTTAATGTCCCCATCAATCCCGCACTACGAGCATGTAGTTTTTTAACAGTCTCATGATGAAACCACTCTGGCCTAATGTGGACCATCACATAGTCGCCTACCTGATACTCTTTGAATCTACAATGAGAGTTGGCAAAAATTTTATAATGTTTATTGCTCATATTAATCCTTTGTCCGATTTCATTATGTAATGCATGAATGTGTTGTGCAAAGGACTTTGCGAACTCTTATGGCCTATGTGATAATGAGATGAAAATGAGGTCGATAGGTTTTCTAGGTTCATAACCGTGTACAACTTCAAATGGACTCATGCCTATCGACCTATTAACTAAACTATTATATGCTAACTCCACAATAGGTAATACTAAATCTCACATCCTAGTGTGATCACACGAGGCATCTCAACAAATCACTAAGACTCCTATTAAACACCTTTGTCTGGTCGTAAGTCTAAGGGTGGTAAGCCAACGAAAACTGGAGCCTCGTGCCCATCATGTGTCAAAGTGTCCTCCAAAAGTAACTCATGAACCTAACGTCCCGAATAGACGCAATAAATTTGGTTAAACCATGCAAACGAAATACCTACCCAAAGAATAGCTTCGCGATATTGGAGGCATCCAAAATCTTAAAACATGGAAGGAAGTGAGCCATTTTAGAAAAATAATCCACTACAATAAAGATGGAATCGTGCTTCTTAATAGTCTTAAGAAGCCCAAGCACGAAGTCCATGTTAATGTCCTGTCACGACGCGTGTGGCACTAGCAAAGGCGTATGCAATCTTGTATTTTGCCTCTTCTGCTTTGCCAGCTGACAAACACGACACTACTAAATAATTTTGGCTACGTCCCGCTTGAGACTAGGCCAATGGAATCTATCTTCCACGAGGGCAATGGTTTTGTCACGACCAAAGTGACCTGCAACTCCTCTGGCATGAAGCTCCCAAACGAGGAAATCCCGGAGAGAGGTACAGGGAATACAGAGTTTGCCACCTTTAAATAGAAAATTATGTTCAGGACAAAACCAATATCATTCCTCGACTGGTCATCCAAGGGCTACGCATACACCTTCCCAAAATTTGGGCAAGCAGGGTATTCATCTCCGAGTTGCTCAAACCCAATAACCTCTATACTCATGGACTATAAAAGCGTCACTCTACGACTAAGGGCGTCAACAGGTTTGTTCTCCACCCCAGCCTTATGTTTCAACATGAACGCATAATCTTGGAGAAACTCAACCCACCCACTCAGCATGCCTTGCGTTTAGCTTCTTCTGGGAGTTAAGGTAACGTAAGGCTTCGTGATCAGAAAACAAGACAAATTCTGCGGTAGGAGATAATGTCGTGAATGTCTCAAAAGGCTGTACTACCACATAAAAATCCTTGTCATAGGTAGAGTACCGTTGCTTTGCATCATTCAACTTCCTACTAAAATAAGCAACAAGGTGCCCTTATTAACTAAGCACTCCACCTATAGCCACACCTAAAGCATCATACATACCTTCAAAGTCTGAAAGGTGCATGACAGGAGCCTCACTCATTTTACCATTTATCTCTTTAAATGCTCAAGAGGTTGCTTTAGTCCATGTAAACTCTCCTTTCTTTATGCAATCAATGATGGGAGCCATGATGGAAATAAATCCTCTGATGAACCACCTACAGAAGGTGGCTAAGTCGTGAAAGCTTCGCACCTCGTGAATATTGCACAGTACAAGCCACTCCACTATAGCTCTGGCCTTCTCGAGGTCCACTCTCATGCCCTCATATGAAATTATAAACCCTAAGACGATAACACTATCTAACATGAATGTACACTTCTTCAAGTTAGCGTAAAGCTTTTCAGTTCTGAGGACCCCGAAAGCGTAAAGCTTTTCAGTTCTGAGGACCCCGCAAACTTACCTCAAATGGTGTAAATGATATTCCTCAGAGGTATTATAAATAAGAATGTCGTCAAAGTACACAAGCAAGAACTTACCCATAAAGAGTCTCAACACTTGGATTATCTCTCATAAATGTGCTCAAAGCATTGGTCAAGACAAAGGGCATGACTAGCCACTCGTATAGTCCATCCTTCGTCTTGAAGGTTGTCTTCCATTCATCTCCTAGGCGTATACGTATTTGGTAATACCCATAAAGAGTCTCAACACTTGGATCATCTCTCATAAATGTGCTCAGAGCATTGGTCAAGACAAAGGGCATGACTAGCCACTCGTATAGTCCGTCATTTGTCTTGAAGGTTATCTTTCACTCATCTCCTGGGCGTATACATATTTGGTGATACTCACTCTTGAGGTCTAACTTCAAAAATATTGTAGCATTGGCCATCATGTCTAACATATCGTTAAGACGCTTTATAGGAAACTGGTACCTGAGCATGTGATTTTATTGATGGCCCGACTATCCACACGCATGAGCCAAATGTCATCTTTCTTAAGCGTGAGAAGGGCAGGCACGGCACATGGACTCAATACTCTCCTGAATGAACCATTTTCTTAGAAGCTCATAAACTTGCTTCTTTAATTCAACATGCTTCGTGGGGTTCATTCGGTAGTAAGGAATGTTAGATAGAGTCGTCCCAAATACTAGATCAATGGCATGTTGGATGTCCTTCATGGGTGGAAGCTCATCTTGTAGATCATCAGGAAAAACATCACTAAAACTCATTTAGCACTAGAATCGCCTCACATGACAACTCTACTCTAGCTTCAGGTGTAACTTCTCTAGCCACAAGGGCATACACTGTCAAACCCAACTCGGTCTCTTTTTGAAACTCCTTTGCATTTATAATGTGGAGAGACTTGGGCTAGGATTTCCTCACTTCTTTGAGATCACCCTTTCAAACGTCCTCCTTCTCCAAAGTAATTGTGGGCGAGATAGGATTTAACTTTATCATCTTGCCTTCGTGCATAAAAAAACACACATTCGAGCGACCAAATAGTGTCACATCTCTATCATACAACCAAGGCCTGCCAAAAATGATGTGGCTATGTCCATAAGCACAACATCACACAACAGTGCATCTCTATAAGATGCGGTCTGAATAGAAATGACACACCGCTGCAAAACCTAAATAGAAGACACATCAACCCATGGCACTTTATAGGGTTGAGGTTGCGGGATGGGTATCAAACCCAACCGGCTAATAGTGCTAGCTGAGACCACATTGGTGTAGCTGCCAATGTCAACTATCACCTTGCAATTCATTTTTTCACACTTGGCATAAGCAGTGTTCAAAATATCAATATCACACAATGTAACGCACCTAAGGGATACAAATACACATCAGTTATCGCACGGGATATATCGTTTGTATTGCGCAATTTATCCCACTTTTTGGGAAACATGGGGAAACATTGAGAAAATAGTTGAATTTTTCAATGAAACTTCAGGGATGATTAAAAAATACCTTAATACATACGTTTAAATCATAAAATATCAAAAAAGAAGTACATATAATGGGTTTCCTTTGTATAGGGTCATAAGCTGTGTGCCGTATAACTGAACCGATGCAACTAAATTTGTGGGTAGTTATAAATTTTACATTTAGTAGATATTCAATTGGTTGATAAAAAAATTCTAACCAATGACGACACTTTATTGTTAAAATAAGACAATTGGACACAATTACTATTATGTGGGTCCCACCTCGATGTATGTGTTGTATATCTACGCCCTCCATCCTTCTTGCCAATTCATTTTGGGGCATGGGCCTAAAAATGAAGCAGATCAAATTCTTAGGTGTACCACACCACAAGAAACAATGAGGTAAAATGGACATTTAATCTTCACTGTTTCATGTCGTGCGGCCCACTTGAGCTTTGGATCTGCTTGATTTTTTGGCACATGCCCTAATATACTCTTGGAAAATGGATGGATGGACTAAATTTCTTATAAACATCATAGTGGGCCCCACCACAAGCCCCACGGGACCGTTAGTCTCTAACTAGTTTCTAACAGAACCTGGATTGCCTACTGACGTTGTCAACAACCAGTATCTACTAAATGGTGTTGTGTGGGCCCCACCATAATGTATGTTTTTTATCTACCATGTCCATCCATTTTTCCCAATAAATTTAGACCATAATGCCAAAAATGAGGTAGATTAAAATCTCATATGGACTAGTGGAAATTGAACGGCCACTGTTAAAAACTTCTTGGGGACACAACCGTTGAATGGCAAGTCTTTAAATGAATATGATATTTGTGTTTTCACTTCATCAAGATCTTTGTGACCTAATCAACAACTTGGATGGCTAATAAAAATTACAATGGGGCCCTAAGAAGTTTTTAATGGTGGTCGTTCAATCACAACTTATTTATTCTTGTGTGGTCCACTTTAGATTTGGATTTGCCTCATTTTTAAGATCATGCTCTAAAATAATAAGGAAAAATAGATAAATGGCATGGATATAACACATACATCATGGTGGGACCCACATAGTACTGTCCAGTAGCCACCTAGCAACTCGGCACAGGCAGTATCAAGCAAGCAATTCGTGTATGTCCTAATTCACGTCAACAACTACGTAGGTGGGACCCACCATGATGTATGTGTTGTATCCAAACCATCCATCAATTTGAAGTGATCATTTTAGGGCATGAACCAAAGAATTATGCCGATCCAAAGCTCAAGCGGACCCCACCATAGAAAACAATGGGGACAGTGACGCCCACTGTTGAAACCTTCCCAGGGCCTACATGATGTTTATTTGAGATCCAACTTGTTCATAAGGTCACACAGACCTGGATGAAGGGAAAAACAAATATCAACTTGATTGAAAACTTTTGTGGCCCCTATAAATTTTTCAACGGTAGACATTTAATTCACGTTGTTTCATGTGGTGTGGTTCACTAGATCTTTATATATGTTTTTTTTAAGCTCAAGCCATAAAATTATCTGATAAAATAGATGAACGGTGTGGATGTAAGACATACATTACAATGGGCCCCACAGTTAGGGACCCATCGAGCTGATCCATCGAAACCACACTCTAAGTGAGTTGGGTACTCCCCAATCCGCACTGCACATGGAACTAACGATGTGGTGGTACCCTGACTATGGGCCCCACCATGATGTATTTGTTGTATCCACACCGTCCATCCATTTGGAGAGATTATTTTAGGGCATAAACCAAATAATGAGGCTAATCCAAAGCTTAAGTGGACCCCACTACAGAAAACAGCCGTTGAAATTTGACAACTTACGGTGGGACCCACCATAATGTTTATTTGAGATCCAACCTGTTCATAAGTTCATGGAGATATGGACTAAGGGAAAACACAAATATAAGAGTGATAAAAAACTTATGTGGCCCCCAAGAAGTTTTTAATAATAGGCATTCAACTCTCACTGTTTTCTATGATGGGTCCATTTGAGCTTTGGATATGCATAATTTTGTCCTATGACCTAAATTGATCTCTCGAAGCAAATGGACGGAAGGATATAAAATATACACATCAAGGTGGGCCCCACCGTAAGTGCTACACTATCTTAAGTGTAACCGTAGTTGCACCAAACCTAAGAGGACTCGAATCAAAAGGCAAAACCGTCTTCTTCTCCGTTAAAGGCGTAGCCCGCAATCTATGCGATTTGGAATCCCTTCAAAATCCCCAAAAAAATCTCTCTAACTTCTTTCTTTCTTTCTTTTTCAAAATCTGTACCCAAATCCCAAAAACCTTGACAGAAATCTGGTTTCTTTCAAAGTTATTCTCTTTGGAAGAAAAAGAGGGGGGGGGGCTTAGGCTTATCCGGTGTTGTCGGCCCCCCAAATCCAGTCGAAGGCCACCCCTTCAAGCAGATTTGACGTAAGAAATATTTTTTCTTTTATTTATTTTTTATTTTTTTTCAAATTCATGGAATGGTAGGTGGCTACAGTAAGATATCGATCATATTGTGTATACAATCAAGGGAAAAATCATGATAAATGCCGATATATAATCGATATCAGCGATATCGCACAATATTTTAAGATATTTGTGTGATATATCGCACAATACATAGGATTGCGGGGACTTTTTGTATTTCTGAGAGACTTATTAGGGGTTTCGTATCGTTGGCCATAGATAACAATAATATTGGCCGATATATCGGCCGAGCATATTGATATTACAATCATCGCTAACTTTAGCCTAAGCTAAGGCGCACTAGACTACTACAAGTGGCGTGGTCTCCTTTGCCACTAGCACCTCCTTCGAGTTCGTCGACTTATTCTCTGTATTCACCCTGGTCATTTGCATCCTCACAAGAGTCATCAATGAAAAGCACCTAGGTTTGCTCTTTTGTGGGGCACTGGTATGCGTAATGACCAAACCCTTGGCAGTTGTAACACCGCATGGGCCCGCCTCCTCTTGCACTAATATTAGCCGCACTTTGACCCTTAGTATCCCTAGGGTTAGGTTGGGCACCAGCTGGGGCTCAAGACTAACTCCCAAAATTAGGCTTGGTCCCCTAGGGATTAGCCTTAACACTGGACTCGCGGGTGTCAAATCGCCTCTTGAACTGCGGTTTCATGTACTACTCAACTCCTGCACCACCTGATAGGTGTGCTCAAGAGTATCAACGACATGAGGAATAAGTTCCCACTAAAGCTCAGATCTGAGGCCCATCCTAAATCTAAAAATGGTGACTAATAGGTTCTCGTAGATGCTACATCACATCATATACTCGTCAAACTTGGCGATGTAATCAACCACAGACATGGATCCCTGGCGAAGGGATTGCCACTAATCCAAGAGCTTGTTGTAGTAAGAGGGGGGAAGATACTTCTCCTTCAGAACATCTTTCATCTCAACCCAAAGGGTGATGATAGGTTCTTCGCCCGTCCTCGCCATCTTGTGTTCAACGTTTGTCCAAAACAGTTTCACTTGGCTCACCAATTTCATCTTAGCGAATCTCACTCGAAGGGGATCAGTCATTTCATACCACTCAAAGTGGTGATCCATGTCCGCAAACCAATCAAGGAATGCCTTGGGATCCAAGCGACTGTCAAACTCGACGCATCTACCTTCACGTTCTTCATGACCCATTCATCTAAATCATAGAGATCATGAAACTCTCTGGGGTGCCTGATGATGCACCCCACCATGGCCACCACATCGGGCTAGGATTCCTCCACATCCTCCAATGCGACCTCCTACAACATCATTATTCGCAAGGCCTCCCACTTGGGACTAGCCATCCTCCCCAGTGTTGGGGTTAGCTTGTAGGGAGGTCTCTAACCAAGATAATCAAAATCGGTTACGTAACGGCCGTTATGTAACGGTAATGGTCATAACCGTTACGCGTTTTGGGTCGAAACGGCCATAACAGCCATTACAAATAATAATAATACTAATAATAATAATAAGTCGAAACGGCCCTGTAACAGTCGCGAAACGGGATATTGAGATGGATTTTCACCTCGAAAATTGGTTCCAAAAAGAGCCTTTTAGTACTGATTTAAATTTGTGGGCCCCACCATGATGTGACTTATCCGTGTCGTTCATCCCTTTTACCAACACATTTTAGGGCATTCGCCCAAAAATGAGGCAGATCTAAAATTCAATTGGACCACACCTTAGGAAACAATGGCCCTAAAGACGTCCACCGTTGAAACTTATTTCCTCCCTAGGGCCCACAGTGATGTTTATTTGTCATCCAACCTGTTCATAGGGTCACACTGTCATAGATAATGGGAAAACAAAAATATCAGCTTGATCCAAAACTTCAGGGGCCTCTTAAAAGTTTTCAGCAGTAGGTGTTCAATTCTCGCTGTTTCGTGTGGTGTGGTCCACTTGAGGTTTAGATCTATCTCATTTTTTGGTTCATGCCATAAAATGATATGGCAGAAGGGATGGATAGTGTGGATAAGACACAAACATCATGGTGGGCCCCACAATTTTAAAGCTTTCCTCAGTCCACGCGACAAAAAGTTTTCAAAATGGTGGCTGTCAATGTCACCTTGGGAAGCCAAGTGATTACATTGGAAAATAATTATTACCTATTAACCCTCAATTACAATTGGAATTAAAAAATCAAACAACCCCTTAACGAATGTTAGGAGAATTCAGCAATGGGACAAAAGGAAATAATAGTGCTAGTTTTCCAGCAATAGGTCAAAAGAACCACTAGCACTAAAATTCAGCAATATACCACGAGATATAACTAACACTGGAAAATTCCAGCAACACAGCATGTGAATTAACTACTACCATAAATTTCAGAAGTACACAGTGAAATAACTAGTTCCAAAAAAAAAAAAAAAAAAAAATCAGTAAGATGCAAACTATACTGAGTATGATGATGAACACCCTAAGCTAAGTTTAAGATCAATCTACCGTATGTTTAACCTGCTTTGATATCAAAATTTGATGCGGGATGGTTTTCTAACCTAGGAATGATAGATAAAATCAGTTTTCAATTTAAAACATGAGCAACAACAGTATGAAATTTCGGCAACCTCATCATAAACCAAACAATTAATCAAATAAACAATTACATGTAATCCTAGGCTACCACATGCTCCTATGAAGGAACTAGTATGATGTTAATTCGAAATAGGCACAATGGAATTAAGAAATTCCATCCGAAACATGAGTGTAGAACTATTTTAAAGGGAATCACCTAAGAGTCCGAAAAGGATTCTAAAGGACTCTAGGGTTAGAATTAGGATTTGAAAATTGCGGAAAACTGAAATTAGGGTTTATTTGATTGGGAAATCTATAGTTTTAGGTTAGGGTTTGGTTAAAGAAAGAAGAATAAGGAAGAATGTAAGAAAATGGCTGAAGTGAGGTCCACAAAACAGTCCGTATGGACTGTCCATGCAGTCGTACGAATGTATAGATTCACACATACGGCTGGACTTTTTGTTCAATTATCGGTTGGGATGGTTTGGGTTTAAAAAGAAAAGGAAATTAAAAAATGAAGGAGAAGAAGAAGATTTGAGAGGAAAAGAGAGAAGAGATGAGAGAAATCCAAGGTACTTTTCATTCGGATTCACACCAAATGGGGTTTCACACCACATTCTCCATAAACACAAGAGAAAGAGGAGAACTTCAAGCTTTTTCATTAACATCACATTTAAATTTTATTTTATTTTTTATTTTTTAAATAAATAAATAAAAAGCTAGCTAGAGTTGGACGTCCAAGCCATTATGATGCAGGACAATTAACTACTTGCTCTAAAAGCTCGAACTGATAGAACATGGTGAATCAATTACTTTATCTCATGTGGATTAGGTTCTCATGTGGATTAGGATCCCACAGGCAACCCCACTCGAGCCTGGTGTGAAAATGCCCCTGCATTACTTTATAGTCTAAAAGTTGGTCTTTTACAAAAAGACCATTAATAAAATAAAAAACACGTTTGCTTTTAACCCCCTACTTTGTAAATTACAAACACCCCCTTGTAAAAGCATAAAACCAATCAAACATGCAAATAAAATCTCAGAAAGTAAACTAAGTGCTCAAAAAAATCACTATAATCCTAAGAAACTAAGACTATCCAATGAACTCTTAAGACGTCCACAATCACGAGGAGCCACGATCAAGTCGCATCTAACGGCCCAATCGTAAAGTCCTCATGATCTAACGGTCTGAAAACATCCTCCACGAAACCCTCATGTTACATGGGATCTTCAGCTCCTCGGGACTCGAACGGGTAATCGCTTAGCCACAGGGACGCTGGGGCTCGAAACCTCCTCTAATATGCGTGTAATGGCGTCTGTAATATGATGTCCCCATCACAAAAATTTGTCGACCAGAAATAAAGGCACTTTAATTGTCTGATATAATCTTCCCTAGCACCCCCCATAATCGGGATGCCAAGACTTTGGCCAAAATCTTCGACCTCCAATCAGGCTAATAGGATTGAAGTCCTTCAGAGATTCCACACCTGATATCTTCGGGATTAAGGCTATGAAGGTAGCACCAAGGTCAGTGGAGAGTCAACCCCTGTGGTAGAATTCACCCATGAAGTCCATAACGTCTCCTTTGACTCTCCTAAAATATCAGGCAAACCACCATCAAGAACCCATCCGGACTCGGAGCTTTGTCTCCTCCCAAGGAGTTCACATCTAATTTCACCACTTTCAAGGAAAGAGGCGCTCAAGGGCAGAAGCCCCTTCAGCCAACAACCTTTTAAATTGAAGGAGATCCAATCTTGGCCTACTTTAATCTTCCCCCTATAGGAGATCGCTATAACATCAAGAGACCTCTTCCGCAACTTTTATCTTCGATACGGACCACGTCAACCATAAGACTGTTGATCTTATGAAACCTTGCACGCGCATTAGTGATTCTATGAACGAACTTCGTGTTTTTATCACCTTCTTTTATCCACGCACTCCGTGATCTCTGTTGCCATTTGATTTCATCTTCCAAAACCTAGCTGAATAAATTTGAGTAAGTTGCAAACTCTTAGCGTTGTCCTCCAAATGAATTTCTCCTTCCACCTCTTTTAAATCAATGACCTAAATTTCAGAAAGAATACTAGTCGTTTTCATCTTCCTTTGACTAAGTTCAACCCCCTTCCATGTCTTGATTTTATCCTTAAGCATCTTTAATTACCGACACAGCTTAAAGCCTGCGAACCCCTCTACATCAAAACCACTCCACCAATATCTCTTATTGATTGAGGAAAGCCCTCGATCTTAAGCCAAGAGAGCTCAAACCTGAACGGTTTAGGACCCCAATTTTCTTCATCCATCGAAAGCAATACCGAGCAATGGTTAGATATTGGCTTCAGAATAGCTCGTTAGGGAATTAAGGGGAAATTTTCAATCCAATTTGGCAAAACGAGGAATCTGTTTAATCTGGACATCATTGGAGTCGACTGCCCATTCAACCAAGTAAATTACTACCTTGCATCGAAAGATCTGAGAGTTCATACTAATCAATCTAATCTGAAAAAGCCCACATGCCTATAGTTATCCTCCCCCCATTAGACCTTTCAATTAAAAACTGACCGATGTTAAAATCAGTGTTTTAAATAGCGAGTAGCATATAGCGTAGCATTTGGACCTCTATAGCGTGTAGTGTAAGCTACATGATACTTAATATTTTTAATTAAAATAATAGAAAATATGATAAAATTTACAAAATGAATAACTGCTACAAGTTTTTTACTACGAATCTAGATCGTTAACCACATATTTCCATGCAAAATCTCTCTCTTTGCCTTCAGACATCTCTAAGTGTGACCTCTTTTTTTAATGGAAACATTACAAATTCACAATATGGACCACAATTTGGATGGTTTGGATTGATCTAAGTACTATATCCACAATATGGACCACAAGTTAGATGGTCCAGATTGATCTAGTGTAGAGTGCCATGTGTGATGGGGATCAGTCACCACCATTTTAAAATAGGTGTTGAACTAGCATAGAAGAAAAACTAGGAAAAGAGAGAGAGAGAGAGAGAGAGAGAGAGAGAGAGAGAGAGATTTTAGGTAGCATACGCTACGCTACATGCTCTATAACTTACACAACGTGCCCCATAGCTTACGTTGCCTACATAACAATACGTAGCGTTTTAGCTACACTACGAGCACTACCAAAAACACTAGTTAAAATCACCCGCGATACACCACAGTCCGCTAAAATTGGATCTAGAAGCTGTTAGTTCATCCCAGAAATCATTCCTTCTATCTTTTAAGTTCGGGCCATACACCAAAATGAATAGCTAGCAAAATCCCAAATGGAGCTCCTTCAGGATAGGAAAAAAAAAAAGAATTTCATTTTGTTCACTATAGAAAACACAAGATTGAGAAAACACCCTTCCCTACGAGATAGAAAACACCCCTCCCTACGAATCAATCTTGGACCAAGTTGAGTTGAATCACATCAAACCTGGATCCTTTGGTTGAAATAGGATCACCACACACCCCCAAATTCATCCAACACAAGATTGAGAAAGAAGGTTAAAAAAATAATATTTAAAAAAAAAAAAAAATTCTTTTTGTTCACTATTAACCATTCGATCATAAACGAATCTTTACATGTATATATTCTTTTCGCAAAATCTTTCTATATGTATCTATCTATCTATGGTATACATATACATACATACATACATACATATATAGACAGATAGATGGATCGTCTAAGCCTTATCCCAATGGAAGACCATGAATCTTGTTCTGCCATTCTACTCTATCAGGGATGGTAGAGGTAAGACCATTGTCTCATTCCCAAGTCCCGTGGGTGTTATACTTTTCAGATTCATGTTGGAAGTTATGTCATAAGTTTGACACAGGTTACCAACCTGACACAACCCTTCTTTATCTGGGCTTGGAACCAGCAATGAGAGCACAAAATTCCCACAAGCACAATGTAATAGACTATTACATAGGTTGATCACAATCAACAAGTTCCACGCACGCACATTTCCAAAAAGCAAAAGAAACCTTGATCTAATCATGTTCTTTCCTGAAAGAAAGAGAAACCCTGATCTAATCCAAAACATTCATTATTTATAATCCCTACCATCATTTTAATAAAACATTATACTAATGACTCAAATCCTTAATCCCGTCATAACCAGATAGCCTTCTATAAATCAGTCATAAGACCCATAAAAGGGCGTGATCTTGGGCCTGTTTGAAAGCACACTTAGCAGGCTTTCAAACAGGAGCAGTTCGTGTCATCTGCTATGTTTGGTACCCAAAAATGGCCCAATTAATGAGTGCTGAGAATAAGAAAGTCTATTAATTGTTGCTAAATAATTTATGTTCCTAAATAAAAATAAAATTAAAAAATAATAAATATATGAAATGGTACAATAGTATGGACCATATGGGCCCGGAGATCAACCATACCATCATGGTGGCCACACTGACTGATCAAACAGTTTCATGAATCGAATCCACTGTTGGTATCATGATCATGGCCAATCTTCGGCTGCATCAAGCTGTTGAACAATACTTTGCTCAAGCAATTGCAAAGAAAATTCTTCCTTTTGTTTTGTGTTGAACCCTAACCAAACATAGGGTTCCATACCGGTTTTAGCATGATATATCTTTGACTGTGCCCTCATTCCGTTAGCTGACCACGATAATAATACATCTGCCAATTTTTTATCTGCGACCTACCCAATTTTCCTTTTTTACCATCAGTGCACTTATTATTGCCAATACAAGATTTAAGTATGAATCCATTATATAAATCAACATCTTTTGAGAAGATAATTAAAATTTTAATAAAAGAGGCAAAAAGCCAAAAACTGGGATGGCAAAGAACCCAAAAAGGCAAACGACCTCTCATCAGTTGTCCCCGGGAGATAAGAAAACAACACATACAGAAACAAAAGCCAAAACACCAAGAAAACTTGATTCTAAGATGCACCGATGCAACCACATGGCCACACAAGCTGATTTATTGAAGATCTGACTAATCTGACCGTTCACATTGTCTTGGTTGACGACCTGGACCAGATCAATGGTCTGATGATCAACGTGATGTGATCAACAGTCAGATTACGGTGTGTGGCTGATGAGGTTAATCAAATGGCTCTCAGATTTATAGGATTTATTTGCTTTCCTTAGTGTTACATTGAGTATTTAATAAGTTTCCTTCTGTAATTCCGTCGCTCTTTTAGCGGGCCACTTTTGGGGCACCACGCAATATCAGAAAAACACGAAATTGGTTGTGCTTGATAACCTATTGAGTAAGCTTCAAACAACCCCAAGATCATGGGATTCTGATACCGTTAGAAAGAGTTATGCTGAGTTACAGAAGGCCCATGGTGTGGTGATGAATTTCAAGTGGTAATTTAGTATTTTCCACTATCAGGGTTCTCTCTTTTGCTTAAGCCTATATAACACTATGTTTGGAGTTGTAAAGCATTACAATATCTTGAAGTAAAAAGTTCTTGAGCTTTTTTTTTTTTTCCTCTCCTGCTTTTCTTTGCCCTAGAAGAAGATTTAGAGAGTTCACAATCTCTAGCATTTGGATAGAGGATTTTAGAGCTCTTCCCCACTTGTTAAGAGAATTTGGAAGTTGCTGAAAGGAGCCTAATCAAGGTCTCGCTAGAGAAGCTACCTCCTATTTGTTATTAGCAACTAAACAATTTGGATACGTGCTTCGATACTCATTAAGGCTTTCAAAGACCTAAGCGAACCCACCCAAATATCAACAAGGAAATCGATTGGATTAGTGATCTGACTTGAGTGACATTTCCATCAAAAATCCGAGAATTTCTTTCTCCACAGCCCCCACATTATTCCATAAGGACGCATTTGAAGGACTAGCCATCCATGTAGCAATGACATGAAAATGGATGCATTTACGACCCAAGAAGTACTGAATAGGGGTTTTTAAAAAAAAAAAAAAAAAAAAAGTGGGTCCATATGGCATGAGCAACCTAACAATGAATAAAATATACGATTGACAGATTCCGCATCCTTTCTACACATGATGCACATGTTTGGAATGGCTTTTATTGTCAAACACCTTGTCTTAGGTTCGCTTCTAGATGAGTCAAAAAATTAACCATTTTTTCCTATACATACAAAACCATCCCTTTACCAACCTAATGCACGTAACTAGTCCTGATTCATCCCTAACACGTTTAACCATTTCAAAAACTCCTTAGCAGAACTGCTCAGGCAGCTCTGGTAAACAAGAGAAGTAATCATGATAAATGGTCAAACAGAAAAAGCAATGCCCACCTCTGTTAGCAAAAATCTGCATTAAAAAATAAAAATTAAAAATTATGGGATTGCTTTAAAAAATTGAGATTGGTCACCAACAATTGATAAAATTGAATAGAAGGTGAAAATTTGTAGTAGCGACAAACTGATTTTTATGTGGATCACTAAGGAAGAATTTGAGAGAGGCAAAGAACATCATTCGACTGTTTACATACATTATCGTTCATACATATAGAAATTCTAATTATTTTTTAAAGTTTTCTACTTTAACCTTATTTATATATAAAATATTGACACATATATGCATGTGCCCTTTTTTTACTCCGTTTTTTTAGTCCAACCCATATTAAACCCGAACTTTTCATTCTCCAAATTATTGGCTTTTCCCTTTTTTTACCGTATTTTTAACAATTGGGACCGAATTAAACACGAACATTTCCCGTACACTTCTTTTTCGTTGTATGCCATGTTGTTATGGCCCAAACTAATGCAAGGGCATTTGCACACTAGGCTCAAGTGGGGTCGCCTGTTGCATGCAGGGGCACACTTGGGTAACCCATGCGATTTGGGGCCCACGGGGGAGGTCTTGTGTTCGAGACTCCTTACCAAGGGTGATTAATGCGCATTTCACAATGGACTCGAGTGGGGTAGCCCGTGGGATGTAGGGACACTCTCGGGGTGGTAGCCCATGTGATTTGGGGCCCACGAAGGGGGTTCGGCCGAGGTCCTAACCCATGAGATATGGAGCCTGGGATATGAGATAAAAGGAATGAATTCGCCATACTCTAACAGTTCGAGCTTTTAGAGCAAGTGATTGATTGTCCTGCATCAAATTTGTATCAGAGCGGTAGGTCTCGTGTTCGAGACTCCTCACCGGGGGTGATTAATGCAAGGGCATTTTCACACTGGGCTCGAGTGGGGTTGCCTGTTAGATGCAGGGACATACTCGGGGTGGGCGGCCCATGTGATTTGGGGCCCACAAAGGGGGTTCAACTGAGGTCATAACCCATGAGATATGGGGCCTGGGCTATGAGATAAAGGGGATTAATTCGTCATACACTAACAGTTCGAGCTTTTAAAGCAAGTGGTTGATTTTCTTGCATCACAAACGCATTCCAGCCTACCAATAGAAGAGGAAAGAATAACATAAATCCTAAAGAAGGCATAAAAGTAACTCTTACCTCAAACCAGAGACTGTGTGTCGTTGCCTTAACTGACCTAGTTCTCTTGCTGCTACTGAAGGTGGTCTCTCATCATCATTAGATCTTTCACTTCGTAAGAATCTACCTCTGAGTAATGACTGGAAAATCACATTGTATAAGACTAAGACAAGATAATATAGAATTCCAAGAAACACAAGCATCACTTCCCTATGGTTCGTACACAGAGCAAATAACCGGATTATAAATGTGATGTATTGTTAAAATAATGAAAGCATAATACAAAAATACAATTTATGAGTCTTAATACATGTTTCGTCATTTTGAGTTTCTAAATTCTCCTTAAGCCAATGAGACTCCATTTTCTTCCTTGTTTGAAAGGGGATAATATCATGAAGGAGATTCTAGATGCCTTATTTGGCGATTTTCTTCAGGAGTGAAAGGAGAACGATTGTTTACAGGCCCAGACATCTAAGCATAAGCCCAATTGGTGTGGTCCTCCTAAAAGGATTTTTTTTTTTTTGGGAGGGGGGGTGGCTCTCTTGGCAACCTGGGCCCAGGTAACATTGGTACTATTGACGGCACTATTAGGAATGATAAAAGCAAATCGAAGATGGGTTTTCATGGCCATGAGATCACAAAGACTCCAATGAAGGGGAAGCATAAGCTGTTCATCACGGACTTCATCTCTTTTCTCCACAGCCATAATTGTGGAAGGCGATGCACAAACAGCATTAGTTAAGCTTCACGCATCTACATTTGGAGCCAGGAAGCATGTCTTTTATCTCCAATGAGATTTGTAATATTTTGTCATCTTCGGATCTATCATTTGCCATTGTCTTAGAGAGCAAGTGGGGTCACAGATTCACTCGCTAAAAATGCAGATATAAGAGGGCCATTCAAGATTAGGAATTTGTTCCCCCTATTAACCTCTTTGTTGCCTTCTCCTTCCTTTTGGATAAATTTTAACCCTTCACTAACCATTATTAGCCACTGTAAATCACTGATGTAATGAAACTTCAACAGGTTATGCCAACAATCTGAGAACAGCAGGCCATGGAGAGACATTGCCTTTATTATCATTTTACAAAGATATCCCTCTAGTTGAATCTGCAAAGAAGTAGAAAAAAGCTCTTTGGCCATGATCACTAAATCCATAACAACCAGCAGAACTGAACACTGTTTCAGGTTTTTCATCAGAGATCAACGTAATTAAGTCATGAAAGAATGAAACTAGCATAACTTTCTTCATTCTAACCAAAAGCCAAGAAAACAAGATAGTGGCAAAAAGAAGTCAGTGAATCAAAATAAGCAAAAACTAATACTTAAAAGAAAAATTGGAAGACTGTAGCCCTTCCATTATCGCCCCTAAACAACCCTCCAAGAAAGGGTCCCCGTGACATTTACCTTTCTACTCATATACTTTAAAAGGGCCAAGTAATTACACGAAATAAGGGGTCGTTTGGCAGCATGGATTTGAGGGGATTTCAAATCCCCTGGTTGTTTGGCATCATAAAGTAATTGGGGATTTCAAATCCCCTCCAAGAGGGGGTTTGAAATCCACGGTGAGAGCTTGGATTACATCTAAAATTTTGAGGGGGTTTGAAATCCACGGTGAGAGCTTGGATTACATCTAAAATCCCTCCAATAGTTGCATGTGTAATATGTGTCACTAGACTATTAAACTATTGGGCACGTAGCCCACTAATGATATCCCAAAATAACTAGATTATCAATTGCATCACTATAATTACTTTAATATGATTATCAGCGCCGTCCAAAATCCATTTAAATCAACGGTTAAAAATCATTGGTTAGTCACTTGGACATGATCTTGTGCTCGTTGCCCATCCGAGAATTGGAATTTCATCATTTTCGGGCAAAGTATATATTTTAGCGGGCTTATTACAACCATTGTGTCAAACATTACATACGTTCACTAATTAGAGATATTAAAGTTGATTTATTAATTAAATTCAAACCCGTGTAAATACACCATGCATAGCTACTTTTGGATTAAAGTTGATTCCCAATCCAGGGTGCCAAACACAATAAGAGGATTTCAAATCCAGGGGGTTTCAAATCCAAGGGGTTCTGAATCCAGGGGTTTCTGTTTCAAAGCCATCACATAAATGAACGTTCTCACTTTCCATATACGTATTTCATGGCACGCAACCAAATTCAACTGCATTATTTATATCGCATAGCAAAAGTGTGGGGTCTACCACTTGGGGATTCAGGCAGCTTATCAAGTGGGCTCTGTAATAAATGGGCCACATCTCAAAAAGTCCTCCATTGGATGATATTTTCTGATAAGCGCCTGCACACGGATGGTTTAATCAAGCATCCACATTCAACAAGAAAAAATCTGCAGATTATTTGGGCAGGGTTCTCTGATGAGTGAGATTTTTGGGGCATGACTCATGCAGGAAGGCTTTCACAGCTGGGATCAAAGAAACATGGGTCCTTGCATATTGCTGCTTGGCAAACAAAAAAGGACATCTTTTAAACTCATTTATCAATCTTCCAATAGTACATCATTTGCACATATTGGATAATAAATATCTAGATCCATAACCTCGATAACAACAAAAAATCTTGAACAAATATTCCTGCCAAGGTGAAATCAGACCCATTTCCCATGTACAATCATGGAATTTGTATATGGTAAAAAAAAAATGCATATTGTTTTCTTCCAGAAAAGTCGTACTGTGATTTTATTTATGACACCGATAACAAAGTGCAAGTGCAGAATTTGAGGGAAAATGGACAGAAGGTAGGAGGCATAGGCCACTGACCTGAATGCGGTTGCGATGAGCAAAGTCTGAAACAGCCCTATGCTCCAGCAAGCCCTGAAGTTCTCTTTGCCTTTCTCTCTCAATCCTCACAAGCAAATCAATGAGTGCCTGCCGGCCACGCAATCTCAGCATGTCCCGACGTATATGCTCAGGCTGGCCTTCATCCTGTTCAGCATGGACCAACCCATCCCGAACCTGATCAACCTGCACACCAGGTCCCAAGGCTTGTTCCTGCCTTCTATTGGCACGGGCATCTCTCTGCTGACTTGTCATTTGGACCCACTCCCTCACAAGCCTCACCCGCTCCCGCTCGGTTTCACCGAGCCATTCTGCCCTCTGACTGCCATTCCTTTGAGAAACTTGTGACCCATGGTCACTCATCCCACTGTCCGTCATCCATCCACGAACAATCTGCCTCACTCGCTCCCTCTCGCCTTCTCCAAGATCAGGAGACTGTTCCCTGCTAGAATTGTTGTCCACGCGATCATTCTGCAACCCTAATTGGCCTTGGGACCAGATCCCATACTCATTCTCACTCTCGCTCGCATCCTCAGAGCTGCCCTGGGGCACGCTGACCCGGTTTTCGGATGCAATCACGCTCGAAACATCATTATTTGACCCTGCACTCTGTTGCTGCCTCAACCTGCCCCGCACCCGTTCCCGGGCATGATTGAGCATGTGCTCGTCCTCAAGCTCCCGCCACATCTGGAGGAGTGACGAAGCTTGGGTGGCTGGCCTCTCGACGGCCCCCTGCCGGCGGGAGGTTGGAGACTGTGACTCCCTCAGGAAAGATGAATCGAGCATGGAAACGGTGTGCAGGCCGGCGAGGGCCATCAGCTCCGACTCCCGGTTCCGCCTCTCGATCGTGGTGATCATCTCCTGTGCCTGACGGGCGGCCCATCGGCTCAGGATGCGGGAGTGGCGCCTCCGAGCAGCAGATGACTCCGCTAGGTCATCACCCTCGAGATCCGAACGGCGGCGGCGGCGGACAAGCTGATCACCGTCCTCGTCATCGTCGTCCTGATCCCGGGCTGAGGAGCTGCACGAGGCGAGGGACATGCAATCATCAAGGTGGCCCCGCATCAGCTCCTCCAGCCCGCGCCGGAACTCAGCATGGACATCGTTCGTCTCTTGCTTTTGCTGCAATTGCTGGAAATCGGTCATGACTATCCAACCCGCCCACTCTATCTGCCTTCCTAAATTCCCAAAAAAAAAAAAAAAAAAACAAACAAACAAACAAACAGACAAACTACAAGAATCGAAAATCCACGCCCATTTGATGCCTGAAAACAAATCCAAAAACAAAACAAATTGGTAATGAAATCCGTCCGATTTGAAATACAGGATGTAATCTTGTCGAGGAATTGGCAATCAGCGCCAATTCGATAGAGAACGGATCCAGAGGGATTGGAATAAAATGGCAAAGAATTTGCATTTCTAGGGCAAATTGAAAAGGAGAGAGAAGAGAATGGAAGCTTACCTTTCGAGCTTTATCATTTCTATTCAGGAAAAGGAAAACCCTAGTTTTGCAGAGAGAGCGGGAGAGAGAGAGAGAGAGAGAGAGAGAGGGCGTCGGAAGATATATATATATATAAACAGAGGAGCGTTTCTTCTCTTTTCCTTTCCTTTCTACGTCAGAAAAAAACAAAAACCCGCCTATCCCAAGGGCAATAGAGAGAGAGAGAGAGAGAGAGAGAGAGAAGGCAGAGGTGCAATTTCATACTCGGGCAGACGAGGAATTATAGGATCCTTGGTCGACTGTACATACATACGAGGAATCACCGGTTTCTCTGCTCGTCAACAATCTCACCCCTACATTTGCTGACTCGGCTCATTACGTACATGTCACACGTTTTTTTGGATGATCCGTAATGTTGAGGCGATGAGATGGACCGTTGATGGGGCGATATCAAAGATATTCATGATTGGAAAATGGAAATTCGTAGATCAGTTAGCCAATAAAATATGGTTTAAAAGACGGTTCATATTCAAATAACGATAGTTCAGTTGTGGATGGGTTCAAATTCCCAATGTGGCACATTTTCTGCATGTTGTTTACCTGCTGCATGGCCATCATATGAACAGTTTGGATGGTTAAAATATGTCGCCACAGGTACGTAATCCGTCAGAAAACGGTTATGTTTCCTGATGAGATGTTTTTTCTCGGTTTCTTTCAGGCCCGGAGCCCGGAAGCGGATTGGCTAGCGTACCACACGTCACGGAGTCGGCTGGTGCGTTGATATCACCGAATTCTCTGAGTCCTGTCACGAAGCATATGTTATATCCAAGCCGTCCGTCCATTAGACGAGCCCATTATAAGATTTTGATTTAATAAATAAAATAGATCTAAATATCGAGTACACCACGAGGGTAAAAAGAAGCGATGGATTCAATATCTACCTTTGTAACCCCACTGGGGTCAGAAGTTTTGAACGATGATATTTCTTTTTCCTCTTCATTGAGGTTAGGTTGACCTTATGAATTGATTGGATTAATGGCTTTTGGGCCTTTCCAATGTTTTAATCCTACCGTTATCCATGGTGTGGTATATTTGTAAATTGTCATGGTGCTCTCAAATGATCACCAAGTTCCGTGAGTCCTGTCACGAAGAATGCATTACATCCAAGCTGTTGGTATATTAGATGAGCTTGCCATAAGATATGAGTACAAGAAAAAAAAAAAAAAGAAAAAGGATAAATACAAAGATCGAGTGCACCGCCAGATTGGAAAAAGAAGAAAGTGAGGGCTTAAACATCTACTGTTGGATCCCTACTTTGAGTACCGAAAGTTTTGAATTATGATATTTCTTTTCACTCTTCATCAAAGTACGAGTGATTATGAGTTGATTGGATGAAAAATAAATGTTATAATGGCCTTTGGTGCTACTCTGACCTCATTTACAAAGTGTTAGTGCTCATCTTGGCACAACACTAATTCACAACAGCCAAGTCAGTGGTGTGTGGTACACTAGTCGCTTGGCTTCCAGCCTGGGAAGCCCATGGTTAACTGATGTAGACCAATTTGACTGTGGCCCACAAATTAAACACTTATGATTGGACTAAATTTCTACAGCAGTTTTATCATGCGGTTGCCCAAAACAAATGATCTTTACCTAGAGGTGTTATAGGCATAGGTTCCTTTCTCATGCAGAAACTTGTTGTTTGCTTTACCCTAGGAATCTGTACATACCCTAAGAATCTGTACATTTGGAGCCAATCTAAATTGTTGATTTGATATTATATTTACCCCACTGGATGGCATGTTCCTTGAAAAGCTTACATATTCAAAGATCGCAGCCCTTCAATGGTGGCCTACAGTTAGATGGGTGCAGAAAAATTTCCACAATGGTCCTAGTTAAAAAACAATCCAAACGATCAAAGGGCAGGGACCACTGTAGAGTTGTACGAGTCGAATCGAGTCAAGCTTAGCACTACTAAACTTGGCTCGGCCACTAGCTAACCCTAGCTCGAACTTGGCTTGACTCAGTCCTCGAGCCAAACTAGCCGGCTCGGCTCAATTTGGTCAGCAACTTAGGCCAATTTGAGCCAATAGCGAGCATCTGTGAGATTTTCTCAAACACATGGAGTGCACTTTCAATTTCTCACGAAATTTTGAAATCACGATCAATGTTGACGGCAGTCATATGGGTCCAAGTGATTTGCTCTCCCTGTTGATGCATGGTGATTAAAGTGTTGTAGCGTCTTCTCTAATGTCCTCAGCTATCTTCAGGCAGCCACTAACAGCCTTTGTAGTCTCTTCGGCCTTGTACACTACATAGTTCTCAAGCTCTTGCACTGTCTAGTTCTCTAATCCACTCGAGTTGCAGAAACCATTCTTGTATCGATTTTTTGCCGCCAAAGAAACTGAAGCAGAAGAGGCTCCTCCACTTACATCATCATTACTGTGAGTAGAAGGGGTGGTTTTGGAATTCGCTTTGCCAGTTATAGGAGCAAAAGATGCTCTCCCAGGTTAAGAGGTTTGATGTATGTTAGAATCATAGTCTGAATTGAATGGCTTAAAGAAAGCTGCAAACCTAGATTCTATAGGCTGCTGCTTAGGATTCCTATCTATTGATGTGAAAAACTGGATCAACCTCTTCCCGTACTTCCACCTGCACTACAATAAAAGATAAAGGGAACCCTAGCTCGAACTGGAGAACTTCCGATGCTTAAGTCAGTAAGGATCCAGGAAGAGGAGCTTTTAGGAGTTTTTCTTGCGTACCTTAATTCTTAGAGAGCCCTCTTTTTATAGGAATGAAAGGTCCTGGCGTGAGGGGATTCTCTCCTGATTTTTATGAGATTTGATTTGGTTGTTATTTGTTTGTAGATATTTCCTGATCCCAAGATTTTCGGGGTCAGGTATCTTTTTAAAAAATTCTCAGATCGATGTTTAAGATTACATTGTCTCTCCTTTGTTTGGCTTGGCCTCAATGGACTATAGAGTCTCGGCTGGCTTACAAAGATGGGGCAGTTTGCCTACTGTCAGACGAAATGGAATCGATTTAGAACCGATGCCCTTTCTTAATCCGATAGCCGATACTACAACTAACCTCATATTGGTCGATTTTATAGTCGATCATGTGGCTTTTAGCTCTAGGGCCTTTAATTGGTCCTTTCAGACATAGTTGTCTCTTTAAATGAGTCAACTTCATGTCTTACAAATTTCACCTATGGCTCTTAACTCTTTTACTCTCGGTCGGGATTAATACCCTGCAGATCCGAGCTAAGTCTCTCCTCTAGGCTTTATCTTTGGTCAGCTTTCACAGTTGCCTCTGGTTTTGTAAGCAAAATTAATTCATTTTACAGCCGACCCCCTGGACTTGTCATATTTTTTCCCAACAGTAAGCCCCCTACTCCTTGTGTTAGTCATGTCAACACAAGGGAGTAATGAGTTGCTGGGTCGGTTTATGTTGGGAACCGAGGTTATGATAGAGCATTTAATGCTTCTTGTATCATCCTTAACGTACAACGGTATGTTACTCGAGGTCGTACGAGCGGACAGCCGTCAGGTCGTCTCGTCCGCTTATGAGCGTCGGACACGTGGCGAGGACGTTACCCGCGTCAGTCAGCGTGCGTCACGCGTCGGGTAGGAGAGTCGAAGCCAACGTCAATTGACTCCTCCTTAAATGCGGATGCCACATGGCTCGGCTATAAAAGGGGGTGCGAGAGCGCTTTTCATACTTTCACTCTCCCGCTCGAATTTTCTTCCTCCTCCTTTGCTCCGTTGTGCTTACAATCAATCCGTCGTTTTTCCTTCTTCCTCCACCTGTGTGCTCTTCGCCTTTCCGGTGAGTTCTCTCTCTCCTTTTTTTTTATTTTTCTCCTAGCGATAATGCATCTTTCAAGTCCCCGGGAGGGGATTTCTGATGATGAGGGCAAAACGAGGCATTTCTGGAATGTCTCGGAATCGCCCTCTCTTTTGGCGGAGATGGCGGTGAGTGCCAACGAAGCTTTCCATGTCACACCCCAAACCCGAAAATTGGATTCACAGGAATCCAGATCACCGAATCGGTGCCGACAACCTCCGTAGTGCCCCGTTCTCGGCTCCTGGCAATTATATGCTAGATTCCAATCCTGAGATCTTATAAGGAGGATTTTCAGAATGAATTTTTTTTGTAATGGAGCATAACCACGAGCATAACCAAGTCACAAAACAATATCACCACATATCTACTCTATCAAAAACTTTAAGTACAATATAGAAATAAAAATACAAGGTGATAAAAAAATTCTAAAATAGTCATATGCACACTCCTGCCTCAGCACTGCTACTATCCAACGCTACCTGCATGCAATTATCGTGCATAAGCTTACAAAAGCTTAGAGGGTGGTGTAAGTGTGTGCGTAAGGCAAGTGCCAAGTATATAATATCAGAGTAATGCGGAAACATGCGGTAAGTCTATGAATGTTATCAGCTGTACCAAAGCTATATGATGCAAGGCATGAATGCTATCGGCCATACCAAGGCCATGCGATGCGAGGCCTATCTAGCCAAATGTCATATGCAAGATGCAAAGTAAGCATGCCAATACTCATCAAGTATATATATCAATACAATTCCTCTCTTGATATCACTGGGGTCTAATAAACTCACACTGACTACCTCCTCCCTAGCTGCACAACCAAACAAGCGGAATAGACCTCACTATTTGCCTGACTAATAGTCTATCAATATCTATCCGGCTCATCGATAGCGGACTCATTTACGAGCTGATCAAACTCAGCCTAGCTTATAACCCCCTCACTCGGGCGAATAAGGCCACACCCTCTCCCAACCGATCACGACACAGTGGGAGACGCGGCCTACTGGTATTCGGCACTCGGACGCTCGTATATCCACTCGGTCTAGATGTTGGAGCAACTCCTGGTAGCAAAAAGATTCTGTGACTTTCACCCAAGGACATCCTAAGTGCCTACAGTGTTAGAACCAAGTATTTTTGATATCCGATACGGTCATCCACAATGTGCTTGTGGATCTACAACCCTAATGTCACTAGGACGTATAATGATCATGACACACAAATGCAAGATATATGAATCACACCGTCAAATCATGCAGCAATCCAGCGCGTATCACTGGATCATGTGGGGCACTCTGTCTCATAAGGAGTCCCGTAAATGTTGCAGCCCAACTGGCTTATGCTATGATCAAACATTCCTCATCTCAAGCATATATATGATGCGTATGGGCATGAGTCATGGGATTATACTAAGCATGTTATAAATTAATGAACTATCCTTACAACGCAGATGGGCCTAGACGGCCTACACATAACAAGTACGGGCCAATCAATGGGCCCTAGGGAGAGTCGTAATGCGGACATTTAACCAACATTAATCTTACAATGTGAACGTCAAGCCAACATTGCTCCCAAGGCATGGCCCGCCATAAATATCATTACATAAACTATGGAGGCATCACACATTGCAATGGACCTTAAGGACATCTCGTTGGGCCTCGACCCATGGGCCTTAGATACATCAAATGGGCCTTATAAATATCAAGGTGGGCCTCAAAAATAGGCCACAAATACCTCAAGGTGGGCCTCGTCAAATGGGCTTTATAAATATTAAGGTGGGCCTCAACAAAAGGCCACAAATACATCAAGGTGGGCCTCCTCAAATGGGACTTATAAATATCAAGGTGGGCCTCAACAGCAGGCCATAGATACATCAAGGTGGGCCTCCTCAAATGGGCCTTATAAATATCAAGGTAGCCTCAATGAATGACAACAAATAAATCAAGATGGGCCTCATACATATACCAAGGTGGGGTCCACTTGAACTATGGATCTAGCCCATTCTTTAGCTCATGCTATAAAATGAGCTTGCCAAAAGGTAGGACGGTTTAGATGCAACACATGCATCCTGGTGGTGTTCATAGATGGACGACGTGGATGATACAAGGGGGCCCACAGAGCTTAGTGATGCCACTCCAGCAGGCTGCTGGAGTGAGGTACACCTTCCATCCCACCTAGGGATGGTGTGGGTTACAATACATGCATCAGTTGGTCCCACGTGGGGCCCACCATAATGTTTACTTTCCATCCAATCTGTTCATAAGGTCACGCAGACCTGGATGCATAGGGAAAAAATAAATTTCATGGTGATCCAAAACTTCTGTGACCCAGAAAAAGGTTTCAATGGCAGACGATTCAACCCCACTGTTTCCTATGATGTGGGCCACCTGAGCCATGTTTGTGGTTGATCCTTAGAGGGGGCCTACTTCAGGGAGTGACCCACTCAATGAACGGTGTGGATACTAATCATACATCATGGTGGGGCCCACGGCTGGGGTCGTGGGTCCCTATCCGCCTGCCTACACGCAGCAGCGGTCTGCTGCTGCCTTATATTTTTATTTTTTTTGAAAACCTGTTTTCTGGGAGTTTTTTATACGTGGGGCCTGCATCAGGTAGATCCACCCCATCCACTGGCTCCCATGGCCCTAAATAAGCCAAATAAGCCTAATATTGGAGGTGTTTTGGAGTATAGAAACCTCAGGTGGTTTTTCAATGGTGAAAACGTCATTTGCTATGTTATGGCTCACCCGAAAGCTGGGTTGACTTCATTTTTCACCTCAATGCATAATACGGGCTGAGGAATGGAATAAATGGCATGGATTGAATACATACATCAAGGTGAGGCCTATACAAATGGCCCTTCCCAAAGCTTTGAACCCATGCTAATATTTTGTGTTTTCAGGTTTACGTCGAGAGACGCTGGACCCCTTTTTTTTTTTTTTTGGGCATGCAATAACGTCAAGGTGGACCCTGCTTAAGTGGGCCACCACATGGCTGGGTAGTGTGGAACATACACACATATAAAAGTGGGCCCCACCTACAAATGGATTGGATCTAATACAAGCTTCGTGGTGGGGTCCATCCAAGTGGGTCACACGGCCACCTCTGTCACGCCCCAAACTCATAAACTGGGCTTACAAAATTCTCAATTATCGCCGAATCCGGCGCTGACAGCCTCCGTAGAACCCCATTCTCGGCTCCCAGCTCCCATTCGTCAGGTTCCGATCCTGGGATGCTACGAGGAGGATTTTCAACGTCAGTTTGATTCGTAATAAGCATAACCAAAGACATAACCCACAATCAACAACCAAGAACTCCATTACATTTCTACTATGATAAAAAACTTTACAAGTATAATGAACATAAAGGAAAATACAATGATGAAGAATAAAAACTCCAAAACGATCTGCAAAGCGCTCATGCCTCAGCGCTGCTGCGCCCCAACGTCACATGCACGCAACGGTCGTGCATAAGCTTATAAAAAGCTTAGAGGGTGGTGAAAGTGTGTGCAAAAGGTAGTAATATGATCATGCAATATCAGAGTAATGCGGAATATGCAGATGGATCCATAATATCATGAGCCGTACCAAGGCTATGCGATGCAAGATGCAAGTCAAGTATACAATCCTCATCTAAGTCCATATGTCAATATAGCTCAACTCTGGGATATCACCGGGGTCTAGTATATAATGCAGATGGGCCTGGACGGTCTATACACAATAAGGACGGGCTTAACAATGGGCCCTAAGGAGAGTCGTAATGTGGACATCCAACCAACATTACACTCGTAATGTGGACGTCAAACCAACATTGCGCCCAAGACACGATTGTCGTAAACATCGTACATAATCTGTGTTGGGATCACACATTACAATGGACCTTAGGTACGTCCCATTGGGTCTCAAATACATCAAATGGGCCATGTCATATTGGCCTTTTATTCATCAAATGGGCCACATAAATGGACCACACCAATGGGCCTTATGTGCATTGCAATGGGTCATAACCTGTGGGCCTTAGATTGCATCAAATGGGCCTAATCTTATGGGTCTTATATGTAACAAATGGACCACACCAATTGGGCCCCATATGTACGTCAAATGGGCCTCAACCCATAGGCCCTAATACATCTTAATGGGCCTTAACCCATGGGCCCCTAAAACATCCAATAGCCTAATCTCATGGGCTTTAAAATACATCAAATGGGTCCAACCCCATGGACCTTGGAATACATCAAATGGGTCCACTCCCATGGGCCTTATAATACACCAAATGGCCCCATTCCATGGGCCTTAGATCCACATCAAAGTGGGCCCTAATGGACTACCATAAACACCTTAAGATGGGCCTCAAACATGCCAAGGTGGGGTCCACTTAGGCTATGGATGTAGCCCATTCCTTAACTCATTTCATAAAATGAGCTTTTAAAATGGATGGACAGATTGGATGCAGCTCCTGCACCAAGGGTGGGGACCCACATGAAGGCCCACCATCATGTACATTACATAATATAATATAATATATATATGTATATAGTATATATAATAATATATATATATATATATATACACACACACACACACACACACACGCACGTACACCCACACGCACGTATAGCGGGCTCCACCGTCGGCTGGACGGTGGAGCAAAACACATACATCATGGGGGGTACCACCGTCCCCCTGGACGGTGGATGCCAAATACATACATCACTGTGGGTCCCATGTGGGGCCCACTGTAATGCTTATAAGCCATCCAGACCATTCATAAGGTCACTCAGACCCGGATGAAGGGAAAACACAAATTTCAACTTGATCCGAAACTTCTGTGGGCCCAAAAAGAATTTCGAGGGCAGACACTAAATCACCACTATTTCCTGTGTTGTGGGCCACCTAAGCTTTGGATCGGATTAAAATTTGGAGGGGGCCCACCTCATGAACGGCTTGGATCATCACGTACACATCATGGTGGGGCCCACGGCAGCAGCCGTGGGACCGCTCATCCGTTCGTCAGGCGCTGGCAGCGCTGACAACAACGCACCTTCTTCCTTTCTTTTTTTTTTTAAAATACTGCAAAATCTCACATGTGGGACCCACTACTTGAAAATCTGTATCTTCCAAAAGATTTTAGGGCCCAAAAATGCCGTACAAGTATAATTTTTTGGCATTGATTTGGCGTGTAGAAACAATAAAATGGGCCCTAATAGCCCTTGAAGGGTAAGAAATACCATTTTCTATGGTATGGCCCGCCTGATCATCGGATTGATCTCATTCTTTGGCTCAACGCCTAAAATGGCCTTGAAAATGGAATAGACGGCGTGGATTGAATACATTCATCAAGGTAGGGCCTATGCAGGTGGCTCACCCCAAAAGCTCATTTTTTTTTCTTTCTTTGTACAGGGACGTCTAGCGTCCCAAACGCTGGACGGTTCGGTCCAAAAAAAATACATTGTGGTGGGCCCTGTTGAAGTGGGCCACCACTGATGGATGATGTGGGTACAACATATAAGGTGGGCCCCACTTGAAGAAAGCTCGGACAAAAATAAATACTTCAAGGTGGGGTCCATTCAAGTGGGCCACACAAACACAATATGATAATAGAAAAAAAATGAAGTAGAGAGAGAGAGATAGAGGGTGAGACATGCTTGTGATGGAGGGCTCCACCACTATGAGCCCTCCCTTGTAAAAATAAATCATACATCAATGAATCCCTTAATCACATGGGACCACCAAAATTGAAAATCAACGGTGGGGATCCTTTCCCCACCAATATGGACGGTCTAGATGACCTTCATAATGTCATGAAATAAACATCATGATGGGGTTCATGGAGAATGGCCCCATCATGGAATGATCATGATGATCAACGTGGGCCATCGGCCACAATTTAGAGTCCCAAATGAGATCCAAACCATTGATCGGTTGGCCTCACTTGGCCCATCTCAAAAACATAAAAAAAAACTGGTATTAACTAGCACCCACCGTCCGATCTTCTTGCTCCTATGGGCTCCTTAGCTCCTTAGCTTTGATTCCAATGGGTGAGTGATGAATGGAAGGCTAGGATGAGAGATCTTGAGATGAAGAGGTGGGCCACACTTGGAGTTTAGGAAGAGAGGGTGTAACGCCCGGGAAAAATCCGTACTTGGACTCGAGTACCAACTCGATCCGAAATCGCGTAGGATTAATTCCTTTAGAAAATAAGTGTAAGTTAGCTAGCGCAACGCTAGAGTAGCTGAGAAATAGTCCCTGATCACTCTAAATACGTTCTACAAGACCCAAATCGAGTAGAACCAATGACTCTATAAAACTCTATAACCTCGGATCAAACTCTAAGTAGGTTTGTTCTCTGGACCACTTTGAAACTTTGTATTGGATCTAGACCGCGCGTCGAAAGTCCGATACCTACTATCTTAGACCGTTAGAACCGTCTTGCTGGACTTGACAATCATTTCGAAAATCAAGTCCAACCGATAACCACAGGCTATTTCATTGAGCCCGGACTGAAGAGAGTGCGAATAGGGACAGATTTGAAATTTGAAATTCAAATCTAGCACACGACTTGACGCGTTAGTATTAAGCGTTCTGACCGTCAGAATTCAGCCAGATTATACCCTCGGATCAGGAAAAATTTCTATTTCATATCATGAGACTTGCAGGCCTAATCTACGTGCGGTGACCGCTGAACTGAAACTGGACCGCTACTTGCGATCTACGAACACTGATGGTCTGAAAACGGGATGAGAGCGACATCCGACATTCGTGAACTTAAGTCCGATCGCGTTCGGCCAGGGGACCACCAGAAATCATCTTTTTGACCGAAACAGCCCCGAATTGGATATGCCCTAAGTAAACTTTGTTCCTGACCTATTTTGGACATTTTTAGGCTTATAAAAGGGGTTAAAACCCTCACTCCTCTCTCCCAACCGAAATTGCAAAAAGCCTTAGATTGAGAGAGAGAAAAGGTGAGAGTTTGTGAGAGAGAGTAGGAGAGGATTTTTCTGCCGTTGTGCAACCTGTTGCACGTGCTTTAGCAACACGCTCCGATCACTTCACCGGTGATTTCTCCGTGTTTCTAGGTAAGAAATAACCCTAATAAGTTGCTGATTTGGGATTCTTTTCGTTCCATAGCATGCAAACTGATAGAACTCGTAAATTAGGTTCTCTATTCGCTGTAGACGAAGCGTATATGCTCCGTTCGAAACGACACACCTATAAGAGAAAAGGTGCGGATTTTAGACGCTTTGATTGATTGTTTCCAACGCTTTCAATGTCGTTTAATAGTAGATTATCAACGGTAATACCGTTTGACATGTACAACATGCTGTCCGTTTCCTGTTTCGTAAATAGGCGAAGAATATGAGATTTAGGGCATTTTAGTCATTTGTAGGAAGTACTGATTTCATTCATATTTTGCTGATGTGATTGGCATGGTTTATTGTCGCATTAGAATGTTAGGAATACATGCATAATTAGTTTGGCAAAGAGATTCGCCTAATTGCACACTTTGGGTCGACATACTATTTGTAGACTTAAGTGTGTAGTGTATGTGTTTGTATAAATGCTTGTATTAGTATGTATTGAATTAAATGGTGTTATGAATTAGTTTGAGACTGATTTCTCAATTAATATGCTGACGTAAATGATTTCCTACATGTTAGCCATATGCATGATTTCATTATACGTATGAAATGCATGTGCTTGAAGATTTGTTTAAGTTGTATGTTATAACATGTGTTAACATGCTCACATGGTTGTATTTCATTTCCAATACTCTCATATGATTTGCTGATGTAATTCCATAATTGTTTGGGACTATATTTAGTCCAGGCAGTCGGTAAACGAGCGAATTCGTAGTTGGCTTATCTTGGCCACGAACGACGCATCGATGAATGCGAGCTGTGTTTTGGAGTTGGCGGCAGTGGTTAGGCCACACGAAGTATTTTATGCACTTCATATCGTTCGACTTGAGATGCGATCGCGCTAGTCGAGCCCGTCAAGTAACTCGACTGACCGTTGTATGTTCACCCTGCATGAGTCATAACTGCTTGAACCTAGGGTACTGAACTTACCATTGTAAACCCTGTTAACCATGGTACCTTGATCTATGAAGACTCATGAGCCGGGCATGGTGGTATGGGATACCGTGGTCGAGCTGTCGGCCTATGCTGGGGCCACAAACCTCTCCGTAGTGACCAGTGAGCACCTAGTCTCGTGAGCAGATTATGGTGGTATGAGACACTATATTCTTGCTGTCGGCCTACACTGATCAGGCGACGAGTCCTTTGTAGTGACCGCGAGCGTATTCTGAGTCTACGGGAGGCGACGACCCTTCAGTAGCAGTAGAGAACAGTAGGCCTGTATTGATGTAACACCCCGGATTTTGGCCAATCTGGGATTTGACGTCCTTAGACAGTGGGTCAATTAAAACACCTGAAAAATCGTTCAGAACCCAATTCCATAGCCAAAGAAACCACTTAGGATAAATTTCTTTAGAAACTAAGCATAAGTTAGCTAGCGCAACGTTGGAGTGGCTGGGAAACAGTCCCTGATTACTTTAAATACGTTCTACAAGGCCCAAAGCGAGTGGAACCAATGGTGCTATAATGCTCTAAAACCTCGGACCAAACTCTAAGCAGGTTTGTTCTCTGGACCACTTTGAATCTTTGTATTGGATCTAGACCGCACGTCGAAAGTCCGATACCTCCTATCTTAGACCGTTAGAACCGTCTAGCTGGACTTGACACTCATTCCAAAAATCAAGTCAAACCGATAATCACAGGCTATTTCATTGAGCCCGGACCGAAGAGAGTGAGAATAAGGTTAGAATTGGAATTTGAAATTCAAATCTGGCACACAATTTGACGCATCAGTATTGAGCGTTCTGACCGTCAGAATACAGCCAAATTACACCCTTGGATCAGGAAAAATATCTATTATATATCACGAGACTTATAGGCCTGATCTTGGTGCGATGACCGTTAAACTAAAACTGGACCGCCACGTGCGATCTGGGAACCCTACCGGTCTGAAAACTGGATGTGTGCTAGATCCAGTATGCATGAGCTTAAGTCCGACCGCATTGGGCCAGGGGACCTTCAGAAATGCCCTTTTGGACCGAAACGGCCCCGATTTGGTTAGGCACCAAGTAAACATTGTTCCCAAGCCTATTTTGGGCATGTTGTAGGCTATAAAAGGGGTTGAAACCCTCACTCCTCTCTCCCATCCGAATTTGAGAGAAGCCCTAGCTTGGGAGAGAGAAAAAGGTGGGAGATTGTGAGAGTGTGGGAGAGTTCTTCCTGCCACTTGTGCTACGTGTTGCACGTGCTTAAGCAACACACCTCTACCACTTTCCCGGCGATTTCACCGCGATTCTAGGTAAGTAAATACCCTAAATAGTTGTTGATTTGAGTTTCCCTTGTTTCCATAGCGACGTAGCTTATGGATCTCGTGTATTAGGTTCCTTATTCGCCGTAGACGAAGCGTATACGCTCCGTTTCAATTTCCGAGTCTACAAGACATAAGGTGAGGATTTTAGACGCTTTGATTGACGGTTCCCAACGCTTTCAATGTCGTTTAATAGTAGATTCTTGACGGCATCGCCGTTTGACATGTACAAAATGCTCTCCGTTTCCCGTTTCGTAAGCTAACGAAGAATATGAGATTTAGGGCATTTTAGTCATTTGTAGGAAGTACTGTTTACATTCATATTTTACTGATGTGATTGACATGGTTTGTTGTCGCATTAGGAAGTTAGGAATGCGTGCATAATTAGTTTGGCGAAGAGATTCGCCTAGTTGCGCACTTTGGGTCGACATACTATTTGTAGACTTAAGTGTGTAGTGTATGTGTTTGTATAAATGCTTGTATTAGTATGTATTGAATTAAATGATGTTATTTGATAGTTTGTGATTGATTTTTCAATTATTATGCTGACCTAAATGATTTTCTACATGTTGACAAAATGCATGATTTCATTACATGCATGGAATGTATGTGCTTGAGGATTTGCTTAAGTTGAATATGCATGGGAAGTATGCCTTGAAGATTTGCTTAAGTTGAATGTTATAACATGTGCTAACATGCTCACATGATGTATTTCAATTCCAATACCTTTTTATAGTGTTAATGTAATTCCATAGATGTGTGGGACTTGACTTAGTCCAGGCAGTCGGTAACCGAGCGAATTCGTGGCTGACTGGTCATAGCCACGAACGACGCGTCGATGAATGTGATTCGTGTTGAGAGTTGGCGGCAGTGGTTAGGCCACGCGAAGTGTTTTACGCACTTCATGTCGTTCAATTCGAGATGCGATCGCGCTAGTCGAGCCCGTCAAGTAACCCGACTGGCCGATGTTTGTTCACCTTGTATGTATCATAACTGCTTGAACCTAGGGTACTGAACTTACCATTGTAAACCCTATTAACCGTGGTACCTTGATCCACGAAGACTCATGAGCCGGGCATGGTGGTATGGGACACCGTGGTCGAGCTGTCGGCCTACGCTGGGGCCACAAACCTCCTCGTAGTGACCAATGAGCACCTTGACTCGTGAGCAGATTATGGTGGTATGGGACACTATATTCTAGCTGTCGGCCTACACTGATCAGGCGACGAGCCCTTTGTAGTGACCGCGAGCGTATTCTGAGTTCACGGGAGGCGACGACCCTTCCGTGCAGTAGAGTACAGTAGGCCTGTATTGATAAGGTGATGGGGGAGCGGTGCAACGAGTGCGAGCAACAGCCCTGGCAGCCCTTGCAGTGACCTACGAAATGTACATCGTATGAGATTACTAGGAGTGACGACCCTAGACAGGATCCGTGTTGGGATTGATACAAGGGAAGTACCTTAGTTTCCCAATCCTGCTGTTTGAATGGATTAATAACAACTTGGTAATCATATCACCATAGCATTGCATGTGCCTGGAAGATGTGGAGCACTCTAGGGAGTGTGGCATGCCGCGGTCGTAAGATGTTGCCGTATGAGGGTGATCGTCGGTGAGGGCATACATCACGTCATATCATCTTGCATTAACAACAGTATTAGGATTTGTCTGATTTACTGCTTTACTATTATCGCGTGATTGAATTGTGAACATGCTAATCTTTGCTCTATTATTCCACTGAGTTAGCTACTCACTCCCACGTTACGGGACGGTGTTCCTGGACACCCACCAGACCCTTTTGTGATTGCAGATGATGGCGCGGCCTATGAGGCGGAGCTGGACTTGATGATGATGAGGAGGATCCCTCCTTTATGCGTGTTCTGATTGACGGGATTACAGGGAGGTTGATTAGATACTTTGACACTTGTCATTTTATATTTTTAGCGCACTCATGTATATTCATTTTGTCTACTTTTGGAGTATACATGTATGTATATAACCTGGTAACATATCCATACTCTGGAGGCATACAACAGTTTATATATGTTATACATATTATCACAGTCTTCCGCTTGTTAATTTAACCGTCTCTGGAGTATGATATGATGTTCTAGCTTAATCTCACTCATGTTTAATGCGTTATCACAGACAACATTCAATCATACATATCTATGTTGCGTAAATAACATTTTGGAACTCAGGAGTTGGGTTTTTGCTCGACCCCCCGATTTTCGGGATGTTACAATTGATAAGGTGATGGGAGAGCGGAGCAACGAGTCTGTGCAACAGCCCAGGCAGCCCTTGCAGCGACCTACAAAATATATCTCGTATGAGATTACTAAGAGTAACGACCCTAGACAGGATCTGTGTTGGGATTGATATAAGGGAAGTACCTTAGTTTCCCAATCCTGCTGTTTGAATGGATTAATAACAACTCGAAAATCATATCACCATTACATTGCATGTGCCTGGAAGATGTGGAGCACTGAGCGGGATGCACGCATGCCGCGGAAGAAGATGGTGCTGTATGAGGGAGAATGTCGGTGAGGGCATCCATCATGTCATGTCATATTGCATTAACAATAGTATTAGGATTGTCTGATTTACTACTTTACTATTATTGCATGATTGATTTGAGAACATGCTAATCTTTTCTCTATGATTCCACTGAGTTGATCACTCACTCCCACGTTATGGAATGGTGTTTACAACACCCACCAGACCCTGTTTTAGATGCAGGTGATGCTGAGATCCAGGAGGTAGAGCCGGACTTCGATGAGGACCAGGACGAGTTCTCATACATGCAGTACCACGACGGCTTTGCCTAGGTGGCATGGGTTGACGGGACTTCATAGTGGGACTATTTTGGACATTTATTTTTGTTCCTTTACATGTATATGAGACTCAGTGATGTATTCATACTTTAGTGACAGTTGAGATCAACTTTGTTTTTCCATACAGTGATATATATATTTTTTAGTCTTCCGCTTACTTTTATCACTGGATCTGGAGTATGAATTGCAGTTTTGGTATACTTTTACTCATGTGAATGCTTTAACTCAGACAACATTGAATCATAATCATTTTTGTTGCATAAGTGACGGTTTGGAACTCGGGAGTTGAGTTTATACACGACCCCCGATTTTCAGGGTGTTACAGAGGGAGAGGCTCATACGTATGAGGGGTTTTGGTTGCTGAGAATGAGTTTGAAATGAGAAAGAGAGAGAGTTGTAAAGGGAGAGAGACATGGGTGATGGATGGATGTGGTGAGTGATGGGTGTGTAAGAAAACCTTGACTTTTGTGACCTTTTGTGTAAGGCATGGGAGGTATAAGAGATTCTTGACTTTTGAGGCATTTGTGTAAGAAAAGTATGGGCATGGAGGACTTTTGTGGCTTGCTTGGGAGAGGATGAAAGTGATGTGTACTTGACATGTGATGGATTGATGGATTGATTGATAGATGGGATTGATGGGATTGATGTGACACATCATAGAGATTCTCTTGGGTTTCGCAACGCGCTGCGTTTTTCTCACACCAAACGTTGGCCCACATCTCTTGACCAGGGTATCGCCTCGGCGCGCAAGTCGCGGCATCAAAACCGCAGCGATGGCGCGGTCGCTATGGTAATGGTCTTGGGTTGAGTCGGCTCGGGTTGACGGCATACGAATTAGGATCGCGCGTAAATATCGGTTAAGAGTCGAAGGTTGTCAGGATTCGACCGGTAAGACCGTGGAAGTATACGGAACGGTACGGACTAAGATACGGGTCTTACAACCTCATCACACACAAAATAAATAAATAAATAAAAAGAGAGAGAGAGAGAGAGAAAGTTAAAGGGACACGCGTGATGGAGGGACCCAGGCATTATGGGCCCTTCGTTTCAAGCATCTAATCATACATCAAGTGGGTCTCATTGCATGTGGACCCACCAAATCAAAGATCAACAGTGGAGATCCCTTCTCCACCACGATGTAAGGCTAGATAACCCCTTTTTAGACTAGAAAGTAAACATCATGATGGGGTCCATGAAGAATGGTCCCATCATGGAATGATAATAAAATCAAGGTGGGCCATCGGCCACATCTAGGGTCCCAAGTGAGATCCATACCATCAATCGGTAGGCCTCACTTGGCCCATCATCAAAACATGAAAAGATCTAGCCTAATAAGTACCCACATTCGATCTTTTTGGTCCGTTGGAAAGCCAATCTCCTTGTGTTTCACTTTGATGGTGTAAGATGAGGTCTGAATGGCTAGGATTATAGATTTGGGATGGTAAAGTGGGCCTCACACATGCACTTTTCTCTCCATGAGAAGATCTTGGACGTGAGTCTCTTCTCTTGCTTAGGAAAATGTGATAAGAAATGAAAGAGAGAGAGGGTTGTAAGGAGAAGGAGTGATGGGTGATGGAGTAATGGGTGTGAGGTTAGTGATGGCTGAGGTGAGAGATTAGTTAACTTTTGGGTTTGCTTGACTTATGGAGGCAAAAAGTATGGGTGTGTACTTGACATGAGGTGATTGATTAATGGGACATGTTGTAGAGATTCTCATAGGATTGCAAATGCACGGCGTTTTCTTCAAAATAAACACCGGCCCACATCTCCCTGCCAGGGCATCGGATCGGTATACAAGATGCGGCGTTTGAACCGCGGCGACAGTGAGGTCACAATGGTACAAGTCTCAGATTAAGCCGACTTAAATCTACAGGATACGACTTAGGGTCATGCGCAAACATCGATTATAGGTCGCAGGTTGCCGAAATTCGACAAACGTGGGAGTCGATGGAATAGTATAGACTAGGATACGGGTCTTACATTCTAACTTAGTGTTAGGCTGTCTAGTGGGGCTTCAGCGGAATGCTCCGCTCTAGTGGGTCCCTCTAGCATGAGACATGCCCCTAGGAGGCCTACTCATTTTCCTGGAGACGACTTGGAAGAAGAGGAAAAAGAAACTGTTGAGCCGGCTCTTCCTAGGAGACCAGCGAGGGCTAATCTTGGAGGAACCATTGGGTCAGTTCTCCCACGGAGGTCGGCTCGTTTCGTTGAATCAACAGCTGAAGAAGGAGAAGCTGCCGAGAGTGAGGAGGTTGGAGACGAACAAAAGGGACTGGTTCCCTCAGTTTTGACTGAGGCGGATTTGGATAGAATCTGAGTTGAGTATCATGTTCCCGACTCGGTAATCCTTCGACTTTCACTCCCGAGTGAGTTGTCCGATCATCCCCCTCCTGAGATGGTCACAATCTTTTAAGTTGCCATGCAATGTGGCTTGTGCTTGCCCTTGCAACCTGTTGCTCGGGATTTCCTTTCCCGACTTAGAATTGCTCCCAGAAAAATAGTTTCGAATGGATGGAGGAACTTGTTCGGTTGTACAGTGTTGGGGCTGAAGCAAAACAGCCCCCACTGACCATGGTCGAATTCCTCTATCTGTATCAAGTTCGGCTGAACACTTCGCAGCCCGACTGGTATTTTTTGAGTGCTTAGCGGAACAAGGGCTGCTCTTTGATAATCAACCCTCCTACCTCTAACAAACACTGGAGAGAGAGGTGGCTCTGGGCGTGTGGTCGCTAGGAGACTGTCGAGTCTGGGCTATTCGAACCTCGCGTTCTTCGGGCCTTCTTTGAAGCAGGTGACTCGGCATGCCCTTTTTTCTCATCTTTTCTTATCTCGATCTTTCTGAGTCTGATTGATCATATTTTGCAGAAATCTCCAAGAAGAAGCCGAAATTGGGAGCCAACGCTTTGGCTTGGATCAAAGATCAGTGAAAGTTTGAAAGATCGATCCTGGAAGTCCCTCTTCCAGTCAGAGCATCTTCTTCTCTCGGGCTTGGATTCATCCATGACATGTATCGTTAGGTTACTCTGGCACATCTTTTTGAAATTTTTCTGACTCAGTGTTTTGTCCGACATAGATATGGCCGAAGCTTGACCCCTTTTGAAGCCGTCATCCAAATTGAAGGCTCCTCCTAGGTCAGTACTTCTATCAGAGCCTCGGCCTCCCAAGAAGGCGAAGACTACTCCTTGGGTCGTGGAGTCGCCTGCCCCAGTCGCCCCTGCTCCGGCCGTCCCAACCGTTGTCGTTCTCTCTGACCCCGAAGAGAGGACAAAGGAGCGAACACTCTTCCTACCAAGTCCCAAGCTACTTTCGAGCCAGGACCTGTTACAGAGCGGGTCTTGAGACGAAGAAAGGAGTAGAGAGGGGAGAGCTTAAGGGGGGAGATGACACAATAGAAGATGTCATCCTTCCGTCGGGTCGTGGCAGACATGGTCCCTTGGGTTGTTTCTGCCAGGAGAGAGAAGGAGTTCGCTTCTATCTTTGAAGCCCTTGAGAGTCGGATACTCTCTCACGCCACAAAGGTCTTGCTTCAGGTAGGATTTGAACTTATCTCTTTGCTTGTTGTCTTTTTCAGCTTTGATCTGACTATCCCTTTCCTATGCAGCTTGCTCCTTGCCTGTTGAGAGCTAGCGGAGATCTGTCCGAGGCTAAAAAGGCTCAGAGAGTCATGGTGGATGCTGAAACGGGAAGCAGAGGCAGAGGCTCAACTCGAGCTAACCTTGTCTCAGGTCGGCTGACTGACCGGCGAGCTGAGTATAGCTCGGAAGGCAACCGAGGATGCCAGAGCTGAGGGTGCTCAGTCGGCTTAGCTGCTGAAGGAAGCTCATGATGAGGGCATACAACTCCTCCTAGCTCGGGATGCCTCTGAGGAGAAGCTGGCTCGGCTGAGAGCTGATACAAAAGCGGGGCTCGAGACGGCTAGGAAAGAGGCTGGGGAGAAGGTTGTGAAAGGCTTCCTCGAGTCTCCGGAGTTTGAAGATGAGAGGCATTGCCTATATGAGTGTGGGTACACTGCTTGCATCAAAGTGATGAAGCAATTTTTTCCTGATCTTGATCTCTCTAAATTTGATGATAGCCCTCCTAAGGATACGACGACTGAAGTAGTCGAGGCCGATGATGCTGCGGCTGGTATCGAGGTCGAGTTTGATGCGGTCTCGGCTCCCAAGGCTGCTCCGAGTGATCCTTGATGGTCTCGGGTCTCGGTTTTTGTTACCATCATCAGCTCCATTTGGTACCATCATCGGCTCCATTTTGGCACCATCATCGACTCTATTTTAGAACCATCATCGGCTCCATTTTAGAACCATCATTAGCTTCATTTTAGAACCATCATCAGCTCCGAGCAAGCCTGAGATAATTGTTGCCGAGGGAAAAGTTCATATGTATTGGCCGACCTTTCATTTACTATTAACCCTTTTAGTCAGATAATGTTATGCTGAGGCAAGATGTAACTCGATGTAACAAATATACTGATAAATGAATATACTTGGTTTTATTTCATTCATTTTTAACTCAGTCTACATGTTTGTTATTTTTAAGTCTTTTTCATTACTTTGTTATGCCGACTTTAGGGGTAGTAGATTTTTAAATGCTCGGCATTCCATGAATGAGGCAGCAATTGTCCGGTTAGGTCTTCTAGTTGGTACGTTCCTGATCGGATGGTGCTTGAGACGACATAGGGCCCTTCCCAATTAGGTCCCAATGTGCCTACGCCAACTTCTTTAGTATTGAGGAATATTTTTCGGAGGACCATGTCTCTGACTCGAAAATGTCTAACCTTTACTTGGACATTATAGAACTGAGCTACCGTTGCTGTCTAGCCATCATCCATAACCAAGCCTTTTCCCTTTACTCTTCTACAAGGTCGAGTCTGAGAGCTAGGAGTTCTTCATTTTCTTCCTCATTAAATGAGTTGACTCGAGCGGAAGGCAGCCCGATCTCAACTAGAGTGACAGCCTCCAAGCCATATGCAAGGGAGAAAGGGGTCTCTCCAGTAGCGGTTCGGGAAGTGGTTCGGTAATCTCATAGTATCTTCGGAAGTTCCTCAGCCCATGCTCCTTTGGCTCGGTCAAGCTTGGTCCGAAGATGTTGTTTGATGATCTTATTGACTGCTTCAACTTGTCCATTCATTTGAGGATGATGAGGTGACGAATATACGTTCCTGATTTTGAGATTGTTGCAATCTCACGATAGCTTTTGTTGTTGAACTGCTTCCCATTGTCAGTTATAATAGTCCAAGGTATGTCGAACCGACAGACAATATTCTTCCATACAATATCTGTGATCTTTTGTTCAGTTATCTTTGCCAATGGTTCTGCCTTGGCCCATTTCATGAAGTAATCCACTGCCATGACTGCAAACTTGGTTTGTCCCTTCCCTATGGGGAGAGGTCCAATATGTCGATTCCCCACTTTGCAAAGGGCCAAGGACCGATCATAGAAGTTAGTTCTTCAGGAGGATGTTTCGGGATAGCTGTGAATCGTTGACACTTATCATATCTCTAGACGAGCTTACAAGCATCATGTTGGACAGTTGGCCAGTAGTATCCTTAGCATAAGACTTTATGTACGAGTGATCGCCCTCTTGAGTGATTTCCACAGATCCCTTCATGAATTTCCCACAACACATAGTCGGCTTCATCATGGCTTAGGCATCGTAGCAACGGAGCGTAATAACCCTTCTTGTACAATGTCCCATTGAGTATTGTGAAGCGAGAGGCTCAAATTTTCAATCGTCGAGCCTCGGTACGATCTTCAGGCAATTCCCCATTGCCGAGATATTGGACGATTGAGTCACTCCAAGTAGGTCCCGAATCGATATGAAGTACGGTCGAGCCAACTGGTTCCATAATTGTCACGCCCCAAACCCAGAAATTGGATTCACAGGAATCCCGATCTCCGAATTCGGTGCCGACAGCCTCCGTAGTGCCCTATTCTCGGCTCCTGGCAAACGTATACTAGATTCCGATCCTAGGATCCTACAAGGAGGATTTTCAGAATGAATTTTTTTATAATGGAGCATAACCACAAGCATAACCAAGTCACAAAACAACAATACCACATATCCACTATATCAAAAACTTTAAGTACAATGGGGAAAGGGAAATACAAGGTGATCAAAAAGCTCCAAAATAGCCAGAAGCGTACTCCTGCCTCAGCGCTGCTGCTATCCAACGCTACCTGCACACAATTGTCGTGCATAAGCTTACAAAAGCTTAGAGGGTGGTATAAGTGTGTGCGAAAGGCAAACGTCAAGTGTACAATATTAGAGTAATGTGGGAGTATGCGGTAAGTCCATGAATAAAACCAACCATACCAATGCTATGTGATGTAAGGCATGAATGATACTGGCCATACCAAGGCCATGCAATGCGAGACATGAATGCTATTGGCCACACCGATGCAAATGCGAGGCTTACATAGCCGAATGTCATATGCGAAATGCAATCCAAGCAAGTCGATACTCATCAAGTACACATATCAGTATAGTTCCTCTCTAGATATCACCAGGGTCTAATACACTCACACTGACTGCCTCCTCCCTAGCTACACAGCCAAGTAAGCGGAATAGACCTCACTATCCGCCTGACTAGTAGTCTGCCAATACCTACCCAGCTTGTCGATAGCGGACTCATTTGCGAGCTGATCAAACTCATCCTAGCTTATAGCCCCCTCACTCAAGCAGATAAGGCCACACCTCCTTCCAACCGACCACGACACAGTGGGAGATGCGGCCTACTGGTATTCGGCACTCGGGCGCTCGTGTATCCACTCGGTCTAGACGTTGGAGCATCTCTTGATACCAAAAAGGTTCTGAGACTTTCACCCAAGGACATCCTAAGTGCCCACAGTGCTAGAACTAAGTATTTTCGGTATTCGATACAGCCATCCACGATGTACCTGTGGAGCCACGGCCCTAATGTCGCTAGGGCGTACAGTGATCAAGTCACACATATGTGAGATGCATGAGTCACACCGTTAAATCATGCAGTAATACAGCACGTACTGCGCGATCATGTGGGGCACTCTGTCTCATAACGAGTCCCGTAAATGGTCTACCCAATGGCGTATATTATGATCAGTCACTACTCATATCAAGCATACATATGATACGTATGGGCATGAGTCATGGGATTATACTAAGCATATTATAAAGTAATGGACTACTCTTACGATGCAGATGAGCCTAGACGGCCTATACACAACTAGTATGGGCTTACTAATGGGCCCTAAGGAGAGATACAATGCGGACATTTAACCAACATTGTACTTACAATGTGGGCGTCAAACCATCATTGTTCCTTAGGCACGGCCCACCATAAGTAACATTACGTAAACCATGGGAAATCACACATTGCAATGGACTCTAAGGACATCCCGTTGGGCCTCGACCCATGGGCCTTGGATACATTGAATGGGTTGTATCACATGGGCCTTACATTCATCAAATGGGCTACATTAGTGGGCCTCATTAACGAGCCTTATGTACATTGCAATGGTCCATAACCTGCGGGCCTAGAGTACATCATAATGGGCCTTACAATATTTTAAAACGGGCCACATCTCATGGGCCTTATATGTATCAAATGGGCTTAATCCCATGGGCCTTATACATGTCAAATGAGCTTAATCCCATGGGCCTTATATGTATCAAATGGGCTTAATCCCATGGGCCTTATACATGTCAAATGGGCTTAATCCCATGGGCCTTATATATGTCAATTGGGCTTAATCCCATGGGCCCTAGATATATACCAAGGTGGGCCCATTTGAATCATAAATCTACCTTATTTTTAACTCAAGCCAGGAAGACAAACTGGCCAACTGGTGGATGGTTTGGATGCAACACATGCATCAAGGGTGGGGGTCCACATAAGGGCCCACCATCATATATATATTATATATAATATAATATATAATCTATATAATATATATAATATTATATATAATATAATATATGTATATGTATATATATATACACACACACAGAGAGCCACCGTCCACGCTGCCACCGTCCACTGTCAGTGGACGGTGCCAGTGAAACACTGTTTTAACAAGAAAACAAATGGGTCTCAATTCTTAGGGAATTATCTTATTTAAACATAGCAGAGGAAAGGTGCAAAGACGATCATCACATTTTATTAATTTCAAGTTCATTTACATCATCTGATCTCCCTTGATTCTAAGATTACATTTATTTAAATGTGTATGAACATTAAAACATTAAGTTTAAATAACAAATTCGACAGCATTTCAGCTTAGATCTCGATCTTCTCCAAAGACTTAGGAGCAATTGTAGATTGAATCTATCCTTCTTTTAGGGAAACAAAGATTTCGACAGCCTCCCGGTGCTTGTTTCAATCATCTCCTATGACTTAGGAGGAATTGCACTTCAGAGGCTCATGTCCTTTAGCATTCGAACAGGAAAACTCAAAGATCTCCTATTTTTCGGCAGTATAACGAATCTTCAGCATGACAGACTGCAGAGTACACTGCTTGAGCGGACCCGCGCAAAGCATATGGCTTGCGCGGTCCGGCGCAAAGCTTCCAGGCTGCAATGGCCCTGCGCAGTCCTACGCAAAGACTTCTAGGCTGATGCCCATACCTTCAATCTTCTCGCTCCGCTTTGTCTTCTCTTCGTAGTCTTCAATCGATCCATAATCAAGGAAGGAATGGGCTATTTATAGGCACTCACATGTGTGAAAATCCCATTCTTAGCGATGTGGGACAAAAACAAACTACACTCATCTTGTTAATATCAATGCAGTGTGATATTGTCTGCGCAGTTCCGTGTAAAGGATTTTGTTTGCGCTGTCTCGCGCAAAGAGTATGTCTTGCACGGTTCCACGCAAAGACTGCGTCTCACGCAAACCCCATTACAGCTTTCTCTTCTTTCAACCTCTCTTTCTCAATCTCTTAATCTTCATTTGTTCCTTTTTTTCTTCATAAATTTACTCCTCAACAGATGCCCCCTTGATCCGTTCTTTATTTTCTTCAAAAATAAAGGAAAGGATCAATCACATTCTTCTTCCTTTTTAATCAGCCCGTGTACCGTACTCGGTCAATGACTCTATAAATAGCCAAAGCACCTCATTTGCTCCTAACTCCCTGCTGCAGCTGTGAATTTTTGCCCAAGACATTTTACTCCGTGCAATCAATATTCGTTGCGCGGTACCGCGCAACCCGTGTGGCTACAAAGAAAATTTTCTCCAAGTTTTTCCTTGTCCGTGCAAAGGATATACTTTGCTCGGGTCCACGGAAAGTTCTCTTTCCGTCACTTAGCGATTCTCCAACCCTTTTCTTTACACCCTTTTCTCAATGGCCCGCACCAAGTGAACCTTTCACCTCGTCAACTCTCCTACTGCACAACCCTCTCATCCTGACTTACCTGACCCATCTGCTTTTCGCCCTTCCCCTTCTTCTGATCAACCTCCTTCTAAACGGAAAAAAACTACCCCCAAAACTCCTTCATTCTTTAAAGAGCCCGTTTTGCCCACTTTCGACTTTGCCGATCGCATCGAATCCCTTCCATCCCCTATCCATCGTGCAATAGCGCTGGGGAACCTTAAATGTCCTCCCAGGCATGGCAGAGACTATGATTGGGATGAATGGTTGAAAACCACTGCCCACATCCGTACCGATAGTCAAAGGCCACCTCCCCAGGAAGACACTCCTCCTGCTTCTCACTCGAAGAAGGCTCGCCGAAACAAGGCAACAGAGTTTGAAGAGAAAATCGCTGAACATAAGAAGAAGAGACTCCAGAACTCATGGGACTCAGTACGAGTCATCGAGGGTATCATGAAGTTCGATAACCCTCATTCGGAAGACATGACAATAATTTCCATCAATGTTTACCGCCACCAGTCTATGCTCGGCGAAAGACTGATGTACACTGAGTCATGGGCGACGAGAGAACCGCGTATTCTTGAAGGGATAATACGGACGGAAAAGCCGCGGCAAAAGATTGGAAAAATCTACCCCATGATTTTCCTCACGCCTTTTCATAGTCCTCATGACCTTTTTCCTTCTCATTTTTATGAAACCATCCGCCAACGTTTTCGAGATCGCGTCCAACTCTGGGGACCAAAAGACTTCCGCACAAGAGGTCTATTAACTGCTCGACATTATTATTCTGACTGGGCAGAAGCGATTTTGCTGAAGCATGCGAGTACACTAGCCAAAATTGGTCTTTACGATGCTATAGAAGTCACGTCCAAGTACTTCTATAAGGAACCCAACGTGCTAAAAGGTTTCATCGAGTATTGGTCACTAACTACCAACTCTTTCCACCTTCCATATGGTGAAATGAGTGTAACACTCTGGGACCTTCATCGTATCACCGGTCTTTCTATAACAGGTAAATTTTATGATGAATTCATCCCCTTCAATAGAGAACTTGCCTTCGTTTCTTCTCCTGATTGCAGACCTTCCATATCTGAAACCTCCATTGAGCTATTCAGGAAAATGGGAAAATTCTCCAATATTCACAAGCTTTCCCCTTTGCAATGGCTTGCGCATTTCTCCAGATCCCTCAGGTATCTATGAACCCATAACTCAACTCTTTTCTCTCTTCTTCATTTTTTTGGAAGTTTCATCATATACATATTCTCCTTTTTGTAGGTTTCGCGATTGCCGCTCTAAGGAGTTAACATGGCTTCATGATGCAATGAAAGCAAGACCAGAGTATAGTTCATTCGGGAAACTTGCAACTTTCTTGGCTTATTGGATAAGCCTTGTTGTACTCCCTAGCTCCAAATGGGCAGACGTTGTTCGCCCCACGGTCTTTGTTGTAGCTGGTGCCTTGGCAGAAGGCCACAGATATTCTCTTGCTCCTCCAGTGTTATGTTCCATTTATAGAGCTCATGGAGAGATAGCCACCCATATAAAGGATCCTACTCTTGGAACTTCATCAGCATACACTTCTTGGCATTATATTACAGGCTGGCTAGGAGTCTACTTTCCCTGGACTTTTGAAGCACCTGAAAAAGGATACGTTCATCCGGCACATCTCCCGCTTTAGTTCTTTCAGCAAAGAACTATGGCCAAGAGGGCATATGACTGGGTTACCAATAAAATTCGGGACAACAACCAGATAGATTTCTTTCAATTCCGTCTTCACCGCTGCATCGAGGATACAGATATGGTGGATCAAGGAACACTCACTCCAGCAGAAAGGATGTTCTTTCTTTCTCTTCGTTCTTGTAGCCTTCCTTTTTGAGAGGGGATAGAATTCTGGCGAGAGCCCTATTATCCCAGCCGTTTTGCTCGCCAATTTGGTTACGATCAAACTATACCAAAAGATTGAGGACTGGTCACCCGAAAGATGCGTTGTTACGGTACGGGTCCTCTCAACTGGGCCATGATATGGAAGCAACTTTTGAATGTCCATGTCGATTCGTCTTTCATAATTCCTAGTTGCGAGTGTATAGTTTGTACCTCATACAGCTGGATGCGATGGTGGGATCATCAGTCATATCTGGTCACCAAATGTCTACCCGTGGACTCTCCTATCTTTCTTCATCCACCTAGATTGAAAGGCAAGCTAGAGAGCGGGATCGGCTTTATCCCAGAGAAGAGTCATGCATCTCATAGCGGAGAAATTTGTCTACCGCTAGAGGAACCCATCCGTGAGATAAAACCCATTAATACTTTGGAAGGGTGGTTCGCTCACAGGGTCTTAAGAGAATTTGAGCAAGCTCTTCATGACTCTACCCATCGAGCTACGGATAATACTGCAGGTACATCTTCTCCTCTTCCAGCGGAGACCGTAGTGGTTCAAGACGAACCAACTCATGATGCTCCGGTGCCTCCTTTACAACCCACTCGCCCTAGTTCATCATCTCCAATGACCAGATCAAGGGGGCATTTACAAGCTTCACCTTCCCCTCATGTCTCTCTCGTAGGAACAGGACAAGCGCCCGTCTCTCCTTTAGCTGAACATCTCGCGCCAGAGATCGGTCAAGCTGCTTCCTCGAAAGGAAAGAAAATTGCTACTACAGAAATTGATGAGGACCTCCTGGAGAACAAAAGCTTGGCTTCATCATCAGAGAATACTGCTTCTTCTCAGCATGAAGATGATGAAAATGGTGAAAGCAGTAAAGACACGGATGATGATTTTGAAGAAGGCGAAGTTGATATTGACGGAGAAGAGGAAGCAACTAGAGAAGATATTGAAACGGAACACCCCGCAACTTCTGAAACTGAAGCTCTCCCCAACACTAGAATTCCTGTCAAATCTCCTATAGCTGTAGAAGAAGAAGAGGAACTTTTAGATTATGGCGAATATGGATACTCACCAAGTAAAGGGAATTTAACTTTCACATATCTATCTATCTGCTTATTTAATATCAATTATTTATCTAGCGCTATTGTATCTCCCTCCTTTTTCTTTTTTTTAGGTGCTCATGTTGCTATTATCGAGGTAGGCAAGGTTTTCTCCTCAGATCCCCTTGTGACTGTATCAGCTATTTCACTGAGAATCCCTTTAAGTCCATTAGCTGCGCCTAAAACAGTGGCTCGTGAGATCGTATTTCCGACCGAAACCATAGACCTGCCGACTCCGACCACCAGGGACTCGAGTACGGAGGCCAGGGCGCCTTCCCTTGCAGACATGGTTGGGACTATTCCTCCTGTGATTCAAGGAGCCTCTCTTTCTGCTAATCGTGTCCCAATGACAGGTACGGGCAGATGTATACATATTAACTTGTTTTATTCAAAACAATATACATCCTTCTATTGATATCTCTTCATACTTTTTTTTTTTGTGTTATAGGAACTCCTCCTCGCAGTGGGGCAGCCAGTTTTAACTCGGTAGCCACTACATCTGAACTATCATCTTTTGCTATAACATCCCAAAAATCGGAGGTCAGGTAGAAACCTAACTCCCGAGTTCCAGAACATCATTTATGCAACATTTTCAATGATGGATGAATGTTGTTCATATTAGTACAGAAAACATGAGTGGGATTAAGCCAAAACAACATATCATACTCCAGAGACAGTTAAATTAGCAAGCGGAAGACTGTGATAAATACATAAAATATATATAATTGATTGTAAGTCTCCAGAGTGTGAACATGTTACCAGGTTAATTAAATACATGTATACTCCAAAAATGAAAAAAAATAATATACATGAGTGCTCTAAAAACATAAAATGACAAGTGTCATGGCATCTAATCAACCTCCCTGTAATCCCGTCGATCAGAACACGCATAAAGGAGGGATCCTCCTCATCATCATCAAGTCCGGCTCTGCCTCGCAGGCCGCGCCATCATCTGCAATCAAAATAGGGACTGGTGGGTGTCCGAAATACCATCCCGTAACGTGGGAGTGAGTAATTAACTCAGTGGAATCATAGAGCAAAGATTAGCATGTTCTCAAATCAATCACGCGATAATAGTAATGCAAGCAATCAAACATTCCAAATACTGCTGTTAATGCAAGCATGAAATGACATGATGGATGCCCTTACCGACATTCTCCCTCATGCAGCACCATCTGCATCCGCGGCATGCTTGTGTACCGCTCAGTGCTCCACATCTTCCAGGCACATGCAATGCGATGTGGATATGATTACCGAGTTATTATTAGTCTTTTTCATACAGCAGTATTGGGAAACTAAGGTACCTTCCTTATATCAATCCCAACACAGATCCTGTCTAGGGTCGTCACTCCTAGAAATTACATACAATGTTACATTTGTAGGTCGCTGCAAGGGCTGTTGCTCGCACTCGTTGCACCGCTCCCCCATCACCTTATCAATACAGGCCTAATTATCCTTAAGACTGCATCAGGACTCGTTGCCCCCATGCGGTGTCAGGATAATCTCAAGGTCACTACAATGGGCTATCAGGGCTGTTGCTCGCACTCGTTGCTCCACTCCCCCATCACCTTATCAATGTAGGCCGACAGCAAGAATATAGTGTCCCATACCACCATAATCTGCTCAGAGTAGGGTGCTCACTGGTCACTACAGGGAGGTTTGTGGCCCCAGCGTAGGCCGACAGCTCGACCACGATGTCCCATACCACCATGCCCGGCTCATGCGTCTTTATGGAACAAGGTACCATGGTTAACAGAGTTTTCAATGGTAAGTTCAGTACCCTAGGTTCAAGCAGTTATGACTCATACAGGGTGAACATACAATGGCCAGTCGGGTTACTTGACGGGCTCGACTAGTACGAGCGCATCTCAAGCTGAACGACATGACGTGTATGAAACACTTCGTGTGGCCTAACCATTGCCGCCAACCCAAAATACGACTCGCGTTCATCGACGCGTCCTTTGTGGTACATAGAAACCAACCATGAATTAGATCCATTACCGACTGCCTGGACTAGAGTATAGCCCCAAACACATTTAGTGTGAATCAGCAATCATGTTAGAGTAATGGAAATAAAATACAACCATATAAGCATGTTAAAACATGTTATATCATACCACTTAAGCAAATCATCCAACACATGCATTTCATAAATATAATGAAATCAATACATATAGCCAATGTAATGAAAATCATTCAATTAGCATATTACTTGAGAATTCAATCTCAAAACTCATTCACAACATCATTTAGTCAATACATACTAATACAAACGTTTATACAGACACTTAGCCTACACACTTTAGTCTACATAGCGTATGTAAACTCAAAGTGCGCATTAGGGAAAATCTCTTTGCCAAGCCAGTCATGCACGCATTCCTAACATCCTAACACGACAAGAAGTCATGGCAAACATTTCGGCAAATTATGAATGTAAACAGTATTTCCTACAAATGACTAAAATACCCTAAATCTCATATTTACCGTACGTTTACGAAACGGAAAACAGACAGCATATTGTACTTGTCAAATGGCGTTGCCGTCGATAATCTACTATTAAACGACATTGAAAGCTTTGAAATCAGTTAATCAAAGCGTCTAAAATCCGCACCTTTTTACCCTAGATGTGTATCGTTCCGAACGGAGCGTATACGCTTCGTCTACGGCGAACAGGCGAACTAATACACAAGATGTATAAGCTACTTCGCTATTGGAATTGAAGGAACCTTAAATCAGCAAGTGGTTAGGGTTTTCTTTACCTAAAAATGCGTTGGAATCACTGGCAAAGTGATTTGAACGTGATGCTTAGGCACGTGTAGCAGCTGCAGCAAGTGGCGGGAAGATCTCTCCCACACTCTCTCACAATCTCTCACTTTTTCTCTCTCTAGCTAGGGTTTCTAGCAAATTCGGATGGGTGAGATAAGTGAGGGTTTAAAGCCCTTTTATAAGATAAAACCTTCCCAAATTAGGCTTCGAAACAAAGTTCACTTGAGGTATAACCAAATCGGGGCTGTTCTGGTCCAAAAGAGCATTTCGGGAGGTCCCCTGGCTGAACGCGATCAGACTTAAGCTCATGGTCACTTTGCACACATCAAGTTTTCAGACCGGTAGAGTTCCCAGATCGCACGTGGCGGTCTAGTTTCAGTTCAGCGGTCATCGTGCCTTAATCAGGTCTACAAGTCTCGTGATATGAAAGAAAAATTTTTCCTGATCCAAGGGTGAAATTTGGCTGAATTCTGACGGTCTGAACGCTTAATAATAACGCGCAAAGTCTCGTGCCAGATTTGGATTTAAATTTCTAAATCTAACCCTTTTCTCACTCTTTTCACTCTAGGCTCAATGAAATAGCCTCTGAATGTCGGTTGGGCTTGATTTTCGAAATGATTGTCAAGTCCAGATAAACGGTCATAATGGTCTAAGATTGTAGGTATCGGACTTTCGACGCGCGGTCTACATCTAATATGAAGTTTCAAAGGGTTCCTGAGAACAAACAGGTTTAGAGTTTGATCCTAGGTTTCTAGGTAACATAGCGTTAGCAGTCTTACTAATTTTGGGTCTTATAGTTTATATTTAAAGTGATCCAAGTTAATTTTACTTAGTATTCAGTTTGGCATTTAACCAAATTCTACCCTAATAAGGCAGAATACGGTCCTAGGGCCATTCTATGCCCCATTTTGGGCACTTCTAGTTATCATATTATTTTTATTATTTTTCTGGAGTTCATCATCAAGTTTACCCTGACTCCACCAAATTTCATAAGATTTCGAGTTGTAGAAAAATTCTAAAAATTCCAGAAGCAGCAGCTGTCCAACAAGTGATTATCTGACAGTTGCTCACAATGACCTACTTAAAACTATATTAAATATTTTATTATATTTTTTACATATTGTTATATAAAACTAGACTCATTTAGCTTCAATCTAATTTTTGAATCACCTAAATCGAAGTTATAACGAAGGAGATATGATTTTTTAAAGTTGGAAGAAACGTGTAGGAAAAAGTGCAGAAACCGGCCTGCCAGACTGTTGTACGGAGGAGTTCGGCGATGCATCGCCAAACCGGCGATCCCATCACCGCTCGATGACCTGTTTGGGGTGATTTCACTGTCTGATATTTGAAATGGATGTATTTTAGAACCTGGGATAAGTTATTTGACATGCAATATATGATTTTGGGGTAGGAGAAGCTGATATATCTAAATAGCCTACTTATTTCGTGAGATTACAAAATGTTAATGGTTAAAAACCCTTTTTATTTATTTATTTACTATTCATAGTACTTTTTAATTTAAGTATTGATTAACATCACCTAAACTTTAAGATTTGTGTCTAATATGAAAGCTCCTAGAAAATTTTGAAGGATAAAGTAATGAAAGGTGAGATTTTTGAAGGAAATAGGAATTTGAGACTTTTGGATTAAGTTTTGAGAAGTTAATCAGGTATTATGATTGACCCATTGCCTAAGGACTTCTAATCCCAGGTTGGCAAAAATTTTGGGTGTTACATTCGCAAAGATCCCTACTCACAAAATGCTCTTCATGAGGAATTCTTTGTCAGCAATAATTCATATCTTTAAAGATCCTGAACAATGGTCTGACTTGAATCTTGCTATTGAAATCCTGGAGAATTCTGCAAGGATGGCTAGAATTGATATATCCTCTTTGCGAGATTCACTTCTCGAATTCCGCGATTCAGTAATTTCTTTAGCATCAGTGGAAAGTGTTACAATCCCACCTGAAATCTTAGAGTATGGGCAGCAATTAGCTTCCTCACAAGAGCAAGCTTCCTTAATTACTTCCTCCATTTCTAAGCTCGAACAAGAATACTCAATTCTTCAAGGTCAATTAAAGATTTATACTGATGAAAGGGTGATTATTCAAGATCATATTATTGCTCTGAAAGAAGAAATCTCTCAGTTGGAGTCGAAGAATCATGAGAAGGAATCATCCATCCAGGATATTGAAGAGAAGATGCGAACTAATATTCAATCCGTTGATGCAGAAAAGTCAGTGCTGCTACAAAATAGAGAAGTGATCACATCTTTGGAGAGTAAGCTAGCCGACCTTCCTGATCAGGCAAAGATTATTCTTGAAGAAAAATCAAAGCATGATGCAGCTCAAATGCAACTAAAAGAAAATTTGCGAAGACATATGGAGGCATTCGGAATGGCAGAGGAACTTTAAGCATGTATTTTCCGTTCATATGTGTTATTTTTTTTTTAGCAAGTAACTTATTTGACTTTCAAAAGATGTATTTATGATAGCATTTTGAGATATTTTCTCTTTTTGCTGAAGCATTATTATATCTCATATTATCGCAATCATATTTATTTATTCATACTATCATACCGCATATCGTTGCGATTGTATTTATGATGGCCAATTTTAACCTTTTATGCATGTTAGTGTGGGATTTCCTATGTGGGCATTTAAGTTGGCAATACTATATTTCAATTTAGTCAGTCACACACAATTTAAGCTCATGAGTAGTGGAGCACACACACAGTTTAAGCTCTTGAGTAGTTTGAGCAACTTAGACTCGTACAAGAGTCGAGTCTCACGTGATGGTCTCTGTAACTCTTAGGAGTTCACTGGACTTCTCACCGCCTAGGGAGTTCACAAACCGTGATCCATCAGAGGGGCCCAGTGAAGCTACCGGGGTGGTGAACTCGGTTGGTTTTACGCAGAGGGTTGGCCGCGGTAACTCTCTAGAGTTCACAGAGCTCGTAAGGCTACCTTTGGGGTAACAAATCCATGGTTGCCAGTCCATCAATGAGTAGGTTTAAGCCCTTCCTCATGAGTTAGTACTGGAATCGAACCACAAATCTGGAGGGTCTTATGCATGGTTGGCATAGTGCTCACACTGCGGCCCTTATTTCCTTCGTCTGCAAGAGCGAGCCCATTCACGGGAAGGCTTTTTCCTCCATTCCCCGTGTAACTCCCATACCGTTTGTATAGTTGCCTGGAAGCGTCATGGGGAATGGAGGAAAAAGCCTTCCCGTGAATGGGTGGGTACAATAACCTTCACGGGCTTTTTAGGGCCACTGACTTCTCGTCTGCTTGCCCGAATGGTGAAAATGGTAGGACTTATGCGTAGTTAGCCGGCTTTTTATAGCTTGGTCCTTTTAAAGTTTTGATCCTTTCAGGGCCTGATCCTTTTAGAGCCTTTAGCCCTTCTTTTAGAGCATAATGAATCTTGATTTGGCTCTTTTGTGATTTTTCCTTCTCTCTCTTTTTTTTAGGATCTTGGCTTTTAGGATTTTGACCTTTTTAGGATATTGACCCTTAGAGGATTTTTAGTTTGGCTAGGCTGCCTTATTGTATCGTGCTGTAGTAATAATCGTGATCATCGTCCTCTGATCGTCATCTCTGAACAAGATAGAGGCAATATTAATCGGGCCTTGCAAAGCATTAATAATCTTGATCATCGTCATTGCCTCTGATGATAAAGGTGTCTGACTGAGATTGATATCTTCTAGAAGATTTCCATGATGATATCTGCCAAACTTTACCACTTGCCGGCCTCATTTGGTGATGGCGATGATCGCTTTCATTCAAAATACTTACTAAATGTAGTCAATATGCTCATGAATTTCTTCTTTATAGATTCTCTTAACATATGGACATGATCTCATTCCTTCTTGCCCCCTTTTGATGTGGAATCATTATATTGATAATATTCTGAATCAAAATCAGTAGCTTCTTCTTAGGGGTAATATCTTTTGATGAAGCGAGCATTTATCGGTATACTGATACCTTTTCCATCTTGATCGACAATTCTATATGCTCCATTGGAATAGACTTCATTTATTACATACAGCCCGTCCCACTTAGGCTCGAATTTGCCCCCTGTTCGGCGGGTGACCACTATAGGTCTTTTCAACATTAACACCATATCGCCCCTTTTGAAAGAGCGGTGTTTAACTTGTTTATTGAAGGCAACCGATATCCTAGCTTGATACGATTGCAGTCGCTGTTGAGCGGTCAGACGTCCCTCATCAAGTAGATCCAACACTTTCAGCCTTATTTTAGCATTTTCATCATCTGTTATGGATTGATGTACCGCTACTCTGAGCGATGCCACTTGTATTTCGATTGGGATGACTGCCTCCACGCCATAGATTTAGGAGTATGGTGTTGCCCCTGTTGCTGTGCGTTGAGTAGTCCTGTATGCCCATAACGCTTCTTGCAACTTTTCATCCCAATCCCGCCTGTTGCCAGTAACCGTCTTCTTCAGTATTTTGATGATTGTTTTATTAAATGCCTCTGCTAACCCATTGGCCGGGGGATGATAAGGTGTAGAAAATGAGTGATGAATGCCAAATTTCTGGCATAGTTTTTTCATGCCTCTATTTTTGAAGGGAGTACCATTATCAGTAACAATCTTCTGCGGAATACCGTAACGGTATATTATGGCGTTCCGGATGAAATTGATCACTTCCTTTTCTTTAACGTTACATAAAGCGACTGCTTCAGTCCATTTGGAGAAATAATCTGTTGTCGCCAGAATATATTGCTTTCCTCTGGATGAAGGCGGGTTTATAGGACCAATTACATCGAGTCCCCAGGCGAAGAAAGGCCTTTTTGGCTAACCTTCCTTAGCCAATACTCGACGACCAATTACATCGAGTCCCCAGGCGAAGAAAGGTTGGTAGTTGGTGACCAATACTCGATGAAACCTTTTAGCACGTTAGGTTCCTTATAGAAGTACTTGGACGTGACTTCTATAGCATCGTAAAGACCAATTTTGGCTAGTGTACTCGCATGCTTCAGCAAAATCGCTTCTGCCCAGTCAAAATAATAACATCGAGCAGTTAATAGACCTCTGGTGCGGAAGTCTTTTGGTCCCCAGAGTTGGACGCGATCTCGAAAACGTTGGCGGATGGTTTTATAAAAATGAGAAGGAAAAAGGTCATGAGGACTATGAAAAGGCGTGAGGAAAATCATGGGGTAGATTTTTCCAATCTTTTGCCATTGCTTTTCCATCCGTATTATCCCTTCAAGAATACGCGGTTCTCTCGTCGCCCATGACTCAGTGTACATCAGTCTTTCGCCTTGAAAGTGGTCCTTTGGTTCACAGTCGAGCATAGACTGGTGGCGGTAAACATTGATGAGAATTATTGTCATGCCTTCCGAATGAGGTTTATCGAACTTCATGATACCCTCGATGACTCGTACTGAGTCCTATGAGTTCTAGAGTCTCTTCTTCTTGTGTTCAGCGATTTTCTCTTCAAACTCTTTTGCCTTGTTTCGGCGAGCCTTCTTCGAGTGAGAAGCAGGAGGAGGGTCTTCCCGGGGAGGTGGCCTTTGACTATCGGTACGGATGTGGTCAGTGGTTTTCAACCATTCATCCCAATCATAGTCTCTGCCATGCCTGGGAGGACATTTAAGGTTCCCCAGCGCTATTACACGATGGATAGGAGATGGAAGGGATTCGATGCGATCGACAAAGTCGAAAGTGGGCAAAACGGGCTCTTTAAAGAATGAAGGAGTTTTGGGGGTAGTTTTTATCCGTTTAAAAGGAGGTTGATCAGAAGAAGGGGAAGGGCAAAAAGCAAATGGGTCAGGTAAGTCAAGATGAGAGGGTTGTGCAGTAGGAGAATTGACGAGGCAAAATGTTCACTTGGTGCGGGCCATTGAGAAAAGGGTGTAAATAAAAGGGTTGGAGAATCGCTAAGTGATGAAAAGAGAACTTTGCGCGGACCCATGCAAAGTATATCCTTTGCGCGGACAGGGAAAAACTTGGAGAAAATTTTCTTTGCAGCCACACGGGTTGCGCAGTACCGCACAACGAATATTGATTGCGTGGAGTAAAATGTCTTGGGCGAAAATTCACGGCTGCAGCAGGGAGTTGGGAGCAAATGAGGTGCTTTGGCTATTAATAGAGTCATTGACCGAGTACGGTACACGGGCTGATTAAAAAGGAAGAAGAATGTGATTGATCCTTTCCTTTTTTTTTGAAGAAAACAAAGAACGGATCAAGGGGGCATCTGTTGAGGAGTAAAATTATGAAGAAAAAAAGGAACAAATGAAGATTGAGAGATTGAGAAAGAGAGGTTGAAAGAAGAGAAAGCTGTAATGGGGTTTGCGCGAGACGCAGTCTTTGCGCAGAACCGCGCAAGACATACTCTTTGCACGGGACAGTGCAAACAAAATCCTTTGTGCGGAACCGCGCAGACAATATCACACTGCATTGATATTGACAAGATAAGTGTAGTTTGTTTTTATCCCACATCGCTAAGAATGGGATTTTCACACGTGTGAGTGCCTATAAATACCCCATTCCTTCCTTGATTATGGATCTCGATTGAAGACTATGAAGAGAAGACAAAGCGGAGCGAGAAGATTGAAGGTTTGGGCATCAGCCCAGAAGTCTTTGCGCAGGACTATGCAGGGCCATTGCAGCCTGGAAGCTTTGCGCCGAACCGCGCAAGCCATATGCTTTGCGCGGGTCCGCGCAAGCAGTGTACTCTGCAGTCTGTCATGCTGAAGATTCGTTATACTGCCGAAAAATAGGAGATCTTTGAGTTCTCCTGTTCGAATGCTAAAGGACATGAGCCTCTGAAGTGAAATTCCTCCTAAGTCATAGGAGATGATTGAAATAAGCGCTGGGAGGCTGTCGAAATCTTTGTTTCCCTAAAAGAAGGATAGATTCAATCTACAATTCCTCCTAAGTCTTTGGATAAGATCGAGATCTAAGTTGAAATGTTGTCGAATTTGTTATTTGAACTTAATGTTTTAATGTTCATACACATTTAAATGAATGTAATCTTAGAATCAAGGGAGATCAGAGGCTGTAAATGAACTTGGAATTAATAAAATGTGATGATCGTCTTTGCACCTTTCCTCTACTATGCTTAAATAAGATAATTCCCCGAGAATTGAGACCCATTTGTTTTCTTGTTAAAACAAACACATACATCACTGTGGGTCCCACATGGGGCCCACCATAATGTTTATTGACCATCCAACCTGTTGGTAAGGTCACAAAGGCCTGGATGAATGGGAAAGACAAATTTAAGATTGATTCAAAACTTCTGTGGGCCCAAAAAGGTTTCAATGGTAGAATTCAATCATTGCTGTTTCTTGTGGTGTGGGCCACCTGAGACATGGATCAAGCTGATTTTTGGGGTGGGTCCACTTCAGAGAGTGGCCCACCTTGTGAACGGGTTAGATGGAAAATAAACATCAAGGTGGGGCCCATGCACAGGGCCGTGGGTCCCTGCCCAATGGCCGACCTTTGACACAGCAAGCTGCTACTGCTGTTTCTTTTTTTTTTTTGAAACAAAACCATTTTTTTGGGGTTTTTCTCTTGTGGGGCCTGCATCAGGTAGATCCACCCTGTCCACTGGATCCCATGGCCCTAGACAAGTCTATCAAGACCAATATTGGGCCTTTTTCAGCGTGTAGAAAAAAATCTGGGTGGACTTCAACGGTATTGATATTGTTTTTAAAACTATGGCCCATCAGATACTTAGATCATCCGCATTTTTTGGCTCAACGCCTAAAATGAGTTAGGAAAGAGGATGGATGGCTTTGATTGAATACATACATTAAGGTGGGGCCTATGTGAGTGGCCCTTCTCAAATGCTTGGAAGGCCAAGCCCATTTGTGTTTTAACTCCAGCAACGTCCAGACGCTGGACGTTTTCTTTCTTTATTTTTTTTTTATTTTGGGCTTATTAAACACATTTAAGGTCGGCCCTGTTAAGGTGGTCCACCACATGACGGATGATGTAAGAACAATACATATAAGATGGGCCCCACTCATGGAGGGCTTGGATAAAGTACTCACGTCATGGTGGGGTCCATTCAAGTGGACCACACAACCTCATCATCATCACACAAAAATATAAAAGAAAGAAGGAGAGAGAGAAAAAGAGTGGGAGTGGGACACGCGTGATGGAGGGACCCCAGCATTACGACCCTCCCTTCCATGACCTACAACATACAATAAGTGGGTCCCATTACATGTGGGCCCATAAAATTGAAAACCAATGGTGGAGATCCCTTCTCCATGAAATTAGACGGTCTAGATGACCCCTATACAAACTAGAAAGGTAAACATCATGATGGGGTCCATGGAGAATGGCCCCATCATGGAATGATATTGATGATCAATATGGGCCATCGGTCACATCGCAGGGTCCAAAGTGAGATCCATATCATTGATCGGTAGGCCTCACTTGGCCCACCTTAAAAAAAAGAAAAAAAAAGCTATGGAAGCACCCGCCACTTGATCTTCTCGGTCCGTTGGAAAGCTGCTCTCCTTATGCTTCACTTTGATGGTGGAGATGAAAAATGGATGGTTAAGATGGAGGTTTTGGGATGAGAAAGTGGACTACCAACATGCACTCTCTCACATGGAAGAGAGCTTAGACGTGGGATGCTCTTGCTTGGCTTGGAAATGTTGAGAAATGAGAGGGAGAGAGAGAGTTGTAAGGAGAGATGTGAGAGATGGGTGATGGATGTGAGTGATGGGTGAGGTGATGGTGTACTTGACATGAGAGTTGACTTGGTGGTTACTTGACTTATGGAGAAAGGAAGCATGAGTACTTTGTACTTGACATGAGAGTTGACTTGGTGGTTACTTGACTTATGGAGAAAGGAAGCATGAGTGCTTTGTACTTGACATGAGAGGTGATTGATGGGATTGATTTGACATGTTGTAGAGATTTTCTTGAGATTTGCAATGCGCAGTGTTTTTTCTCGAACTAAACGCGGGCTCACATCTCTTAGTCAGGGTATCAGATCGGTACATAGTCGCGGCATTGGAAACACATCGACTATGCGGTCGCAATGGTATAAGTCTCAGATTAAGCCGACTCAAATGTATAGGATACGTCTTACGGTCGTGCGCAACGTCGATTACAGGTCGTGGATTGCCGAAATTCGACCGGAAGGATCGCGGGAGTCGACGGAATAGTACGAACTAGGATACGGGTCTTACAATAATACTCAGTTTAGCAACGTACTCGATCAGAATAGACCTGGGTATGTCATCTTCATCAGCAGAGGTGAGTTTCGCCAGTAGGTCGACTTTAACATTTTCCGTTCGAGGGATCTGAGTGACGATACAACACTGAATTTCGCTAATCAGCTCCTTAGCCTTTTCCATATAAGCTTTCAGATATTCTTTTCGTGTTTAGTATACACTCGTGACCTGATTGACGACTAACTAAGAATTGCTGAAAACGTTGAGATGTATAACACCTAAGTTGGCCGCAAGTCGGAGACTGAGTAATAATGCTTCATACTCTGCTGTGTTGTTTGAGGCTTAAAATTTAAGTCGCAAGGCATACTGCGTATAGGTTTGATCGAGAGTTTCTAATACTACTCCTGCCCCGCTTGCCTTAGAGTTGAAGGAGCCATCGACATACAGCTTCCAAGGGGTTGGGTCGAGAGATGACTTGGGAAAATCGGTAGTTGGCTCTTCAACTGGCTTAGTCGCATGTGTGTCGGCTTGCAGTGTGACTTCGGCGATGAAGTCGGCCACAACTTGTCCCTTAATTGCTACTCTCGGTCTATACTGAATGTCGAATTCGGTGAGTTCAATTGCCCATTTAGTAAGACGACCTGACGTTTCCAGTTTCTGTAAAATCTGGCGTAGCGGGAGGTCGGTCATGACGATAATGGTATGAGCCTAGAAATATGGCCGAAGTCGACACAAGGAAACGACTAGGACTAAGGCCACTTTTTCTAAGAGTGGATATCTCGTCTCTGCCTGTAAAAGTGCCTTGCTGACATAGTAAACTGGCAGTTGCTTTCCTTCGCATTCTCGTATCAAGGCTGAGTTAACCGCTGCCTCGGACACCGCGAGATACAGCAACAAGGATTCTCCTGGCTCAGACTTCGATAAGAGAGGCGGAGATCTGAGATAAGACCTTAATTGCTAGAACGCAGCTTCACACTCTTCCATCCAGTCCACTACTTGTCTTCCCTTCAATTGCTTGAAGAATGGGAGACAGTTGTAGGTGGCTTGGGATAAGAAACGGTTGAGTGCCGCTAATCGTCCAGTCAATTTTTGTATTTCTTTGATCATTTTCGGGGACTCCATGTCAAGCAATGCTTTTATCTTCTCTGGGTTTGCCTCGATCCCTCGCTGACTGACCAGGAATTCGAGGAACTTCGTTGAGCTTACGCCAAAAGCACATTTGCTCGAATTTAACTTCATTTGATACTTACGAAAGATTAGGAACATCTCTTTTAAGTCAACTATATGGTCGACTGTGTGTACACTTTTTACGAGCATGTCGTCAGTGTACACTTCCATAGTTCGGCCGATCAGCCGAACAAATATTTTGTTCACTAATCTTTGATAAGTTGCTCTAACATTTTTCAAACCAAAAGGCATCACACGGTAATAATAAAGACCCTTGTCAGTGACAAAGGTGGTTTTTGATTTATCAGATTGATGCATTACAATTTGGTTATATCCTGAATATGCGTCCATAAAATTAAGGAGTTCATGCCCCGCTGTGCTATCTACTAACTGATCTATCCTTGGAAGAGGAAAGCTATCCTTTGGTCAGGCTTTGTTCAAGTCGGTATAGTCAATACAGACTCTCCACTTCTCAATGACTTTTTTCACAAGTACGATATTAGCTACCTATTCCGGGTAGTATATCTTTTCTATGAATTTTGCCTTAAGGAGCTTACTAACCTCTTCTTCAATGACAACATACCTTTCCGGGCCGATTGCTCGTAGCTTCAATGGAATCGGGCAGTAGGTCAGAACAATGTTGAGTCGGTGGGTAATTACAAACGTGTCAATTCCTAACATATCTTCATGGCTCCAGGCGAATACGTCGGCATATCGTCGAAGCAGGGCATCAGATTGTCTTTCAGGAGCGATCAAAGAGACAGGCCAATTTACACCATTTTAGAGGCATCTGTCTCAGCCCAAGGCATCGAGATAAGGTCTTCAACCAGTTATCATCGTTCATGAGTCTCGGTTCGAGGGTCCAACGATTCGATCATTAATACCTCAGCTGGAGCTTTCTCCCTTGACAACTACTCCCGACTCGGTCGAAAATTTTATAGAGATGTGGTATGTAGATACCACTGCTTGGAGGAGACTCAGCGAGGGTCAACCGAGTATAGCATTATAGACTGCTAATTGATCAACTATCAAAAAGTCAACCATCACAGTAGCCTGATGCAGGGGATTCCCTGCCATGAGTGATAGTGAGATGATTCCTTCTAGGAGCATCTGTCCTCCTGAGAATCCAATTAATGGGGTACGAACTGGTCGCAATGTCGATGGTTCAACTCCCATTTTGTCGAATGCCTGAGTGAACAACACGTTGGTTGACGATCCTGTGTCGACCAATATGTGGAATACCTTTCAATTTGTGATGGTAAGGGTGATCACTAGTGCATCATCATGGGGGTGATAGATGCCTTGGGTATCCTCATCAGTAAAGGAGATGCAGTACTTCTTCCTCTTCTTCTCCTTCGAAGGTCGAGCTATAACCAGGAGTTTGGACTCGGGTCAGCTTAGGCTTCTGGCGTGATTTTTTCTTGCATTGTTGGAGTCACTTCCGCCTCTGGGACCTCCGAAAATAGTTCAGATTTTCTCCGTGGGTTGGTTGTCCACTGGGCATTCTTCAGTTATCTTGGTCCTTTCGACATGTTCTGTGAGTCGGCCTTCCCGGATGAGCCTTTCAATCTCTTCCTTCAAGTGAATACGATCGCTCGTATTGTGCCCATGGTCACGATGATAATGACAATACTTATTTTTATTCCGTCGATTGGGATTGCTTCAAAGCCTGTCCAGCCAGTTGACAAACCCTTCACTCTTGATTTCCATCAGTACCTGCTCTTGCGGTTTATTGAGTGGAATGTACGCAGAAAACTTCTGGTCGGGTCGTTTACTCGACTTACGATTATCACGAGTTCGGTCGTCCTTATGTTTTTTTTCTCCAGCCGAGTTAACTTCTTTTTTGGTTGACTCTTTAGCCGAAGTTTTTACGTTCTGGGCAGCTTCGCGCAGTCTGTCTGTGTATTTGTCTGATCGAGTCATGAATTCGGATAGAGTCATCGGTGGATTCTTGTCTACAGAAGCCAGAAACGGCTTATCCCTAACACCTTGCATGGGGGAGTTGAGTGTTGTCTCTTCTGAGTGTTTTTGAACCTGTAGCGATTCAAAGTTGAAACGCTTGATGTAATCTTTTAGTAGCTCTCCCTCCTTCTGGACTATATTGTTCAGATGTGTAGAGGGTTTTAGTTTCTTTTTCCCGCTAATAAAATTGGTGAGGAAGGCGTCGCTGAGCTCTGCAAATAAACTGATTGACTTTAGTTTCAACTGCTTGAACTAAAGTCAAGCCACGTCGGCTAACGTAAGTGAAAAAGCCCGGCTCATCACAGCATCCGATGCATCGTGCAATTTCATGTAAGTTTGAAAACATTCGAGGTGTTCAGTTGGGTCAGTCTTTCCGGTGAAATGTGTAATCTGAGGCAGACGAAACCTTTCCGGTAACCGAGCTCGCATTACTTCATCAATGAAAGGGGATGTTTTAGCCTCGAGTCTGGTTTGGCGTGCATCCCAACCCTATTTCATATCCGCCATCTCTTCCATCACTTCTTTCTTGAAGTTCTGGAGGTCAGTTTTTCAAGGCTCGACGCTTTCTGTCACATCCTCATCGGGAAGCCGACTGCGCCTCCTCTGGTTTATCTCATGTCGAAGATCCGTGGGAGGCAGCCCAACGGTTGCCGAGTGAACGGGTGTTAGCTCGGTCGGGCCATGGGGCTGACTCGGCTGCGGAAGAGATCGCGACAGGGTTGGCTGAGGGTCGGCAACCTGTGGCGGAGCGTTCATCTCTTGACTCTGCTGAAATTGCTGCATTTGTTGTTGGTGTATTTGTTCCAACATTTGTTGCATAACGTTTACGTTGGCCCTAAGCTCCTTAACCTCCCGATCCAACTGTCCATTATTTCGGTTCCTCTGGTTGTTAGTTGCCGCAGAAGTAGCAGGGACAAGTGCGAAACCTTGACGATTAGCGGGTTGGTTTTGAGCCCCTTGGGCCGCACTTGTACCCGGTTGTCTAGCAATAGCAGCGTCCGGCACTTCTGGACTCAGTCTTCGAGTTCTTGCCATCAAAACGAATCAAACAGCTCTTTGGGTAGAATGCAGAAAATGACTTTTTGTATCATTTCCCACAGACGGCGTCAGTCTGTTGATGTGAAAAACTAGATCAACCTCTTCATGTACTTCCACCTGCACTACAATGAAAGCTAAAGGGAATCCTAGATAGAGTCGGGGAACCTCCAATGCTTAAGTCAGTAAGGATCCAGGAAGAGGAGCTTTTAGGAGTTTTTCTTGCGTACCTTAATTCTTGGAGAGCTCTCTTTTTATAGGAATGAAAGGTCACGGCGTGAGGGAATTCTCTCTTGATTTTTAGGAGATTTGATTTGGTTGCTATTTGTTTGTAGATATTTCTCGATTCCAAGATTTTTGGGGCTGGATATCTTTTCACAAAATTCTCGGATCGGTGTTTAAGATTAAATCGTCTCTCCTTTGTTTGGCTCGGCCTCAATGAACTATACAGTCTCGGCTGGCTTATAAAGATGGAGTTGTTTGCCTACTGTCGGACGAAACATAATCGATTTAGAACCGATGCCCTTTCTTAATTCAATAGCCGACACTACAATTAACCTCATATGGGTCGGTTTTATAGTCAGTCAGGTGACTTTTAGCTCTAAGGCTTTTAATTGGTCCTTTCAGACATAGTCGTCTCTTTAACCGAGTCAACTTCATATCTTACAAATTTCGCTTGTGGCTCTTGACTTTTTTTACTCTCGGTTTGGATTAATACCCTGCAGATTCGAGCTAAGTCTCTCTTATAGGTTTTATCTTCGGTCGGCTTTTACAGTTGTCTCTAGTTTTATAAGCAAAGTTAATTCATCTTACAGCTGACTCCCCGAACTTGTCATATTTTTCCCCAACACTATCCATTAGAGTTTTTGTCATTGCAGTTTTAGACATATGAGTTGGAATAAAAAGTTAAGTCATGTCATTAAACATTTGTTAAGCAATATCAATGTTAAAATAAATGGCCACCAAACTGGTTGTATCTCCATTCAATTCAAGCCGCTGTTCAATCCAAGTTGAGTCGAGTTCGGTCAAACTCAGACTCGATTTTTCAGCTCAAAAAATAAGCTCAACTCATATTGAACTCAGTAATAGACTAAGTTGAATCAAGCCCTTTCGAGTCAAGCCAATCAAGATGACTGAGCTAACTAGCTCGTGTACAACTATAGACCTCGGAAAAACCGGTGGAGTCGGTTAACTGAACAGTTTTCATCTCTGAGACCGCGGGTCAGTGAGCATTACTGAAATTCTCTATCCTATTCCGGAGATCAGTGAACATGCCCCCACTACAAAAAACGAACTGAGGATCTTATAATTCGTCATGGAGGAATGAAATTTTTAGTTTTCACACCCATCCTACATTGTGGATAGTTTACGAAGTTACGTGGCCCATACTCCACGGTCCAGATTGAAGAAAACAGATGCCAGGCATACTGTGGTTGTGTGCGTGATTACGGATCTATATACACTAACAAAGCACCAAGTCACTTTTTATGAAAATATGTCATGTCATCACTTTTATTTCCCTTAACACCCACGTCATATTTCTCGGGAAGCCTTGAGGAGACGCCGCGTGGCTACGGTCTCTTTCTACTGACAGAAAATTACCGTAAAGACCTTGAATTTTATATTCAGAAATTATCAGATACAGCGGCTGTATCAGAAGTTCTGTTACGGCCATTTTTACCACAGGCATATCGAATTTTTTAGAATATCCAATCCGTCAAAAAGATCACAACGTGTTGATCATATAACATGAGAATTAGGCAGATATAATCATTGAGAGCAGCTCACATACGTACACTGGGTTGTACCGTTGGCTGTCATTGATTTTGACATGGTTGTGTTGATCGTCCTGATTTTCATGTCAGGTGGTATTTCTTGTGTGCCCCACCAGTTTCACGGGGTGAATATTCTGTAGATTTGTCATGTTGGAGAGAAAGTATCGGTGTTTTACAACTTGTGATACACTTACTGTTTCTGTTCATTTATCATTTCATAAAGCGTGTATGTTCGGCATAGTTTACTAGACAGTGGCCACTCATCCACGGTAGACGTTGCGAATTTGCACAACCGTCTCAGGAGTGGCCGCTTTCGAAAGTACATCTGATCAAACAATCTTAGCCGCTTGATTTTTCATCCATCAAATTCCGATTGATGGCCATTTTCTTTCAAGCCTATTGGATGGTTAAGATCATGGATTGGTCTGACTTTTGTGTTTGCTCCATCCCCATGGAGCGCTTGATTTGGATGGCCTGGCTTAACCTACGAGCTTGTCACGTGGATAAATTGCCACCATCCGTTAGTAGGGGTGCGCATCACGGGTACTACGGTAAGCTACAGCGGATACCGAGCAGACATGGGGATCATGTGACGTGTGCTTAACAGCCAATCCATTCATCAGATGTTTAACACTAAAATGCCTAAGTGGACCAAAATTCAGGCTGATAGGGTCACTGCGTTGTTTGTTTCGAATCCAGGCCGTTCAAATCCTTCATATGAACTCTATGGAGAGTTAACCAAACGATCAATTAGGTTTTCAACTCAGGTGGTCCTGTTGAAAATCAAGGGTTGCATCCCTTCCCACTCTGTTGCCTGTTCTGTGGCCCACCTAAGTTTTCAGTCAAGCTTATTTTTGGGACACGTGGGTTTATTGAAGTGGATCAGCTTATGGACTGGTTGGATGTCGTGTACACATCAAATGGACCCCTCAACTTACCCGTACGACCTTAAGATTCCGGTAGTATCGGTATCACCGGACCTCACCGACGTTAGTAAAATCGAAAATTCCGGGGTTTTCGTACGGATAATGAAGCATTACTTTCACAGTCATGGGCGGAACAACTTAGTGTAAGATGAGATCCCTGGGGTCCAACAGATGTTCCCAACCCGTGTTGGAAACGGATCGGCTACTCCCCCTTACACCAGGCCCGTGGCTGGTGGTCGGTGCTCTGTGGCCCCACCATGATGTATGTATTTCCATTACGTTCATCCATTTTTAAAGGTCACTTTAGATATTTATGCCAATAATTAGATGTATATAAATCTCAGGTGGACCACACCACATGAAAACAATAGTGATGGGATATCCATCATTAAAATCTTCCCGAGGCCCAATGTACTGTTTGTTTGACATCCAATCTGTTTATTAGGCCATGTAAGCCCAGAGGAAGGGGAAAAACAAAAATCATCCCGGTCCAAAACTTTTGTGCCCCCAAAATGTTTTTAATGGTGGACACTCATTCAACAGTGTTTCATATAACGTGGTCCATTTCACATCGAGATATATATATATATATATATATATATATATATATATATATATATATATATATATATATATATATATATATATATATATATATAATTTTTTGGTCTTGTTGCTGTGTTTTTATCGGACGGCTTCCCTATTTGACTCCTCATTATTCTTTATTCATCCTTTCAGATCTTTTCGAGACTCGTCCCTTTCTGAGGCTTGCGCATGACAGCATGGCCAAGTCTCGCCCTGCCTTGAAGCCGCTTTCCAAAGTGAAGGCCCCCCCAATATCGGCTCTGTTGTCTAGATCTCGGCCCTTAAAGCAGCAGAAAATCGCGGCCAAGGCTAAGGAGACGGTCGTTCTGTCCGCTCCTGTACCTGCTGCCCCCAAGTGGTCGTGCTCTCCGACCCTGACGAGAGGGCCGAGGAAACGGAGCCAACTCCTCCGATGACTCAGGCGGCTCTCGAGCCGGGACCTATTGCAGAGGAGGTTCCGAGGCCGAGAGAGGTCCCACGCGAGGAATCCCCGAGAAGGGAGATGACTCAACAGGAGTCCCCCCTCGCCAAGATCATCACGGGGATGATCCCTTGGGCGCTCGCCCACGGGGGCGAAAAAGACTTCGCCAGTTATTACAATGCTCCGACTGCCCAGACCCTCGGGCATACGGCGAGGTTGCTTTTTGAGGTGAACTCCTTTTCAATCCTGTGTCGTTTCCGACTAAGTTTTACCGCATAACTCACTGTCTCTTTATCGCAGCTGGCACCTTGCCTCGTCAAAGCAAGCTCGGATCTGACTACCGCCCAGAAACTCGCATCCGAGACAGAGACTGCGAGGAGGATCGCTGCCGAGGCTGAGGGTCGCAGAGAGATCACTGAGAGCCGGATTGACATCATGACCGGCGATCTATCGATAGTTCGGAAGGCTGCTGAGGATGCCTGTGTGGCTCTTGAAGGAGTTAAGGCCGATAATGCTCTCCTGACTTTGCTCCTACAGGAGGCTGAGGAGAGGCAGCAGCACCTTCTTCGAGTTCACAGCGGGTGCGAGAGTACTCTTACTCGGGCGAAGGCCAAGGCCGCCGGCCTCGTCCAGGAAGCCCAAGAAGAGGTGTGCCGAGCCAAAGAGGAACGAGAGCGAGCCGTATACGCCTTCCTCGAATCTTCCGAGTTTGAAGAGGAGAGGGACCGCCTTTATCAAGGTGGTTACAGGGCCTGCGTCTTGGAGATGAGGGTGGCCTTCCCTGATCTCGACCTCTCAGCCTTTGAAGTTGACAGTTCGTCTGCCGAGGCTACTGAGGGCGAAGCCGCTGAAGGAGATGCTGCTACTGACGAAGCCGGTCCTTTGGGCGCCGTATAGGGGATGAATTCCGACCGAATGGGGCAGTCGGATATTGTACTTTCTTTTGTTGTTTTTTTTTTTGTAACCCGACATTGAGTACTTAGACGAAATAGAACTTTTCATTGAGTCGACTTCAATTACAGTACTTTCTATTCTATCTTACGGGTAATAAATCTTGAGATGCTCGGCATTCAAAGGATGAGGCAACAGTTGTCCATTTAGGTCTTCTAGCCGATAGGTTCCCGGGCGGATGGTGCCTGAGACAACGTAGGGACCTTCTCAATTGGGTCCTAGTGTGCCCGACCCAATTTTCTTAGTATTTGGAAATGTCTTTCGGAGGACCATATCCCCGGCTCGGAATCGTCTGACTTTAACTCAGTGATTGTAAAACCGAGACACCTGTCTTTGTCGAGCCATTATCCTCAATTGAACCCTTTCTCTTTTCTCTTCCAACGAATCGAGCTCGAATGAAAGGAGTTCGCCATTCTCTTGTCCACTGTACAAGTTGACTCGGTCGAGCCAACGCCGATCTCAACTGGTGCGACCGCTTCCGCGCCGTAACATAGGAAAAAGGGGATTTCTCCCATGGCAGTCCGTGCTGTGGTCCGATAGGCCCACAGTATATTTGGAAGTTCCTCAGCCCACGCTCCCTTTGCTTCATCGAGCCTCGTTCGGAGGTGCCGCTTTATAATTTTGTTGACCTCCTCGACCTGTCCATTCGTCTGAGGATGATGAGGCGAGGCGTATACGTTTCGAATCCCGAGATTGCTGCACATCTCCCGAAATTGTTTGTTATCGAACTGCCTTCCGTTATCGGTAATGATAGTCCGAGGTATCCCGAACCGACAGACGATATTCTTCCAAACGAAGCTTGTGATCCTTTGCTCGGTGATTTTCGCCAATGACTCTGCTTCAGCCCACTTCGTGAAGTAGTCCACCGCAACCACAGCGAATTTAGTCTGACCCTTCCCCAGAGGAAAGGGCCCGACGATGTCGATCCCCCACTGCGCAAAGGGCCATGGTCCCGACATCGGAGTCAATTCCTTAGGGGGTTGTCTCGGGATTACTGCGAACCGCTGACACTTGTCACATCTTTGAACGAATCGCTTAGAATCATGCTGTATAGTCGGCCAGTAATACCCCTGCCGCAACACTTTGTTGGCGAGCGAGCGTCCTCCTGATTGGTTTCCACATATCCCTTCGTGTATCTCCCATAAGATATAATCGGCTTCTTGGGAGTCGACGCACTTTAGTAGAGGAGCATGAAAGCCTTTTTTGTATAGAATCCCATTCAAGATGGTGTAGCGCGAGGCTCGAACCTTTAACCGCCGCGCCTTGGCGCGATCTTCCGGCAGTTCTCCATCGTTGAGATAGCGGACGAGTGGGTCAAACCAAGCAGTCGCTGAGTTGATAGGAAGTAGGGCCGAGACTATTGGCTCATCTACACTCGGTTCAGGGACATATTCAATCGGAACCGACCGAGGTATGTCTTTCTCATCGGCTGAGGCGAGCTTTGCTAACAAGTCGGCTTTGGCATTGTCGGTCCTGGGTATTCGAATTACTTCACACTTTTGGAATCCACCGATCAATTCTTTAGCCTTTTCTATGTACGTCTTCAGTTGTTCTTTCCGAGTTTGATAAACACCGAAAACCTGGTTAACGACCAATTGCGAGTCACTAAAAACATTCAGATGAGTCGCACCTAAACTCACGACGAGTCTAAGGCCGAGTAATAAGGCTTCGTACTCTGCTGTATTGTTGGACGCTTGAAATCCAAGTCGCAAGGCATACTGCATACAGGTTTGATCGGGAGTTTCTAATACTACTCCTGCCCCGCTTGCCTTGGAATTGGATGAACCGTCGACAAATAGCTTCCAGGGTGCCGACCCGAGAGAGGAAGAAGCCTCAGGTACAATAATTCTCTCCGAATCAGGTATATCGTCACGATTAGGAGCCACTTCAACAAGAAAATCGGCGACGGCCTGTAATGTATGTCAAATTCGCTCAACTCGACTGCCCACTTTGTAAGTCGGCCGGAAGCCTCTGGCTTTTGGAGAATCTGGCGAAGTGGTAAGTCGGTCACGACGACAATGGTATGGGCCTGAAAGTATGGCCGGAGGCGTCGTGATGATACCACCAGAGTTAAGGCTACTTTCTCAAGCTGAGGATACCTCGTCTCAGCTAGTAGTAAGGCTTTGCTGACGAAGTACACTAGTAGCTACTTCCCTTGACTCTCTCGTATTAAGGCCGAGCTGACTGCGGCATCAGATACGGCCAGATATAATAACAACGCTTCACCTGCTCGGGCTTAGATAGCAGCGGTGGGGATCCGAGGTAAGCCTTCAGATCTTGAAATGCCTTCTCACATTCGTCCGTCCACTCCATCGTCTGTCGTCCCTTCAATTGCTTGAAGAACGAGAGAGATTTGTCTGTGGCTCGGGACAGGAAACGATTAAGCGCATCCACTCTTCCTGTCAACCTTTGAGTGTCTTTGATTGTTTTAGGAGACTCCATTTCAAGTAAAGCTTTGATTTTCTCAGGATTCACTTCGATTCCTCGCTGGCTAACGAGGAAATCGAGGAATTTTTCTGAGCTTACACCAAACGCGCACTTGCTGGGATTCAACTTCATTTTATATTTACGTAACGTCAAGAACATTTCTTGCAAGTCCGCCACATGGTCGGCCGCTCGTTTACTTTTGACGAGCATATCGTCAATATAAACTTCCATCGTTCGGCCGATCTGCCGAGTGAACAATTTGTTCATTAACCTCTGATACGTTCCTCCGGCGTTCTTTAATCCAAATGGCATCACTCGGTAACAATAAAGGCCTTTGTCAGTGACAAAGGCAGTTTTTGATTTATCATTCTCGTGCGTTACAATTTGATTGTATCCTGAATATGCATCCATAAAACTTAGCAATTCATGACCCGCGGTACTGTCTACCAATTGATTAATGCGAGGAAGAGGGAAGCTATCCTTGGGGCAGACTTTGTTCAAATCTGTATAGTCTATACTGACTCGCCACTTCCCATTGGCTTTCTTTACGAGTATGACGTTGGCTATCCATTCCGGATAGTATATCTCTTCGATGAATTTGGCTTTAAGGAGCTTGCCGACTTCCTCTTCAATGATAGCGTACCTTTCCGGGCTATAAGGGCGACGCTTCTGTCGGATGGGTCTATAAGTCGGGTCGATGTTGAGTCGGTGTGTTATAACCGAGGGATCGATCCCAGGCATGTCTTCGTGGCTCCAAGCGAAGATATCGGCATACTGTCGAAGCAAGGTGATCATTCGTTCCTTAAGAGGTGGACTCAGGGACGAGCCGATTTGGACTACTTTGGACATGTCTGTCTTGGTTAATGGCTCCGAGACGAGTTCTTCCATCGGCTGCTCCCATTCATGAGATTCGATACGGGGGTCCAGCGATTCAATCATCGACACTTCAGTCGGTGCCTTGACTGTGGTGGCATAGAATTTTCGAGAATCTTGTTGATCTCCTTTCACAATTCCTACTCCTGACTCGGTCGGAAATTTCATGGAAAGGTGGTAAGTAGATACCATAGCTTGAAGGAGGCTTAGGGATGGTCAGCTGATTATAGCGTTATACACCGACGGTTGGTCCACGACCAGGAAGTCGACCATCGCAGTCATTTGATGAGGCGCGGTTCCAGCGGTAAGTGACAGTGAAACGATTCCCTCAGAAAGTACCTGTCCACCCGAGAACCCGATGAGTGGGGTTCGGACAGGTTGTAGTACTGACCGACCTATGCTCATTTTATCGAACGCTTGGGTGAACAGGACGTCCGCTGATGATCCTGTGTCCACTAGCATCCGGAATACTTTCCTATTGGCGATGGTAAGGGTGACCACAAGTGCATCGTCATGAGGATGATGAATGCCTCGAGCATCTTCCTCAGTGAACGAGATACAATATTTTTCTCTTTTCTTCTCCTTGGGAGGCCGAGACAATAGAAGAACCTCGGACTCCGGGCGATCGAGGCTTCTAACGTGGTTTCTTCGGGCGTTATTTGAGTCCCCACCGCCTTGGTGCCCTCTAACAATCGTTCGAATTTCTTCTTGGGGCCACTCTTCACTCGGTCCTACTAGAGCGCTGGACCCTTCTGTATGTTCTCTTAGTCGACTTTCTTTAATTAGCCGCTCGATCTCGTCTTTCAAGTGATAACAATCACTTGTGTTGTGACCATGGTCACGATGATAGTGACAATACTTGTTCTTATTCCGACGATTCGGATTTCCTCGGAGTTTCCGGGGCCAGTTGACGAAGCCTTCGCTCTTGATCTCCATTAATACTTGTTCATGAGATTTTTTAGGGGGATGTATGTAGAAAATCTTCTGTCTGGTCGCTTTCCTTGCCTACCGTCGTCTCGCGCCCGGTATTCTTTTCGCTTTTTCCCTCCGGCTGAGTCGGCTTCTTTCTTGGCCGACTCTTTAGCCGATGGTTTTGCGTTCTATACCTTCTCCCGTATGAGTCACGTCTCTTCCGCATCAGCGTATTTGTCTGACCGAACCATAAACTCGCCTAGAGTATCAGGGGATTCTTATCCAGTGACGCCAAAAAAGGTTTATCTCTCACCCCTTACATGAGAGCGTTGAGAGCTGTCTCCTCAGAATGCTTTCGAACCTACAAAGACTCGAAGTTGAAGCGTTTGATGTAGTCTTTCAATAGCTCTCCTTCCCTCTGAACTATGTTGTTCAGATGTGTGGGCGGCATTAATTTCTTCTTTCCGCCGATAAAATTACTGAGAAAGGCGTCACTGAGTTCGGTGAATGACTTAATCGACTTGGGTTTTAATTGCTTAAACCAAAGTCGGGCTACATCGGTTAGGGTCAGAGAGAAGGCTCGGCACATAACAGCATCCGAGGCGTCGTGCAACTCCATAAAGGTCTTGAAGCATTCAAGATACTATGTCGGATCAGTTTTTCCGGAGAAAGGAGTTATCTGAGGTAAGCGGAACCTCTCTGGCAACCGAACCCGCATTACTTCGTCCACAAATGGAGAAGCTTTTTCTTCGGATTTGGTCGGATTTGAGTTCCGACCGTGCTTTATATCTGCCATCTTCTTTTCCATCTTCTCCCGGACCTCATTCTTGAAGTCTTATATATCGGCTTTTCAGGGTTCAGCGCTCTCCGCCGTTTCTTCTGAAGGGAGCCGACTTCGTCTCCTCTGATCTATTCTATATCTCAGATTAGAGGGAGGAAAAACGGCCGTTACTGAACGGGCCGGTGCTGGGTGACTCGGTCCTTGATGTTGACTCGGTCCCTGGGGTTGACTCGGTTGTCGGGGTGACTGTGGCACAACAGGCTACCCTACAGAGGCTGGTGGGAGAACTTGTGCCGACTTATGACGCTGCATCTGCTGGTTACATAGTTATTCTAACATGTGTTTCATGACAGCCATCTCGGAACGCATTTTTTGGACCTCGCGATCCAAGTGTGCATTCGTTTGATTAGGCTGGCTGGTAGTTGTAGGCGGTGCCGTCGGGGGAGCTCCCTGAGCTGTGCTAGCAGCGGCCTCCCCCGCTTCATCTGGATCCGTCCTTCTGGTTCTTACCATTCAGCAAATTAGAGAAAATGGCTTTTTGTCCGCTTCCAACAGAAGGCGTACATGAAATAGGGAACCGAAAGAACGAAGCAAAGGAGGACGAGTTACCTGAGACAAACGAATCTAGACCTGCAAGATGGAGGCGCTCGGCTTTCAGCAGCAACTTCCAAGACCGTTCCCCCACGCTCAGCTTCCTCAGCTCTCTTATCCGAGTCAGAGCCCTGGACTCGAGTTTCCCGCTCTTCTTCAAAATATTTGCAAGACATTATGGAGTCAAGATTAGCAGAAGATGATATAAAAATAAAGAGGGAGAGAAAAGAAAGACCATCGGGCCGAGTCACCGAGTTACTTGCTCTACGGAACGTGCAAGATACTTGAGGCTCGTACGGCCACGTGTCGGCCGACTCCCACCGACCGCAAGCCCAGAACCACCTCTCCTTCCAGAACTTGTTCGAAGTGGGTGGGTCGGTTATTAAAGACCCCTCTTTGCCTCTCCACGCGCTCAGGAAGTAGAGGCCAGGGAAGTTTGGATTTGGTTTGACTTGATAAAGGTAGAGGAACTCGTCGACCGTAAGTGAAGGTTGCTCTAACTCGGACCAGAGTACGGCACACCCGAACAAATTTCTCCACGCATTCGAAACAATTTGACCGGGAGCTATTTTGACTCGGGACAGGAAGTCACGAGCAATGGGCTGGAGTGACAAATGCAAGCCACACTGCATCGCGACTTGGAAGATTGCGACCATCCCTATAGGGGGATGGTCGGGCAAATCACCCGAACGAGGGAGACGGGACGACCGAGTCAGGGACATGATATCCAACCCTGATCCGGTTTAAGTCGGATTCAGTTAGAATGGAGGCGACGAGACCACTAGGTTCGTCTTCTTCCCCCTTTGAAGACGACTCAGAGGCTTCCGTAGTTTGGTTCACAGGGCCTGAAATGGCCGCCCCTTCGCCCGTAACTAGTTCGTCCTCTCCTTCCTCATCCTCCAGCTGATCCATCTAAGGGTTAGGTCTCCCTAGACGAGTCACCAGAGACATTTCACCGCTGGATGGACCGGCCTGATTAGGACGCTCAGCCGATGAGTCGCCGGCTTCTCTTACAAGCCGGAATGCGGCGTCGGCACCGACGGCAAACTCCGTCAACAGTGAGGGTGGTTCCGTAACGTCCCAAAGGTGTTGGGACGCACCCTCATCTCCGGACATCTCCTCCCGGGGGCTTTGAGAGCCGCGCGCAGCCATTAAAGCTTATAAAAGAAGGAGGAAATGACTCACCGAGAAATCGACGGTAAGTGCAAGGGAAGTTGACGGAGAAAGAAGCGACAGCGGAGGAGGGGAAGAAGAAAAAAGGAACTCGGAAGCGGACACAGGCGGGTGAACGAAGAGCGAAAATAAAATTCGCAAAGTCCTCCCGCCGGGCCCTTTTATAGCCGTGCCACGTGGCAAGGCATTTATGGCAAAAGCGAATTGTCGTTCGTCTCGACTCCCCCATTCGACATGTGGCGTACGCTGACTGATAGCGGTAACTTCGTGACCACGCGTCCGCATTTCATACGCGGACAAAACGAATCGACGGCTGGTCGCATGTGCGGCCTCGAGAGGCGCAACGTCGTACGCTAGAGATGACTCAAAGAGCATTAAACGCCTCATCATTGTCTCGGATGCTAATATGAACCGACCGAGAAAATCGTACTCCTTGATGCCGCGGACGACGCAACGAGTAAGGGGGGCTCACTGTTGGGGAGAAATGTGTTAAGTTCGGAGACTCGGATTTAAGTAATTTGGCTCTGCTGACACTGCCTGAAGAGTCCGAGACAACACTGACGGAACAAAGGATAGGCTAGGAGGCATAAGCAAGGGATGATTAAAGTCACTCTGTTAGAGTGATAACCTCGTCTTCAAAAGCCCACTAAAGGCCGAGCGTGTTCAAGCCACTCAGCCGATAGAACAAGACCAACTCAACGAGTTGGTTCTATCGGTCACGGAACAAGGAATGACGGATAGACATCGAGATTATTCCGTCCGTGGAAAGGCCGAGAACCCACCCTCCTACGTCGGCCGAGACTCTCGCAGAGTCGGTAACGACCTGGCCGAGACTCTCTCAGAGTCGGTCACGACTTGGCCGAGACTCTCCGAGAGTCGGTAACGACCTGGCCGAGACAGCGAGTGGTGGAATGAGAACAGATACTGCTCCGAAAATTCAGAAATACGGGTAGCCAATCCCGAGATTCTCGGGATTGAGAGCAATCTGTAGAAAGGAGTAAATCTCCAGATAATTAGGAAGAGAATCCTCAGAGGATGAGGATTCGCAAACCGTATAAATTTCCAAGCTTGGGATGGAAGAAGGTACGTAGTATTGAACTGAGATAAACCCTTTGCTACTGATTAGACGACTAACTTAAGCATCAGAGGTTCCCCGACTCTAGCCAGGGTCACCTTGACATTGTTAATTGTGCAGGTGGAGGAAGGTCCGTCTTATGGAAGCCGTCCCATAAAAATACAACAACAGGTCTTATACCATAAAATGATCTTTAAAAATAAATGGACAGCATGGATGAACATCATGGTAAGGCCCACGGAGCACCAACCACCGGCCATTGGCTGGTGTCAGGGGGAGTAGCCAATCCGTTCTCACCCGTGTTTGGTCCGTATCTGAAAACTCTGATTTAATACTCCGGTGGGCTAGACTACATGAAAATGTTGAGATGGACACTTTCTAACTGCGCGTGAGGTCCACGGTCGTGTCTATAAGGCATCAAATCCACTTATCTGACGACAAGACCTTCCAAGACTCATGTGGGACACACCACATGAAATTAGGAATGAATTTGCACTGTTCCCTGTGGTGTGGCCCACTTAAGTCTTTGATTTTCCTGAAGTTTAGGATCCATTGTTAAAATGTGTCTGCCCACATGATGGACCAGGTGGATTTGATGCACGTTCGTCCAACCCAGCCATCAATTACCGCAAGTCAGGCTTGTGCATACGAGGGAATACACGATAGCCATCTCTCCCCTCAATCGTGAGAAGGTTCTTTGCGTGGGACAGGCAAACAAACTGGCTTGAAAGAAACATGTGCGTGCGTCGCAAGGGGATGATAGGGGAACTATTCATCGAGTGACCGTACAGGAAGTTCTTAACTATCAATTAGAAATATTTTTGAATGCTTAATGTTATCTTCTACTGGTACGATCAGAATTATTTGCAGACAAAGGCCCCCATATCGTCTATGTGTACGATGTTGGTTCAGCGACAGAAGAATAATGTGCTTACAATAAACAAAGTTATTCTTTCTTTGAATAAGCTATAACAAACATGGCGCACGTTAGGACGTATCAACAGGTGAATTGCAGCACACGCCCCAACTTAGCACACTGTGATTCCAACCAAACATATTGTGGGTCCTTCCCTCTGCGTTTTACTACGACATAAACATGTCTGATCCACAAATGTTGACCATACTCCTACGATAAGAATTAATGGTTAGAAAGAAATCACCCATGGTGTATATTGAGTGTCCAGGTTTGGTCTTAACAAGCAGATCAGCCTGGATATTCAGATAAGGCTTTTTCAAGTTGGGTCCCACCAGATACGTGGTACATATATGCGAAGATGATACATGCCCTACCATTCACCGCTTCAATCTCACTCGCGCGAAGGACTTTGGCATTTCTGTAATTACAAATTTCTGATATGTTAAAAGGGAAGTTGCCCGGCTGTGGACCCCACGGGTTGAGGCGGTGGCACCCATTAGTGCCCATGGTATGCTAATATCAGGACTACCTACCTATCTTTGGTAGTCCGCGCGTTCCCAAGCCAGGTCTGTCATGCGGTACGCAATGTAAAGGGGGGTTTTATTTTGTTTTATGTGAGGATGAATAATTCCCGGCTAATGCCAGACGCCGCATCATAAAGCGCCGGAAACAAAACGCGGCGTACGTACATCTTTGTGGAATCTAGGACGCTCATTAGAGGAAGGCGACTTGACAATAACCCCGCCCTGAGAACTGTGTTGCTGGAAGTGATGTTTGGATTCTATTTACGCTGTTGTTGATGTGAGTTTTGGATTAACCCTTTACTCTTCTTGTCTCTCACCTGTACGATATTAGATATAAAGGAGACCCCGGAGCCAGGGACTCTTCGATGCCTAAGTCAATTATCAGGAATGATAGCGAGAGTTTTCTTGGGTTTAGTTTTTCATCCCGTTCACCATGGTGGAGATGAGTATTTATGGGCATGGGAAAGCCCTAACATGTGGGAATTCTTTACCCGTATTTTCAGACATTTGATATTCTTGGTGAATTTCACTCCATCCCGAGATCCTCGGGATTGAACGTCAAGATTTTTTGGGTGATATTATGCACCGTCTTTTTTTCACTCGGCTCGGCCGGTTCCGACTCATGTGATGGATGAGTCTCGGCTGGCTCGCGCGGTAAGCTTGACGCCTTCTATTGGGTAGGAACGGTCTCGGCTCTCTTCTGCCATCCTTCCTTATCCCTTAGCCGACATTACTAACTTGTAGAGTCGGTTTATTTTGTCGGTCAGGTGGCTTATAGCTTTCTGACCTTTTGTCGGCTTACATAGACACTGCTAACTCGTCGACCGAGTTAACTTAAATCGTCTCATACTTCTGCCTCTTGGCCATGTGCACTAATTCTCTCGGCCCTGATTATTATCTCGGACAACTCGGATAGTATTAGTAGGGTTGACCTATTCTATATCCGAGTCTCCGGACTTAACATATTTTTCACCAACAGTGAGCCCCCTTACTCCTTGTGCCTTTCATGGTACCAAGGAGTAATGAGTTCTTAGGTCGGTTCATATCAAAGGCCGAGGTCATAATGAGACATTTAATGCTTTTTAAGTCGTTCCCAACAGGTGACGGTTCATTTCCCAAGGTCGCAAGAGCAGCCAGCCATCACGTCGTTCTTTCCAAGTATAGGCGTCGGACGCGTGGCGAAGACATTACCATCATTAGTCGGTGTGCGCCACGTGTCGAGCGGGGGAGTCGAAGCAAACGCCGTTTCGCCTACTCATTTATTGTATTTGCCACGTGGCGGGCCTATAAAAGGAAGGGAGAGGCGTGCGTTCCACACTTCTGCTGCTGCCTCTCCCCTTCCGTTCTTTCCTTTTCCTTTCTTCCTTTCCTCCTCCCGCATTGTCAGCTTTAGAGTCCCATTTTTGCTGTCTCGTCTTTCGTTTGCCTTCCCTTGCGGTTGTCGTTGCTATCTTCGGTGAGTTCTGCCCTACCTTTTTATTAATATTAATGGCAACGCACGGCTCTCAGAGCCCCCGGGAGGGAACTTCTGGTGACGAAGGTGAAGCGCAACATTTTTGAAACGTTGCGGAATCACCCTCTTTGCTGGCGGAGATCGCCGTTGATGTAAATGACGCTTTCGTTTCTGAAAGGACCACTATACCACCGGCGGAGCGTCCCGCTCTGACCGTTCCTTCGCGAGGTGAATCGTCTCTGATAACTCGCCCAGGGAGACCCAATCCTATAATTAATTCGTTGGAGGAGGAAGAAGAAACAGGGATCACTGAGGGAACCTCTAAGTCGGCTCCTGTAAATCAGTCGGCACAAGCTTCTGAGGCATCTTCTGAAGGAGAGGGGACCGAGGATGACTTGAGTGGTCCGGTCCCTTCTGTTCTAACTGAATCAGACTTAAATTGGATCAGGGCCGGATATCATGTCCCTGGTTCGGTCATACTTCGTCTCCCTCGTCCGGACGAATTACCCGACCATCCGCCTGCTGGGATGGTCACGATTTTTCAAGTTTCGACGCAATGTGGCTTACGTTTACCCCTTCAACCCATTGCTCGAGACTTTCTGTCTCGTCTCCGAATCGTTCCCAGACAGGTTATCTCGAACGGATGGAGGAATTTGTTCGGGTGCGCGGTGTTGTGGGCTGAACTAAAACAACCCTTACTGACGGTCGACGAATTCCTTCATTTATATCAAGTTCGACCGAACCCGAACTTTCCCGGCTTTTATGTTTTCAGTGCCTGGCGTGGGAAGGGTGGCTCTCTGATAATCGACCCTCCAACTTCTAACAAGCACTGGAAAGAAAGGTGGTTTTGGGCGTGTAGTTGCTGGGAAACCGCCGAACCAGTGCCTTTTAAGCCTCGAATCTCTCGGGTGTTTCGCAAAGAAGGTGACCCAACAAATCCTTTCTGTCCTATCTTTTCATGCCGAGTTGCTATGTATCTGACTAACGGAACTTTGCAGATATTCCGAAGAAGAGGCAGAAGCTCGGATCCGGCAGCTTAGCTCAGATCAAGGATCTGAAAACACTAAGTGCGGAGGATCGGTCCTGGAAGGTGCTATTACAGCCGGAGCGTCTTCATCTTGCAGCTCTAGATTCGACTGTCACAGGTAATTCTTATTGCGTTATTACATCTTCTTTAAACTTTATCCGATTTATCTTTTTTCTCTTTCAAATCTACTTGAAGCTCAGCCTTATCTTAAATTGACTTCTTTGGAGATGGCCGAGGCTCGCCCTTCCCTCAAGCCTATCTCCAAGGCGAAGGCTCCTCTAAGGTCGACTCTTCTGTCGGAGGCTCGGCTTTCGAAGAAGCCAAAGATGGCTTCAAAAACCAAGGAGCCTGCTGCCTCGGCTGCTCCTACAACCTCCCCGACCGTGGTAGTCGTTTGCAACCCTGACGAAAGGGTGGAAGAGACAACCGTGGCGCCTTCAGAGTCTCGGGCGGCTTCCGAGCCAAGGCCCTCAACTAAGGAAGTCTAAAGGCAGAGAGAGGCACCGAGAGTGTAACATCCCGAAAATTGGGGGTCGGGTAGAAACCCAACTCCTGAGTTTCAGAACGTCACTTATGCAACATAAATAATGATAAATGCATGCTGTCTGTAGAATGGTATTAAACAAGATTGAGATTAAGCCAAAACAACATATCATACTCTAGAGACAGTTAAATTAGCAAGCGAAAGACTGATGATAAATACATAAAATATATAATTGATTGTAAGTCTCTAGAGTGTGAACATGTTACCAGGTTAATTAAATACATGTATACTCCAAAAATGGAAAGAAAGAATATACATCAGTGCTCCAAAAATATAAAATGACAAGTGTCAAGGCATCTAATCAACCTCCCTGTAATCCCGTCGATCAAAACATGGAGGAGAAGTCCTCCTCCTCATCATACAAGTCCAGCTCCGCTTCACAAGCAGCGTCATCATCTGCAACTAAAATAGGGACTGGTGGGTGTCCAGAACACCATCCAGTAACGTGGGAGTGAGTAGCTAACTCAGTGGAATAATAGAGCAAAGATTAGCATGTTATCAAATCAATCACACGTTAATAGTAAAGCAAACAATCAAACATTCCTAAATACTGTTGTTAATGCATGCATGAAATGACATGATGAATGCCCTCACCGACATTCTCCCTCATGCGACACCATCTGCTTCCGCGGCATGCTTTCTTCCCGCAGTGCTCCACATCTTCCATGCACATGCAATGCGATATGGATAATGATTACCAAGTTGTTATTAATCTTTTTCATACAGCAGGATTGGGAAACTAGGGTACCTTGCTTATATCAATCCCAATACAGATCCTATCTAGGGTCGTCACTCCTAGTAATCTCATACGATGTTATATTTGTAGGGCTGCTAGGGCTGTGCTCGCATTCGTTGCACCGCTCCCCCATCACCTTATCAATACAGGCTTAATGTACTCTCGTCGCTACGGAAGGGTCGACGCCTCCCGTAGACTCAGAATGTGCTCGTGGTCACTACAAAGGATTCGTCACCTGATCAGTGTAGGCCGACAGTAAGAATATAGTGTCCCATACCACCATAATCTGCTCACGAGTCATAGGTGCTCACTGGTCACTACGGGGAGGTTTGTGGCCCCAGCGTAGGCCGATAGCTCCACCACGGTGTCCCATACCACCATGCCCGGCTCATGAGTCTTTATGGATCAAGGTACCATGGTTAACAGGGTTTCCAATGGTAAGTTTAGTACCCTAGGTTCAAGCAGTTATGACTCATACAGGGTGAACATACAATGGCCAGTCGGGTTATTTGATGGGCTCGACTAGTATGAGCACATCTCAAGTCGAATGACATGAAGTGCATGAAACACTTCGTGTGGCCTAACCACTGCCGCCAACTCAAAACACGACTCACGTTCATCGACACGTCCTTCGTGGTAATTAGAAGCCAACCACGAATTCAATCCATTACCGATTGCCTGGACTAACGTATAGCCCCAAGCATTTATAAACAACATCAATGATCATGTGAGTGTGACGTAATTGAAATACAAACAACCAAAGCATATTTACAACATGTGATAGCATATAACATAAGCAAATCATCCAACACCTGTATTTCATATATATAGTGAAATCAATACATATAGCTAACATGTAGGAAATCATATACAACATCATATGGATTGAGAATTCATTCTCAAAACTAATCTACAATACCATTTACTCAATACATACTAATACAAACATTTATACAAACACTTAGTCTACACACCTTAGTCTACATAGCATATGTCGACCCAAAGTGCGCATTAGGGCGAATCTCTTCACCAAACAGATTATATACGCATACATAATATCATAACACGATGAATTTACATGTCAAGCATTTCAGCAAAATACGGACGTATGCGGTGTTTCCTATAAATGCCTAAAAATACCCTAAATCTCATATTTGCCGTACGTTTACGAAATGAAAAACGGACAGCATGTTCTACATGTCAAACGATGCTCTCATCAATAATCTACTATTAAACGACATTGAAAGCTTTGAAATCAGTCAATCAAAGGGTATAAAATCCTCACATTTTGCCTTAGACGTGTATTGTTTTGAACGGAACGTATACGCTCGTCAACAGCGTAGCGGCGACCTAATGCACAAGATGTATAAGCTACTTTGCTATTTGAATCGATGGAATCCCAAAATAGCAAGTGGTTAGGGTTTTTCTTATCTAGAAGTGCATTAGAATCACCGGGAGGGTGATGCAGGCAGGTGGATGTGGCACGAGGAGCAGCAGGGAAGACTCCTAGGAGAGAGCTCCAAATCTCCCTCCCTTTCTCTCTCTTTTCTCTCTTCTCTCCTCCAAATTCGTATGGAATGAAAGAGCAAGGGTTTAAGCCCTTTTTATAAGCCCAAACATGACCAAAATAGACTTGGGGCCAAGGTAGACTTATTTTATAACCAAAGTGGGCTTGTTCTGATCTAACGGAGTACTTCTGGAGGTCCTGTGACTGAATGCGGTCAGACTTGAGCTCCTTGACATTGGATCTAGGTCAGGCAGAGTTTTCAATCTGAGCAGATATCCAGATCGACCGTGGCAGACCAGTTTCAGTTCAACGGTTATGGGAACTCGATCGGAGCTACAAGTACTATGACATGTAAGGGAAATTTTTCGTGATCCGAGGGTGAAATTTGATTGAATTCTGATGGTCAAAACGCTTAGAAAAAGTGCACAAGCGAACGTGCCAGATTTCATAAATTATATTTATTTCTCACACTCTTCACTCTGGACTCAAGGAAATCGTTATGGGACATCATCTGGACTTGATTTTTGAGGTGATTGTCAAGTCCAACTAGGCGGTCATATTCGTCTAAGTCTGGGGTAATCGGACTTCCGACGCGCGGTCCAGAGCCGATACAAAGTTTCAAGGTGCTCCCGAGGGCAATCGGGAGTAGAGTTTGATCCTAGGTTTTACGGTATTATAGCGTCACCTATCCTATACGTTTTGACTCTAGCAGATCGTATTGAAAGTGATTGGTAAGAATTTCATAGGCCATCTAGTGCAGCGCTAGTTGATTCTCGTTGGATTTCTAAAGGAAGTAGCCTTTATTGGTTTTTGTTTGAGATGGGATTTGGAGGGTGGAGCGAGGGTGTTTGGAAACGGAAGAAGGAAGAGTTTGGAGTGGTGGTTTTTATCAAAAATTGACCGTTTTGGTGAGAAAGGAGAACTTGGAGGGTCACTTTGTGAAGGAAGTACCTGATCAGGGAGGTTTTAACGGACGACCCACATACCTGGGGGCTACCCTAGCCCCCAAACACCTTCAGCCCGAAGCTCGGACCCAACCGAGGAATTTGACCGGCGATGCATCACGGAATCGGCGATGCCATCGCCGATGAAAATCATCTCCGGCGAGGCCGACCATATGGGCTGGGTTCCTCCTACCCCCTAGGTCCCAAAAATATGTGGGGCCCATGTTGGATCATTGTGGATTAGCGTGGGTAGGCCCACGACTCCATTCAAGGAATTTCGGGGTCAGTTTGCAAACTGAAATGAATTTCTATGGCATATAGCATATGATTTTGGGGTAGGAGACACTAATCTATCCAAATAACCTATCTATCTTGTTAGATTCCAAAAGGTTAAGGAGAAAAGTCTATTTTACCCAGTTATTTACTATTCATGGTAAGTTTTAGCTTCGGTATTATTCTTCATCATGAAGACCTTAGGATTAGTGGTCTTTACTATTTAGACTTGAGAATTTGTGTCTAATATTGAAGTACTTAGAGAAATTAGAAGAATGAGGTGATGAAGGGTGAGATTTGAAGGAAATGGGTTGAAAAGTGATTTCTTTGGCTTCGGGATTGAGCTCTGAAAATGTTATGGTTGACCCATTTCCTAAGGACGTCTAACTCCAGGTTGGCAAAAATCTGGGGTATTAAAGAGAGGGGAATCTTCAAAAGGGGAGATGACTCAACAGGAGCCATCGCCCTTTCTGAGGGTTATATCGGGAATGGTTCCCTGGGTGATCGCTCACGGGAGCGAAAGATACTTCACAAGTCTTTACAATGCTCCCACAACGCAAACCCTCAGTCACTCGGCGAGGATGCTCTTCGAGGTTATACATCATCCTTTTGTTTATTTCTTTCTAGTTTTGAGTTTTTATCCTAACTCGACATTTATTGCTGGCAGTTGGCCCCTTGCATTGTTAAGGCTTGCTCGGAACTGTCTGCCGCCCAGAGGCTTGCTGCCGAGGCAGTGGGGCACCGCGAGATTGCCGAAGGTCGGATCGACATCATGACTGGCGACTTATCGCTAGACAGAAAGGTTACTGAGGATTCGAAGAAGGCTCCCGAGGATGCTAAGGCCGAGAGTGCCCGCATTGCGTCGCTGCTATCGTTGACCGCGGAAGAAAATCGACAGCTTCTCCGCCTCCATGCAGCCTGCGAGAACACTTTGACTCGGGCAAAAGCTGATGCTATGATGCTCATTCAGCGGGCTCAAGAGGAAGTCGGGCTAGCCAATGAGGCTAAGGATCGGGCCGTAGAGAACTTTCTCGAGTCCAAGGAGTTTGAAGAGGAGAGGGATTGCCTATATCAAGCGGGATATAGAGATTGTGTCCAACAAATGAAGGAGGCTTTCCCCGACCTCAATCTTTTCAGCTTTGAGGGTGCCCCAGGTCCTGAAGATTTAGAGGTTGGGGAAGAAGCTCCTGTTGCTGCTGAGGCCGAAGTCTCTGGGATTGCTTTGGGAGTTGTCCAATCTGGGACTGCTTCGGGAGTAGTCCAATCTGGGACTACTTCGGGAGTACCTCCGACCGAGGATCAGTGTCCGTGCTTCATTTTTGGCACTCACGCCAGCATAGTGTTGGGTTTTGTCGGTGACCGAGTCTGGGCTTTCTCTTTGGTACCATCATCAGCTCCTCGAGCTGACCTTCCTCCAAGGCCGACTCCAGAGTACATGCGGTCAAGATAGATTAATTTTGGTTGGAGCCAACTACATACTTTCTCAATGTAATTGAAGTAGAATCTGATGTAACTCAATGTAAAACACTTAACGTGATGAATAGAAATTCTTGGTTTTATTGAGTCGACTCAGTATATATGTCTTTTTATTCTTTCAGCCCATTATGGCCGACTTAAGGATAATAGACTTTGAGGTGCTCGGTGTTCTAGGGGTGAGGCAGTAATTGCTCATTTAAGTTTTCCAACCGATACGTTCCGGGTCGGATGGTACTTGAAATGACATAGGGTCCTTCCTAATTGGGTCCCAATGTGCCTGTACCAACTTCTTTTGTATTTGAGAACGTTCTCAGGAGGACCATGTCCCCAACTCGGAATCGCCTGTTTTTAACTTGATCATTATAGAACCGAGCTACTTGTCTCTGCCGAGCCATCATTCGCAGCAGAGACTTTTCTCTTTTCTCTTTTCTCCTCCACTAGGTCAAGCTCAAGCGATAGAAGTTCTTCATTGTCTTGTTCATTGTACGAGTCGACTCGTGCTAACTATATTCTAATCTCAACCGAGGTAACTGCTTTTGAGCCATAGCTCAGGAAAAAAGGTGTTTTTCTTGTAGTGGTTCGAGCAGTGGTTCGGTAGGCCCATAGTATCTTTGGGAGTTCTTTGTCCCACTCTCCCTTGGCTCAGTTGAGCTTCTTTCGAAGATGCTGTTTGATAATCTTATTGACAGCCTCTATCTACCCATTCGTCTGAGGGTGATGGGGCGAGGCGTACACTTTTCGAATCCCAAGATTGTTACACATCTCACGAAACTGTCTGTTATCGAACTACCTCCCATTATCAGTAATGATAGTCTGAGGTATCCCAAACCGACATACGATGTTCTTCCATATGAAATCTATGATCTTCTTTTCGATTATTCTGGCTAATGGCTCGGCTTCGGCCCATTTGGTAAAGTAATCTACTGCCACCACAACAAACTTGGTTTGACCCTTGCTTAAGGGAAACAGTCTGATGATGTTGATTCCCCACTGTGTAAAGGGCCAAGGGCCAGTCATGGGGGTCAGCTCTTCGGGAGGCTGTCTCGGAATTGACGTGAAACACTGACACTTATCGCATCTTTGGACGAGGTTCTTAGCTTCGTATTGTATGGTTGGCCAATAATATCCTTGTCGCAAGACTTTGTGGGCGAGTGATCATCCTCCCGAGTGGTTTTGTAATACCCCGAATTTTGGCCAACCTGGGATTAGACGTCCTTAGGCAATGGTTCAATTAAAACACCTGGAAAATCGCTCAGAACCCAATTCCATAGCCAAAGAAACCACTTAGGATTAATTCCTTTAGAAAATAAGTCTAAGTTAGCTAGCGCAACGCTAGAGTAGCTGGGAAATAGTCCCTGATCACTTTAAATACGTTCTACAAGACCCAAATCGAGTAGAACCAATGACTCTATAATACTCTATAACCTCGGATCAAACTCTAAACCGGTTTGTTCTCTAGACCACTTTGAAACTTTGTATTGGATCTAGACCGCGCATCGAAAGTCCGATACGTACAATCTTAGACCGTTAAAACCGCCTTGTTGGACCTGACAATCATTTCGAAAATCAAGTCCAACCGATAATCACAGGCTATTTCATTGAGCCCAGACTGAAGAGAGTGCGAATAGGGACAGATTTGGAATTTGAAATTCAAATCTGGCACACGACTTGACGCGTCAGTATTAAGCGTTCTGACCGTCAGAATTCAGCCAAATTACACCCTCGGATCAGGAAAATTTTTTATTTCATATCATGAGACTTGCAGGCTTGATCTACGTGCGGTGACCGCTGAACTGAAACTGGACCACTACTTGCGATCTGCGAACCCTGCCGGACTGAAAAATTGATGTATGCTAGATCCAGTATGCATGAGCTTAAGTCCGACCGCATTTGGCCAGGTGACCACCAGAAATGTACTTTTGGACCGAAACAGCCTCGATTTGGTTAAGCACTAAGTGAACCATGTTCCCGAGCCTATTTCGGGCAAGATTGTGCTTATAAAAGGGGTTGAAACCCTCACTTCTCTCTCCCATCCGAATATGAGAAAAACCCTAGATTGGGAGAGAGAAAAGGTGAGAGTTTGAGAGAGATTAGGAGAGACTTTTCCTGTCTTCGCACCGCCTATTGCACGTGCTTTAGCAACACACTTCCATCATTCAGCCGGTGATTTCTCCGTGTTTTCTGGTAAGAAATAATCCTAAAAAGTTGCTGATTTGATGTTTCTTTCGTTCCATAGCTTGATAGTTAATAGATCTTGTAAAACAGGTCCTCTAGTAGCCGTAGACGAAGCGTATATGCTCCGTTCGAATTCACGCATCCATAAGAGACAAGGTGCGGATATTAGACGCTTTGATTGACTGTTTTCAACGCTTTCAATGTCGTTTAATAGTAGATTATTGACGGCAACACCGTTTGACATGTACAACATGCTGTCCGTTTCTTGTTTTGTAAACCGACGGAGAATATGAGATTTAGGGCATTTTAGTCATTTGTAGGAAGTACTGTTTTCATTCATATTTTGCTGATGTGATTGATATGGTTTATTGTCGCATTAGAATGTTAGGAATGCGTGCATAATTAGTTTGGCGAAGAGATTCGCCTAAATGCGCACTTCGGGTCGACATACTATATGTAGACTTAAGTGTGTAGTGTAAGTGTTTGTATAAATGCTTGTTTTAGTACGTATTGAGTTAAATGGTGCTATGAATTAGTTTGAGATTGATTTCTCGATTAATATGCTGGTGTAAATGGTTTCCTACATGTTAGCTATATACATGATTTCATTATATGTATGAAATGCATATGCTTGATGTTTCACTTAAGTGGTATGTTATAACATGTGCTTGATGATTTCCTTATGATTTAGTTTGAGATTCAATTCTCAATTAATATGCTGATGGAGATGATGTCCTATATGTTGGCGATATGCATAATTTCATTATATGTGTGAAAGACATGTGCAAGATGATTTACTTAAGTTGTACGTTATAGCATGTGTTAACATGCTCACATGTTTGTATTCCATTTTCAATACTCTAATATGATTGCTGATGTGATTCCATGATTGTTTGGGACTATACTTAGTCCAGGCAGTCGGTAACCAAGCGAATTCGTGGTTGGCTTATCTTGGCCATGAACGACGCGTCGATGAATGCGAGCCGTGTTTTGGAGTTGACGGCAGTGGTTAGGCCACACGAAGTGTTTTACGCACTTCATGTCGTTCGACTTGAAATGCGATCGAGCTAGTCGAGCCCGTCAAGTAACCCGACTGGCCGTTGTATGTTCACCCTGCATGAGTCATAACTGCTTGAACCTAGGGTGGGTACTGAACTTACCATTGTAAACCCTGTTAACCATGGTACCTTGATCCACAAAGACTCATGAGCCGGGCATGGTGGTATGGGACACCGTGGTCGAGCTGTCGGCCTACGCTGGGGCCACAAACCTTTCCGTAGTGACCAGTGAGCACCTAGTCTCGTGAGCAGATTATGGTGGTATGAGACACTATATTCTAGCTGTTGGCCTACACTGATCAGGCGACGAGTCCTTTGTAGTGACCGCGAGCGTATTTTGAGTCTACGGGAGGCGACGATCCTTCAGTAGCAGTAGAGTACAGTAGGCCTGTATTGATAAGGTGATGGGAGAGCGGAGCAACGAGTGCGTGCAACAGCCCTGGCAGCCCTTGCAGCGACCTACAAAATATACATCGTATGAGATTACTAGGAGTAACGACCCTAGACAGGATCTGTTTTGGGATTGATACAAGGGAAGTACCTTAGTTTCCCAATCCTGCTGTTTGAATGGACTAATAACAACTTGGAAATCATATCACCATTACATTGCATGTGCCTGGAAGATGTGGAGCACTTAAGGGAGTGTGGCATGCCGCGGTCGTAAGATGGTGCCGTATGAGGGAGATCATCGGTGCGGGCATACATCACGTCATGTCATATTTCATTAACAACAGTATTAGGATTGTTTGATTTACTGCTTTACTATTAGCACATGATTGATTTGATAACATGCTAATCTCTGCTCTCTTATCCCACTGAGTTGATCACTCACTCCCACGTTACGGGATGGTGTTTCCGGACACCCACCAGTCCCTTTTTGTGATTGCAGATGATGGCGCTGCTTGAGAAGCGGAGCTGGACTTGATGATGATGAGGAGGATTCCTCCTTCATGTGTGTTCTGATTGACGGGATTACAGGGAGGTTGATTAGATACCTTGACACTTGTCATTTTATATTTTTAGCACACTCATGTATATTCATTTTGTTTACTTTTGGAGTATACATGTATGTATATAACCTGGTAACATGTTCACACTCTGGAGACATACAACAGTTTATATATGTTATACATACTATCACAGTCTTCCGCTTGTTAATTTAACTGTCTCTGGAGTATGATATGCTGTTCTGGCTTAATCTCACTCATGTTTAATACATTATCACAGACAACATTCAATCATACATATCTATGTTGCAGAAATAACATTTTGGAACTCGGGAGTTGGGTTTTTGCTCGACCCCCCAATTTTCAGGATGTTACAGGTTTCCATACATCCCCTCGTGTATCTCGCGTAACACGTAGTCAGCTTCATGGGGTTTAAACACCGTAGTAAAGGAGTGTAAAAACCCTTCTTATATACTTCCCCATTTAACATGGTGTATCGTGATGCTCGGATCTTTAGTCATCGGGTCTCGACGTGATTCTCAGGCAGTGTCCCTTCGTTGAGATACTAGACGATAGGATCGAGCCAGGTGGGTTCTGACTCAATGACATGTACAGTTGAATTGATCGATTCTTTGATCAGTTTGCTGATACTCGGCTTAGTTACGAACTCGATCGAAATCGACCTGGGTATGTCATCTTCTTCAGCCGAGGCAAGTTTTGCCAGCAAATCAGCTTTGGCATTCTCGGTCCTTGGGATCTGAGTTACTTTGCATTGTCGAAATTCGCTGATTAATGCTTTGGCTTTTTCCATGTATGCCTTCAGCTATTCTTTACATGTCTGATAAGTGCCGATAACCTGATTGGCGACCAATTGTGAATCGCTGTAAACATTAAGATGAGTTACACCCAGATTTGCTGCGAGTCGAAGGCCAAGCAATAAGGCTTCGTATTCTGCTGTGTTATTAGAGAATTGAAATCCAAGTCGTAAGGCATATTGCATGTAGGTTTGATCAGGAGTTTCTAACACTACCCTAGCCCCACTTACCTTAGATTTGGAGGAGTCATCGATAAATAGATTCCAATGGACAGGGTCAGGACGTGGGCCGAGCGAAGCGGACGTGGATGCTACGGTGGGCAGGTCAGATTTAGCCTCTGCGTCAGCTTGTAGAGTTAACTCTGCAATAAAGTCAGCCATGACTTGTCCTTTAATTGCAGTTCTTGGCTTATACTGTATGTCGAACTTGCTCAATTCAATAGCCCACTTCGTAAGTCAACCAGAAGCTTCAGGTCTCATAAGTATCTGACGTAATGGAAGGTCGGTCATGACGACGATTGTATGAGCTTGAAAATATGGTCGGAGTTTTCGTGAAGAAACTACCAAGATCAAGGCTACTTTTTCAAGGGACGGGTACCTTGTTTCTACCGGTAGTAATGCCTTGCTGACATAATACACCGATAGTTGCTTACCATCATGTTCTCGTATCAAAGTCGAGCTAATCGCCGCGTCAGATACAATAAGGTATAGTAGCAGTGCTTTTCCTGGCTCGAGTTTTGATAAAAGAGGTGGAGACCCAAGGTAAGACATTAGTTGCTGGAACGCTCCTTCACACTCTTTCGTCCATTCCATCGACTGTCGTCTCCTCAATTGTTTGAAGAACGGGAGACAGCTATCGGTGGCTCGGGATAGGAAGCGGTTGAGTGTGGCTACACTCCCGGTCAGTCTTTGTACATCTTTAATCGTCTTTGGAGATTCCATGTCAAGCAATGCTTTAATTTTCTCAGGATTTGCTTCAATTCCTCGCTGACTAACCAAGAATCTGAGAAACTTTCTCGAGCTTACACCAAAAGCACATTTATTTGGATTTAACCTCATTCTGTATTTGCGCAGAGTCAAGAACATTTCTTCTAAGTCGGCTATATGGTCGGCTATGAGTATACTTTTGACGAGCATGTCGTCTATATATACTTCCATGGTTTGGCCGATTTGCTGAGTGAACATTTTGTTCACCAGCCTTTGATATGTTGTGCTGACATTTTTCAAACCAAATGGCATCATTCGATAACAATAAAGTCCTTTGTCAGTGACAAAGGTAGTCTTAGATTTATCAAGTTGATGCATTACAATCTGGTTATATCCAGAATACGAATGCATAAAACTGAGTAATTCATGCCCTGCTGTGCTGTCTACCAACTGGTCGATTCTCGGGAGAGAAAAGCTATCCTTGGGGTAGACTTTATTCAGATCTGTATAGTCAATATAGACGCGCCACTTTCAGTTGGGTTTTTTTACCAGAACGATATTGGCTACCCATTCCGGATAGTATATCTCTTCTATGAACTTTGCCTTGAGGAGCTTGCCGACTTCCTCTTCGATGACAACATACATTTCTGGGCCAAGAGGACGTCTTTTCTGCCGGATCGATCGGTAGGTCAGATCAATGTTAAGTCGGTGCGTCATGATCGAGGGATCGATCCCAGGCATGTCATCATGGCTTCAAGCAAATATGTTCACAAATCATTGTAGTAGAGCTATCAGGTTATCTTTGAGCGGTGATTTCAGGGACGAACCGATCTGTACCACTCTTGATTCATCTGCCTCGGCCAGGGGAACTGCGATAAGATCTTCTACTAGTTGCCCATGTTTGTGCGTCCCGACTTGAGGGTCTAGCGATTCAATCATTGATATCTTGGCCGGAGCTTTTAAAGCCATGGCATAGCAGCGTCGAGCATCTTGCTGATCTCCTTTCACTATTCCTACTCGTGAATCAGTCGGGAATTTCATGGATAGGTGGAATGTGGACACCACAGATTGTAGGAGGCTCAAAGTGGGTCGGCCAAGTATAACATTGTAAACTGATGTTTGGTTGACAATAAGGAACTCTACCATTACCGTCGTTTGATGCGGGGGATTTTCGACGGTGAGCGGTAGCAAAACGATCCCTTCTGAGAACACCTGTCCGCCAAAGAATCCGCTCAGTGGGGTTTGAACCGGGCGTAATGTCGATCATTCAATACCCATTTTATCGAATGCTTCAGTAAAGAGTACATGCGCAGACGATCCAGTGTCGACGAGAATACGGAACACTTTTCTGTTGGCAATGGTGAGAGTGATGACTAGAGCGTCATCATGGGGGTGATGGATGCCTCGAGCGTCATCATGGGGGTGATGGATGCCTCGGCAATGGTGAACGAGATACAGTATTTTTCTCGTTTCTTTTCTTTTGGAGGCCGATTCAATATGAAAACCTTGGACTCGGGCCGACTAATACTCCGGGAGTGATTTTTTCGTGCATTGTTGGAATCGCCCCCGCCTCGGGGACCACCGACGATCGTTCAGATCTCTTCCGGGACTCGGTTTTCACCTGGGCATTCTTCGACAGGTCTAGTTCTTTCAACATGTTCTCCGAGTCGGCCTTCTCTGATGAGCCGATTGATTTCCTCTTTCAAGTGGTAGCAATCGCTTGTATTGTGCCCGTGATCACGATGGTAGTAGCAATATTTGTTCTTATTTTATCGATTTGGATTGCCTCACAATTTATTTGGCCAGTTAACGAAACCTTCATTTTTTATTTCCATTAACACCTGATCCTGAGTTTTATTCAGGGGGGTGTATGTGGAGAATTTTCTGTTGGGTCCCTTGCTTGATTTTCCTTCATCGCGCGCCCGATCGTCCTTACGCTTTCTTCCTCCAGCTTAGTCAGCTTCTTTCTTGGCCGACTCTTTGGTTGAAGATTTTATGTTCTGGACCATCTTAGGCAGGAGTCACGTCTCTTCAGCATTAGCATACTTATCCTAGCGAGCCATAAATTCATCCAAAGTCTCCGGTGGGTTTTTATCTGGAGATGCTAGAAACGGCTTATCTTTGACTCCTTGCATGAGTGCGTTAAGTGTTATTTCTTCCTAATATTTTTGAACCTGAAGAGATTCGAAGTTGAAGCGCTTGATGTAATCCTTCCGTAGCTCTCCTTCCTTTTGAATTATATTGTTCAGGTGCGCGGGCGGCTTGAGTTTCTTTTTTCTGCCGATAAACTTGGTGAGGAAGGCGTCGCTGAGTTCTGTGAAAGAACTGATAGACTTTGGTTTCAACTGTCCAAAGTCAAGCTACATCAGTCAATGTGAGGGAGAAGGCTTAGCACATAACAGCATCTGAGGCATCATGTAACTCTATATAAGTTTTGAAGCATTCAATATGCTCAGTTAGATCAGTTTTTTCAAAAAAAAGAGTAATCTGGGGTAGGCAGAACCTCTCTGGTAACTGAGCTTGCATTACTTCATCCATAAATGGAGAAACTTTTACCTCGGATTGGGTCGGGTGTATATTCCGACCTTGTTTCATGTCTGCCATCTCTCTCGCCATCTCTTCCTGAACTTTCTTTTTGAAGTCCTTGATGTCAGCTCCCCAAGGCTCTGCACTTTCTGCCGTTTCCTCAAAGGGAAGCCGACTGCACCTCCTTTGATCTATTCTATGGCGTAACTCAAAAGGGGGCAATATAGCTGTTGCTGATCGAGTCGGCTCTAGTTCATTTGGACCTTGGTGCTGACTCGGCTGATGGAGCGATCGCGGGGGAGTAGGCAGAGCACCGGATGCTGGCGGGGGAGCCTGCGCTGTCCCGTGATGTTGCTGCATCTGTTGATTATACAGCTGCTCCAACATCTGCTTCATGACATTCATATCGGATCGCATCTCTTGAACTTCTCGATCCAGTCGTTCATTCCCTCAGTCCTGTAGACTATTGGTCGCGGCAGAGGCTGCGGGCGGAGCTGCTGGTGGGGCTTCTTGAGCCATGCTGGCAGCGGCTTCGCCTGCTTCATCTTGATCCACTCTTCTAGTTCTTGCCATTGACTCTTGTGAACTTGTTTGTTAACCCTTTAGATAGAGTGTGAAAAAATGGCTTTTTGCTCGTTCCCAGAGACGGCGCCAAACTATTAATGTGAGTTTTTAATGAACCCTTTACTCGTCTCGTCTCTCACCTACACGATATCAGATACAAAGGGGACCCTGGCTAGAGTCGGCGAATCTCCGATGCCTAAGTCAGTTACCAAGAATGATAGCGAGAGCTTTCTTGGGTTCAATTTTTCGTCCCTTTCACCGTGGTGGAGGTGACTATTTATGGGCATGGGAAAGCCCTAACTTGTGGGTATTCTCTACCCGTCTTTTCAGAGATTTGATATTCTTGAAGGATTTCACTCCATCCTGAGATCCTCGGGATTGAACGTCTAGATTTTTGGGGTGATATTATGCACCGTCTTTCTTTCACTCGGCTCGACCGGTTCCGACTCATGTGATGGATGAGTCTCGGCTGGCTCACGCGGTAAGGTTGACACCTTCTATCGGGTAGGAACAGTCTCGGCTCTCTTCTGCCATCCTTCCTTATCCCTTAGCTGACATAAACAACTTGTAGAGTCGGTTTATTCTGTCGGTCAGGTGGCTTATAGCTTTCTGGCCTTTTGTCGGCTTACGTAGACACTGCTAACTCGTCGACCGAGTTAACTTCAATCGTCTCATACTTCTGCCTCTTGGCCATGTGCACTAATTCTCTCGGCCCTGACTATTGTTTCAGATAACTCGGACAGTATTAGTAGGGTTGACCTACTCCATATCTGAGTCTCTGGACTTAACATATTTTTCCCCAACACACACTATCCATTCATTTCTCAAGATCATTTCAGGACAGGAGCTCATTCAAAGCTATGACTAGATGATCAGAAATTGAATGAAAACGTGTTGCGTTGCACTTGGAAATGGCACTAGCTTAAGTTAGACTGACTACATTATGGTACCCGCTGGTGCTGAGTTACCGTCTAAAACTCAAAATTCTATTTTAATAATCATGCTTGTTGGGGAAAATGGACTGAACATTAGAGAAGGTCATGTCAAAACCTTACCTGCTCGATCAAGGCAAGCAATAACAGAGACTTTATACCCGACCTCTAGCTCTACGTCCCGCCGGCAAGTTAGAAGACCCACAAACCTTAATGAAATGAACCCAATTGCTCGACTAAGGGTCCGTTTGGACGGGAATATTAGGGTGGAGTAGGTTGTAGTGGGTTGGAGTGCACAGAAAATGAAGCTGAGTTCAGTAGCTGAGGTGTTTGGACTGGCAAGGGATTGAACGCCGATGGGCGATCCAGCTGGATTCGGCAGCGGATTAGATTTCTGCTGCTGGAACAATTCTTCCGTGAGAAAAACTTTGATACTCTGGCGGAGAATGATGGATAATACGCAAGTACTTAGAAAATGCATTCTAATAGGTACGGATAGTTAAATTAATCCATCCAAATTGTGATTCCTAGTCTAGATGTAGCATGACATCTAATAAATTAAGCTCATTTTTTTATCTGACTATCTTTGTGGTGAACATTTGATGGACGGTTAAAAATTAAAAATACCCCACAGTCCTGTTTCGACAAAAAAATGTCTAAAAATACGACGTCAGAATTTTCCCACCAATATGATTTTGGGATTGTTACTTTGTAACAGTGGGCTCCATAATTTAGTCAGTTTAACTTAAGCTCATGCATGCCACGTATACAGTTTCCAAGTGCCCGTACATCAAGCGTGTTGCACGCCTGGGCCAAAAACAAAGAACAAGAATAAGAAAAATCCAAACGTGCACACCATACAGGCGCTAGATTGTCACTCCAATTTGATAGGAGACAATCCACTGACATCCAATAAATTGCTTCATTTTATGTGCACTCCAACTCACTATAGCATTCTCCACCCTAATACTCCTGTCCAAACGGGCCTTAAGGAGACAGGTCAACATGCTTCAGGTTAGTGTAGCCTGTCTCTTATCAAGGCCCGACCGTGTCTGCCCAATATTCTAGCTGAAGACCTAGAAAGCCTATCGCGATACGGATCTGCCCGAGATCTCAACCAGGAATCTAAGACGGTCATGACAACTCATAATAGGATTGTGATCCTACTACTTGATATTTTACTAAATAGGGAGACCCCTCCTACACCAATGTCTCTTCCAAATTATATATAAGAGTATCCCTAATGGTGAAAGGTACGCACCATCTCTAACCTAAAATCCCTTACTCAACTAGACCTAGATTCCCTACCTGACTTAGGCATCGGAGGGTCCCCTGCATTAGCTGGGGTTTCCTTTATCCGTCTCTTGTGAAGGTACACAAAAGTCCAAGGAAGGCTAACCAAATTTCTGCACCAACAGTTTGGCATCGTATGTGGGAACAACTTCAAAGTCATTCTCCATCTGAAACTCAATGATGGTAAAATGGAATAAGAAAGCTCTGACCTCTTCTGTTGTACCTAACCTCGTGTAACGTCCCGAAAAAATTCGTACAAAGACTCGATTACCACCTCAGGCAGAAATCACTAAGGACCGAATCCTTTAGAAATTAGACGAAAATCAATTAAGTACTAAACTGAATTGAATAGTAGTTTAGCTTGAACTACTTTCTATACGATATGTAAGACCCAAAATCAGTAGAATCGCTGACGCTACACTACTTAAAAATTTCGGATCAATCTCAAAACCCAGTTGCTCTCGGGAGTATCATGAAACTCCGTATCGGACCTGGACCGCGTGTCGAAAGTTCGATTACTGCGAAACTATATAGTTATGACCACTTTACTGGGCTTGAAAACTATCTCGAAAATTAAGTCCAAATGGTATCCCAAAATGCGCAACTTGAACCCGGAGCGAAGTGTGTGAGAAATGCTAATATCTTTAGAAAATGAACTGAAACTTAAGTGACTTGAGCCGCTCGCTTGTAGGCCAAATCTAAGGTTTCAGACCGTTAGATTTTGACCCAATTACACTCTCAGATCAAGAAAAAATTTCCAACACATGTCAGTGTACTTGTGACCCTGATGAGTAACGGTGACCGTTAAACTGAAACTAGTCTTCCATGGTGGATTCATAAATTCGATCAGACCGAAAACTTAACTTGCCCTAGATCTAATGTCAAAAAATTTTCTCAGGATCGTATGCAGAAAATGAGCCTCTAGATAAGCTCCGTTAGACCAAAACGGTCGCTCTTTGGCTATAACCTAAGTATACCATGGCCCTAGGGCCAATCTCATCAGTTCTGGGCCTATATAAGGACCTTTACCCACCCCTCTCTCATTTCATACGAATTTTGAAACCCTATGAGAGAGAAGAGAGAGAAAGAGAAGGAAAGAGTGAGGAGAAGAGAGAGAAAGTGGGAGATAGTTCCTCGGATTCAATCCTGCCGCTCCACTTGCTGAATCGCCACTTCCATATCACTATTCTGGCGATTCCGGTTTCGTTCTTGGATAAGAAATCCTAACCCTAATCTGTTTTAGATATCCAAATAGAGTAAATGGTGAAATAGCTAACTTATTTCATGCTATAGGTTGTTGATGTGCCGCAGACAAAGACATATTATTCAAACTAAGCTTGTTACGAGTCTACCGGTGAAAGATGCGGACTATAAATGTTTAGGCTATGGTTTTCAAGGCCTTCAATATTAGTAATAATTTATGGCTGACTTGATTGCTGTTGCATGTGCTTAGATACGACGTTTTCCATATATTATATATATAAACTATGTTGAATATAAGGTATTTTATGTGTTTGTTGAAATGTCTGAATGACTATGAAATTATGATTTGTGCTTGCCATGCTTGTTACTTGAGAATACACGACCGTTGTGTGCGTGACAACTCCTTTATAAAAGGGACTCGCCATAATATATGTTATAATTAACATATTAAATGTGTGTTGAAATGTGTAGCTTAAGTGTTTGGTAAAATGTCTGAATGGGTAAGTGTTTGATAAATTGTACTTTAAAAAGGCGTTGAGAAAAGATTCTCAACTACCTTAACTACGTGTATAAATTCCTTCATGTATCTTAAATCCAACTACGTGATTTATGTATGAAATGCATGTGTGAGATGTCATGTTTGTGTTAGGATTGATGTAAGTAAAGTACCTTAGTTTCCCAATACTGCTGTATGAACGGACTAATAACAACTCGAAAAGCATTATCCATATCGCATTGCATGTGCCTGGAAGATGTGGAGCACTGTGGGAAGAATGCATGCTGCAGACGCAGATGGTGCCGCATGAGGGAGTATGTCGGTGAGGGCATCCATCATGTCATTTCATGCATACATTAATAACAGTATTTAAGAATGTTTGATTTATTGTTTTACTATTATCACATGATTGATTTGAGAACATGCTAATCTCTGCTCTATTATTCCACTGAGTTGATCACTCACTCCCATGTTACGGGATGGTGTTTGCAACACCCACCAGATCCTGTCTTAGTTACAGGTGATGCGGTGATTCAGGAGGCAGAGCCAGATTACGATGAGGACTAGGACGAATTCTCATATATGCAGTTTCACGATGGCTTTGCGTAGGTGACCTGGATCGGTGGGACTTCATAGATGGACTTTATGACATTTTAATTTTTGTCTTATTACATGTATATGACTCAGATATGTATTCATACTTTGGAGACAGTGGAGATTTATTTTATTTTCCATACAGTGATATATATATATTCTTCAGTCTTCCGCTTGCGTTTTATCACTGGATCTGGAGTATGAATTACAGTTTTGGTATAATCTTGCTAATGTGAATGCTCTAACTCAATTAACATTGAATCATAACCATATTTATTGCATAAGTGATGGTCTGGAACTTGGGAGTCGGGTTTATACATGACCCCCAATTTTCAGGGTGTTACAAGTTGGTATCAGAGCATGAATGAGATTAAACCGGACCTGGGTTATGGACATGCGACATACGCTGTTGCTCCTTTGACTTAGGTGGGTGTGGAAAGAACTTAAAAACACTTATAAGATCGCAGTTTCGCCAATAGGCGAAGTCTTCTCGTATCGATCGTTTGATTGAGTTCGTAACGCATCTGGGGTCGCGTGAAGCGACTTAAGTAGCTCCTAGGTTGTAAGTAGGCGGGTTTGAGATGATCCTAGGAGAATTTCAAACCCAGAAATGTGAGTCCTTGGGTCGTGTGGCAACCACAACCCTTACACTCAATCGCTAGGGCTTAAAACATCGTTTCACCCAATTCCTTCAGAATCCTTCCTCTCACCACCCCATTCTTCAATTCTTTCTTAGTATTTTCATGTTAGGCATTAATCCTAATGTGAAAATGATATAGAATCATACTAAGGAAAAATTTTATAATGAATAGAAAAAATACATGAAAATTGACCTTTTGGCCATTCCAATTTTGAAATCTTTCATAACAGAGAGGTTAGTTGGATGGAATAGCTCCTCCTACCCTAAAATCATATGTTACATGATGTATAAGTTCATTATGGTTTACAGAATAGCCCCGGAACACCTCAAAAGGAGTTTTGGGCCTCTTTAGGCCAAACTACAATGAATTAGGGTGGGACCCACATATATTTGAGACCTCCAGGGTAGGGGGACCCAACCCATGTGGCCCCACCGGCCGGATTGATGGCCGACCGGCGATGGCATCGCCGACCGGTGGCCCCACATGAGCTGAAATTCGGGCGCACGCCCTTTTTGGGGTAGGACAACCCTCCCATATACGGTTCGTCCATTAAAACTCCCCCAGAACCCCATCTCCTTCACAACGGCCCCCTCCAAGCCTCCATTTTCATTTTTCTTGCTGCCACCCTCTCAAAACCCGGTGCCAAATCACTTCTAATCCCTTCCTCTGCTAAAACCGACGCCTGTCCGCCCCTTCATTGCTGTTAGCAACCCTCTCCCTCTCCAATCTCGTCGTTTGAAGCTCCCACAACCTCCATTTATGGCTGAAATCGTGTGGAGCTCTATTCCCTTTTAACTTTCTCTTTTTTCCTTGAAAATCCAGCCCTTGGGAGCTTGATTTATCCCTCTACAACACCTAGATTCACTTCAATCCGTTTGGGCAGCCATTTCTCCCCATTTCCCTCATTTTCTATGGCTTTTATTGAAGCCATTTTGGCTCTTTTCTCTTTCTCCACCATCCTCTCTTTGATGGGGAAGAGGAAGACAGCAGCGGATGAAGCTGGGCCTAGTCGCCCTGCACAATCAAGAAAGCCGAGGGGTGGCGCTGTAACGCTCGTGAAAAATCCATACTTGGGCTCGAGTACCAACTCGACTCGAAATCGCGTAGAATTAATTTCCATGGAAATTAAGCGTAAGTTAGCTAGCACAACGCTAGAGTAGCTGGGAAATAGTCCCTGATCACTTTATATCCGTTCTACAAGACCCAAATCGAGTAGAACAAACAACTCTACAATACTCTATAACCTCGGATCAAACTTTAAGCGGGTTTGTTCTCTGGACCACTTTGAATTCTTGTATTGGATTTAGACCGCGGGTCGAAAGTCCGATACTTCCTATCTTAGACCGTTAAAACCGCCCAGCTGGACTTGACAATCATTTCGAAAATCAAGTCAAACCGATAATCACGGACTATTTCATTGAGCCCGGACTGAAGAGACTGCGAGTAGGGACATAATTGGAATTTCAAATTCAAATCTGGCACACGACTTGATGCGTCAATATTAAGCGTTCTGACCATCAGAATTCATTCAGATTACACCCTCGGATCAGGAAAAATTTCTATTTCATATCATGAGACTTTCAGCCCTGATCTACGTGCGGTGACCGCTGAACTGAAACTGGTCCGCCACGTGCGATCTGCGAACCCTGCCGGACTGAAAACTTAATACGTGCTATATCTGGTACGCATGAGCTTAAGTCCGATCGCAATTAACCAGGGGACCACCAGAAAGTAACTTTTGGACCGAAACAGCCCCAAAATGGATAGACACCAAGTAAACTTCGTTCCGGAGCCTGTTTTCGGCATTTTTAAGCTTATAAAAGGGGTTGAACCCTCATTCCTCTCTCCCATCCAAAAATTGCAAACCCTAAGAAAAGGAGAGAGAGTTTGAGAGAGAGAGTGGAAGGAATTTTTTCTGTCTCTGAGCCACCGACTGCTGGTGCTTCAGCAACTCTTCCCAATCACCTGGCTGGCGATTTCTCCGCTTTTTCAGGCATAAAATAACCCTAGAACTTGCTGATTTAGGGTTTATCTAGATTTAGGGCGTGTTAGCTAACGTACTTCATAAATCAGGTCCTCCTACTGCCGTAGACGAAGCGTACACGCTCCGTTCAAAATCACGCTTCTGTAAGAGACTAGGTGAGGATTTTAGACGCTTTGATTGACGGTTTACAACACTTTCAATGTCATTTAATAGTAGATTATTGACGGCATCGCCGTTTGGCATGTACAACATACTCTCCGTTTCCTGTTTCGTAAATTAACGAAGAATATGAGATTTAGGGCATTTTAGTCATTTGTAGGAAGTACGGTCTACATTCATATTTTGCTGATGTGATTGACATGGTTTGTTGTCGCATTAGAGAGTTAGGAATGCGTGCATAATTAGTTTGGCGAAGAGATTCGCCTAGTTGCACACTTTGGGTCGACATACTATATGTAGACTTAAGTGTGTAGTGTATGTGTTTGTATAAACGTTTGTATTAGTATGTATTGAATTGAATGATGTTATAAGATAGTTTGAGATTGATTCCTCAATTAATATGCTGACCTAAATGATTTCCTACATGTTGACTATATGCATGATTTCATTACATGCATGGAATATGTGTGTTTGAAGATTCGCTTAAGTTGAATGTTATAACATGTGTTAAAATGCTCACATGATTGTATTTCAATTTCAATACTCTCACTTAGATTGCTGATGTGATTCCATAATTGTTTGGGACTAGACTTAGTCCAGGCAGTCGGTAACCGAGCGAATTCGTGGCTGGCTGGTCTTAGCCACGAACGACGTGTCGATGAACGCGAGTCGTGTTTGGAGTTGGCGGCAGTGGTTAGGCCACGCGAAGTGTTTTACGCACTTCATTTCGTTCGACTTGAGATGCGATCGCACTAGTCGAGCCCGTCAAGTAACCCGACTGGCCGATGTATGTTCACCTTGTATGAGTCATAACTGCTTGAACCTAGGGTACTGAACTTACCATTGTAAACCCTGTTAACCATGGTACCTTGATCCACGAAGACTCATGAGCCGGGCATGGTGGTATGGGACACCGTGGTCGAGCTGTCGGCCTACGCTGGGGCCACAAACCTCCTCGTAGTGACCAGTGAGCACCTAGACTCGTGAGCAGATTATGGTGGTATGGGACACTATATTCTAGCTGTCGGCCTACACTGATCAGGCGACGAGCCCTTTGTAGTGACCGTGAGCGTATTCTGAGTCCACGGGAGGCGACGACCCTTCCGTTGCAGTAGAGTACGGTAGGCCTGTATTGATAAGGTGATGGGGGAGCGGTGCAACGAGTGCGAGCAACAGCCCTGGCAGCCCTTGCAGCGACCTACATAAATATACCTCGTATGAGATTACTAGGAGTGACGACCCTAGACAGGATCTGTGTTGGGATTGATACAAGGGAAGTACCTTAGTTTCCCAATCCTGCTGTTTGAATGGACTAATAACAACTTAAAAATCATATCACCATAGCATTGCATGTGCATGGAAGATGTGGAGCACTCTAGGGAGTGTGGCATGCCGCGGTCGTAAGATGTTGCCGTATGAGGGAGATTGTCAGTGAGGGCATACATCACGTCATGTCATCTTGCATTAACAACAGTATTAGGATTGTCTGATTTACTGCTTTACTATTATCGCATGATTGAATTGTGAACATGCTAATCTTTGCTCTATGATTCCACTGAGTTGATCACTCACTCCCACATTACGGGATGGTGTTTGCAACACCCACCAGACCCTGTTATAGATGCAAGTGAGGCTGAGATCCAGGAGGTGGAGCCAGACATCGACGAGGACCAGGACGAGTTCTCGTACATGCAGTATCACGATGGCTTCCCGTAGGCGACCTGGATCGATGGGACTTCAGTGGGACTATTTTGAACATTACATTTTTGTTCATGTATATGTATATGAGACTCAGAGATGTAGTCATACTTTGGAGACAGATGAGATTTACTTTGTTTTTCCATACAGTGATATATATATTGTTTAGTCTTCCGCTTGCTTTTATCACTAGATCTGAAGTATGAATTGCAGTTTTGGTATACTTTTACTCATGTGAATGCTTTAAATCAGACAACATTGAATCATAATCATTTTTGTTGCATAAGTGACGGTCTGGAACTCAGGAGTTGAGTTTATACATGACCCCCGATTTTCAGGGTGTTACATGCGCTGCTAGCTCAAGCGCCGCCGCAGGTCCAAGTATAGCTCGTGAGTTTCACACAAAGCGGGATTTGGATCCCCATGCTCACGTAGGGCAAGTACTGTTGGTAGAGTTGCCCCATGGCGTTGATACTGACTGCAAGGTCCTGTTTAAAGTGCATGTGGAAGGGCGGCTCTTTGGTGAATATCTGTTGTTTGGGGTCCACTCTTTGAAGCACAGTCTCGAGCGAACGTGAGCACCGTTCGTGCCTTCTATGCTCATATCCAGGATCCTACGTTGGAGCCATTACAGTTCAAGATTCCTTTTGATAGAGACTGGATGGCTACGATCGATGTTCGGTTGATAGCTCGCATTCTGAAGGTGCCTTTGAGTGAAGTTCATCCAAGTGCTGAGAATCTGAAGAGTGTGCGTGAGCGAGATCGCCGTACCAGGTTCCTATGTGGTAGTTTGGTTCCGTGGCAGCCTAACAGAAGCCTCTTAGCGTCTCATATGTCGGATGATTTTCGCCTGCTGCACCACATTTGTATGTTTAATGTGTATCCCAGGTCGACAATTCGCGTTGAATGTACGCGCCTCATGGTCGATTTCTTGTTCAAGTGGGCCAGGGTGAAAATGTGTGCATGGCCACGTTTATATTACGATAGATCGTCCTAATAGCATAGTCGAGAAGAACATAAGAGTCTCTTCCTTTTGGTCGGCTCATATGCAGGATTGCACTTGAGTTTGCCTATAGACTTGGGCCAGAGATGCCTGTACCGATCCACTTCATCGACGAGACTACCATGAACAGGATGAAGATAGGGCCTTAGCAGCGTGAGGCTCAGCTTGATGAGGATAGCGAGGGCGATTATGATAGTGAAGGGGATGTTGGTGAAGAAGAGGCTAGGGCAGAAATAGAGGAAGAAACCCAGGGAGAAGAAGATGAGGAGGCTCAGGATACTGATGAGAGCCCTCCTCCAACGACACAGGCTACTAGAGATGCTCACATTGCCTGACTCGAGGAGAGTCAGGTCGCCTTCCGACAGGAAGTCCAGAAACTTTGGGCCGAGGTCGAGGATACCAAGGCTGTCATGAAGAGAAAATTTGGTAAGGTGACTCGTACTTTGAACGCTATCCTGTGTTGTTTGCAGGATAAGGGTGCTTCTCCTCCATCCCCAGACTCGGATTAGCAATGAGATTCCAGATGTTTGTTGATTATAGTTGGTTTATTTTCTGCTTTTTGTATGTAAGCCTGATAAGGCTAGTAGTTTGCCTATGTTGCTGTAGTAGCTTACTGGCTTAGTTCCCATGTGTTTCTAGTCATGATGCATGTAAGGATATATCTCTTATATTGTGACAATTTTGATTAAATGAAATGCATGGAATGTTTTTGACTTGTTATGTGAATGACTGGTGGCGGTGTGTTTGTGCTATTGCTGTGACTAACAAGGTTGCTCCCTATTTTGAATATAGGGAATGCCGCCTAAGGCTACGCGGAGCACAGCACGACTTACATTGGGAGAGCCGATGGATCGGGTTCCTCACAAGACTGATGTTCATACGGACACTGCTGTGGGCCCGATTCCTGAGACTGCGCGTGAGTCTCAGCCTTCCACAGGTCCTGCAGCTGGACCACTTCCGTTCACACCACCTGTCAGAGAGAAGTACCGTGCGTCTTCCTCGACGCAGTATGTGCCACAGCCTGCTCTTCCTCCAAATAGATTTGAGCAGTTGATGGCTATGATGCATCAGCAGCACCAGTAGCTCTTGACTACGATAGCAGGGACTCTAGCCCAGGGTGGGAGTGCGACTCCACTTGCACCCCCTATGCATCCAGCAGAGGATGCCGGTACTTCTACTCAGGATGAGGGCATGACTCATCCTGCACCCTCTGCTTACCCTACGGGGAATGCCGCTAATACATGGGGCTTACTCGAACGATTCCAGCGCTTACGACCTCCCACTTTTACGGGTTCTCACAGACCCGAGGAGACTGAGTATTGGCTCGATCGTGTGTCGAAGATACTACGGATGCTACATTGCTCAGAGTCTGAGCAGGTAGAGTTGACTACGTTCATGTTTGAGTGGGAGGCCTGTGGTGGGATAGCATTTTGCGGACTGTTGCTGTCGATATCTGGACCTGGGCAGCGTTCGAGTTCTGTTTCCACGAGAAATACTATCCCCAGACGTACAGGCATGAGGGGGAGAATGAGTTTCTACGCCTCAGACAGGGAGGCATGACAGTCACAGAGTATGAGCATCGATTCACCGATTTGGGCAGATACGTCCCGACTATACTTGCAGATGAGCAGATGCGCATACGACGCTTTTCGGAGGGCTTGCGACCGGATATTTGGTCGAAGATGTGTTGCATTAGCATTCCCTCCTACGCTGAGCTGATTCACATGTCCATGAGGGCAGAGCAGGACATTGATAGACTAGCGCGATCTCGTGGCCCTATGGTGTCTAGGCCACGACCAGATTTACAGGACAGGCCCTTTGGGGGCAAGAGGCCTCGCGTCGACCCTCCTCCTAGGGCTACAACACCAGAACTTCTGACGAGCCGCCCCGATCTGTCATGTACTTATTGTGAGAGATCGGGTCATTCTGTGGGAAACTGTTTCGATCGGATGAGAGACAGTGGGTTTTCGCTGCCGCAGAAGATCGACTGTCCACGTCCACAGGCTTTATCACCACCGCCTCTACGGTCGGCTCCTGTGCATCCATCCTTCAGACCTCCCGTACCTCCATTCCGACCTCCTCAACGGCCCATCGTACCGCGGCCTAACCGTCCACAACAGGCTTAGGTACATGCTTTGACAGCAGAGGCAGCCGAGACAGAGATTGCTCAGCACTCTGCTTTTGAGGTCATCGCCCATATTGGAGGTATTTCTATACTAGTAATGGTGGACACATGATCCACGATTTCGTTGATATCACATGCCATAGTCAGGCGCCTTGGGCTACCAACTATTAGGATGGATGGGGTGCGAGTTTATACTGCTCACGGGTCCTTTACAGATGCCACCCTGATGTGTGAGGGCTATTTGGTGGATCTGGGGGGAAGGACGATGACTATTGATCTTATCGTCCACCCTTCTCTCTATTATCTCGACATCGTTCTTGGCATGGATTGACTGACTACAGCGAGGGCCGAGATTGACTGCGAGACTCGTATAGTGACTGTTTACGAGCCAGAGGGCACGTCCTTTACATTCCCAGTGAGGGTAAATCTCCCATTCCGCATACTTAGCTACACTACTTTACTACGGGATGCTGGTGCCCAGACGCTTGAGCATACACCAGTCGTCCGTGATTTTGGGGATCTGTTTAGGAAGATCCCTAGTTTGCCTCCTCGGTGAGAGATTGATTTTACTATCGATCTGGTATCTGGTTCCACGCCCTTCTCACTGCTGACGTATCGCATGGCACCGTGTGAGATGGAGGAGTTGAGGACGCAGATTGATGATCTGTTGGAGATCGGCTTTCTTCGACCCAGTGTGTCTCCTTGGGGAGCACCAGTTCTGTTTGTGAGGAAGAAGGATGGTTCGATGCGATTGTGTATTGATTATCGCAGGCTGAACCAGATCACGGTGAAGAACAAGTACCCTTTACTCAGGATCGATGACTTGTTTGATCAGTTGAGGGGGGCGCAGTACTTCTCGAAGATTGATCTTCAGTCAGGATATCATCAGTTGCGCGTCAGGGATGAGGACGTGCAGAAGACAGCATTCAGGACCAGCTTTAGCCACTACGAGTTCCTTGTGATGTCGTTCGGTCTCACGAACGTACCAGCTGTGTTCATGGATCTGATGAACAGGGTATTTCTGCCTTTCCTCTATCGATTCGTCGTGGTGTTCATTGACGACATTTTGGTATATTTCAGGAGTCGAGAGGAGCATGAGGAGCACTTGCGCTTGGTCCGGGATACACTGAGACAGTATCAGTTATTCGCACAGTACAAGAAGTATGATTTCTTGAAGCAGGAAGTGAAGTTCCTGGGACACGTGGTGTCTAAGGATGGGATGGCAGTTGACCTGTCTAAGGTAGCTGCAGTTCAGGACTGGGAGCAGCCTGGTTCTGTTACTGAGGTGAGGAGTTTCTTGGGTCTTGTTGGCTACTATCGACGCTTCATTCAGGATTTCTCGAAGATCGCCAGACCTCTATCTTAGTTGACACGGAAGGACGTGAAGTTCGCTTGGAATGATAAGGCGGAGTTAGCCTTTCAGGAGCTGAATGACAGACTTACGTCCGGCCCTGTGCTAGTATTGCCAGAGCAAGGGGTTAGATATATGATATACACTGACGCGTCTAGCGTTGGTTTGGGTTGTGTCCTTATGCAGAGGGACAGGGTAATTTCGTATGTCTCGAGACAATCAAGGAAGCACGAGGAGAATTACCCTACACACGACCTGGAGTTGGCAGCCATCATATTCGCATTGAGACTCTGGAGACATTACCTCTATGAAGAGGAGTTCGAGCTCTTTTGCGATCACAAGAGCCTCAAGTACATATTCACGCAGCGAGACTTGAATATGAGGCAGCGGCGATGGATGGAGACTTTGAAGGACTTCAAGTTCGAAGTCTCTTACCATCCTTGTAAGGCGAACCTCGTGGCTTACTCGTTGAGCAGCAAGAAGGCTATAGAGTTTGCGGCTCCGCTGATGGTTGCTGAGTGGGACGTGGTTGAGTTTTTACGAGACTTTGAGCAGAAACTCACTGTGGAGGAGCCATATGAGTTTATTGCACATGTGCAGGTGTGATCTCAGATCGATGACAGAGTCATCGAGGCACAGCGGGATGATGCGCATCTTACTGAGATTCGAGAGCAGGCCAGTGATGATGCAGACGCCGAGTGGCGAGTTGTCACGGATGGGGGCTTACGTTATCGTGGCCGCCTATGCATCTCAGACATTCCTGACTTGAGACGAGAGATTCTCGAGGCTGCGCACTGTACCAGACTTGCGATGCATCCAGGCAACACCAAGATGTATCGCGACGTGAGGAGGACTTATTGGTGGGAAGGTATGAAGACCCACATCGCAGAGTTCGTGTCCCGTTGTTTCACTTGCCAGCAGGTGAAGGCAGAGCATCGCCGACCTCCTGGTCTCCTTCAGCCTATGCCGATCGCTGAGTGGAAGTGGGACTTCATTTCCATGGATTTTATCTCAGGGCTGCCGAAGACGAGGAAGGGACATGATTCTATTTGGGTGATCATCGACCATCTGAAGAAGTCGGCGCACTTCCTACCGATCAGAGTTACGAACTCTGCAGACGAGCTGGCTAGGCTATATAACAGAGAGATCGTGCGTCTGCATGGAGTTCCGTTGGAGATCGTGTTGGACAGATATACGCGTTTCACTTCTATTTTCTGGACTCGCATTCAGGAGGCTATGGGTGTAAAGTTAAAGTTCAGTACTGCCTTCCACCCCCAGATAGACGGACAGACAGAGCGGGTGAACCATATTCTAGAGGACATGTTGCGAGTTTGCGCATTGGACTTCAAGGACAGTTGGGATGATTGTCTTGCATATGAGGAGTTCGTGTACAACATCAGTTTCCAGGCGAGTATCGGTATGGCACCTTATGAGGCGTTGTATGGACGATCTTGTCGAGCACCGCATTGCTGGGCAGAGGTCGGTGAGCGTAGATTGATTGGCCCAGAGTTAGTGCAGGCGACGTCGGAGAAGATTGACATCATTAGACGCTGGCTTCTTACAGCGCAGAGCAGATAGAAGAGTTATGCCGATACGAGATGGCGCCCGCTAGAGTTCACGGTTGGGGATCATGTATTTTTGTGAGTTTCCCCTATAAAGGGAGTCCTTCGGTTCGGGAAGAAGGGGAAGCTGGCACAGCGATTCATTGGACCATTTCAGATTCTCGATCGTGTGGGTGCAGTGGCTTATCGTCTGGCTTTACCTACGCCACTCGCGAGCATTCACAACGTATTTAATGTTTCTATGCTGAAGAAATACGTTTCTGATCCTTCCCATATCATCAGATGGGAGCAGGTGCAGTTAGGAGAGGATGTTACATATATCCTGCGACCGACGCGTATACTAGACATGAAGGAGTAGGTACTGCGTAGCAAGGTCATCCCCCTTGTGAAAGTATTGTGGACACATCACTCTGAGGAAGAGGCTACTTGGAAGATAGAAGCCGAGATCAGAAAGAAATACCCACAGCTTCTGGAGGAGTACGAAAAGGTACAAATTTTGATGATGAAATTTTTGTTAAGGAGGGTAGATTGTAACGCCTCGGAAAAATCCGTATTGAGACTCGAGTACCAACTCGACTAGAAATCACGTAGGATTAATTCCTTTAGAAATTAAGCATTAGTTAGCTAGCGCAATGCTAGAGTAGCTGTGAAATTGTCCCTGAACACTTTAAATACGTTCTACAAGACCCAAAACTTGTAGAATCAATGGTGCTATAATACCCTGAAACCTAGGATTAAACTCTAAACCGATTTGCTCTCAGGAACCTTTTGAAACTTTGTATTGGATCTAGACCGCCGTCGAAAGTCCGATACTTACAATCTTAGACCATTATGACTGCTTAGTTGGACTTGACAATCATTTCGAAAATCAAGCCCAACCGACGTTCAGAGGCTATTTCATTGAGCTTGGAGTGAAGAGAGTGAGAAAAGGGTTAGATTTGAAAATTTTAATCCAAATCTAGCACATGACTTGGCGCGTTATTATTAAGCGTTCTGACCGTCAGAATTCAGCCAAATTCACCCTCGGATCAGGAAAAATTTCTCTTTCATATCACGAGACTTGTAGACCTGATCTAAGTGCGATGATCGCTAAACTGAAACTGGACTGCCACGTGCGATCTACGAACTCTACCGGACTGAAAACTGGGTGTGAGCAACATCCAGTGATCATGAGCGTAAGTCCGACCGCGTTCGACCAGGGGACCTCCCGAACTACTCTTTTGGACCAGAACAGCCCCGATTTGGTTACACCTCAAGTAAACATTGTTCCCAAGCCTAATTTGGGAAAGTTTTAGGCTATAAAAGGGCTTTAAACCCTCACTTATCTCACCCATCCGAATTTTCTAGAAACCCTAGTTAGAGAGAGAGAAAAAGTGAGAGATTGAGAGAGAGTGTGGGAGAGATCTTCCCGCCACTTGCTGCAGCTGCTACACGTGCCTAAGCATCGCGTTCAAATCACTTTGCCGGTGATTCCAAGGAATTTCAAGGTAAGAAAAACCCTAACCACTTGCTGATTTAAGGTTCCGTCAATTCCAAGGCATTTCAAGTAGCTTTTACATCTTGTGTATTAGGTCGCCGAATCGCCGTAGACAAAGCGTATACGCTCCGTTCGAAACGACACACATTTAGGATAAAAGGTGAGGATTTTAGACGCTTTGATTGACTATTTTTAAAGCTTTCAATGTCGTTTAATAGTAGATAATCGACGATAACGCCGTTTGACATGTACAACATGTTGTCCGTTTTCCGTTTCGTAAACGTATGGAAAATATGAGATTTAGGGCATTTTAGTCATTTGTAGGAAATACTGGTTGCATCCATATTTTGCTGAAATGTTTGTCATGGCTTTTTGTCGTGTTAGGATATTAGGAACGCATGCATGATCTGTTTGGCGAAGAGATTCGCCTATGTGCGCACTTTGAGTCGACATACGCTATGTAGACTAAAGTGTGTAGACTAAGTGTTTGTATAAATGTTTGTACTAGTATGTATTGAGTAAATGGAGTTGTGAATGAGTTTTGAGATTGAATTCTCAAGTAATATGCTGATGTATATGATTTTCACTATGTTGGCTATATGTATAGATTTCACTATATGTATGAAATGCATGTGTTGTATGAATTGCTTAAGTGGTATGTTATAACATGTTTCAATATGCTTGTATTGTTGTATTTCATTTCCATTACTCTCATATGTTTACTGATGTTGACTTACAAATGTTTGGGGCAATGATTAGTCCAGGCAGTCGACAGCAGAGTATATTCGTGGTTAGCTTATATTTGCCATGAAGGATGCGTCGATGAACGCGAGTCGTGTTTTGAGTTGGCGGCAGTGGTTAGGCCACGCGAAGTGTTTCACGCACTTCATGTCGTTGACTTGAGATGCGCTCGTACTAGTCGAGCCCGTCAAGTAACCCGACTGGCCATTGTATGTTCACCTTGTATGAGTCATAACTGCTTGAACCTAGGGTACTGAACTTACCACTGGAAACCCTATTAACCATGGTACCTTGATCCATAAAGACTCATGAGCCAGGCATGGTGGTATGGGACACCGTGGTCAAGCTATCGGCCTACGCTGGGGCCACAAACCTTCCCGTAGTGACCAGTGAGCACCTATGACTCGTGAGCAGATTATGGTAGTATGGGACACTATATTCTTGCTGTCGGCCTACACTGATCATGTGACGAGCCCTTTGTAGTGATCGCGAGCGTATTCTGAGTATACGGGAGGCGACGACCCTTTCGTAGCAATGAGAGTACATTAGGCCTGTATTGATAAGGTAATGGGAGAGCGGTGCAACGAGTGCGAGCAACAGCCCTGACAGCCCTTGCAGCGACTTACAAATGTAACATCATATGTGATTTCTAGGAGTGACGACCCTAGACAGGATCTGTGTTGGGATTGATATAAGAAAAGTACCTTAGTTTCCCAATACTGCTGTATGAACGGACTAATAACAACTCGGAAAGCATTATCCATATCGCATTGCATATGCTAGATGATATAGAGCACTACGGGAAGAATGCACGCCAATGGCGCAGATGGTGCCGCATGAGGGAGTATGTCGGTGAGGGCATCCATCATGTCATTTCATGCATACATTAATAACAGTATTTAGGAATGTTTGATTTATTGCTTTACTATTATCACATGATTGATTTGAGAACATGCTAATCTCTGCTCTATTATTCCACTGAGTTGATCACTCACTCCTACGTTACGGGATGATGTTTGCAACACCCACCAGACCCTGTCTTAGTTGCAGGTGATGCGGCGATTCAGGAGGCAGAGCTAGATTACGATGAGGACCAGGACGAGTTCTCATATATGCAGTTTCACGACGGCTTTGCGTAGGTGACCTGGATCGGCGGGACTTCATAGATGGACTTTATGACATTTTAATTTTTTATCTTATTACATGTATATGACTCAGAGATGTATTCATACTTTGGAGATAGTGGAGATTTATTTTTTTTCCATACAGTGATATATATATTCTTCAGTCTTCCGCTTGCGTTTTATCACTGGATCTTGAGTATGAATTGTAATTTTGGTATAATCTTGCTCATGTGAATGCTTTAACTCAATTAACATTGAATCATAACCATATTTATTGCCTAAGTGATGGTCTGGAACTCGGGAGTCAGGTTTATACACGACCCCCAGTTTTCAGGGTGTTACAAACCTCGAGCATACCCTAGGCCTGCGCTGAGGTAACGAGCCTTTCTGTAGTAAACTAGAGTATAAACTAGGCTTGCATTGAGGTGACGAGCCTCTCCGTGGTGACCTAAAACTGCCTATCGTATGAAACTAACTAGGATTGACGACCCTAGATGGGTCATTATTTGGGTAAGTGATATAAAGGGAGGTACCTTAGCTTCCCGAATATGTTGTTTGAATAAACCTAATTAAGAATTGGGCTAACACGATCATACATGCATTGCATGTGCTTTGGCGAGAAAGTGCACGTGTCCGAAGTGGTGCATGTCACGATCGTGAGATGATGTTGCTGAGGGAGTGTAGGCGAGGGCATACATCATTATCGCATACCATTCCTGTATTAATAAGAGTACTTAGGATATGATTGTTGTACTACTTTATCATTATTACTTGATTGAATTGATAACATGTTAACCTTTGCCTTATAGCTCCATTGAGTTGATTACTCACTCCCACTCTGGGACGGTGTTTTAAAAAACCAACCATACCCTGTTGCAGTTGTAAATGATGACGAAGCTTACGTGACAGAGCCTGACTTCTATGATGACGAGGAGTTCTTCTATATGCAGCTATCAGGTGGGTCTATGTAGACAATGTTCTGATCAACGGGGTTACAGGGATACTGACTAGATGCCATTACACTTGTTATTCTATATTTTGGAACACACATGTATATTCATTTTGTCCATTTTGGGGGTATACATGTATATATTTAACCTGGTAACATGTTCACACTCTGAGACCTATAACAGTTTATATGTTTTATATATCTATCAGTCTTCCGCTTGCTTAAATTTAATTGTCTCTGGAGTATGATATGCTAATTTGGTATAATCCCATTCATGTTTAATGCACTAATACAGACAACATTTAATCATTATTATCTATGTTGCATAAGTGATGTGTTGGAACTCGGGATTTGAGCTTTGCTCGACCCTCCATTTTTGGGGTGTTACACCTCGCACTGTTAGAACAGTTTATCAGCCGTCGGGATTCCTCTTCCAAACTCCAAGCTGATTCTGCCTCTATGGGGTCAATGCATCGATCACGGAATCGAGGAGGATAGCTTACATCCCTTAAGCAATAAGTTGAGATGTTGAATAACAATATGAACTCTATGAAATAAATGTTACAGCAATTACAGTCTCGTCCGGCCCAGGGAACCAGGCAAGTGGCAGGACTAACGACTCAAGAGGTCCTTGAGCCATATGATGTGCCCGCTGCTCTTGTAGAACTATGCAACTCAAGACGTCAAGGCCAACACCTTCTCATGTCTTTGGTACCACCGAGCTGGTTGCTTCCGACTTACGTCATGAGTTGGATAGAAAAAAGCGTGACAAAGCATCTGAAGCAGCAACCAGGGTAATGGTTGAAAGCGAAGATAAGACCCCTAAGAAGCCTGCGAGGTCAGATCGGCGATATATGCCTGTCCTACCACTCGAACGCACTAACCTGGTGGAGGCAATACTAGAAGAAATCGAGCCTCCATTTACCGTCAACATCGTGCATATACAACTCCCACTGAGATATCATATACCTCAAGATCGCCCCATAATCCAGGACCACTAACTCAACCGAGCACTTAGAGTCCTTTAGGGCTCAGATGGAACTGCATAGCGCATCAATTGCAGTCATGTGCCGTGCTTGGAAGTGGTTCCGACAATTGAAGCCACAATCGATCAGCTCATTCACGCAGCTCAGCAAAGCCTTCATCACCAACTTCATTGGAGGGAAAGAAAGCCTCAAACCGGCTTCCCACCTGTAACACCCCGTACTTTTTAGTACTCGGGTGCTACTGTATAACCAACATTTAGGAAAAAAATGCTAACCTAGCTTAGTGAACATTCACGTGTAACTTAGTGGTCAAATTAAACCATCTAAGGCAATCCTTACCCACATATCAAACCACCCAGTGGTCAAATTAAACATACTAAGTATATTATCTTATCTATTTATTATATTATAAATTTTACACAAACATGGATCAAAAGATTATGGATGTATTTTGATAATTTATCTATCATGAAGAATGTATGAAAATGTATTGTAATGGAGTGATACGTATATATCTAATGTATATAAAATATTATGAAAATAATATTATGTTAACTAAACATAATGAATGGTAATTCTACAATATACAATTGAATTATAGTGTAGTATTAAATATTCTTTATAAATATGTGAACAAAAAATTATTAGATATTTTAATGAAATTGTATATTATTTAACAATGTGATTTCAAATTGATATTGTACCATTCTCAATTTATATATGATGGGATATTGTATATTATGAATTTTATATTAATAAATAGGTGATAAATAGCATGTATATAATAGTATGTTAATATAAAAAAATTATATTTATACATGTGTATGAGATTTTAATTATTTTAATTATAAGTAATATACAAAAGTAAATTTTTTTTTTTTATATTAATACTAGTATCGGTTAGTAATATAGGATGAAGACCTTACAAATGGCCCCTTAGACCTTTCCAACTGTTGACGTTCAATTTCAGGGCGATCCAACCGTCGGGTCGATGTAATCGACATCTAAGACCTTAATTTGACTGGTATGGCCCACCTAAGCCTCGGGTCTGCCTCATCCTAGATTTAAGGTCCTAACAGGACCCATAGAACTCAACGGACGGTTTGGATATGTTAAGATCTGTCATGTGGGCCCTATTTAATGGGGGCGCGTGTGCACCATGGGAGGTGTACTCGTGGTGCACTGGGCCAAAGGACCCGTTCAACTGGCGCTGGCCCGAAACCTCCTCAAAACAAAGAGGTTTCTCTCTCCTTTTGCATTGTAATAGCGAACGAATGAGCGTCCATGATTTTAATCAGTGGCCCACCGTGAGGATTCCATGGGCTGATCTGAACCGTCCATCTGACTCAGGAGGTGGGCTCGACTAAAACCCCATTGTTATATCCAGTTTTTCGGCATGTATGTTCACACAACAATCGGCATAAGTATGACCCGAAAGCACATAACTTCTAAAAATGGAAACTGTCTGCACGCGAGCAGGGCGATCCACGTGAGTCTCTCCCCCTCGATCCTAACCGTCCACCCTAAGCACTCTCAGCCGTCCATTCTAGTTGAGTGGTTTTAGGATTCCTTTGGAAGACTAAAACAAGCAACCGGTTTTGGTTTCAACTGCTGTACTAAGCGGTTTTAAATGGCTGTAATCCTTGCCTTTTAATCTTCATCGGAAGGTTTGGAAATGTTAGGGCAATGCTACAAGAAGGTGGGGATAGAGCTCAAACAAACCCTACCACTATTCCTGTAACAAACCAAGAAAAAGGGCGATCTTCTTCTCCGTCCGAACCCACCACCCAAACGACTGTGGAGCTTCAAAAAAGCTTGTCTAAGAACTCCCTACAATCCATATGAAGTGTTTGGAAGAAAGAAAATGAGGGAAGAGGCACTGATGGAGGAAATGCCATTAATGGCTGCCATCTTCTTCGACGTTCTACTGCACCAGGTCGACATGGTTCGACCCTGGTTACAACCGGTCCCACTCCTGAACGTCTCTGGAGAAGGAAGGAGGAAGCAGGGGGAGTGCATTGCCAATCCCTGAGCCAGGTGACCATCTTCTTGCGGTTTTTATTTATGCTAAATCGGTACCTGAGTGGGCTAAAACTTAGTCAAGCAATGGCTGCATTTCGCAGGCTGAAAATAGGCCAATCAATGGCTGTGCTTTAGGAGGAAATGGGCTAAACTATGGCCATGATAGGAGCCTGTTACGGACTAAAATTAGGCCCGAAAATGCTTGTGCTTCAGGCCGGAATTGTGGCAGAAAGAGAGCATCCGTCTAGGCTCTGTGGATAGCTGGAAATCGTACTGAGGTCAGCCTTGATTCAGACTGAGAGCAGGCCTCAGGCAGGCCTTAGTTTGTTTGGAATGAGGGCCTTACATGGGAAGGAAAGAGGACCAGTGAAGCACCTCCATATGGGTCTTGAACCAGCCCCACCGGCAGGACGTAAATGGGCTGTAACCGGCCCCTGTTTGGGGAGTGCAACCTGGGCTGAAAGAAAACCAGTGCTCGGCATTGTCTGTTGGACCAGAAATATGGCTGAAGTCAGACCACATAGAGCTAGAAGTAAGGCCAAAGCTGGGCTGATAACAGTAGGTAGGTGGGCCTCACATGATTTACAGTGAGCTGCACCAGGGACTAGATCTCAATGGGCCGCACCCTGTGTAAATAGGTGGGCCTCACTTTGAATCACCTTGGAGCTCACCTTGACCTCTGTGGTTGAACCGAGCCCAAATCTGGACCATTTGTTGGGATGAAACCAAGTGGGCTTGGTTGTTCTAACACGAGCCCAGTTGACCTTATTCATGGGCCCTTGTAAATCCCCCTCTCAACTTTGATAGTTTAGATAGATTAAGGCCCTGGGAATTTATTAAGATGGATTGGTTAGCCATGAATAGATGGTTTGTACCCAATCTAGCTATTGTAAGCAAAATTTTAATAATAGTATTTCATTTAAACCTCCTTAAATATCATCCTTAATGTTAGATCATAACTAGATTCATTAAATGATAACTATTATTATTATCATTAGGAAATACCATTATTAGTAAAGATTTTACTATTATTACTTGTATTATTTAAGAGGTTATTAGTCATCATAAGAGGATTAGATAAGGTCGGTATATTTAAAAATAAACTCGTGAACCATCATTATTAGTGTTGATTAATGATAACTCTTATGAGTAATATTTCATTCGTCGTATAATAATAATGAGAATAATAATAATAATAATACTTTAGGATTTAAATCCTAAGACACAAGTGTAGGACTAAACCCTATGGTGAAAATCTTGATTCTACATTAAAACCCTAAAAGATAACCCTAGGCTATGACCTTAAACCTTAGGTAGTGATTAGAACTTGGACCTAATTATACAAGTTCATGATTTGTGGTAGGATACAATTCTATGGGTGCAGGCACTTAGTGACACTAGAAGGCGATTCAAAGTATAAGGTGATGATTCTTCCCCTTAAGCTTTCCATCTTCTCATTAGCTTAAGTTATAGTTTTTATTTAAATTCATAATTGATATCTCCCTTTATAATCACATGTGTTAGCTGGTGGAAATTGAATTGCTGTATTACATTCTTCATGATTATCCTGTATAATTGTTCATGCTCATGGACTTCTATTTGTGTATTTCTTATGGACTTTAAACTAGTACATTAGTGGGAAACTCCCACCTATAAATGTACACCTATACTTAGGATGTAACTTGACTAGTTGTGATTGTAATGTACCTTCGACTTGGTGGTTATTGAGTGGTGGTCTAGATGGATCATTGATGTGGGCCTACTGTCCAGGGTTGTTGTGCCTAATGGCTTTACGGATGGTCTTTATCGTATGGTTTTGATATTCGCCCTATGTGGCATATTTTGATACTCGCCCTATGTAGTTTTTTTTTTGATATTTTCCCTATATGGGTTTGATGTTTTATATCGTGCAACCATATGATGGTAAGCCCCATATATGGTAATATGATTGGCCACTAGTCGACGGGGTTCCATTAAACATCCTAAGGTGGTAGTCTCATGAGCCGGGGATGGTGGTAATGGGACACTATGCTTAAGCTGTCGGCTTACGCTGGGCCACGTGCTCCCGTAGTGACCTTTGAACTTATCTAAATTGGTTGGTTGTAAATGGACTAATAATGGACTGACAATTCATGCATGCATAGCATACTACGACAGCTTGGATCATTATGCCCATACGATTACGCTGCGTGTTGCGCTAATGACCAGTCGATCGATTTATGATGATGACTTGGATTACTCTGCCCTGCGATTACGTTGCGTTTTGCGCTTATGACCAGTCTCATCCCTGGGTGACGACCCCATTGCCTGTCTGGATGTTTTTCCCGAGGCACAGCCCCTCTGGATGTTTTACCCGGGGCACAGACTGTCTGAATGTTTACCCTGGTCGATCATTACATTCATGCATCCATGCATCTAATAAGACTGCATTTACTATATTTTGGTTGTCTGTATGTTTTATACTATTTTTTACCTAATGCGGCGGTGTGTAATCTTAAGGGGAATTCACACTGAGTTGGCCACTCATCCATCAAATATAAAATCGCACAGGTAGTACATGTGGCTTAAGTGATATGCATGTTCAGACTTGATGAAGAGCAGGGTACGATCACCAGGAATGCATGACTTTATGCTTGGAGGAGCTGTGTGATCTTGCAGCTTATATTTATATGCTTTCTATTATTTCTCCTGTATTAGATCATGTAATTCTTGTATTTGTTAATTTTGGAGACATTGGTTTGTATAAGTCATTATGGGCATATTTGAATGATAATGAAATGTTTCTTTATGTCGATTTGTCCACACTACGCTCATTTGTCCACATATTTGAATGATTGGAAGTTGTAAATATTGATTGAGTCATGATTTTACACATCACATCTCGCTTACACATTAAGGTTTTGGTTTGATAATTGAATGAGTAACTTGGTAATCTCTAAGCATGAATGGAATCAGCTTGAAAAAATTTTTCATGTTTAGTAAAAGAATTGAAAGAAAGGGTAAGTCAAATAATCTTCACCATAGGTTTGCTCCCTATAGGTGTAGATTCGATCCCCCATCGTCGACATTTAGAAAAAGTTAGGCAACAAGTTTTCACCATAGGTTTGCTCCCTATGGGTGATGATTTGATTCCCCTCCTTTGCGTATCAAAGGTTGAAAGAATAAAAGGTTAATTTGTAAGGCAAGTGTTGGCTTCAGTTGTCATGAAATCTGTTGTTAATGATATCATGAAAATGACAATTAGATCTCTTAACAGTGGTAAGCCGAGATTACACTATACACTCATGGAACTCAATGTTTAAAATTGTTCTAATAAACGGATTAATATTTTGAACTTGATTATGTAGTTTACCATGAACTTGATTCCAATAAACGTTCTACTTACCATTCATAAATCTTAGAATTTTCACATCTTAACTATCTGTTCACAAGTCACTTGGGTTTAAAGGAATTGCTCTTTTATTTTTGAAATTATTTTTCGCATATTTTGCTCGGGACTAGCAAAATGCAGGCTGGAGGTTGTGATGAGGGTTAAATATTGCATATTAGAGCCCGACTATTACCAAATTTTATGTACATAATAATGCTTATTGCCATATTTTAATTGTGTTTTTATTACAGGATGAAATCAGGAGCGCTGATTGAAAAAGGATATTAAAAGTGTGGATTTGAAGCTCTGAAGTAACAGAAGCATGGGACGGACTCTAGAGGACCAATATTGAAGAATTTATACACCAGGGATCCAAGAAAATCAAGCTGTTCACGTTTAAAAAGGCCCGAAAATGGTCCATAATGCAAGATCACATGGTTCCCACCATCCGATTGACTCGAAACTTCATTCATGTAATTAGGGCCATAAATTAACCGTACATTTCAAATTTCAGCCCTCGGATCACTATAGAAGTGCCCCAACTAACAGATCAGCCCATAAACTGTTGATTCTGGGCCCACCCGGTCTCTGGATATGACTCAACTTTGGTTTCAACGCCTTAAATGGGATGATGAAATGAATGGATGGATTGGATTTTGCAGAAACATTTCAATGGACCCCACCTAGTGTGGTATGTGCATAGTGCATATGTGCACTAACCGTGCACGGCAAACACAAAGACAGCTTGACCGTCTCTGACCGAAAACAAAAGAGAAAAAAGGAAATTTCTTTTTTTCGCTGGTGCGTAACCGACCGACGGTCAGTTTTACGGATGGTTGTGGGCCCTACCCACTAACTATACGTCTGATCCAAGCCGACCATCTTGTATAGAGCTGCAAACACTACAAACCCATGTTAATATTTTTCGTCCATGCATGCACATGTGTGCGATACGGGGGCCACAAAAGGGCTGCCCTGTGGCGTTCAAATCTAATCTTTTAGTTATTTCTTCTCTGAGACATACCAATGGACATTCAAACCACCCATTCTTGACTGAAATTTCGTCCTGAATCCAATGGACGGGGTGGATTTTCCAGAAAATGCTTCTGTGGGGCCCACAGATCACAACAGCGAAATGGTGCGAAAGGTTTCGCACATCTGCGAAAACTGACTTTTGCAGGCGGTTGTGGCCCACCATCTTTGATCATATTGCAGATCTAAACCGTCTATCATGTAGAGGACCCAAAAACTTTCTAAGAGACGGTGTTTCTTTGGAAATTAGGAGAGGAAAGTGGCTACTTTTGAGGCACCAAACTTGGCTGTGAAAAAGCTTTATTTGAGCATGCATAGCTTTCCAAATTCGATTCAAATTCGATTTTCACCACTCCAGCAACTATATAAGGAGGTTTTGGAAGTGAGGAGGAGGATCCAGACCCGGGGGAAGATCCAGAAAGGGAAGAAAGAGAAGAGAGAGAGAAGAAGGAAGAAGAGAGATAAGGGAGATGTTTTTAATGTTTTTATTTTATATTCCCTTTTTTCTAATTAATTTTATGGATTGCTAAACTTCTTAGCTAGGGCTGAGATGAAGCCCCTGATTTGAATAACTCTTATTTACTGTTGAATTTATTTTAATTTGATTGATTTGTTTCATTTTCTAGTGTGCTTTCCTGAGATTTCTGTACTTCTCCATTCTATGAGCTCGACCAAAGTCTAGATATGGATGTTGTTTGGAATATTACTCTAGGTGCTTGTGTCTGACCATGAACAGGTTTCCTATAGAGGAAGAAACAGGATTTACATCTCTCCATGCTTGACCATGGATGGAAAGATGTGATCCATATGCTTTAAAAGATTATACATTCTGTGTGCCCGACCAAGGACATAGAGTGTGCTTTGTTTATTTTGATATCAATCTGAATTAGGGTGAATCAACAGGCAAAATAAGGGTTAGGAGAATTAGGGGTGGATTCGAAAGTCCTAGTCTCCTCCTTGATTGAATTTTCCTCATTATTGTTCGTAGTTATTTTCTATAGATTTATGCTAGTTTACTTAATAGTTTATTAAACCATTCATTGAATTAGTTAAGAAGAGTCTTAAATTTTAAATTGTGACAACCAGTCCTCGTGGGAACGATCTCGTAATACGTATCATATTTATATCTGATTCGTATACTTGCGAGTTAAAATCATTTAAATCAGATTGGTTTAAATTAAATCATCAGTTTTTGGCACTGTTGCCGGGGACTGTTTCGGTCCAAAATAAATTTAAGATTCTTTCTTATCATAATTCGTAGCCGTAGGAATTTTCTAGCATTATTTTAGAAAATTTAATTTATTTTTGTTTTTATTTTTATTTTTACAGGAATTGAAGAAGGAAGCTGTCAAATAAGATTGTTTTCAAAAGGAGAAGCTCCCAAAATCTTCAGACATTCATCACCTTCTTTTCCGGGTTCTTTCGTCCAATTCTTGTTTACATAGCTTTGTTTTGTTTTTAAGAATTCTTAATTTTTAGTTCTAGTCTTAGGTTACATCTTAGCTTTCTTCCAATTCTCTTAGGGTACATCTTAGTTTAGTTTCCTTTCTTACATTGCAATGATAGACGAGAATAGAATTAAAGTGCTTAGAGATTATTCAGCTCCTGTCTAATTTAATGCACCTTCATGCATAGTGTTGTCAGCAACCACGGCAACACACTTTGAACTTAAACCAGGGGTCATACAATTGTTACCATCTTTCTATGGTTTAGACAAAGAGGATCCGTATCATCATGTAAAAGAATTTCTAGACATTTGTTCTACCTTTAGGTTTCAAAACTTCTTAGATGATTTGATCCGTTTGTGCCTTTTTCCTTTTTCTTTGAAGGATAAGGCAAAAGCATGATTGAATTCTCTAGGACTCGGGACGATCACTACATGGGACCAACTGTCTAAGAAGTTCTTAAATAAGTTCTTCCCGGTTCACAAAACGAATGCTCTCCGTAGAGAAATCACTAATTTCACACAAAAAGAGGGAGAACACTTTCATGAATGTTGGGAAAGATGGAAGGACTTGCTCCTTAAATGTCCACACCATGGCTTTGAGAAATGGCAACAAGTTCAATACTTCTATGACGGTTTGACACCCCAAAATCGTCGCATGGTTGATGCCACCAGTGGAGGGTCATTCATGACCAAAAGTGATATCGAAGCGTGGAATTTCTTTAAAACGTTGTGTGAAAACTCCCAGCAATGGGACTACTCAAATAGAGGTGAAAGAAGTCCCCAACTACTAAAGAAAGGTGGTGTATATGAGATAGGAGTCACGCCAGATATTTATGCCATATTTGATAGCCTGACATAGAAAGTTGATGCTTTGATGTTGAATAATGGACCTCCACAAACAACTCAAATCGCGTCATGTGTCATTTGTTCCAGTTCTTCCCATTCTACGCAATCGTGTCCATCTGGTACAACATTCCCAGAATTTCTCTCTGAACAAGTACATGCTATGAACACCTTTCCGAGACCTGGGAATGATCCTTACGCAAACACGTACAATCCAGGGTGGGCTCGACATCCAAATTTTTCTTGGGCAAAAGGACCACAACAAGGAGGACCATCTGAAAATCCTCCTATGCAACCTTACCCACAAGTTGGTAGTCAACAACCTCAACAGTTTCCGCAATATCAACAAGCTCCTGCACAATCTAGGAAACCATCTCTTGAGGATACACTCAATCTTTTTATGCAGAGTTCTCTTCAATTTCAAAAAGACACCCAACAAACTTTACTAGCTAACCAGCAAAGCGTACATGTGAATGCGCAATCTATTGCCAAGATGGAAGTTCAATTGGGTCAACTTGCTGCCACATTGAGTGAGAGAGAGAAGGGGAAGTTTCCTAGCTAACCTGTGGTAAATCTAAAAGGACAGTTTGAGATTGGCTCTAATTCAAACCAGGAACAATATCATGAGCAAGCCAAATCTATCATTACCCTTAGGTCCGATAAACAGATCGAGAACAAAGTAGAAATGCCTAGGGAAGAATCAAATCCCAAACCAGAGGAGCAAAATGAAGCAGAGAGATATACTAGTGCATCTAAAGTCCAAAAGCACTCTGACCCTCCAGAAACCACTCCTGTGCCATCCTATGTGCCTAAAGTACATTTTTCTCAACGTCTGACACCAGTTAAGAAAGGAAACAACTTTAATGAGATATTGGAGATGTTTAAGCAAGTGCAAATTAACATTCCATTGCTTGATGCTATCAAGCAAGTCCCTGCTTACGCTAAGTTTCTTAAAGAATTATGCACTCAAAAGCGTAAGATGCAAGTTCATAAGAAGGTCTTCCTTGCAGGGCAACTAAGCTCCATGATTCAGCACAACACTCCTCCTAAATTTAGGGATCCAGGAGCTCCTACCATTTCTTGCGTCATTGGAGAGCATAAGATTGAGAAGGCATTACTTGACTTAGGGGCGAGCGTTAATTTGTTACCATATTCTGTATACGAGCAACTAGGACTGGGTGAGCTGAAACCCACTAAAATAACACTACAACTAGCTGATAGATCTGTCAAGGTGCCCCGTGGTGTTATTGAGGATGTTTTAATCCAAGTTGATAAGTTTTATTTTCCAGTAGATTTCATCATCCTAGATACTCAGCCTGTCCAGAATCCTACTAGTCAAATCCCGGTTATCCTAGGACGCCCATTCTTAGCCACATCCAATGCTATCATAGATTGGAGGAATGGAGTTATGAAGTTGTCTTTCGGTAATATGAAGCTTAAACTCAACGTTTTCAATGCCGGACAACAACCGTCAGACTCGGATGATATATTCGAAGTGAACATGATTGAGAGTCTAGTGTTTGACTCTTTCCTTGAATCTTTTGAAGATACTCTTGAGACTTGCTTAGCGCATTTTACAGATTTAAATGATCCCCTGTTACAAGAAATAGTGAATGCATTACAAAATAATACCTCGACAGTTGTCATGAATCAAGAAAACCCGTATTTTAAAGTACCTCCTTCCCCAGATCCTGAATGTTTACCATTAAATAAGGAAGAGTTAAAAATTGAACTACAAAGTGAAACATCGGCGTTTGTTGAGACTACACCACCTACTAAAATTTTTTCTAAATTTCATTTACAAGTAGTCTCTGATTCACCATGGGATACTAACGTTGAAACTTTTCTTGTCATAGGTGAATCATATATATTCTGGATACCTCAAGTGTTTCAATGGAAAATTTCTTATAAGGTACATAAGTCTCTCTGGAAAGTCATACTCCAGGGTGCCCAAGCCTATTGCAAAATGGGCTTTTGGATGATCTTATTGAAAAACCTTCTGAGAAATTTACCAAGATACTGGCCGATGGTCCATGATTGCTTTCATTTCTTGTCTGGCTAAAGACATTAAACTTAGCGCTCCTGGGAGGCACCCCAGCTTTTCATTCTATTTCATTTTCCTAGTTAGTTAATTCAATGTTTGTGGGTAACATTGCTGCAAATCCTCACGAGACTACAACTCGTCCACTAGGGGTAACCTAGGGGTTTAAAGGCTTATTGCATACGCTAAATGCAATCGAGAGCACCTGCGAAAGTGGTATAGGTAGGATTTTCTTTTGTGATTTTATTTTTGCTTTAGTTGATTTCTCTCTTGTGCTAACTCACTTTTACGTTGATATCTTTGGAAAGCCTCTTAATTCTTCATCCAGGTACTATCTTTCCATCACTCCTTTTTATTTTCATTATCCCATATCATTGCATACTTATTTCTTTAACATTGAGGATAATGTAGATTTTGGGTTGGGGGTGAAAGATTAGGTCATCTAATCAGTATTTTCTTGGTCTTGAGCAATATTGTGAATTTTTTTTATTAATTTTTCTAAAATTTCTTGTGAATTCGAAGCGACTTTAAAGGATAGTTATGATTTTAAAATAAAAAGACATAGAATGTTGGTAATTTATGACTCTTGGATTCAGCCATCTATTAGATTTTATAGTTAAGTTTGAATTGTTAATCCATGATTGGAAGTTGTAAATATTGATTGAGTCATGATTTCACACATCACATCTCGCTTACACATTAAGGTTCTGGTTTGATAATTGAATGATTAACTTGGTAACTCTAAGCATGAATGGAATCAGCTTGAAAATTTTTTTCATGTTTAGTAAAAGAATTGAAAGAAAGGGTAAGTCAAATAATCTTCACCATAGGTTTGCTCCCTATAGGTATAGATTCGATCCCCCATCGTCGACATTTAGAAAAAGTTAGGCAACAAGTTTTCACCATAGGTTTGCTCCCTATGGGTGATGATTTGATTCCCCTCCTTTGCGTATCAAAGGCTAAAAGAATAAAAGGTTAATCTGTAAGGCAATTATTGGCTTTAGTTGTCATGAAATCTGTTGTTAATGATATCATGAAAATGACAATTAGATCTCTTAACAGTGGTAAGCTGAGATTACACTATACACTCATGGAACTCAATGTTTAGAATTGTTCTAATCAATAGATTAATATTTTGAACTTGATTATGTAGTTTACCATGAACTTGATTCCAATAGACCTTCTACTTACCATTCATAAATCTTAGAATTTTCACATCTTAACTATCTGTTCACAAGTCACTTGGGTTTAAAGGAATTGCTCTTTTATTTTTGAAATTATTTTTCTCATATTTTGCTCGGGCCTAACAAAATACTGGTTGGGGGTTGTGATGAGGGTTAAATATTGCATATTAGACCCCGGCTATTACCAAATTTTATGTACATAATAATGCTTATTGCCATATTTTAATTGTGTTTTTATTACAGGATGAAATCAGGAGCGCTGATTGAAAAAGGATATTAAAAGTGTGGATTTGAAGCTCTGAAGTAACAGAAGCATGGGACGGACTCTAGAGGACCAATATTGAAGAATTTATACGCCAGGGATCCAAGAAAATCAAGCCGTTCACGTTTAAAAAGGCCCGAAAATGGTCCATAATGCAAGATCACATGGTTCCCGCCATCCGATTGACTCGAAACTTCATTTATGTGATTGGGGCCATAAATTAACCGTACATTTCAAATTTCAGCCCTCGGATCACTATAGAAGTGCCCCAACTAACAGATCAGCCCATAAACTGTTGATTCTGGGCCCACCCGGTCTCTGGATATGACTCAACTTTGGTTTCAACGCCTTAAATGGGATGATTAAATGAATGGATGGATTGAATTTTGCAGAAACATTTCAATGGACCCCACCTAGTGTGGTATGTGCATAGTGCATATCTGCACTAACCGTGCACGGCAAACACAAAGACAGCTTGACCGTCTCTGACCGAAAACGAAAGAGAAAAAAAGAAATTTCTTTTTTTCGCTGGTGCGTAACCTACCGATGGTCGGTTTTACGGTCGGTTGTGGGCCCTACCCACTAACTATACGTCTGATCCAAGCTAACCATCTTGTAGAGAGCTGCAAACACTACAAACCCATGTTAATATTTTTCGTCCATGCATGCACATGTGTGCGATCCGGGGGCCACAAAAGGGCTGCCCTGTGGCGTTCAAATCTGATCTTTTAGTTATTTCTTCTCTGAGACATGCCAATGGACATTCAAAACCACCCATTCTTGACTGAAATTTCGTCCTGAATCCAATGGACGGGGTGAATTTCCAGAAAATGCTTCTGTGGGGCCCACAGATCACAACAGCGAAATGATGCGAAAGGTTTCGCACATCCGTGAAAATTGACTTTTGCAGGCGGTTGTGGCCCACCATCTTTGATCATATTGCAGATCTAAACCGTCTATCATTTAGAGGACCCAAAAATGTCCTAAGAGACAGTGTTTCTTTGAAAATTAAGGGAGGAAAGTGGCTACTTTTGCGGCACCGAACTTGGCTGCGAAAAAGATTTATTTGAGCATGCATAGCTTTCCAAATTCGATTCAAATCCGATTTTCACCACAAGAGCAACTATATAAGGAGGTTTTGGAAGTGGGGAGGTGTAACGCCCGTGAAAAATCCATACTTGGGCTCGAGTACCAACTCGACCCGAATTTGCGTAGAATTCATTCCTTTGGAAAATTTGACTAGGTTAGCTAGTGCAACATTAGAATAGCTGGGAAATGGTCCCTGATCACTTTAAATATGTTCTACAAGGCCCGAAGCGAGTGGAACTAAGGGTGCTATAATGCTCTAAAGCCTCGGATCAAACTCTAAGCCGGTTTGTTCTCTGGACCACTTTGAATCTTTGTATTGGATCTAGACCGCACGTTGAAAGTCCGATACCTCCTATCTTAGACCGTTAGGACCGTCTAGCTGGGCTTGACACTCATTCCAAAAATCAAGTCAAACCGATTATTACAGGCTATTTCATTGAGCCCGGACCGAAGAGAGTGTGAATAGGGACATAGTTGGAATTTCAAATTCAAATCTGGCACACAAATTTGACGCATCAGTATTAAGCATTCTGACCGTCAGAATACAGCCAAATCACACCCTTGGATCAGGAAAAATATCTATTATATATCACGAGACTTATAGGCCTGATCTTGGTGCGGTGACCGTTAAACTGAAACTGGGCCGCCACGTGCGATCTGGGAACCCAACCGGTCTGAAAACTGGATGTGTGCTAGATCCAGTATGCATGAGCTTAAGTCCGACCGCATTTGGCCTGGGGACCTCCAGAAATGCCCTTTTGGACCGAAACGGCCCCGATTTGGTTAGGCACCAAGTAAACATTGTTCCCAAGCCTATTTTGGGAATGTTTTAGGCTATAAAAGGGGTTGAAACCCTCACTCCTCTCTCCCATCCGAATTTGAGAGAAGCCCTAGCTTGGGAGAGAGAAAAAGAGTGAGAGATTGTGAGAAAGTGGGAGAGTTCTTCCCGCCACTTGTGCTACGTGTTGCACGTGCTTAAGCGACACTCCTCTACCGCTTTCCCGGCGATTCCACCGCAATCCTAGGTAAGTAAAAACCCTAAATAGTTGGTGATTTGAGTTTTTCTTGTTTCCATGGCGATGTAGCTTATGGATCTTATGTATTAGGCTCCTTACTCGCCGTAGACGAAGCATATACACTCCGCTTCAATTCCCGAGTCTACAAGACACTAGGTGAGGATTTTAGACGCTTGGATTGACGGTTCCCAATGCTTTCAATGTCGTTTAATAGTAGATTCTTGACGGCATCGCCGTTTGACATGTACAAAATGCTCTCCGTTTCCCGTTTCGTAAGCTAACGAAGAATATGAGATTTAGGGCATTTTAGTCATTTGTAGGAAGTACTGTTTGCATTCATATTTTGCTGATGTGATTGACATGGTTTGTTGTCGCATTAGGAAGTTAGGAATGCGTGCATAATTAGTTTGGCGAAGAGATTCGCCTAGTTGCACACTTTGGGTCGACATGCTATATGTAGACCTAAGTGTGTAGTGCATGTGTTTGTATAAATGCTTGTATTAGTATGTATTGAATTAAATGATGTTATTTGATACTTTGTGATTGATTTTTCAATTATTATGCCGACCTAAATGATTTTCTACATGTTGACAAAATGCATGATTTCATTACATGCATGGAATGTATGTGCTTGAGGATTTGCTTAAGTTGAATATGCATGGGAAGTATGCCTTGAAGATTTGCTTAAGTTGAAAGTTATAACATGTGTTAACATGCTCACATGATGTATTTCAATTCCAATACCTTGTATAGTAATTCCATAGATGTGTGGGACTTGACTTAGTCCAGGCAGTCGGTAACCGAGCGATTTCGTGGCTGACTGGTCATAGCCACGAACGACGCGTAGATGAATGTGATTCGTGTTGAGAGTTGGCGGCAGTGGTTAGGCCACGCGAAGTGTTTTACGCACTTCATGTCGTTCAGTTCGAGATGCGATCGCGCTAGTCGAGCCCGTCAAGTAACCCGACTGGCCGATGTTTGTTCACCTTGTATGTATCATAACTGCTTGAACCTAGGGTACTGAACTTACCATTGTAAACCCTATTAACCGTGGTACCTTGATCCATGAAGACTCATGAGCCGGGCATGGTGGTATGGGACACCGTGGTCGAGCTGTCGGCCTACGCTGGGGCCACAAACCTCCCCGTAGTGACCAGTGAGCACCTTGACTCGTGAGCAGATTATGGTGGTATGGGACACTATATTCTAGCTGTCGGCCTACACTGATCAGGCGACGAGCCCTTTGTAGTGACCGCGAGCGTATTCTGAGTTCACGGGAGGCGACGACCCTTCCGTGCAGTAGAGTACAGTAGGCCTGTATTGATAAGGTGATGGGGGAGCGGTGCAACGAGTGCGAGCAACAGCCCTGGCAGCCCTTGCAGTGACCTACGAAATGTACATCGTATGAGATTACTAGGAGTGACGACCCTAGACAGGATCCGTGTTGGGATTGATACAAGGGAGGTACCTTAGTTTCCCAATCCTGCTGTTTGAATGGACTAATAATAACTTGGTAATCATATCACCATAGCATTGCATGTGCCTGGAAGATGTGGAGCACTCTAGGGAGTGTGGCATGCCGCGGTCGTAAGATGTTGCCGTATGAGGGTGATCGTCGGTGAGGGCATACATCACGTCATATCATCTTGCATTAACAACAGTATTAGGACTTGTCTGATTTACTGCTTTACTATTATCGCGTGACTGAATTGTGAACATGCTAATCTTTGCTCTATGATTCCACTGAGTTGATCACTCATTCCCACGTTACGGGATGGTGTTTGCAACACCCACCAGACCCTGTTGTAGTTGCAGGTGACGATGAGATCCAGGAGGTGGAGCTAGATGATGACGAGGACCAGGATGAGTTCTCGTATATGCAGTATCATGACGGCTTCCCGTAGGTGACCTGGATCGAGGGGACATCAGTGGGACTTTTCTTTTTGAACATTATTCTTTTGTTATGTACATGTATATGAGACTCAGAGATGTAGTCATACTTTGGAGACAGTTGAGATTACTTTGTTTTTCCATACAGTGATATATATCTTGTTTAGTCTTCCGCTTGCTTTTATCACTGGATCTGAAGTATGAATTGCAGTTTTGGTATACTTTTACTCATGTGAATGCTTTAAATCAGACAACATTGAATCATAACCATTTTTGTTGCATAAGTGACGGTCTGGAACTCGGGAGTTGAGTTTATACACGACCCCCGATTTTCAGGGTGTTACAGGAGGAGGATCCAAACCCGGGGGAAGATCCAGAAAGGGAAGAAAGAGAAGAGAGAGAGAAGAAGGAAGAAGAGAGATAAGGGAGATGTTTTTTATATTTTTATTTTATATTCCCTTTTTTCTAATTAATTTTATGGATTGCTAAACTTCTTAGCTAGGGCTGAGATGAAGCCCCTGATTTGAATAACTCTTATTTACTGTTGAATTTATTTTAATTTGATTGATTTGTTTCATTTTCTAGTGTGCTTTCCTGAGATTTTTGTACTTCTCCATTCTATGAGCTCGACCAAAGTCTAGATATGGATGTTGTTTGGAATATTACTCTAGGTGCTTGTGTCTGACCATGAACAGGTTTCCTATAGAGGAAGAAACAGGATTTATATCTCTCCATGCCTGACCATGGATGGAAAGATGTGATTCATATGCTTTAAAAGATTATACATTCTGTGTGCCCGACCAAGGACATAGAGTGTGCTTTGTTTATTTTGATATCAACCTGAATTAGGGTGAATCAACAGGTAAAATAAGGGTTAGGATAATTAGGGGTGGATTCGAAAGTCCTAGTCTCCTCCTTGATTGAATTTTCCTCATTATTGTTTGTAGTTATTTTCTATAGATTTATGCTAGTTTACTTAATAGTTTGTTAAACCATTCATTGGATTAGTTAAGAAGAGCCTTAAATTTTAAATTGGGACAACCAGTCCTCGTGGGAACGATCTCGTAATACGTACCATATTTACATCTGATTCATATACTTGCGAGTTAAAATCATTTAAATCAGATTGGTTTAAATTAAAACATCACTTATGATAAAATGTTGTCTGAGTTAGTGCATTAACATGAGTGAGATTTTTCCAAACTGCAATTCATACTCCAGATCCAGTGATAAAACGCATGCGGAAGACTGAAAGATATATATATCCCTATATGTAAAACAAAACAATCTCGATCTGTCTCCAAAGTATGAATATAACTTTAAGTCACAAATACATATAAAAAACCAAAATCAATGGTCATATGATAGTCCAACTAGCAAAATCCCACTGATCCAGGCCACCTATGTGAAGCCATCAGAAAACTGCATATACGAGAACTCGTCCTGGTCCTCATAGTAGTCCGGCTCCAGCTCCTGAATCGCCTCGCTATCTGCATCAAAGACAGAGTCTGGTAGGTGTTGCAAACACCGTCCCGTAACGTGGGAGTGAGTGATCAACTCAGTGGAATCATAGAGCAAAGATTAGCATGTTATCAAATCAATCAGGCAATAATAGTAAAGAAAACAATCAGACATTCGTAGATACTGTTATTAATGCAAGTATGAGATGGAGTAATGATGCATGCTCTCACCGACATACTCCCTCATGCGATACCGTCTTACGTCCGCGGCATGCTTTCTTCCCTCAGTGCTCCACATCTTCCAGACACTTGCAGTGCGATATGGATATGATTACCGAGTTGTTATTAGTCATTTCAAACAGCAGGATTGAGAAACTAAGGTACTTTCCTTATATCATTCCCAACACAGATCCTGTCTAGGGTCGTCACTCCTAGTAGTCTCATATGATGATATATTTCTAGGTCGCTGCAAGGGCTGCCAGGGCTGTTGCTCGCACTCGTTGCACCGCTCCCCCGTCAGCTTATCAATACAGGCCTAGTTGTATACTTGTTGCTACGGAAGGGTCGTCGCCTCATGTAGACTCAGAATACACTCGAGGTCACTACAAAGGGCTCGTCACCAATCAGAGTAGGCCGACAGCTCGAATGTAGTATCCCATACCACCACAATCGGCTCACGAGTCTGAGGTGCTCACTGTTCACTATGGGGAGGTTTGTGGCCCCAACATAGGCCGATAGCTGGACCACGGTGTCCCATACTACCATGCCCGGCTCATGAGTCTTAATGGATCAAGGTACCATGGTTATCAGGGTTTTCACTGGTAAGTTCAGTACCCTAGGTTCAAGCAGTTATGACCAATACAAGGTGAACATATAATGGTCAGTCGGGTTTCTTGACGGGCTCGACTAGTATGAGCGCACCTCAAGCTGAACGACATGAAGTGCATAAGCACCTCCTGTGGCCTAACCACTGCCGTCAACCAAAGCACGACTCGGGTTCATCGACGCGTCCTTCGTGGCGAATAGAAGCCAACCACGAATTCAAATCTGTTACCGACTGCCTGGACTAGAGTATAGCCCCAAGCACTTATAATATAAATCAATGATCATATGAGAGTGACAGAAATGAAACACAAATGATCCAAGCATGTTAGCAACATGTTATAACATACAACACAAGCAATTCAACCAAAAATAAGCATTTCATATATATAAGGAAATTAATTCCATATAACAAACATGGAGAAAATCATATACATCATCATATTAATTGAGAATCCAATCTCAAAACTAATCTACAACAACATATACTCAATACTTACTAATACATACCTTTATACAAACACTTAGTCTACACACATTTTCCAACATAGCATATGTCGACCAAAAATGTGCAATAGGGCGAATCTCTTCGCCAAACAGATTATACACGCATAACCAGTATAGGAACACGACAAATACACATGGCAATCATATTAGCAAAATACATACGTATACAGTATTTTCTACAAATACCTAAAATACTCTAAATCTCATATTCTTCGTACGTATTCGAAATGAAAAATAGACAGCATATTCTACATGTCAAACTGCATCCTCGTCACTAATCTACTATTAAACGACATTGAAAGCTTTAAAAACAGATAACCTAAGCCTCTAAAATCCTCACCTTACACCGTAGGAGCGTAATGAATTGAATAGAAAACTCTATGCTTTGTCAACATCAATATGACGACTTTTATCACAGGATAAGTCAGCTACTTCGCTACTTGTATCGATAGAATTCCTAAAACAGGTTAAGGTTAGGGTTTTCTTACCTATAATGAAGTCAGAATCACCAGAGGAGTAATTAGAGCACGGTGGTTAAGTACGTGTAGTAGCAGGATCGAATGACAGGAACTTTCCTCACAACTCTCACACAATCTCTCTCTTTTCTCTCTTCTCTTTCCTAGGGTTTCTTGCAAATTCGTATGGGAGGGATGTGAGGGGATTTAAGGTCCTTAAATAGGTTAGAAACTCACCTATTTAGACTTTAAACCAAGGTTTACTTGGGTTATAGCCAAATTGGGTCCTTTCTGATCCAAAAGAACATTTTTGGAGGTCCCCTGACTGAATGCGGTCGGACTTAAGCTTATGGATGTTGGATCCTAATCACATTAAATTTTTAGTTCGATTGGGTTTCCAGATCACACGTGGCGGACCAGTTTCAGTTCAGCGGTCACTGAGACTCGATCAGGAATTCCAAGTACACTGACCTGAGTGGAAAATGTTCCCTGATCTGAGGGTGTATTTGGGTCGAATTCCAACGGTCTGAATGCTTATAATTAACCTGCAAGCGACACGTTCCAGATTTATTCAAATCACATTTTATTTAGAAAGAATTCTACTCTCTCTCACACTCTTTTCTCCAAGCTCAATGAAATAGCCTTAGAACATCAGTTGGGCTTGATTTTTAAAATGATTGTCAAGTCCAACTAAGTGGTCATAATGGTCTGAGATTATAGATATCGGGCTTTCGACGCACGGTCTAGATCCAATACAAAGTTTCGAAGGGTTCCTGAGAACAGACAGGTTTAGAGTTTGATCCTAGGTTTTAGGATGTTATAGCATTAACGATTCCACAAGTTTTGGGTCTTGCAGAACGTATTTAAAGCGATTAGGGCTAATTTCACAACTAATCTAACATAGCGCCAGTTAACTTACGCTTAATTTCTAAAGGAATCAATCCTAAGTGATTTCTGCCTGAGGTGGTACTCGGGTCTCTGTACAGATTTTTTCGAAACGTTACAATCTACCCCCCTTAACAATAAATTCATCCTCGAAATTTGTACCTTTTCGTACTCCTCAAGAAGCTGTTGGTAGTTCTTTCTGATTTCGGCTTCTGTCTCCCAAGTAGCCTCTTCTTCAGTGTGGTGCGTCCACAACACCTTCACAAGGGGGATAACCTTGCTACGCAATACCTGCTCCTTCCTGTCTAATATACGCGCCGGTCGCAGTATATATGTAACATCTTCACCTAACTGCACCTGCTCCCATCTGATGATATGGGAAGGATCAGGAACGTATTTCTTCAACATAGAAATATGAAATACATTGTGTACGCTAGTGAGAGGCGTAGGTAAAGCCAGACGATATGCCACTGCACCCACATGGTCAAGAATCTGGAACGGACCAATAAATCGCGGTGCTAGCTTCCCCTTCTTCCCGAACCGAAGAACTCCTTTCATAGGAGAATCTCTTAAAAATACGTAATCTCCAACCACAAACTCTATCTCGTATCGGCATAACTCTTCTGCTTGCTCTGCGCTGTAAGAAGTCGGCGTCTGATGATGTTAATCTTCTCCGAGGTCGCCTGCACTATCTTTGGGCCAATCAATCTGCGCTCACTGACCTCTGCCCAACAATGTAGTGCTCGGCAAGGATGCCCATATAAGGCCTCATAAGGTGCTATACCGATACTCGCCTGAAAACTGTTGTTGTACCTGAACACCGCATATGGAAGACAATCATCCCAACTGTGTTTGAAATTCAACACACAAGCCCGCAGCATGTCCTCTAGAATTTGGTTCACCCGCTTTGTCTGCCCGTCTGTCTGTGGGTGGAAAGCAATACTGAACTTCAACTTCACACCATAGCTTCCTGGATGCCAGTCTAGAAAATAGAAGTAAAGCGCGTGTCTCTGTCCGACACGATCTCTAAGGTAATTCCATGCAGATGCACAATCTCTCTGATATACAGCCTGACTAACTCGTCTGCAGAGTTCGTGACTCTGATCGGAAGGAAGTGCATCGACTTCATCAAACGGTCGACGATCACCCAAATAGAGTCATGTCCCTTCCTCATCTTCGGCAGTCCCGAAATGAAATCTATTGAAATAAAGTCCCACTTCCACTTAGCTATAGGCATAGGTTGAAGGAGACCGGGAGGTCAGCGATGCTCTGCCTTCACCTGCTGGCAAGTGAGACAACGGGACACGAAATCTACAATGTGGGTCTTCATGCCATCCTACCAATAGGTCCTCTTCACGTCACGATACATCTTTGTGCTGCCCGGATGCACGCAAGTCTAGAACTGTGCGTAGCCTCAAGAATCTCTCGTCTCAAATCGGGAATATCTGGGACGCATAGGCGGCCACGATAGTGTAAGCCCCCATCCGTTCCAACTCGCCACTCGACGTCTGCATATTCATTGGCCTGCTCTCGAAGCTCAGTCAGACGCTCATCATCTCTCTATGCCACGATGACCCTGTCATTGATAAGAGGTCGCACCTGAACATGTGCGATAAACTTAAATGGCTCCTCCACAGTGAGTTTCTGCTCAAAGTCTCACAAAAACTCAACCATGTCCCACTCAGCTCTCATCAGTGGAGTCACAAACTCTATCGCCTTCTTGCGGCTCAAGGCGTCAGCCACCAGGTTGGCCTTGCCAGGATGGTAGGAAACCTCGAACTTAAAGTCGTTCAAGGTCTCCATCCATCGCCGCTGCCTCATATTCAGCTCCAGCTGTGTGAATATGTATCTAAGTCTCTTGTGGTCGCAAAAGAGCTCGAACTCCTTTCCGTAAAGGTAATGTCTCCAAAGCTTCAATACGAAAATGACAGCTACCAACTCTAGGTCGTGTGTACGGTAATTCTCCTTATGCTTCCTTAATTGTCTCGAGGCATATGAAATCACCCTGTCCTTTTGCATAAGGACACAACCTGGACCAACGCTAGACGCGTCGGTGTATATGGTGTATTTAACCCCTTACTCTAGTAATACTAGCACAGGGGCGGACATCATCCTGTCCTTTAGCTCTTGAAAAGCTGCCTCCGCCTTTTCATTCCAGGCGAATTTCAAATCCTTCCGTGTCAACTGAGATAGAGGTCTAGCGATCTTCGAGAAATCTCGAATGAAACGTCCATAGTAGCCTGCCAATCCCAGAAAACTCCTCACCTCAGTGACTGAACCAGGCTGCTCCCAGTCCTGAACGGCAGCTACCTTAGCAAGGTCAACTGCTATCCCGTCCTTAGACACTACGTGCCCCAAGAACTTGACTTCCTCTTTCCAGAAGTCGCACTTCTTATACTGTGCAAGCAACTGATGCTGTCTCAGTGTATCCAAGACCAATCGTAAGTGCTCCTCATGCTCCTCTCGACTCCTGGAGTATATCAAAATGTCGTCTATAAACACGATGACGAACCGATAGAGGAACGGCCGAAATACCCTGTTCATCAGGTCCATGAACACGGCTGGTGCATTCGTAAGGCCGAACGACATCACGAGGAACTCATAATGGCCAAAGCTGGTCCTGAAAGCCGTCTTCTGCATGTCCTCACCCCTGATGTGTAGTTGGTGATACCCTGACTGTAGATCAATCTTCGAGAAGTACTGTGCTCCTCTCAGTTGATCAAACAGGTCATCAATCCTGGGCAAAGGGTACTTATTCTTCACCGTAATCTGGTTCAGCTTGAGGTAATCAATACATCATCGCAGTGAGCTATCCTTCTTTATCACAAATAGCACCGGTGCTCCCCAAGGAGACACACTTGGCCGTATGAAGCTAGCCTCCAATAGATCATCGATCTGTTTCCTCAACTCCTCCATTTCACATGGGGCCATGCGATATGTCGGCAGTGAGATGGGCGTCGAACCGAGTACCAGGTCGATAGTAAAATCGATCTCATGCTGAGGTGGCAACCCAGGAATCTTCCTGAACACATCCTCATAATCACGGACTACTGGCGTACTCTCAAGTGTCGGGGTATCGACATCCCTCAATAAGGAAGCATAGCAAAGTACTCGAAAGGGGCAACTGACCTGTACCAGAAATGTAAAGGACATGCCCTCCGGCTTATAAACTGTCACTATGCGGGTCTCGCAGTCAATCTCCACCCTCCCTGCAGTCAGCCAATCCACGTCAAGAATGACGTCGAAATGATAGAGGGAGGGGTCGACGATAAGGTCAGTGGCCATCGTCTGCTCCCTAAATCTAGCAAACAACCCTTACACATCATAGTGGCATCGGTAAAAGTCCCGTGTGCTGAAAGAACCCGCACTCCAACCATCCGAGTAGTCTGTAGCTCAAGGCGCTTGACTACTGAATAAGATATCAATGAAATCGTGGATCCTGTATCCACCAACAGGAATATAGGAGTACCTCCAATGTGGGCTGTGACCTCAAAGGCTAAGGGTGGGGCCGTCTCTGTCCCGGATGCTTCTGCTGTCAATGCATGTACCCGAGCCTGCTGCGGACGGTTTGACCGCGGTACCATCGGCCGTTGAGGCGGCCAAAACTGAGGTACAGAAGGTCTGAAAGAAGGATGTGCAGGAGTTGACCGTAACGGTGGAGTGGATAATGCATGTGGACAAGGATGGTCAATCTTCTGCGGTGGTGAAAATCTGCTATCTCTCATCCGAGCAAAACAGCTCTCTGCAGTGTGACCCTATTTCCCGCAGTAAGTACAGGTCACACCTGGGTGTCTCATCGGAAGTACTAGCACTGTGGTCTTGGGAGGAGAGTCAATGCGAGGCCTCTTGCCGAGGAATGGCCTGCCCTGAGTATCTGGTCGTGGCCTAACAACCATAGGGCCACGAGAACATGCCAGTCGATCTACATCCTGCTCTGCCCGCATGGACATATGTATTAACTCGGCGTAAGAGGGTATGCTGACACAACACAACTTCGACCGAATATCAGGTCGCAAGCCCTCAGAAAATCGTCTTATCCGCATCTGCTCGTCAGCAAGTATCATAGGGACATATCTGCCCAACTTTGTAAATCGATGCTCATACTCCGTAACTTACATGCCTCCCTGCTTGAGGTGCAAAAACTTATTCTCCCTCTCATGTCGGTAGGTCTGCGGATAATATTTCTCATGGAAATGGAACTCGAATGCTACCCAAGTCCATATGTAGCCAACTGCAACCGTCCGCAATACGCTATCCTACCTTAAACTAGCCTCTCTCTCGAACATGAAAGTGGCTAACTTAACCTGCTCAGACTCCGAGCAGTGCAACATCCTCAACATCTTCGAGATGCGATCGAGCCAGTACTCGGCCTCCTCGGGTTTGTGAGAACCCGCAAAAGTAGGAGGCTGCAAGCGCTGAAATCACTTAAGTAGGCCTCGAGTATCAGCAGCATTCCCTGTAGGGTAGGCAGATGGTGCAGGATGAGCCATACCCTCATCCTGAGTCGAAGTCCCAACATTCTCAGTTGGATGCACACATGACACAGGTGGAGTCACACTCTCACTCTGGGCTAAGGCCCCTGCGATAGTAGTCAAAAGCTGCTGATGCTACTGGTGCATCATGGTCATCAACTGCTCAAACCTATCAAAAGGTGGAGCAGGCTGAGGCCATACTGCGTTGAGGAAGATGCACGGTACTGCTCGCGAACTGGTGGTGTGAAAGGTGGTGGTCGGACTGCAGGACCTGCAAAGGCTGAGACTCAGGTGCAGTCTCACAAATTAGGCCCACAGTAGGGTCTATACGATCATCACTCTGGGGAGGGACCCGATCCATCGGCTCACCCAGCGTAAGACGTGCCATGCTCCGTGTCACTTAGCTGACATTCCCTAAATTCAAAATAGGGTGTAACCCAGTCAGTTTCAGTAGTAGCACAAACACACCACACAATCATTCACATAACAAACCGAATAAACTCTATGCATTTCATTTAATCAAAATTTGTCACAATACAAGAGATATAACTTTACATGCATCATGACAGGAAGCGCATGGGAAACTAAGCTAGTGAATCTTACAACTGCAACACAAACCAACTACTAAGCCTTCTCAGGCTCACACACAGAAAACACAAAATAACCTACATACGACCAACAAACATCTGCAATCTAATCATTCGTCTGAGTCTAGCGATGGAGGAGGGACACCCTTATCCTACAGACAACACAGGATAGATTTCAAGGTGCTAGTCATCTTCTTGAACTTGTGCTTCACAAGGCCCTGTAGATCAGTAATGTCCTATCGCAAGGTAGCCTGGCCCTATCGTAGGGCAGCATGATCTTCCTCCAGGTGAGCTATACGAATATCCCATGAAGCCTGACCAGAACCCTGCCCTGGTGCCATAGGAGGAGAGCTCTCATCTGTGCTCTGGGCCTCTGGTTTTTCCTCTTCTTGGATCTCGACCCCGGCTTCTTCTTCACTCTCTTCTTCTTCGCTCTCAGTCTCATCTTCGCTCTCCTCAAGTCGAGCTTGGCGTTGCCGTGGCCTGTTCTCCATCTGATTGAGGGTAGCTTCATTGATATGATGAATCGGCATCGGCATCTCCCCATCAAGGCTATAACCAAACTCATGTGCAATCCTGCATATGAGTCGGCTGTATGGGAGCGACAGTCCTCCTTCTAGAGAGTACAACCTGAACTATCTATCGCAACATGAACGAAGGCACACACAGGTTTGCCCTCTGCCCCACCTGATACAGGAAGTCCACCACGAGGCGCGTACACTCACTATGGTTGCTCCACCTAGGGTAGATGTTGAATGTGAAAATGTGGTGGAGCAAACGGAAGTCGTCTGTCATATGGGACGCAAGAAGACTCCGGTTCGGCTGCCACTCAACCAGTCGGCCACAAAGAGAATGTGTACGGCGGTCCCTTTTACGCATACTATTCAGATTCTTAGCGCTCGCATGTACCTCGCCAAGGGACACATTCAGAAGCCGAGATATCAATCTGACGTCAACTGTGGCCCACAAATCCACTCCACATAAGACCCAGAACTGCAAGGGTTCCACCGTAGCCTCTTGAATATTGGCATAGAAAGCTCGGATCATGCTTGCATTGGCGCGTTGCCTGGCATCAAATAACGAACCCCACTGGGCCTGTTCCAGGAGCTCGAGCAATTGATATTCCCCAAAGAGTCACCTATCCACCTGAGCTTCAAAAAGGACCCGACGCCCCTCATAAATTCCATGGGGTTGTTCCACCAACCAAGCCCTTCCAGCAGGAGATTGGGGATTAAGATCCCGCTTCGTTTGAAACTCTCAAGCGGCACTTGGACTTGCGGCGACACTTAAACTAGCTGCGCCACCTCTCAGCTTTCTTGAACGTGAGGGGCGATAGGCCCAGCTTCATCAGCGACACTCTTCGTCTTGCCCATGAGAGAGAGGATGGTGGAAATCGAGAATATGGCCACCACAAACTCAAAGAAGGCCATGGAAAATGAAAGAAAGGGGGATTAAGGGCTGGGGTTTTTGATTCTCCATGAGTTTTAGACCCAACAGGGGTTGTAAAGGCCCCAAACACCGAGTTTGAAGGAAGGAAAAGGAAGAGATGGGTTGGGTTGGAAGCTTACACGATTCGATCTTCAAATGGAGGATGTAAGTGCTCAAAATGTGAGAGAATGGAGAGAGAGGGGAGTGTGTACCACTGCAATTGATGAAGGGGCGTGGATTGAGGCAGAAAACAGTGATGAGAGTGGTTGAAAATGAGATTTGAGAGGGAAACCAACAAATAGGAGACAAAAGGAGAGCTTGGGGGTGGGTTTTATGAAGGAGGTAGCAGTTTGGAGGGGTTTTAAGGGACGACCCATACCTAAGGGGGTTACCCTAACCCCCAAACACCTTCGGCCCAAAGGCTCGACCGAACTGGGCCCAACGATCGACGAGACCACGCCGACTCGGGGAGGTCCTCGCCACTTGCTAGACTGTTTGGTGAGGCCTCACCATTTGGGTGAGTTCCTCCTGCCCTAAGGGCCCCAAATTCATGTGGGTCCCACCTTGGATCATTCTGGATTAGCGTGGGTAGGCCCAGGACTCTGTTTAAAATTATTTCAGGCCATTTCGGGTACTAACTGCTGCATATTCGCATTTAACAATTTTTAACAGCCGGGATAGGGTCAATAGAGGTCTAGACCCGTCCATACATGAACTAGAAGTGGTCTGGGGTCGTTTCATGCGCCAACGGATGCACACAGGCTTGATCAAAATGATCGATTTGGGTGAACTTCGCCAATTGGCGAAACTGGGATCATATGAGTGTTTCCACATTTTTTTCGCACCCACCTAAGTCAAAGGGCGACAACGTACATCCTGTGACTACAACCCAGGTCCGGTTTAATCCAAATCATGCTCTGATACCAACTTATAACGTCCTGAGTAGAAACCCAACTCCAGAGTTCCAGACCATCACTTATGCAATAAATATGCTTATGATTAAATGTTGTCTGAGTTAGTGCATTAACATAAGTGAGATTTTACCAAACTGCAATTCATACTCCAGATCCAGTGATAAAACGCATGCGGAAGACTGAAAGATATATATATCACTATATGTAAAATAAAACAATCTCGATCTGTCTCCAAAGTATGAATATAACTCTGAGTCACAAATACATATAAAAAACTAAAATCAAAGGTCATATGATAGTCCAACTAGCAAAATCCCACTGATCCAGGCCACCTATGCGAAGCCATCAGAAAACTGCATATACGAGAACTCATCTTGGTCCTTGTAGTAGTCCGGCTCCAGCTCCTGAATCGCCTCGCTATCTGCATCTAAGATAGAGTCTGGTAGGTGTTGCAAACACCGTCCCGTAACGTGGGAGTGAGTGATCAACTCAGTGGAATCATAGAGCAAAGATTAGCATGTTATCAAATCAATCAGGCGATAATAGTAAAGCAAACAATTAGACATTCCTAGATACTGTTATTAATGCAAATATGAGATGCAGTAATGATGCATGCCCTCACCGACATACTCCCTCATGCGACACCGTCTTACGTCCGCGACATGCTTTCTTCCCTTAGTGCTCCACATCTTCCATGCACATGCGGTGCGATATGGATATGATTACCGAGTTGTTATTAGTCGTTTCAAACAGCAGGATTGAGAAACTACGGTACTTTCCTTATATCATTCCCAACACAGATCCTGTCTAGGGTCGTCACTCCTAGTAGTCTCATACGATGATATATTTTTAGGTCGCTGCAAGGGCTGTCAGGGCTATTGCTCGCTCTAGTTGCACCGCTCCCCCATCACCTTATCAATACAGGCCTAGTTGTACTCTTGTTGCTATGGAAGGGTCGTCGCCTCACGTAGACTTAGAATACACTCGAGGTCACTACAAAGGGCTCGTCACTAATCAGAGTAGGCCGATAGCTCGAATGTAGTATCCCATACCACCACAATCGGCTCACGAGTCTGAGGTACTCACTGGTCACTACGAGGAGGTTTGTGGCCCCAGCGTAGGCCGACAGCTTGACCACGGTGTCCCATACCACCATGCTCAGCTCATGAGTCTTAATGGATCAAGGTACCATGGTTATCAGGGTTTTCACTGGTAAGTTCAGTACCCTAGGTTAAAGCAGTTATGACCAATACAAGGTGAACATACAATGGTCAGTAGGGTTTCTTTACGGGCTCGACTAGTACAAGCACACCTCAAGCTGAATGACATGAAGTGCATAAGCACCTCGTGTGGCCTAACCACTGCCGTCAACCAAAGCATGACTCGGGTTCATCGACGCCTCGTTCGTGGCGAATAGAAGCCAACCACAAATTCAAATATGTTACCGACTGCCTGGACTAGAGTATAGCGCCAAGCACTTGTAATCTAAATCAATGATCATATGAGAGTGACAGAAATGAAACACAAATGATCCAAGCATGTTAGCAACATGTTATAACATACAACACAAGCAATTTAACCAAACACAAGCATTTCATATATATAAGGAAATCAATTCCATATAACAAACATGGAGGAAATCATATACATCATCATATTAATTAAGAATCCAATCTCAAAACTAATCTACAACAACATATACTCAATACTTACTAATACATACCTTTATACAAACACTTAGTCTACACACATTTGCCAACATAGCATATGTCGACCAAAAATGTGCATTAGGGTGAATCTTTTCGCCAAACAGATCATACACGCATAACCAATATAGGAACACGACAAATACACATGGCAATCATATTAGCAAAATACATACGTATACAGTATTTTCTATAAATACCTAAAATACTCTAAATCTCATATTCTTCGTACATATTCGAAATAAAAAACAGATAGCATGTTTTACATGTCAAACTGCATCCTCGTCACTAATCTACTATTAAACGGCATTGAAAGCTTTGAAAACAGATAACCTAAGCCTCTAAAATCCTCACCTTACGCCGTAGGAGCGTAACGAATCGAATAGAAAACTTTATGCTTTGTCAACGTCGATATGACGACCTATATCACAAGATAAGTCAGCTACTTCGATACTTGTATCGATAGAATTCCTAAAACAGGTTAAGGTTCGGGTTTTCTTACCTAGAATGAAGTCAGAATCACCGGAGGAGTGATTAGAGCACGGTGGTTAAGTACGTGTAGTAGCAAGATCGAATGACAGGAACTTTCCCTCACAACTCTCACACAATCTCTCTCTTTTCTCTCTTCTCTTTCCTAGGGTTTCTTGCAAATTCGTATGGGAGGGATGTGAGGGGGTTTAAGGTCCTTAAATAGGTTAGAAACTCACCTATTTAGAATTTAAACCAAGGTATACTTGGGTTATAGCCAAATCGGGTCCTTTCCGATCCAAAAGAACATTTCTAGAAGTCCCCTGACTGAATGCAGTCGGACTTAAGCTTATGGATGTTGGATCCTAATCACATTAAGTTTTTCAGTTCGATCGGGTTTCCAGATCACACGTGGCGGACCAGTTTCAGTTCAGCGGTCACTGAGTCTCGATTAGGGATTCCAAGTACACTGACCTGAGTGGGAAATGTTCCCTGATCCGAGGGTGTATTTGGGTCAGATTTCAACGGTCTGAATGCTTATAATTAACCTGCAAGCGACATGTGCTAGATTTATTTAAATCACATTTAATTTAGAAAGAATTATACTCTCTCTTACACTCCTTGCTCCAGGCTCAATGAAATAGCCTCAAAACATCAGTTGGGCTTGATTTTTGAAATGATTGTCAAGTCCAACTAAGTGGTCATAATGGTCTGAGATTATATATATCGGGCTTTCGACGCACGGTCTAGATCCAATATAAAGTTTCAAAGGGTTCCTGAGAATAGACGGGTTTAGAGTTTGTTCCTAGGTTTTAGGATGTTATAGCGTTAACGATTCCACAAGTTTTGGGTCTTGCAGAACGTATTTAAAGCGATCAGGGCTAATTTCACAGCTAATCTAACATAGCGCTAGTTAACTTACGCTTAAGTTCTAAAGGAATCAATCCTAAGTGATTTCTGCCTGAGGTGGTACTCGAGTCTCTGTACGAATTTTTTCGAGACGTTATACATATACTCGGGTCCTAAAAATTGGGGCGTTACACCACCTCCTCAATATTGTTCAGAAAGAAGGCGAGCTATTAAAGGATTATATCAAGCATTTCAACCTGAAATGATGCAAGTACAAGAACATTCAGAAGAATTGCTCTAATTGCCATGATGGGAGGCCTAAGAAAAGGAAGGTTCCTGTAACACCTTGGTCCCCGAAACTCGAGTACACTACTCATTTTCTAAAAATTCGATTGTTAACCTTTAAAGTTACCTAATTTCCACATACATTTTTTCTTTATCAAAGTTAGTTAACTAGTGGAATAGAAAAAATCATGTATAAGAGGGAGTTGAAATATACATAACCAAATATTCTTGTGGTTACCTGAAAACTTATACAAATTAATGTCTTAAGTCTATACAGTATATAACAGTACAAATTAAACACAAATGAAATTAATAATAGAGAGTCGCAAGATCATCTGGCTCTTCCTTTTCCACATGGACACCAGCATGCACATCATCCGCGTCTCCTGCACACTGAATACGGTTTGATAGCGTCAATGGCTATCCTAGTGAGGCATCACCCGCAAGATTTATCGTATCATCAAGATAATTAAGCATACTTATCTAGAACAAAATATAACAAATATTTCAAAATGATTATCATAGTAATCAGATAAGGTTCATCAGATACTCATTCATCTAATAAATTCCATAAAGATAATCTTGTTTAAATGCATGGATGTATGCACATGCTCATAGACCTGGGGATGTACATCCAGCTGGTAAAAAGGGTCACCCAAAGAGAACTAGTCACCCGAAAAAGTACTCAAAGGTATGCCCTAAGGAGAACTAACCAAACGGAAAAGACCGTACAACAAGGACACCCAAGGTGAATTAGTCTCCCGAAAAACTACACACAGGTACACCCTAAGGAGGACTAAACACCCGAAAAAGTCCATGTGAAAAAGGACAGCCCATGGTAGTCGAATGCAGGTAATGAAAACTTAGGATCATTAGGTAAAATACTCTACGGTATAGCCCGTAGTGACCCAAGAAAACTCCGTGTCTTGTATCAACCACTCGGTAAAGTCCGTATGCCATGAAAATGCATGATTAGTCCGACCATTATTATTCCAATTTTAAAGAATTCTCTTAAGGAAGCTCAAAGATCACTATGGGGGGTTTGTCACCCAACATAGGCTGACAGCTCAGGCATAATGTCCCATTATACCATCCTTGGCTCTTAAGACTATTAAATATAATGTTTTAAGGGTAGAACTCTCCAACTAGTGGCCAATCATTGCCCAACATGTGGAACTTACCATCGTAAAGTTATATAAAATAATCCATTAAAGCCACGTGGGGCAATTATTCCATAAAAGTTGTAAGGGCTAATTATTCCTCCTAATGGTGTGATAAAAAAGGATTAATCCCCAAAAGCCACATAGGCACAAATGATCTACAAGGTGGTAAGTCCACGATGTAAATTTATTTAATTCATTACATATGGAGCCACTAGTTCGAGGATTTTCTAAAACATCATCGAGTAACCTCATGTGGCAAAACAAGCCACAAACAACATCAATAACAATTACACATTTAAGGTACCTATCTTAAACTATAATATAAATGTTAGCATGTTCATATATATGAATTCAAATCCAATTCATCAATCGATTATAAGGAATCAAAATTAATAAGAGCAATGAATCACCTTAAGCAATCAATAAGATAAATGAACGAAGATGAATAAACAAGCTAACTATCAAGATGTAGAAAAGCTTAAAGGGTGATCCTCAGCTTAAGGTTGGATTATCTCTCAGTGATGCTAGAATTGGGTGTTCGCACTTTAAGATTAACATCTAACATAATCAACATAATTAGTGCAGTTAGATTGTAATATACCTAATTTATACGGTCAGGGTTAAAACTAGGTATTTCGATCGATAGATTTCATGTTTTGATGAAATGTTTAGAAGTTGAGGATATGAAGTCTAGTTTGCGCCACAACAAAATACAAATCAATAGAAATATTGATTTAATAATTTAAAATTAAAGTACTAATAATTTTTAATAATCTAATTGAAAATATTAATTCAAAGATGATAATAAAAATAATTAATAGCGATAATTCAATAGGAATTTGTATTGATAATAATAACAATTATAATGCTAATAGTGATGAATATTTATTCTAAATTATGTAAAATAACATGATAATACCTCTCATTCTTCCTTTCTCTTTCTTCCTTCTCCATTCTTTTCTTCATTTGCTTTCTTCCCTTCTCTCAAGTAGCCACACCAAGGGATCAACTTGAGCAGTTTGACTCGATTTTGGACTGAGTTGACTCAACAACTCGACTCCCTACTACTCTTCTTCTCCTTCATCGATCTCCTTCCTTTTTCTCCCCTTCCATTTTCTTTTCAACATGTAACGCCCAACAAACTTGTTGGACTTAACAAGAACGGATCTAACTCGTGCAACTCAACTCGACGAGTTTCAGTAGACCTTAGCCCAGTGAGTCAATCCCGCTCAATTCGACAGCCACCTCTCGTCTCTCTCTCTCTCTCTCTATATATATATATATGTATATATTCCCTCTTTCTTCTCAGGAGCAGCCAAAAAAGTCTGAGTACGCTCGAACTCAGTCAGAAATAAGGACGAAATCATTCAGTGACTTGATTTAGGCGTAAGATTCACTCCAGACCTGGTAGACTCAGACCGAGTCATCTAAAACCATGCTCACCCTCTCTCATCCTCTTCCTTCTTAAAGCTTCTTCTTAGCCTTCCTTCTTTCTTCTTGCTCTATTAGGAAGACCGGAACTGACGCTAGACTCGGCCCAATGCCCAGCGACTAGAACCGAGTCAACCCGTCCTGGTGCCGCTATTGAAGCGGCACCTTTTCTCTTTCTTTCTATATCTTTCCAGTTTTGGAAAGGATGCCCTAAAAGCAGCCTTTTTAAAGGTTATATTAACCTCATTCTAGAGGGTTCAGGTAACTAATCAAAGGATTAGTTACACTCGGCAACAAACTCGATGATTTACTCACATTCGTTAATCAGATATGGGAGTTCTGACTGCATGGCTGTGATCGGATTGGATGGATAGAATGTTGGTCTCCAGCCCATTGTATGATCATCTCTGATATAGAAACAGGGTCCAGTAAAGTGTGATGGGTTTTCTCAGCTGTTGGAGAAGATGACATGGTCGTCCATGGTGGTTTTAGATACATGGCCCAATCGAACGATCAATGGATTCTAGACAGATTGGATGGATCCATTGATCATTGCGGGGCCCACCTTTTAGATGGACGACCACGAAAACTCGATGGATGTAGAGCTATTCTGTCACAGCCCAAAACTCACAAAGCTGTGGGATTTCTTGTGAGAATTTTTACCCTAGCGAAAAGGGATTGTTAGAAGCCCTAAGATTGATGTTCAGGATGTTCTAAAAGAGTTTCTAAAAGAACAAGGGTGGCTGGGATCATGTTAGCTGTTTAAACGAAAAATATTCCTTCCGTAACACCCTAGCTTGCTATAAAACCCTAAAACAATCTAGATCCGATTCCATGGTTAAGATTAATCCAAATGGATGGCTAGGATTTGTAGGAGCCTTTCCATTTACAGATTGCCAGCTTGGCTGTAACGCCCGTGAAAAATCCGTACTTGGGCTCGAGTACCAACTCGACCCGAAATCGCGTAAAATTAATTTTCATGGAAATTAAGCGTAAGTTAGCTAGCGCAACGCTAGAGTAGCTGGGAAATAGTCCCTGATCACTTTAAATACGTTCTACAAGACCCAAATCGAGTAGAACAAACAACTCTACAATACTCTATAACCTCGGATCAAACTCTAAGCAGGTTTGTTCTCTGGACCACTTTGAATTTTTATATTGGATTTAGACCGCGCGTCGAAGGTCCGATACCTCCCATCTTAGACCGTTAGAACCGCCCAACTGGACTTGACAATTATCTCGAAAATCAAGTCAAACCGATAATCACAGACTATTTCGTTGAACCCGGACTGAAGCGACCGCGAATAGGGACAGAATTGGAATTTCAAATTCAAATCTGGCACACGAATTGACGCGTCAGTATTAAGCGTTCTGACCATCAGAATTCATCCAGATTACACCCTCGGATCAGGAAAAATTTCTATTTATTATCATGAGACTTTCAGCCCTGATCTACGTGCGGTGACCGCTGAACTGAAACTGGTCCGCCACGTGCGATCTGCGAACCCTGCCTGACTGAAAACTTAATACGTGCTACATCTGGTACGCATGAGCTTAAGTCCGATCGTAATCGACCAGGGGACCAGCAGAAAGAAGCTTTTGGACTGAAACAGCCCCGAAATGGATAGGCACTAAGTAAACTTCGTTCCGGAGCCTGTTTCCGACGTTTTTAAGCTTATAAAAGGGGTTGAAACCCTCATTTCTCTCTCCCATCCAAAAATTTCAAACCCTAGAGAAAAGGAGAGAGAGTTTGAGAGAGAGATTGGAAGGGATTTTTCCCGCTTCCGAGCCACCGATAGCTGCTGTTTCAGCAACTCTTCCCAATCACCTGGACGGTGATTTCTTCGCTTTTTCAGGTATGAAACGACCCTAAAAGTTGCTGATTTAGGGATTACTTGGATTTGTAGCGTGTTAGCTAACGTATTTCGTAAAACAGGTTCTCCTACTGCCGTAGACGAAGCGTACACGCTCCGTTCAAAATCCCGCATCCGTAAGAGACTAGGTGAGGATTTTAGACGCTTTGATTGACGGTTTACAACGCTTTCAATGTCGTTTAATAGTAGATTATCGACGGCATCGCCGTTTGACATGTACAACATGCTCTCCGTTTCCTGTTTTGTAAACTAACGAAGAATATGAGATTTAGGGCATTTTAGTCATTTGTAGGAAGTACGGTCTACATTCATATTTTGCTGACGTGATTGACATGGTTTGATGTCGCATTAGGGAGTTAGGAATGCTTGCATAATTATTTTGGCGAAGAGATTCGCCTAGTTGCGCACTTTGGGTCGACATACTATATGTAGACTTAAGTGTGTAGTGTATGTGTTTGTATAAATGTTTGTATTAGTATGTATTGAATTGAATGATGTTATGAGATAGTTTTTGATTGATTCTTCAATTAATATGCTGACCTAAATGATTTTCTACATGTTGACTATATGCATGATTTCATTACATGCATGGAATATGTGTGTTGGAAGATTTACTTAAGTTGAATGTTATAACATGTGTTAACATGCTCACATGATTGTATTTCAATTTCAATACTCTCACTTAGATTGCTGATGTGATTCCATAAATGTTTGGGACTAGATTTAGCCCAGGCAGTCAGTAACCGAGTGAATTCGTGGCTGACTGGTCATAGCGACGAACAACGCGTCGATGAACGTGATTCGTGTTTAGAGTTGGCGGCAGTGGTTAGGCCACGCGAAGTGTTTTACGTACTTCATGTCGTTCGACTTGAGATGCGATCGCGCTAGTCGAGCCCGTCAAGTAACCCGACTGGCCGATGTATGTTCACCTTGTATGTGTCATAACTGCTTGAACCTAGGGTACTGAACTTACCACTGAAAAACTGTTAACCATGGTACCTTGATCCACGAAGACTCATGAGCCGGGCATGGTGGTATGGGACACCGTGGTCGAGCTGTCGGCCTATGCTGGGGCCACAAACCTCCCCGTAGTGACCAGTGAGCACCTAGACTCGTGAGCAGATTATGGTGGTATGAGACACTATATTCTAGCTGTCAGCCTACACTGATCAGGCGACGAGCCCTTTGTAGTGACCGTGAGCGTATTCTGAGTCCACGGGAGGCGACGACCCTTCCATTGCAGTGGAGTACAGTAGGCCTGTATTGATAAGGTGATGGGGGAGCGGTGCAACGAGTGCGAGCAATAGCCCTGGCAGCCCTTGCAGTGACCTACGAAATATACATCGTATGAGATTACTAGGAGTGACGACCCTAGACAGGATCTGTGTTGGGATTGATATAAGGGAAGTACCTTAGTTTCCCAATCCTGCTGTTTGAATGGACTAATAACAACTTGGAAATCATATTACCATGGCATTGCATGTTCCTGGAAGATGTGGAGCACTCTAGGGAGTGTGGCATGCCGCGGTCGTAAGATGTTGCCGCATGAGGGAGATCGTCGGTGAGGGCATACATCACGTCATGTCATCTTGCATTAACAACAGTATTAGGATTGTCTGATTTACTGCTTTACTATTATCGCGTGATTGAATTGTGAACATGCTAATCTTTGCTCTATGATTCCACTGAGTTGATCACTCACTCCCACGTTACAGGATGGTGTTTGCAACACCCACCAGACCCTGTTGTAGATGCAGGTGAGGCCGAGATCCAGGAGGTGGAGCCAGAGATCGACGAGGACCAGGACGAGTTCTCGTATATGCAGTATCACGACGGCTTCCCGTAGGCGACCTGGATCGAGGGGACATCAGTGGGACTATTTTGAACATTATTTTTTGTTTATGTATATGTATATGAGACTCAGAGATGTAGTCATACTTTGGAGACAGATGAGATTTACTTTGTTTTTCCATACAGTGATATATATATTGTTTAGTCTTCCGCTTGCTTTTATCACTGGATCTGAAGTATGAATTGCAGTTTTGGTATACTTTTACTCATGTGAATGCTTTAAATCAGACAACATTGAACCATAACCATTTTTATTGCATAAGTGACGGTCTGGAACTCGGGAGTTGAGTTTATACACAACCCCCGATTTTCAGGGTGTTACATTGGTAGTAATGGAGAGTTTTCGTTTTTAGAAACCACGTACGCGACCTATTTGCACCAGGAATTGTGCACGTTCTCTCATGTTCTATGGTGCGGGAAAAGCTTGGTTTTGGTCAAATCCCAAGTCTAAACATGATAGACGGTTCAGATAATCTGAATGGATGGTCATGGTGGGCCAGCTTCATCACGATGGACTCCATCCATTTAAACTTTCACCGGGTGAGATTTTGAAAGCAAAGAGGAGAATTTCCTGATTGGGTCGGGTCAAACTTAGTTTGACCCAGATCCGAATTTGGTGCGCCTTGGCTACATATGTGTTGTGTACACACATTGATAGTGTGGGGTCCACTGTGATATCTTTCCTAGATCCGGTCTGTCAGTTCATTTTAAATATCACTTTAAGGTAGGAGATCGAAGATGAGGTAGATCCAAAGCTTGGGTGGACCATACTTCTTAAATCTTAGCTCCAATTGTGAATTTCTATTGATTTGATCATCGGAACGTACCGAATTTGAACATCAATGGTTAAAAGGGTTTACAGGGGCATTTAGCTAGAACTTTATGGCTAGATTAAGGATTAGATAACCTAATGCGCATTTGTAATATTGAATAACATTATTACAATGATTTTAATAGCTTTTTTATTATTATTATTAAGTTTATTATTATTATTTTTTAATCACTAAATGTATATGTTTGGTTGTTCTTCCTTGAGAAGATATTTTATTTTCTTTTCCATATACATTATTTATTTTTATTTTTCCTTAAACTATTTCTATGGGTCTTAATGTATGGTTATTAATTTATTTCGAATTAACAATTGGGTTTGAAAAATTGATGTTTCAATTATTGAAATTTAGTTCTGTGTTGTCCTATGGGAAATTGAAAATCCAATGAGCAATTTGATTTGTCTATTAAAATGATTAAAATCCTAAAAATAGTTTTACCTGATGATGTAATGGACTCTCATCAGAGTTGACAGTTGAAATAGGCGGATTGTCACTTATCCAACGATAGTGAATAGCATAGGTTAGGTTTGTATATTCATACCATGTGCTAATTTAGATGATAATGGTAACATCCGAGTATGAAAACACATAGGGCATTACAGTTCCTTTTCTCACTTGATAAAAACCCTCCAATAATGATGGCCAACCTCCTCAATAGGGCTCAGAAGTATTCTAACGTTGAAGAGCTCTTCGGCCTGCGAAAAGCTACCCGAAACAAGGGAAGCTCGGCCAGAGAAAGAGAGCCTAAGGAAGAACCCACCTCGGCCAGCGACAACAAGAGAAGGAAAGATGATAAGCCACCAAGGATCCAACGCTCGATCAGACAACCTGACATTAGGTTCAGCTCATACACCCCTCTCAACACGACTCCTGAACAAGTCCTCATAGAAGTCTGAGACAAACGGATCCTCAGGTGGCTGAACAAGATGAAATCTGATTGCGACAGGCGGGATAAGTGAAAGTACTGTCACTTCTATTAAGACCACGACCACTTAACCGGTGATTATTTCGACCATAAAGAGGAGATCGAAGCCCTCATCCATAATGGGCACCCGCGTGAATATGTCAATAGAAGGGAAGGGCGAGCTGACCCAAAGAATGAGCAACCATCAATAATGAACCTACCGGGGAAATCCATAATCTTTGGAGGACCTGCCAGGGGAGGAGACTCAAATCGAGCTAGGAGAGCTCATGCCCGAAGTACTAGTCAATCCAGATCGGAGCATCAGATCCACGTCTCTAATAAATCCCCAAAAGAGCAGAAGGTGACACCTTGCGATCTAACCTTCATCGAAGAGGACACTCGAAGAGTTCACCATTATCACACCCCAAACTCGAAAATTGGCTTCATAAAATTTCTGATTGCCAAATCCGGTGCCGACAGCCTCTGTAGTACCCCAGTGTCGGCTCTAAGCGCCTATACGCCAGATTCTGATCCTGGGATCTTACAAGGAGGATTTTTTAACATACATTTATCCATAACAAGTATAACCACAACTTTACCCAAATCACAAAGGCAACATCATCATTACATATCCACTAATATAAATAGTTGAATACAATGCTGAAATAGAAATATATATATCAAAAATCAAAGCTCCAAAAGACCACTGAACACTCCAAGCTCAACACTGCTGCGACCTAACACCACTTGCACGCATCTATCGTGCATAAGCTTATAGAAAGCTTAAAGGGTGGTGAAAGTGTGTGCGATGCACATGTCAAGCATATAGATATCAGAGTAAACAAAAATACTGGAAGTCTATAAATCATTCAATATTAGAATATGCAATGCGGATCGACTATGCAAATGTGGAATCATAGAGAGCTAAATATTAGATGCCGATGATGCCATGTAATATGCAAATCCTGAAGAGCCATGAATACTATCAACCTCATCTACGCCATACATCAAACCTGCGTGTACCGCACAATCATGTGGGGATAACTCCGTCTCACAAGGATTGTCATAAATATCTTAACCCAATGGCATTTACTTTAATCAATCACCCATCACAACATGCATACGAATGATGGGGGTCCACAGAAGGACGACAGATCTAGTCTAAATATCAAGATAAGCTCACTAATTTAAAACGTGTCAAGATAGTTAAGGAAAGAATCCAACTTATAGCCACCACAACATCGGACGATGCTCTCGATGTGAGATAAAGTTTTGCTTTCACTGTGTGCATAGTAGCCTACCAGTACAGTAGCTTGCTAATCATTGGTAGCTCGCTCAGATCCTCATGCCCTGCCCACTTAGTGTCCACCTACGTGCGTCCGCCCACATGTGATCTTAGTGATGGAGCGTCACAATATCCCCCACCGAGGGCAGATCCGAGTCTAAGTGCAATAAGTGGGCTTCCTTACCCTCTCTATTGTGCAATAAACTAGACTTCCTATGAGGCTCAATAATTAGGGTTAACCCATTTAGAAAATGATGAAAATAGGCCTAACAAGGCCTAAGAGAAGGTCATAATGAGGACATTTATCCATCATTGCCCATCAATGTGGACATTTAACCACATTAGTCCCAAGGAGTGGCCCACATAGAGCCAAATGTATCGTGGGCCCGTGACCTCACACAAAGGCCTAATATACATTGTAATAGGCCTTATACAAGGGCTATATACGCATCACTATGGGCCACATCACATGGTCCTAATACACATCATGGTGGGCCACATCACATAGGCCTAACACGTATTATGATGGGCTGCATCACTTGGGCCTCGAATACATCACAATGGGCCTAAATCATGGGCCTCAGGTACATCACACAGGCCATAACCCATGGGCCTAATGCACATCATAATGGGCCTTATTAAATGGGCTATAAAAACACAATGGCCGCGCCATATGGGCTGAAAATATATCTCATTGGGCCTTACCAAATGGGTGGGAAATGCATCACAATGGGCCACGACATATGGGCCGAAAATACATCGTAATGGGTGACAACTCATGGGCCTCAGTACATCATAATAGGCCGCAACCCATGGGCCTTAAATACAATAAGTGGGCCGCATCAATGGGCCTCATATACACAATAGGTGGGCCCTGCACATGGGCCTCAAATACATAACATGTGGACCTTACACATGTGTCTTAGATGCATCGCAATGGGTCATCCCATGGGCCCGAAAACTGATGGATGACAAGGATAAAACATATATACCATGGTGGACTGCAGCCCATGAACGACATGCATACAAGACATATCTTAGGTTTGGTCTTGTCCCAATTGGATGGTGCTGATAAAATACATACACCACGGTAGGGCCCACCGTCCTATGGATGGTGTAGATAAAACGCATACATCCTTGCGGTCCACGTGCTGCAAGATGGATGGACGGTGTTGATGGAACACATATATCACATTGGGATCTACATCAAATGGTTGGATGGTATAAATGAAACACATACATTGCGTGGGACTGCGTGAGGTACTCCATCTAGTCTTCACCCACCATCCATGGTTTGGACGGTTGAGATATGCCCATACATCAGGTGAATTTCACAAGCACCATCCAGAAGGACAGTGCAGATGTAAATACATCAACGTGGGTCCCACCTGGGGCCCACCATAAAAATAATATATATGTATATATTATAAATGTATTAACGTGGGTCCCACATGAGGCCCACCATATATATGTAATATATACATATATATTTATATTATATTATAAATACATCAACGTGGGTCCCACATGGAGCCCACCACGTATAATATATATATATATATATATATATATATATATATATTGAAAGCACCCAGCGTCCAAGCCTTAGATGGCCTAGATGCAATCTCTTATATCAGGGGGTAAGCCCCACCATCCAGAGGTTGGACGGTGTGGCAAAACACATACATCAAGGTGGTGACACGTGGTGGCCCACCTGACTAAGCTAATATTTATCTTTCCTTTATCCAGGTTCATCTAGGTGGGTTCGTTAGGATATACAATACTTCATGGAGGGGCCCACATGAGTGGACGGTGTGGATGTTGCACTCATGCAGTGAGTGGGGTCCAGGGACGGTGCAGATAATGCACATACATCATAGTACGTCCCACGTTAGCATGGCCCATCGCCTGGATCAAACTGATATTTGTGTTTTACCTTCTCAGATCTGTCCCAAAAATTGGTAGCAACATGGTGGGCCTCAAGATTGGATGGTGAGGATAATACATCAAGGTGAGCCATGCAATCAATGAAAAAGAGAGGGAAAGAGAGAGAAGGAGAGAGATCATGAGAAGGGGAGGGACCTCGCCACTATAGGCCCTCCCTAAACAATGCATACATCAAGTGGGTCCCAAATCATGTGGACCCTACATCAAAATCAAATACTATGAACACCCACCTTTGATCATGGACTTCTCCTTCCATCGATGCATTCTAGAGCTCCAAGGGATGCATTACAGTGGTTGGGATGATCTTTAGAGGGTGGGATTGGATGGTAGGAAGGTGGGCCACATTAGTTCTCTCCCATGGAGCTTAGACGTTGGGTTACTTGGGAGAATGAGAGAGAGATGAGAGAGAGAGGTTGTAAGAGAGAGAGATGGGTGCGAGCAATGGATGTACTTGATAGGTAAGGGTTGTAAGATAGAGAGTTGACTTTGGGGATGGTATTGTACTTGACATTTGATGTGTGATGTGTACTTGATTGATGAGATATATTCTCTTGGAATTTACAACGTGCAGTGTTTTTCTCGAACTGAACGCAGGTCCACATCTCTTGGCCCGGGTATCGCCTCAGTGCGCAAGACGTGGCGTCAAAAACGCGGCGACAGCGTAGTCGTAAGGCTACAAGTTCAGGTCGAGTTGACTCAGATTATAGGATGCGACTCAGGGTCACGCGCAACTGCTATCTACTCATCCCGGGTCATCGAAATTTGACCGGGAGGACCACAGAAGCCTACAAAACTATATGGGCTAGGATACGGGTCTCACTACCATCCCCATGATGATGCACTTATGGTTACTATGACCATAGCTAATCACAAAGTGTTTTGGATCTTGGTGGACACTGACAGCTCAACTAACATCCTCTTCGCCAAAGTGTTCGACAAAATGAGAGTCGGGTGGCTTCGACTTCGAGCGGTCAAAACTCTCCTCCTCGGGTTTGTGGGAGATAAGGTTACCTTAGAAGGATCAATTCAGTTCCTAGTCAGCACTGGAAATGGGAAAAACTAGATGACGATGTAACGTCTCAAAAAAAGTCGTACAAAGACCCAAGTACCACCTCATGCAGAAATCACTAAGGACTAAATCTTTTAGAAAATTAAACGAGAATTAACTAAGCACTAAACTAGATTATCTATGAAATTAGCTCCAACTGCTTTAAATACAAACTGTAAGACTCAAAACTAGTAGAATCTTTAACGCTACGTTACCTAAAAACCTAAAATACATCTCGAAACCCAGTTACTTTTGAGAGCATCATGAAACTCCGTATTGGACTTGGACCGCGCATTAAAAGTCCAATTACCCCAAAACTATACGGTTATGACTGCCTTGCTGGACTTGAAATTGATCTCAAAAATCAAGTCCTAAAGGTATTCAGAAATGCACAACTTGAGCTTGAAGCGAAGTGAGTGAGAAACGCGAATATCTTTAGGAAATGAACTGAAACTTAAGTGAATTGAGTCGTTCGCTTGCAGACCAAATCTAAGGATTCAGACCATCAAATTCTGACCCAATTACACCCTAGGATCAGGAAAAATTTTCAACACATGTCAGTGTACTTGTGGCCTTGATTGAGTATCGGTGACCGTTGAAATGAAATAGGTCCCCCGCGACCAATCCACTGATCCGATTAGACCGTGATCTTAACCTAGCTTAGATCCAATGTCAGAGAGCTTAATCCCGACTGCATGCAGAAAAGGGGGCTCCAGATTTGTTCCGTTGGACCGAAATAGCCAGCCTTTGGCTATAACCTAAGTATACCATGGCGTTGGGGCCATTCCCATCAGTTCTGGGCCTATATAAGGGCCTTAAACCCTCTCTCTCCCTTCACATACGAATTTGTAAATCCTAGGAGAGAGAAGAGAGTAAAGAGAGAAGGAAAGAGAGAGAGTGAGAGAAAAGTGGGAGGCTGTTCCTGGGATCCTTTCCTACCACTCCACGTGCTTAACCCCCGCTTCCATGTTGCTATACCAACATTTTTGATTCCATTTTCAGGTAAGAAATACCAAACCTAATCTGTTTTAGGGATTCAAATAGAGTAAATGTTGAAGTAGCTAACCTATTTCATACTATAGGTTGCTGTTGTGCTATAGGCGAAGACTTGTACTAAAACCGAGTTTGTTACGAGTCTACCGGCGAAAGGTGCAGACTATAAATGTTTAAGTTATGGTTTTCAAGGCTTTGAATATTAGTAATGATTTATGACTGACTTGATTGCTGTCACATGTGCGTAGATACGACGTTTTCCATATATTACATATATATGTAGGGTATATTGATTTTAATACATTCCATGTGTTTGTTGAAATGTTTGAATAAGTATGGAATTATGATTTATGCTTGCCATGTTTATTGACTGAGAATACATGATTGTTGTACGTATGGTGAACCCTTTGTAAAGGGATTTACTATAATACTTGTTATACCTACTTTATTACATGTATATAATATGTGTAGATATGTGTAGCCTAAGTGTTTGATAAAAATGCCTGAATGTGAAAATGCTTGTTTAAATGCATGTAATGAGGGTATTGAGATAGGATTCTCAATTCCCTTATCTATGGTTATCGTTTTCTTTATGTAAACTATCTTACTACTATGTGAGTTAGGGATGAAATGCTTATGTATGGTAACATGTGTAGCATGTGATTTGTCGAATTGCTCAAGTATGATTTATATTTAATTTTAGTTGTCACATGCTGTCATTGGCTAGTTGTAACATCCTGGAAAAATTCATACAAAGACCCGAGTACTTCCTCAAGCAGAAATCACTTAGAACAAAATCCTTTAGAAATTTAACGAGAATTAACTAGCGCTAAACTAGATGACCTGTGAAATTAGCATCAACCACTTTAAATACGTTCTGCAACACCCAAAACTTATAAAATTATTATCGCTACATTACCCTGAAATCTAGGATCAATCTCTAAACCCAGTTACTCTCGGGAGTATTCAAAAACTTCGTATTGGACCTGGATAGTACGTCGAAAGTCCGAAAGCAATGAACTTAGACAATTATGACCGCCTACTTGGACTTGACTATCACCTCAAAAATCAAGTCCAGATGATGTCTTGGGACTATTTTCTTGAGTCCTGAGGGAAGTGTGTGAGAAAGTGAAGGTTTTTATGAAATTAAATAGAAATTTAAGTAATCTAAGTTGTGTCGCTTGCGGACCGACTATAAGCTTCAGACCGTTAGAATCTACCTAAAGTTACCCTCAGATCAGGGGAAATGTCCCAACATGCCTATGTACTTATGGCCCTGATCGAGTTTCGATGACCGCTGAACTGAAACTGATCTGCCACAGTCGATCTGGAAACCCGATCGGACTGAAAACCTAACTTGACCTAGATCCAGTATCTATGAGCTTAAGTGTAACACCCTGAAAATCGAGGGTCGTGTATAAACTCAATTCCCGAGTTTCAGAACGTCACTTATGCAACAAAAATGATTATGATTCAATGTTGTCTGAGTTAAAGCATTCACATGAGTAAAAGTATACCAAAACTGCAATTCATACTCCAGATTCAGTGATAAAAGCAAGCGGAAGACTAAAAGATATACATATCACGGTATGAAAAATAAAATAGATCTCGACTGTCTCCAAAGTATGAATACATCTCTGAGTCTAATATACATGTAAATAAATAAAAAAATCAAATGTCAAAATAGTCCCACTGAGTAGTCCCGTCAATCTAGGCCACCTAAGCAAAGCCGTCGTGGTACTGCATATATGAGAACTCGTCCTGGTCCTCATCATAATCCGGCTTTGCCTCCTGAATCGCTGCCTCACCTGCATCTAAGACAGGGTCTGGTGGGTGTTGCAAACACCATCCCGTAACGTGGGAGTGAGTAGCTAACTCAGTGGAATAATAGAGCAAAGATTAGCATGTTCTCAAATCAATCATGCGATAATAGTAAAGTAGTAAATCAAACAATCCTAATACTGTTGTTAATGCAATATGACATGACATGATGGATGCCCTCACCGACATTCTCCCTCATACAGCACCATCTGCGTCCGCGGCATGCTTACGTACCGCTCAGTGCTCCACATCTTCCAGGCACATGCAATGTGATGTTGATATGATTACCGAGTTATTATTAGTCCTTTTCATACAACAATATTGGGAAACTAAGGTACTTCCCTTATATCAATCCCAACACGGATCCTGTCTAGGGTCGTCACTCCTAGTAATCTCATACGGTGTATATTTTGTAGGTCGCTGCAAGGGCTTCCAGGGCTGTTGCTCGCACCCATTGCACCGCCCTCCCATCACCTCATCAATACAGGCCTACTGTACTCTCACTGCTATGGAAGGGTCGTCGTCTCCCGTAGACTCAGAATACGCTCGCGGTCACTGCAAAGGACTCGTCGCCTGATCAGTGTAGGCCGACAATAAGAATATAGTGTCCCATACCACCATAATCTGCTCACGAGTCATAGGTGCTCACTGGTCACTATGGGGAGGTTTGTGGCCCCAGCGTAGGCCGACATCTCGACCACGGTGTCCCATACCACCATGCCCGGCTCATGAATCTTTATGGATCAAGGTACCATGGTTAATAGGGTTTACAGTGGTAAGTTTAGTACCCTAAGTTCAAGCAGTTATGACTCATACAGGGTGAACATACAATGGCCAGTCGGGTTACTTGACGGGCTCGACTAGCACGAGCGCATCTCAAGTCGAACGACATGAAGTGTATAAAACACCTCGCGTGGCCTAACCACTGCCGCCAACTCCAAAACACGACTCGCGTTCATCGACGCATCGCTCGTGGCAAAGATAAGCCAACCACGGATTTACTTGGTTACCGACTGTCTGGACTAATTATAGTCCCAAACAGTTATGAATCCACATCAGCAATCATGTAAGAGTAATGGAAATGAAATACAACAATGTGAGCATGTTAACACATGTTATAACATACAACTTAAGTAAATCATCTAACACATGCATTCCATACACATAATGAAATCATGCATATAGCCAACATGTAGGAAATCATTTACATCAGCATACCATTTGAGAAATCAATCTCAAACTAATTCATAACACCATTTAATTCAATATAAACTAATACAAACATTTATACAAACACTTATACTACACACTTAAGTATACATATATTATGTCGACTCAAAGTGCGCATTTAGGAGAATCTCTTCGCCAAACTAATTATGCACACATTCCTAGTATCCTAATACGACAAGAAGTCATGTCAATCGCATCAGCAAAATATGAATGAAAATAGTATTTCCTACAAATGACTAAAATACCCTAAACCTCATATTTTTCGTCTGCTTACGAAACAGGAAACGGACAACATGTTGTACATGTCAAACAGCATTGCCATCGATAATCTACTATTAAACGACATTGAAAGCGTTGAAAACAGTCAATCAAAGCATCTAAAATCCACACCTTTTCTCCTATAAGTGTATTGATTCGAACGGAGCGTGTACGCTTCGTCTACGGCGAACCGGGAACCTATTTTACGAGATGTATCAGCTACTATGCTAAGGAACCAAAGGAACCTTAAATCAGCAAGTATTTGGAGTATTTGCTTACTTAGAATCGCGGCGAAATCGTCGGGAAAGTGATTGAGGCGCGTTGCTTAAACATGTGCAACACGTAGTGCAAGCAGCAGGAAATTCTCTCCCACTCTCTCTCACAATCTCTCACCTTTTCTCTCACACCAGCTAGGGTTTCTAGCAAATTCGGATGGGTGAGAGAAGTGAGGGTTTAAGCCCCTTTTATAACCTAAAACTTGCCCAAAACAGGCTTGGGAACAATGTTCACTTGATGCCTAACCAAATCGGGGCTGTTTCGGTCCAAATAGACATTTCTGGAGGTCCCCTGGCCGAACGCGATCGGACTTAGGTTCATGCACGTCGGATGTCGCTCACATCCCATTTTTAGTCCAGTAGTGTTCGTAGATCGCACGTGGCGGTCCAGTTTCAGTTCAGCGGTCACCGCACGTAGATCAGGCCTACAAGTCTCATGATATGAAATAGAAATTTTTCCTCATCCAAGGGTGTAATTTGGCTGAATTCTGACGGTCAGAACGCTTAATAATAACGCGTCAAGTCGTGTGCCAGATTTGAATTTCAAATTCCAAATCTAACCCTATTCTCACCCTCTTCACTCCAGGCTCAATGAAATAGCCTCTGAATGTCAGTTGGACTTGATTTTTGAAATGATTGTGAAGTCCAGCTAGGCGGTTATAACGGTCTAAGATTGTAGGTATCAGACTTTCGACGTGCGGTCTAGATCCAATACAAAGTTTCAAAGAGGTCCTGAGAACAAACCGGCTTAGAGTTTGATCCCAGGTTTTAGAGTATTATAGCGTCTTCGGTTCTACTCGCTTTGGGAATTATAGAATGTATTTAAAGTGATCAGGGAGTATTTCCCAGCTACTCTAGCGTTGCGCTAGCTAACTTACACTTATCTTCCAAAGGAATTAATCTTACGCGATTTCTGGTCGAGTTGGTACTCGAGTCCAAGTATAGATTTTTCCAGGGCGTTACAATCTACCCCCCTTAACAAAAAATTTCATCATCAAAATTTGTACCTTTTCGTACTCCTCGAGAAGCTGTGGGTAGTTCTTTCTAATCTCAGCTTCTGTCTCCCAGGTAGCCTCTTCCTCAGAGTGATGCGTCCACAATACCTTCACAAGGGGAATCACCTTGCTACGCAACACCTGCTCATTCCTGTATAGGATACGCGTCGGTCGCAGGATATATGTAACATCCTCTCTTAACTACACCTGCTCCCATCTGATGATATGGGAAGGATCAGAAACGTATTTTTTCAGCATAGAAACATGAAATACGTTGTGAACGCTCACGAGAGGTGTGGGTAAAGCCAAACGGTATGCCACTGCTCCCACACGATCGAGGATATGGAATGGACCAATGAATCGCGGTGCCAGCTTCCCATTCTTCCCGAACCGAAGGACTCCCTTCATAGGGAAAACTCGCAAAAATACATGATCCCCAACTGTGAACTCTAGCGGCCGCCGTCTCGTATCGGCATAACTCTTCTGTCTGCTCTGCGCTGTGAGAAGCCGACGTCTAATAATATCAATCTTTTCCGACGTCGCCTGCACTAACTCTGGGCCAATTAACCTGCGCTTGCCGACCTCTGCCCAGCAATGCGATGCTCGATAAGGTCGCCCATACAACGCCTCGTAAGGTGCCATACCGATACTCGCCTAGAAGCTGTTGTTGTACGCGAACTTTGCATATGCAAGACAGTCATCCCAACTGTCCTTGAAGTCCAGTGCGCAAGCTCGCAACATGTCCTCTAAGATCTGGTTCACCCGCTCTGTCTGTCCATCTGTCTGTGGGTGGAAGGCAGTACTAAACTTCAACTTCACACCCATAGCCTCCTGAATGCGAGTCCAGAAAATAGAAGTGAACCGTGTGTCTTTGTCCAACATGATCTCCAACGGAACTCCATACAGACGCACGATCTCTCTGATGTATAGTCTAGCCAGCTCGTCTGCAGAGTTCGTGACTCTGATCGGTAGGAAGTGCGCCGACTTCGTCAGACGGTCGACTATCACCCATATGGAATCATGTCCCTTCCTCGTCTTCGGCAGGCCTGAAATGAAATCCATGAAAATGAAATCCCACTTCCACTCTGCGATCGGCATAGGCTGCAAGAGTCTAGGTGGTCGGCGATGCTCTTCCTTCACTTGCTGGCAAGTAAGACAACGGGACACGAACTCTGCTATTTGGGTCTTCATACCTTCCCACCAATAGGTCCCCTTCACGTCGCGATACATCTTCGTATTGCCTGGATGCATCGCGAGTCTGGTACAATGCGCAGCCTCGAGAATCTCTCGTCTCAAGTCAGGGATATCTGGGACGCATAGGCGGCCACGATAACGTAAGCCCTCATCCGTGCCAACTCGCCACTCGACGTCCGCATCATTACTGGCCTGCTCTCGAAGCTCAGTAAGATGCACATCATCCCTTTGCGCCTCGATGACCCGGTCATCGATCTGAGATCGCACCTGCACATGTACGATGAACTCATACGGCTCCTCTACAATGAGTTTCTGCTCAAAGTCTCGCAAAAACTCAACCATATCCCACTCATCAACCATCAGCGGAGCCGCAAACTCTATTGCCTTCTTGCGGCTCAACGCGTCAGCCATAAGGTCCACCTTCCCAGGATGGTAAGAGACTTCAAACTTGAAGTCCTTCAAAGTCTCCACCATCGCCGCTGCCTCATATTCAAGTCTCACTGCGTGAATATGTACTTGAGTCTCTTGTGGTCGCAAAAGAGCTCGAACTCCTCTCCAAAGAGGTAATGTCTCCAGAGTCTCAGTACGAATTTAATGGCTGGCAACTCTAGGTTGTGTGTAGGGTAATTCTCCTCGTGCTTCCTTAATTGTCTCGAGGCATACGAAATTACCCTGTCCCTCTGCATAAGGACACAACCCAGACCAACGCTAGACGCGTCAGTGTATATAGTGTACCTAACCCCTTGCTCTGGCAATACTAGCACAGGGGCGGACGTAAGTCTGTCCTTCAGCTCCTGAAAAGATGACTCCGCCTTGTCATTCCAGGCGAACTTCACGTCCTTCCGTGTCAACTGAGATAAAGGTCTCGCGATCTTCGAGAAATCCCGAATGAAGCGTCGATAATAGCCAGGGAGACACAAGAAACTCCTCACCTCAGTGACAGAACCAGGCTGCTCCCAGTCCTGAACTGCAGCTACCTTAGACAGGTCAACTGCCATGCCATCCTTGGACACCACGTGTCTCAGGAACTTCACTTTCTGCTTCCAGAAGTCGCACTTCTTGTACTGTGCGAACAACTGATGCTGTCTCAGAGTATCCAGGACCAAGCGTAAGTGCTCCTCATGCTCCTCTCGACTCCTGGAGTATATCAAAATGTCGTCAATGAACATAACAACGAATTTATAGAGGAAAGGCCGAAATACCCGGTTCATCAGATCCATGAACACGGTTGGTGCGTTCGTGAGACCGAACGACATCACAAGGAACTCGTAGTAGCCAAAGCTGGTCCTGAATGCGGTCTTCTGTACGTCCTCAACCCTGACGCGCAACTGATGATATCCTGACTGAAGTCAATCTTCGAGAAGTACTGCGCTCCTCTCAACTGATCAAACAAGTCATCAATCCTGAGTAAAGGGTACTTGTTCTTCACCTTGATCTGGTTCAGTCTGCGATAATCAATACACAATCGAATCGAACCATCCTTCTTCCTTACGAACAGGACTGGTGCTCCCCAAGGAGACACACTAGGCCGTATAAGGCCAAGCTCCAGCAAACCATCAATCTGCGTCCTCAACTCCTCCATCTCACACGGTGCCATGCGATACGTCGGCAGTGAGACGGGCGTGGAATCAGGCACCAGATCGATAGTGAAATCAATCTCTTGTCGAGGCGGCAAACCAGGGATCTTCCTAAACAGATCCCCAAACTCACAAACGACTGACGTATGCTCAAGCATCGGGACATCAGCGTCTCGAAGTAAAGAAGCGTAGCTAAGTATGCGGAAGGGAAGATTTACCCGAACTGAAAATGTGAAAGGCGTGCCCTCTGGCTCGTACACCGTCACCATACGAGTCTCACAGTCAATCTCGGCCCTTCCAGCAGTCAACCAGTCCATGCCAAGAATGACGTCGAGATAAACAAGAGAGGGATCGATGACAAGATCAAGAGCCATCGTCCTGCCTCCCAGATCCACCAAGCAACCCTCACACATCAGGGTGGCATCAAAAAAATCTCCATGAGCTGAAAGAACTCGCACTCCATCCATGCGAATGGTCGGCAGTCCAAGACGCCTGACAATGGAATGCGATATCAAAGAAAGTGTGGATCCAGTATCCACCATCACGAGAATATGAATACCTCCGATGTGGGCAGTGACCTCAAAGGCCGTATGTTAAGAAGTCTCTGTCTCGGCTGCCTCAGCTGTCAAGGCATGCACCCGCGCCTGTTGTGGCCGGTTCGGCCGCTATGCCACGGGCCATAGAGGCGGCCTGAACTGAGATACCGGAGGTCTGAAGGAAGGGTGCGCAGGAGCCAACCATAAAGGCGGTGCTAATATAGCCTGTGAGCGTGTACGGTCGATCTTCTGTGGCGGCGAGAACCCACTGTCCCGCATCCGAGCGAAACAACTCTGTGCCGAATGGCCCGATCTCCGACAATAAGTACATGACAAATCGGGGCGCCGTAACGGTGGTACTAGCATGATAGCCCTAGAAGGAGGGTCGACGCGAGGCCTCTTACCCGCAAAGGGCCGGTCCTGCAACTCCGGTCGTGGCCTAGGAGCAATAGGGCTACGAGATCGCGTAAGTCGATCCACATCCTGCTCTGCCCGCATGGACATGTGAATCAGCTCTGCGTAGGAGGGAATGCTCACGCAACACATCTTCGACCGAATATTCGGTCGCAAACCCTCTGAAAAGCACCGTATGGACCTCTGCTCATCTGCCAGTATAGTCGGGACGTATCTGCCCAACTCAGTGAACCGATGCTCATACTTAGTCACCATCATGCCTCCCTGTCTGAGGCGCAGAAACTCGTTCTCCCTCTCATGCCTATATGTTTGGGGATAGTATTTCTCATGGAAGCGGAACTCGAACGTTGCCCAGGTCCAGATGTAATCAGTGGCAACGGTCCGCAACACACTGTCCCACCATAAGCTGGCCTCTCGCTCGAACAAGAACGTAGCCAACTCAACCTGCTCAGTCTCTGAGCAATGCAGCATCCGTAGTACCTTCGACACACGGTCGAGCCAATACTCGGCCTCCTCGGGTCTATGAGAACCCGTAAAAGTGGGGGGCCGTAAGCGCTGGAATCGCTCTAGTAAGCTCCGTGTGTCTGCGGCATTTCCCGCAGGGTAAGTAGGTGGTGCAGGATGAGCCATGCCCTCATCCTGAGCATATGTATCGGCATCCTCAGCTGGATGCACAGGTGGTGCAGGTGAAGGCACACTCCCACCCTAGGCTAGAGCCCCCACTAAAGTAGTCAGGAGCTGCTGCTGCTGCTGCATCATGGCCATCATCTGCTCAAATCTATCTAGAGGTGGAGCAGGCCGTGACATGTACTGCGTTGAAGAAGACGCACGGTACTGCTCTCTGACGGGCGGTGTGAAAGGCAGTGGTCCAACTGCAGGACCAGTAGGAGGCTGAGACGCACGTGCTGTCTTAGGAATTGGGCCCACAGCAGGGTCCGCATGAGCATCAGACTAAAAAGGAACCTGATCCATAGGCTCACCCAATGTAAGCCGAGCTGTGCTTCGTGTAGCCTTCGGCGGCATTTCCTATATTCAAAATAGGGCACAACCTTGTCAGTCTCAATAGCACAACACACCGCAATCATTCACATAAAGAGTCAAAGGCATTCCATGCATTTCATTTAATCAAAATTGTCACAACACAAGGGATATCTCCTTACATGCATCATGACAGGAAGTACATGGGAACTAAGATAGTTAAAGCTTCAACAGCAACACAAGTAAAATACTAGCCTTAACAGGCTTACAAAACATAAAGAAAGAAACGACAACTGCTACCAAACAACATCTAAAATCTCATTGCTAGTCTAAGTCGGGTGACGGAGGAGGAGCACCCTTATCCTGCAAGTAGCACAAGATCGCCTTCAAGGTGCGAGTCACCTTGCCAAATTTTCTCTTCATAACGGCCTTGGTATCTTTGACCTCAGCCCGAAGTTCCTGAACTTCCCTTCGCAAGGTGACCTGGCTCTCCTCAATTCAGGCAATGCGATCATCACTAGTAGCCTGAGCAGAAGGAGGAGGGCTCTCATCTGTATCCTGAGCCTCCTCTTGAACCTCTTCCTAGACTTCTTCCTCTACTTCCGCTCCAGGTTCTCCCTCACTTGGATCCTCTTCGTCATCAAAATTATCCTCGCTATCCTCATCAAGCTGAGTCTCACGGTACTGAGACCCGATCTTCATCTTGACCATGGTAGACTCATCAATGTAGTGAATCGGAACTGGCAACTTCGGCCCAAGTTTATAAAACCATCTACCCCATTAGTTGCTAAATATTGCAAACTTAGAATGGCCTAATGGCCAGTTTTCATGAAATTTTACTATTCACTGTAAAATTCTATCGAAGTATGATTTTATATCATTTTCACATTAGGATCAATGCCTAAAATGAAAAGTCAAAGAAATAATTGGAGAATGGAGTGGTGAGAGGAAGAATTTTGAAGAAATTAGGTGAAATGGGGTTTTTAAGCCCTAGCGATTGAATGTAAGGGTTGTGGTTGCCCCACAGAACAAGGATTCACATTTACGGATTTAGAACCGTTCAAAGAATATCTCAACCCACCTACCTACAACTTAGGAGCTACTTAGGTCGCTTCATGCGACCCTAGATGCGTTACGGACTCGATCACGCGATTGATACGAATAGACTTCGCATATTGGCGAATATGTGATCCTATAAGTGTTTCTAGACCTTTCTCACACCCACCTAAGTCAAAGGAAGTGACAACGTACGTCGCGTGACTATAACCCAGGCCCGGTATAATCTCATTCATGCTCTGATACCAACTTGTAACACCCTGAAAATCGGGGGTCTTGTATAAACTCAACTCCCGAGTTCCAGACCGTCACTTATGCAACAAAAATGATTATGATTCAATGTTGTCTGAGTTAAAGCATTCACATGAGTAAAAGTGTAACATCCCAAAAATCGGGGGTCGAGCAAAAACCCAACTCCCGAGTTCCAAAATGTTATTTATGCAACATAGATATGTATGATTGAACGTTGCCTGTGATAATGTGTTAAACATGATTGAGATTAAGCTAAAATAGCATATCACGCTGCAGAGACGGTTAAATTTACAAGCGGAAGACTGTGATAGTATGTATAGCATATATAAACTGTTGTATGTTTCCAGAGTGTGAATATGTTACCAGGTTATATACATACATGTATACTTCAAAAGTAAACAAAAGAATATACATGAGTGCCCTAAAAATATAAAATGACAAGTGTCAAGGTATCTAATCAACCTCCCTGAAATCCCGTCGATCAGAACACGCATAAAGGAGGCGTCCTCCTTATCATCATCAAGTCCGGCTCCGCCTCACAGGCCGCGCCATCATCTGCAATCACAAAAAGGTCTGGTGGGTGTCCAGGAACACCGTCCCGTAACGTGGGAGTGAGTAGCTAACTCAGTGGAATAATAGAGCAAGGATTAACATGTTCTCAAATCAATCATGCGATAATAGTAAAGCAGTAAATCAAACAATCCTAAAACTGTTGTTAATGCAATATGACATGACGTGATGTATGCCCTCACCGACGATAACCCTCATACGGCACCATCTTACGACCGCGACATGCAATCGACCCTCAAGTGCTCCACATCTTCCAGGCACATGCAATGGTATGGTGATATGATTTCCGAGTTGTTATTAGTCCATTCAAACAGCAGGATTGGGAAACTAAGGTACCTCCCTTATATCAATCCCAACACAGATCCTGTCTAGGGTCGTCACTCCTAGTAATCTCATACGATGTATATTTTGTAGGTCGCTGCAAGGGCTGCAGGGCTGTTGCATGCACTCATTGCTCCGCTCCCCCATCACCTTATCAATGCAGGCCTACTGTACTCTACTGCTACTGAAGGGTCGTCGCCTCCCGTAGACTCAGAATACGCTCGCGGTCACTACAAAGGACTCGTCGCCTGATCAGTGTAGGCCGACAGCTAGAATATAGTGTCCCATACCACCATAATCTTCTCACGAGACTAGGTGCTCACTGGTCACTACGGGGAGGTTTGTGGCCCCAGCGTAGGCCGACAGCTCGACCACGGTGTCCCATACCACCATGCCCGGATCATGAGTCTTCGTGGATCAAGGTACCATGGTTAACAGGGTTTACAATGGTAAGTTCAGTACCCTAGGTTCAAGCAGTTATGACTCATGCAGGGTGAACATACAACGGCCAGTCGGGTTACTTGATGGGCTCGACTAGCACGATCGCATCTCAAGTTGAACGACATGAAGTACGTAAAACACTTCGTGTGGCCTAACCACTGCCGCCAACTCCCAACACGACTCGCGTTCATCGGCGCGTCGTTCATGGCAAAGATAAGCCAACCACGAATTCGCTCGGTTATCGACTGCCTGGACTAAGTATAGTCTCAAACAATTATGGAATCACATCAGCATTCATATGAGAGTATTGGAAATGAAACACAACCATGTGAGCTTGTTAACACATGTTATATCGTACAACTTAAGTAAATCATCTGACACATGCCTTTCATACATATAATGAAATTATGCATATCGCCAACATATAGGAAATCATTTCCATCAGCATATTAATTGAGAATTCAATCTCGAACTAAATCATAATGAAATCATCAAGCACATGTTATAACACATAGCTTAAGCGAATCGTCAAGCACATGCATTTCATTCATATAATGAAATCATGCATATGGCTAACATGTAGGAAATCATTCACATCAGCATATCAATTGAGAAACCAATCTCAAACTAATCCATAACATCATTTCATTCAATACATACTAATACAAGCATTAATACAAACACTTACACTACACACTTAAGTCTACATATAGTATGTCGACCCGAAGTGCGCATTTAGGCGAATCTCTTCTCCAAACTAATTATGCACACATTCCTAACATTCTAATGCGACAACAAATCATATCAATCACATCAGCAAAATATGAATGAAATCAGTACTTCCTACAAATGACTAAAATGCCCTAAATCTCATATTCTTCGTCGGTTTACGAAACAGGAAACGGACAGCATGTTGTACATGTCAAACGGCGTTGTCGTCGATAATCTACTATTAAACGACATTGAAAGCGTTGGAAACAGTCAATCAAAGCGTCTAAAATCAGCACCTTGTCTCTTATGGATGTGTCGTTTCGAACGGAGCGTATACGCTTCGTCTACGGCAATAAGAGAACCTAATTTATGAGTTACGTCAGCTAACATGCTATGAATCCTAGTAAACCTCAAATCAATAACTTTCTAGGGTTATTTCTTATCTGAAAATGCGGAGAAATCACTGGCCAGGTGATCAGAGTTTGTTGCTTAGGCACTTGCAGCAGGTGGCACGAGCAGCAAGAAATTCTCTCCTACTCTCTCTCACAAACTCTCACCTTTTCTCTCTCCCAATCTAGAGATTTTTATAAATTCGGATGGGAGAGAGGAGTGAGGGTTTCAACCCTTTTTATAAACCCAAACTCGCTCGAAATAGGCTCGGGAACAAATTTCACTTGAGGGGTAACCAAATCGGGGCTGTTTCAGTCAAAAAGGACATTTCTGGTGGTCCCCTGGCCGAACGCGATCAGACTTAAGCTCATGCATACTGGATCTACCATACATCAAGTTTTCAGTCCGGTAGGGTTCACAGATCGCACGTGGCGGTCCAGTTTCAGTTCAGCGGTCACCGCACGTAGATCAGGCCTGCAAGTCTATGATATGAAATAGAAATTTTTCCTGATCCGAGGGTGTAATTTGGCTGAATTCTGATGGTCAGAACGCTTAATACTGACAAGTCAAGTCGTGTGCCAGATTTGAATTTCAAATTCCAAATCTGTCCCTATTCGCACTCTCTTCGGTCCGGGCTCAATGAAATAGCCTGTGTTTATCGGTTGGACTTGATTTTTGAAATGATTGTCAAGTCCAGCAAGGCGGTTCTAACGGTCTAAGATAGGAGGTATCGGACTTTTGACGCGCGGTCTAGATCCAATACAAAATTTCAAAGTGGTCCAGAGAACAAACCTGCTTAGAGTTTGATCCGTGGTTATAGAGTATTATAGAGTCATACGTTCTACTCGATTTGGGTCTTGTAGAACGTATTTAAAGTGATCAGGGACTGTTTCCCAGCTATTCCAACGTTGCGCTAGCTAACTTATGTTTAGTTTCTAAAGGAATTAATCCTAAGTGGTTTCTTTAGCTATGGAATTGGGTTCTGAGCGATTTTCCCGGTGTTTTAGTTGACCCACTGCCTAAGGACGTCAAATCCCAGATTGGCCAAAATCCGGGGTGTTACAAAAAGTATACCAAAACTGTAATTTATACTCCAGATTCAGTGATAAAAGCAAGTTGAAGACTAAAAGATATACATATCACGGTATGGAAAACAAAATAGATCTCGACTGTCTCCAAAGTATGAATACATCTCTGAGTCTCATATACATGTAAATAAATAAAAAAATTAAATTTTAAAATAGTCCCACTGAGTAGTCCCGTCAATCCAGGCCACCTAAGCAAAGCCGTCGTGGTACTGCATATATGAGAACTCGTCCTGGTCCTCATCATAATCCAGCTCTGCCTCCTGAATCGCTGCCTCACCTGCATCTAAGACAGAGTCTGGTGGGTGTTGCAAACACCATCCCGTAACGTGGGAGTGAGTAGCTAACTCAGTGGAATAATAGAGCAAAGATTAGCATGTTCTCAAATCAATCATGCGATAATAGTAAAGCAGTAAATCAAACAATCCTAATACTGTTGTTAATGCAATATGACATGACATGATGGATGCCCTCACCGACATTCTCCCTCATACGGCACCATCTGCGTCCGCGGCATGCTTGCGTACCGCTCAGTGCTCCACATCTTCCAGGCACATGCAATGTGATGTTGATATGATTACCGAGTTATTATTAGTCCTTTTCATACAGCAATATTGGAAAACTAAGGTACTTCCCTTATATCAATCCCAACACGGATCCTGTCTAGGGTCGTCACTCCTAGTAATCTCATACGATGTATATTTTGTAGGTCGCTGCAAGGGCTTCCAGGGCTGTTGCTCGCACCCGTTGCACCGCTCCCCCATCACCTCATCAATACAGGCTTACTGTACTCTCACTGCTACGGAAGGGTCGTCGCCTCCCGTAGACTCAGAATACGCTCGCGGTCACTACAAAGGACTCGTGGCCTGATCAGTGTAGGCCGACAACAAGAATAGAGTGTCCTATACCACCATAATCTGCTCACGAGTCATAGGTGCTCACTGGTCACTAAGGGGAGGTTTGTGGCCCCAGCGTAGGCCGACATCTCGACCACGGTGTCCCATACCACCATGCCAGGCTCATGAGTCTTTATGGATCAAGGTACTATGGTTAATAGGGTTTACAGTGGTAAGTTCAGTACCCTAGGTTCAAGCAGTTATGACTCATACAGGGTGAACATACAATGGCCAGTCGGGTTACTTGACGGGCTCGACTAGCACGAGCGCATCTCAAGTCGAACGACATGAAGTGCATAAAACACCCCGCGTGGCCTAACCACTGCCGCCAACTCCAAAACACGACTCGCGTTCATCGACGCGTCGCTCGTGGCAAAGATAAGCCAACCACGGATTTACTCGGTTACCGACTGCCTGGACTAATTATAGTCCCAAACAGTTATGAATCCACATCAGCAATCATGTAAGAGTAATGGAAATGAAATACAACAATGTGAGCATTTTAACATATGTTATAACATACAACTTAAGTAAATCATCTTGCACATGCATTCCATACACATAATGAAATCATGCATATAGCCAACATGTAGGAAATCATTTACATTAGCATACCATTTGAGAAATCAATCTCAAACTAGTTCATAACACCATTTAATTCAATATAAACTAATACAAACATTTATACAAACACTTATACTACACACTTAAGTATACATATATTATGTCGACTCAAAGTGCGCATTTAGGCGAATCTCTTCGCCAAACTAATTATGCACACATTCCTAGTATCCTAATGCAACAAGAAGCCATATCAATCACATCGGCAAAATATGAATGAAAACAGTATTTTCTACAAATGACTAAAATGCCCTAAACCTCATATTTTTCGTCTGCTTACGAAACAGGAAATGGACAGCATGTTGTACATGTCAAACAACGTTGCCGTCGATAATCTACTATTAAACAACATTGAAAGCGTTGAAAACAGTCAATCAAAGCGTCTAAAATCCGCACCTTTTCTCCTATAAGTGTATTGATTCGAACGGAGCGTGTAAGTTTCGTCTATGGCGAACCGGGAACCTATTTTACGAGATGTATCAGCTACTATGCTAAGGAACCAAAGGAACCTTAAATCAGCAAGTATTTGGGTTATTTTCTTACCTAGAATCGCGGCCAAATCGCCGGGAAAGTGATTGAGGCGCATTGCTTAAACACGTGCAACACGTAGTGCAAGCAGCAGGAAATTCTCTCCCACTCTCTCTCACAATCTCTCACCTTTTCTCTCACACCAGCTAGGGTTTCTAAAAAATTCGGATGGGTGAGAGAAGTGAGGGTTTAAGCCCCTTTTATAACCTAAAACTTGCCCAAAATAGGCTTGGGAACAATGTTCACTTGATGCCTAACCAAATCGGGGCTATTTCGGTCCAAAAAGATATTTCTAGAGGTCCCCTGGCCGAACGCGATCGGACTTAAGTTCATGCATGTCGGATGTCGCTCACATCCCATTTTCAGTCCAGTAGTGTTCGTAGATCGCACGTGGCGGTCCAGTTTCAGTTCAGCGGTCACCGCACGTAGATCAGGCCTACAAGTCTCATGATATGAAATAGAAAATTTTCCTCATCCAAGGGTGTAATTTGGCTGAATTCTGACGGTCAGAACGCTTAATAATAACGCGTCAAGTCGTGTGCCAGATTTGAATTTCAAATTCCAAATCTAACCCTATTCTCACCCTCTTCACTCCAGGCTCAATGAAATAGCCTCTGAATGTCAGTTGGACTTGATTTTCGAAATGATTGTCAAGTCCAGCTAGGCGGTTATAACGGTCTAAGATTGTAGGTATCGGACTTTCGACGCATAGTCTAGATCCAATACAAAGTTTCAAAGAGGTCCTGAGAACAAACCGGCTTAGAGTTTGATCCGAGGTTTTAGAGTATTAAAGCGTCATCGGTTCTACTCGCTTTGGATCTTGTAGAACGTATTTAAAGTGATCAGGGACTATTTCCCAGCTACTCTAGCATTGCGGTAGCTAACTTACACTTATCTTCCAAAAGAATTAATCCTACGCGATTTCTGGTCGAGTTGGTACACGAGTCCAAGTAGGGATTTTTCTAGGGCGTTACATTAAGTCTGACCGCATTTAGTAAAAGGACCTCTAGAAATGCTCCGTTGGATCGGAATAAGCCAGATTTGGTTATAACTTAAGTATACCTTGGCCCTGGGGCTATTTTCCTTAGTTCTGGGCTTATATAAGGGCGTTAAACCCTCTCTCACATATTCCATACGAATTCTCAAACCCTAGCTAAGAAAGAGAAGAAAAGGAGAGAGAAAGTGAGAGAGAAGTTGGTGATTTATCATGGGATTCTTCCCAGCTTCACTACGTGTCTAATCCACCTATTCAAATCGTTATTCTGGCGATTCTAATTCTACATTTGGGTAAGACAATCAAACCCTAACCTATTTTGAAACTTAGAATAGTCTAAGTGTTGATGTAGCTAACCTAATTCATGCCTTAGGTTGCAATCCACCGTTCACGAAGACTTATTGTCTAAATCATATCCGTTACGCGTTTACCAGCGTAAGATGTGGACTATATACGTATAGGTTATGGTTTTTAAGACTTTCAATGTCAGATAATGATTTATTACTGACGTGGGTGTCATTAAACATGCTAAATGCACTATTTATTTTATTTTACGTATATGTATATCCTATGTTGTAAATAGAGTATTTCATGTGTTTATTGAAATATTTTTATGCATTTGGAATCTGATGTTGTGATTGCCATGATTAATTGTCATGAGTATATGATTGTTATGTATGCGACAACTCCTCGATAAAAGGATTTTCCCTAATACATAATATGGCCGACATATGTGATGTATGTTGATAAGTGTAGTCTAAGTGTTTGTAAAAAGGTCTGAATGAGTTAGTAGTTAGTAAAGTGTGATTTATGAGGGAGTTAAGATATGAAATCCCAACTACCTTGCTTGTGTGTATGATTTCCTCCATGAACTATTTAGCCTACTTACTCATGTTAACTATGTGTATGATTTCTTCCATGTATTGTGTAACGCCCGTGAAAAATCCATACTTGGGCTCGAGTACCAACTCGACCCGAAATTGCGTAAAATTCATTCCTTTAAGAAATATGACTAGGTTAGCTAGTGCAACGTTAGAATAGCTGGGAAATGGTCCCTGATCACTTTAAATACGTTCTACAAGGCCCAAAGCGAGTAGAACCAAGGGTGCTATAATGCTCTAAAGCCTCGGATCAAACTCTAAACCGGTTTGTTCTCGGGACCTCCTTGAAACTTTGTATTGGATCTAGACCGCGCATCGTAAGTCAGATGCCTACCATCTTAGACCGTTATGACCACTTAGCTGGGCTTGGCAATCATGTCGAATATCAAGTCCAACTGACGTTCAGAGGCTATTTCATTGAGCCTGGAGTGAAGAGAGTGAGAATAGGGTTAAAATTGGGATTTGAAATTCAAATCTGGCACACGAAATTGACGCATCAGTATTGAGCGTTCTGACCGTCAGAATACAGCCAAATTACACCCTTGGATCAGGAAAATTTTTTATTACATATCACGAGACTTATAGGCCTGATCTTGGTGCGGTGACCGTTAAACTGAAACTGGGCTGCCACGTGCGATCTGGGAACCCTACCGGTCTGAAAACTGGATGTGTGCTAGATCCAGTATGCATGAGCTTAAGTCCGACCGCATTTGGCCAGGGGACCTTCAGAAATGCCCATTTGGACCGAAACGGCCCCGATTTGGTTAGGCACCAAGTAAACATTGTTCCCAAGCCTATTTTGGGCATGTTTTAGGCTATAAAAGGGGTTGAAACCCTCACTCCTCTCTCCCATCCGAATTTGAGAGAAACCCTAGTTTGGGAGAGAGAAAAAGGCGAGAGATTGTGAGAGAGTGGGAGAGTTCTTCCTGCCACTTGTACTACGCGTTGCACGTGCTTGAGCAACACACCTCTACCGCTTTCCCGACGATTTCACCACGATTCTAGGTAAGTAAATACCCTAAATAGTTGTTGATTTGAGTTTTCCTTGTTTCCATAGCGATGTAGCTTATGGATCTCGTGTATTAGGTTCCTTATTCGCCGTAGACGAAGCGTATACGCTCCGTTTCAATTCCCGAGTCTACAAGACATAAGGTGAGGATTTTAGACGCTTTGATTGACGGTTCCCAACGCTTTCAATGTCGTTTAATAGTAGATTCTTGACGGCATCGCCGTTTGACATGTACAAAATGCTCTCCGTTTCCCGTTTCGTAAACTAACGAAGAATATGAGATTTAGGGCATTTTAGTCATTTGTAGGAAGTACTGTTTGCATTCGTATTTTGCTGATGTGGTTGACATGGTTTGTTGTCGCATTAGGAAGTTAGGAATGCGTGCATAATTAGTTTGGCGAAGAGATTCGCCTAGTTGCGCACTTTGGGTCGACATACTATATGTAGACTTAAGTGTGTAGTGTAGGTGTTTGTATAAATGCTTGTATTAGTATGTATTGAATTAAATGATGTTATGTGATAGTTTGTGATTGATTTATCAATTAATATACTGACCTAAATGATTTTCTACATGTTGACTAAATGCATGATTTCATTACATGCATGGAATATATGTGATTGAAGGTTTGCTTGAGTTGAATGTTATAACATGTGTTAACATGCTCACACGATTGTATTTCAATTCCAATACTTTTACATATATTGTTGATGTGATTCCATAAGTGCTTGGGACTAGACTTAGTCCAGGCAGTCGGTAACCGAGCGAATTCGTGGCTGACTGGTCATAGCCACGAACGACGCGTCGATGAACGTGATTCGTGTTTAGAGTTGGCGGCAGTGGTTAGTCCACGCGAAGTGTTTTACGCACTTCATGTCGTTCGACTTGAGATGCGAACGCGCTAGTCGAGCCCGTCAAGCAACCCGACTGGCCGATGTATGTTCACCTTGTATGAGTCATAACTGCTTGAACCTAGGGTACTGAACTTACCATTGTAAACCCTGTTAACCATGGTACCTTGATCCACGAAGACTTATGAGCCGGGCATGGTGGTATGGGACACCGTGGTCGAGCTGTCGGCCTACGCTGGGGCCACAAACCTCCCCGTAGTGACCAGTGAGCACCTAGACTCGTGAGCAGATTATGGTGGTATGGGACACTATATTCTAGCTGTCGGCCTACACTGATCAGGCGACGAGTCCTTTGTAGTGACCGCGAGCGTATTCTGAGTCCACGGGAGGCGACGACCCTTCCGTTGCAGTAGAGTACGGTAGGCCTGTATTGATAAGGTGATGGGGGAGCGGTGCAACGAGTGCGAGCAACAGCCCTGGCAGCCCTTGCAGTGACCTACGAAATATACATCGTATGAGATTACTAGGAGTGACGACCCTAGACAGGATTTGTGTTGGGATTGATACATGGGAAGTACCTTAGTTTCCCAATCCTGCTGTTTGAATGGACTAATAACAACTTGAAAATCATATCACCATAGCATTGCATGTGCCTGGAAGATGTGGAGCACTCTAGGGAGTGTGGCATGCCGCGGTCGTAAGATGTTGCCGTATGAGGGAGATCGTCGGTGAGGGCATACATCACGTCATGTCATCTTGCATTAACAACAGTATTAGGAATGTCTGATTTACTGCTTTACTATTATCGCATGATTGAATTCTGAACATGCTAATCTTTGCTCTATGATTCCACTGAGTTGATCACTCACTCCCACGTTACGGGATGGTGTTTGTAACACCCACCAGACCCTGTTGTAGATGCAGGTGTGGCTGAGATCCAGGAGGTGGAGCCAGACATCGACGAGGACCAGGACGAGTTCTCGTACATGCAGTATCACGATGGCTTCGCGTAGGCGACCTGGATCGATGGGATTTCAGTGGGACCATTTTGGATATGTATTTTGTTCATGTATATTATATGAGACTCAGAGATGTAGTCATACTTTGGAGACAGATGAGATTTTTTTTTTTTTTCCATACAGTGATATATATATTGTTTAGTCTTCCGCTTGCTTTTATCACTGGATCTGAAGTATTAATTGCAGTTTTGGTATACTTTTACTCATGTGAATGCTTTAAATCAGACAACATTGAATCATAATCATTTTTGTTGCATAAGTGACGGTCTGGAACTCGGGAGTTGAGTTTATACACGACCCCCGATTTCCAGGGTGTTACAAGTTGGTATCAGAGCATGAATAAGAGTATACTGGGCCTGGGTTATGGTCTCGCGACGTACGCTGTCGCTTCCTTTGACTTAGGTGGGCGCGAGAAGGGTCTAGAAACACTTTTAGGATCGCAGATTCGCCGATAGGCGAAGTCCATTAGAATCGATTGCACGATCGAGTCTGCAGTGCATCTCGGGTTGCGTAAAGCAACCCGAATATCTTCTAAGCCGTAGGAAATCAGGTTGAGATGTCCTATAGGCAATTTTAAACCCGCAAAAGTGAATCCTTGGGCCGTGGGATGACCACGACTCCTGTAATCAATCGTCAGGGCTTGAAAACCCCATTTCACCGAAAATCTTCAAAATTCCTCCTCTAAACACCCCGATCTTCATTTCTTTTTTATCCATTTCATGTTAGGCAACAAAAATAATGTGAAAATAACACAAATTAGTACTTTCACAAAATTTTACAGTGAATAGTAAAATTTCATGAAAAATTACCATAAGGACATTCTAACTTCACTTTATTTAGCAACTAAGGATTTAAATAGATGTACTGGCTCCTTCTACCCCAAATTCATATGCTGCATTATAGGGTTTGGTATTCAGGATTACGGAGCGGTCCCAGAAAGCCCCGAACACATGTTTGGGCTCATATAGATCAAAATACAATGAACCAGGGGGTGGGCCATATATTTTTGGAGTCCTTGGACCATGGGGGACCAGACCCATGTGGTCCCACCGGCCAACTGGGAGGTTGGCCGGCGATGCCATCGCCGGTCAGGCGATGCATCGCCGACCGGTGGGGCCCATTTACCATGAAATTTGGGCCACGCCCTTAAATGGGGTGCACATCCTCCCCATATACCTCCCATCCCGCGAAAATTCCTAAAACACCCCCCTCCTTCACAAACAGCCCTCCCCTAAGCCCTATTCTCATTTTCCAGCAGCCATTTCTAAATTTTGGCATCCCAAATCACTCCTAGATCCCTCCTTGGCCAAAATCGACCGTCATCCATCGCTTATTGGGAGTTGGCAGCCCTTCCTCTTGAAGATTTCAGCATTTGGAGCTCCAAAAACTCTCAAATAGAGCTGAAATCGTGAGGTGCTCCATTCCACTTTTTTGTTTTCATTTCTCCCTGAAAATACACCTTTCAGAAGCTTGAAGCATCCCTCTACGACGCCTAGATCTCCTTTTTTTAGATTGGGCAGCCACTTCTCCGCATTTTTTCTATTTTCCATGGCTTTCGTGGAAGCCATTTTAGGCCTTTTATCACTCTCATCCATCATATCTTTGATGGGTAAGAGGAAAACCGCAATAGACAATGCTGGGCCAAGCCGTCCTGCTCAATCGAGAAGACCGCGGGGTGGTGCCGCAAGTTCGAGCGCCGCCGCAGGTCCAGCTGCAGTCCTGGAGTGCCGTACAAAGCGGGATTTGGATCCCCATGCACACCTTGGGCGAGCAATTTTATCAGAGATGCCTCATGGCCAATACACTGATCGCAAGGTGTTATTTGAGGCGGACGTGGATGGACGACTATTCGGCGAATATCTGTTGTTCGAGCGCATTGAAGCTGCGCATTGGGGTCCGATCTTTGAAGCTCGAGCTCGTGCTAATGTGAGCACCGTTCGTGCCTTCTACGCTAGTATCCAGAATCCTACCTTGGAGCCTTTGCAGTTCAAAATCCCTTTTGGTAGAGATCGGATGGCTACGATCGATGTTCGGTTGATTGCGCGACTTCTCAACGTGCCTCTTGGTGATGTGCATCCTAGTGAGAAGAATCTGAGGACTAGACGTGAACGAGATCGCCGCACCAGGTTTCTGTGCGGTAAGTTGGTTCCATGGTAGCCTAATAATAGCCTCAAGGAGACGTATATGTCTGAGGATTTACGCCTGCTGCACCATATCTGTACGTACAATGTTTATCCCAGGTCTACGAACCGCATTGAATGTACACGTCTTATGGTTGATTTCTTATATTTGGTGGCCCAGGGAGAGAATGTATGCATGGCTACTTTCATCTTACGGCAAATAATCCTCATAGCCAGGTCAAGGAGAACATCCGAATCGCTTCCCTTTGACCGACTGATTTGCAAGATTGCGCTTGAGTTTGCCTATAGACTTGGGCCGGAATTGCCGGTATCGATTCATACCATTGATGAGTCGACTATGGTCAAGATGAAGATTGGGTCACAATACCGTGAAAATCAACTTGAAAGGGATAGTGAGGATGACTTTGATGAAGAGGAAGATCAAAGCGAAGAAGAACCTAGAGCAGAGGTTCAGGAAGAAGCTCAGGAAGAGACAGAAGAGGAGGCTCAGGATATAGATGAGAGCCCTCCTCCTTCTGCGCAGGCTACTATCGATGATCGCATTGCTCGGATGGAGGAGAGTCAGACCGCTTTACGAAGGGAAGTCCAAGAACTTCGCGCAGAAGTCGCCGATGCCAAGGCCGTTACAAAGAAGAAATTTGGCAAGGTGACTCGCACCTTGAAGGCGATCCTGTGTTGCTTACAGGATAAGGGTGCTCCTCCATCCCCAGACTCAGACTAGCGATGCGACCTTGATGTAGTTGTTAGTAGTTAGTCATTTCCTGCTTTTGATGTGTAAGTCTGTTAGGGCTAGTGCCTTGTTTATGTTACTGTTGCAATTTTAACTATCTTAGTTCCCATGTATTCTCGTCGTGATGCTTGTAAGGATATATCCCTTGTATTGTGACAATTTTGATTAAATGAAATGCATGGAATGCCTTGACTCCTTGTGTGAATGATTTTGGTGTAATTGTGCTATTAAGACTGACAAGGTTGCGCCCTGTTTTGAATATAGGGAATGCCGCCTAAGGTTACGCTTAGCACGGCTCGTCTTGCACTGACCGAGCATATGGATTAGACTCCCTCTCAGTCTGGCACCCATACGGACCCTACTTTGGGCCCGATTCCTGAGGCAGTTCGATCATCTCAACCTGCCGCTGGTCCTACAGATGGACCACCGCCATTTACAGCGTCAGTCCGAGAGCCTCATCCCGCATCTACTTCCACACAGCATCCGCCATAGCCTGCTCCACCCCCTGACAGATTCGAGCAGATGATGGCTATGATGCTGCAGCAGCCGCAGCTTCTGACTACCATGTGGGGACATTAGCCCAGGGTGGGGGTGCGGCTCCATCTACACCACCTGCGCATCCAGCTGAGGATGCCTATACATACGCCCAGGATGAGGGCATGACTCATCCTGCACCGCCTGCTTTCCCTGCAGGGAATCCTGCTGACACACGGGGCCTATTGGAGCGATTTCAGCGCTTGCGGCCTCCTACTTTCACGGGTTCTCACAGACCCGAGGAGGCTGAGTACTGGCTCGACTGGGTGTCGAAGATTTTGCGGATGTTGCATTGCACCGAGGCCGAGCAGGTAGAGCTGGCTACCTTCCTATTTGAGAGAGAGGCCAGCATGTGGTGGGATAGCGTACTGCGGACCGTTGCCGCAGACTTTGTATGGACGTGGGCAGCATTTGAGTTCCGCTTCCATGAGAAGTATTATCCCCAGACCTACAGGCACGACAGGGAGAATGAGTTTCTCCGCCTCAGACAGGCAGCGATGACAGTTACCGAGTATGAGCATCGGTTCACAGAGTTGGGTAGGTACGTCCCGACGATTTTGGCTGATGAGCAGATGCGCATACGGCCCTTTTTGGAAGGTTTGTGTAACACCCTGAAAATCGGGGGTCGTGTATAAACTCAACTCCCGAGTTCCAGACCGTCACTTATGCAACAAAAATGGTTATGATTCGATGTTGTCTGATTTAAAGCATTCACATGAGTAAAAGTATACCAAAACTGCAATTCATACTTCAGATCCAGTGATAAAAGCAAGCGGAAGACTAAACAAGATATATATCACTGTATGGAAAAATAAAGTAATCTCAACTGTCTCCAAAGTATGACTACATCTCTGAGTCTCATATACATGTACATAACAAAAGAATAATGTTCAAAAAGAAAAGTCCCACTGATGTCCCCTCGATCCAGGTCGCCTACGGGAAGCCGTCATGATACTGCATATACGAGAACTCATCCTGGTCCTCGTCAATCTCCGGCTCCACCTCCTGGATCTCGTCGTCACCTGCAACTACAACAGGGTCTGGTGGGTGTTGCAAACACCATCCCGTAACGTGGGAATGAGTGATCAACTTAGTGGAATCATAGAGCAAAGATTAGCATGTTCACAATTCAATCACGCGATAATAGTAAAGCAGTAAATCAGACAAGTCCTAATACTGTTGTTAATGCAAGATGATATGACGTGATGTATGCCCTCACCGACGATCACCCTCATACGGCAACATCTTACTACCGCGGCATGCCACACTCCCTAGAGTGCTCCACATCTTCCAGGCACATGCAATGCTATGGTGATATGATTACCAAGTTGTTATTAGTCCATTCAAACAGCAGGATTGGGAAACTAAGGTACCTCCCTTGTATCAATCCCAACACGGATCCTGTCTAGGGTCGTCACTCCTAGTAATCTCATACGATGTACATTTCGTAGGTCACTGCAAGGGCTGCCAGGGCTGTTGCTCGCACTCGTTGCACCGCTCCCCCATCACCTTATCAATACAGGCCTACTGTACTCTACTGCACGGAAGGGTCGTCGCCTCCCGTGAACTCAGAATACGCTCGCGGTCACTACAAAGGGCTCGTCGCCTGATCAGTGTAGGCCGACAGCTAGAATATAGTGTCCCATACCACCATAATCTGCTCACGAGTCAAGGTGCTCACTGGTCACTACGGGGAGGTTTGTGGCCCCAGCGTAGGCCGAAAGCTCGACCACGGTGTCCCATACCACCATGCCCGGCTCATGAGTCTTCGTGGATCAAGGTACCACGGTTAATAGGGTTTACAATGGTAAGTTCAGTACCCTAGGTTCAAGCAGTTATGATTCATACAAGGTGAACAAACATCGGCCAGTCGGGTTACTTGACGGGCTCGACTAGCGCGATCGCATCTCGAATTGAACGACATGAAGTGCGTAAAACACTTCGCGTGGCCTAACCACTGCCGCCAACTCTCAACACGAATCACATTCATCGACGCGTCGTTCGTGGCTATGACCAGTCAGCCACGAATTCGCTCGGTTACCGACTGCCTGGACTAAGTCAAGTCCCACACATCTATGGAATTACATTAACACTATAAGAAGGTATTGGAATTGAAATACATCATGTGAGCATGTTAGCACATGTTATAGCATTCAACTTAAGCAAATCTTCAAGGCATACTTCCCATGCATATTCAACTTAAGCAAATCCTCAAGCACATATATTCCATGCATGTAATGAAATCATGCATTTTGTCAACATGTAGAAAATCATTTAGGTCAGCATAATAATTGAAAAATCAATCACAAACTATCAAATAACATCATTTAATACAATACATACTAATACAAGCATTTATACAAACACATACACTACACACTTAAGTCTACATATAGTATGTCGACCCAAAGTGTGCAACTAGGCGAATCTCTTCGCCAAACTAATTATGCACGCATTCCTAACTTCCTAATGCGACAACAAACCATGTCAATCACATCAGCAAAATATGAATGTAAACAGTACTTCCTACAAATGACTAAAATGCCCTAAATCTCATATTCTTCGTTAGCTTACGAAACGGGAAACGGAGAGCATTTTGTACATGTCAAACGGCGATGCCGTCAAGAATCTACTATTAAACGACATTGAAAGCATTGGGAACCGTCAATCAAAGCGTCTAAAATCCTCACCTAGTGTCTTGTAGACTCGGGAATTGAAGCGGAGTGTATATGCTTCGTCTACGGCGAGTAAGGAGCCTAATACATAAGATCCATAAGCTACATCGCTATGGAAACAAGGAAAACTCAAATCAACATCTATTTAGGGTTTTTACTTACCTAGGATTGCGGTGGAATCGCCGGGAAAGCGGTAGAGGAGTGTTGCTTAAGCATGTGCAACACGTAGCACAAGTGGCGGGAAGAACTCTCCCACTCTCTCACAATCTCTCACTCTTTTTCTCTCTCCCAAGCTAGGGCTTCTCTCAAATTCGGATGGGAGAGAGGAGTGAGGGTTTCAACCCCTTTTATAGCCTAAAACATTCCCAAAATAGGCTTGGGAACAATGTTTACTTGGTGCCTAACCAAATCGGGGCCGTTTCGGTCCAAAAGGGCATTTCTGGAGGTCCCCAGGCCAGATGCGGTCGGACTTAAGCTCATGCATACTAGATCTAGCATACATCCAGTTTTCAGACCGGTTGGGTTCCCAGATCGCACGTGGCGGCCCAGTTTCAGTTTAACGGTCACCGCACCAAGATCAGGCCTATAAGTCTCGTGATATATAATAGATATTTTTCCTGATCCAAGGGTGTAATTTGGCTGTATTCTGACGGTCAGAATGCTTAATACTGATGCGTCAAATTTGTGTGCCAGATTTGAATTTGAAATTCCAACTGTCCCTATTCACACTCTCTTCGGTCCGGGCTCAATGAAATAGCCTGTGATCATCGGTTTGACTTGATTTTTGGAATGAGTGTCAAGCCCAGCTAGACGGTCCTAACGGTCTAAGATAGGAGGTATCGGACTTCCGACGCGCGGTCTAGATCCAATACAAAGTTTCAAGGAGGTCCCGAGAGCAAACCGGCTTAGAGTTTGATCCGAGGCTTTAGAGCATTATAGCACCCTTGGTTCCACTCGCTTCGGGCCTCGTAGAACGTATTTAAAGCGATCAGGGACCATTTCCCAGCTATTCCAACGTTGCACTAGCTAACCTAGTCACATTTTCTAAAGGAATGAATTCTACGCAATTTCGGGTCGAGTTGGTACTCGAACCCAAGTATGGATTTTTCACGGGCGTTACAATCTACCCCCCTTAACAAATAATTTCGTCCTCGAAATTTTGTACCTTTTCGTACTCCTCGAGAAGCTGTGGGTAGTTCTTTCTGATCTCGGCTTCTGTCTCCCAAGTAGCCTCCTCCTCAGTATGATATGTCCATAGTACCTTCACAAGGGGAATCACCTTGCTACGCAGTACCTGCTCCTTCCGGTCTAAGATGCGTGTCGGTCGCAGGATATAAGTAACATCCTCTCCTAACTGCACCTGCTCCCATCTGATGATATGAGAAGGATCAGCAACGTACTTCTTCAGCATAGAAACATGAAATACGTTGTGGACGCTCGCGAGGGGCGTGGGTAAAGCCAATCGGTAAGCCACTGCTCCCTCACGATCGAGGATCTGAAATGGACCAATGAATCGCGGTGCCAGCTTCCCTTTCTTTCCGAACCGAAGGACTCCCTTCATAGGGGAAACTCGCAAAAACACCTGATCCCCGACTGTGAACTCTAGTGGTCTCCGTCTCGTATCGGCGTAGCTCTTCTGTCTGCTCTGCGCTGTAAGAAGCCGACGTCGAATAATATCAATCTTCTCTGACGTCGCCTGCACCAACTCTGGGCCAATCAAGCTGCGCTCACCGACCTCTAACCAGCAATGCGGTGCGCGACAAGGTCGCCCATACAGCGCCTCATAAGGTGCCATGCCGATACTCGCCTGGAAGCTATTGTTGTACGAAAACTCCGCATATGCAAGACAGTCATCCCAACTGTCCTTGAAGTCCAATGCGCAAGCTCGCAACATGTCCTCCAGGATCTGGTTCACTCGCTCCGTCTGTCCGTCTGTCTGTGGGTGGAAGGCAGTACTGAACTTCAACTTCACACCCATAGCCTCCTGAATGCGAGTCCAGAAAATAGAAGTGAACCGCGTGTCTCTGTCCGACACGATCTCCAACGGAACTCCATGCAGACGCACGATCTCTCTAATATATAATCTAGCCAGCTCGTCTGCAGAGTTCGTAACTCTGATCGGTAGGAAGTGCGCCGACTTCGTCAATCGGTCGACGATCACCCAAATGGAATCATGCCCCTTCCTCGTCTTCGGCAACCCAGAAATGAAGTCCATGGAAATGAAATCCCACTTCCACTCTGCAATCGGCATAGGCTGCAAAAGTCCAGGTGGTCGGCGATGCTCTGCCTTCACCTGCTGACAAGTGAGATAACGGGACACGAACTCAGCAATGTGGGTCTTCATACCTTCCCACCAATACGTCCTCTTCACGTCACGATACATCTTCGTACTGCCTGGATGCATCGCGAGTCTAGTAGAATGCGCAGCCTCGAGAATCTCTCGTCTCAAGTCAGGGACATCAGGAACGCATAGGCGGCCACGGTAACGTAAGCCTCCATCCATACCAACTCGCCAGTCGGCGTCAGCATCATCACTGGCCTGCTCTCGAAGCTCAGTAAGATGCGCGTCGTCCCTCTGCGCCTCGATGACACGGTCATCGATCTGGGATCGCACCTGAACATGTGCGATGAACTCAAATGGCTCCTCTACGGTGAGTTTCTGCTCAAAGTCTCGCAAAAACTCAACCATATCCCACTCGGCAACCATCAGCGGAGTCGCAAACTCTATCGCCTTCTTGCGGTTCAATGCATCAGCCACAAGGTTCGCCTTCCCAGGATGGTAAGAGACTTCAAACTTGAAGTCCTTCAGCGTCTCCATCCATCGCCGCTGCCTCATATTCAAGTCCCGCTGTGTGAATATGTACTTGAGGCTCTTGTGGTCGCAAAAGAGCTCGAACTCCTCTCCATAGAGGTAATGTCTCCAGAGTCTCAGTGCGAATATCACGGCTGCCAACTCCAGGTCGTGTGTAGGGTAATTCTCCTCGTGCTTCCTTAATTGTCTCGAGGCATACGAAATTACCCTGTCCCTCTGCATAAGGACACAACCCAAACCAACGCTAGACGCGTCAGTGTATATAGTGTATTTAACCCCTTGCTCTGGCAATACTAGCACAGGGGCGGACGTAAGTCTGTCCTTCAGCTCCTGAAAAGCTGACTCCGCCTTATCATTCCAGGCGAACTTCACGTCCTTCCGTGTCAACTGAGATAAGGGTCTCGCGATCTTCGAGAAATCCTGAATGAAGCGCCGATAGTAGCCAGCGAGACCCAAGAAACTCCTCACCTCAGTGACAGAACCAGGCTGCTCCCAGTCCAGCACCGCAGCTACCTTAGACAGGTCAACTGCCATGCCATCCTTGGACACCACGTGTCCCAGAAACTTCACCTCCTGCTTCCAGAAGTCGCACTTCTTATACTGTGCGAACAACTGATGCTGTCTGAGCGTATCAAGGACCAAACGCAAGTGCTCCTCATGCTCCTCTCGACTCCTAGAGTATACTAAAATGTCGTCGATGAAGACAACGACGAATCGATAGAGGAAAGGCCGCAATACCCGGTTTATCAGATCCATGAACACGGCCGGTGCGTTCGTGAGACCGAGCGACATCACAAGGAACTCGTAATGACCAAAACTGGTCCTGAACGCTGTCTTCTGCACGTCCTCATCTCTGACGCGCAGCTGATGATATCCTGACTGAAGATCAATCTTCGAGAAGTACTGCGCTCCTCTCAACTGATCAAACAAGTCGTCGATCCTGGGCAAAGGGTACTTGTTCTTCACTGTGAGTTGGTTCAGCCTGCGATAATCAATACACAATCGCAGCGAACCATCCTTCTTCTTCACGAACAAGACCGGTGCTCCCCAAGGAGATACGCTAGGCCGTATAAGGCCAAGCTCTAGTAGACCATCAATCTGCGTCCTCAACTCCTCCATCTCACATGGTGCCATGCGATACGTCGGCAGTGAGACGGGTGTAGAACCAGGAATCAGATCGATAGTGAAATCGATCTCATGTCGGGGCGGCAAACCAGGGATCTTCCTGAACAGATCCCCGAACTCAGAAACAACTGGCGTCTGCTCAAGTACCTGGGCACCAGCGTCGCGCAATAGAGTGGCGTAGCTAAGAATGCGGAAAGGAAGATTTACCCGCACTGAAAATGTGAAAGGCATGCCCTCAGGCTCGTACACCGTCACCACACGAGCCTCGCAGTCAATCTCGGCTCTCGCTGCAGTCAACCAGTCCATGCCAAGAATGACGTCGAGATATACGAGCGAGGGATCGACGACCAGATCAAGAGTCATCGTCCTGCCTCCCAGATCAACTAAACAACCCTCACACATCTGGGTGACATCCGAATAATCTCCATGAGCTGCAAGGACTCGCACGCTATCCATAGTGATAGTCTGCAACCCAAGACGTCTGACTACGGCACGCGATATCAAGGAAATCGTGGAACCAGTGTCCACCATGACAAGAACGGGAGTACCTCCGATATGGCCCGTGACCTCGAAGGCTGAATGCTGGAAAGTCGGCGTCGTAGCTGCCTCAGCGGTCAGTGCATGAACTCGAGCCTGCTGTGGCCGGTTCGGCCGCTGTGTCAAGGGCCGTGGGGGCTGTCGAATCTGTGATACTGTGAGTCTGAAAGAGGACTGCGCAGGAGCTGACCGTATAGGCGGTGCTGATATCGCCTGTGGACGTACACGATCAATCTTCTGCGGCGGCGAGAACCCACTGTCCCGCATCCTCGAAAAGCAACTCTGCGCTAGGTGGCCCGTCCTCCCACAGTATGTGCATGATAGATCAGGGCGCCGAAACGGTCCCACTGGCGCCGTGGTCCTGGTAGGAGGATCAATGCGAGGCCTCTTGCCCGCGAAGGGCCTATCTGGCAACTCCGGTCGCGGCCTGGAAGTAGTCGGGCCTCGTGATCGCGCAAGTCGATCCACGTCCTGCTCTGCCCGCATGGACATGTGAACTAACTCCGCATAGGAGGAGAAACTGATGCAGCACATCTTCGACCGAATATCCGGTCGCAAGCCCTCCAAAAAGCTCCGTATGCGCATCTGCTCATCAGCTAGAATCGTCGGGACGTACCTGCCCAACTCTGTGAACCGATGCTCATACTCGGTGACCGTCATCGCTGCCTGCCTGAGACGGAGAAACTCATTCTCCCTCTCGTGCCTGTAGGTCTGAGGATAATACTTCTCATGGAAGCGAAACTCGAATGCTGCCCATGTCCATACGAAGTCTGCGGTAACAGTCCGCAATACACTATCCCACCACATACTGGCCTCTCTCTCAAACTGGAAGGTAGCCAGCTCTACCTGCTCTGCCTCAGTACAGTGCAACATGCGCAGAATCTTCGACACTCGGTCGAGCCAAAACTCAGCCTCCTCGGGTCTGTGAGAACCCGTGAAAGTAGGAGGCCGCAAGCGCTGAAATCGCTCCAGAAGGCCCCGTGTGTCGGCAGGGTTCCCCGCAGGGAAAGCAGGCTGCGCAGGAAGTGCTATGCCCTCATCCTGGGCGTAAGTATAGGCATCCTCAGCTGGATGCGCAGGTGGTGTAGGCGGAGTAGGTGCAGTCGCACCCTCACCCTGGGCTAAAGTCCCGACTATGGTAGTCAATAGCTGCTGCTGCTGTAGCATCATAGCCATCATCTGCTCGAATCTATCAGGTGGTGGAGCAGGCTGTGGCGGATGAGGTGCGGAAGTAGATGCGCGCTGTGGCTCTCTAACTGATGGTGTAAATGGCGGTGGTCCATCTGTAGGACCAACAGCAGGCTGAGACGATCGAACAGTCTCAGGAATCGGGCCCACAGCAGGGTCCGGACGAGTGCCAGACTGAGAGGGAGTCTGATCCATCTGCTCAGACAACGAAAGCCGAACCGCGCTCCTCGTAGTCTTAGGTGGCATTCCCTATATTCAAAATAGGGCGCAACCTTGTCAGTCTCAATTGCTCAAATACACCACAATCATTCACTAAAGAGTCAAAGGCATTCCATGCATTTCAATTAATCAGAATTGTCACAATACAAGGGATATATCCTTACAAGCATCATGACTAGAATGACATGGAAATTAAGACAGTTAAGCAACAGCAACATAAGCAAAGCACTAGCCCTAATAGGCTTTACACACATAAAACAGAAAATGGCTAACTACTCATAACAACATCAAAGATCGCGTCGCTAGTCGGAGTCTGGCGACGGAGGAGGAGCACCCTTATCCTGTAAACAACACAGGATTGCCTTCAAGGTGCGAGTCACCTTGCCAAATTTCTTCTTCGTGACGGCCTTGGCATCAGCGACCTCTGCTCGAAGTTCTTGGACTTCCCTTCGCAAAGCGGTCTGACTCTCCTCCATCCGAGCAATGCGATCATCAATAGTAGTCTGCGCAGAAGGAGGAGGGCTCTCATCAGTATCCTGAGCCTCCTCTTCTGCTTCTTCCTGAGTCTCTTCCTGAACCTCTGCACTAGGTTCTCCTTCGCTTTGATCTTCCTCTTCATCAAAGTCGTCCCCACTATCCCTTTCAAGTTGATTTTCACGATATTGCGACCCAATCTTCATCTTAACCATCGTCGACTCATCGATGGTGTGAATCGATACCGGCAACTCGGGTCCAAGTCTATAGGCAAACTCAAGCGCAATCTTGCAAATGAGTCGGCCAAAGGGAAGGGATTCGGATGTTCTTCTCGACCTGGCTATGAGAACTATCTGCCGTAAGATGAAAGTGGCCATACATACGTTCTCTCCCTAGGCCACCAGAAATAAGAAATCGACCATAAGACGTGTACATTCAATGCGGTTCGTCGACCTAGGATAAACATTGAACGTGCAGATGTGATGCAGCAGACGCAAATCCTCAGACATGTACGTCGCCTTGAGGCTATTATTAGGCTGCCATGGAACCAACTTACCGCACAGAAACCTGGTGCGACGATCTCGTTCACGTCTAGTCCTCAAATTCTTCTCACTTGGATGTACATCACCTAGAGGCACATTGAGAAGTCGCGCAACCAACCGGACGTCGATCGTAGCCATCCGATCTCTACCAAAAGGGATTTTGAACTGCAAGGGCTCCAAGGTGGGATTCTGGATGCTAGCATAGAAGGCACGAACGGTGCTCACATTAGCACGAGCGCGAGCTTCAAAGATCGGTCCCCAGTGCGCAGCTTCAATGCGTTCGAACAACAGATATTCACCGAACAACCGTCCATCTACGTCCGCCTCAAATAACACTCTACGATCAGTGTATTCACCATGAGGCATCTCTGATAGAATGGTTCGTCCAAGATGTGCATGGGGATCCAAATCCCGCTTTGTACGGCACTCCAGGACTGCAGCTGGACCTGCGGCGGCGCTTGAACTTGCGGCACCATCCCGCGGTCTTCTCAATCGAGCAGGGCGGCTCGGCCCAGCCTCGTCTATTACAGTTTTCCTCTTACCCATCAAAGACAGGATGGATGAGAGCGACAAAAGACCCAAAATAGCTTCCACGAAAGCCATGGAAAACGCCGAAAATGCGGAGAAATGGCTGCCCAATCTGACAAAAGGAAATCTAGGTGTCGTAGAGGGATGCTTCAAGCTTCCCAAGGCTGTAGTTTCAGGGAAAAATAAGTACAAAAAGATGAAATGGAGCTGCTCACGATTTCAGCACTATTTGGGGGATTTTGGAGCTCCAAATGGGGAAATCTTCAAGGAAAGGGGCTGCCAACACCCAATAATCGATGGGTGGTGGTCGGTTTTGGCCAAGGAAGGGTTTAGGAGGGGTTTGGGTCGCCGGGGTTTGGAATGGAGTGCTGAAAATCAAATCTAGGGTATGCAAGGGGGCTGTTTGTGAAGGAGAGGGGTGTTTTAGGGGTTTTCGTGGGATGGGAGGTAGCTAGGGGTGTTGGGGGAGGTATTTAAGTGGGTGCGCCCAAAGGGCAGCACCAACCAAGGTGGCCGGCCGGCGATGCATCGCCCGGCCGGCGATGGCATCGCCGGCCAACCTTCAGGTTGGCCAGCGGGACCCCATGGGTCTGGTCCCCCATGGTCCCAGGGCCCCAAAAAAGTTGGTCCCACCCCTTGGTTCATTATATTTTGGTCCCTATGAGCCCAAACATGTGTTCGGGGCTTTCCGAGTCCACATCGTAATCCCGAATACCAAACCATATGATGCAGCATATGAATTTGGAGTAGAAGGATCCAGTACATCTTTCTAGCTCCTTAGTTGCTAAAGAAAGTGAAATTAGAATGGCCTTATGGCCATTTTTCATAAAATTTTACTATTCACTGTAAAATTTGGTGAATGTACTAATTTGTGTTATTTTCACATTAGGTTTGATGCCTAACCTGAAATGGATAAGAAAGAACTGAAGGTTGAAGTGTTTAGAGAAGGAATTTTGAGAATTTTTGGCAAAACGGGGTTTTTAAGCCCTGGCGATTGATTACTGGAGTCGTGGTCATTCCACGGCCCAAAGATTCACTTTTTCGGTTTAAAACCGCTCATAGGACGTCTCCACCCGACTTCCTACAGCTTAGAAGTGATTCGGGTCGCTTTACGCGACCCGAGATGCGTTACAGACTCGATCTTGCGATCGATCCTTATAGACTTCGCCTATCGGCGAAGCTGTGATCCTAGAAGTGTTTCTAGACCCTTCTCGCACCCACCTAAGTCAAAAGAAGCGACAGCGTACGTCGCAAGACCATAACCCAGGCCCAGTATACTCTCATTCATGCTCTGATACTAACTTGTAACACCCTGAAAATCGGGGGTCGTGTATAAACTCAACTCCCGAGTTCCAGACCGTCACTTATGCAACAAAAATGGTTATGATTCGATGTTGTCTGATTTAAAGCATTCACATGAGTAAAAGTATACCAAAACTGTAATTCATACTTCAGATCCAGTGATAAAAGCAAGCGGAAGACTAAACAAGATATATATCACTGTATGGAAAAACAAAGTAATCTCAACTGTCTCCAAAGTATGACTACATCTCTGAGTCTCATATACATGTACATAACAAAAGAATAATGTTCAAAAAGAAAAGTCCCACTGATGTCCCCTCGATCCAGGTCGCCTACGGGAAGCCGTCATGATACTGCATATACGAGAACTCATCCTGGTCCTCGTCAATCTCCGGCTCCACCTCCTGGATCTCGTCGTCACCTGCAACTACAACAGGGTCTGGTGGGTGTTGCAAACACCATCCCGTAACGTGGGAATGAGTGATCAACTTAGTGGAATCATAGAGCAAAGATTAGCATGTTCACAATTCAATCACGCGATAATAGTAAAGCAGTAAATCAGACAAGTCCTAATACTGTTGTTAATGCAAGATGATATGACGTGATGTATGCCCTCACCGACGATCACCCTCATACGGCAACATCTTACGACCGCGGCATGCCACACTCCCTAGAGTGCTCCACATCTTCCAGGCACATGCAATGTTATGGTGATATGATTACCAAGTTGTTATTAGTCCATTCAAACAGCAGGATTGGGAAACTAAGATACCTCCCTTGTATCAATCCCAACACGGATCCTGTCTAGGGTCGTCACTCCTAGTAATCTCATACGATGTACATTTCGTAGGTCACTGCAAGGGCTGCCAGGGCTGTTGCTCGCACTCGTTGCACCGCTCCCCCATCACCTTATCAATACAGGCCTACTGTACTCTACTGCACGGAAGGGTCGTCGCCTCCCGTGAACTCAGAATACGCTCGCGGTCACTACAAAGGGCTCGTCGCCTGATCAGTGTAGGCCGACAGCTAGAATATAGTGTCCCATACCACCATAATCTGCTCACGAGTCAAGGTGCTCACTGGTCACTACGGGGAGGTTTGTGGCCCCAGCGTAGGCCGAAAGCTCGACCACGGTGTCCCATACCACCATGCCCGGCTCATGAGTCTTCGTGGATCAAGGTACCACGGTTAATAGGGTTTACAATGGTAAGTTCAGTACCCTAGGTTCAAGCAGTTATGATTCATACAAGGTGAACAAACATCGGCCAGTCGGGTTACTTGACGGGCTCGACTAGCGCGATCGCATCTCGAATTGAACGACATGAAGTGCGTAAAACACTTCGCGTGGCCTAACCACTGCCGCCAACTCTCAACACGAATCACATTCATCGACGCGTCGTTCGTGGCTATGACCAGTCAGCCACGAATTCGCTCGGTTACCGACTGCCTGGACTAAGTCAAGTCCCACACATCTATGGAATTACATTAACACTATAAGAAGGTATTGGAATTGAAATACATCATGTGAGCATGTTAGCACATGTTATAGCATTCAACTTAAGCAAATCTTCAAGGCATACTTCCCATGCATATTCAACTTAAGCAAATCCTCAAGCACATATATTCCATGCATGTAATGAAATCATGCATTTTGTCAACATGTAGAAAATCATTTAGGTCAGCATAATAATTGAAAAATCAATCACAAACTATCAAATAACATCATTTAATACAATACATACTAATACAAGCATTTATACAAACACATACACTACACACTTAAGTCTACATATAGTATGTCGACCCAAAGTGTGCAACTAGGCGAATCTCTTCGCCAAACTAATTATGCACGCATTCCTAACTTCCTAATGCGACAACAAACCATGTCAATCACATCAGCAAAATATGAATGTAAACAGTACTTCCTACAAATGACTAAAATGCCCTAAATCTCATATTCTTCGTTAGCTTACGAAACGGGAAACGGAGAGCATTTTGTACATGTCAAACGGCGATGCCGTCAAGAATCTACTATTAAACGACATTGAAAGCGTTGGGAACCGTCAATCAAAGCGTCTAAAACCCTCACCTAGTGTCTTGTAGACTCGGGAATTGAAGCGGAGTGTATATGCTTCGTCTACGGCGAGTAAGGAGCCTAATACATAAGATCCATAAGCTACATCGCTATGGAAACAAGGAAAACTCAAATCAACATCTATTTAGGGTTTTTACTTACCTAGGATTGCGGTGGAATCGCCGGGAAAGCGGTAGAGGAGTGTTGCTTAAGCATGTGCAACACGTAGCACAAGTGGCGGGAAGAACTCTCCCACTCTCTCACAATCTCTCACTCTTTTTCTCTCTCCCAAGCTAGGGCTTCTCTCAAATTCGGATGGGAGAGAGGAGTGAGGGTTTCAACCCCTTTTATAGCCTAAAACATTCCCAAAATAGGCTTGGGAACAATGTTTACTTGGTGCCTAACCAAATCGGGGCCGTTTCGGTCCAAAAGGGCATTTCTGGAGGTCCCCAGGCCAGATGCGGTCGGACTTAAGCTCATGCATACTAGATCTAGCATACATCCAGTTTTCAGACCGGTTGGGTTCCCAGATCGCACGTGGCGGCCCAGTTTCAGTTTAACGGTCACCGCACCAAGATCAGGCCTATAAGTCTCGTGATATATAATAGATATTTTTCCTGATCCAAGGGTGTAATTTGGCTGTATTCTGACGGTCAGAATGCTTAATACTGATGCGTCAAATTTGTGTGCCAGATTTGAATTTGAAATTCCAACTATGTCCCTATTCACACTCTCTTCGGTCCGGGCTCAATGAAATAGCCTGTGATCATCGGTTTGACTTGATTTTTGGAATGAGTGTCAAGCCCAGCTAGACGGTCCTAACGGTCTAAGATAGGAGGTATCGGACTTCCGACGCGCGGTCTAGATCCAATACAAAGTTTCAAGGAGGTCCCGAGAACAAACCGGCTTAGAGTTTGATCCGAGGCTTTAGAGCATTATAACACCCTTGGTTCCACTCGCTTCGGGCCTCGTAGAACGTATTTAAAGCGATCAGGGACCATTTCCCAGCTATTCCAACGTTGCACTAGCTAACCTAGTCACATTTTCTAAAGGAATGAATTCTACGCAATTTCGGGTCGAGTTGGTACTCGAACCCAAGTATGGATTTTTCACGGGCGTTACAGTTTGCGACCGGACATTCGGTCGAAGATGTGCTGTGTGACCATTCCTTCTTATGCGGAGTTGATTCACATGTCCATGCGGGCAGAGCAGGATGTGGATCGACTTGCGCGATCGCGTGGCCCGGTTGCTTCTAGGCCACGACCAGACTTGGCAGACAGGCCCCTCGCGGGCAAGAGGCCTCGCATTGATCCTCCTGCTAGGACTACAGCGCCTGTACCACCGTTTCAGCCCCCTGATTTATCGTGTACATACTGCGGGAAGTCAGGCCACTTGGCGCAGAGCTGCTTTTCTAGGATGCGGGACAGTGGGTTCTCGCCGCCACAGAAGATTGACCGTGTACGTCCACAGGCGATATCAGCACCGCCTATACGGTCAGCTCCTGCGCATCCTTCTTTCAGAGCTACGGTATCGCAGATCAGACAGCCTCCACGGCCCTTGACACAGCGGCCGAACCGGCCACAGCAGGCTCGGGTTCATGCATTGACAGCTGAAGCAGCTGCGACGCCGACTTCCCAGCATTCAGCCTTCGAGGTCACGACCCATATTAGAGGTACTCCCGTTCTTGTGATGGTGGACACTGGTTCTACGATTTCTTTGATATCGCGTGCCGTAGTCAGACGTCTTGGATTACAGACTATTACTATGGATAGTGTGCGAGTCTTTGCAGCTCATGAGGATTATTCGGATGTCACCCAGATGTGTGAGGGTTGTTTAGTTGATCTAGGAGGCAGGACGATGACTCTTGATCTTGTCGTCGATCCCTCGCTCGTTTATCTCGACGTCATTCTTGGCATGGACTGGTTGACTGCAGCGAGAGCCGAGATTGACTGCGAGGCTCGTATGGTGACGGTGTACGAGCCTGAGGGCACGCCCTTCACATTTTCAGTGCGGGTAAATCTTCCTTTCTGCATACTTAGCTACGCCACTTTATTGCGCGACGCTGGGTCTCAGGTACTTGAGCATGTGCCAGTTGTTTCCGAGTTCGGGGATCTGTTCAGGAAGATCCCTGGTTTGCCGCCCCGACGTGAGATCGATTTCACTATCGATCTGGTTCCTGGATCTACGCCCGTCTCATTGCCGACGTATCGCATGGCACCATGTGAGATGGAGGAGTTGAGGACGCATATTGATGGTCTGCTAGAGCTTGGCCTTATACGGCCTAGTGTGTCTCCTTGGGGAGCACCGGTCCTATTCGTGAGGAAGAAGGACGGTTCGATGCGGTTGTGTATTGATTATCGTAGGCTGAACCAGCTCACGGTGAAGAACAAGTACCCTTTACTCAGGATCGATGACTTGTTTGATCAGTTGAGAGGAGCGAAGTACTTCTCGAAGATTGATCTTCAGTCGGGATATCATCAGTTGCGCGTCAGGGATGAGGACGTACAGAAGACAGCATTCAGGACCAGTTTTGGCCACTACGAGTTCCTCGTGATGTCGTTCGGTCTTACGAACGCACCGGCCATATTCATGGATCTGATGAACCGGGTATTTCGGCCTTTCCTCTATCGATTCGTCGTTGTATTCATTGACGACATTTTGGTGTACTCTAGGAGTCGAGAGGAGCATGAGGAGCACTTGCGTTTGGTCCTGGATACGCTCAGACGGCATCAGTTGTTCGCACAGTACAAGAAGTGCGACTTCTGGAAGTAGGAGGTGAAGTTTCTGGGACACGTGGTGTCCAAGGATGGCATGGCAGTTGACTTGTCTAAGGTAGCTGCGGTGCAGGACTGGGAGCAGCCTGGTTCTGTCACTGAGGTGAGGAGCTTCTTGGGTCTCGCTGGCTACTATCGGTGCTTCATTCAGGACTTCTCGAAGATCGCGAGACCCTTATCTCAGTTGACACGGAAGGACGTGAAGTTTGCCTGGAATGACAAGGCGGAGTCAGCTTTTCAGGAGCTGAAGGACAGGCTTACGTCCGCCCCTGTGCTAGTATTGCAAGAGCAGGGGGTTAGATACACTATATATACTGATGCGTCTAGCGTTGGTTTGGGTTATGTCCTTATGCAGAGGGACAGGGTAATTTCGTATGCCTCGAGACAATTAAGGAAGCACGAGGAGAATTACCCTACACACGACCTAGAGTTGGCAGCCGTTATATTCGCACTGAGACTCTGGAGACATTACCTCTACGGAGAGGAGTTCGAGCTCTTTTGCGACCATAAGAGCCTCAAGTACATATTCAAGCAGCGAGACTTGAATATGAGGCAGCGGCGATGGATGGAGACGTTGAAAGACTTTAAGTTTGAAGTCTCTTACCATCCTGGGAAGGCGAACCTTGTGGCTGATGCGTTGAGCCGCAAGAAGGTGATAGAGTTTGCGGCTCCGCTGACGGTTGCCGAGTGGGATATGGTCGAGTTTTTACGAGACTTTGAGCAGAAACTCACCGTAGAGGAGCCGTTTGAGTTCATCGCACATGTACAGGTGCGATCTCAGATCGATGACCGAGTCATCGAGGCGCAGAGGGACGATGCACATCTTACTGAGCTTCGAGAGCAGGCCAGTGATGAGGCTGACGCCGACTGGCGAGTTGGTATGGATGGGGGTTTACGTTACCGTGGCCGCCTATGCGTCCCAGATGTCCCTGACTTGAGATGAGAGATTCTTGAGGCTGCGCATTCTACTAGGCTCGCGATGCATCCAGGCAGCACAAAGATGTATCGTGACGTGAAGAGGACGTATTGGTGGGAAGGTATGAAGACCCATATAGCTGAGTTCGTGTCCCGTTGTCTCACTTGTCAGCAGGTGAAGGCAGAGCATCGCCGACCACCTGGACTTTTGCAGCCGATACCGATTGCAGAATGGAAGTGGGATTTCATTTCCATGGACTTCATTTCTGGGTTGCCGAAGACGAGGAAGGGACATGATTCCATTTGGGTGATCGTCGACCGATTGACGAAGTCGGCGCACTTCCTACCGATCAGAGTTACGAACTCTGCAGACGAGCTGGCTAGATTGTACATCAGAGAGATCGTGCGTCTGCATGGAGTTCCGTTGGAGATCGTGTCGGACAGAGACAGGCGGTTCACTTCTATCTTCTGGACCCGCATTCAGGAGGCTATGGGTGTGAAGTTGAAATTCATTACTGCCTTCCACCCACAGACGGACGGACGGACAGAGCGAGTGAACCAGATCTTGGAGGATATGTTGCGAGCTTGCGCATTGGACTTCAAGGACAGTTAGGATGATTGTCTTGCATATGCGGAGTTTGCGTACAACAATAGCTTCCAGGCGAGTATCGGTATGGCACCTTATGAGGCGCTGTATGGGCGACCTTGTCGCGCACCGCATTGCTGGTTAGAGGTCGGTGAGCGTAGCTTGATTGGCCTAGAGTTGGTGCAGGCGACGTCAGAGAAGATTGATACTATTCGACGTCGGCTTCTTACAGCGCAGAGCAGACAGAAGAGCTACGCCGATACGAGACGGAGGCCACTAGAGTTCACAGTTGGGGATCACGTATTTTTGCGAGTTTCCCCTATGAAGGGAGTCCTTCGGTTCGGGAAGAAGGGGAAGCTGACACCACGATTCATTGGTCCATTCCAGATCCTCGATCGTGTGGGAGCAGTGGCTTACCGATTGGCTTTACCCACGCCCCTCGCGAGCGTTCACAACGTATTTCACGTTTCTATGTTGAAGAAGTACGTTGCTGATCCTTCCCATATCATCAGATGGGAGCAGGTGCAGTTAGGAGAGGATGTTACTTATATCCTGCGACCGACACGCATCTTAGACAGGAAGGAGCAGGTACTGCGTAGCAAGGTGATTCCCCTTGTGAAGATATTGTGGACGCATCATTCTGAGGAGGAGGCTACTTGGGAGACAGAAGCCGAGATCAGAAAGAACTACCCACAGCTTCTCGAGGAATACGAAAAGGTACAAATTTCGAGGACGAAATTATTTGTTAAGGGGGGTAGATTGTAACGCCAGTGAAAAATCCATACTTGGGCTCGAGTACCAACTCGACCCGAAATTGCGTAAAATTCATTCCTTTAAGAAATATGACTAGGTTAGCTAGTGCAACGTTAGAATAGCTGGAAAATGGTCCCTGATCACTTTAAATACGTTCTACAAGGCCCAAAGCGAGTGGAACCAAGGGTGCTATAATGCTCTAAAGCCTCGGATCAAACTCTAAACCGGTTTGTTCTCGGGACCTCCTTGAAACTTTGTATTGGATCTAGACCGCGCATCGTAAGTCAGATGCCTACCATCTTAGACCGTTATGACTACTTAGCTGGGCTTGGCAATCGTGTGGAATATCAAGTCCAACTGACGTTCAGAGGCTATTTCATTGAGCCTGGAGTGAAGAGAGTGAGAATAGGGTTAAAATTGGGATTTGAAATTCAAATCTGGCACACGAAATTGACGCATCAGTATTGAGTGTTCTGACCGTCAGAATACAGCCAAATTACACCCTTGGATCAGGAAAAATTTCTATTACATATCACGAGACTTATAGGCCTGATCTTGGTGCGGTGACCGTTAAACTGAAACTGGGCTGCCACGTGCGATCTGGGAACCCTACCGGTCTGAAAACTGGATGTGTGCTAGATCCAGTATGCATGAGCTTAAGTCCGACCGCATTTGGCCAGGGGACCTTCAGAAATGCCCATTTGGACCGAAACGGCCCCGATTTGGTTAGGCACCAAGTAAACAATGTTCCCAAGCCTATTTTGGGAATGTTTTAGGCTATAAAAGGGGTTGAAACCCTCACTCCTCTCTCCCATCCGAATTTGAGAGAAACCCTAGTTTGGGAGAGAGAAAAAGGCGAGAGATTGTGAGAGAGTGGGAGAGTTCTTCCTGCCACTTGTACTACGCGTTGCACGTGCTTGAGCAACACACCTCTACCGCTTTCTCGGCGATTTCACCGCGATTCTAGGTAAGTAAATACCCTAAATAGTTGTTGATTTGAGTTTTCCTTGTTTCCATAGCGATGTAGCTTATGGATCTCGTGTATTAGGTTCCTTATTCGCCGTAGACGAAGCGTATACGCTCCGTTTCAATTCCCGAGTCTACAAGACATAAGGTGAGGATTTTAGACGCTTTGATTGACGGTTCTCAACGCTTTCAATGTCGTTTAATAGTAGATTCTTGACGGCATCGCCGTTTGACATGTACAAAATGCTCTCCGTTTCCCGTTTCGTAAACTAACGAAGAATATGAGATTTAGGGCATTTTAGTCATTTGTAGGAAGTACTGTTTGCATTCGTATTTTGCTGATGTGGTTGACATGGTTTGTTGTCGCATTAGGAAGTTAGGAATGTGTGCATAATTAGTTTGGCGAAGAGATTCGCCTAGTTGCGCACTTTGGGTCGACATACTATATGTAGACTTAAGTGTGTAGTGTAGGTGTTTGTATAAATGCTTGTATTAGTATGTATTGAATTAAATGATGTTATGTGATAGTTTGTGATTGATTTATCAATTAATATGCTGACCTAAATGATTTTCTACATGTTGACTAAATGCATGATTTCATTACATGCATGGAATATATGTGATTGAAGGTTTGCTTGAGTTGAATGTTATAACATGTGTTAACATGCTCACACGATTGTATTTCAATTCCAATACTTTTACATATATTGTTGATGTGATTCCATAAGTGCTTGGGACTAGACTTAGTCCAGGCAGTAGGTAACCGAGCGAATTCGTGGCTGACTGGTCATAACCACGAACGACGCGTCGATGAACGTGATTCGTGTTTAGAGTTGGCGGCAGTGGTTAGGCCACGCGAAGTGTTTTACGCACTTCATGTCGTTCGACTTGAGATGCGAACGCGCTAGTCGAGCCCGTCAAGCAACCCGACTGGCCGATGTATGTTCACCTTGTATGAGTCATAACTGCTTGAACCTAGGGTACTGAACTTACCATTGTAAACCCTGTTAACCATGGTACCTTGATCCACGAAGACTCATGAGCCGGGCATGGTGGTATGGGACATCGTGGTCGAGCTGTCGGCCTACGCTGGGGTCACAAACCTCCCCGTAGTGACCAGTGAGCACCTAGACTCGTGAGCAGATTATGGTGGTATGGGATACTATATTCTAGCTGTCGGCCTACACTGATCAGGCGACGAGTCCTTTGTAGTGACCGCGAGCATATTCTGAGTCCACGGGAGGCGACGACCCTTCCGTTGCAGTAGAGTACGGTAGGCCTATATTGATAAGGTGATGGGAGAGCGGTGCAACGAGTGTGAGCAACAGCCCTGGCAGCCCTTGCAGTGACCTACGAAATATACATCGTATGAGATTACTAGGAGTGACGACCCTAGACAGGATTTGTGTTGGGATTGATACAAGGGAAGTACCTTAGTTTCCCAATCCTGCTGTTTGAATGGACTAATAACAACTTGGAAATCATATCACCATAGCATTGCATGTGCCTGGAAGATGTGGAGCACTCTAGGGAGTGTGGCATGCCGCAGTCGTAAGATGTTGCAGTATGAGGGAGATCGTCGGTGAGGGCATACATCACGTCATGTCATCTTGCATTAACAACAGTATTAGGAATGTCTGATTTACTGCTTTACTATTATCGCATGATTGAATTGTGAACATGCTAATCTTTGCTCTATGATTCCAATGAGTTGATCACTCACTCCCACGTTACGGGATGGTGTTTGCAATACCCACCAGACCCTGTTGTAGATGCAGGTGTGGCTGAGATCCAGGAGGTGGAGCCAGACATCGATGAGGACCAGGACGAGTTCTCGTACATGCAGTATCACGATGGCTTCGCGTAGGCGACCTGGATCGATGGGATTTCAGTGGGACCATTTTGGATATGTATTTTGTTCATGTATATTATATGAGACTCAGAGATGTAGTCATACTTTGGAGACAGATGAGATTTATTTTATTTTTCCATACAGTGATATATATATTGTTTAGTCTTCCGCTTGCTTTTATCACTGAATCTGAAGTATTAATTGCAGTTTTGGTATACTTTTACTCATGTGAATGCTTTAAATCAGACAACATTGAATCATAATCATTTTTGTTGCATAAGTGACGGTCTGGAACTCGGGAGTTGAGTTTATACACGACCCCCGATTTTCAGGGTATTGCATATTGTGTATCCATGTTTAAGTTATATCCCTTAACATGTTTATATGATTGTAGAATTTGAGTTAAATATTCACTCTTATGATTGTATGTAGTTGGGACTGTATCACAGTCTAGGTAATCGGTAACAGTCCTTACGCTAGTGGCTGAGGTTGTTTTTGCCACGCAGGATGTGTTAGGCAAATCCGAGTCGTACTTGGGATGTCGGCAGTGGTTAGGCCACACGGAGTGCTTATGCATTTCATATTGATCAGCTCAACGTGCGCTTGTCCTAGTCGAGCTCATCAATTAACCCGATTGACTGATGTATGTTCACCACGTTTGGACGTTACTGTTTGAATCTAAGGTACCAAACTCACCAGAGAAATTCTGTTAACCTTAGTACCACGATCCCCTAAGACTCATGAGCAGGACATGGTGGTATGGGACACTGTGGTCATGCTGTCGGCCTACGCTGGGGCGACGAGCCTCCTCGTAGTGACCAGTGAGCAACCTAGACTTGTGAGCCGATTATGGTGGTATGGGACATTATATTCGAGCTGTCGGCCTACTCTGATTGGTGAAGAGCCCTTTGTAGTGACCTCGAGTATACCCTGAAACTGTATTGGGGTGATGAGCCTTATTATAGTATCTAGGGTATAACTAGGCCTGTATTGATTAGTGATGAGCCCTTTACAAAGATTTAGAATTATAACATCGTATGAGATTTACTAGGATTGACGACCCTAGAATGGATCATTATTTGGGAATTGATATAAGGGAGGTACCTTAGCTTTTCAATCCTGCTATATGAAAGGAACTAATAAGAACTTGGTAATCATGCTCATAACATCACACTGTATGTGTTGTTGGCGTTGGTGTGGAGCACAGTGGTAGTGATTCATGCCGCAATCGTTAGATGTTGTTGCAAGAGGGAGTGCAGGCGAGGGAATGCATCATTATGGCATATCATTATTGCATTAACAAGAGTATTTAGGACATGTTTGATTGTACTACTTCATCAGTACTGCTTGATTGAAATGATAACATGTTAACCTTTGTTGTATAGCTCTACTGAGTTGATCACTCACTCCCACATTCTAGGATGGTGTTTAAACACCAACCAGACTCTGTCTTAGCTGCAGGTGATGGTGATGCCTGTGAGGCAGATCCAGAGTTCAAGGATGAAGAGGAGGCATTCTTGTTTATGCAGTATTCAGGAGGGTTCACTTAGACCATTCTGAATTATCAGGACTTTAGGGTTTATACTAAATAGAGGATTATTACATTTTATCATGTGTATTTTGAAACAAGACTTGTACTTATTGACTTGGTAGAGCACTCATATATTTAGGGACTTGTATTAGTGTATATATATATATTTCAAACTTCCGCTTACGTTTTCTAATTGTCCCTGGATTATGTTTTGCTGATTTGGTTTTAATCTATTTCATGTTTTATGCGCTAATACAGACAACATTCATCCATCATTAAATATGTTGCATAAGTGATGTTTTGAAACTTGAGAGCTGATCTATGCTCGACCCCCGAATTTCAGGGCGTTACACTAGTACATGCGAGTACTATTGTTTGGAGTATGTTTGGGGCTACGATGTAGTCCAGGTGATCGGTAATGATTTTTGAGTTAGTGGCCGAGGTTATTTCGCCACACCATATAGGTTCGAGGAATCTGCATCATACGCTGCTTGTCGACAGTGGTTAGGCCATGCCGAGTGCTTACGCACTCCATATCGATCAACTCGATGTACGCTCGCACCAGTCGAGCTTGTCAAGCAATCCGATTGGCCTAATGTATGTTCATCATGTATGGACGCCAATGTTTGAATCTAAGGTACTAACTTACATGTGAAAATCCCATTTAACCTTGGTACCTCGATCCGGTAAGACTCATGAGTCGAGCATGGTGGTATGGGACACCGTGGTTGTGCTATCAGCCTACGCTGAGGCGACGTGCCTACCCGTAGTGTCCAATGAGAAACCCAAACTCGTGAGCCGAATATGGTGGTATGGGACATTGTATTCGAGCTGTCGGCCTACGATCAGGTGATGAGCCCGTAGTGACTTTGAGTATACACTAGGTCTACATTGAGGTAACGAGCCGTTTCATAGTAAATTAGAGTATAAACCAGGCCGGCGTTGAGGTGATGACCCTCTTCGTAGTGACCTGAAAACTCCCTAACGTTTGTGAATACTGGGATTGACGACCCTAGATGGATCAATGTTGGATAAACAATATAAAGGGAGGTACCTTAGTTTCCTAATCCTGCTGTATGAATATGTCCAATTAAGAACTTGACTAATCATGCACATGCATCGCATTACATGTGCCTTTGGCGTTGGAGTTGAGCACTAAAGAAGGGGTGCATGCCATGATCGTGAGATGATGTCGTAGAGGGAGTGTAAGTGAGGGCATGCGTCATTATAATATATCATCACTGCATTAACCAGAGTACCTAGGAATGCTTGCTGTATTGCTTTATCATTACTGCTTGACTGAATTGATAACATGTTAACCTTTGCTTCATAGCTCCACTGAGTTGATCACTTACTCCCACATTCTGGGATGATGTTTTAAACTACCAACCAGACCCTGTTGTAGTTGCAGATGATGGTGATGCTTGCGAAGCAGAGCCAGACTTCTATGATGATGAGGAGTTCTCCTATATGTAGCTATCAGGCGGATCTATGTATACTATGTTCTGATCGACGGAGTTTATAGGGATGCTGACTAGATATCATTACACTCGTTATGTTGTATTTTGGAACACACATGTATATTCATTTTATCCATTTTGTATATTTTGGAATCATACATGTAATTATTTATCCTGGTGACTGTTCATACTCTGGGGAGTCAAAACCACTTATATGCTTTATATATCTATCACATTCTTCCGCTTGCGTAATTTAACTGTCTCTAGAGTATAATATGGTGTTTTGGTATAATTCCACTCATGTTTAATGTACTAATACGGATAACATTTAATCATCATTATCTATGTTGCATAAGTGATGTGTTCGAACTCGGGAGTTGGGCTCCTGCTCGACTGTAACAGCTCGAATTTTCATGGCCAGAGTTTAAACTCGTGCCCGAGAAAATCGGGTGTTAATAATGTATAAACTTCAATGCTTTGGTAAAATCGCACCCTATTTTTTTCGTTTGGTTTACATCCAGATATATTCATGAAGGTAACATTCACAAGAATAAAATTAACTATAACGATTATATATTATTACAGTAAAAGGAATAATCAAGGCCTCATAATGGGAGGTTCATTACAACATCAGAGTTTATAGCGGAAGTGTAAAACTAAATAGTAAAACTATCTTCTTAGTCTTTCAAGATAATCTTTTATAGGGAAGCAGTCCTTTAAGTCTTCAATTGGTATGTCACCTGCATCATCTGTAAGGTTTGTAGAAAGTCAATGCCCTACACATAGTGAAGGTTATCCTTCAAGATTAACAATAATTCAAGAGATTCATAGAAGTAAAGTAAATGGTCTGATATGTCTCGTGCTCCACTAACACGAGGTATCAGCATGCAAAAACAACCTACATGAGATGCATGCCTAGCAAAGTATGTTGGGCTCATCATACGTAGTGATCATCACATTGTGAAGTACGATTTATAGATAACCGGCTCGACCCGCATCCCATAACTACGGATATTCGCCGGCATGACCAATGCTACCGTGGATTTACGAGGGGACCTCAGAGCGCACAACAACATGAACTGGGTGAATTACGTGCAATGATTTGTTCATGGAGCGACTATTTGCGACATCCAATCCCGAGGTGATGTGACACTACAATAGAGAATTACACACATCGATTTGTGCACCACTACCCAAAGGCCCAAGGACTTACGTGCCCTAAGAGGGTCTCTATCCAGAGCGCATTACGTCCATGGTAGCATATTTGAATCACTAGTTGTGATACATCTTACACATCACTTGCACTTATAGAGAATATAGATAAATCATCAAGAATATAAACTGAATCATGGAGGTTCTAGAATAATAAGACACATGCCTAGGCCTTCAAAGATAGACGACACAAGGTCAATATAATAAAGAGAAGAGTGATAATGGTCAACTTAGAAAAAGTGGCAATGACCAACATAACAAGAGAAGAGTGATAATGGTCAACTCAACAAAAGGAGAATGGCAGAGCCAACTCAAATATAAAGACGAGTGGGGGATCCAACTCAAATATAGAGACGAGTGGCAGAGCCAACTCAAGTAAAGAGATGAGGCAGGGCAAGGCTCGCATCCATGGCCTCACATAAATTCAGAGAATTTCATATATATTTGACATCATGTCATAATCCCAAAAGGGCCAATAAATCAATTGATAGGATAATTCTCAAGGAACATGTAAACATAGAATACATGATAATTCATATCGTAAGAGGCACGAAAAGGCCATAATGGATGGTGAAACATTTAATAATATAAAAGATTTAAATTGATGTATAAAAGGAATACATGTAACGGCAATATCGAATTCATGAAAGTATGCATAGAAGACAAGATAAACTAGTATCAAGATCATGAAAGCATATAAATGGCAGGATAAATAAATCAACTTAAATTATTGTAATCTTAAAGGATAAAACCCTCACCTCCAACGTTAAAGCTCCTATGTCATTAGAATTTGGTGTATGCACTTGTGGTTTAACTTTAACTATAAATTACACAAGTTACAAGGTTAAATTTAATATAAGATTTCACCTTCCATCTATGTTTAGGTTAAACAATTTATCATTCTGAATTAGAACTTTAATAATAGTCCTTATGAAGGGAGGTAACCTACCTCATTCAGTTGCCTGCCTTTACCAGTGCTGCCTAAAATACCCCATTTGAGTCGACTCACTGAGTCAACTCAGCACTCTTCTTCCCTCTTCTCTTTTTCCTCTCTTTCTCTTTCTTTTCTTTCCTTTCCTTCCTCTTCTTTCTTTTCTTTTCTTCCCTTTTCTTTTCTTTTCTTTCCTTTCTTTCCTTCCTTTCTTCCTTCCCTGCTGGACGGCAGCAGGCCTGGCTGACAGCCCTGTTGCTCGGCTTATCAGTCTTCTCTTTCTCTCTCTATTTCTCATGATTCTCTTTCTTGTTTCCCTTTCCTGTGGGACGTTAGGTAAGTATTTATAGGGGTGTGAGTCTTCTAGATTCTACCTGCGTAAACTTATGCTGGTCTGATTTTTACCCAGCCCCGTTTCTTGTGTGCACATTGTCGTCGCTGCCATTCCGATTTTAGTCCGATATCTTGGGGATCTTCCACCATCGAGAACGTTCACGTTGCTGGCCATTAGGCGCTCCCTTGGTGGCTATTTTGTGCCCAAAATCAGTAATTCTTCAACGATCAGATTCTTCTTCTTCATGGTGGATTGGGCTCCCTGTGTTTTTCCCTTCTTCTGGCTTCATTAGACGGATTGGATTGACTGTGAAAGGGGTATGCTTGGGTCGGTTTTGTCCCATGAGCATGGTAAACGGTTCAGATCTTTCGAGGAAGCTGTGATGGTGGGCCACCTTGGCTCTCAAACAGACGTCGTCTGTTCATGTCGCGAATAGCGCGGAAGGTCCTGCGGAAGGATTTCCATTCGAGTGCTTGTGTGCTATTTTTCGGACGAGGCTCCATCCGAGTTTTTGTGTTAGGTTAGAACGGGAAAGACCAGGGTATGGTCAGATTTGTGTGGCCGTCAAGATGGACGGACTTGATCGCCTAAAGGACCGCTGATGGTGTCCCACAAAAGTTCTAAATGAACGGCTTTTCGTTTAAGGAGAGGAATCTTACTCCGTTTTGGATTTCACTCGGATCAGCGCCTTGTTGACCCGACTCTAGATACGGTGTCTTGCGGGAGTGACTGTGTTGTGTGAGCACACCACTCAAGTGGGGTCGACCGCGATGTCTTTAGAGGGGTCTCTTCCGTCTAAAATCATAACCAGATCATGTAGACCAAAGTGGTCAAACATGGAGATGATCCGAGCTTTTGGTGGACCACACCATCAGCCAACATTCACAGTTGAACAGGCCATTGTGGGAAATTAGTTGCGTGTACTGCATGTAACTTCTTGATTTCGTGCATGACTAGGGCAAATGTGGGGTCCACTATGATGTTTGATAAGAGAATATACTTCGACCACCAACTTTAAAAGATCATATTTGGCTTAGAGTCAAAATATAAAGCGAATCGTAATCCAAAGTGGGCCACACGTTTGCAGGAATGAGTGAGTGGAATTCCCACGCCAAAACATCTGTGAAGCAAGAGAGGCTACTGTGTACATGAGTCTTAGTTTATAATTTACAAATTTAACCTTTTTAATGGTTATCCCATCTATCATACGTGACTCCCAACTGCACCATCTAAATAATACAAAATTCCACCGTTGTTTGTTATTTTCCATGCTCTTACATTCACCTTAGTTTGGGCTCCGATCTCTCGCGAATGACCAAGATGCTTTTTCAATGGCTAAGTCTTTCCCAATTTCAAAGTAACATTTGTACATACCTAAACAATGAGCTACTCGGTGATATAAACTTAAATTCGAAGATCTGCATAATGACTGATTTACCTTAACATTTAGATGGCCCATTTGGTGGATCCAAACTTGATGGATGGTCAGATGACTTGTTAAAAATAAGGAAACTTTATGGTTAACACTTTGAATATGTATATAGGCGGATGTACAGTCAGTTTTGTAAACAGATGGACATAAAGGGGGTTTCTGTAGTGATTGATGGTAGGACATGTATACCGTTATATTTGAGTGACTTATTCACATGTGTAAGTTCCTCCGATTGTAATTTTAATGGTGATTTAAACATATTCATATGGGGTGAAGAAGATGAACGGATCGGAATTTCGATCTGATAAGTGTATAGACGGATGTAGAGGCCAAGTAGCTGATTTACTATGATCTAAGGGCTGAAATTGGACGTGTACAGTTAATTTATGATAATTAGGCATGGTATAAATTTTTACATGGAATGGATAGTGGGAACCTTGTGATCTAGAATTCAGGGGTATAGGTCAATGGCATTTTCATAATTATTGTTGATCTGTGAGTTTTGGAAAATCTAATGGCTCTGCATTGTTATAGGCACGTTTCTAAGAAATTCTTACAAATTAACATATATCCAAATCATTATGGATAGAGAGTTATTCGTCAATTTATTTAAGGGAAAATATATACGTTAAATCACATGATGGAGAGCCTTACCTTGCGATTGACGGTCAGATGGCTTGATCTATGAATGGAGATAATTCCTAACGGTTAGGTTTGTGTCAAGGTGAGGATATAAGGCTAAGATAGTTGGATTGGCATCGTACACGTGACATATTTAGTAAATTTCTTAGTAACACTCGAGAACTTTCAATGCTCGAGTATTGAAAAGTTCAGGGTGTTACAGACGACCATGATCAATTTCTTAGTGTTAGATTGTCCTTCAGTCTACAACGTCATTCTCAAACGGCCTTCACTCATTGCTCTTTAGGCTGTCGTATCGATGTACCATCTTGCGATGAAGTTCCCAACTGAGCATAGTACTGGACTAGTCAGGAGAGATTAACAAGAAGCTTGTCAATGTTATTTCATGGCATTGAGGACACAACACTAGGCAATGACCATCACCTCCCTTGACCCTCGAGAAGATTCGATTAAGAGAGGGTGCCCGATGGAAGACCTCATACTCATCCCACTCGATGATTCTGATCCGACCCGAACAGTGCAGGTTGGGTTGTCCCTAACACCACCGTTATGAAACGAGGTTATGAGCCACCTCCAATGATATGCTGATGTATTCACGTGGTCTCATCAGGACATGCCCGACATCATCTCGAAAGTTATATTCCATAAATTGAATGTTAACTCCGACTATCGACAATCCGACATAAGCAGAGAGCATTCGACCTTGAATGATACGCCATAATCAAAGATGAAGTCGAAAAACTCATAAAAGTCAGTTTCATCGAAGAAATCTACTATCTGGAATGGAAAACCAATGTCCTCTTGGTTAAAAAGTCCAATGAGAAGTGGTGTGTCTATGTCGACTACACCGACCTGAACAAAGCCTACCTCATAGATAGCTTTCCTCTCCCCAGGATCGACCAGCTCGTTAACAGCACGACTGGACATGAACTCTAGAGCTTCATGGATGCCTACTTAGGCTACAATCAAATTGTTATGCACCCATACAACATGTAGAAGATGACCTTCGTCAGAAACAAAGGACTCTATTACTACAATGTCATGCCTTTTGGACTGAAGAATGTTAGAGTTACATACCAATGGCTCATCAACAGGATGTTTGCCCGCCAGATCAGACGTTTCATGGAAGTCTATGTCGATGACATGCTCATTAAAAACATCAGGGTTGCAGACCACATCTTCGACCTCGAAGAAATGTTCATGATACTACGGAAATATCAGATGAAATTGAATCCAAGCAATTGCTACTTCGGTGTAGTTCGAGAGAATTCCTCAGATTCTTGGTCGGTTAAAGAGGAATCGAACCCCGATAAAATTTAAACTCTGCTCGACATGAGCTTACCTAGAATGACAAAAGAAGTTTAATGGCTCACAGGGAGAATAGCCGCTCTAAACCACTTCATATCTCGAGCTACCGACAAATGTCTCCTCTTTTTAAGTAATTGAAAGGGAAGTAAAAGACAATGGATGGAAGAGTGTGAACTCGACTTTCAGCAGCTCAAACAATACTTGGGGTCACTACCATTGCTCTCAAATCCTGAGTAAGGAGAACCATTGCTGCTATAATTAGTAGTCCCGGCAGCAACAGTTAGCTCGACCCTCATCCGAGAACATGAAGGAAAATAATTACCAGTATACTACGTCTGCAAAGCCCTGGTCCCCAATAAGACTAGATATTCAGACATAGAAAAGCTGGCCTTAGCCCTTGTCATCTTGTCACGCCGCCTATGACCGTACTTCCAAGCCTATACCATCGTCATCCCAACCAACCAACCCCTTTGCTAAGTACTCTAGAAACCTGAAGTATTAGGGAGACTTACAAAATGGGCAATCAAGCTTAGCTATTTTGACATCAAGTATCAACCCCGAACATCGATCGAAGGCCAAGCAGTGACCAACTTCATCTTCGAGCTCGTATCCAAGAGTGATTTGGGAGCCAGCTCTAACATCCAGACCGAGCAGCCCGAACATTAGACGGCCGACCCAGATCAGCTGACGTGGACAATGTACGTTGATGGTTCATCCAATTTTAAAGGCAGTGGGGCCGGTATAGTTTTGGAGGCTCCTGTCTAGACATACATACAATATGCCTTAAGATTTGGATTCCAAGTATCAAACAATGCAATAGAATATGAAGCACTATGGGTTGGGCTCAAACTGGTAGCTGTCATGGGAGCCCAACACTTGAAAGTTTACAGTGACTCACAAATCGTCATCAACCAGATAGCCAATGAGTACCAGGACAAACAAGAATGAATGAAGGCATACTTATAGAGAGCATGGGAGTTGATCAGTAGATTCCTGAAGTGTAACATCAGCTTGATCCCCAAAGCATAGAACTCTAAGGAAAACTATAAATGCTATATTGTAAATCTAGCACCCATAGTTGTCAAATTTTGTTGTGCCAAATCATTTAAAATCTGTATCATGTGTTGATGAGATGAATAGATCAACTTTGTGCACTTTAAAGTTGTCTAAGCCTTTGTCAAACTTCTCTATATATTCAAGTTGAAGAAGCTTAAGTACAAGTACAAGTTCAAGGCTCAAGTTCGAGTTTAATCTTTAAGATTAGTACCTTAAGCAATCTCGACAACTCAAGTCTTTACTCAAGCTCAAGTTCAAGATTTGAAGACAAGCTTCAAGTATTTCAAGTGTATGAGTTAGTAGAGCGAACGGTGTTTTGATTGTTCAAACTCACAAACAAGGTATGGATGACCCTAGATTGACCATAAGTTAGGTCATATTTATTGCATATGCTATGTGAGTGATTTCATAAGTTTATAGGTCATTTCCTTGACTAGCCCTAGTCGTTGTTCAACTAGTCCAAGATCTGCCTCGACCAGTCCAAGATTTGTTATGAATTTTCAGAATTTTCTGTTGGACCTCGACCAGTCGTGGAGACTGCTCGACCAATCGAGTGAACAGTTCTCGACCAGTCGTACAAGCTTGACTTAATGTCCAGCAAGGTTTTTTAGTCCCACTCGACCAGTCGAGTGGATTGCTTGACCAGTCGAGCAGGCCACTCGGCTAGTTGAGCCAGCCACTGATCAGTCGAGTAACGACCTTATCTTATCGCACCAAAAATTTTAAAATTTGGTTGATCCTTCAACCAATCGAACTGACCCTTAGACCAGTCGAGTGAACAATATTTTCACTTATAAATAGAGGACAGATTTTAGAGTTTTTCATTGATTCCAAGCTATATCAAACCGTCACTCTGATAGATAAGTTTCTGCATTTCTTAAGCTATATTGTGTTCATTTTAAATTCTCTTAAATAGATTTTTGCATTTGATTTTGTTGTCTCCATTCAACTTAATTTCATTAAAGAAGGGAATTGTGATTTTTACCCTCTTTGAGATCAAAATCAAATCAAGCTAGCCCAGGTTGAATTAATTTAAAAATCATTTAGATATAGAACCTTTCATTTGTGAGACTAGACATTGAGCATCATCGTCTACATTAGATTGGTTCTACCGGGCTTCATCAGAAGGAGAATTTTCAAATCAGTACCATTTAATCTTTATGTGTCTTTTGTGGTTTATGAGCTTGTGATAGGAAAATCTCTTTTTTGGTTTTGTCTAGGGTAATCCAAAAAATCTCATAATGTGGGGTTTTTATAATTGTGTAAGCCCATCTAAAGACACAATTATGAAAGTTTTAAGGTGAACCTTGGAAAACCTTTTTCATAGTAAAAGCCAATATCCCATTGGTGTGGATATTGGGAGTGGAGTAGTTGTGTGGCTGTTTTCTAACAGTTGGTGTACACACAAACGAACCAGTATAATTCCTAGAGTTGTGGTGGATGATAGTATTTGTTTATGTGTGTGAATGTTATAATTTACTTTATACACTTGTGGTGAATGGTGTAATTTAATTTATACACTTGTGGTGAATGTTGTAATAACTTAGTTTATTTCCTTTACCTCTTTATTGGTTTGGGTTTTTGATACTTACAAACGTTCTAGTAAGGTTGTCCTACCATAAGCCTTTAGTTTTTGGTGTTAGATTGTCCTTAGAACTAAGTTTGTATCAACCTCTCAAGACTAGTGCATTTGAGGTTTCTATTTACTTGTGCTACTTTATTATTTGATTATGCTATCTATCTTTGAATTCTGTATTGCATAGAATTCACCCCCCTCCAGGACTTTTAGCTCGGCCTTTTCAACTGGTATTAGAGCCTAATTGCTCCGTTTTATTATTTGGATTCATTTTCTGAGCTAACTGATCTGAGCTTATAAGATGTCAAATTTTGATAGCCTCTCAATTACTTGGCCTCCACCTTTTGATGGCTCCAATTACGCCTATTGGAAAGCCAGAATGAGGATCTTTTTAAGGTCTATACATGAGAGTGTGTGGCAAGCCACAATAACTAGATGGAACCCACCCACATCTAAAGTTCTAGGCGCTGATAGAACTAAATTTGTTAAAGTTACACCTTATTTTTCATGGACCACTCTTTAGAAAAATGAGGGTGATGCCAATGCAAAGGCTTTAAATGCAATCACTTGCGCACTATCACCGGATGAATTCAAAAGAATTATATCTTGTGGTACTACAAAGCAAGCCTAGGATATTATATAAATGACACATGAGGGTATGACTATACTCAAGAAATCTAAACTTCAAATCCTCACCAATCATTTTGAGGAAACACGTATGGAAGAAAGTGAAACTGTCATGGACTTCTATACTAATTTAAATGACACAGTCAACTCTATGTGGGGTCTTGGTGATAGTATATCAGAAAGTAAAGCCTATGCAAAGATATTGCACTCATTGCCTGATAGGTTCAATTCTAAGGTCACTTCCATGGATAATATGCGGGTTGAAGAGTTTGTTGGTTCTTTACAAACTTATGAGTTAAATTTTAAGGCTCCTAAAGGTAAGTCCATAGCCCTTAAGTCTTTTAAAAATATTTCTCATGATAATGCTAGTAATTCTGATTGTGAAAATTCTGAAGTTGATATGACACTATTTGCCAAGAAGTTTTATAAAATTTTCGAAAGCAAAAAGAGGGTAGATTTTTAAAAACCTTCTGAAAAGAAAATGATTAGATCTAAAAATTAGAAATCTATTAAAGACAGCCAATGCTTCAACTGCCATGAATACGGGCATTTGGCAAATAAATGTTCAAAGAGGGACAAACCTAAGAAGAAAGGTATGTTGGCCACATGGGATGAGTCATATTGCTCTGAAGCTTCTTCTGAGTTAGATGATTCTAAACCCGAGTCTACTAATGAGGTCAAGGCCTTAATGACTATAATGAGAGTCACTTCTTCAGACAGTTGTAATTCAACTAATGATGAAAATTTGAGAAGCGGCCCTAAAAATGATGATGATTTACAAGATGCCTATAATTCCCTATATAGGGAAAGTTGCAAGATAGTTGTAAAATAAAAACTTTAAAAGGAAAAGTTTTTAAAGTTAAAAGAAGATTTTGATAACCTAGTTTTAGAAAAATCATATTTTTTTGATTATTTTGAAAAAGCTAAGTGTGATTGAGATTTTGAAACATCTCAAGTTGAAAATCTTAAATCAGAAAATGAAAAACTAAAACTAGGAGTCTCTTCTCTCTTGAGTTTGAAGGATACTTGGAGGTATGCCCAGGGTGATCCTAAACTAGAAAGATTGTTGACTGGATTAAGGAAATGTGGTGATAGATCTGGTCTGGGCTACGATAAAAATATACCTCCTAAAAGTAAGTATACTCCACCTAAATTTGTTAAAGGGGAGTCCTCTAACTCAAAAGGAAAAAGTCTGAATCAAAATAGTTTCAAAAATCCTAAAACTTTTAAGGCTATGAAATGTAATAGTAACCATATCAATTATAGAAATCAGAATCATCATCCCTTAGCTGAGAAAATTGCAGATTTACTTAAGGAGCTTCTAAAATCTAATTCAAATGGTAGAATGTATAACAACTATAAACATAGAAAAATCAACTATGCTCTAAAACCCAAAATAGTAATGAAATGGGTCCATAAGGTTACTTGCCTAGTTTCCCACACTGCTTTCAAGGGTTTGAGTCAATCAAAGTGGTACTTAGACAGTGGTTGTTATAGAAATATGACAGGTGACAAAGATTTGTTCACCAATCTCAAAGATATGACCAATGGCTCAGTCACATTCGGTGATGGTAGCAACTGCAGAATTGTTGGCCAAGGTACGGTTCAAGTCTTTAATCTTCATCCATTTGAGAATGTTTGGTGTGTAGAAGGCCTTAAGCATAATCTATTAAGCATTTCTCAAATTTGTGATAATAAACATAACGTCAAATTTACTAACCAAGGGTGTGAGATTTCTAATGAGAATGGTTCTGTAATATTAACTGGTAGCAGAACATCTGAGAATTTCTATATAGTTAGTAATTTAAGCTCGTCTAGGTTATCGTGTTACATGGTCCAGACCAATGAGACCAATTTTGGTACAAATGCCTAGGACAAGTACATTACCGTAATCTTTATAGACAGAGCAAAGGTGAAGTAATAAGAGGTCAACCCAAGTTAAGGAAAATAGATAAAGTTTACGAATGTCAGATTAGAAAATAAACTAGGAGTGTTCATAAGAAAGCAAACTCCAGTGCCATATCCAAACCCCTTGAACTCCCCCACATGGATCTCGTTGGACCTACTAGAACGGAGAGTCGAGGTGGTAAGAAATATATTCTGGTAATAGTAGATGGCTTTACCATGTATACATGAGTAGTTTTCATGATATAGAAATCTGAAACTCTCGATGAAGTAAAAATGGTACTTAAGTGTATCCAAACTGAGAAGGAATTACATGTCTCTAAAATTCGTAGTGATCATGGTTCTGAATCTGACAATATCAATTTTGAGAAGTTCTGTAGTGATCATGGTATATCGCATGAATTTTTTTCTCTTAAGACACCTCAACCGAATGAGGTTGTTGAAAGAAAAAATCGGTGCCTCAAGAAATGGCTAATGTGATGTTAAATAGCATGAAGCTTCCTAAAAATCTTTGGGTTGAAGTAGTGAACACAACTTGTTATATTATTAACTATATTTATACTAGAAAGTCAAATAATAAGACTACATATGAACTGTGCTTCAATAAGAGGCCTACAGTCAAATACTTTCGAGTTTTTGGCAGCAAGTGCTATATTCTACGTGATTGGGAAAATTTAAAAAAAATTCAATACTAAAAGTGACGAGGTTATTTTCCTAGGATATGCGATAAATAGTCGAGTGTATCGTTTTTCAATAAGTGGACTGGTGTAATTCACTAATCCATTAATGTAGTTATAGATGATCACTTGAATACACCTGTCTCAAGTTTAGAAGATGATGAAGTCTCTTTATTTAATAAACCAAACTCTTCACGTAGTGAAATGACACTAAGCTGCGGTCAGTTAAAGACCATCCAACTGGTCAAATTCTTGAGAACCCTCTCACTGGTGTGCGCACTCGTAGACAATTAGAAAATATTTGTAATTATGTGTACTTCACATCTCAGATTTAACCAGCCAATGTAAAGAATCACTTTCTGATGAAAACTGGATAGTGGCTATACAAGATGAACTTAATCAATTTGTAAGGAATGATGTATGGTACTTAGTTTCTAAACCTAATGATAAACATATTATTAAAACTAAATGAATTTTTAAAAATAAGTCTAATGAATTAGGTAACATTATAAGAAACAAGGCTATATTCGTTGTACAACGGTACACTCAAATACAAGACATCAATTATGATGAAACCTTTGCCCCAGTAGCTCGTCTTGAATCTATCAGACTGTTTATATCCATTGCTTGTTACAAAAATTTCAAAATCTATCAAATGGATGTTAAGAGTGCTTTCTTGAACAATGATCTGCATGGGGAAGTACATGTAGAATAGGTTACTGGTTTTGAAGACCCTAAACATACTGATCATGTTTATCACCTAAAAAAAGCACTTTATGGATTAAAACAAGCTCCCAGGGCATAATATGAGAAATTGACTAAGTTTCTACTGAGTCATAACTTTGTAATGGAAAGTATTGATAAGATACTGTTTGTAAAGAAACACAATGATCACATACTAATAGTACAGATACATGTTGATGACATTATCTATGGATCTACTTATTCTAACATGCCTGTTGAGTTTGCAGATTTGATGACGTCCAAGTTTGAAATGAGAATGGTTGGAGAACTGAATTATTTTTTAGGTCTACAAGTGAAACAACTTGAAGACGGGATCTTTATTTCTCAAACCAAGTATGCTCTAAACTTGGTGAAAAAGTTTGGATTCGAGAGTGGTAAAAATTTGGACTCAAAAGGTAAAAGTGTTAATCCTAAGTTGTTTCGCAGTATGATAGACAGTTTATTATATTTAACTATGAGCTAGCTTAATATTGCATTCACCTAGAGTTGTGGTAGATGATAGTATTTATATATGTGTGTGAATGTTGTAATTTACTTTATGCACTTGTGATGAATGGTGTAATTGACTTTATGCACTTATAGTGAATGTTGTAATACTTTAGTTTATTTCCTTTGCCTCTTTATTGGTTTGGGTTTTTGATACTTACAAACATTCTAGTAAGGTCTGAAAGTGCACCTACTAGTGCCCTGGTTTGTCAATTAGCGTGTGCGTTGAGTCAGTCGGACTACAGAGCCTCACAAGAAGAATAATTCAAGCGCCTGCCTCAACCGGATGTGTTGAAGCTCATCATAGGTAAATTATAGCCACATCCCATGTCCTAAAATACCAGGTGATTAAAACTCTTAAAAATAACTTAGAACATATGAGGGTTTTGGGTAAGTGAACTTTTTCAAAACATTAGAAAATCTCTGAGTTTGCTTTCCCTGTCGATTGTATCGATACACATTTTAATATGATCGACCTGCACTGTCGATGTCCTCGACACTTGATCGATACTATCGATAGGAGGACTAAAAGTGTCTAGCAACTGAATACTCATCTGGACGGATTTATCGATATCATCGATATTTAAATATCGAGCCCATCGAAAGTGGCTTGGTAATATCGACAGGCAGATTTCCAGCGCCCTTGTTTCTTTAAAGAAAATCACAATGTGCTTCGATATATCGATGCCCTTTCCAATTAAACTGCATGTAAATATCAATCATATCGGAAGGCCATCGATCATATTGATAATGGGTGTGCATTTCCTCCAGTAAATATTTCAGGATGTTCTTTAACCTTTGATCGGGGGCCACTCGAGGAAATCGATATTCTTATGTCGATGCTATCGGGCCCTGGTCGATTGGATCGAGACTGGACACAAACTGACCAGCGTGCTTATAGGTAAATCTATTCGATTTATCGATCCCATCGATAAAGCCTCGATATCATCGATATTCAAATTTCGATGACATCGGTTGACCCTCGATCATATCTTAAAGACCTAAAATATTTCATGGCTAGTCTCTCTCATTTTTCAAATGTCGATAGATCGATCCCAGTATTGATGGAATCAGAGTTCGAAATCTAATGACATCGACACCAGTATCAATCCCATCGACCAGCTAGAAATCGATCCCATCGAGAGTATACGCTCGATGATATCGACCCTGCTCGATGATATCGAACTCTGTCATAAATATGACCATTTTATATCTGTTGGAACTTTTTGCCTATATATAGAGAGACCTGTCCATATTGCTGGTAGAGAAAGAAGAGAGTGCTTTTGTGTGTTTTATCTTTAGATCATATATCCAAAGCCTTTTCTCTCACCGGAGTTCATCTTCCAATCCACTCTCATTCATTGACATTCAATAGAGTGGATTGGGAAATGAACTTCCGCATTCAAGGATCCTTCAGCAACTATCTTAACAACATATCATTAAGCTGGGATACCTTGAATGAATAGATGAAGGGAATCACTCTATCTTCCTTACAGAAAAATTCTAAGAGAGTAGATTTCTGTCCTAACCTTGACCTAACCTGAAGCCAAGTACCAGTATATCTTTTGTGTTGCGGATCAAAGGAACTGAAGACTCTTCAACAACAAGAAGGAGATATTCATCACTGCGCTAAATGAGACTCATCAACTTATCTGTAAGCACCTAGAGTCCAGAGGATACTTATGATCATTCCTTTCTAGGATTGGGTCTTAAGTGTTGCTCACCCTTTGAAGTCCTCATAAGAGGCCTCCGGTGGGAGTGTACGCTGTGGGTACATTGTGTGGACCCTTGCTCTATGGAGAGAATAAACATCAGGGTGTATTATGTGGACCCTTACTCTGTGTGGGCATAAACATTTGGCTAGGAGTGCACTAATAAAACTCCAGGGTTAGAGGTGAACCGAGTAGAAACCTCAGTATAAAGGTTGAAGGTGAACCTGATTTAAAACCTTAGGTTTGAGGTGAACCCTGAGAAACCTTCATTGTGAAATTCGGTACACTCAAGGGTTGAGTGCGATAGCCGAAAGTGGAGTAGACAAGTAGTCGAACCACTATAAAAATGACTGTGTTTGAGATTGTTATTACTTTTCATTGCGTGATATTCCTTTCATGCTTTTATATCTGATTGTCTAAGATCACACCTCATATACACACACAGTTATATCCATCACAACTTATATGCAACTTATTTATCTTTAAGGAAGTTTGTGATTGGATCCTCTACTAGGCTTGGAAGCCAGTGGAGTTACATTTGGGTAATCCTGTAAATTGTATATCTGATAGGATTAGTGCAATAGGTTTTTTTAAATAAATCTTAAATCTTTAAAAAGTCTTATTCACCCCCCTCTGAGACATATTGGCATATTCTTACTTCAACTCAAGCAGTCTTAACCGCTATTTCAAGGTCGTCTTGCCATAAGCCTTTGGTTTTTGGTTTAGGTTGTCCTTAGAACTAAGTTTGTATCAACCTCTCAAGACTAGTGCATTTGAAATTGCTATGTACTTGTGCTACTTTATTATTTGATTGTGCTATCTATGTTTGAATTCTGCATTTATTTTGTTAATTTGACATAGTCCTATTCACCCCCCTGTAGGACTTTTAGCTTGGCCTTTTCACAGATATGCTAGCAAAGCTGGTCATAACGGCTGAAGACGATATCTCGAAATCGAGCCCGATCGAGTTCCTAACCAAAATAAGAATCAGCGAACCTAGCCTAGGCATGGTTCTCCCGATAGATTCAGAGCCGACCTGGATGGACCTGATAGCCAACTATCTTAAGGAGGGAGAACTACCCGAAAGTCGTCTAGAGGCATGTAGGCTCCAATCAAGGGCGGCTCGCTATACCATGATTGGAAACATTTTATACAAAAAAGGATTCTCTCTCCCTTACCTCAGATGTCTTCGACCTGAGGAAGTCGAGTATGTCCTAAAATAAATTCATGAAGGCATCTGCGCCAACCACTTCGGCAGTCTGGTCCTCGCTCACAAAGTCATCCGACAAGGGTATTTTTGGCCGACCATCTAAGCAGACACCAGATGTCTGAGATTCACGATGATACCCCACTAGCCCCCTGAGAAGTTGACTCCTATGACTGGATCGTGGACTTTCACCTAATGAGGGATTGACATTGTTGATCCCTTATCAACTAGCAAAGGGTAGACTAAATTTGCAGTCATCGCAGTCGACTATTTCACTAAGTGGGTCGAGGCCGAGCCCTTGGTCAAGATTACAAAGCAAAAGATTACGGAATTCATCTGGAAGAACATCATATACCAATACAGAATTCTCCTTACGATCATTTTGGACATTGAGAAACAGTTTGACAATAACCAATTTTGAGGTATGTGCAAAAACCTTAGAATCCGGACATCTACTCATCGCTCCGGCACTCGTAGGCTAATGTGCAGGATGAAGCAGTTAACAAGATCATAAAGAATCATCTCCGAACAAAGCTCACGATGGCCAAAGGATCCTGGGCAAAAGAACTTCCCCACATCCTTTAGGCATACCAGACTACTACCTGAACGGCCATAGGAGAAACCCCTTTCTCCCCGGCCTTCGATGCATGGGTCATTATCTCAATTAAAATTAAGCTCCTGATGACTCGGACCCACTCCTACAACGAACGATAGAATGCCGAAAAGATGACACTTAACCTCATCCTTATCGAGGAAAGAAGGGAGTAAGCCAGGCTCAAGGTTGCAGTTCAACAACAGCAGGTTGCCCGCTTCTACAATTCTAGAGTGAAGATGAGGAAGTTCTGAGTTGGAGACCTGGTCCTTCGCAGAACCTTCTAAAACACTAAGGAACTCGGCTCAGGAACCTTGGGACCAAACTGGGAAGGACTCTACATAATGACAAGCACGAGCCAATCAGGGTCGTATTGGCTCGAGGACCTGGAAGGACGAGTTTTGCCATATCCATGGAATGTCGAGCACTTGAAAATATATTACGCATAGGGGTTGGCCTGGCCTAAGCGCAGAGTCTACTTTCCTGCTATTTTTAATCTACAATGTTGGAATCATAATAAAAATCCCAAGCTTGGGAAAACTTCGCTCCTTACTTTCCTATTTATAAACGTTCCACCTACGAAGAATCTACTAAGGGCTTCTTACAATATAAGGAAAGAACAACCCTCACTAATGGACTTACCCTTAAAGAAGAGGTTGGACCATGAGCTATCGCTATTACATAAATCGCACAACTTACGGTAGGAGCAATACTTTTAGAATACAAAGAAATCCAATCTACAGAAGTATTCGATCGAGAATCATAGCTTAAAAAATGAACGGCTAAGGGGCCGACCTCGGCCTCGGCACAACCCAAAGAATACCAACCTACCCATTATAAGATCGTCTAATATACTTAAGAAAACCATTGTAATAAAAAACTATTTCACTAATAACAAGTGTAAAGGGTACATTGCAAAAAGGGAGATTACAATAAAAGGGGGAGGGAAGGAATCACAACGCTGAAGGGGGTTGCTCAGAAGGCGAGTCCTTTGGAGGCACCTTGGAATCAACTTCAACCTCAAAAGATGAAAGGTCAAACTCGGGATGCACCCTTTTAATATCCTTGTGGTACTTCTCATACCCGAGGCCGTACAGGGCATCCCTATCCTCCTGATATTCCTTGGAGGCCTTATACTCCTTCACAACTGTCACCTGAGCCACGAGGATGACTGCTTGGGCTTCTTTAATTTTCACACTGTATTCGCGCTTCAGCTCACCCAGGTCAGACTTCCACTTAGCACCCCTCTCCAGAGCTTTTGTGAGAAGCCTCTTGGATACCTCTAGCTCGGTATGCGCTGACTCCACCCAAGCCTTTAGGGTCACACTTGCCGCCTCAACCTGAGCCTTGAAGGTTGTGTTCACCCCTTCCACTTGAGCCTTCAAAGCTATGTCTTCCGAATGAAATTGCTCAGCTTCAACACCCGTTTGCAGCAACACGACCTCAGTCTCCTTGTACTCCACCTCGCTACGTAGTATCTCACGGCAACCGTTTAGGAGAGAAGGGGTGAATTGAGTCATAAACCCACATCAGAAAAACATTAAAACAACTAACCAAAGAAGATCTCGAAATGAAAAACTCACCCTACCAAGAACCCTCGCCAATTACCCCATAACCTCGTCTGGAGGGAACTCCATTGTCTTGGAAAACTTGGCGTCGGGGATATGTAGGCCTTCCATTGCAGTGGGAACTGACCTGAGGGGTCCGTGGCCCTTGTTGCCTTGGCTACCAAGTGAGCCCTCCACCTTAGGTGTAGGAAGTTCGACCTCAATCTTTGTGACCCTTTGAGCACAGTTTTCGGTAGTAAAATCTGACCCTGCAACCACCTCTGCCACCTCGGAGTTAGCAGCATTGGCGGTCATGGCCGGCATGCTATCCACGAACTCCTGGCCTATGTAGGATAAAGATCCGTCCTTCCGCTTGCTCTTTGCGGTTGGCTTCTTCTTCTTCTTTTGGGAACCCTCAGTAAGAGGAGGTGCCTTGTGCTTCAAACTTCTCACTTCTGGCATGTTTGCATGAAAAAGAGGATGAGCAAAATGCCGTGAAATGTATGAAATTCCTGAATAACCTACTGAAAGAGCTATACCTGTTAAGACTAGATCAAGACCTAATTTAAGCAGCAACTTAGGCGTGATGAGCTCCCTCTAATTTCCCAGAGATCTAGCCTTGAACTTGCCCTGACAATCCGAGCAAGAGCCTTTACACCCACTACAGCGAGATACTTGGGAACAACTGCTAAAGAAAAGGGTTAGACCAAAAATAATGACAAAGTGAAACAAAGCTAAAAAAATTCAAGTACGAATATACCGACCTAACATAGAGAAAGAGAGGTCAGAACCCATGAACGCAGCCTAGAAATTCCTGGTGCCTCCCACTCCCCCGATGCTCAGAACCACTTTTCCTTCCAGTTTTTGTCTAAGGTCAGGACATCCATAATCAGGGTCTTTCTAGTTCCCCGCTAGGAGGAAAAATAATACCAACCCTTATGTAGAGGGTTGGATTTCACCTGGTATCGGTAGAGAAACTCATCCACGATTTACTCTAGCTGGTCAAGCTCGGACCAGAGAATGAATGACCCCACCATGCCCTCCAATCGTTGGGGATCAACTACCCTGAAGCTAACCCCAAGTGCGCAAGTACCCACCTCACTATACTCTGAAGGGGAAGCTTAAGGCCACACTGGAGGGTGACTTGGAAGATAACTACCTCACCCTTAAGAGTCTCATTGGGAAGCACTCCTGGTGAGGGGAGCTCGGAGTATCATAGAATTTGGAATGTGATACCCCAACCTAATCCGCACTAGGTCGGCTTCCATTAGCATGGACCCGACTGTCACCTCTCTCCACCGAGGACCGCTTAACTACTCGCGACTCATGGGATGCCGAAAATCCCTGTCACTCATCATCATCAAGGGTGATGGTGGGTTCAACATGATGCGAAGATCATTTGCCCCACCATCACGACGAGGGGTCCCTTCCCACTGACTCGAAGTTTCTAGCATAATTGTTGTCCCAAAAGTACCGGAAACTTAGAAGAAAAGAAGGAAAGGGTGAAGGGAGGGGAATAGAGAACAAGAGAAGGGCTCACCCGGAGAGAAGGCCAGCCTGAGAAGATGCTGAGGAATTGACCAGAAGTGCACCGAAAATCGCCCGATGCTAAAGGAAAGCAAATGTAGCAAGAACAAAGGGGAAAATAGCCCCTTGTTAGGGCACCCCCCTTTTATAGAAAAATCATCCATACAACATTTAATGCCACATTCAACGTGGCAGCTAAAATGGATCCTCGACGCCCGAGCCCAAACACGTGGAGCCCTTTCATTCGCTGATGACTCCACGACCAAATGCATGCCACGTGTCATTGCCTCACTGGTCGGACGCCGAAAAGGCTCTCTGATAACGCACGTGACCTTGAGTCATGAGTATACCAACTTGAGTACTACATGTCATGATTATAGATATGCTTCGAGTCCTGTACACGTCGGCTAAACTTGACATTAATGAGGAATCGATTCAACACCCTGGGAAACAACAATCTGACCTGATCGGGTACGATTTACTTCTCAAGCCTGCTTCATAGACTTAAAAGTAGGGTGTTTATTTACTGTTATGGGGAAAATGGACCGACCAATGGGAAAAGGTCAGGTCGGAACCACGCTCGATCGAGCCAGGTGAAAACAGAAACTTTAGACCCGACCTCCATCTCTAAAGAGAAAAATGAGATAAGGTCGAGCTCGATGTCCCGCCAGTAGGCTAGAAGGACCACAAACCTCAATGAAAGGAACCTAACCGCTCGACCAAGGAGACAAGTTGGCATGTCCCAGGCCGGGATGTCCTAGGTTGGTATGTCCTAGGTTTGCACGCTTCAGGTCAGCGCAACCTGCCTCCTATTCAGGCCCGACTGTGTCCGCCCGAGATCTTGGGTGAAGACCTTGGAAGCTTATCACGATACAGATTCGCTCGAGTTCTCAGACGAGAATCTAGGGCGATCATGACAACTTATAATAGGATTATGATCCTATTGCTAGATATCCTACTAAATAGGGAGACCCCTTCTACCCCACTACCTCTCCTAAACTATATATTAGAGCATCCCTTATGGTAAAAGGTACACATAATCTCTAGCCTAAAACCCCTTACTCGACTAGACCCAAATTCCTTACCCGACTTAGGCATCGGAGGGTCCCCTTTGTCCGTCTGTTGCATATGTACACAAAGGTCTAGGGATAGTTAACCAGATTTCTGCACCAACAGTACTTATTTTTTAAAATAATACCATGGGTCATTTTTTGTTTTTATCCATCCAATGAATGTCCACCAATCTGATAAAAAAAATAAACCAAATATTTTTTTATAGATATTTTTACGTTTAAACTGGTTACAAAATTTTGGACACTTTAACATAAAGTATGTATATATCATGCATACAATTCTAAGTGCTTGTTTGTCATCCATTACTCTTCCATAGTATTAAAGTTTTCCTTAAGTTAATATTTATTGTAAGAAAAATGATCATAATTTCTACTCTCAGATACTTATGAGGTTGAGAGCTTGGATCAAAAGTACGTGCGTGTGTATGATCGTGCAAGCGTGTCAAAGTTTACTCAACTTAAAGATATTGACTGAATTGACTTGTATTCCTGTGTCGAGATTGACATATTAGAGACTGTATCTGAACTCAGAGTCCTCTCGACCACCAACTGATTGATTTGATGCGCATCGTACTCAAGAGATTTGAGTAAGGGAATGGGTTAGCCCTTACGATGAGGTTTTTTTTTTTTACCTTACACCAGTGATTACAGAATTGGCCCATTTAAGAACTCTCTATTTCACCAATTCATTACACATGGAATTCCTTAATCAGATAGAAGATTTGCACATAGCAAAATAAAGACTAACATAAACACAATTGATCTTTAGTAATATATTGACCTTGTTACAACCATCGTGCTTTATAATATAATTAAAGTGAGAAATAAGGTAAATACTTGATGCACCTATCAGAATAGACGATCGAGGCAGATGATCAGTAGGATATGACCATGGCATGAACAATGGAATTGGAACTTAGATGGAGATAAGGATTTGACAATTTAAGGTTGTAAATTTTTAATATACTCTTAAGATAAATGTACTGCAACAGGAGTCGCTGGGTAGTAGTGAACTAGATTAGGAAAAGTAAAATAAGCATGAATGTAAAGGAGACATGTAAATAGATGTGTTTGGCGCGGGGCCTTAAGATCTTCTTCGGGTGTTCCTTTTATAGATTTCTCGAGGTGGTGAAAGCCCCTCGCTAGGCTTCTGGATCCTTTATGTGGGCTTTTCGAACACTTAATTTCTTCCTTAGCAAATCGGGCCTCTCGTTGGAGAGAAAGGATTCTGAATTCGTTCGCTTTTCTGGTCTTCTTTCCATAGCTGATTCTTCTAGATCGTCGCTAGTTCTCCGAACATCTATAGGGAAATCTTTAATTTTGGAAGGACTGTAAGAGATGGCCTCGGTCTTCTAGTGCAAGATTCTTCTAATTTTGTAACACCCTGAAAATCGGGGGTCGTGTAGAATCCCGACTCCCGAGTTCCAGACCATCACTTATGCAAAAAATATGATTATGATTCAATGTTGTCTGAGTTAGAGCATTCACATGAGCAAGATTATACCAAAACTACAATTCATACTCCAGATCCAGTGATAAAACGCAAGCGGAAGACTGAAGAATACATATATCACTGTATGGAAAACAAAATAATCTCGAACTGTCTCCAAAGTATGAATACATCTCTGAGTCACAAATACATGTAACAAACCAAAAATCAAAATGTCAAATGGTCCAACTAGCATGTCCTGTCGATCCAGGCCACCTACGCGAAGCTGTCGAAAAACTGCATGTACGAGAACTCGTCCTGGTCCTCATCGTAGTCCGACTCCACATCCTGAATCGCCCCATAACCTACATCTAAGACAGTGTCTGGTGGGTGTTGCAAACACCGTCCCGTAATGTAAGAGTGAGTGATCAACTCAGTGGAATCATAGAGCAAAGATTAGCATGTTATCAAATCAATCACGCGATAATAGTAATGCAAATAATCAAACATTCCTAGATACTGTTGTTAATGAAAGCATGAAATGACATGATGGATGCCCTCACCGACATACTCCCTCATACGACACCATCTTACGTCCGCGGCATGCTTTCTTCCCTCAGTGCTTCACATCTTCCAAGCACATGCAGTGCGATATGGATAATGATTACCGAGTTGTTATTAGTCATTTCAAACAGCAGGATTTGGAAACTAAGGTATCTTCCTTATATCAATCCCAACACAGATCCTGTCTAGGGTCGTCACTCCTAGTAATCTCATACGATGTTATATTTATAGGTCGCTGCAAGGGCTGTCAGGGCTGTTTCTCGCACTCGTTGCACCGCTCCCCCATCACCTTATCAATACAGGCCTAATGTACTCTAGTTGCTATGGAAGGGTCGTCGACTCCCGTAGACTCAGAATACGCTCGAGGTCACTACAAAGGGATCGTCACCAATCAGTGTAGGCCGACAACTCGAATGTAGTGTCCCACACCACCACAATCGTCTCACGAGTCAAAGGTGCTCATTGGTCACTACGGGGAGATTTGTGGCCCCAGCGTAGGCCGACAGCTAGACCGCGGTGTCTCATACCACCATGCCCGGCTCATGAGTATTTATGGATCAAGGTACCATGGTTATCAGGGGTTCCACTGGTAAGTTCAGTACCCTAGGTTCAAGCAGTTATGACCAATACAAGGTGAACAATTAATGGTCAGTCGGGTTGCTTAACGAGCTTGACTAGTACGAGTGCATCTCAAGCTGAGCGTTATGAAGTGCATAAAACACCTCGTGTGGCCTAACCATTGCCGCCAATCTAAAACATGACTCGCGTTCATCGACGCGTCCTTCGTGGCAATTAGAAGCCAACCACGAATTCAATCCATTACCGACTGCTTGGACTATAGTATAGCCCCAAACACTTGTAATCTACATCAGTCATCATATGAGAGCAACATGAATGAAATACAAAAAATCAAAGCATGTTAACAACCTGTATAACATACAACGTAAACGATACAACCAATCACATGTATTTCATATACAAAAGGAAATCAATTTCATGTAGCACACATGGAGGAAATCATGTATATCATCATATTGATTGAGAATCCAATCTCAAGACGAATCTACAACAACATGTACTCAATACATATTAATACAAACATTTATAGAAACACTTAATCTATATACTTTAGTATACATAGCGTATGTCGACCCAAAGTGCGCATTAGGGTGAATATCTTCGCCAAATAGATCATGCATGCATAACCAGCATAATAACACGACAAATAAACTTAACAATCATTTTTACAAAATATGGACGTATACAGTATTTTCTACAAATACCTAAAATGCCCTAAATCTCATATTTTTTGTACACAGTCGAAATGGAAAATGGACAGCATGTTCTACATGTCAAACGACGTTCTTGTTGATAATCTACTATTAAACAACATTGAAAGATTTGAAAAAAGTCAATCTAAGCATCTACAATCCTCACCTTTTGCAGTAGACGCGTATTGGTTCGAATAGAAAGTCTACGCTTCGTCAACGGCGATATGACGACCTATATTACAAGTTACATCAGCTATTTCGCTATTTGAATCGAAGGAATCCCTAAAACAGGTAGATGTTAAGGTTTTCTTACCTAGAAATGCATTGGAATCACCAAAAAAGTAATTTGAATGTGGTGATTAAACACGCGTAGAAGCTGTAGCAAGTGGCAGGAAGTTTCTCCCACAACTCTCTCACAATCTCTCACTTTCTCTCTCTTTCTCTCTCTTCTCTTTCTAGGGTTTCATGCAAATTCGGATGGAAGAGATATGAGAGGGTTTAAAGCCCTTATATAGGCTAAAAACTCACCCATTTATACTTGGAGCCAAGGTATACTTGGGTTATAACCAAATCGGGTCTTTTCTGATCCAAAAGAGCATTTTGGGAGGTCCCCTGGCTGAATGTGGTCAGACTTAAGCTCATGGGTATTGGATCCTGCACACATCAAGTTTTCAGTCCGGTAGTGTTCCCAAATCGTGCGTGGCGGTCCAGTTTCAATTCAGCGGTTACCGAACCTAAATCAGGACTACAAGTTTCATGACATGAAAGAGAATTTTTTTTTGATTCGGGGGTGAAATTTGGCTGAATTCTGACGGTCAGAATGCTTAAAAATAACGTGCAACGACACCTGCCAGCTTTTAAATTAATTTTCTAAATCTTTACCTTTTTCTCACTCTCTTCGCTCCAGGCTCAATGAAATTGCCCCAGAACATCGGTTGGACTTAATTTTCGAAACGATTGTCAAGTACAGCTAAGCGGTCATAATGGCCTAAGTTTGTAGGTATCAGCCTTTCGACGCACAGTCTAAATCCAATACAAAGTTTCAAAGGGTTCCTACGAGCAAACGAGTTTAGAGTTTGATCCTAGATTTCAGGGTATTATAGCGTCATTGATTTTACAAGTTTTGGGTCTTGCAGAACGTATATAAAGCGATCAGGGATGATTTCACAGCTAAACTAGCATAGCGCTAGTTAACTTATGCTTAATTTCTAAAGGAATTAATCCCAAGTGATTTTTGATCGAGTTGGTACTCGGATCTCTGTACGAATTTTTTTGAGATGTTACAATCTACCCCCCTTAACAATAAATTTCGTCCTCAAAATTTATACCTTTTTGTACTCCTCGAGAAGCTGTGGGTAGTTTTTTCTGATCTCGGCTTCTGTCTCCCATGTAGCCTCTTCTTCAGAGTGATGCGTCCACAATACCTTCACAAGGGGGATGACCTTGCTATACAGTACCTGCTCCTTCCTGTCTAGTATACGCGTCAGTCGCAGTATATATTTCACATCCTCACCTAACTGCACCTGCTCCCATCTAATGATATGGGAAGGATCAAGAACGTATTTCTTCGGCATTGAAACATGAAATACGTTGTGTACGCTCGCGAGAGGCGTAGGCAAAGCCAGACGATAAGCCACTGCTCCCACACGATCAAGAATCTGAAACGGACCAATGAATCGAGGTGCTAGTTTCCCCTTCTTCCTGAATCGAAGGACTTCCTTCATAGGGGAAACTCTCAAAAACACGTGATCTCCAACCACGAACTCTAACGGGCGCCGTCTCTTATCGGCATAACTCTTCTGTCTGCTCGGCGCTGTAAGAAGCTGTCGTCTAATGATATCAACCTTCTCCGAGGTCGCTTGCACTATCTTTGGGCCAATCAATCTGTGCTCACCGACCTCTGCCCAGCAATGCAGTGCTCGGCAAGGTCGGCCATACAAGGCCTCGTAAGGTGCCATACCGATACTCGCCTGAAAACTGTTGTTGTACGCGAACTCCGCATATGCAAGACAATCATCCCAACTGTCCTTGAAATCCAATACGCAAGCCCGTAGCATGTCTAAAATCTGGTTCACCCGCTCTGTCTATCTGTCTGTCTGTGGGTGGAAGGTAGTACTGAACTTCAACTTCACACCCTTAGCTTCCTGGATGCGAGTCTAGAAAATAGAAGTAAAGCGCGTGTCTCTGTCCGACATGATCTCTAAGGGAACTCCATGCAGACGCACTATCTCTCTGATATACAGCCTGACTAACTCGTTTGTAGAGTTTGTGACTATGATCGGTAGGAAGTGCGCCGACTTCGTCAGATGGTCGATGATCACCTAGATAGAATCATGTCCCTTCCTCGTTTTCGGCAGTCCCGAAATGAAGTCTATAGAAATAAAGTCCCACTTCCACTCAGCGATGGGCATAGGCTGAAGGAGTCTAGGAGGTCAGCGATTCTCTGCCTTCACCTGCTGGTAAGTGAGACAACGGGACACGAAATCTGTGATGTGGGTCTATATACCATCTCACCAATATGTCCTCTTCACGTCATGATACATCTTTGTGCTGCCCGGATGCATCGCAAGTCTAGAACTGTGCGCAGCCTCGAGAATCTCTCGTCTCAAGTCGGGGATATCTGGGACGCATAGGCGGCCACTGTAACGTAAGCCCCCATCCGTTCCAACTCGCCACTCGGCGTATGCATCAACACTGGCCTGCTCTCGAAGCTCAGTCAGACGCACATCATCCCTCTGCGCCGTGATGACCCTTTCATCGATAAGAGGTCACACCTGAACATGTGCGATGAACTCAAAAGGCTCCTCCACAGTGAGTTTCTGCTCAAAGTCTTGCAAAAACTCAACCATGTCCCACTCAGCAACTATCAGCAGAGCCGCAAACTCTATCGCCTTCTTGCGGCTCAATGCATCAGCCACAAGGTTCGCCTTGCCCGGATGGTAGGAGACTTCGAACTTAAAGTCCTTCAAAGTCTCCATCCATCGCCGCTGCCTCATATTCAAGTCCTGCTGCGTGAATATGTACTTGAGGTTCTTGTGGTCCAAAAGAGCTCGAACTCCTCTCTGTAGAGGTAATGTCTCCAGAGCTTCAATGTGAAAATGAGAGCTGCCAACTCAAGGTCGTGTGTCGGGTAATTCTCCTCGTGCTTCCTTAATTGTCTCGAGGCATACGAAATTACCCTGTCCTTCTGCATAAGGACACAACCTAGACCAATGCTAGACATGTCAGTGTATATCGTGTATTTAACCCCTTGCTCTGACAATACTAGCATAGGGGCGGACGTAAGCTTGTCCTTCAGCTCCTGAAAAGCTGCCTCTGCCTTTTCATTCCAGGCGAACTTCACATCTTTCCGTGTCAACTGAGATAGAGGTCTGGCGATCTTCAAGAAATATCGAATGAAACGTCGATAGTAACCTGCCAAACCTAGGAAACTCCTCACCTCAGTGATAGAACTAGGCTACTCCCAGTCCTGCACCGCGGCTACCTTAACAAGGTCCACTGCAATCCCATCCTTGAACACCACGTGTCCCAGGAACTTGACTTCCTCCTTCCAGAAGTCGTACTTCTTATACTGTGCGAATAACTGGTGCTGCCTCAGTGTATCCAGGACCAATCGCAAGTGCTCCTCATGCTCCTCTCGACTCCTGGAATATACCAAAATGTCGTCTATGAACACAATGATGAGTCGATAGAGGAATGACCGAAATACCCTGTTCATCAGATTCATGAACACGGCTGGTGCGTTCGTAAGACCGAACGACATCACGAGGAACTCGTAGTAGCCAAAGCTGGTCCTGAAAGCTGTCTTCTGCACGTCCTCATTCCTGACACGCAACTGGTGATACCCTGACTGAAGATCAATCTTTGAGAAGTACTGTGCTCCTCTCAGCTGATCAAACAAGTCATCTATCTTAGGCAAGGTATATCTATTCTTCACCGTAATCTGGTTCAGCCTGCGATAGTCAATACATAATCGTAGTGAACCATCCTTCTTCGTCACAAATAATACTGGTGCTCCCCAAGGAGACACGCTCGACCGAATGAAACCAACCTCCAACAGATCATCAATCTGTTTCCTCAACTCCTCCATCTCACACGGAGCCATGCGATACGTCGGCAGTGAGACATGCGTAGTGCAGGTACCAGGTAGATAGTAAAATCGATCTCTCGCTGAGGTGGCAAACCAGGAATCTTTCTGAACAGATCCCCAAAATCACGGACTACTGGCGTGCGCTCAAGTGTCGGGGCATCAATGTCCCACAGTAAGGAAGCGTAGCTAAGTATTCGGAAGGGAAGATTAACCTGCACTGAAAATTAAAAGGGCGTGCCCTCTGGCTCGTAGACTGTCACAATACAGGTCTCGTAGTCAATCTCGGCCCTCCCTACAGTTAGCCAATCCATGCCAAGAATGACATCGAGGTAATAGAGAGAGGGGTTGACGACAAGGTCAAGATCCATCGTCTTGTCCCCAAGATCCACCAAACAACCCTCACACATCATGGTGGCATCAGAAAAAGTTCCGTGCGCTGTAAGAACTCACACCCCATCCATCCGAATAGTCAGTAGCCCAAGGCGCCTGACTATGGAATGCGATATCAATGAAATCGTGGATCCTGTGTCCACCATCACAAGTTTAGGAGTACCTCCAATGTGGACGATGACCTCAAAGGCCAAGGGCTGGACAGTCTCTGTCTCGGATGCCTCTGTAGTCAATGCATGAACCCGAGCCTACTGTGAACGGTTCGGCTGCGGTACCATAGGCCGTTGAGGCGACCGGAACTGAGGTACGGGAGGTCGGAAAGAAGGATATGCAGGAGCTGACCGTAAGGGTGGAGCAGATAATGCATGTGGGTGAGGACGGTCGATCTTCTGCGGTGGCGAAAACCCACTATCTTTCATCCGAGTAAAGCAACTCTTTACTGTGTGACCCGGTCTCCCACAGTAAGTACATGACACACTGGGGTGCCTCATCGGAAGTGCTGGCACTATAGCCCTAAGAGGAGGGTCGATGCGAGGCCTCTTGCCAAGAAATGGCCTGTCCTGCATATCTGGTCGTGGCCTAGAAACTACAGGGCCACGAGATCGTGCCAAGCGATCCACATCCTGCTCTGCCCTTATGGACATATGTATCAGCTCTGCATTGGAGGGTGTGCTGATGCAGCACATCTTCGACCGAATGTCAGGTCGCAAGCCCTCAGAAAATCGTCGTATGCGCATCTGCTGGTCAGCAAGTATCGTCGGGAAGTATCTGCCCAACTCTGCAAACCGATGCTCATACTCGGTGACTGTCATGCCTCCCTGCCTGAGGCGTAAAAACTCGTTCTCCCTCTCGTGCCTGTAGGTTTAGGGATAGTACTTCTCATGAAAATGGAACTCGAACGTTGCCCAAGTTCAGACGTAGCTAACAGTAACTGTTCATAATACGCTATCCCACCATAAGCTGGCCTCTCGCTTGAACAAAAATGTGGCCAACTCAACCTGCTCAGACTCCGAGCAGTGCAGCATCCTTAAAATCTTCGAAACACGGTCTAGCCAATACTCAGCCTCCTCGGGTCTATGAGAACCCGTAAAAGTAGGAGGCCACAAGCACTGGAATTGCTCAAGTAGGCCCCGTGTATCAGCAGTATTCCCCGTAGGGTAAGCAGATGATGCAGGATGAGCCATATCCTCATCCTGAGCTGAAGTCCCAACATCCTCAGCTGGATGCACAGATGGTGCAGGTGGAGTCGTACTCCCACCCTGGGCTAAGGCCCCTACTATCATAGTCAAAAGCTGCTGGTGCTGCTGGTGCATCATGGCCATCAACTGCTCAAACCTATCAGGAGCTGGAGCAGGCTGAGGCACATACTGCGTCGAGGAAGATGCACAATATTGCTCTCTGACTGGTGGTGTGAAAGGTGGTGGTCCAGCTGTAGGACCTGCAGAAGGCTGAGACTCAGGTGCAGTCTTACAAATCAAGCCCACAGCAAGGTCCATGTGATCATCAATCTGGGGAGGAACCTGATCCATCGGCTGACCTACTGTAAGTCGTGCCATGTTCCGAGTAATTTTAGGCGGCATTCCCTATATTCAAAATAGGGCGCAACCTCGTCAATTTCAACAATAGTACAAACACACCACCACACAATCATTCACATAACGAGCCGAAGAAACTCCATGCATTTCATTAAATCAAAATTTGTCACAATACAAGAGACATATCCTTACATGCATCATGACAAGAAACACATGGAAAACTAAACTAATCAAAGCTACAACTGCAACATAAGGTAACTACTAAGCCTTCTCAGGCTCACACACAGAAAGCAAGAATCAAACTAACTACGACCAACAATGTCTGAAATCTAATCACTCGTCCGAGTCTGGCGATGGGGGAGGGGCACCCTTATCCTACAGACAACATACGATGGCGTTCAAGGTGCAAGTCACCTTGCCAAACTTTCGCTTCATGACGACCTTAGTATCCTTGAGCTCTTGTTTTACTTTGGCCCGGAGTTCTTAGACTTCCCGTAGCAAAGAAACCTAACTTTCCTCAAGTCGGGCTATGTGAACATCCCTAGTAGCCCGAGTCGCAGGAGGAGGACTCTCATCAGTATCTTGAGCCTCCTCTTCCTCTTCTTCCTAGACTTCTTCCTCTATTTCTGTCCCACCTTCTTCTTCACTTTCATCCTCCTCGCTATCATATTCGCCCTCACTGTCATCATCAAGCCGAGCCTCACGCTGTCAAGGCCCAATCTTCATCTGATTCATGGTAGCTTCATCGATGAAATGAATCGGCACAGGAAACTCCGGCCCAAGTCTATAAGCAAACTCAAGTGAAATCTTGCATATGAGCCGGCCAAAGGGAAGTGATTCAGTTGTCCTAGGTGATTTCACTACGAGGATAATCTGTCACAGCATAAACGTGGGCATGCACACATTCTCTCCCTGGTCCACTTGATACAGGAAGTCAACCATGAGACGCATACATTCACTGCAGTTGGTCGACCTGGGATACACATTGAACGTGCAAATGTGGTGTAACAGGCGAAAATCATCTGACATGTGGGTCACTAGGAGGCTCTTGTTACGCTACCATGCAACTAAACCACCACATAGGAACCTAGTGCGGCGATCTCGCTCACGAACACTCCTCAAGTTCTTAACACTTGGATGTACCTCACCGAGAGGCACATTCAGAAGTCGAGCTATCAATTGAACGTCGATCGTGGCTTCTCGATCTCTATCAAAGGGAATCCTGAACTGCAGTGGCTCCAATGTAGGGTTCTGGATATGAGCATAGAAGGCACGAACAGTGCTTACATTCGTACGAGACTAGGCTTCAAAGAGCGGACCCCACCTGGCAGCTTCGATGCTCTCAAACAACAAAAACTCACCAAACAGCCGCTCATCCACATGCGCCTCAAACAGAACCTTGCGATCCGTATATGCGCCATGGGCCAAGTCTGCCAACAGAGCTCTGCCTATCTGAGCATGGGGATCCAAATCCTGCTTCGTATGTAGTTCTCTCCTAACATTTTGACTAGCGGCGACACTTGATCTAGTAGCGCCGCCTGTCGACCTCCTCGAACGTGAAGGGCGACTAGGCCCACCTTCATCAGCGACAGTTTTTCTCTTTCCCATGAGAGAGAGGATGGTGGAAAAGGAGAAAAAGGCTAAAATAACCTCTACAAAAGCCATGGAAAATGGAGGAAATGGGGAGATAGGGCTGACCTAATGGGATAACAAAAATCTAGGTCCTATAGAGGAATGAAATAGGGCCCCAAATGCTAGGATTGCAAAGGGAAAAGAGCAAAATAGGTTGGGATGGAGGCTCACACGAATTTTAGCCTCCAATGGAGGATAGGAGAGCTCCAAACGATGAGAATGGAGAGAGAAGGGAGCTTGTATGACTGTGAGTGATGGAGTTGCATCGGTTGAGGCAGAAAATGGGAATGAGAGTGGTTTGGAAATGAGATTTGAGAGGGAGGCAGTAAAAACGTGAGAAAGGGGGAGCTTGGGAGGGCTTTTTGTGAAGGAGATAGGTCTTTGGGGGTGTTTTAATGGACGGCCCCTATGCACAGGGGCTACATTAGCCATCAAACAGCGTCGGCCTGACGCCCGGCCCGAGTGGGGCCCACTGTTCGGCGAGGCCTCACCGATCAACTTCATTTTTGGTGATGGCCTCCCATCTGGGCATGGTCCCCCTGTCCTAAGGGCCCAAAATTGATATGGGTCCCACCCTGGATCATTGTAGATTGGCATGGGTAGGCCCACGACTCTGTTTCGCACTATTTCAGGTCATGTCTGGCACTATCTGACGTATAGTCGCATTTAGCGATTTCTAACAGCTGGGATGGGGTCCAGAGAAGTCTAGACCCGTCCACACACGAACTAGAAGTGGTCTGGGGTCGTTTTATGTGACCACGGATGCACACGGACTCGATCAAAATGATCGATTTACGTGCACTTCGCCAATTGGCGAAATTAGGGTCCTATGAGTGTTTCTATGTCTTTCTCATGCTCACCTAAGTCAGAAGAGCGACAGCGTACGTCGCGTGGCCATAACCCAAGTCCGGTTTAATCCAAATCATGCTCTGATACCAACTTGTAACACCTTGAAAATTGGAGGTTGTGTAGAATCCTGACTCCCGAGTTCCAGACCATCACTTATACAACAAATATGATTATGATTCAATGTTGTCTGAGTTAGAGCATTCACATGAGCAAGATTATACCAAAATTACAATTCATACTCCAGATCCAGTGATAAAATGTAAGCGGAAGACTGAAGAATACATATATCACTGTATGGAAAATAAAATAATCTCGAACTGTCTCCAAAGTATGAATACATCTCTGAGTCACAAATACATGTAACAAATCAAAAATCAAAATGTCAAATGGTCCAACTAGCATGTCCTGCCGATTCAGGCCACCTACGCGAAGCCGTCAAAAAACTGCATGTATGAGAACTCGTCCTGGTCCTCGTCGTAGTCCGGCACCACATCCTGAATCACCTTGTAACCTGCAACTAAGACAGTGTCTAGTGGGTGTTGCAAACATCATTCCGTAACGTGGGAGTGAGTGATTAACTCAGTGGAATCATAGAGCAAAGATTAACATGTTATCAAATCAATCACTTGATAATAGTAATGCAAACAATCAGAACATTCCTAGATACTGTTGTTAATGCAAGCATGAAATGACATGATGGATGTCCTCACTGACATACTCCCTCATGCGACATCATCTTACGTCCGCGGCATGCTTTCTTCCCTCAGTGCTCCACATCTTCCAGGCACATGCAGTGTGATATGGATAATGATTACCGGATTGTTATTAGTCCTTTCAAACAGCAGGATTTGGAAACTAAGGTACCTTCCTTATATCAATCCCAACACAGATCCTGTCTAGGGTCGTCACTCCTAGTAATCTCATACGATGTTATATTTATAGGTCACTGCAAGGGCTGTCAGGGCTATTGCTCGCACTCGTTGCACCGCTCCCCCATCACCTTATTAATACAGGCCTAATGTACTCTAGTTGTTATGGAAGGGTCGTCACCTCCCGCAGACTCAGAATACGCTCGCGGTCACTACAAAGGGTTCGTCACCAATCAGTGTAGGCCGACAGCTCGAATGTAGTGTCCTATACCACCACAATCGGCTCACGAGTCAAAGGTGCTCATTGGTCACTACAGGGAAGTTTGTGGCCCCAGCGTAGGCCGACAGCTTGACCACGGTGTCCTATACCACCATAACCGGCTCATGAGTCTTTATGGATCAAGGTACCATGGTTATCAGGGGTTCCACTGGTAAGTTCAGTACCCTAGGTTCAAGCAGTTATGACCAATACAAGGTGAACAATCAACGGTCAGTCGGGTTGCTTGACGAGCTCGACTAGTACGAGCGCATCTCAAGCTGAGCGACATGAAGTGTATAAAATACCTCGTGTGGCCTAACCACTGCCGCCAACCCAAAACACGACTCGCGTTCATCGACACATCCTTCGTGGTAATTAGAAGCCAACCACGAATTCAATCCATTACCGACTGCCTGGACTAGAGTATAGTCCCAAACACTTGTAATCTACATCAGTCATCATATGAGAGCAACATGAATGAAATACAAACAATCAAAGCATGTTAACAACATGTATAAGATACAACGTAAACGATACAACCAATCACATGTATTTCATATACAAAAGGAAATCAATTTCATGTAGCACACATGGAGGAAATCATGTATATCATCATATTGATTGAGAATCCAATCTCAATCTACAACAACATGTACTCAATACATACTAATACAAACATTTATACAAACACTTAGTCTACACACTTTAGTCTACATAGCGTATGTCGACCCAAAGTGTGCATTAGGGCGAATCTCTTCGCCAAACAGATCATGCACGCATAACTGTAACACCCTGAAAATCGGGGGTCGTGTATAAACTCAACTCCCGAGTTCCAGACCGTCACTTATGTAACAAAAATAGTTATGATTCAATGTTGTCTGATTTAAAGCATTCACATGAGTAAAAGTATACCAAGACTGTAATTCATACTTCAGATCCAGTGATAAAAGCAAGCGGAAGACTAAACAATGTATATATCACTGTATGGAAAAACAAAGTAATCTCTTCTGTCTCCAAAGTATGACTACATTTCTGAGTCTCATATACATGTAAATAAACAAAAGAATAAAGTTCAAAATAGTCCCACTGAAGTTCCCCTCGATCCAGGTCACCTACGGGAAGCCGTCGTGATACTGCATATACGAGAACTCATCCTGGTCCTCGTCAATCTCCGGCTCCACCTCCTGGATCTCGTCCTCACCTGCAACTACAACAGGGTCTGGTGGGTGTTGCAAACACCATCCCGTAACGTGGGAATGAGTGATCAACTCAGTGGAATCATAGAGCAAAGATTAGCATGTTCACAATTCAATCACGCGATAATAGTAAAGCAGTAAATCAGACAATCCTAATACTGTTGTTAATGCAAGATGATATGACGTGATGTATGCCCTCACCGACGATCACCCTCATGCGGAAACATCTTACGACCGCGGCATGCCACACTCCCTAGAGTGCTCCACATCTTCCAGGCACATGCAATGCTATGGTGATATGATTACCAAGTTGTTATTAGTCCATTCAAACAGCAGGATTGGGAAACTAAGGTACTTCCCTTGTATCAATCCCAACACGGATCCTGTCTAGGGTCGTCACTCCTAGTAATCTCATACGAGGTATATTTCGTAGGTCGCTGCAAGGGCTGCCAGGGCTGTTGCTCGCACTCGTTGCACCGCTCCCCCATCACCTTATCAATACAGGCCTACTGTACTCTACTGCACGGAAGGGTCGTCGCCTCCCGTGGACTCAGAATACGCTCGCGGTCACTACAAAGGGCTCGTCGCCTGATCAGTGTAGGCAACATGTCCTCCAGGATCTGGTTCACTCGCTCCGTCTGTCAGTCCGTCTGTGGGTGGAAGGAAGTACTGAACTTCAACTTCACACCCATAGCCTCCTGAATGCGAGTCCAGAAAATAGAAGTGAATCGCGTGTCTCTGTCCGACACGATCTCCAACGGAACTCCATGCAGACGCACAATCTCTCGGATATACAATCTAGCCAGCTCGTCTGCAGAGTTCGTAACTCTGATCGGTAGGAAGTGGGCCGACTTCGTCAATCGGTCGACGATCACCCAAATGGAATCATGCCCCTTCCTCGTCTTCGGCAACCCAGAAATGAAATCCATGAAAATGAAATCCCACTTCCACTCTGCAATCGGCATAGGCTGCAAAAGTCCAGGTGGTCGGCGATGCTCTGCCTTCACCTGCTGACAAGTGAGACAACGGGACACGAACTCAGCTATGTGGGTCTTCATACCTTCCCACCAATACGTCCTCTTCACGTCACGATACATCTTCGTACTGCCTGGATGCATCGCGAGTCTAGTAGAATGCGCAGCCTCGAGAATCTCTCATCTCAAGTCAGGGACATCTGGGACGCATAGGCGGCCACGGTAACGTAAGCCCCCATCCATACCAACTCGCCAGTCGGCGTCAGCATCATCACTGGCCTGCTCTCGAAGCTCAGTAAGGTGTGCGTCGTCCCTCTGCGCCTCGATGACTCGGTCATCGATCTGAGATCGCACCTGTACGTGTGCGATGAACTCAAATGGCTCCTCTACGGTGAGTTTCTGCTCAAAGTCTCGCAAAAACTCAACCATATCCCACTCGGCAACCATCAGCGGAGCCGCAAGTCCGCCGCAAACTCTATCGCCTTCTTGCGGCTCAACGCATCAGCCACAAGGTTCGCCTTCCCAGGATGGTAAGAGACTTCAAACTTGAAGTCCTTCAGCGTCTCCATCCATCGCCGCTGCCTCATATTCAAGTCTCGCTGCGTGAATATGTACTTGAGGCTCTTGTGGTCGCAAAAGAGCTCGAACTCCTCTCCGTAGAGGTAATGTCTCCAGAGTCTCAGTGCGAATATAACGGCTGCCAACTCCAGGTCGTGTGTAGGGTAATTCTCCTCGTGCTTCCTTAATTGTCTCGAGGCATACGAAATTACCCTGTCCCTCTGCATAAGGACACAACCCAAACCAACGCTAGACGCGTCAGTGTATATAGAGTATCTAACCCCCTGCTCTGGCAATACTAGCACAGGGGCGGACGTAAGTCTGTCCTTCAGCTCCTGAAAAGCTGACTCCGCCTTATCATTCCAGGCGAACTTCACGTCCTTCAGTGTCAACTGAGATAAGGGTCTCGCGATCTTCGAGAAATCCTGAATGAAGCGCCGATAGTAGCCAGCGAGACCCAAGAAACTCCTCACCTCAGTGACAGAACCAGGCTGCTCCCAGTCCTGCACCGCAGCTACCTTAGACAGGTCAACTGCCATGCCGTCCTTAGGCACCACGTGTCCCAGAAACTTCACCTCCTGCTTCCAGAAGTCGCACTTCTTGTACTGTGCGAACAACTGATGTCGTCTGAGCGTATCCAGGACCAAACGTAAATGCTCCTCATGCTCCTCTCGACTCCTAGAGTATACCAAAATGTCGTCGATGAAAACAACGACGAATCGATAGAGGAAAGGCCGAAAAACCCGGTTCATCAGATCCATGAACACGGCCGGTGCGTTCGTGAGATCGAACGACATCACGAGGAACTCGTAGTGGCCAAAACTGGTCCTGAATGCTGTCTTCTGCACGTCCTCATCTCTGACGCGCAGCTGATGATATCCTGACTGAAGATCAATCTTCGAGAAGTACTGCGCTCCTCTCAACTGATCAAACAAGTCATCGATCCTGGGCAAAGGGTACTTGTTCTTCACCGTGAGCTGGTTCAGCCTGCGATAATCAATACACAATCGCAGCGAACCATCCTTCTTCTTCACGAACAAGACCGGTGCTCCCCAAGGAGACACGCTAGGCCGTATAAAGCCAAGCTCTAGCAGGCCATCAATCTGCGTCCTCAACTCCTCCATCTCACATGGTGCCATGCGATACGTCGGCAGTGAGACGGGTGTAGAACCAGGAATCAGATCGATAGTGAAATCGATCTCACGTCGGGGCGACAAACCAGGGATCTTCCTGAACAGATCCCCGAACTCAGAAACAACTGGCGTCTGCTCAAGTACCTGGGCACCAGCGTTGCGCAATAGAGTGGCGTAGCTAAGAATGCGGAAAGGAAGATTTACCCGCACTGAAAATGTGAAGGATGTGCCCTCAGGCTCATACGCTGTGACTATACGAGTCTCGCAGTCAATCTTGGCTCTCGCTGCAGTCAACCAATCCATGCCAAGAATGACGTCGAGATAAACGAGCGAGGGATCGACGACCAGATCAAGAGTCATCGTCCTGCCTCCCAGATCAATCAAACAACCCTCACACATCTGGGTGACATCCGAAAAATCTCCATGAGCTGCAAAGACTCGCACGCTATCCATAGTGATAGTCTGCAACCCAAGACGTCTGACTACGGCACGCGATATCAAGGAAATCGTGGAACCAGTGTCCACCATGATAAGAACGGGAGTACCTCCGATATGGTCCGTGACCTCGAAGGCTGAGTGCTGGAAAGTCGGCGTCGTAGCTGCCTCAGCGGTCAGTGCATGAACTCGAGCCTGCTGTGGCCGGTTTGGCCGCTGTGTCAAGGGCCGTGGAGGCTGTCGAATCTGCGATACCGTAGGTCTGAACGAAGGATGCGCAGGAGCTGACCGTATAGGCGGTGCTGATATCGCCTGTGGACGTACATGATCAATCTTCTGCGGCGGCGAGAACCCACTGTCCCGCATCCTGGAAAAGCAACTCTGCGATAAATGGCCCGTCCTCCCACAGTATGTACATGATAAATCAGGGCGTCGAAACGGTCGTACAGGCGCCGTGGTCCTGGTAGGAGGATCAATGCGAGGCCTCTTGCCCGCGAAGGGCCTATCTGGCAACTCCGGTCGCGGCCTGGAAGTAGTCAGGCCTCGAGATCGCGCAAGTCGATCCACGTCCTGCTCTGCCCGCATGGACATGTGAACCAACTCCGCATAGGAGGGGAAACTGACACAGCACATCTTCGACCGAATATCCGGTCGCAAGTCCTCCAAAAAGCGCCGTATGCGCATCTGCTCATCAGCTAGAATCGTCGGGACGTACCTGTCCAACTCTGTGAACCGATGCTCATACTCGGTAACCGTCATCGCTGCCTGCCTGAGACGGAGAAACTCATTCTCCCTCTCGTGCCTGTAGGTCTGGGGATAATACTTCTCATGGAAGCGGAACTCGAATGCTGCCCATGTCCATACGAAATCTGCAGCAACAGTCCGCAATATACTATCCCACCACATACTGGCCTCTCTCTCAAATAGGAAGGTAGCCAGCTCTACCTGCTCTGCCTCGGTACAGTGTAACATGTGTAGAATCTTCGACACTCGGTCGAGCCAGAACTCTGCCTCCTCAGGTCTATGAGAACCCGAAAAAGTAGGAGGCCGCAAGCGCTGAAATCGCTCCAGAAGGCCCCGTGTGTCGGCAGGATTCTCCGCAGGGAAAGCAGGCTGCGCAGGGTGTGCTATGCCCTCATCCTGGGCGTAAGTATAGGCATCCTCAGCTGGATGCGCAGGTGGTGCAGGTGGAGTAGAGGTAGTCGCACCCCCACCCTGGGCTAACGTCCCAACTATAGTGGTCAAAAGCTGCTGCTGCTGTAGCATCATAGCCATCATCTGCTCGAATCTATCAGGGGGTGGAGCAGGCTGTGGTGGATGAGGTGCGGAAGTAGATGCGCGCTGTGGCTCTCTAACTGATGGTGTAAATGGCGGTGGTCCATCTGTAGGACCAACAGCAGGCTGAGACGATCGAACAGTCTCAGGAATCGGGCCCACAGCAGGGTCCGGACGAGTGCCAGACTGAGAAGGAGTCTGATCCATCTGCTCAGACAATGAAAGCCGAACCGCGCTCCTCGTAGTCTTAGGTGGCATTCCCTATATTCAAAATAGGGCGCAACCTTGTCAGTCTCAATTGCACAAATACTCCACAATCATTCACTAAAGAGTCAAAGGCATTCCATGCATTTCAATTAATCAAAATTGTCACAATACAAGGGATATATCCTTACAAGCATCATGACTAGAATGACATGGAAATTAAGACAGTTAAGCAACAGCAACATAAGCAAAGCACTAGCCCTAATAGGCTTTACACACATAAAACAGAAAATGGCTAACTACTAATAATAACATCAAAATCGCATCGCTAGTCGGAATCTGGTGACGGAGGAGGAGCACCCTTATCCTGTAAGCAACACAGGATTGCCTTCAAGGTGCGAGTCACCTTGCCAAATTTCTTCTTCGTAACGGCCTTGGCATCAGCGACCTCTGCTCGAAGTTCTTGGACTTCCCTTCGCAAAGCGGTCTGACTCTCCTCCATCCGAGCAATGCGGTCGTCGATAGTAGTCTGCGCAGAAGGAGGAGGGCTCTCATCAGTATCCTGAGCCTCCTCTTCTGCTTCTTCCTGAACCTCTTCCTGAACCTCTCCTCTAGGTTCTTCTTCGCTTTGATCTTCCTCTTCATCAAAGTCATCCCCACTATCCCTTTCAAGTTGATTTTCACGATATTGCGACCCAATCTTCATCTTAATCATTGTCGACTCATCGATGGTGTGAATCGATACCGGCAATTCGGGTCCAAGTCTATAGGCAAACTCAAGCGCAATCTTGCAAATGAGTTGGCCAAAGGGAAGGGATTCGGATGTTCTCCTCGACCTGGATATGAGAACTATCTACCGTAAGATGAAAGTGGCCATACATACGTTCTCTCCCTGGGCCACCAGAAATAAGAAATCGACCATAAGACGTGTACATTCAATGCGGTTCGTCGACCTGGGATAGACATTGAACGTGCAGATATGGTGCAGCAGACGCAAATCCTCAGACATGTACGTGGCCTTGAGGCTATTATTAGGCTGCCATGGAACCAACTTACCGCACAGAAACCTGGTGCGGCGATCTCGTTCACGTCTAGTCCTCAAATTCTTCTCACTTGGATGCACATCACCTAGAGGCACATTGAGAAGTCGCGCAACCAACCGGACGTCGATCGTAGCCATCCGATCTCTACCAAAAGGTATTTTGAACTGCAAAGGCTCTAAGGTAGGATTCTGGATGCTTGCATAGAAGGCACGAACAGTGCTCACATTAGCACGAGCGCGAGCTTCAAAGATCGGCCCCCAGTGCGCAGCTTCAATGCGTTCAAACAACAGATATTCGCCGAACAATCGTCCATCTACGTCCGCCTCAAATAACACTCTACGGTCAGTGTATTCACCATGAGGCATCTCTGATAAAATGGTTCGTCCAAGGTGTGCATGGGGATCCAAATCCCGCTTTGTACGGCACTCCAGGACTGCAGTTGGACCTGCGACGGTGCTTGAACTTGCGGCACCACCCCGCGGTCTTCTCGATCGAGCAGGGTGGCTCGGCCCAGCCTCGTCTGTCACAGTTTTCCTCTTATCCATCAAAGATATGATGGATGAGAGCGACAAAAGGCCCAAAATGGCTTCCACAAAAGCCATGGAAAATACCGAAAATGCGGAGAAATGACTGCCCAATCTGAAAAAAGAAAATCTAGGTATCGTAGAGGGATGCTTCAAGCTTCCCAAGGCTATACTTTCAGGGAAAAATACAAACAAAAAGATGGGATGGAGCAGCTCACGATTTCAGCTATATTTGAGGGATTTTGGAGCTCCAAATGGGGAAATCTTCAAGGAAAGGGGCTGCCAACACCCAATAAATGATGGGTGGTGGTCGGTTTTGGCCAAGGAAGGGTTTAAGAGTGGTTTGGGTCGCCGGGGTTTGGAATGGATTGCTGAAAATCGAATCTAGGGTATGCAAGGGGGCTGTTTGTGAAGGAGAGGTGGGTTTTGGGGATTTTCGTGATGTGGGAGGTAGCTAGGGGTAATGTGGAGACTATTTAAGGGGGTGCGCCCGAAGGACGGCACCAACTAAGCTCGCCGGCCGGCGATGCATCGCCCGGCCGGCGATGGCATCGCCGGTCAACTCGCAAGTTGACCGGTGGGACCCCATGGGTCTGGTCCCCCATGGTCCCAGGGTCCCAAAAAGTCAGGTCCCACCCCTTGGTTCATAGTATTTTGGTCTCTATGAGCCCAAACATGTGTTCGGGGCTTTCCGGGTCCACATCGCAATTTTGAATACCAAACCATATGATGCAGCATATGAATTTGGGGTAGAAGGAGCCAGTACACCTATCTAGCTCCTTAGTTGCTAAAGAAAGTGAAGTTAGAATGGCCTTATGGCCATTTATCATGAAATTTTACTATTCACTGTAAAATCTGGTGAATGTACTAATTTGTGTTATTTTCACATTAAGTTTGATGTCTAACATGAAATGGATAAGAAGAAACTGAAGGTTGAAGTGTTTAGAGGAGGAATTTTAAGAATTTTTGGCAAAACGGGGTTTTTAAGCCCTGGCGATTGATTACTGGAGTCGTGGTCATCCCACGGCCCAAGGATTCACTTTTGCGGTTTAAAACTGCTCATAGGACGTCTCCACCCGACTTCCTAAAGCTTAGAAGTGATTCGGGTCGCTTTACGCGACCCGAGATACGTTACAGACTCGATCTTGCGATCGATCCTTATAGACTTCGCCTATCGGCGAATCTGTGATCCTAGAAGTGTTTCTAGACCCTTCCCGCACCCACCTAAGTCAAAGGAAGTGACAGCGTACGTCGCAAGACCATAACCCAGGCCCAGTATACTCTCATTCATGCTCTGATACCAACTTGTAACACCCTGAAAATCGGGGGTCGTGTATAAACTCAACTCCCGAGTTCCAGACCGTCACTTATGTAACAAAAATAGTTATGATTCAATGTTGTCTGATTTAAAGCATTCACATGAGTAAAAGTATACCAAGACTGTAATTCATACTTCAGATCCAGTGATAAAAGCAAGCGGAAGACTAAACAATGTATATATCACTGTATGGAAAAACAAAGTAATCTCTTCTGTCTCCAAAGTATGACTACATCTCTGAGTCTCATATACATGTAAATAAATAAAAGAATAAAGTTCAAAATAGTCCCACTGAAGTCCCCCTCGATCCAGGTCACCTACGGGAAGCCGTCGTGATACTGCATATACGAGAACTCATCCTGGTCCTCGTCAATCTCCGGCTCCACCTCCTGGATCTCGTCCTCACCTGCAACTACAACAGGGTCTGGTGGGTGTTGCAAACACCATCCCGTAACGTGGGAATGAGTGATCAACTCAGTGGAATCATAGAGCAAAGATTAGCATGTTCACAATTCAATCACGCGATAATAGTAAAGCAGTAAATCAGACAATCCTAATACTGTTGTTAATGCAAGATGATATGACGTGATGTATGCCCTCACCGACGATCACCCTCATGCGGAAACATCTTACGACCGCGGCATGCCACACTCCCTAGAGTGCTCCACATCTTCCAGGCACATGCAATGCTATGGTGATATGATTACCAAGTTGTTATTAGTCCATTCAAACAGCAGGATTGGGAAACTAAGGTACTTCCCTTGTATCAATCCCAACACGGATCCTGTCTAGGGTCGTCACTCCTAGTAATCTCATACGAGGTATATTTCGTAGGTCGCTGCAAGGGCTGCCAGGGCTGTTGCTCGCACTCGTTGCACCGCTCCCCCATCACCTTATCAATACAGGCCTACTGTACTCTACTGCACGGAAGGGTCGTCGCCTCCCGTGGACTCAGAATACGCTCGCGGTCACTACAGAGGGCTCGTCGCCTGATCAGTGTAGGCCGACAGCTAGAATATAGTGTCCCATACCACCATAATCTGCTCACGAGTCAAGGTGCTCACTGGTCACTACGGGGAGGTTTGTGGCCCCAGCGTAGGCCGACAGCTCGACCACGGTGTCCCATACCACCATGCCCGGCTCATGAGTCTTCGTGGATCAAGGTACCATGGTTAACAGGGTTTACAATGGTAAGTTCAGTACCCTAGGTGTAACGCCCGTGAAAAATCCATACTTGGGCTCGAGTACCAACTCGACCCGAAATTGCGTAGAATTCATTCCTTTAGAAAATGTGACTAGGTTAGCTAGTGCAACGTTGGAATAGCTGGGAAATGGTCCCTGATCGCTTTAAATACGTTCTACGAGGCCCGAAGCGAGTGGAACCAAGGGTGCTATAATGCTCTAAAGCCTCGGATCAAACTCTAAGCCGGTTTGTTCTCGGGACCTCCTTGAAACTTTGTATTGGATCTAGACCGCGCGTCGAAAGTCCGATACCTCCTATCTTAGACCGTTAGGACCGTCTAGCTGGGCTTGACACTCATTCCAAAAATCAAGTCAAACCGATGATCACAGGCTATTTCATTGAGCCCGGACCGAAGAGAGTGTGAATAGGGACATAGTTGGAATTTCAAATTCAAATCTGGCACACAAATTTGACGCATCAGTATTAAGCATTCTGACCGTCAGAATACAGCCAAATTACACCCTTGGATCAGGAAAAAGATCTATTATATATCACGAGACTTATAGGCCTGATCTTGGTGCGGTGACCGTTAAACTGAAACTGGGCCGCCACGTGCGATCTGGGAACCCAACCGGTCTGAAAACTGGATGTATGCTAGATCTAGTATGCATGAGCTTAAGTCCGACCGCATCTGGCCTGGGGACCTCCAGAAATGCCCTTTTGGACCGAAACGGCCCCGATTTGGTTAGGCACCAAGTAAACATTATTCCCAAGCCTATTTTGGGAATGTTTTAGGCTATAAAAGGGGTTGAAACCCTCACTCCTCTCTCCCATCCGAATTTGAGAGAAGCCCTAGCTTGGGAGAGAGAAAGAGAGTGAGAGATTGTGAGAGAGTGGGAGAGTTCTTCCCGCCACTTGTGCTACGTGTTGCACATGCTTAAGCAACACTCCTCTACCGCTTTCCCGGCGATTCCACCGCAATCCTAGGTAAGTAAAAACCCTAAATAGATGTTGATTTGAGTTTTCCTTGTTTCCATAGCGAAGTAGCTTATGGATCTTATGTATTAGGCTCCTTACTCGCCGTAGACGAAGCATATACACTCCGCTTCAATTCCCGAGTCTACAAGACACTAGGTGAGGGTTTTAGACGCTTTGATTGACGGTTCCCAACGCTTTCAATGTCGTTTAATAGTAGATTCTTGACGGCATCGCCGTTTGACATGTACAAAATGCTCTCCGTTTCCCGTTTCGTAAGCTAACGAAGAATATGAGATTTAGGGCATTTTAGTCATTTGTAGGAAGTACTGTTTGCATTCATATTTTGCTGATGTGATTGACATGGTTTTTTGTCGCATTAGGAAGTTAGGAATGTGTGCATAATTAGTTTGGCGAAGAGATTCGCCTAGTTGCACACTTTGGGTCGACATGCTATATGTAGACCTAAGTGTGTAGTGCATGTGTTTGTATAAATGCTTGTATTAGTATGTATTGAATTAAATGATGTTATTTGATACTTTGTGATTGATTTTTCAATTATTATGCCGACCTAAATGATTTTCTACATGTTGACAAAATGCATGATTTCATTACATGCATGGAATGTATGTGCTTGAGGATTTGCTTAAGTTGAATATGCATGGGAAGTATGCCGTGAAGATTTGCTTAAGTTGAATGTCATAACATGTGCTAACATGCTCACATGATGTATTTCAATTCCAATACCTTTTTATAGTGTTAATGTAATTCCATAGATGTGTGGGACTTGACTTAGTCCAGGCAGTCGGTAACCGAGCGAATTCGTGGCTGACTGGTCATAGCCACGAACGACGCGTCGATGAACGTGATTCGTGTTGAGAGTTGGCGGCAGTGGTTAGGCCACGCGAAGTGTTTTACGCACTTCATGTCGTTCAGCTTGAGATGCGATCGCGCTAGTCGAGCCCGTCAAGTAACCCGACTGGCCGATGTTTGTTCACCTTGTATGTATCATAACTGCTTGAACCTAGGGTACTGAACTTACCATTGTAAACCCTATTAACCGTGGTACCTTGATCCACGAAGACTCATGAGCCGGGCATGGTGGTATGGGACACCGTGGTCGAGCTGTCGGCCTACACTGGGGCCACAAACCTCCCCGTAGTGACCAATGAGCACCTTGACTCGTGAGCAGATTATGGTGGTATGGGACACTATATTCTAGCTGTCGGCCTACACTGATCAGGCGACGAGCCCTTTGTAGTGACCGCGAGCGTATTCTGAGTTCACGGGAGGCGACGACCCTTCCGTGCAGTAGAGTACAGTAGGCCTGTATTGATAAGGTGATGGGGGAGCGGTGCAACGAGTGCGAGCAACAGCCCTGACAGCCCTTGCAGCGACCTACGAAATGTACATCGTATGAGATTACTAGGAGTGACGACCCTAGACAGGATCCGTGTTGGGATTGATACAAGGGAGGTACCTTAGTTTCCCAATCCTGCTGTTTGAATGGACTAATAACAACTTGGTAATCATATCACCATAGCATTGCATGTGCCTGGAAGATGTGGAGCACTCTAGGGAGTGTGGCATGCCGCGGTCGTAAGATGTTGCCGTATGAGGGTGATCGTCGGTGAGGGCATACATCACGTCATATCATCTTGCATTAACAACAGTATTAGGACTTGTCTGATTTACTGCTTTACTATTATCGCGTGATTGAATTGTGAACATGCTAATCTTTGCTCTATGATTCCACTGAGTTGATCACTCATTCCCACGTTACGGGATGGTGTTTGCAACACCCACCAGACCCTGTTGTAGTTGCAGGTGACGACGAGATCCAGGAGGTGGAGCTAGATGATGACGAGGACCAGGATGAGTTCTCGTATATGCAGTATCATGACGGCTTCCCGTAGGCGACCTGGATCGAGGGGACATCAGTGGGACTTTTCTTTTTGAACATTATTCTTTTGTTATGTACATGTATATGAGACTCAGAGATGTAGTCATACTTTGGAGACAGTTGAGATTACTTTGTTTTTCCATACAGTGATATATATCTTGTTTAGTCTTCCGCTTGCTTTTATCACTGGATCTGAAGTATGAATTGCAGTTTTGGTATACTTTTACTCATGTGAATGCTTTAAATCAGACAACATCGAATCATAACCATTTTTGTTGCATAAGTGACGGTCTGGAACTCGGGTGTTGAGTTTATACACGACCCCCGATTTTCAGGGTGTTACACTAGGTTCAAGCAGTTATGACACATACAAGGTGAACAAACATCGGCCAGTCAGGTTACTTGACGGGCTCGACTAGCGTGATCGCATCTCGAATTGAACGACATGAGTGCGTAAAACACTTCACGTGGCCTAACCACTGCCGCCAACTCTCACACGACTCACATTCATCGACGCGTCGTTCGTGGCTATGACCAGTCAGCCACGAATTCGTTCGGTTACCGACTGCCTGGACTAAGTCAAGTCCCACACATCTATTGAATTACATTAACGCTATATACCAGGGTATTGGAATTGAAACACATCATGTAAGCATGTTAGCACATGTTATAACATTCAACTTAGGCAAATCTTCAAGGCATGCTTTCCATGCATATTCAACTTAGGCAATTCTTTAAGGCATCATTTCTATGTATGTGGTGCAATCATGCATAAGGTCAACATATAGGAAATCATTTAGGTCAGCATATTAATCATGAAATCAATCTCAATCTACTACATAACATCATTCAATGCAATACATACTAATACAAGCATTTATACAAACACATACACTACACACTTAAGTCCACATATAGTATGTCGACCCAAAGTGCGCAACTTGGCGAATCTCTTCGCCAAACTGATTATGCAAGCATTCCTAACTCTCTAATGCGGCGACAAATCATGTCAATCATGTCAGCAAATTATGCATGGAGACCGTACTTCCTACAAATGACTAAAATGCCCTAAATCTCATATTCTTCGTTAATTTGCGAAACAGGAAACGGAGAGCATGTTGTACATGTCAAACGGCGATGCCGTCGATAATCTACTATTAAACAACATTGAAAGCGTTGTAAACCGTCAATCAAAGCGTCTAAAATCCTCACCTAATCTCTTACGGTCGCGGGATTTTGAACGGAGCGTGTACGCTTCGTCTACGACAGTAGGAGAACCTGATTCATGGATTACGTTAGCTAACATGTTCAGAATCTACATAAACCCTAAATCAGCAAGTTTTTGGGGTTTTTCTATACCTGAAAAAGTGGAAAAATCACCAGCCAGGTGATTAGAATGAAGTGTTGAAGCAGCACTGTCAGGGGCTCGGATGCGGGAAAAATCTCCTCTTCCCTTTCTCTCAAACTCTCTCTCTCTTTTCTAGGGTTTGTGAAATTCGTATGCAAGGAAGGAATGAGGGTTTCAACCCCTTTTATAAGCTTGGAAACGCCGAAAATAGGCTCCGGGACGAAGTTTACTTATTGCCTATCCATTTCGGGGCTGTTTCGGTCCAAAAACTGATTTCTGGTGGTCCCCTGGTCGATTGCGATCAGACTTAAGCTCATGGGTACCAGATGTACCTCGTATTAAGTTTTCAGTCTGGCAGGGTTCGCAGATCGCACGTGGCGGACCAGTTTCAGTTCAGCGGTCACCGCACATAGATCAGGGCTGAAAGTCCCATGATAATAAATAGATATTTTTCCTGATCCGAGGGTGTAATCTGGATGAATTCTGACGGTCAGAACGCTTAATACTGACGCGTCAAGTCGTGTGCCAGATCTAAATTTGAAATTCCCAATTCGTCCCTATTCGCGGTCGCTTCAGTCCGGGTTCAACGAAATACTCTGTGATTATCGGATTGACTTGATTTTCGAGATGATTGTCAAGTCCAGTGGGGCGGTTCTAACGGTCTAAGATAGGAGGTATCGGACCTTCGACGCGCGGTCTAAATCCAATACAAAAGTTCAATATGGTCCAGAGAACAAACCTGCTTAGAGTTTGATCCAAGGTTATAGAGTATTGTAGAGTTGTCTGTTCTACTCAATTTGGGTCTTGTAGAACGTATTTAAAGTGATCAGGGACTATTTCCCAGCTACTCTAGCGTTGCGCTAGCTAACTTACGTTTAATTTTCATGGAAATTATTTATACGCGATTTCGGGTCAAATCGGTACTCGATTCCAAGTACGGATTTTTCACGGGCGTTACAATAACCAGCATAATAACACGACAAATAAACATGACAATCATTTTTGCAAAATACAGACGTATACAACATTTTCTACAAATACCTAAAATGCCCTAAATCTCATATTTTTTGTACGCAGTCGAAATAGAAAACAGACAGCATGTTCTACATGTCAAACGACATTCTTGTCGATAATCTACTATTAAATGATATTGAAATCTTTGAAAACAATCAATCTAAGCATCTGCAATCCTCACCTTTTGCCGTAGACGCGTATTGGTTCGAATAGAAAGTCTACGCTACGTCAACGGCAATATGACGACCTATATTACAAGTTACATCAGCTACTTCACTATTTGAATCAAAGGAATCCCTAAAACAGGTAGAGGTTAGGGTTTTCTTACCTAGAAATGTGTTGGAATCACCGAGAAAGTGATTTGAATGCGGTGATTAAACACGCGTAGAAGCTGTAGCAAGTGGTAGGAAGTTTCTCCCACAACTCTGTAACACCCCGGATTTTTGCCAACCTGAGATTAGACGTCCTTAGGCAATGAGTCTATCCTAACACTTGATTAACTTCTCAAAACTCAATCCAAAAGTCTCAAATCCCTATTTCCTTCGAAAATCTCACCTTTTACTACTTTATCCTTCAAAATTTTCTAAGAGCTCTCACATTAGACACAAATCTTAAAGTTTAGGTGATGTTGATCAATACTTAAGCTAAAAAGTACTATGAATAGTAAATAAATAAATGAAAAGGGTTTTTAGCCATTAAGCTTTTGAAGTCTCACTAAATAAGTAGACTAATTGGATAGATCAGCTTCTCCTACCCCAAAATCATATATTGCATGTCAAATAACTCATCCCAGGTTCTAAAATACACCCATTTCAAATATCAGATGGAAAAACCACCCCAAACAGGTCAGTGGTCGGCGATGCCATCGCCGAACTCGTCCGTACAACGAGTTTCTGTACCCTTTTTCCTGTGCGTTTCTTCGGACTTTGAAAAATTATATCTCCTTCGTTATAACTCCGATTTAGGTGATTCAAAAACCAGATTGAAGCTAAATGAGTCTAGTTTTATATAAAAATATGTGAAAAATATAATAAAATATTTAATATAGTTTAAAGTAGGTCATTGTGAGAAACTGTCTGATAATCACTTGTTGGACAGCAGCTGCTTCTGGAATTTTTAGAATTTTTCTACAACTCAAAATCTTATGAAATTTGGAGGAGTTAGGGTAAACTTAATGATGAACCCCTAAAAAAATAATAAAAATAATATGATACCTAGAAGTTCCCAAAATGGGGGATAGAATGGCCCTAGGACCGTATTCTGCCATAATTAAGGTAGAATTTGGTTGAGTACCAAACTGAATACTCAGTAGAATTAACTTGGACCACTTTAAATACGTTCTACCAGACCCAAAGCGAGTGGAACCAATGACCCTATAATGCTCTAAAGCCTCGGATCAAACTCTAAGCCGGTTTGTTCTCGGGACCTCCTTGAAACTTTGTATTCGATCTAGACCGCGCGTCGTAAGTCAGATGCCTACCATCTTAGACCGTTATGACCACTTAGCTGGGCTTGGCAATCGTTTCGAATATCAAGTCCAACTGACGATCACAGGCTATTTCATTGAGCCCGGACCGAAGAGAGTGTGAATAGGGACATAGTTGGAATTTCAAATTCAAATCTGGCACACAAATTTGACGCATCAGTATTAAGCATTCTGACCGTCAGAATACAGCCAAATTACACCCTTGGATCAGGAAAAATTTCTATTACATATCACGAGACTTATAGGCCTGATCTTGGTGCGGTGACCGTTAAACTGAAACTGGGCCGCCACGTGCGATCTGGGAACCCTACCGGCCTGAAATCTGGATGCGTGCTAGATCCAGTATGCACGAGCTTAAGTCCGACCGCATTTGGCCAGGGGACCTCCAGAAATGCTCTTTTGGACCGAAACAGCCCCGATTTGGATATACTTTAAGTATACCTTGACTTGGAGCCTATTTTGGGCATGTTTAGGCTTATAAAAGGGGTTGAAACCCTCACTCCTCTCTTCCATCCGAATTTGAGAGAAACCCTAGCTTGGGAGAGAGAAAAAGGTGAGAGATTGTGAGAGTGTGGGAGAGTTCTTCCTGCCACTTGTACTACGCGTTGCACGTGCTTAAGCAACACACCTCTACCGCTTTCCCGGCGATTCCACCGCGATCCTAGGTAAGTAAAAATCCTAAATAGTTGTTGATTTGAGTTTCCCTTGTTTCCATAGCGATGTAGCTTATGGATCTTGTGTATTAGGCTCCTTATTCGCCGTAGACGAAGCGTATACGCTCCGTTTCAATTCCCGAGTCTACAAGATATAAGGTGAGGATTTTAGACACTTTGATTGACGGTTCCCAACGCTTTCAATGTCGTTTAATAGTAGATTCTTGACGGCATCGCCGTTTGACATGTACAAAATACTCTCCGTTTCCCGTTTCGTAAGCTAACGAAGAATATAAGATTTAGGGCATTTTAGTCATTTGTAGGAAGTACTGTTTACATTCATATTTTGCTGATGTGATTGACATGGTTTGTTGTCGCATTAGGAAGTTAGGAATGCGTGTATAATTAGTTTGGCGAAGAGATTTGCCTAGTTGCGCACCTTGGGTCGACATACTATATGTAGACTTAAGTGTGTAGTGTATGTGTTTGTATAAATGCTTGTATTAGTTTGTATTGAATTAAATGATGTTATTTGATAGTTTGTGATTGTTTTTTTTAATTATTATGCTGACCTAAATGATTTTCTACATGTTGACTAAATGCATGATTTCATTACATGCATGGAATTTATGTCCTTGAGGATTTGCTTAAGTTGAATGTTATGACATGTGTTAACATGCTCACATGATTGTATTTCAATTCCAATGCTCTTACATAACTTGTTGATGTGATTCCATAAGTGTTTGGGACTAGACTTAGTCCAGGCAGTCGGTAACCGAGCGAATTCGTGGCTGACTGGTCATAGCCACGAACGACGCGTCGATGAACGTGATTCGTGTTTAGAGTTGGCGGCAGTGGTTAGGCCACGCGAAGTGTTTTATGCACTTCATGTCGTTCGACTTACGATGCGATCGCACTAGTCGAGCCCGTTAAGTAACCCGACTGGCCGATGCATGTTCACCTTGTATGTGTCATAACTGCTTGAACCTAGGGTACTGAACTTACCATTGTAAACCCTGTTAACCATGGTACCTTGATCCACGAAGACTCATGAGCCGGGCATGGTGGTATGGGACACCGTGGTCGAGCTGTCGGCCTACGCTGGGGCCACAAACCTCCCCGTAGTGACCAGTGAGCACCTAGTCTCGTGAGCAGATTATGGTGGTATGGGACACTATATTCTAGCTGTCGGCCTACACTGATCAGGCGACGAGCCCTCTGTAGTGACCGCGAGCGTATTCTGAGTCCACGGGAGGCGACGACCCTTCCGTTGCAGTAGAGTACGGTAGGCCTGTATTGATAAGGTGATGGGGGAGAGGAGCAACGAGTGCGTGCAACAGCCCTGGCAGCCCTTGCAGCGACCTACGAAATATACATCGTATGAGATTACTAGGAGTGACGACCCTAGACAGGATCTGTGTTGGGATTGATACAAGGGAAGTACCTTAGTTTCCCAATCCTGCTGTTTGAATGGACTAATAACAACTTGGAATTCATATCACTATAGCATTGCATGTGCCTGGAAGATGTGGAGCACTCTAGGGAGTGTGGCATGCCGCGGTCGTAAGATGTTGCCGCATGAGGGTGATCGTCGGTGAGGGCATACATCACGTCATGTCATAATTGCATTAACAACAGTATTAGGATTGTTTGATTTATTGCTTTACTATTATCGCGTGATTGATTTGAGAACATGTTAATCCTTGCTCTATTATTCCACTGAGTTAGCTACTCACTCCCACGTTACGGGACGGTGTTCCTGGACACCCACTAGACCTTTTTGTGATTGCAGATGATGGCGCGGCCTGTGAGGCGGAGCTGGATTTGATGATGATGAGGAGGATTCCTCCTATATGCGTGTTCTGATTGACGGGATTACAGGGAGGTCGATTAGATACTTTGACACTTGTCATTTTATATTTTTAGCACACTCATGTATATTCGTTTTGTCTACTTTTGGAGTATACATGTATGTATATAACCTGGTAACATGTTCACACTCTTGAGACATACAACAGTTTATATATGTTATACATACTATTACAGATTTCCGCTGGTTAATTTAACTGTCTCTGGAGTATGATATGCTGTTCTGGCTTAATCTCACTCATGTTTAATACATTATCAAAGACAATATTCAATCATACATATCTATGTTGCATAAATAACATGCTGGAACTCGGGAGTTGGGTTTTTGCTCGACCCCCCGATTTTCGGGATGTTACAAACTCTCTCACAATCTCTCACTTTCTCTCTCTTCTCTTTCTAGGGTTTCATGAAAATTTGGATGAGAGGGATATGAGAGGGTTTAAAGCCCTTATATAGGCTAAAAACTCACTCATTTAGACTTGGAGCCAAGGTATACTTGGGTTATAACCAAATCGGGTCTTTTTTGATCCAAAAGAGCATTTCGGGAGGTCCCCTGGCCGAATGCGGTTGGCCTTAAGATCATGGGTATTGGATCCTGCACACATCAAATTTTCAGTCCGGTAGTGTTCCCAAATCGTGCGTGGCGGTCCAGTTTCAATTCAGCGGTTACAGAACCTAAATCAGGACTACAAGTTTCATGACATGAAAGAGAAATTTTTCCTGATCCGATGGTGAAATTTAGCTGAATTCTTACGGTCAGAACGCTTAAAAATAACGCGTAACGACACGTGCCAGATTTTGAATTAATTTTCTAAATCTTTACCTTTTTCTCACTCTCTTCGATCCAGGCTCAATGAAATTGCCCCAGAACATCGATTGGGCTTGATTTTCGAAACGATTGTCAAGTCCAGCTAAACGGTCATAATGGTCTGAGTTTGTAGGTATCGGACTTTCGACGCGTGGTCTAAATCTAATACAAAGTTTCAACGGGTTCCTACGAGCTAACGGGTTTAGAGTTTGATCCTAGATTTCAGGGTATTATAGCGTAATTGATTCTACAAGTTTTGGGTCTTGCAGAACGTATATAAAGCGATCAGGGATGATTTCACAGCTAAACTAGCATAGCGTTAGTTAAGTTACGCTTAATTTCTAAAGGAATTAATCACAAGTGATTTCTGATCGAGTTGGTACTCGGATCTCTATACGAATTTTTCCGAGACGTTACAAATTTTGACCTTGATTCTTCTAATTCATATCCACATCCAAGACAACCATGACATCTATGAAGTACATACCTCATGGTGGGGTCCACACTAATGGAAAGTGTGGATTACAATACATACATAAGTGGGTCCCATGTGGGGCCCACTATAATGTTCATTTTCCATCCAGCCTCTTGATAAGGTCACACATTCATGGGCGCCCACCATAGTGTTTGTTTTCCATCCAACCCATTGATCAGGTCACACATGACCTGGGCCCACCATAAATTTATTTTCCACTCAACCTGTTGATAAGGTGACGTGGACCTGGGGCCCACCGTAATGTTTATTTCCACCCAAATCTGTTGATAAGGTCGTACAGACCTGGGGCCCACCATAATGTTTATTTTTCTCCCAACCTGTTGATAAGGTCACACAGCCACGTGGGCCCACCATAATGTCTATTTTCCATCCAAACCGTTGATAAGGTCATGTGGACCAGATGAAGAGGAAAAATAAATTTTATAATGTATAAAAAAAGTCTTAATGGTAGCTGTTCAATCCCATATTGTTTCCTGTGATGTGGGCCACCTGAGCCGCGTATATAGCTGATTTTTGGGGTGGCCCGCTGCCCTAAGGAGGGCCCACCAAATACACTGTGTTGATGTTTAACACACGTCACTGTGGGGCCCACGGCTGGGATCGTGGGTCTCTACCTCCAGCAACCAGCGTCCTGCTCAAGCGCTGCTGCGTCCTCGTGTCAGCGGCAACAGTAGACGCTGCAGCCTCATGTGTTTTTTTTTTAAAAACCGTTTTCTCACGATTTTTTACCAGTGGGGCCCGCCTTAGGAAAATCCAACCCAATCACTGATTTCTACGGCCCCCGATTGATTAAATGAGACCAATATGCGACATATTTCTGACGAATAGAAGAATCAAGGTGGGTTTTAATGGTAATACCACTATTTCCTATGGTATGGTTCGCTTGATTATTCAATTGGCCTCAGTTTTCGGCTCAACTACTAAAATGGGTTGGGGAATGGGATAGATGGTGTGGATTATATATATACATCAAGGTGGGGCCTACATGAGTGGTCCACCCCAAGCTTAGTACACGCCAACGTCAGTTCACACTTCAGCTTTAACCATAACCCACGCCAGTTCAAACTTCTCTATTGAGCCACGTCTAGCGTCTCTAGACGCTGGACAGTGTGGAAATAACACTGGCATGATGGTGGGTCCCACATGGACATGGCCTACCATGGATGTATATATGTATATATATATTAATATAAAATTAATATAATGTAAATATAATATATTATATATATACTTAATCAATATGTGGGGCTTCCCACCGTCCCAACGGATGGTGGATCCCGCCTAAAATGCGGGGGGCCACACGATTTGATGAATGGAGTAGATTTAACATAGATTGGTGAGGCCCACATCATTCTAGGGAAAGGATAAGGATAGAGAGAGAGAGAGAGAGCGAGAGAGAGAGAGAGAGAGAGAGAGAGAGAGAGAGAGAGAGAGACGGTGATAAAGAGGGAACCCGCCACTATGGGCCTTCCATGGTTACAACACATACATCAAGTGGGTCCCACAATAAGTGGACCCTTAAAATTGAAATAAACGTAGGATCACCCACCTATTGCACTCCTCCTTGATCCCCTTAGGCTTTTATGCTCCTATGCTCGACTTTTAACGGTGGATGATAGAGTTTTGATGGTGGGGATGAGAGATGAGAGGGTGGGCCACACTTGTTGTTCTTGGAAATACTTGGGAAGGCTTGGACGTGTAGATTTTCTTGTTGCTTGGGAGAGAGTTTTTAAGAAATGAAGGAAATTAAGCATTAATGGATGAAAGGGATGGATGGAGTGGTGGGTGTATGGAAAAGTGATGGGGAAGTAAGATTGTGTTTGAAATTTTGTAAAAAGAGGTATGGTGACGGGTAAGAATATTGACTTAAGGGAAAAGGAGGGATGGGTTATTGTACTTTGGGTAAGGCTTGTACTTAACATTGATTGATGAGACATGTTGTAGAGATTCCCTCGAAATTCACAACACACAGTGTTTCTTCAGAATGAATGCAGGCCCACGTCTCCTGGCTTGGGTATCGGTTCAGTGCGTGAGTTGCGGTGTTAGAACCGCGGTGACGGCATAGTCGTTAAGATACAAGTTTCAGATCGAGCCGACTTGGGTATGTAGGACTAGGCTTAGGATCGTACGCAAACGTTGGATACGGGTCGAGGATTGCCAAAATTCGACCGGTAGGACCGTTGAAGCCAATGAAACGGTACGGTATAGGATACGGGTATTACAACTCTCTCCTCCAAATAAAAAATTTCATCTTCAAAATTTACATAATCATCGCAAACAGACATTTCAAAAGGAAGAAGAAACATAGCATCATCATATAAAATCAGAGACAGTATACAAGATACATCATACAATTAATCATCAAAGAGATGAGGATAGCGCTCTAGAATCTCAGCCTCGTGCTCTTAAGATGCCTCATCAATAGAATGGTGACCCCACTAAACTTTCACCAAGGGAATGACCTTAGTCCGGAGGACCTGCTCCTTCCGATCAAGGATACAAATTGACTGCTCAATGTAAGAAGCATCCTCACGAACCTCTAGTGGCTGCCAATCAATAACTGGAACGATGTCTGACCCACACTTCGTCAGCATAGAGACATGAAAAATGTTGTAGACACTAGACAACTGAGATGGCAAGGCAAGCCGATAGGCCACGGCGCCAACGCGCCCAGTGATCTTGAAAGGTCCTATGAATCTCGGGGCGAGCTTGCCCTTCGACCCAAATCAAACTATGCCCTTCATCGGTGAGACCTTGAGATATACTCTGTCCCCAATAGCGAACTCCAAAGGATGACATCGACGGTCAACAAAACTCTTCTACCGGCTCTGAGCTATGTGCATCCTCTGCCTGATGATATCGATAGCCTCTGACGTCTTCAGCACAAGCTCGGGACCTAGGAGACGCCGCTCTCTAACATCGGTCCAATAACTTGGAGATTTGCATGGTCTGCCATATAATGCCTCAAAAGGAGCCATGCCAATGGTCACCTGATAACTATTGTTGTATGCGAACTCAACCAATCACAAATACTTATCCCAGTTGCCCTCAAAATCAATCGTGTAGGCTCAAAGCATATCTTCAAGTATCTGATTGACCCTCTCGGTCTGGCCATTGGTCTGCGGATGATACGTGGTGCTGAGCCGCAAATCAGAGCCCATCGCACTCTGAAAGCTCCTCCAAAACTGAAATGTGAACCTCGTGTCTCGGTCAGAAACGATCGAGACTGGAACGCTATGCAGTCTCACTATCTCCTCAACAAATAGCTTGGTGAGTCGGTCCGTATGCTAAGTCTCACGGATCACAAGAAAATGTACCGACTTTGTCAGATGGTCCACGACAACCCAGATAGCGTCATGACCGTGCTGAGTCCTCAGTAAACCCATGATAAAATCGGTAGATACATGCTCCCACTTCCACATTGGGATACTCAGCGGTTGCAACAGACTAGGAGGTCTCTGATGATCGGCCTTGATGCGCTGGCATGTGTCACACTCGACCATAAAACTAGCGATTTGGCGCTTCATGCCCGCCCAAAAATATTGTCTCCTCATATCATGATACATCTTCGTCGAGCCAGGGTGGATAAAAAATTGCGATCGATGTGCTTTGGTCATAAGATCTCTGCGTAGCTCAGGAATATCCAGGACACATAATCGGCATCTGAAGCGAAGTCCACCATCAGAACCAATCTGCCAATCTGTCTGACTCTCAGATGCTGCCTCTAGTCGATAATTCTGTAACGACTCATCTGTCTGCTGAGCCTCGATCACCCTTACGAAAAAAGAGGGTTGAATCGACAAGCTCGATAGCTAAACGATAGAAGACTGAAGACCAAAATCGAAGTCGTACTCTGCTATATTCTCGAGCATCCTCCACTCCTAAATCATCATATGTGCCACCAGGCCTCGTGGCTGACAGATGAGGGCATCCGCCACCACGTTCGCCTTGCCTGGGTGGTACTGGAGGTCAAAATCATAATCCTTTAGAAGCTCCATCCAGCGTCTCTGCCTCATGTTCAGCTTAGACTAAGAAAATAGATGCTTTAAGCTCTTGTGGTCGGAGAAGAGCTCGAACCCAACCCCATAGAGATAGTGTCTACACACCTTTAGTGTGAAGATGACTGCTGCCAGCTCCAAATCATGCGTGGGGTAGTTCAGCTCATGGACCTTGAGCTGACGAGATGCGAAGGCTACGGGTCTGCCATGCTACATCAGGACAACACTTAAACCACCACATGAGGCATCGGTAAACACAACAAATCCATCACTCCTAGAGGGAAGAGTGAGGACAGGACTAGACGTCAGATGGTCCTTCAGCTCCATGAATGCTTGCTCACATGCATCAGTCTAAACAAAATCTGCACCCTTTCAAGTCAACTTGGTCAACGGGGTTACAATACGGGAGAAACCCTCAATGAAAAGTCCATAGTATCCTGCTAAACCAAGGAAATTGTAGATCTCAGACACAGTAGTGGGCTGGCCCCCACTGATGGACTGCCTCAACCTTCGAGGGGTCCACCGTGACACCCTCCCTCATCACCACGTGATCGAGGAATCTCACCTCCTCCTACCAAAACTCACACTTCTCCAGCTTCGCATATAGCTGGTGGGCATGGAGGGTCTGCAATGCAATGTCCAGATGCTGCATATGGTCCTCATGGGTCCTCGAATATATCAGAATATTGTCGATGAAGACCACAACAAACTGATCGAGATATGGATGGAAGACCTCATTCATCAATTGCATGAAGACAGTGGGTGCATTGGTCAGTCTGAAGGACATGACCTGAAACTCAAAATGACCATAATGAGTCTTGAAAGCCGTCTTCGGGATGTGCTCCTCTTGGACTCGAATCTGATGATAACAGGAACGCAGGTCAATATTTGAAAAGAACTGTGCATCCTGTAGCAGGTCAACAAATCATCTATCCTCTGGAGCTGGTACTTGTTCTTGATCGTGACTTGGTTGAGCTCGCAGTAGTCCACATAGAGCCTTAATGAGCCATCCTTCTTCCTGACGAAGAGTACCGATACTCCCCAAGGTGAACTACTCGAATGAATGAATCTCAACTCACGCAACTCGTCAAACTGTAGTTGCAGCTCACGCAACTCCATCGGTGCCATACGGTACGGGGCCTTTGAGATGGGCCTGGTACCAGGCACAAGATCTATTTGGAACTTAATATGACGGCAAGGCCGTAACCTCAGAATCTCTTGGAACACGTCAGGAAAATCACAAACAATCGGTAAATGGTCAATACATGCTGCAACCGGCTCCTCAATGACACAGGACATCAAGCATGACAATAGCTCTCCTCTGGGCCTGGCAACAAACTGAAACTGCGGCAAGCCTGGTATGCAGAATATGACTGTCCTTGCGAAGCAGTCTAAGATGGCGTAGTACTCAGTAAGCCAATCCATGCCTAAGATAAAATCAAAATCTGACATCGACAGCATCAATAAGTCAGTGGGCAAAATGATATCATCGACAAAAATTAGGCAAGATGAACAAAAATAGCCTAATACAATGGTCTTTCCTAAGGGCATCGATACAGTCAATCCCTGACTAGCAGACTCTGTCGGCAATCCAGTCGATCCATAAAAATCCTCAGGCATGAATGAGTGCGAAGCACCAGAATCAAACAGTACACGTGCAATGCATGAAGAGACTGAAAGTATACCCTCTACGACTCCTCTAGAGGTCTGCGGGTCTTGCTGAGCTGCATAAAATCTAGCTGAGCTGGCTGGGGAGGTGCCTGTCCCCACTGAGGTCCCTGGTGGTGTTGCTGCCTCTGTGGCGGCTTGTACTGCTGTCTCTGCTGTTGTTGGGCCTCGACGACTAAAGTGGTTATGGACATTGTTGATGGGGTCACTGCTGATGCGGTCCCTGCTGTGCTGGAGGCTGCTGTGGTGTTCTCAATTGTTGCAGATGAGGGCAGGGGCACTCAGATATGGGGTATCCTGTCCCACCACATCCAAAATAGGTCCTTGAGAATGACTGCTGGGGTGGCGTGCTCTAGCAGGTAGGTGGCTCCTGTACCTCTGTGGCCATTGATGCTGCTGAGAATTACTGGAGGGGGCCTGCCTCTTCTGGCCTTTCCTTTGATCTCGATTGCTTTGTGAGCCAGCCCACTCAGTCTCGAAAATCTGGGCCCTCCGTACTACCGCTTGAAAGGTCGGGAGCTCGTTCCCAATGACATGGCCTCGAAGATCGTAACGTTAGTCGTCCTTAAAATGGCTGGCCTTCTACCCCTCATCATCAACCAAATATGGCACAAACCTCGATAGTGCCGCAAAACGAGCCGCATACTACGCCACAAACATATCCCCCTACATCAGAGTCTCAAACTCTAGTGCCTGATGATGAATATGGTCAGGGAAGTACTGCTCCTCGAATCGGTCTATAAAATCATCCCATGTCCTGATGAAGTTAGGCCCTGTAACACGGGTAACCGAGGTCCACGAGTGCTCGACCTCACCCTAAAGAAGAAACACTGCCAACCGTACTCGCTACTCTTTCGTACACCCCATAGTATCAAAGAACTTCTCTACATCGGAGCGCCACCTCTCGGTTGCAGTCGGATCTGGCTCACCCTAGAAAGATGGAGGATCAAGCTGTCAGAACTCTCAAAGTAGGGCACTCGAGCGCTCTTACTCTGCCTGAGTTGGTGAAACAAATGGGTGCCTGCCCTATCCCTGAAGTGTGGCTGTCATAACCTGTAACATCTGCTATAACTGAGAGGCACTCATAGGTATGGTCGGATTTGCACCGGCCTCAGGTGGAGGAACGTCATCCTTAAGCAGGGGAGCAGAGATCTCTGGCGGTGGAACGGGAGGCACAAGTGTTAAAGCTGAAGCCTCAAGCGGTGGAGCGGGAGTCGATCGGGTCACTCTCCTGGGCGACATGTCCTATAGGAAAGAATAATACGTCAATCAACCTTAAGATTCGCACGTTAGGGAACTAAATTAGAAGGTTGCACACTCAGAACCTAATCGTCCTAAACTCATAGCAAACATGTGATGTTGTTCTCTGTTATTTCCAAGTTATGCTCTGATACAAACTTCTATCACACCTCAAACTCAGAAACTGGGCTCATAAAATTTCTGATCATCGAATCCAGCACCGATAGCCTCCGTAGAACCCTATTCTCGGCTCCCAGCACCCATTTACCAGGTTCCGATCCTGAGATGTTACAAGGAGGATTTCTAATCATCAATTTAATTTGTAATGAGTATAACCATAAGCATAACCCACAAACAATAACCACAAGAACACCATCACAAAATCTACTTTGATAAAAAAACTTTGAGTACAATGCGTCTGAAGGAAAATACAAGATAATGAAAATAATAAAAACTCCAGAACCTTGACTGCACGCTTCTACTGCTACTATGCTACGGCTGCATCCTGACATCACCTGCATGCATCGATTGTGCATAAGCTTATAGAAAGCTTAGAGGGTGGTGTAAGTGTGTGCGCAATATGAGCGTGCTCAGAATTTATAGTCAGAGTAATGTGGAAACATGCTGATGAGTACATGAATGTAATCAGCCGTGCCAAGGCTATGCGGTGCAAGATATGAATGCTATCGGCTATGTCAAGACCATGCGATGCGTGATGCAACTCAAGCATACCAATCCTTATCCAAATCCTCATATAGGTCATCAATATCATTGCAGTTCTCATTTTGGATAATCACCAGGGTTTAGTACACTCCAAATGGCACTGCTGCTCTCCCAGTCGCACAGTCCAAGTGAGTGTAAAAAACCTCACTATCCACCTGGCCAATAGTCTGCCAATACCAATCTGGCACGTCGATAGTGGATCCATTCACGAGCTGGTCAAACTTAGCCTAGTATTGCCCCCTACCCTCTGACGAGTAAGGCACACCCCTTTCCAACCGACCACGACATAGTGAGAGATGCGGCCTCCTGGTATTCGGCCCTCGTGTGCTCATATATCCACTCGGTCTTAACGTTGGAGTCATCCTCTAGTACCATCAGGTTTATGGATTTTCACCCAGGGACATCTATGACGCCCCGATGCTTTGTAACAATATTTTTGGTATCTAATCCAGCCACCCACGATATGTCTGTGGAGGATATGACCCTGATGTCACTAGGGCATATAATAATCAGAATCACACAAAGGCAAGTGTATGAATCATACTACCAGACATGCAACAATCCTGCGCATATCGCATGTTCATGTAGGGTAACTCCGCCTATTAGGGAGCCTATAAACAATCTGCCCGAAGGCATATGCGATGACCAGTCACTTCTCATATCGGGCATATATATGATGCGTATGATCATGAATCATGGATCTATACTATTCATATTATGTGGTGATAGGCTTTGATCAAAACGAAGATGGGCCTAGACGGCCTACGTACTACAGGTATGGGCCTATCAATGGGCCTTAGGGAGAGTGACAATGCAGACATTTAACCAGCATCATCCATACAATGTAGACATCAAACCATCATTGTTCCCAAGGCACTGCCCGTTATAAACATCATTATATATACCACAGAGAAATCACACATTGTATACATCAAAATGGGCCTAATCACATGGGCCTTATGTGCACCAAATGGGCCGTATCAATGGGCCGTACCAATGGGCCTTACGTACATTGCAATGGGCCATAACCCATGGGCCTTAGAATGCATCAAAATGGGCCTAATCACATGGGCCTCATATGTATCATAGTGGGCCTCAATAATGGGCCACAAATACATTAAATGGGCTACACCAAATATAAGTGGTGATAACGATTTCCACCATTAAAATTCTCAAGGCACGCCATAATATCTATTTCCCATCCAATCTGATCATAGGGTCCCAAAAGATTTCAATAGTAGCCGTTCAATCCTCACTTTACTGTAGAGTGGTCCACCTGATACCAAGATCTGCCTCATTTTTAGTCTCAAGCTGTGAGATGGGCTTTCAAAAATGGTTGGACGGTTTGGGTGCAACGCATGCATCACGGTGGGTCCCATAGGGGTGGACGACATCTATGAAGTACATACCTCATGGTCGGGTCCACACTAATGGAGGGTGTGGATTACAATACATACATAACTAGGTCCCATGTGGGAGCCACCATAATGTTCATTTTCCATCCAGCCTATTGACAAGGTCACACATCCATGGGGTCCCACCATAATGTTTGTTTTCCATCCAACCCATTGATAAGGTCACATGTGACCTGGGCCCACCATAATATTTATTTTCCACTCAACCTGTTGATAAGGTGACGTGGACCTGGGGCCCACCGTAATGTTTACTTTCCATCCAACCCATTGATAAGGTCACAGTGACCTGGGCCCACCGTAATATTTATTTTCCACTCAACCTGTTGATAAGGTGACGTGGACCTGGGGCCCACCGTAATGTTTATTTCCATCAAAACCTATTGATAAGGTCGTACAGACCTGGGTCCCACCGTAATGTTTATTTTCTACCAAACCTGTCGATAAGGTCACACAGCCACATGGGCCCACCATAATGTCTATTTTCCATCCAAACCGTTGATAAGGTCACATGGACCAAATGAAGAGGAAAAATAAATTTTATAATGTATCAAAAAAAGTCTCAATGGCAGCTGTTCAATCCCATATTGTTTCCTGTGATGTGGGTCACCCAAGCCGCATATACAGTTAATTTTTAGGGTGGCCTACTGCCCTTAGGGGGCCCACCAAATGCACCGTGTTGATGTTCAACACACATCACAGTGGGGCCCATGGCTGGGACCGTGGGTCCCTGCCTCCAGTGGCTAGTGTCCTGCACAGGCACTGCTGCGTCCTCGTGTCAGCGGCAACAACAAACGTTGCTACCTCATGTGTTTTTTTTTAAAAAAATCATTTTCTCGAGGTTTTTCGCAGGTGGGGTCTGCCTTAGGAAAATCCAACCCAGCCACTGGTTTCTACGGCCCCCGATCGACTAAATGAGACCAATATATGACATATTTCTGACGAATAAAAGAATCAAGGTAGGTTTTAACGGTAATACCAGTATTTCCTATGGTATGGCCCGCTTGATTATCCAATTGGCCTCATTTTTCAGCTCAACGCCTAAAATGGGCTGGGGAACGGGATAGACGGTGTGGATTATATATATACATCAAGGTGGGGCCTACATGAGTAGCCCACCCCAACGTCAGTTCACACTTCACCTTTAACCATAACCCACGCCAGTTCAGACTTCTCTATTGAGCCACGTCCAGTGTCTCTAGACGTTGGACAGTGTGGAAATAACACTGGCATGATGGTGGGTCCCACATGGACGTAGCCCACCATGGATTTATATATGTATATATATATATATATATATATATATATATATATATATATATATATATTAATATAAAATTAATATAATGTAAATACAATATATTATGTATATACTTAATCAGCATGTGGGGCTTCCCACCATCCCAACGGATGGTGAATCCTGCCTAAAATGCGGTGGGCCACACGGTTTGATGGATGGAGTAGATTTAACATAGATTGGTGAGGCCCACATCATTCTAAGGAAACGATAAGGATAGAGAGAGAGAGAGAAAGAGAGACGATGATAAAGAGTAGGGATCCCACCACTATGGGCCCTCCATGGTTACAACACATACATCAAGTGGGTCCCATAACATGTGGACCCTTAAAATTGAAATAAACGATGGATCACCCACCTATTGCACTCCTCCTTGATCCCCTTAGGCTTGTATGCTCCTATGCTCGAATTTTAACGGTGGATGATAGAGTTTTGATGGTGGGGATGAGAGATGAGAGGGTGGGCCACACTTGTTGCTCTTAGAAATGCTTGGGAAGGCTTGAACGTGTAGATTTTCTTGTTGCTTGGGAGAGAGTTTTTAAGAAATGAAGGAAATGGAGCATTAATGGATGAAAGGGATGGATGGAGTGGTGGGTGTAAGGAAAAGTGACGGAGAAGTAAGATTGTGTTTGAAATTTTGTAAAAAGAGGTATGGTGAGGGGAGAGAATATTGACTTAAGGGAAAAGGAGGGATGGGTTGTTGTACTTTGTGTAAGGCTTGTACTTAATATTAATTGATGGGACATGTCGTAGAGATTTCCTTGAAATTCATAACGCGCACTGTTTCTTCGGAATGAACGTAGGTCCACATCTACTGGCCTGGGTATCAGTTCGGTGCACGAGTCGCAGCGTTAGAATCGCAGCGACGGCACGGTCGCTAAGATACAAGTTTCGGATCGAGCTGACTTTGGTATGCAGGACCTGGCTTAGGATCACACACAAATGTTGGATACGGGTCGAGGATTGTCGAAATTCGATCGGTAGGATCGTGGAAGCCAATGGAACGGTACGGTCTAGGATACAGGTATTACACATGATCACCATTCTTGTCTTTTCTTATAGGTCTCAAGAGGTCCAGGAAGGATGGCCATATTTTTACATCAACAGTTTGGTGCCGTTTATGGTAATGATAGTGAAAGTTGTTTCTCTCAGTTACAGTGCTCCAACGATGACTAAAGGGAGAAAGAAAGCTTAAACCATCACTGATGTGCCTGGCCCTGCGTCACCAAAGTAGTTTGTAGACCATCGGGGTTCGTCTTCCTAACTTGAGGTTAACTCTGCACTCGCAGGCCTGATACAATGATCCTGGAACTGGGGAGGCTGGCTTGTCTCTTTAGGCAACAAGTTGAAGCATTAACTAGTAATGCTAGAGCGGCAGAATCCTCCTCTTGACAAGGGGGCTGAGGAAGTTGTCACTCAAGTAGTTATAGAAGTTTACGCACCGTCTCGAGCACCCATCGACTCTTAGAGAAGTAGACAATCGATGTAACACCTTCCCATGCTTTGGGCACTGCCATGCTAGTTGCCTCCGACTTGTGTCATGAATTGGAGAAGAAGAGGCGTGACAAGGCTCCCGAGGTCGAGGCCGAGGCAATAGTCGAAAATGAAGATTCCTGGGAGGTTGAGCTCAATGAACTGCGAGGTCAGATTGGTGACATGCGGCGGCCTACCACGCACATGTTTCAACCTCGATAGAAGAAATGTTGGAAGAAATTGAGCCACTGTTCACCACCGACATCATGAACGCTCAGCTCCCGCCTAAATTCTGGATGCCACATATCACTCCTTATTCTGAGGCCACCGAACCAGCCGAGCATCAAGAATTTTTCAGGGCATGGATGGAGCTTCATGGTGCATCAATTACAGTAATGTGTCGAACACTCTCTCTAACCTTATCAGGGGTAGTGTAACATCCCGAAAATTGGGGGTCAAGTAAAAACTCCACTCCCGAGTTCCAGAACGTCACTTATGCAACATAGATAATGATAAATGCATGTTGTCTGTAGATTGGCATTAAACAAGATTGAGACTAAGCCAAAACAGTATTTCATACTCTAAAGACAGTTAAATTAACAAGCGGAAGACTGTGATAGTATGTATAACATATATAAACTGTTGTATGTCTCCAGAGTGTGAACATGTTATCAGGTTATATACATACATGTATACTCCAGAAGTAAACAAAAAGAATATATATGAGTGCTCTAAAAATATAAAATGACAAGAGTCATGGTGTCTAATCAACCTCCCTGTAATCCCGTCGATCAGAACACGCATAAAGGAGGGATCCTCCTCATCATTATTAAGTCCGACTCTACCTCGTAGGCCGTGCCATCATCTGCAATCACAATAGGGACTGGTGGGTGTCCGAAAATACCGTCCCGTAACGTGGGAGTGAGTGATCAACTCAGTGGGATAAGAAAGCAAAGATTAACATGTTCTTAAATCAATCATGCGATAATAGTAAAGCAATAACTCAAACATTCCTAATTACTGTTGTTAATGCAATATGACGTGAGATGATGGATGCCCTCACCGACGATCTCCCTCATACGGCACCATCTTATGCCCGCGGCATGCTTTCTTCCTACAGTGCTCCACATCTTCCAGGCACACGTAATGTGATGGTGATATGATTACCAAGTTATTATTAGTCCTTTTCATACAGCAATATTGGAAAACTAAGGTACTTCCCTTATATCAATCCCAACACAGATCCTGTCTAGGGTCGTCACTCCTAGTAATCTCATACGATGTATATTTTGTAGGTCGCTGCAAGGGCTGCCAGGGCTGTTGCTCGCACTCGTTGCACCGCTCCCCCATCACCTTATCAATACAGGCCTAATTATCCTTAAGACTGCATCAGGACTTGTCGCCCCCATGCGGTGTCAGGATAAACTCAAGGTCACTACAAAGGGCTCGTCACCTGATCAGTGTAGGCCGACAGTAAGAATATAGAGTCCCATACCACCATAATCTGCTCAGAGTAGGGTGCTCACTGGTCACTACGGGGAGGTTTGTGGCCCCAGCGTAGGCCGACAGCTCGACCACGGTGTCCCATACCACCATGCCCGGCTCATGAGTCTTTATGGATCAAGGTACCATGGTTAACAGGGTTTTCAATGGTAAGTTCAGTACCCTAGGTTCAAGCAGTTATGACTCATACATGGTGAACATACAATGGCTAGTCGGGTTACTTGACGGGCTCGACTAGTACGATCGCATCTCAAGCTGAGCGACATAAAGTGCATAAAACACTTCGCCTGGCCTAACCACTACCGCCAACTCCAAACACGACTCGCGTTCATCAACGCGTCCTTCGTGGTAAATAGAAACCAACCACAAATTTACTCTGTTACCGACTGCCTGGACTAAGTATAGTCCCAAACATTTATGAATCCACATTAGCAATCATATAAAGGTAATGGAAATGTATTACAACAATGTGAGCATGTTAACACATGTTATAACATACAACTTAAGTAAATCATCTAGCACATGCATTTCTTACATATGATGAAATCTTACATATAGCCAACATGAAGGAAATCATTTACATCAGCATATTATTTGAGAATTCAATCTCAAAACTATTTCACAATACCATTTAATTCAATAAATACTAATATAAACATTTATACAGCCACTTAGTCTACACACTTAAGTCTACATATTGTATGTCGACTCAAAGTGCGCATTTGGGCGAATCTCTTCACCAAACTAATTATGCACGCATTCCTAATATCCTAAGGTGACAAAAAGTCATGTTAATCATATCAGCAAAATATGGATGCAAACAGTATTTCCTACAAATGACTAAAATGCCCTAAATCTCATATTTTTCGTCTGCTTACTAAACAGGAAACGGACAGCATGTTGTACATGTCAAACGGCGTTACCGTCGATAATCTACTATTTAACGACATTGAAAGCGTTGAAATCAGCCAATCAAAGCATCTAAAATCCGCACCTTTCACTTTAGATGTGTATCGTTCCGACCGGAGCGTATACGCTTCGTCTACGGCAAACAGGCAACCTAATATACAAGATCTGTAAGCTGCTTCGCTATGAAAATGACAGAACCTCAAATCAACAAGTAGTTAGGGTCTTTCCTTACCTAGAAATGTGGTAGAATCACCGGAAAAGTGATTAAGATGCGTTGCTTAAGCACGTGAAGCAACTGGTGCAGGTGGCAGGAAGATCACTCCCACCCTCTCTCATAATCTCTCACTTTTTCTCTCACTCTGCTAGGGTTTCTAGCAAATTCGGATGGGTGAGAGAAGTGAGGGTTTAAAGCCCTTATATAACCTAATTTCTTTCCAAATTAGGCTTGGGAACAATATTTACTTGAGGTCTAACCAATTCGGGGCTGTTCTGGTCTAAAAGAGCATTTCTGGAGGTCCCCTGGCCGAACGCGGTTGGACTTAAGCTCATGCATACTGGATCTAGCACACATCAAGTTTTTAGACCGGTAGAGTTCCCAGATCGCACGTGGCGGTCCAATTTCAGTTCAGCGGTCACCGCACCAAGATCAGGTCTACAAGTCTCATGATATGAAAGAGAAATTTTTCCTAATCCAAGGGTGTAATTTGGCTGAATTCTGACGGTCAAAACGCTTAATAATAACGCTCCAAGTCACGTGCCAGATTTGAATTAAAATTTTCAAATCTAACCGTATTCTCACTCTCTTCACTCCAGGCTCAATGAAATAGCCTCTGAACGTCGGTTGGGCTTGATTTTCGAAACGGTTGTCAAGTCCAGCCAAGCGGTCATAACGGTCTAATATTGTAGGTATCGGACTTTCGACGCGCGGTCTAGATCCAATACAAAGTTTCAAAGAGTTCTTGAGAGCAAACGGGTTTAGAGTTTGATCTTAGGTTTTAGGGAATTATAGCACCATTGATTCTACAAGTTTTGGGTCTTGTAGAATGTATTTAAAGCTGTCAGGGACAATTTCACAGCTATTCCAGCGTAGCGCTAGCTAACTTACGCTTAATTTATAAAGGAATTAATCCTAAGTGATTTCTTTGGCCATGGAATTGAGTTCTGAGCGATTTCCCAGGTGTTTTAGTTGACCCATTGCCTAAGGACGTCTAATCCCAGGTTGGCAAAAATTCGGGGTGTTACAATTTACCCCCTTTAAAATAAAATTTCATCCCCGAAATTGGCTAAGGGTAGTGAGTACTTTTTCTAAGGAAGGTTCAAATCCTAAGAACGTAAGTCAGCTGTTTCGATCCTGGGCCAGTGGGGAAGAGGCTAACTACGCTTCCGCTGCGCCACTCTGATCTAACGGTTGCATTGGCTGACCTAACTTGATTGGACTCAATACGTTCTACCCCCCTTAAAACTTGGTTCTACTTAAAGTTCAAGAATCTATGCATCGCTCCGTATATCGGAACGAGGTGCAACTTAGGGGCTATCCTTGACATGAATTGGGAAACAACCTCTCATTACATTGGTTTTCCTTTGCTAATGATGCGTTCTATGGCATTGGTATCTATGGTGATAGAGATGAGCCTAATCTCTATTATGGTTGAGTTCAGGGGCAGGTATGAGTTGGTGGCAAGATGTCTAATTCTCTATTGGCTTTAAGTCCTCGCCATTTTTCAAAAGCAATATGATCACGTTTGGTTGTAGGTGGTTGGGCCATCACAGAAGAAAGGTTGTGTAGTAGGTCTGAGCCGGATACATTGACCTTCTGCCGAGACTCTGACAGAAAATTCTTCGTATCAGTTCTTAATCCTAGCCGATGCCGACCCTCTGCTTGATTAGAGCATTGGATTTATTGGTAACTACCAGGATTAAGAGGTCAAGTCAAACCACGAATACATCGCTTACATATACCGTTCCTTTACTTTGTGTTCCCGAATGCAATAAGCCCTTGGGGAAGGCAATTCTAAGGGGTGCGTTGGTTTATTCTAAGTTCAATCTTAGGGATGTAGAAGTTTTCCCTGAGAATGAATAGTTCTAAGGTAAATAAGCCTCTTGAGAGTTACTAAAGGTGCCTAGGAATGTTATGAGGATCTACCCAAGGAAGGGAGTCCCATTCCAACCAAATCTAACCTACTATTCCTTATCATATACAGGCTTTACACTACTTAAGGTAACTAATAGACTAGTCTGTAACTCAGTAGCTATAATCCAAAGACTAAGTTTATATGTTAAATGGTTCCATACCATTACTAATACAGGGAATTGCTCTATCGCTTAGGGTCAAGATTATCTAAATGAAATTGGATTTCCTATATCGTCAGATCCTTCAAATCTAGGAGTGCTAACACTAGGTCCAAAACGCCAAGGGCCTATGTGGCCAGTAGCATTAAGTTTCATTAAATGGAACTGCATTCCTAATCCCATGTCGGGATTGGGTGTGGCATGCTTGGTAGGAAGGTGGGGTGGGATAAAAACTAATTTTGTAGGCTTAATCCCGGGATTTATAACATGGCAGTGGAAACCACAGGATACACCCAATCTAGGGACAATACCTTACAGCAAACGAAACGGCATGCACTCCATTCAACAAAATTAGTCACAATACATGGAATAAAGTTCCACATGAATTATGACAGGAATGCATTCGGCTATATTAAGCCCAAAACATTACGCAAACACATTTCTACCTATGACATCACTAGACCGAACAACAACAAAACACAGAAATCCTTAAAATGGTAATCAAACAAGCGAAGGATGTGGAGAAATGGGATGGGTAAGAAGGTTTCCATGAGTCTGAGGATCAAATAAAAGGGACATGAGAGAGAGGACGATGGAAAGGGAGAAAAAAAAGAAGCTAAAACAGCCTTAACAATAGCCATGGAAAGCGGAGGAAATGCGGAGAAATGGTTGCCCAAATGGACTGAAACGAATCTAGGCCCTGTAGAGGGATGCATCAAGCTCCCAAAGGCTAGATTTTCAAAGGGAAAAGAGAACTATAAAGGGGAATGGAGCTCCACACGATTTCAGCCTTGCATGAAGGTTGTGGGAGCTTCAAACGATGAGATCGGAGAGAGGAGGAGTTGCAAATCACGTTGGAGGAATGGGATAGGGTCGTTTTTAGCAATGGGAGGAATTAGGAGTGATTTGGGATCGCGGTTTTGAGATGGGAAGTAAGAAAAATGAGCAAGGGAGCTTGGGAGGGGGCTGTTTGTGAAGGAAGTACCCTTTTTAGGAGTTTTCGACGGACGGGCGCTATGTGGGAGGGGTGTACTAGCCACATAAGGGTGTGTGCCCAATTTTTACAGCAAGTGGGCCCCACTGTATGGTGATGCATGGCCGTCCGGCCACCAAACCGGCTGGTGGGACCACATGGGTTGGGTCCCCCCTGCCCTAGGGACCCCAAATATGTATGGGCCCCACCCCAGATCGTTGTAGATTGGCTTAGGGAGGCCTAAACTTCCATTCGGGGCATTCCGAGACCAGTTTGTAAACCAGAATACATTTACCCATCATATAGCATATGATTTTGGGTAGGAGGAGCTAATCCATCCAACTAACCCATTAGTTACAAAATATTTTAAGGTTGGAATGGCCAAAAGGCCAATTTTCACATATTTTTACTATTCATTATAAAATTTTGTCTAAGCATGATTTTATGTCATTTTCACATTAGGATCAATGTCTAACATGAAAATACTGAGAAGGAATTGAAGAATGGAGTGGTGAGAGGAAGGATTCGGAAGGAATTGAGTGAAACGGGGTTTTTAAGCCCTAACAATTGAATGTAAGGGTTGTGGTTGCCTCACGACCCAAATACATACATTTCTGGGTTTGAAACCTTTCAGAGGACATCTCAAACCCGCCGACTGATGTCCTACTGGCCACTTAGGTCACTTCACGTGACCCTAGATGCGTTACGGACTCGATCGAAACGATCGACTAAAGTAAACTTCGCTTATTGGCGAAACTGGAGTCCTACGAGTGTTTCTAAACTTTCCTCGCACCCACCTAAGTCAAAGGAGCGACAGCGTACGTCGCGTGACCATAACCCAGGCCCAGTTTAATCCAAATCAAACTCTGATACCATCTGTAACATTCCAAAAATCGGGGGTTGAGTAAAAACTCCACTACCGAGTTCCAGAACGTCACTTATGCAACATAGATAATGATAAATGCATGATGTCTATAGATTGGCATTAAACAAGATTAAAACTAAACCAAAACAGTATTTCATACTCCAGAGATAGTTAAATTAACAAGCGGAAGACTGTGATAGTATGTATAACATATATAAGCTGTTGTATGTCTCCAGAGTGTGAACATGTTACCAGGTTATATACATACATGTATACTCTAAAAGTAAACAAAAAGAATATACATGAGTACTCTAAAAATATAAAATGACAAGAGTCATGGTGTCTAATCAACCTCCCTGTAATCCCGTCGATCAGAACATGCATAAAAGAGGGATCCTCCTCATCATTATCAAGTCCGACTCCGCCTCGCAGGCCGCGCCATCATCTGCAATCACAATAGGGACTGGTGGGTGTCCGGAAACACCGTCCCATAACGTGGGAGTGAGTGATCAACTCAGTGGGATAAGAGAGCAAAGATTAGCATGTTCTCAAATCAATCATGCGATAATAGTAAAATAATAACTCAAACATTCCGAATTACTATTGTTAATGTAATATGACGTGACATGATGGATGCCCTCACCGACGATCTCCCTCATATGGCACCATCTTACGCCCCTGGCATGCTTTCTTCCCACAGTGCTCCACATCTTCCAGGCACATGCAATGTGATGGTGATATGATTACCAAGTTATTATTAGTCCTTTTCATACAGTAATATTGGGAAACTAAGGTACTTCCCTTATATCAATCCCAACACAGATCCTGTCTAGGGTCGTCACTCCTAGTAATCTCATACGATGTATATTTTATAGGTCGCTGCAAGGGCTGCCAGGGTTGTTGCTCGCACTCGTTACACCGCTCCCCCATCACCTTATCAATACAGGCCTAATTATCCTTAAGACTGCATCAGGACTCGTCGCCCCATGCGGTGTCAGGATAAACTCGAGGTCACTACAAAGGGCTCATCACCTGATCAGTGTAGGCCGACAGCAAGAATATAGTGTCCCATACCACCATAATCTGCTCAGAGTAGGGTGTTCACTGGTCACTACGGGGAGGTTTGTGGCCCCACCGTAGGCCGACAGCTCGACCACGGTGTCCCATACCACCATGCCCGGTTCATGAGTCTTTATGGATCAAGGTACCATGGTTAACAGGGTTTTCAATGGTAAGTTCAGTACCCTAGGTTCAAGCAGTTATGACTCATACATGGTGAACATACAATGGCTAGTCGGGTTACTTGACGGGCTCGACTAGTACGATCGCATCTCAAGCTGAGCGACATGAAGTGCATAAAACACTTCGCGTGGCCTAACCACTGCCGCCAACTCCAAACACGACTCGTGTTCATCAACGCGTCCTTCGTGGTAAATAGAAAACAACCACAAATTTACTCTGTTACCGACTGCCTGGACTAAGTATAGTCCCAAACATTTATGAATCCACATTAGCAATCATATAAAGGTAATGGAAATGCATTACAACAATGTGAGCATGTTAACACATGTTATAACATACAACTTAAGTAAATCATCTAGCACATGTATTTCTTACATATGATGAAATCTTACATATAGCCAACATGAAGGAAATCATTTACATCAGCATATTATTTGAGAATTCAATCTCAAAACTATTTCACAACACCATTTAATTCAATAAATACTAATATAAACATTTATACACCCACTTAGTCTACACACTTAAGTCTACATATTGTATGTCGACTCAAAGTGCGCATTTGGGCGAATCTCTTCACCAAACTAATTATGCATGCATTCCTAATATCCTAAGGTGACAAAAAGCCATGTTAATCATATCAGTAAAATATGGATGCAAACAGTATTTCCTACAAATGACTAAAATGCCCTAAATCTCATATTTTTCGTCTGCTTACGAAACAGGAAACGGACAGCATGTTGTACATGTCAAATGGCGTTGCCGTCGATAATCTACTATTTAACAACATTGAAAGCGTTGAAATCAGCCAATCAAAGCGTCTAAAATCTGGACCTTTCACTTTAAATGTGTATCGTTCCGACCGGAGCGTATACGCTTCGTCTACGGCGAACAGGCAACCTAATATACAAGATCTGTAAGCTACTTCGCTATGGAAATGATGGAACCTCAAATCAGCAAGTAGTTAGGGTCTTTCCTTACCTACAAATACGGCGGAATCACCGGGAAAGTGATTGAGATGCGTTGCTTAAGCACGTGAAGCAACTGGTGCAGGTGGCAGGAAGATCACTCCCACCCTCTCTCACAATCTCTCACTTTTTCTCTCACTCTGCTAGGGTTTCTAGCAAATTCGGATGGGTGAGAGAAGTGAGGGTTTAAAGCCCTTATATAACCTAATTTCTTTCCAAATTAGGCTTGAAAATAATATTTACTTGAGGTCTAACCAATTTGGGGCTGTTCTGGTCCAAAAGAGCATTTCTGGAGGTCCCCTGGCCGAACGCGATCGGACTTAAGATCATGCATACTGGATCTAGCACACATCAAGTTTTCAGACTGGTAGAGTTTTCAGATCGCACGTGGCGGTCCAATTTCAGTTCAGCGGTCACCGCACCAAGATCAGGTCTACAAGTCTCATGATATGAAAGAGAAAATTTTCCTGATCTGAGGGTGTAATTTGGCTGAATTCTGACGGTCAGAACGCTTAATAATAACGCGCCAAGTCACGTGCCAGATTTAAATTAAAATTTTCAAATCTAACCCTATTCTCACTCTCTTCACTCCTGGCTCAATGAAATAGCCTCTGAACGTCGATTGGGCTTGATTTTCGAAAAGGTTGTCAAGTCCAGCCAAGCAGTCATAATGGTCTAATATTGTAGGTATCGGACTTTCGACGCGCGGTCTAGATCCAATACAAATTTTTAAAGAGTTCCTGGGAGCAAACGAGTTTAGAGTTTGATCCTAGGTTTCAGGGTATTATAGCACCATTGATTCTACAAGTTTTGGATCTTGTAGAACGTATTTAAAGCAGTCAGGGACAATTTCACAGCTACTCCAGCGTAGCGCTAGCTAACTTACGCTTAATTTCTAAAGGAATTAATCCTAAGTGATTTCTTTGGCCATGAAATTGGGTTCTGAGCGATTTCCCAGGTGTTTTAGTTGACCCATTGCCTAAGGACGTCTAATCCCAGGTTGGCAAAAATCCGGGGTGTTACAGGTAGCTCGGGAATGGTTTCAACAATTGAAACCGCTATCCATCAGTTCTTTCACGCAGCTCAGCAAGACCTTTATCACCAACTTCATTAGATAAAAGGAGAGGCTAAAACTGACAACTCACCTCCTCACCCTCATTCAGAAAAATAATGAGTTGTTAAAGGACTACATCAAATGCTTCAACATGGAGGTGATGCAAATGGAGGGCTATTCAGATCAGATCACCCTGGCTACCATGATGGCAAACCTGAGGGAAGGAAGGTTCCTCATCTCGCTCAACAAGAAATCCCTCCCAACCTTGGCCAAACTCCTCAACCGAGCTCAGAAGTACTCCAATGCAAAAGAACTTTTTAGCTTATGAAAAGCTATAAGGAATGGAGTAAACTCGACCAAGGAGAAACGACCCAAGGAAAAACAAGCATCGGCACCCAGCAACAAGTGGAGAAGGGACGATGATTTGACCAAAGGTTAGTGTCTGAGCAGATGATTCGAGAGCAGGTTCAGCTCTTATACCCCCCTCAATGCTATGCCCAAGTAGGTCCTTATGGAAGTTCGGGACAAACGACTCCTCAAATAGCCAAATCAGATGAAGTTTGACATTGAAAAATGCGACAATTGGAAGTATTGCCACTTCCATCGCGACCATGACCACTCCACTAATAACTACTTCAACCTTAAAGAAGAAATCGAAGCCCTCATCCATAATGGGCATTTGTGAGAATATGTCAATAGAAGGGAAGAATGGTCTAATTGGAAGAATGAGCAGCCCCATCAATGGCAACAACAAGGAGACTACAAGTGAGATCCGCACCATCTTCGGTAGACCTGCTAGAGGAGGAGACTCGAATCGAGCACACAAGGCCCATGCTCGAAGTATTAGCTACAACAGCTTGGAATATCAAGTCCACCTGACCAGCAGACCTTCAAAGGAATAAATTATGAATTCCTGTAAGCAGACCTTCACCGAAGAGGACGCTTAAGGTGTCAACCACCCCCATGATGATGCACTGGTGGTGGCAATGACTATAGCCAACCGCAAAGTGTTTTAAATTTTTATGGACAGCGTCAGCTTGGTAGACATCTTCTTCATCGAGGCCTTCGACAAAATGGAAGTTGAGAGATCCCGAATTCGACTTATAAAAACTCCATTGCTTGGGTTTGCAAGGGACAAAGTCACCTTTGAAGGATCCATCCATCTCCCAGTTATAGCGGGAAAAGGATAAAATCAGATTACAACAATGATTAACTTCCTGGTGGTCGACTACCCTTCCGTTTACAACGTTGTCCTCGGATGTCCATCCCTCAACACCTTGCGCAATGTGATTTCTACTTACCACCTCGCAATGAAATTTTTAACTAAGCATGGAGTCGAGTGAGTCAAAGGAGATCAGCAGGAAGCCTGCCACTACTACTCCATGGCACTAAGAACGCAACCTCTAGCGATGGCCATCACCTCCATCTATCCTCAAGAGGACTTGACCAAAAGAGGGTGTCCAATGGAGGACCTTATAACCATCTCGCTCAATGAATCCGACCCGATCCGAACACTATAGGTCGGCTCATCATTAGATCCAGCTCCGCGAGATGAGATCTTGGATCTTTTATGATAACACATCGAAGTATTCTCCTGGTCCCATCGGGACATGCCTGACATCAATCCAAAAGTAATGGTTCACAAATTGAATATTGACCCCGACCACCGACCAGTAAGGCAAAAAATGATGGGCATTCGAGCCAGAACGATACACCATCATCGGCGAAGAGGTCGACAATCTCCTCAAAGCAGGTTTAATCGAAGAAATCTATTATCCTGATTGGATTGCCAACATCATATTGGTGAAAAAGTCCAATGAGAAGTGGCGGGACTGTGTTGATTATACTGACCTGAACAAAGCCTGCCCCAAGGATAACTTTTCCCTTCCACAGATTGACCAGTTGGTCGACAGCACAGCCGGGCATGAACTCCTCCACTTCGTGATTCCTATTCGAGATATAATCAGATCACCGTGTATCCCCATGAAAAGCAGAAGATGACCTTTGTCATCGAAAAAAGACTCTACTGCTACATCGTCATGCCCTTTGGGCTGAAAAATACTAGGACCACATACCAGCGACTCGTCAATAGAATGTTTGCTCAGCAGATCAGACGCTCCATGGAGGTTTATGTCGATGACATACTCGTCAAGAGGATCAAAGCATTAGGCCACATCCTGACCTCGAGGAGATGTTCGTAATTTTATAAAAATGTCAGATGAAGCTGAATTTAAGCAAATGCGCTTTTGATGTCAGCTCGGGAAAGTTCCTCAGCTTTCTGGTTAGCCAAAGTGGAATCGAAGAAAACCCCGATAAGATCTGAGCTATGTTAGACATGAGCTCACCCAAGATGATGAAAGAAATTCAGTGCCTCACAGGGAGAGTTGTTGTCCTCAACCGTTTCGTTTCTCGAGCCACTAATAAGTGTCTACCCTTATTCAAACAATTGAAAGGAAAATGAAAGATAGAGTTGACCAAGGAATGTGAGTTAACCTTCTAGCAGCTTAAACAGTACTTAGGTTCATCCCTACTACTTTCAAAGCCCAAGCAATGAGAGCCGTTACTACTATACTTAGCGGTCTCGACCCTTATCCGGGAATAAGAAGGGAAGAAATTACCAGTGTTTTATGTCAGTGAAACCTTGGTCCCAGCTGAGACCAAGTATCTAGACATTGAGAAAATCACCTTGGCTTTAGTTATATAATCTTGTCACCTCTGACCTTGCTTCCAGGCCCGTACAATTATAGTCCCGACCGACCAACCTCTCTGCCAGGTGTTACAAAAGCCTGAGGTGTCGGGAAGACTCATGAAATAGGCAATCGAGCTCAATGAATTTGACATTAAATATCATCCCTGAATCGCCATTAAAGGCCAAATAGTGGCTAATTTTATTGTCGAGCTCCCATTCTAGCATGACCTGGAAGATAGTCCGAGATGGGAAATTGACTAACCAGCCGGCCAGGCAGCCGAGCTAGACCTACCCACCTAGACATTGTATGTTGTCGGCTCATCCAATTCTAAAGGAAATGGGGACGGGGTAGTCCTTAAGGCTCCCAACCGGACCTGCACACAATATGCCTAAAGATTTAGATTTTAAACATTGAACAATTCAGCAAAGTATGAAGCATTGCTCGCCAAACTTAGATTAGCCAAGGAAACGGGAGCTCAGAACTTGAAAGTCCAGTGATTCACAGCTCCTCATCAGCAAGATAGCCAATGAGTACCTGGCCAAGGGAGAAAGAATGATCACCTATTTATAAAGGGCCCTGGAACTTATCATCAAATTCCCCAAGTGCGACATTATCTTAATCCCCATGTCAGAAAACTCGAAAGTAGCTACACTAGTGAAACTATCCACAACAGCCGAAGACAAAATCCTGAAGTCGATCCTAATTGAGTTTTTGGCTGAGCCAAGCATCTACAATTTCAATTCAGATACAGTTCTTCCAGTGAATTCGATGTCGAGTTGGATGGACCCAATAGTTGACTACCTTTAAGAAGGGAAGCTGCTCAAAGATTGGCTCAAAGCACGCAAACTCCTATCTCGATCAGCTCGGTACACTATGATGGGGGACACTTTATACAAGAAAGGATTCTCCCTACCATATCTCCGATGTCTCCGACCTGAGGAGGCCAAGTACGTTCTAAGAGAGATACATGAAGAGATTTGTGGCAACCATTCCGACAGTCGTACCCTTGCCCACAAGGTCATCTAACAGGGGTACTATTAGCTGACCATCTAGAAGGATGACAAGCAATAACCCAGAGGTGGATAAATGCCAAAGGTTTGAGGCGATACCTCATCAATCGCTTGAGCAGCTGACCCCCATGACTGGGCCATGGTCATTTGACCAATGGGGGATAGACATATTGGCCCTTTGCCAACATGCAAAGGGCAGACCAAGTTCGCAGTCGTCGTGGTCTACTACTTCACCAAGTGGGCCTAGGCCAGGCGACTAGTCAAGATCACTGAGCAGAAAAGCACCAACTTCATTTGGAAAAACATCATACGTTGGTACAAAATCCCACACACGATTGTCTCGCACAAAGGGAAGCAATTCGACAATGATTAGTTCTAAGGCATGTACAGGAACCTCGGAATCCGAAACACCTACTCATCACCTTGTCACCCCCAAGTCAACAGTCGGGTCAAGGTAGTCAATAAGATCATTAAGAATTACCTCCAAACTAAAATCGAGAAAGGTAACAGGACCTGGTCCAAGGAACTCCCCCATGTCCTCGCATATTGGATCACAACCTGAATGGCCATGAGAGAAACTCCTTTCTCCATAGCCTTTAGAGAAGAAGTCGTGATCCCAGTCGAGATTGGGCTCCCCACTACTCGGATCCGTTCTTATGACGAGAATAAAAACACCAAGCAGATGACACTGGACCTCGATCTACTCAAGGAAAAAAGGGAGAAGGCCCAAGTCAAAGTCGCAACTTAGCAACAACAGGTCGCCCGATTCTACAATTTCAGAGTAAAGATGAGAAGGTTTTGAGCTGGGGACTTGGTCCTTCGTCGAACCTTCTAGAATACCAAGGAGCTTGGTTCGAAAACCCTAGGGCCGAACTGGGAAGGACCTTAAAAGGTAACAGACAAAACCCAACCAGGGACCTATCGGCTCGAAGACATGAAAGGATAACTCCTGCCACATTCGTAGAACACCGAGCATCTGAAGATTTATTACCTGTGAAGACCAACCAGAGCCTAGGTCAGAATCTACATATCTACTAATCAACCTACCTGGTCGGAATCCGCATGTCTTATTTAAAATATGTAATAAAAATTCCCAAGTCGAGAAATTTTACTTTCCATCTGTTATCTACATTGTTCATACTGCATAATTTACTAAGGACTTCCCTTAGTACAAGGGAAGAACAATCCTCACCAGTCGTTTGACCCTTAAAGAAGAGGTCGAGCCACTAATCAATCCTAGTAAGTCTATTGAGGACTTTCCTTAATGCAAGGGAAGAAAAGTCCTCAGTAGTCGTCTGACCCTTAAAGAAGAGGTTGGACCATTAATTAGCAACGCTACTTTGAATGCATGTGCTATAATGAGAATTCTTAGGTGTAAAGGAAAACAATCTTCATGGTTCAGCACAATGGCCAATGAATGACTAAAAAGACTCCATACACAACAATCATTGCAAAAACTATCCTTTCATTCATATATGCATATGAAGGCAATATAAAAAATGGAGAGAAACAAAAATTTGTACAAGTATAAGAAGAGATAGAAAGGCTCTACTCAATCATCTCAAAGAAGGGGGTTGCAACGCAGCTTCGACATCGGTCGGAGAGGGGCTCACAGGGGCAAGGTCTGCCTGCGCCTCATCGCCGAGGCTGTCAAGGTTCAGCTCAGGGTACAGACCCCATACATCCTCTATGCAGCGTTCATTGCCACAATTATAGATCATATTCACCTTGTCGGCTCGTTCCTTCGAGACTTTGTACTCCTCTACAACCAAGGCCTTGATTGCTGGGATGGCCGCCGTGGCCTCAGACAATTGAGCGGCCAAAGTCTCCCCAACTTCAACCAACTTGGTTGCCGAACTCTCTCTCCTTTGCCAGCTCCACCTTAGCTCTACGGCTTCATCCTTTAACACTGCAGCCTCGGTCACCACTTCCGATTGCTCCTTCTTGACTTGTAACATTCCAAAAATTGAGGGCGAGTTACTCCCGAGTTCCAGAACATTACTTATGCAATATTTTTAATGATGGATGAATGTCGGCTGTAATAGTGCATAAAACATGAAGTGGATTAAGTCAAAACCGCATATCATACTCAAGAGACAGTTAAATTAACAAGCGGAAGAATGTGATAGATATATAGAATATATGAACTGTTGTAGGTCTCCAGAGTGTGAACATGTTACCAGGTTAAACATATACATGTATACTCCAAAAATGATCAAAAAGAATATACATGAATGCTCCAAAAATATAAAATGACCAGTGTCATGGCATCAAATCAACCTCCCTGTAATCCCGTCGATCAGAACACGGTCCACATAGACCCTCCTGATAACTGCCTATAGGAGAAATCCTCCTCCTCATCATACAAGTCCAGCTCTGCCTCGCAGGCCGCGCCATTATCTGAAACTACAACAGGGTCTGGTGGGTGTCCAGAAACCGTCCCGTAACGTGGGAGTGAGTAGCTAACTCAGTGGAATCATAGAGTAAAGGTTAATATGTTATCAAATCAATCAAGCGATAATGATAAAGCAAGCAAATCAAACATTCCTAAATACTGTAATTAATGTAAGAATGAAATGACATGATGGATGCCCTCACCAACATACTCCCTCATGCGACACCATCTTACGTCCGCGATATGCTTTCTTCCCTCAGTGCTCCACATCTTCCAGGCATATGCAGTGTGATATGAATATGATTATCGAGTTGTCATTAGTCCTTTTCATACAGCAGGATTGGGAAACTAGGGTACTTCCCTTATATCATTCCCAACAAGGATCCTATCTAGGGTCATCACTCCTAGTAGTCTCATACGATGATGTATTTCTAGGTCACTGCAAGGGTTGCCAGGGCTGTTGCATGCACTCGTTGCTTCGCTCCCCCATCAACTTATCAATACAGGCCTAGTTGTACTCTTGTTGCTACGGAAGGGTCGTCGTCTCACGTAGACTCAGAGTACGCTCGAGGTCACTACAAAGGGCTGCTAGGGCTGTTGCACGCACTCGTTGCACCGCTCCCCCATCACCTTATCAGTGTAGACTGACAGCTCGAATATAGTGTCCCATACCACCATAATCGGCTCACGAGTCTAAGTTGCTTACTGGTCACTACGGGGAGGCTTGTGGCCCCATCGTAAGCCGACAGCTCGACCACGGTGTCCCATACCACCATGCTCGGCTCATGAGTCTTAGTGGATCAAGATACTACAGTTATCAGGATTATCACTGGTAAGTTCAGTACCCTAGGTTCAAGCATTTATGACCAACACAAGGTAAACATACAATGGTCAGTTGGGTTACTTGACGAGCTCGACTAGTACGAGCGCATCTCAAGCTGACGTATGTTGATTTTAACATATAATATGACAAATCCTTATATCAAGGAGATGTATAATACACAACAATCATGTTCTTACATTCAATACATATGGCAGGCATAAATCATATTGATTTAGGCATTTCAACAAACACTTAGTCTACACACATTAGTCTACATAGCATATGTTGGCCAATATGTGCATTAGGGCGAATCTCTTCACCAAACAGATCATACATGCATAACTAGCATAGGTACACGACAAATACTCATGGCAATTATATCAGCAAAATATATACATATACAGTATTTCCTACAAATACCAAAAATACCATAAATCTCATATTCTTCGTACGTATTCGAAATGAAAAATAGACAGCATGTTTTACATGTCAAACAACATCCTTGTCAACAATCTACCATTAAATGGCTTTGAAAGCTTTGAAAAATGACAACCTAAGCGTCTAAAATGCGTACCTTACGCCATAAAAGTGTAACGAATTGAATAGGTACTCTACGCTTCCGTCAACGTCGATATGACGACCTATAACACAAGGTGAGTCAGCTACTTAGCTACTTGTACCCATAGGTGCCTTAAAACAGGTTAAGGTTAGGATTTTCTTACCTAGAACGAAACCAGAATCGCTGGAATAACGATGCAGGTGGATGACTTTGGCACGTGGAGCATCAGGGAAGAATCCCAGGAGAAAACCCCAACTTCTCCCTCACTTTCTCTCTCTCTTTTCTCTCTCTTTTCTCCTTATAGTTTAAAAATTTGTATGGTATTTGTGAGAGAGAGTTTAAGGCCCTTTTATAAGCCCAAACATAATGAAAACAGACTTGAAGTCAAGGTATACTTAAGTTATAACCAAATCAGGTCTGTTCTGATCCAACGGAGTACTTCTGGAGGTCCTGTGTAACGCCCGTGAAAAATCTGTACTTGGGCTCGAGTACCGATTCGACCCGAAATCGCGTAGAAATAATTTCCATGGAAATTAAGCGTAAGTTAGCCAGCGCAACGCTAGAGTAGCTGGGAAATAGTCCCTGATCACTTTAAATACGCTCTACAAGACCCAAATCAAGTAGAATAGACAACTCTACAATACTCTATAACCTCGGATCAAACTCTAAGCGGGTTTGTTCTCTGGACCATATTGAAATTTTGTATTGGATTTAGACCGCGCGTCGAAGGTCCGATACCTCCTATCTTAGACCGTTAGAACCGCCCAGCTGGACTTGACAATCATCTCGAAAATCAAGTCAAACCGATAATCACAGACAATTTTGTTGAACCCAGACTGAAGTGACCGCGAATAGGGACGAATTTGGAATTTCAAATTCAAATCTGGCACACGACTTGACGCGTCAGTATTAAGCGTTCTGACTGTCAGAATTCATCCAGATTACACCCTCGGATCAGGAAAAATTTCTATTTATTATCATGAGACTTTCAGCCCTGATCTACGTGTGGTGACCGCTGAACTGAAACTGGTCCGCCACGTGCGATCTGCGAACCCTGCCAGACTGAAAACTTAATACGAGATACATCTGGTACCCATGAGCTTAAGGCTGATCGCAATCGACCAGGGGACCACCAGAAAGCAGTTTTTGGACCGAAACAGCCCCGAAATGGATAGGCATCAAGTAAACTTCATCCCGGAGCCTATTTTCGGCGATTTCAAGCTTATAAAAGGGGTTGAAACCCTCATTTCTCCTTCCCATCCGAAATTCACAAACCCTAGGAGGAAAAGAGAGAGAGTTGGAGAGAAAGAGAAGAAGGGATTTTTCCCGCTTCCGAGCCCCTGACAGTTGCTGCTTCAGCACTTCCTTCCAATCACCTGGCTGGTGAGTTCTCCACTTTTTCAGGTATAAAATAACCCCAAAAACTTGCTGATTTAGGGTTTACTTAGTTGCATAACATGTTAGCTAACGTATTCCATAAATCAGGCTCTCCTACTGCCGTAGACGAAGCGTACACGCTCCGTTCAAAATCCCGCGACCGTAACAGACTAGGTGAGGATTTTAGACGCTTTGATTGACAGTTTACAACGCTTTCAATGTCGTTTAATAGTAGATTATCGACGGCATCACCGTTTGACATGTACAACATGCTCTCCGTTTCCTGTTTCGTAAATTAATGAAGAATATGAGATTTAGGGCATTTTAGTCATTTGTAGGAAGTACGGTCTACATGCATATTTTGCTGACATGATTGACATGGTTTGTCGCCGCATTAGGGAGTTAGGAATGCTTGCATAATCGGTTTGGCGAAGAGATTCGCCAAGTTGCGCACTTTGGGTCGACATACTATATGTAGACTTAAGTGTGTAGTGTACGTGTTTGTATAAATGCTTGTATTAGTATGTATTGAATTGAATGATGTTATGTAGTAGTTTGAGATTGATTTCATGATTAAAATGCTGACCTAAATGATTTTCTACATGTTTACCTTATGCATGATTGCATTTCATGCATAGAAAGTATGCCTTGAAGAATTGCTTAAGTTGAATGTTATAACATGTGTTAACATGCTCACATGATGTATTTCAATTCCAATACCTTTGCGTATAGTGCTGATAGGATTCCATAGATGTGTGGGACTAGACTTAGTCCAGGCAGTCGGTAACCGAGCGAATTCGTGGCTGACTGGTCATAGCTACGAACGACGCGTCGATGAACGTGATTCGTGTTGGGAGTTGGCGGCAGTGGTTAGGCCACGCGAAGTGTTTTACGCACTTCATGTCGTTCAACTTGAGATGCGATCGCGCTAGTCGAGCCCGTCAAGTAACCCGACTGGCCGATGTATGTTCACCTTGTATGTGTCATAACTGCTTGAACCTAGGGTACTGAACTTACCATTGTAAACCCTGTTAACCATGGTACCTTGATCCACGAAGACTCATGAGCCGGGCATGGTGGTATGGGACACCGTGGTCGAGCTGTCGGCCTACGCTGGGGCCACAAACCTCCCCGTAGTGACCAGTGAGCACCTTGACTCGTGAGCAGATTATGGTGGTATGGGACACTATATTCTAGCTGTCGGCTTACACTGATCAGGCAACGAGCCCTTTGTAGTGACCGCGAGCATATTCTGAGTCCACGGGAGGCGACGACCCTTCCGTTGCAGAGAGTACGGTAGGCCTGTATTGATAAGGTGATGGGGGAGCGGTGCAACGAGTGCGAGCAACAGCCCTGGCAGCCCTTATAGTGACCTACGAAATATACATCGTATGAGATTACTAGGAGTGATGACCCTAGACAGGATCTGTGTTGGGATTGATACAAGGGAAGTACCTTAGTTTCCCAATCCTGCTGTTTGAATGGACTAATAATAACTTGAAAATCATATCACCATAGCATTGCATGTGCCTGGAAGATGTGGAGCACTCTAGAGAGTGTGGCATGCCGCGGTCGTAAGATGTTGCCGCATGAGGGTGATCGTCGGTGAGGGCATACATCACGTCATATCATCTTGCATTAACAACAGTATTAGGATTGTCTGATTTACTGCTTTACTATTATCGCGTGATTGAATTGTGAACATGCTAATCTTTGCTCTATGATTCCACTGAGTTGATCACTCATTCCCACGTTACGGGATGGTGTTTGCAACACCCACCAGACCCTGTTGTAGTTGCAGGTGAGGACGAGATCCAGGAGGTGGAGCCAGAGATCGACGAGGACCAGGATGAGTTCTCGTATATGCAGTATCATGACGGCTTCCCGTAGGCGACCTGGATCGAGGGGACATCAGTGGGACCTTCTTTTTGAACATTATTCTTTTGTTATGTATATGTACATGAGACTCAGAGATGTAGTCATACTTTGGAGACAGATGAGATTACTTTGTTTTTCCATACAGTGATATATACATTGTTTAGTCTTCCGCTTGCTTTTATCACTGGATCTGAAGTATGAATTGCAGTTTTGGTATACTTTTACTCATGTGAATGCTTTAAATCAGACAACATTGAATCATAACCATTTTTGTTGCATAAGTGACGGTCTGGAACTCGGGAGTTGAGTTTATACACGACCCCCAATTTTCAGGGTGTTACATCCTGTTACTAAATGCGGTCGGACTTAAGCTCTCTAATATTGGATCTAGGTCCAGCTAAGTTTTCAGTCTGGTCGGGTTTCTAGATCGACCGTGGCGGACTAGTTTCAGTTCAGCGGCTACAGGAACTAGATCAGAGCCGCAAGTGCTATGACATGTAAGGGCCACCTATCCTGATCCGAGGGTGAAATTTGGTCGAATTCCAACGGCCAGAACGCTTAAAAATGTCGCGCAATCGGCACGTGCCAGATTTATTAAAAATTGAATTAATTTTCTAAATATTTTCCTTTTCTCACTCTCTTCACTCCGGACTCAGTAGAATGGTCTCAGGCTATCGGTTGGGCTTGATTTTCGAAATGATTGTCAAGTCCAACTAGGCGATCATAATGGTCTAAGATTATAGATATCGGACTTTCGACGTGCTGTCTAAATCCAATATAAAGTTTCAAAGTGCTCCCGAGAGCAACCGGGTTTAGAGATTGATCCTGGATTTCAGGGTAAGGTAGCGTCAATGATTCTATAGGTTCTGGGTCTTACAGATCGTATTTAAAGTGGTTGGTGCTAATTTTATAGGTAATCTAGTTTAGCGCTAGTTAATTCACATTAAATTTCTAAAGAATTTAGTCCTAAATGATTTCTTTGGCTTTAGAATTGAGTTCTGAGAGTGATATGGTTGACCCATTGCCTAAGGACGTCTGACCCCAGGTTGAAAAAAATTCGGAGTGTTACATGACTGTAGAAAGGTGCAACCTTATCCCCTCCAACTTGGCCAGAGCTGAGCTCTCCTTCTGTCGGGCCTCGCTCAGCTGGATCTTTAGAGCGTCGCGCTCCTCCCCAACCAGCTCCTAAGCCCATTGAAGGGCCTCGATCTCAACAGTCTTTCCCTAGAGCTTTGCCTCTACCTGCTCGCATTCATCTACCACTTGCCTCATTTTCTGATGAGTGGACAGAAGGACGAGGATGGGTTGAAACGAAGAAAGCATCTTACAAATCAATCATAAATAGATAAGCACATCAATGAGAAAAATGTTGTACCTTATAGAAAAACACCGTTGCTTCATTAATAAGGATCTCGGGATGAGTATTGAACAGATTTGCAATCTAGTCCTCTGAAGCATACCTGGCCACCCAATTGCCTAGGCCACTCATATGGTGCCCGGGGGGAAGAGAACTCAACCCCGTAACCTCGGTTAATTAGAGGCTCGGGGCATCATCCTCTTCGACTGCTTGCGAGCCCAAGGTTTCACCCTCTTCGGTCAGAGTTTAGACCGCTATAAGTTGAGGCTCTTCAACCCCCTGAACCTCTTGAGCTAGAGAGGTCCCCTCTAAATAAACCACCTCCACAGCCGCCTAATGTGGAGGAGCATTTAGGGCAGGAGCATCCCATGCCCCTTCAGCTGATATGGTCGGAAGCAACTGCCCTGCCGAAGAACTCCTGACATTACACTCTGACCTTACTCTGCCGCAGCAAAGGCTACAATTGATACGGTCAGAGGGACTGTCACCTTCCTCCTCACAGTCAGCTTCTGTCCGACCATTTCAGTAACGGGGGAGGAAGAACCCTTTTTTCAGACCTTGATGGCTCAACCATGTCTGCATAGAAAGAACACCTGAAGTTAGTAAAAAGGACTTTACAGCATCAAAGCATCTCTACAATTCGTTGTCTACCAGGAGAAGCCCGGGCCGACGAAGAACGTCTGGGGTGATTAGTGTGGTCCAAAGTCAGAATTCCTCCTTTGTCACCTACGCCTTGTTTACCTGCTTGAGTTGCATGTCAGAAAGATCAGGTTGGGTCTTAGGAAATCTTGCAAGAACAACCATGTGGTTAGTGAATGTAATTACAAATGCGTAAAGAGAAATCCTAAGTACAATGCCTCAACAATGTCTGACCTAAAGTACCGAACTTCGTAGGGACCAAAGCTCGAAGCATAGCCAGCTCGGCAGCAAGTGCCTCCCACTCCCCAGATACCCAGAACCATTTATTCTCCCAATTTTTTGTTAGAAGATGGATTGTCGACTATAAGGGCCTTGCCCTTCCTTACCTATGTCGAGAAGTAATACCAACTCAGCTCCTTTGAATGAGACTTGGACTGATACAGCTACATAAACTCCTTGACCATCGGATCCCGGTTCTCGACCTAGAACTAGAGGATATAAGTCCCAAGTAGCACCCTCTAGGTGTTTGGGATAATCTGGGCAGTGGCCAACCCTAAGCGAGAAGTGGCCTCTCACACGATCCGAGAAAGAGGTTGGTGGAGCCCACACTACAAGGCGACCTGGAAGATAGCCACCTCACCTTCGTGCGGTCACCAAGAACCTCACTAAGATCAAGAATCCTAAGTCCCACTGAGTTCGGGATCCCAAACTCAGATCTGATTCGGGCCAAATTGGCTCCGTCAGAATTGAAAGTGCTATGTTGATAAACCCTAAGTATTGTCAAATTTTGGTGTGACAAACCAATTCAAGTTTGTATCTTGATTTTTTATCAAGCTTGTGCATATGTTCACATTGAATCTTTGACGTTCATTCTATTCGTGCTGAATCTATCTTGCCGATATCTACAACGAACTTACCAAGATCTTCAAAATGGATGAAAGTGAGACTTTCATATATTAAGTGAAGACAAAGTTTTCAAGAACATAGTGGTTCAAGATCTGGAACTAGAAAATTCCAAGAACTCAAGACCTAGTTGAAGATTATGTTTGGTATGTCGAGTTCAAGCTTTGAAGATTGCAAGAATTAAAGCTACTGAAGTGATCAATAGATTAAGTGTTAATATGTTTTATCTCATAAGTAAGGTATGATTGACCTAGATTGACCTTAGATCATGATTAGATCATTTCATACTTTCGATCGATCATTTTGGTCATTTTATAAGTGTAAAATTCTGTTCTTTCGATTAGCCCTATCACTGGCTCGACCAGTCCTAGTATTTCCTTGACCAGTTCAGGATTTGTTATGAATTTTTAGAATTTTTCTATTGGTGTATGACCAATCCTGAAAACTGCTCGACCAGTCATGTGAATAGTGCTCGACCAATCATATAGTGCTTGACTCATTTTCTAGTGAGTAATCTGGACTCACATGACTAATCGTGTGATGTCCATGACCAGTCAAGAAGGCCACTCGACAGTCGTGGGACCCACAAGGTGAGTCGAGCAACTGAAAAATCTTATCGCGCTAGAATTTTTAAAAATCTGTTTGGATAAGGCCAGTCATGTGAACTGATTTTTCACCTATAAATAGTGTTCAAATTCAGAGTTTTCTATTCAATTCTTATCACAATCACTTTGAGATAATTTTGAGTACATTCTAAGTTATTTTGTGCATATTTAAGATTCTTTAAAGGAGCTCTTGTTTTTTATTTTGATTCTCTATTCCATTCTCATTTTGAAAAGGGATATTTAATTTACTCTTCCTTGAGATCAAAATCAATACAAATCCCTTGTTGATTTAATTAAAAGTCATCTAAACTTAGAACCCTATACACTTGTGAGACTGAATGTGGAACATCTACGTCGTAATCAAGTTGGTTCTATTGGGTTACTTCAGAATCATCTTACATATAAGTTTTTGCTTTTCTGTAATTCAATTCATTTCTGGTTTGTGAGATTGTTCCAGAAAATTTCTATTTTTGGTTTTATCTGAGGTGATCCATAAAATCTCAGAGAGGGGTTTTTTTAATTGCGTAAGCCTCTCTAAAGACACAATTGTGAAGGTCTTAGGTGAACCTTGAAAAATCTGTTTAAATTAGTGAAAGCTAATATCCCAAGGGAGTGGATTCTAGGATTGGAGTAGTTGTGTGGCTGTTTATTAGTAGTTGGTGTACACACAAGCAAACCACTATAATTCTTCATGTTTGGTGGATGTGTAATTAATTTCTTTATCTTTTATGGTTTAAGATTGTGGGATGTATTTGTGGATGCGAATGTTGTAATCTTTATATTTTAGCATTATGTGGTGAATGTTGTAATAGATTAGTTTCTATTTCTTTCATATCCTCTTGAGTTTGAGTTTTTGGTATTCACCCAGTTCTAGTAAGGTTGTCCTACTATAAACCATTGATTTTTGGTGTTAGGTTGTCCTTCGAACCAAGTTTGTATCAACCTCTCAATACTTAATTTTTGAGGTTGTTATTTCTTTTTGTTATTTACGTTCTTTTTGGCTATCTGTTTTATATATTCTACTTATTAATTTTTATTTGGCATAGTCTTATTCACCCCCCATCTAGGGCATATAGCTCAGCCTTTTCAAGAATAAACCTGGTAGGATCAATAGTGATCAGTTGCTCATCCGAGGTTTGAGCAACCTGTCTCTTAGGTGAAATAGTCTCCATTGCCCAGCTGTGGCGTACTGGAGACGGAGGGTCAGAGGGAGCCCTTAACCTAGAATCTACACTCTTTGGGTCTGAGTTTCCCTGGAATGTGTAGAGCTCGAACCCTTAGTTTGAAATATTAGACATTCCATGTCTAAAAATAAGAACACAGAGGGAGAGATGAAACTAAAAGCACTGGAAAAGATTTTTGACTTACCAGAAATCGCCAAGATAGGGAGCTCGAGAAGAGGTAGTGGGAACAAATGGCTTGGAATGATAGGGTTCTCCACTTTTATACGGAGCTCCACCACATGTGATGATCATTTGCATTAAATGTGGCAGCCGAAGAGACTCCTCCGCATGTGCACACGACCACGTGGAGACCTCCCACTCACCTGATGACATGGATCCCCAGGCATTATTACGAGTTCATGCCCCATAAGCCGGGGAACGAAAAGGTGTTTGCCCTGCCAATGCATGCTGCATCGAGCATGCTATACCACGATTACATATCTCCCTTGATCTCCCCACCTTCAACTTATCTTCACATTAATGACGAACTGACTAGATCTTCTCCATGTTAGACCTCATTACACCGACATACTTCCTAAGCTCACTTCGATCAACTCAGAAGTAGGGGGCTTCGGCTATGGGTGAAAATGAGCTGGACAGACATGCAAGGTCAGCTCGAATTTCCATAACGAGTCACGCGATCAATCAGTGTCACTCATAACTAAGGAGACCCTAAACGGCCAAAGAATAACACTCCTCTCCCTGGAAAGCATCGAGCTCCACCAGGATCGTATCCACATCGAAGATGACGTTCAAAGCCTTTGAAAAAGCCTCAAGAAAAACCCACACGAGGACAGGCACGAGCTGCTTGGAAGGCTTACGAAAGAGCCCCATCACTAGATAATAAGATGGAGAGGACGGTCATCCTGGAGCTCACCTTTACTAAAGAAAGGAGCTCGACCTCTAAACTTGAGCTCTATGCTTGGACACAACTTCAGATCAGTAGGTTGGCAATTCACCTAATGTTAAGGGAAAGCCTTTCCACGGCTTGAAAGAAGTCAAGGTTAACATGCTACTCCTTGGGACGACCACGTGAGACTCCTTGGACGACCCGCTCGGCCTTGGTCTTCTACTGCATGATTCTTCTAATTCTGACCGCACGGATCTTTATCAAAGAGATATGTCCGAGATTTCGGGCAATGCCCATGACACGTTCGAGACATGAATTCCCCTACAATACACTCCTACTAGGTAGGAAGATCACAATCTGCGCCACCACCTAATCCTCACCTATAAATAGGAGCATCTATAATGGTAAAAGGTACACACAATCCTACCCAGAAACCCTCTAAAAACCTTAGTTTTACTAGACCTAGCGTGCTTGTCTAACTTTGGCATTGGAGGGTCCCCTGCAGTAGCCGTGGTCTCCATTCTTGTCTTCTCTTACAAGTCTCAAAAGGTTCAAGAAGGACATTTGGATTTTTGAATCAATGTGTACCATTGCAATAAATGAAAAAATGTATAACACCGAAGGAATATCAAACTTAGATCTTCTTTGAGTTCAAGTACGATTCTAATGGTATTAAATACATAGTATCTCCACATGGCCCACTGATGAGGACATCACGTCACGTACACCCTTAGTTACATATCAAAGGAGGAGGTGGGCCACACCACTTTTCCTTTGGCTAGGCAAGTACCCGTGATCGTTTTGAAGACCGCATGTGCATGTACGAGAATCTGAAAGACCCCACATTGGGAAGATGCGCATGAGCTGCTTTATGGAGTGATCCAAACCATTGAATCTGAGGGTCGCAATGATTCGGCCATTGGATCGCATGGATCACATGATCAGGCCATTGATTGTTGATCGTCCACAACAGTTTTAGACTTTATCATATTTTAGGATTTAGTTTTTAATTATTTTATATTTGGACACATTATGGGTGTTTTAGTTGATTTTATTTAGACTAGGGTTATTTTTGTTAAAGCTCAAAAGACAGGGCGATTTTTGTAAATTTTGAAACTTCTTGGATCTATAAAAAGAGGAGGGCATGTGACCTCTCCCTCATTGGATTTTGTGACTCTTGCTTTCTTCTTCAAGATTCATATGATTTGAAGATACTTGCATGCGATTTGGAAGGAGGATTGGTGCGAGGCTAATCTTCATCAACTGAGGTACAAGGTCTTCATCTATCCCCACACCGTCTTCCTTTTTCTTCCCCATCCAGGTATTCCCTTTAGGTTCTTAATTCTCCCATCACAAATATTCATTTTCTCCAAAACTCAACTTTCCCATAGCCATCCACAAACCAAACCCTAACTGCCCTAAACCTATCCTCCCACGCCACACGTGTGACCATACGGCCACACGTGTGAATCCCACCTGCTCTTTTTGGGTTCCCACTGTTATTATTTCATACCACACTCTTCTATCCCCGAAACTCTAACCTTAAACCTAAAACCCCTAACTTTCCCCAAATTACCCAAACCCTAATTTTCACCCTAAGTTGTATTAGGTTTCCTATTTTGAAATAGAATATATCGTATGCTAATTGGATGCACTACAAGAAAACCCACTTTTACCAACAAAAATTTTCGTCACTAAAAGTTAGTTTTTCATAGGAAAAGGTTTTACCGATGAAAATTTTCATCGGTAAATTCGTCGCTAAAAGACCGAGGCAAAAGGTTTTTACCGACGAAAATATTAATCGTCGCAAAGGTAAGACTTTTACAGACGAAAATTTTCGTCGGTAAGGTTATATAGGTTTGGGTTCAGGTTTAGATTTAGGTTTAAGTTTAAGTTATAGGTTAGAGGTTTAGGTTTAAGTTATAAGTTTAGGTTTAGGTTTAGGTTTTAGGTTTGGGTATAGGCTATAGGTTATAGGTTAAGGTTATATGTTTTATGTTTAGGTTAAGGTTATAGGTTTAGGTTTAGGTTATAAGTGTAGGTTATAGGTTTAGGTTTAGGTTAGGTTATAGGTTAAGGTTTAGGGAATCGACTTTAGGTTATAGGTTTAGGTTTAGGGAATTGAGAATAGGTTAAGGTTTAGGTTTAGGAAATTGGGTTTGGGTTTAGGTTTGGGTTTTCAAGTTTTAGGTTTAGGTTAAGGAGTTGAGATTAGGATTAGGTGTAGGTTTAGGTTTATAACATTTGAGAATACTTTTAGGTTTTAGGTTTAGGTTATAGGTTTAGGTTTAGGTTAAGGTTTTAGGTTTAGGTTTAGGGATTTGAGAATACATTTACATTTTAGGTTTAGGTTTAGGTTTTACATTTATTTATTTATTATATTTTTTTTAGGTTTTACATTTAGGTTAAGGTTATAAGTGTTGGTTATAGGTTTAGGTTTAGGTTAAGTTATAGGTTAAGGTTTAGGGAAATGAGCATAGGTTAAGGTTTAGGTTTAGGAAATCAGGTTCAGGTTCGGGATCGGGTTTAGGTTTGGGTTTTCAAGTTTAGGTTTAAGTTTAGGTTTGGGAGTTGAGATTAAGATTAGGTGTAGGTTTAGGTTTAGGGATTTGAGAATACATTTAGGTTTTAGGTTTAGGTTTAGGTTTAGGGATTTGAGAATACATTTAGGTTTTAGGTTTAGGTTTAGGTTTTAGGATTAGGTTTAGGTTATAGGTTCAGGTTTAGGTTATAAAGGTAGGTTATAGGTTCAGGTTTAGGTTAGGTTATAGGTTAAGGTTTAGGGAATTGAGTTTAGGTTATAGGTTAAGATTATAGGTTTAGGTTATAAGTATAGGTTTAGGGAATTGAGAATAGGTTAAGGTTAAGGTTTAGGAAATCGGGTTCAGGTTGGGGATCGGGTTTAGATTTGGGTTTTCAGTTTTAGGTTTAGGTTAAGGAGTTGAGATTAGGATTAGGTGTAGGTTTATGTTTAAGGATTTGAGAATACATTTAGGTTTTAGGTTTAGGTTTAGGTTTAGGTTAAGGTTATAGGTTTAGGTTTAGGGATTTGAGAATACATTTACGTTTTAGGTTTAAGTTTAGGTTTTACATTTAGGTTAAGGTTATAAGTGTTGGTTATAGGTTTAGGTTTAGGTTAGGTTATAGGTTAAGGTTTAGGGAATTGAGAATAGGTTAAGGTTAGAATATTTTTAATTGAATTGTCCTTAAATATCTACCAATTAGCTATTTAGATGATTAAATCAGTACATTATGGTTTGTAGTCCATCAAATTATGGATCATAATTTGAATAGTTTAGGTTATAGGTTATAGCTTTAGGGAATTGAGAATAGGTTAAGGTTTAGGTTTAGGAAATTGGGTTCGGGTTCGGGATCGGTTTTAGGTTTGGGTTTTCAAGTTTAGGTTTATGTCTAGGTTAGGGAGTTGAGATTAGGATTAGGTGTAGGATTAGGTTTAGGGATTTAAGAATACATTTAGCTTTTAGGTTTAGGTTTAGGTTTTAGGTTATAGGTTTAGGTTTAAGTTTTAGGTTTAGGTTAAGGTTAGGTTATAGGTTATAGGTTTAGGTTACAGGTTATAGGTTATATGTTAAGGTTTAGGTTATAGGTTTCGGTTTAGGTTAAGGTTATAGGTTTCGGTTTAGGTTAAGGTTAAGGTTTAGGTTATAGGTTTAATTTAAGGCTTAGGTTTAGGTTATAGGCTACAGGTTATAGGTTATAGCTTTAGGGAATTGAGAATAGGTTAAGGTTTATGTTTAGGAAATCGGATTCGAGTTCGGGATCGGGTTTAGGTTTGGGTTTTCAAGTTTAAGTTTAAGTTTAGGTTAGGGAGTTGAGATTAGGATTAAGTGTAGGTTTAGGTTTAGGGATTTGAGAATACATTTAGGTTTTAGGTTTAGGGTTAGGTTTTAGGTTTAGGTTTATGTTATAGGTTTAAGTTTAGGTTATAAGTGTAGGTTATAGGTTTAGGTTTAGGTTAGGTTATAGGTTAAGGTTTAGGGAATTGAGTTTAGGTTATAGGTTATAGGTTATATGTTATAGGGTTATAGGTTAAGGTTTAGGTTATATGTTAAGGTTTAGGTTTAGGTTTAGGTTTAGGTTATAGGTTTTGGGATTTGAGAATAGGTTTAAGTTATAAGTATAGGTTTAGGTTAATGTTGTAGGTTATAAGTTTATGTTAATGTTGTAGGTTTTAGGTTTAAGTTTAGGTTTAGGGATTTGAGAATACATTTACATTTTAGGTTTAGGTTTAGGTTTTACATTTAGGTTAAGGTTACAGGTTTAGGTTTAGGTTATAAGTGTAGGTTATAGGTTTAGGTTTAGGTTAGGTTATAGGTTAAGGTTTAGAGAATTGAGTTTAGGTTATAGGTTATAGGTTTTGGGATTTGAGAATAGGTTTAGGCTATAAGTATAGGTTTAGGTTAATGTTGTAGGTTATAGGTTTAGGTTATAAGTTTATGTTAATGTTGTAGGTTATAGGTTTAGGTTATAAGTTTATGTTAATGTTGTAGGTTATAGGTTTAGGTTTATGGATTTGAGAATACATTTAGGTTTTAGGTTTAGGTTTAGGTTTTACGTTTAGTTTAAGGTTACAAGTTTATATAGGTTTAGGTTTAGGTTATAAGTGTAGGTTATAGGTTTAGGTTTAGGTTAGGTTATAGGTTAAGATTTAGGGAATTGGGAATAGGTTAAGGTTTAGGTTTAGGAAATCGGTTTCGGGTTTGGGTTTAGGTTTGGGTTTTCAAGTTTAGGTTTAGGTTTAGGAGTTGAGATTAGGATTACGTGTAGGTTTATGTTTAGGAATTTGAGAATACATTTAGGTTTTAGGTTTAGGTTAAGGTTATAGGTTTAGGTTAAGGTTATAAATGTAGGTTATAGGTTTTAGGTTTAGGTTAAGGTTATAGGTTTAGGTTTAGGTTAAGATTATAGGTTTAGGTTTAGGTTAAGGTTATAAGTTTAGGTTTAGGTCATTGGTTTAGGTTTTAGGTTTTAGGTTTAGGTCATAGGTTATAGGTTTAGGTCATAGGTTTCGGTTTAGGTTATAGGTTTAAGATTAAGTTTAGGGAATCAGGTTCGGTTTCGGGTTCGGATCGGGTTTAGGTATTCTCTAGTATTATCTACTATTGAACCTAGTATTATCTACTACATACAAGTAACATACAACCAATATTGGGGCACCATACCATAAGCTACAAGAATTTCATGTCCCCCTAAACAAGGTATCCTCCATTGATAACATATATATATATTATGAGTTCTTTATTTTCATTTACATTCACAAATACATTCATCATCCATCCAAGAAAATTGAAACAAGTACTGTTACTCTATGACTAAAGTTGAAAAGGAAAATCATGCATCTTATCTTACCACCGCAATTGATGGCACGTCGAACTGGCTTGGGGAACCATGTGATACATCCATCCCCATGATGATTGTGGGAACTCCAGAAACCAGGGGAATGGAAAGTGAGTGTTCAACTTCAAGTAAGAAATTCATTCCACCAAGCTGTTGAAAAGAAAGGAAAGAAGGTTGTCAGCTAGACAGAGAGATCACACTTGAAAGTCCATAGGGAAGGGACATGATATTTTAGTGACAACTCACCTTGGAATTTATCTTCAAAAGAACATTTGTCAGGCATTGGTCATTGACTCTTTGAGGCACAATGCATTGAGTGACAATACCAAATTCTGGCAGGTTCTTTTTCTTCCATGGACCTTTAGAAATGGCACAAACTCATACATTAAATGTGAAGTATAACAAAAATAACAATATTCATTACATTTTCTCCACTCTAACAGTAGGTGGAGAACGCCTCCACTGAGGACTCTCTTCAAAGTAATCAAATGGCTGATCAATGAACTGAAATATAACAAATTGTAAGGGTCCAAACAAAATAGCCGAAATAACTAAATTCATAAAACCATTGATGGTCATACATGGTCTCTCTTAAGCATGAGGTATGTTACATCAATCCCCACCTAGAACATGGCCCGGATCCCACACATGGCCTCTTCAAAGCATAAGGTATGTTACATCATATCACTACCTGATTTAGCTCTTGGTGAGACCCCAAATGATGAACTCGTCAAACAAAAATATATTGTAAACTCGCTACTGTCGCGTTCATTAGCTAATCCACGTCTGTAGACACCTCTCATAGACACGCACGCCATGCATGCGAAACATCATTTTCAAACCAAACTACACTTACCATTTTCAAATCTCACGTGGCCACTTCATTCCCCCACTCTCTCCTTCGATTTCCCCACTCTCACCTCTCCGTCTCTCTCTCTTAAAGCCAAAAATAAGAAGAAGGGAAAAAAAATCTCTTTTATGTTTTGTCAATCCGTCTTCCATTTTCTTCTTAACAAGAAAATCCATATTTACTAATATTCCCATTTTTTATTTTTCAAAAGAATGAGTTCAGACTCCGAAAGCGTCAGCTCTAGCACTCGTACTTTCAGCCCAAACCCTAACCAAGGACTCCAAAATTACTATACTACTGGGGATCAGGGTTCTCTTGTCATAGTGTGATTACTAGGGATGCATATAAAGGGATTCTTGAAATCGGTTCACCATTAGAAATTGTTGAAAAGATCACATTTGAAGAGAAGGTCACTACATACAACATGGATCATTTACAAAAACTAGTGGATGACAAATTATGTGTAACATACAGAGATGGTTCAACCACTTATGCAATCAGGGAAGGTTCAAAAGGACATACATATTTGAAAGTTGGTCAAATCATAAACAGGTGTTATTTATGGACGCAACAGACATTATTTTCATTAATGATAGTAATAAACCTAAAAAATAATTACATGTAAAAAATGTACCCCAACAATAGAAGATAATGATAACGATAGATAAAAATACCATTTTATTAGCCATTAGTATCAGCTAGATGCAGACATGTACATGAACACGGGTTGGAGGACTCACACTGGCACAATTTCAAAAGAAGTGGTGTCCTTGTTACATGGCGGCCCAAGGCTATAATTTTTGTGAGAGAGAATGACCATGGACTTTTAGACATTCATGTTTTACAAGTTTATATCAGTTATAAACTGGTCCAGATGAACTACTGTATTTTTGTACCATGCTAAAGGGTATGTACCTAGCAACGAGCACACTTTTGAAATTGAGTCATGCCAACATGGAGTCTGTGTCCAAACTCCACATGCTTGACAACAGTGGACATGACGCAAGACTAATATTTAAATTTTGGATTAACAACATTGCAAAAGTAACTAAATTTGAGGTTTATCATTAGGGAATGGGAAACCACTACGTACACTCACTCCAACTACTAAAACACTCATCCTTACTTTTTTTTTTCTTTTTAAAGAATTGTTTGTACTGCTATTTATAATATAGAATTGTACTTGTGATTGAAGGTCAGTGGGTGCCAATAGCAATTCCCTTATTGTTATCATTATTTATCTATTGGGATTTTTTACATGTAAATAATTACAATATATTGTTAAAAATAATATTCCATTTCTTCAATATACGATCTAACTGAGGATATGGTCCTTTATGGAGTAGAATGGTAGAATGGGATTCATGTAGTAGCCCTAACTAGTTGGGAAAAGGCTAAAATGGTAATGATGATGACAATGATTGAATAATGTATAAACAAAATACTGGCATCCGAGTTCATCCACCACCTTTGACAGCCTAGATTCATGTCCAAGTAACACATTAAATTAAATAGGTACAACTACTAGTGTAGTTTGTACTATGCATTATTATATAGTTCGATTAATTTCAAAGCTAGCAGCCTTGAAATCTTCCAAAATGGAAGATCCTAAAATTTTGATCAACGGCCATGAAACAAATATCCTAAACTCTAAATCAATAGCCCACAAAACAACAGTTGAGATGGCCCAACAGATCTAATATGGAATTCTTTTCTATTTTTGGGTATTACATCTGCTGTGGCCCACCATAAAAACATTTTAGATCACTGAATTATGACCACCCCTGCCAAAATTAAATCTCCAGCCTTTAATCAATCACCAGACAGATAAAAAACAAAAAAACCAAACAATTGAACTTGAGACCTCTTTTAACTAGGAATTACCTATCCTTACAAATATAATATATAATCACTTCACACCTATATTAAAAAGGACCAATCCCCTCGAGATTTTTTATTTCCAACTTTCCCCTTGAGATAACATACATTCTCTTAAACAATGGGATGCATTGATAGGCATATGGATGGATACTATTTTAGACTCAGATGCAATAGGCAGCCCAAAACCCATTGTAGATCCAACTTTGAACCATGAAACGATATATGCCATTGGCAGCATCTCAATAACTTGGACTAAAAATAATCAATACAATGGGCTGCGCCTACTCATCTCATCGGGACAACCTGCCAACCGTAACAAATCCACCTAAAAATTAAAATTAAAAAAAAAAGAAGCTAGAGATGGATGGTGTTGTCAGCGTTCTGTGGGGTCCACCATTTTAATGGAAATGCATGCAGGAGATTTTGTATGGAAAGTAAAAAGAAGAAAAGGAAGAGATGCATTAGAGAAATCTGTTGTAATACAATTCGAGGGAGGGATGAAATGGGAAAGTAGAATATACCTTAGTGGAGGTGAAATAGAATGCAGGGCCTTCCATTTGAAGGTGATGCTCGATGGAAGATGATGCTCAAATGACCCTGGGAGGATTTCTCGTCGATGGAAGATGATCCTCAAACGGCCCTGGGAGGATTTCTCGTCGATGGAAGATGAAGGAAAGAGGGAAAAGAGGAGTAGGCGTTGGATGGTTTTAGATAAAAATTTTAAATCCGTATATTGTGAGTTTACCATTATTTACAACACAAACTCTATTAACGACTGTACATACATTGGACCATTTTATGGATGGTTAAGATTGTTTTATATAATCAAATGTATAAATATTTACTATTTACAACTAGACCAATTATTTGAATGGTTTGGATAACTCTATATCTTACCCACTATTGTTATGGACGAGTTACCACCATTTTACACAAAATACAAGACTCACAATGTAAAACTTGAAATCCAAAATGATAAGCTGATCTTTGGACCTGGTATTACTCTATGGGCCCCACCATGATAGATTTGTTTCATCCACGCCGTCCATCCATTTCAAGAAATCATTTTGTACAAGATCCCAAAAAACTAGATTGAAATAAATCTTTTGTGGACCACACAATCATAAAACATTATTGGTTGGACGTCCACCATTAAAAATCATAGAGAAGATGCAATCTAAAATAAAAGATGTAATCTAAAATCAGAAATTGAGAATTTCGATCCCCAAATCAAAATATTACGGATCTCCATCCCTAAATCAGGAATTGGGATTTCAATTCCCAAATTCAATGCTTAGGGATTTCGATCCCCAAAAATTCGGTATTAGGGATTTTCTAAATTGGCATATCTGCAATTGGGAATCTCATAATCCAATCAGGGATTTCGAATTCCGTCTAGAGAATTGAAATTTTAAAAATTAAATAAGCAATTTCTGTAATCAAATCAGATTGCATCATGGATTTCGGAATCCATTAAGGAGTACACATTTTGGTTAATCTTAATTATGTATTAGGGTGCGTTTGGTATGTCACGTACACATTGTTGATGGTCCCAACAGAGCTCTTTGTTGCCCAGCTCCTGTGGCCTGACCTCAGCCAACCTGATGCCAGACTTGACCTTGGGCCCACTTTGATATATATGTATATATATATATACATACATATATATACATATATATGTATATATATATATACATACATATATATATATATATATGTATATATATATATATATATATATATATATATATATATATATATATATATATATATATATATATATATATATATATATATTGTATATCCCTATGGTCCATTTGTTTTGCCAACTCATTGTAGGATATGAGCCCAAAAATGAATCATATTTTTATCCAACCTGTTGATTAGGTCAGACATACGCGAACAAAGGAAGATAAAAAAATTAAAAAAATTTAAAAAAATAAATATCAGCTTCATCCAAAATGTGGTGTGGTCCAACAGAAATTTGGATGTGCTCCATAAGCTGACAAAACGGATGAATGGTGAGGATATACAATACTTACTTCAAGGTAGGCCCAACAGTTAGGGCCGCACCTAAATTGAGAGGTATATAAAGATCATTTTATGACTTGATCCTAAAAATGAGAGGTATATAAATCGATATCTCAGGTGCACCACACCACATGAAACTTGACCATCCAAATGAAACTTCTCAATGGTTGTTTTTTTGAGTCAAATATGTGAGGTAGCACCTCTACATGCCATTACATCTGCCAAAGTAGCCAATGGGTACAAGATCCAAGCCATCCATCTTATGATTCCCATTTGGAAGGTGTAATGTCCCATCTGGAAGGTGTAATGTCCTAAAAATCAGGCTATTCTGCTCTTCACGTAGGCCACAAATTAGAAAATGAAAAATGATAACTAAGAACAAGTTAGCCTATTCATGGCCATTTGATCTTCTTCTAAAATGTGATCCACTTGAGTAGTAGGCTCGAATCAGAGACATACACGGTGGTACTCACCTGATGTATAACTTAGATCTTGCACCCATGGGCTACTTTGGTACAAATGGTGGTATCTTTTCTCAATTTCTTTGATTTGTGGGTCCATTGTTACAAAGTTGCAATTGGGCTAGGTCAATGCTTGTCCGTTCATTGCCTGTGGGCTAAGGACTCCAGCTTTACCTTACTCTCATAGCCTACTATTTAAAGATTTAATCCTGAGTTCAGCCTCTTTCATTAGCCATGTCTATTTACCGGCCCGTTCCATTTGTTTTTCCCGGCCCATCTACGATTTCAAATGTGTTTTTGTCATGAGTCGCACTTAACGAATAGCTCAGAAGTTGCATAAATTAGATGATCTGGCCTCGAGCTGGGGTCCTTCACAATCATGTGGGCCCCACCAAGTGCTTTTATATTTTTTCTAAATGTCTTCACATAGTTTTAGATGGTATGGCCCACTTGAGTTTCATATACGGATGATTTTTTAGATATCTCATAAGCTAAAGGGGACACATCAAATGCACGGTGTTGATGTTCGACATACATCATGATGGGCCCCACAAAACTTATTAACATTAATTCTTAGGTTCTCAAGGTGTGAATAAGTTGGGTCACAAAATTGACAAGAATATTTGACCCATTTTACATGTCTAGTCCATTTACTCTATTTTACTGATCATTACCCTCAATTTGATTGGTTACTCACCCCAATCATGCTACATATGAGAAAGATAATGGGAAAATAAGATTGATCAACAATTCGAGCGAATTTTGATTTAAACATCTGAAGTTATTTACTCTTCAATCTGGACTGATCAATTGTCCAAAAATGGTTAAAGGTTGTTCATAATATCAAAAATATATGAATGAATAGAAAACACAAACATCAGCTTGATCCAAAACTTCTATGGCCTCTAAGAAATTTTAAATGGTAGAGGGTCAATCACACTATTTCCTGTGGTGTGGTCCACTTGAGCTTTAGATATGCTTCCTTTTTGTTCTTTAGACCTCAAATTATCTGTTAACATGGATGAATGGAGTGGATAAAATAAATAAATAATGGTGGACCGCGCAGAGTTTACTCTGGTAAGGGTAACAAGTAACTCACTCAAATGTAGTGGAGAAGGGTTTCCTTAAAACATTCATAATCATATATTGAGCCTGCCTAAATGTGATTCATATATCTAACCCACTCATTATATGTGTCCCACTTGGATGAGGGGTCAGACCAAGTTTCAACCACATCCAAAACTCATGTAGGCCCCACCATGTGCTTTTATATATTTTTTTAGGATGTCTTCACATTGTTTTAGATGGTATGACCCACTTGAGTTTCGTTTACCGATGATTTTTAAGATATCTCATAACCTAAAGGGGACACATCAAATCCATGGTGTTGATTTTTGACACACATCACGATGGGGCCCACAAACTTACTAACATCAATTCTTAGGTTCTCACGAGGTTAATAAGTTGGGTCACAATTTTGACTAGAATATTTGGCCCATTTTACATGTCTGGTCCATTCATTCCATTTTACTGATCATTACCCTCAATTTGACTAGTTACTCACCCTAATCATGCTACATATGAGAAAGATATTAGGCAAACAAAATTGATCAACAATTTGAGTGAATTTTAATTTAAACATTTGAAGTTATTTACTCTTCAATCTAGACTGATCAGATTGTCCAAAAAAATTAAAGGTTTAATCAGTGGATGTGCCTAATAATTTAGTAATTTTATTTTTCACAGATAAATTTCAATTTCCATATAAAAATAACATGTTTTTTTTTTTTTTTCAAAATATATATTTTTATACTCTTTTAGCAAAATATCATTTTTATTAAAAAATATTTCAAAAAATATTTAAAATACGAATTCTGAATTTGATTTTCAAAATCTCAAAAATTTTCTCATATTTTAATTTTTTCCCAAAAATTTCAAATTGCTGATTTTTTTCTTCAAAAGCATTATTTTGTTTTCAAAAATTTTCTCAAACATTGTTAAAATTTCTAAACTTCTCAATATTCTTTTTCATGTGATATTACAAATCATTTAAATATATATATATATATATAAATTTTTACCGACAAAAATTTTGAAAAATTAAAACATTTTTACATTATTACCAACGGTTTTCAGCCGTCGGGAAAAAGATATAGGACAAACTATTACTGACGAACATTTTTGTCAGTAAAAGTCTTACCGTGAACAATTCCAAGGCAATGTGAAAATTTTCTATGTTAAAAATAAAAACATTTTTACCGACGAACCATTTTTTTGATAAAAACATTTTTACCAACGGTTTCCAGCCGTCGGTAAAAAGATAAATAGACTTTTACCGACGAAAATCTTCGTCATTACAAGTCTTACCGCCAAATTTTCCAACACAACATGAAAATTTTCTATCTTAAAAATTAAAACTTTTTACTAACAAAAATTTTCCTTAGTACAAGTAAACTTTTCATTTTTTTTTTTCAAAAATTTAAACTAATCTTTACCGATTTTGTTGGTAAAAATAAAATTTTTGATTTTTTTGTTTTTTCAAAAATTCAAAACACTCTTTACTGATGAACAATTTCTTTGGTAAAAATATTTTTCCTGATGGTTTTGGTTCGTCAATAAAAGTTCGGGCAAAAATTTTGTAACTTCAAATATACACCACTGTTATCGACAAAAATATTCGTCATTCAAAATATTATTCCCAATGGTTTTGGTTCGTTGGTAAAAGTCACGGGGAAAATTTTTTAACTTTACCAACGAAAATGTTCATTGGTAAAAATATTATTTTCAACGGTTTTGGTTCGTCGGTGAAAGTCAGGGCGTTTCACCAACGTGAATTTTCATCCGTAAAAATATTATTCCCGATAGTTTTGGTTCATCGATAAAAGTCGAGGTGAAAATTTATACTTCTACCGACGAAAAAATATTATTCCCGACGGTTTTGGTTTGTCGGTAAAAGTTAGGGCGAAAATTTCCTATCTTAAATAGACCACTTTTGCACTTTTGCCGACGAAAATTTTCGGCAGTAAAAGTGGTTCTCTGCTTTTTATCGACGAGAATATTCGTCGGTAAAACTCTTAGCGGAAAAATTTTCAAAATAGGGGAAAAATTACTTTTACCGATGAAAATTTTCGTTGGTAAAAAATTTATTCCCAATGAAAAAAAATTTTGTTGATAGAAGTGCTATTTTACCGATGAAATTTTTTTTTGTTGGTAATACAGTACTTTTACCGACGAAATTTTTTTCGTCGGTAAAAAGTTCGTCGCTAAAAATGCTGTTTCTTGTAGTGATGTCCCTAAATACTTTAGATCCTAATTTCATTTTATTTAATGATCTTATGTTACAATGTTCATAACCTAAGGCCAGGATTACATATGATTTTCTTTTAATTTTTATAATATTTGTAATGAATATAGTAACGTTTATGTTTTTTTTTTTTTTTTGTTAAATATCTTAATTCAATTATTTGGTCTCACAAGTTAATTTATGCATCGGTCCATCACCCATATTAAAGCGTAAAAAAATGGGTGTTAACAAGAGCATCTACCATTTTTTTCTCCAACATACCAAATGCCTACTGTACCTGAGCCGTGCAAAAGGTAGGACATCGTTATATTCACCTGATATGATAATCAGATTGTCCCACTTATCAATCAAGTCACAACATGAAGGTAAACGGACAATCCGCTTATATGATTCACTATGCTGATTTGGCCCGTCCAATGAGTGGATTCATTTCAGATGATCATCCGGGTGTGGGCCACGTTTTTAATGGATTGGATATTCCACACATAAGACAGTTTCGTGGGGAATAAACATCTGTATCTAACTCCAGTTGCAAGCGGTTCTCTTACTCTTACGCTATCGCTGTTGGAGTGCGGTAGCTTGGCCTTTTCAACGAGGTATGACTGCATAAGACAAGATCCGGACCGCTCATCCGCTTGCGGCACAATGTACGGTCCATGGCCCGAAATCAGGACCATCAGAAAATCCTACCAGCTTGATCGTGACCCTGTCAGATCAAGTAGTAAGGACCATACGATTGGTGTAACTTGGGCCATGGGCTGTCCGTGATGGGTCCCTCGGGATGAACACTCTGGATCTTGTGAACCATGTGCACTCCAAATATGCAATTAGCGTTCCTGTAATAGAGGTTTCAGGTTTGCTAAGCCCTACACACGTGTGAGATCCGATCTTTCCGCAAGATGGGTTTGATTATTTAGATTATCTGACCCAAAATCAGGCCAATTCGCTTCTCGGACAGGCAAGAGCGTACAAAATAAATGGACAGTGTAGATGATATTTTCTAGCCGTCCATATGCTTGGTGCACCGTGTCCCTCCTTATGAGTGAGCTAGCCCGATTTTCAGAGCATATTATCTGGACTGTAAGGGCAACATCATGGAGAGCTCGGATCCAGAGCACGTGTACCGTATTGGCACATGTACCGCCATGTAAATGAGGGGTGTACAATTAAAAAGTGGACCATAAAAATAATGTGTAGTACTGGGGAAATCGAAAACCACGTTGCAAAGGGTTGGGGATACATAATTTTCCAAGTTCTGTGCCAGACTCTTTCTATTTTCCTATTGACAAGCCGCCCTCCGATCAACCATTGCATCTAGGGCTGCCGACAGGTCGGGTACAGTCCGATTTTATAGTTCCCACCCGGGCTAACTGGGTTCGGTTCATGGCTGGTTTCTGGCTCGTTCTTGAAAACCCGGACGCAGATTCAATCAGGTTCAGATATTCATAAGATCTCTGTATCTAGTTTTCACTTTGATAATAATAGCGTTTACATGGTTGGTCAGTGTTGATGCTGAAATTCCGATGTCGTCTTTCGATCGCACAGGCACCTCTATAAAGGAGACAACAATGAAGACCCTACCTATGGCAGGAGACCCTCTAATGGCAAAGTTGGTGTAGGCCAACTTGGTCTGGTTAAACTTATGGTCTATGATGTATATTTGTGTGTTCATTTTGCAACAAGCAAGCTTCTTATTTATAGTTGCTCTGCATTAATGGCATAGATGGTATTCTCCTTACTTAGAAGGTGAGTATTGTAGAGGGAATTTCCCCCCGAGCATATCGCGGTTATCTCTTGAGATTTCTGGCGGAGATATTGGAGAGATCTTGTAAGTGCTTATATGTTTAGCATACATAAGGTTGTCAAATTTCGTGAGACAAAGATACATAGTGATATTGGTTAGATCGCAAGTACAGTCAGATCGCAACTATACTACATCTCATGAAGATTAGCTCAAGATCAGCTTATCATCTTAAGATGTCGTTTGGTTTCAAGATTATCATGACTAGATGATCTCTGTATTTTCTAACCAACATATGATATAACCCTATAAAGACCTTAGGTTAGGTGCTTTAAAAAATCATATACTTTAGGTTACCTTTCGTATAATTTTTATGGAGTTCGGCTAGCCTAACTTCTGGTTTGGCCAACCTAACTTCTTTGGCTAACCAAACTTCAGCTTTGGGCTAAAAATTCAAAATTTTGTTGAAAATTTGGTCAACCTAACTTTTGGTTTAGCTAGCCAAACTTGAAGTTTGGCCGGCTCTAGTAAAGTTCAGGTCAAATTTTAGCAATGTAGTTCTTGGATTTTTGCGATAATTCGGCCAATTGAATGGGAAATTTGGCTAGCCGAATTTCACATTGGGCCAGCCAAATTTTGAATAAATCTTATCCCGTGCAATTCGATAGTCATTAGAACAAATTCGGTGGAAATGGGTTAGCCAAACCTATTCTTAGGTTAGTCGAATTTCCATATCCTTTTGGCTATAAATAGATGCATTCTCTTATTCAAAATTACAATGAAAAATCACTCTAAATCTTCTGCAAGTGAGAGAGAAGCTCAGATCCTCATCGAGCTAATTGTACGGTATTTATAAATTTATTTTATGCTTATTCAATTTCCTTTCTCAAGTTAATCTCAATCATATTCTAGAGACTAGTATATACTGTGAGAATTAAGAGAATTGAATCTAAAATAGTAGAGTTTTTCATTTTTTTGAAATACGTTAGAACCTTGTACATTTTCTGGTTGAGTGAATATTGCCTCCTCTTTATTTAAGAAAGAAGATCTTTTGTTACATGCTTCGACTACATCTTCGAATCAACATTTGAAGATAAGTACACTATTTATTTTATTTCATTTAGGTATTTCTGAGATAGCTTGTGAAAATTCGGTTGGTTGATTTATGATTGCTCATGAAAATCATAAAGAGGGTTTTTGTTTGTGATAAACTATGAAAATCACAAAAGGGGGTTTTATTGTGGTTAACTTGTGAAAATCACAAGAACTGTATAAGGTCATTAAGGTGAACCCGTGAAAACTTCGAAATAGTGAAAGCCAAAATTATGAGGGTAGTAATTTTGGGAGTGGAGTAGGTGTGGTTTTTTAAGCACTGAACCACTATAACCCCTTGTGCCATTGTGGTGAATGCTTTATTTTTTATTTGTGGTAAATGTTATATCTATTTCATTCCTTGTGGTGAATGCTGTATTTATTTTATCTTCTCTTGCTAGTTTGAAAATTTAATTTTAAGGACATTCGTGAAATAAGGTTATCCTGCCTAATATTTTAAGTGAAGGTTGTCCTACAAATTATTTGAAATTAAGGTTTTAATACTTGGGTGGTTGAATTTTTTTTATTCCTTATATATTCTGCTTTTATTTCGATTATTTGACATTGTCTTATTTACCCGCCTTTCTAGGAGATCGATAGCTTGTCTTTTCAGATCTCCTTGAGGATATCTTTGACTGGTCGGGATTTGTGTAGATCGGGGTGGATGACCAAGGCCGACCTCTGGGTCAGAAGGTCGAGGACATCCTACAGATTAGGGGGTCGAGGTTGGTATTCCATGGTCAAACTCCGAGGTCGAGTGTGGTCGAGCCTTCCTTCAAGGAAGGTCGTGTTGATCCTTATGGCCATCCGTTGGTTGTGGTAACAGGAGGCTGACCATAGTCGAACTTTCCGTTAAAGGTAGGGTAATAGTGCCTCTTGTAGAGGTCGAGCTCGGTTATCGACGTCGAACTACCCCTCAGGAAGGCTCAACCACAATCGACCTTAGAGTTTGACTGTAGAATACCAACCTTGACCCCTTGATCTATAGGATGTCCTTGGCCTTCCAACCTAGAGATCGGCCTCGGTCATCCACCTCGATCTTCTCAAATCCTGACCACTCAAAGATATTCTCAAGGAGATCTCTTCGATATCTCTACCAAGGATCTTAAAAGATAACCGTGACATGCTTGGGGGGAAATTCCCTCTACATTCTCACCTACAAAGTAGGGAGATTACATCCACACCACTAGCACATAAAAACTATAAATAAGAACCTTTCTTACTGCAAAAGATACACACAAATATACATCATAAATCCTACGTTCAACCACACCTAGTTGGCCTGCACTGACTTTGCCATCGGAGGGTCCCTTGCTATAGCCAGGGTCTCCATTTATAACGGCCTGGATTTTTGCAAGCTGGGAATTAGACGTACTTGGGTAGTACAATTGATTTTTGGAATTGAGTGCATGTATTCACACATGTTTGGGACCAAAAGGAGTGACCTTCGATCCACTAAAACTGTTAGACCGAGTGAAATTTGAGAATTTTGAAGAATAGGGCTAGCAAGGTTTGGTTGCACCGAGTAAATTAGGGCAACTAAAGCAGCACTACTCGGTTGCACCGAGTAAACATTGAGCAACCGAATAAATTTAGATAGCAAGGTTCAGCTACAACCGAGTCACTCTATTCAGTAATATTCTACACATGCGGATTTTGATAGTTCTAGTGCACTGACGTAAAAAATTCATATATGTTTTTCTACAATTCCGATTGAGGTGATTCGAAAGCCATATTGAAGCTTGATGAGTCTAGTTTCATGAAAAAAATAAATAAAAATAAAAACTAAACTTAAAGTAGGTTAATTTTAGGATATTTAAGAGATAATATTAAAAATCTTAGTTTCGGATAACTGGTGCTTCTAAAATTTTGAGAATTTTTCTATAACTTAAAATGAGATAAATTTGGTGGGTATAAAGTATACTTGATGATGAATTATTATAAAAATAATAAAAATAATTTAGTATTTAAAAGTACAAAAAATATTATATGAAATAGACCTATTGACACTGAAAATTTCAGCAATTACATGTTGCCGATGGACTACACATATATTTTTCATCTTAAAGTTTTTGTGTTCGATGTGTTTTTAGAAATTGCTTGTAATCACACTAGGAATCATCTTATGTAATTAAATTAATATTTTCTATTTTTTGGTATATTTTACTAATTCAGATAACTTTGAGAGTAGTTGAATTATGATCCTTGATTAGAGTGATTAGAGCCGAATTACCATTTTTACTAATTGTAAATATGTCACACTATGAATTTAGCTAATCTAAACTCCAATTATTATGTACAAGAAATCTCATCGCATAATTCATTACAGAAATGCCTCGATTATCTAAATAAGCTCTAGATTGCTCATTAGTGGGCCACTAGACTCGAAACTATAAAATAATAACTGTCTTGCCAGGATTAACATCCATCGTGGATGTTAAGCTAGGATAGTGTCTAGAATCATTTAACTTGGACCGAAGGTCAGGTGCATGGGATGTGCAAATGCCCTAGGCAAAAACTTGAAATTTATGTGAATTGGGATTTCTGCTTTTTTGCAAAGTTGTGACTTTTCGACTGTTGGGTTTGAACCAAACTCGATGTGTGAGTTAATGATATTTCCCTCCATATAGTTATGGCCCGGATCGATCATCATGAACGTCTATTGCAAGTGGTGTCCCCATGGCTAATTGGAGCATTTGATTGCCGCCCATTTGTGTCCAAACATAGATCCTATAGTGGGGCACATTTCCCCTGACACAGATGAGCTAGTGGGCACTAAAAGGACCCTGTAGATCGAAAACAACCTCACTCATGGTAAGTTTATTGGAAAAATGGTCACCGGGTCTATTTGTGCACATTATGACACTATAAATAACGCCCCATTTTTCACTCTCTCACTTCCATACCAATTTCTATTGCAAGAAAGGGAGAGAGAGAGGAGAAGAAATGGAGAAAGTGAGGGAGAGGAGCTAGTGTGGAAGACCCACCCCGTCGGCACTAGCCAACAACACATTCGCATCACGTCGCATTGTCGGAATCTCCTCGGCAACAATTTGAGGTAAATAACAAACCATATCATGAAGATTTTCCTTTGAGAATCAAATGAATGAGGCCTTGTAAGCTGTCCTTCTTGGGACAGGATGTCGGGTAGTAAATTCGCATGACCTTAGCCCTAGGAGCAAGCCCGAAACCCGGTGCACCACTCTAAGGTGCGGACTATTACCCCTAGGTTTCCGTTTGTCGAACCCCATGTCATAATTAATGATTTTTGTTATGAATGGATAAATGTATGCTAAGTAGTGTTGATTAATGATTGATGTAATGCGTAGATAAATGCATGCTAAGCAGTGCCGATTATTGATTTGGGTAATGTATGGATTAATGCATGCTAATTAGTGTCGATTGATGATTTGTGTAATGCATAGACAAATGCATGTCAACCAGTGTTGATTATTGATTTGGATAATGTATGGACAAATGAGTGCTAATTAGTGTTTATTGATGATTAATATAATGAGTAGATGAATGCATGCTAACCAGTGCACACTCATACGATCACTTATTTTTCATGAATTACTATCTTAGTGTAATGCCGCTTGCATGTTTGATGAAATGCACTATAATATAGATTTTTTTGATTTACTATTTATATCCCTCCCTATAGTCGGGGTAGTCAATTTATTAGTGCGATTGACTAACCGGGACTACCTAGGTAGTCAGGTTGGCCGACAAATCGCGAATCCATGAGGGTAGCCCCGGTTAGGTTGGCCACCCCAGAATAGTCTAATTGATCTTTGTTGAACGCAGATAATCGGCAATAGTCAGACTATATGGGATGCTTGTACCCAATGACGGTTACGCTAAAGTTTTTCTGAGTCAACTGAATTAGCCTAACAGCCGATCAACCTTGTGTGTTTACCATATATGATCATGCCTGCCTAAATCTGAAGCACCCTATACATTTGAAAGGCCTACTATTAACTATTAGTGATACGATCCCCAAGTCTTGGGAACCAGGCATGGTGGTATGGGACATTGTGTCCATGTTGTTGGCCTACGCTGGGGTGACGTGCCTCCCCATAGTGACCAACGAACACATGAGGTGATAGATCCTTGTTCGAATGACCCCCATTAAATTACCGGGCCGATGGTTCCATGCTAGAGCACCGTTCAAATGACTCGAGCATGAATGAAATTGGGTGACGAACCTTTTTTCTTGTGGTGATTTGGTTTAATGTGACAAGCCTGCACCTCAGAACTGAGTGATCATACTCGGTGTTGGGGTGAAGACCCATACCGAGTTTATCCTAACACCTTTGGGTATCATGCATTACCTTTAGAATTATTGATTTATGAGACAAATGAGTGATAAATAAATTTGGATCACGTATCGTAGGCTTAGAGCTGCTACGATCACCCTGGGCCAGGTGATCTGGATAAGTCCATTAATTAAATAGAATGTTTCATCTTTCTCGTTCTTGCTAGATGAACGGAGTTAATTAAATACTTGACTAACATGAACATTTATAGCATTGCATTAGCATAGGTTATGGTGACATGGGCATTGTGGTCGCATGTTGAGGGAGTGTTGGCATTTGCGAATGAAGTGTTAGAGTCGCTCATGAGGAAGTGTTGGAATGTGAGGGCATGCATCATCTCATGCCCTCACGACCGCATGCAAGGGCATTAATAAAAGTATTTAGGAACTAGGTGTTTAAGTTGCTTTATCATTACTTGTGCTAGTGGAATTGATAACATGCATAATAATGCAACCACTGAGTTGATCACTCACTCCCACTCTGGGATGGTATTTTAAAATATTAACTAGATGATATTATCGATGTAGGTACTATCGAGATCTTAGAAGGGTGTTCTTAGAGTGGCTTGCACCGCCGACGTTGTGTTTAAAAGGATTGGACCAAATCGAAAAAATTACACTTTAATCATTTTAGGTATGTATATTTGTTCAATGTGAAATATTGTATATTTCTCCTTATTTATACCTTGGTTTTATAAACTTGATGGTGCTTTATGATCTAATTATGCATGTTTTCATGTGTGAGGTGATTTCGAGAGCTTAAGGTGAAATTGATGCCAAAAGGAAGATTTATGGTCAAAAGATTACTAAATAAATATTTGGAGATTTAGAAGTCATTAATGAAGAATTCACATGCCAAAGATCTAAGGAAACCAAGTGAAGAATGAAGAGCATCGAAGATTTGAAGTGAAGAAAAGGAATCCTGAAAATTATCCTGAAAAAGCATATTCCTGAAAATTGTCCTGAAAAAACATATTCTGGAATTCTGAGTATAAAAATAGAAATGTTCTAAAATAGACTTCGGTCTAACCGAAATAGGGTAAAATAGTCCAGCGAGAAACAGAATTTTCAGCCTTAATTTGGTCCGATCGAAGCTAACTTTGGTCCGACCTAAATCACGCAGAATTGTCCATCGAGAGATTGAGATTTTCAGCCTTAATTTGGTTTGACCGAACCCAACTTTGGTCCAACCGAAGCGAGCTTTTTGCGTAAATATAAGGTGGTTTCAAAGTCGATCCAAATAATTACTATAAATATGGGTCTCTTAATTGTTTATAAGCATGAATTAGGGTTAGAAGACTAGAGCAAAGTGTTGGAGACTTTCAAGAAGTCATTTCTTCCCCAATCTTCTTCTTCTATTAAGTTTTTATGCTTTATTTAAGAGTTTTTAGTTCAATCATGTCATTAGTTGGCTAAACCTCTTAGCTACGGCTAATAGGTAAAGCTTGTATATCTTACTTTGATTCTTATTATGTTGAACATCTATTGATTTTTAGTTTGAATTAAGGAATATTTTCAGTTTTCTATGATTTATTGTGACTCCAATTACAGTAGATATTGTGAGAGCTTTTGATATCTTCTTATCAGTTTTGATATTGTGAGTTGGTAAAATTCGTGATTCACCATCATCTCATGGGCATGGTGGATGGTTGAATTCCCTTCTAATCATCACAATGGTGCTTCTTGTGGGATCTAATTCAATGGAAAATTCAGACTATGGTTTAATTATTTTATCTTCCAATTGGATAGGATAGGACTTCGATTCCAGTTGTGTTTATTGAATCAAGTGAGGTAGCATCTTGATAGCTGTAAGTGGATCCTTGGTGCTCTAGTTTCCTTTTGATTATTAATAATTCATTCACAATTACTCTCTTTTATTTTAAATTTTGATTTAGTTCTTATTCTAGTTCTTTTTAGAATACGAACAAGTTTAGTCCTTGTGGATTTGACCTCGGTCTCACCGAATTATTACCACACTGCGATCCTACACTTGGGGTTGTAAACAAGTTTTTGGCGTTGTTTCCGGGGACTACGACTACATTTTTATGAGATTAATTAGTATTAGAATTAGTTTAGGATTATGGTTAATTTTTTCTATGTTCTTATGTTAGGATTTTTCTGAATTTTTAGGAACTAACATTGTTTTCTGTTTTGTAGGATCCTAATAGAGCAACTCTTATCTGGTAAATTTGCTCCAACTCTTTTTTTTTTTTTTTTATCTTATTAGATTTCTTTTGCTATAGTTTTTAGTTTTGTTTTTCTTAGATCCTAGTTGTTTAGAATTTGAGAGCTACGAGTGTTTCATGCCCAAGTGGGTTTGTGACAACACTCAACGTCTCTTAAGTGAATGAGGATTAGTCGAAGGGTTGCGTATCCATCAACAGATTAGGCACCACTTGAGATCCTCTTAGTTAATAGAAGTGATGATTGTAAATCAACCTCAACACCTAGTTGATGAAGCCTAGGATGAGAATGAGGTGTACCATGCACCCCTGCCTCGTACTTTATGAGATTATGTACAACCAGCAGGGGTGAGCACACCTTCCTGCATGATTTTTTTAGACAACGTAGGAAGTATGAATATTAAGACAGGAATGATCCTACTCCTTCCGAAGTTCCATGGACTTGAATATGAAAGTCCATTTCTACACGTGAAAGATTTTAATGAGATAATAGCCACTCTACACTTTCCTAACTAGTCCGAGGACAGATCAGGATGAAACTCTTTCCCTTCTACTTAAAGAGAAAGCTAAGACATGGCTGCACTCACTATGACCACAATCCATTGACGTATGGAATGACACGGCAAGGGAGTTCATAAAGAAATTCCTCCTATACCATAAGATGAACACCATAAGGAAGTCAATCATGAACTTCGCCCAAAAGGAAGATGAGACCTTCTTCCAATGTTGGGAACGATTCAAGGATCTTATCAGTTCATGCCTACAACATGGATTTGGAATGTGGCGCATAACAAATTTCTTCTATGATGGACTAAAATCTCCTATGCACTAATTGATCAAGATGATGTGTAATGGGGAATTCATGAATAAGAATGTCAATGATTTATGAGATTACTTTGACAAACTTGTTGAAAATGCACAATCATGGGACATCTCTCCAAGACCTAACACTACTTCTAAGCTTACTCAATCAAATGAGAGGGACGGAATATATATTTTGAAAGAGAAAGATGATATAAATGCTAAAATGGCCAAACGAGGCTATGAAACTTAAGAAGGTAATACTTATCAAATCCGACAAGGCTACGAAAGTTGTTTGTGGTATTTGGACTTGCAATATGTATACAATTAAAAATTACTCAACAATTCCTGCTTTTCAAGAGATATTGAATAAGCAATCAAATGCCGTAAATAACTACCAAAGACCTTTCATTGGACCCACCTTAAATACATAGAACTCTAGTTGGAGGAATCATACAAATTTCAATTGGAGGAATGGACAAATTGCTACTCCTCAAGGGATCCTTAACCAATTTCTGGATCAAAGAAAACCTCAAGAGGATCCGGTCTTAAAACATATTCAAAATTAAGAGCTTTTTAATCAGGGTATGCTTCACATCTTTTAAGACCTTATAAAGGCCATACAAGGGTTGAGATAAAAAATTTAAATGGAGAGAAAAGGATCCTGCTGGCCCAGCCTCTGTTCATAACCCCAAGTGTAGGGTTGCGATGTAGTAATAATCTCAGTGAGATCGAGGTCGAATCCGTAAGGACTGAACTTGTGTGTCTTCTTAAGGTAACTAAAGTAGAACTAGAAAAGATAAAAATCTAAATCTGAAATATTTGAGAGTAATTATGAGAGATATAATGAAAAACTAATAAATTTAAAGGTGGTAACTAGGGTTTCAGGGATCCACTTGTAGCAATTGGGAAGCTACCTTGCATGATTCAAGGACACAATAAGAATCAGAGTCCTATCCTATCTAATTGACAAGAAGAGATTTGTCAGATCTCTGAACTTCTCATGGATCTAATCATCAATGGATGAGAGTGGTGAGGTTTTGAAAGTGATTCCATCACCTAACCATGCCTAGGAGACAAGGAAAACAACAACAATTTACCAAACCCACAACCAATCATAAGAGAATTGTGAAAGTTAGGGAGGATTCCATCACCCTACCATGACTATGGGATGATGGTAAACAATAGGATTTTCTAATTTCATAATTTCAATACATGAAAAGAAGATATATCACGCTATCACAGATCTATTGTAATTTGAGTCACAACAAACCATTAAAAACTAAAAATATTCCTTCATATTCAAACTAGAATCCAAGAGAGTTCAACAAAACATGAATCAAAACAAAGAAAACATCCCAATTATGCTACAAGCTTCATCTCTTAGTCCTAGCTAAGAGGTTTAGCCAACCATAGACATGACTGAATTAAAGACTTCAACAAAATAAAAAGACCAACTAAAGAGGAAGAAGAAGAACTCCCAAATAGTGGTTCCACCATTTTTCTCCACTCCTCAGACCCTGAAAGATGCTTAGGATGCCCTAGGGACCCCTATTTATAGTTTTAGGCCTTAGACTTTCGCACCGAGTTGGAAATTTCTGAAAATCGTATCAAATTTACGCAGTCCGCACAACCTTTGTGTAACCCTCGACTGGTTGAGCAGGATGGAAATTTAATTATTTTACTCACTAGAGTTCGAGTTGAGGCACCTCGACTGGTCGAGCTTCAACCGATCGAGCAGAGTCTAGGACTGGCCGAGCATACGTAGGACTAGTTGAGCCGGAGCTAGGACTGGTTGAGGATTACGTAAATTCACTCCAAAACTCTGATTTTCTTCATTCTTGACTTGATTTTCTTGAATTTTTAGTGTTTGCATTCTTCATTCTTGGTTTCATCTGATTCATTCTTGGCTTTAGTGATTCTTGAGCGTTAAATCCATGCTTTTAACATCCTTTTCAATCCAAGCTCTTAAATTCACCTTATAATATAAACATGATTAAAATAGAACTTTAAGCATTATCATGTTTATAAAACTAAGTAATAATTGGGATCTAATATGTAATATTTGACCCTCAACAGCCTCTCCCCAACCTAAAACCACAATATGAAATAAGTGACCCAAGCTCTTCAAATAAGGTGGAGCAGGTTAAGTCCATCACCACTCTTAGGAGTGGAAGGATAATTGACAAAACCATTCCAGCGAGAGCTAAAAAGCCTAAGGACTCGGAAGAAACTGAGAATGATAGACCTACCAATGCCCCACATGAGGAAGAATAAAAAAAGTGAGTAGGCCGATTGCGCCATTCCTCCAGCGGTTAATTGCACCAAAACCTCTAGCTAACTCACAGGATATTCTAGAGGTGCTGAAACAAGTGAAATTCAAATCCCTCTGCTAGACGCTGTGAAATAAATCCCATCTTATGCAAATTTCTGAAAGATTTATGTCCAACCAAGAGACGACAGAGTATTCAAAAGAAATTTTTTCTGACAAAAAAAGTGAGTGCCATCCTTAAGTAAGATGTGCCACAAAAATATGAAGATCCTGGTACCCCAACTATCACATGTATAATTGGGAATCAATAGATTGAGCACGCACTTCTTGACTTGGTAGTGAGCGTTAATTTGATTCTTATCTCAGTATAGAAACAATTGGGTCTAGGTGAATTAAAACCCACCGGACCACATTACAACTTGTCGATCATTCGGTCCGTGTACCGAGAGGGATGAATGAGGATGTGTAGGTCCAAGTTGATAAATTCTACTATCCATTAGATTTTATTATCTTGGATACTCAACCCATCATAGATGTGAGCACTCGGATTCCCGTTATTCTTGGTCGCCCATTCCTTACTACTTCCAATGCCATTATCAACTGTAGGAATGGAGTTATGAAATTGTCTTTCGGGAATATGATGTTAGAGCTCAATATCTTTTTCAACATGAGAAAATAGTAAGAAGATGTTGATGATATCCACGACATTAATTAGATAGATTCTTTTATGGAAGATATAACACTTTTGACTCTATTCTCTGACCCTCTAAAGACATGGTTGGCTTACTCCAATGATTTAGATGATGACATGATTAGGGAGATGGATGCCTTGCTTGATGTTGCACCGGTACTTGAAGTTAACCAGTGGAGGCCACAATTTGAAACTTTGCCCCAAACTGATTTAGTGCCTCCACCATCTTATAACGCCCTGAAAATCGGGGGTCGAGCAAAAGCTTAGCTCCCGAGTTCTAACGCACTACTTATGAAACATAGGTAATGATGATTAAATGTTGTATGTATTAGCACATTAAACATGAATGGGATTTCACTAAATCAGCATATCATACTCCAGAGACAATTAGATTACACAGGTGGAAGATTGTGATAGATATATAAAGCATATAAGTGGTAAGTCCACAGAGTATCAATATGTCACCAGGTTAAATAATTACATGTATAGTTCCAAAATATACAAAATGATAAAGTGTAATATCATCTAATCCATATTCCTATAGCCCCGGTGATGCAACTCTAGATCTATATAGACCTGCCAGAGAGTTGCAGATAGGAGAACTCCTCGTCGTCATAGAAGACAGGCTTTATCTCGTAAGCCTCGGCGTCATTTGAAACTATAAAAAAGTGTGGTTGGTGTTTTAAAATACCGTCCCAGAGTGGGAGTGAGTGATCAACTCAGTGGAGCTATAAGGTAAAGGTTAACATGTTATCAATTCGATCAAACAGTAATGATAAGAAAATACAACAATCATGTCCTAAGTACTCTTGTTAATGCAGGAATGGTATGTATTAATAATGCATGCTCTCGCTTACACTCCCTCAGTGACATCATCTCACGGTCGCGCATGCAACACTCCCACTATGCTCAACTCCAACGCCAAAGACACATGCAATGTAGTGCATGTGTGTGATTAGCCTAGTTCTTAATTAGAGTTATTCATACAACAGGTTTGAGAAGCTAAGGTACCTCCATTTGTATCATTTACCCAAACGGTGATCCATCTAGGGTTGTCAAACCTATTTAATCACATATGATAGGCAAGTTCGTGAGTTTACACTATAGATCGCTACGGGAGGCTCGTTACCTTATCGTAGGCTTAATTCACACTTAAGGTCACTAAAAGAGGCTCGTCACCTGATCGTAGGCTTAATTCACACTTGAGGTCACTAAAAGAGGCTCGTCACCTGATCGTAGGCCTATTTTATACTCGAGGTCACTACGGGAATGGATTGTCACCTTAGTGTAGGCCGATAGTTCGAATACAGTGTCCTAAACCGCCGTATTCGGCTCACGAGTTTGGGTTGCTCAATGGACACTACGGGGAGGCTCATCACCCCAGTGTAGGCCGACAGCTCGACCAGGTGTCCCATACCACTATGCCCAACTCATGAGACTTAGCAGATTATGGTACCAAAGTTGAAACGAGCTTTACACTGGTAAGTGGTACCTTAGATTCAAGTAGTAGCGTCCATATATGGTGAACATACATTAGGCCAATTAGGTTACTTGGACAACTCGACTGGTACAAGCCCACATTGACTTAATCGACATGGAGTGTGTAAGCACTCCGCGTGTCCTAACTACTGTTGAAAAATAGCATACGTCTCAGATTCATCGAACGTATCTTGTGTGGTGAAATGACCTTCGCCACTAATTCGGGAACCATTATCGATTGCCTGGACTATACAGTAGTCTCAATCATATTCAAACATAATAGGCATCCGTGTGTGATAGTCAAAATAGCATTTGACAATCAATTCAAATATAAATCTCATTTGGGCATTTTAACAAACACATAGTGATCATGTTATCATACATAGACATTCATCCATAAATCACGTAATAACGAGATAAATTATATGAAGGAAACTGTAACTATAGATAAGGTTATTGAGAATCCCATTTCAATGCCCTCATTAAATGCATTTCAACAAGAATTTTCTCATTCAAGCATTTTATCAAACACTTAGACTACATATATCAACGTACATGTAATAAAGTAGTTATAATAGGTATTATAGAAAATCCTTTCACAAAGGATTTTCCACACGTACAAGAATCATATATTCCCCATTAATACTCATGGCAAGCATAAATTATAATTACATATTCATTCGAATATTTCAACAAACACATGGAATGCATTAAAATTAACATAGTTCATATATATGTACAATACACGAAAAACATCGCATCTAAGCACATGTGACGGTAATAAAGTCAATAATAAATCATTAACTGACATTGAAAGCCTTGAAAACTATAACTTAAACATTTATAATCCACACCTTTCGTCGAAAGACTCGTATCGAAGTCAGTTCGAACACTACGTCTTTGTTTACGACACAACGACAACCTATAACATGAAATAGGTTAGCTATTTCACCATTAACTCTATTTGGATACCTAACACAAATTAGGGTTAGGATTTCTTACTTAAGAATGGAGTTAAAATCGCCAGTGTAGCAAAATAGGTAGGATGATTCGGCACGTGGAGTGGTGGGATCGAATCCCAGCAATGATCTCTCACTCTCTCTCCTCCTCACTCTTTCCTTCTCTTTTTCTCTCTTCTCTATCCTAGGGTTTGAAAATTCGTATGGAATGAGTGAGGGGTGGGTTTAGGTCCTTATATAGGCCCAGAATTGGTGTAAATGGCCCCAGGGCCATGGTGTACTTATGTTATAACCAAAGAGTGGTTGTTTCGGTCTAATGGAGCTCATCTGGAGGCCCATTTCCTGCATACAGTCTAGAAAAAGTTCTCTAACATTGGATTTAAGCCATGTTAAGATTTCAGTCCGATTGAATTTGTGGGTTGACCGTGGAGAACCTGTTTCAGTTCAACAACTATCGTTACTTGATTAGGGCCACAAGTACATTGACCTGTGCAGGGAAATTTCCCTAATCCGAGGGTGTAGTTGGGTCAGAATCTGACGGCCTGAAATCTTAGATTTGGCCTGCAATCAAAGGGCCCAAATCGCTTAAGTTTGACTCTATTTTCTAAAGATATTCGCGTTTCTCACAGACTTTGCTCCGGCCTCAAGTTGTGCGTTTCAGGATACTATTTGGATTTAATTTTTGAGATGGTTGTCAAGCCCAGTAAGGCGGTCATAACCGTATAATTTCACAGTAATCAAACTTTTGATGAGTGGTCGAGGTTCGATACGGAGTTTTGTGATGCTCCCAAGAGTAATTGGTTTTGAGATTGATCCTACGTTTTTAGGTAATGTTGGGTTAGCGATTCTACTGAATTTGGGTCTTGTAGTTCGTACATAAAGTAGTTCAAGCTAATCTATTAATTAATTTAACTTAGTAATTAATTAATTTTCATCGAATTTTTAAAGAATTCGATCCTTAGTGATTTTTTCCTGAGGTGATGCTCAGGTCTTTATACGGATTTTTTCAAGACGTTACAATCTACCCCCCTTAAAGAAAAATTTTATCTTCAAAATTACTATCTTTTCGTACTCCTCGAGAATCTGAAGGTAGTTCTTACGGACCTCGGCTTCTGTTTCACAAGTAGCCTCTTTCTCAGTGTGATGTGTCCATAGTACCTTCGCAAGTGGAATCACTTTACTGCGCAGTACCTGCTCTTTTCTATCTAGAATCCGCATTGGTCGCAATACATAAGTAGCATCTTCACTCAACTGTACCTACTCCCATTTGATAATGTGGGAAGGATCAGGGACGTATTTCTTCAATATTTAAATAGGAAATGCGTTGTGTACGCCTACGAGTGGTGTGGTTTAAGCAAGGCGATACACTACTACACTCACTCAGACCAGAATCTGGAACGGACTAATAAATCATGGTGTGAGTTTCCCCTTCTTGCCAAATCAAAGGACTCCCTTCATGGGGAAAACCATAAGAAACACATGGTCCCCTGAAATAGCGATGAAGACTGCTTGAGTTGAAGTAGGAATATGTTAATGTTTCCTAGAGGGGGGGGGGGGGGGGGGGTGAATAGGACTTTTTAAAGTTTTACAATGTATTTAAAAATCCTATTCCACTAATCCTATCATATAGACAATTAACAGGAATACTCAAATGTAACTCTACTGACTTCCAAGCCTTATAGAGGATCCAATCACGAACTTCTTGAAAGATAAACAAATTACAAATGAGATTGTGATGGACATGATTGTGTGTGTGTATGAGGTGTGATCTCAGATAATCAGATATAAAAGCATATAAGGAAATCACATAAATGAAAGACAATAACAATCACAAATATAGTCATTTTTATAGTGGTTCGACTACTTGTCTACTCCACTCCCGGTTACAGCACTCATCCCTTGAGTGTACTGGATTTCACAAAGGAGGTTTCCCAGGGTTCACCTCAAACCTAAGGTTTTAAATCAGGCTCATCTTCAACCTTTACATGGAGGTTTCTACTCGGTTCACCTCTAACCCTGGAGTTTCACTGGTTCACTCCTAACCAGATGTTTATGCTCTCCATAGAGCAAGGGTCCACACAATGCAACCACTACGTACATTCCCACTGGAGGCCTCCTATGAGGACTTCAAAGGGTGATCAACACTCAAGAACAAATCCTAGAAAGGAATGATCACAAGTGTCATCTGGACTCTAGATACTTACAAATAAGTTGATGAGTCTCATTCAGCGCAATGATGAAGATCACTTACTTATTGTTGAAGAGTCTTCAGTTCCCTTGATCCGCAACACAAAAGATATACTAGTACTTGACTTCATGTTGGGTCAAGGTTATGACGAAAATCCACTCTCTTAGAATTTTCTTATAAGGAAGATAGAGTGATTCCAGTCATCTATTCATTCAAGGCATCCCAACTTAATGATATACTATTAAGGTAGTTACTGAAGGATCCTCGAATGCGGAAGTTCATTTCCCAATCCACTCTATTGAATGTCAATGAATGAGAGTGGATTAGAAGATGAACTCTCGTGAGAGAAAGGGCTTTGGGTATATGATTTAAAGGTAAAACACACAAAAGCACTCTCTTCTTTCTCTACCAGCAATGTGGACAAGTCTCTCTTTATATAGGCAAAAGGTTCTAATGGATATAAAATGGTCATATTTATGACAGAGTTCGATATCATCGAGCAGGGTCGATATCATCGAGCATATACTCTCGATGGGATCGACTGTCCACTCGATAACACAAACTCAAATGTCATACGCTTTTGAAACCTTTTGCCAACTGGTCAATGGGATCGATAATGGTGTCGATGTCATCGGATTTCGAACTCTAATTCCATCGAGACTAGGATAGATCTATCGACATTTGAAGCATGAGAGAAACAGGTCTTGAAATATTTTATGTTTTTATTATATGATCGGGGATCAACCGATGTCATCGGAATTTGAATATCGATGATATCGGAGCCGTGTCGATGGGATCGATAAATCGTATAGATTTACCTATAAGCACGCTGGACAGTTTGTGTTCAGTCTCGATCCAATCGACCAAGGCTCGATAGCATCAACATAAGAATATTGATTTCCTCGAGTGGCCCCCGATTAAAGTTAAAAGTAACCTGAAATATTTACTGGAAGAAATGCGCGCCCATTATAGATATGATCGATGGCCTTCCGATATGATCGATATTTGAATTCAGATTGAATCGGGAAAGGCATCGATATATCGAAGAACATAATAATTTTCTTTTAAAAAATAGGGGTACCAGAAATCTACCTGTGATATTATCGAGCCACTTCCGATGGGCTCGAAATTTGAATATCGATGATATCGATATGTGTATCGATATATCGATAAATCCATCCAGATGAGTATGCGATTGCTGGACACTTTTAGTCCTCTTATCGATCGTATCGATCAAGAGTCGAGGACATCGACAGTGCAGGTCGATCATATCAAAATGTGTATCGATACAATTGACAGGACAAACAAACTTAGAGATTTTCTGATGTTTGAAAAAGTTCACTTACCCAAAAACCTTCATATGTTCTAAGTTGTTTTTAAGAGTTTTAATCACCTGGTGTTTTGGGACATGGGACGTGAGGCTATGATTTACGTATGGCAAGCTTCCACACATTCGGTTGAGGCAGGTGCTTGAATTGTTCTTCCTGTAAGGCTCCACAGATTGACTGACTTAACACACACGGTAATTGACAAACCAGGGCACTACCAGGTGCACTTCATCCCTAACCTCAAACTCTAGTAGTCGTCGTCTCGTATTGGCATAACTCTTCTGTCTGCTCTGTGCTGCAAGAAGACGACGCCTGATAATGTTAATCTTCTCTGAGGTCACCTGTACTAACTCGGTGCCAATCAAACTTTTCTCGCCAACCTCTGCCCAGTAATGTGGTGCTTGACAGGGGCACCCATACAAGGCCTCATAGGGAGCTATGTCAATATTTACCTGAAAGCTGTTGTTATAAGAGAACTCTGTAAAAGGAAGATAATCATCCCAACTATCGTTGAAATCAAGTACAAAAGCTTGTAACATGTCCTTTAACACTTGATTCACCCATTCCATTTGCTCATCCGTCTGTGGGTGGAACGCGGTACTGAATTTCAGTTTCACACCCATTGCTTCCTGGATACGAGTCTAGAAGATAGATGTGAATCGAGTGTCTTGATCCGACATGATCTCTATAGGAACTCCATGCAGACGTACAATCTCCTTGATGTACAGCTTGACCAAGTTGTTGCTGAGTTTGAGACTCTAATAGGGAGAAAATAAGCCGATTTCGTCAACCAGTCTACGATCACCCAAATAGAGTCATGTCCCTTCCTCATCTTCGGTAACCCTCAAATGAAGTCTATAAAGATGAAATCCCATTTTCATTTAGCTATGGGCATGGACTGAAGTAAACCAGGAGGTCGGCGATGTTCGGCCTTGACTTGCTGGTACGCGAGACAACGGGACACATATTTTGCTGTGTGGGCCTTCATGTTGTCCCACCAGTATGACCTCTTCATGTCTCGATACATCTTCCTACTACTAGGATATATCTCCATCTTTGAATTGTGAGCGGCTTCTAGAACTTCCTTCCTCAAGTCATAGAGATTCGGGATGCATAGGCGACCTCGATAACGTAAATCTCCATCCGTACCAACTCTCCATTCCGAGTCTTCACTGTCGCTCACCTACTCTCTCATCATTACAAATAGTTCATCGTCTTTTTGAGTCGTAATAATCCTATCATTGATAAGTGGCTGCACACAAATATGTGCAATGCTCTCATATGGCTCCTCTACCGTAAGCTTATGCTCAAAATCTCTCACAAATTCTACCATATTCCATTCATCGATCATCAACAGAGCCGCAAATGCTATCGTCTTCTTATGGCTCATCAAGTTTGCCGTAAGGTTGGCCTGACCAGGATGGTAGGAGACTTCAAACTTGAAGTCCTTCAAGGTTTTCATCCACCGTCGTTGCTCATATTCAAGTCCCTCTGCGTGAATATGTATCTAAGGCTCTTGTGTTTGTAAAAGAGCTCAAACTCCTCTCTATGGAGGTAATGTCTCTAGAGTTTCGATGCAAAGATGACGACCTCTAACTTCAAGTCGTGCGTAGGGTAGTTTTCCTCGTGTTTCCTCAACGGTCGCAATGAATAGGCAATAACATTGTCCTTTTGCATCAAAACACAACCCAAACCAACATAAGATGCGTCAGTGTATATCATGTACTTAACCCCTTGCTCTGGAAATACTAGCATAAGGGTAGACATCAGCTTGTCCTTCAATTCCTGAAAGGCTGCTTTTGCCTTCTCATTCTAGGAAAACTTAAGGTCTTTCCTAGTGAGCTGAGACAACGGTTTGGCTATCTTGGAAAAGTCCCTAATGAATCGATGGTAGTAACTTGCCAGGCCAAGAAAACTTCTCACTTCAATAACCAAACCAGGTTGCTCTTATCTTGAACCCTGGACACCTTAGCAAGGTCCCCAACTATTCCTTCCTTGGACACCATATATCCCAGGAACTTGACTTCTTCCTTCTAGAAGTTGCACTTCTTGTATTGTGCAAACAACTGGTTCTTCCTGAGAGTATCAAAGGCTGCTCGTAGGTGCTCTTCGTGATCTGCCTGACTGTCAAAGTATATCAGGATGTCATCTATAAATACGATTATGAATTGGTACAGATACGGCCGAAATGCCTGATTTATCAGATCCATGAACATGGCTGGTGCATTTGCGAGTTCAAACAATATCACAAGAAACTCGTAGTGCCCAAAACTGATCCTGAAAGTTGTCTTCTACACGTCCTCATCCCTGATGTGCAATTGGTGATATCTTAACTGTAAGTCAATCTTAGTGAAGTACCATGCCCCTTGCAACTGATCGAACAAATCATCTATCTTGGGCAAAGGATACTTGTTCTTCACCTTCACTTGGTTCAATTTGTGATAATTAATACACAATCATAGTGATCCATCCTTCTTCTTCACGAACAATACGGGTGCTCCCCAAGGAGATACACTCAGTCATATGAAGCCTGCATCCAACAGATCATCGATCTGTCTCACATGGAGGCATGCGATAAGTCGGTAGTGAAATAGGTCTCACACTAGGAACTAGGTCAATGGTAAAATCGATCTTGCATTGAGGAGGTAATCCAGGTATCTTCCTGAACATGTTCACAAAATTCGAAACTATTGACGTGTTCCCAAGTGTCGAACCATCAACATTCTTCAATATGGAAGCGTAACAATGCATACGGCAGGGCAAACTGACTTGAACTGGAAAAGTAAAGGCTATGTTTTCGGGCCCGTGCACCGTTACCATTCTGCCTTCATTTTAGTAAGCCAATCCATATCAAGGATAATGTTGTAATGGTACAGTGGAGCAACGATCAGGTCAACGAGTACTGTCCTGCTCCCTAAGTCTATCGAGCAACCCTTACAAATCTCGGTAACGTTTGAAAAGGTCCCTATGACGGTAAGGATTCTCAGCCCCTTCGTAGGAGTTGTTTCCAACACTAGTCACTTGACTGCTGCACATGATATTATCAAAAAGTGGACCCTATGTCCACCAATAGGAAGACCGGTATACCTTGGATATGCGTCGTGACCTCGAAGGCTAGTGGTGCTGTAACTGTCATCTCAGATGCCTTAGCTAAAAGTGAGTGCACACGAGCCTATTGAGAATGATTCGGCTGTGGTACCATAGGTCGTTGAGGTGGCTTAAATATAGGTGCAGGTGGCTTGTAAGAAGGCTATGCAGGTGGTACAAAATGTAGAGGTGGAGCCGAGATAGTTGGTGGCATCTGGCAGTTAATCTTCTAAGGGGGCATGAAGTCATTGTCCCTCATCCTGGTGAAGCAGTAAGTATCAGCATGGCCTGACCTCTTGCAGTAGGTGCATCATACATCAGGTTACCTCGGTTGTGTCAGTGGAGCCGTAAGCCGAGGAGGAGAATTTGATCGCGGCCTCTTGTCGAGGAATGATTTGCTTGGCAAGTCTGGTCGAGGCCTCTGACCCATGGGCACGCATGTACGGGATAGCCTGTCCCCATCTTGCTTAGCTCGCAGAGACATGTCCACTAGCTCAGCATAGTTGAGTATGCTAGCATAACCCATCTTTGAGCATATCTCAGGTCGCAGAGCCTTAGAAAATTACCGTATTGGCATTGGTTGGTCTGCTAATATCAAGGGAGCATATCTAGCCAGCTTCATGAACCTATTTTCGTATTTCACCACTGTCATCTCTCCCTGTTAAAGGTGAAGGAACTCTCACTCCTCGTTACAGTAGGTGAGAGGAAAATACTTTCCATGGAAGTATGTCTCAAAAGCCTCCCATGTCCATACGTAACCAGGAGCAATGGTTCGTAGGATGTTATCCTACCAAAGACTAGCTTTCTTCTCAAACATGTAGGTGACCAACTCGACCTGCTCTGCCTTAGTGCAGTGTAGCGGCTTCAGCATCTTAGAGATGTGGTCAAGCTAATACTCAGCCTCCTCGGGTCTGTGAGTACCCAGAAATGTAGGAGGTCGAAAGCGCTGAAATCTCTCAAGCAAACCACCAGCACCCACGTGTCCAGCAGGGTGCACAGGTGGTGCAGGTAGAACCGCGTCCATGTTCTAGGTAAGGGCCCCAGCTATGGTGGTCTAAAATTATTGGTGCTGCTGCATGAGGAGCATCATCTGCTCCAACCTATTAGGAGGAGAAGTCGCCTGAGGCATGTGAGGCGTCGAAGTAGATGCACAATTCTGCTTAGGAACTGGTAGTGCAAAAGGAGTCGGCCCATTTGTGCGGCCAGTGGCCAGTTGAGAATCCAGCATAGTCTCGTGAGTCGGGCTCAAACTGGGGTCCATATGGCTATCGCTTAGGGGAGGTGTCCCGTCAATTAAGTTGTTAAGTTAAAGATGTGTCGTACTTCATGTGGCCTTAGGTGACATTCTCTATATATAACATAGGGTGCAACCCATGTAAGATTTAGCATACAACACTCAATTTCTCAAGCATTCTGCACATATCATAAACAAAGGAGCTACATGTATTTCATTTAACCAAAATTGTCATAATACATGAGATGTAGTATTACATGGATCATGACAGAAGATGCATGCGAGCTAATCTAAGCAAAGTTTTAAACACTAAAGCATACCAACTACTCTACGATATTACTAAGCCTATCAAGGCTATAACATAGAAAACAGGAAAGCAAAGAAAACCGAACAACGACTACAACATAGGACTAATCATCTGAATTTGTTGATGGAGGAGGAGCAACCTTGTCTTGCATACAACATAGGATAGCCTTCAAAGTGCGAGACACCTTCTTAAATTTTTGTTTCATGAAGGCCCTATTCTCTTCAAGTTTGGCCCAGGTCTCACTGACCTCCTGTCGCAGGGCAACCTGGCCCTCCTCAAGTTGAGCCAAGCGGGCTTCTAAAGCAGCCCGATCACGGTGGGGCTCATTTGTAGCAGGAGGAGAGCCCCCATCAGAGTCTTGGGCCTCCTCTTCTTCCTCTTCCTGCTCTTCCCCTTCCTCGCTTTCTTCCTCTATCTCATCTCTGCATTCTTCATCACTCTCTTCCTCTTCACTTTTTGTCAAATCCTCACTCTTATCGAGTTGGGCATGACGTTGTCGTGGCTCAATATTTATGTTGTTGAGTGTAGTGTCGTTGATGAAGTTGATCAGTGTAAGCCTTTCTGAGCTAAGTCTGTAGCTGAATTCATGAGCAAGCTTGCATATAAGTCGGTCAAATGTGAGTGAAATGTCTGTCCTAGGAGGGCATGCAGTTTGAACTATCTATAGTAGTACATACGTAGGCAAGCACAACTTATCTCCTTACCCAACTCGGTATAGGAAGTCTACCATCAGATGCGTTCATTCGCTGCGATTGCTCCACCTAGGATACACATTATACGTAAAGATGTGGTGGAGCAGGCAGAAGTCGTGAGTCATCTTGGTCGCTGAGAGGCAGTTACCTCAATTCCAGTGGACCAGTTGGCCACTAAGAAATCGCATACGTCAATCTCTTTCATGCACACTCCTGAGACTCTTCTTGCTAGCATGGACCGCCCCACACGGCATCCTCATGACTCGGGCTATTAAGTCCACATTAACAATGGCTTTTAGCCTTCGCACGGGGATAAAGAATTGTAGAGGCTCCAGCAGTGGCTCTCGTATATGGATGTAGAAGGCTCGGATAGTTCTCTCATTTGCACGAGACTTGCCCTCAAATATATGACCCCACCCAGCGTCCAACAAGAGGTCCATTGCCGGATAAAGCCCAGACAGTTTCTCATCCACATGTGCTTTAAAGAGGACTCTACGGCCTTGAAACCTTCCATGTGCCATATCCATCAGTAAATCTTTTTTGAGAGGAAGCTGGGGATCGAGATCCCGCTTCGTCCTTATCTCCTGATCGATGCTTGTTCTAGCTTCGATGCCTTTCTGCCTCCTTGAACGAGTAGGGTGGCTAGGCCCGACTTCATTCGTGGAAGCCCTCTTCTTCCCCATGAGATAAAGAATTGTAAAAAGTAAGAATATGGCTGCCATGAGCTCAAAAAGAGCCATGAAAGTGAAATAAAATAGAGGGATAGGATGGGTTGTTGGACCTTGAGATTTTTGAGACATAAAGGAGGGTTTGTGTGCTCAAATGGGAGAAAATGAGGGAGATAGAAGATGGGTTTGAAAGAAATGATGGGAGGTGTATATGTAGTGATGAAGAAGAAGAAGATTTGAGATGGAAGGGGAGATTTGAGAGAGAAAGATGGGATTATGGGAGATTTGGAAAGATTGGAGGGGTGTAAGAGGAGGAAATGAAGCAAATTGACGGGGAAGGGGGGGGGGGGGGTGGGGTTATAGGGGCCCCCAAATGATTTTATGGGCCCCACATGCATGTACCATTGCCAGCCTGAGAGGCCCGGACGAATTGGACCGCGAGGCCTTACGGGTGGCGCGATGCCATTGTTTTAGTTTGTTTTGAGATTGAGCTAGAAAAATCTCATTATTTTGGTTATCTGAGGAGATCTAGAAAACTCAGAGGGTGGGGTTTTTGAATTGTGTAAGCTCACTTGAAAGAGTTTTAGGTGAACCTGGAAAAACCTATTTTCATAGTGAACGCTAATATCCACTGTGTGAGGATATTAGGAGTGGAGTAGCTGTGTGGCTGTTGTTTAGCAGTTGGTGTAGACACAGGCAAACCACTACAATTCTTTGTGTTTGGATGTGTGGTTTATTTTCTATATCTTTTATCATTCAAGTTTGTGGGATGTATTTGTAAATGTGAATGTTGTAATCATTTACATTTCAAGTATTGTGGTGAATGTTGTAATAGCTTATATTTCCTTTCAAGCTATTTTCTTTTTATTCCTCTTCAGTTTAATTTTTTGATACTGAAATTGTTCTAGTAAGGTTGTCCTACTATAAACCCTTGGTTTTTATGGTGTAAGGTTGTCCTTATAACAACATTGGTATCAACCTCTCAATACTAGAATTTTGAGGTTATTTTACATTTCCATATTGTGGATTGTTTAAAGTGATATCTTTTCTTTAATTGTTTTAATTCTGATATTATCATTTTAATTTGGCATAGTCTTATCCCCCCCCCTCGAGGACATATGTCTTGGCCTTTTCAAGTGGTATCAGAGCCTAATAGCTCATTTTGATTGTTATATTTTTGGATTTATTTCCTGAGCTAATCAATCTAAGCTATTTATAAGATGTCAAATTTTGATAGCCTTTCAGTCACTAGGCCTCCACCATTAGATGGCTCCAATTACGCCTATTGGAAAGCCAAGATGAGAGCGTGTGGCAAGCCATAGTGACTGAATGGACCCCTCTTACCACTGAAGTGACTGATATTGATGGATCAAAATCTATGAGAGTAACACCTTATTTCTCATGGACCACTCTTCAGAAAAATGAGAGTAGTGCCAATGCAAAAGCACTAAATGTAATCACTTATGCACTATCACCAGATGAATCCAAAAGAACTATATCCTGTGATACTGCAAAGCAAGCTTGAGATATTTTAGAAATGACACACGAGGGTACATCAATTTTCAAGAAATCTAAAGTCCAAATTCTGATAACCAAATTTGAGGAAATACATATGGAAGAAAATGAAATGCTCATGAACTTCTATACAAGATTAAATGACATTGTGAACTCTATATGGGGTCTTAGCGATAAAATCCTAGAAATGAAAGTGTATGCAAAGATACTATTCTCACTTCATGAACGGTTCAATTCTAAGGTAACTGTAATCCAAGAACTTCGTGATACGGACAATATGAGGGTAGAAGAATTAGTCAGCTCTTTACAGACTTATGAGTTAACTTTTAACGCACCTAAAGGTAAATTTATCACCCATAAATCTTCTAAAAATATTTCTCAAGAAAATAGTAGTAATTCTGATTTAGAAAATTCTGAAGATGATATGGCTCTTTTAGCTAAAAGGTTTTACAAAATGTTCAAAAGTAAAAAGATGGTTGATTTTCAAAAATCTAATGATAAGAAAAGATCCAAATCTAAAAATTGGAAATCTTTAAAAGATAGTCAATGTTACAACTACCAAGAATATGGGCATTTAGAAAACAAGGTCCTAATAAGGGCAAACCCAAAAAGAAAGGTATGTTGGCTACTTGGGATGAATCTTCTGGCTCTGAAGCTTCTTCTGAATCAGAAGATTTTGAAACCAAGTTGGGCAATGAAGTCAAAGCCCTTATGACTCTGGCCAAGTTCACTTTTCCAGATCATGATAATTCAACTAGTGAAGAAAATCTGAATAGTGATCATGAAAATGAAGAAGATCTTTAAGATGCTTACAATGCCCTATATAAGAAAAGTTGTAATATTACAGTAAAACTAAAGCTTCAAAAAGAAAAGTTTTTAAAACTTAAAGAAAATTTTGATTATCTTATTTTAGAAAAATCTCATATTTCAGATTGTTTTGAAAAATTGAAATACGATTTAGATTTCAAAACCTCCCTTATTGAGAATCTTAAATTTGAAAATGAAAAACTTAAACTTGAAGTCTCTTCGCTTTTCAGTTTAAAGGATACATAGAGGTATGCCCAAGGTGATCCAAAGTTAGAAAAGCTTTTGTCTGGATTAAGAAAAAGTGGCGACCGATCTAGTTTAGGCTACAATAAAAATGTTCCTCCTAAATAGAAAAATACTCCTCCTAAGTTTGTGAAAGGAGAGTCTTTAAACTCAAAAAGGAATAGTTCTAAACAAAATTTATCTAAAAAGATTAAAAATTTTCAATCTTTTAAATCTAAAAATAACCATATCAACTATATAAATTAGAATTGAAACCCTTTAGTTGAGAAAATAGTTGATTTACTTAAGGAGCTCTTAAAATCTAACTCAGTAGGTCATTCTTACAACAACTACAAATACAAGAAGACTAACTATACTCCTAAACCCAAAAAAATTATGAAATGGATTCCTAAAGTTACTTGCTTGGTTGGCCACATGGCTTTCAAAGCTTCAAGCCTTTCAAAGTGGTACCTAGACAGTGGATGTTTCAGGCACATGACTGGTGATAAAGGTCTGTTCACCACTCTTAAAGACATGACTGATGGATCAGTCACATTTGGTGATGTTAGCAACTGCAGGATTATTGGCCAAGGTACGGTTCAACTTCCTAACCTCCCTTTATTTGAGAATGTCTTATATGTAGAAGGTTTAAAACATAACTTATTAAGCATTTCTCAAATATGCGATGAAAATCATAGTGTAAAATTTTCTAACCTAGGGTGTGAAATATTAAATAAAAATGGTTCTATAATATTAATTGGTCGCGGAACTTCTAAAAACTGCTACATCGTAAGTGATTCTAGCTCATCTAATTAATCGTATTACATGATCCATACCGATGAAACTGTGTTATGTTATAAACGCTTTGGATATATACACTACTACAATTTATAGAGATTGATCAAAAGAGAACTGATAAGAGGTCTACCTAAATTACAGAAAGTAAACAAAATTTATGGCGAATGCCAGATTAGGAAGCAAACTAGGAGTTCTCACAAAAAGGTGAACTCCAATGCCACATCAAAACCACTCAAACTCCTTCATATGGATCTTATTGGACTAACTAGGACGAAGAGTTGAGGTGACAAAAGATACATACTGGTAATTGTGGATGATTTTACCATATTCACTTGGGTAGCCTTCTTAAGGGATAAATCAGAAACCCTTCATGAAGTAAAAAGGATTATTAAATAGATTCAAACTGACAAAGGTTTTCAAGTTAGTGAGATCCATATTGATCGTAGATCAGAATTTGAGAATAGAAGTTTTGAGAAATTCTGTTGCGATCGGGGAATACTACATGAATTCTCTACACCCAAAACACCATAACAAAATGAAATTATTGAAAGAAAAAATAGAGTGCTTCAAAAAATGGCAAATGTAATGTTGAATAATATGAAGCTCCCTAAAAATCTTTGGGATGAAGCCGTAAATACTTCTTGTTAGATAATCAATCACGTTTATACAAGTAAGTCAAACAATAAAACAGCTTATGAAATGTGGTTTGATAAGAAGTGTACTGTCAAATACTTTCATTTTTTTGGCAGCAAGTGTTATATTTTACGTGACTGTGAAAATCTGGATAAGTTTGACACCAAAAGTGATGAAGAGATCTTTTTAGGATATGCTTTAAATAGACACCTGCCTCAAGTTCAGATAATGATGAAGTTCTCTTAATTGACAAACCAGATACTTTATCAAGTCAAAATAACTCTGAAATGAGGATTGTCAAAGATCATCCAACCACTCAAATTCTTAAAAACCCTCTCACTGGCGTGCGCACTCATAGAGAACTAGAAGATATATGTAATTACGTGTGATTTACTTCTCAGATCGAACTGACAAATGTAAAAGAAGCTCTTACTACTGAAAACTAGATAGTTACAATGCAAGAAGAGCTTAATTAATTTATAAGAAATGATGCTTGGTATCTTATTTCTAGACTTAAAGATAAACATATTATCAGAATTAAGTGGATTTTCAAAAATAAGTCTGATGAACTTGGTAATATAATTCAAAACAAGGCTAAACTGGTTGTACAAGGGTACACTTAAATTGAAGGCATCGATTATGATGAAATCTTTGCCCTAGTAGCTCGTCTTGAATCTATTAGACTATTTATACCTATTATGTTCTTTCAAAAATTTAAAATCTATCAAGTGGATGTAAAGAGTGCTTTCTTAAATGGTGATCTGCATGAAGAAGTGTATGTTGAACAACCAACAGGTTTTGAAGACCCTAAGAATGTTGATCATGTCTATCGCCTAAAAAAGGCTCTCTGCGGTTTGAAACAAACTCCTAGGGCATGGTATGGAAAATTGACTAAGTTTCTTCTAAGTCATAATTTTTTAATGGGAAGTGTTGATAAGACTCTTTTTATTAAGAAATATAACGATCATATCTTAATGGTACGGATCTATGTTGATGATATTATTTATGGATCTACCTGTACTAACATGACGGTTAAGTTTGTAGATCTTATGAAATCTAAATTCGAAATGAGCATGGTTGGGGAATTGAATTATTTCCTAGGGTTGCAAGTAAAACAACAACCTGATGGTATTTTTATTTCTCAAACCAAATATGCTCTGAACTTAATTAAAACGTTCAGATTTGAGAATGGTAAGAATTTTGATACTCCTATGAGTACAACATTAAGACTCTCAAAAGACTCTACAGGTAAAAGTTTGAATCCTAAATTATATCATAGTATGATTGGTAGTTTACTTTATTTAACTGTAAGTAGACCTGATGTTGCTTTTAACATTAAAATTTGTGCTAGATATCAATTTAACCCTAAAGAATCTCATTTAAATACTGTTTTGTAAATTATGCGATATGTCGCAAGTTCAGCTAATCTGGGTCTTTGGTATCCACATGATACTAGTGTTCAATTGGCTGATTATACATATGCTGATTGGGCTGGTAATATCGATGATAAAATATCAACCAGTGGTGGTTGTTTCTATATTGGAAATTTTTAGTATCTTAGTTTCGCAAGAAATAAAATTCTGTATCACTCTCAATTACTGAGGATGAATACATTGCAGCTAGAAATGCATGTACTCAGCTTGTATGGATTAATAGATGTTAAGCGATTATGGAATTGCACAGAATTTAATAGTTTTATATTGTAATAATTCTAGTGCAATAAGTATATCTAAAAATCTAATCTAGCATTCACGAACCAAGCACATTGACATTAGATATCATTACATCATGAATTAGACAATTTCATTGGAATACATTCTGACCGAGACCCAACTTGCTGACATTTTCACTAAACAGCTCGATAAAAGCAAGTTTAATAAATTAAAATTTGATCTTGGTATGTGTAATTTAAATTGATTATTTATGTATTTCTCTATTATAGTTTATATATATTTATTATATTTTAAATTTTAAAATTATGTGAAAAATGCATGTTTTGGGATGTACACAACCAGTCAAGGACGTACTCAACCAGTCGCGGCACAATCGGTCGAGGACATCCTACGACCAGTCATGTAGCACGCTGGTGCTTTTAATTTGGGGAAAAACCCTTTTTTTTTCCCTCATTTGCTCTTCTTCTCCAACCGGTCGTACCCAACTTTTTGGTTCTTCAAGGTTAGTCCATCATTTCTATTTTTCTTGTAGATTTAAGTCCATATCACTTCATTTTCCCTCTTGGAGTGATTGATTTTGAGATTCATTGAGGTTTTTGGGGTTTTCTTTTATAAAATCTGATCTAGCAAAACCCCACTCTACATCCATTGTAACTCTTGATTTTTTATATTCTTAGTTGCAAATGGATGCCAGAGGTAGGAAGAAAACTTCTCGTGGTGGGTCATCTTCTAGATTGACACCTATCACACGGTGCCACCTTCCGTCACCCGAAGATGATCCTCCTTACGTGCGGGATTTGAGGTTGGGCAATGTGATAGTTGAGCGACTTATAGATGTTGCACATATTGCTCCTTTTGATCTTTGTCCACTTCTCCAATTTGTAGGATGGGATAACATTCTACATTGGGGTGGGTCAGCATATCGGTCTATTGCACAGGCTATGTTCGCATGCATTTCTGATTTCTCTACAAAAAATTTAACTTTTAAAATTACTACTAGAGAAGGCCCATTTGAAGTTAATCGTCATTTGATATCTGGCCTTATGGACATACTTGTCAATGATAATGGTATTCCTATTAATACTCTAGTTGATAAACCCTCTAAATCAGAAAAATGTATGCTTACTAGAAAATTATGCAACATGGATGTGCAATGGAGTCAAAATGGGAATGCGCTTGCTTCCAAGTGCTTGTTACCCAGATACAGAGTCCTTCACAAGATTTTTATTTCAAATGTCTATCCTCGGTCTGGTAACAAAATCGAACTCACTTCTTTCATTATTCGGATTTTTCATTCCATCATTTCTAGAACTATTGTGTGTCTTTCTTCTTTAATTTATCACTCCATCTTTCAATTCCGTCTCCATCCTAGCCACAGTGATATTCCTTTTACTTGCCTTATGACTGTGTTAGCCACCCATATGTTAGTAGCTATGCCTATTGAAGAGGCACCCATTCATCACCTCATCTTCAATAATAAAAATATAAACAAGATGAAGTTGCAATTGGCTAAGGGCTAAGTAGATGTGGGTGGTGGTGGAGCTGAAGTAGTGAATGGAGAAGAAGGCGGTTTACCTGATGATGTTAACATGGATGATATATTTGATGAGCTTGAATCTGATTCTGAGGCTGACCCTGACTATCAGCCTTCTGATTTTACTGAGACGTTGCATTCTCTCGAGGAATAGGTGGCTCAAATTCATGTAACCTAGGATTCTCAATTTGCTTATATGCGCAAATATATGAGGCGCATTAACAAGGGTTTACACCAAATTAATCCTTCTATTCCTGCTCGCTCTTCTGGATCTGATTAAGTGTTTTTTATATGGCCTATAATAACTCTTATAATACTTTACTTTCTTTCAGTTTGTGAGACTGACTTTGGAAGAACTTGGTTCTTGTTGGTTACTTATATATGCACATTATTTGCTTATATCTTGACTTGTTTGCTCCCTTATTCCTCTTTTGTATATTTTTTCATATCTTAATTTTTTCCTTTATCATATTGTGACAATAAGGGGGAGAAGTTTGGTATGTCTAATATATGGTGAATGTGGTGATTATGATATATATATATATATATATATATATATATATATATATATATATATATATATATATATATATATATCACATTGGTATATTGGCATGGATTGTGGATATCTACTTTTGTTTTTTTCCTTATAAAAGGGGGAGGTGTTAAGTAAGGGGGAGTAGTGTTGATGCTAGTTGATGATAACTGGTGCATGATTCTTTATGCATATATTGGTTATGTTATTGTAGAGTGTGTTTTGTCACAAATTTGACAAAGGGAGAGATTGTAAGTGCTATGGTCTCTTGCTCCTTTGATTGTCAAATTTTTTAGTGCCAAAACCACAATCTGTATCTTGTGTAGCACATTGATATATATGGTCAAGCCAATACATTTTATGTACAAGGACAATGCTTCAAGGCAAGAACAAGATTTTCTTCAAGGCAAGAACAAGATTTACTTCAAAGAAATGCAAGATCAAGTACATTGTTCACACCTTTAAGCTTCAAAGCTCAATGTCTTAAAGTGGCATCAAAGACATGTAAACAGTTTATACTCAAGACTCAAGATGAAGTACAACTTAAGTACTACAAAATGAAGCTTCAAAAGATCACAAGTTCAAGCTTCATTATGTTTTAAGATCTCAAGCTTTATAAACTTCAAAGATCATCTATCATCTGAAGAAAAGAAGGTTCAATGTTCATACGTCATGTTCAAGGTATGAAAGACCTTAGATTGACCTTAGGGCCGGTTATTTTGGATACATAACTCAAATTAAATCATTTTACAAGTGTTTGGTCTGTTCTTAGACTAGTCCTGGACTCTGTTCGACTAGTCCTAACATTGGCTCGACCAGTCTAAGAAATTTCAAGACCAGTCTTAAGTTTGTTGTAATTTTTTAGAATTTTCTGTTGAGCCACAACCAGTCTTGGAGACTGCTTGACTGGTCGTCTGAATAGTGCACGACTCGTTCATGACTAGTCCTGCAGCCACGACTCGAACTCCAGCAACTATTTTCGCTCTGCATGACTAGTAGTGGACAGGTCACAACCAGTCATGGAGGTCCCTCGACCAGTCGTGGATGGCCTACGACCAGTCGTGGAATGGCTTTATCCGATCGCGCTCAAATTTTCAAAAATCCATTGGTCCTATGGCTTGTCATAGTATCCATAGGACCAGTCGAAGGTACAACTTCTGCACTTATAAATCGAGCACGATTTTCAGAATTGATATCCAATTCAAGTAAAATCAGGACATCACTCTAAGAGATAAGTTAGTCATTTATTTAAGTTATATTGTGCTCATTTAATATTTTCTTTTTATAGCTTTCTTTGCATTTGAGTTTGAATTTTCGCATTCCAATTATATTTAAAAGAGGAATTGAGGTATTCCCATTTCTTGGAATCAAAATCAAATCAAGCTAGCCTAAGGTGCTTTAACTTTAAAATCAATTTAGAACCTAGAACCATTTTATAAGTGAGTTTGGACATTGAACTTTTACGTTGAACTTCTACTCTAACTTAGTTCTACCGGGCTGCAACAAAAGGAGAAATCCAGGAATTTTACATTTGTGTAAATCTTCTATTTTTGGTTTCTTTTAAGATTGAGCCAGAAAAATCTCATTGTTTTGGTTATCTGAGGAGATCCAAATAACTCATAGGGTGGGGTTTTTGAATTTTGTAAGCCCACTTGAAAGAGTTTTAGGTGAACCTGGAAAAACCTATTTTCATAGTGAACGTTAATATCCACTATGTGAGGATATTAGGAGTGGAGTAGCTGTGTGGCTGTTGTTTAACAGTTAGTGTACACACAGGCGAACCACTATAATTCTTTATGTTTGGATGTGTGGTTTATTTTCTATATCATTTATCATTCAAGTTTGTGGGATGTATTTGTAAATGTGAATGTTGTAATCATTTACATGTCAAGCATTGTGATGAATGTTGTAATAGCTTATATTTCCTTTCAAGCTATTTTCTTTTTATTCCTCTTCAGTTTGAATTTTTGATACTCAAATTGTTCTAGTAAGGTTGTCCTACTATAAACCCTTAGTTTTTATGGTGTAAGGTTGTCCTTAGAACAATATTGGTATCAACCTCTCAATACTAGAATTTTGAGGTTTCTTTACATTTCCGTATTGTGGATTGTTTAAAGTGCTATCTTTCCTTTAATTGTTTAAATTATGATATTATCATTTTAATTTGGCATAGTCCTATCCGGCCCCCCTCTAGGACATATAGCTCGGCCTTTTTATGGGATTTCACTAAATCAACATATCATACTCTAGAGACAATTATATAATGCAAGCGGAAGACTGATAGATATATAAAGCATATAAGTAGTAATTCCCCAGAGTATCAAAATATCGCCAGGTTAAATAATTACATGTATTGTTCTAAAATACATAAAATGATAAAGTTTAATGTCATCTAATCCATATCCCTGTAGCCTCGATCACGTAACTCCAGATTTACATAGACCCGCCAGAGAGTTGCAGATAGGAGAACTCCTTGCCGTCATAAAAGGTAAGCTCCATCTCGTAAGCCTCGCCTTCATCTGAAACTACAATAGAGTCTTGTTGGTGTTTTAAAATACCGTCCCAGAGTGGGAGTAAGTGATCAACTCAGTGGAGATAGAAGGCAAAGGTTAACATGTTATCAATTCAGTCAAACAGTAATGATAAAGTAATACAACAATCATGTCCTAAGTACTCTTGTTAATGCAGGAATGGTATGTATTAATGATGCATTCCCTCATCTGCACTGTCTCTACGACATTATCTCACGGTCGCACATGTAACACTCCTGCTGTGCTCAACTCCAACGCCAAAGGCACATGCAATACGATGCATGTGTGTGATTAGCTAAATTCTTAATTAGACTTATTCATACAGGAGGTTTGGGAAGCTAAGGTACCTCCCTTTGTATCATTTACCCAAATGATGATCCATTTAGGTCGTCAATCTTAGTTAATCACATACAATAGGCAAGTTCGCGAGTTTACACTATAGGTCGCTACAGGAGGCTCGTCACCTCAGCGTAAGCTTAATTGACACTTAAGGTCACTACGAGAGGCTTGTCACCTAATCGTAGGTATATTTTATACTCAAGGTCAATATGAGAAAGACTCTTCACCTTAGCGTAGACCGACAACTCGAATACACTGTCTCATACCACCGTATTCTGCTCATTAGTTTGGGTTGCTCAATGGACACTACGGGGAGGCTGTCACCCCAGCGTAGGCCGATAACTCTACCACAGTGTCCCATACCACCATGCCTAGTTCATGAGTCTTAGCGGATTATGGTACGAAGGTTGAAATGGGCTTTACATTGGTAAGTGGTACCTTAGATTTAAGTAGTAGCGTCCATACATGGTGAACATACATTAGGCTAATCCGGTTACTTGGACAAGCTCGACTGGTATGAGCGCACATTAACTTAATCGACATGGAGCCCATAAGCACTCCGTGTGGCCTAACCACTGTCGATAAACTGCGTATGTCTCAAATTCATTGAATGTATCTTGTGTGGCGAAACGACCTTGGCCACTAATTCAGGAACCATTACCGATTGCCAGGACTACGCAGTAGTCCCAATCATATTCAAATACAATAGGCATCCATGTGTGATAGTCAAAACAACATGTGACAATCAATTCAAATATAAATCTCATTTGGGCATTTTAATAAACACATAGTTCTCATGTTATCATACATAGTTCTCGTGTTATCATACATAAACATTCATCCATAAATCATGTAATAGCGAAATAAATTATATGAAGGAAACAGCAACTATAGATAAGGTTATTGAGAATCCCATCTCAATGCCCTCATTAAATGCATTTCAATAAGCATTTTCTCATTCAAGCATTTTATTAAACACTTAGACTACATATATCAACATACATGTAATAAAGTAGTTATAACAGGTATTATAGAAAATCCTTTCACAAAGGATTTACCACACATACAACAATCATATATTCTCAATCAATAGTCATGACAAGCATAAATTATAATTATATTTTCATTCGACCAGTTCAACCAACACATGGAATGCATTAAAATTAACATAGTTCATATATATGTGCAATACACAGAAAACATCGCATCTAGGCACATGTGACGGTAATCAAGTTGGTCATAAATCATTAATTGACATTAAAAGCCTTGAAAATCATAACTTAAACGTTTATGGTCCACACCTTTCAACGAAAGACTCGTATTGAAGTCAGTTCAAACACTACATTTTTATCTACGACACAATGACAACCTATAACATGAAATAGGTTAGTTATTTCACCATTAAATTTATTTGGATACCTAACACAGATTAGGGTTAGAATTTCTCATCCAAGAACGAACTCAAAATCGCTAGTGTAACGATAAAGGTAAGATGATTTGGCATGTGGAGCAGTGGGATCGAATTTCAGCAACGATCTCTCACTCTCTCTCTCTTTTCCTCACTCTTTCCTTCTCTTTTTCTCTCTTCTCTCTCCTAGGGTTTGAAAATTTATATGGAATGAGAGAGGGGTGGGTTTAGGTCCTTATATAGGCCTAAAATTGGTGTAAATGGCCCTAGGGCCATGGTATACTTAGGTTATAGCCAAAGAGTGGCTGTTTCAGTCTAATGAAGCTCACCTGGAGGCTCATTTCCTTCATACAGTCTGGGAAAAGTTCCTTTATATTGGATCTAGGCCAGGTTAAGATTTTGATTCGATCGAATTTGTGGATCGACTACGGAGGACCTGTTTCAGTTCAACGACTATCGTCACTTGATCAGGGCCACAAGTACACTGACTTGTGTTGGAAAATTTTCATGATCTGAGGGTGTAGTTAGGTCAAAATCTGACGGTCTGAAACCTTAGTTTGGCCCACAAGAGAAAGGCCCAAATCACTTAAGTTTGAATATATTTTCTAAAGATATTCGTGTTTCTCACACACTTCGCTCGGGCCTCAAGTTATACATTTTGGGATACTATTTAGATTTAATTTTCGGATGGTTATCAAGCCTAGTAAGGCGGTCATAACTGTATAGTTTCATGGTAATCGGACTTTCAACGCACGGTCCAGGTCCGATACGGAATTTCATGATGCTCTCGAGAGCAACTGGGTTTTGAGATTGATCCTACATTTTTAAGTATTATTAGGTTAACAATTCTACTGGATTTGGGTCTTATAGTTCATATAGAAAGTAGTTCAAGCTAATCTATTAATTAATTTAGCTTACTACTTAATTAATTTTCATCTAATTTGTAAAGAATTTGATCCTTAGTTATTTCTACTTGAGGTGATGCTTGGGTCTTTGTATGGATTTTCCCGAAATGTTACACGTCTAGCTTCAAAGCACCAAAGCTTGACCTAAAACCTTTGCCCTCTAATCTTAAATATGTCTACTTAGGTCAAGATGAGACATATCCAGTGGTGATTTCTTCCCACCTTGAGAAAGAAAAAGAGAGTGAGCTTATTTCTACTCTCATTAAGCATAAAGGAGCTCTTGGATGGTCGATTTCGGACCTTAAGGGAATTGACCCTTTGATTTGTACTCACCGCACTCATCTCGAGGATAATACGAAGACCTCTCGACAACCACAATGTCGGTTAAATCCAAATATGAAGGAATTAGTTAAAGGAGAGGTTCTTAAGTTGTTGGATGTGGGTATCATATACCCTATAACCTACAGTCAATGGGTGAGTCCAACTCGGGTGGTTCCAAAGAAGTCTAGAATCACTATCGTAGCCAATGCTGACATTGAAATCATGCCAACTAGAGTCACTACTGGTTGGGAAATGTGCATTGACTACAAAAAAATTGAATATCGTCACAAGGAAGGATGGCTTTCCTTTGCCCTTCATTAATTAAATTTTAGAAAGGTTAGCTGGTCATTCTTACTACTGTTTCCTTGATGGATATTAGGGTTACAATCAGATAGAGATACCCCTTGAAGATCAAGAAAAAACAACATTTAAATGTCCCTTTTGCACCTTTGCTCACGCTATTTGGACTATGTAATGCTCCCGCCACCCTTCGATGATGCATGTTGAGTATATTTTCTGAAATGGTGGGGCAATATTTAGAGGTCTTTATGGATGGCTTCTCTGTTTTTGGTCTATCCTTCAGCGAGTGTCTGTAAAATATGAAAAATGTGCCAAAGCAATACGAAGAAAAGAATTTAATTTTGAATTGGGAGAATTCCATTTCATCGTTCCCAAGGGAATACTTCTTAGACATATAACCTCTAACATACCTCCACCAAAGAGCATATTGACGTGCGATCCTTCTTATGACATGTTGGATTTTATAGATGATTCATAAAGGACTTAGTCACCTCTCTTGTCCTTTATGCAATCTTCTCCAAAAGGATACCCCATTCGAGTAGAGTGAAGAATACCAGAAATTTTTTTCTAAGCTCAAGGGCATGTTGACTACAGCACCTATCGTGCATCCACCCGATTGGAGCATCCCTTTTGAGATTATGTGCGATGTGTCTGACTATGCTATTAGGGAGGTGTTAGGATTGAGAAAATAGAAGAAGCCTTATGTGATTCACTATGCGAGTGGAACTCTAAATTCTGCCCAAGTGAACTACTCTAGTACAGAGAAGGAACTCTTAGTCGTAGTATTCACTCTAGACAAATTTAGGTCCTACATGATTGGATCCAAGATCATCATTTACACTGACCATGCGATGTTGAAGTACATTCTTTTTAAGAATGATGCGAAGCCTCGTTTGATAAGATGGATCCTTCTACTCCAGGAATTCGACATAGAAATATGAGACAAAAAAGGAGTAGTGAACACAGTGGCTAACCATCTTTTGAGACTTGATCTCTCCGATCCCCTTAAGTCGACATCGATAAATGATATGTTCCCTAATGAATAAGTGTTTAAACTCTACAAATTACCTTGGTTTGCTGATATTGCAAATTATCTTGCCACGGGTTTCATGCCAACATACTGGACTGCGCAAGATAAAAAGAAATTATTCATTGAGGTATATAAGTTTTTCTGGTATGACCCTTACCTGTTTAAAAATTGTCCAGACCAAATTCTAAAGAGATGTGTGCCAGACATTGAACATTAGAGTGTTATCTCCTTTTGTCACTCTTAGGCCTATGGTGGTCACTTTTATGCTAAAAAGACCACGACCAAAATTCTTCAGTGTGGCTTTTATTGGCCCACTATGTTTAGAGATACTCATGAGTTTTGCAAGGCTTATGAATGTTGTCAAAAATTGGGAGGATTGTCCCTTCGAAATATGATGCCATTAAACCCAATTCTTATCATTGACGCATTCGATTGCTAGGGCATCGATTTCATAGGTCCATTTTCCCAATCCTTCGAAAATATTTACATATTGTTGGAAGTAGACATGTCACTAAATGGGTCGAAGTAATCCTGAGCCGGAACAATGGTCATAAAATGGTCATTAGATTCTTAAAAGAAAACATCCTTTCTTGATTTAGAATGCCTCAAGCCATCATTAGTGATGGAGGCTCACACTTCTGTAATTGGCCATTCGAGAGCTTAATGAAGAAATATGGCATCTCTCGTAAAGTAAGCACTCTATACCACCTACAGACAAGTGGGCAAGATGAGATCTCCAACAAGAAAATTAAACAAATTCTAGAAAAAATGGTTAATCCTGATCATAAGGATTGGTCAATATGCTTGACTGATGTTTTATGGGCTTACTGTACAACTTATAAAACCGTCATTAGAATGTCTCCCTTTAGACTTGTTTATGGAAAAGCTTACCACTTGTCTGTGGAGTTAGAACATTGAGCTTACTGGGCTATAAAAAATTTAAATTTTAACTTGGACAACGGTGGCTCATTACACAAGCTTCAATTGAATGAACTCCAGAAAATCCGGAATGATGAATATGAGAACTCGAGAATTTACAAGGACAAGATGAAGGTGTTCCATGACTGGAACATCCTTTGGAAATTATTTACTCCAAATCAAAAGGTCCTGTACAATTCTTAGTTACATCTTTTTCCAGGTAAGTTTTGATATCGTTAGACCGGGCCTTTCACTATTATGAACGTATACTCTCATGGGGCCGTTGAGATAAAGAATCTGACGAATGACAATGTTTTAAAAGTAAACGAATATCATCTCAAGCCATTTGTTGATAAGTTTAATTCAGAGGATATGTCCATGCCTCTGATCGATCCTGTGTATCACGATTGACCTCCTAGGATGATGGAGGTGTAGTAAGATTTACTCGTTTCATAGTATTTATGATTAAGATAGTTTGTTTAATCTTCATGCTAACCTATTTCATGTTGAGAACTTTGGAAAAGCTTCTATTCTCTTTCTTCAGGTACTACCTTCCTATCACGACTCCTTTCTTTTTGTTGTCTCATGTGCATTGCATGTTTATATTTTTTTACATTGAGCACAATGTAGATTTTAGGTCGGGGGTATGTTTCCTATTAGAAATTCTTCGAATTTGAGCAAAATTATTAAATTTTGACCTAAAATTCTTCAAAATTCTTTTTTTTTTTTTTTGTGAATTTAAGTGATTTTGAAATTAATCCATAGATTAGAATTATAAGAAACTTAATGTTGATGATTTATGACTCTTAGATTTTAGTTATTTGATAGATTTCAAAATTAAGTTGAGTTATTAATTCTTAATTAGAAGTTTTAAACGTTGATTGAGTTATGATTTCATATGTCATATCTAGCTTACACATTAAAGTTTTAGTTTGATATTGAAATGTTAACTTGATGATTATTATAAATGATATAAAGGAAAACTTGAGAAATTTTTTCACGTCCCAAACTCGGAAACCGGGCTCACAAAATTCCCAATCACCGAATCCGGCACCGACAGCCTCTATAGTACCCCATTCTTAGCTCCTGGTACTTATACACCAGGTTCCGATCCTGAGATTCTATAAGGAGAATTTTTTTTTTATGATTTTGATTCGTAATGAGCATAACCATAAGCATAACCCACGAACAATAATCACAAGAATATCATCACAAAATCCACTATGATAAAAAACTTTAAAGTATAATACATATGAAGGGAAATATAAGATAATGATAAAAGAAACTCCTGAAGCTCGACTAAAAACTCCTATTGTGGTAAAGCTACAGTTGCGCCCTAGCGTCACCTGCACGCATCAATCGTGCATAAGCTTATAGAAAGCTTAGAGGGTGGTGTAGGTGTGTGCGTAATATGAGCGTGCTCAGAATGCAATGTCAAAGTAATGCGAAATCATGCTGATGGGTACATGAATGCAATCAGCCATACCATGGCTATGCGGTACGAGATATGAATGCTATCGACCATATCAAGACCATGCGATGCGAGATGCAATTCAAGCATGCCAATCCTCATCTAAACACACATATCAATACAACTCATCGCTAGAGCATCAAATGTCGGTACAATTCTCATTCTAGATAATCATCAGAATTTAGTACACTCTACACCAGCTTGCCACCCCTATCCAATCACACAACTGGGTGAGTAGAAGAGACCCCACTATCCACCTACTAATATCGGGCCCGGCTCGTTGATAGCGGACCTATTCCTCAAGCTGGTCAAACTCAACCTAGAAATTGCCCCCTCACGCAGGTAAGGTCACACTCTTTTCCAATCGATCGCGACATAGTGTGAGATGCGACGTACTGGTTAACGGCCCTCGTGCGCTCATGTATCCACTCGGTCTCGACGTTGGAGTCATCCTCTGGTACCATCGGATTTAGGAATTTTCATCCAGGGACATTTATGGTGCCCCGATGCTAGAAACAGTATTTTTGGTATCCAATCCGGTCATCCATGATGTGTCTGTGGAGGCTATAGCCTTGATGTCACTAGGGCATACAGTAATCATAATCACACAAATAAAAAGTGTATGAGTCACACTATCAGTCATGTAATAATCCTTCGAGTACCGCTGTTGAGGGTCAAATATTATATATCAGACCCCAGTTATTCCCTAGATTTATGAACATGATACTGTTTAACGCCCAGTTTTAACCGTGTTTGTGATGCAAGGTGTATTTGAGAGCATGAACTGCAAAAAGGTATTAAAAGCATAGATTTAACGTTCGGAATTCACCAAAGCATGAGACGGACCCCAAGAAACCAAGATCGACAGAATTTACGTGCCAGATATCTCAAAAATTGAGAAACTGAAACTCAAGTGGCCCGAAATTGGTCCAGAATGCAAGTCACAGGGTTTTCGCTCTTTGATTGACTTGAAACTTCATACACGTGATGAGGGCCATAAATTAACCATACATGTCAAATTTTAGCCATTGGATCCATGTGGAGGGGCCCAACAAAGAGATCAGAGGGTCTTAGCCATTAAAGCACATCTTAACAATCCATAAGTGATAAAGGGTCAAAATTAGGTGTTAGAAAGAGCGTGAAAAATAACAACTTCTGGTAAAATTTTATCTCATTTGAACGGTGCAATCAGGAGATATGGATGGTAGAAGTTATAACAAAAGAGAAGGGAAAATCTGTAAATATATGTGCATGCATTGGCATATACGTGAACGGATGGTAATTTTAACGGTGAATGTTGTTCATGCATCAATTGAGCGTGTGGCCCACCCTGAAGTCGGATATGCTTCAAACTTGAGGCCATGGGCCAACATTACGTATAGAAGCCGATGGAGGGACTGGATTTCTAGGACTGACATCGCAGTGGACCCTACCTATTTTGAACAACATTCTCAAAAAGTCACTCACCCGCATGCTGTAACAGCGCACGAAAACACCGGGCGTGAAGACGATTTTTACGTCTACATCGATTCATGGTGTGGCCCACTAAATACTCGGATCTACCCCATATTTTGACTCCTGGATTAACATAATCCTACCAACCTAATGAGCGGGATGGATTTCTCAAAGAATCACCACAAGTGGACCCCACTGGCCCGTAAAAATCAACCAAAGCTAAAGTGTTAACGCTAGAACCGGGCAGAAGGAAGTTTCTGTAATTGGAAACCCGCGACTATTGATGAAATATGGACCGTCCAATCTCTGGTAGAGAGAGATCCGACCAAGGCAAAGAGATCGAAATTATATGGGAAATTTCCATGAATCAGGGAGTTCCCCCGCAAGACTTCTCGCTGAGAAGTTAGCCGTGTTCCAAGGAGTTCTTCGCCCGAACCTGGAAATTCAGTTCCAATCTGAGCCGTCCAATTCCTGGAGATGGGATTTTCGACCGTGTCCCTATTAGAAAAGAGGAAGATAAGAAGAGAGTGAGATTCCAATCACGATGACCGGATCCACCGTTACACCTTACACAATTCAAGTTCCGCAAGAGATGTCCGGAACCAAGCTACGTATGGAAAGAGTTGCTGCGTAAGTTTCCGCCAACAACCGAACAGGGGATCTCAGTGGGCCACCATCACGGTCCGTCTGATAAATCTAAACCGTTCATCTTCTCCGTAATCCAAAATCTACCAAAGAGTATTAGATTTCGCATGATGACGATCATGGTTGCATGAGCAAACCAAACGGCAAACTTGCTGTTTTCTGTGATTGGGCGTCCATTTTTTTTATATGCAAAACTGACTTACCTGTTGCGCACGCTACTGTACGCACTCTCCACCGACCTTGTTGGTTCTATATAAAGGAGAGCATAGGGAGCTGAGGATCTTGGTAGGGGCTGTGGAGGCTAAGAGAGTTATTTTTTTCTCTTTCTTTTACTTTCTTTTTCTTTTTATTTTATTTTGCTTTGTTAAGAGATCTAGCCCACTCATGTGCGGCTAAACCTCTTAGCTAGGGCTAAGAGGTGAAGCTTGTATCAGGATGGGGGACCTATGCTTGTGCCTTTAGTTTAAACTGAATTAATATTAATTTTAGTTGAGTTTATGGAATGCTTTTAGTTTTATTAATGGTCTGTTGTGACTAAAATTACAATGGGTCTGCAATGGCTTTGAGCATGTTCTTTTCCCTTTTATGTTTATGATGTCAGGAAGCCCTGTTGTTCACCATAGTCTCCTGGGCATGGTCGGATGTCAGTACCCTTCCTAACTTTATACATGTGATTGGTTGGTAATTAGTTTTAATTTTGTTGTTTGTCATAGTCCCTCGGGCATGGTTTGGTGATGGAATCCATTCAAATTCATATACCTTTCATCTTTTGAAAACTAGATCAATGTCAGTTCAGTTAATTTCCATAAAACATGCATAAATCTCCCTGATCTCTACAAGTGGATCCTCTGAATCCCTAGTTTCCTTTCCTTTGATTTCTATAAATTTTAGATTAATATTTTTACCATTATTCCTCAAATTATATTCAGTTTAGATTTCATCTTAGCCTAGTTCTAGTTCTAGTGAGTTTCAGAATACCTACAAGTTTCAGTCCCTTGGGATTCGACCTCGGTCTTACCGAGTTATTACTACATCACAACCCTGCACTTGGGAAGTCAAGTAATAATCCTTCGAGTACCGCGTGCTCATAAAGGATAACTTCACCTATCAGGGAGCCTATAACAATCTACCCGAAGGCACATGCTATGATTCGTCACTCCTCATATCAAGCATGCATATGATGCATATGAGCATGGATCATGGAACTACAATAAACATGTTATGTGGTGATGAATTCTGTTCATAACAAAGATGGGCCTAGACGGCTAACACACTACAAGTATGGGCCTATCAATGGGCCCTAGGGAGAGTTACAATGCAGACATTTAACCATCATTACTCTTACAATGTGGATGTCAAACCATCATCGCTCCCAAGGCATGGTCGCCAAAACATCATTACATACATCATGGTGGAATATCACATCGCAAATGGACCTCATATACATCACACTCGGCCCACACAAAGGCCTCACATACGTCTCATTGGGCCTCATATAAATCAAATGGGCCAAGTCGAATATGCCGAGTCGAATGAGCCGAATCGAATGGGCCGAGTTAAATATGCCGATACAAATGGGCCAAATTAAATGGGTCGACAGAAATGGGCCGAATCGAATGGGCTGAATTGAATGGGCTGAATTGAATGGGCTGAGTCGAATAGGCCGATACAAATGGGCCAAATCAAACGGGCCGATTTAAATAAGCCAATACTAATGGGCTGAATCGAATGAGCCGATACAAATGGGCTGAATAGAATAGGCCGAATTGAATGGGCTAATACAAATGGGTTGAATCGAATGGGTCGATACAAATGGGCAAAATCGAATGGGCCGAGTCGAATAGGCCGAGTTCGAATGGGCTGATTACAACACACTACTCTTAGAGATCTGTATAGAGTATATATAAAAAATGAATCATATTAAGAGATTAACTGGACCATACCACATCTAACAGTGGTGATAATGATTTTCACAGTTAAAAATTTAGAAGGTCCACCATAACATTTATTTCTCATCCATACTATTCATAAGGTCAGAAAGTCCTGGATGTAAAGGGAAAACAAATATCACATTAGTCCAGGACCAGGACCAAGTAACCCGAAAGGGTTTTCAATGGTGGACGTTCATCCCACTGTTTTATGCAATGTGGTTCACTTGATATTAGATCTGCCTTATTTTCAGCCTCAAGCTTTGAGATAAACTAGGCAAACGGATGAACGGCTGGATGCAGTACATCCATCAGTGGTGGACCCCTGATGCCATCGTCCAGATGGACGGTAGGGATACAACAAAACATCATGGTGGGGTCATACTTGGTACGTGAGACCCACCTGATATTCATATAAAATATTATATTATATAATAATAATATAAAATATTTTATTATATAATAATATATATTATCATATATACTATATGTATATGTTGTGCATGTGTGAGAGGGAGTGGGAGTGTCAGTGCCCAGCATCCACAGATGTTGCATGGACGGTTGATGGTGGGTCCCACATGTATGGATGGTTTCGATGCAACACATACATCATGTGGTGGGGCCCACATAGCTGGACGGTGTGGATTACACCCACACATGCAACAGGCCCTGCAGACTATGCTAACGTCAATGGGACAGCTAAGTAGCTGCTGTTCATGCAGCTTGCTGCATTAAAAGGGAGAGGTGGGTCCCACGTAGGGCCCACCACAACATTAAATATAGAATTTTATAATATAATATAATACATTAATATTATATTTAATATATTGACAACGTTTAGGCCCTGAACTGCCTGGACAGACTCATACATCAGGTGTGGTCCCACACGTGAGGTGGGTCCCACCATCTAGGGACTGGCATCACATGCACCATGGTGGCCCATCTAAATGGATGGATGACATGGAAGGGTCCCACGAACCCCACTGCCATTTCACACTTCACTGTCAGCCACACTTCACAGTTAACCACCACCCACCGTCAGTACACACCTCACTGTCCATCCACACTTCACTGTTAGCCACGCCCCACAGTCAGTACACATACTCCATGGCTGGCCACGTCCATCGTCCTTGGACACTGGACAGTATAGATACAACACATGCATCATGGTGGGTCTCATAAGGACGCGGCCCACTTGATTTAGATCTGCCCCATGTCCACATAGACAGTGAGGCGCCACAGATGGTTGGCGTGGAATACACATCATGGTGGGTCCCACACACATCGTCCACCAAGATTTTGGATGAAGCTAATACTTGTGGTTTTCCTTCATCTTAGCCGTCCAATGGACTCACTGCAAGGTAGGTCTCACAATCAGACGGTCAAGATCATCTTGCACTGTGGTGGCCACAAGACATCACACAAAAAGAAAGAGAAAGAGAGAGAGAGAGAGAGAGAGAGAGAGAGAGAGAGAGAGAGAGAGAGAGAGAGAGAGAGAGAGAGAGGTGAGAAGGGGATGGACCCCGCCACTATTGGGCCCTCCCTTAAACAATGCGTACATCAAGTGGGTCCCACAACAAGTGGGCCCTTAAAATAAAATCAATGGGGGATCACCCACCTAGATCACTTATTCTTTAGCTCCTTAGACTTGTATGCTCCTTGCCTTCAACTTTGATGGAGGTTGATGGTGATTGGAAGGTTGAGATGGGAGATAAGAAGGTGAGAAAGTGGGCCACACTTGTTGTTTTGGAAGAAAGCTTGGGGAGGCTTAGACGTGGGATATTTTATTGCTTGGGAGTGAAGAGTGGGAATGCGAGAGAGAGAGAGAGGGAAGTGATAGGTGAAAAGGGATGGGATGATGTGTGATGGGTGATGGGTGGAGTGATGGGGTTGTAAGAAAGGGATGGGTGGAGAGAGAGAGAGAGAGTTGACTTTAGGAATGGGAAGGGATGGATTATTGTACTTAGGGTATGGAGTGTACTTCACTTGTACTTGACATCGATCGATTGATTGATTGATTGATAGGATAGGTTATAGAGATTCTCTCAGAATTCACAACACGTGCATTTCTTCAGAATGAACGCGTGCCCACATCTTCTGGCCTGGGTATCGAATCAGTACGCGAGTCGCGGCGTTGAAACTGTGGCGACGGCATGGTCGTTAGAGTACAGGTTTCGAGTCAAGTCGACTTCGATATGCAAGACTTGGCTTAGGATCGTGCGTAAATGTCAGATATAGGTTGAGGGTTGTCAGAATTTGACCGGAAGGACTGCAGAAGCCTACGGACGGTATGGACTATGATATGGGCCTTACAACTCACCCCTCTAAATAAATATTTCATCCTCAAAATTTACAAAATCATCGTAACCAGACATAACTCATAAGGAAGAAGAAACATCGCGTCATCATATAAAATTAGAGATAACATACAAGATACAATATATGATCAATAATTAAAGAGATGGGGATAGCGCTCTCGAATCTCGGCCTTGTGCTCCCAAGTCATCTCATCAACAGAATGGTGACCCCACTAAACCTTCACCAAGGGAATGACCTTGGTGCGGAGGATCTTCTCCTTTCGCTTAAGGATACGTACTGGCTGCTCAATGTAAGAAGCGTCCTCATGAACCTCCAACGGATGCCAATCAATAACAGGAACGATGTCTGACCTGGCACTTCCTCAGCATAGAGACATGGAAAATGTTGTGGATGTCAGACAACTAAGATGGCAAGGCAAGCCAATAGGCCACGACACTAATACGTCCAGTGATCTCAAAAGATCCTATGAATCTCGAGGCAAGCTTGCTCTTCGCTCCAAATCGAACTACGTCCTTCATGGGTGAGAACTTGAGATACACATGGTCTCCTACATCAAACTCTAAGGGACGATGCTAGCAATAAGCAAAACTCTTCTATCGGCTCTGAGCTATGTGCATCCTCTGTCTGATGATATCAATAACCTCTGACATCTTCTGCACAAGCTCGGGACCTGGGAGACACTGCTCTCTGACCTCGGTCTAACAACTCAGAGATTTACACGGTCTACCATACAATGCCTCAAAAGGAGCCATGCCAATGAAAGCCTGATAATTGTTGTTGTATGCGAACTCAGCCAATCACAGATGCTCATCCCAGCTACCCATAAAATCGATCGCGCAGGCTCGAAGCATATCCTCAAGGATTTGGTTGACCCTCTTGGTTTGGCCATCGGTTTGCGGACAGTACGCGGTGTTGAGCTGCACAACAGACCCCATCGGTCTCTGAAAGCTCTTCTAGAACTGAGATGTGAACCTCGAGTCTTGGTAAAAAATGATCAAGACCGGAACCCCGTGCAGTCTCATAATCTCCTCGATGAATAACCTCGTAAGCCGGTCTAAAGGTCGAGTCGCATGAATCCCAAGAAAATGTCCCAACTTCGTCAGACGATCAATCACAACCCGGATGGCATCATGAACGCTTTGAGTCCTCGGCAAGACCATGATAAAATCTATCAACACATGCTCCGACTTCCACGTCGGGACACTTAACGGCTGCAATAGACCAAGGGGTCTCTGATGATTGGCCTTGACATGCTGACATGTGTAAACTCGACCATAAAATTGGTGATCTAGTGCTTCATCCCTGCCCAAGAATACTGTCGCCTCATATCAAGGTACATCTTTGTCGAGCCAGGGTGGATAAAAAATCGCGATCGATGTGTATCGGTCATAAGATATCTACGTAACTCAGGAATATCCGAGACACACAATCGGCCTCTGAAGCAAAGTCCACCATCAGAACCAATCTGCCAATCTATCTAACTCTTAGATGCTGCCCCTGCTCATTAATCCTATAATGAATCGTCTGCCTGCCGAGCCTCGATACCCTTACGACAAAAGAGGGTTGAATTAACGGGCTCATTGGTGAACGATAGAAGGCTGCATATTACAATCGAAGTCATACTTTGCTATATCCTCGAACATCCTCCACTCCTGATCATCATGTGTGCCATTAGGCCTCGTGGCTGACAGTTGAGGGTATCTGCCACAATGTTTGCCTTTCCTAGGTGGTACTGGAGATCGAAATCATAGTCCTTTAGGAGCTCCATCCACATCTCTGCCTTATGTTTAGCTTGGATTGAGAGAATAAATATTTCAAGCTCTTATGGTTGGAGAAGAGCTTAAACCTGATCCCATAGAGATAGTGTCTCCACACCTTTAGTGCGAAGATGACTATTGCCAGCTCCAAATCATGCGTGGGGTAGTTCATCTCATAGACCTTGAGCTAACGAGATGCATAAGCCATTGGTCTCCCATGCTGCATCAAGACAACACCCAAGCCAATACTCGAGGCATCAGTAAATACAACAAATCCATCACTCCCAAAAGGAAAAGTGAGGATAGGAGCAAACGTGAGGTGCTCCTTCAACTCCATAAATGTCAGCTCATGGGCGTCGCTCCAAAGAAAATCTGCGCCCTTTTGAGTCAACGTAGTCAATGGGGTTGCGATATAGGAGAAGCCCTCAATGAAGTGCCGATAGTAGCTCCTAAACCTAGAAAATTATGGATCTCGGACGCAGTCATGGGCTGGTCCCACTGAAGCACTGCCTCAACCTTCAAGGGGTCCACTACGACATCCTCTCTCATCACCATGTGACTGAGGAACTTTACCTCCTCCTACTAAAACTCACACTTCTTCAACTTCGCATACAGCTGGCGGGCACAGAGGGTTTACAATGCGATCTCCAGATGCTGCATATGCTCCTCACGGGTCCTCAAATATATCAAGATGTTGTCAATGGATACCACAACAAACTGATCGAGATACGGATGGAAGACTTCGTTCATCAACTACATGAAGACCGCGGGTGCATTGGTCAGTCCGAAGGACATGACCTGAAACTCAAAATGGACATAACGTGTCCTGAAAGCCGTCTTAGGGATGTCCACCTCTCGGACTTAAATCTGATGATAACTGGAATGCAGGTCAATCTTTGAAAAGAACTGTGCACCTTGCAGTTGATCAAACAAATCATCTATCCTCGGGAGCGGGTACTTGTTCTTGATCGTAACCCAGTTGAGCTCACGACAATCTACATAAAGCCTCAATGAGCCATCCTTCTTCCTAACGAAGAGTACTGGCTCTCCCCAAGGTGAACTGCTTAGACGAATGACTCCCAACTCATGTAACTCGTCCAAGTGACACTGCAGCTCCCTTAACTCCATTGGTGTCATGCAGTACTGGGCCTTCGAAATAGGAGTCGTACCGGGCACGAGATCAATCTGGAACTCAATATGCCGACGAGGCGCCAACCTTGGAATCTCATGGAACACATCGGGGAAATCACAAACCACAGACAACTAATCGATACATAAAGCAATGGGCTCCTCCATTACGCAGGCATGAGACAAGACAATGACTCTCCTCTAGGCTCGGTAATGAATTGGAACTATGACAAGTCAGGTATACAGAATGTGACAGTATCATGAAATAGTCCAACTCAGCGTGGTACTTGACAAGCCAATCCATACCAAGGATAATGTCGAATCTGACATCGGCAACACAAATAAATCAGTGGGCAAGAAGATATCACCGACCAGAACAGGGCAAGATGAACAGAAACTTTCCAACACTATAGTCTTCCCCTAGGACGTTGATACCGTCAACCCCTCGTGAGTAGACTCTGTCGGTAATCCAGAAGATCGGCAAAAATCCTCAGACATGAATAAATGCGAAGCACTGAAATCAAATAATACTCAGACGATGTATACAGAGACTGGAAGTATACCCTCAATGACTCCTCCAAATGATTACAGGTACTGCTGAGCCGCATAGAATCTAGCCTAAGCTGGCTGAGGAGGTACCTATCCCCTCTGAGGATGCTGCTGCTACCGATGTCGCTGAGGTGCTCAAAACTATCGCCTCTGCTACTGAGGTCTCAGAGGCTTATGCTGATGCGTTCGTGAGGGGGCCTTGGTGGTGGGATTTGCTATCGCTGTTACTATGGAGGCTGCTACGGTGCTCTCAGCTGCTACTGTGGTGATCTCGGCTGCTGCTGCTAAGGTCGAGGACTCCCCCACCTATGGTGTCCTATCCTACCGCATCCATAAAAGGTATCAGAAAGCTGCCTTTGAGGTGGTGCTGCTAGAGGTGCTGATGGTGCTACTGGTGCCCTGGCGGATGGGTGACTCTTATACCTCTGTGGTTGTCGATACTGCTACTGCTGGTAGCTACTGAAGGGGCTCTGCCTCTTTCGACCTCTCCTCTGATCTCGATCACTCTGCCCGCCAACTCACTTGATCTCATAAACCTCAACCCTCTATACTACTGCTTGAAAAGTGGGGAGCTCATGCCCAATAAAATGGCCTTGAAGACCGTAATGCAAGACGTTCTTGAAACGGCGGGCCTTTCGCCCCTCATCATTAACCAAATATGATGCGAACATCGATAGCGCCATGAAACGGGCCACATACTGTGCCATAGACATGTCTCCCTACACCAAGGACTCAAACTCTAACGCTTGCTGTCGACGAATGTGGTCAAGGAAGTACTGCTGGTCGAATTGGTCTACAAAATCCTCCCATGTCCATACGAAATCTGGTCCTGCAATATGAGTAACGAGGTCCACCAGTGGTCGGCCTCACCTTGTAGAAGAAATACTGCTAACCGGACCCATTGCTGGGTCATACATGCCAAAGTATCAAAAATCTTCTCCACATCAGAGCGCCATCTCTCGGCTCCAGTTGGATCTGGCTTGCCTTGGAAACACGGAGGATCGAGCTATCAGAACTCTTGAAGTAGGGCGCTCGTGTGCTCTTGCTCTACCTGTGCTGGCGAAATAACTGGGTGCCTGCCCTGTCCCTGAAGCACAACCGTCACGGCTTGCAACATCTGCTGTAGCTAGGAGGCACTCACAAGCATGGTCGGATCTGTACTGGCCTCATGTGGAGGAACAACATCCTCAGGCTGGGAAGCAGGGATCTTTGGAGGTGGAGTGGAAGTCATAGGTGGTAAAGTGGGAGCCTAAGGTGGTAGAGTGGGAGTCGATCAGGTCACTCTTGGGCGACATGTCCTATAAGAATGAATAAGGGCGTCAATCGACCTTGAGAATTTCTAGAATACACGCATGTTAGGGAACTACATCAGGAGGTTATGCACTCGAAACCTAATTGACCTAAACTCACACTAGATATGTGATCATGTTCTGAGTTGTTCCCAAGTTATGCTCTAATACCAACTCTATCATGCCCCAAACTCAGAAACCGGGCTCATAAAATTCCCGATCGCCCAATCCGGCACCGACAGCCTTCATAGTATCCCATTCTTGGCTCCTAGCACCTATACACCAGGTTTTAATTCTGGGACTCTACAAGGAGGATTTTTTTTAAATGATTTTGATTCGTAATGAGCATAACCATAAGCATAACCCATGAACAATAACCATAAGAACATCATCACAAATCCACTCTGATAAAAAACTTTAAAGTACAATGCGTATAAAGGGAAATACAAGATAATGATAACAGAAACTCCTAAAGCTTGACTGCACACTTCTACTGTGGCGAAGCTATGACTACGTCTTAACATCACCTACACGCATCAATCATACATGAGCTTATAGAAATCTTAGAGGGTGGTGTAGGTGTGTGCGTAATATGAGCGTGCTCAGAATACAATGTCAGAGTAATACGGAATCATGCTGATGGGTACATGAATGCAATAATCCGTACCAAGGCTATGCGGTGCAAGATATGAATGATATCGGCCATATTAAGACCATGCGATCCGAGATGCAATTTAAGCATGCTAATCCTCATCCAAATACACATATCAATACAGCTCATCGCAAGAGCATCAAATGTCAGTACAGTTATAATTCTGAATAATCACCGGGGTCTAGTACACTCTACACCAGCTTGTCGCCCCTATCCGAGTGCACAACTAGGTGAGTAGAAGAGACCTCACTATCCGCCTTTCAAAATCAGGCCCGACTCGTCGATAGTAGACCTATTCCTTAAGCTGGTCAAACTTAACCAAGAAATTGTCCCCTCACTCAGGCGGGTAAGGTCACACCCCTTTCTAACTGATCACGACACAGTGGGAGATGCGGCCTATTGGTAAACGGCCCTCATACACTCATGTATCCACTCGGTCTCGACGTTGGAGTCATCCTCTGGTACCATCGGGTTTAAGGATTTTCACCCAGGGACATTTATGATACCCCGATGCTAGAAACAGTATTTCTGGTATCCAATTCGGCCATCCATGATGTGTCTGTGGAGGCTATGACCTTAATGTTACTAGGGCATACAATAATCACAATCACACAAAAGCAAAGTCTATGAGTCACACTATCAGTTATGTAACAATCTTGCGCGTACGACACGCTCATGAAGGGCAACTCCACATATTAGAGAGCCTATAAATAATCTGCCCGAAGGCACATACTATGATTAGTCACTCCTCATATCAAGCATGCATATGATGTGTATGAGCATGGATCATGGAACTACATTAAACATATTATGTAGTGATGGATCCTGTTCATAACGAAGACAGGCCTAGACGGTGGGAGACAAGTATGGGCCTATCAATGGGCCTTAGGGAGAGTTACGATGCGGACATTTAACCATTATTACTCTTACAATGTGGACGTTAAACCATCATTGCTCCCAAGGTATAGCCGTCAAAACATCGTTACATACATCATGGTGGAATCTCACATCGTAAATGGACCTCATATACATCATATTCGGCCCACATAAAGGCCTCACATATCTCTCATTAGGCCTCATATAAATCAAATGGGCCGGTCGAATGGGCTGAATCAATGGGTCGATTCAAATCAGCCGAATCAATGGGCCGAGTTGAATAAGCCGAGTCGAATGAGCTGAGTCGAATGGGCCGAATAGAATGGGCTGATTTAAATGGGCAGATACAAATGGGCTGAATCGAATGGGCTGATACAAATGGGCCAAATTGAAAGGTCTGAATCGAATGGGCCGAGTCTAATAGGCCGATACAAATGGGCCGAATCAAATGGTCTGATTTAAATGGGTCTATACAAATGGGTCGAATTGAATGGACTGATACAAATGGGCCAATACAAATGGGTTGAATCGAATGCGCCGATACAAATGAGCCGAATCGAATGGGCCGAGTTGAATAGGTCGGGTTCGAATGGGCCGATTAGAACACAATTCATCTACTTTTAAAGATCAGTATAGAGTATATATAAAAAATGAATTATATCAAGAGATCAACTAGACCATACCACATTTAACAGTGGTGATAATGATTTTCACAGTTAAAAATTTAGAAGGCCCACCATAGCATTTATTTTCCATCCATACTATTCATAAGGTCAGAAAGTCCTGGATGTAAAGGGAAAACAAATATCACATTGGTCCAGGACCAGGACCTTGTAACCCAAAAGGGTTTTCAATGGTGGATGTCCAACCCATTATTTTATGCAATGTCGTTCACTTGATATTAGATTTGCCTTATTTTCAGTCTCAAGCCTTGAGACAAACTAGCAAATGGATGGATGACTGGATGCAGTACATCCATCAGTGGTGGGCCCTTGATGCCACCGTCCAGATAGACGGATGGATAAAATGCATACATCTATGGTGGGTCCCACATCCATGCACAGATGGACGGTAGGGATACAACACAACATCATGGTGGGGTTGTACCTGGTACGCCAGACCCACTTGATATTTATATAAAATATTATATTATATTATATAATAATAATATAAAATATTTTATTATTTAATAATATATATTATCATATATAATATATGTATATGTGTGTGCGTGTGTGAGAGGGAGTGGGAGTGTCAGTGCCCAGCGTCCACAGATGCTAGATGGACGGCTGATGGTGGGTCCCACATGTATGGACAGTTTGGATGCAACACATACATCATGCGGTGGGGCCCACATAGATGGATGGGGTGGATTTCACCCACATGTGTAGCAGGCCCTATAGACCATGCTGACGTCAATGGGACAACTGAGTAGCTACTGTTCATGTAGCTTGCTGCATTAAAAGGGAGAGGTGGGTCCCACATAGGGCCCACCACAACATTAAATATAGAATTTTATAATATAATATAACATATAATATATCATATTATTTATTAATATAATATAATACATTAATATTATATTTAATATATTGACAACATCTAGGCCTTTGATGGCCTGGATAGACGCATACATTAGGTGTGGCCTCACACGTGGGGTGGGTCCCACCGTCCAGGGACTGGTATCACATGCACCATGGTGGCCCATCTAAATGGATGGATGGCATGGTTAGGTCCCACGGACCCCACTAACATTTCACACTTCACTGTCAGCCACACTTCACAATTAGCCACCACCTACCATCAGTACACACCTCACTGTCCATCCACACTTCACTATTAGCCACGCCCCATAGTCAATATGGATATAACATATGCATCATGGCGGGTCCCATAAGGACGTGGCCCACCTGATTTAGATCTGCCCAATGACGACATGGACAGTGAGGTGCCACAGATGGTTGGCGTGGAATATACATCAATGTGGGTCTCACACACATGGTCCACCAAGATTTTGGATGAAGCTGATACTTGTGTTGTTCCTTCATCTTGGCTGTCCAATGTACCCGCTGTAAGGTGGGCCTCACGATTGGACGATCAAGATTGTCTTGCACCGTGGTGGCAACAAGACATCACACAAAAAGAAAGAGAGAGAGAGAGAGAGAGAGAGAGAGAGAGAGAGAGAGAGAGGGAGGGAGGGAGAGAGAAACAAGAAGGGGAGGGACCCCGCAATTATTAGGCCCTCCCTTAAACAATGCATACAACAAGTCGGTCCCACAACAAGTGGGCCTTTAAAATAAAATCAACAGTGGATCACCCACCTATATCACTCCTTCTTTAGCTCCTTGGACTTGTATGCTCCTTGCCTTCAACTTTGATGGAGGTTGATGGTGATTGGAAGGTTGAGATGGGAGATGAGAAGGTGAGAAAGTGGGCCACACTTATTGTTTTGGAAGAGAGATTGGGGAGGCTTGGACGTGGGATATTTTGTTACTTGGGAGTGAAGAGAGGCAATAAGAGAGAGAGAGAGAGAGAGAGAGAGAGAGAGAGGGAAGTTATGGGTGAAAAGGGATGGGATGATGTGTGGTGGGTGGAGTGATGGGGTTGTAAGAAAGGGATGGGTGGAGAGAGAGAGAGTTGACTTTGGGAATGGGAAGGGATGGGTTATTGTACTTGGGGTATGGAGTGTACTTGACTTGTACTTGATATTGATTGATTGATTGATGGGATAGGTTGTAGAGATTCTCTCAGAAATCGCAACTCGCCGCGTTTCTTCAGAATGAACGTGGCCCCACATTTTCTGGCTTGGGTATCGGATCGTTGCGTGAGTCGCGGCGTTGAAACTGTGGCGATGACATGGTCACTAGAGTACAGGTTTCGAGTCGAGTCAACTCTGATATGTAGGACTCGGCTTAGGATCACGTGCAAATGTCGGATACGGGATGAGGGTTGTCAGAATTTGACCGGAAGGACCGCGGGAGCATACAGAATGGTATGGACTATGCTATAGACCTTACAAATTTGTCCATCATGGTCAATGAAAAAAAGTAAGAAAAATAAAATACCCAACAAAAAAATAGTTGTTATTGAAAAGAGCTACCTATTAAAGTTCATTAAGGACTATTGAAAAGAAGAAAAAAAAATAGTAAAATAGTGTGAAAGCTATCGATGGAAAAATCAAAAGCAGGAAGAATCGAGTGTTGAACTGCAAGGTAAGTTTTAGTTATCTTAAACTCTTTGATTATCAATATTTTCATGAAAATAGAGAATTAAACCTTTAGTTGTGATAAGTCTAGACTTCACTATACACCCTTGGAACTCAATATTTAGAATTGTTCTAATTAGAAGATTAATACTTTGAACTTGATTATAAAATTTAGAAAGTACTAGAGTTTAGGAGAAAGTAGTGCTTAACATTAATGTATTTTAGATTTCTATAATATGAATTATTTGTACAACCGCTTGTGTAACACCCCAGATTTTGGCTAATCTGGGATTAGACGTCCTTAGGCAATGGGTCAACTAAAACACCAGAAAAATCGCTTAGAACCCAATTCCATAGCCAAAGAAATCACGTAGGACTAATTCCTTTGGAAAATAAGTGTAAGTTAGCTAGCGCGACGCTGGAGTAGCTAGGAAATAGTCCCTGATCACTTTAAATACATTCTACAAGACCCAAATCGAGTAGAACCAATGACTCTATAATACTCTATAACCTCGGGTCAAACTCTAAGCAGGTTTGTTCTCTGGACCACTTTGAATCTTTGTATTGGATCTAGACCGTGCGTCGAAAGTCCGATACCTCCTATCTTAGACCGTTAGAACCGCCTAGTTGGACTTGACACTCATTTCGAAAATCAAGTCAAACCGATAATCACAAGCTATTTCATTGAGCCCGGATCGAAGAGAGTACGAATAGGGACATAGTTGGAATTTCAAATTCAAATCTGGCACACGACTTGACGCGTCAGTATTGAGCGTTCTGACCGTCAGAATTCATCCAGATTACACCCTCGGATTAGGAGAAATTTCTATTTTATATCATGAGACTTTCAGCCCTGATCTACGTGCGGTGACCGCTGAATTGAAACTGGCCCGCCATGTGCGATCTGCGAACCCTGCCAGACTGAAAACTTGATGTATGCTAGATCCAGTATGCATGAGCTTAAGTCCGATCGCGTTTGGTCAGGGGACCACTGGAAAGCATCTTTTGGACCGAAACAGCCCCGATTTGGATATGCACCAAGTAAACATTGTTCCGGAGCCTATTTCGGGCAATTTTGGGCTTATAAAAGGGGTTGAAACCCTCACTCCTCTCTTCCATCCGAATTTACAAAAATTTCTAGATTGGGAGAGAGACAAGGTGAGAGTTTGTGAGAGAAGGTGGGAGAGTTCTTCCTGTCACTTGTGCTACGTGTTGCACGTGCTTAAGCAACGCATCTCTATCGCTTTTTCGGTGATTCCTCCGCTTTTTCAGGTATGAAATAACCCTAAAAAGTTGCTGATTTGAGGTTTACTAGGATTCATAGCTTGTTAGCTGACGTGACTCGTGAATTAGGTTCTCTTATCGCTGTAGACGAAGCGTATACGCTCCGTTCGAACTCACACCCCAAAAAGGGAAAAGGTGCGGATTTTAGACGCTTTGATTGACTGTTTCCAAAGCTTTCAATGTCGTTTAATAGTAAATTCTCGACGGCAACGCCGTTTGACATGTACAACATGCTGTCCGTTTCCTGTTTCGTAAACCAACGAAGAATATGAGATTTAGGGCATTTTAGTCATTTGTAGGAAGTACTGTTTTTATTCATATTTTGCTGATGTGATTGACATGGTTTATTGTCGCATTAGAACGTTAGGAATACGTGCATAATTAGTTTGGCGAAGAGATTCGCCTAAATGCGCACTTCGGGTCGACATGCTATATGTAGACTTAAGTGTGTAGTGTAAGTGTTTGTATAAATATTTGTATTGGTATGTATTGAGTTAAATGGTGTTATGGATTAGTTTGAGATTGATTTCTCGATTAATATGCTGATGAAAATGATTTCCTACATGCTATCCATATGTACGATTTCATTATATGTATGAAATGCATACGCTTGATGTTGTACTCAAGTGGTATGATATAACATGTACTTGATGATTTCCTTATGATTTAGTTTGAGATTGAATTCTCAATTAATATTTTGATGAGAGGATTTCCTATATGTTGGCGAAATGCATAATTTCATCATATGTGTGAAAGACATGTGTAAGATGATTTGCTTAAGTTGTATGTAATAACATGTGTTAACATGCTCACATGGTTGTATTTCATTTCCATTACCCTTACACAACTGCTGATGTGATTCTATGATTGTTTGGGACTATGCCTAGTCCAGGCAGTCGGTAACCGAACGAATTCGTGGTTAGTTTATCTTCGCCACGAACGACGCGTCGATGAACGCGAGCCGTGTTCTGGAGTTGGCGGCAGTGGTTAGGCCACACGAAGTGTTTTACGCACTTCATGTCGTTCAACTTGAGATGCGATCGTGCTAGTCGAGCCCGTCAAGTAACCCGACTGGCCATTGTATGTTCACCCTGCATGAGTCATAACTGCTTGAACCTAGGGTACTGAACTTACCATTGTAAACCCTGTAACCATGGTACCTTGACCCACGAAGACTCATGAGCCGGGCATGGTGGTATGGAACACCGTGGTCGAGCTGTCGACCTACGCTGGGGCCACAAACCTCTCCGTAGTGACCAGTGAGCACCTGTCTCGTGAGCAGATTATAGTGGTATGGGACACTATATTCTTGCTGTCAGCCTACATTGATAAGGTGATGGGAGAGCGGTGCAACGAGTGCGAGCAACAGCCCTGGCAGCCCTTTGTAGCGACCGCGAGCGTATTCTGAGTCTACGGGAGGTGACGACCCTTCCGTAGCAGTAGAGTACAGTAGGCCTGTATTGATAAGGTGATGGGGGAGCGGAGCAACGAGTGCGTGCAACAGCCCTGGTAGCCCTTGCAGCGACCTACAAAATATACATCGTATGAGATTTCTACGAGTGACGAGCCTAGACTGTGTTGGGATTGATATAAGGGAGGTACCTTAGTTTCCCAATCCTGCTATTTGAATGGACTAATAACGACTTGGAAATCATATCACCATAACATTGCATGTGCCTGGAAGATGTGGAGCACTCTAGGGAGTGTGGCATGCCGCGGTCGTAAGATGTTGCCGTATGAGGGAGATCGTCGGTGAGGGCATACATCACGTCATGTCATATTGCATTAACAACAGTATTAGGATTGTTTGATTTGCTGCTTTACTATTTTCGCATGATTGATTTGATAACATGCTAATCTTTGATCTCTTATCCCACTGAGTTGATCACTCACTCCCACGTTACGGGATGGTGTTTTCGGACACCCACCAGTCCCTATTGTGATTACAGATGATGGTGCGGCCTACGAGGCGGAGCTGGATTTGATGATGATGAGGAGGATCTCTCCTTTATGCGTGATCTGATTGACGGGATTACAGGGAGGTTGATTAGATACATTGACACTTGTCATTTTATATTTTTAGCACCCTCATGTATATTCATTTTGTTTACTTTTGAAGTATACATGTATGTGTATAACCTGATAATATATTCACACTCTGGAGACATATAACAGTTTATATATGTTATACATACTATTACAGTCTTCCGCTTGCAAATTTAATTGTCTCTGGAGTATGATATGCTGTTCTGGCTTAATCTCACTCATGTTTAATACATTATCACAGACAACATTCAATCATACATATTTATGTTGCATAAATAACATTTTGGAACTCAGGAGTTGGGTTTTTGCTTGACCCTCCAATTTTCGGGATGTTACAGATGGTATCAGAGCATGATTTGGATTAAACCGGGCCTGGGTTATGGTCTCGCGACATACGCTATCGCTTCCTTTGACTTAGGTGGGTGCGAGAAGGGTCTAGAAACATTTTTAGGATCGCAGATTCGCCAATAGGCGAAGTCTATTCGAATCGATCGCACGATCGAGTCCGTAGCGCATCTCGGGTCGCGTAAAGCAACCTCAATAGCTCCTAGGTCGTAGGAAGTCGGGTTGAGACGTTCTTTGAACGATTTTAAACCCGTGAAAGTAAATTCTTGGGCCGCGTGATGACCACGACTCCTGTATTCAATCGTCAGGGCTTAAAAACCCTGTTTCACCAAAAATCTTCAAAATTCTTCCTCTCACCACCCCAATATTCATTTCTTTCCTATCTATTTCATGTTAGGCATCAAACCTAATGTGAAAATAACACAAAATAATACTTTCACAAAATTTTATAGTGAATAGTAAAATTTCATGAAAAATAGCCATAAGGCCATTCTAACTTTGCTTTCTTTAGCACCTAATGAGCTAGATAGATGTACTAGATCCTTCTACCCCAAAATCATATGATGTATGATAGGGTTTTGTATTCGAGATTGCAGATTGGCCCCAGAAATCCCTGAATGCATCTTTGGACCCATATAGGGCAATCTAGAATGAACCAAGATGGGGACCATACATTTTTGGAGTCCCTGGACCATGGGGGATCAAACCCATGTGGTCCCACCGGCCACCGTGCAAGATGGCCGGCGATGCATCGCCGACCGGTGGGGCCCATTTGGTCTGGTTTTTGGGCGCACGCCCTATTTTGGGTCGTGTACCCTCCCCATAGGTATCCCGTCCAAAGAAAATCCCCAGAACTTGCCTCTCCTTCACAAACAGCCCTCGCCATAGCCCTATTTGTGTTTTCCAGCAACGACCTCCAAATTTCGTGATTCCAAACCACCCCCAAATCCATTCTTGGCCTAAAACGACCATACTCCTTCACTCTACTGCTGTTTGCAACCTTCCCTCTTGAAGATCTCGTTGTTTGGAGCTCTTACAACCCTCGAATCGAGCTGAAATCGTAAGGTGCTCCATTCCCCTTTTTCATTCTCCTTTCTCTCTGAAAATATATCCTAGGGGAGCTTGAAGCATCCCTCTACAATGCCTAGATTTCATTCTGTCCATTTGGACGACGATTTCTCTGCATTTTCTTCGCTTTCCATAGCTATTGTTAAGCTGTTTTAGCCTTTTTCTCCTTTTCCACCATCCTCCTTCTCATGTCCCTTTTATTTGAGCCTTACCCTCTTTTGGGGTCTCAAAAATCGTGCTAACCTCAAATCTCATTTCTCAACTTTCTTCTTTTGAGAAGTATTGAAAATACTTGGCCGATAGAGCTCTAATGGGCAACTGACAGTACTGAACTAGATAGTATTCAAGAAGGTTAATTGGGACCATAGTAAAAGTCCTTTGGTAGAATTATGCATCTATGTCGTTGCCCTGTAGATTGTTTGATTTTTGTTTTAAGGATTTCTGTGTTTTGTTGTTATTGGGTCTAGTGATGTCACCGGTAGAAAATGTGTTTGTGTAGTGGTTTGGGCTTAATATAGCCAAATTTTGTTGAATGGAGTGCATGCCGTTCGTTTGTTGTCAGGTATTGTCCCTAGGTTGGGAGTATGGTAACTCCCAGGATTCAGCCTGCAAATTAATTTTTATCCCAACCCACCCTCCTACCAAGCATGCCACTTTCGATCCCGCTATAGGACTAGAAATGCGGTTCCATTTAATACAACTAAACGCTACGGGCCACATAGGCCCTTGACGTTTGGACCTAGAGTTAGTACTTCAGGATTTGAAGGGTCTGACGACATAGGAAATCCAATTCCATTTAGATAATCTTGACCCTAAGTAATAGAACAACTCCCTGTAATAGAATTGGTATGGAACCATTTAACGTATAAACTTAGGCTTTGGATTATAGCTACTGAGTTGCAGACTAGCCTACTAGTTACCTTAAGTAGTGTGAAGCCTGTATATGCTAAGGAATAGTAGGTTAGATTTACTTGGAATGAGACTCCCTTCCTTGGATAGACCCTCATAACATCCATAGACTCCTTTAGTAACTCTCAGGAAGCTTACGTAACTTAGAACCATTTCCTCTTAGGGAAGACTTATAAATCCCTCAGATTGAACTTAGAATGTACTAGCACGCCCCTTAGAATTGCCTTCCCCAAGGGCTTATTGCATTCAGGAATGCGGAATAAAGGAACTACATGTAAGCGATGTATTCGCGGTTTGAATCGACTTCTTAATCCTAGTAGTTACCAATAAATCCAATGCTCTGATCAAGCAGAAGATCGGCATCGACTCGGATTAAGAATTGATACAATAAATCTTCTGTTCTAGCTAGACAGAAAGTCTATGTATCCGGTTCAGACCTACTACACAACCTTTCTTCTGTGATGACCCAACCACCTATAACCAAATAGGATCACATTGCCTTTGGGAAATGGCGAGGACTTAAAGCCAGTAGAGGATTCGACATCTTGCCACCAATTCATACCTGACCCTGAACTTAACCACAATAGAGATTAGGCTCATCTCTATGATAATAGGTACCAATGTCATAGAACGCATCATTAGCAAGGAAACCCATGTAGAGAAAGGTTGGTTCCATTTTAGGTTAAGGATAGCCCCTAAGTTGCACCTCGTTCCGATATACGGAACAATGCATAGATTCTTGAACTCTAAGTAAAACCAAGTTTTAAGGGGGGTAGAACGTATTGAGTCCAATCCAATTAGGTTAGTCAACGTTACAGTTCGATCAGAGTGGCGCAGCGGAAGAGTGGTTGGCCTCTTTCCCACTGGCCCAGGATCGAAACATTAGATTTAGGTTATATGTACGGTTATGTTATTAAATAGGATTTGAACCTTCCTTAGAAAAAGTACTCCTTGCCCTTCGCCAATTTCGGGGACGAAATTTTGTTTTAAGGGGGATAGATTGTAACACCCGGATTTTGGCTAATCTGGGATTAGACGTCCTTAGGCAATGGGTCAACTAAAACACCTGAAAAATCGCTTAGAACCCAATTCCATAGCCAAAGAAATCACGTAGGACTAATTCCTTTGAAAAATAAGTGTAAGTTAGCTAGCGCAACGCTGGAGTAGCTGGGAAATAGTCCCTGATCACTTTAAATACGTTCTACAAGATCCAAATCGAGTAGAACTAATGACTCTATAATACTCTATAACCTCGGGTCAAACTCTAAGTAGGTTTGTTCTCTGGACCACTTTGAATCTTTGTATTGGATCTAGACCGCGCGTTAAAAGTTCGATACCTCCTATCTTAGACCGTTAGAACTGCCTAGCTGGACTTGACACTCATTTCGAAAATCAAGTCAAACCGATAATCACAGGCTATTTCATTGAGCCCGAACCGAAGAGAGTGCGAATAGGGACATAGTTGGAATTTCAAATTCAAATCTGGCACACGACTTGACGCGTCAGTATTGAACGTTCTGACCATCAGAATTCATCCAGATTACACCCTCGGATCAGGAGAAATTTCTATTTTATATCATGAGACTTTCAACCCTGATCTACGTGCGGTGACCGCTGAACTGAAACTGGCCCGCCACGTGCGATCTGCGAACCCTGCCGGACTGAAAACTTGATGTATGCTAGATCCAGTATGCATGAGCTTAAGTCGGATCGCATTCGGTCAGGGGACCACCGGAAAGCATCTTTTGGACCGAAACAGCCCCGATTTGGATATGCACCAAGTAAACATTGTTCCGGAGCCTATTTCGGGCAATTTTGGGCTTATAAAAGGGGTTGAAACCCTCACTCCTCTCTCTCATCCGAATTTTCAAAAATCCCTAGATTGGGAGAGAGAAAAGGTGAGAGTTTGTGAGAGAAGGTGGGAGAGTTCTTCCTGCCACTTGTGCTACGTGTTACACGTGCTTAGGCAACGCATCTCAATCGCTTTCCCGGTGATTCCTCCACTTTTTCAGGTATGAAATAACCCTAGAAAGTTGCTGATTTGAGGTTTACTAGGATTCATAGCTTGTTAGCTGACGTGACTCGTGAATTAGGTTCTCTTATCGCTGTAGACGAAGCGTATACGCTCCGTTCGAACTCACACCCCAAAAAGGAAAAAGGTGCGGATTTTAGACGCTTTGATTGACTGTTTCCAAAGCTTTCAATGTCGTTTAATAGTAGATTCTCGACGGCAACGCCGTTTGACATGTACAACATGCTGTCCGTTTCCTGTTTCGTAAACCAACGAAGAATATGAGATTTAGGGCATTTTAGTCATTTGTAGGAAGTACTGTTTTTATTCATATTTTGCTGATGTGATTGACATGGTTTATTGTCGCATTAGAATGTTAGGAATACGTGCATAATTAGTTTGGCGAAGAGATTCGCCTAAATGCGCACTTCGGGTCGACATGCTATATGTAGACTTAAGTGTGTAGTGTAAGTGTTTGTATAAATATTTGTATTGGTATGTATTGAGTTAAATGGTGTTATGGATTAGTTTGAGATTGATTTCTCGATTAATATGCTGATGAAAATGATTTCCTACATGCTATCCATATGTACGATTTCATTATATGTATGAAATGCATACGCTTGATGTTGTACTCAAGTGGTATGATATAACATGTACTTGATGATTTCCTATATGTTGGTGAAATGCGTAATTTCATCATATGTATGAAAGACATGTGTAAGATGATTTGCTTAAGTTGTATGTAATAACATGTGTTAACATGCTCACATGGTTATATTTCATTTCCATTACCCTTACACAACTGCTGATGTGATTCTATGATTGTTTGGGACTATGCCTAGTCCAGGCAGTCAGTAATCGAACGAATTCGTGGTTAGTTTATCTTCACCACGAACGACGCGTCGATGAACGCGAGCCGTGTTCTGGAGTTGGCGGCAGTGGTTAGGCCACACGAAGTGTTTTACGCACTTCATGTCGTTCAACTTGAGATGCGATCGCGCTAGTCAAGCCCGTCAAGTAACCCGACTGGCCATTGCATGTTCACCCTGCATGAGTCATAACTGCTTGAACCTAGGGTACTGAACTTACCATTGTAAACCCTGTAACCATGGTACCTTGATCCACGAAGACTCATGAGCCGGGCAAGGTGGTATGGGACACCGTGGTCGAGCTGTCGGCCTACGCTGGGGCCACAAACCTCCCCGTAGTGACCAGTGAGCACCTGTCTCGTGAGCAGATTATAGTGGTATGGGACACTATATTCTTGCTGTCGGCCTACATTGATAAGGTGATGGGGGAGCGGTGCAACGAGTGCGAGCAACAGCCCTGGCAGCCCTTTATAGTGACCGCGAGCGTATTCTGAGTCTACGGGAGGCGACGACCCTTCCGTAGCAGTAGAGTACAGTAGGCCTGTATTGATAAGGTGATGGGGGAGTGGAGCAACAAGTGCGTGCAATAGCCCTGTCAGCCCTTGCAGCGACCTACAAAATATACATCGTATGAGATTTCTAGGAGTGACGAGCCTAGACAGGATCTGTGTTGGGATTGATATAAGGGAGGTACCTTAGTTTCCCAATCCTGCTGTTTGAATGGACTAATAACAACTTGGAAATCATATCACTATAACATTGCATGTGCCTGGAAGATGTGGAGCACTCTAGGGAGTGTGGCATGCCGCGGTCGTAAGATGTTGCCGTATGAGGGAGATCGTCGGTGAGGGCATACATCACGTCATGTCATATTGCATTAACAACAGTATTAGGATTGTTTGATTTGCTGCTTTACTATTTTCGCATGATTGATTTGATAACATGCTAATCTTTACTCTCTTATCCCACTGAGTTGATCACTCACTCCCACGTTACTGGATGGTGTTTTCGGACACCCACCAGTCCCTATTGTGATTGCAGATGATGGCGCGGCTTGCGAGGCGGAGCTGGATTTGATGATGATGAGGAGGATCTCTCCTTTATGCGTGATCTGATTGACGGGATTACAGGGAGGTTGATTAGATACATTGACACTTGTCATTTTATATTTTTAGCGCCCTCATGTATATTCATTTTGTTTACTTTTGAAGTATACATGTATGTGTATAACCTGGTAATATATTCACACTCTGGAGACATACAACAGTTTATATATGTTATACATACTATTACAGTCTTCCGCTTGCAAATCTAATTGTCTCTTGAGTATGATATGCTGTTCTGGCTTAATCTCACTCATGTTTAATACATTATCACAGACAACATTCAATCATACATATCTATGTTGCATAAATAACATTTTGGAACTCGGGAGTTGGGTTTTTGCTCGACCCCCCGATTTTCAGGATGTTACAGCTTGAGCTTATGAAAATTATACATTAGTTTTTGAAATATCATTTACATATTTTTCTAGGGACTAGCAAAATGTTGGTTGGGGGGTGTGTTGAGGCTCAAATATTGTATATTTAACCTTTAATTACATTAGTTTTTCTAGCATTGAATTGATAATTTTATTTAATTATATATATTTTTGTCATGCGAGGTGATTCAGAAGCTTATAATAAATATGCACTTAAAAAGATGGATTTAGAGCTTAAAAGTAGATAACGAAGAATTGGAGATTTAGAAGTCATTAATGAAGAATTTACACGTTGAAGATCTAATGAAACCATGTGAGGAATGAAGAGAATCAAAGATTTGAAGTAAAGAAAAGGAATCTTAAAAATTGTCCTGAAGAAAGATATTCTGAAATTCCACGGCAAGGAAAACATAGTTCTAAAATAATTTCATAACAGACTTCGATGCAATCGAAGACTGTTCTATGCAATCAAGAATTTTAGGATTTTTTAAGCTAAACTCGCTAGACAGTTCTGAACTATTTTTCAATGGCATCGAAGACACTTAGATAGCATCGAAGGCTATTCAATGCATTGAAGGCGTTATGTAGAGTTTACGAGAAGTGCGTAAATTTGAGGTGGTTTGTGGATTTTTTCAACTTAGTGCAAAAGTTGGAGTTCTATATTGGAGCGCCGACAATGTTCTTCCACTTCGATTTCTTCACGGGTTCTAGTTGACCTTTTTACTTTTCTTCTAGGGTGTTAGTCTTCTCAAGCTAATATCTTAACTAGGGCTAAGGAATGAAACCTATAGTTTATTTTGATTTTTATCTTACTTTGATTCAAATTTGTGTTGAACTTCCTTGATTTTTAGTTTGATTTGAGGAATATTTCTAGTTTTTGATGAATTATTGTGACTTCAATTACAGTGGATTTTGTGGAGGCTTCTGATATCTTCTTAATTTATTTAGAGCTGTAGAGATTGGTAAATCTTGTTGTTCACTATTGTCTCCTAGACATGGTAGGATGATGGAATCCCTTCCAATCAATGAAATGGATCTTCATGTGTGAACTAATCCAATGAAAGTTTAGATTTTGTTTTAATCGGTCCATTATCCGATTGGATAGGATAAGACTTCGATTCCAACCGATTTATCATTGAATCAAGTAGATTAATAATGAGATTGTAATACGTGGATTCTTGGATCCTTAGTCTTTTATCTTTATTATTTCAAAATATTTTTCTAAATCGCTGGATTAAAAACCTAGACAAACTAAGAAAGTCTTAGATTAGTTCTAGACTGTGTTCCCCATTCCCTATGGATTTGACCTCATTCTTGAAATAGAAGAGAAGACCGCTTTAGTTGAAGTAAGAATATGTCAATATGTCCTAAAGAGGGGTGAATAGGACTTTTTAAATATTTTATGCTTATTAAAAATCCTATTAATCTAATCCTGAGTAAATAGACATGAAAAACATCAGAATATCATCAGAGTAACTCAAATGGCTTCCAAGCCAAATTGAGGATCCAATCATAAAGCTATTGAATGATGGACATGAACAGTTTATAGTTTATGATAGATGTGACTGTGTGTGAAGTGTGATCAAATATAAGAGCATTTAAAGAAATCACATAAATAATAAGAAACAAATACCAATCACAACACAGTCATTTTTATAGTGGTTCGACTACTTATCTACTCTACTCCCGACAAACGCACTCAACCCTTGAGTGTGCTAGATTTCACTAAAGAGGTTTCACAGCTGTTCACCTCAAATCTAAGGTTTTAAATCAGGTTCACCTTCAACCCTTACAACCCACACCTAGGCTGAATGTTTATGCTCACTAGGCAAGGGTCAACATATAACACCCGATTTTATGTACACTGGCCAAGGATCCACACAATGAACCTCACTGTTTATGCTCTCACGAGTAAGGGTCAACACAACACACCCACTTTTAGGCACACTGGCCACGGATCTTCCACAAGACCTTAACTGTTTATGGTCTCCACAGATCAAGGGTCAACATAATGCACCCATCATGTACACTCCCGCTGGAGGCCTCCTACGAGGGCTTGAAAGGGTGAGAAACACCTTAGACCCAATCTTAAAAAAGAATGATCACAAGTGTCCTGTGGACTCTAGATACTTACAGATAAGTGGATGAGTCCCATTCAGTACGTTGACAATGATCTCCGTCTTTGTTGATGAAGAATCTTCTGCTCCCTTGATCCACAACTTAGAAGATATACCAATGCATAGCGACGAGTTGGGTCAAGGTTATGATGGAATCCTACTCTCAAATATTTTCCTGTAAAGGAGATAGAGTGATTCCAATCATCTATGCATTCAAGGTATCCCAGCTTAATGATTTACCATTAAGGTAGCAGCTGGAGGATCCTTGAATGTGGAAGTTCACTCCCAAATCCACTCTATTGAATATCAATGATGAGGGTGGATTGGAGGACGAACTCCCTTGAGAGAAAAGGCTTTAGGTATATGATCTAAGGTAAAACACTCAAAAACACTCTCTTCTTTCTCTTCCAACAATAATAGACAAGTCCTCTTTATACAGGTAAAAGGTTCCAACTGATATAAAATGGTCACATTTATGATAGAGTTCGATATCATCGAGCGAGATCGATATCATCAAGCGTATACTCTATATAGCATCGATAGTTTTCTCGATGACACTAACTCAAATTCCATACGCTTTTGAAACATATTGCTAGCTAGTTGAGGAAAATAAAACATGTGTCGATATCATCAGATTTCGAACTCCGATTTCATCGATGTGAGGTTCGATTCCTCGACATTTGTAAATGAGAGAGACTTGCTTTGAAATATTTTAGGTTTATAAGAATGATCGAGGGACCTTCGATATCATTGGAATTTGAATATCCATGATATCGATAGCTCTGTTGAGGCATCGGTAAATCCAAAGAATTTTTTATTAAGGTTGCTGGACAGTTTTTATCCCTGTTCGATGCCATCAAGACCGTACCGATACCATCAATATTTGAATATCGATTCTATCGAGTGACTCTCGATCACAGATAAATAATCCTGAAATATTTTGTTGGAAATATTCGCGCCCATGACTGATATCATCGAGAGCCTTCTGATGTCATCGAGATTTAAACTTCGATGGTATCAAGGAGGACTTCGATATATCGAAGCATATATGATATTCATAAGTGAAAACGGGGGCGCCGGAAATCTTCCTGTCGATATTATAGAATCACCTTCGATGGACTCGAGATTCAAATATCGATGGTATCTATAGGTATATCGATATATCGATAATTCTGTCCAGAGATATATGTGGTTGCTGGATACTTTGGTTCTCATTTTGATGGAATTGCTTTGTCATCGATGACATCGACAGCGCAGGTCGATCATATCGAGATGTGTATCGATAAAATCAACAAAGCAAGAAAACTTAGAAATTTTTTTAGTTTTGAAAAAGTTTTCTCACTTAAAAACTCTATGATGTTTTAACTTATTTTAAGGGTTTTATTTGCCTAGTATTTTGGGTCGTGGGATGTGAGGCTTAGATTTACGTATAGCGAGCTTGTACACATCCGGTTGAAGTAGATGCTTTGAGTTGATCTTCCTATGAGGTTCTATAGTCTGACTGACCCAACACTCACGCTAATTGACAAACCAAGGCACTTTCAATCTCTCCATTTGTCAATTACATGACAAAATACCAAATCACCCTAGACCAGCTTCTATACTGACATCCTAAATTGTGTGTACAAGTTTTTACATAATTGTACAATGCTAACAATGTCACAACACATCCATAAGTTGCTCCCCCTATCTGCGCACTCCCCCTTGCTTGGTGCAGCTGCTCCCCCTAACACCTACAACACCATACTCAAGTAGATATACATTTCTTGATAGGGTGTTTGACTCCTTCTCCCCCTTTTTGTCAGTCATTGACAAAGATTTATATTATAGTAGATATTAACTGAAGTTTTAATGACATTTGGGAGAATAAATAGATATAGATGTATAAAGTTTAAACCAGTTTTAAGCATACATCATTTTCAGAAAGTATGGATGCATATTACATAAGATAATCATCAAAAACATCACATGCATCCCTAGAAGAAACTAGATAAATCAGGGGATCATAAAACATCATTATGGTAGTAAAAATGAGAATTATGTCCAACCACATTCAAGATGTTCAAAAGTATAAACTACCCCAGTTTGGTAGTAGTAGAATAGAAAACCATCAAAAGACTAAGTCTTCCTTACTCAGAGGTTTTTATACCAAACGAAATTTTGGATCTTTACAAGTTAGTAATGCATCACACCTATGCATGAGCGAAGAGCATTCAAAAAGATATTAATCCCCTAAGCATTTCAATGAAAATCCAGGTCTGTGATGCATTGGGCATACTATAAGCAATCAAAAACCTCTACTGTGCTGGTAGGACATTCAAAATTTTTTGTGTATTATGTTGTAAAGTTGCCAGCATGGTTTTGGTCTCCAATAGATGGACTTCACACTCATCCAGCTATTTCATCATGTAGGATTGTCTATCAAGCAAATCTTGTCTAGTGTCTCGATTGATGATAGCCTGAATGTTTTCAACAGAGACGGGGCTATGTACATAATAGTCTTTGTCCGAGCTTCAATTGATTCCCCCACGAGGCGTATTGGCAACGATATTGCGGATGTCTTCTTGATTAAACCAAATACGCAGGTGTCGGAGATTGTTAGTAGGAGGCAACCCAATTTGTCGTCATAGCTTGGTAATAAGACATGGGAATGGAAGTATAGTGATGGATTCATCTGAAGATACCCGAATCAATTGTTGTAGAATAAGAGTGGGTAGGCAAACATGAATACTGAGATGAACATCATACAAAATATTTAGAATGTATGGAGAAAGCTTGTTTCCAAAGGATTCACAAGGATAAACATTTGTGCTGAAAATGCTGTGAAGGATCATGTATGCAGGATTGAGGTATTTAACATGAAGATTATTCTTTGCATTTCTCAGTATAGTAGCACCACTACATAGTGCACGAGTAACTTCTCCCCATACACCAAGATCATTCATATTTCATTCTGATACAGGTATCCTAGTGACTTCTACCCCAATTAGCCCGCTTATTAGTCTAGGAGTGATGTGTTCCCTCTTATTTATGACAGCGACTAAAATGATTGGAGGATTATTTTCAACATTGTAGATTAAAGTTAAAACTGATGCACCATATTATGCTGAAATCCACCACCACAATTCATGATATTCCCCCACCCAATTAGTTCTAAGAGACCAAGAATCCCAAAGGGTTCAATGCATCTTCTCTGAATAGATCATTCTGCCACAAGGTTTAGGTTAAAAAATGGAGCAGTTACACTCTTCTTACCTTTCTTGCTTTCCATTGAGAATTGTTGTGGAAGAGACACTCCTTTAGACATTTTTGCTTTGTGAAAAAACTGTTCTGAGAGATTGCAGTCCCATCCTAGGATCAAACATTGAGTCTCTTCTTTTCATTCTTCCGTCTTTAATTTAATAATAGCCATCGATATCATCGAACATCATTTCGATGACATCGGGGTACCCTTTTTGATATTTTCAATGAAGATCAGAGGAAAGCCTAACTGACCCGACGATTTAGCTTCCCGAGAGATCGTCGATGGTATCGATTAATGGCCGATGCAATCGAACCGTTCACTCGATGTATCAATAGGTATCTTAAAGGTGGATGTTTTCAATCATTCAGACACTCTTTCATGTATACTATTAATATATCTATGCATCAACAATATGAAAGTGCACCTGTTAGTGTCCTGGTTTGTCAATTACCGTGTGTGTTGAGTCAGTCAATCTGCAGAGCCTCACAGGAAAAATAATTCAAAGCGCCTGCCTCAACCGGATGTGTGGAAGCTCGTCATAGGTAAATCATAGCCTCACATCCCATGTCCCAAAACACCAGGTAATTAAAGCCCTTAAAAATAACTTGGAACATATGAGGGTTTTTGGGTAAATGAACTTTTTCAAACATTTGAAAATCTCTAAGTTTGCTTGCCCTGTCGATTGTTTCAATACACATTTCGATATGATCGACCTGCGCTGTCGATGTCCTCGACACTTGATCAATACTATCGATAAAAGGACTAAAAGTGTCCAGCAACCGAATAGTCATCTGGATGGATTTATCAATATATCGATACATTTATCGATATCATCGATATTCAAATATCGAGCCCATCGGAAGTGGCTCGATAATATCGATAGCTAGATTTTTGGCGCCCCTATTTTCTTAAAGAAAATTACTATGTGCTTTGATATATCGATGCCTTTTTCGATTAATCTGAATTCAAATATAGATCATATCGGAAGGCCGTCGATCATATCGACAGTGGGCCCGAATTTCTTCTAGCAAATATTTCAAGATGTTTTTAACTTTGATCGGGGGCCACTCGAGGAAATTGATATTCTTATGTCGATGTTATCGAGCCCTGGTCGACTGGATCGAGACTGGACACAAACTGTCCAGTGTGCTTATAGGAAAATCTATACGATTTATCGATCTCATCGACACAGCCTCGATATTATCGATATTCAAATTTCGATGACATCGGTTGACCCTCAATCATATCCTAAAAACCTGAAATATTTCAAGGCTAGTCTCTCTTATTTTTGAAATGTCGATAGATCGATCCCAGTATCGATGGAATTGGAGTTCGAAATCTGATAACATCGACACCAGTATCGATCCCATCGACCAGCTGGCAATAGGTTTTAAAAGCGTATGACTTTTGAGTTTGTGTTATCAAGCTGATAGTCGATCCCATTGAGAGTATACGCTTGATGATATCGACTCTGTCATAAATATGACCGTTTTATATCCATTGGAACCTTTCGCCTATATAAAGAGAGACTTGTCCATATTGCTGGTAGAGAAAGAAGAGAGTGCTTTTGTGTATTTTACCTTTAGATCATATACCCAAAGCCCTTTCTCTCACGGGAGTTCATCTTCCAATCCACTCTCATTCATTGACATTCAATAGAGTGGATTGGAAAATGAACTTCCGCATTCAAGGATCCTTTAGCAACTATCTTAATAGCATATCATTAAGCTGGGATGCCTTGAATGAATAGATGACGAGAATCACCCTATCTTCCTTATAGAAAAATTCTAAGAGAGTGGATTTTCGTCCTAACCTTGACCCAACCCGAAGCTAAGTAATGGTACATCTTATGTATTGTGCATCAAGGGAGCTGAAGATTCTTCAATAACAAGGAGGAGATCTTCATCGTTACGTTGAATGAGACTCATCAACTTATCTGTAAGTATTTAGAGTCCAGAGGACACCTGTGATCATTCCTTTCTAGGATTGGGTCTTAAGTGTTGCTCACCCTTTGAAGTCCTTATAGGAAGCCTCCGGCGGTAGTGTACGTTGTGGGTGCATTGTGTGGACCCTTGCTCTATGTGGGCAAAAATATTTAGGTGCGTTGTGTGGACCTTTACTCTGTGTGGACATAAACATCTGGGTGCATTGTGTGGACCCTTGCTCTATGTGGGCATAAACATCTAGTGTCACGCCCCAAACTCGAAAACCGGGCTCACAAAATTTTTTTATCACCGAATCTAGCACCCACAGCCTCCGTAGAACCCCATTCTCGGTTCCCAGCTCCCATTCGCCAGGTTCCGATCCTGGGATACTACGAGGAGGATTTTCAAGATCAATTTGATTCGTGATAAGCATAACCAATGGCATAACCCACAAACAACAACCAAAAACTCCATTATATTTTCACTATGATAAAAAACTTTACAAGTACAATGAGCATAAAGGAAAATACAATGATAATGAATAAAATCTCTAAAGTGATCTGCAAAGCGCTCCTGCCTCAACGCTGCTGCGCCCCGACGTCACCTGCACACAAGGGTCGTGCATAAGCTTATAGAAAGCTTAGAGGGTGGTGAAAGTGTGTGCGCAAGGTAGTAATATGATCATGTAATATCAGAGTAATGCAGAATATGCAGATGGATCTATAAACATCATGAGTCGTACCAAGGCTATACGATGCAAGATGCAAGTCAAGCATACAATCCTCATCTAAATCCACATGTCAATACAGCTCAACTCTGGGATATCACCGGGGTCTAGTACACTCTAAACCAGATTGCCACCGCATCGCGCGTAATAAGGTAAGTGGAAGAGACCTCACTATCTGTCTGCCAATATCGGGCTAACTCGTCGATAGCGGACCCATTCCTCGAGCTGATCAAACTCAGCTTAGCTTGGCCCCCTACTCTCGACTGGTAAGGCCGCACCCCCTTCCAACAGACCACGACATAGTGGAGAGTGCAACCATCTGGTAATCGGCACCCAATGCTCATCTACCCACTCGGTCTAGACGTTGGAACAACCTCTTGGTACCATAAGGGTTTAGGGACTTTCACCCAAGGATATCTATAGCACCCCATGTAGAATAAAATTTTTGGTATCCAATCCAGCCAACCACGATACGTCCGTGGAGGCTATGGTCCCGATGTCGTTAGAGCGTAACCATATCACACAATGCAAAATGCATGAATCACACTATCTAATCATGCAGTAAATCCTGAGTGTATTGTGCGCTCATGTAGGGCAACACCGCCTAATCGAGGTCTCATAAATAATCTTCCTAAAGGCATATGCTATGATCAGTCAATTCTCATATCAAGCATACATATGATGTGTATGATCATGAGTCATGAATCTATTCTAAACTTGTGATAAAGTAATGAACTATCCTCACAATGCAGATGGGCCTAGACGGCCTATACAAAACAAGTACGACCTATCAATGGGCCCTAGGGAGAGTCGTAATGTGGACATCCAACCAACATTACACTCGTAATGTGGACGTCAAACCAACATTGCTCTCAAGGTACGATCGTCGTAAACATCGTTACATAATTCGTGTTGGGCTCACACATTGCAATGGACCTTAGGTACATCCCATTGGGCCCTAAATACATCAAATGGGCCATATCATATGGGCCTTTTATTCATCAAATGGACTGCATCAATGGGCCGCACCAATGGGCCTTATGTGCATTGCAATGGGTCATAACCCGTGGGCCTTAGATTACATCAAATGGTTCTCAACCCATGGGCCTTATATATATCAAATGGGCCACACTGAATGGGTCTTATATACATCAAATGGGCCTCATCCCATAGGCCTTGGAATATATCAAATGTTCAATCCCATGGGCCTTATAATACACCAAATGGGCCTAATCTCATGGACCTTGAAATGTACCAAATGTCCAATCCCATGGGCCTTGTAATACACCAAATGGGCTTAATCCCATGGGCCTTGGAATATATCAAATGGGCCTAATCCCATGGACCTTATAATATGCTAAGATGGGGTCCACTCGGACTATGGATCTGGCCCATTCTTTAACTCATTTCATAAAATGAGCTTTTAAAATGGATGGACAGATTGGATGCAGCACCTGCACCAAGGCTGTGGGCTCACATGAAGGCCCACCATCATGTATATAATAAATAATATAACATAAAATCTACAAATTATATATATATATATAATATATACAGTATTATATATAACATAATATAATATTATATTATACAATATATATATATATATATATATATATATATATATACATACACACGTTGCACACAAACATACAACACACACATGCACACACATTGCCACACTCACACACGGGCGCACGCATGCACACGGACCACCGTGGGCTCCACCGTCCGTTGGACGGTGCAAATGAAACACATACATCACTGTGGGCTCCACGTGGGGCCCACCATAATATTTACAAGTCATCCAATCCATTCATAAGGTCACTCAGAACTAGATGAAGAGAAAACACAAATTTCAGATTGATTCAGAACTTCCATGGCCCATAAAAGGGGCTTCAATGGTAGAGGTTCGATCCCACTGTTTCCTATAGTGTGGGCCACCCAAGTCATGGATGGGGCTAAAATTCGGAGGGGGCCCATTACTGAGGGTGGCCCACCTCATGAACAGGTTATATGACAATTAAACATCACGGTGGGGTCCACATGCAGGGCGGGGGGCCCCTGACGTCCGCCCGCCCAAACGCAGGACGCTAACGCGTCCTCTCTGGCTGACAGTAGCAGCAGCAACAATGCTGCTGTTGATATTTTTTTCTTTTGGGAAAACCACTTTCTCGTGGTTTTTCATGTATGCGACCCACATCAGATAAGTCTACCCCATCCATTGGCTCCCCTGGCTTAAGACAAGCCTAATGAGTCCAATATTGGACACGTTTCGGCCCGCAGCAAAATTTAAAATAAATTAAAACGGTGAGAATCACTGTTTTGAAAGGTATGGCCCGTTAGAACCTCGGATCAGCATCATTCTTTGGCTCAACGCCTAAAATGATCCAGGGAATGAGATGGACGGCATGGATTAACAACATACATTGAGGTGGGGCCCACATGTACAGCCCTTCCTAAAAGAATTCAATTTCTTTGTCTTGCTGCCGTCTGTACACCCACGGTCAGCTCACTCATCACTTGTTGGCAACGTCCAGCGTCCGTGAACACTGGACGGTTGTATATAACACATATATTTAAGGTGGACCCCACCCTTATACATGCTACTGGGGTGGGCCACCTAATAATTGGATGGTGTACATGAGGCCCTCATCAAGGTAAGCCCCTTTGATGAATGGTTTAGACATCTCACAACCTTTTAAGTGGACCACAAAATAGGGAAGGAGAGAAAGAGAGAGAAAGAGAGAGAGAGAGCGATCGAGTGATGGAGGGACCCCGCCACTATGGGCCCTCCCCTGCATGATTTGAAAGATACATCAAGTGGGTCCCATTACACATGGGCCCATTAAATTAAAATCCAATGGTGGAGATCCCCTCTCCACTAAAATAGACAGTCTAAATGACCCTTAGTATACAAGAAAATAAATATCATGATGGGGTCCATGGAGAATGGCCCCATCATGGAATGATCATGATGATCAAAGTGGGCCATCGACCACATCTTAGGGTCCCAAGTGAGATCCAAACCATTGAACGATTGGCCTCACTTGGCCCATCTCAAAAATAGGAAAAACTATCATTATCAAGCACCCGCCGTTCGATCTTCTTGCTCCTATGGGTTCCTTAACACCTTAGCTTTGATTCCAATGGAGGAGATGAGGAATGGATGGCTAGGATTGGAGATCTTGGGATGGAGAGGTGGGCCACACTTGGAGTTTGGAAGACTTAGAGAATTCTCATACGTGGGATATTTTTTTGTTGCTTGGAGGAGTAATTTAAGAAATGAAAGAGAGAGACTTGTAAAGGGAGAGAGAGAGAGAGAGAGAGAGAGAGAGAGAGAGAGAGAGAGAGAGAGAGAGAGTGATGGGTGATGGATGTGGTGGTGATGGGTGTGTTAGACACTTTTTGATTTAGTGGTCTTTTGTGTAAGAAAGGCATGGCTTTGTAAGAACTTTTTTACTTTTGTGGTTGCTTGGGTATGGGTGAAAGGTGATGTGTACTTGACATGTGATGGAATTTGATTGATTGATGGGATTGATGAGACACCTGGTAGAGATTCTCTTGGGTTTCACAACCCGCAGCGTTTTCTTCACACTGAACGTTGGTTTACATCTCTTGACCAGGGTATCGCCTCGGCGCGCAAGTTGCAGCATCTGAACCGCAGCGATGGCGCGGTCGCTATGGTAAGGGTCTTGGGTTGAGTCGACCCGGGTTGACGGCATACGAATCAGGGTCGCGCGCAAATATCGATTAAGGGTCGAAGGTTGTCAGAATTTGACCGGTAAGACCGTGGAAGTCTACGAAATGGTACGGACTAAGATACGAGTCTTACAGCTCTCCCTTCCTAATAAAAATTTTATCCTCAAAATTTACACAATCATCGTAACTAGGCATAACTCGCGAGGAATAAGAACCATAACATCACTATATAAAACAAGAGATAGCATACAAAATACAATACATGATCAATCATCAAAGAGATGAGGATAACGCTCTCGAATCTCAGCCTCACTCTCCCAAGAAGCCTCCTCTACAGAATGGTGACCCCACTGAACCTTCACCAACGGAATGACCTTAGTTCTGAGGACCTGCTCCTTCTGATCAAGGATACGAACTGGCTACTCGATGTATGAAGCTTCCTCACGAACCTCCAGCGGTTGCCAATCAATAACGGGAACAATGTTTGACCCACACTTCCTCAATATAGAGACATGGAAAATGTTGTGGACGTCAGACAACTGAGATGGCAAAGCAAGCCGATAGGCCACGGTGCCAATGCGCCCAGTGATCTGAAAAAGTCCTATGAATCTCGGGGCAAGCTTACCCTTCACCCTAAATCGAACTACGCCCTTCATGGGCGAGACCTTGAGATACACATGGTCCCCTACATCAAACTCCAAGGGACGACGCCGACAATCAGCAAAAGTCTTTTGTCGGCTCTAAGCTATGCACATCCTCTGCCTGATGATGTCAATAGCCTCTGATGTTTCCTGTACAAGCTTGGGACCTAGGAGACGATGCTCTTTAACCTCTGTCCAGCAACTTGGTGATCTGTATGGTCTGCCATATAGTGCCTCAAAAGGAGCCATAATGATGGTCGCCTAATAGCTATTATTGTACATGAACTCAGCTAATCGCAGATGCTCATCCCAGCTACCTCCGAAATCAATCGCGCAAGCCCGAAGCATATCCTCAAGGATTTGGTTGACCCTCTCGGTCTGGCCATCTGTCTGCAGATGGTACGCGGTGCTGAGCTGCAAACCAGTCCCCATCGCTCGCTGGAAGCTGCCCCAAAACTGAGAAGTGAACCTCGAGTCTCGATCAGAAACTATCGAGACTGGAACGCCATGCAGTCTCATGATCTCCTCGATGAATAATCTCGCAAGCCAGTCCATAAACTAAGTCGCACGCATCGCTAGGAAATGTGCCTACTTCGTCATAAGTTCCACAATAACCCAAATGGCGTCATGACCGCGCTGAGTCCTCGATAAGCCCATAATGAAATCTGTCGACACGTGCTCCCACTTCCAATCGGGATGCTCAACGGCTACAATAGACTAGGAGGTCTCTGATGATCGGCCTTGACACGCTGGCACGTGTCACACTCGGCCACAAAACTGACGATCTAACGCTTCATCTTGCCTAAAAATACTGTCGCCTCATGTCACGATACCTCTTCGTCGAGCCAGGGTGGATAGAAAATTGCTATCGATGTGCCTCAGTCATAAGATCTCTGCGCAACTTTGGAATATCCGGGACACATAATCGGCCTCTGAAGCGAAGTCCACCGTCTGCACCAATCTGCCAATCTGTCTGACTCTCAGATGTAGCCTCAGCCATATAACTCTGCAACGACTCATTAGCCTGCTGAGCCTCGATCACCCTAGCGACAAGAGAGGGTTGAATCGACAAGCTCGATAACTACACAATAGAAGACCGCAGGCCAAACTCAAAATCATACGCTGCGATATCCTCAAGCATCCGCCACTCCTGAATCATCATATGTGCCACTAGGCCTCATGGCTGACTGCTGAGGGCATCTGCCACCACGTTCGCCTTACCCGGGTGGTACTGGAGATCGAAATCATAGTCCTTCAGAAGTTCCATCCAATGCCTCTGCCTCATATTCAACTCAGACTGCGAGAAGAGGTACTTCAAGCTCTTGTGATCAGAGAATAGCTTGAACCTAACCCCATAAAGATAGTGCCTCCACACCTTCAGTGCGAAGACAATTGCAGCCAGTTCTAGATCATGCGTAAGATAGTTCAGCTTATGGACCTTGAGTTGACGAGATGCGAAGGCCACTGGTCTCCCGTGCTGCATCAGGACAGCACCCAAACCAATATGCAAGGCATCAGTAAATACAATAAATTCGTCACTCCCAGAGGGAAGAGTGAGGACAGGAGCAGACGTCAGACGGTCCTTCAACTCCTTAAATGCTCGCTCGCATGCATCACTCCAAATAAACTCTGTGCCCTTCCGAGTCAACCTGGTCAGCGGGGCTGTAATACGAGAGAAGCCCTCAATGAAACGTCAATAATAGCCCGCCAAACCAAGGAAACTACGGATCTCTATTGCAGTCGTGGGCTGGCCCCAATGACGCACTACCTTGACTTTCGAGGGGTCCACTGCGACACCCTCCCTCGTGACCACGTGACCGAGGAACTTCACCTCCTCCTGCCAAAACTCACACTTCTCCAGCTTTGCATACAGCTGGTGTGCACAGAGGGTTTGTAAAGTAATCTCCAAGTGCTGCTCGTGCTCCTCACAGGTCCTGGAATAGATCAAAATGTCATCGATGAAGTCTATAACAAACTGATTGAGATATGGGCGGAAGACCACGTTCATCAGCTGCATGAAAACCGCAGGTGCATTGGTCAGCCCGAAGGACATGACCTGAAACTCAAAATGACCGTAACACGTCCTGAATGCTATCTTCAGAATGTCCTCCTTTCGAACTCGAATCTGATGATAACCGGAACATCTTTGAAAAGAACTGTGCACCCTACAGCTGATCCAATAAATCATCAATCCTATGGAGCGGGTATCTGTTCTTGATCGTGACTTTGTTGAGCTCGCGATAGTCAATGTAGAGCCTCAACGAACCATCCTTCTTCTTCACGAAGAGTACCGGTGCTCCCCACGGTGAACTTCTCGGACCAATAAAGCCTAACTCGCGCAACTCGTCCAACTGTTTCTGTAGTTCCCGCAACTCCAACACTGCCATGCGATACGGGGCCTTCGAAATAGGCACCGTACCAGGCATGAGATCAATCTGAAACTCGGTGAGTCAGCGAGGTGTTAATCCCGAAATCTCCTGAAACACATTGAAAAAATCACAAACCACAGGCAAATGGTCGATGCCCACTACTATGGGCTCCTCTATGGCACATGACATCAAATAAGACAACCGCTCTCCTCTGGGCTCTGTAACGAACTGAAACTGCGGCACACCAGGTATACAAAATGTGACTGTCCTTGCGGCGCAGTCCAATATGGCAAAGTACTCGGCGAGCTAATCCATGCCCATGATGACATCGAACTCAGACATTGGAACTGCAAACAAATCGGCAGGCAAAAATGTATCCCCAACTAGAATGGGGCAAGACGAGCAAAATCGGCTCAACACTGCAGTCCTCCCCAAGGGAGTCGATACTGATAGGCTTCATAAGCAGACTCCAATGGTAAGCCAGTCGATCGGCAGAAACTCTCGGCCATAAAAGAATGCGATGCACCGAAATCAAACAACACACGTGCAATGCACGCAGAGACTGGAAGTATACACTCAACGACTCCTCCAAAAGACTGCGGGTCCTGCTGAGCGGCATAGAACCTAACCTAAGTCGGCTGGGGAGGTGCTTGTCCCCTCTGAGCATGCTTCTGCTGCTGTTGGGGTCGCTAAGGCGGTCGAAACTATTGTCTCTGCTGCTGTGGCTTTTGAGGCTGATGCTGATGCTGCTGCTGAGGTGGCGTCAGTGGTGGGGGCTGCTGTCGCTGCTGCTGTAGAGGCCTCTGCTGCTACGGTGGTGGAGGCTGCTATGGACCTCTTTTCTGCTGTGGACCTCTCTACTGCTGCTGGGGGTTGGGACACTCTCACGAATGGTGTCCTGTCGCACCCCACCTAAAACAAGTACCAGTGAACTGCCTCGGAGGTGGTGCTGGAGGTGCTGCTGGTGCTAGGAAGACTGGACAACCTGTACGCCTCTGCTGCTGTGGTCGACGCTGCTGAGACTCACTGGAAGGAGCCTACCTCTTCCGGTCTCTCCTCTGACCGTGATCAGACTAAGAACCGGCCCACTCAGCCTTAAAAATCTGGGCCTTCCGTACCACTTCCTTAAAAGTCAGGAGCTCATGCCCAATAACACGGCCGCGAAGACCGTAATGTAAGTCGTCCTCGAAGCGGCGGGCTCTCCGCTCCTCATCATCTACCAGATAGGGTGTAAATCTAGATAGTGCTACAAAGTGAGCCGCATACTGACCCACTGTCATATCACCCTGCACCAAGGCCTCGAACTCCAATGCTCGCTGTCATCGAATGTGATCTGGGAAATACTGTCAGTCAAACCGATCTACAAAATCCTCCCATGTCCATACAAAGTCGACGCCTGTTGCTAGGGAAACTGATGCCCACCAGTGCTCAGCCTCACCATGGAGAAGAAATACGGCTAGTCGAACTCGCCGCTTAGTCGTATATCTCATCGTCTCAAATATCTTCTCCACATCGGCGCGCCATCTCTCTGCTACCGTCGAGTCTGGCTCACCCTGGAAACGCGGGGGATCGAGCTGTCGAAACTCAAGAACTAGGGCGCTCACACGCTCCTGCTCTGCCTGGGCCAGTGAAATGACTGGCTGTCTGCCCTGTCCCTATAGTGCAGCCATCACAGCCTGTAACATCTGCTGCAACTGGGAGGCACTCACGAATACGGTCGGGTCTGTACCGGTCTCTGGTGGAGGAGTAGCATACTCAGGATGGGCAGTAGGAATCTCTGGTGGTGGAAAGGGCATCCTAGGTGGTAATGCAGGAGCTGCAGGTGGTGGAGCAAGATCCTCAGGTGGTGGTGCGGGAGTCGATCAGGTCACTCTCCTGGGCGGCATGTCCTACAGGAAAGAGTGAAGGCGCCTATTAACTTGAAAACTCTCGAAGGCACGCACGTTAAAGGTCTATAATGGAAGATCACGAAGCTATCTGAATTTCGAGACTTAGTCTTTCTACACTCATAGCAGATATGTAATGTTGTTCTCAATTATTCCCAAGTTATGCTTTGATACCAACTTCTGTCACGCCCTAAACTCAGAAATCGAGCTCATAAAATTCTCGATTACTGAATCTGGCGCCGACAGCCTCCGTAGAACCCCATTCTCAGCTTCCAGCTCCCATTCACTTGGTTCCGATCTTGGGATGCTACGAGGAGGATTTTCAAGATCAATTTGATTCGTGATAAGCATAACCAATGGCATAACCCACAAACAACAACCAAAAACTCCATTACATTTCCACTATGATCAAAAACTTTACAAGTACAATGAGCATAAAGGGAAATACAATAATGATGAACAAAATCTCCAAAGTGATCTGCAAAGCGCTCCTGCCTCAGTGCTGCCGCGCCCCAATGTCACCTGCATGCAATGGTCGTGCATAAGCTTATAGAAAGCTTAGAGGGTGGTGAAAGTGTGTGCACAAGGTAGTAATATGATCATGCAATATAAGAGTAATGCAAAATATGCAGATGGATCAATAAACATCATGAGCCGTACCAAGGCTATGCGATCCATAAATATCATATGAGCTTTTTTATTCATCAAATGGACCGCATCAATGGGCCGTACTAATGGGCCTTATGTGCATTGCAATGGGTCATAACCCGTGGGCCTTAGATTACATCAAATGGTTCTCGACCCATGGGCCTTATATGAATCAAATGGGCCACACCGAATGGGTCTTATATACATCAAATAGGCCTCATCCCATAGGCCTTGGAATATATCAAATGTCCAATCCCATGGGCCTTATAATACACCAAATGGGCCTAATCCCATGGGCCTTAGAATATATCAAATGGGCCTAATCCCATGGACCTTATAACATACTAAGATGAGGTCCACTCGGACTATGGATCTGGCCCATTCTTTAACTCATTTCATAAAATAAGCTTTTAAAATGGATGGACAGATTGGATGCAGCACCTGCACCAAGGGTGGGGGCCCACATGAAGGCCCACCATCATGTATATAATATATAATATAACATAAAATCTACAATATATATATATATATATATATATATATATATATATGCATACACACGCTGCACACAAACATACAACACACACACTGCCACACTCACACACGCGCGCATGCATGCACACGCACCACCGTGGGCTCCACCGTCCGTTGGACGGTGGAAATGAAACACATACATCACTGTGGGCTCCATGTGGGGCCCACCATAATATTTACAAGTCATCCAATCCGTTCATAAGATCACTCAGACCTGGATGAAGAGAAAACACAAATTTCAGATCAATTCAAAACTTCCATGGCCCATAAAAGGGGCTTTAATGGTAGAGGTTCGATCCCACTGTTTCCTGTAGTGTGGGCCACCTAAGTCATGGATGGGGCTGAAATTCAGAGGGGGCCCATTACTGAGGGTGGCCCACCTCATGAACAAGTTGGATGACAATTAAACATCACGGTGGGGCCCACATGCAGGGCCGTAGGCCCCTGACGTCCGCCCGCCCAAACGCAGGACGCTAACACGTCCTCTCTGGCTGACAGCAACAACAACAACAATGCTGCTGTTGATATTTTTTTTTTGGAAAAACCAATTTCTCGTGGTTTTTCATGTATGCGACCCACATCAGATAAATCTACCCCATCCATTGGCTCCCCTGGCTTAAGACAAGCCCAATGAGTCCAATATTGGACACGTTTCGGCCCGCAGTAAAATTTAAAATAAATTTAAACGGTGAGAATCATTGTTTTGAAAGGTATGACCCACTAGAACCTCGGATCAGCATCATTCTTTGGCTTAACGGCTAAAATGATCCAGGGAATGAGATGGACGGCGTGGATTAACAACATACATTGAGGTGGGGCCCACATGTACAGCCCTTCCCAAAAAAATTCAATTTCTTTGTCTTGCTGCCGTCTGTACACCCACGGTCAGCTCACTCATCACTTGTTGGCAACGTCCAGCGTCTGTGAACGCTGGACGATTGTATATAACACATATATTTAAGGTGGACCCCACCCTCATACATGCTACTGGGGTGGGCCACCAAATGATTGGATGGTGTACATGAGGCCCTCATCAAGGTAAGCCCCTTTGATGAACGGTTTAGACATCTCACAACCTTTTAAGTGGACCACAAAATAGGGAAGGAGAGAAAGAGAGAGAAAGAGAGAGAAAGAGAGAAAGAGAGAGCGATCGAGTGATGGAGGGACCCCGCCACAATGAGCCCCCCCTGCATGATTTGAAACACACATCAAGTGGGTCCCATTACACATGGGCCCATTAAATTAAAATCCAACGGTGGAGATCCCCTCTCCACTAAAATAGACGGTCTAGATGAACCTAAGTATATAAGAAAATAAACATCATGATGGGGTCCATGGAGAATGGCCCCATCATGGAATGATCATGATGATCAAAGTGGGCCATCGACCACATCTTAGGGTCCCAAGTGAGATCCAAACCATTGATCGATTGGCCTCACTTGGCCCATCTCAAAAATAGGATAAACTACCATTATCAAGCGCCCACCGTTCAATCTTCTTACTCCTATGGGTTCCTTAGTACCTTAGCTTTGATTTCAATGGAGGAGATGAGGAATGGATGGCTAGGATGGGAGATCTTGGGATGGAGAGGTGGGCCACACTTAGAGTTTGAAAGACTTGGAGAATTCTCATACGTGGGATATTTTTTTATTGCTTGGAGGAGTAATTTGAGAAATGAGGAGAGAGAGTGATGGGTGATGGATGGGTGGTGATGGGTGTGTAAGACACTTTTTGACTTTGGTGGTGTTTTGTATAAGAAAGGCATGGCTTTGTAAGAACTTTTTAACTTTTGTGGTTGCTTGGGTATGGGTGAAAGGTGATGTGTACTTGACATGTACTTGACATGTGATGGAATTTGATTGATTGATGGGATTGATGAGACACCTCGTAGAGATTCTCTTGGGTTTCACAATGCACAGCGTTTTCTTCATACTGAACGTTGGCTCACATCTCTTGACCAGGGTATCGCCTCGGGATGCAAGTTGTGGCATCTGAACCACAGCGATGGCATGGTCGCTATGGTAAGGGTCTTGGGTTGAGTCGACCCGGGTTGATGGCATACGAATCAGGGTCGCGCACAAATATCGATTAAGGGTCGAAGATTGCCGAAATTCGAACGATAAGACCGCGGAAGTCTACAGAATGGTACAGACTAAGATACGGGTCTTACATCTAGTTAGGAGTGCACCAGTAAAACTCCAGGGTTAGAGGTGAACCGAGTAGAAACCTCCATGTAAAGGTTGAAGGTGAACCTAATTTAAAACCTTAGGTTTAAGGTGAACTTGGGAAACCTCCATAGTGAAATCTGGTACACTCAAGGGTTGAGTGTGACAGCTAGGAGTGTTGAGATTATTATTATTTTTCATTGTGTGATACTCCTTACATGCTTCTATATCTGATTGTCTAAGATCACACCTCATACACACGCATAGTCATATCCATCACAACTTATATGCAACTTGTTTATCTTTCAAGAAGTTTGTGATTGGATCTTCTATTAGGCTTGGAAGCCACTAGAGTTACATTTTAGTAATCCTGTAAATTGTATATCTGATAGGATTAGTACAATAGAATTTTTAAATACTCTATAAAACTTTAAAAAGTCCTATTCACCCCCCTCTAGGACATATTGGCATATTCCTACTTCAACTCAAGCGGTCTTCACCGCTATTTCACAATATACTCAACAAAATTTTGTACAAGCATTGTACAAATCAAAATTATAAACATTAAGATGTTTATACAAAAAAAGAGAGAGACCTCAGATGTATCATCAGAAGCTTATCAAAAGATGCATTATTTCATCAAATACCCAGATCTTGATGCATGATCTAGACTTGTTCTTTTTTTTTTTTTTCAGTATTTCTAGGCATAGGGATCATCCTTTCCCGTACCTTTGATGACATAACAATGGCTATTTGTGTGATAACCCTTCATTATCGATTTTCCTGAGAGATCCAGGATTTCGCACTTCTTCTTGTAGAATGCAACCACATGCTTATTGTCATAAATTTGAGAAATGCTTAAAAGATTGTGTGTTAATCCTTTTATGCAAAAGGCATTCTCATTTTTGAGAAACTGGATTCCCTTAATGATTTCCTGTCCAATTACCTTAGCGGTGCTTCCGTCTCCATAGGCGACTATCCCATGATTAAGATCTGAATAATTTGTAAGGAGGAATTTGTCACCTGTGACATGTCTTGAACACCCGCCATCCAGATACCACTTAATTTCATTACCTGACATAAGGTTTGAATGAGTAAGAAGACAATTCTTCTTTTCTTTTAGGACCCATTTTGTGACAGGATTTTTAACAGTGGTAGATATTATTTTCTTATTTAATTTGACCACTTGATTTAATTACTCTTTGTTAGTCATTTTAGGTGGTAGTGGGTGTGAATCTCTTTTATTCATATTTCTAGGTTGACTCAAGACATTTTGCACTTCTCTGGTAGGTTTGAATTTTCCAATATGATTCTGACCAGAGCTATGTTGAGTCTTCCTAGGAGATAAGCATTCAATCTTATAATGACCTGAATCACCACATAAATGATACAGTGGAGTAATTCTTTTATTACTACCTGAAGCAACAGTTTTTCCAGTTGTTAGTGTTGCAGTTCCAGTCTTTGTTTCATATCCTAAGCCGTTCTTATCCTTTCCAGGTTTTCCCATACCAAAGAGTTTTTCTAACTTCTCACCACTCTCGGAAAACTTATAGTGTAGCTTAGCGGTTTTTCTGGATTCCTCTAAATCAAACAGAAGTGTATGATTTTCATTTTGTAGGAGTATATTTTTGTCTTTTAATTGTTCAACCTGTTTGTTTAGTTTTTCAGATTCTGATTTAAGGAAGGTGTTAATTCTTTTAAGTCTATCATTATCTGAGTGATGTTGCTGTAAATCATTGATTAGGTATGTATTAATTTCCAGAGTTTTATCCAAATCTTTTTGCAGCAATTCCTTTTTGTTTTCAAACATTCCAAGTCTTTTAAGGATGTGGATGCTATGAATATGAAGTTAATTATAAGCATCTTGTAGTTTATCCTTTTTTACCTCTTCTTCTTGTTCTCTAGTTTCCTCATTATCAGATGGAAATGATTAAGTGGCTTGTGGTTCTTTTTCATTCTCAGATTCTTTAGGAATGATTGGAGTTATGGAGGCCATAAGAATTTTAATGATTTCTGATCTCCATTGCTCTCTGAGTCACTAGATTCTGAGTTTGACTCTTCTGTATCATCCCATGTGGTGGCCATTGCCTTGCCCTTTATTTTTCTATTTGAATATTCAGTAGATAGGTGTCCATACTTTTGACAAGCATAACATTGTGGTTCTTTGGTCTTTTTACTAAATTTTCCTGTAGAAGGTTTATTGTCCACCTTTCTTCCTCTGGAGGGACGACCGCGATTCTTCTGAATGAACTTTCTGAATCGTTGTGCCAGCAAAGCCACTTCCTCATCTTCATCTTCCTTTTCACTTCCATTGTCCTTATTTGTTACTTTCTTTGATGTTTTTAGGACAGTTGTTTTGAATTTTTGAGTTTGTTTGAAGTGTAGTTCGAATATCTTAGGGAACCTACTAGTTCTTCTACTTTCATCTCATTTATGTTCCTACACTCTTCAATTGTTGTTACTTTGGGATTAAATTGTTCCGGTAGGGATCTTAGAATTTTTCTACAAATTTTAGGTATCAGGACTTTTTCTCCCAATCCACCTATGGAGTTACAAATGATATTCAACTTTGTAAAGAACTCCATGAAAGTCTCATGCTCTTCCATTCTGAGATTTTCGAACTGTGAGGTTAGCAGTTGTAGTTTGGACCTTTTCACAGTACTTGTGCCTTCATGGGTTGTTTCCAATAGATCCCATGCTTCTTTGGATGTCCCACACATACTTATTTGATTAAAGATGCCTTGGGACACTGCATAGCAGATGGCATTCATAGCTTTCGCTTCAGTAATCTGTTTTTCCTTATCGAACGTCGTCTACTTTTCTTTGGGTTTGGGTTTTGTGATGGATGTGCCACTATCAAGTACAATTTATTCAGATGGTGACACATAACCACTTTCGATTATATCCCAAACATCATGATCCAAAGATCTCAAAAAGTAGTGCATTCTAGCCTTCTAGTATGCCTAATTTGAGTCATCAAATACTGGAGGCCTAATGACTAATGAGACCTCTCCTTTGGACATATTCCCAACTTTAGTCAAGATCACTCTCTAGGCGATGAAGCCCTTGAAGAGAGACCCGTTCTGATACCAATTGAAATAGCAGTGAAGACCACTATAGTTGAAGTAGGAATATGTCAATATCCCTTGTAGGGGGGTGAATAGGACTTTTTAAATATTTTATGCTTATTAAAAATCCTATTAATCTAATCCTGAGTAAATAGACATGAAAAACATCAGGATATCATCAGAGTAACTCAAATGGCTTCCAAGCCAAATTGAGGATCCAATCACAAAGCTATTGAATGATGAACATGAACAATTTATAGTTTATGATGGATGTGACTGTGTGTGAAGTGTGATCAAATATAAGAGCATTTAAAGAAATCACACAAATAATAAGAGACAAAGATCAGTCATAAACACAATCATTTTTATAGTGGTTCGACTACTTGTTTACTCTACTCCCGGCAGACACACTCAACCCTTGAGTGTGTTAAATTTCACTATGGAGGTTTTACAGCAGTTCACCTCAAACCTAAGGTTTTAAATTAGGTTCACCTTCAACCTTTACAACCTACACCTCGGCTGACTGTTTATGCTCCCTGAGCAAGGGTGAACCCATAGCACCTGGTTTTAGGTGCACTGGCCAAGGATCCACATAAGGAACCTCACTATTTATGCTCTCACGAGCAAGGGTCAACACAACGCACCCACTTCTAGGAACACTGGCCAAGGATCTTTCACAAGACCTTAACTGTATATGCTCTCCATAGAGCAAGGGTCAACACAACGCACCCATCACGTACACTCCCGCCGGAGGCCTCCTATAAGATATTGCAAGGGTGAGAAACACCTTAGACCCAATCTTAAAAAGGAATGATCACAAGTGTCCTGTGGACTCTAGATACTTACAAATAAGTTGATAAGTCTCATTCAGCATGTTGACGAAGATCTCTTTCTTTGTTGATGAAGAATCTTCTGCTCCCTTGATCCGCAACTTAGAAGATATACCAATGCATGATGACGGGTTGAGTCAAGGTTATGATGGAATCCTACTCTCAAATATTTTTCTATAAAGGAGATAGAGTGATTCCAATCATCTATGCATTTAAGGCATCCCAGCTTAATGATTTGTCATTAAGGTAATAGCTGGAGGATCCTTGAATGCAGAAGTTCATTCCCCAATCCACTCTATTGAATATTAATGATGATCAGGGTGGATTGGAGGATGAACTCCCTTGAGAGAAATGGCTTTGGGTATATGCTCTAAGGTAAAACACTCAAAAGCACTCTCTTCTTTCTCTATCAGCAATAATAGACAAGTCATATTTATATAGGCAAAAGGTTCCAACGGATATAAAACGGTCACATTTATGACCGAGTTCGATATCATCGAGCAGGATTGATATCATTGAGCATATACTCTCGATAGCATCGATGATCTTAATGGGACCAAGAAGAAAAGAAAAGAAAATATACTATGGCCACGTATGGATTCCATATATAGGCCCTGCTTTGCTTTAGAGACTAAGAAGAAAAGAAAATGTACATAGGGTATCTCTTGAGATGAAGCCATTATAGTAAGCTCCTCACTTCCAATAGGATATTTAATGGGTTCTCTACATACCCATGTTAAAAAAGGGAATCTATAAAGGAAGTTTCACCTCTTACATACATGCCATTGTTAAAAGAAGAAGAAGTGAAAGAGAAGAAGTCTTGAAAGGTGTAAGTTGCGAAGGGTGTGGAGCATGGTATGAGGAACCATAACCCACCATCCACACCTAAGGAGGGGCTATCATTTCTCCAATAGATGGATTTTCACAAGGATACTTGCATAAGAGGAACTTGCCTTGGGGAGAAGAAGGAATGAAGGAAAAGGGAGAGAGGTGAAATGTGAGAATTAAAGGAAGGAGAGGAGAGAATGGGGGAAGAATGGAGAGCTTGTTGGACGAAAAGAGACGGATGATATAGAATTGGATAGAGCACCCTATGGACCAGGCCGTATTAAAATTCGATAGTCAAAAGAGAGGTGGGTGGCTCATTATGACTCGCTCGTAGCTCTTTCTAGGAAGAGAAAGTGTTATGGGAAAGAAGAGTGGGAGAAAATAAGGAAAAAAAGAAGAGAAATTGAAAAGTAAGAGGATGATAAGGGAGCATTTAACATTATGGTGATAAATTGAGGATGATAAGTGAGAAGGGGTGAGAGAAAATGATGAAGGATAAGGGAGAATTTGGGGATGAGATAGGAGATAAGTGGAAAGGAAATTAAAATGAGGAGAGTAAGAATAGAAATGAGGAAAAGTAGGGGATAAGTGGAAAAAAGGAAAGAGGAGAGTAAAAGATAAAATCACAAAAAATATTTTTTAATAAATCTGGTCTCGATCGTAACTTTTGGATTACTTAATGATGGGCTGGATCATCTTTAATAAGTCACAAAAAATATATTCAAATAAATCCTATCTTGATCGCAACCATTGGATTGTGAAACAACAGAACAATTCGTCTTTCAAAAATCACAAAAAGATATTTTCAACAAGCTAGTTTCAATTGCATGCGTTGAATTGTAAGGCGATAGACTAGATCTTCTTTCAAAATCATGTCTATTTTCAATAAAAAAATGGTTTGAATATTGAAACCCCCAGGAATTCCCAATGATGGTGACTAAACAAGTTGATCTTATTCCCAAATCTCTATAATAAAACCCCTATGGACAGTCACTCTTAAGGTGGGGCACTTTTAAAAAATCAAATAGATTTCAAAATGAGTGCTTGGGTCTTGAGTTGGTTGAGCCTTCATAGGAAGACATTGAAGACTGAAGAGTCGAAGATTTGAAGCATCAAGGCTTATAGACCTTGGTGAAAGTGAGGTGCCTTAGTAATCCTAGCCCTATATCCCTTAAGTTTCAAAACAACCTACCTTTAGATGTTTCATTCCATAGGTAAACATTTGATTCATCTAAACCAATCCTTAAACCTTAAATAAACATGTTAAGATAGGTTATAAGAGGTTTAAAGCTATAGTAAATCAAAAACCCAAAACAACAGTTTTTCGACAATTGTCGATTGAATCTCAATCAAATCAACAAGTCATTGATCAGACTCGATCGATCGAAGGTTCGATCGGTCGATCGATTAAAGTTGGATAAAAGTTTCCAATGAACAAATTCCAAAATTTTAGAATTTCTTGATTGAATCGAAAGTGCACTCAATCGATCGATCAAAGGTTTGATGAATCAATCGATGAACTAGCCATTATTGATCCATTGGAGCTTTTTCTCTATAAAACTAGCAATCAAATCTTTATGCAAATGATGAAATTTGGTATTTTAGAGACCCTAGTATATCCCGAGCCTTACCAATACTCCTACGCTTTATCCCAAAGATATTCATGCTTCTTAGTGATCCTTCAATCTAATGAGAATTCCAAGCTCCATTTCAAGAAGAGCAAGATCTAAAGCATTCTATAAATATTAGGCACTAAAACCATAGGTAAATACTTTGTCTAAACACACTCTAGAATGCCCATCTAGGTGAATTCCAATTTGGAATCAACTATTCATTAGTTGTACGAGATTCCACTACCTTCCTACTACCTTGGCACTTTATAGGTACGTCTTCAAGATAGCCGATTCTTAGAAGAAGAAAATTGAATTTAAAAATTGGGGGTGCAATTGAGAAGCCAATTCAAGAATGAAAAATCTCTAAAGTAAGGTGCGTTAACGAGGCTTAACCCGATAAGTAAGGTTGTTATTTTAGAGTCCACATACTCTTTACTTGTATAGGATTGAGAATAGAGTTTATAACCCAAACTTGTGTAGGTCCTTGTGTAGGATCGTACTGCCATCGAGCACAAGTGTATATGCATGTAAGTCCTTGTGTAGGCCTCTATAGGAGTGTACGTGTGTAAGTCCTTGTATAGGCCTCTGAATAGAGTGTACATGTGTAAGTTCTTGTGTATGCCTCTAACGGGAGTGTATGTGTGTAAGACCTAGTGTAGGCATCCGGTGGAAGTGTACGTGTGTAAAGGTTAGAGTTAAACCTATTAGAAACCTCCGAGATAGTGAAATCTGGTACACTTGAGGATAGTGAATCTTCCAGAGTGGAGTAAGTATTTAACCAAAGCACTACACATCATTGTGTTTGTGATTGTTTATGTGATGGTAATTTTATTTATACTTATGAATGATTTGATTATATGAATGCATGAATTAAATTGTATGCTAGACACTTAGCTTATAACACGCACAATTCTTATTTTCACATCTCACATCATAGACTAGCTGTTCAATTAATTACATATATTGTAGTTTATGTACTTGGACCCACTTGGCTTGGAAGCTTAAGTGTTAAATACTTTAAATTGACACATTTTTAAGTGGTCTTATTTCCCCCCCTTTATAGGACTTAGCCATAATCATGAGTTCAGTAAGCTTCTAGGTAATGTGGTGTGGTGTTAGATAATCGATGCAATTTCAAGTATGAACTTTAGTGTCAGGATTACTATACAACTACAAGATTTAATGAAAGAATGATAAGCCTAGCTCTGATCAGAGTAACCATTTGAATAGTAATGGTTGTAATTGACTTGTCAAAATTAGAAGATTGCATGGAGAAAAGTCAGCAGTACGTAAATAGTTTGGGATACTAGTAAAAACTTGATAAAGTCTAAGTCGTCATAGTGAGTTTCCTATAATGTCATAGAAAGCGTAGGGCGTCTACCACTTTGATGATCAAGCCAAGCAGGTACTCTGCGAGTGCTTATATGTTTAACACACATAAGATTATCAAATTTTGTAAGACAAATATACACAGTGATATTAGTCAAATCGCAACTACACTTCATGAAGATTAGCTTAAGATCACCTTATCATCTCAAGACATTTCTCGATTTTAAGTTTATCAAGATTAGAATAACTTTGTATTTGTAAACCAATAGGTGATATAACTCTAGAAAGACCTTAAGTTAGGTGCTTTCAAAAATTGTATATTTTGGGTTACTTTTAGTATAATTGCTTTGGAGTTCGACCAACCTAACTTCTAGTTCAGTCAGCCTAACTTCTTTGGCTAATCTAAGTTTGAGCTAAAATTCAAAAATTTGTTGTAAATTTGGCCAACCTTGAAAAGGCTGAACTTAGAGTCCTTGAAGGGGAGGGGGGGAATAGGACTATACCAAATTAAAAATTAAATGCAAAAATAAACAAAAGTAAATAAAGATAGCACTTAAATAATCCCATAATGTAGAAATGAATAACAACCTCAAATCTACAAGTATTGAGAGGTTGATATAGATGCTATTCTAAGGACAAAACCAATGGCTTATGGTAAGACAACTTAATTCCTAGAATGGTCTGTGTATCAAAATCTCAAACCGATACAGAGGAATAAAAAATAAAATAGCAAAGAAAATAACTAAGCTATTATATCATTCCCACACTTGCATAAAAAGATTACAACATTCTCCACAAATGCTTAAAAAGGAAATTACAACATCCACACAATGCCACAATTAATCATTCACCACAAGGCCAAAAATTATAGTGATTCACTTGTGTGTACACCAACTGTTTAGAAAAACAACCACACAACTACTCAACTCCCAATATCCTCACACAATGGATATTAGCGTTCACTATGAAATAGGTTTTTCAAGGTTCACCTAAAACCTTCACAATTGTGCCTTTTAAGTGTTCTTACACAATTCAAAAATCTCACACTTTGAGTTTTCTGGATCACCTCAGACAAACCAAAAGAAAGAGATTTTTCATAAAATAATCTCAAAGAAACTAAAGGAATAGATTTATAGAAATGTAAAATACTCATCTGGATATTCTCATTTGATGCAGCCCGGTAGAACCAATAAGGAGTATATGTACAACGTAGATGTTCAATGTCCACACTCACTTATGAAAAGGTTCTACATTTTAAATGGATTTTATATTAAATCTGTAACAACTTAGAAAAAATTCGTACTTAGAACCGAGTACCACCTCTAGCAGAAATCAACTAGAACTAAATCTTTTAAAAATCTAATGTGTTTTAGCCATCGCTAAACTAGATTACTTATGGAATTAGTACCAATAACTTTCAATACGATCTGTAAGACCCAAAACCCATAGAATCATTGACTCTATCTTATCCTAAAATCTAGGATCCAACTCTAAACCTAGTTGCTCTCGGGAATGCTTTGTAATTTTGTATTAGATTTAGACTGTACGTCGAAAGCCTGATAGCTATGAACTTAGACCATTACGACCGCCTAGTTGGACTTGACATTCACCTAAAAAATTAAGCCCAAACGATGTCCTGAGGCCATTTTATTGAGCCTAGAGTAAAGAGAGTAAGAAAATGAAGATTTTTAGAAAATTAAATATATTTTTAAGTAATCTGGAACGTTTCACTTGTGCATTATTTTTAAGCATTCTGACTGTTAGAATTCAACCCAAATTCACCCTCGGATTAGGATAAGTGGCCCTTACATGTCAATGTACTTGTGGCCTTGATCGAAGTTCGGTAACTATTGAATTGAAGCTGGTCCATCACGGACGATTTGGAAACCCAATCAGACTGAAAAATTAACTTACTAAAGATCCGATGCTAGTGAGCTTAAGTCCGACCGCATTAGATAAGAGGACCTCCAGAAGTGCTCCGTTAGATCGGAAAGAGTCTGATTTGGTTATAACCTAAGTATACCTTGCCCGTAAGACTGTTTTCGTCAATTTTAGGCTTATAAAAAGGCCTTAAACCCCCATTTCCAAATTCCATACGAATTTCCTAAACCCTAGTTGCTTAAGAGAGAGAAAAGAGAGAAAGTGTGGGAGAATCTGTCGAATCTCCGTAGGATTTTTCCTAGTCCATCTATACATCGAACTTGCATATCTGAATTATTCTTTCGGTGATTCTGATTCTATTTTTGGATAAGTTAAGCTAACCCTAACGTGTTTTTAAACTTAGAATAGCTTAAATGAAGTTATAGCTAACCTATTCTATGCCATAGGTAGCGTATCCGCCGTTGACGAAGACACACCGTTTGAATCATATCGAATACGCATTTTCTGGTTTAAGGTATGGACTATATATGTTTATGTTATGATTTTTAAGACTTTCATTGTTAGATAATGATTTATTCATGTTGTGATTGCCATTACACATGCCAAATGCGCTATCTGTTTCGATGTCCGTATTTGGATGCTTTATATTGTAAATAGTGTATTTCATGTATATGTTAGAATACCTGTATGCGTATGGAATCTGCTATTTTGATTGTCATGATTAATTGTCATTGTTATATGCTTGATATGTATACGGCAACTCCTTGGTGAAAGGACTTGCCCTAATATGCAATGGAGTCGACATATGTGATGTATGTTGAATACTGTAATCTAAGTGTTTGTTTAAATGCCTAAATGAGTTAGTAGCAAGTAAAATGTGATTGCTAAGGTTGTTGAGATATGAATCTCAATCACAACACTTGAGTGTATGATTTCCTCCATGAATCATATAACTTAGATTATCCATGTTACATGTGTGTATGATTTCCTCCATGTACTGTATTTAAGTTTCAGTTATATGTCATGAATGTTCATTTGAATGTAGGATATGAATCATATTAGCTATTGAGCTTGTATGTGAGTGGGGCTATACTACAGTCCAGGTAATCAGTAATCGTACTCCAAATGGTGGTTGAGGTCATTTTTGCCACACAGGATAGTCTAACGAATCTGAGTCGTGCTTGGGATGTTCGACAGTGGTTAGGCCACACGGAGTGCTTATGCATTCTATGTCGTTCAACTCAACGTGCGCTTGGCCTAGTTGAGCTTATCAACTAATCCGATTGACCGATGTTTGTTCACCATGTTTGGTCGCTACTGTTTGAATCTAAGGCACTAAACTTACCAGTGAAACTCCCGTTAACCGTGGTACCATGATCCCCTAAGACTCATGAGCCGGACATGGTGGTATGGGACACCGTGGTCGAGCTGTTGGCCTACGCTGGAGCTACAAATCTCTCCGTAGTGACCATTGAACACTTTATTCTCGTGAGCAGATTATGGTGGTATGGGACACTATATTCTTATTTTCGGCCTACATTGATTGGTGACGAGCCCTCTGTAGTGACCTCGAGTATATCCTGACACTGCATAAGGGAAACGAGTCTTGTTGTAGTATTAAGGATATAATTAGGCCTGTATTGATTTGGTGATGGGGGAATGGTGTAACGATTGCACACAACAGCCCTGATAGCCCTTGCAGTGACCTAGATTCGTAATATCGTATGAGAATTCCTAGGAGTGACGACCCTAGAATGGATCAATGTTTGAGAATTGATATAAGGGAGGTGTCTTAGCTTCCCAATCCTGCTGTATGAAAAGGACTAATAAGAACTTGGTAAGCATGCTCATATCATCGCATTGCATGTGCAATCGGTGTTGGTGTAAGAGCACTGAGGAAGTGACTGACATGCACGATAATAAGATGAAGATCATAGAGGGAGTTTGTGGTGAGGGCATGCATCATTCCTTCATATCATCCTGGCATTAATAAGAGTATTTAGGACCTGTTTGATTGAACTGCCTTATCATTACTGCTTGATTGGATTGATAACATGTTAACCTTTGCTGTATAGTACCACTGAGTTGATTACTCACTCCCATGTTCTAGGATGGTGCTTAAACACCAACCAGACTCTGATGTAGTTGCAGGTGACGACGACGCTGGCGAGGTGAAGCTAGACTTTGATGAGGACGAGGAGGCGTTCTCATATATGTAGTTCTCAGGCAGGTTCATGTGAGCCTCGTCCTGACCAGCAGAGATTTCTGGGATATGCATATGATGATTTTGCTTAGTTTGATACATGTATCTGAGACACAGTTGTATATATTGCCCTGGGCAGAGCATGCATATTTTGGGAATTATTTTTAAATTATATATGTATTTAAGTCTTCCGCTTGCATTTCCTCAATATCCTTGAATTATGTCTGCTGATCTGGCTTGATCTATTTCATGTTTTATGTACTAATACAGACAACATTCATCCATCATCAAATAATGTTGCATAAGTGATGTTCGGGATCTCGGGAGCTGAGTTATGCTCGACCTCCGATTTTCAGGGCGTTACAAAATCACCTTGGGCTAGCTTGATTTGATTTTGATTACAAGAAATGGGAAAACTTCAATCCCTTCTTCAAATAAGATTGGAATATAGAACTCAAAATCAAATGCAAAAAGCTAATTAAAGAGAATATTAAATGAGCACTATATAGCTTAAGAATGACACAAACTTATCTTTCAGAGTGGTGTCTTGGTTTTGCTTGAATTAAATGAATAACTCTAAAAATTGTGCTCTATTTATAAGTGAAAAAATTGTTCACTCGACTGGTCGAAGGACCAACAAATTTTTAAAATTTTGGGTGTGATAAGATAAAGTTGTTCCACGACTGGTTGAGAGGCATCCATGACTGGTCGAGTAGTGTCCAAGACCGGTCGAGTCCTGCTCTTAACTGGTTGTGTAGGACCTAATTTAGTGTAGGACTTTGAGTCGAGCCTGCTCGACTGATTCAGTAGTCTCTAGGATTGGTCGAGGATCCAATAAAAAATCTTAAAAATTAGTAACAAACCTTGGACTTGTCAAGGAAATTATTGGACTGGTCGAGCCAGTACTAGGACTAATCGAACATAGGTTAAGACTAGCCGAGAAAAAGCCTATACACTTATAAAGTGATCCAATTTAAGTATGTAATCAATATAACCTAACCTATGGTCAATTTAGGGTCATTCATACCTTATAAGTGATATTTGAACATTGATACATCTTTTACTTTGATTGATGTTGATCACTAAGTACTCGAAGCTTAATATCTTGACGTACCTTGAATCTTGAACTTGAAGTACATGACTTGTATTTTAGCTTGATCTTTGAGTTCCAAAGCAGAGTACTTTGTCTTGACATAGATGAAGCTTTAAAACCTTGAACTATTCAAGCTTGAAAGATTGAACTATCACTTGGTGTTATACTTAAACTTGTATATCTCTTGATCTTGCATTTGAAGTTCTTAAGGTAAAGACCATTGTTCTTATACATGAGATGCTTGATCTTGAATATGTAGATGAGCTACATAAGACATAGATTCCAAGAGGTTTTGGCACTATAAAATCTGACAATCATAGGAGCTAGACAACATAGCACTTACAATCTCCCCCTTTGTCAAATTTGTGACAAAACACACTTCAATAAAATAAGATGAGCATAATTCGCACAATAAAGAATCATGCACTAGTTACAACCTGGTTAAAGAATCATGCACTAGTTATAAATAAGTCAAATCAATACGCATCAATACTCTCATCAAAACTATCCCTTACTCCCCCTTGTTATAAAAAAAATGGCTACCTATCTACCTATCCACAATTCCACATATCACAAACACGATAAAATTCTCCCCCTTTTTGTCATAATGTGACAAAGGAAGAAACTAATAAATGATAATGGAAGTAGATAAATAAGAAAGTAAAAGAAGAGTGATGAGGAAGAAGAAAATATGTGAACAAGATAATCCAGGTAACTAAATCCACAAGCAAGCATGTTCAAGCATGTCCAAGCCCATAAAACAAGAGAAATTCAAGTAGTTTAAAAGTTATTACATAACAAATATTCAAATACTAATCCAAACCCGAAGTAGGAGCTGGTATGGAAGGATCAATTTGATGAAGTCCCTTGTTAATGCACTTCAAATACTTGTGTATATATATTTAAATTGCATTTTATTGGACAATTCATACTTTCAACCTTCTCCTCAAGTAAGCATAAACTCGCATCAAACTCAGATGGCTGATAATCAGGATTAGTAGTAGAATCGGATTTAATTTCATCAAAAAGGTCATCCATATTGATATCATCTAGAGGTAAATCACCTTCCTCTACATTTGCGGCAGCAGCTCCACTAGCACCCACATCAACTTGGCATGGGGCCAACTTTAAAATCATCTTGTTAATGTTAGAGTTGTTGAATGGTAGTTAGTTAATGGGAGCCTCTCCAACAGGCATAGCCACTAGACAATATGTGACTAAAACAATCATAAGATAAGCAAGGGGTATGTCACTATGACCTAGATTGAGATGGAATTGAATGATGCTATGACAAATTAGAGAAGGAAGACATACAGAAACTCCAGAAATGATAGAATGAATAATACGAACCATGAAAGTAGTAAGTTTGGATTTGTTACCAGATTGAGGATAGACATTCGAAATGAAAATCCTATGAAGAACTTTGTATTTGGGTAATAGAAACTTGGAGGCAAGCGCATTCTCAGTATTCCATTCTGCATCTATATTGCATAAATCTCTAGTTAGCATTCGCTTCTCAGTTTCAGATGGTTTTACCACTAGAGTACTAATGGGAATACCTTCGTCATTAACTGGAAGATCCATTAAATCAGAAATAAGATGATGCTCCACATCAATTGGACCTTCTCTGGTTATAATGGTAAATGTCAGATTTTTAATAGAAAAATCAGTAATGCAAGCATACATAGCCTATACAATGGAGCGGTATGCCGATCCACCCCAATGAAGTATGTTATCCCATTCTATACACTGAAGGAGAGAAACAATATCAAATGGTGCCACATGAATAAGATTAATAGTCCGTTCTACTATCACATTGCGCAATTGAATATTGTAAGTGCTATGATTTCATATCCCTTTGGTTGTCAAATTTTGTGGAGCCAAAACCTATATCTATGTCTTGTATATCTTGTGTTTCATGTTTGAGACTATTCATTGCTTTAAGACATCGTATTTCAAGACAAGAACTTAAATGAAGAAAGTTTCAAGTCATGGATGAAGAATTCTAGAATAGAAGTCTCCAAGTATGCATGTTCAAGATTCAAACAAGTACAAGTATAGAAGAAGACTTTGTCAACTCAAGAAAGGATCAAGCTCAAGAAGGCCTACAACAAGATTCATAAATTCTCAAGCTTCTCTTAAGGGTCATCTGAGTGTACAGACTATCAATGTCCATCTCACTTTTATGGTTTGTTTGATCTTAGATTGACCTTAGAATGAGATTTACTGTAGGTCATTCTGGATACATAATTCGTATATTTTAATATGCTTGTTCGGGCTATTCTAAGACCAGTCCTAGGGACTTCAAGACTAGTCCTATCTCTGCTACAACCAGTCTTAAGTTTTTCAGGACCAGTCCTAGGTTGTTGAAGACTTTTGGATTTTTCTAGTTGTCCTACGACCAGTCCTGGACATCCTTCGACTAGTCCTGTGAGCTGTACGACTTGTCCTTCGATCGATCTTAGCCCTACGACTCAAACTCCAACAACAAATCTGGGGGTCTTACGACCAGTCATAGGTGGCCCATGACCGGTCGTAGGTGGCCCATGACCGGTCGTAGGCTACTCAGGACCAGTCGTGGAACAGCTAATCCTTATCCCACGAAAATCTTTGAAAATATTTGAAGCTATGACCAGTCTTAGGATCCTAAGACCAGTCGTAGATGCAATTTTTTAGGCTATAAATAGAGCACGAACTTCAGAGTTTTTCAATTTAATTTAACTCAATTCAAGCAATCTTTAGGCTATACTCTGAGATAAGTTCATGTTTATTTTTAAGCTACTTTGTGGTCATTTAATATTCCTTTTGCTAGCTTGTTTATTATTTGATTTTGATCTACATTCCAATCTTATTTGAAAAGGAGAATTTCTGATATTCCTTCTTCTTAGATTTAAAATCAAATAGAACTAGCCCTTTTAATTTAAAATCAATTAGACTTAGAACCATTCTTAAAGTGAGTATTAGACTTTGAACGTTGAATCGAACTTCTACTCCGATTGGTTCTACCGGGCTACTTCAACAGGAGATTCGGGTACTTTACATTTGTGAAATTTACATTCTTTGGTTTTGTTTGAGATTTGCCAGAAAAATTTCATTGTTTTAGTTATCTGAGGAGAGCCAGAAAACTCAGATTGTGTGGATTTTTGGATTGTGTAAGCCCAAGATAAAAAGACACAATTGTGAAGGTTTTAGGTAAACCTGTAAAATATATTTTGATAGTGCATGCTAATATCCCCTGTGTGAGGATATTAGGAGAGGAGTAGCATTTTGTGTGGCTGTTGGATAATAGTTGGTGTACACACATGCAAACCACTATATATCGTTGTGTTGTGGATGTGCTTTATTCTTTCATTCCTTTATTCATTCAGTTTTGTAGATTGTATTTGTGGATAAATGTTGTAATCATTTTATTTCAAGCAAGAGTAGGAATGTTATAATAACCTAGGATTTATTTTTGCAAGTTATTTTAGTTTTCTTGCTTTTTATTTGTTTATGGTTTGTGATACAAAGGACGTTCTAGAAATAAGGTTGTCATACCTTAAACCTTTGGTTTTTGGTGTAAGGTTGTCTTTAGAACTGATATAGTATCATTCTCTTAATTCTAGGTTATTGAGATTACTTTTAATTCAGCATTGTGCTTTATTTCTTTTATTATTCCACTGTTTTAAGTTTTATTTGGCATTACCCTATTCACCCCCCCTCTAGGGCATATAGCTAGTCCCTTTCAAGTGGTATCAGAGCCTAATAACTCGTGCTTATTATTTATTTATTGGATTTATTTCCTGAGCTAACGATCTAAGCTATATTAAGATGTCAAATTTTGATTGCCTATCAGTCACTAGACCACCACCCTTTAATGGCACAAACTATGCTTATTGGAAAGCCAGGATGAGGATCTTTCTTAAATCCTTAGATGAAAGTGTGTGGCTGGCCACAGTGAATGAATGGAACCCTCCTATCACTGAAGTAACTAATGACGATGGTTCAAAATCAATGAAAGTAACAACTTTTTCTCTTTGGACCACACTTCAAAAAAGTGAGAGTAGTGCTAATGCAAAAGCACTAAATACAATTACTTGTGCATTATCACCAGATGAATTCAAAAGAATCATCTCTTCTGAAAATGCAAAACAAGCATGGGATGTATTAGAAATGACACATGAGGGTACATCAATTGTTTCACAAATCAATTACTCTCAAATCATCAAATGTTTCACAAGAAAGCACTTCGGACTTAGAAAATTCCAAAGATGATATGACGCTTTTAGCAAAAAAGTTTTACAAAATTTTCAAAAGTAAGAAAAATGCTTTTAGCAAAAAAGTTTTACGAAATTTTCAAAAGTAAGAAAAAAGTTGATTTTCAAAAGTCAAATGATAAGAGACGATCTAAACCTAGAGCTCGAAAATCTTTGAAAGATAGTCAATGTTACAACTGTCAAGAGTATGGGAACTTAGCTAACAAATGTCATAAAAAGGACAAATCAAAAAGGAAAAGCATGATGGTTACTTGGGATGAATCGTCTGATTCTGAATCCTCTTCTAAATCAGAAGATTCTAAAACCGAGTCGGGCGATGATGTTAAAGCCCTTATGACTCTAGCCAAGATCACTTTTTCAGATAATGATGATATATCTAGTGAAGAAATCTGAATAGTGATTGCGATAATGAAGATGATCTTCTGGATGCTTATAATTCCCTTTATAAGGAGAGTTGTAAAATTGTCGTCAAGCTTAAATTACAAAAAGAAAAAATTTCTAAGCTTAAGGAAGATTATGAGTCTTTCGTTTTAAAAAAGTCTCATATTTCCAATTTTTTTAAAAAGACCAAATGTGATTTAGATTTTAAAACCTCCAAAATTGAAGATTTGAGATCCGAAAATGAGAAACTAAAAAATGAGGTAGCTTCTCTTCTGAGTTTGAAAGACACATGGAGATATGCCCAAGGTGATCCTAAATTGAAAAAATTATTGTCCGGATCAAGAAAATGTGGCGATCGATCCGGGTTAGGCTATGATAAGAATACATCTCCTAAACAAAAGAACATTGCTCTTAAATTTGTAAAAGGAGAGTCTTCGATCTCAAAAGAAAAGAATACTTATCAAGGTTTTTTCAAAAATTCAAGGACTTTTCAAAAACCTAAAGGTAGCCATGTCAACTTTGATTTTCAAAACCGAAATTCATTGGCTGAAAAAATAATTGATCTACTCAAGGAGCTATTAAAGTCTAACTCTATAGGTCTCTCCTATAACAACAGACAGAAAAAGACCATCTAAACTCCTAAACCCAAAACAGTTCTGAAATGGGTTCCTAAAGTTGCCTGCTTGGTTGCCCACACTGTTTTCAAAGCTACAAGCCATTCAAAGTGGTACCTAGATAGTGGTTGCTCCAGGCATATGACAGGCGACAAGGGTTTATTCGCCGATCTAAAAGATATGACTGACGGGTCAGTCACATTTGGTGATGGAAGCAATTGCAAGATCATTGGCTAAGGTACGGTTCAGTTTTATAACCTTCCCTTATTTAAGAATGTTTTATATGTTGAGGGCTTGAAACACAACCTACTAAGCATTTCTCAGATATGCGATAACAACCATAGTGTGAAGTTTTCTAATCAAGGTTTTGAGATACTTAATAAAAAGGGTTCTGTTGTATTAACTGGTCGCAGAACTTCTGAAAACTGCTACATCGTTAGTGATGCAAGCTCATCTACTCGATCATGTTACATGGTCCATACCGATGAGACTGAATTATAGCACAAATGCCTTGGACATGTACACTATCAGAACTTATTTAGATTGTACAAAAGAGAACTAATTAGAGGTCTACCCAAATTGCAAAGAGTAGACAAAATATGTGGTGAATGCCAGTTGGGCAAACAGACTAGGAGCTCTCTCAAGAAAGTGAACTCCAATACCACATCTAGACCACTCGAGCTTCTCCACATGGATCTTATTGGACCAACCAGATCAGAGAGTCGAGGAGGCAAAAAATACATCTTGGTTATCATAGATGACTATACCAGATTCACTTGGGTATCTTTCTTAAAAGATAAAACTGGAACCCTGGATGAAGTGAAAAAGGTCTTTAAACGAATCCAAAATGAGAAAGGTTCTCATGTTAGTAAGATCCGTAGTGATCATGGATCTGAATTCAAAAATAATACTTTTGAGAAATTCTGTAGCGATCAGGGAATATCGCATGAATTCTCTGCGCCCAAAACACCGCAAGAAAATGATATAGTTAAAAGAAAAAATAGAGTGCTTCAGGATAAGGCTAATGTTATGTTGAATAGCATGAAGCTCTCTAGAAATCTTTAGGCTGAAGCAGTTAATACCGCATGTTATATTATTAATCGGGTTTATACCAGTAAATCTGATAATAAGACTACTTATGAATTATGGTTTGAAAAGAAATCTACTGTCAAATACTTTTAGGTTTTTGGCAGCAAGTGTTATATTTTACTTGATCATGAAAATTTGAGAAAGTTTTATACGAAGAGTGATGAAGGTATTTTTCTTGGTTATTCTTTGAACAGTCGAGCTTATAGGGTTCTAAATAAGAGAACTGGTGTGATTCAAGAGTCCATCAATGTGGTCATTGATGATCATTTGAATACACCAGCTCCGAGTTCAGATGATGATGAAGCCCTTATTATCGACAATCAGGATACCTCATCAAGTCAAAAAGAGTCTAAACCAAGGACTGTCAAAGATCATCCAACCAATCAAATTCTTGGAAACCCTCTCACTGGAGTTCGTACTCACAAAAAACTTGAGAACATATGTAATTTTGTTTATTTTACATCCCAAGTAAAACCGGTCAATGTGAAAGAAGCACTTTCTGACGAAAATTGGATAATTGCTATGCAGGATGAACTTAATCAATTTGTTCGTAATGATGTCTTGTATCTTGTTCCTAGACCTAAAGATAAACACATTATTGAAATAAAATGGATCTTTAAAAATAAGTCTGATGAACTTGGAAATATAATACGAAACAAGGCTAGACTGGTTGTATAAGGGTACACTCAGATTGAAGGCATCAATTACGATGAAACCTTTGCTCCAGTCGCTCGCCTTGAATCAATCAGACTTTTTATTTTCATCGCATGCTTTAGAAAATTTAAGATTTATCAGATGAATGTAAAGAGTGCCTTCTTGAACAGTGATTTACATGAAGAGGTGTATGTTGAACAACCTTCAGGGTTTGAAGACCCCAAGTTATCTAACCATGTATTTTGTCTTAAAAAAGATCTCTATGGTCTAAAACAAGCGCCCAGGGCATGGTATGAGAAATTGACTAAATTCTTACTTAGTCATAGCTTTCATGTAGGAAGTGTTGATAAGACGCCCTTTGTTAAGAAACATAACAATGATATTTTGATGATTCAAATTTATGTTGATGATATTATTTATGGATCAACTTGCTTTAACATGTCTATTGAGTTTGCAGAGTTAATGAAATCAAGGTTCGAAATGAGCATGGCTGGAGAACTAAACTATTTCCTAGGGTAACAAGTAAAACAACAACCTGATGGAATTTTCATTTTCCAGACCAAATATGCTTCAAACTTGGTTAAAAGGTTTGAATTTGAGAATGGTAAGAACTTTGATACTCTTATGAGTACAACGTTATAACTCTCAAAAGACTGCATATATGAGAAGTCCCACTGAGAAGTGCCACTAATCCAGGCCACCTAAGCAAAGCCGTCGTGGTACTGCATATATGAGAACTCGTCCTGGTCCTCATCATAATCCGACTCTGCGTCCAGAATCGCAGCCTTACCTGCATCTAAGAAAGGGTCTGGTGGGTGTTGCAAACACCATCCCGTAACGTGGGAGTGAGTAGCTAACTCAGTGGAATAATAGAGCAAAGATTAGCATGTTCTCAAATCAATCATGCGATAATAGTAAAGCAGTAAATCAAACATTCATAATACTGTTGTTAATGCAATATGACGTGACATGATGGATGCCCTCACCGACGAACTCCCTCATACGGCACCATCTTACGCCCGCAGCATGCTTTCATTCTACAGTGCTCCACATCTTCCAGGCACATGCAATGTGATGGTGATATGATTACCGAGTTATTATTAGTCCATTCATACAGAAGGATTGGGAAACTAAGGTACTTCCCTTATATCAATCCCAACACAGATCCTTTCTAAGGTCGTCACTCCTAGTAATCTCATACGATGTATATTTTGTAGGTCGCTGCAAGGGCTGTTGCTTGCACTCGTTGCACCGCTCCCCCATCACCTTATGAATACAGGCCTACTGTACTCTCATTGCTACGGAAGGGTCGTCGTCTCCCGTAGACTCAGAATACGCTCGCGGTCACTATAAAGGGCTCGTCGCCTGATCAGTGTAGGCTGACAGCAAGAATATAGTGTCCCATACCACCATAATCTGCTCACGAGTCATATGTGCTCACTGATCACTACGGGGAGGTTTGTGGCCCCAGCGTAGGCCGATAGCTTGACCACGGTGTCGCATACCACCATGCCCGGCTCATGAGTCTTTATGGATCAAGGTACCATGGTTGACAGGGTTTACAATGGAAAGTTCAGTACCCTAGGTTCAAGCAGTTATGACTCATACAGGGTGAACATACAATGGCCAGTCGGGTTACTTGACGGGCTCGACTAGCACGAGCGCATCTCAAGTCGAACGACATGAAGTGCATAAAACACCTCGTGTGGCTTAACCACTGCCGCCAACTCCAAAACACGACTCGCGTTCATCGACGCGTCGTTCGTGACGAAGATAAGCCAGCCACGAATTTACTCGGTTATTGACTGCCTGGACTAGGTATAGTCCCAAACATTTATGAATCCACATCAGTAATCACATAAGAGTAATGGAAATGAAATACAACAATGTGAGCAAGTTAACACATGTTATAACATACAACTTAAGTAAATCATCTAACACATGTATTTCATACATATAATGAAATCATGCATATACCCAACATGTAGGAAATCATTTACCTCAGCATATTATTTGAGAATTCAATCTCAAACTAATTCATAACACCATTTAATTCAATACATACTAATACAAACATTTATACAAACACTTAGTCTACACATTTAAGTCTACATATAGTATGTCGACTCAAAGTACCCATTTGGGCGAATCTCTTCGCCAAAATAATTATGCACGCATTCCTAATATCCTAATGCGACAAGAAGCCATGTCAATCATATCAGCAAAGTATGGATGAAAACAGTATTTCCTACAAATTATTAAAATGCCCTAAATCTCATATTTTTCATCTACTTACGAAACAGGAAACGGACAGCATGTTGTACATGTCAAACGGCGTTGCCGTCGATAATCTACTATTAAACGACATTGAAAGCGTTGAAAATAGTCAATCAAAGCATCTAGAATCCGCACCTTTTATCCTATAAGTGTATTGATTCGAACGGAGCGTATACGCTTCGTCTACGGTGAACCGGGAACCTAATACACAAGATCTATAGGCTACCATGCTAAGGAACAGAAGGAACCTTAAATCAGCAAGTGTTTGGGGTACTTTCTTACCTAGAAACGCGGTGAAATCACTGAAAAAGTGATTGAGGTGCGTTGCTTAAGCAAGTGCAACCGGTAGTGTAAGCAGCAGGAAATTCTCTCCCACTCTCTCTCACAATCTCTCACCTTTTCTCTCACACCAGCTAGGGTTTCTAGCAAATTCGGATGGGTGAGAGAAGTGAGAGTTTGAGCTCCTTTTATAACCTAAAACATGCCCAAAATAGGCTTGGGAACAATGTTTACTTGATGCCTAACCAAATCGGGGCTGTTTCGGTCCAAAAAGATATTTCTAGAGGTCCCCTGGCCGAACGCGATCGCACTTAAGCTCATGCACGTCGGATGTCGCTCACATCCCATTTTCAGACCAGTAGTGTTCGTAGATCGCAGTGGCGGTACAATTTCAGTTCAGCGGTCACCGCAAGTAGATTAGGTATACAAGTCTCGTGATATGAAATAGAAATTTTTCCTAATCCAAGGGTGTAATTTGGCTAAATTTTGACGGTCAGAACGCTTAATAATAACGTGCGAAATTGTGTGACAGATTTGAATTTCAAATTCCAAATCTAACCCTATTCTCACTCTCTTCACTCCAGGCTCAATGAAATACCCTCTGAATGTCGGTTGGACTTGATTTTCGAAATGATTGTCAAGTCCAGCTAGGCGGTTATAACGGTCTAAGATTATAGATATCGGACTTTCGACTCGCGATCTAGATCCAATATAAAGTTTCAAAGAGGTCCTGAGAATAAACCGGTTTAGAGTTTGATCCGAGGTTTTAGAGTATTATAGCGTCATTGGTTCTACTTGCTTTGGGTCTTGTAGAACGTATTTAAAGTGATCAGGGACTATTTCCCAGCTACTCTAACGTTGCGCTAGCTAACTTACACTTATTTTCCAAAGGAATTAATCCTACGTGATTTCTGGTCGAGTTGGTACTCGAGTCCAAGTACGGATTTTTCCAGGGAGTTACAATCTACCCCCCTTAACAAAAAATTTCATCCTTGAAATTTGTACCTTTTCGTACTCCTCGAGAAGCTGTGGGTAGGTCTTTCTGATCTCGGCTTCTATCTCCCAGGTAGCCTCTTCCTCAGAGTGATGCGTCCACAATACCTTCACAAGGGGAATCACCTTTCTACGCAGTACCTGCTCCTTCCTGTCTAGGATACGCGTCGGTCGCAGGATATATGTAACATCCTCTCCTAACTGCACCTGCTCCCATCTGATGATATGGGAAGGATCAGAAACGTATTTCTTCAGTATAGAAACATGAAATATGTTATGAACGCTCGCGAGAGGCGTGGGTAAAGCCAAACGGTATGCCACTGCTCCCACACGATCGAGGATCTGGAATGGACCAATGAATCGCTGTGCCAGCTTCCCTTCTTCCCGAACCGAAGGACTCCCTTCATAGGGGAAACTCATAAAAATACATGATCCCCAACTGTGAACTCTAGCGGCCGCCATCTCGTATCAGCATAACTCTTCTTTCTTCTCTGTCCTGTGAGAAGCCGACGTCTAATAATATCAATCTTCTCCGACGTCGCCTACACTAACTCTGGGCCAATCAATCTGCACTCACCGACCTCTGCCCAGCAATGTGGTGCTCGACAAGGCCGCCCATACAACGCCTCGTAAGGTGCCATACCGATACTAATCTGGAAGCTGTTGTTGTACGCTAACTCCGCATATGCAAGACAATCATCCCAACTGTCCTTGAAGTCCAATGCGCAAGCACACAACATGTCCTTTAAGATTTGGTTCACTCGCTCTGTCTGTCCGTCTGTCTAAGGGTGGAAGGCAGTACTGAACTTTAACTTCACACCCATAGCATCCTGAATGCGAGTCCAGAAAATAGAAGTGAACCGCGTGTCTCTGTCCGAAACGATCTCCAACGGAACTCCATGCAGACGTACGATCTCTCTGATGTATAGTCTAGCCAGTTCGTCTGCAGAGCTCGTGACTCTGATCGGTAGGAAGTGTACTGACTTCATCAGATGGTCGACGATCACCCAAATGGAATCCTGTCCCTTCCTCGTCTTCGGCAGCCCTGAAATGAAATCCATGGAAATGAAGTCCCACTTCCACTCTGTGATCGGCATAAGCTGCGAGAGTCCAGGTGGTAGGCGATGCTCTGTCTTCACCTGCTGGCAAGTAAGATAACGGGACACGAACTCTGCTATGTGGGTCTTCATACCTTCCCACCAATAGGTCCTCTTCACGTCGCGATACATCTTCGTACTGCCTTGATGCATCGCGAGTCTGGTACAATGCGCAGCCTCGAGAATCTCTCGTCTCAAGTCAGGGATATCTGGGACGCATAGGCGGCCACGATAACGTAAACCCCCATCCGTGCCAACTTGCCACTCGGCGTCTGCATCATCACTGGCCTGCTCTCGAAACTCAGTCAAACGCGTATCATCCCTCTGCGCCTCGATGACCCGGTCATCGATCTGAGATCGCACCTGCACATGTACGATGAACTCATACGGCTCCTCTACAGTGAGTTTCTGCTCAAAGTTTCGCAAAAACTCAACCATATCCCACTCAGTAACCATCAACGGAGCCACAAACTCTATCGCCTTCTTGCGGCTCAACTCATCAGCCACAAGGTTCCCCTTCCCAGGATGGTAAGAGACTTCGAACTTGAAGTCCTTCAAAGTCTCCATCCATTGCCGCTGCCTCATATTCAAGTCTCGCTGCGTGAATATGTACTTGAGGCTCTTGTGGTCGCAAAAGAGCTCGAACTCCTCTCCATAGAGGTAATGTCTCCAGAGTCTCAGTGCGAATATGGCGGCTGCTAACTCCAGGTCGTGTGTAGGGTAATTCTCCTCGTGCTTCCTTAATTGTCTCGAGGCATACGAAATTACCCTGTCCTTCTGCATAAGGACACAACCCAGACTAACGCTAGACGCGTCAGTGTATATAGTGTATCTAACCCCTTGCTCTGGCAATACTAGCACAGGGGCAGACGTAAGTCTGTCCTTCAGTTCATGAAAAACTGACTCCGCCTTATCATTCCAGGCGAACTTCACGTCCTTCCGTGTCAACTAAGATAAAGGTCTCACAATCTTCGAAAAATCCCGAATGAAGCGTCGATAATAGCCTGCGAGACCCAAGAAACTCCTCACCTTAGTGACAGAACCAGGCTACTCCTAGTCCTGAACTGCAGCTACCTTAGACAGGTTGACTGCCATGCCATCCTTGGACACCACGTGTCCCAGGAACTTCACTTCCTGCTTCCAGAAATTACACTTCTTGTACTGTGTGAACAACTGATGCTGTCTGAGTGTATCCAGGACCAAGCGCAAGTGCTCCTCATGCTCCTCTCGACTCCTGGAGTATACCAAAATGTCGTCAATGAACACAACGACGAATCGATAGAGGAAAGGCCGAAATACCCGGTTCATCAGATCCATGAACACGGCTGGTACGTTCGTGAGACAGAACGACATCGCAAGGAACTCGTAGTGGCCAAAGCTGGTCCTGAATGCTATCTTCTGCACATCCTCATCCCTGACGCGCAACTGATGATATCCTGACTGAAGATCAATCTTTGAGAAGTACTGCGCTCCTCTCAACCGATCAAGCAGGTCATCGATCCTGGGTAAAGGGTACTTGTTCTTCCCCATGATCTGGTTCAGTTTGCGATAATCAATACACAATCGCATCGAACCATCGTTCTTCCTTACAAACAGGACTGGTGCTCCCTAAGGAGACACACTGGGTCGTATAAGGCCAACTCCAACAAACCATCAATCTGCGTCCTCAACTCCTCCATCTCACACGGTGCCATGCGATACGCCGGTAGTGAGACGGGCGCGGAACTAGGCACCAGATCGATAGTGAAATCAATCTCTTGTCGAAGCGACAAACTAGGGATCTTCCTGAACAGATCCCCAAAATCATAAACGACTGGCGTATGCTCAAGCGTCTGGGCACCAGCGTCCCGAGGTAAAGTAGCGTAGCTAAGTATGCGGAAGGGGAGATTTACCCGCACTGGGAATGTAAAGGATGCACCCTCTGGCTCATAGACAGTCACTATACGAGTCTCGCAATCAATCTCGGCCCTCGCTGCAGTCAGCCAATCCATGCCAAGAACGATGTCGAGATAATAGAGAGAGGGGTCGACGACAAGATCAATACCCATCGTCCTGTCCCCTAGATCCACCAAACAGCCCTCACACATCAGGGTGGTATTTGTAAAGGACCCATGAGCTGTATGAACTCGCACCCCATCCATCCTAATAGTCGGTAGCCCAATGCGCCTGACTATGGCATGCGATATCAATGAAATCATGGATCCTGTGTCCACCATCACGAGAATAGGAATACCTCCGATGTGGGCAGTGACCTCAAAGGCCGAATGCTGAGAAGTCTCTGTCTCGGCCGCCTGTGCTGTCAGAGCATGTACTCGATCCTGCCGTGGCCGGTTCGGCCGCTGTTCCATGGGCCTTAGAGGTGGCCAGAACTGAGATACGGGAGGTCTGAAGGAAGGGTGCGCAGGAGCCAACCGTAAAGGCGGTGCTGATATATCTTGTGAGCGTGTACGGTCGATCTTCTGCGGCGTTGAGAACCCACTGTCCCGCATCCGATCGAAACAACTCTGTACCAAATGGCCCGATCTCCCACAATAGGTATATGATAAATCGGGGTGCCGCATCGGGGGTACTGGTGGTGTAGCCTTAGGAGGAGGGTCAACGAGAGGCCTCTTACCAGCAAAGGGCCTGTCCTGCAACTCTGGTTGTGGCCTAGGAGCAATAGGGCCACGAGATCGCGTAAGTCGATCCACATCCAGCTCTGCCCGCATGGACATGTGAATCAGCTCTGCGTAGGAGGGAATGCTCACGCAACACATCTTCGACCGAATATTCGGTCGTAAACCCTCAAAAAAGTGCCGTATGCGCATCTGCTCATCTGCCAGTATAGTCGGGACGTATCTACCCAACTCAGTGAACCGATGCTCATACTCAGTCACCGTCATGCCTCCCTGTCTGAGGCACAGAAACTCGTTCTCCCTCTCATGCCTATATGTCTGGGGATAGTATTTCTCATGGAAGCGGAACTCGAACGCTGCCCAGGTCCAAATGTAATCAGTGGCAACGGTCCGCAACACACTGTCCCACCATAAGCTGGCCTCTCGCTCGAACAAGAACGTAGCCAACTCAACCTACTCAGTCTCTGAGCATTGCAGCATCCGTAGCATCTTCGACACACGGTTGAGCCAATACTCGGCCTCCTCGGGTCTATGAGAACCCGTAAAAGTGGGAGGCCGTAAGCGATGGAATTGCTCTAGTAAGCCCCGTGTGTCTGCAGCATTCGCCGCAGGGTAAGCAGGTGGTGCAGGATGAGCCATGCCCTCATCCTGAGCATATGTATCGGCATCCTCAGCTAGATGCGCCGGTGGTACAGGTGGAGTCACACTCCCACCCTGGGCTAGAGCCCCCACTATAGTAGTCAGGAGCTGCTACTGCTGCTACATCATGGCCATCATCTGCTCAAATCTATCTGGAGGTGGAGCAGGCTGTGGCATGTACTGCATTAAAGAATACGCACGGTACTGCTCTCTAACGGGCGGTGTGAAAGGCGGTGGTCCAACTGCAGGACCAGTAGGAGGCTGAGACTCACGTGCTGTCTCAGGAATCGGGCCCACAGCAGGGTCCGAATGAGCACCAGGCTGAAGGGGAACCTGATCCATATGCTCAGCCAATGTAATCCGAGCTGCGCTCCGGGTATCCTTAGGCGGCATTTCCTTTATTCAAAATAGGGTACAACCTTGTCATCTCAATAGCACAAACACATCGCAACCATTCACATAAAGAGTCAAAGGCATTCCATGCATTTCATTTAATCAAAATTGTCACAATACAAGGGATATCTCCTTCCAGGCATCATGACAAAAAGTACATGGGAACTAAGACAGTTAAAGCTACAACAGCAACATAAGTAAACTACTAGCCTTAACAGGCTTACACAACATAAAGCAGAAAACGACTTACTGCTACCAACAACATCTAAAATCTCATCGCTAGTCTGAGTCGGGTGATGGAGGAGGAGCACCCTTATCCTACAAGCAGCACAGGATCGCCTTCAAGGTACGAGTCACCTTGCCGAATTTTCTCTTTATAACGTCCTTGGTATCCTCGACCTCAGTCCGAAGTTCCTGAACTTCCCTTCGCAAGGCGACCTGACTCTCCTCAATTCGAGTAATGCGAGCATCACTAGTAACCTGAGTAGAAGGAGGAGGGCTCTCATCAGTATCCTGAGCCTCCTCTTCTACCTCTTTCTGGACTTATTCCTCTACTTCCGCTCCAAGTTCTCCTTCACTTGGATACTCTTCATCATCAAAATCACCCTCGCTATCCTCATCAAGCTGAGTCTCACGATACTGAGACTCGATCTTCATCTTGACCATGGTAGACTCATCAATGCAATGAATCGGAACTGGCAACTCCGTCCCAAGTCTGTAAGCAAACTCAAGCGCGATCTTGCATATAAGCCGGCCAAAAGGAAGCGACTCAGACGTTTTCCTTGATTTCGCTATGAGGATAATCTATCGCAACACGAAAGTGGCCATACACACATTTTCTCCCTGGGCCACCTGATACAAGAAATCCACCATAAGGCGCGTACATTCAATGCGATTTGTCGACCTGAGATACACGTTAAACGTGAAAATGTGGTGCAGCAGGTACAAATCATCGGACATATGAGACGCCTTGAGGCTATTGTTAGGCTGCCATGGAACCAGACTACCGCATAGGAACCTGGTACGGCGATCTCGCTCACGCCTACTCCTCAAATTCTTTGCACTGGGATGAACATCACCAAGGGGTACGTTCAGAAGTCGCGCTATCAACCGAACATCGATCGTAGCCATCAGGTCTCTACCAAAGGGAATCTTGAATTGCAATGGCTCCAATGTAGGATTCTGGATACGAGTGTAGAATGCACGAACGGTGCTCACATTAGCATGACAACGGGCTTCAAAGAGCAGACCCCAATGTGCAGCTTCAATGCGCTCAAATAATAGGAATTTATCGACGAGTCACCCTTCCATGTCCTCCTCAAACAACACCTTACGGTCAGTATATTTGCCGTGAGGCATCTCTGCTAATATCACTTGCCCAATTTGACCATGGGGATCCAAATTCCACTTTGTATGAAACTCTCGGGCTGTGCTTGGACTTGCAGCGGCACTTGAGATAGCTGCGCCACCCCTCGGTCTTCTGGATTACGCAGGGCGAGGCCCAGCCTCATCTGCTGCGGTCTTTCTCTTCCCCATCAAAGAGAGGATGGTGGAGAAAGAGAAAAAACCCAAAATGACTTCAACAATAGCCATGAAAAGTGAGGGAAATGGGGAGAAATGGCTGCCCAAACGGACAAAAGGGAATCTAGGCATTTTAGAGGGATGCTTCAAGCTCCTTTAGGCTAGATTTTTAAAAAGAAAAGAGAAGGATAAAGGGGAATGGAGCTCCACCCGATTTCAGCCACAAATGGAGGTTGTAGGAGCTCCAAAGGACGAGATTTGCAAGAGGAGGAGTTGCAAACAGTAATGGAGAGATGAAATGGGTTTGGTTTCAACAAGAAATGGGATTAGGAGGGATTTGGAGCAGTGATTTGAGATGAGGCAGTAAGAAAATAAAAAATGGAGCTTGGGAGGGGCATTTTTGTGAAGGAGGTACCCCTTTTTGGGGTTTTTGACGGATGGACCACATATGGGAGGGATGCCCTACCCAAAAAAACCCGTGCGCCAGAATTTCAGTGCAAGTGGGGCCCACCCATCGACGATGCATCGCTGGATCGGCGATGGCATAGCCGGCCGGTCATCAATCCGGCCGGTGGGACCACATGGGTTGGGTCCCCCTGGCCTAGAGACCTCAAAAATGTATGGGCCCCACCTTAGTTCATTGCCGATTGGCCTAGAGAGGCCCAAACTTCCATTCGGAGATTTTCAGGGCCAATCTATAAACATGAATGAATTCCCCTATAATATAGCATATCATTTTGGGGTAGAAGGAGCTAATACATCCATCTAGCCCATTAGTTTCTAAATATTGCAAATTTAGAATGGACAAATGGTCAGTTTTCATGAAATTTTACTATTCACTATAAAATTTTATCGAAGTATGATTTTATATCATTTTCACATTAGGATCAATGCCTAACATGAAAATTTAAAGAAATAATTGAAGAATAGAGTGGTAAGAGGAAGAATTTTGAAGAAATTAGGTGAAACGAGATTTTTAAGCCCTAGTGATTGAATGTAAGGGTTATGGTTGCCCCACAGCCCAAGGATCACATTTACGGGTTTAGAACCGCTCAAAGAATGTCTCAACCCACCTACTTACAACCTAGGAGCTACTTAGGTCGCTTCATGCGACCCTAAATGCGTTACGGACTCGATCAAGCAATCGATACGAGTAGACTTCGCCTATTAGCGAAACTGTGATCCTATAAGTGTTTCTAGACCTTTCTCGCACCCACCTAATTCAAGGGAAGTGACAGCGTACGTCACGTGACCATAACCCAGGCCCGGTATAATCTCATTCATGCTCTGATACCAACTTGTAACACCCTGAAAATCGGGGGTCGTGTATAAACCCAACTCCCGAGTTCCAGACCATCACTTATGCAATAAAAATGATTATGATTCAATGTTGTCTGAGTTAAAGCATTCGTATGAGTAAAAGTATACCAAAACTGTAATTCATACTCCAGATTCAGTGATAAAAGCAAGTGGAAGACTAAAGGATATACATATCACTGTATGGAAAATAAAATAGATCTCAACTGTTATCAAAGTATGAATACATCTCTGAGTCTCACATACATGTAAATAAACAAAATCAAAATGTCAAAAGTAGTCCCACTGAGAACTCTTGGTACTGCATATATGAGAACTCGTCCTGGTCCTCATCATAATCCGGCTCTATGTCCTGAATCGCAGCCTCACCTTCATCTAAGACAGGGTCTGATGGGTGTTGCAAACACCATCCCGTAACGTGGTAGTGAGTAGCTAACTCAGTGGAATAATAGAGCAAAGATTAGCATGTTCTCAAATCAATCATGCTATAATAGTAAAGTAGTAAATCAAACATTCCTAATACTGTTGTTAATGCAATATGACATGACATGATGGATGCCCTCACCGACAATCTCCCTAATACAGCACCATCTTATGGCCGCTGCATGCTTTCATCCCATAGTGCTCCACATCTTCCAGGCACATGCAATGTGATGGTGATATGATTACTGAGTTATTATTAGTCCATTTATACAGTAGGATTGGGAAAGTAAGGTACTTCCCTTATATCAATCCCAACACAGATCCTTTCTAGGGTCGTCACTCCTAGTAATCTCATACGATGTATATTTTGTAGGTCGCTACAAGGGCTGTCAGGGCTGTTACTCGCACTCGTTGCACCGCTCCCCCATCACCTTATTAATACAGGCCTACTGTACTCTCATTGCTACGGAAGGGTCGTCGCCTCCCGTAAACTCAGAATACGCTCGCGGTCACTACAAAGGGCTCGTCGCCTGATCAGTGTAGGCCGACAGCAAGAATATAGTGTCTCATACCACCATAATCTGATCACGAGTCATATGTGCTCACTGATCACTACGGGGAGGTTTGTGGCCCCAGCGTAGGCCGACAGCTTGACCACGGTGTCGCATACCACCATGCCCGGCTCATGAGTCTTCGTGGATCAAGGTACCATGGTTGACAGGGTTTACAATGGTAAGTTCAGTACCCTAGGTTCAAGCAGTTAGGACTCATACAGGGTGAATATACAATGGCCAGTCGGGTTACTTGACGGGCTCGACTAGCACGAGCGCATCTCAATTCGAACGACATGAAGTGCATAAAACACCTCATGTGGCCTAACCACTGCCGCCAACTCCAAAACATGACTCGCGTTCATTGACGCGTCGTTCGTGGCGAAGATAAGCCAGAATTTACTCAGTTACCGACTGCCTGGACTAGGTATAGTCCCAAACATTTATGAATCCACATCAGCAATCACATAAGAATAATGGAAATGAAATACAACAATGTGAGCAAGTTAACACATGTTATAACATACAACTTAAGTAAATCATCTAACACATGTATTTCATACATATAATGAAATCATGCATATACCCAACATGTAGGAAATCATTTACCTCAGCATATTATTTGAGAATTCAATCTCAAACTAATTCATAACACCATTTAATTCAATACATACTAATGTAAACATTTATACAAACACTTAGTCTACACATTTAAGTCTACATATAGTATGTCGACTCAAAGTGCACATTTGGGCGAATCTCTTCGCCAAACTGATTATGCACGCATTCCTAATATCCTAATGCGACAAGAAGCCATGTCAATCATATCAGCAAAATATGGATGAAAACAGTATTTCCTACAAATGACTAAAATGCCCTAAATCTCATATTTTTCGTCAGCTTACGGAACAGGAAACGGACAGCATGTTGTACATGTCAAACGGCGTTGCCGTCGATAATCTACTATTAAACGACATTGAAAGCATTGAAAACAGTCAATCAAAGCGTCTAGAATCCGCACCTTTTATCCTAGAAGTGTATTGATTCGAACGGAGCGTATACGCTTCGTCTACGGCGAACAGGCAACCTATTTCACAAGATGTATAAGCTACCATGCTAAGGAACCAACGGAATCTTAAATCAGCAAGTGTTTGTGATCTTTTCTTACCTAGAAATGCGGCGAAATCATTGGGAAAGTGATTGAGGTGCGTTGCTTAAGCACGTGCAACAGGTAGTCTAAGCAGCTGGAAATTCTCTCTCACTCTCTCTCACAATCTCTCACCTTTTCTCTCACACCAGTTAGGGTTTCTAGCAAATTCGGATGGGTGAGAGAAGTGAGGGTTTAAGGCCCTTTTATAACATAAAACATGCCCAAAACAGGCTTGGGAATAATGTTTACTTGATGCCTAACCAAATTGGGGCTGTTTCGGTCCAAAAAGACATTTCTGGAGGTCCCCTGGCTGAACGCGATCGGACTTAAGCTCATGCACGTCGGATGTCGCTCACATCCCATTTTCTGACTAATAGTGTTCGTAGATCGCACGTGGTGGTCCAGTTTCAGTTCAGCGGTCATCGCATGTAGATCAGGTCTACAAGTCTCGTGATATGAAATAGAAATTTTTCTTGATCGAAGGGTGTAATTTGGCTGAATTTTGACGGTCAGAACGCTTAATAATAACGCATCAAGTCGTGTACCAGATTTGAATTTCAAATTCCAAATCTAACCCTATTCTCACTCTCTTCACTCCAGGCTGAATGAAATAGCCTCTGAATGTCGGTTGGACCTGATTTTCGAAATGATTGTCAAGTCCAGCTAGGCGGTTATAACGGTCTAAGATTGTAGGTATCGGACTTTCGACGCGCGGTTTAGATCCAATACAAAGTTTCAAAGAGGTCCTGAGAACAAACCGGTTTAGAGTTTGATCCGAGGTTTTAGAGTATTATAACGTCTTTGGTTTTACTCGTTTTGGGTCTTGTAGAACGTATTTAAAGTAATCAAGGACTATTTCCCAGCTACTCTAGCGTTGCGCTAGCTAACTTACACTAATTTTCCAAAGGAATTAATCCTACGCGATTTCTGGTCGAGTTGGTACTCGAGTCCAAGTACGAATTTTTCTAGGGTGTTACAATCTACCCCCCTTAACAAAAAATTTCATTCTCGAAATTTATACCTTTTCGTACTCCTCGAGAAGCTGTGGGTAGTTCTTTCTAATCTCGGCTTCTGTCTCCCAGGTAGCCTCTTCCTCAGAGTGATGCGTCCACAATACCTTCACAAGGGGAATCACCTTGCTACGCAGTACGTACTCGTTCCTGTCTAGGATACGCGTCGGTCCCAGGATATATGTAACATCCTCTCCTAACTGCACCTGCTCCCATCTGATGATATGGGAAGGATCAGAAACGTATTTCTTCAGCATAGATACATGAAATACGTTGTGAACGCTTGCGAGAGGTGTGGGTAGAGCCAAACGGTATGCCACTGCTCCCACACGATCGAGGATCTGAAATGGACCAATGAATCGAGGTGCCAGCTTCCCCTTCTTCCCGAACCGAAGGACTCCCTTCATAGGGAAAACTCCCTTCATAGGTGAACTTTAGAGGCTGTCGTCTCGTATCGGCATAACTCTTCTGTCTGCTCTGCGCTGTGAGAAGCCGACGTCTAATAATATCAATCTTCTCCGATGTCACCTGCACTAACTCTGAGCCAATCAATCTGCGCTCACCGACCTCTGCCCAGCAATGCGGTGCTCGAAAAGGTCGCCCATACAATGCCTCGTAAGGTGCCATACCGATACTCGCCTGAAAACTGTTATTGTATGCAAACTCCGCATATGCAAGACAGTCATCTCAACTGTCTTTGAAGTCTAATGCGCAAGCTCGCAACATGTCCTCTAAGATCTGGTTCACCCGCTCTGTCTGTCCATCTGTCTGTGGGTGGAAGGCAGTACTGAACTTCAACTTCACATCCATAGCCTCCTGAATGCGAGTCCAGAAAATAGAAGTGAACCGCGTGTCTCTATCCGACACGATCTCCAACGAAACTCCATGCAGATGCACGATCTCTCTGATATATATTCTAGCCAGCTCATCTACAAAGTTCGTGACTCTGATCAGTAGGAAGTGCACCGACTTCGTCAGACGGTCGACGATCACCCATATGGAATCGTGTCCCTTCCTCGTCTTCGGCAGCCCTGAAATGAAATCCATGGAAATGAAGTCCCACTTCCACTCTGCGATCGGCATAGGCTGAAGAAGTCCAGGTGGTCGGCGATGCTCTGCCTTCACCTGCTGGCAAGTAAGACAACGGGACACGAACTCTGCTATGTGGGTCTTCATACCTTCCCACCAATAGGTCCTCTTCATGTCGCTATACATCTTCGTACTGCCTGGATGCATCGCAAGTCTAGTACAATGCGCAGCCTCGAGAATCTCTCGTCTCAAGTCAGGGATATCTGAGATGCACGGGCGGCCACGATAACGTAAGCCCCCATCCGTGCCAACTCACCACTCGGCATCTGCATCATCACTGGCCTGCTCTCGAAGCTCTGTCAGACGCGCATCATCTCTCTACGCCTCGATGACCCAGTCATCGATCTGAGATCGCACCTGCACATGTGCGATAAACTCATACGGTTCCTCTACAATGCGTTTCTGATCAAAGTCTCGCAAAAACTCAACCATATCCCACTCAGCAACCATCAGTGGAGCCGCAAGCTCTATCGCCTTCTTGCCGCTCAACGCGTCAGCCACAAGGTTCGCCTTCCCAGGATGGTAAGAGACTTCGAACTTGAAGTCCTTCAAAGTCTCCATCCATCACCGCTGCCTCATATTTAAGTCTCGCTGGGTGAATATGTACTTGAGGCTCTTGTGGTCGCAAAAGAGCTCGAACTCCTCTCCATAGAGGTAATGTCTCCAGAGTCTCAGTGCGAATATGACGGCTGCCAACTCCAGGTCGTGTGTAGGGCAATTCTCCTCGTGCTTCCTTAATTGTCTCGAGGTATACGAAATTACCCTGTCCTTCTGCATAAGGACACAACCCAGACCAACGCTAGATGTATCAGTATATATAGTGTATCTAACCCCTTGCTCTGGCAATACTAGCACAGGAGTGGACGTAAGTCTGTCCTTCAGCTCCTGAAAAGCTGACTCCGCTTTGTCATTCCAGGCGAACTTCACATCCTTCCGTGTTAACTGAGATAAAGGTCTCGCGATCTTCGAGAAATCCCGAATGAAGCGTCGATAATAGCCAGCGAGACCCAAGAAACTCCTCACCTTAGTGACAGAACCAGGCTGCTCCCAGTCCTGAACTGCAGCTACCTTCGACAGGTCAATTGCCATCCCATCCTTGGACACCACGTGTCCCAGGAACTTCACTTCTGCTTCCAGAAGTCGCACTTCTTGTACTGTGCGAACAACTGATGCTGTCTGAGTGTATCCAGGACCAAGCGCAAGTGCACCTCATGCTCCTCTTGACTCCTAGAATATACCAAAATGTCGTTAATGAACACGACGACGAATCGATAGAGGAAAGGCCGAAATACCCGGTTCATCAGATCCATGAACATGGCTGGTGCGTTCGTAAGACCGAACGACATCACAAGAAACTCGTAGTGGCCAAAGCTAGTCCTGAATGTTGTCTTCTGCACGTCCTCATTCCTGACGCGCAACTGATGATATCCTGACTGAAGATCAATCTTCGAGAAGTACTGCGCTCCTCTCAACTGATCAAATAAGTCATCGATCCTGGGTAAAGGGTACTTGTTCTTCACCGTGATCTGGTTCAGTCTGCGATAATCAATACACAATCGCATCGAACCATCCTTCTTCCTTACAAACAGGACTGGTGCTCCCTAAGGAGACACACTGGGTCGAATAAGGCTAAGCTCTAATAGACCATCAATCTGCATCCTCAACTCCTTCATCTCACACGGTGCCATGTGATACGTCGGTAGTAAGATGGGCACGGAACCAGGCACCAGATCGATAGTGAAATTAATCTCTCGTCGAGGCGGCAAACTAGGGATCTTCCTGAACAGATCTCAAAAATCACAAACGACTGGCGTATGCTCAAGCATCCGGGCATCAACGTCCCAAAGTAAAGAAGCGTAGCTAAGTATGCGGAAGGGGAGATTTACCCGAACTAAAAATGTAAAAGGCGTGCCCTCAAGCTCATACACCGTCACCATACGAGTCTCGCAGTCAATCTCGGCCCTCCCAGTAGTCAACCAGTCCATGCCAAGAATGACATCGAGATAAATAAGAGAGGGGTCTACGATAAGATCAAGAGCCATCGCCTGGCCTCCCAGATCCACCAAGCAACCCTCACACATCAGGGTGGCATCAGAAAAATCTCCATGATCTGAAAGGACTCGCACTCCATCCATACGAATGGTCGGCAGTCCCAGACGCCTGACTATGGAATGAGATATCAAAGAAAGTGTGGATCCAGTATCCACCATCACGAGAATAGGAATACCTCCGATGTGGGCAATGACCTCAAAGGCCGAATGCTGAGAAGTCTCTGTCTCAACTGCCTCAGCTGTCAAGGCATGCACCCGGGCCTGCTGTGGCCGGTTCGGCCGCTGTGCCATGGGCCGTAGAGGCGGCCTGAACTGAGATACGGGAGGTCTGAAGGAAGGGCGCGCAGGAGCCAACCGTAAAGGCGGTGCTGATATAGCATGTGGGCGTGTACGGTTGATCTTCTGTGGCGGTGAGAACCCACTGTCCCGCATCCGAGCGAAACAACTCTGTGCTAAATGGCCCGATCTCCCACAGTAAGTACATGATAAATCGGGGCCCCACATCGGGGGTACTGGCGCTGTAACCCTAGAAGGAGGGTCAACGCGAGGCCTCTTGCTCGCAAAGGGCCTATCCTGCAACTCTGGTCGTGGCCTAGGAGCAATAGGGTCACGAGATCGCGTAAGTCGATCCACATCCTGCTCTACCCGCATGGACATGTGAATCAGCTCTGCGTAGGAGGGAATGCTGACGCAACACATCTTCGACCGAATATCCGGTCGTAAACCCTCAGAAAAGCGCCGCATGAGCATCTGCTCATCTGCCAGTATAGTCGGGATGTATCTGCCTAACTCAGTGAACTGATGCTCATACTCAGTCACCGTCATGCCTCCCTGTCTGAGGCGTAGAAACTCATTCTCCCGATCATGCTTATATGTCTGGGGATAGTATTTCTCATGGAAGCGAAACTCGAACGCTGCCCAGGTCCAGATGTAATCAGCGGCAACGGTCTGCAACACACTGTCCCACCATAAGCTGGCCTCCCGCTCGAACAAGAACGTAGCCAACTCAACCTTCTCAGTCTCTGAGCAATGCAGCATCCGTAGTATCTTCGACACAAGGTCGAGCTAATACTCGGCCTCCTCGGGTCTATGAGAACCTGTAAAAGTGGGAGGCCATAAGCGCTGGAATCGCTCTAGTAAGCCCCTTGTGTCTGTGGTATTCCCCGCAGGGTAAGAAGGTGGTGCAGGATGAGCCATGCCCTCATCCTGAGCATATGTATCAGCATCCTCAGCTGGATGCGCCGGTGGTGCAGGTGGAGTCACACTCCCACCCTGGGCTAGAACCCCCACTATAGTAGTCAGGAGCTGCTGCATCATGGCCATCATCTACTCAAATCTATCTGGAGGTGGAGCAGGCTGTGGCATGTACTACGTCGAAGAAGACGCACGGTACTGCTCTCTGACGGGCGGTGTGAAAGGTGGTGGTCCAACTGCAGGACCAGTAGGAGGCTGAGACTCACGTGCTGTCTCCGGATTCGGGCCCACAGCAGGGTCCGCATGAGCATCAGACCGGAGGAGAACCTGATCCATAGGCTCACCCAATGTAAACCGAGCTGTGCTCTGTGTAGCCTTAGGCGGCATTCCTTATATTTAAAATAGGGCGCAACCTTGTTAGTCTCAATAGCACAAACACACTGCAATCATTCACATAAAGAGTCAAAGGCATTCCATGCATTTCATTTAATCAAAATTGTCATAATACAAGGGATATCTCCTTATAGGCATCATGAAAAGAAGTACATGGGAACTAAGACAGTTAAAGCTACATCAGCAACATAAGTAAACTACTAGCCTTAACAGGCTTACACAACATAAAGCCGGAAACGACTAACTACTACCAACAACATCTATAATCTCATCGCTAGTCTGAGTCGGGTGATGGAGGAGGAGCACCCTTATCCTACAAGCAGCACAGGATCGCCTTCAAGGTACGAGTCACCTTGCCGAATTTTCTCTTCATAACGGCCTTGGTATCCTCGACCTCAACCCGAAATTCTTAAACTTACCTTCGCAAGGTGACCTGGCTCTCCTCAATTCGGGCAATGCGAGCATCACTAGTAGCCTGAGTAGAAAGAGGAGGGCCCTCATTAGTATCCTGAGCCTCCTCTTCTTCCTCTTCCTGGACTTCTTCCTCTACTTCCGTCCCAGGTTCTCCTTCACTTGGATACTCTTCGCCATCAAAATCGCCCTCGCTATCCTCATCAAGCTGAGTCTCACGGTACTGAGACCCGATCTTTATCTTGACCATGGTAGACTCATCAATGCAGTGAATCGAAACTGGCAACTCTGGCCCAAGTCTGTAAGAAAACTCAAGCGTGATCTTGCATATAAGCCGGCCAAAAGGAAGCGACTCAGACGTTCTTCTTGATTTCGCTATGAGGATAATCTGTCGCAACACAAAAGTGGCCATACACACATTTTCTCCCTAGGCCACCTGATACAAGAAATCAACCATAAGGCACGTACATTCAATGCGATTTGTCGACCTGGGATACATGTTGAACGTGCAAATGTGGTGCAGCAGGCGAAAATCATCAGACATATGAGACGCCTTGAGGCTATTGTTAGGATGCCATAGAACCAGACTACCACATAGGAACCTGGTACGGTGATCTCGCTCATGCCTACTCTTCAAATTCTTCGTACTGGGATGAACATCGCCAAGGGGTACGTTCAGAAGTCGCGCTATCAACCGAACATCGATCGTAGCCATCCGGTCTCTACCAAAGGGAATCTTGAATTGCAATGGCTCCAATGTAGGATTCTAGATACGAGCGTAGAAGGCACGAACAGTGCTCACATTAGCATGAGAATGGGTTTCAAAGAGCGGACCCCAATGTGCAGCTTCAATGCGCTCAAATAATAGGAATTCACCGAAGATTCGCCCTTCCACGTCCGCCACAAACAACACCTTACGGTCAATATAATCACCGTGAGGCATCTCTGCTAACAGCACTCGCCCAATTTGAGCATGCGGCGCCCCCCCTCGGTCTTCTTGATTGCGCAGGGTGACTAAGCCCAGCCTCATCCGCTGCAGTCTTTCTCTTTCCCATCAAAGAGAGGATGGTGGAGAAAGAGAAAAGACCCAAAATGGCTTCAACAATAGCCATGGAAAGTGAGGGAAATGAGGAGAAATGGGTACCCAAATAGATTGAAGGAAATCTAGGCATTGTAGAGGGATGCTTCAAGCTCCCTAGGGCTGGATTTTTAAAAAGAAAAGAGAAGAATAAAGGGGAATGGAGCTCCACCTGATTTTAGCCACAAATGGAGGTTATAGGAGCTCCAACGGATGAGATTTGTAAGAGGAGGAGTTGCAAACAGTAATGGAGGGATGGAATGGGTTCAGTTTCAGTAAGAAATGGGATTGGGAGGGATTTGGAGTCGCGGTTTGAGAAGGGACAGTAAGAAAAATGTGAAAGGGAGCTTGGGAGGGGGATGTTTATGAAGGAGGTACCTCTTTTAGGGGTTTCTAACTGACGGACTGCACATGGGAGGGATGCCCTACCCAAAAAGGACCATGCGCCCGAAGTTCACTGCAAGTGGGGCCCACCGTACGGTGATGCATTGCCGGATCGGCGATGGCATCATCGTCCGGTCACCAATCCGGCCCATGGGACCCCATAGGTTGCATCCCCCCTACCCTAGGGACCTCAAATATGTATGGGCCCCACCTTAGTTCATTGTAGATTGGCCTAGGGAGGCCCAAACTTCCCTCCGGGGCTAATCTATAAATCTGAATGTATTCTCCTATCATGTAGCATATGATTTTGGGGTAGAAAGAGCTAATACATCCATCTAGACCATTAGTTACTAAATATTACAAATTTAGAATGGCCAAATGGCCAATTGTTGTGTATTTTTACTATTCATTGGAAAATTTTGCCTAAGAATGATTTTATATCATTTTCACATTAGGATTAATGCCTAACATGAAAATACTGAGAAATAATTGAAGAATGGAGTGGTGAGAGGAAGAATTTTGAAGGAATTCGGTGAAACGGGGTTTTTGAGCCCTAGCGATTGAATGTAAGGGTTGTGGTTGCCCCACAGCCCAAGGATTCACATTTACATGTTTAGAACCTTTTAAAGAACGTCTCAACCCACCTACTTACAACCTAGGAGCTACTTAGGTCTCTTCACGCGACCCTAGATGCGTTACGGACTTGATCAATGCGCAATGGACTTATGCAAAATTAATACGCAATGGACACATAAAGGGAATGCGTGTAACACCCTAAAAATCAGGAGTCGTGTATAAACCCGACTCCTGAGTTCCAGACCGTCACTTATGCAACAAAATAATTATGATTCAATGTTGTCTGAGTTAAAGCATTCACATGAGTAAAAGTATACCAAAACTGCAATTCATACTCCAGATTCAGTGATAAAAGCAAGCGGAAGACTAAAGGATATACATATTACTGTATGAAAAATAAAATAGATCTCAACTGTCTCCAAAGTATGAATACATCTCTGAGTCTCATATACATGTAAATAAATAGAATCAAAATGTCAAAAGTAGTCCCACTGAGAAGTGCCGCTAATCCAGGCCACCTAAGCAAAGCCGTCGTGGTACTGCATATATGAGAACTCGTCCTGGTCCTCATCATCATCCGACTCTGTGTCCAGAATCGCAGCCTCACCTGCATCTAAGACAGGGTCCGGTGGGTGTTGCAAACACCATCCCGTAACGTGGGAGTGAGTAGCTAACTCAGTGGAATAATAAAGCAAAGATTAGCATGTTCTCAAATCAATCATGCGATAATAGTAAAGCAGTAAATCAAACATTCATAATACTGTTGTTAATGTAATATAACGTGACATGATGGATGCCCTCACCGACGAACTCCCTCATACGGCACCATCTTACGCCCGCAGCATGCTTTCATTCCACAGTGCTCCACATCTTCCAGGCACATGTAATGTGATGGTGATATGATTACCGAGTTATTATTAGTCCATTCATACAGAAGGATTGGGAAACTAAGGTACTTCCCTTATATCAATCCCAACACAGATCCTTTCTAAGGTCGTCACTCCTAGTAATCTCATACGATGTATATTTTGTAGGTCGCTGCAAGGGCTGCCAGGGCTGTTGCTCGCACTCGTTGCACCGCTCCCCCATCACCTTATGAATACAGGCCTACTGTACTCTCATTGCTACGGAAGGGTCGTCGTCTCCCGTAGACTCAGAATACGCTCGCGGTCACTATAAAGGGCTCGTCGCCTGATCAGTGTAGGCCGACAGCAAGAATATAGTGTCCCATACCACCATAATCTGCTCACGAGTCATATGTGCCCACTGATCACTACGGGGAGGTTTGTGGCCCCAGCGTAGGCCGACAGCTTGACCACGGTGTCGCATACCACCATGCCCGGCTCATGAGTCTTTATGGATCAAGGTACTATGGTTGACAGGGTTTACAATGGTAAGTTCAGTACCCTAGGTTCAAGCAGTTATGACTCATACAGGGTGAACATACAATGGCCAGTCGGGTTACTTGACGGGCTCGACTAGCACGAGCGCATCTCAAGTCGAACGACATGAAGTGCATAAAACACCTCGTGTGGCCTAACCACTGCCGCCAACTCCAAAACACGACTCGCGTTCATCGACGCGTCGTTCGTGCCGAAGATAAGCCAGCCACGAATTTACTCGGTTACTGACTGCCTGGACTAGGTATAGTCCCAAACATTTATGAATCCACATCAGTAATCACATAAGAGTAATGGAAATGAAATACAACAATGTGAGCAAGTTAACACATGTTATAACATACAACTTAAGTAAATCATCTAACACATGTATTTCATACATATAATGAAATCATGCATATACCCAACATGTAGGAAATCATTTACCTCAGCATATTATTTGAGAATTCAATCTCAATATATTCATAACACCATTTAATTCAATACATACTAATACAAACATTTATACAAACACTTAGTCTACACATTTAAGTCTACATATAGTATGTCGACTCAAAGTGCGCATTTGGGCGAATCTCTTCGCCAAAATGATTATGAACGCATTCCTAATATCCTAATGTGACAAAGAGCCATGTCAATCATATCAGGAAAATATGGATGAAAACAGTATTTCCTACAAATGACTAAAATGCCCTAAATCTCATATTTTTCGTCTGCTTACGGAACAGGAAACGGATAGCATGTTGTACATGTCAAACGGCGTTGCCGTCGATAATATACTATTAAACGACATTGAAAGCGTTGAAAACAGTCAATCAAAGTGTCTAGAATCCGCACCTTTTATCTTAGAAGTATATTGATTCGAACGGAGCGTATACGCTTCATCTACGGCGAACAGGCAACCTATTTCACAAGATGTATAAGCTACCATGCTAAGGAACCAACGAAACCTTAAATCAGCAAGTATTTGGGGTCTTTTCTTACCTAGAAATGCGGTGAAATCTCTGGGAAAGTGATTGAGGTGCGTTGCTTAAGCACGTGCAACAGGTAGTGCAAGCAGCAGAAAATTCTCTCCCACTCTCTCTCACAATCTCTCACCTTTTCTCTCACGCCAGCTAGGGTTTCTAGCAAATTCGAATGGATGAGAGAAGTGAGGGTTTAAGGCCCTTTTATAACATAAAACATGCCCAAAACAGGCTTGGGAACAATGTTTACTTGATGCCTAACCAAATCGGGGCTGTTTCGGTCCAAAAAGACATTTCTGGAGGTCCCCTGGCCGAACGTGATCGGACTTAAGCTCATGCATGTCGGATGTCGCTCACATCCCATTTTCAGACCAGTAGTGTTCGTAGATCGCACGTGGCGGTCCAGTTTCAGTTCAGCGGTCATCGCACGTAGATCAGGTCTACAAGTCTCGTGATATGAAATAGAAATTTTTCCTGATCCAAGGGTGTAATTTGGCTGAATTCTGATGGTCAGAACGCTTAATAATAATGTGCCAAGTCGTGTGCCAGATTTAAATTTTAAATTCCAAATCTAACCCTATTCTCACTCTCTTCACTCCAGGCTTAATGAAATAGCCTCTGAATGTCGGTTGGACCTGATTTTCGAAATGATTGTCAAGTCCAGCTAGGTGGTTATAACGGTCTAAGATTGTAGGTATCGGACTTTCGACGCACGGTCTAGATCCAATACAAAGTTTCAAAGAGGTCCTGAGAACAAACCGGTTTAGAGTTTGTTCCGAGGTTTTAGAGTATTATAGCGTCTTTGGTTCTACTCGTTTTGGGTCTTGTAGAACGTATTTAAAGTGATTAGGGACTATTTCCCAGCTACTCCAACATTGCGCTAGCTAACTTACACTTATTTTTCAAAGGAATTAATCCTACGCGATTTCTGGTTGAGTTGGTACTCGAGTCCAAGTACGGATTTTCCCAGGGCATTACAATGCGCTCCCTTCAAAGTATCTGTTACCTAAATACAAAGTGTTACATCATTTTTTCATTTCAAATCTGTATCCTTGGTCCAGTAATAAAACTGAGTTGACTTCTTTCATGGTTCGTGTGTTGCATTCTATTGCTTCTAGTACCAAGGTATGCCTTCCTTCATTGATCTGTCATTTTATCATACAGTTTCGTCTCCATCCGGCTCATAGTAATATTTCATTTAGTTATCTTTTGACTATGTTAGCCACTCATATGATTGTCGATACACCTATTAATGAGGCACCCATTCATCATCTTATTTTTAACAATTCCAATCTTAATAAGATGAAGTTGGATTTGCTTCCTGGTCAAGTTGATGAAGGTGGTGATGGTGGTGAAGCCGAAAATGAAGGAAAAGGTGGCGATCTTCCTCAACAGGATGTTAATATGGATGAGTTATTTGATGAGATAGAAACTGATTCGCTAAATGATCCCGATTACGATCCATCTAGTTATAATGCACGCCTTCGTGCATTGGAGGAGAAGGTTGATAACATGAGTGTAGCCCACGATATGCAGTTTAAATATATGCGAAAATAACTTCGTCGCATCAATAGGGGCTTACACCAGATTGATCCTACTATCCCTGCTCCCTCCTCTGGATCTGATTAGGTGGATTATCTTTTTGATTGTATAACATTATCTTATCTTTTATTTTGGATATTGTATAAATTGGTTATGGCTTGATGATTCTAGTTTATATTTTGAAATATGCTATGTCCTTCCATATTTCTTTCTCATTATCTGCTTTTTATTATTCTCTATGTTGTTATGACTTTCCTATTGTGCCTTTCCCTTGTCATTTTGTGACAAAAAGGAGGAATAGTATGGTAAAGGGGAGTAGTATGGAAAGGGGGAGTAATTTGTTTGGATTGATTGATTGAGAAGGATATGTTGATTGAGAATATGGAGTTTTGATGTTTACATGTTGTTTATTGTTTACATGAGCAGTACTTGTATCTCTCAAGGGGAGTAGAGTAATTTGTATGATGTTGCTCTTATCTGTATGATATGTGTTTTGTCACAAATTTGACAAAGGGGGAGATTGTAAGTGCTATGATTTCATATCCCTTTGGTTGTCAAATTTTGTGGTGCCAAAACCTATATCTATGTCTTGTATATCTTGTGTTTCATGTTTGAGACTATTCATTGCTTCAAGACATCATATTTCAAGACGAACTTAAATAAAGAAAGTTTCATGTCATGGATGAAGAATTCAAGAATAGAAGTCTCCAAGTATGCATGTTCAAGATTCAAACAAGTACAAGTATAGAAGAAGACTTTGTCAACTCAAGAAAGGATCAAGCTCGAGAAGGCCTACAACAAGATTCCTAAATTCTCAAGCTTCTCTTAAGGCTCATTTGAGTGTACAGACTATCAATGTCCATCTCACTTTTAAGGTTTGTTTGACCTTAGATTGACCTTAGGATGGGCTTTACTGTAGGTCATTCTGGATACATAATTCGTATATTTTAATATGCATGTTCAAGCTGTTCTAAGACCAGTCTTAGGGACTTCAAGACCAATCCTAGCTCTGCTACGACTAGTCTTAAGTTTTTCAGGACCAGTCCTAGGTTGTTGAAGATTTTTAGATTTTTTTGGTTGTCCTACGACCAGTCCTGTGAGCTGTATGACTTGTCCTTCGACCGGTCTTAGCCATACGACTCAAACTCCAACAACTAATTTGGGGGTCTTACGACCAGTCATAGGTGACCCACGACCAGTCGTAGGTGGCCCACGACCGGTCATAGGCTACACAGGACCAGTCGTGGAACAACTAATCCTTATCCCGTGGAAATCTTTGAAAATCTTTGAAGCTACGACTAGTCATAGGATCCTAAGACCAGTCATAGATGGAATTTTTCAAGCTATAAATAGAGCACGAACTTCATAGTTTTTCAATTCAATTCAACTCAATTCAAGCAATCTTTAGGCTATACTTTGAGATAAGTTCGTGTTTATTTTTAAGCTACTTTGTGCTCATTTAATATTCCTTTTGCTAGCTTGTTTATTATTTAATTTTGATCTACATTCCAATCTTATTTGAAAAGGGGAATTTCTGATATTCCTTCTTCTAAGATTCAAAATCAAATAGAACTAGCCCTTTTGATTTAAAATCAATTAGACTTAGAACCATTCTTAAAGTGAGTATTGGACTTTGAACGTTGAATCGAACTTCTACTCCGATTGGTTCTGCCGGGCTACTTCAACAGGAGATTCAGGTACTTTACATTTGTGTAATTTATATTCTTTGGTTTTGTTTGAGATTTGCCAGAAAAATCTCATTGTTTTAGTTATCTGAGGAGAGCCAGAAAACTCAGATTGTGTGGATTTTTGGATTGTGTAAGCCCGAGATAAAAAGACACAATTGTGAAGGTTTTAGGTAAACCTGTGAAACATATTTTGATAGTGCATGCTAATATCCCCTGTGTGAGGATATTAGGAGAGGAGTAGCATTTTGTGTGGCTGTTGGATAACAGTTGGTGTACATACAGGAAAATCACTATATATCGTTGTGTTGTGGATGTGCTTTATTCTTTCATTCCTTTATTCATTCAGTTTTGTAGATTATATTTGTGGATGAATGTTGTAATCATTTTATTTCAAGCAAGAGTAGGAATGTTATAATAACTTAGGATTTATTTTTGTAAGTTATTTTGGTTTCCTTGCTTTTTATTTGTTTATGGTTTGTGATACAAAGGACGTTCTAGAAATAAGGTTGTCATACCTTAAACCTTTGGTTTTTGGTGTAAGGTTATCTTTAGAACTGATATAGTATCATTCTCTTAATTCTAGGTTATTGAGATTACTTTTAATTCAGCATTGTGCTTTATTTCTTTTATTATTCCACTGTTTTAAGTTTTATTTGGCATTACCCTATTCACCCCCCTCCCCCCCCCCCCCCCCCCTCTAGGGCATATAGCTAGTCCCTTTCAAGTGGTATCAGAGCGTAATAACTCGTGCTTATTATTTATTTATTGGATTTATTTCCTGAGCTAACGATCTAAGCTATATTAAGATATCAAATTTTGATAGCCTATCAGTCACTAGGCCACCACCCTTTAATGGCACAAACTATGCCTATTGGAAAGCCAGGATAAGGATCTTCCTCAAATCCTTGGATGAAAGTGTGTGGCTGGCCACAGTGAATGAATGGAACCCTCCTATCACTGAAGTAACTAATGACGATGGTTCAAAATCAATAAAAGTAACAGCTTATTCTCTTTGGACCACACTTCAGAAAAGTGAGAGTAGTGCCAATGCAAATACACTAAATGCAATTACTTGTGCATTATCACTAGATGAATTCAAAAGAATCATCTCTTCTGAAAATGCAAAATAAGCATGGGATGTATTAGAAATGACACACGAGGGTACATCAATTGTCAAGAAATCTAAAGTCCAACTCCTCACAACTAAATTTGAAGAAATTCATAGGTGGAGAATGAGATATTTATGGACTTCTACATTAGATTGAATGACATTGTGAACTCTATGTGGGGTCTTGGTGATAAAATCTCAGAAAGTAAAGTGTGCACAAAGATACTACGCTCACTTCCTGAACGGTTCAATTCTAAAGTGACCGCGATTTAGGAACTTCGTGAAACGGATACCATGAGGCTTGAGGAACTAGTTTGTTCTCTACAAACCTACGAGTTGTCCTTTAAAGCTCCTAAAGGAAAATTAATTGCTCTCAAATCATCAAATGTTTCACAAGAAAGTACTTCGGACTTAGAAATTTTTGAAGATGATATGGCGCTTTTAGAAAAAAAGTTTTACAAAATTTTCAAAAGTAAGAAAAAAGTTGATTTTCAAAAGTCAAATGATAAGAGACGATCTAAACTTAGAGCCCGAAAATCTTTGAAAGATAGTCAATGTTACAACTGTCAAGAGTATAGGAACTTAGCTAACAAATGTCTTAAAAAGGACAAATCAAAAAGGAAAAGCATGATGGTTACTTGGGATGAATCGTCTGATTCTGAATCCTCTTCTAAATTAGAAGATTCTGAAATGGGGTCGGGCGATGATGTTAAAGCCCTTATGACTCTAGCCAAGATCACTTTTTCAGATAATGATAATATATCTAGTAAAGAAAATTAAATAGTGATTGCGATAATGAAGATGATCTTCAGGATGCTTATAATGCCCTTAATAAGGAGAGTTGTAAAATTGCCGTCAAGCTTAAATTACAAAAAGAAAAAATTTCTAAGCTTAAGGAAGATTATGAGTCTCTCGTTTTAGAAAAGTCTCATATTTTTGATTCTTTTGGAAAGACCAAATGTGATTTAGATTTCAAAACCTCCAAAATTGAAGATTTAAGATCTGAAAATGAGAAACTCAAAAATGAGGTAGCTTCTCTTCTGAGTTTGAAAGACACATGGAGATATGCCCAAGGTGATCCTAAATTGGAAAAATTATTGTCCGGATCAAGAAAATGTGGCGATCGATCCAGGTTAGGCTATGATAAGAATACATCTCCTAAACAAAAGAACATTGCTCCTAAATTTATAAAAGGAGAATCTTCAATCTTAAAAGAAAAGAATACTTATCAAGGTTTTTCTAAAAATTCAAGGACTTTTAAAAAACCTAAAGGTAGCTATGTCAACTTTGATTTTTAAAACTGAAATTCATTAGCTGAAAAAATAATTGATCTACTCAAGGAGCTATTAAAGTCTAACTCTATAGGTCTCTCCTATAACAATAGACAGAAAAAGGCCATCTATACTCCTAAACCCAAAACAGTTCTGAAATGGGTTCCTAAAGTTGCCTGCTTGGTTGCCCACACTGCTTTCAAAGCTACAAGCCGTTCAAAGTGGTACCTAGATAGTGGTTGCTCCAGGAATATGACAGGCGACAAGGCTTTATTCACCGATCTAAAAGATATGACTGACGGGTCAGTCACATTTGGTGATGGAAGCAATTGCAAGATCATTGGCCAAGGTACAGTTTAGCTTTATAACCTTCCCTTATTTAAGAATGTTTTATATGTTGAGGGCTTGAAACACAACCTACTAAGGATTTCTCAGATATGCGATAACAACCATAGTGTGAAGTTTTCTAATCAAGGTTGTGAGATCTTAATAAAAAGGGTTCTGTTATATTAACTGGTCGCAGAACTTCTGAAAACTGCTACATCGTTATTGATGCAAGCTCATCTACTTAATCATGTTACATGGTCCATACCAATGAGACTGAATTGTGACATAAACGCCTTGGACATGTACACTAACGAAACTTATTTAGATTGAACAAAAGAGAACTAATTAGAGGTCTACCCAAATTGCAAAGAGTAGACAAAATATGTGGTAAATGTCAGTTGGGCAAACAGACTAGGAGCTCTCTTAAGAAAGTGAACTCCAATACCACATCTAGACCACTCGAGCTTCTCCACATGGATCTTATTGGACCAACCAGATCGGAGAGTCGAGGAGGTTAAAAATACATCTTAGTTATCGTAGATGACTATACCAGATTCATTTGGGTATCTTTCTTAAAAGACAAAACTGAAACCCTAGATGAAGTGAAAAAGGTCATTAAATGAATCCAAAATGGGAAAGGTTCTCATGTTAGTAAGATCCGTAGTGATCATGGATCCGAATTTAAAAATACTAGTTTTGAGAAATTCTGTAGTGATCAGGGAATATCGTATGAATTCTCTGCTCCCAAAACATCGTAACAAAATGGTATAGTTGAAAGAAAAAATAGATTGCTTTAAGATATGGCTAATGTTATATTGAATAGCATGAAGCTCTCTAAAAATCTTTGGGCTGAAGCAGTTAATACCGCTTGTTATATTATTAATCGGGTTTATACCACTAAATCTGATAATAAGACTGCTTATGAATTATGGTTTGAAAAGAAACCTACTGTCAAATACTTTCGGGTTCTTGGCAGCAAGTGTTATATTTTACGTGATCGTGAAAATTTGGGAAAGTTTGATATGAAGAGTGATGAAGGTATTTTTCTTGGTTATTCTTTGAACAGTCGAGCTTATAGGGTTTTAAATAAGAGAACTGATGTGATTCAAGAGTCCATCAATGTGGTCATTGATGATCATTTGAATACACCAGCTCCGAGTTCAGATGATGATGAAGCTCTTATTATCGACAATCAAGATACCTCATCAAGTCAATAAGAGTCTGAACCAAGGACATTCAAAGATCATCCAACCAATCAAATTCTTAGAAACCCTCTCACTGGAGTTTGTACTCACAAACAACTTGAAAACATATGTAATTATATTTGTTTTACAACCCAAATAGAACCAGTCAATGTGAAAGAAGCACTTTCTGACGAAAATTGGATAATTGCTATGCAGGATGAACTTAATCAATTTGTTCGTAATGATATCTGGTATCTTGTTCCTAGACTTAAAGATAAACACATTATTGGAACAAAATGGATCTTTAAAAATAAGTCTGATAAACTTGGAAATATAATACGAAACAAGGCTAGACTGGTTGTACAAGGGTACACTCAGATTGAAGGCATCAAATACGATGAAACCTTTACTCCATTCGCTCGCCTTGAATCAATCAGAATTTTTATTTCCATCGCATGCTTTAGAAAATTTAAGATTTATCAGATGAATGTAAAGAGTGCCTTCTTGAACGACGATTTACATGAAGAGGTGTATGTTGAACAACCTTCAGGGTTTGAAAACCCCAAGTTATCTAACCATGTATTTCGTCTCAAAAAATCTCTCTATGGTCTAAAACAAGCGCCCAGGGCATGGTATGAGAAATTGACTAAATTCTTACTTAGTCATAGCTTTCATGTAGGAAGTGTTGATAAGACGCTCTTTGTTAAGAAACATAACAATGATATTTTGATGATTCAAATTTATGTAGATGATATTATTTATGGATCAACTTGCTCTAACATGTCTATTGAGTTTGCAGAGTTAATGAAATCAAGGTTCGAAATGAGCATGGTTGGAGAACTAAACTATTTCCTAGAGTTGCAAGTAAAACAACAACCTGATGGAATTTTTATTTCCCAGACTAAATATGCTTCAAACTTGATTAAAAGGTTTGAATTTGAGAATGGTAAGAACTTTGATACTCTTATGAGTACAACGTTAAGACTCTCAAAAGACTCTATAGGTAAAGATATAGATCCTAAACTATATCGTAGTATGATTGGTAGTTTGTTGTATCTAACTGCTAGTAGACCTGATATCACGTTAAGTGTTGGTATTTGTGCAAGATATCAGTCTAATCCTAAGGAATCACATCTTACTGCTATTAAACAGATTATTAGATATGTCACAAGTACTATAAATCTGGGTTTTTGGTATCCTTTTGATACTAGTGTTCAATTAGCCAGGTACTCAAATGCTGATTGGGCCGGTAATATCGATGATAGAAAATCAACCAGTGGTGGTTGTTTTTAAATTAGAAATTGCTTAGTTTCTTGGTTCAGCAAGAAGCAAAGCTTAATATCGGTCTCCACTGCTGAGGCTGAGTATATTGCAGCTGGATATACATGTACTCAACTAGTTTGGATGAAACACATGCTAAGCGATTATGGAATTAATCAAAATTCAATGATCTTACATTGTGATAATTCCAGTGCTATAAATATTTTCAAAAATCTAATCCAGCATTCACGTACTAAGCACATTGACATTAGTTATCATTACATTCATGAGTTAATTGAAAAAAAAGTTATTTCCTTGGAATATATACCAACCGAAACTCAACTTGCTGATATATTTACTAAACCGCTCGACAAAAGTAGGTTTAATAAATTAAAATTTGATCTTAGTATGTGCATTTTATATTGAGTATTCTTGCTTGCATGTATTATAGTGTATTATATTTGGTATTATATGTGTTGAAATTTTAATTTTTTACATTAAAAATGTATTTTTGGTCTATACTCGACCGGTCGTAGCTGTACACGACCAGTCGTGGTACGAACGGTCGTGGAGCTCGTGAACATGATATAATTTGGAAAAAATCTCCTTCTTCTTCATTTCCACTCCGACCTACAACGAGTCGTGGCTCGACCAGTCATAGGATTTCTTGTATTTCTTCAAGGTTAGTCCTATTTCTTCATTTTTCTTGAAGTTTGATCTTCTCTACGCTTTGATTTGATCATTGTGTAGCTTAGTTTCATCTTTTTGTTAGGTTTTTCAAGGGTTTCTTCTCAAATTTTTGATTAAGAGAAAACTCATCCTTCTTTTTGTACATTTCTCTTGCTCTTAGTATATCTTGTTGAAGATGATTGCTAGAGGAAAGAAGAAAACATCTCATGGTCCATCCTCATCTATATCTACACCGATAACAAAACGGCACCTTTGGTCATCCAAAGATGATCCTCAAGATGTACGGGATTTATGTGTCCGTAATGTTATCATTGAGCATACCGCTGATCTCAATCACATTTCTCCATATGGTATTGTCCCTCTCCTTGAATCTGTTGGCTGAGCTAACATTTTTCTTTGGGTTGGGCTTGTATACCAGTCTATTGCATAATCAATGGATGTATGTATCTCAAAATTCTCCCTTGACAACTTAACTTTTTCAATTGATACTAGAAAAGAAAAATTTAAAGTAGACCGTCATTTAATATTAGGTATTATAGATATACCCATTAATAATGAAGGTATTCCGATTCATACTCTATATGTTAAACCATCTGAATCGAAAAAATGCATGTTAACAAGAGACTTATGCAAAATTAATGCGTAATGGACACATAAAGGGAATGCGCTCCCTTCAAAGTATCTGTTACCTAGATATAGAGTGTTACATTATTTTTTCATTCCAAATCTGTATCCTCGGTCCGGTAATAAAATCGAGTTGACTTCTTTCATGTTTCGTGTGTTGCATTCTATTGCTTCTAGTACCAAGGTCTGCCTTCCTTCATTGATCTGTCATTTTATCATACAGTTTCATCTCCATCCGGGTCATAGTGATATTCCGTTTGGTTATCTTATGACTGTGTTAGCCACTCATATGATTGTCGATACACCTATTAATGAGGCACCCATTCATCAACTTATTTTCAACAATTTCAATCTTAATAAGATGAAGTTGGATTTGCTTCCTGGTCAAGTTGATGAAGGTGGTGAAGCCAAAAATGAAGGGGAAGCTAGCGATCTTCCTCAACATGATGTTAATATGAATGAGTTATTTGGTGAGATAGAAACTGATTCGCTAAATGATCCTGATTACGATCCATCTAATTATGATGCACGCCTTCGTGCATTGGAGGAGAAGGTTGATAACATGAGTGTAGCCCACGATATGTAGTTTAAATATATGCGAAAATATCTTCATCACATCAATAGGGGCTTACACCAGATTAATCCTACTATCCCTGCTCCCTCCTCTGGATCTGATTAGGCGGATTATCTTTTGGATTGTATAACATTATCTTATCTTTTATTTTTGATATTGTATTAACTTGGTTATGGCTTGATGATTCTGGTTTATATTTTGAAACATGCTATGTCCTTCCATATTTCTTTCTCATTATCTGCTTTTTATTATTCTCTATGTTGCTGTGACTTTCCTATTGTGTCTTTCCCTTGTCATTTTGTGATAAAAGCGGGAGTAGTATGGAAAGGGGGAGTAATTTGTTTGGATTGATTGATTGAGAAGGATATGTGGATTGAGAATATGGATTCTTGATGTTTACATGTTGTTTATTGTTTACATGAGCAGTACTCGTATCTCTCAGCGGGAGTAGAGTAATTTGTATGATGTTGCTCTTATCTGTATGATAAGTGTTTTGTCACAAATTCGACAAAGGGGGAGATTGTAAGTGCTATGATTTCATATCCCTTTGGTTGTCAAATTTTGTGGTGCCAAAACCTATATCTATGTCTTGTATATCTTGTGTTTCATGTTTGAGACTATTCATTGCTTCAAGACATCATATTTCAAGACAAGAACTTAAATGAAGAAAGTTTCAAGTCATGGACGAAGAATTCAAGAATAGAAGTCTCCAAGTATGCATGTTCAAGATTCAAATAAGTACAAGTATAGAAGAAGACTTTGTCAACTCAAGAAAGGATCAAGCTCGAGAAGGTCTACAACAAGATTCGTAAATTCTCAAGCTTCTCTTAAGGCTCATTTGAGTGTACAGACTATCAATGTCCATCTCACTTTTAAGGTTTGTTTGACCTTAGATTGACCTTAGGATGGGCTTTACTGTAGGTCATTCTGGATACATAATTCATATATTTTAATATGCTTCTTCGAGCTGTTCTAAGACCAGTCTTAGGGACTTCAAGACTAATCTTAGCTCTGCTATGACCAGTCTTAAGTTTTTCAGGACCAGTCCTAGGTTGTTGAAGATTTTTGGATTTTTCTGGTTGTCCTACGACCTGTCCTGTGAGCTGTATGACTTGTCCTTCGACTGGTCTTAGCCATACGACTCAAACTGCAGCAACTAATCTGGGGGTCTTACGACCAGTCATAGGTGACCCACGACCAGTCGTAGGTGGCCCACGACCAGTCGTAGGTGGCCCACGACCGGTCGTAGGCTACCCAGGACTAGTCGTGGAACAGCTAATCCTTATCCCGTGGAAATCTTTGAAAATCTTTGAAGCTACGACTAGTCATAGGATCATAAGACCAGTCGTAGATGGGATTTTTCAGGCTATAAATAGAGCACGAACTTCAGAGTTTTTCAATTTAATTCAACTCAATTCAAGCAATCTTTAGGCTATACTCTGAGATAAGTTCGTGTTTATTTTTAAGCTACTTTGTGCTCTTTTAATATTCCTTTTGCTAGCTTGTTTATTATTTAATTTTGATCTACATTCCAATGTTATTTGAAAAGGAGAATTTCTGATATTCCTTCTTCTTGGATTCAAAATCAAATAGAACTAGCCCGTTTGATTTAAAATCAATTAGACTTAGAACCATTCTTAAAGTAAGTATTGGACTTTGAACGTTGAATCGAACTTCTACTCCGATTAGTTCTACCGGGCTACTTTAAAAGGAGATTCAGGTATTTCACATTTGTGTAATTTACATTCTTTTGTTTTTTTGAGATTTGCCGAAAAAATCTCATTATTTTGGTTATCTGAGGAGAGCCATAAAACTCAGATTGTATGGGTTTTTGGATTGTGTAAGCCCGAGATAAAAAGACACAATCGTGAAGGTTTTAGGTAAACCTGTGAAACCTATTTTGATAGTGCATGCTAATATCCCCTGTGTGAGGATATTAGGAGTGGAGTAGCATTCTGTGTGGCTGTTGGATAATAGTTGGTGTACACACAGGCGAACCACTATATATCGTTGTGTTGTGGATGTGCTTTATTCTTGCATTCCTTTATTCATTCAGTTTTGTGGATTGTATTTGTGGATGAATGTTGTAATCATTTTATTTCAAGCAAGTGTGGGAATGTTGTAATAACTTAGGATTTATTTCTGCAAGTTATTTTGGTTTCCTTGCTTTTTATTTATCTTTGATTTGTGATACAAAGGACATTCTAAAAATAAGGTTGTCCTACCTTAAACTTTTGGTTTTTGGTGTAAGGTTGTCCTTAGAACTGATATAGTATCATTCTCTTAATTTTAGGTTATTAAGATTACTTTTAATTCAGCATTGTGCTTTATTTCTTTTATTATTCCGCTATTTTAAGTTTTATTTGGCATTACCCTATTCACTCCCTCTCTAGGGCATATAGCTAGGCCCTTTTAAATATCCCGCACATAATTAGGATCATCCTCGGTGTGAGGCTCATATCCTAGTTCGTACCATTCCATACACTCCCGCGATCCTCCCTGTCAAATTTTAGCAACCCGCGCCCTGTAATCAGCATTTGTGCACGACCCTGAGTCGCATTCCATATATCTAAGTCAGCTTAACTCGAAACTTGTACCCTAACGACCGCGTCGTCGCTGCGGTTCCGATGCTGCGTATTGTGTGCCGAGGTGATACTCAGGCCAAGAGATGTGGGCCCGTGTTTAGTTTGAGGAAAACACCGTGTGTTGTAATCCCGAGAGAATCCATTACATCAAATGTCAAATACACATCACATCACCCTCATCACTCACACCCATCACCAAGTACAACTACCCATCCCCAAAAGTCAACTTTCCATCACTTCACCCATCCCTCTCCCCATCACTCCATCACTCACATCACCTCTCTCTCTCATCTCTCTCTCATTTTTCTCCCAAGCTCCATGAGAGTAATCCACGTCCAAGAAAGCTTCATGAGAGAGCTTTGTGTGGCCACTCCCTACCACTCAATACAACCCTCAAAGTCGATCTCAACCATTAAAATCCACCCCTTGGAGCTCAAGATCACATAGGTGGAAGGAATCTGAGAAGATCAAAGGTGGGTAATTTTTAATATTTGATTTTATGATTTAAGGGCCCACATATGTGGGACCCATCTTGATGTATGTATTATAGAGGGAGGGCCCATAGTTTCAGGGTCTCTCCCTTTCTCACTCTCTCTCTCTCTGTCTGTGTGTGTGTGGGTGATAGGTGTGGCCCACTAGATCCACATGTGTGGACCCACTAGGTGAATGCATTTCATCCATGCCATCCACCGTCCAACTATCTGGACGGTGGAAACCCACCGTAGTATGTGTTAACTGCACACCGTGCACCCACAGGGAACCCCACGTTATGTATATATTTTATTTATATTCGCACCTTCCACACACATGGACCCCACTTTGGTGTATGAATCTGATCCACACCGTCCATCCTTTTTCCCAGCTCATTTTAATCGTTGAGCCAAAAAATAAAGCCAATCCAAATCTCTAGCGAGCCATAATGTAGAAAATAATGATTTTGGGTGATTTAACCTGTTAAGGCCTGTTGTGATGTTTCTATATGCCAAAAAAATATTGTATATTAGGCTCATTAGATCTGTTACGAGCCGGGGAGACCAGTAGTTGTCATGGATCCCCTTGATATGTGCCCCACCTATGAAAAATCTCATAAAAACAACAAAAGAAAAAAAATATAAAAATAAATACATATGGGACGTTGTTGCTACCAGCGTCCTTACTGCTTGTTTAAGGGTGTGACAGTGGGTCCATCATAGGCCCCACCACGATGTATGTTGTATATCTACACCATGCATTTGATGGGTCCCTTTTGGGAACTAGAATTCCCCAAAAATCAGCCATACATAGGGCTTAGTTAGTCCACACCACCACAAATAGTAGTGGATTGAACGTCTACCATTGAAGCCTTTTTGAGTCACAGAAGTTTTGATTGAAATAAAATTTATTTTTCCTTTTTATTTAGGTCTCTGTGACCTTATGGACAGATGAGGTGGAAAATAAACATTATGGTGGGCCCTACGTGGGACCCACTTACCGTGGACATATAATGGCTGGTGTACCGTGCAGCTACATAATTGTTGTACTGCATGTCAGTAAGCTCATGACGTCAGCAAGCTTTGTGATACATGTATTTTTTAATATATATATATATATATATAAATATATATATATATATATATATATATATATATATATATATATATATATATATATATATATATTATATTTAATATAGTGCTATATGGTGGGCCCTACGTGGGACCCACCTTAATGAAAGTATTCTGTATCCCACCGTCCAGAGGTCTGGACTATGGGCATTTAATTATGATTATAATATTTTATAATATATATTATCATATCATATTATATTATATCTTATTATATTTATATATATATATATATATATATATATATATATATATATATATATATATATATATATATATATATATAATGAGAGAGGGATGTTGTGGTGGGCCACTGCTACATGGGACCCACCTTTATCATGTTTTATGCACCGTCCAGAGATGCTGGAGTATAGGTAGCCTCCTGCCACTGTAAGTGTATAATATATTATATAATATATATTATAATATAAGATTATATTGGTGGGACACTAGGTGGACCGCACCATGATGTATGGTTATATCTGCACCGTCCAGTTGCTGGATGGCACAACAAGCATGACAGCCATGCCATCCATCCATTTTACGGGTGGAGCCCACCATGATGTAAGCCATGCCGTCCATCCATTTTTAGGGGTGAAGCCCATCGTGATGTATCCCTATCGTTCATCCATTTGGCGATCGGGCCCACCATGATGCATGTGTTGTATCCCTAATGTCTATCCATTTGGCGACTTTGTCCCTGGGCTTGAGATTAAAAATAAGGCAGATCCAATATCAAGTGGACCATACTGCAGAGAACAATGGGATGATCGCCCACCATTGAAAACCCTTTAGGATTACACGGTTCTGGATCAATATAATATTTATTTTTCCTCTATATCCAGGTCTTTGTGACCTTATGCACAGACTGGATGGGAAATAAATACAATGATGGGCCCATTGGAATTGAATGGTGGAAATCATTATCACCACTACCATTTGAGGTATGGTCCAGATGATCCTTTCGATATGATTCATTTTTTATGCTTTATAATGATCTTTAACACTAGATGAATGATGCATTTGATTTGGCCCACTGACTCGGCCCATTTGATCAGCCCATCTGACTCGACCCATTTGAATTGGCCCATTTGATCGGCCCATTTGATTCGACCCATTTAAATCGGCCCATTTGATTCAAACTATTTGATTCGACCCATTTGAATCGGCCCATTTGATCGGTCCAGTTGATTCAGACCATTTGATTCAACCCATTTGATTTGGCCCATTTGATTTGGTCCATTGGTGCGGCTTATATGATGTGGCCCATTTGATGTATATGAGGCCCATGTGCAAGGCTCACCTGTTGTCTATTTATCGCCTATTGATGCAACCCACTTGATGTTTATGAGACCCAGTGGTGTGGCCCATGTGATATAGCCGACTCAATATATATGAGGCCCATCGGTGCGGCCCGTGGATGCAATCCACTTGATGTATTTGATGGCCCATGGGTGGAGGCCCAATGTGATGTATATGAGGGCCACGAGTGAGGCCCAAATAAAACATGTGTGGGGCCTTTGAATGGGGCCGAATGTGATGTATATGAGGTCTATTGTGATGTGAGATTACTCCATGTTGTGTGTAATGATAATTATGATGGGCCATGCCTTGGGAGCAATGATGTTTTAATGTCCACATTGATGGGCAATGATGGTCAGATATCCACATCGTGACCTTCCCTTTAGCCCTTTGTTAGGCCGATTCCGATTATTGAGGCTAATCATATAGGCCGATTATCGATACCGATTATCAGTATCAGTTATTAATTCCGATTATGAGTATGTGACAGCATAACATCATGATACATGCCCATACGCGTCATCTGCATGTTTGTTATGAGATGTGGTTGACCATTACATATCTCACTGGGCAGGTTGTTATGAGACTCCTTGATAGGTACCACACCTCAAACCCAGAAATCGGATTCACATAAATCCCAATTGCCTAATCTGGTGCTGACAGCCTCCATAGTACCCCATTCTTGGCTCTTGGCATCCATACGCCAGATTCTGATCCTGGGATCCTACAAGGAGGATTTTTTTTTCAAGGTACATTTAACTCGTAATAAGAATAACCACAAGATTACCCAATTCACAAAGGCAACATCATCATCACATATCCACTAATATAATCATTTGAGTATAATGCTGAAAGGGAAATACATAAATTGAAATTCAAACTCCAGAAGACCGCTACACACTCCAAGCTCAACACTGCTGCAACCTAACATCACCTACATGTATCTATCATGCATAAGCTTATAGAAAGCTTAGAGGGTGGTGTAAGAAAACTTTTGACTTTAGAGGTTGCTTGGGGATGGGTGTGAGGTGATGTGTACTTGAGATGTACTTGACATGTTAAGATTGATGGATTGATGTGACAAGACATAGAGATTCTCTAGGAATTCACACGTGTGGTGTTTTTCTCTCGTCAAACATTGGCCCACATCTCCTAACCAGGGTATCGGATCGGCACACGAGTCACGACATTGGAACCGCGGCGACGACGAGGTTGCTATGGTACAAGTCTTGGGTTGAGTCGACTCAGGTTAACAACATGTGAATCAGGGTCGCATGCAAATACCCTTTAAGGGTCGAAGGTTATCGAAATTCAACTGGGAAGACTGCAGAATTCTATGAAATGGTATGGTCTAGTATACGGGGCTTACAGCTCCGCCCTCCTAATAAAATTTTATCTTTGAAATTTATGCAATCATCGCAACTAGATATAACTCATGAGGAAGAAGAAACATAACATCACCATATAAAATAAGTGATAACATACAAAATACAACACATAATCAATCATCAAAGAGATGGGGATGAAGCTCTCGAATCTCAGACTCGTGCTCCCAAGAAGCTTCCTCAACAAAATGGTGACCCCACTGAACCTTTACCAACGGAATGACCTTGGTCCGGAGGACCTGCTCCTTTCGATCAAGGATACAGACTGGCTGCTCAATATAGAAAGCATCATTCCGAACCTCTAATAACTGCCAATCAATAATAGGAATAATGTTTGACCCACACTTCCTCAACATAGAGACATGAAAAATATTGTGGATGCCAGACAAGTTAGATGACAAGGTAAGCCGGTAGACCACGCGCCAACATGCCTAGTGATCTCGAAAGGTCTTATAAATCTCAGGGCAAGCTTGCCCTTCGTTCCAAATCAAACTACGCCTTTCATGGGAGAGACCTTGAGATACACATGGTCCCCTACATCAAACTCCAAGGGACGACGCCGACGATCAACAAAACTCTTCTGTCAGTTCTGAGCTGTGCGCATCCTCTGCCTGATGATATCAATAGCCTCTGATGTCTCCTGCACAAGCTTGGGACCTAGGAGACGGTGCTCTCCAACCTCAGTCCAACAACTTGGTGATCTGTATGGTCTTCCATATAATGCCTTAAAAGGAGCCAAGCCGATGGTTGCCTGATAGCTGTTGTTGTATGCGAACTCAGCCAATCGCAGATGCTCATCCCAGCTACCCTCGAAATCAATCGCGCAGGCCCGAAGCATATTTTCAAGCATCTTGTTGACCCTCTCGGTCTGGCCATCGGTTTGCAGATGGTACTCAGTGTTGAGCTGCAAATTAGTTCTCATCGCTCTCTGGAAGCTCCCCTAAAACTGAGACATGAACCTCGAGTCTCGGTCAGAAACGATTGAGACTAGAACGCCATGCAGTCTCACAACCTCCTCGATAAATAACCTCGCAAGCCGGTCCATAGACTAAGTTGCACGTATCGCAAGGAAATGTGTCTACTTCGTCAGATGATCCACAACAACCCAAATGGTGTTATGACTGCACTGAGACCTTGGCAAGCCCATAATGAAATCTGTCAACACGTGCTCTCACTTTCACTTCGGGTCGCTCAACGGCTACAATAGACTAGGGGGTCTCTGATGATCGACCTTGACACACTGGCACGTGTCACAGTCGACCACAAAACTTATAATCTGGCACTTCATCCTCGCTCAAAAATACTGTCGCCTCATGTTACGGTACATCTTCATCGATCCAGGGTCGATAGAAAATTGCGATCGATGTGCCTCAATCATAAGATCTCTATGTAACTCTGGAATATCTGGGACACATAATCGGCCCCTGAACTAAAGTCCACCATCAGTACCAATCTACCAATCTGCCTGACTCTTTGATGCAGCCTCAGCCATATAACTCCGCAGCGAATCATCAGCCTGGTGAGCCTCGATCACCCTTGCAACAAAAGAGGGTTGAATCGACAGGTTTGATAATTGCATGATAGAAGACTACAAGCCAAACTCAAAATCATACTCTGCGATATGCTCAAGCATCAACCACTCCTGAATCATCATATGCACCACTAGGCCTCGTAGTTGATAGTTGAGGGCATCTTCCACCACGTTCGCCTTTCCCGAGTGGTATTGAAGATTGAAATAATAGTCTTTCAGGAGCTCCATCCAACGCCTCTGCCTCATATTTAACTCAGACTGCGAGAAGAGGTACTTCAACCTCTTGTGGTCGGAGAAGAGCTCAAACCTGACCCCATAGAGATAGTGTCTCCACACCTTCACTGCGAAGATAGCTGCAGCCAGCTCTAAATCATGCGTGGGGTAGTTCAGCTCATGGATCTTGAGTTGACGAGACGTGAAAGCCACTGGTCTCCCGTGCTACATCTGGACAACACCCAAACCAATATGCGAGGCATCGGTAAATATAATAAATCCATCACTCCCAGAGGAAAAAGTAAGGACAGGAGCAGAAGTCAGACGATCTTTCAACTCCATAAATGCTAGATCGTAGGCGTCACTCCAAATAAACTCTGCTCCCTTCCGATTCAACCTGGTCAGCGGGGCTGTAATACGAGAGAAGCCCTCAATGAAATGCCGGTAGTAGCTCGCCAAACTAAGAAAACTGTGAATCTCGGATGCATTCGTGGGCTGACCCCACTGACGCACTGCCTCGACCTTCGAGGGGTCCACTGAGATGCCCTCCTTTATCATCACGTGACTGAGAAACTTCACCTCCTCTTGTCAGAACTCGCACTTCTCTAGCTTCGCATACAACTGGTGTGCACGGAGGGTCTGTAAAGTAATCTCTAAATGTTGTTCATGCTCCTCACGGATCCTCGAATAGATCAGAATGTCATCGATGAAGACTACAACAAACTGATCGAGATATGGGCGGAAGACCTCGTTCATCAGCTGCATGAAGACTGCAGGTGCATTGGTTAGTCCGAAGGACATGACCTGGAACTCAAAATGACCGTAACGAGTCCTAAATGCTGTCTTCGGAATATCCTCCTCTCGGACTCAAATCTGATGATAACCAGAACGCAGGTCGATCTTTGAAAAGAACTGTGCACCCTGCAGCTGATCAAATAAATCATCAATTTTAGGCAAATATTGTCTCACATAAGCACACAGTATGCTTAGGATTGATGTATGACTGGATTGTATGACTCATGTATCTTGCATTGTATATTGTGATTATTGTACGCTCTAGTGACATCAGGGTTATAGCCTCCACGACATATCGTGGATGGCCAGATGGGATACTGAAAATATGTTATTTGCATTGGACTGTCATAGATGGCCCTAGATGAAAATCCTAAACCCTCTTGGTACCAAAGGATGCCCCAACGTCTAGACCGAGTGGATACATGAGCGCCCGAGTGTCGAATACCAGGAGGCTATGTCTCCCACTATTTCATGGTCGGTTGGGAGGAGGTGTAGCCTTACCCACCTAAATGAGTAGGCATAGTTAGGCTGAGTCTGACTAGCTCCTGAATGGGTCTGCTATTGACGAGAAGGTAGGCATTAGTATAATGCTGGCAGACAGATGGTGAGGTCTTTTTCACTCGATGGGCTATGCAGCCTGCAGGGGCGGTAGTCAGTTTGGAGTGTATTAGACCCTGGTGATGATCTCAAAGATGTATAGTACTGATATGTAGACTTATTGAGTAGGAGTTGCATACTCATTCACTCATTCATTCAATATGCACTCGGGCTGGTGGTGCGTAACTATTTATTATGTGTACCTTCGCAATGGCCAGGATTTGGTTGGGGTGCGTGACTAAACTAAGATTAGTAGTTTACCATGTTGAGTTTAACTATCTAAATTTAGGTATGAGACTGGTTTGGATAGAAGTCCATTGTAGTGGACCCGTAACCTGTGATACTATGTACTATCATCATGACTTAACACTCTATCCTGGTCATTTCATTCACATTGCACATTACATTACATCTGCAGGCATATAACATTTTGGGTTGCTATATTTCTGCACTTATATGGCCTAGACAGACTTAAAAGGATTTACATATTGCATTATATCCTCGACATATGATATTTGAGTCTCTATGATTCCTCGTTTGAATAGCTGATCTACATTGCATACTCTGATATTGTATGATTTATAGACTTACAGTATTTCTGCTTACTCTAATATCATATGATTCATGATCTTGCTAGTAATTCTGATATTGTATGATCAAGGCATTGTATTGAATACTTGACACTTATCTTGTTCACATACTTACACCACCCTCTAAGCTTTCGACAAGCTTATGTACGATAGATGCATGTAGGCATTAGGTTGTAGCAGCGTCGAGCTTGGAGGGTGTAGTTGACTTCTGGAGCTTTGATTTTCGATATATATATTTCCCTTTCAACATTATATTCAAATGTTTATATTAGTGGATATGAGATGATGATGTTGCCTTTGTGATTTGGGTAAACTTGTGGTTATGCTTCTTATGAGACAAATGTACGTTGAAAAATCCTCCTTATAAGATCCCAGGATCAGAATTTGGCGTATGCGCGCTGGGAGCCGAGAATGAGTTACTATGGAAGTTGTCGGCACCGGATTCGACGATCGAGAATTTTATAAGCCCGGTTTCTGAGTTTGGAGCATGAAACTCGGGCAACTGAAGGCGGCACACTGTGATAGGAGACGAATGAGAGGAAGAGGGACCACGAGATCCTTTCTTCTTAGTTCTACCCTCCATTTGCAATGAAGAAAAAAAGGAATAAAGAGATTATAAAAAGAAGTAAGATGGGTTTCTAGTAGATCAGATTTTTAATAAAAAAAAACCCCTAAATCAATCATGAAACATGAAATAAACCGCATAAATGAAGAAAAGGAAGCGCAAAGGACTTAAATCTAGAAGAAAAATGAAAACAATGTACTAACCATGGAGGAATTGAAGATGGGTTCAACCAGTCGAGGTAGAGCTCATTGGAGAAGAAAACCCAAATGATGAAATTGAATTTTTCCCAAATAAAAGGTCAAACATGTGGTTCACGACGGGTCGAGTACATGCTCGACCGATCGTGCCATGACTAGTCGAGTATGTACTCTATTGGTCGTGCACATCACAAATTTTGTAATTTTACATATAAATTAAATTATAAAAATTTCAACGTAATAATTATATACATTATAATATAGAAAGACATGAATCATCAATTCATATTATACAAACCAAGATCAAATTTCAAATTTGTAAACCTGATTTTGTCGAGCGGTTTTGTAACGTCTCGAAAAAATTCATACAAAGACTCGAGTACCCCCTCAGGCAGAAATCGTGTAGGACCAAATCCTTTAGAAATTAGGTGAGAATTAACTAGTGCTAAACTAGTTTACCGGTGAAATTAGCACCAATCACTTTAAATATGATCTACAAGACCCAAAACTTGTAGAATTATTAACGCTACATTACCCTAAAACTTAGGATCAATCTCTAAACCCAGTTGCTCTCGGAAGCATCTGAAAACTCCGTATCAAACTTGGACCGCACGTCGAAAGTCTGATAGCTTCGAAACTATATGATTATGACCGTCTAGTTGGACTTGAAAACCATCTCAAAAATCAAGTCCAGGTGGTGTCCTGCAATTATTTACTTGAGCCCGGAGCAAAGTGAGTGAGAAAAGTGAATATCTTTAGAAATAAAATTCAAATTTAAGTAATCTGAGTTGTGTCGCTTACAGGCCAAATATAAGGATTCAGACCGTCAAAATTTGACCTAAATACACCCTCAGATCATGGGAAATTTCTCATACATAGCGGTGTACTTGTGGCCCTGATCGGATACCAGTGACTATCGAACTAAAACTAGTCTGCCATGGGCGATCTGTAAATTTGATCAGACTGAAAACTTAGTTTGACCTAGATCTAATATTTGAAAGCTTAAGTCTGACGACATTCAACAAATGGGCCTCCAGGAGTGCTCCGTTAGATCGAAACGGGCATTAATTGGCAATAATCTAAGTATACCATGGCCTTGAGGCCATTCCCATCAGTTTTGGGCCTATATAAGGGCTTTAAACCCCCTCTCACATATCCCATATGAATTTTAAAACCCTAGCAAAGAAAGGAGAAGAAAAGGAAAGGAAAGATAGAGAAAGAGAGAGAGAGAGTTGGTGATTCATCCTGGGGTTCTTCCCAACAACACGGCGTGTCAAATCCGTCTATTCGTATCACTATACGGGCGATACCGATTCCATACTTAGGTAAGAAAACCAAACCCTAACCTATTCTAGGGTTTCAAATAGGCCAAGTGATGATGTAGCTTGAAAGGGGCCTAGCTATATGCTCTAAAGGGAGGGTGAATAGGGCAATGCCAAATAAAATTAATAACAGCGGAATAATAAAAGAAATAAAGCACAATGCTGAATATAAAACGATCACAATAGCCTAAAATAAAGAGATTGATACTTTATCAATTCTAAGGACAACCTTACACCAAAAATCAGAGGTTTAAGGTAGGACAACCGTATTTCTAGAACAACCTTTATATCACAAATCAATGAGGAATAAAAAGCAAGGAAATCAAAATAACTTGCGGAAAATAAATCCCAAGTTATTACAACATTCATCCACACTTGCTTGAAGTGATTACAACATTCATCCACAAACACAAACCACAAAACTGAATGAATAAAGGAATGAAAGAATAAAGCACATCCACAACACAACGATATATAGTGGTTCGCCTGTGTGTACACCAATTGTTATCCAACAGCCACACAGATTACTACTCCACTCCTAATATCCTCACACAGGAGATATTAGCATGCACTATCATAATAGGTTTCACAGGTTCACCTAAAACCTTCACAATTGTGTCTTTGATCTTGGGCTTACACAATCCAAAAACCCCACAATCTGAGTTTTCTGGCTCTCCTCAGATAACCACTACAATGAGATTTTTCTGGTGAATCTCAAACAAAAACCAGAGAAAGTAAATTACAAAACATGTAAAATACCTGAATCACCTTTTGAAGAAGCCCGGTAGAACCAATCGGAGTAGAAGTTCGATTCGACGTTTAAAGTCCAATACTCACTTTAAGAATGGTTCTAAGTCTAATTGATTTTAAATCAAACGGGCTAGATCTATTTGATTTTGAATCCAAGAAGAAGGAATATCAGAAATTCCCCTTTTCTAATAGGATTGGAATGTAGATCAAAATCAAATAAGAATAAGCTAGCAAAAGGAATATTAAATAAGCACAAAGCAGCTTAAAATAAACACAAACTTATTTCAGAGAATAGCCTAAAGAATGCTTGAATAGAATTGAATTGAAGTGTTTAAACTCTGAAGTTCGTGCTCTTTTTATAGCCTGAAAAATCCCATCTACGACTGGTCTTAGGATCCTAGGACTGGTCGTAGCATTAAAGATTTTCGAAAGATTTCCGCGGGATAAGATTTTCAGTTCCACGACCGGTCCTGGGCGGTCTACGACCGGTCATGGGCCACCTACGACCAGTCGTAGGACCCCAAAAATGGTTGCTGGAGTTTGAGTCGTAGGGCTACGACCAGTCAAAGGATGAGTCGTAGAACTCACAAGACTGGTCGTTGGATGTCCAGGACTGGTCATAGGACAGCTAGAAAGATCCAAAAATCTTTAACTACCTAGGACTGGTCCTGAAAAACTTAAGACTGGTCGTAGCAAAGCTAGGACTGGTCTTGAAGTTCCTAGAACACTCTAAACAAGCATATTAAAATATATGAGTTATGTATCCAGAATGACCTACAGTAAATCCCATCCTAAGGTCAATCTAAGGTTAAACACACCTTAAAAGTGAGATGGACATTGAAAGTCTGTACACTCAGATGACCCTTAAGAGAAGCTTGTGAATATACAAAACTTGCAGTAGGCCTTCTTGAATTTGATCTTGACTTGACATAGTCTTCTACTAAACTTGAACTTGATTGAATCTTGTACATGCAAACTTGAAGACTTCAATTCTTGAATTCTTCATTCATATCTTGAAAACTTTCTTCATATAAGTTCTTGTCTTGAAATGCGATGTCTTGATATGTCTTGATTGCAATGAATAGTCTTCAAATATAAAACACAAGATATACAAGACATAGATATAGGTTTTGGCACCACAAAATTTGACAACCAAAGGGATATGAAATCATAGCACTTACATAGCTAACCTACTTCATGCTCTAGGTTGCTAATCCACCGTTGACGAAGACTACAAATCTAAAACAAATCTGTTACGTGTTTACCGATGCAAGATGCAGACTATATACGTATAGGTTATGGTTTTCAAGGCTTTCAATGTCGATTAATGGTTTATTACTGACATGGATGCTATTTCACATGCTAAATGTGATATTTGTTTCATGTTACGAATAGAGATGAACTATGTGGTATATTGGGAAATTCATGTGTTTATTGAAATGTTTGTATGCATTTAGAGTCTGAATTTAAGATTGTCATGATTAACTTTCGTAGGTGCATGGTTGTTATGTATGCGACAACTCCTTGGTAAGAGGATTTGCCCTAATACATAATACATCCAACATATGTGATGTATGTTGGAAGATGTAGTTTAAGTGTATGTAAAAATGTCTGAATGAGTTAGTAGTTAGTAAATTGTGATTTATAAGGGAGTTGAGATATGAATCCCAACCAACTTAGCTGTGTGTATGATTTCTTCCATGCATTGTATAGCCTGTTTATTCATGTTTAACTGTGTATGATTTCCTCGATGTACTGTATAGCCTGCTTATTCATGTTTAACTGTGTGTATTGTTTCCTCCATGTACTGTATATTCATGTGTAAGTTAGATTCCATAACATGCTCACATGATTGTAGGATTTGACTTAAGTATTCATTACTGCTTACTTATCTCATAGGCTTATTTGTTGTGATTGCACGCGGTTGGGACTATATCATGGTCCAGGTAATTGGTAATAGGCCTTATTTTGGTGGCTGAAGTTGTTTCGCCATGCAGGAGGTGTTCGATGAACCCGAGCTATACTTGGGGTGTCAGCAGTGGTTAGGCCACACGGAGTGCTTATGCACTTTATGTTGATCAACTCAATGTGAGCTCGTCTAAGTCGAGCTCGTCAATTAACCCGATTGACCTGATGTATGTTCTCCATGTTTGGATGTTACTGCTTGAATCTAAGGTACCAAACTCACCAGTGAAACCCTGTTAACCTTGGTACCTCGATCCGCTAAGACTCATGAGCCGGACATAGTGGTATGGGACATCGTGGTCGAGCTGTCGGCCTACACTGGAGTGATGAGCCTCTCCGTAGTGACTAGTGAGAAATCCAGACTTGTGAGCCGAATATAGTTGTATGGGACACTGTATTCGTGCTATCGGCCTACATTGATCAGGTGACGAGCCCTTTGTAGTGACCTCGAGCATACTCTGATACTGCGTTGAGGTGACGAGCCTTTCCATAGCAACTAGAGTATAAACTAGGCCAGGTGATGAGCCCTTTGTAGTGACCTAGAACCGCCACATCGCATGAGATTTACTCAGACTGATGACCCTAGAATGGATCATTGTTTGGGAATTGATATAAGGGAGGTACCTTAGCTTCCCAATCCCGCTGTATGAATAAATTTAATTAAGTATTGGCTAACATGAGCATGCACCGCATTGCATGTGCTTTGGCGAGGAAGAGCACTTTCGGGTGGTTGCCATGCGCACCGTAAGATGAAGACGCTGAGGGAGTGCAGGCGAGGGAATTCATCATTACTACATACCATTCTTGCATTAATCAGAGTACTTAGGACTTATTTGTTGTACTGCTTTATCATTACTGCTTGACTGAATTGATAACATGTTAACCTTTGCTGTATAGCTCCACTGAGTTGATCACTCATTCCCATATTCTGGGACGGTGTTTTAGACACTAACCAGACCCTATTATAGTTTCAGATGATGGTGTGGTCCATGAGGCAGAGCCAGACTTTGAGGATGATGAGGAGGCGTTCTCCTATATACAGTTATCAGGAGGGTTCATGTGAACCATGTCCTAATTGTCGTGGCTTCAGGGTTATACCAGTAGTGGACTATCACATTCTTTTTTTGACATTTCGTATTTTGAAACAATACTTGTAATTATTGACCTGGTAATGCATACATACTTTGGGGACCTATACTGGTTTATGAAGTCATACATATTCACTTCAGTCTTCTTCTTGCATATTATAACTATCCCTGAATTATGTTTGTAATTTTGGCTTGATCTCATTCATGTTTTATGCACTAATACAGTCAACATTTAATCATCATTATCTATGTTGCATAAGTGGTGCGTTGGAACTTGGGAGTTGAGCTCCCGCTCGACCCTCGATTTTTAGGGCATTACAAGTTGGTATCAGAGCATGATTTGGATTAAACTGGACCTGGGTTATGGTCACACAATGCACGCTGACGTACTTTGACTTAGGAAGGGGGTGAGAAAATGTAGAAATGATCATAGGATTCACAGTTTTTCCAGGTAAAACTGACCATCGAAATCGGTGCCCGTTCGCATTTGTGATCATGTGCAGGGACCCCAGATCTTTTCTAGACCATCAATCGACCGGTATAGACCAAAATTCTACCCATTCCACATCCAAACAACTCTAAAAGCGTGAGAATATGTGAAATGGGTCCCGAACCGACTCCTACGGCACCCCGGGGACTATCCTGTGCTGTGTGCAGAACAAGGGTGCACCCCCACCATCACTTGATTCAGACGACTAGTCACGCTCATAGTCATCTTTTAGTTTACTCTATTGTTGTTTTCTTGTTTCTATGTATAGCCTTGATAGGCTTAGTAATGTGGTAGAATGATTTGTTGTTTTTAGCGTATAAAATTCTGCTTAGAATAGCTCACATATGTCTCCCGTCATGATTCATCTAAAACTATATCTCATGTATTGTGACAAATTTTGTTAAATGAAATGCATGTGACCCCTTTCGTTATGAATTGTGTAGAATGCTTGAAGAATTGAGTGTTATATGCAAAATCTCACGGGTTGCATCCTATGTTGTAAATAGGGAATGCCACCTAAGAGTATGCGGAGCTCGGCACACCTTTCACTGGGCGCATCATTTGATGGGGCACCTCCCCTAAGCGATAGCCATACGGACCCCAGCTTAGGTCCGATTCACGAGACCATGCCGGATTCTCAGTCAGCCCCTAGCCCCACTATTGGGCCGACACCTGTGACACCACCTGTAGCACCACCTGTTACACCATCAGTTCCTGAGCAGAACCGTGCATCTACCTCGACGCCTCCCATACCACAGTCTGCTCCGCCTCCTGATAGGCTGGAGCAAATGATGTTATTGATGCAGCAACGGTAGATATAACAACAGTAGCAGCAGCAGCAGTTTCTGACTACCATTGCTGGGGTCTTTGCCCAAAGTATGGGTGTGGCTCCACCTGCACCACCTGTGCACCCTACTGGGAAAGCGAGTGCTAGAGGCACCTTCGAGCGATTCCAGTGCTTGTGGCCTCCTACTTTCACGGGTACTCACCAACTAAAGGAGGCCAAATATTGGCTTGATCTCATCTCTAAGATACTAAGACCGTTGCACTGCACTGAGGCAGAACAGGTGGAGTTGATCACCTTTATGTTTGAGAAGGAGGCCAGTTTATGGTGGGACAGTGTCCTTCGGACTATTACCGATGGATACATATGGACGTGGGAGGCCTTTGAGACGCTCTTCCATGGGAAGTATTTCCCACTCACGTATCTTCATGAGAAGGAGGGAGAGTTCCTTCGCCTCTGTCAGGGAGGGATGATAGTGGCTCAGTATGAGAATAGATTTACGGAGCTGGCTAGGTATGGTTCGTTGATCCTAGCTGATGAGCCGATGAAGATGCGACGATTTTCTGAGGGTCTGCGACCCAAGATCAGCTCAAAGATGTGCTACGCTAGCATACCCAGTTATGCTGAGTTAGTGAGCATGTCCTTGCGAGCTGAGCAGGATGGGGACAGGTAGTCCCATATGCGAGCACCCATGGCTCCTAGACCGCGACCAGACATGATGAGCAGGCCATTTCATGACAAGAGGCCACGTACAGATTCACCTCCGAGGCTTGCAGCGTCGCCGACTCAGCTGGGACGTACAGACTTACGCTGCTCGTACTACGGGAAGATCGGACATATGGATCTGTATTGTTTCACTAGGATGAGGGATAGTAGATTTTCACCACCTCAGAGGATCAACCACCAGATCCCTCAGGCCATAGTAGCACCACCTCTACGGTCGGCTCCAGCACATCCATCCTTCAGGCCACCTGCTCCTCACTTTGGGCCACCATAACTGCCTATGGTACCGCATCCGAACCGCCAGCAACAAGCTCGGGTACATTCATTGATAGCGGGGGCTTCTGATACATCAAACGCAATACCGATGGCTCTAGAGGTCATGACACAGATTAAAGGTACGCCTTTCTTCTTATTGGTGGACACCGGGTTTACTATTTCGATCATCTCGTGCACTACAGTCAAGCGATTAGGGTTGGATACTGCTCTTATGAAGGGAGTGAGACTCACTACCTCTACTGGGACCTTTTCAGATATTAGTCGGACTCGTGAGGCTTGCTCAGTAGATTTGGGTAGCAGGACGGTGGTTGTTGACCTGATTGTCACCCCACTATGGCACTACGACGTTGTTCTCGGAATGGATTGGCTCACCGAGATGAGGGTAGAGATAGATTGGGAGGCCAGAGTCGTGACAGCCTACAGACCTAAGGGCACGGTCTTTACTTTTCCAGTTCAGGTCAGTTGGCCTTATCGAGTTAGTTGTTACGCTTCCTTGTTAGAGAGTATTGATGGTCCGATGTTGGGAGATACGCCTGTGGTTCAAGACTTCACAGACGTATTCGAGAAGATTCTTGGACTACCTCCTTAGTGCGAGATCGACTTTACTCTCTATCTTGTGCCTGGTGCGACCCCAATTTCCTTGCCGACATATCGCATGCCTCCATGTGAGATGGAGGAGCTGAAGAGACAGATTGATGATTTGGTAGGGGCAGGTTTCATACGACTGAGTGTGTCCCCTTGGGGTGTGCCTGTGTTGTTCGTGAAGAAGAAAGATGGATCACTGCGATTATGTATTGATTATCGTAGGTTGAACCAAGTGACGGTGAAACACAAGTATCCTTTGCCCAGGATAGATGATCTGTTCAATCAGTTTAAAGGGGAAAAATATTTCTCGAAGATCGATCTGCAGTCAGGGTATCACTAGTTGCGCGTCAGGGATGAGGACGTGCAAAAGATGGCTTTCAGGACCAGTTTTGGACCCTATGAGTTTCTCGTGATGTCGTTCGGCCTTACAAACGCACCGGCCGTGTTAATGGACTTGATGAACAGGGTGTTTCTGCCATTTCTATTCTGGTTCATCATCGTGTTTATTAATGACATTCTGATATACTCTAAGGTTAGGAAGAGCATGAGGAACACCTGCGAGCAGTCTTGGATACTCTGAAGGACCAGTTATTCGCACGGTACAAGAAGTGCGACTTCTGGAAAAGGAAGTTCCTGAGACATGTGGTGTCCAAGGAAGGGGTAGCAGTTGACCTCGCTAAGGTAGCCACGGTTCAGGACTGGGAGTAGGCTGGTTCAATTACTGAGGTGAGGAGTTTTCTTGGTCTGGCAGGGTACTACCATCAATTTATTTGAGATTTCTCCAAGATTTCCAGACCGCTGTCTCAGTTGACATGGAAGGATCTGAAGTTCGCCTGGAGTGAGAAGGCGAAAACAGATTTTCAGGAGCTGAAGGACAAGCTAATGTCCGCCCCTGTGCTAGTATTGTCAGAGCAAGGGGTCAAGTATACTATATATATCGACCCGTCTCGCATTGGTCTGGGTTGTGTCCTTATGTGGAAGGACAGGGTGATTGCTTATGCCTTGAGACAGTTGAGAAAATACGAGGAGAACTACCCTACACACGACCTAGAGTTAGCAGCCGTCATCTTCGCACTGAAGTTCTAGAGACATTACCTCTATAGAGAGGAGTTTGAGCTCTTTTATGACCACAAGAGCCTCAGATACATATTCACTCAGCGGGACCTGAATATGAGGCAGTAGTGATGGATGGAAACCTTGAAGAACTTCAAGTTCGAGTTTCCTACCATCCGGGTAAGGCTAACCTTGTGGCTGATGCATTAAGCCACAAGAAGACTATAGAGTTTGCGGCTCCGCTGATGGTGGCAGAATGGGGTATCGTCGAGTTTATGCGAGACTTCAAGCAGAAGCTCACCGTGGAGGAGCGGTTTGAGAGCGTTGTGCACGTTCGTATGCAGCCACTTATTGATGATAGGATCATCGAGGCCTAAAAGGATGACAGACGATTGTCTGAGCTTCGGAGCAGGCTAGCGACGATGAGGATGCCGAGTGGAGAGTTGGTATGGATGGGAGCTTATGTTACTATGGCCGCCTATACATCCCAGACACTCATGACTTGAGACGGGAAGTTCTCGAGGCAGCCCACAGTTCGAAGCTTGTGATGCATCCTGGTAGCACGAAGATCTATCGAGATATGAAGAGATTGTATTGTGGGACAATATGAAGGTCCACATAACAGATTATGTGTCCCATTATTTCACGTTCCAGCAGGTCAAGGCAGAGCATCGCCGACCTCCTGGGCTACTTCAGCCCATGCCCATAGCGGAATGGAAGTGAGATTTCATCTCTATGGATTTCATATCAGGGCTGCCGAAGAAGAGGAAGGGGCATGACTCCATATGGGTGATCGTGGACCGGTTGACAAAATCGGCTCATTTCCTCCCTATCAGGGTTTCGAACTCAGCGGACGAGTTGGCTAGGTTGTACATTAAGGAGATTGTGCATCTGTATGGAGTTCCTCTTGAGATCATGTCGAATAGAGACACGCGATTCACATCTATCTTCTGGACTCGTATCCAGGAAGCAATGGGTGTGAAACTGAAGTTCAGCACCACATTTCACCCACAGACTGACGGGCAGACGGAGCAGGTAAATCAAGTGTTGGAAGATATGCTGCGAGCTTGTGTGCTGAATTTCAAGGACAGTTGGGACAACTGTCTTCCCTATGCAGAGTTCGCTTACAACAACAGTTTTCAGCCGTGTATTGGCATAGCTCCCTATGAGGCCTTGTATGGGCATCCCTGTCAGGCACCACATTGCTGGGCTAAGGTTGGTGAGAAGAGCTTGATTGGCCCAGAATTAGTTCAGGCGACCTCAGAGAAGATCGACATTATCATGCGTCGACTTCTGGCAGCACAGAGCATATAAAAGAGTTACGCTGATACAAGACTGCAACTGGTAGAATTTGAGGTCGGAGACCATGTATTTCTTAGAGTTTTTCCTATGAAGGGAGTCCTCCAGTTTGGAAAGAAGGGGAAGCTTACGCCGCGGTTCATTGGCCCATTTTAGATACTTGATCGAGTGGGTGTGGTGGCATACTGCCTTGCTTTGCTTACACCACTTGCGAGCATGCACAATGTATTTCATGTATCTATGCTGAATAAATACATTCCTGATCTTTCCCACATCATCAAATGGGAACAGGTGCAGTTGAGTGAGGATGCTACTTATGTACTGCGGCCGATGCGTATCCTAGATAGGAAGGAATGGGTGTTGCGTAGTAAGGTTATCCCGTTGGTGAAGGTGTTATGAACGCATCACATGGAGAAAGAGGCTACTTGGGAGACAGAAGTTGAGGTTCACAAGAACTACCTTCAGATTCTCGAGGAGTACGAAAGGTACTAATTTTGAGGATGAATTTTTCTTTAAGGGGGGTAGATTGTAACGTCTCGAAAAAATTCGTACAAAGACCTGAGTACCACCTCAGGCAGAAATCAAGTAGGACCAAATCCTTTAGAAATTAGGTGAGAATTAACTAGCACTAAACTAGTTTGCCTATGAAATTAGCACCAATCACTTTAAATACGATCTGCAAGACCCAAAACTTGTAGAATTATTAACGCTATATTACCCTAAAACCTAGGATCAATCTCTAAACCCAGTTGCTCTCGGGAGCATCTGGAAACTCCGTATCGGACCTGGACCACATGTTGAAAGTCCGATAGCTTCGAAACTATACGATTATAACCGTCTAGTTAGACTTGACAACCATCTCGGAAATCAAGTCCAGGTGGTGTCCTGAAACTATTTACTTAAGCCTGGAGCAAAGTGAGTGAGAAAAGTGAATATCTTTAGAAATAAAATCTGAATTTAAGTACTCTGAGTCATGTCACTTACAGGCCAAATATAAGGATTCAAACTGTCAGAATCTGACCCAAATACACCCTCAGATCAGGGAAAATTTTCCATACATGGCAGTGTACTTGTGGCCCTGATCGGATACCAGTGACCGTCGAATTAAAACTAGTCTGCCATGGGCGATCGGTAAATTTGATCGGACTGAAAACTTAGCTTGACCTGGATCCAATATTTGAGAGCTTAAGTCCGACGACATTTAACAAAGGGGCCTCCAAAAGTGCTCCATTGGATCGAAACGGGCACTAATTGGCAATAACCTAAGTATACCTTGGCCTTGAGGCCATTCCCATCAGTTCTGGGCCTATATAAGGGCTTTAAACTCCCTCTCACATATCCCATACGAATTCTAAAACCCTAGCAAAGAAAGGAGAAGAAAAGGAAAGGAAAGATAGAGAAAGAGAGAGAGAGAGAGAGTTGGTGATTCATCCTGGGGTTCTTCCCAGCAACACAACGTGTCAAATCTGTCTATTCGTATCGCTATACGGGCGATACCAATTCCATACTTGGGTAAGAAAATCAAACCCTAACCTATTCTAGGGTTTTAAATAGGCTAAGTGATGATGTAGCTAACCTACTTCATGCTCTAGGTTGCTAATCCGCCGTTGACGAAGACTACACATCTAAAACAAATCTGTTACGTGTTTACCGGCGCAAGATGCAGACTATATATGTATAGGTTATGGTTTTCAAGGCTTTCAATGTCGGTTAATGGTTTATTACTAACTGGATGCTATTTCACATGCCAAGTGCGATATTTGTTTTGTGTTATGAATAGAGATGAACTATGTGGTATATAGGGAAATTTATGTGTTTGTTGAAATATTTGTATGCATATGGAGTCTGAATTTATGATTTCCATGATTAACTGTCGTAGGTGCATGGTTGTTATGTATGTGACAACTCCTTAGTAAGAGGATTTTCCCTAATACGTAATATATCCAACATATGTGATGTATGTTGGAAGATGTAGTATAAGTGTTTGTAAAAATGTTTGAATAAGTTAGTAATTAGTAAATTGTGATTTATAAGGGAGTTGAGATATGAATCCCAACTACCTTCGCTGTGTGTATGATTTCCTCCATGCATTGTATATCCTGCTTATTCATGTTTAATTGTGTGTATGATTTCCTCCATGTACTGTATAGCTTGCTTTTTCATGTTTAACTATGTGTATTGTTTCCTCCATGTACTGTATATTCATGTGTAAGTTAGATTCCATAACATGCTCACATGATTGTAGGATTTGACTTAAGTATTCATTACTGCTTACTTATCTCATAGGCTTATTTGTTGTGATTGCATGCGGTTGGGACTATATCGTAGTCTAGGCAATCGATAATAGGCCTTGTTTTGGTGGCTGAGGTTGTTTCACCACGCAGGAGGTGTTCGATGAACCCGAGCCATACTTGGGGTGTCGGTAGTGGTTAGGCTACACGGAGTGCTTACGCACTTCATGTCCATCAACTCAACGTGCGCTCGTCCTAGTCGAGCTCGTCAATTAACCCGATTGACCCAATGTATGTTCACCATGTTTGGACGTTATTGCTTGAATCTAAGGTACCAAATTCACCAGTGAAATCTTATTAACCTTGGTACCTCGATTTGCTAAGACTCTTGAGCCGGACATGGTGGTATGGGACACCGTGGTAGAGCTGTCGGCCTATGTTGGGGCGACGAGCCTCCCCGTAGTGACCAGTGAGCAACCCAGACTCGTGAGCCGAATATGTTAGTATGAGACACTGTATTCGTGCTGTCGACCAACATTGATCAGGTGATGAGCCCTTTGTAGTGACCTCGAGCATACTCTGAGACTGCGTTGAGGCGACGGGCCTTTCCGTAGCAACTAGAGTATAAACTAGGCCTACACTGATCGGGTGACGAGCCCTTTGTAGTGACCTAGAACCGCAACATCGTATGAGATTTACTAGGACTGACAACCCTAGATGAATCATTGTTTGAGAATTGATATAAGGGAGGTACCTTAGCTTTCCAATCTTGCTGTATGAATAAATCTAATTAAGTATTTGCTAATATGAGCATGCACTTCATTGCATGTGCTTTGGCGAATAAGAGCACTTTCGGGTGGTTGCCATGCCCGCCGTAAGATGAAGACGCTGAGGGAGTGCAGGTGAGGGTATGCATTATTACTACATACCATTCTTACATTAATCAGAGTACTCAAGACTTGTTTTTTGTACTGCTTTATCATTACTGCTTGACTGAATTGATAACATGTTAACCTTTGCCGTATAGCTCCACGGAGTTGATCACTCACTCCCACGTTCTGGGATGGTGTTTTAAACACCAACCAGACCATATTGTAGTTTTAGATGATGGCACGGTCTATGAGGCAGAGCCAGTCTTTGAGGACGATGAGGAGGCATTCTCCTATATACAGTTATCAGGCGGGTTCATTTGAACCGTTTCCTGATTGTCGGTGCTTTAGGGTTATATATGTAGTGGACTATCACATTCTTTTTTTGACATTTTGTATTTTGAAACAATACTTGTAATTATTCACTTGGTAATGCATACATACTTTTGGGGACCTATACTGGTTTATGAAGTCATACATATTTTCTTCATTCTTCTGCTTGCATATTATAATTGTCCCTGAATTATTGTAACACCCCAAAAATTGGGGGTCGGGTAGAAACCCAACTCCCGAGTTCCAAAACGTCACTTATGCAACATAGATAATGATAAATACATGTTGTCTGTAGAATGGCATTAAACAAGATTGAGACTAAGCCAAGACAACATATCATACTCCAGAGACAGTTAAATTAGCAAGCGGAAGACTGTGATAAATACATAAAATACATAAGTAATTGTAAGTCTCCAGAGTGTGAACATGTTACCAGGTTAATTAAATACATGTATACTCCAAAAATGGAAAGAAAAGAATGTACATGAGTGCTCCAAAAATATAAAATGACAAGTGTCAAGGCATCTAATCAACCTCCCTGTAATCCCATCGATCAAAACACGCATAAAGGAGGGATCCTCCTCATCATCATCAAGTCCGGCTCTGCTTCACAAGCAGCGCCATCATCTGAAACTAAAATAGGGACTGGTGGGTGTTCGGAACACCATCCCGTAATGTGGGAATGAGTAATCAACTCAGTAGAATCATAGAGCAACGATTAACATGTTATCAAATCAATCACGCGATAATAGTAAAGCAGGCAATCAAACATTCCTAGATCTTGTTGTTAATGCAAGCATGAAATGACATGATGGATGCCTTCACCGACATACTCCCTCATACGGCACCATCTTACGCCCGCGGCATGCTTACGTTCCTCAGTGCTCCACATCTTCCAAGCACATGCAGTGCGATATGAATATGATTACCGAGTTATTATTAGGCCTTTTCATATAACAGGATTGGGAAACTAAGGTACCTCCCTTATATCAATACCCAAACAATGAACCTGTCTAGGGTCGTCACTTCTAGTAATCTCATACGATGATATATTTCTAGGTCGCTGCAAGGGTTGTCAGGGCTGTTGCACACACTCGTTGCACCGCTCCCCCATCACCTCATCAATACAGGCCTAGTTTATATCCTTAAGACTGCATCAGGACTCGTCGCCCCCATGCGGTGTCAGGATAAACTCAAGGTCACTACAAAGGGCTTCCAGGGCTGTTGCTCGCACTCGTTGCTCCCCTCCCCCATCACCTTATCAATGTAGGCCGACAGCAAGAATATAGTGTCCCATACCACCATAATCTGATCAGAGTAGGGTGCTCACTGGTCACTACGGGGAGGTTTGTGGCCCCAGGGTAGGCCGACAGCTCGACCACGGTGTCCCATACCACCATGCCCGGCTCATGAGTCTTAGGGGATCGAGGTACCAAGGTTAGAGGGGCTTTCCAATGGTAAGTTTAGTACCCTAAGTTCAAGCAGTTATGACGAATACAAGGTGAACATACAATGGTCAGTCGGGTTACTTGATGAGTCCGACTAGTACGAGCGCACGTTGAATCGACGGACATGAAGTGCACAAGCACTTCGTGTGGCCTAACCACTGCCGACGACTCTGGTACGACTCGGGTTTGTCATACACATCGTTCGTGGCAAATAGAATTCAACCACGAATTCTAAATTGTTACCGACTGCCTGGACTAGCGTATAGCCCCAAGCACATGTAATGTGAATCAATAATCATATGAGATGAACGAAATTGAAATGCAAGTAATTCCATCATGTTATCAGCATATTATAACGTACATCTTAAGCAGTTAACCATACACGAGTACTACACACCTAAGGTAGTCAATTCAAATACAACAAGTATGGAGGAAATCATGTGCATCATAAAATTAGTTGAGAATCCAGTCTCAACGCTAATCTACAACACCACTTACTCAATACTTACTAATACATACATTTATACAAACATTTAGTCTACACAATTCCAACGTACTTGACGTATGTTGATCTCAACATATAATATGACAGATCCTTATATCAAGGAGTTGTCTAGTACACACAATCATGTTCTTACATTCAAAATATATGGCAGGTATAAATCATATTGATTTAGGCATTTCAACAAACACTTAGTCTACACACATTAGTTTACATAACATATGTCGGTCAATATGTGCATTAGGGCAAATCTCTTCGCCAAACAGATCATACATCCATGACTAGTATAAATACACGGCAAATACCCATGGCAATCATATCAAAAAAATACGTACGTATACAGTATTTCCTACAAATACCTAAAATATCCTAAATCTCATATTCTTCGTACGTATTCGGAATGAAAAACGGACAGCATATTATATGTGTCAAATAGCATTCTTGTCAACAATCTACCATTAAACGGCATTGAAAGCTTTGAAAATAGGTAATCTAAGCATCTAAGATCCGCACCTTTCACCGTAAAAGTGCAACAAATCGAATAGGAAGTCTACGCTTCGTCAACGGCGATATGACAACCTAATTCACAAGATACATCAGCTACTTCGCTACTTGTATTGATAGAATCCCTAAAATGGGTTAAGGTTAGGGTTTTCTTACCTAGAACGAAGCTAGAGTCGCCGAAAAAGTGATACAGAAGGGTGGATTTGGCACGTAGAGCAGCAGGGAAGAATCCCAGGAGAAATCACCAGCTTCTCCCTCACTTCTCTCTCTTTTCTCTCTTCTCTCTCCTAGGGTTTTTCCCAAATTCATATGGGTTAGAAAACTAAGGGTTCAAGCCCCTTTTATAAGCCTAAACATAACCAAAACAGACTCCAAGTCAAGGTATACTTGGGTTATAGCCAAATCGGGTCTGTTCCGATCCAAAAGGACGTTTCTGGAGGTCCCTTGACTGAATGCGGTCGGACTTAAGCTCATGGATGTTGGATCCTGATCACATTAAGTTTTCAGTTCGATAGGGTTCCCAGATCGCACGTGGCGGACCAGTTTTAGTTCAACGGTCACTGAGACTCGATCGAGGATTCCAAGTACACTGACCTGAGTGGAAAATGTTCCCTGATCTGAGGGTGTATTTGGGTCAGATTTCAACGGTCAGAACGCTTAAAAAATGTCGCGCAAGCGACAAGTGCCAGATTTATTAAAATTGAATTAATTTTCTAAATATTTTCTTTTTCTCACTCTCTTCACTCCGGACGTAAGAAAATGGTCTTAGGATATCATATGGACTTGATTTTTGAGGTGATTGTCAAGTCCAACTAGGCGATTAGGATTTTCTAAGTTCAGGATAATCGGACTTCCGATGTGCGGTCCAGGTCCGATACAAAGTTTCCAAATGCTCCCGTGAGCAACCGGGTTTAGAGTTTGATCCTAGGTTTTAGGGTAATGTAGCATTAACGGTCCTACTCATTTTGGGTCATGTAGTTCATATTTAATGTGGTTCAAGTTAATTCTACTAAGTATTTAGTTTGGTACTCAACCAAATTCTAGCCTAATTATGGCAGAACGCGGTTCTAGGGCCATTCTATGCCTCATTTTGGGCACTTATAGTTATCATATTATTTTAATTATTTTTTTAGTGGTTCATCATCAATTTTACCCTATCTCCACAAAATTTCATAAGATTTCAAGTTGTAGAAAATTTCTAAAAATTCCAGAAGCAGCAGCTATCAAATAAGTGATTTTCAGATAGTTTCTCACAATAACCTACTTTAAATTATATTAAATATTTTATTATATTTTTTACATATTTTTATATAAAACTAGACTCATTTAGCTTCAATCTGGTTTTTAAATCACCTAAATCGGAGTTATAATGAAGGAGATATGATTTATCAAAGTTGAAAGAAATGCACAGAAAAAAGTGAAGAAACCGGCCTGCCAGACCGTTGTACGGACGTGTTCGGCGAGGCCTCGCCAAACCGGCGATCCCCTCGCCTCTCGCTGACCTGTTTGGGATGATTTTGCCGTCTGATATTTAAAATGGGCGTATTTTAGAACCTGGGATGAGTTATTTGACATGCAATATATGATTTTGGGGTAGGAGAAACTTATCTATCCAAATAGCCTACTTATTTCATGATATTCCAAAAGGTTAATAGTTAAAAACTATTTTTATTTATTTATTTACTATTCATAGTACTTTTTAGTTTAAGTATTGATCAACATTACCTAAACTTTAAGATTTGTGTCTAATATGAAAGCTCATAGAAAATTTTGAAGGATAAAGTAGTAAAAGGTGAGATTTTCGAAGGAAATAGGGATTTGAGACTTTTGGATTGAGGTGTTAAGATTGACCCATTGCCTAAGGACGTCTAAATCTAGGTTGGTAAAAATTTGGGGTGTTACAATTATGTTTGTTGTTTTGGCTTGATCTCATTCATATTTTATACACTAATACAGTCAACATTTAATCATCATTATCTATGTTGCATAAGTGATGCATTGGAACTCAGGAGTTGAGATCCTGCTTGATCCTCGATTTTCAGGGCGTTACAGGTTTTGTGAATATGTCAGCTAGTCGATTCTCGGTTGGAAAATAATCTAAAGAAATTATCTTGTCTTCCACTAATTCATAAATACAGTGATATCTAATGTCAATATGCTTGGTTCCTGAATGCTGTATTGGATTTTTAGAGATATTAATTATGCTTGAATTATCACAATATAAAACCATTGAATCTTGCGTAATTTCGTAATCGCTTAACATTCTCTTCATCCACACAAGCTGAGTACATGCATTACCTGTAACAATATATTCAACCTCAGCTGTTGAAAGTGATATAGAACTTTATTTCTTACTTAGCTAAGGAACTAAACAGTTTCCTACATAGAAACAACCACCACTGGTTGATTTTTGATCATCAGTGTTATTAGCCCAATTAGCATCCGTGTAACCAACTAATTACAGACTAGTGTCATGTGGATTCCAGAGACCAAGATTAGAAGAACTAGCGACATATTGCAAAATGCGCTTAAAAATAATTAGATGTGACTCTTTAAGGTCAGATTGATATCTAGCGCAAATTTCTACGCTAAATGCAATGTCAGGCCGTCTCACAGTTAAATAATGCAAACTACCTATCATACTGCGATACAACTTAGGATCCACACTCTTGCCTGCAGAGTCCTTTGAGAGTTTTAAAGTAGTACTCATTGGAGTATCAAAATTTTTTTCACTCTTAAATCTGAACTTTTTAACTAAGTTCAGAACATATTTAGTTTGAGAGACAAAGAAACCATCAGGGAGCTATTTGACTTGCAACCTTAGGAAATTATTTAATTCTCCGACCATGCTCATTTCAAATTTAGACTTCATAAGATTTGTAAACTCAATAGTCATGTCAACAAAGGTAGATCCATAGATAATATCATCAACATAATTTTGTACTATTAAAATGTGATCATTATATTTCTTTACAAACAATGTCTTATCAACACTTCTCATTATAAAGTTATGACTTAGTAGAAACTTAGTTAACTTTTCGTACCATACCCTGAGAGCTTGTTTCAAATTGTAAAGTGCCTTTTTAGGTGATAGACATGATTAACATGTTTAGGATCTTTAAAACCTGAAGATTGTTCAACATACACTTCTTCATGCAAATCACCATTTAAGAATGCACTCTTTACATCCATTTGGTATATTTTGAACTTTCTAAAGCATGCAATGGATAAAAATAGTCTGATTGATTCAAGATGAGATACTACAGCCAAGGTCTCATCATAATCGATGCCTTCAATTTAAGTGTAACCTTGTACAACCAGCCTAGCCCTGTTTCTAATAATATTACCAAGTTCATCAGACTTATTTTTGAAAATTCACTTTGTTCCGATAATGTGTTTATCTTTCGATCTTGGAACTAAGAACCAAACATCATTTCTAACAAACTGATTGAGCTCTTCTTGCATTGCTATGATTCAGTTTTCATCAGTAAGAGCTTCTTTTAGTTAGCCGGTTCTATCTGAGATGTAAAGCACATGTAGTTATACATATCTTCAAGTTGTCTATGAGTGCACACACTAGTGAGAGGGTTTCTAAGAATTTGATTAGAAGGATGATCATTAACTGTCCTTAGTTCGGTGTTATTTTGACTTGATGAAGAGTCTAGTTTATCAATTAAAAGAACCTCATCATTTTCTGAACTTGAGATAGGTGTATTCAAGTGCTCGTCGATAACCACATTAATATATTCATGAATTACACCAGTCCTCTTGTTGAGAACCCTATATGCTCGACTATTTAGAGCATATCCTAAAAATATCCCTTCAACACTTTTGGTGTCAAATTTACCTAGATGTTCTTCATCACGTAAAATGTAGCACTTGCTACCAAAAACTCAAAAATATTTGACAGTAGGCTTCTTATCAAACCACATTTCATAAGTTATTTTACCATTTGATTTTCTAGTATAAACTCGATTAATTATATAACAAGCAGTATTTATGGCTTTGGCCCAAAGATTTTTATGGAGCTTCATACTATTTCGCATTACATTTGCCATTTATTGAAGCACTCTATTTTTTATTTCTACTACACCATTTTGTTGTGGTGTTTTGGGCGTAAAGAATTCTTATGATATTCCCTGATCACTGCAAAATTTCTCAAAACCATCATTTTCAAATTATTAACCATGATCACTACGGATCTTAGAGACTTGTGATTCTTTTTCCATTTGGATACGCGTAAGTACCCTTTTTACTTCATCAAGAGTTTCTGATTTGTCTCTTAACTACCTAAGTGTACCTGATAAAGTCATCCACAATTACTAGAATGTACTTCTTGCCATCTCGACTCTCGATTCTAGTTGGTCCAATAAGATCCATGTGGAGAAGTTCGAGTGGTTTAGATGTGGCATTAGAGTTACACATTTTTGTGAGTACTCCTGGTTTATTTATCAATCTGACACTCGCCACATATTTTGTCTACTTTCTGTATTTTAGGTATACCTCTTACCAACTCTCTTTTGTTCAATCTATATAAGTTGTGGTAGTATACATGTTCGAGGCATTTATGCCATAATTCAGTTTCATCAGCATGGACCATGTAACATGATAGATTAGATGAGCTTGAATCACACACAATGTAGCAGTTTTAAGAAGTTCTCTGACTAGTTAATATTACAGAGCCATTTTTATTTAAAATTTCACACCCTTAGTGAATTTTACACTGATTATTATCTCATATTTAAGAGATGCTTAATAAATTGTGTTTTAACCCTTATACATATAAAACATTCTCAAATAGAGGGAGGTTAAAGAGTTGAACCATACCTTGGCCAATAATTCTGCATTTGCTACCAGCACCGAAAGTGACTGAACCATCAATCATGTCTTTAAGATTGGTAAACAGACCTTTGTCGCCTGTTATATGTCTGGAGCATTCACTGTCCAGGTACCACTTTGAATGGATTGAAGCTTTGAAAGCGGTGTGGGCAACCAAATACATAACCTTAGGGACCCATTTCATTACAATTTTGGGTTTAAGAGTATAGTTTGTCTTCTTATGTTTGTAGTTGATATAAGGTCGACCCACTGAATTAGATTTTAAGAGCTCCTTAAGTAAAGCAACAACTTTCTCACCTAATGGATTACGATTCTGATTTTTATTGTTGATATGATTGCTTTTAGGTTTCAAGTTTTAAAAAGTCTTAGCATTTTAGAATAATTTTAATTTAGACTTTTCCCTTTTGAGTTAGAAGACTCCCCTTTCACAAATTTGGGTGGAGTAATCTTATGTATGGGAGGAATACTCTTGTCATAGCCCAATCAAAATTGATCACCACATTTTTTTAGATTCGGATAAGAGTTTTTCTAACGTAGGATCTCCTAGGGCATACCTCCATGTGTCTTTTAGACTCAAAAGTGAAGAGACTTCTAGTTTTAGTTTTTCATTTTCTGATTTTATGATTTCAACAAGGGAGGTTTTGAAATCTAAGTCGCCCTTAGTTTTTCAAAGCAGTCTGAAATGTGAGATTTTTCTAAGACTAGATTATCAAAAAAAAAAATTAATTTTGAAAACTTTTCTTTCTAAAGTTTTAGTTTCACAACAATTTTGCAACTTTCCTTATATAGGGCATTATAAGCATATTGAAGATCTTCTTCATTTTCATGGTCACTATTTAGATTTTCTTCATTGGTTGAATCATCATTATATGAAAAGGTGAAGTTGGCTAGAGTCATTATGGCTTTAACATCATTACCTAACTTGGTTTCAGAATCTTCTGACTCAGAAGAAGCTTTAGAGCAGGGAGATTCATCCCATGTAGCCAACATACCTTTCTTTTTTAGGTTTGTCCTTTTTAAGACATTTGTTCCCTAGATGCCCATATTCATGGCATATGTAACATTAGTTATCTTTTAAACATTTTCAAGTTTTAGATCTAGATCTTTTCTTTTCATTAGGTTTTTACAAATCAACCCTCTTTTTACTTTTAAAAATCTTGTAAAACTTTTTAGCTAAAAGAGCCATATCATCTTCAGAATTTTCTAAATTAGAATTGTTATTTTGTTGAGAAATATTTTTAAAAGAGTTAAGGGCAATGGATTTAACTTTAGGAGATTTAAAGTTTAACTCATAAGTCTATAAGAACCAGACAATTCTTCTACCCTTATATTATCTGTATCATGAAGTTCTTAGATCACGGTCACCTTTAAATTGAACCGTTCAAGTAATGAGCGCAGTATCTTTGCACAGACTTTACTTTCTGGGATTCTATTACTAAGACCCCACATAGAGTTGACAATGTAATTCAATCTTGTATAGAAGTCCATGAAAGTTTCACTTTCTTCCATACGTATTTTCTCAAATTTGGTTGTGAGGATTTGGACTTTAGATTTCTTGACAATTATTGTTCCCTCATGTGTCATTTCTAAAATATCTCAGGCTTGCTTTGTAGTATCACAGGATATAAATTCTCTTGAATTCATCCGGTGATAGTGCATAAGTGATTGCATTTAAAGCCTTTGCAATGGCACTACTCTTACTTTTCTGAAGAGTGGACCAAGAAAAATAAGGTAGACTTTTACAATTTTAGATTCGTTGATACCAGTTACTTTAGCAGTAGGAGGGGTCCAATTGGTCACTGTGGCTTGCCACATGCTCTCATCGATTAATTTTAAGAAAATCCTCATTCTAGCTTTCCAATAGACATAATTGGAGCCATCAAATGGAAGAGGCCTAGTGACTGAAAGGCTATCAAAATTTGACATTTTAAAAAAGCTCAAATCGATTAGCTTAAGAAATTAATCTAAAAAATATTAAAGCAAGCTATTAGGCTCTGGTATCACTTGAAAAGGCCGAGCTCAGAGTCTTAGAGGGGGTGGGGGGGGGAGGGAGGGGTGAATAGGACTATGCCAAAGTAAAAATTAAATGCAGAAATAAACAAAAGTAAATAAAGATAGCACTTAAACAATCCCACAATGTAGAAATGAATAACAACCTCAAATGTACAAGTATTGAGAGGTTGATACAAATGTTGTTATAAGGACAACCTTACACCAAAAACCAATGGCTTATAGTAGAACAACTTTATTCCTAGAACAGATTGTGTATCAAAATCTCAAACTGATACAGAGGAATAAAGAATAAAGTAGGAAAGAAAATAACAAAGTTATTAAAGTATTCCCACACTTGCATAAAAAGATTATAACATTCTCCACAAATGCTTAAAAAGGAAATTACAACATCCACACAATGCCATAATCAATCATTCACCACAAGGCCAGAAATTATAATGGTTCACTTTTGTGTACACCAACTGTGTAGAAAAACAGCCACACAACTACTCCACTCCCAATATCCTCACATAGTAGATATTGGCGTTCACTATGAAATAAGTTTTTCAAGGTTCACCTAAAACCTTCACAATTGTGTCTTTCAAGTCGTCTTATACAATTAAAAAACCCCACACTCTGAGTTTTCTGGATCACCTCAGACAAACCAAAAGAAAGAGATTTTTCCTAGCACAATATCAAATAAACCAAAAGAATAGATTTACAAAAATATAAAATACTTATCTGGATATTCTCCTTTGATGCAGCCTAGTAGAACCAATTCGGAGTAAATGTATAACGTAGATGTTCAATGTCCCCTCAATTGTGAAAAGGTTCTAGGTTCTAAATAGATTTTAGATTAAATCACCATGCGTTAGCTTAAGAATATCACAAACTTATCTTTTAGAGTGGTGTCTTGATTTTGCTTGAATTGAATGAATAACTCTGAAAATCATGCTCTATTTATAAGTGAAAAAACTGTTCACTCGATTGGCCCAGAGATCAGCTCAACGGTTGAAGGACCATCAAATTTTTAAAATTTCGGGCACGATAAGATAAATTCGTTCTATGACTGGTCAAGTGGCATCCATGACTAGTCGAGTAGCCTCTACGACCGGTCGAGTCCTACTCTTGACTGGTCGTGCGGGACCCAATTTAGTTGCTGGACTTTGAGACAAACATTATTCACTCGACTGGTCGAGCAATCTATAGGATTGGTCGAGGATCCAACAAAATATCTCAAAAATTAGTAACAAACCTTGGACTGGTCAAGGAAATTCTTGGACTGGTAGAGCCAGTACTAGGACTAGTCGAACATAGGATAAGACTAGTTAAGAAAAAACCTATGAAATTGTGGTAAGGACTGCTTTAATTAAAGTAGTAATATGCCAATATGTCTTAGAGGGGGGTGAATAGAACTTTTTAATAATTTTATAACGCTTTAAAATCTATCACTCTAATCCTAGCAATAAGCATATATTAAGATTACTCAAGAGTAACTCTACAGGCTTCAAATCCCAGTAGAGGATCCAATCACAAACTATTTAAGAGATAAATAATATGCAAACTAATTTATGTTGGATATGACTGTGAGTGTGTGTGAGGTGTGATCTCAGATAATCAGATATGAAAGTATTTAAGAAAATCACATAAACAAATGAACGGAAATAACAATCTTAAATACAGTCATTTTTATAGTGATTCGAGTACTTGTCTACTCCACTCCTGGTAACCACACTCAACCCTTGAGTGTACTAAATTTTACTAAGCAGGTTTCCTATGGTTCACCCCAAATCTAAGGTTTTAAATCAGGTTCACCTTTAACCTTTACAACCTAGACCTAGGCTAACTATTTATGCTCTCACGAGCAAGGGTTAACACATCGCACTCACTTTTAGGCACACTGGACAAGGATCTTTCACAAGACCCTAACTATTTATGCTCTCCATAGAGCAAGGGTTAACACAACGCGCCCACCACGTATACTCCCATCGGAGGCCTCCTAGAGAACTTGTAAGGGGTGAGAAACACCTTAGACCCAATCCTACAAAAGAATGATTACAAGGGTCCTCTGGACTCTGATAACTTACACATAAGCAGATAAGTCCCTTTTAGCTCATTGATGAAGATCTCCTCCTTTATTGATGAAGAGTCTTCTGCTTCCTTGAACCGCAACTCAGAAGATATATCAGTGCATGACGACGGGTTGGGTTAAGGTTATGATGAAATCCTACTCTCAAAATATTTTCTTATAAAGGAGATAGAGTGAATCCAATCATCTATTGTAACACCCCGAATTTTGGCCAACCTGGGATTAGACGTCCTTAGACAATGGTTCAATTAAAACACCTGGGAAATCGCTCAGAACCCAATTCCATAGCCAAAGAAATCACTTAGGATTAATTCCTTTAGAAACTAAGCATAAGTTAGCTAGCACTACGCTGGAGGAGCTGGGAAATAGTCCCTGATCACTTTAAATATGTTCTACAAGACCCAAAACTTGTAGAATCAATGGTGCTATAATACTCTAAAACCTCGGATCAAACTCTAAACCGGTTTGTTCTCTGGACCTCTTTGAAACTTTGTATTGGATCTAGACCACGCGTCGAAAGTCCGATACCTACAATCTTAGACCGTTAGAACCGTCTAGCTGGACTTGACAATCATTTCGAAAATCAAGTCCAACCGACATTCGCAGGCTATTTCATTGAGCCTGGACTGAAGAGAGTGAGAATAGGGTTAGATTTGAAATTTAAAATTCAAATCTAGCACACGACTTGACGCGTCAGTATTAAGCATTCTGACCGTCAGAATTCAGCCAAATTACACCCTTGGATCAGGAAAAATTTCTATTTCATATCATGAGACTTGTAGGCCTGATCTACGTGCGGTGACCGCTGAACTGAAACTGGACCGCCACTGGCGATCTACGAACACTGATGGTCTGAAAACGGGATGTGAGCGACATCCGACATGTACGAACTTAAGTCCAATCGCGTTCGGCCAGGGGACCACTAGAAATGTCCTTTTGGACCGAAACAGCCCCAATTTGGATATAACTCAAGTATACATTGTTCCCGAGCCTATTTTGGGCATGTTTGGGCTTATAAAAGGGGTTGAAACCCTCATTCCTCTCTCCCATCCGAAATTGGAAAAAGCCCTAAATTGAGAGAGAGAAAAGGTGAGAGATTGTGAGAGAGAGTAGGAGAGAATTTTCCTGCTGCTGCACTACCTGTTGTACATGCTTTAGCAACACGCTCCAATCACTTGGCTGGTGATTTCTCCATTTTTCTAGGTAAGAAAACCCTAATTAGTTGTTGATTTACTGATTCTTAGTTTTCATAGCCTGGTAGCTGATGGATCTTGTAAATCAGGTTACCTAGTCGCCGTAGACGAAGCGTATACGATCCGTTCGAATTAACACACGTATAAGAGAAAAGGTGCAGATTTTAGATGCTTTGATTAACTGTTTCCAACGCTTTCAACGTCGTTTAATAGTAGATTATTGACGGCAACGCCGTTTGACATGCACAACATGCTGTCCGTTTCCTATTTCGTAAATAGACGAAGAATATGAGATTTAGGGCATTTTAGTCATTTGTAGGAAATACTGTTTTCATCCATAATTTGCTGATGAAATAGACATGGCTTCTTGTAGCATTAGAATACTAAGAATGCGTGCATAATTATTTTGGCGAAGAGATTCGTCTAAATGCGCACTTTGAGTCGACATACTATATGTAGACTTAAGTGTGTAGTTTAAGTGTTTGTATAAATGCTCGTATTAGTAGGTATTGAACTAAATGGTGTTATGAATTAGTTTGAGATTGATTTCTCAATTAATATGCCGATGTAAATGATTTCCTACATGTTAGCTATATGCATGATTTCATTATATGTATGAAATGCTTGCGTTGGATGATTTACTTAAGTTGTATGTTATAACATGTGTTAACATGCTCACATGGTTGTATTTCATTTACATTACTCCTACACGACTGCTGATGTGGATTCATGATTGTTTGGGACTATACCTAGTCCAGGTAGTCGGTAACCGAGCAAGTTCGTGGTTGGCTTATCTTTGACACGAGCGACAAGTCGATGAACGCGAGCCGTGTTTTGGAGTTGGCGGTAGTGGTTAGGCCACACGAGGTGTTTTACGCACTTCATGTCGTTCGACTTGAGATGCGCGCGTGCTAGTCGAGCCCGTCAAGTAACCCGACTGGCCGTTGTATGTTCACCCTGTATGAGTCATAACTGCTTGAACCTAGGGTACTGAACTTACCGTTGTAAACCCTGTCAACCATGGTACCTTGATCCATAAAGACTCATGAGTCGGGCCTACTGTACTCTCACTGCTATGGAAGGGTCGTCGCCTTGGTACCTTGATCCGTTGTAAACCATGGTACCTTGATCCGTTGTAAACCATGGTACCCTAGGTTGACAGGGTTTACAATGGTAAGTTCAGTACCCTAGGTTCAAGCAGTTATGACTCATACAAGGTGAACATACAACGGCCAGTCGGGTTACTTGACGGGCTCGACTAGCACGAGCGCATCTCAAGTCGAACGACATGAAGTGCGTAAAACACCTTGTGTGGCCTAACCACTACCGCCAAAACATGGCTCGCGTTCATCGACGCGTCGCTCGTGGCAAAGATAAGCCAACCACGAACTTGCTTGGTTACCGACTGCCTGGACTAGGTATAGTCCCAAACAATCATGAATCCACATCAGCAGTCGTGCAGGAGTAATGAAAATGAAATACAACCATGTGAGCATGTTAACACATGTTATAACATACAACTTAAGTAAATCATCCAACGCAAGCATTTCATACATATAATGAAATCATGCATATAGCTAACATGTAGGAAATCATTTACATCAGCATATTAATTGAGAAATCAATCTCAAACTAATTCATAACACCATTTAGTTCAATACCTACTAATACGAGCATTTATACAAACACTTAAACTACACACTTAAGTCTACATATAGTATGTCGACTCAAAGTGCGCATTTAGGCGAATCCCTTCTCCAAAATAATTATGCACGCATTCTTAGTATTCTAATGCGACAAGAAGCCATGTCTATCACATCAGTAAATTATGGATGAAAACAGTATTTCCTACAAATGACTAAAATGCCCTAAATCTCATATTCTTCGTCTATTTACGAAACAGGAAACGGACAGCATGTTGTACATGTCAAACGGCGTTGCCGTCGATAATCTAGTATTAAACGACGTTGAAAGCGTTGGAAACAGTTAATCAAAGTGTCTAAAATCCGCACCTTTTCTCTTATAGGTGTGTTAATTCGAACGGAGCGTATACGCTTCGTCTACGGCGACTAGGCAACTTGATTTACAAGATCCATCAGCTACCAGGCTATGAAAACTAAGAATCAGCAAATCAACAACTAATTAGGGTATTTTCTTACCTAGAAAAATGGAGAAATCACCGGCCAAGTGATTGGAGCGTGTTGCTAAAGCACGTACAACAAGTAGTACAGCAGCAGGAAAATTCTCTCCTACTCTCTCTCACAATCTCTCACCTTTTCTCTCTCTCAATTTAGGGCTTTTTTCAATTTCGGATGGGAGAGAGGAATGAGGGTTTCAACCCCTTTTATAAGTCCAAACATGCCCGAAATAGGCTCGGGAACAATGTATACTTGAGTTATATCCAAATTGGGGTTGTTTCGGTCCAAAAGGACATTTCTGGTGGTCCCCTGACCGAACGCGATTGGACTTAAGTTCGTACATGTCGGATGTCGCTTACATCTCGTTTTCAGACCATCAGTGTTCGTAGATCGCCAGTGGCAGTCCAGTTTCAGTTCAGCGGTCACCGCACGTAGATTAGGCGTACAAGTCTCATGATATGAAATAGAAATTTTTCCTAATCCAAGGGTGTAATTTGGCTGAATTCTGACGGTCAGAATGCTTAATACTGACGCATCAAGTCGTGTGCTAGATTTAAATTTTAAATTCCAAATCTAACCCTATTCTCACTCTCTTCAGTCCAGGCTCAATGAAATAGCCTGCGAATGTCGGTTGGACTTGATTTTTGAAATGATTGTCAAGTCCATCTAGACGGTTCTAATGGTTTAAGATTGTAGGTATCGAACTTTCGACGTATGGTCTCGATCCAATACAAAGTTTCAAAGAGGTCCAGAGAATAAACCGGTTTAGAGTTTGATCCAAGGTTTTAGAGTATTATAGCACCATTGATTCTACAAGTTTTGGGTCTTGTAGAACATATTTAAAGTGATGAGGGACTATTTCCTAGCTACTCCAGCGTAGCGCTAGCTAACTTATGCTTAGTTTCTAAAGGAATTAATCCTAAGTAATTTCTTTGGCTATGGAATTGGGTTCTGAGCGATTTCCCAGGTGTTTTAATTGAACCATTACCTAAGGACGTCTAATCCCAGGTTGGCCAAAATCTGGGGTGTTACATCTATGCATTCAAGGCATCCCAACTTAATGATTTGCCATTAAGGTGGTAGCTGGAGGATCCATGAATGCAGAAGTTCATTCCCTAATCAACTCTATTGAATATCAGTGATGAGGGTGGATTGGAGGATGAACTCCCTTGAGAGAAATGGCTTTAGGTAAATGATTTAAGGTTAAACACTCAAAAGCAATCTCTTCTTTCTCTACCAGCAATAAAAGACAAGCTCTCTATATATATGCAAAAAGTTCCAACGGATATAAAATGGTCACATTTATGCTAGAGTTCGATATCATCGAGCAGGGTCGATATCATCGAGCGTATACTCTCGATTGCATTGACTGGCCTCTTGATGACATAAACTCAAATGTCATACGCTTTTGAAATCTTTTGCCAGCAGGTCAAGGAGATCAAAATATGCATCAATATCATCAAATTTTGAACTCCGATTTCATGGACACAAGGATCGATTCTTCTGAAATAGCGGTGAAGACCACTTTAGTTGAAGTAGGAATATGCCAATGTCCTGGAGGGGGGTGAATAGGACTTTTTAAAGTTCTTACAATGTATTTAAAAATCCCATTGCACTAATCCTTATAGATATGCAATTATAAGGATTACTCGAATGTAACTCTTCTGGCTTCCAAGCCTGGTAGAGGATCCAATCACAAACTATTCAAGAGACAACAATATATAATTTAGTTTATGATGGATATGACTATGTATGTATGTGAGGTGTGATTAGATAAATAGATATGAAGGCATTGACATAAATCATACACATTAAAGAATAACAATCGTAAACATAGTCATTTTTATAGTGGTTTGACTACTTGTCTACTCCACGCCTGGTAACCGCACTCAACTCTTGAGTATACCAGATTTCACTAAGGAGGTTTCACAGTGGTTCACCTCTAACCTAAGGTTTTAAATCAGGTTCACCTTCAACCTTTACAACCTCCACTGAGGCTAACTGTTTATGCTCTTACGAGCAAGAGTCAACACATCGCACCCACTTTTAGGCACACTGGCCAAGGATCTTCCATATGACCCTAACCCGAGGTTTCATAGCGGTTCACCTCAAACCTAAGGTTTTGACTAGTTCACCTTCAACTAGATGTTTATGCTCTCCACAGAGCAAGTGTCCACACAATGCACCCACCACGTACACTCTCACTGGAGGTCTCCTTGAGGACTTCAAAGGGTGAGAAACACCTTATACCAAATCCAATAAAGGAATGATCAAAGGGTCCTCTGGACTGTAGATACTTACAGATAAGTTGATGAGTCTCATTCAGCACGGTGACGAAAATCTCCTCCTTGTTGATGAAGAATCTTTTGCTCTCTTGATTCGTAACACAAATGATGTGCCAATATATGGCGACGGGTTGGGTCAAGGTTATGATGGAATCATACTCTCTAAATGTTTTCCTATCAGGAAGATAGAGCGATTCCAATCATCTATGCATTCAAGGCATCCTAGCTTAATGATTTGCTATTAAGGTAGTAGCTAGAGGATCCTTGAATGCGAAAGTTCATTCCCCAATCCACTCTATTGAATATCAATGATGAGGGTGGATTGGAGGATGAACTCCCTTAAGAGAAAGGGCTTAGGTTAAATGATCTAAGGTTTAAACACTCAAAAGCACTCTCTTCTTTCTCTATCAGTAACTAAAGACAAGTTCCTTTTATATAGGCAAAAGGTTCCAATGGATATAAAACAGTCACATTATGACAGAGTTCGATGTCATCGAGTGGGGTCGATATCATTAAGCGTATACTCTCGATTGTATTGATGGTCCGCTCGATGACACAAACTCAATGTCATACACTTTTAGAAAACCTTCTGCCAGCTAGTTGAGGAGATCGAGACTCGTGTCGATGCCAATGGATTTCGAACTCCGATTTTTTCAATGCAAATGTCGATTCCTCGATATTTGAAAATGAAGAGACTTGTTGAAAATTTTTCAAGTCATCAGATATGATTGGGGGATACTCGATATCATCGGAATTTGAATACCGATGATATCGAAGGTCGTGTCAATGCATCAAAAAATTCAAGGTTTGTTCAGTGAGCTTGTTGGACAGTTTATGTCCATTCTCGATGCAATCGATCCGGCCTTGATACCATCGATATTTGAATATCAATTTTATTGAGTGACCCCCGATCAGAATTGAAAACCACCTGAAAAATATTGCTGAACAACTTCATGCCCATGACCGATATCATCGAGAGATTGCCGATATGATATAGATTTGAACTCCGATGGTATTGATGATGGCTTCGATATATCGAAGCATATATGATATTCTTAAGAGAAAACAGGGGTGCTAGATCTACCTATCGATATTATCGAGTCTCCTTCGATTGACTTGAGATTCAATTATTGATGATATCGATATGTATATTGATATATTAATAATTCTATACAGATGAATATGTGGTTGTTGGACACTTTAAGTCCTCATTCAATTTTATCGATTGAGCTTCTGAGGACATCGACAGCATAGGTCGATTATATCGAGACATGTATCGATACAATCGACAGAGAGAAAACTTTGAGATTTTCTAATTTTTGAATTTTCTCACTAAAAACCCTATAATGTCTAACTTTTTTTAAGGATTTTATTCACCTGGTGTTTTGGGACATGGGATGTGAGGCTTATATTTTCCTATGGAAAGCTTTCATACATCTGGTTGAGGCAGACACTTGAATTAATCTTCATGGAAGGCTCTGCAGTCTGACTGACTCAACACACACGCTAATTGTAACATCCCGAAAATCGGGGGGTCGAGCAAAAACCCAACTCCCGAGTTCCAACATGTTATTTATGCAACATAGATATGTATGATTGAATGTTGTCGGTGATAATGTATTAAACATGAGTGAGATTAAGCCAGAACAGCATATCATACTCCAAAGACAGCTAAATTAACCAGCGGAAGTCTGTAATAGTATGTATAACATATGTAAACTGTTGTATGTCTCCAGAGTGTGAACATATTACCAGGTTATATACATACATGTATACTCCAAAAGTAGACAAAACGAATATACATGAGTGCGCTAAAAATATAAAATGACAAGTGTCAAAGTATCTAATCAACCTCCCTGTAATCCCATCAATCAGAACACGCATATAGGAGGAATCCTCCTCCTCATCATCAAATCCAGCTCCGCCTCACAGGCCGCGCCATCATCTGCAATCACAAAAAGGTCTGGTGGGTGTCCAGGAACACCGTCCCGTAACGTGGGAGTGAGTAACTAACTCAGTGGAATAATAGAGCAAAGATTAACATGTTATCAAATCAATCATGCGATAATAGTAAAGCAGTAATTCAAACAATCCTAATACTGTTGTTAATGCAATATGACATGACGTGATGTATGCCCTCACCGACGATCTCCCTCATACGGCACCATCTTACGACCGCGGCATGCCGCACTCCCTCAAGTGCTCCACATCTTCCAGGCACATGCAATGTCATGGTGATATGATTACCTAGTTGTTATTAGTCCTTTTCATACAGCAATATTAGAAAACTAAGGTACTTCCCTTATATCAATCCCAACACAGATCCTGTCTAGGGTCGTCACTCCTAGTAATCTCATACGATGTATATTTTGTAGGTCGCTGCAAGGGCTGCCAGGGCTGTTGCACGCACTCGTTGCTCCGCTCCCCCATCACCTTATCAATACAGGCCTACTGTACTCTACTGCTACGGAAGGGTCGTCGCCTCCCGTAGACTCAGAATACGCTTGCGGTCACTACAAAGGGCTCGTCGCCTGATCAGTGTAGGCCGACAGCTAGAATATAGTGTCCCATACCACCATAATCTGCTCATGAGACTAGGTGCTCACTGGTCACTACGGGGAGGTTTATGGCCCCAGCGTAGGCCGACAGCTCGACCACGGTGTCCCATACCACCATGCCCGGCTCATGAGTCTTTATGGATCAAGGTACCATGGTTAACAGGGTTTACAATGGTAAGTTCAGTACCCTAGGTTCAAGCAGTTATGACTCATACAAGGTGAACATACATCGGCCAGTCGGGTTACTTGACGGGCTCGACTAGCGCGATCGCATCTCAAGTCGAACGACATGAAGTGCGTAAAACACTTCGCGTGGCCTAACCACTGCCGTCAACTCTAAACACGACCCGCGTTCATCGACGCGTCGTTCGTGGCGAAGATAAGCTAACCACGAATTTGCTCGGTTACCGACTGCCTGGACTAGGCATAGTCCCAAACAATCATAGAATCACACCAGCAGTTGTGTAAGGGTAATGGAAATGAAATACAACCATGAGAGCATGTTAACACATGTTATTACATACAACTTAAGCAAATCATCGTACACATGTCTTTCACACATATAATGAAATTAAGCATGTCGCCAACATATAGGAAATTCTCTCCATCAACATATTAATTGAGAATTTAATCTCAAAGTAACTCATAAGGAAATCATCAAGCACATGTTATAACATACAGCTTAAGCGAATCGTCAAGCACATGCATTTCATTCATATCATGAAATCATGCATATGGCTAACATGTAGGAAACCATTCACACCAGCATATTAATTGAGAAATCAATCTCAAACTAATTCATAACACCATTTAATTCAATACATACTAATACAAGCATTTATACAAACACATACACTATACACTTAAGTCTACATATAGTATGTCGACCCGAAGTGCGCATTTAGGCGAATCTCTTCGCCAAACTAATTATGCACGTATTCCTAACATCCCAATGCGACAACATATCATGTCAATCATATCAGCAAAATATGAATGAAATCTATACTTCCTACAAATGACTAAAATGCCCTAAATCTCATATTCTTCGTTAGTTTACGAAACAGGAAACGGACAGCATGTTGTACATGTCAAACGGCATTGCCGTCAAGAATCTACTATTAAACGAAATTGAAAGCTTTGGAAACAGTCAATCAAAGCGTCTAAAATCCGCACATTTTCCCTTATAGGTGAAGTGATTCGAAAGGAGCGTATACGCTTCGTCTACGGTGACTAAGGAACCTGATTTACGAGATTTATCAACTAAAAAACTATGGAACTAAAGAAGCATCAAATCAGCAACTTTCTAGGGCATTTTCTTACCTGCAAATGCGGAGAAATCACTGGCAAAGTGATTGGAATACGCCGCTTAAGCACGTGCAGCAGCAGCAGGAAAAGCTCTCCCACCTTCTCTCACAAACTCTCACCTTTTCTCTCTCCCAATCTAGGATTTTTGTAAATTCGGATGGGAGAGAGGAGTGAGGGTTTCAAGCCATTTTATAAGCCCAAACTTGCCCGAAATAGACTCGGGAACAAGTTTCACTTGAGGGGTAACCAAATCGGGGCTGTTTCGGTCTAAAAGATGCTTTCTGGTGGTCCCCTGGTCGAATGCGATCGGACTTAAGCTCATGCGTACCAGATCTAGCACGCATTAAGTTTTCAGTCCGGCAGGGTTCGCAGATCGCACGTGGAGGACCAGTTTCAGTTCAGCGGTCACCGCACATAGATCAGGGCTGGAAGTCTCATAATAATAAATAGAAATTTTTCCTGATCCGAGGGTGTAATCTGGATGAATTCTGACGGTCAGAACGCTTAATACTGACGTGTCAAGTCGTGTGCCAGATTTGAATTTGAAATTCTAATTCTGTCCCTATTCGCGGTCTCTTCAGTCCGGGCTCAATGAAATAGTCCGTGATTATCGGTTTGACTTGATTTTTGAAATGATTGTCAAGTCCAGCTGGGCGGTTCTAACGGTCTAAGATAGGAAGTAACGGACTTTCGACGCGCGGTCTAAATCCAATACAAGAATTCAAAGTGGTCCAGAGAACAAACCCGCTTAGAGTTTGATCCGAGGTTATAGAGTATTATGGAGTCATACGTTCTACTCGATTTGGGTCTTGTAGAACGTATTTAAAGTGATCAGGGACTGTTTCCCAGCTACTCCAGCGTTGCGCTAGCTAACTTACGCTGAATTTCCATAGGAATTAATCCTAAGTGGTTTCTTTGGCTATGAAATTGGGTTCTGAGCGATTTTCCAGGTGTTTTAGTTGACCCATTGCCTAAGGACGTCAAATCCCAGATTGGCCAAAATCTGGGGTGTTACACTAATTGACAAACAAGGGCACTAGCAATGGCACTTTCATCCTCGACATTTGAAAATGAGAGAGATAAAGCCTTTGAAAATTTTCAGGTCAAGGATATGATCGAGGTACACTCGATATCATCAAAATTTAAATGTCGATAATATCAAAGGTCGTGTCAATGCATCGATAAATCCAAAGATTTTATTAGTGAGCTTGCTAGACAGTTTATGTCCTTTCTCGATGCAATCAATCCATCCTCGATATCATCAATATTTGAATATTGATTCTATCGAGTGACCCTCGATCCAAGATAAAAACTGCCAAAAAAATGCTGCTGGATAACTATGTCTAGGACTGGTATCATCGAAGGCCTTCCGATATCATTGGTTTTTGAATTTTGAGGATATCGAGGAGTGCTTCAATATATCGAAGGTCTTCATGATTTTCATCAGAAAAATAGGGACACAAACTCTCTGCTATCGATTAGATAGACTCGAGTTTTAAATATCGATGATATTGATAGGGGTATCGATACATCGATAATTCCGTCTAGATAAATATGTGGTTGTTGGACATCTTTTGTCCTCATTTCGATGGAATCGGTTGATCATCGAGGACATAGACAATACACACACTGATTTTATCAATCATTCTATCGATAAATCAACAGAGGTAGAAAACTTAGAGATTTTCTGAATTTGTCGAAAAAGTTTTCTAACCCAAAAACCCTATGATATCTTAACCAATTTTAAGGGTTTTCTTTATCGGGTGTTTTGGGACATGAAATGTGAGGCTTAGATTTACTTGTGGCGAGTTCAAGCACACATTCGGTTGAGGTAGACAGATGATTGATCTTCCTATGGAGCTTTTTTGTCTAGTTGACTCAACACTCATGCTAATTGACAAACCAGGGCACTTTCAATCTCCTCATTTGTCAATTACGTGACAAAATACCAAAATACCCTAGAACAACATCTAGACAAACACATCCTAAATTGTGTGTACATATAATTTACACAATTTTACAATGTCTAGTGAAACCATACACACAATCAGTAGTAGCTGCTCCCTTAACAACATCTCCCCTATCTTGATGCAGCTGCTCCCCCTAACACCTGTATCACAATTCAAGTAGATATACATTTTTCCTTTTAGTGTGTTTGAATTGTTCTCCCCTTTTTTGTCAGTCATTGACAAAGATATGGTAGTTGATATTGACTGAAGTTTGAAGTATTTGAGAGAACCATCATTCAGAGAGCAGATATATATAATAGATAGATGTATAATGAGCAAAACAGTTTAAGCAGACATCATTTTTAGAAAATATGTATGCATAGTAGATGAAATAGAGCCGTGATATAAGCAGATAGAATAATGAAGAAAACATCACATGCATTGCACATAACATAAACCAGGGGATCTTAAGACAATTATGACAGTAAATAGGAGTGAATTATAACCAGCCATATTCAAAATATCTAAAAAAAACATACTGCCCAAGATTGGCAAAAGTATAATAGTTATCCAAACACAATTACCAAGCCCATTCATGGGCACACAAAATCAACCATCAGTATTTAGCCCATCCATGGGCATATACTACAAAAAAAAAAAAAACTGACTAGACTGTGCAGGTTAGTGAGTTATCACATACACTCATGAGAGCGCAGAACATCCAAAAAGATACTAATGTTCATACGTGAAAATAAGAGTGAGGTGTATGTGACAGCATCTAAAGACCAGCACTATGGAGTCAAGGAAGATGGTGTCGTGTCGTCACGCTAACAAGTGAGTAGATCAACCAATTGCTGCATCATCTGTTGCACTCCATTCACCAGGCGTTCCAAGACAGAAAGTTGTGAATCCACAGACTCTTTCAATTGGGTGACACTTGCTGTATTGCCCCAATTTTATCTTGATGAAGCTTAAACCTTTTCGCATGCTCATGCTCTGATGTAAACGAAGCTTGATGGGGCGCAGAAGGTTCATTCCCATCCATCTCATCACCTTCATCTCCAGCTTCTTCTTCCTGAATGCCTTCCTCTGGATCCTCAGGATACTAATGGAACTTTAAGTCCATTCTTCGAATGTTGTTTTTGTTGAAGACTTGGAGGTGAAGTTTTGGATCATTTGTAGTTGGAAAGTCAATGGTGTTGCTCACCATGTGTATAATCTAGGGATAGGGCAGGTGAAGATCACAGGACATAGAAATAACATAGACCAACTGGTGTACAAGAAAAGTCGGAAGATAGATTCTTATCCCTGTGGCTATTGAGTATACTATCATGGTCATGAACCCTGTGAGATCAGACCGGTTGATACTTCTAAGATAGATGTTTGTGGCAAAGATATCGTGCAAGACCTGGAATCGTGGTTACATGAACTTAGATTTCAATGCATGTCCTTGGTACTAAGGAATGTCTCTACTATGACAGAGGTATTTAGTAACCATGGACCGGATTTCAACATTTTTGAGGTACATTTTAGGGAGACCTTTTGGTGACATTATCAGCCCTAAGATGTTTGTAATTGTGGCAGGAGTGATTAATACATCATCAACATCCAGAGAGACCATGATAGAAGGAGGATCAGACACAGGAGAGTGACAAGTAGCGAGAAAGTTGCGTGTTCTTTCAAGATGACATGGCCCACTAAAGTCAAGAACAGGCAACCAATCGATTACAGCAAACAAGGATTCTAGATTGTACAGTTTTAAACAATCACTGTAAACCTTTCTTTTATAGATAAGCTTCCTACCAGTATACTTAGCTAAAACCGGATTTATTCTATCTGGAGGAGGGACTGGTATTTTAGATTGACACCCACCATGTGAAGTTTGTCGTGTCCTCTGGCGAGTGGGGGTCCCCGTTCAGGAGCTCTTGCTCTCTCTTTTGAAGCAAGGGTTTTTCATCGAGAGGGCCTTGAGGATTGCCCAGGACTAGACACCTTTTCTTTGTCCTTACCCATAAAGACAGAGAATTGGAAAAAATGGACAAAATTCCTCTTTGAAAAAATTGAAAATACCCAGCCCAAAAGCAAGATAGAATCTGGAATAGAAGGAATGGAAGGGTAATACCAATTTTGAGGAGCTTCCAGGACCCAGTGATGTACTTCCGGCTGAGGGGATGAGTAGGAAAAAGTGAAATGCCCTTTTTAGAAAAAAATGATTTTTTTCCCTTCGACTGCCTTTTATCAGGTTGCATCTTTTGATATCATCGAACTTAGTTTCGATTATATCGATGATCCTCATTCGATGTTATTGACAATGGCTTTGATAACAGTCTCAATCATTTGACTTTTCAAATTCTGAAGAGATGTCGTTGATATCGATTGTTGATGGATTTGATAAAAAATGCTCAAGACTTATTGACAAACATATCAAAGGTGAGTATTCTCAATTCTTAGCATTCAGACAACCCTTCATGAATACTTTTAGTATATCTATGAATCAACAGTATACATAGCAAAATTTTATACAAGCTTTGTACTAATCAAAATTATAAACATTAGAATGTTTATATAGAAAAAGATTGAGGTGTGGAACCTCAGATATATCATTAAGAGCTTAGCAAAATTGTATTATGTAACAACCCGAGTACTCAGGACCTGAGTAAACGACCTGTTTCCCAAAAACCCGAGTGTTAACCTTAAAGGATGGTCAAATTTGAGCGTATATATTTTTTTAACTATCAGAGTAAGCAGATGAGGGTAGAATGGACAAGTAAGTATAAAGGAAAATTTTTTAAATACATTTAGAATATACAAGAGGTTGCCCATAATGACTTATACAAACCAATGTCCTCATTCTTCCCATACAATGGAAATAACATTACATATAAAACAAAGTAAATTGCAACAATCTTGAGATGTGAAATCCTATAGCAGCCCTTAGCAAATGCAATCATGCACCCTTGTCAACCATAGTTTTCTCCTCACCAATATGAAGGCCTACCTATACTACCTGTACAGTTGTATATTTGATGGATGAGTGGCTAGCTCAGTGTGAATTCCCCTCAAGATTATACACCGCCGCATTAGGTAAGCATAGTTATAAAACAACAACGCACTCAAAACAATACATGATGTAGTCTTTTTAAATGCATGGATGCGTGAATGCACATCCAGCTGGACTTGGGCTCATCACCAATGCAATCATCGACCTGGGAAAATCATCCAGTCGAACAGGGATCGATAGTTGAAGGTCTGGGATCTAGCGAAACGATACCCTAAAGATCCTAAGAGCACGTGCTACGGCATCTAGAATTAGCCACCCATCATCACCAATATGCTATGGATGCATGATTATCTGAACCGTTATTAGTCCAGTTACAATCAGCTAATTTAAGTAACTCAAAGGTCACTATGGGGAGCTCAGAGCCCAGCGTAGGCCGACAGCACGGGCATAGTGTCCCATACCACCATCCCCAGCTCATGAGACTACCATCTTAGGATGTTTAAGGGAAACCCATCGACTAGTGACCAATCATATTATATTATATGGGGCTTACCATTGCATGGTTTTACGATATAAAACATCGAACCTATATAGGAAAAATACCCAAAATAAAGCCACAGTGGGAGATATCAAAACAAGCCACATAAGGCAATTATCAAAATAAGCCACATAGGATGATATTAAAATGATGCGATAAAAGACCATCCTTGAAAACCATTGGATACATCAACCCTGAATGGTAGGCCCACATCAATGGTTAATTTAAATCATCATTCAATAACCACTAAGCTGAAAGCCCATTACTATTACAATCAGTCGGGTTACATCCCAAGTATGGGTGTACACATATAGGTGAGGGTTTTCCATTGGTGTACCAGTTTAGGTTCCATAAGAAATCCATAAATAATCCACAAGCATGAATAAACATGCAGGATAAACATTAAGCATGTGATATAACAATTCAATTACACAAGTAACATCAGATGGAGATAGTAATTATCCATTTGAAAAACTATAACTTAAGCTAATGGGAAAATTGAAAGCTCAAGGGGAAGAATCATCACCTTATTTGTCGACTTGCCTTCTAATGTTATTAGGAAGAGCATACACCCTTAGACTTTGATCGTACCACAGATTATAAACTTGTATGGTTAACTCAAGGTTCTACAAGACTATCTTATGGTCTAGATTATATCCCAGGGTTTAATTTACTTAGGTCTAGGATTTTACCCTAGAGTTTTAGGTCTAATCTGAATTTTTAGGGCTTGAATCCTAGTGGTGCGTAATTAATTTTTAATGTTAATTTAATAGTTATAAAATATTTATTAACATCAATGTTACAATTAGTGCTAGCTATTACAGCAATGGCAATCATTATGATGATATCTAATTGTAAAATCTACTATTAACGACAACATTTAAACAAAATAAAATGCTAAATATTTAATAACCGTAAAATTTCTTCTTTATTTATAATAGCCAATATAGGCATGGATAACCTTCTAATAGTTAATCGTGCTATATGATTGCAACCATCAAGTAATACTAATGATAGTAAATAAATATTAGGATTTACTATTACGATGATACTTAAGAATGACATGGCAATACATTAATATTTAACAATGATATTATTTTATTTCATTTTATTTTTTCCTAACATAACTAACATTAATATAGATAATTTTCTAATGGTTATTCATATCTAATATTCCTAGTAAAGGTATTAATCAGTCAATTCTAATTATGATGACTCACAAATTCATATATGAATGTACCAAAATTATCTAACATCCTTATAATGTCTAATAATCTTTTAAATAATAATAGTAACAATAAAACCCTTACTAGCAATAGTGAAATAAGGGCCTGCATTAGGGAAATCAGGCCCATTAATCTTTGTCCATCAAGATGGCCTAGACTGGGCCTGAAGCTGCATAATACCAAGGCTTGAACTGGGCCTGATTTAAGCAAGATCTGGCCTAACACCTAGTTGCCCATTGTGGTCTAAATCTGAACTAGATTGGGCCTAGTTCGGTGGTTCCAAAGGTGTTCTAGAAACTAGGCTGGGCTGATTAATTTTGGCCCACAAGCTATTGTATGTGGGCTAGTTTGATCCAGTCTTCGGGCTTGAATCCAGTGAGGCCCACAATTAGAGTATGGTGTGGCCCACTAAGATTTAGACTAGGCCTGATTTTAGGCCTGGACTGGGGAGGACTTTAACCCAGATCTAGGACTGTTTCCAGCCCAAAATGTGGCTCAACTATATTACAGCCCAACTAAGGCTGATCTCGGCCCACGGAGTTGGACCAGGGTCCAGCCCACATTTGATTTCAGCCTACTCTGAGCTGGCTTTTGAAGTGGACTTGGGACCAGACTCAGCATGGCCCTACACTGCATTCAGCCCAGGCTCAATCCCAGCTTTTGTGGCTGTCTTTGGCCTAAACTCCTAACTTGGCCACCATTCCAGACAAGGGACAGTCATCCATTTATTCATCGGACATTGAAAATAAGGTGGGCCACGCCTGCATATCAGATCTATCCCATCCATGAGGTGGGTCCCTCAACGTTAGGTGGGCCATGAGTAGGAATTCAGGTGGGCCACCCCATGTACGGCTAGAAAGATAGGACTGGATGGACAGCTTCACGTACATGGAATGCCTGTGACCATTTTTGATATGAGCTCCTCATCTAAAGAAATGGAAATGAGGGAAAGAGATCGTCACCTTCCTCTTCTTTCCTTTTCCTGGGCCAATCTAGCAGCAAGACGGATCTGCTGTGGTTGGGGTAACGACTCACCTCGGCTCGAGTTGGTGCAACAACGGACCATCTCCCGATCTCTCTATCTCTTCCTTTCTTTCTACTCTCTCACTTTCCTCTCCTTTTTCCTCCTCTAAGGAACTCCAGCTGTGAATCTGAACATAATTGGAGTCGAAACGGACTCAAACTAAGATGGTTGGTGCAGTGGAATGGCGGGGAAGAAGATGCGCTGTTAATGGCAGATTGTAAACGGGAGTTTATTTGTTCAAACCGATTGTTGTAGGTGGTATGTATGAGCTCAGAGGAGCTTAGAGACATGGATTTTTGAAGCTTCGGGGAGGTTTGGTGGGTGGTTTTGAAGGAAGAAGAAAAATGGCTATTTTCAAGTTGAGGCAAGGGAGTGGGAGAGAGACCCGTTGCAACTCCCATCTCTTGGACTTAAATCAGGCCTTGAACTCCCTCAGGGCCGTCGGATTGACAGCAGGTTGTCCAAATCTTCTCTGGCCAAAACTGCCTATAAAATAGTGGGTAGAAAACCGCCGATTCCCATGGTTTCCTAGGAAAACTTTAAACCAAGGGATTCAAGGGCTGAGATCTCCTCGAACGGATGGTCAAGATGGAGAAAAATAGATCACGTGGATCGTGCTAGCTGACATGTAGCAGGTTTCCATTTTTGGAATCATTTGTTTTTTTGGGACCTATTTGCATCGAGAATTGTGTCCATGCACACATGCAGAACCATGTGAAACTCGTGGTTTTTGTTACACGTGCGTTCACTGTCAGATGGACGGTTTGGATTTTCCAAATGGACCGAGTAGGTGGGCCACCAATCAAGGAAAATGGATGCTCATCTGTCTACTGTGGAACCGAGAGAGAGAGATGCCCCTCCTTGTTAAGCTAAGCACGGGTCAGACTCGTCTGACTGGCCAGGAGCTTACGGTGCATGGCGGGTGTGCCCCAGTTGTGCACACGCACACCGTTAAGTGGGGTCCACCATGATGTTAGTGAAAAATCTACACCATCCATTCTATTTTTTGGGCCCTTCCATGGCCTTTTACCAAAGGTGGGGTAGATCCAAGGTCCAGGTGGGGCCTACCACTTGATTTGGGTTACATTGGTGGATCCCCGCTAATCTCATGGTCGGATCGGCTCGAAGCTGAACGTCAATGGTTCAAAAGGTCCAAGGATTCATTTATATGACTAGGACACCAGTTCTATAAATTTAAGACACTGAATTCTAACTTTAGAATGATTTTAACACCTATTATTATTATTATTATTATTATTATTATTATAATATTTTCATTGTCAATTATTCATATTAAATTCTCATGGTTCTCTCTTTTGGAGTTGTTCTGTATATTTTTCAGGGAGAGATTATTTATTTGTATTTGGATATACACACACACACACACACAATTATATGTATATTTCTAAATTATGCACGTGGGTCATAGCCCGATTAAGGTCGTTTACTCTTTCGTTCAGTCTCTTATAAGTATTTGACTATAAGGATTAAATCATTCGGGCTTGTAAGTGGGCCAAAATACATGGGTTTTTAACGTTTAGTTATCAATTTGTTTAAATCAATGGTGGGATATGAGATATTGGCATTCCGACTATTGACACTAAGTAATGGGTTGTGACTTATCAAATGATGGTGAAAAGTATGTTACTTGTATCTTCATATAAATATGCTAATCTAGATTATAATAGTAACACCCGAGTACTAGAAAGTATGAGGTGTTACACATCATTTCAACAAAAATCTAGATCTTGATGCATGACCTAGACTTATCTTTTCATGTTTGATATTTCAGGGCATATAAAGAGAGTTAGTTATCAGACAATTTAGCTTTTCTTTCACTATCCATTTTGAGACAGAATTCTTTACTGTGGTGATTTAGTTTTTGTGTTTATCGCACCAACTTGATCCAATGACTCCTTCATTCTGCCATTTATTCTAGGTGGTGATAGATGTGCATTTCTTTTAACCAATCTCCTAGGTGGACTTTTGACATTTTGTATTTCACTGGTCGGTTTGAATTTACCAATATGATTTTGACTAGGGTTATGCGGAGTCCTTCTAGGTGTCAAGCATTCAAACTTATAATGACCTAAATCACCACATAAATGACAAACTGGAGTAGTTCTTGTATTACTATCTAAAGCAACAGATTTTTCAGATATTGGTGCTGCATTTTCAATTCTTGTTTTAGCTTTATCATACCCTAAGCCACTCTTGTCTTTTCCTCGCCTTCCCATCCTTAATAATTTTTCTATCTTTTCACCACTCTGGGAAAATTTATAGTTTATTTTAGCAAATTTTTTAGTTTTGTCTAAGTCAAATCGGAATGTGTGATTCTCATTCTGGAGATGCTCATTTTCATCTTCTAATAATTCAACTTGTTTAGCACACTTTGATGATTCCATTTTTAGGGATAGATTAATTCTTTCCAACTTATCATTATCTGAATGATATTGTTGTAAATCATTGATTAGATGTGTATTAATTTCCAAGGTTTTCTCCAGATCTCTTTGTAACAATTCTTTTTTATTTTCAGATATTCCAAGTCTTTTAAGGATGTGGATGCTATGAATATAGAGTTGATTGTAAGCATCCTGTAGTTTATCCTGTTCCTCTTTTTCCTCCTCTGTTTCCTCATTATCAGAAGAAAATGATATAGTGGCTTGTGGTTCTTTCTCGATCTCAGTTTCACTAGGTATGATTGGAGTAGTGTAGACCATAAGCATTTTTAAGGATTTCTGGTCTCCATCGCTCTTTGAGTCGCTAGATTCTAAGTTTGACTCTTTTGTATCATCCCATGTGGCAGCCATTGCCTTGCCCTTAGTTTTTCTATTTGGGCATTTAGTAGACAGGAGTCCAAAATTTTGACAGGCATATCATTGTGGTTCTTTGGTCTTTTTACCAAATTTACTTGCAAAAGGTTTGTTGTCCATCTTTCTTCCTTTTAGTGGACATCCACGATTTTTCTGAAAGAACTTTCTGAACCGTTGAGCCAACAGAGCCACTTCCTCATCTTCATCTTCTCTTTCACTTTCAATGTCCTCATTTGTTGTTTTATTTGATTTTTGTGGACAATATTTTTGGATTTTGGGGTTTGTTTGAAGTGTAGTTCAAATGTTTATAGGGAACCTACAAGTTCTTCTATTTTCATTTCATCTGTGTTTCTACATTCTTCAATGGTTGTTACTTTATGATTGAATCATTCTGGTAATGATCTTAGAATTTTCCTACATATTTTTGTTACTGGAACTTTCTCTCCTAATCCACCCATGGAGTTGCAAATGATATTCAACTTTGTGAAAAACTCCATAAAGGTTTCATGCTCTTTCATTTTGAGACTGTGAAGTCAAGAGTTGTAGTTCAGATCTCTTCATAGTACTTGTACCTTCATGGGTTGTTTCTTACAAATCCGATACTTCCTTGGATGTCCCACACATACTGATTTGATTAAAAACATCTTAGGACACAACACAGTAGATAGCATTCATATCTTTAGCCTCAGCAGTTTAGTTTTCTTTATCGAATGTTATCCACTTCTCTTTAGATTTTGGTTTGGTGATAGTTGTGTCATTATCAAGTACTATTTGTTCAGATGGTGGCATATATCCTCTTTCAACTATATCCCAAACATTATGATCCAAGGATATCAGAAAGTAGTGCATTCTAGCCTTCTAGTATGCATAATTTGATCCGTTAAACACTGGAGGTCTAATGACTGATGATCCCTCTCCTTTGACCATATTTCCAACTTCAGTCAAGATCACTCTCTAGGTGGTGAAGCCCTTAAAGAGAGACCCGCTTTGATACTAATTGAAATTGCGGTAAAGACTACTTTAGTTGAAGTAGGAATATGCCAATATGTTCTAGAGGGGGGTGAATATGAATTTTTAATAATTTTATAATACTTTAAAATTCTATCACTCTAATCCTAACAACAAGCATATATTAGGATTACTCAAGAGTAACTCTACTGGCTTCTAAGCTCGATAGAGGATTCAATCACAAACAATTTGAGAGATGAACAATATGCAAACTAGTTTATGATGGATATGACTGTGAGTGTGTGTGAGGTGTGATCTTAGATAATCAGATATGAAAGTACTTAAGGAAATCACATAAACAAATGAATGACAATAACAATCTCAAACACAATCAACCTACACCTAGGTTAACTGTTTATGCTCTCACGAGCAAGGGTCAACACATTGCACCCACTTTTAGGAACACTGGCCAAGGATCTTTCATAAGACCTTAACTGTTTATGCTTTCCATAAAGCAAGGGTCAACACAACATACCCACCACGCACACTCCCATCGGAGGCCTCCTAGAGGACTTGCAAGGGGTGAGAAACACCTTAGACCCAATCCTACAAAGAAATGATCAGAAGGGTCCTCTGGACTCTGATAACTTACAAATAAGCAGATGAGTCCCTTTTAGCTCATAGATGAAGATCTCCTCCTTTGTTGATGAAGAGTCTTCTGCTTCCTTAAACCACAATTCAGAAGATATACCAGTGCATGACGACGGGTTGGGTCAAGGTTATGATGCAATCCTACTCTCAAAATATTTTCCTATAAAGGAGATAGAGTGAATCCAATCATCTATGCATTCAAGGCATCCCAACTTAATGATTTGCATTAAGGTGGTAGCTCGAGGATCCTTGAATGTGGAAGTTCATTCCCCAGTCCACTCTATTAAATATCATTGATGAGGGTGGATTGGAGGATGAACTCCCTTGAGAGAAAGGGCTTTGGGTAAATGATTTAAGGTTAAACACTCAAAAGCACTCTCTTCTTTCTCTACCAGTAACAAAAGACATGGTCTTTATATATAGACAAAAAGTTTCAACAGATATAAAACGGTCACATTTATGATAAAGTTTGATATCATCGAGTAGGGTCGATATCATAGAGCATATACTCTCGATTGCATCGACTGGCTGCTCGATGACACAAACTCAAATGTTATACGCTTTTGAAACCTTTTGCCAGCTGGTCGAGGAGATCGAAAGATGCATTGATGTCATCGAATTTTGAACTCCGATTTCATCGACATGAGGATCGATTCCTCAACATTTGAAAATGAGAGAGATAAAGCCTTTAAAATTTTTTAGGTCAAGGATATGATCGAAATACACTCAATATCATCGAAATTTGAATGTCGATAATATAGAAGGTCATGCATCGATAAATTTAAAGATTTTATCAGTGAGCTTGCTGGACAGTTTATGTCCTTTCTCAATGCAATCGATCCATCCTCGATATTATTGATATTTGAATATCGATTCTATCGAGTGACCCTCGATCCAAGATAAAATCCACCTAAAAAATGTTGCTGAAAAACTGTGTCCAAGACTGATATCATCGATTTTTGAATTCAGAGGATATCGAGGAGTACTTCGATATATCAAAGGTCTTTATGATTTTCATCAGAAAAATAAGGACACAAACTCTCTATTGTCGATTATATTGAGTCAAATTAAATAGACTCGAGTTTCAAATATTGATGATATCTATAGGGGTATCGATACATCGATAATTCCGCCCAGATAAATATGTGGTTGTTGGATTATCCTCATTTCGAAGGAATCATTTGATCATCGAGGACATCGACATCACACACACTGATTTTATCGATCAGTTTATCGATAAATCGATAGAGGTAGAAAACTAAGAGATTTTCTGAATTTGTTGAAAAAGTTTTCTAACCCAAAAACCCTATGATATCTTAACCAAATTTAAGGGTTTTCTTTACCTGGTGTTTTGGGACATTGGATGTGAGACTTAGATTTACCTATGGTGAGTTCGGGCACACATTCGATTAAGGCAGACAGATGATTGATCTTCCTATGGAGCTTTTCTGTCTAGTTGACTCAACACACGCTAGTTGACAAACTAGGGCACTTTCAGCCTATACACTTATAAAGGGACCCAATTTAAGTCTGTAATCCATATGACCTAACCTATGCTCAATCTAGGGTCATTCATACCTTATAAGTGATATTTGAACATTGATACATCTTTTGCTTCGATTGATGTTGATCACTAAGTACTTGAAGCTTAATATCTTGATGTACTTTGAATCTTGAACTTAAAGTACTTTTCAAGCTTGAACTTGAAGTACATGACTTGTATTTCACCTTGAGCTTTGACTTTCAAAACAGAGTGCTTTATCTTGACATAGATGAAGCTTTGAAACCTTAAACTATTGAAGCTTGAAAGACTATCACTTAGTGTTGTACTTAAACTTGTATATCTCTTGATCTTGCATTTGAAGTTCTTGAGGTAAAGACCTTTGTTCTTGTACATGAGATGCATGATCTTGAATATGTAGATGAGCTACACAAGACACAGATTCCAAGAAGTTTTGGCACTACAAAATTTGACAATCATAGGAGCTAGACAACATAACACTTACAAACCTAACTTTTGGTTCGACTAGCCTAACATGAAGTTCGGCTAGCTCGAGTAAAGTTCGAGTTAAACTCCAACAATGTAATTCTCAAAATTTTGTAAGAATTTGGCTAGCTGAATTGGACATTCAGCTAGCTGAATTTCACCTTGGGCCAGTTGAATTTTGGATAAAACTTATCCCGCGCAATCTGATAACCATTAGAACGAATTCGGTGGCATCCATTCAGCCAAACCTATTCTTAGGCTAGCCAAATTTCTATATCCTTTTACTATAAATAGGGACCTTCTCTCATTCTAAATTACAAAGAAAAGTCACTCTAAACCTTTTGCAAGTAAGAGAGAAGGTCAGGTCCTCGTCAAGATAATTATGTAGTATTTATAAATTTATTTTATGCTTTTTCAATTCCCTTTCTCAAGCTAATTCAATTATATTCTAAAGAGTAGTCTATACTCCACTTGAGAATTAAGAGAGTTGAATCTGTAGCAGTAGGGTTTTTTATTTTTTAAAATACTTTAGAACCCTATACTCTTTTGGTTAAGTAAATACTGCCTCCTCTATATTTAAGAAAGAAGATCTTTTGCTATAAGTTTCGACTACATCTTCAAATCCACATTTTCAAATAAGTACATTATTTATTTTATTTCAATTAGGTTTTTGTGAGATAGCTTGTGAAAATATCAGTGGGTTGATTTTTGATTTTTTGTGAAAATCACAAACATGTTTTTTATTTGTAATAACTTGTGAAAATCACAAAAGGGGTTTTATTGTGGTGAGCCCGTGAAAATCATAAGAACTGTATAAGGTTATTAAGGTGAACCTGTGAAAACTTTGAAATAGTGAAAGCCAAAATGATGAGTGCAGTAATTTTAGGAGTGGAGTAGGTGTGGGTTTTAAGCACCGAACCACTATAACCCCTTATGCTATTGTGGTGAATGCTTTATTCTTTATTTGTGGTGAATGTTATATCTATTTTATTCTTTGTGGTGAATATTATATTTATTTTATCTTCTCTTGATAGTTTGAAAGATGATTTTTAAAGACATTCATGAAATAAGGTTATCTTCCCTAATATTTTCGGTGAAGGTTGTCCTATGAATTATTAGGAATCAAGGTTTCAATACTTAGGCAAGTGAGATTTTTTTAATTTCTTGCATATTTCACTTTTATTTCAATTATTTGGCAATGTCCTATTCATCCCCCCTCTAGGACATCGATAACTCGTCTTTTCAAGTAGTATGATAGCTTGGTTTCTCCTTTTAAGATTTACCTCCTAGAGGTAGATCCAGAGATATAAGATGTCAAATTTCGATAGTTTATCCATTACCAGGCCACCTCACTTTGATGGCTCAAACTAATCTTATTGGAAAGCCAAGATGAGGAGTTTCTTCAAATCTATTGATGAGAGTGTGTGGCAAGCCACTGTGACATAATGGATCCCTCCTATGATGGAAGTAGTAGTTGAAAATGGAACCACGTCCATGAAAGAAATCACTTATACTTTCTGGACGATTATTCATAAAAGTGAAAGCAGTGCTAATGCAAAGGCCTTAAATGCAATAACTTGTACTCTATCACCAAATGAATTTAAAAGAATCATTTCATATAGCTAAATACGCATGGGATGTTCTTGAAATGAGACATGAAGGAACTAACATTATCAAAAAATCTAGGATCCAAATCCTCACAACCAAATTTGAGAAAATTTGTATGAAAGAAAATGAGTCTTTCATAGACTTCTATATGAAACTAAATGACGTAGTTAATTACATGTGGGGTCTTGGAGATAGAATCCCTGAAAGCAAGGTTTGTGCAAAAATATCGTGATCACTTCCTAATATGTTCAATTCAAAAGTTACTACTATACAAGAATTGAGGGATATAGATACAATGAAGGTTAGGGAGTTAGTTGAATCTCTTCAAACTTATGAACTGACTTTCAAAGCTCCTAAGATCAAGTCCATTGTCTTTAAATCTTCTAAATTTAAGGATTTAACCGTAAATTTTGATGTTGAAGAAAATAAAAATGATATGACTATGTTGGTAAAGAAATTTTATAGAATTTTAAAAATAAGAAAAAAATAGATTTTCAAAGATTGTTTGACAAAATAAAAGGAAATTCAAACTATTGAAATTCTAAAACAAAAGATACACAATGTTTCAACTGTTCTGAATATGGGCATCTTGTCTCTAAATGTCCTAAAAAGGATAAATCTAGAAGAAAATGCATGAAAACTACTTGGGATGAATAATTAGAATATGAAACTAATTTAGAAACTGACTAATTAGACTAAGAAAATGCAAATGACTTAAAAGACTTTATGATTATAGCCAGAATCACTTCTTCAGATAATTGTGAAACATTTGATTATGAAACTATAAGAAGTGACTCTAAAAATGAAGATGATCTTCAAGTTGCATACATTGCCCTATACAGAAAAAGTTCTAAAATTGCAGCCAAACTAAAAATTAAAAAAAATAAAATAATGCAAATTTATAATTAGAACTTGAAAAGGTGGTTTTAGAAAAATCTCATTTTTTTGTTTGTTTTAAAAAAACTAAATTAGATTTAAGTCTAAATTTTTTTGAATTGCATAATCTTAAAACTTGAAGTTTCCTCCTTTTAGAGTTTAAAGGACACTTGGAAATATACCCATGGTGAACAGAAACTTGAAAAGTTGTTAACCTCATCTTGGCGATGTGTTGACAGATCTGGACTGGGTTATATTAAAAATAACTCTTTGAAATCTAAGGATTCTGCTCCTACTTTTGTAAAAGGAGAGTCTGCAAACTCTAAAAGAGTCAAAGTATAAAAAGAATGACTTCAAAAATATAAAATCATTTCAAGCCTCTAATATAAAAAATAGTGCCATTTACCACAAATATCAAAGGAAAGAGAATACAAATCCTTACTTAGCTGATAAAATTATGGACTTGCTTAAAGAGCTATTGAAATCCAACTCTGGCAAGACTGTAGTATATAGAAACATGAGACATCAAAAAGCAAGAGACCCTCCTAAACATAGAACCATAATGAAATGGGTTCCAAAGGTTAAGTGCCTTGTAATCCACACATCTTTCAAAACAAGTGGCCATTTAAGATGAAACCTAGATAATGGATGTTTTGGACACATGATAGGTGATAAAGCTATACTCTCAAACATCAACTGAATCAATGGCAGCTCAGTTACATTCAAAGATGAAAGAAACTACAAGATAAGTGACAAAGGTAATGTACAACTTCCCAACTTACCTCTCTTTGAAAATGTTCTATATGTTGAAATATAATCTTTTGAGCATATCTCAAATTTGCAATAATAAATTTAGTGTAAAAGTTTTAGATCACAGTTGTGAGATAATTAATAATAAAGGACATGTGATATTAAATGGTCGTAGAACATTGAAAATTGTTATATCATTGATCACTCTTGCTCAACAAAACATTCATGCTACTTGGGTCCAAACAGATGAGATTGAACTATGACATTAATGTCTTGGACATGTAAATTATATAGATCGATATAAATTTATGTGGCACTTTTTAGATAGGAAAGCAAATTCGAAGTAGTCACAAGAAAATGAACTCCTTAGCCACTATAAGACCTCTTGAACTACTCCATATGGATTTATGTAACGCCCGTGAAAAATCCGTACTTGGAATCGAGTACCGATTTGACCCGAAATCGCGTATAAATAATTTCCATGGAAATTAAACGTAAGTTAGCTAGCGCAACGCTAGAGTAGCTGGGAAATAGTCCCTGATCACTTTAAATACGTTCTACAAGACCCAAATCGAGTAGAACAGACAACTCTACAATACTCTATAACCTTGGATCAGACTCTAAGCGGGTTTGTCCTCTGGACCATGTTGAACTTTTGTATTGGATTTAGACCGCGCGTCGAAGGTCCGATACCTCCTATCTTAGACCGTTAGAACCGCCCAGCTGGACTTGACAATCATCTCGAAAATCAAGTCAAACCGATAATCACAGAGTATTTCGTTGAACCCGGACTGAAGCGACCGCGAATAGGGACGAATTGGGAATTTCAAATTCAAATTTGGCACACGACTTGACGCGTCAGTATTAAGCGTTCTGACCGTCAGAATTCATCCAGATTACACCCTCGGATCAGGAAAAATATCTATTTATTATCATGGGACTTTCAGCCCTGATCTATGTGCGGTGACCGCTGAACTGAAACTGGTCCGCCACGTGCGATCTGCGAACCCTGCCAGACTGAAAACTTAATACGAGGTACATCTGGTACCCATGAGCTTAAGTCTGATCGCAATCGACCAGGGGACCACCAGAAATCAGTTTTTGGACCGAAACAGCCCCGAAATGGATAGGCATTAAGTAAACTTCGTCCCGGAGCCTATTTTCGGCGTTTCCAAGCTTATAAAAGGGGTTGAAACCCTCATTCCTTCCTTGCATCCGAATTTCACAAACCCTAGAAAAGAGAGAGAGAGTTTGAGAGAAAGGGAAGAGGAGATTTTTCCCACATCCGAGTCCCTGACAGTGCTGCTTCAACACTTCATTCCAATCACCTGGCTGGTGATTTTTCCACTTTTTCAGGTATAGAAAAACCCCAAAAACTTGCTGATTTAGGGTTTACGTAGATTCTGAGCATGGTAGCTAACGTAATCCATGAATCAGGTTCTCTTACCGCCGTAGACGAAGCGTACACGCTCCGTTCAAATTCCCGCGACCGTAAGAGACTAGGTGAGGATTTTAGACGCTTTGATTGACGGTTTACGACTCTTTCAATGTCGTTTAATAGTAGATTATCGACGGCATCGCCATTTGACATGTACAACATGCTCTCCGTTTCCTGTTTCGCAAATTAACGAAGAATATGAGATTTAGGGCATTTTAGTCATTTGTAGGAAGTACGGTCTCCATGCATATTTTGCTGACGTGATTGACATGATTTGTCACCGCATTAGAGAGTTAGGAATGCTTGCATAATCAGTTTGGCGAAGAGATTCGCCAAGTTGCGCACGTTGGGTCGACATACTATATGTGGACTTAAGTGTGTAGTGTATGTGTTTGTATAAATGCTTGTATTATTATGTATTGAATTAAATGATGTTATGTAGTAGATTGAGATTGATTTCATGATTAATATGCTGACCTGAATGATTTCCTACATGCTTACCTTATGCATGATTACACTACATGCATAGAAAGTACGCCTTGAAGATTTGCTTAAGTTGAATATACATGGGAAAGTATGCCTTGAAGATTTGCCTTAGTTGAATGTTATAACATGTGCTAACATGCTCACATGATGTGTTTCAATTCCAATACCCTGATATATAGCATTAATGTGATTCAATAGATGTGTGGGACTTGACTTAGTCCAGGCAGTCGGTAACCGAACGAATTCGTGACTGACTGGTCATAGCCACGAACGACGCGTCGATGAATGTGATTCGTGTTGAGAGTTGGCGGCAGTGGTTAGGCCACGCGAAGTGTTTTACGCACTTCATGTCGTTCAATTCGAGATGCGATCGCGCTAGTCGAGCCCGTCAAGTAACCCGACTGGCCGATGTTTGTTCACCTTGTATGTATCATAACTGCTTGAACCTAGGGTACTGAACTTACCATTGTAAACCCTATTAACCGTGGTACCTTGATCCACGAAGACTCATGAGCCGGGCATGGTGGTATGGGACACCGTGGTCGAGCTGTCGGCCTACGCTGGGGCCACAAACCTCCCCGTAGTGAACAGTGAGCACCTTGACTCGTGAGCAGATTATGGTGGTATGGGACACTATATTCTAGCTGTCGGCCTACACTGATCAGGCGACGAGCCCTTTGTAGTGACCGCGAGCGTATTCTGAGTCCACGGGAGGCGACGACCCTTCCGTGCAGTAGAGTACAGTAGGCCTGTATTGATAAGGTGATGGGGGAGCGGTGCAACGAGTGCGAGCAACAGCCCTGGCAGCCCTTGCAGTGACCTACGAAATGTACATCGTATGAGATTACTAGGAGTGACGACCCTAGACAGGATCCGTGTTGGGATTGATACAAGGGAAGTACCTTAGTTTCCCAATCTTGCTGTTTGAATGGACTAATAACAACTTGGTAATCATATCACCATAGCATTGCATGTGCCTGGAAGATGTGGACCACTCTAGGGAGTGTGGCATGCCGCGGTCGTAAGATGTTGCCGCATGAGGGTGATCGTCGGTGAGGGCATACATCACGTCATATCATCTTGCATTAACAACAATATTAGGATTGTCTGATTTACTGCTTTACTATTATCGCGTGATTGAATTGTGAACATGCTAATCTTTGCTCTATGATTCCACTGAGTTGATCACTCATTCCCACGTTACGGGATGGTGTTTGCAACACCCACCAGACCCTGTTGTAGTTGCAGGTGAGGACGAGATCCAGGAGGTGGAGCTAGATTGTGACGAGGACCAGGATGAGTTCTCGTATATGTAGTACCACGACGGCTTCCCGTAGGCGACCTGGATCGAGGGGACATCAGTGGGACTTTTCTTTTTTTGAACATTATTCTTTTGTTATGTATATGTACATGAGACTCAGTGATGTAGTCATACTTTGGAGACAGATGAGATTACTTTGTTTTTCCATACAGTGATATATACATTGTTTAGTCTTCCGCTTGCTTTTATCACTGGATCTGAAGTATGAATTGCAGTTTTGGTATACTTTTACTCATGTGGATGCTTTAAATCAGACAACATCGAATCATAACCATTTTTGTTGCATAAGTGACGGTCTGGAACTCGGGAGTTGAGTTTATACACGACCCCCGATTTTCAGGGTGTTACAATTTACTTGGACCAACTAGAATGGAGAGTAGAAGTGAAAAGAAATATTTCTTAATTATAGTTAATGAATACACTAGATATTCTTAGGTAGCCAGTTTAAAAGAAAAGTTGAATGCTCATGACGAAGTTAAAAAACTTAAAAAAAACATCTAAACTAAAAAAGAGTTCTTTGTGATTAGAATTAGAAATGATCAAGTAACTGAATTTGGAAATAATAATTTTGAGAAATACTATAATGACCATGGAATACTGCATGAATTTTCTACTCTGAAAACACCTCAGCAAAATGGGGTTGCTGAAAGAAAAAATAGAGTTTTACAAGAAATGACTAGCGTTGTAAGGCTCGTATCCTAGACCGTACCGTTTCGTAGGCTTCCACGATCCTCCCGGTCGAATTTTGACAACCCACGACCTGTAATTAGTATTTGCACATGACCCTAAGTCGCATTCCAAAGATCTGAGTCAGCTCGATTTGAAACCTATACCCTAGTAACCGTGCCGTCGCCGCGGTTCCAACGTTGCATCTCACGCACCGATGTTGTTTCGAATAGAAACAAATGCGTTTAATTTGGGAAGTTATCTTTTTTAAACATTATTAGAAAGAGTATTTTGGAACAATCATCATATTTCATTAATACTGAGTTCATTTACATCCTCATTACATCCCTTGATTCTAAAATAGATCATCTTGAGAAAGTGAAGCATTATAAATGAAGCTTAATATATCGAATCTGGAATTCGACAGCCTTTCGGCAGCTATTTTGATCATCTCCTAAGACTTAGGAGGAATGTCAATTTGATCAACTTGGCATCACTTTTGAGCTCATCCTTTAGGCAGAGGAGAGAGTTTGAAGTGATGAAGAGTGAACTTGAATGCTTTCAGGAGATCCGACAACATTTCATCCTCCATTTAAGACAAGTCATCCAGTGCTTCTGCGTACACGCGCAACCTGCAAACAGGTTGCGCGACCCAGTGCAATGCAGTAGTGGGCAACGCGTCCACTCCCAACCGGGACTTGTGTTGCGTGTCTGCGCACAACAAGTACTTACGTTGCACGTCCCTGCACAATGGCGAAGAGACTACGCGCAATGGAGACCACGCGCAACGGAGACCTTGCTCCTCACCTTCCGATGCTCTGCTCTTCCAAAATCTTCAATCCTCCAAATGAAGGGAGTGAGGGGGTATTTATAGGACCCCCACACATGCCACACCTCGAACTTCATGCTATGGCCCACTCTCGCATCTGATCTGAACCGTTCATTATAACCACTTGCTCATGATTGTGCATCCATGTGATACAGGAATTGTTACGCCTACACGTGCAATAGAAAATTGCCTACGCGTCCCTGCGCAATGAATATTGACTACGCAACAACGCGCAATGAGGATTTCATCAATTCCTTTCTACATGTTGTGCTTCCACGCGCAACGGAAAGATGTTGCCCGTACACGCGCATTGAATAGGCATTGCACACCCACGCTCAACTAATCATCTTTCTTCCTTTTTTCTAATGCTAATTTTTTTCTCCAACAGATGCCCCCTTGATCCTTTTCTTTGTTCTCTTGAATCAAAGAATCAGGATTAATCTTCACCAGTAAATATATTTTCCAGCCATCATCCTGCGCGATCACACGTAACGAGTCTCCTTACGTGGCTACGCACAACAGGATGCCTTGCGCGTCCATGCGCAACTCAGGATCGAGTACTGTACTCGCCCTCTTTTCCCTATAAATACCCACAACTGCTTCATTTATTCACTTCCATTTGTTGCAGCGGAGCTCTGATGATTTTTTCCTGAACAATACCTTGCGCGAGCACGCGCAAAGCACAAGGTGAAAATCCCTTGTGGGTCCTCACGCAACGTACTCTATTTTGAAATAGTTAATTTGATTGCACGTGCACGCGCAACGAACGCTTGTCTTCATTCACTTTTACTCGATTGCACATACACGCGCAACGATCTTCCTTCCATGGGCAGCACAACGACTACTTATCTTTCTCCATGCTAATCTCTATTTACTCTGTACTAACTCTCCCAACTTCTTTCTTTTTCAGGTTTTGATCTTCTCTAGTCATGGCTCATACTAAGAGAACCTTCATCGTTGTCGATCCTCCTACCGATCAGCCTTCTCATTAAGACCTCCCCAATGTTGATCCTTTCATCATGTCGTAAGCTACAGAATCTCCATCGTCTCTTGCTCAACCCTTATGCAAACGTTTCAAGACAACCTTCAAGTGCCCCGCCTACATAAAGGAGCCAGTGTTGCCAACATTCTACTTCTCACCTCACATCGAGGCTTTACCATCTCCTATCCAAAGGGCCATCATTATGGGAAACCTCGAGAGGCCGCCAACGTATGGTCGAGATTATGATTGGGAAAAATGGCTAAAAACAACAACGCATTTCCATACGAGCAGTGAAAGACCACCTGTGAGAGAAGATACTCCTCCCCCCTCTAGAATGAAGAAAGTTTATAAAAACAAATCGAAAGAATTTCAAGAGAAGATTAAAGAACATAACCGGAAGAGGCTCAATAATTCATGAGAATCAGTCCGCCTGGTCTAAAGTACCATAGAATTTAGCAACCTTTACAGATGAGGCACCGTGTCAATCCCCATCAAGATTCACCGTCATCATTTGATGTTAATCTGTGAGCCTAGGGACTTCTTAACCTCAGAGAGACTATCTTACTCAGAGTTTTGGTTATTTAAAGAACCGAAAATACTGGAAGGCATTCTGCAACCACCAAAACCAAGATAGCGGATTGGTAGTGTACACCCCATGATCTTCCTCGTGCCTTCTTATGATCTCCATAGCTTGTACCTCACTTGCTTTTACGAGACGCTTCAATAGCGTTTCAGTTATCGTCGACTTATCTGGCTCCCAGAGGAGTTCAGAACGAGAGGCTTTCTAACTCCTCGAAATTACTATTCAGAGTGGGCTGCTGGAGTCATGGAAAAACATGCGGACACTCTGTTAAAGATTGATGTTTTTGCCGCCATTGAAGCAACGTCGCAACCTTTCTACAAGGAACCTTCTATTTTGAAGGCTTTCCTTAACTACTGGTGTCCCTCCACCAACTCTTTTCATTTTCCCGAAGGTGAAATGAGCATCACTCTTTCAGACATTCATAGAATTGCCGAAAAATCTTCGACGAATTCATCCCTACTAATGAAGAATTTACCTTCATTTCTTCACCTGACCGTATACCTTCCATTTCACAATCAACTCCAGAACTTTTCAAGGAAATGTCTAAATTCCCGAATATTCACAAAATTCATCCCATGCAATGGCTAGCCCATTTCAGCTGAGGTTTCAAGTAATTCTCTTTCTTCTCTTATCTCTCTTTTCGTACTGCGGCTTGTTATATATATATATATATATATATATATATATATATATATATATATATATATATATATATATATATATATGCTCTTGATTTCACCTACTCATTTTTCTGATTTGAGGGCAATCATTCACGGGAACCTGAAAGCCTTCGAAAAGGTATCAAAAGTCCTGCCGAATATTTCGTCTATGGTGAACTCGCGGCATTTCTGGCTTATTGGCTAAGCATATTAGTTCTCCTAAGTTCAAAGTCAGTAGATGTCATTCACCCTTCTTTATTTGTGATCGTAGGCGCCATGGCTGAAGGAGTCAAGTATTCTCTTACACCTCTTGTCCTCTGCTCGATCTACAGAGGCTTTGGGGAAATTGTTTCTCACGTGAAGAGCCCTTCTGTTGGTTCCACTTCAACCTTCATGCCATGGCATTATTTCTTCGGCTGGCTAGGCGTTTACTTCCCATGGATTTTCGATGTGCCGGAAAAGGCTTATGTTCATCCCTCGAAACTTCCCCTCTGCTTCTTCCACAAGAGATCTATGGCGAAGAGATCTTATGATTGGACAAAAGATGTTATTTCCTCGGACGACAAGATAGATTACTTTCATTTTGGCCTTCCCTGTTATATTGAAGACACAGAGAGGACAGGCACATCTCCACTGACTGTAGCAGAAAGGGGGATTCTTTGTATCTATCAAATCGTGCAGCCTTCCATCGAGAGAAGGGACAGAATTCTGGCGGGAGCCGTATTATCCAAGCCATTTCGCTCGTCAATTTGGTTTTGACCAAGCAGTACCGGAAGACTGCGGGCTAGTTACCAGGAGAATGCGAACCTATGGCACTGGTCCATTTAATTGGGCAATGGTTTGGAAGCAACTGCTATGCTAAGAGGATTCTTCTTTTATTATTCCAAGCTGTGAACATACTCCCAGAGCATCATATAATCACATGAGGTGGTGGGTACACCAATCCCACTTGGCTAGAAAAAGCCTATCGGTGGATAAACCTGTGTGGCTTCCTCCTCCTGAGCTTAAGGGTCGTGTCATCGAATCAGGAGTCATTTTCATTCCGAAAACTAGCCATGCCCCCTCTACTGGTCATCGTTGTGTTAGGATATCTATAGACGAACCTATTCGCAAGATAAAACTTGACAACACCCTGGAAGGTTGGGTAGCATATGGCGAGACTCGCGAATTTGAACCAGTTTCTCTTCATCAAAGAGGAAGGGTTACAACAAACATTCCCCTTCATCTAGAGGATGCCACTAATCCCCAAGATGAACTGTCTCCACCCACTCCTCTCTAGCAACAGCTGACCACCTCTCCTACTTCTGGGATTGCTCAATCTCTACAGCAGCCAATTTCTTCTCCCACTTCTAAGACCGCTCAACATCGACAGTAACCAACTTCTTCTCCCGTTACTAGATCTCGAGCACGTGCCCAAGCTTCCCCTCAGGAAAGGACTACTGGTATTACCTTTTCGGTGGTGACTACCGCAATCACTCAACTAGAAGGCCAGCAACTTCCTTCCAAAGGAAAACAAGTCGTTGTTAAAGAATCAAGCGAAGAAGATCTGAGCAGTGAAAGCTCAACTTCCTCATCTAGTGATACTATCTCTAACACAGAGGGGGAAAGCCAAGATAATGATTATGAATAGGGGAAAGTTAACATCAGTAGTGGAGATGAGATAACTACAGAAGATATTCTTACGGCTGAGGGAGACATACTCCCTCTTCTGAAGTTATCCCCTCAAAAGTTTCGTCTGTAGGAGGGGAAAGGGAAGAAGAACCCCTAGTCCACAGAGGATACAGATATTCACCTTGTAAGAAAATTTTACTACCATCATTTACTCTTTTTCCTTTCCCTCTTCTTCTCTTACACGTTCTATTTTAGGTGATCAAACCTCCTCTTAGAATTTACCCCCTGTTACCCCAATAGCCTTGTCGAGATTTTCGATGCCCCCAAAGGCAGCAACGCGTAAGATTCCTTTTCCAGCAGAGCCAATTGTTTTGTCTTCTCATAATATGTAACACCCTGAAAATCGGGGGTCGTGTGTAAACTCAACTCCCGAGTTCCAGACCGTCACTTATGCAACAAAAATGGTTATGATTCAATGTTGTCTGATTTAAAGCATTCACATGAGTAAAAGTATACCAAAACTGCAATTCATACTTCAGATCCAGTGATAAAAGCAAGCGGAAGACTAAACAATGTATATATCACTGTAGGGAAAAACAAAGTAATCTCATCTGTCTCCAAAGTATGACTACATCTCTGAGTCTCATTTACATATACATAACAAAAGAATAATGTTCAAAAGAAAGTCCCACTGAGGTCCCCTCGATCCAGGTCACCTACGGGAAGCCGTCATGATACTGCCTATACGAGAACTCATCCTTGTCCTCGTCGATCTCTGGCTCCACCTCCTGGACCTCGTCCTCACCTGCAGCTACAACAGGGTCTGGTGGGTGTTGCAAACACCATCCCGTAACGTGGGAATGAGTGATCAACTCAGTGGAATCATAGAGCAAAGATTAGCATGTTCACAATTCAATCACGCGATAATAGTAAAGCAGTAAATCAGACAATCCTAATACTGTTGTTAATGCAAGATGATATGACGTGATGTATGCCCTCACCGACGATCACCCTCATGCGGCAACATCTTACGACCGCGGCATGCCACACTCCCTAGAGTGCTCCACATCTTCCAGGCACATGCAATGCTATGGTGATATGATTTCCAAGTTGTTATTAGTCCATTCAAACAGCAGGATTGGGAAACTAAGGTACTTCCCTTGTATCAATCCCAACACAGATCCTGTCTAGGGTCGTCACTCCTAGTAATCTCATACGATGTATATTTCGTAGGTCACTGCAAGGGCTGCCAGGGCTGTTGCTCGCACTCGTTGCACCGCTCCCCCATCACCTTATTAATACATGCCTACTGTACTCTACTGCACGGAAGGGTCGTCGCCTTCCGTGGACTCAGAATACGCTCGCGGTCACTACAAAGGGCTCGTCGCCTGATCAGTGTAGGCCGACAGCTAGAATATAGTGTCCCATACCACCATAATCTGCTCACGAGTCAAGGTGCTCACTGGTCACTACGGGGAGGTTTGTGGCCCCAGCGTAGGCCGACAGCTCGACCACGGTGTCCCATACCACCATGCCCGGCTCATGAGTCTTCGTGGATCAAGGTACCACGGTTAATAGGGTTTACAATGGTAAGTTCAGTACCCTAGGTTCAAGCAGTTATGATACATACAAGGTGAACAAACATCGGCCAGTCGCGTTACTTGACGGGCTCGACTAGTGCGATCGCATCTCGAGTTGAACGACATGAAGTGCGTAAAACACTTCGCGTGGCCTAACCACTGCCGCTAACTCTCAACACGAATCACGTTCATCGACGCGTCGTTCGTGGCTATGACCAGTCAGCCACGAATTCGCTCGGTTACCGACTGCCTGGACTAAGTCAAGTCCCACACATCTATGGAATTACATTAACGCTATATACCAAGGTATTGGAATTGAAACACATCATGTGAGCATGTTAGCACATGTTATAACATTCAACTTAGGCAAATCTTCAAGGCATACTTTCCATGCATATTCAACTTAAACAAATCTTCAAGGCATAATTTCTATGCATGTGATGCAATCATGCATAAGGTCAACATATAGGAAATCATTTAGGTCAGCATATTAATCATGAAATCAATCTCAAACTACTACATAACATCATTCAATTCAATACATACTAATACAAGCATTTATACAAACACATACACTACACACTTAAGTCCACATATAGTATGTCGACCCAAAGTGCGCAACTTGGCGAATCTCTTCGCCAAACTGATTATGCAAGCATTCCTAACTCTCTAATGCGGCGACAAACCATGTCAATCACGTCAGCAAAATATGCACGTAGACCGTACTTCCTCCAAATGACTAAAATGCCCTAAATCTCATATTCTTCGTTAATTTACGAAACAGGAAACGGAGAGCATGTTGTACATGTCAAACGGCGATGCCTTCGATAATCTACTATTAAACGACATTGAAAGCATTGTAAACCGTCAATCAAAGCGTCTAAAATCCTCACCTAATCTCTTACGGTCGCGGGATTTTGAACGGAGCGTGTACGCTTCGTCTACGGCTGTAAGAGAACCTGATTTAAGGATTACGTTAGCTAACATGCCATGAATCTACGTAAACCCTAAATCAGCAAGTTTTTGGGGTTATTTTATGCCTGAAAAGGTGGAGAAATCACCAGCCAGGTGATTGGAATGAAGTGTTGAAGCAGCAACTGTCAGGGGTTGGAAGCGGGAAAAATCTCCTCTTCCCTTTCTCTCAAACTCTCTCTCTTTTTCTCTAGGGTTTGTGAAATTCGGATGGGAAGGAGAAATGAGGGTTTCAACCCCTTTTATAAGCTTGAAATTGCCGGAAATAGGCTCCGGGACGAAGTTTACTTGATGCCTATCCATTTCGGGGCTGTTTCGGTCCAAAAACTGCTTTCTGGTGGTCCCCTGGTCGATTGCGATCAGACTTAAGCTCATGAATACCAGATGTACCTCGTATTAAGTTTTCAGTCTGGCAGGGTTCGCAGATCGCACGTGGCGGACCAGTTTCAGTTCAGCGGTCACCGCACATAGATCAGGGCTGAAAGTCTCATGATAATAAATAGAAATTTTTCCTGATCCGAGGGTGTAATCTGGATGAATTCTGATGGTCAGAACGCTTAATACTGACGCGTCAAGTCGTGTGCCAGATTTGAATTTGAAATTCCAAATTCGTCCCTATTCGCGGTCGCTTCAGTCCGGGTTCAACGAAATAGTTTGTGATTATCGGTTTGACTTGATTTTCGAGATGATTGTCAAGTCCAGCGGGGCGGTTCTAACGGTCTAAGATAGGAGGTATCAGACCTTCGACGCGCGGTCTAAATCCAATACAAAAGTTCAATGTGGTCCAGAGGACAAACCTGCTTAGAGTTTGATTCAAGGTTATAGAGTATTGTAGAGTTATCTGTTCTACTCGATTTGGGTCTTGTAGAACGTATTTAAAGTGATCAGGGACTATTTCCCAGCTACTCTAGCGTTGCGCTAGCTAACTTACGCTTAATTTCCATGGTAATTATTTCTACGCGATTTCGGGTCGAGTCGGTACTCGAATCCAAGTACGGATTTTTCACGGGCGTTACAATCTACCCCCCTTAACAAATAATTTCGTCCTCGAAATTTGTACCTTTTCGTACTCCTCGAGAAGCTGTGGGTAGTTCTTTCTGATCTCGGCTTCTGTCTCCCAAGTAGCCTCCACCTCAGAGTGATGCGTCCATAGTACCTTCACAAGGGGAATCACCTTGTTACGCAGTACCTGCTCCTTCCGGTCTAAGATGCGTGCCGGTCGCAGGATATAAGTAACATCCTCTCCTAACTGCACCTGCTCCCATCTGATGATATGGGAAGGATCAGCAACGTACTTCTTCAGCATAGAAACATGAAATACGTTGTGGACGCTCACGAGGGGCGTGGGTAATGCCAATCGGTAAGCCACTGCTCCCACACGATCGAGGATCTGGAATGGACCAATGAATCGCGGTGCCAGCTTCCCCTTCTTCCCGAACCGAAGGACTCCCTTCATAGGGGAAACTCGCAAATACACGTGATCCCCGACTGTGAACTCAAGTGGCCGTCGTCTCGTATCGGCGTAGCTCTTCTGTCTGCTCTGTGCTGTAAGAAGCCGACGTCGAATAATATCAATCTTCTCTGAAGTCGCCTGCACCAACTCTGGGCCAATCAAGCTATGCTCACCGACCTCTAACCAGCAATGCGGTGCGCGACAAGGTCGCCCATACAGCGCCTCATAAGGTGCCATGCCGATACTCGCCTGGAAGCTATTGTTGTACGCAAACTCCGCATATGCAAGACAGTCATCCCAACTGTCCTTGAAGTCCAATGCGCAAGCTCGCAACATGTCCTCCAGGATCTGGTTCACTCGCTCCGTCTGTCCGTCCGTTTGCGGGTGGAAGGCAGTACTGAACTTCAACTTCACACCCATAGCCTCCTGAATGCGAGTTCAGAAAATAGAAGTGAACCGCGTGTCTCTGTCCGACACGATCTCCAACGGAACTCCATGCAGACGCACAATCTCTCGGATGTACAATCTAGCCAGCTCGTCTGCAGAGTTCGTAACTCTGATCGGTAGGAAGTGCGCCGACTTCGTCAATCGGTCGACGATCACCCAAATAGAATCATGCCCCTTCCTCGTCTTCGGCAACCCAGAAATGAAGTCCATGGAAATGAAATCCCACTTCCACTCTGCAATCGGCATAGGCTGCAAGAGTCCAGGTGGTCGGCGATGCTCTGCCTTCACCTGCTGACAAGTGAGACAACGGGACACGAACTCAGCTATGTGGGTCTTCATACCTTCCCACCAATACGTCCTCTTCACGTCACGATACATCTTCGTACTGCCTGGATGCATCGCGAGTCTAGTAGAATGCGCATCCTCGAGAATCTCTCGTCTCAAGTCAGGGACATCTGGGACGCATAGGCGGCCACGGTAACGTAAGCCCCCATCCATACCAACTCGCCAGTCGGCGTCAACATCATCACTGGCCTGCTCTCGAAGCTCAGTAAGATGCGCGTCGTCCCTCTGCGCCTCGATGACTCGGTCATCGATCTGAGATCGCACCTGTACATGTGCGATGAACTCAAATGGCTCCTCTACGGTGAGTTTCTGCTCAAAGTCTCGCAAAAACTCCACCATATCCCACTCGGCAACCATTAGCGGAGCCGCAAACTCTATCGCCTTCTTGCGGCTCAACGCATCAGCCACAAGGTTCGCCTTCCCAGGATGGTAAGAGACTTCAAACTTGAAGTCCTTCAGCGTCTCCATCCATCGCCGCTGCCTCATATTCAAGTCTCGCTGCGTGAATATGTATTTGAGGCTCTTGTGGTCACAAAAGAGCTCGAACTCCTCTCCGTAGAGGTAATGTCTCCAGAGTCTCAGTGCGAATATCACGGCTGCCAACTCCAGGTCGTGTGTAGGGTAATTCTCCTCGTGCTTCCTTAATTGTCTCGAGGCATACGAAATTACCCTGTTCCTCTGCATAAGGACACAACCCAAACCAACGCTAGACGCGTCAGTGTATATAGTGTATCTAACCCCTTGCTCTGGCAATACTAGCACAGGGGCGGACGTAAGTCTGTCCTTCAGCTCCTGAAAAGCTGACTCCGCCTTATCATTCCAGGCGAACTTCACGTCCTTCCGTGTCAACTGAGATAAGGGTCTCACGATCTTCGAGAAGTCCTGAATGAAGCGCCGATAGTAACCAGCGAGTCCCAAGAAACTCCTCACCTCAGTGACAGAACCAGGCTGCTCCCAGTCCTGCACCGCAGCTACCTTAGACAGGTCAACTGCCATGCCATCCTTGGACACCACGTGTCCCAGAAACTTCACCTCCTGCTTCCAGAAATCGTACTTCTTATACTGTGCGAACAACTAATGTCGTCTAAGCGTATCAAGGACCAAACGCAAATGCTTCTCATGCTCCTCTCGACTCCTAGAGTACACCAAAATGTCGTCGATGAAGACAACGACGAATCGATAGAGGAAAGGCCGAAATACCCGGTTCATCAGATCCATGAACACGGCCGGTGCGTTCGTGAGACCGAACGACATCACGAGGAACTCGTAGTGGCCAAAACTGGTCCTGAATGCTGTCTTCTGCACGTCCTCATCCCTGACGCGCAGCTGATGATAACCTGACTGAAGATCAATCTTCGAAAAGTACTGCGCTCCTCTCAACTGATCAAACAAGTCATCGATCCTGGGCAAAGGGTACTTGTTCTTCACCGTGAGCTGGTTCAGCCTGCGATAATCAATACACAATCGCAGCGAACCATCCTTCTTCTTCACAAACAAGACCGGTGCTCCCCAAGGAGACACGCTAGGCCGTATAAAGCTAAGCCCTAGCAGACCATCAATCTGCGTCCTCAACTCCTCCATCTCACATGGTGCCATGCGATACATCGGCAGTGAGACGGGTGTAGAACCAGGAACCAGATCGATAGTGAAATCGATCTCACGTCGGGGCGGCAAACCAGGGATCTTCCTGAACAGATCCCCGAACTCAGAAACAACTGGCGTCTGCTCAAGTACCTGGGCACCAGCGTCTCGCAATAGAGTGACGTAGCTAAGAATGCGGAAAGAAAGATTTACCCGCACTGGAAATGTGAAGGATGCGCCCTCAGGCTCGTACGCTGTGACTATACGAGTCTCGCAGTCAATCTCGGCTCTCGCTGCAGTCAACCGGTCCATGCCAAGAATGACGTCGAGATAAACGAGCGAGGGATCGACGACCAGATCAAGAGTCATCGTCCTGCCTCCCAGATCAATCAAACAACCCTCACACATCTGGGTGACATCCGAAAAATCTCCATGAACTGCAAAGACTCGCACGCTATCCATAGTGATAGTCTGCAACCCAAGACGTCTGACTACGGCACGTGATATCAAAGAAATCGTGGAACCAGTGTCCACCATGATAAGAACGGGAGTACCTCCGATATGGCCCGTGACCTCGAAGGCTGAATGCTGGAAAGTCGGCGTCGTAGCTGCCTCAGCGGTCAGTGCATGAACTCGAGCCTGCTGTGGCCGGTTCGGCCGCTGTGTCAAGGGCCGTGGAGGCTGTCGAATCTGCGATACCGTAGGTCTGAAAGAAGGATGCGTAGGAGCTGACCGTATAGGCGGTGCTAATATCGCCTGTGGACGTACACGATCAATCTTCTGCGGCGGCGAGAACCCACTGTCCCGCATCCTGGAAAAGCAACTCTGCGCCAAGTGGCCCGTCCTCCCACAGTATGTGCATGACAAATCAGGGCGCCGAAACGGTGGTACAGGCGCCGTGGTCCTGGTAGGAGGATCAAAGCGAGGCCTCTTGCCCGCGAAGGGCCTGTCTGGCAAATCCGGTCGCGGCCTAGAAGTAGTCGGGCCTCGAGATCGCTCAAGTCGATCCACGTCCTGCTCTGCCCGCATGGACATGTGAACCAACTCCGCATAGGAGGAGAAACTGACACAACACATCTTCGACCGAATATCCGGTCGCAAGCCCTCCAAAAAGCGCCGTATGCGCATCTGCTCATCAGCTAGAATCGTCGGGACGTACCTGCCCAACTCTGTGAACCGATGCTCATACTCGGTAACTGTCATCACTGCCTGCCTGAGACGGAGAAACTCATTCTCCCTCTCGTGCCTGTAGGTCTGGGGATAATACTTCTCATGGAAGCGGAACTCAAATGCTGCCCACGTCTATACGAAATCTGCGGCAACAGTCCGCAATATGCTATCCCACCACATACTGGCCTCTCTCTCAAACAGGAAGGTAGCCAGCTCTACCTGCTCAGCCTCGGTACAGTGCAACATGCGTAGAATCTTCGACACTCGGTCGAGCCAGAACTCAGCCTCCTCGGGTCTGTGAGAACCCATGAAAGTAGGAGGCCGCAAGCGCTGAAATCGCTCTAGAAGGCCCCGTGTGTCGGCGGGATTCCCCGCAGGGAAAGCAGGCTGCGCAAGATGGGCTATGCCCTCATCCTGGGCGTAAGTATAGGCATCCTCAGCTGGATGCGCAGGTGGAGTAGATGTAGTCGCACCCCCACCCTGGGCTAAAGTCCCAAATATGGTGGTCAGAAGCTGCTGCTGCTGTAGCATCATAGCCATCATCTGCTTGAATCTATCAGGGGGTGGAGCAGGCTGTGGCGGATGAGGTGCGGAAGTAGATGCGCGCTGTGGCTCTCTAACTGATGGTGTAAATGGCGGTGGTCCATCTGTAGGACCAACAGTAGGCTGAGACGATCGAACCGCCTCAGGAATCGGGCCCACAGCAGGGTCCGGACGAGTGCCAGACTGAGAGGGAGTCTGATCCATCTGCTCTGACAATGAAAGCCGAACCGCGCTCCTCGTAGTTTTAGGTGGCATTCCCTATATTCAAAATAGGGCGCAACCTTGTCAGTCTCAATTGCACAATTACACCGCAATCATTCACTAAAGAGTCAGAGGCATTCCATGCATTTCAATTAATCAAAATTGTCACAATACAAGGGATATATCCTTACAAGCATCATGACTAGAATTACATGAAAATTTAAGACAGTTAAGCAACAGCAACATAAGCAAAGCACTAGCCCTAATAGGCTTTACACACATAAAACAGGAAATGGCTAACTACTAATAACAACATCAAAGATCGCATCGCTAGTCAGAGTCTGGTGACGGAGGAGGAGCACCCTTATCCTGTAAGCAACACAGGATTACCTTCAAGGTGCGAGTCACCTTGCCAAACTTCTTCTTTGTAACAGCCTTGGCATCCGCGACTTCCGCTCGAAGTTCTTGGACTTCCCTTCGCAAAGCGGTCTGACTCTCCTCCATCCGAGCAATGCGGTCGTCGATAGTAGTCTGCGCAGAAGGAGGAGGGCTCTCATCAGTGTCCTGAGCCTCCTCTTCTGCTCCTTCCTGAACCTCTTCCTGAACCTCTGCTTTAGGTTCTTCTTCACTTTGATCTTCCTCTTCATCAAAGTCATCCCCACTATCCCTTTCAAGTTGATTTTCACGGTATTGTGACCCAATCTTCATCTTGACCATTGTCGACTCATCGATGGTGTGAATCGATACCGGTAATTCGGGTCCAAGTCTATAGGCAAACTCAAGTGCAATCTTGTAAATGAGTCGGCCAAAGGGAAGCGATTCGGATGTTCTCCTCGACCTGGCTATGAGAACTATCTGCCGTAAGATGAAAGTGGCCATACATACGTTCTCTCCCTGGGCCACCAGAAATAAGAAATCGACCATAAGACGTGTGCATTCAATGCGGTTCGTCGACATGGGATAGACATTGAACGTGCAGATATGGTGCAGCAGGCGCAAATCCTCAGACATGTACGTCGCCTTGAGGCTATTATTGGGTTGCCATGGAACCAACTTACCGCACAGAAACCTGGTGCGGCGATCTCGTTCACGTCTAGTCCTCAAATTCTTCTCACTTGGATGCACATCACCTAGAGGCACGTTGAGAAGTCGCGCAATCAATCGGACGTCGATCGTAGCCATCCGATCTCTACCAAAAGGGATTTTGAACTGCAAAGGCTCCAAGGTAGGACTCTGGATGCTAGCATAGAAGGCACAAACAGTGCTCATATTAGCACGAGCGCGAGCTTCAAAGATCGGTCCCCAGTGCGCAGCTTCAATACGTTCGAACAACAGATATTCGCCGAACAACCGTCCATCTACGTCCGCCTCAAATAACACTCTACGATCAGTGTATTCACCATGAGGCATCTCTGATAGAATGGTCCGTCCAAGGTGTGCATGGGGATCCAAATCCCGCTTTGTACGGCACTCCAGGACTGCAGCTGGACCTGCGGCGGCGCTTGAACTTGCGGCACCACCCCGCGGTCTTCTCGATCGAGCAGGGCGGCTCGGCCCAGCCTCGTCTGTCGCAGTTTTCCTCTTACCCATCAAAGACAGGATGGATGAGAGTGACAGAAGGCCCAAAATGGCTTCCACAAAAGCCATGGAAAACGCTGAAAATGCGGAGAAATGGCTGCCCAATCTGAGAAAAGGAAATCTAGGCGTCATAGAGGGTTACTTCAAGCTTCCCAAGGCTGTACTTTCAGGGAAAAATACAAACAAAAAGATGGGATGGAGCACCTCACGATTTCAGCTATATTTGAGGGATTTTGGAGCTCCAAATGGTGATATCTTCAAGGAAAGAGGCTGCCAACACCCAATAAATGATGGGTGGTGGTCGGTTTTGGCCAAGGAAGGTTTTAGAAGTGGTTTGGGACGCTGGGGTTTGGAATGGGTTGCTGAAAATCGAATCTAGGACTATGTAGGGGGTTGTTTGTGAAGGAGGGGTAATATTTGGGGGTTTTCGTGAGGTGGGAGGTACCTAGGGATGGTGTGGACCTCATTTAAGGGGGTGCGCCCGAAGGACGGCACCAATAGACACCGTCGGCCGGCGATGCATCGCCCGAACGGCGATGGCATCGCCGGTCAACTTTGAAGTTGGCCAGTGGGACCCCATGGGTCTGGTCCCCCATGGTCCCAGGGTCCCAAAAAGTTAGGTCCCACCCCCTGGTTCATAGTATTTTGGTCTGTATGAGCCCAAACATGTGTTCGGAGCTTTCCGGGTCCACATTGCAATCCCGAATACCAAACCATATGATGCAGAATATGAATTTAGGGTAGAAGGAGCCAGTACACCTATCTAGATCCTTAGTTGCTAAAGAAAGTGAAGTTAGAATGGCCTTATGGCCATTTTTCATGAAATTTTACTATTCACTGTAAAATTTGGTGAATGTACAAATTTGTGTCATTTTCACACTAGGTTTGATGCCTAACATGAAATGGATAAGAAAAAACTGAAGGTTGAAGTGTTTAGAGGAGGAATTTTGAGAATTTTTGGCAAAACGGGGTTTTTAAGCCCTGGCGATTGATTACTGGAGTCGTGGTCATCCCACGGCCCAAGGATTCACTTTTTCGGTTTAAAACCGCTCATAGGACGTCTCCACCCGACTTCCTACAGCTTAGAAGGGATTCGGGTCGCTTTACGCGACCCGGGATACGTTACAGACTCGATCTTGCGATCGATCCTAATAGACTTCGCCTATCGGCGAATCTGCGATCCTAGAAGTGTTTCTAGACCCTTCTCGCACCCACCTAAGTTAAAGGAAGTGATAGCGTACGTCGCAAGACCATAACCCAGGCCCAGTATACTCTCATTCATGCTCTGATACCAACTTGTAACACCCTGAAAATCGGGGGTCGTGTGTAAACTCAACTCGCGAGTTCCAGACCGTCACTTATGCAACAAAAATGGTTATGATTCAATGTTGTCTGATTTAAAGCATTCACATGAGTAAAAGTATACCAAAACTGCAATTCATACTTCAGATCCAGTGATAAAAGCAAGCGGAAGACTAAACAATGTATATATCACTGTATGGAAAAACAAAGTAATCTCATCTGTCTCCAAAGTATGACTACATCTCTGAGTCTCATTTACATATACATAACAAAAGAATAATGTTCAAAAGAAAGTCCCACTGAGGTCCCCTCGATCCAGGTCACCTACGGGAAGCCGTCATGATACTGCATATACGAGAACTCATCCTGGTCCTCGTCGATCTCTGGCTCCACCTCCTGGACCTCGTCCTCACCTGCAGCTACAACAGGGTCTGGTGGGTGTTGCAAACACCATCCCGTAACGTGGGAATGAGTGATCAACTCAGTGGAATCATAGAGCAAAGATTAGCATGTTCACAATTCAATCACGCGATAATAGTAAAGCAGTAAATCAGACAATCCTAATACTGTTGTTAATGCAAGATGATATGACGTGATGTATGCCCTCACCGACGATCACCCTCATGCGGCAACATCTTACGACCGCGGCATGCCACACTCCCTAGAGTGCTCCACATCTTCCAGGCACATGCAATGCTATGGTGATATGATTTCCAAGTTGTTATTAGTCCATTCAAACAGCAGGATTGGGAAACTAAGGTACTTCCCTTGTATCAATCCCAACACAGATCCTGTCTAGGGTCGTCACTCCTAGTAATCTCATACGATGTATATTTCGTAGGTCACTGCAAGGGCTGCCAGGGCTGTTGCTCGCACTCGTTGCACCGCTCCCCCATCACCTTATCAATACAGGCCTACTGTACTCTACTGCACGGAAGGGTCGTCGTCTCCCGTGGACTCAGAATACGCTCGCAGTCACTACAAAGGGCTCGTCGCCTGATCAGTGTAGGCCGACAGCTAGAATATAGTGTCCCATACCACCATAATCTGCTCACGAGTCAAGGTGCTCACTGGTCACTACGGGGAGGTTTGTGGCCCCAGCGTAGGCCTACAGCTCGACCACGGTGTCTCATACCACCATGCCCGGCTCATGAGTCTTCGTGGATCAAGGTACCACGGTTAATAGGGTTTACAATGGTAAGTTCAGTACCCTAGGTTCAAGCAGTTATGATACATACAAGGTGAACAAACATCGGCCAGTCGGGTTACTTGACGGGCTCGACTAGTGCGATCGCATCTCGAGTTGAACGACATGAAGTGCGTAAAACACTTCGCGTGGCCTAACCACTGCCGCTAACTCTCAACACGAATCACGTTCATCGACGCGTCGTTCGTGGCTATGACCAGTCAGCCACGAATTCGTTCGGTTACCGACTGCCTGGACTAAGTCAAGTCCCACACATCTATGGAATTACATTAACGCTATATACCAAGGTATTGGAATTGAAACACATCATGTGAGCATGTTAGCACATGTTATAACATTCAACTTAGGCAAATCTTCAAGGCATACTTTCCATGCATATTCAACTTAAACAAATCTTCAAGGCATAATTTCTATGCATGTGATGTAATCATGCATAAGGTCAACATATAGGAAATCATTTAGGTCAGCATATTAATCATGAAATCAATCTCAAACTACTACATAACATCATTCAATTCAATACATACTAATACAAGCATTTATACAAACACATACACTACACTTAAGTCCACATATAGTATGTCGACCCAAAGTGCGCAACTTGGCGAATCTCTTCGCCAAACTGATTATGCAAGCATTCCTAACTCTCTAATGCGGCGACAAACCATGTCAATCACGTCAGCAAAATATGCACGTAGACCGTACTTCCTACAAATGACTAAAATGCCCTAAATCTCATATTCTTCGTTAATTTACGAAACAGGAAACGGAGAGCATGTTGTACATGTCAAACGGCGATGCCTTCGATAATCTACTATTAAACGACATTGAAAGCATTGTAAACCGTCAATCAAAGCGTCTAAAATCCTCACCTAATCTCTTACGGTCGCGGGATTTTGAACGGAGCGTGTACGCTTCGTCTACGGCTGTAAGAGAACCTGATTTAAGGATTACGTTAGCTAACATGCCATGAATCTACGTAAACCCTAAATCAGCAAGTTTTTGGGGTTATTTTATGCCTGAAAAGGTGGAGAAATCACCAGCCAGGTGATTGGAATGAAGTGTTGAAGCAGCAACTGTCAGGGGTCGGAAGCGGGAAAAATCTCCTCTTCCCTTTCTCTCAAACTCTCTCTCTTTTTCTCTAGGGTTTGTGAAATTCGGATGGGAAGGAGAAATGAGGGTTTCAACCCCTTTTATAAGCTTGAAATTGCCGGAAATAGGCTCCGGGACGAAGTTTACTTGATGCCTATCCATTTCGGGGCTGTTTCGGTCCAAAAACTGCTTTCTGGTGGTCCCCTGGTCGATTGCGATCAGACTTAAGCTCATGAATACCAGATGTACCTCGTATTAAGTTTTCAGTCTGGCAGGGTTCGCAGATCGCACGTGGCGGACCAGTTTCAGTTCAGCGGTCACCGCACATAGATCAGGGCTGAAAGTCTCATGATAATAAATAGAAATTTTTCCTGATCCGAGGGTGTAATCTGGATGAATTCTGACGGTCAGAACGCTTAATACTGACGCGTCAAGTCGTGTGCCAGATTTGAATTTGAAATTCCAAATTCGTCCCTATTCGCGGTCGCTTCAGTCCGGGTTCAACGAAATAGTCTGTGATTATCGGTTTGACTTGATTTTAGAGATGATTGTCAAGTCCAGCGGGGCGGTTCTAACGGTCTAAGATAGGAGGTATCAGACCTTCGACGCGCGGTCTAAATCCAATACAAAAGTTCAATGTGGTCCAGAGGACAACCTGCTTAGGGTTTGATTCAAGGTTATAGAGTATTGTAGAGTTGTCTGTTCTACTCGATTTGGGTCTTGTAGAACGTATTTAAAGTGATCAGGGACTATTTTCCAGCTACTCTAGCGTTGCGCTAGCTAACTTACGCTTAATTTCCATGGAAATTATTTCTACGCGATTTCGGGTCGAGTCGGTACTCGAATCCAAGTACGGATTTTTCACGGGCGTTACATAATATTGTTGTTCTGAGTGCTGAACACGAAATGGCTTCTCCAGTGGAGCCGACTGATTTGCCTACCCCCACCACCATTGCCTCGAGTACTAAGAATAGGGCTTTGTCCCTTGCAGAGATGGTGGAACACACTCCTTCTCTTGCCAGGGAGACACAACTGTTCACTGTTTCGGTACCAGCGAGAGGTGGTTCCTTTACTTTGTTCACACTTTTCATGTTACCTGTTCATAAAACTTTTATTATAACTTTTTATTTCTTAACAGGGGATTTACCTCAAAATGGTGTAGCGAGTTCTGGCTCTATTGGTACTTCATTGAATGCACTATCGTTTAAGAAGGTTTCCACGCACAGATTAGTCCTAATCAAGAATTCTATTCTGGTTGTTGTCAAAATCTTTAAAGACCTCGATCAATGGTCTGATTTAGCTATCATTTTGACTGTCCTGGATGGTGCTTCTCAGATTGCTAAAGTTGATGTTTCATCTGTACGCAATGCTCTCTTAAGATTTCATAATTCAATAACTGCCTTGTCCTCAACTGAAACTGTGTCTGTTCTTCCTGAAATCCTAGAGTACAGGAAACAACTTGTGTATTCCAAGGAGAAAGTTTCTCAGATATCTTCCACTATCTCTCGCCATGATCAAGAACAATCATCTTTGCAAGAGCAATTGAAAACCTTTGTTGACGAGAAGAAATCTATCGAGGATCATATTGTCCTTTTGAAGCAAGAGATCACTCAGTTAGAGCGACAAAGTTCAGAAGCAAGTTTAAACATTGAAAGAGTCCAAGAAAAGATAGAGTGTAACTGTCATTCTATGGATCCCGAAAGATCCGAATTGGCAAAAAATGAGGAATTGATCGCTTCCTTAGAGGAAAAATTAGCCGATACCCCAAATCCTGCTAGAATTATTTCAAATGCCAAATTTGAACATGCTACAACTCAAGTTAATCTTCAAGACAATTTGCAACAGTATTTAGCAGCATTAGGTATCACAGGAGAGCTATGAAATGTATAATTTTGATGTATTTTGCTGCTATACATGCTTTCACAATTGCAAATTGAACTAATGACTTGTGATATTTCAAATGACATTTTGATTGGTATATTATGGTGCAATAAACTTTCTTTTACTTCATTTTTATCATACTGTATCTTTTTATACACATATATATATGTGTTGTAAGGGTCTCCTAAATGATCTTCATCTTAATTGGCGGTGTTATATTTTAGTTTAGTTAGTCACACACAGTTTAAGCTCTTGAGTAGTGGAGCACACATAGTTTAAGCTCTTGAGTAATGGAGCTAGATCTCACATGATGGCCTCTGTAACTCTTAGGAGTTCACTAGACTTCTCAATGCCTAGGGAGCTCACAAACCACGATCCATCAGAGGGGCCCAGTGAAGCTACCGGGGCGATGAACTCGGTTGGTTTTACACACAGGGTTAGCCGTGGTAACTCTCTAGAGTTCACAGAGCTCGTAAGGCTACCTTTGGGGTATCAAATCCATGGTTGTCAGTCCATCAATGAGTAGGTTTAAGCCCTTCCTCATGAGTTAATACCGGAATCAAACCACAAATCTAGGGGGTCTTATGTATGGTTGGCCTATTTAAAGCTCGGACTGTAGCCCTCATTTTCTTCGTCTGCAAGGTCGAGCCCATTCATGGGAGGGTATTGTCCTCCATTCCCCGTGACGCTGTTGGAAAGCTATACAGTCGGCATGGGCGTTACGCTGACTGGCCATTTGAGAACTTTTGTCCCTTAGGCTTTTGGTCATTGGATCCGTCAGCTGCCCGCATGGGTATGCGTACGATGGCCTTCACGGGCTTTTTAAGGCCACTGGCTTCTCGTTGTTGCCCGAATGGCGGTCTTGATAGGTCTTATGTATGGCCGGCCCTTCTAGAGCTTGATCCCTTTAGGATTTGGTCCTTTCGAGCTTGATCCTTTTTAGAGTTCCTGGCTCTTTTAGAGCTTGATCCTTTTTAGGATTTAGCTCTTCTTTTTTTAGGATTTAGGATTTTGCCCTTCTTTAGGATCTGGACCCTTTTAAGGATTTTGGCTAGACTGCCTTAAAATGTCTTGATAGATAATAATAGGTGTGATCGTTGTCTTCACGAAAATAATAACCAACTTTGAGTGCGATCATTGTCGTCGCGAGAATAATAGTCATCTCTGATTGAAATTGATACATCAACACCTTTGCTAATATCTTCAAGAATATCCATTTGTGCTTGTTAGTAATGTATCAGCTTGGTGATGATATCGATTTCGACAGAGTTCTGCAGAGCTCGCTTGATGATAACGATTTTTTTTCTTTGCAATACCCATGGAATATAGTCTTGATATGCTTACAAATTGCTTCTTTTATTCATTTAATGATATATAGACATGATCTTGTCCATTCTTGCCCCCTTTTTATGCAGAATCATTATGCCGATAATATTCTGGATCAAAATCAATAGTGTCACTAGGGACGATATCTTTTAATGAAGCGAGCATTGACCGATACACTGATACCTTGTCCATCTGGATTTACTACTCAGTATGCCCCATTGGAGTATACTTCCCTTATTATATATGGTCCATCCCATTTGGGCTCGAACTTGCCTCCTGTTCTATGGGTGATCACTATTGGTCTTTTCAACATAAGCACCATGTCCCCCTTTTTGAAAGAACGGTATTTAACCCGTTTATCAAAAGCGGCTGATATTCTTACCTGATATGATTGCAACTGCTCTGTGCGGCTAGGTGTTTCTCATCGAGCAAGTCAAACTCTTTCAACCTTATTTTTGCATTCTCATCCTTCGTTATGGACTAATGCACTGTCACCCTGAGCGATGCTACTTGTATTTCAATCGGGATGACTTCCTTAATGCCATAAACCAGTGAATACAGTGTTACTCTTGTTACTGTGCGATGAGTAGTTCTGTATGCCCATAATGCTTCTTGCAATTTGTCATCCCAATCGCGTTTGTTTCCTGTCACTGTCTTTTTCAGTATTTTGACTATCATTTTATTAAACGCCTCTGCTAATCCGTTGGCCGGTGGATAGTAAGGAGTTAAAAATGAATGCCGAATGCTGAATTTCTGACATAACTTTTCCATGCCTCTGTTTTTGAAGGGAGTGCCATTATCCGTAATGATTTTCTTTGGAATACCATGTCGGTATATTATGGCGTGGCTAATAAAATTAACCACGTCCTTTTCCTTAAAATTACGCAAAGCAACTGCTTCTGTCTATTTGGAGAAATAATCGGTTGCGGCTAGAATATACTGCTTTCCTTTGAATGAAGGTGTGTTTATAAGACCAATTACATCAAGTCCCCAAGTAGAGAAGGGCCAAGAAGTAATGGACTAGTGCAAGTCTTCCGGGGGAATGTGTATAACATCTCCACGAATTTGGCATTCATGGCATCGCTTTGCATAATCTATTGCATCTTTGAACATGGTGGGCCAATAATAACCCATTTAATGTACTCTATGGAATATATTTCTGCCCACTTGATGTGCTCCACATTCACCAGAGTGCGCTTCCCACAATATTTGATTTGCTTCTTATTTATCTAAGCAACGTAATAACATCTCATTATACAATTTTCTATACAACACTTCACTGCATATGATGAACCTGTTCGACCGCTGCTTGATCTGCTGTTTCTACACCTGATCTTTCCACAAGATATTGTACTTGAGGTAATCAACGAAAGGTTGACGCCAATCATCTGTCGTATTTCTAAACATGACACCAAAAGTATCTTAATGACTTCTTCAATGACCTCTGAAGAAGGCAAAAATCTTCTTTCTTCTATAGTTACTTGAAGAGGGCTCTAATTAGGGCAGGATAGGGCTGCTGCCAAACTAGCTAATGCATCTGCTTTTGTGTTTTCAGACTGCGGGATGTGTTTAATTTCTACATGACCAAACTGTTCTAGCAGCTGCTATGCTTTTCGGCAATAGGGTAAGAGTTCCTACTTTCTCACCTCGAATTCTGTTATCAACTGATTTATAATCAATTTGGAATCCCCAAAGATGTGCAAAATCTTTATCCCCATTTGTTGAGCCATTTTCATCCTAATAATGAGGGCTCTATATTCAGCCTCATTATTCATGCACACAGTGCCTATCGTGAAAGAGTATGGTAACAAGTCACCTTGAGGAGTAATGAATATCACCCCTACTCCCGCTCCTGATGCTCGTGTGGCACCATCGAAATACATTTGCCATGAGCTTTGCAACTCGGCCAGCATAACCTGTTCATCTGGAAAATCGTTAATGATAGTCTCGCATTCTGTAACGGGGTGTGCTGTGAGAAAATCCTCCACTGCTTATCCCTTTTTGGCTTTAGCTGGTTCATAAGTAATAGTGTATTCTGAAAGCAACAGCATCCATTTGGCCAGTCTTCCCGATAACATCGGCCTTGTCATTAAAAACTTGATCGGATCTGCTCTTGAGATCAAGGTTATATCATGGGAGAGACAATAATGTCTCAAATTTTGGACTGTGAATACTAGCGCCAAACACTCTTTCTCAATTGGAGAATAATGACATTCAGCCCCCATCAACATTCGACTAAGGTAATAGAGAGCGGCCTCTTTCTCGGCTTCATTTACTTGGGCCAACAAAGCGCCTAAAGAATTCTCAGCTGCAAATATGTACAAAATGAGTGGCTTCCCTCTTATTGGAGCTGTGAGTACTGGTGGCCGCTTCAACAATTCTTTTATCGAGTCAAATGCATTCTGACAAGCTTGATCCCATACAAACTCTACATCTTTCTTCATCAAATGAGAGAACGGTTGGCATCTTCCTGCTAGGTTTGAGATGAAACGGTAAATATACGCCAATTTTCCTTGCAAACTTTTCAATTCTTTTATCGTCGTCGACGGTGGCATATTCTGAATGGCTTCGATTTTCTCAGGATCGATTTCGATACCCTTGTGTCGTATGATAAAACTAAGAAATTTACCTGAGGATACTCCAAAAGCGCATTTGTCTGGATTCATCTTCAACTGCTTCTTTCTTAATCGACAGAAAACCGATGCCAAATGTTCACGATGCTCCTGATGGTCCCTTGATCTGACCACCAAGTCATCGATGTAGCACTCAACATGTTTGTGCATCATGTCTTGGAAAATATTCTGCATTGCTCTTTAATATGTTGCCCCGACATTTTTGAGACCGAACGGCATGACTTTATAGCAATAAATTTCAAGCGGCATTCTAAATGCCGTCGTTTCTTCATCTTCAGGTGCCATTCTAATCTGATTGTATCTTGCATAGCTGTCCATAAAGGATATAATAGCATACTGAGTTGTGCTATCAATCAGCAACTCTGTTATAGGGAGAGGAAAATCATCTTTCGGACAAGCCTTGTCAAATCCCTGAAGTTAATGCACACTCTGACTTGTCCATTTTTCTTTTTCATGGGGACAATGTTCGATATCCATCTGGGATACTTGATTTCTTTGATAAACCCCACTTTAATCAGCTTGCTGACCTCTTCTTCGATCAATGGAATTAAGTCTGGGTGAAATCGCCTTTGTGCCTGTTTAACCGGCCTTTTCTCCTTGGAAATATTTAATCGGTGGATTGTTAAAGAAGGTTCTAAACCTGGCATCACGGTATACGTCCAGGCGAAGACATCTTTATTTTCTTTAAGCAATTGGAAATATTTCTCAGATTCTTGCTCAGAGAGACCGCCACTGACAAATGTATTCCAGGGTTCTTCTTCTGTACCCAAGTTTATTTTTCACAAGCTGTCTATCGCTGGCTACCCCCCGTCTTCCATCTGCTTCGGAGCTGCTTCAGGATATTTGACTATCTCAAAATCTTCTTTCGATGCTTGCACGGCCGTAATCATATTTATTGACGATTCTGCCCCCAATCCTTAGAAATTTCTTCACTTTTCCTAATCAACCCTGAGAGAGATCTGAACTCCCCTCCCATGATATAGTCCCATGGGTTCTTCGCAGTCAAAACCCATGCTGCTCATGATTTTCTTGCTTACTGAGCTATATCTTTCTAGATTTTTTGGAGTCAACTTACCACAATGTACGTTATTTTCAACTTCCTCTTTTACCCTTGTTTCTACTGCGGCGTAGAATTCTATCGGCTTGGGGTATCTTGCACTGGCCTGGACTTGAAACCTTCCCGGAGCTACTGAGAACGGTTTACACCTTTCAATGCTAGGCAGTGGTACTGTATAATTAGACTGCAAGATTTTTAATTGCTCTGGTGACAACAAGGTTAGTGGTGGTTGTCCTGATTGCCTCAAATGCTTCGGTACAAAATAAATTTCTTCTTTGTGTCTGCAATTTTGGAGGATTCAGCTCTTTCTCCCCTATCATCGCTTGCTTGAACGTCTTGCACCACTATATCCTCTTTATTATTTTTCGCTTCTTCGGCGTACCCTTTATAGTAACTAGCGTCCGCAAAGAAAGACTCTGCTTCCGTATATGGCCTCGCATCAGCGATTACTTTATACTGTCTCCCGTCCTTACAGTATTTAAAGCATTGATGCAAAGTGGAAGGTACAATGTTGTATTAATGTATCCATGGCCTTCCCAGGAGAAGGTTGTCCGTTGTCTCGGCATTTATAACGTGGCATACAACATCGGTAATTAATTCTCCTATTTCTAATGTCAGTGTAATCTTTCCAAGCGCCCGTTGCCCGTCTTGATTAAAGCCTTGTATCATCATTCCGCTAGGGCGCAGATCGGAGCGGTGATAGCCCAACTTACATAACATCGAAAGCGGTAAGAGATTCACTGTAGATCTATTATCTATCATAATCCATTTAACCTTCTTCTCACCAATATGGCCTTCTATCATTAGTGGCCTGTTATGCTCCTTCTCGCAGATCAAATCCTCATCGAAGAATGAGATGACTGGAAATCTATTTGCTTGCTTGTCGTGTTCTTCGCGTCTCATTTCTGTTAGCAAATTTTTTCTAACATCATGGTCAGATAGTGCTTGGACCAAACTCTTTTGAAATTCTTTCGACAACTTGAGTGCATCATAGATACTTAACCGCGCCGGTATACCTTTCAAATGATTGACCACATCGTAAGTCACTCTTGCTGTTTCACCCCTCTCTTCATTTCTATCACCGCTGATCTGTCTTTCAGCAGCTTCTTTTCTTATGAACTCTACCTTCTGCTTCACAGGGCTTGTCGTCTTCTTTCCCAATAGTAATGTAATTACTGATACTTTCTTTGTCACCTTTCGGTCTTCTTTTCCACTTGCCTTTTGGGCCCCTTCCCGGGCGGTGAGCACATTCACTGTGGCCCCTGTACTCTCCTTCGCCGATCACTATCTCACCCTTGTCTATTAGTTGTTGTATTATACATTTTAATGTAAAGCAATTCTCTATCGGATGTCCCACCAAGCGATGGTAACGGTAAAAATCTCTATCTTTGGTTTTTGTAACGTCTTCGGAATGCTTGGGTTTTGGCAATTCTATCGTGCCAGCTTTTAGCAGCTGCTTCATCATAGGAACGACATCTTCTTTATTGAAATCTAACCCTTCATGTGAATTAAGCATTCGAGGTCTTTTCCCATTATTTCTACTCCTTGACTGCTCCATCCTTCTCTCTGTTCTGACCTCCTCTCCCTTGAATCCCTTGCATTTTTACTCTTACTATCACGATCAACAGTATTCACATTCATCTGTCGGGCACCTTTCTGGATATCTCGTGGCGAAATGCTGGCATATTACGAGTCATTAATTCCAAGGCATGGGCTTTAATAGCTAGATCATGGAACGTCCTGATATCAGCACTGGTCAGTTCGAACGCGATTTTCGTTTCCATAGAATTCAGACACATTCTGACTTGTTCCTTTTTCTCTAGCAGCTGTCTACACGAGGCACCCAATATTTTCCATCTGTCTATGAACTTCACTACTGGTTCTCCTTCTCTCTGCCGTATGGAGGCCAATTCTGTAATACTAACATCATGTTCTGAAGAGAAGAAGTTCGACATAAAGGCATCCTGCATTTGCTCCTAAGTTCTTATCGACCCTGGTGCCAGGTTGGAATACCACTGAAATGCTTTGTGCGTCAGCGATGATCCGAACAACCTCAAGCAATACTGTGGAATCGTAGTGAAAATTTTCATGCTGGTTATGAAGTGCATCAGATATTCTTCCGGTGATCCTTCTCTATTAAACTTCTAAAAATCTAGATGTTTAAAGTTGGCCGGGAATGGGACATCCTCTACCTCCCTCGGGTATGGTGTTCGGTATTGGAAGCGGCCAATACTTTCATGTTCTCTCTCTACTCTCACTGCTTCTTCGACAACTTGTCTTATATCATCTTGTTTTATGGTTCTCGTGGCTGGAATAGACCCTCGTGATCCCACCCCTAGCAGATGGGAGCCTTCAAGTTGGTTTCCCTGTCCATTTGTCGTGCCCATCATTGGTGGGGGTACCATGTAACATCCCGAAAATCGGGGGGTCGAGCAAAAACCCAACTCCCGAGTTCCAAAATGTTATTTAGGCAACATAGATATGTATGATTGAATGTTGTCTATGATAATGTATTAAACATGAGTGAGATTAAGCTAGAACAACATATCATACCCTAGAGACAGTTAGATTAACAAGCGGAAGACTGTGATAGTATGTATAACATGTATAAACTGTTGTATGTCTCCAGAGTGTGAACATGTTACCAGGTTATATACATACATGTATACTCCAAAAGTAGACAAAACGAATATACATGAGTGCGCTAAAAATATAAAATGACAAGTGTCAAAGCATCAAATCAACCTCCCTGTAATCCCGTCGATCAGAACACGCATAAAGGAGAGATCCTCCTCATCATCATCAAGTCCGGCTCCGCCTCGCAGGCCGCGTCATCATCTGCAATCACAAAAGGGTCTGGTGGGTGTTTAGGAAACACCATCCCGTAACGTGGGAGTGAGTAGCTAACTTAGTGGAATAATAGAGCAAGGATTAACATGTTCTCAAATCAATCATGCGATAATAGTAAAGCAGTAAATCAAACAATCCTAATACTGTTGTTAATTCAATATGACATGACATGATGTATGCCCTCACCGACGATCTCCCTCATATGGCACCATCTTACGACCGCGGCATGCAATCGACCCTCAAGTGCTCCACATCTTCCAGGCACATGTAATGGTATGGTGATATGATTACCGAGTTATTATTAGTCCATTTCATACAGCAATATTGGGAAACTAAGGTACTTCCCTTTTATCAATCCCAACACAGATCCTGTCTAGGGTCGTCACTCCTAGTAATCTCATACGATGTATATTTTGTAGGACGCTGCAAGGGCTGCCAGGGCTGCTTGTCACACTCGTTGCACCACTCCCCCATCACCTTATCAATACAGGCCTACTGTACTCTACTGCTACTGAAGGGTCGTCGCCTCCCGTAGACTCAGAATACGCTCGCAGTCACTACAAAGGGCTGTCAGGGCTGTTGCACCCACTCGTTGCTCCGCTCCCCCATCACCTTATCAATGTAGGCCGACAGCAAGAATATAGTGTCCCATACCACCATAATCCGCTCACGAGTCATGGGTGCTCACTGGTCACTACGGGGAGGTTTGTGGCCCCAGCATAGGCCGACAGCTCGACCACGGTGTCCCATACCACCATGCCCGACTCATGAGTCTTTGTGGATCAAGGTACCATGGTTAACAGGGTTTATAATGGTAAGTTCAGTACCCTAGGTTCAAGCAGTTATGACTCATGCAGGGTGAACATACAACGGCCAGTCGGGTTACTTGACGGGCTCGACTAGCACGATCGCATCTCAAGTTGAACGACATGAAGTGCGTAAAACACTTCGTGTGGGCTAAACACTGCCGCTAACTCCAAAACACGGCTCGCGTTCATCGACGCGTCGTTCGTGGCCAAGATAAGCCAACCACGAATTCGCTCGGTTACCGACTGCCTGGACTAAGTATAGTCCCAAACAATCATGGAATCACATCAGCATTCATGTAAGAGTAATGGAAATGAAATACAACCATGTGAGCATGTTAACACATGTTATAACGTACAACTTAAGTAAATCATCCTACACATGTCTTTCACACATATAATGAAATTATGCATATAGCCAACATATAGAAAATCCTCTCCATTAGCCTATTAATTGAGAATTCAATCTCAAACTAAATCATAAGGAAATCATCAAGTACATGTTATAGCATACCACTTAAGTGCAACATCAAGCATATGCATTTCATACATATAATGAAATCGTACATATGGCTAACGTGTAGGAAATCATTTACATCAGCATATTAATTGAGAAATCAATCTCAAATTAATTCATAACACCATTTAATTCAATACATACTAATACAAGCATTTATACAAACACTTACATTACACACTTGAGTCTACATATAGTATGTCGACCCGAAGTGCGCATTTAGGCGAATCTCTTCGCTAAACTAATTATGCACGCATTCCTAACATTCTAATGCGACAATAATTTATGTCAATCACATGAGCAAAATATGAATGAAAACAGTACTTCCTACAAATGATTAAAATGCCCTAATTCTCATATTCTTCGTTGATTTACGAAACAGGAAACGGACAGCATGTTGTACATGTCAAACGGCGTTGCCGTCAATAATCTACTATTAAACGACATTGAAAGCTTTGAAAACAGTCAATCAAAGCGTCTAATATCCGCACCTTGTCTCTTATGGATGTGTAAATTCGAACGGAGCGTATACGCTTCGTCTACGGCGATTAGAGAACCTAATACACAAGTTCTATTAGCTACTTCGCTAGGAAACAAAAGGAACCTCAAATCAGCAACCTCTAGGGTATTTTCTTACCTGAAAACGTGGAGAAATCACCGAAAAAGTGATGCGCTGCTTAAGCACGTACAGCACGTGGCACAAGCAGCAGGGAATTCTCTCCCACCTTCTCTCACAAACTCTCACCTTTTCTCTCTCCCAATCTAGAGATTTTTGTAAATTCGGATGGGAGAGAGGAGTGAGGGTTTCATCCCTTTTTATAAGTCCAAACTTGTCCGACATAGGCTCGGGAACAAGTTTCACTTAAGGGGTAACCAAATCGGGGCTGTTTCAGTCCAAAAGGACATTTCTGGTGGTCCCCTGACCGAATGCGATCGGACTTAAGCTCACGCGTACTAGATCTAGCACGTATTAAGTTTTCAGTCCGGCTGGGTCCGCAAATCGCACGTGGCAGACCAGTTTCAGTTCAGCGGTCACCGCACGTAGATCAGGGCTGAAAATCTCATGATATAAAATAGAAATTTCTCCTGATTCGAGGGTGTAATCTGGCTGAATTCTGACGGCCAGAACGCTCAATACTGACGCGTCAAGTCATGTGCCAGATTTGAATTTGAAATTCCAATTCTGTCCCTATTCGCACTCTCTTCGGTCCGGGCTCAATGAAATGGCCTGTGATTATCGGTTTGACTTGATTTTCGAAATGAGTGTCAAGTCCAGCTAGGCGGTTCTAACGGTCTAAGATAGGAGGTATCGGACTTTCGACACGCGGTCTAGATCCAATACAAAGATTCAAAGTGGTCCAGAGAACAAACCTGCTTAGAGTTTGGTCCGAGGTTATAGAGTATTATAGAGTCATTGGTTCTACTCGATTTGGGTCTTGTAGAACGTATTTAAAGTGATCAGGGACTATTTCCCAGCTACTCCAGCGTTGAGCTAGGTAACTTACGCTTAATTTCTAAAGGAATTAATCCTAAGTGGTTTCTTTGGCTATGGAATTGGGTTCTGAACGATTTTCTAGGTGTTTTAATTGAACCATTGCCTAAGGACATCTAATCCCAGGTTGGCCAAAATTCGGGGTGTTACATATCATCTGAGCTACGTTGTGTGCAAGGGTAGTCAGGGCCTCCCTAAGGTGTCTGCATTCTTCCATCAGTGCTCTTTAAGCTACTACTATCTCGTTGATACGATCTTCCGTGGTTGGCATATTGTTCAGATTTGTCTCAATCACGTGTACCGCGGCTTCCCCACTCTTAGACGAAACTGTAGCTGGAGTGAGGCGAGAGTATGGCGGTATAATAGGACTCATGAAGAGAGGGGAAGATGGAGTCCCATTCGACTTTGCCACGCTTCTGGTGCTACTGATCGATTGGGGCGGTGCGGACGTCGATGAATTTATATGCGGGGACGCGGATACCAATGAGCTTGCCATTACAGCTTTGCCTTTCTGTTCTTTCTTCCATCTAGTCCTTGGGGTAACTAAAGCCGAAAAGTCACGCAAGGCCAATTGCGAAACCATCCGATCGAGATATATCTCAGGAGGGGCAAGTTCGGGATACTTCTTAGCTGCGTTGTGAGTGACCGGCCCTCTGACCCTTGACGAAGTTAGATTTACCTGAGAGTTTCTTGCATTTTGCACTCTCGTTTTATGGGACACCACGACAGTCCAGTCGTTATCTCCGTCCATCGATTGGGGTGAAGTAGACACAACCCCAGCTGTTGTTCAGGTCATGTTATTCTTGCTCGCAGGAAGTTGAGTCGTATGCGTGGTGGCATAGTTCGGCACATACTCCATCAGAAATCCAGTTGAAGTGAAACGGAAGCTCACTTCTCTTATGGGAATCACCATTTGATTGTAACTTACAATTGAATCTGAATACCTTCCTTCATGAAATAGATTCATGATTAGTATTTAAAGAATAAGGTGATCTACCTTAGAGATGAAGGGGAGGATGTTTCCACTAAGAGTCACCATTTTGGCGTCAGAAAGATGCCAAACTATGACGAAGGTTCCATAACTATCTCAATGTTAATTTAAATAAGATTAAAAAAAATCCCCAGCAGAGTCGCCATTTTGTTTCGAACAGAAACAAATGCGTTTGATTTGGGAAGTTATCTTATTTAAATATTAACAGAAAGAGTATTTTGGAACAATCATCATATTTCATTGATACTGAGTTCATTTACATCCTCATTACATCCCTGAATTCTAAAATAGATCATCTTGAGAAAGTAAAGCATTATAAATGAAGCTTAATATATCGAATCTGGAATTCGGCAGCTATTTTGATATCTCCTAAGACTTAGAAGGAATGTCGATTTGATCAACTTGGCTTCACTTTTGAGCTCATCCTTTAGGCAAAGGAGAGAGTTTGAAGTGATGAAGAGTGAACTTGAATGCTTTCAGGAGATCTGGTAGCATTCTGTCCTCCATTCAAGACAAGTCATCCAGTGCTTCTGCGTACATGCGCAACCTGCAAACAGGTTGCATGAGCCCGCGCAATGGAGCAGTGCGCAACACGTCCACGTGCAACCGGGACTTGTGTTGCGCGTCTGCGCACAACGAGTACTTACGTTGTGCGTCCCTGCGCAATGGCGAAGAGACTACGTGCAACAGAGACCTTGCTCCTTACCTTCCGATGCTCTGCTCTTTCAAAATCTTCAATCCTCCAAATGAAGGGAGTGAGGGGGTATTTATAGGACCCCCACACGTGCCACACCTCGAACTTCATGCCATGGCCCACTCTCGCATCTGATCTGAACCGTTCATTGTAACCACTTGCTCTTGATTGTGCATCCATGTGATACGGGAATTGTTATGCCTACACACACAACAGAAAATTACCTACGCGTCCCCACGCAATGAATATTGATTGTGCGACAACGCGCAATGAAGATTTCATCAATTCTTTTCTACGTGTTGTGCTTCCATGCGCAACGGAAAGATTTTGCGCATACACGCTCATCGAATAGGCATTTCACGCCCATGCGCAACTAATCATCTTTCTTCCTTTCTTCTGACGCTAATTTTATGCTCCAACAGATGTGAAACCTAGACCAGGAGTAGTGGGCCCACCTTTATTTCAATAAAAATGCCGCGTGTTACGAATTTCGAGAGAATCTCTACAACTCATCACATTAATTAATTAATCAGAAGTCAAGTACACAACCCATCCCTTTGTTGCCAACAAGGCATGACTCCTATCTCTCTCTTATTCCCAAAGAAACTCTCTCTCTCTCTCTCTCTCTCTCTCTCTCTCTCTCTCTCTCTCTCTCTCTCTCTCTCTCTCTCTCTCTCTCTCTCCACCCATCTCTTTCTTACAACACCATCCCTCTCTCCCATTCATCACTCCATCCCATCCCATTCTCCACCAAATTCCAAGCTTCCATGAGAGAAAATCCTAAGGAGAGAAACTAGCCAAGAGAGGACCCATCTTCCTACCCCCTCATCTCACCATCCAACCCTTCAATTATCATCTTCCACTATTAAAGAAGAAGCCAAGGAGCTAAGGAAGCCAAGGGACCAAGAAGATTAGCAATCGGTGGGTGATCATAGTGTAGGATCTTGATTTTTTTTAAAGTAAGGCCCACTTATAATGGGACTCACTTCGATGTATGTGTTGTGATCAAAGAGGGACCCATAGTGGTGGGGTCCCTCCACTACACCAATCTCTCTCTCTCTCTCTCTCTCTCTCTCTCTCTCTCTCTCTCTCTCTTGTGATGGATTGTGGCCCACTTGATATAGACCATCCATCTGTTGGGCCTCTTCCCACTGCCATGGATGAAGTAAAAACACAAATACTAGTTTGATTTCCAAACCATGTGGTCCACGTACACGTGGACCCACCCTAATGTATATGTTGAAATCCACCTCGTCCATGCATGGAACGTGGGACCCACTTGATGATGTGCTGCCTCCAGCACATGGGACCCATCTAATGTGGTGTACTCGCTCCGTCCAGCACATGGACGTGGGTCCCACCTGATGTAAGTGTCTTATCTACGTTGTCCAGGTGGTAGCCCACCATGATGTATCTGATTATCTTCCCTGCCCATCCGTTTCGAGGGCGTGGAACCCACCTCACACGTGTGGCACGTGTGAGGGTGGGGCTCACTAGATATATGTTATATATTTAAACCGTCTGTCCAGTAGAGCTGGGACAGTGGGGTGCAATGACGTCTGCAAGCTGTGGGTCTGATCCACACCATCCGGCACTCTGGACGGTGGGACCCACCTTATGCATGTGTTTTATTCCATGCCATCCATCTGTTTCTTCCATACTGTCCATCTGCGTGGGCCCCACCAGCAATGGGTCTGACCGTGAGGATGTGTTAAATCCAGACCGTCCGTTGGATGGATGTCCAACCTCCTGGACGCTGGATCTCCTTTATATATATATAAAGATATTATATATATATATATATATATATATATATATATATGTATATATATATATATATATATTAAATATAATATCTGGTGGGCCCTATGTGGGACCCACCTATCGTGGGAAGTGGATTGGCTAGACTACCACACACCATCTATATAGCTGTGTAGTGACGTCACCAAATTTCATGGGACCCACCTACATGTGGATTTCATCCACATCTTTCGTCCACATGGACAGGACCCACCTGATGTGTGGATGGAATCCACGCCATCCGTTCATTTGAATAGAGCACACCGTGACATATGTGTGCATCCACACTGTCGAGATAGTTGGGACGGTGGGACCACATGATATATGTGTTATATCAACCGTCCATGTAGCAGCAATATAGCTGCTGGATTAACCGTCTATCAGGTGACCACGCTGCATAATCAGTGAGGGATCAATGTCTGCCATTGGAATCCGTTTGGGTTAAAGAAGTTCTGATCAATATGAAATTTATTTTCCTCCTAATTCAGGTCTCCGTGACCTTATGAATAGATTGGATGGAAATAAATGCTATGGTGGGCCCTGCCCCCTGGGAATTATTTAGCAGTGACAATCATTATCTCCACTACTAGATATAGTATGATCCAGATGATTTTTCGATATGATTCATTATTGGGGATGTGTGAGGCCCATGTATATGAGGCCCACTTGATGTATATGAGGCCCATTGTTGAGGCCCATGTATATGAGGCCCACTTGATGTAAGACCCGTATCCTAGACCGTACCGTTCCGTAGACTTCCGCGGTCTTACCGGTCGAATTCTGGCAACCTTCGACCCTTAACCGATACTTACGCACGACCCTGATTCATATGTCAACAACCCGAGTCGACTCAACCCAAGACCAATACCCTAGCGACCGCGCCGTCACCGCGGTTCCAATGCCGCGACTCGCGCGCCGAGGCGATACCCTGGTCAAGAGTTGTGAGCCGACGTTGGGTGCGAGAAAACGCCGCGTGTTGCGAAACTCAAGAAAATTTCTACGATGTGTCACATCAAGCACATCAATCCCATCAATCAATCATTCATCAATCCATCACATGTCAAGTACATGTCAAGTACACATCACTTTCATCCCTTTTCCCAAGCAAGCCACAAAAGTCTTCCATGCCCATACCTCTCTTATACAAAAAGCCTCAAAAGTCAAGGATTTCTTACACCTCCCATACCTCTCTTACACAAAAGGCCACAAAAGTCAAGACTTTCTTACACAACCATCATTCATCCATCCATCCATCTCTCTCTACAACACTCTCTCTCTCTTTCTCATTTTCTTATCTCATTCTCTCAAGCAAAAACCCCTCCTACGTATGAGCCTCTCCCTCTCTTCCTAAACTCCAAGTGTAGCCCACTTTCCTACCCCATCATCTCCCATCTTAGCCATCCATTCATCATCTCCTCCATTGAAATCCAAGCTAAGGTGTCAAGGAACCCCTAGGAGCAAGAAGATCGGATGGTGGGTGCTTGATCATACTAGGTTTTCATGTTTTTGAGATGAGCCAAGTGAGGCCAACTGTAACACCCTGAAAATCGGGGGTCGTGTATAAACTCAACTCCCGAGTTCCAGACCGTCACTTATGCAACAAAAATGATTATGATTCAATGTTGTCTGATTTAAGCATTCACATGAGTAAAAGTATACCAAAACTGCAATTCATACTTCAGATCCAGTGATAAAAGCAAGCGGAAGACTAAATAATATATATATCACTGTATAGAAAAACAAAGTAAATCTCATCTGTCTCCAAAGTATGACTATATCTCTGAGTCTCATATAATATACATGAACAAAATAAATATCCAAAATGGTCCCACTGAAATCCCATCGATCCAGGTTGCCTACGCAAAGCCGTCGTGATACTGCATGTACGAGAACTCGTCCTGGTCCTCGTCAAAGTCTGGCTCTGCCTCCTAGATCTCGGCCTCACCTGCATCTACAACAGGGTCTGGTGGGTGTTGCAAACACCATCCCGTAACGTGGGAGTGAGTGATCAACTCAGTGGAATCATAGAGCAAAGATTAGCAGGTTCACAAATCAATCATGCGATAATAGTAAAGCAGTAAATCAGACAATCCTAGTACTGTTGTTAATGCAAGATGATATGACGTGATGTATGCCCTCACCGACGATCTCCCTCATACGGCAACATCTTACGACAGCGGCATGCCATACTCCCTAGAGTGCTCCACATCTTCCAGGCACATGCAATGCTATGGTGATATGATTTCCAAGTTGTTATTAGTCCATTCAAACAGCCGGATTGAGAAACTAAGGTACTTCCCTTATATCAATCCCAACACAGATCCTGTCTAGGGTCATCACTCCTAGTAATCTCATATGAGGTATATTTATGTAGATCGCTGCAAGGGCTGCTAGGGCTATTGCTCGCACTCGTTGCACCGCTCCCCCATCACCTTATCAATACAGGCCTACCGTACTCTACTGCGACGGAAGGGTCGTCGCCTCCCGTGGACTCAGAATACGCTCGCGATCACTACAAAGGACTCGTCGCCTGATCAGTGTAGGCCGACAGCCAGAATATACTGTCCCATACCACCATAATCTGCTCACGAGTCTAGGTGCTCACTGGTCACTACGGGGAGGTTTGTGGCCCCAGCGTAGGCCGACAGCTCGACCACGGTGTCTCATACCACCATGCCCGGCTCATGAGTCTTCGTGGATCAAGGTACCATGGTTAACAGGGTTTACAATGGTAAGTTCAGTACCCTAGGTTCAAGCAGTTATGACTCATACAAGGTGAACATACATCGGCCAGTCGGGTTGCTTGTCGGGCTCGACTAGCGCGATCGCATCTCAAATCGAACGACATGAAGTGCGTAAAACACTTCGCGTGGCCTAACCACTGCCGCCAACTCTAAACACGAATCGCGTTCATCGACGCGTCGTTCGTGGCTATGACCAGTCAGCCACGAATTCGCTCGGTTACCGACTGCCTGGACTAAGTCTAGTCCCAAACACTTATGGAATCACATCAGCAATATATGTAAAAGTATTGGAATTGAAATACAATCATATGAGCATGTTAACACATGTTATAACATTCAACTTAAGCAAATCTTCAAGCACATATATTCCATGCACGTAATGAAATCATACATTTAGTCAACATGTAGAAAATCATTTAGGTCAGCATATTAACTGAGAAATCCATCTCAAACTAATTCATAACATCATTTAGTTCAATACATACTAATACAATCATTTATACAAACACATACACTACACACTTAAGTCTACATATAGCATGTCGACCCGAAGTGTGCAATTAGGCAAATCTCTTCGCCAAACTAATTATGCACGTATTCCTAACTTCTTAATACGACAACAAACCATGTCAATCATATCAGCAAAATATGAATGTAAACAGTACTTCCTACAAATGACTAAAATGCCCTAAATCTCATATTCTTCGTTAATTTACGAAACGGGAAACAGAGAGCATTTTGTACATGTCAAACGGCGATACCGTCAAGAATCTACTATTAAACGACATTGAAAGCATTGGGAACCGTCAATCAAAGCGTCTAAAATCCTCACCTTATGTCTTGTAGACTCGTGAATTGAAACGGAGCGTATACGCTTCGTCTACGGCGAATAAGGAACCTAATACACGAGATCCATAAGCTACATCGCTATGGAAACAAAGAAAACTCAAATCAGCAACTATTTAGGGTATTTGCTTAGCTAGAATCGTGGTGAAATCGCCGGGAAAACGGTAGAGGTGTGTTGCTTGAGCACGTGCAACACGTAGCACAAGTGGCAGGAAGAACTCTCCCACTCTCTCACAATCTCTCACCTTTTTCTCTCTTCCAAGTTAGGGTTTCTCTCAAATTCGGATGGGAGAGAGGAGTGAGGGTTTCAACCCCTTTTATAGCCTAAAACATGCCCAAAATAGGCTTGGGAACAATGTTTACTTGGTGCCTAACCAAATCGGGGCCGTTTCGGTCCAAAGGAGCATTTCTGATGGTCCCCTGGCCAAATGCGGTCGGACTTAAGCTCATGCATACTGGATCTAGCACACATCCAGTTTTCGGACCGGTAGGGTTCCCAGATCGCACGTGGCGGTCCAGTTTCAGTTTAACGGTCACCGCACCAAGATCAGGCCTATAAGTCTCGTGATATGTAATAGAAATTTTTCCTGATCCAAGGGTGTAATTTGGCTGTATTCTGACGGTCAGAACACTTAATACTGATGCGTCAAATTGTGTGCCAGATTTGAATTTCAAATTCCAATTTTAACCCTATTCTCACTCTCTTCACTCCAGGCTCAATGAAATAGCCCCTGAATGTCAGTTGGACTTGATTTTCGAAACGATTGCCAAGCCCAGCTAAGTGGTCATAACGGTCTAAGATGGTAGGTATCTGACTTTCGACGAGCGGTTTAGATCCAATACAAAGTTTCAAGGAGGTCCCGAGAACAAACCGGCTTAGAGTTTGATCCGAGGCTTTAGAGCATTATAGCACCATTGGTTCCACTCGCTTTGGGCCTTGTAGAACGTATTTAAAGTGATCAGGGACCATTTCCCAGCTATTCTAACGTTACACTAGCTAACCTAGTCATATTTTCTAAAGGAATGAATTCTACGCAATTTCGGGTCGAGTTGGTACTCGAGCCCAAGTATGGATTTTTCACGGGCGTTACACCAACCGATCAATGGTTTGGATCTCACTTGGGACCCTAAGATGTGGCCGACGGCCCACTGGATCATCATGATCATTCCATGATGGGGCCATTCTCCATGGACCCCATCATGATGTTTATTTCTTAGAAAAGGTCATCTAGACCGTCCATATTGGTGGGGAAAGAATTCCCACCGTTGATTCTAAATTTTGATGGTCCCATGTGTTAAAGGACCCACTTGATTGTATGATTCATTGTAAGGGAGGGCCCATAGTATCGTGGTCCCTCCATCAAGCGTGTCCAACCCTCTATCTCTCTCTCTCTCTCTTTTTATTTCTTTTTATTTTATTTTATGTTATTTTATGTAATAGGGTTGTGTGGCCCACTTGAATGAACCCCACCTTGAGGTATTTATTTGGTCCAAGTGTTCCTCAAGTGGGGCCCACCTTACATGCTGTACCCACAACATTCATCTATGGTGGCCCACTTCAACAGGGCCCACCATGATGTAATTTCTTTAAAAGCCAAACCGGACCAGCGTCTGGGACGCTGGACGTCCCTGTAAGAAAGAAAAAAAAAGAAGGGAAAGAAAGAAGCTTTTGGGGTGGTCCCCTTATGTAGGCCCCACCTTGATGTATATATTTAATCCAAGCCATCCATTATATTCTCGGGATCATTTTAGGCATTAAGCCGAAAAATGAGACCGATCGAATTATCTGGCGGGTCGTGGCATTAAGAATATTAGTATTTTCCTTTAAAATTTGAAAAAAATAATTTCTGGGGTCCACCAGAAGCTTGGACCCACCTGAAACTTGTTTTGGACCCCTATTTTTGTGGGGCACACATAATGGACGGGTTGGATTGCAAATAAACACTTTGGTGAGCCCTACATGGGACCCACTGCGGTATGTGTGGCTTACCACACCTCCACAACAGTAGGTGGTGACTCCCACTGTGATGTAAGTATTTCACTCACGTCGTCCGTCCACAGCAGTGGACGATGGCCCCCACCTAGTGTATGTATTGTGTCCACGCCGTCCATCACTGTGGGCCCTGGCCCACGTGACGTTATGAACAGGTTTGGATGGCATTAAACATTACAATGGGCCCATGTTAGGAAGAAAATATATATTTTGGTGGGCCCTGGGTCTATATGACCTTATCAACAGGTTTGAATGGAAAATAAACATTTTGGTGGGCCCCTTGCCACATGGCCTTATCAACAGGTTGGATGTAAAGTAAACATTACAGTGGAGCCCTTACTCACATGGCCTTACTAACAGGTTGGGTGGTTAATAAACATTTTAGTGGGCCCAGGACTGAATGGAAAATAAATGTTATAGTGAGCTCACATGGGAGCCTACCATGATGCATGAGTTTCATCCAAACTGTCCAATCATTTTGAGATCATCTTAAGGCCATTGTAGAGGCCCATCTTAATGTATTTGTGGCCCACCCACTAAGGCCCACTTTGTTATTTATGGGCTCATGTGTGTAGGCTCATTTGATGTAATTGTGGCCCATTGTTGAGGCCCACTTGATATGTTCCAAGGCCATGAGACTAGGCCCATTTGATATATTTTAAGGCCCATGGGACTAAACTCATTTGATTTATATATAAGGCCTATGGGTTTAGGCCCATTTGGTTTATATAAGGCCTATGGGTTTAGGCCCATTTGGTTCATATAAGGCCCACAGGATTAGGCCCATTTGATATGTATAAGGCTCTTGAGATTGGGCCCATTTGAAGCAATCTAAGGCCCACGGATTTTGACCCATTGCAATGCACATAAGGCCCATTGGTGCAGCCCATTTATGTGGCCCATTTGATGAATAAAAGGCCCATATGATATGACCCATCTGATATATATGTAAAGCCCAATAGGATGAACCTAAGGTCAATTGCAATGTGTAAACCCAACTCGGAGTATGTGATGATGTTTACGACGATCGTGCCTTGGAAGAAATGTTGGTTTGACGTCCACATTTTGAGTGTAATGCTGGTTGGATGTCCACATTACGACTCTCCTTAGGGCCCATTATTAGGCTCATAGTTATTGTGTATAGGTAGCCCAGGCCCATCTGCATTGTAAGGATAGTTCATCTCATTATAACATGTTTAATATAGCTTCATGACTCATGATCATACGCATCATATGTATGCTTGACATGAGAATTAACTGATCATAGCATATGCCTTCGGGCAGGTTGTTTATGGGCTCCCGGTTAGGCGGTGTTGCCTTACATGAGCGCACGATATGCGCAGGATTTGTTGCATGACTGGATAGCGTGATTCATGCATTTCGCATTTGTGTGACATGGTTATTGTACGCCCTAGCGACATCAGGGCCGTAGCCTCCACAGACGCATCATGGTTGACAGGATTGGATACCGAAAATCTTATTTTACATGGGGTGCTATAGATATCCCTGGGTGAAAGTCCCTAAACCCTTATGGTACCAAGAGGTTGTTCCAACGTCTAGACCGAGTGGGTAGATGAGTGTTGAGTGTCGATTACCAGACGGTTGTGCTCTCCACTGTGTCGTGGTAGGTTGGAAGGGGGTGCGGCCTTACCTGCCCGAGTGTAGGGGGCAATGCTAAGCTGAGTTTGACCAGCTCGAGGAATGGGTCAACTATCGACGAGTCGCGCCCGATATTGGCAGACGGATAGTAAGGTCTCTTCCACTTACCTTATTGCGCGCGATGTGCCGGCAATCTGGTTTAGAGTGTACTAGACCCCGGTGATATCCCATATCTGAGCTGTATTGATGTGTGGACATAGATGATGATCTGTATACTTGAGTTGCATTGCACATCGCATGACCTTGGGATGGCCGATACCATTCATGTCTTGTATCGCATAGCCTTGGTACGGCTCATGATATTATGGTTCCATCTGCATATTCCGTATCACTCTGATATTGCATGATCATATTATTACCTTGCGCACATACTTTCACCACCCTCTAAGCTTTCTATAAGCTTATGCACGACCGTTGCGTACAGGTGACGTTGGTTCGCAGCAGCGCTAAGGCAAGAGCACGTTGCAGATCGTTTTGGAGTTTTTTATTCTTTACCATTGTATTTTCCTTTATGCTCATTGTACTTGTAAAGTTTTTGATCATAGTGAAAATGTAATGGAGTTCTTGGTTGTTGTTTGTGGGTTATGCCTTTGGTTATGCTTATTACGAATCAAACTGATGTTGAAAATCCTCCTCGTAGCATCCCAGGATCGGAGCCTGGCGAATGGGCGCTAGGAGCCGAGAATGGGGTTCTACGGAGGCTGTCGGCGCCGGATTCGGTGATCTGGAATTTTATGAGTCCGGTTTTCGAGTTTGCAGCGTGACAGAAGTTGGTATCAGATCATAACTTGGGAATAACTGAGAACAACATTACATGTCTGCTATGAGTGTAGAATGGCTAAGTTCCGAAGTTCGGATAGCTTAGCGACCTTCTGTTACAGACCCTTAACGTGCGTGCCTTCGAGGGTTTTGAAGTTGATAGGCGCCTTCGCTCTTTCCTGTAGGACATGGCGCGTGGGAGAGTTACCCGATCGACTCCCGCACCACCACCTGAGGATCCCGCTCCACCACCTGTGGCTCGCGCATTACCACCTACGATGCCTGTTCCCGAGTATCCTGCTCCTCCACCAGAGAGGATTATTTCCTCAGAGGATTATTTATATTGGGTTAACCCATAACATTGGGCTCCCATTGGTTACTCAGAGGATTATTTCCTTCTAATCTTGGAGTCCATCTAAGACTTATTTGGGACCCCTTGGGCATCTAGCGGGTCATATGATAGTTTGGCGAAAGAAGCCCACTCCAGATCCTCAAGAATATAGGTAGGCCACCTAGGCCCAACCTTGATATGAGGAGAGTACAACCTAGACAGAGGGATCCATGTTATCTGATTTAGGATATTCACTGTCGAGGATCGATCTTTATATTATGGATTAGATCTACTGTCCTTCTATGGACCTCGCCATATATATAGGCCGATCATTGATTACGACTATATTGGTATATACACTGAGTATGTGTTGGCATAGCATTGTGATTATATGAGGCCCATCGTGATCATGTGAAGCTCATTGTAACCGCGTGAGGCCCATTGTGATTGTATGAAGCCCATCATCACCATGTAAGGCCCATTGTGATGGTATGAGGCTTATTATGTATGTGTGAGGCCCATTATGATGTGTGAGGACTGTTGTGTTGTGATGGTATGAGGCCTATTATGAATGTATGAGGCCCATTGTGATTGTTTGAGATCAATCATTATTATGTTCGATAATCATGCATAGCATCATGTTATATGTCCATACGCATCATCTACATGTTTGATATGAGATGCGGTTGACCATTGCATATGCCATTGGGTAGGTTGTTTATGATACTCCCTGATAGACAGAGTTTTTCCATATGAATGTGTGGTACGTGCAGGTTTGATGCATGGCTAGATGGTATGACTCATACATCTCGCATTTTATGATATGACCACCATACGCCCTAGCGACAACAGGGCCGTATCCACCATAGGCATATCATGAATAGCCAGATGGGACACTAAAAATCTTTTCTATATAGGGTGCTATATATGTCACTGGGTGAAAGTCCCTAAAACCTCTTGGTACCAGAGGATGCCCCAATGTTTAGACTAAGTGGATATATATGAGTGCATGAGGGCCGTATACTAGTAACCTGTGTCTCCCACTGCATCATGGTTGGTTGGGAGGGGGTGTGGCCTTACCTGCCTGAGGGAGTAGGCAATGTTAGGCTGAGTTTGACCAGCTCATAAATGGGTCTGCTATCGATGAGCTGGACCAGATATTAGTAGGTGGATAGTTAGGTCTCTTCCACTTACCCAGTTGTGCACTTGATGGGGCGGCAGGTGGCGTAGAGTGTACTAGATCTCAGTGATGATCCCAGAGATGTACGGTATTGATATGTGGACTTATTAAGTTGGAATTGCATACTTAGCATTTTACTCATTCATTCATTCATTCACTATCCACTCGAGCTGGTGGTGCGCAAGTAATTTGATATGTGTACCTTTGAAATGGCTAAGATTTTCGTTACGTGCGCGACTAACCTGAGATCAGAAGTTTATTACATTAAGTCTAGCTATCCAAATTTAGGTATGGGACTAGTTTGGATAGAAGTCCCTTGTGATGGACCCCATAGCTTGCGATACTACATACTATCATCCCTACTTCACGCTCTAGCTTGGTCATTTCATTCGCACTGCATATTGTATTGCATTCTCAGCATATAGCATTTAGTTTACTATACTCATGTATTGCATATTCTAAATGAGGTTTATTGTATTATGGATTCGCCAGGATCTGTATATTGCATTACATCCGTGACATATGACATTTGGGTCACTATGTTTCTGCATTTATATGGCCTAGATGAAACTGATAGTATTCATGGACTCGTCAGGATTTGCATATTGCATTGCATCCTTAGTATATAATATTTGGCTTACTATGTCTCCTCATTGCATAACTGATCTACATTACTTCCTCAGCATATGATATTGGCTTATTATATTTTTGCATCGCATAGCCTGGATAAGGCTGATAGTACTTATAGACTTACCGGCATGTTTTTACATTACTCTGATATTGAATGACTTATAGCCTTGTCAGTATTCCGCTTACGCTGATATTTGTGTGCTTCACACTTATCTTGTGCACACACGTACACCACCCTCTAAGCTTTCTATAAGCTTATGCACGATGATGTATGCAGGTGACGATAGGACGCGATCGAGCTGAGTCAGGAGTGTGTGGCAGAGATTCTAGAGCTTTTGACATTTACCTTGTATTTTCCTTTCAGCACTGTATTCAACTGTTTATATTAGTGGATATGTGATGATGATGTTGCTTTTGTGATTTAGGTAAACTTGTGGTTATGCTTCTTACGAGATAAATATACATTGGAAAATCCTTGTTGTAGGATCTCAGGATCGAAATTTGGTGTATAAGCGTTGGGAGCTGAGAATAGGGTATTATAGGACTGTCTACACCGGTTTCGGCAATCGAGAATTCTGTGAGCCCAGTTTCCGAGTTTGGGGAGTGACAAGTGTAATGTTAAAAGCATAAATTTACCTAAATATTTATGGATTGAAGCTGTGAGTACTACATGCTATATAATTAATCGTGTCTATATTAGAACAACTAAAAACAAACAACTTATGAATTATGGTTTAATAAAAAGCCTATTGTTAAATATTTTTAAAATTTTGGAAGAAAATGCTTTATCTTACGTGACCATAAAAATTCAGAAAAATTTGAAGCCAAAAGCAACGAGGGAATTGTTCCTTGGTTATGCTTTAAATAGTTAAGCATGCCGGGTTCTAAACAAAAGAATTGAGGTTATACAAGAATCAATAAATGTAATAATAGATGATCAACCGATCACACCCAGTCATGATTAAGATGATGACGGTAATGATATCAGCTTGGTTAATCAACCAGAATAATCATCTAAATAAGATAATACTGAGTTAAGGTTAGTTAAAGACCATCCGACTAAACAAATACTTGGTGACCCTCACACTGGTGTTCATACTAGAAGACAACTTGAAAATATATGCAATCATGCTTGCTTCACTTAACAAATTGAACCGGCTAATTTAAATGAGTCACTAGCTGATGAAAGTTGGATCTTGGCCATGTAAGATGAATTAAATAAATTTATTAGAGACAATGTATGATATCTAGTTCCTTAACCTTCCGACAAACATGGAATTGGAAAAAAATGAATTTTTAAAAATAAATCTGATGAAATGGGTAACATTATTAGAAATAAGGCACGACTGGTTGTGTAAGGCTATACTCAAATTGAAGGTATTAATTACAATGAAATCTTTACGCCAGTTGTGTGTCTTGAATGTATCATATTATTTATTTTCATTGTCTGTTATAAAAAGTTCAAAATATATCAAATGGATGTAAAAAGTACTTTTCTAAGCGGTGATTTAAGTGAGGAAGTTTATATTGAACAACTAAAGGGTTTTGAATATCCAAAACTTCTTGATCATGTTTACCGTCTTAAAAAGGCATTGTATGGTTTAAAACAAGCCCCTAGATCATGGTATGAAAAATTGATTAAATTTTTACTTAGTCATGATTTTATGATGAGTAGTGTTGATAAAATCGTGTTTGCTAAGAAATATAATGATGATATCCAGATTGTTCAAATTTATGTTGACAATATTATCTATGGATCTACTTGTGCTAATCTTTCTACTAAGTTTGTAGATCTTATGAAATCCAAATTTTTAATGAGCATGGTTGGCGAGCTAAACTATTTCCTTGGATTACAAGTCAAATAGCTTGAAGATGTGATATTCATTTTCCCAGACCAAATATGCATTGAACCTAGTAAAGAGGTTTAGTTTTGAGAATGATAGAAATTTTAACACCCCTATGAGTACAACTCTTAAATTATCAAAAGATGAATCAGGTACGAGTGTTAACTCTCGACTTTGTCGCATCATGATTGTAGTCGACTTTACTTAAATGCTAGAAGACCTGATATTTCTTTCAGGGTTAGCATTTGTGCTAGATATCAATCTGACCTCAAGGATCTCATTTATCCACTGTTAAACGGATAATCAGATATGTTGCAAGCTCTTCTAACTTAGGCTTCTGGTATCCACATGATATGTCTGTACAAATCGCAGGATATACTAATGTGGACTGGGCAAGTAATGTTGATCATAGAAAATCTATAAGTGGTGGATGTTTTTACATTGAAAATTTCCCAATATCATGGCTAAGCAAGAAATAGAATTTCATATCTTTATCCACTGTAGAAGATGAATACACTGTTGCAAGGGTGCTTGCATTCAACTTATATGGATGAAACAAATGTTAGCAAACTATGGAATTACGTGAAATACAATGACTTTATATTGCGATAACTCAAGTGCAATAAATATTTCAAAAAATCCAATTCAACATTCTCATACAAAACATATTAACATAAGATATCATTACATACGAGAATTAGTTGAAGATAAGACTATCATGCTCGAATGCATTCAAACTAAGAAGCTGCTTGCAGATATTCTGACTAAGCCGCTTGATAGTATTAAAGTTTCAAATTTAAAGCATGATATTGGATTATGTGTTGTTAAATAATTATGCTATTTTTACTTCTTTTTTTCATTTATTCTCTATTGTTTATTTGTATATAATATATGCATGAAAAGAAAATAAATAAGAATAATAATAATAATAAAATGATGAAAAAATATAAAATTTTGGAGATTTTTGGCCAGCTCATAACTGATTGAGAAATTCGGCCAGCCAAGCACGTCCTCGGACTAGCCGAACCGCACATGGAAGCACAAAAAAGGAAAAAATCTCATTTTCTCTCATCCATACTTCATCTTCTTTAATCCGCCAGTGCTTCATTCGGCCAACCCATCATCCCAACTCTCTTATAAGTCAATTTTTATCATTTCTCTTCTAGATTTAAGTTATCTCTTCCTTGATTATCTAGTTTTTGTGATCTTTCTTAAAATTTGAAACCATTTATCTTGGTGAGTTTCTTCCACAATCTAATCTACATTATTCTTGTAACATTTTTTTTAAATGATTTTTCCTTGTGTAATCTCACAGAACTAAGAGCAAGATGGGTTGCACGTAAGGTACAAGCCGGTTGCTCTTCCTGATTATCTCCTCTTGATGTGAGGACCCTATGCTCACAAGAGGATGACCCAAAAAATGTGCAGGATTTTTTGCATAAAGAGCATAATCATTAAAAGATCAGTCAATGTTGATCACATTGCTTAATTCGGTCTTGTTAAACTCCTTTCCAAGGATGGATGAGAAATTTTTTGAACTGGGGTGGGATGGCTTGTCAGTCTATCGTGCAAGGCATATATGTCTCTATAACTAAAGTCTCTCGTGATGAATTATTTTTTAAAATTAAATTTTTAGAAGAGATTATCACTAGAATGCCTTCCACCATATCTGCCTTAATGGAATTTGAAATGGTAGAAGATGGAATACGAATCTTTCAGAAAAAATGTCTAATTCTGAAAAACAGTCAGTTACCCGAGCATTATGTGGATTTAATGTTGAATGGAGGTCTGATAATGCCTTTCCCATAAACCAATTATTTCCCAAATACCATGTCTTGCATCGCATCTTCACTTCCAATGTATATCTTAGGGCAGGGAATAAGACTGTTCTTACTCCCTTTATGCTTCGTGTTGTCCATGTTGTCGTCACCGGTGTACGCATTTGTTTGCCTTCTTTAATTTTTTATGTGATCATTCAATTTAGACTGCATCCCAAGCATGGTTCGATTCCGTTTAGACACCTTATGTTCTCTCTTGCACTTTAATGTCACGTTTAAATTCCTTCGTTTGAAGCACTAGAATCCGAACTCCCATTTAACAATGCTAATCTAAATATGATGCAGCTTACTCCCCTTCCTGAACAAAGAGAAGATGAGGAAGAACCTCAGGAAGTAGACATCAACATAAATGACATCTTTAATGACTTGGAAGGTTCAGAAGAGACAACTGACTCTGACTATCTCCCCTCTCAATTTCATGAGAGGTTGTTTGTTTTAGAAGAGAAAGTGGATGCTCTACAAGTGTCCCAAGAATCATTTGTCCAAACTAAAAAAATCAAATATAAAGTATATGAAAAAGTACTTTCATAGATTCAGTCAGAGTTTGAGGATTAATGATCCTTTGATGCCTGCACCATCCTCATCAGAGTTAGAGTGAGATATTTAATTTTATTGGGTCTGTATTAACCTTTATACTAATGGTTTGTTTGGATATTTTATTTTTCTACTCTGCTATATACATTGTTTTATACAGTGTTTTCTGATTTATATGGTATTATGCTTTATCTTTACCTCGATATGTTATATTCCTAGATTTCATTACATTTACATTTTCATTTCTTACTTTGTTAACTTGTGACAAAAGGGGGGAGAACTACGATATACAATATATTATCTTCTGATGTGTTGAATTTTGGAATTTATTTCTGACATGTCATATATGCGTGTGAATATTTTTGAAATTATATTTGGATGGCATAGTACAATTTCTATTTCTCAGGGGGAGCAATAGATGTGTAACACCCTGTACCTCCAGTACACGGGTGTTCCCTCTTAAACCTACATCAATGGAAACCGGGATCGATTAACTAGATAACTTGAACTCAACGTATGTAGGATGGGACTTCTAGTTAATGTTGAAGCTATTCATCATAAGCCCTAGGAGCTGAATCGCACCCCCACATCGGTCAAAAAATTAACATTGATTAATCGTCTTGAGTTAAAATAGTTCTTAAGTCAACTAATATTAAGGAAACGAAACGACGCCCTAGTAATCGACCTTCGAGGACTAGTGGATAACAAACTAAGCAACCACTGCGTCTCAAATTCACATTTGGTTGTTGAAAGCAAGTATCAAATCAATCCAGCCATTAGGTCAATTGTATTGGCTGTAAAGTGGCCTAAGTCATGTGATATGGCCCACCTGGGCCTCAGCCTCGCCCCAAACTGGGTGAGGATCCCTAAGTGGGGTCCCCAAGATGATTGGACGTAGTGGATTCAATGTAACCATCACAATGGACCCCACAGTGGTGTGCGAGTGCACCTTATAAACCCATGCACGAGGTGCACTGGATGCACCAAGCCGGTCAAACCAACTTTAACTGACCCAAAACCAAAACAAAGAAAAAAAAAAAAAGAGAAACGAAATTCTCCCGCCAATGTCGCATTTGAATTTGATGGTCTTTGACCTCCAAAGTTGCCCACCCTGGGCACTTTCTGAATGATCCAAACCGTTCATTTAGATCGTGGGACCCGTCTAATCACAACCTTATAGGCTTTTAAGCCCATGTAAAGGGATGAAGATTCTGGGGTAGAACCGTTCAAAGACTCACACGTGGCTAGGATATGAGGTGTGGGACCAATCTGTAGGTGTATGTGTAAGTCCTATAGTGGATAGCCCCTTGTGATTGTCAAATTTGTGGTGGCAAAGATACTTCTTTGAAGCTTGTGTATGTGATGAACAAAAGATCTATTCAAGACACAAGATTGGCTTCGAGTAGACAAGCACAGCTATTCAAGTTGAAGAACTTGAATGTGAAGATTTCAGAAGCTCTCAAGTTCTCGAAAGCTATTCAAGTTGAAGATCTCAAGTTCAAGTTCTTAGAAGTTTTTCAAGCTGAAGATCTCAAGTTCAAGAACTCAATCTTCATGATACTCAAGGTCACTGGTATTCAAGTTTCAATGTCCTTACTTCTCTTTTGAGATATAAATGACCTTAGGTGGACCTTTAGAGTAGGTCACTTTGGATACATAATCCATATATTTTTTATAAGTATTTTTGGTCTATTCTAAGACTAGTCTTGGACCTTGTTCGACTAGTCTTAACACTGGTTCAACCAGTTCAAGAAATTCCTCGACCAATCCTAAGTTGTTGAGGATTTTCGAGACTTTCTGATTATTCTTCGACCAGTCCTATGAACAGTGACAACTGGTGCGTTAAATTTTAGGCATCTTCGACCAGTCGTATGGGTCCTACGACCAGTCGAAGGGGACCTTCGACCAGTCGTAGGGTACCCTCGACCGGTCGAGCAACAGAAAATCTTATTGCGCCCGATTTATTTGAAATTCTGTTTGATCTTCGACCAGTCGTAGTTGTCTCAAGACCAGTCGAAGACGTGGTTTGCTTAGCTATAAATAGAGCACGAATCTCAGATTCATCACAAGAAATTCAAACTAATTATTCTGGCATCCTGAGAGATTGATCTGTGCTCCATTTTAGGCTAAGTGTGCTTATTTAATATTCTCTTTCTTTAGCTTTATTTAATTGATTTTATTTCTTGTATTCCAATCTAATCTGATAAGAGGAATTGTTATTTCCCTTTCTTTGGAATCAAAATCAATTAAGGCTAGCCCTATTTTAGTTTAATTTTAAAATCAATTAGAACTAGAACCTTGTAATTGAGTATTGGACATTGAACTTGGACATTCATTCATCTACTATGACTTGGTTCTTCCGGGCTACTACATCGAAGGAGAAAATCAGGTATTTTACTTTTAAGTATAAATTCCTTTCTGTTTTGGTTTCTATCGAAATTTGCCAGAAAAATCTCGTTGTTTTGGTTATCTGAGGAGAGCCAGGAAAACTCAGAAGTGGGGTTTTTTTAATTGTGTAAGCCCATAGACAAAGACACAATTGTAAAGGTTTTTGGTGAACCTGTGAAAACCTACCTTGTTAGTGAATGCTAATATCCCCTGTGTGAGGATATTAGGAGTGGAGTAGCATTGTGTGTGGCTGTTGTATAATAGTTGGTGAATACACAGGCGAACCACTATAATCCCTTGTGTTGTGGTTGAATGGTTTATATTTCATATTTATATTTATTCATTTGTGGGATGTATATATAGTTGTGAATGTTGTAATCTTTTATTTGAAGCATTGTGGGGAATGTTGTAATAGTTAAAATTTATTTCTTACTATTCATTTATCAGCTTGATATTATTTTGTTCTAGTAAGGTTGCCTTGCCATTCTTATGGTGTATGGTTGTCCTTAGAACAATACATATTTGTGATTACAATTTATACTTCAGTGCAGTTTGTATTTATTTTCCTATTCCTCTTTGGTTTGAGACTTGATACAAAGACCTTTCTAGAAATTAGGTTGTCCTACCATAAACTCTGGTTTTTGGTGTAAGGTTGTCCTTAGAACAACATTTGTATCAACCTCTCAAGATCTGAATTTTGAGGTTGTTTTATATTCTTGCATTGTGGTTTATTTAGTTGGCTATCATATTTCTTTAATTTTCGCTGTTATAAATTTTTATTTAGCATAGTCCTATTCACCTCCCCTCTAGGACATATAGCTAGGCCTTTTCAGTATGGGTGGCCCACGATCGGCTTGATTGTGCCATCCCAGCCATCCATTTTTTAGGAAGAGTCACAACCTCCCATTTTTAGAAACAGGCAAACATTGGCCTACATAAGAAAAGAAAAAAAGTAGATATTTCCTTTTAAAAATGGGCTCTGGCACGCCCTTGGCGGTTCCCTGGGCCATGTAGGGCAATCCTAGCCCTTCCCTGGGAGGTAGTAAAAGATGAGAGAAGAGAGCATCTCATCTCACGAGATGAATTGAAACTAATATTTGAGGTCCAAAAAGTTAGCCCCACGCTGATCAAAAGTCCCAGCTGCCTTGCTCAAATGGGCCAGATCATGTTAAAATACATGGGATAGTGATCTGCTATTAACGGCCAGATTATATTCCTCGATAACCCACCCAAACCTATTCACAAGATGGGCCCCACCAGACCAAAAAATTTACTTTTCTGGTGGGGCAGGGCACCAGAAATCCAACCCCAAGTGTGGATGGGCCCCATGCATGGCCATTTTTCGATCACAGCCATTGTTATGGGAGATCTTTTCCAATCGTTGGTAGCCCCTTTTCCTTGCCTATAAATAGGGCACTACTGCCTTCGGGATTCGCACCAAGGAGAGAAAGGAAGAAAGTGAGAGGGAAAGGAAAGAGAGAGAAAAAGGAAAGAGAGAGGGAGAAACAAGTCGGCCGAGTGGAATCAGTGCACACTACACCAACTCAGCCCTTGAAAATCTGACAAAGTCATGGCAGTGTGGGCTTATAGCTTGACTACCAGAGAGAAGAGTAGAGAAGAAGAAAGAGAGAAAGAAAAGAGAGAGAGAGAGAGGAGAGTGGGTGCGTGTGTTACTACTCTCCAACTAGAGCTCGACCGAGGCAGGTAACTCCTCCCCTCCACCTTCTTAAAAGCTTTCAACCTAAGTTGAGAACAACCCTTAAATGGGCCATGAATACGATTTTAGTTGCTACCTATGGCGGGCCCTAACCAGGATAAATAATGGTTGGGTTTTGGGTTGAAAGTATGGCTATAATACAAGTGATAAAAGGGCCTCAATTGGACCGAGAAATAGGCTTCCATCGGGTTTCATTTTGGGCTATAAATGTTCCAGCAGGTGGGCCCTGATTCCAACTGAAAATAGGCTAGGATTGGGCCTTGTATCCTACTAAAGACGGATTGGAGATTGAGCTGAATCAAGCCTTTGATTGAGCCTCAATATGGGCCCTAAACATACTAGAAACAGACTACCTACTGGGATGAGATCAAACCCGGTTTCAATCTCAAATTTTGGCCTTCATTCTCACCCAAAACCACCTTAGGTGGGCTTTACATCTAAGCTAAAAATCTCTTTTAACCGGCCCACATTCTAGCATTGAAATCGGGCTTTTAGTGGGCCACATATGAGACTGAAATCAAGTCTCTGATGAGCTAAAATGCAAGTTGAAAATGCCTTAAGAGCTAGGCCGAGCTAGCTCCAAAAAAAAGTGGGCCTCACTATACTATAGTGGGCCGCACCAGGGATGAAATCCCAGTGGGCCTCACCTTATATTACAGTGGACCACACCACGTGAAAACGTTGGGGCGCATCTGAGTTTATAGCTCAACGGGCCACTCCCCAAAAAGATAGTCGGCCCTGTACACTTCAGAAATGGCCACACCATAATGGTGGGCCTCACCCTTAGATCACGGTGGGCCACTCCATAGACCACATTGGGCCTCACTGTATCTTACAGTGGGCCGCACCACATTCAAAAATAGGTGGGCCACACCACATTCAAAAATATGTGGGCCACACCAGATTTAAAGTATAGTGGGCCTTACCATAAACCTAGTGGGCCTAGTCGCTCTAATGTAGGCCCAATTAGGTTGTTCACGAGTATTTTCAAGCCACCACATGGTAATTAGCTAAGGTCTTCGAAGCACTAACAAATACCAGCTCTTGGTTAGAAATAATCCTAGGCGATCAACCATATGACATTGGACCATTAGGTAACTGTACAAAAGGTCTAAATCAAGGAAGGAGCTACAAACCACCAGGTGATGATTTTCTTCCCCTTAAGCTTTCCATCTCTAAACTGGATTAGGAATAGTCTTTTGTTATAATTATAAATGATCTCTTAGGAGTGGATGACCATTCAAGTTACTTGATTAAATACATGCCTCATAGCTTTGTTTAACCATTGATTAGTTATTGTATGTATATTTTAGAAGCGATCAAATCCTTAATCTATTTCATCATATGTTATAGGGCCGATCATTCAAATTTTTTACTCAATCACATGTTCTTGGAATTTGTTAAATCAATGATTAGTTTAATTTAAAAGCATTACTTGGATTTACCAAAACACACATGCTTTAAAATTTAATAAGTTAAGATTATATGATTCTAGAACTGTTTGTATACATGAGTTTTACTTCAAATATCAAAGCATGCCTAAATCTCCATAAGTTTGTATTGGTTGTAAGTCATACATTATTTGAAACCTCTATATGGACACTCCTATTTAAAAGAGTCCTTACTTAGGTTGTAACGGAACTGATTGTGATTTGACCCTCAACATGGAGGTTACAATTTGTGGCATTTGATTCATGGGGTTTCACTATCTATAGAGTGATTATGCTTACCTGATATTTGTTATCACTGTTGTTTACTCATGTTCGAATCATACACATCGTCTCATTTTAGTTGCTGCATTTAACCATTTTAATACTTCATTCCTAGCCAGCATACGGTGGTAGTCCCCTTATATTGAGAATGAATGGCTACGTGTTGATGGGTTTTATGCACACCTTAAGGTGGTAGACTCATGGGCCGGGGATGGTGGTCATGAGACATTATACCTGAGTCGTTGGCCTATGCTGGTGACGAGCCCCCATAGTGACCTTGAGTTTATTTAAACGGCTGATTGTAACTTGACTAATAATGGTTTGACTAATCATGCATACATGGCACAGACCAGTGTCTATCACTAATGTACGTGATGTATGTTAGACATTTGTTATGTGGTACGTGATGTACGCACGTGATGTGCTTCGCTAACGGCCAGCCTCTTTGCATGGGTCACGAGCCCAATGTCCTCACGGATGAGCATCCCCGGGGTGATGATTGCATTCATGCATCCATGCATATAATAAGACTACATTTACTATGTTTTGGTTGCCTAGATGTTTTTATGTTATTTCCTATACAAGACAATGGTGTGTAATCTAGAGGGGAGATCGCACCGAGCAGGCCACTCATTCATCAGTGTTCAACCATACAGAGTATGCAGGTGTAGGGACAGGCAATTGTGCAGCAGACCTTGAGACGGCTATGGTTAAGGCAGAGTTTTATGATGAGGAGCCGCATCAGGAGGTGGCTGCTTACTTTGGACTAAACCAGTAGCCATTTATGTTTATTTCACTATACTTTGGAACTTAAGTTTTGTATTTGGCCGCCAACTGAGTGGGCCAAGATATTATCCCCATTTTAGTCATATTTATGCTATATTTCCACTATTCTCACTTTGATTTCCATTGATTACCATTATTATTCTGTTAACTCCTGGGTTTTTAGGATGCGAGTCATATACTCATGTCCTGAAAATCGGGGTGTTACAAGTTGGTATCAAAGCGGAGTATGAGATAGCCTGGGTGTAGGATCGACATACAAAACCCTTGAGGGATTAACTTAGGTGAAACTTATCCCTTATAAAGTATTTAGGAAAAACAACTATAGAAACATGATACAAAGGTCCCCTAGGTATTAGTAGGATGAATAATTAAACCTAGGAAGAAAACTCCTAGTAGTTAAGGAGAACTTAGAATACAAATTGAAGTCTTAGATCCCCTAGGAAAGAATTTCAAAACCCTTGGGAAAAGTTAGGTTAGTCATCCAAAATTAGAAACAGAAACCTTACTCCCCTTGAAATTTCAACCAGGAGTATCATTTAGAAACTAAACTTGTACACCACGCAATGGGCGAGGAGATAGGATCTCTAACTCTTGTATTATTTTGTGATTGATTGGAATCATCTTTCCTAATATCTAAATCATGTGATGTTCATCCCACAGTAAGCCATGCCACCTATGCTACAATCAAATCAGACCTGTATGGTTGACATTCACCCCATTACATCAACCAAGGGCCAACGAGAGCGCAACCCTGTCTATATGATAGGCCTTCGGCCTGGAGTGGCGAACGAGGACACAAGGTCGGAAGCTATAGGGGACTTTCCTTCCCCTCAGATCTTTATGTCAGGGTTGCCCTCACAGTATTTCGAGCGACGAACACCTTTAGCTGAACCTTCAACTAATGCCTATGCAGATTCACCGACAGGAGCCACTGCCTTCTCAGCTTTCGCGCAGATGGTAGCTACTATGCAGTAACAGTAAGCTACCTTCATGCAACAGCAGCAGGATTTGCATACCCTCATGATGGAGACCCTCTGAGACCGAAACTGTGGAGGAGCACTACGTGATGCAAAGGCTCGAGGCTCCGAAATGTTCAGTTTCTTTTTGAGGCTTCACCCACTAACCTTCGGAGAAGCACCTAGCCCAGTTCAGGCAGAGCATTGGTTGATAAGGATCGCCAAGATGATGGGGCCACTGGAGTGCTCCGATACTCAGAAGGTCAGCTTGACCACATACTTGCTTAAGGGAGAGGCTGAGAACTGGTGGAACATTGTGAAGAGAGGTGTGCCAGCAGAGTACACCTAGACATGGGCTGGTTTCTGGACAAAGTTCCTAGAGAAATACTTTCCGCAATCGTGTTTAAGTGAGAAGATCGCAGAGTTCCTAAAGCTAGAGCAGGGGAACCTCACAGTCGCCCAGTACGAGGTGAGATTCGATGAGCTGTCCTGATATGTACTCAAGGCCCTTGAGGACGAGGAGTATAAACTGGATAAGTTTAAGTAAGGGCTTAAGCTCGGGATACAGTCTCGACTGTGCACATGGGATTTCGGGGACTTCCTGAAATTGGTAGACAAGGCGATGAGAGTAGAGAGAGACTTCGAGTGCACCATCCGCTCCCACCTCCAGCCCAAGACGCCCCGGTCAGGCTGAGGCTGGCTCCTCCTACTTCACCTATTCCAGCAGGGAGGTTCAAGAGGCTACTCGTGTGAGCTCTGCCCTTGCCCCTCAACAGGAACTATGGATACTGCGGTAGGGCAAACCACATTACCCGGAACTGCTTCTAGAGGATGCGGGATTAGGGCATTCCACTCCTAGCAAACCAACCCCCGCAAAACCAGATGGTAGCCAAGGAATCACCCAGGCCTCAGTAGCCCAGACAGGGACCCCCAACTCAACAAAGGGCTCCTCCGGTATGAGTATATGCAGTTGCTGCCACGGAGGCTGAGTAGGACCCCTTCAAACCATTCATGGTACCGCTCACATTAACGGTCTCCATTTGATTCTGGTGTAACTTTGTATTTCATTGATTCTGTTATTACATCTAGACTAGAACTAAACACAACTAAGGATACATACCCCCTTAGTCGTAGCATCCCCTATGGGAAAATTTGTAGAAACAGATAAGATATGCAGAGCATGTCCTATCACTCTCGCAAACCACGAGGTGACTGTAGACCTAATCATCATGCTCGTCAGACAGTTTGACATCATCCTTGGGATGGACTGGCTTGCACTAGTGCATGCAGTCATGAATTGTCATGACAAGACGGTTACTATTTTCATCCTCGGGCAGGCCTCCTTCACTTTGAAAGGGAGGGGCAGGCACGAAGAATTCGAAAGCTTGCAGGATCTAGGCGAAGCTAAGATAGTAGAAGCCACCATTAGGCAGATACCAGTTATGTGAGATTTTCCAGAAGTGTTCCAAGAAATACCAGGGTTGCCCCTTTGGCGAGCGATGGATTTTTGTATTGATATCAAGCTAGGAACCGCCCATATATCACTTCCTCCATTTCGCATGCCTCCTTATGAGATGGAGGAGTTGAGGAGTTAGATTGATGAGTTGCTAGCTCAAGGTTTCATCTACCCCAACGTTTCTCCCTGGGGAGTGCCAGTTCTCTTTGTAAAGAAGAAGGACAGGTCGATTACCCCCTGCTGCGATTGAAGATCTGTTCGACCAGCTTAAGGATGCCAAGTATTTCTCTAAGATAGATCTGTGCTCGCGGTACTATCAATTTAGGCTCAGGGATGATGATATCCCAAAGATGGCGTTCAAGACTTGTAATGGGCACTACGAGTTCTTGGTGGTGTCGTTCGGTCTCATTAATGCCCTAGCCATGTTTATGGACCTGATGAACTGGGTATTCATGCTATACCTGGACCAGTTCGTGATCTTGTTCATCGGTGATATCCTGGTTTACTTAAAGAGTCGAGAAGAACATAAACAAAACTTGCACACAGTCTTGACTACTCCGAAGGAGAATCAGTTGTATGCCAAGCGAAGCAAATGCGAGTTCTGGGAAGAGGAAGTAAACACACTAATTTTTGGATTTAGTCACTGGACACTTTGGAGCATTCTTCGATGTCATTGAGGAGGTGTTTTATGATGCATTCGAACTAGTTTTGATGTCATCGAGCAATCCTTCAATGGCATGAAAGATGACTTTAATGGAATCAAAGTGGTCTGTTCACAACCCTAAGTATAGGGACGCGATGTAGTAATAATCTCGGTGAGACCGAGGACGAATCCACAAGGACTGAACTTATGTGTCGTTTGAATTTAACTAGAACTAGAATTAGATGAAGAACTAAAGCAGAAATCTGAATTTAAAGGGGTAACTATGAATAGGGTTTAAATTATCAATTAACAAGGAATTAGAGTGCCATGGATTCACTTGTAGCTTCTCAGGATGCTACCTTTCTTAATTCAAGAGATCCAACTAGAATTAGAGTCCTATCTTATCTAGTTTGAAGAAGAGACAGTCAAATCTTTGAATCTCTCATTGATCCAGCGTCAATGAAGGAGAATTGTGGTGAATTGGAAGGGATTCCATCACCCAACCATGCTCATGGGACGATGGCAAACAACAGGATTTACCAAATCCACAATCTCAAATAAAATAAATATATTTAAAGCTATTGCAGATCTATTGTAATTTGAGTCACAAAAAATCATTAAAAACTGAAAATATTCCTTAGAATCAATTAGAATTCAATGAAGTTTGAACATAAACATGAATTAAAGCAAAGTAAACATCCCAATCATACTAGAAGCTTCACCTCTTCTAATTCATGCTTAGAAGAATTCATTCGACCCTTTTATATAGGTTTTGATTGGATCGACTTCAAAACTACTTCAGATTTATGCAGTTACCGCAACTTCGATGTCACCTTCGATGGCATCGAAATCCCATCAAAGAGTTAGAGTTGAATTGAAAAACTGATAACAACTAAATTTTGAATTGCGTATCACACCTATGTCATCACTCGTCCTTCAATGGCATCAACATTGGCTTCAATCTCTTCGAACACCTCCTCAATGGCATCGAAGAACGCTCCAAATTGTCTAGCGACTAAATCCAAAAATTTGTGAGTTTTATGATGCATTCGAACTGGTTTTGATGTAATCGAGCAATCCTTCAATGGCATGAAAGATTACTTTAATGGAATCAAAGTGGTCTGTTCACAACCCCAAGTATATGGTCACGATGTAGTAATAATCTTAGTGTGACTAAGGTCGAATCCACAGGGACTGAACTTGTGTGTCCTCTAAAATTAACTAGAACTAGAATTATATGAAGAACTAAAGAAGAAATCTGAATTTAAAGGGGTAATTATGAATAAGGTTTAAATAATCAATTTAAAAGTAACCAGGGTTCCATGGATTCACTTGTAGCTTCTAAGGATGCTACCTTGCTTAATTCCAGAGATCTAACTAGAATCAGAGTCCTATCCTATATAGTTCGAAGAAGAGACAGACAAATCTCTGAACCTTTCATTGATCTAGTGTTAATGAAGGAGAATTATGGTGAATTGGAAGGGATTCCATCACCTAACCATGCCCATGGGATGATGGAAAACCACAGGATTTACCAAATCCACAATCTCAAATAAAATAAAGATATTTAAAGCTATTATAGATCTATTGTAATTTGAGTCACAACAAACCATTAAAAACTGAAAATATTCCTTAGAATCAAGCAAAATTCAATGAAGTTTGAACATAAACATGAATCAAAGTAAAGTAACATCCCAATCATACTACAAGCTTCACCTCTTCTAGTTCATGCTTAGAAGAACTCATAAGACCCTTTTATATAGGCTTTGATTGGACCGACTTCAAAACTACTTCAGATTTATGCAGTTATAGCAGCTTCGATGTCACCTTCGATGGCATCGAAATCCCATCGAAGAGTTAGAGTTAAATAGGAAAACTGATAACAACCAAATTTTGAATTGCGTATCACACCGATGTCATCACCCGTCCTTCGATGACATCAACATTAGCTTCGATCTCATTGAACACCTCCTTAATGGCATCGAAGAACACTTCAAATTGTCTAGTGACTAAATCCAAAAAATTATGAGTTTTACGATGCAATCGAACTGGCTTCGATGACATCAATGATGACTTTGATGGAATTAAAGTGGTCTGTTCACAACCCTAAGTGTAGGGTCATGATGTAGTAATAATCTCGGTGAGACTGAGGTTGAATCCACAGGGACTGAACTTGTGTGTCTTTTGAATTTAACTAGAACTAGAAGTAGATGAAGAACTAAAGTAGAAATCTAAATTTAAAGGATTAATTATGAATATGGTTTAAATTATCAATTAAAAAGGAACTAGGGTGCTAAGGATCCACTTGTAGCTTCTCAGGATGCTACCTTGCTTAATTTAAGAGATCCAACTAGAATCAGAGTCATATCCTATCTAGTTGGAAGTAGAGAGTGAAGTCTCTGAACCTCTCATTGATCTAGCCTCAATAAAGAAGAATTGTGGTGAATTAGAAGGGATTCCATCACCCAACCATGCCCATGGGACAATGACAAACAACAAGAATTACCAAATCCACAATCTCAAATAGAAAAGAAGATATTTAAAGCTATTGCAGATCTATTGTAATTTAAGTCACAACGAACCATTAAAAATTGAAAATATTCCTTAAAATCAAGTAGAATTCAATTAAGTTTGAGCATAAACATGAATCAAAGCAAAGTAAACATGCAATTCAGGCTACAAGCTTCACCTCTTATCCCTAGCCAAGTGGTTTAGCCAACCATAGACATGATTGAATTAAAGTCTCTCAAACTAAGCATAAAAACCAAGGAAGAAGAAGAAATCTCTTGGACGGTGGCTTCACCCTTTTCTTCCACTCCTTGAACTCTAGAAGATGCTTGGGAACGTCCTAGGGACTCTTATTTATGGTTGTTAATCTGTCTCTTACGCACCAACTTGGAATTTCTAGAAATCGCTTGCGAAAGGCCTCAATTTACGCAATTCGTGTCGGCCCTACATTATAACTTTGCATGATTTCGGTGGCACAGGAGTTGGTTGGGTGGCATCAAAATTGTATATGTATTTGAAATTGTATGCACAGAGTACTTAGGTGGCAAAATGTGCCACTGAATTTTCCACCGAAATTGGTTTCGGTGGCACCGAATTAAGCTTATGTGATACCGAATTAAGCTGTTTTCTTGTTGGACTGTTTTGTACGCTTTTGGTAGCACCAAAATTGGCTATTTTTTTGCTATTTAACTTGTGCTTTTGTCAATATTTTCTCCATCCTTTACACTTGGTTTCCTTAGATCTTTGGCATGAAAATTCTCCATTATCGGTTTCCTAAGATCCCACCTTTGCCTTGGTGATTCTTGAGCATTGAATCCATGCTTTTAGGATTCTTTTCAATCCGAGCTCTTAGATTCACCTTGCAATACAAACATACATAAAACATAACATTAAGCAATATTATGTTCATAAAATCAAGATATAAATGGGTGATAATATGCAATATTTGACCCTCAACACAATCCCCAACCAGCATTTTTCTAGTCCGGAGCAAATTATGCGTGAAATAAACCTATTGCTCAATGTCCAAAACTTCTTTAGGAAAACAATCTTTTGTGCACTCAAGTATGAATAAGTAGAATTAAGATGACAAACTGAGATTTTGAAAACCTAAAGTTGAATCATATAAGTGATCTATCAAATAGATTCTTTATCAATTGAATCAAATTATAAGTCTAGATATCATGTTCTTCAATGTGCTTGGTGAAAATCAACTTCCCATAAACATACTATCTATTCACCCTGCTATCCATGCTCATCACTTTAAGTTGATTTAAACTCAAGTACTGATTCCAAACTTATCCCATTCTCATTCTTTTTCTAGTTTTTTATTTTATATCGACAGTTATTTGTATTCATTCAGTCTTTTCAGTCTTTTCACTATACATGACCTTTTTGTCGATCTCCTATTTTTTAACTAGTTCTCTTCTTCTTTTAAGGTGGATAAAATTCTCTAGACTTGATTTTCACCATTTATCAATGATTCACATATTAATAGTCAGAAATTCTAGCATTATTTACAGAAAAATTGAATGTCTCGTGATTTAAATTAACATGACATTCAAACTGCTTCTTAATCAATTGAGCACAAGAACTGTAATTGATATATTATTTAGATGATCAAACTCTAATAATTCAAAATTCAATCTCTACTTTGTCATCATACTTAAAGTATTCTTAAATAGACAATTCATTGCTTACCAAACAGATTTCAACTTGAAACATTGAAATTTTTTAAAAATTTTGCTCAAAACTGAGAAAACACTGATTAGTTTACCTAATCCCCCATGCCCAAACTAAAATCCACATTGTCCTCAATGTAAGAGAAATAAGCATGTAATGCAAAAGATGGAATGGAAAGAAAAGGGAAGTGATGAAAAGATAATACCTGATGAAGGAATTTTGAGGCTTTTCCATGATCTTAGTGTGAAGATGGGTTAACATAAAAAAAACTTAAGTATACGGTAAACAAACTATCTTAAACAGCAGAAAGTAATCTATCTCAAATAGCAGAAAAAAAACTATCCTAAATAGCGAAAAGAAAACTATCCTAAACAGCGGAAAACAGCAAACCCAACTATACCTCCATCAAACTAGGAGGTCAATCCTGGCAAACAAGATCAATTAGAGGTATGGACGTATCCTCTAAATCAAATTTCTTAACAAATGGCTTTAAACGATGTCCATTCACTTTGAAGGCATTGCCATTGTTTAGATTCTGAATCTTGACAGCTACATGAGGACAAACCTTAGTAACAATGAAAGGGCCGGACCAATAAGATTGGAGTTTATTTGGAAAAAGATGTAACCAAGAATTGTACAAAAGGATTTTTTGACCTGGTGTAAATGATTTTTGAAGAATGTGTTGGTCATGAAACACCTTCATTCTATCCTTGTAAATTCTCAAAATCTCGTATGCATCGTTCCAGATTTCTTCAAGTTCATTCAACTGAAGTTTGCGCAACAAGCTAGCGTTGTCCAAATTAAAGTTTAAATTTTTAATAGCCTAGTAGGCTCTATGTTCTAACTCCACAGGTAAGTGGCAAGCCTTCCTATAGACAAGGTCTACAAGGAGACATTCCAATAGGGGTCTTGAATGTAGTACGGTAAGCCCATAAAGCATTGTTCAATAAGATTGATCAATCCTTGCGGTTAGGGTTAACCGTCTTTTCCAAAATATGTTTAATTTTTCTATTAAAAATCTTAGCCTACCCACTATAAGAAAACAAAATAATCTCTGACTGTCTCCAAAGTATGAACACACTCTGAGTCTCATATACATGTCATAAACCAAAAATAAAGGTCAAAAAATAGTCCCACTAAGAAGTCCCACAGATCCAGGCCACCTATGCAAAGCCATCGGAGAACTGCATATACGAGAACTCATCCTGGTCCTTGTCATAGTCTGGCTCCGCATCCTGAATCGCCTTGCATCCTGCATCTAAGACAGGGTCTGGTGGTGTTGCAAACATCGTCCCGTAACGTGGGAGTGAGTGATCAACTCAGTGGAATAATAAAGCAGAGATTAACATGTTATCAAATCAATCACGGGAGAATAGTAAAGCAATCAATCAAACATTCCTAAATACTTTCGTTAATGCATGCATGAAATGACATGATGAATTCCCTCACCGACATACTCCCTCATATGGCACCATCTTACGCCCGCGGCATGCTTTCTTCTCACAATGCTCCACATCTTCCAGGCACATGCAATGCGATATGGATAATGATTACCGGGTTGTTATTAGTCCTTTTCATACAGCAGGATTGGAAATATAAGGTACTTTGCTTATATCAATCCCAACACAAATCCTGTCTAGGGTCGTCACTCCTAGTAATCTCATACGATGTTACATTTGTAGGTCACTATAAGGGCTCTCAGGGCTGTTGCTCGCACTCGTTGCAACGCTCCCCCATCACCTTATTAATACAGGTCTAATGTACTCTTGTCGCTACGAAGGGTCGTCGCCTCCCGTAGACTCAGAATACGCTCGAGGTCACTACAAAGGGCTCGTCACCAATTAGTGTAGGCCGACAGCTCGAATGTAGTGTCTCATACCACCACAATCGGCTCACGAGTCAAATGTGCTCACTAGTCACTACGGGGAGGTTTGTGGTCCCAGCATAGGCCGACAACTCGACCACGGTGTCCCATACCACCATGCCTGGCTCATGAGTCTTTATAGATTAAGGTACCATGGTTCACAGGGTTTCCAATGATAAGTTCAGTACCCTAGGTTCAAGCAGTTATGACTCATACAAGGTGAACATACAATGGCCAGTCGGGTTACTTGATGGGCTCGACTAGTACGAGCGCATCTCAAGCTAAACGACATGAAGTGCATAAAACACTTCGTGTGGCCTAACCACTGCCGCCAACTCAAAACACGACTTGCGTTCATCGGCGCGTCCTTCGTGGCAAATAGAAACCAACCACGAATTCAATCCACTACCGACTGCCTGGACTAGGTATTAGCCCCAAGCATTTGTAAACCAATCATCAGTAATCATATGAAAGTAATAGAAATAAAATATGACAATACAATCATGTTGTCTCATGTTATAATATATAACTTAAGCAAATCATCCAACACATGCATTTCATACATATAATGAAATCAAAACATATAGCTAACATGATGAAAATCATTTACACCAGCATATTACTTGAGAATTCAATCTCAAAACTAATTCACAACACCATTTATTCAATACATACTAATACAAGCATTTAGACAAACACTTAGTCTACACACTTTAGTCTACATAGCGTATGTCGACTCAAAGTGCGCATTAGGGCGAATCTCTTCTCCAAACAGATCATGCACGCATTCCTAATATCCTAATGCGACAAATAACAATGGCAAACATTTCAGAAAAATATGGATGTAAATAATATTTCCTACAAATGACTAAAATGCCCTAAATCTCATATTTTCCATACGTTTACAAAACGAAAAACGGACAGCATGTTCTACATGTCAAACGGCGTTCTCATCGTGAATCTACTATTAAACGACATTGAAAGCTTTGAAATCAGTCAATCAAAGCGTCTAAAATCTTCAACTTTTGTCGTAGAAGTGTATCGTTTCGATTAGAATGGATACGCTTCGTCAACGGCGTACATGCGACCTAATGCACAAGATACGTAAGCTACTTCACTATTGAATCGAAAGAATCCCTAAAACAGCAAGTGGTTAGGGTTTTCTTACCTAAGAGTGCATTGGAAATCACCGGGAAAGTGATTTAAACACGTTGCTTTGGTATGTGCAATAGATGGAGAAATCGGCAGGAAGTTCTCTCACAAAGTCTCTCACAATCTCTCACTTTCTCTCTCTCTCTAGCTAGGGTTTCTAGCAAATTCGGATGGGAGGGATATGTGAGGGTTTAAGGCCCTTATATAGGCTAAAATCTAACCTAAATAGACTTGGAACAAAGGTATACTTAACTTATAACCAAATCGGGGCCGTTCAGATCCAAAAGAGCATTTCGGGAGGTCCCCTGGCCGAACGCGGTCGGACTTAAGCTCATGCATGTTGGATCTAGTGCACATAAAATTTTCAGACCCGTAGAGTTCACAGATCACACATGGCGGACCAGTTTCAGTTTAGCGGTCACGGATACTCGATCAGGGATTTTGAGTACATTGGCCTGAGTGGGAAATGTTTCCTGATCCGAGGGTGTATTTGGGTCAGATTCCGACGGTCTGATTGCTTATACTGATTCCGCAAGCGGAACGTGCCAGATTTATTTAAATCCCATTTAATTTTGACTCTTTCTCACTCTCCTCACTCCAGGCTCAGTGAAATAGCCTCAGAGCATTGGTTGGGCTTGATTTTTGAAATGATTGTCAAGTCCAACTAAGCGGTCCTAACGGTCTGAGATTATAGATATTGGACCTTCGACGCACGGTTTAAATCCAATACGGAGTTTCCAGACATGTTCCAGAACAGCTGGGTTTAGAGTTTGATCCTAGGTTTCAAGGTATTATAGCGTCAGTGCTTCTACAAGTTTTGGGTCTTGTAGAACGTATTTAAAGTGATTAGGGGCAATTCACAGCTATTCTAGCGTTGCGCTAGCTAACTTACACTTAATTTCTAAAGGAATTCATCCTAAGTGATTTCTGACCGAGTTAGTACTCGAGTCTCGGTACGAATTTTTCCAAGGCGTTACAATCTACCCCCCTTAACAATAAATTTCGTCATCAAAATTTGTACCTTTTCGTACTCCTCGAGATGTTGTGGGTAGGTCCTTCTGATCTCGGCTTCCGTCTCCCATGTAGCCTCTTCCTCAGAGTGATGCGTCCACAACACCTTCACAAGGGGGATGACCTTGTTATGCAGTACCTGCTCCTTCCTGTCTAGTATATGCGCCGGTCGCAGTGTATATGTGACTTCCTCACCTAACTGCACCTGCTCCCATCTGATGATATGGGAAGGATCAGGAACGTATTTCTTCAGCATCGAAATATAAAAATACGTTGTATACACTCGTGAGAGGCGTAGGTAAAGTCAAACGGTAAGCCATTGCACCCACACGATCGAGGATTTGGAATGGACCAATGAATCGCGGTGCCAGCTTCCCCTTCTTCCCAAACCAAAGGACTCCCTTCATAGGGAGAACTCGAAAAAATACATGATCCCCAACCGCGAACTCCAGCGGGCTCCGTCTCGTATCGGCATAACTCTTCTGTTTACTCTGCGCTGTGAGAAGCCGGCGTCTAATGATATCAATCTTCTCCGACGTCGCCTGCACTAACTCTGGGCCAAGCAATCTACGCTCACCGACCTCTGCCCAACAATGCGGTGCTCGACAAGGTCATCCATACAACGCCTCATACGGTGCCATACCGATACTCGCCTGAAAACTATTGTTGTACGCGAACTCCGCATATGCAAGATAATCATCCCAACTGTCCTTGAAGTCCAATACGCAAGCCCGCAACATGTCCTCTAGAATCTGGTTCACCCGCTCTATCTGTCCATCTGTCTGTGGGTGGAAGGTAATACTGAATTTCAACTTCACACCCATAGCCTCCTGAATGCGAGTCCAAAAAATAGAAGTAAAACGCGTGTCTCTGTCCGACACGATCTCTAAGGGAACTCCATGCAGACGTACGATCTCTCTGATATACAGCCTAGCCAGCTCGTCTGTCGAGTTCGTAACTCTGATCGGTAGGAAGTGCGCTGACTTCGTCAGACGGTCGACGATCACCCAAATAGAATCATGTCCCTTCCTTGTCTTCGACAGTCCTGAGATGAAATCCATGGAAATGAAGTCTCACTTCCACTCAGCTATGGGCATAGGCTAAAGGAGACCAGGAGGTCGGCGATGCTCTGCCTTCACCTGCTGGTAAGTGAGACAACGGGACACGAATTCTGTGATGTGGGTCTTCATACCATCTCACCAGTAGGTCCTCCTCAAGTCACGATACATCTTCGTGCTGCCCGGATGCATCGCAAGTCGAGAACTATGCGGAGCCTCGAGAATCTCTCGTCTCAAGTCGGGGATGTCTGGGACGTATAGGCGGCCACGAAAACGTAAGCCCCCATCTGTGCCAACTCGCCACTCGGCGTCTGCATCGTCACTGGCCTGCTCTCGAAGCTCAGTCAAATGCGCATCATCCCTCTGCGCCTCGATAACCCGGTCATCGACCTAAGATCGTACCTGCACATGTGCATTAAACTCATATGGCTCCTCCATAGTGAGTTTCTGCTCAAAGTCTCGTAAAAACTCAACCATGTCCCACTCAGCAACCATCAGCGGAGCCACAAACTCTATAGCCTTCTTGCGGCTCAACGCATCGACCACAAGGTTCACCTTTCCGGAATGGTAGGAAACTTCAAACTTGAAATCCTTCAAAGTCTCCATCCATCGCCGCTGCCTCATATTCAAGTCCCGCTGCGCGAATATGTACTTGAGGCTCTTGTAGTCGCAAAAGAGCTCGAACTCCTCTCCGTAGAGGTAATGTCTCCAGATCCTCAATGCGAAAATGACGGCTGCCAACTCAAGGTCGTGTGTACGATAATTCTCCTCGTGCTTCCTTAATTGTCTCGAGGCATACGAAATTACCCTGTCCTTCTGCATAAGGACACAACCCAGACCAACGCTAGACGCGTCAATGTATATCGTGTATCTAACCCCTTGCTCTGACAATACTAGCACAGGGGCGGACGTAAGCCTGTCCTTCAGCTCCTGAAAAGCTGACTCTGCCTTGTCACATCTTTCCGTATCAATTGAGATAAAGGTCTGGTGATCTTCGAGAAATCTCGAATGAAACGTCGATAGTAGTCAGCGAGACCCAAGAAACTCCTCACCTCAGTGATTGAACCAGGCTACTCTCAGTCCTAAACTGCAGCTACCTTAGCTAGGTCAACTGCCATCCCATCCTTGGACACCACATGTCCCAGGAACTTCACTTTCTACTTCCAGAAGTCGCAGTTCTTATACTGTGTGAACAACTAATGCTGTCTCAAAGTATCCAGGACCAATCGCAAGTGCTCCTCATGCTCCTCCCGACTCCTGGAGTATACCAAAATATCGTCTATGAACACAATGACGAATCGATAGAGGAACGGCCAAAAAACCCTGTTCATCAAATCCATGAATACGGCTGGTGCGTTCGTGAGACCGAACGACATCACGAGGAACTCGTAGTGGCCAAAACTGGTCTTGAATGCTGTCTTCTGCACGTCCTCATCCTTGATGCGCAACTGATGATATCCTGACTGAAGATCAATCTTCGAGAAGTACTGTGCCCCTCTCAACTGATCAAACAAGTCATCGATCCTGAGCAAGGGATATCTGTTCTTCACCGTAATCTGGTTCAACCTGCGATAATCAATACACAATCGCATAGAACCATCCTTCTTCTTCACAAATAGTACTGGTGCTCCCCCAAGGAGACACTCGGTCGAATGAAGCCAACCTCCAACAGATCGTCAATCTATTTCCTTAACTCCTCCATCTCACATGGTGCCATGCGATACGTCGGCAGTGAGACAGGCATGGAACCAGGTACTAGATCAATAGTAAAATCAATCTCGCACTGAGGCGGCAAACCAGGAATCTTCCTGAACAGATCCCCAAAATCAGAAACCACCGGCGTGTGCTCAAGTGTCAGGGCATCAATGTCCCACAATAAAGAAGTGTAGCTAAGTATGCGGAAGGGGAGGTTTACCCGCACTGAGAATGTAAAGGATGTGCCCTCTGGCTCGTAGACTGTCACCATACGAGTCTCGCAATCAATCTCGGCCCTCCCTTCAGTCAACCAATCCATACAAAGAATGACGTCGAGATAAACAAGAGAGGGGTCGACAACAAGATCAATAGCCATCGTCCTGCCCCCTTGATCCACCAAACAGCCCTCACACATCATGGTGGCATCAAAAAAAGTCCCGTGAGCAGTAAGAACTCGCACTCCATCCATCCGAATAATCGGTAGCCCAAGACGCCTGACTATGGAATGCGATATCAAAGAACTCGTGGATCCAGTATCCACCATCACGACTATAGGAGTACCTCCAATATGAGCGGTGACCTCAAAGGCCGAGGGCTGGGTAGTCTCTGTTCGGCTGCCCCAGCTGTCAGAGCATGTACCCTTGCCTACTGTGGACGGTTCGGCCGCAGTACCATAGGCCGTTGAGGTGGCCGGAACGGAGGCATGAGAGGTCTGAAGGAAGGATGCGCAGGAACCGATCGTAGAGGCGGTGCTGATAAAGCCTGTGGGCGTGGACGATCGATCTTCTGCGGAAAAATCCATACTTGGGCTCGAGTACCAACTCGACCCGAAATTGCGTAAAATTCATTCCTTTAAGAAATATGACTAGGTTAGCTAGTGCAACGTTAGAATAGCTGGAAAATGGTCCCCGATCACTTTAAATACATTCTACAAGGCCCAAAGCGAGTGGAACCAAGGGTGCTATAATACTCTAAAGCCTCGGATCAAACTCTAAACCGGTTTGTTCTCGGGACCTCCTTGAAACTTTGTATTGGATCTAGACCGCGCATCGTAAGTCAGATGCCTACCATCTTAGACCGTTATGACCACTTAGCTGGGCTTGGCAATCGTTTCGAATATCAAGTCCAACTGACGTTCGGAGGCTATTTCATTGAGCCTGGAGTGAAGAGAGTGAGAATAGGGTTAAAATTGGAATTTGAAATTCAAATCTGGCACACGAAATTGACGCATCAGTATTAAGCGTTCTGACCGTCAGAATACAGCCAAATTACACCCTTGGATCAGGAAAAATTTCTATTACATATCACGAGACTTATAGGCCTGATCTTGGTGCGGTGACCGTTAAACTGAAACTGGGCTGCCACGTGCGATCTGGGAACCCTACCGGTCTGAAAACTGGATGTGTGCTAGATCCAGTATGCACGAGCTTAAGTCCGACCGCATTTGGCCAGGGGACCTTCAGAAATGCCCTTTTGGACCGAAACGGCCCCGATTTGGTTAGGCACCAAGTAAACATTGTTCTCAAGCCTATTTTGGGCATGTTTTAAGCTATAAAAGGGGTTGAAACCCTCACTCCTCTCTCTCATCCGAATTTGAGAGAAACCCTAGCTTGGGAGAGAGAAAAAGGTGAGAGATTGTGAGAGTGTGGGAGAGTTCTTCCTGCCACTTGTACTACGCATTGCACGTGCTTAAGCAACACACCTCTACAGCTTTCCCAGCGATTCCACCGCGATCCTAGGTAAGTAAATACCCTAAATAGTTGATGATTTGAGTTTTCCTTGTTTCCATAGCGATGTAGCTTATGGATCTTGTGTATTAGGTTCCTTATTCGCCATAGACGAAGCGTATACACTCCGTTTCAATTCCCGAGTCTACAAGACATAAGGTGAGGATTTTAGACGCTTTGATTGACGGTTCCCAACGCTTTCAATGTCGTTTAATAGTATATTCTTGACGGCATCGCCGTTTGACATGTACAAAATGCTCTCCGTTTCCCGTTTCGTAAACTAACGAAGAATATGAGATTTAGGGCATTTTAGTCATTTGTAGGAAGTACTGTTTACATTCATATTTTGCTGATGTGGTTGACATGGTTTGTTGTCGCATTAGGAAGTTAGGAATGCGTACATAATTAGTTTGGCGAAGAGATTCGCCTAGTTGCGCACTTTGGGTCGACATACTATATGTAGACTTAAGTGTGTAGTGTAGGTGTTTGTATAAATGCTTGTATTAGTATGTATTGAATTAAATGATGTTATGTGATAGTTTGTGATTGATTTATCAATTAATATGCTGACCTAAATGATTTTCTACATGTTGACTAAATACATGATTTCATTACATGCATGGAATATATGTGCTTGAAGGTTTGCTTGAGTTGAATGTTATAACATGTGTTAACATGCTCACATGATTGTATTTCAATTCCAATACTTGTACATATATTGTTGATGTGATTCCATAAGTGCTTGGGACTAGACTTAGTCCAGGCAGTCGGTAGCCGAGCGAATTCGTGGCTGACTGGTCATAGCCACGAACGACGCGTCGATGAACGTGATTTGTGTTTAGAGTTGGCGGCAGTGATTAGGCCACACGAAGTGTTTTACGCACTTCATGTCGTTCGACTTGAGATGCGATCGCGCTAGTCGAGCCCGTCAAGCAACCCGACTGGCCGATGTATGTTCACCTTGTATGAGTCATAACTGCTTGAACCTAGGGTACTGAACTTACCATTGTAAACCCTGTTAACCATGGTACCTTGATCCACGAAGACTCATGAGCCGGGCATGGTGGTATGGGACACCGTGGTCGAGCTGTCGGCCTACGCTGGGGCCACAAACCTCCCCGTAGTGACCAGTGAGCACCTAGACTCGTGAGCAGATTATGGTGGTATGGGACACTATATTCTAGCTGTCGGCCTACACTGATCAGGGGACGAGTCCTTTGTAGTGACTGCGAGCGTATTCTGAGTCCACGGGAGGCGACGACCCTTCCGTTGCAGTAGAGTACGGTAGGCCTGTATTGATAAGGTAATGGGGGAGCGGTGCAACGAGTGCGAGCAACAGCCCTGGCAGCCCTTGCAGTGACCTACGAAATATACATCGTATGAGATTACTAGGAGTGATGACCCTAGACAGGATCTGTGTTGGGATTGATACAAGGGAAGTACCTTAGTTTCCCAATCCTGCTGTTTGAATGGACTAATAACAACTTGGAAATCATATCACCATATCATTGCATGTGCTTGGAAGATGTAGAGCACTATAGGGAGTGTGGCATGCCGCGGTCGTAAGATGTTGCCGTATGAGGGAGATCGTCGGTGAGGGCATACATCACGTCATGTCATCTTGCATTAACAACAGTATTAGGAATGTCTGATTTACTGCTTTACTATTATCACATGATTGAATTGTGAACATGCTAATCTTTGCTCTATGATTCCACTGAGTTGATCACTCACTCCCACATTACGGGATGGTGTTTGCAACACCCACCAGACCCTGTTGTAGATGCAGGTGAGGCTGAGATCCAGGAGGTGGAGCCAGACATCGACGAGGACCAGGACGAGTTCTCATATATGCAGTATCACGATGGCTTCGCGTAGGCGACCTGGATCGATGGGATTTCAGTGGGACCATTTTGGATATTTATTTTGTTCATGTATATTATATGAGACTCAGAGATGTAGTCATACTTTGTTGACAGATGAGATTTACTTTGTTTTTCCATACAGTGATATATATATTGTTTAGTCTTCCACTTGCTTTTATCACTGGATCTGAAGTATGAATTGCAGTTTTGGAATACTTTTACTCATGTGAATTCTTTAAATCAGACAACATTGAATTATAATCATTTTTGTTGCATAAGTGACGGTCTGGAACTCGGGAGTTGAGTTTATACACGACCCCCGATTTTCAGGGTGTTACAAGTTGGTATCAGAGCATGAATGAGAGTATACTGGGCCTGGGTTATGGTCTCGCGACGTACGCTGTCGCTTCCTTTGACTTAGGTGGGTGCGAGAAGGGTCTAGAAACACTTCCAGGATCGCAGATTCGCCGATAGGCGAAGTCTATTAGAATCGATCGCAAGATCGAGTTTGTAAAGCATCTCGGGTCGCGTAAAGCAACCCGAATAGCTTCTAGGCCATAGGAAGTCGGGTTGAGACGTCCTATGAGCGGTTTTAAACTGCAAAAGTGAATCCTTAGGCCGTGGGATGACCACGACTCCTGTAATCAATCGCCAGGGCTTAAAAACCCCGTTTCACCAAAAATCTTCAAAATTCCTCCTCTAAACACTCCAATCTTCATTTCTTTCTTATCCATTTCATGTTAGGCATCAAACCTAATGTGAAAATAACATAAATTAGTACTTTCACAAAATTGTACAGTGAATAGTAAAATTTCATGAAAAATGGCCATAAGGCCATTCTAACTTCACTTTATTTAGCAAATAAGGATCTAGATGGAGGTACTAGCTCCTTCTACACCAAATTCATATGTTGCATCATAGGGTTTGGTATTCGGGATTGCGGAGTGGTCCCGGAAAGCCCCGAACACATATTTGGGCTCATATAGATCAAAATATAATGAACCAGGGGGTGGGCCACATATTTTTGGAGTCCCTGGACCATGGGGGACCAGACCCATGTGGTCCCACCGGCCAACTGGGAAGTTGGCCGGCGATACCATCGCCGACCGGTGGGGCCCGTTGGCGCTAAATTTCGGGCGCACGCCTTAAAATGCCTAGCACACCCTCCCCATATACCTCCCGTCCCACGAAAACCCCTAAAACATCCCCCTCCTTCACAAACAGCCCTCCCCTTAACCCTATTCTCATTTTCCAGCTGCCATTTCCAAATTTCGGCATCCCAAATCACTCCTAGGTCCCTCCTTGGCCAAAACCGACCATCACTCATCACTTATTGGGAGTTGGCAGCCCTTCCTCTTGAAGATTTCAGCATTTGGAGCTCCAAAAACCCCCAAAAAGAGATGAAATCGTGAGGTGCTCCCTTCTACTTTTTTGTTTGCATTTTTCCTTGAAATTACAGCCTTGGGAACCTTGAAGCATCCCTCTACGACGCTTAGATTTCCTTTTTCCAGATTGGACAGCCATTTCTCCGCATTTTGGCCGTTTTCCATGGCTTTCGTGGAAGCCATTTTAGGCCTTCTATCGCTCTCATCCATCATATCTTTGATGGGTAAGAGGAAAACCGCAACAGATGAGACTGGGCCAAGCCGTCCTGCTCAATCGAGAAGACCGCAGGGTGGTGCCGCAAGTTCAAGCACCGCCGCAGGTCCAGCTGCAGTCCTGGAGTGTCGTACAAAGCGGGATTTGAATCCCCATGCACACCTTGGGCGAGCAATTTTATCAGAGATGCCTCATGACCAATACACTGATCGCAAAGTGTTATTTGAGGCGGACGTAGATGGACGACTATTCGGCGAATATCTGTTGTTTGAACGCATTGAAGCTGCGCATTGGGGTCCGATCTTTAAAGCTCGCGCTCGTGCTAATGTGAGCACCGTTCGTGCCTTCTACGCTAGTATCTAGAATCCTACCTTGGAGCCTTTGCAGTTTAAAATCCCTTTTGGTAGAGATCGGATGGCTACGATCGATGTTCGGTTGATTGCGCGACTTCTCAACGTGTCTCTTGGTGATGTGCATCCTAGTGAGAAGAATCTGAGGACTAGACGTGAACGAGATCGCCGCACCAGGTTTCTGTGCGGTAAGTTGGTTCCATGGCAGCCTAATAATAGCCTCAAGGCTACGTATATGTCTGAGGATTTGCGCCTGCTGCACCATATCTGTACGTACAATGTTTATCCCAGGTCGACGAACCGCATTGAATGCACACGTCTTATGGTCGATTTCTTATATCTGGTGGCCCAGGGAGAGGACGTATGTATGGCCACTTTCATCTTACGACAGATAGTCCTCATAGCTAGGTCAAGAAGAACATCCGAATCGCTTCCCTTTGGCCGACTGATTTGCAAGATTGCGCTTGAGTTTTCCTATAGACTTGGGCCGGAATTGCCGGTATCGATTCATACCATTGACGAGTCGACAATGGTCAAGATGAAGATTGGGTCACAATACCGTGAAAATCAACTTGAAAGGGATAGTGAGGATGACTTTGATGATGAGGAAGATCAAAGAGAAGAAGAACCTAGAGCAGAGGTTCAGGAAGAAGCTCAGGAAGAGGCAGAAGAGGAGGCTCAGGATACAGATGAGAGCCCTCCTCCTTCTGCGCAGGCTACTATCGACGATCACATTTGCTCGGATGGAGGAGAGTCAGACCGCTTTGCGAAGGGAAGTCCAAGAACTTCGCGCAGAAGTCGCGGATGCCAAGGCCGTTACAAAGAAGAAATTTGGCAAGGTGACTCGCACCTTGAAGGCGATCCTGTGTTGCTTGCAGGATAAGGGTGCTCCTCCTTCATCCCCAGACTCAGACTAGCGATGCGACCTTGATGTAGTTGTTAGTAGTTAGTCATTTCCTGCTTTTAATGTGTAAGCCTATTAGGGCTAGTGCTTTGCTTATGTTGCTGTTACAATTTTAACTATCTTAGTTCCCATGTATTTCTCGTCGTGATGCTTGTAAGGATATATCCCTTGTATTGTGAAAATTTTGATTAAATGAAATGCATGGAATGCCTTTGACTCCTTGTGTGAATGATTTCGGTGTAATTGTGCTATTAAGACTGACAAGGTTGCGCCCTATTTTGAATATAGGGAATGCCGCCTAAGGTTACGCGGAGCACGGCTTGTCTTGCACTGACCGAGCATATGGATCAGACTCCCTCTCAGTCTGGCACCCATACGGACCCTACTTTGGGCCCGATTCCTGAGGCAGTTCGATCGTCTCAGCCTGCCGCTGGTCCTACAGATGGACCACCACCATTTATGCCGTCAGTCCAAGAGATTCATCGTGCATCTACTTCCACACAGCATCCGCCACAGCCTGCTCCACCTCCTGACAGATTTGAGTAGGTGATGGCTATGATGTTACAGCAGCAGCAGCTTCTGACTACCATCGTGGGGACATTAGCCCAGGGTGGGGGTGCGGCTCCATCTACACCACCTGCACCGCCTGCGCATCCAGTTGAGGATACTTATACATACGCCCAGGATGAGGGCATGGCTCATCCTGCGCCGCCTGCTTACCCTGCGGGGAATCCTGCCGATACACGGGGCCTATTGGAGCGATTTCAGGGCTTGCGCCCTCCTACTTTCACGGGTTCTCACAGACCCGAGGAGGCTGAGTACTGGCTCAACCGGGTGTCGAAGATTTTACGGATGTTGCATTGCACCGAGGCCGAGCAGGTAGAGCTGGCTACCTTCCTGTTTGAGAGAGAGGCCAGCATGTGGTGGGATAGCGTACTGCGGACCGTTGCCGCAGACTTTGTATGGACGTGGGACGCATTTGAGTTCCGCTTATGAGAAGTATTATCCCCAGACTTACAGGCACGACAGGGAGAATGAGTTTCTCCGCCTCAGACAGGCAGCGATGACAGTTACCGAGTATGAGCATCGGTTCACGGAGTTGGGCAGGTACGTCCCGACGATCTTGGCTGATGAGCAGATGCGCATATGGCGCTTTTTGGAGGATTTGCGATCGGATATTCGGTCGAAGATGTGCTGTGTTAGCATTCCCTCCTATGCGGAGTTGATTCACATGTCCATGCGGGCAGAGCAGGACATGGATCGACTTGCGCGATCTCGTGGCCCGGTTGCTTCTAGGCCACGACCAGACATGCAGGACAGGCCCATCGCGGGCAAGAGACCTCGCATTGATCCTCCTACTAGGACTACGGCACCTGTACCATGATTTCGGTGCCCTGATTTGACGTGTACATACTGTGGGAGGTCAGGCCACTTGGCGCAGAGCTGCTTTTCTAGGATGTGGGACAGTGGCTTCTCGCCGTCGCAGAAGATTGACCGTGTACGTCCACAGGCGATATCAGCACCGCCTATACGGTCAGCTCCTGGGCATCCTTCTTTCAGACCTACGGTATCGCAGATCAGACAGCCTCCACGGCCCTTGATACAGCGGCCGAACCGGCCACAGCAGGCTCGGGTTCATGCATTGACAGCTGAGGCAGCTGCGACGCCGACTTCCCAGCATTCAGCCTTCGAGGTCACGACCCATATTGGAGGTACTCCCGTTCTTGTGATGGTGGACACTGGTTCCACGATTTCTTTGATATCGCGTGCCGTAGTCAGGCGTCTTGGATTACAGACTATCACTATGGATAGCGTGCGAGTCTTTGCAGCTCATGGGGATTATTCGGATGTCACCCAGATGTGTGAGGGTTGTTTAGTTGATCTGGGAGGCAGAACGATGACTCTTGATCTTGTCGTCGATCCCTCGTTCGTTTATCTCGACGTCATTCTTGGCATGGACTGGTTGACTGCAGCGAGAGCCGAGATTGACTGCGAGGCTCGTATGGTGACGGTGTACGAGCCTGAGGGCACGCCTTTCACATTTTCAGTGCGGGTAAATCTTCCTTTCCGCATACTTAGCTACGCCACTTTATTGCGCGACGCTGGGGCCCAGGTACTTGAGCATACGCCAGTCGTTTTCGAGTTCGGGGATCTGTTCATGAAGATCCCTGGTTTTCCGCCCCGACGTGAGATTCATTTCACTATCGATCTGGTTCCTGGTTCTACGCCCGTCTCACTGCCGACGTATCGCATGGCACCATGTGAGATGGAGGAGTTGAGGAAGCAGATTGATGGTCTGCTAGAGCTTGGCCTTATACGGCCTAGTGTGTCTCCCTGGGGAGCACCGGTCCTATTCGTGAGGAAGAAGGACGGTTCGATGCGACTGTGTATTGATTATCGCAGGCTGAACCAGCTCACGGTAAAGAACAAGTACTCTTTGCCCAGGATCGATGACTTGTTCGACCAGCTGAGAGGAGCGCAGTACTTCTCGAAGATTGATCTTCAGTCAGGTTATCATCAGCTGCGCGTCAGGGACGAAGATGTGCAGAAGACAGCATTCAGGACCAGTTTTGGCCACTATGAGTTCCTCGTGATGTCGTTCGGTCTCACGAACGCACCAGCCGTGTTCATGGATCTGATGAACCGGGTATTTCGGCCTTTCCTCTATCGATTCGTTGTTGTATTCATTGACGACATATTGGTGTACTCTAGGAGTCGAGAGGAGCATGAGAAGCACTTACGTTTGGTCCTGGATACGCTCAGACAGCATCAGTTGTTCGCACAGTACAAGAAGTGCGACTTCTGGAAGCAGGAGGTGAAGTTTTTGGGACACGTGGTGTCTAAGGATGGCATGGCAGTTGACCTGTCTAAGGTAGCTGCGGTGCAGGACTGGGAGCAGCCTGGTTCTGTCACTGAGGTGAGGAGCTTCTTGGGTCTCGCTGGCTACTATCGGCGCTTCATACAGGACTTCTCGAAGATCGCGAGACCCCTATCTCAGTTGACACGGAAGGATGTGAAGTTCGCCTGGAATGATAAGGCGGAGTCAGCTTTTCAGGAGCTGAAGGACAGACTTACGTCCGCCCCTGTGCTAGTATTGCCAAAGCAAGGGGTTAGATACACTATATACACTGACGCGTCTAGCGTTGGTTTGGGTTGTGTCCTTATGCAGAGGGACAGGGTAATTTCGTATGCCTCGAGACAATTAAGGAAGCACGAGGAGAATTATCCTACACACGACCTAGAGTTGGCAGCCGTTATATTCGCACTGAGACTCTGGAGACATTACCTCTACGGAGAGGAGTTCGAGCTCTTTTGCGACCACAAGAGCCTCAAGTACATATTCACGCAGCGAGACTTGAATATGAGGCAGCGGCGATGGATGGAGATGTTGAAGGACTTCAAGTTTGAAGTCTCTTACCATCCTGGGAAGGCGAACCTTGTGGCTGATGCGTTGAGCCGCAAGAAGGCGATAGAGTTTGCGGCTTCGTTGATGGTTGCCGAGTGGGATATGGTTGAGTTTTTGCGAGACTTTGAGCAGAAACTCACCGTAGAGGAGCCGTTTGAGTTCATCGCACATGTACAGGTGCGATCTCAGATCGAAGACCGAGTCATCGAGGCGCAGAGGGACGATGCGCATCTTACTGAGCTTCGAGAGCAGGCCAGTGATGATGCTGACGCCGACTGGCGAGTTGGTATGGATGGGGGCTTACGTTACCGTGGCCGCCTATGCGTCCCAGATGTCCCTGACTTGAGACGAGAGATTCTCGAGGCTACGCATTCTACTAGACTCGCGATGCATCCAGGCAGCACAAAGATGTATCGTGATATGAAGAGGACGTATTCGTGGGAAGGTATGAAGACCCACATAGCTGAGTTCGTGTCATCGTTATCTCACTTGTCAGCAGGTGAAGGCAGAACATCGCCGACCACCTGGACTTTTGTAGCGGATGCCGATTGCAGAGTGGAAGTGGGATTTCATTTCCATGGACTTCATTTCTGGGTTGCCGAAGACGAGGAAGGGACATGATTCCATTTGGGTGATCGTCGACCGATTGACGAAGTCGGCGCACTTCCTACCGATCAGAGTTACGAACTCTGCAGACGAGCTGGCTAGATTGTACATCAGAGAGATCGTGCGTCTGCATGGAGTTCCGTTGGAGATCGTGTCGGACAGAGACACGCGGTTCACTTCTATCTTCTGGACCCGCATTCAGGAGGCTATGGGTGTGAAGTTGAAGTTCAGTACTGCCTTCCACCCACAGACGGACGGATGGACAGAGCGAGTGAACCAGATCTTGGAGGATATGTTGCGAGCTTGCGCATTGGACTTCAAGGACAGTTGGGATGATTGTCTTGCATATGAGGAGTTTGCGTACAATAATAGCTTCCAGGCGAGTATCGGTATGGCACCTTATGAGGCGCTGTATGGGCGACCTTGTCGCGCACCGCATTGCTGGTTAGAGGTCGGTGAGCGTATCTTGATTGGCCCAGAGTTGGTGCAGGCGACGTCAGAGAAGATTGATACTATTCGACGTCGGCTTCTTACAGCGCAGAGCAGACAGAAGAGCTACGCCGATACGAGACAGAGGCCACTGGAGTTCACAGTCGAGGATCACGTGTTTTTACGAGTTTTCCCTATGAAGGGAGTCCTTCGGTTCGGGAAGAAAGGGAAGCTGGCACCGCAATTCATTGGTCCGTTTCAGATCCTCGATCGTGTGGGAGCGGTGGCTTACCGATTGGCTTTACCCACGCCCCTCGCGAGCGTTCACAACGTATTTCATGTTTCTATGCTGAAGAAGTACGTTGCTGATCCTTCCCATATCATCAGATGGGAGCAGGTGCAGTTACGAGAGGATGTTACTTATATCCTGCGACCGACACGCATCTTAGATAGGAAGGAGCAGGTACTGCGTAGCAAGGTGATTCCCCTTGTGAAGGTATTGTGGACGCATCATTCTGAGGAGGAGGCTACTTGGGAGACAGAAGCCGAGATCAGAAAGAACTACCCACAGCTTCTCGAGGAATACGAAAAGGTATAAATTTCGAGGATAAAATTATTTATTAAGGGGGGTAGATTGTAACGCCCGTGAAAAATCCATACTTGGGCTCGAGTACCAACTCGACCCGAAATTGCGTAAAATTCATTCCTTTAAGAAATATGACTAGGTTAGCTAGTGCAATGTTAGAATAGCTGGGAAATGGTCCCCGATCACTTTAAATACGTTCTACAAGGCCCAAAGCGAGTGGAACCAAGGGTGCTATAATACTCTAAAGCCTCGGATCAAACTCTAAACCGGTTTGTTCTCGGGACCTCCTTGAAACTTTGTATTGGATCTAGACCGCGCATCGTAAGTCAGATGCCTACCATCTTAGACCGTTATGACCACTTAGTTGGGCTTGGCAATCGTTTCGAATATCAAGTCCAACTGACGTTCGGAGGCTATTTCATTGAGCCTGGAGTGAAGAGAGTGAGAATAGGGTTAAAATTGGAATTTGAAATTCAAATCTGGCACACGAAATTGACGCATCAGTATTAAGCGTTCTGACCGTCAGAATACAGCCAAATTACACCCTTGGATCAGGAAAAATTTCTATTACATATCATGAGACTTATAGGCCTGATCTTGGTGCGGTGACCGTTAAACTAAAACTGGGCCGCCACGTGCGATCTGGGAACCCTACCGGTCTGAAAACTGGATGTGTGCTAGATCCAGTTTGCACGAGCTTAAGTCCGACCGCATTTGGCCAGGGGACCTTCAGAAATGCCCTTTTGGACCGAAACGGCCCCGATTTGGTTAGGCACCAAGTAAACATTGTTCCCAAGCCTATTTTGGGCATGATTTAAGCTATAAAAGGGGTTGAAACCCTCACTCCTCTCTCTCATCCGAATTTGAGAGAAACCCTAGCTTGGGAGAGAGAAAAAGGTGAGAGATTGTGAGAGTGTGGGAGAGTTCTTCCTGCCACTTGTACTACGCGTTGCACGTGCTTAAGCAACACACCTCTACCGCTTTCTCGATGATTCCACTGCGATCCTAGGTAAGTAAATACCCTAAATAGTTGTTGATTTGAGTTTCCCTTGTTTTCATAGCGATGTAGCTTATGGATCTTGTGTATTAGGTTCCTTATTCGCCATAGACGAAGCGTATACGCTCCGTTTCAATTCCCGAGTCTACAAGACATAAGGTGAGGATTTTAGACGCTTTGATTGATGGTTCCCAACGCTTTCAATGTCGTTTAATCGTAGATTCTTGACGGCATCGCCGTTTGACATGTACAAAATGCTCTCCGTTTCCCGTTTCGTAAACTAACGAAGAATATGAGATTTAGGGTATTTTAGTCATTTGTAGGAAGTACTGTTTACATTCATATTTTGCTGATGTGGTTGACATGGTTTGTTGTCGCATTAGGAAGTTAGGAATGCGTGCATAATTAGTTTGGCGAAGAGATTCGCCTAGTTGCGCACTTTGGGTCGACATACTATATGTAGACTTAAGTGTGTAGTGTAGGTGTTTGTATAAATGCTTGTATTAGTATGTATTGAATTAAATGATATTATGTGATAGTTTGTGATTGATTTATCAATTAATATGCTGACCTAAATGATTTTCTACATGTTGACTAAATGCATGATTTCATTACATGCATGGAATATATGTGCTTGAAGGTTTGCTTGAGTTGAATGTTATAACATGTGTTAACATGCTCACATGATTGTATTTCAATTCCAATACTTGTACATATATTGTTGATGTGATTCCATAAGTGCTTGGGACTAGACTTAGTCCAGGCAGTCGGTAACCGAGCGAATTCGTGGCTGACTGGTCATAGCCACGAACGACGCGTCGATGAACATGATTCGTGTTTAGAGTTGGCGGTAGTGGTTAGGCCACGCGAAGTGTTTTACGCACTTCATGTCGTTCGACTTGAGATGCGATCGCGCTAGTCGAGCCCGTCAAGCAACCCGACTGGCCGATGTATGTTCACCTTGTATGAGTCATAACTGCTTGAACCTAGGGTACTGAACTTACCATTGTAAACCCTGTTAACCATGGTACCTTGATCCACGAAGACTCATGAGCCGGGCATGGTGGTATGGGACACCGTGGTCGAGCTGTCGGCCTACGCTGGGGCCACAAACCTTCCCGTAGTGACCAGTGAGCACCTAGACTCGTGTGCAGATTATGGTGGTATGGGACACTATATTCTAGCTGTCGGCCTACACTGATCAGGCGACGAGTCCTTTATAGTGACCGCAAGCGTATTCTGAGTCCACGGGAGGCGACGACCCTTCCGTTGCAGTAGAGTACGGTAGGCCTGTATTGATAAGGTGATGGGGGAGCGGTGCAACGAGTGCGAGCAACAGCCCTGGCAGCCCTTGCAGTGACCTACGAAATATACATCGTATGAGATTACTAGGAGTGACGACCCTAGACAGGATCTGTGTTGGGATTGATACAAGGGAAGTACCTTAGTTTTCCAATCCTGCTGTTTGAATGGACTAATAACAACTTGGAAATCATATCACCATAGCATTGCATGTGCCTGGAAGATGTGGAGCACTCTAGGGAGTATGGCATGCCGCGGTCGTAAGATATTACCGTATGAGGGAGATCGTCGGTGAGGGCATACATCACGTCATGTCATCTTGCATTAACAACAGTATTAGGAATGTCTGATTTACTGCTTTACTATTATCGCATGATTGAATTGTGAACATGGTAATCTTTGCTCTATGATTCCACTGAGTTGATCACTCACTCCCACGTTACGGGATGGTGTTTGCAACACCCACCAGACCCTGTTGTAGATGCAGGTGAGGCTGAGATCCAGGAGGTGGAGCCAGACATCGACGAGGACCAGGACGAGTTCTCGTACATGCAGTATCACGATGGCTTCGCGTAGGTGACCTGGATCGATGGGATTTCAGTGGGACCATTTTGGATATTTATTTTGTTCATGTATATTATATAAGACTCAGAGATGTAGTCATACTTTGGAGACAGATGAGATTTACTTTTTTTTTCCATACAGTGATATATATATTGTTTAGTCTTCCGCTTGCTTTTATCACTGGATCTGAAGTATGAATTGCAGTTTTGGTATACTTTTACTCATGTGAATGCTTTAAATCAGACAACATTGAATCATAATCATTTTTGTTGCATAAGTGACGGTCTGGAACTCGGGAGTTGAGTTTATACACGACCCCCGATTTTCAGGGTGTTACATCTGTACTGTGTGACCCAGTCTCCCACAGTAAGTACACAACAGATCAAGGTGCCTCGTTGGGAGTACTGGCGCTATAGCCATAGGAGGAGGGTCGATGCGAGGCCTCTTGCCAGCAAAAGGCCTGTCCTGCAAATATGGTCGTGGCCTAGCAACCATAGGGCCAGGAGATCACGTAAGTCGATCAACATCCTGCTTTGCCCTCATGGACATATGTATTAACTCTGCGTAGGAGGGGATGCTGACACAACACATCTTCGACCAAATGTTCGGTCGCAAACCCTCAGAAAATCACCGTATGCCCATCTGCTCGTCTGCAAGTATAGTCGGGATGTATCTTCCCAACTCGGTAAACCAATGCTCATACTCTATCACATCCATGCCTCCCTGCCTGTGGCGTAGAAACTCATTCTCCAGTTCGTTCCTGTAAGTCTGGGGATAGTATTTCTCATGGAATCGGAACTCGAATGCTACCCAAGTCTAGATATAATCAGCAGCAACTGTCCGTAATACGTTATCCCACCACAAGCTGGCCTCCCGCTCGAACATGAATGTAGCCAACTCAACCTGCTCAGACTCTGAGCAATACAGCATCCGCAGTATCTTCGACACACGGTCGAGCCAATACTCGGCCTCCTCGGGTGTGTGAGAACCTGTAAAAGTAAGAGGCCGTAAGCGATGGAATCACTCAAGTAGGCCCCGTGAATCAGTAGTAGTCCCCGTAGGGTAAGCAGATGGCACAGGATGAGCCATACCCTCATCCTGAGTCGAAGTGCCAGCATCCTCAGCTGGATGCACAGATGGTGCAGGTGGAGTGGCACTCCCACCCTGGGCTAGAGCCCCTGCTATCGTAGTCAAGAGATGCTGGTGCTGCTAATGCATCATGGCCATCAACTGCTCAAATCTATCAGGAGGTGGAGCATGTTGTGGCACATACTGCGTCGAGGAAGAGGCGCGGTACTGCTCTCTGACTGGGGGTGTGAAAGGTGGTGGTCCAGCGGTAGGACCTGTAGAGGGCTGAGACTCAGGTAGAGTCTCACGAATAAGGCCCACAGCAGGGTCTGTATGCTCATCGATCTGGGAAGGAACCCGATCCATAGGCTCTCCTAATGTAAGTCGTGTCGTGCTCCGCGTAGCCTTAGGCGGCATTCCCTATATTCAAAATAGGGCGTAACCTTTGTCAGTCACAGCAATAGCACAAACACACCACCACACAATCACTCACAGAACAAGCCGAAAACTCCATGCATTTCATTAGCTCAAAATTGTCACAATACAAGAGATATATCCTTACATGCATCATGACAAGAAACACATGGGAACTAAGCCAGTCAAAGCTACAACAGCAACATAAGCAAACTACTAGCCTTCTCAGGCTTACACACAGAAAGTAAGAAACAAGTAACTATAACTAACAACATCTGGATCTAGATCACTAGTCCGAGTCTGGGGATGGAGGAGGAGCACCCTTATCCTATAAGCAACATAGGATCGCCTTCAAGGTGCGAGTCACCTTGCCAAATTTCCTCTTCATAACAGCCTTGGCATCCTCAATCTCGGCCCGAAGTTCCTTAACTTCCCTTCGCAAGGCAACCTGACTCTCCTCAAGTCGGGCTATATGAGCATCTCTAGTAGCCCGAGTCGCAGGAGGAGGGCTCTCATCAGTACTTGAGCCTCCTCTTCTTGTTCTTCCTGGGCTTCTTCCTCTATTTCTGCCCCAACTTCTTCTTCACTTGCACCCTCTTCTCTATCATAATTGCCCTCGTTGTCATCATCAAGCTGAGCCTCATGCTGCCGAGGCCCGATCTTCATCTTGTTCATGGTAGTCTCATCGATGAAGTGAATCGGTACAGGCAACTCCGGCCCAAGTCTATAAGCAAACTCAAGTGCGATCTTGCATATGAGCCGGCCAAAAGGAAGTGACTCTGACGTTCTTCTCAACTTCGCTACGAGGACAATCTATCGCAACACAAAAGTGGCTATACACACATTCTCTCCCTGACCTACTTGATACAAGAAATCGACCATGAGACGCGTACATTCAATGCAGTTGGTCGACCTGGGATACACATTGAACGTACAAATGTGGTGTAGCAGGTGAAAATCATTCGACATGTGGGACGCTAAGAAGCTCTTGTTAGGCTACCACAGAACCAAACCACCACATAGGAACCTGGTACGGCGATCTCGCTCACGAACACTCTTCAGATTCTTAGCACTGGGATGAACGTCACCAAGAGGCACATTCAGAATGCGAGCTATCAACCGAACATCGATCGTAGCTTCCCTATCTCTGTCAAAGGGAATCCTGAACTGCAATGGATCCAACGTAGGATCCTGAATATGAGCATAGAAGGCATAAACAGTGCTCACGTTCGCACGAGAATGGGCTTTAAAGATCGGACCCCAACTGGCGGCTTCAATACCCTCAAACAATAGAAATTCTCTAAAGAGCCGTTCATCTACGTGCACCTCAAACAGTACCTTACGATCAGTATAAGTGCCATGAGCCCAGTCTGCTAATAGTACTCGCCCTACGTGAACATGGGGATCCAAATCCTGCTTTGTGTGAAACTCACGAGCAGCACTAGGACTTGCGACGGTGCTTGAGCTAGCGGCGTCACCTCTCGACTTTCTTGATCGTCAAGGGCGACTAGGCCCAGCTTCATCCGCGGCAGTCTTCCTCTTTCCCATGAGAGAGAGGATGGTGGAAAGAGAGAATAAGGCCAAAATAGCCTCCACAAAAGCCATGGAAAATGAGGGAAATGGGGAGAAATAGCTGCCCAAATGGACTGAAGAGAATCTAGGCTCTGTAGAGGGATGAATCAAGCTCCTAAAGGCTGGGTTTTCAAAGGGAAAAGAGAACAATAAGTGAGAATGGAGCTCTCCCTACTTTCAGCCGTGAATGGAGATTGTAAGAGCCTCTACAGACGAAAATGGAGAGAGAGGAAACTATGAACAGCTGAAAATGGATGGGTTGGCATCGGTTGTGATCGAGAATGAGAATGGGAGAGGTTTGACAACGAGATTTGAAGAGAAGGCAGCAAAAAACCATAAGAAGGAGAGCTTGGGAGGGCTATTGTGAAGGAGGTAGGGTATTTGGGGGGTTTCAAGGTGTGACCCACATATAGGAGGGGTGTCCTAACCCTTTTAGGGCGTCGGCCCGACGCATGGCTCGAGTGGGGCCCACCGGTCGGCGATGCATCGCCGAACCGGCGATGCCATCACTGGCCAAAGTGGTTTTCAGTGATGGCCACCCCATGGGGCGTGGTCCCCCTGTGCTGTGGGCCCCAAATATATGTGGGACCCACCCTGGTTCATTGTATTTGGGCTTGGATAGGCCCAAGACTCCATTTAGGATATTTCGGGGCCAGTTTGTAAACCAGAATGAGTTTATGCATCATGTAGCATATGATTTTAGGGTATGAGAGGCTAATCCATCCAAATAATCCATTTATTATAAGAAATTCCATAATTAGAATGGTCAAAAGTCTAATTCTTACATATATTTACTATTTATAGTAAAATTTTTGTTTAAGTATGACTCACTATCATTCACACATTAGGATTTATGTATTATAAGAAAGGACTTAAAAAAAGTTGAAGAATAGGGTGGTGAAAGGAAGGATTCTGAAGGAATAGGATGAAAAAGCGTTTTTAAGCCTGAAGATTGAGTGTAAGGGTTGTGGTTGCCCCACAACCCAAGGACATGCATTTTTAGGTTTGGAATTCTTTTGAGATCATCTCAAACCCACCAACTAACGACCTAGAGGCGACTTAGGTCACTTTACGCGACCAAAGATACGTTATGGACTCGATCAAAACGATCGATTTGAGTAGACTTCGCCTATTGGCAAAACTGAAGTCTTACGAGTGTTTCTAGATTTTTCTCACACCCACCTAAGTCAAAGGGCGATAGCGTACGTCGCGTGACCATAACCCAGGCCCGGTATAATCCAAATCATGCTCTGATACCAACTTGTAACACCCTAAAAATCGGGAGTCACGTAGAAACCTGACTCCTGAGTTTCAGGCCATCACTTATGCAACAAATGTGATTATGATTCAATGTTGTCTGAGTTAAATCATTCACATGAGTAAGATTATACAAAAACTGTAATTCATACTCCAGATTCAGTGATAAAATGCAAGCGAAAGACTGAAAGATATATATATATCACTGTAAGAAAACAAAATAATTTCTGACTGTCTCCAAAGTATGAATACATCTCTGAGTCTCATATACATGTCATAAACTAAAAATAAAGGTAAAAAAAATAGTCTCACTAAGAAGTCCCGCAGATCCAGGCCACCTATGCAAAGTCATCGGAGAACTGTATATACGAGAACTCATCCTGGTCCTCGTCATAGTCTGGCTCCGCATCCTGAATCACCTCGCATCCTGCATCTAAGTGTATGCCGACAGCTCGAATGTAGTGTCCCATACCACCACAATCGGCTCACGAGTCAAATGTGCTCACTGGTCACTACGTGGAGGTTTGTGACCCTAGCGTAGGTCGACAGCTCGACCACGGTGTCCCATACCACCATGCCCAGCTCATGAGTCTTTATGGATCAAGGTACCATGGTTCACAGGGTTTCCAATGGTAAGTTCAGTACCTTAGGTTCAAGCAGTTATGACTCATACAAGGTGAACATACAACGACCAGTCGGGTTACTTGACGGGCTCGACTAGTATGAGCGCATCTCAAGCTAAACGACATGAAGTGCATAAAACACTTCGTGTGGCCTAACCACTGCCGCCAACTCAAAACACGACTCGCGTTCATCGACGCGTCCTTCGTGGCAAATAGAAACCAACCACGAATTCAATCCACTACCGACTGCCTGGACTAGGTCATAGCGCCAAGCATTTGTAAACCAATCATCAGTAATCATATGAAAGTAATAGAAATGAAATACGACAATACAATCATGTTGTCTCATGTTATAACATACAACTTAAGCAAATCATCCAACACATGCATTTCATACATATAATGAAATCAACATATAGCCAACATGATGAAAATCATTTACACCAGCATATTACTTGAGAATTCAATCTCAAAACTAATTCACAACACCATTTATTCAATACATACTAATACAAGCATTTAAACAAACACTTAGTCTACACACTTTAGTCTACATAGCGTATGTCGACTCAAAGTGCGCATTAGGGCGAATCTCTTCGCCAAACAGATCATGCATGTATTCCTAATATCCTAATGCGACAAATAATAATGGCAAACATTTCAGCAAAATATGGATGTAAACAATATTTCCTACAAATGACTAAAATGCCCTAAATCTCATATTTTCCATACGTTTACAAAACGAAAAACGGACAGCATGTTCTACATGTCAAACGGCATTCTCATCGTGAATCTACTATTAAACGACATTGAAAGCTTTGAAATTAGTCAATCAAAGCGTCTAAAATCCTCAACTTTTGTCGTAGAAGTGTATCATTTCGATTAGAACGGATACGCTTCGTCAACGGCGTACAGGCCACCTAATGCACAAGATACGTAAGCTACTTCGCTATTGAATCGAAAGAATCCCTAAAACAGCAAGTGGTTAGGGTTTTCTTACCTAAGAGTGCGTTGGAAATCACCGGAAAAGTTATTTAAACACGTTGCTTTGGTATGTGCAATAGATGGAGAAATCGGCAGGAAGTTCTCTCACAAAGTCTCTCACAATCTCTCACTTTCTCTCTCTCTCTAGCTAGGGTTTCTAGCAAATTCGGATGGGAGGGATATGTGAGGGTTTAAGGCCCTTATATAGGCTAAAATATAACCTAAATAGACTTGGAACAAAGGTATACTTAAGTTATAACCAAATCGGGGTTGTTCAGATCCAAAAGAGCATTTCGGGAGGTCCCCTGGCCTAACGCGGTCGGACTTAAGCTCATGCATGTTGGATCTAGTGCACATAAAGTTTTCAGACTGGTAGAGTTCGCAGATCTCACGCGGCGGACCAATTTCAATTCAGCGGTTACGGATACTCGATCAGGGATTTTGAGTACATTGGCCTGAGTGGGAAATGTTTCCTGATCCGAGGGTGTATTTGGGTCAGATTCCGACGGTCTGATTGCTTATACTGATCCCACAAGCGGAACGTGCCAGATTTATTTAAATCCCATTTAATTTTGACTCTTTGTCACTCTCCTCACTCCAGGCTCAGTGAAATAGCTTTAGAGCATCGGTTGGGCTTGATTTTCAAAATGATTGCCAAGTCCAACTAAGCAGTCCTAACGGTCTGAGATTATATATATCGGACCTTCGACGCGCGGTCTAAATCCAATACGGAGTTTCCAGACATGTTCCAGAACAGCTGGGTTTAGAGTTTGATCCTAGGTTTTAAGGTATTATAGTGTCAGTGCTTCTACAAGTTTTGGGTCTTGTAGAATGTATTTAAAGTGATCAGGGGCAATTTCACAACTATTCTAGCGTAGTGCTAGCTAACTTACACTTAATTTCTAAAGGAATTCATCCTAAGTGATTTCTGACCGAGTTGGTACTCGAGTCTCGATACGGATTTTTCCAAGGCGTTACAATTATCTCGCACACATCTCCTTAATATTTGGTCTAGGCAATATTTTAAAAAATATGGATCATCTCAGAAAAATTTGCAGACCTTAGCGAAGATTTTTTTCTTATCTTGTGCAGTCCAATTGTTGGCATGAAACCTATAGCAAGAAAATTAGCGATATCAGCAAACCAAGGTGAGTGGGAGACTTTAAATAATTGTTCATCAGGGAACATGTCATTATATGTATCGTCTCAAGGGAATCTAAGAGATCGAGGTGAAAAATATGGTCAACCACTACATTCACTACTCCCTTTTTATCTTTTATTTCCAAATCAAATTTTCGGAGTAGAAGGATCCATCTTATCAAGTAGGGCTTAGCATCACTCTTAGAAAGAAGGCACTTGAGCGTTGCATGATCAATGTAAATGATGATCTTGAATCCGATCAAGTAAGACCTAAATTTATCCAAAGTAAATACTACAGCTAAGAGTTCCTTCTCTGTAGTGGAATAATTCACTTGGGCAAGATTTAAGGTTTTACTTGTGTAGTGTATAACATCGGGCTTCTTTTCTTTTCTTTGGCCTAACACCACCCCAAGAGCATAGTTAGATGCATCACACAAAATTTTAAAAGGAATGCTCCAATCGAGTGGCTGCATAATAGGTGCGGTGGTTAACATGCTCTTTAGCTTAGTGAAAGCTTCCTGACATTTCTTAGTCCACTCGTATGGTACATCCTTTTGAAGTAGATTACATAAAGGACAAGAGAGGTGACTAAAGTCCTTTATAAATCGTCTGTTAAATTCGGTGAGTCCTAGGAAGGATCACATATCTCGTATGTTCTTGGGTGGAGGTAAGTTAGAGATAAGATCAATCTTAGCCTTATCTACCTCTATTCCTTTGGACAAGATGATATGTCCAAGGACAATTCCCTTACGAACCATGAAGTGGCACTTTTTTCAATTTTGTACCAAGTTCTTTTCCTCACATTGCTTCAACATATATTTAAGATTCTCCAAACAATCATCGAAGGACAGACCAAAGATGGAGAAGTCATCCATGAAGATCTCTAAATATTGCCCCACAATGTTAGAAAAAATACTCAACATATATCATTGATAAGTTGGGGGAGCATTACATAGTCCGAATGGCATCCTTTGGTAAGCAAAGGTGTCGTAGGGGCATATGAATGTTATTCTTTCTTAATTTTCAAGGACTATCTCAATCAAATTGTAGCTTGAATATCCATCAAGGTAACATTAATAAGAATGAGTAGCTAGTCTTTCCAAAATTTGATCGATGAAGGGCAAAGGAAAGTGGTCCTTCCTTGTGATGGTATTCAATTTCCTGTAGTCAATGCACATTCTCTAACCAGTAGTAACTCCGGTTGGGACGAGTTCATTTTCAGCATTTACTACGATGGTGATTCTAGACTTCTTGGGGACCACCTGAGTTGGACTCACCCATTGACTATCGGATATACGGTAGATGATACCCACATCCAATAGCTTAAGAACCTCAGCTTTAACCACTTCCTTCATGTTTGTATTTAGTCTATGTTGTGGTTACCGAGAGGTCTTCACATTATCCTCTAGATCAATGTAGTAAGTACAAATCAAAGGGTCAATTCCCTTGAGGTTAGCAATCGACCATCCAAGGGCTCCTTTATGCTCAATGAGAGTAAAGATAAGCATACTCTCCTATTCTTGCTCAAGGTGGGAAGAAATCACCACCAGTTATGTCTCATCTTGACCTAAATAAACATATTTCAAATCAAAGGGTAAAGGTTTTAAGTCAAGCTTTGGTGCCTTGAGGTTAGACGGTAGAGGCATTACATTAATTTGGGGTAATTCTTCAAATTGTGGCCTCCACCGGTTAATTTCAAGTACTAGCTGGTATCTAGCATGGTTCTGATCTCCCTAATTATATCATCTTCTAAATCATGGGAGTGGGCCTGACATATCTCCAGAGGGTCAAAGGATAAGGTCAGAAGAGTTCTATTTTCCACGAAAGAGTCAATTAGGTTATATATGGGAATCATCATCATCCTTGAACTATTTACCTGTATTGAAAAAGATATTTAGCTTTAATGTCATATTTCCAAAAGAGCAACTCATGACTCAATTCCTGCAATTAATGATTGCATTTGATGTGGCAAGGAATGGGCGACCACGAATGATAGGAATTTGAGTGCTCATGTCCACGATGGGTTGAGTATCCATGATAATAAAATCTATTAGGTAGTAGAATTGTCAACCTGGACTAACACATCCTCAATTATCCCTCTTGGGACACGAATTGAGCGATTGACAAGTTGTAATGTGGTATAAGTGGGTTTTAATTCACCTAGACCCAGTTGTTCGTAGACCGAGTATGGGATCAAATTTACGCTCGCTCCTAAGTCAAAAAGTGTGTGCTTAATACAGTAATTCTCAATTACACAAGCAATGGTTGGGCTATCGAGATCTTTGTATTTCTATGGCACATCTTGCTTTAGGATGACACTCACTTTTTCTGTTAAAAATATTTTCTTTTGAATACTTTGCTTTCTTTTAGTCGTACATAAATCTTTTAAAAATTTAGCATATGAGGGTATTTGTTTAACAACATCCAGTAGAGGAATATTGACCTTCACTTATTTCGGCACCTCTAGAATGTCCTGAGAGTTAAAGAAATATTTTGGTGCAATCAACCGTTGGGGGAATGGTGCAATTGGCTTGCCTAGAAGTTCCGGTTCTAATTCTTGTGGAGCATTGCTAGGTCTATCAGTTTCATCTATTTTCGGGTCTTTATACTTTTCAGCCTTTACCAAAATAGATTTGTCAATTATTTTTCCACTCCTAAGGGCGGTGACAGACTTAGCTTGCTCTATTTGATTTAGAGAGCTTGGATCACTTATTTCATATTGGGTTAGGATTGGGGAAAGGTTCAACAGGAAGCATCTCCTTCTCTATAACCGTAACACATGAATCCACCTTTTGCATAAATTTTGTAAGTTCTCGTAATGCTTAGGTAAGCTCCTGAGTTTATGTTAAATTTTAAACTGCTTCCTCTTGAGGTTTCCTTTGATTTTGAATTTGAATAGGAAATCCTTGAGGAGTAGCAGTTTGTCCATTCATCCAACTGAAATGTGGATGATTTCTCTAACTAGGATTCTATGCATTGGAATGGGTCCATTGAAAGGCCTTTGGTAATTATTCATGGAATTAGATTGCTCATTCAGTACCTCTTGAAAAGCAGGTACTCTTGGAAAATTTTCAGTTTTGTGAATGTTGCAAGCACAAATACAGCAAATAGTTTCCTTAGCCTTATCCTTCTTTAGTTCTATGGCCCCGACTTTCCTTATGAGATTAGCCACTTTAGCATTAATATCATCATGCTCTTTCAGAAGGTATATTCCACCCCTCCTTTGATTGAGCAAGCCTAGAAGTGGTGCTCGATTTTGGGGAGACGTCCCATGATTGCGCATTTTTAGCAAGTCTATCCAAATAATCCCACACATCATTGACATTTTTGTTCATGAATTCCCCATTGCACATTATCTCGACCAATTGGTGCATGGAAGATGTCAGTCCATCATAGAAAAATTTGTAATGTGCCACATTTCAAGACCGTGTTGTGGGCATGAACTAACAAGATCCTTGAAGAGCTCCCAACATTGGAAGAATGTTTCAACTTCCTTTTGGGCGAAGTTCATGATTGACTTTCTAAGGGTGTTCATTTTGTAGTATGGGAAAATTTTCTTTATGAACTCTCTTGTCATATCTTCCATCTACCAATAGATCGAGGACGTAGCGAATGCAACCATGTCTTGGCTTTCTCTTTTAAAGAAAAGGGAAAGAGTTTCAACCTAATTGTGTCATTAAACATGTTAGGAAAATATAAAGTGGCAATGATCTCATCAAACTCTTTCAAGTGTAAATATGGATTTTTAGATTCAAGTCCCTGAAATTTTGAAAGGAATTGAATCACCCTAGCTTGATATCCATGTCCCATATTTTCTAGAAAAACTATGCATGAGGGCGTGCTCACCCCCGATGGTTGTAAATAATCTCGTAAAGTATGAGGCGGGGGTGCTTAATACACCTCATTCTCATCCTAGATTTTCTCAACCCTAGGTTGAAGTGTATTTCCGGTTGATTGACAGCCATAACTTTAATAAATTCTATGGATTGTGAGTGGTGTCAAATCTTATGATGGATAGATAACCCCGCGACCAATCCTCCTTCACTTAAGAAACATAGAAAGAAGGAATCTATTCAGAATCTATCCTCAATTTCAGAATCTATAAATAGAAAGACCCACTTGGGCATGAAACACTCTCGACCCTCAATTTTAGAATCTATCCTAAACCTAAAAGGAAAGAGGGAATTAGAAATCTATAAATAGAAAGAAGTTACCAAATTAGAAGTTTCTATATTGGGATCCTGCAGAAGAAAAGGGAAAATAAATTCTTTTCTAAAAAAAGAAATAAGAAAGAAACCTAGTTTCTTAAAATAAATTAGGAAAGTTTCTAAAATAGAAAGTATGTTAGTTTCTAAGAACAAAGTAGGAAAGTAAACTAGTTTCTAAAAATAAATCAGAAAAACCCTAACCTGAAAATAGAAAGTAAACAAACCCTAATCTTAACCTAATTCTAATACTAGTTAATCTTAGAAATACGCAACCATTAGTCCCCAGCAATGGAGCCAAAAACTTGTTCACAACCCCAAGTGTAGGGTCGCGATGTAGTAATAATCTTGGTGAGACCGAGGTTGAATCCACAGGAACTGAACTTGTTTATCTTCTGAATTTAACTAGAACCAGAACGAGATGAAGAACTAAAGCAAAAATCTGAATTTAAAGGACTAATTATTAATAAGGTTTAAATTATCAATTAAAAAGGAACTAAGGTGCCAAGGATCCACTTGTAGCTTCTCATGAAGCTACCTTGCTTAATTCAAGAGATCCAACTAGAATTAGAGTCCTATCCTATCTAGTTGGAAGAAGACAGTGAAATCTCTGAACCTCTCATTGATCTAGCTTCAATGAAGGAGAATTGTGGTAAATTAGAAGGGATTTCATCACCCAACCATGCCCATGGGACAATGATAAACAACAGGATTTACCAAATCCACAATCTCAAATAGAAAAGAAGATATTTAAAGTTATTGCAGATCTATTGTAATTTGAGTCACAACAAACCATTAAAAACTTAAAATATTCCTTAGAATCAATTAGAATTCAATGAACTTCAAACATAAACATGAATCAAAACAAAGTAAACATCTCAATCATGCTACAAGCTTCACTTCTTCTAATTCATGCTTAGAAGAACTCATAAGACCCTTTTATATAGGTTTTGATTGGACTGACTTCAAAAGTACTTCAGATTAATGCAGTTACCGCAGCTTCGATGTCACCTTCGATGGCATCGAAATCCCATCGAAGAGTTAGAGTTGAATAGGAAAACTGATAACAACCAAATTTTGAATTTTGTATCACACCGATGTCATCACCCGTCCTTCGATGACATCAACATTAGCTTCGATCTCATCGAACACCTCCTTAATGGCATCGAAGAACACTCCAAACTGTCTAGTGACTAAATCCAAAAAATTATAAGTTTTACAATGCAATCGAACTGGCTTTGATGTCATTGAGCAATCCTTCAATGACATCAAAGATGAATTTGATGGAATTAAAGTGATCTGTTCACAACCCTAAGTGTAGGGTCATGATGTAGTAATAATCTCGGTGAGATTGAGGTTGAATCCACAGAGACTAAACTTGTGTGTCTTTTGAATTTAACTAAAACTAGAACTAGATGAAGAACTAAAGCAAAAATCTAAATTTAAAGGATTAATTATGAATAAGGTCTAAATTATCAATTAAAAGGGAACTAGGGTGCCAAGGATCCACTTGTAGCTTCTCAGGATGCTACCTTGCTTAATTTAAGAGATCCAATTAGAATCAGAGTCCTATCCTATCTAGTTGGAAGTAGAGAGTGAAATCTTTGAACCTCTCATTGATCTAGCCTCAATGAAGGAGAATTGTGGTGAATTGGAAGGGATTCCATCACCTAAACGTGCCCATGGGAAGATAAAAAACAACAAGATTTACCAAATCCACAATCTCAAATAGAAAAGAAGATATTTAAAGCTATTGCAGATCTATTGAAATTTGAGTCACAACAAATCATTAAAAATTGAAAAAATTCCTTAAAATCCATTAGAATTTAATGAATTTTGAACATAAACATGAATCAAAGTAATGTAAATATCCTAATCATGCTACAAGCTTCACCTCTTCTAATTCATTCTTAGAAGAACTCATAAGACCCCTTTATATAGATTTTGATTATACCGACTTCAAAACTATTTTAAATTTATGCAGTTACCGCAGCTTCGATGTCACCTTTGATGGCATCGAAATCCCATTAAAGAGTTAGAGTTGAATTGGAAAACTGATAACAACCAAATTTTGAATTGCGTATCACACCGATGTCATCACTCGTCCTTCAACGGCATCAACATTAGCTTTGATCTCATTGAACACCTCCTTAATGGCATCGAAGAACACTCCAAACTGTCTAGTGCCTAAATCTAAAAAATTGTGAGTTTTACTATGCAATCTAACTGGCTTTGATGTCATCGAGCAATCCTTTAATGGCATTAAAGATTACTTTGATGGAATCAAAGTGGTCTTTTCACAACCCCTAGTGTAGGGTCGCGATGTATTAATAAACTCGGTGAGATTGAGGTCGAATCCATAGGGATTGAACGTGTGTGTCTTTTGAATTTAACTAGAACTAGAACTAGATGAAGAACTAAAGCAGAAATCTAAATTTAAATGAGTAATTATGAATAATGTTTAAATTATTAATTATGTTTGAACTAGGGTGCCAAGGATCCACTTGTAGCTTCTCAGGATGCTACCTTGCTTAATTCAAGAGATCCAACTAGAATTAGAGTTAGAATTAGAGTCCTATCTTATCTAGTTGGAAGAAGAGAGTGAAATCTTTGAACCTCTCATTGATATAGCTTCAATGAAGGAGAATTGTGGTGAATTAGAAGGGATTCCATCACCCAACGATGCCCATGGGACGATGACAAACAATAAGATTTACCAAATCCACAATCTCAAATAGAAAAGAAGATATTTAAAGCTATTGCAGATCTATTGTAGTTCAAGTCACAATAAACCATTAAAAACTGAAAAATTCCTTAGATTTAATTAGAATTCAATGAAGTTTGAGCATAAACATGAATCAAAGCAAAGCAAACATCCCAATCATGCTACTAGCTTTGCCTCTTCTAATTCATGCTTAGAAGAACTCATAAGACCCTTTTATATAGGTTTTGATTGGACCGACTTCAAAACTACATCAAATTTATGCAGTTACCACTGCTTCGATGTCACCATCGATGGCATTGAAGTCCCATCGAAGAGTTTGAGTTGAATTGGAAAACTGATAACATGTGAATTTTGAATTACGTATCGTACCGATGTCATTGCTCATCCTTTGATGGCTTCAACATTCGCTTCGATCTCATTGATGTCCTCCTCAATGGCATCGAAGAACACTCTAAATTGTTCAGTGACTAAATCCAAAAAATTGTGAGTTTTACAATGCAATTGAACTGGCTTTGATGTCATCAAGTAATCCTTCGATGACATCAAAGATGACTTTGATGGAATTAAAGTGGTCTGTTCACAACCTCAAGTGTAGGGTTGTGATGTAGTAATAATCTCGGTGAGACTGAGGTTGAATCCACAAGGACTGAACTTGTGTGTCTTTTGAATTTAACTAGAACTAGAACTAGAAAAAGAACTAAAGAAAAAATCTAAATTTAAAGGAGTAATTATTAATAAGGTTTAAATTATCAATTAAAAAGAAACTAGGGTGTCAAGGATCCACTTGTAGCTTCTCAGGATGCTACCTTGCCTAATTTAAGAGATCCAACTAGAATCAGAGTCCTATCTTATCTAGTTGGATGAAGAGACAGTCAAATCTCTGAACCTCTCATTGATCTAGCCTCAATGAAAAAGAATTGTGGTGAATTGGAAAGGATTCCATCACCCAGCCATGCCCATGGGATGATGGCAAACAATAGGATTTACCAAATCCGTAATCTCGAATAAAAAGGAAGATATTTAAAGCTATTGCAGATCTATTATAATTTGAGTTACAATGATCCATTAGAAACTAAAAATATTCCTTAGAATCAACTAGAATTCAATGAAGTTCGAACATAAATATAAATCAAAGAAAAATAAACATCTCAATCATGCTACAAGTTTCACCTCTTAGCCTTAGCTAAGAGGTTTAGCCAACCATAGACATGATTGAACTAAAGTCTCTCAAAAAAATCATAAAAACCAACTAAGGAAGAAGAAGAAAGCTCTTGGACAGCAACTCCACCCTTTTTTCTCTACTCCTTGAACCTTAAAAGATGCTTAAGAACATCCTAGAGACTCCTATTTATAGTTGTGAGTCTCCCGCTTACGCACCGAGTTGGAATTTCTTGAAATCACTTGCGAAAGGCCTCAATTTACGCAATCCACATTGGCCTTGCATTACATCTCTGTGCGATTTCGATGGAACTGAAATTGTATCAGCATCTGAAATTGTATGAAACAAAATCCTCAATGGGAGCTTATTATATTATCAAGTTCATAGTGAAAGTATAAAACTAAATCCTAAAACTATCTTCTTATTCTTTCATTATAATCTTCTACAGGGAGATGGTCCTCTAGGTCTTCAATCTGTACACCACCTGCATCATCTATATGGTTGGTGAGGGTCAACGCCCTACTTATAGTGATGATTATCTTTTAAGATTAACAATAATTCAAAAGATTTATAAAAGTAATGTAAGGACTTTTATATGTTTTGTAGTCCACTACTACGAGGGGTATTAGCATGCACAAACAACCTACGTGAGATGCATGCCTAATAAAGTATGCACAGCTCATCATATGTAGTAATCATCATAATATAGAATGTAATTCATAGAAAACCTAACTCGACCCACATCTTATAACTACGGATATTCACTGGCATGTTCAACGCTACCATGGATTTACGTGAACATCTAGAGACGGCACAACACTTGATAGATAAATTACGTGACACAATTTGTTCATGGAACAACTATTTGCAACATTCAATCCCAGAAGTGATGTAACACGCATTGCGAATTACTTACAAAGATTTGTACACTACTACCTAAAAACCCATAGAATTACTCATTGACCAAAAGGGTCTCTATCCAGAGCGCATTAGGTCTATGATATAAATATTGAATCACTAGTTGCGATACCTTCAGCACATCACTTGCATAAAAGAGAATGCAAACTGAATCATGGGGCTTTTGGAATACCAAGACTCATGCCCAAGCCTTAAAGATAGATAGCACAAGGCTAATAAAATAAGGAGGAGAGTAGTAATGGCTAACTCAATAAAAAAGAGAGTGACAATGACCAACTCAACAAAGAGGAGAGTAACAATGGCTAACCCAACAAAGAAGAGAGTGGCAATGGCCAACTCAACAAAGAGGGGAGTGGCAATGGACAACCCAATAAAGAGAAGAGTAGCAAGGGCTAACTCAACAAAATTGGTAAAGGCAAGGGAAAGGCTTGTGTCTATCACCCCACATAAATAAGTATACACATAATTAAACTCAAGCCTTAACCACCATTCCCATAGGATAAGTAATCATTGATGGTAAATAAAACAATTGCAAGAAGAGAATCGTAATAGCATGATAACAGGGCATATAAAAGGTGAAATAAAATATATTAACTTACATCAAGCTAAGCTTAAAGAAAAAACCCTCACATAAATTCAGAAAGTCATGCATAATTAACATCACATCTTGACCATAATTCTCAAAGGATAAATAATTGATGGGGGTAAATTAAATATTTACATGAAGGATTCAAAGCATGTGAGGGAACATAATAATTCATATCAACTTAAGTTAATATAAGCTTAAAAGAATACCTCACCTTAACCTTATATCTAAACCCTAGGTAAATATCCATGTAGGAAAGCTTCAATATGAATCATGATATTTCTTGAGTAAGAGGGAGATACCAGATGTTTGGAGAAGGAAATAGATGATGGACATCTAGGCTTCTCTTTCTCTTTCTTTCTCTTTCTTTTTTTTTTCTCTCTCTCTCTCTCTCTCTGGATGTTTGAGAGGTGAGCGTGTGAGTGGAGAGGGGAACGCACACCCTCTTTTTAAAAGGGAGTGGGTGTATGAGAGGAGCATGTTTCACATCACACTTAGATTGTGTTTCACCAATTCTTTCTTTTTTGACGATATTTCTTTAAATCTAATTCTTCCATTGTGTCAAGGTCATTAAATAGAGCCGGGGTATATGATTTTCTTGGTGATCTGAACTTTAGATTGGCCAATCTTAAAATTTTTTCTAACGGGTGCCAAAATGAACTTAATCTCAATTAACGGTCCATACTTAATGATCAGGGCCCAATTTTGAGAGAAATGTGTAGTCAAGATAGGTAAATGGTCGAAAAAAATTGGTAGTTGGTCTATGGTGGAAAATGCCTAGATTTAAAGTATCACCTTTTACAAAAGGAAGGAACTGACTTCGGCATTCAATAGTGAAGGATCATAGATCGGGGTCTAAATTTTGTATACCTCATAGTCATATGAGACCAGAGTATGGTCCAAATTTGAGTTGCGGTGAATGGAAGGAAGTGGTTAAATCGAAAGATCCAGATTTATAAAGAGTTAATAGGCCTTGAAAGGATAACTTCGCGCCTAAGGAAAAGCCTATCAAAGTGCTGTCTTCATAGTTCGCACTTGATCCATATTATGGGTAATCCAAGTCATTTATATGAAGGAAAATATTCTACTAGGACTACTCACGAGATTTCTTCACTTGATGGACATCAAAATCAACGGTTAAGGGGATGATTTATCAATTAGGTCACTTTTACAATGATTTAAGGGCTAAAATTATGACATGTATGGTTAATTTATGATACATAGGCATAGTATAGAATTTCACATCAAACGGATCATGGGAACCATCTGATTTAGAATTCAGGGGTCTAAGTTAATGACATTTTCATAATTATTGTTGACATGATAGTTTTGGAAAATCTAATGGTTCTACATGGTTATAGGCACGTTTCTAAGTAATTCTTACAAAATGACTTATATCTAAATCATTATGTATAAAGAGTTATTTACCAAATTAATTAAGGAATGTACATATATCAAAACAGACAATGTATGGTCAGATGACATGTTTAAAATAGAAAAACTTGATGGTTGGTACTCTAACAGTATATATAGGTATATGAATGACTAGTTTTGTAAATGGAAGAACATAAGGTGAGTATCTGGAGTGATTAGGGGGTGGGACATGTGTATCGTTATACTTACGTGTCCTGTTCACATGTATAAGTTTCTTAAATTGTAGTTTTAATGCTGGGTTAAGCATATTCATAGGTGATGAACAAGATGAACAGATCAGAATATTAACTCTAAGTGTGTATGAGCAGATGTAGAGATCAAGTAACTAGTTTACTACGATCGTGTGGTCCAAAATCAAAGTGGATGGTTAGATGTCTCTATTTACCAGTGCATATTTGACTGAGTGGTTAGTTATAGTGGACAAATGAGAATATTTAGGTATATCATGATCATATCTTAAAATCAACGGTCAGATAGCTTGATCTATGAATGAAGATTATTCTCAATGGTCAAATTCGTATTAGAGAATAGATGTAAGGTTAGGATAGCTAGATTAGTATCATACACATGTATATAATAAGTTAAATTTCATAGTAACACTCGAGAACTTTCAATACGCTGGTATAGAAAAGTTCGGGGTGTTACATCTTTTTATAAACTATCAGTGAAAATTTAATTTCTATTGCTTACTCTATTGATTTAAAACTCGAGATTTTTTCTCATTGGTCTTCATATGCATTAGTTCCATGGACTTTGAGGCCAACATGTGGTGGCAGAAATTGGATTTTTACTACTATGTTGGACCTAAATTTCAATGTGTGATTAGTCCATTGATCCTTAAGGAAGCACATAGAGTCTTTTGATTGGCCTACAAGGTGCTGGTGGGAATAGGTTTTCCACTAGAACCTTTTTTTCATTTTTAAACCAATGTTGGGGTTTGAGCCATGTAGGAGAGCTTCTAGGTTGATTTACTTCGAGTTTCCTAGGGTTTCAGGTGAGGTTTCTGGGCATTGGATTCTAAGGTTTTCTAGGGTTCATGTTTTAAATTTAGTCTAGATCCTATCGGGTTGATCAATTCATTTAGAGCGGGGTGTCTAGGGGTCCATAGACAATGAGACCCATGATGTCCATACATTGTGTGGTCTATGATTTATTGGATCCACATGTGTGATATGTGAATCATTGGATCCACATGTGTGGTATGTGAGTTAAAGCACGTGAATCTATATGATCCAACACTTGGTCGTCAAGTAAATTGTGTGAGGACTAAGGTTGGGCAATGTAGATTGTTGATTTTATGTCATACACAGTGGATGGGTCATGCCTGTCATGCCTTGTCAGTGGGACTATTGTAATGTTTAATTGATTCCCTACATATGGACAATTACGAAAGGAAATACAATAATTATCCCAATTCAATTGGAAAATTGTTAAGTAAGGTTTGATGCTGACGATATCTGAACTTAATCTCGTGACTATGGTTTGCACAATTCACTCAAACATGAGGCCACATGTGTCAGAGAGGGCCTATTTGTGATTAATGTGTGCGATTAGGATAATGAGGGCATGCCAGGTTCATACTCGACTCAAGTTTGATCGAATGTTGGTACCCCTCACATTGAGATAGATCGATTAAGAATGAACTCATGAGATCGACAACCCTCTCAACAAACGACTACTACAACGATCATGTGATTTTACAAGGGTAGGGGTTAGTCCTTCTGAATGGATTATTTTTGCCTTGCAATAAAGACTTTTCTCTCACCAATGATAATAGGCTTTGTATTTCTCAATAGAACAAATATGGACCAAAGATTTAGTTAAAAATGTCAATTTTATTGATGTGAATACGAAGCTCAATACAATCAACAGAGAAATAAATGATAGATAAATGCCTGCAATCTCTTGTGTGGACAAACAATCAAGGAAAATTAGTTAACAGGATGTGACCAGGGTGTGATCTTCCAAGGACTCGGTTGATAGGGGTATAATGAAGGTAGGTCGCAAATATTTATACTCCTAAGTGTATTGTAGTAATAACACTAAATAGTAGCAATCTAAGTTAACATAAACTCCAGATGTTCCACAACGTGGTTAGACAAAAGTGGAGGAACTAAAAACTAAGATAATGACAACACTGCACGATGTAGATTAATTTTGTTTCACGTGGGATTAAAGCTCTTCATTGTGTGCTCCTTTTCTAGCTTTGGGAGGTGTAAAAACCCTCACCAGGTTTCCTTGCTAGTCCAGGATCCTTGGCGATCATGCTGCACTCAGTTGTCCTCTAATCATCCTAGCTTGACCAAAGAGATTTTCTCAAAATAAAAACCATTTTCAAATATCTTACCAATGTGGGTACAGAGATAGGTAGATCTTACAGGATCAGTCTCATTGGAGTCGGATTCATCACTGTATCTTTAGTTCCCATTCGTTGTGATGTGAATCCATCTTTTTAAACCTTTATAATTGCCCTAAGAGTACTGAATTTGTCAGGGAGGATCTCCTATTTTGGAATGACTATGTGAGACGAGCTTACTGAGAATATTTGGATTTGTGATAAGATCCCTGTCTTAACAGGTCTTTATAGCCTTGTCGAGAACAATGCTTTGGCCACATGTGCCACACATATTAGGGCTACGTGTCATTTGTCCCTACGTCATTTTTGTAGATGCCCGTACGACTTTGCACCATTTTCCTTTTGGCAAGTGACATGCCACCAAAGAATATGGGAAAAATATATCCTCATTGTGAGAGTAGGATTGCATACATCATTTAGCGCCTAGTGTTGATGTGTGGTGGCATCTCATTGGTTTATATGGATGTGCCAAAATGGGTGTAAATAATGTTTGAGACCCATATCCTAGCACATACTATTCCGTATGCTTCTGCAGTCCTCCCGTTCGAATTTCAGTGACCCGCGATCTGTTATCGGTGTTTGCACGTGATTCTAAGTTGTCCCGTATATCAGAGTCGGCTTGACCTGAGACTTATATCCTTGCGACCGCGCCATTACCACGGTTCCGATGCTGCGTCTCACGCGCTGAGGCGATACCCGGGGCAGCAGATGTGAACCCGCATTCAGTTCGAGGAAAACACCACTCATTGCAAATCCTGAGAGAATCCATCACATCAATCCCATCAATCATTCAATCAAGTACACATCACTCCCATTACTCACATCCATCCTTAAGTACAACTACCCATCCTCAAAGTCAACTCTCTCTCTCCACCCATCACTCACCCATCACTCTCTCTTACAACCCTCTCTCTCTCATCTCTCTCCCTCATTCTCCAAGTAACCAACATCCAACATTTCCATGGGAGAGAGGAGAAGCTAGTGTGGCCCACCTTCCTACCACTCAATCCCACCATGCAAAGACCATCTCCACTATTGAAATGCATCCCTAGGAGCTTTAGGATGCGTTGATGGAAGAAGAAGTCCATGATCAAAGGTGGATGTTTATATAGGCCTAGATTTTATTTTTTATGATGGGCCAAGTGAGGCAGGTGTGGTTGATGGCCTACCTTGATTCTCATGATCATTCCACGATGGGGTCATTCTCCATGGATCCCATCATGATGTTTATTTTTCTTACATGAATATGGTCATTTAGACCTTGCATTTCGATGGAGAAAGGATCTCCAGCAGTGATTTTGATTGGTGGGCCCATATGTAATGGGACCCACTTGATGTATATTGTAAATCATGGAAGGGATGGCCCGTAGTGCCGGGGTCTCTCCATCACTCGATCTTACTCTCTTTCTCTCTCCCTCTTTTTTTTCATTTGATATTATGTGTGATGACGTGGCTGTGTGGCCCACTCAGATGGACCCCACCTTGATGCATGTTTTATCCACACCATCTAACCTTTTAGTGGCCCACATACGTAGGTAGAGCCCACCTTAAAAGGGTGTTACAACCAAACCGTCCAGCGTCCAGGGACGCTAGACATGGCCACAAGTGAAGTATGAACTAACACCGTGGTGCACTGACATGCAAACCCATATATATATATATATATATATATATATATATATATATATATATATATATATATATATATATATATATATATATATATATATATATATATATATATATATAAGTTTGATTCTTAAGGTTTTTGGGTGGGCTACTCATGTAGGCCCCACCTTGATGCATGGGTCTAATCCACACCGTCCATCCCATTCCCCTACTCATTTTAGGCGTTGAGCTGAAAAATGAAGCCAATCCGATTATCTGGCAGGCCATAACGTAGAAAATAGTATTTTCTACCATTGAAATCCACCTTGATGTTTCTATACACCAAAATACCTCAAATATTGGGCTCATTTATCCTGTAATGAGCCGTAGAATCTAATGGTTGGAGCGAATTCTCTTTATGTAGGCCCCACCTAGTAAAAACCTCCGAAAATCAAAAAATTTTAAAAATTAAAAACAGGCAAGGCAGCAGGCACTTCCGCTGATGCCAGAGGATGCACAGCAGCGTCCTGCTGCTGTGTGGACGGTGGGCAAGGATCGTTGGGTCCTAGCCATTGGCCCCACTGTGAGGTGTGTTGGACATCAACACCGTGCATTTGGTAGGTCCTTTAGGGCAGTGGGCCCCCTTCAAAAATCAACTGTATGAGGAACACAAGTGGCCCACATCACATGAAACAATGAGGGATTAAACGTCCGCCATTGAACTCCTTTGGAGTCCAGAAGTTTTGGATGATTATGAAATTTGTTTTTCCTCTTCATCCGGGTCTGTGTGACCTTATCAACATTGGATGGAAAATAAATGTTATGGTGGGCCACACGTGTGGACCCACCCTATGAAGCAGATTGGCTGAGTGCCACACACCAACTATATAACTGGTGTACGTGACATCACCAAGTTACGTGGGTCCCACCTGTTTCATCCACGCCGTCCATCTATGGGATCCACCATGATGCATGTGTTGTATCCATACCGCCCAACCATTTTGGGAGATCGTTTTACGGCATGAGAAAAATGAGACAGATCTATAGTTCAAGTTGACCCCACTATTGAAAATAGTGGGGATAGTGACATCCACCATTCAAAACTTCTTAAGGGCCATGGTAGTTCCGATCAAGTTGATATTTTTTCTTTCACTTCATCTACCTATATGTTAACTTATGAATAGGTCGGATCTCAAAAATATATAAAGGCCTGATTAATATACATGAAGTCCATTTGATTTGACCCATTTGAATCGGGCCATTTGATTCGGCCCGTTGATATGACCTATTTGATGTATTTGGGGCCCATTTGATGAGGCCCGATGTAATGTATTTAGGGACCATAGGTTGAGGCCCATTGTGATGCATTAGGGCCCATGGGTTAAGGCCCATTATGATGCATTTAGAGCCCATGGGTTGAAGCCCATTGTGATGTATTAGGGCCCGTGGATTGAGGCCCATTGTGATGTATTTGGAGCTCATGGGTAAAGGCCCATTGTGATTTATTTCTGGCCCATTTGATAAGGCCCAATGGGATATATGAGGCCCGTTGTTGAAACCCACCTTGATGTGTTGTATATCCTCACCATCCATGTGTATGGGACGATGGGTCCTGATGAATGTGGGGCCACCTTGAAGTATGTGTTGGTGGTCCACGTGTACGTGGACCCCACCTTTGATGTATGTATTTTATTCCACATCATCCACCTATTTTATATCCACACCATCCATCAGCAAAGGACGGTGGGACTCCACCTGACGTATGTGTTCTATTCATACTGTCCATCTATTTGAAAGAGTGGGCCCACCCCACATGTGTGACACGTGTGGGCAAGTGGGACCCACCTTGATTATGTAATGTATTCCACACCGTTTATTTACCATGGAGCACACATTGACTTTATGTATTTTCAACCACGCTGTCCATTCCGTTTGCTGGACAGGTGTGGCCCACCATGATGTATGTGTAATATTCTCACTGCCCATTTGACGATGGGACCCACTTTGAGGTACTTCACAGCCACGTCGTCCATCTGTTTTGGCTGCCACGCGAGGCCCAGATGATGTGTGTGGAGCCTATTTAGAATGTGCAGGGCCCACCCCGATGTGATAATAAGGCCCTTGTGTAAGGCCCATTGTAATGTATTTATGGCCTTTGAATCAGGCCCATGTGATGTATTTATGCCCATTGATGCGGCCCACTTAATGTGTATTTGAGGCCCATATGTGAGGCCCATATGTGGTGTATATCAGGCCCAAGTGGTAAGGACCGATGTGATGTATGAGGCCCATTGGTGCAGCCATTGACGCAACCCACTTGGCCTATGTGAGGCCCATATGATGAAGCCCGACTTGAAGAACACGAGGTACCTTATGATGTGTATTAGGCCCTTATCGTGCAGCTATTGTGACATGTATTAGGCCCATGACACGTGGCCCATTTGATTTATTTGAGACCCAGATACGTGGCCCATTTGATGCATACGAGATCCATGTGTAGGGCCCACATGTTGTAATTAAGGCCCATGAGCAAGGCCCACCTGTTGTGTATATAAGGTCTATTGGTGCGGCCCATTGATGCGGCCCACTTGTTGTATTTGAGGCCCATGGGTTGTGGCCTGTGCATCATATATGAGGCCCATGTACACGGCCCACATGTAGTGTATGTAGCCCTTATATGAGGACCATTGCGATGTATATTAGGTCCTTGTATGAGGCCATGGGCCCACTTTATGTTTGGCTTGATGTGGGCCACTCCTTGGGAGCAATCGTCACACCCTAAACTTGAAAACCGGGCTCACAAAATTTTTGACTGCCAAATTCGGTGCCAAAAGGCTCCGTAGTACCCCATTCTTAACTCTCAGCGTTCATATGCCAGATTCCGATCCTAGAATTCTACAAAGAGGATTTTTAACATGAATTTATTTTATAAGAAGCATAACCACAAGTATACCCAAATCATAAGAACAACATCATCACCACATAGTCACTAATATAATCATTTGAGTACAATACTGAAAAGGAAATACATGCATATAGTAATATCTCCAGAAGGTCTGCCACACGTTCCTGCCCCAACTCGACTACATCCTATCGTTACCTACACGCATTTATCATGCATAAGCTTATAAAAAGCTTAGAGGGTGGTGTAAGTGTGTGCACAAGATAAGTACTAAGAATTTAATACAATGCCTTAATCATATAAGATCGGAATTACTGGCATGAATCACACAATATCAGAGTAAGTAGAAATACTGCTAGTCCATAAGAATATCATCAACCTCATCCAAGTTATACGATGAAAAGACATAGCAAGTCAATGTCATATACTAAGAAAGTAATATAAGTCGGATATGTAATGCAGAAACACAATGAACCAGATATTAGATATTGAGGATGCAATGCAATATGCAATTCGAGAGAGCTACGAATACCATCAACCTTATCTAGGTCATATAAATGTAAAAATATAGTAACAAACCAAATGCCATATGTCGTGGATGTAATGCGATATACGGTGCAAATGGAATGACTATGCTGGAGGGTCAGTCAGGATGATAGAACGTAGTATCGCAGGGTATGGGGTCCATCCAAGGGACTTCTATCCAAACTAGTCCTATACCTAATTTGGATAGTCAGACATAATGTGGTAAACTCCTCATCTCAGGTTAGTCATTTTCCCCAACCGAAATCCTAGCCATTGCGAATGTACATGTAAAAAATAGTTGCGCACCACCAGCCCGAGTGGATAGTGAATGAATGAATGAATATGTAACTCCTACTTAATAAGTCCACATATCAATACTGTTCTTCTTTGGGATCATCACCGGGGTCTAGTACACTCTACACCAGCTTGCCACCCCATCAAGCGCACAACTGGGTAAGTGGAAGAGACCTCACTATTCGTCTGGCCAATAGTCAACCAATATCTACCTGACACGTCGATGGCGGACCCATTCACGAGCTGGTCAAACTCAGCCTAGTTATGCCTATTACCTCAGGTGAGTAAGACCAGAACCCCTCCCAACCAACCACGACACAATGGGAGATGCGGCCTACTGATATACAGTCCTCATACGCTCTTATATATCCACTCGATCTCAACATTAGGGCATCCACTGGTACCAAGAGGGTTTAAGAATTTTTACCGAGAGCCATCTATGGCAGCCCGATGCTAATAACATATTTTCAGTGTCCCATCTGGCCATCCACGATATGCCTATAGAGGCTACGGCCCTAATGTCGCTAGGGCATACAGTAATCACAATATACAATATAAGATGCATGAGTCATATAATCCAGTCATGCATCAATCTTGCGCATACCGTGCACTCATGTGAGACAATCTCCGGCTATTAGGGAGTCTCATAATAACCTGCCCAATGAGATATGCAGTGGTCAACCCCATCTCATAACAAACATGCAGATGATGCGTATGGGCATGTATCATGATGCTATGCTCTCACATACTCATAATCAGTATCAATAACCAATACTGATAATCGACCTATACGATTGACCTCGACAATCGGAATCAGCCTAACAAAGGGCCTAAGGGAAGGTAACGATGTGGACATCTAACCATAATTGCCAATTAATGTGGACATTAGACCATCATTGCTCCCAAGGCTTGGCCCGCCATAATCATCATTATACACATCATGGAGTAATCACATATCGCAATAGACCTTATATACTTCACATTCGGCCCTATACAAAGGCCTCACATAGGTCTCATTGGGCCTCACTCGTGGCCCTTATATACATCACATTGGGCCTCCACCCATGGGCCATTAAATACATCAATTGGATCACATCCATGCCACACCAATGGGCCTCATATATATTGAATCGACCATATCACATGGGCCGCACCGTTGGGCCTCATATATATTGAGTCGGCCATATCACATGGGCCGCACCAGTGAGCCTCATATACATCAAGTGGGCCACACAACGGGCCATAAATAAGCAACAGGTGAGCCCTGCACATGGGCCTCATATACATCAAATGGGCCACATCAACGGGCCATAAATATGCAACAGGTGAGTCCTGTACATGGGCCTCATATACATCAAATGGGCCGCATCAACAGGCCATAAATACACAATAGGTGAGCCTTGTAAATGGGCCCCATATACATCAAATGGGCGGCATCAACGGGCCATAAATACGTAACAGGTGAGCCCTACACATGGGCCTCATATACATCAAATGGGCCAATCAAATGGGCCAATTCAAATGGTCTGAATCAAATTGGCCGATCAAATGGGCCAAATCAAATGGGTCGATCAAATGGGCCAAGTCAGATGGGATGATTCAAATGGGTTGAGTCAGTGGGCCAAATCAAATGCACCATTCATCCATTGTTAGAGATCATTATAGAGCATAAAAAATGAATCATATCTAAAGGATCATCTGGACCATACCTCAAATGGCAGTGGTGAAAATGATTTTCACCATTAAATTCCAATGGGCCCACCATGGTATTTATTTCCCATCCAATCTGTGCATAAGGTCACAAAGACCTAGATATAGAGGAAAAATAAATATTAGATTGATCTAAAACCCTGTAATCCCAAAGGGTTTTCAATGGTGGGCATTCATTCCACTGTTCTCTGTAGTGTGGTCCACTTGATATTGGATCTACCTTATTTTTAGTCTCAAGCCCAAGGACAAAGTCGCCAAATGGATGGACATTAAGGATATATCACATGCATCATAGTGGGGCTGGTCGCTAAATGGACGGACGGTAGGGATACAACACGGTGGGCTCCACCCATAAAAATGGATGGACGACATGGCTTACATCACAGTGGGCTCCACCCGTAAAATGGATGGACGGCATGGCTGTCATGCTTGTTGCACTATCTAGCAACTGGACAGTGCAGATATAACCATACATCATGGTGTGATCCACATAGTGGCCCACCAATATAATCTTATATTATAATATATATAATATAATATATTATACACTTACAGTGGCAGGAGGCTGCCCATACTCCAATGTCTTTGGACGGTGCATAAAACATGATAAAGGTGGGTCCCACGTAAGGCCCACCATATAGGAATATTATATGTATATATGTATATATATATATATATATATATATATATATATATATATATATATATATATATATTAAAAATACATGCATCAGCACTCCAGTGTCCAGGCCTTACAAAGCTTGCTGATGTTAGGAGCTTACTGACGTGCAATACAACAACTATGTAGCTGCACGGTACACCAGCCATTCTACATCCACGGTAAGTGGGTCCCATGTAGGGACCACCGTAACATTTATTTTCCATCTCATTTGTTCATAAGGTCAGAGAGACCTGATTAAGAGGAAAAAAGAAAATTTTATTTCGATCCAAAACTCGTGTGACTCATAAAAGTTTCAATGATAGATGTTCAATCCACTACTATTTGTGGTGGTGTGGACTACCTAAGCCCTATGTACGACTAATTTTTGGGGATTCCAGTTCCCAAAGGGGACCCATTAAATGCAGGGTGTAGATGCACAACATACATCGTGGTGGGGCCTATGATGGGGCCCATCATCATGCCCTTAAACAAGTAGCAAGGACACTCACAGCGACAGCGTCCCATATGTATGTATTTTATTTTTATGAGGTTTTTCATAGGTGGGGCCCATATCAAGGGGATCTATACCAACTATTGGTCTCCCCAGCTCGTAACAGATCTAATGAACCCAATATACAATATTTTTTAGCATATAGAAACATCACGGTGGGCCTTAACAGTTTAAATCACCCAAAATCATTATTTTTTACATTATGGCCCGCTAGAGATTCAGATTGGCTCTATTTTTCGGCTCAATGCTTAAAATGAACTGGGAAAAAGGGTGAATGGTGTGGATCAGATACATACACCAAAGTGGGGTCCATGTACATGGAAGGTGTGAATATAAATAAAATATATACATAACGTGGGGCTCTCTGTGGGTGCACGGTGTGCAGTTAACACCTACCATTGTGGGTTTCCACCGTCCATATAACTGGGCAGTGGATAGGATGGATGAAATGCATTCACCTAGTGGGTCCACACGTGTGGATCTAGTGGACCACGCTTATCACTCTCACACACACACACACAGACGGTGAGGAGGGGAGGGACCTTGCAACTATGGGCCCTTCCTCTATAATACATACATCAAGATGGGTCCCACATATGTGGGCCCTAAAATCACAAATCAAATACTTAAAATCACCCACCTTTGATCTTCTCGGACTCTTCCTTCCACCGATTCGATCTAGAGATCCAAGGGGTGGATTTTAACAGTTGAGATCGGCTTTGAAGAGTTGGATTGAGTGGTAGGGAGTGGGCCACACAAAGCTCTCTCATGGAGCTTGGGAGAAAAATGAGTTAGAGAGAGAGAGAGGTGATGTGAGTGATGGAGTGATGGGGAGAGGGATGGGTGAAGTGATGGAAAGTTGAGTTTTGGGGATGGGTAGTTGTACTTTGGGATGGGTGTGAATGATGGGAGTGAGGTGATGTGTACTTAACACTTGATGTGATGGATTCTCTTGGGATTGCAACACGCGGTATTTTTCTCAAACTGAATGCATGCCCACATCTCCTTGCCTGGGTATCACCTCGGCGCACGAGACACTGCATCGAAACCACTGCAACAGCGCGTTGGCTAGGGTACAAGTTTTCAGTCGAGCTGACTCAGATATACGGGATGTAACTCAGGGTCATGCGTAAATGCCTATTACAGGTCACGGGTTGTCAAAATTTGATAGAGAAGATCGCGTGAGTGTACGGAACGATACGGACTAGGATACAGGCCTTACAACTCTCCCCTTCAAATAAAAATTTTATCCTCAAAATTTACACAATCATCGCCATTAGACATAACTCATAAGGAAGAGGAAACATAAAATCATTATATAAAATCAAAGACAACATACAAGATACAATATATAATCAATCATAAAAAGATAGAGATAGTGCTATCGAATCTCGGCCTCACGCTCTCAAGACGCTTTATCAACACTATGGTGACCCCTCCTGAACTTTAGATCCTGAATTAGAAATGCTTAAAACTAGGATACCTTACAGCCTTAGAATTTTATCAATGATTAATCTAATAAGTCAGTCCTAAGAATTGGTCGTGCGAATCGTTGGCAACTCCTTCTGACAACTGAGGGTCCTACTGGCTGCATAAAGTCTACCCTTTGCCTGTTAGAGAGCTGTGTGCCTTCTCTGTGGTTGTCAGTGTCACGGCTGCTGATGCGGTCCCGATGGTAGGAGTTACTGCCGCTACAACTGTTGTTAAAGGTGAAGATAATCTTGCCAACAGTGTTTCATCTCGCCACATCCATGACAGACACCGGTGAACTGCCTCAGAGGTGGTGCTAGAGGTGCTGCTGATACTCGGATGGATGAGCAATTCCTGTGCCTCTATGGCTGTCGATGCTTCTTTAGCTGAGATTTACAGGAGGGGGCCTGCCTCTTCCAGTCTCTTCTTTGGTCGCGATCCCTCTACAAACTAACCCACTCGTCCTCATAAATCTGGGCCCTTCGTACTACCTTCTAAAAAGTTGGGAGCTCATGCCCCACAACACAGCCTCAGAGACCATAACGTAAGCCGTTCTCGAAGCAGCAAGCCTTCTACTCCTCATCATCAACCAAATATAGCACAAATCTGGACAACACTACAAAACGAGCCGCATACTGCACCACAGACTTGTCTCCCTGCACTAAGGTCTTGAACTCTAATGCTTGTTGCCGACGAGAGTAGTTGGGAAAATACTGCTGGTCGAATCGGTCTATGAAATCCTCCCATGTCCAGATAAAATCAGGCCCTATAACACGAGTAAAGGAGGTCCACTAGTGTTCGGCCTCACCCTGGAGAAGAAATACACCTAACCAGACCCGCTGCTGAGTTGTACATGCCATTGTATTAAAAATCTTTTCCACATCTGAGCACCATCTCTCGGCTGTTGTCGGATCTGGCTCGCCTTGGAAATGTGAGGGATCAAGTTGTTGGAATTCCTAAAGAAGGGCGCTCATGTGCTCATGATCTGCCTAGGCCGGCGAAACAATGGGGTGCCTTCCCTGCCCCCGAAGGGCAACCGTCACAGCTTACAACATTTTTTATAACTAGGAGGCACTCATAGGTAAGGTCGGATCCGCACTAATCTCAAGTGAAGGAACGACATTCTCAGGTTAGGGAGTAGGGATCTTAGGTGGTGAAGTGAGAGTCATAGGTGGTAGAGCCGGAGCCTTAGGTGGTAGAACAGGAGTCGCTCGAGTCTCTCCTAGGTGGCATGTCCTATAGAAAGGAAAGAAGGTGCCTATTATCCTTTAACAATCTCAAATATAAACACAACGGTGAGCTATATCAGAAAGTCTCTAAGTTATTCAAACTCAGGGACCTAATCATTTTAAGTTCTCAACAATCATAAAGTGTAGGCTAGCTATCAGCAGATATGTGATGTTATCCTTAGGTATTCCCAAGTTATGCTCTGATACCAACTTCTGTCACGCCCTAAACTCAAAAATCGGGCTCACAAAATTTTTGACCCCCGAATCCAGTGCCAATAGCCTTCGTAGTACCCCATTCTCGGCTCCTAGCATTCATACGCCATATTCTGATCCTGGGATCCTACAAGGAGGATTTTTAACATGAATTTGTTTCATAAGAAGCATAACCATAAGTATACCCAAATCATAAGAACAACATCATCACCACATATCCATTAATATAATCATTTGAGTACAATACTGAAAAGAAAATACATGCATATAGTAAAATTTTTAGAAGCTCTGCCGCACGTTCCTGCTCCAACTCGATCGCGTCCTATTGTTACATGCATGCATCTATCGTGCATAGACTTATAGAAAGCTTAGAGGGTGGTGTAAGTGTGTGCATCAGATAAGTGTCAAACATTCAATACAATGCCTTAAACATACAATATCAGAATCTAGCGTATTAATATTGGGAACTGAGAATGGGATACTGTGGAGGCTGTCGGCACCGAATTCGGCGGTCGAGAATTTTATGAGCTCAGTTTTTGAGTTTGGGGCATGACAACAATGTTGGTTAAATGTCCACATTGATGGACAATGATGGTTGAATGTCCACATTATGACCTTCCCTTAAGCCTTGTTAGGCCTATTCTCATTAAAGCTGATTCCGGCTGTCGATACTAATTATGAGTATGTGATAGCATAACATCATGTACATGCCTATACGCATCATTTGCATGTTTATTATGAGATGTGGTTGACCATTGCATATGTCCTTGGATAGGTTGTTATGAGACCCTCGGATAGGCAGAGATCGTCTCACCTGAGCGCATGATATGCGTAGGATTGATGCATGACAGGATTGTATAACTCACGCATCTTGCATTGTATGTTGTGATTACTATATGCCCCATCAACATCAGGGTCATAATCTCCATAGGTATATCGTGGATAGCTAGATGGGACACTAAAAATGTTTGGTTCGAGCATTTGGGCACTTTGGAAATCCGTGGGTGAAAGTTTTTAAACCTCTGTGGCTAGGAGACGCCCCAACATCGAGATCGAGGAGATACATGAGTGCCCGAGTGCTGAATACCAGGAGGCCATGTCTCCCACTATGTCATGGTCGGTTCGGAGGGGGTGTGGCCTTACCCGCCCGAGAGTAGGGGTCATAGCTAGGCTGAGTTTGACCAGCTCGTGAATGGGTCTGCTATCAATGTGCAGAGTAGATATTGGCTGACTACTGGTCAGGCAGATAGTGAGGTCTCTTCCACTTTCATGGTAGCGTGTCAGTGGCCGGCGATTTTCATGTAGAGTGTACTAGACCCTAGTGATGATCTTAGAGATGTACAGTATAGATTTATGAAGAAGGCATTGCATATTCATTTATTCATTCATTTACTATCCACTTGAGCTGGTGGTGCGCAACTATTTATTACGTGTGGCTTCGCAATGGCCAGGATATCGGTCGGGGCCCGTGACTAACTTGAGATCAGGAGTTTACCATATTGAGTCTGACTATCCAAATTAGGTATGAGACTGGTTTGGATAGAAGTCCCTTGTGGTGGACCTTGTAGCCTGTGATACTATGTACTATCATCCCGACGTCACACTCCAGCATAGTCATCCTATTTGCACCGCATATTGCATTACATCCGTATCATACGACATTTTAAGTTACTATGTTTCTGCATTTATATGGTCTAGATACAATTGACGGTATTTTTGAACTCATCAAGAATTGTATGTTGCATTGCATCCTTGGCATCTGATATTTAACTCTTTATAACTCCTCGTTTGTATAGTTGATCTGTATTGTGCACTCTGAAATTATATGACTTATGGATTTATCATTATTTCTGCTTTCTCTGATATCGTATGATTCATAATCTTGCCAGTATTACTGATATTATGTGATTATGGCACTGCATTGAGTACTTGGCACTTATGCACACACGTACACCACCCTCTAAGCTTTCTATAAGCTTATGCATGATAGATGCGTGCAGGTGATGTTAGGTTGCAGTAGCATTGAGCTTGGAGGGAGCTTGATTTTTTGGATATATGTATTTCCCATTCGGCATTGTACTCAAATATTTGTGTTAGTGGATATGTAATGATGATGTTGCCTTCGTGATTTGGGTAAACTTGTGATTATGCTTCTTATGAGATAAATGTAGGTTGGAAAGTCCTCATTGCAGGATCTCAGGATCAGAATCTAGCATATATGCGCTGGGAGTCGAGAATTGGGTACTAAGGAGGCTGTCGGCACCAGATTCGGTGATCGAGAATTTTATGAGCCGATTTTCGTGTTTAAGGTGTGACATAATGCCCTTATGTCCTTTCATATCAGGAGATGTGATAGGACGTTTGACATTTTGAATTCATCAGTTACTTCGACATGTGACACATGGCGGCACATGGTCATGCACATCTAATGAGCGCAATAATGCTACACCAGAAATCTCTTTTCATGATTGCCAACTTTTAATGTGGACATCGATAACCATTTTCATTTTTGTTGCTTGTATCCTTTTATCTTTTACCACCTTTGATTCTTCATCTCTTTTTTAGTTTCTATTGTTTCATCCTCTCTTTCCCTACTCCACTCTCATCAGACGTATTCTCATCGAGTATACTAGCATTCACTATCTTATGAGTTTTTAATAAGTCCACCTATAACCTTTACAACCCTATACAAGGACCTAATGCACATACACTTCTATGTTGGAGGAACACATTTTTACCCATGTCAGTGGCTCCCGCAAGAGACTTTGGTTAGTTTTCACTTGTACAACTGACAACTTGTTAGATTTAGCCCCTATATAGCTCCTTGCTTGAGATGCTTGATTGAAGCTCTCATGTGCTTCAACCATCTTCTTAATTGCTCCTCCAATGATTGATTCCAATGCTTAAGCTCCTATAATCAATTGCCTTATATATGATGCCCGGATGAGGTGACCAAGTTGGTGGGAGGATGGTGTAATCTCCTATAACTAATGAATAGTTGATTTCCAAAGGAGATTTACTTATATCGGTCTTTTAGAGTATGTAAATAAGGATATACTTATATGCTTAGTTTCTAATGTCTAAAATAAAGGCAGAGATCAAGATCACATTCATCATGGAGGTTGGAATACTCATTAGAGTGGTAAAGTTCAGCAAGATGGCTTAAATCTCATTGAGTTATATGTTTAGGATAAGGGATATGAGTGGGGAATCATCTAAAATTCTATTTCATAAAAAACTTATCAAAATGCTCAAGAACCGAATACCCATTTTATAGAAAAGATTTCTAATGGGTATAAAATGGCTAGTTAACAGATTTGTCAATAGGATTGAAAGTCCTTTTGATATGATCGAATGTCCTTTAATGAGATGGAACTGTCATTCGATCCCATTGAGAAAATCCAGGAATTTTTTGTATAGTTGCTGGACTATTTCTTCGATCGCATTAAGCATTCATTTGATTCCATTGAGACCCTTTGGGAACCTTTCATTGGGATCGAAGATGTCACGCCCCAAACTCGAAAACCGGGCTCATAAAATTCTCGATAGCCGAATTTGGTGTCGACAGCCTCCATAGTACCCCATTCTCAGCTCTCGGCATATATACGCAAGATTTCGATCCTAGGATCCTACAAGGAGGATTTTCAACATGAATTTATCTCATATGAAGTATAACAACAAGTATTCCCAAATCACAAGAACAACATCATCATCACATATCCACTAACATAATCAGTTGAATACGGTGCTGAAAGGGAAATATACATATATCGAAAATCAAAGAAAACTCTAAAAGCTCAACCACATGCTTTTGCCTCAGCTCAGCTGCATCCTAACGTCACCTGCATGCATCTATCGTGCATAAGCTAATAAAAAGCTTAAAGGGTGGTGAAAGTGTGTGAGCAGTATATGCATTCTCAGAATGTAATATTAAAGTAAACTTAAATATTGGCAAGTCCATGAACCATACAATATCAGAGTAAGCAGAAATACTGATAAGTCTATATAAAAAAACATCATTAACCTCATCCAGGGTATGCAATGGAAAGACATAGCGAGCCAATGTCATATACTGATAAAGTAATGTAAGTCGGCTATGTAATGAGGAAACATAATGAACCAAATATCAAATATTGAGGATGAAATACAATATCCAATTTAGAAGAGCTATGAATACCATTAGCCTCATCTAGGTCACATAAGTGTAGAAACATAGTAACCCAAAATGTCATATGCTGTGGATGTAATGCAATATATGCTGCGAATGAAATGACCAAACGGAAGTGTGAAGTCAAGATGATAGTACATAGTATCACAAGCTATGGGGTCTATCACAAAGGACTTCTATCCAAACTAGTCTCATACCTAAATTTGGATAGATAGACACAATGTGGTAAACTCCTGATCTCAGGTTGGTCGCGCACCTTAACCGAAATCCTGGCCACTACAAAGGTACACACGATGACTTGATTGCGCACCACCAGCCCGAGCGGATAGTGAATGAATGAATGAGTATAATGCTGAGTATGCAACTCTTGCTCCATAAATCAGTAGTGTACATCTCTGGGATCATCATCGGGGTGTAGTACACTCTATATGCAATCGCCGCCCCCTAAACGCATAACCATGCAAGTGGAAGAGACCCCACTATCCGTCTGGCCAGTAGTCAGTCAATATCTACCTGACACGTGAATAGTGGACCTATTCATAAGCTGGTCAAACTCAGCCTAGCTATGCCCACATCTATCAGGAGGAAAAGGCCACACTCCCTCCCAACCAATCACGACACAATGGGAGACCCGGCCTCCTAGTATTCGGCACTCGGGTGCTCATGTATCCACTCAGTCTCAACGTTAGGGTGTCTCCTGGCCTTGGAGATTTATGGAATTTCACCCACGGACATTCAAAGTGTCCAGATGCGCTAATCCAAACATTTTCGGTGTCCCATCTGGTCATCCACAACATGCCTATGGAGGTCATAGCCCTAATGTCGTTAGGGCATACAGTAATTACAATCACACAATGCAAGAGGCATGAGTCATGTAGTCCAATCATGCATCAATCATGCGCATACCGTGTGCTCATTTGGGATAACTTCACCTATCATGGAGTCTCATAAACCATTTGTACTATGACATATGCAATGACCAATCACATCTCATAATAAATATGTAAATAGTGCGTATGGGCATGTATCATGATGCTATGATGTCTCATACTCATAATCTATATCAATAAACGGCATCAACAATCGGCCTTAACAATGCGGACATTTAACCAACATTGCCCCCTAAGAATGGCCCACATAAAGCCTAACATATAGTGGACCCATGGCCTCACACAAGGGCCTAATATATAACACCATGGGCCTTACTCAAGAGCTTCATACACATCATGACGGGCCTCTCACAAGGCCTTAATATACATAACAATGGGCTCCATTACCTTACCCTCAAATGCACCACAATCGGCCTCATAACATAGGCCTCATATATATCTCATTGGGCCTTAAACATGGGCTGAATACACATCACAATGGGACTCAAATACGGACCACATATACATCTCATTAGGCCTCGACAATCGGAATTGGCCATGATAATCGGCCTTAACAATCGGAATCGGCCTCAATAATCAGAATCGGCCTCGACAATCGAAATCGACCTTGACAATCGGAATCGGCCTCGACAATTAGAATCGACCACATCAATCAGAATCAGCCTTGATAATTAAAATCGGCCTCGATAATTAGAATCAGCCTCGACAATCAGAATCGGCCTTGATAATCAGAATCGACCTTAACAATCGAAATCAGCCTCGACAATCGAAATCGGCCTTAATAATTGGCCTCGACAATCAAAATCGGCCTCGACAATCGGAATCGACCTCGATAATCAGAATCGGCCTCGTAATTAAAATCAGCCTCAAAATTCAGAATCGACTGCTACAATCAGAATCGGACTTGACAATTGGAATTGGCCTTGATAATCGGCCTATACAATCAACCTTAACAATTGAAATCAGCCTCGATAATCAGAATCAACCTCGATAATTGGAATTGACCTCGATAATCGGAATCAGCCTCGATAATTGGCCTCAACAATCAGAATCAGCCTTGATAATTAACCTCGATAATTAGAAATAACCTCGACAATCAAAATCGACCTTGACAATTAGAATCGGCCTCAACAATCTGAATCGGTCTCGTTAATCAGAATCGGTCACAACAATCGGCCTTGCCAATCGAAATTGGCCTTGATAATTAAAATCGGCCTCAACGATCAGAATCGGTGAGAATGGGTTTAACAAGGCCTCAACAATCACAATGTGGACATTCAACCAACATTGTTCCCAAGGAGTGACCTACATAGGGCCAAACATATAGTGGGCCCATGGCCTCACATAAGGGCCCAATATACAACACCATAGGCCAAATCCATGGGCCTCTCATACATCAAGTGAGCCACATCATATGGGCCACATATACATTGTAATGGGACTCTGACATGGGCCTAATATGCATCACAAAGGGCCACATCCCATGCGCCTTAAATATATCACAATGGGCCTCTACCCATGGGCTTCAAATACATCATAATGAGACTCAACCCATGAGTTCCAAATACATCACTATAGGCCTTAACCCATGGGCTCCAAATACGTCACATCGGGCCCTTCCAAATGGGCTCCAAATACATCAAATGGGCCATATCAAATGGGCCACTCTAGCTACACCGTTTATCCATATATAGAGATTATTTTAGAGCGTTATCCAGACAAATGAATCATATTAAAAGATCATTTGGACCATACCACAGATAACAGTGGTGATAATGATTTCCACTGTTAAAATTTAGAAGGCCCACCATAGCATTTATTTTCCATCCAGCCTGTTCATAAGGTCACAAAGACCTGAATTGAGAGGAAAAATAAATATCATATTGGTCCAAAACTTCTGTAACCCAAAGGGGTTTCAATCGTAGACGTTCAATCCCACTATTTCTGCAGTGTGGTCCACTTGATACTAGATCTATCTTATTTTTTTATCTCAGGCCTTGAGACGAGCCTGCCAATTGGATGGATAGTTTAGATGTAACAATTCATCAGTGGTGGGCCCCATCTACCACCGTCCAAATAGATGGATGAACCAAAACACATACGTCAGCTGGTGGGTCCCACCCGTCTAGCATGCTGGACGGTGTAGATGACACCATCACATTATAGTGGGGACCACCACTTGCTGACGTCTTGGTACACCAACCATCCAATCCGGATAGGTGGGTCCCACGTGGGCCCACCTCTCATGCATATATTATATTATATTATATTATATTATATATAATCTAGATAGGTCCAGCATCCAGGGAGTCTGAACACCCAAAATGGACGGTGAGAATTCAAAATCCATACACCGTGGCTGCGGCCTACACGTAATAAATGGTGTGGATATAAAACATATCTCATGATCTATCCCACACCACGTGTGGATGTGAAACACTCCTCATGATCCAGACCCACCGAACTTGTTGACGCCTACACACTAGCAGTTAGGTGCTACTTGTCAGATGGGTGGTTTCCACCTGAGATTTGAATCTGCTACATTGGATGGACGGTGTATATATAAAATACATACATTAGCTGGGCCCCACAAACCGTGTTGATGCCACAATAGTGGGTCCCACAGAGCTCGGTGGTGTCAATACACCAGTTATATAACTAGTGTAAGGTAGCCAGTCAACCTGTTTCACCTCTCACACGGATGGACGGCTGAAATGCCATTCATTTCTCAAGGTGGGTCCCACAATCGGACGGTCTGGACCATCATATCATATCACAGGTGGGCCACACACATAATCACAAAGAGTGGGAAGGAGAGAGAGATGGTAAAGGGGAGGGACCCCGCCACTATTGGGCCCTCCCTTATACAATGGATACATCAAGTGGGCCCTTAAAAAAAATCATTGGTGGATCACCCACATTTGGCCTCCTTCTTTACCTCCTTGGACTCATAGGCTCCTTGTCTTCAATCTTGATGGAGGTTATAAAGATTAGAGGGTTAAGATGGAAGATGAGATGGTAGGAAAGTGGGCCACACTTGGCTTAGGAGGCTTGGGGAGCTTGGACATGCTCTCTCTTTGGGAGCTTAGGAGATTGTTTGAGAATGAGAGAGAGGAGTGATGGGATGATAATGGATGGGTGGAATGGGTGTTATAAGGAAGGGATGGAGAGGTATGAATTTGTTTGAATTTTGGGTAAAAGAGGGATGGGTGGAGAGAGAGAGGGGAGGGGGGGATGGGTGCTTATACTTGAGATAGGGTGTTACTTAATTGATTGATTGATGGGATAGGTTGTACAGATTCTCTCAAAATTCACAATGCATGGCATTTTTTTAGAATGAACATGGGCCCATATCTCCTGGCCTGGGTATCACATTGGCACGTGAGATGTGGCGTTGGAACTGCAGCGATGGCATGATCACACTGGTACAAGTTTTGAGTCGAGCTGACTCCGATATACAGGACTCGGCTTAGGATTACGTGTAAATGTCGGTTACAGGTCGTGGGTTGTCGAAATTTGACGGGAAGGTTCGCCGAAGTCTATGGAATAGTATAGTATAGGATACGGGTCTTACAGTTCCTCCCTCCTAATAAAAATTTCATCCTCAAAATTTAAACTACATCATAACCAATATAGAGCTCACCAAAGGAGGGAAATCCTATCACTATAAATATAATCAGAACCACCATATACAACTAGACATCGAAGGAATGGGGATAATGCTCTCAAATCACATCCTGGCGCTTCCAAGATGCCTCATCCACACTAAGATGACCTCACTGATCCTCTGATCAAGACTGAAATACTAGGCATCCTCACCATCTCAACGGTAGGGAGCCATTTCAAAAGTCTCTAAGTTATTCGAATTAGGGGATCTAATCATTCTAAGTTCTCAACAATCATGCAGTGAAGGGTGGTTATCAATAGATATGTGGTGTCATCCTTAGGCATTCTCAAGTTATATTCTGATACCAACTTCTATCACGCCTCAAACTTAAAAACTGGGCTCACAAAATTTTCAAGTAGATAGCCTCTGTAGCACTCCATTCTCGGCACCGAGTGCGTATACGCCAAATTTCGATCTTGGGATCCTACAAGGAGGATTTTTAACATGAATTTATCTCGTAAGAAGCATAACCACAAGTATACTCAAATCATAAGAATAACATCATCATCACTGAAATGGCCAAGCTATATGTCCTAGAGGGGGGAGGGGGTGAATAGGACTATGCCAAAAAAAAGCAGAATTAAAGAAAGAGAGATAGCCAAATAAAGAAATCAATTCAATATGTTGAATTAAAATGCAACCTCAAAATTCAAGTCTTGAGAGGTTGATACAAATATTGTTCTAAGGACAATCTTACACCAAAAACCAGAGTTTATGGTAGGATAACCTTATTTCTAGAAAGGTCTTTATATTAAAAACTCAAACTGAAGAGGAATAAATAAATATTAAGGAACTAAAATAAATTACAGGAATATAAATCTAAATTATTACAACATTCCCCACAATGCTTGAAATATAAATATTACAACATTCACATCCACAAATACATCCCACAATTCTGAATGATGAAAGATAGGAAATATAAATCACACATCCACAAAACACAAAGAATTATACTGGTTCACCTATGTGTTCACCAACTGTTAAAAAATAGCCACACAGATTGCTAATCCACTCTTAATATCCTCACACAAGGGATATTAGCGTTCACTAACAAAACAGGTTTTCACAGGTTCACCCAAAACCTTCACCATTGTGTCTTTTTAGAAAAGGGCTTACACAATCCAAAAACCCTCACTTCTGAGATTTCTGGCTCTCCTTAGATAACCAACAAATTTAAATTTTTCTAGCTTAACCTCAAATAAAACCAAAAAGAAAGGAATTTACAATAAATGTAAAATACCTGGATTTCTCCTTTTGTTGCAGCCTGGAAGAACCAATCGGATTAGATGATCAAATGTAGAAGTTCAAAGCCCAATACTCATTTTAAGATGGTTTTAGGTTTTAATTGATTTTAAATTAAACCAGTTGGGCTAGCTATATTTGATTTTGATTCCAAGAAGAAGGAATATCACAATTCCTCTTTTCAAATCAGATTGAAATGTAAAAACAAAATCAAATTAATAAAGCTAACAAAAGAGAATATAAATTATGCACAAAGTAGTTTAAAATGAACACAAACTTATCTCAGAGTGATCCCTTGATTTTACTTGAATTATTATATCAAACTCTAAAATTCGTGCTTTATTTATAGTTACAAAAATTGTACCTTCGACTGGTCTTGAGGAGATTACGACTGATCGTAGGAGAACGAAATTTTGAATTTTTTAGCGAGATCGGATAAAACCGTTCCACGACTGGTTGCAAGACCCAAAGTTTGGTTACTGGACTTTGAGTCGTAGAACCAGGACTGGTCATAGGACAAGTCGACACTGTTCATACGACCGGTCGAATAGAGTCCAGGACTGGTCGTGGACGAACAAAAAATGACCTATCTTAAGGACAATCTAAGGTTAATCTTACCTTTAAAGTGAGATATGAACTTCGAGACTTCATATCTTCAGTTGATAGATGACCTTTGATCATTGTGAAGGTTGAGATCTTTGAACATGATGTAGTACTGAATCAAGAGATCTTCTAAAGCTTGAATAACCATTCATCTTGTGTTGTACACTGGATTAAGTCCTGAACAAGATTACTTCTACTATTGTAGCTTGTACTTGCATTCTTCTGTAGTAGCTTGTACTCGCATTTCTTGAAGTAATTGAAGTAGTTCTTCATTCTTGACTTGAAGCAAAGTACTTAGAGCGTTGAAGCAATGTCTTGAACCTTTATAACAATGAGCTACACAAGACATAGATTGAGGTTTTAACACCACAAAATTTGACAAGTAAAGGAGCATAAAACCATAACACTTACAACTTCTACCTTTGTCAAATTTGTGACAAAACACTCAATAATAATATAACCAATATGAATGTAAAGAATTATGCACAGGTTATAAAAGAAAAAACCAGTTATAGCCTAGTTAAAGAATCATGCACCAGTTTGTCATGCACCAGATGCGTCAACATCAACAAACACACATTAAGATGAAGTAGGAAAAACACTAAAACACTTCACCTCCTTACTCCCCTTGAGTTACTCCCCCTGAGTAGCACATATATCCAAAAAAAATGCACTACTACTCACAATCAATCCATATCTAAAACCATAGAAATTCTCTCCCTTTTTGTCACAATAAAATAATGGACAATGAGAATAAACGGGAGTAATCAATGAGTCAAGATACAAGTAAATAAAGTCCACATAACATGAACTAGTTCAAACCAAAGTCAGTAAAACACAATCAGCAAACCAAATAAAAGCATTGTGAACGGTTTACTTTTGTTTACAACCCAACAAAAGTAAACATAAGATTATTACAGACCAAAGAGTTAATCATTCAATCAGATCCAGAAGGAGTAGGTATGGAAGGATCAAGTTGATGCATGTCATTGTTTAAGCGCCTAAGATACTTGCGCATATACTTGAACTGTAAATCATGGGAAATATTCATGTTTTCTACCTTCTCCTCAAGTGCATGCAGACGCGCATTAAACTCAGATGGTTCATAATCAGGATCATTAATAGAATCAGACTCAATTTCATCAAAAATATTATCCATGTTTATGTCATCTGGAGGAAGATCATCAGCTTCTTCTTCATTCCCAGCTTCAACTCCATCACCAACATCCACTTGGCCAAAAGCCAATTCTAACTACATTTTATTTATATTTGAGTTGTTAAAAAATAGATTATGGATAGGAGCCTCTCCAACAGGCATAGCGACCAACATATAAGAAGCCAAAACAGTCATAAGATAGGCAAATGATATATCACTATGACCTGGATGGAGACGAAACTGAATAATGGAATGACATATTAAAGATGGAAGATAAACTTTAGTACCAGAAACCGCAGAGTGCAAAACATGAACCATAAATGAAGTCAACTCTATTTTATTACCAGAATGCGGATACAGATTTGAAGTAAAGATTCTATAGAGGACTCTATATTTGGGTAACAAGTACTTTGAGGGGAGCGCAATCCCTTTATGAGTCCATTGCAAATCCATATTACATAATGCTCTGGTGAGCTTTCATTTTTCAGATTCAGAGGATTTTTCAGTTAGAATATGAATGGGCATACCCTCATCATTAACAGGTATTTCCATAAGGCTAGATATTAGATGACGGTCTACATCAAAAGAGCCTTCTCTAGCATCTATTTTAAATGTTAAATTTTCAGCAGAAAAGTCAGAGATGCATGTGAACATGAACTACGCAATAGATTGGTATGCAGGCCCACCCCAATGTAAGATGTTATCCCATCTTACATCTTGGAGGAGTGGAAAGATACCAAATGGAACAATGTGGTTAAGATCAACGGCTCTTTCAACAATAACCTTGCGCAAACGCAAATCCCGTACATATGGGGGATCATTTTTGGGTGAACGAAGATGGCGCTGAGTTATTAGAGCTGATCTAGAGGATGATGGACCACCGGCTATTTTTTTTTCCTCTAGCATCCATTTCCACAAAGAAACTCAAATGAATAAGAAATCACACAGGAGGAAGAGATGGGTTTTTCTAGATCAGGAAATGAAAATAAAGAAGAGAATAGAACTTGAATCTGCAAGATTGACTAAAAAAATGCACTAACCTTGAAGATCAGGTCGATGGGTTCTACTGGTTGGGCATCGGCTCATTGGAGAGGAAGTGGGAAATGAGGAAGATGACATTTTTTCTAAAATTTTAAAACACCCAACGCGCTCCACGACTGGTCTTAAGCTGTCCTCGACCGGTCGTACCAGGACTGGTCGAGTACCGACTAAAAATGTACATTTTTCATAAAAATTTGAGATTTAAACACATAAAATATCAAATCTATATACACTATAATACACATAGGCATGAATAATCAATTTAAATTGCACATACCAAGATCAAATATTAATTTATTAAGCCTGCTTTTGTCGAGCAGTTTAGTGAAAATGTCAACAAGTTAAGTCTCTGTCAGAATGTATTCTAAAGATATTATTTTTTTCTTTCACTAATTCATGAATATAATGATACCTAATGTCAATGTGCTTAATACGTGAATGCTGGCTTGGATTTTTTAAAATATTTATAGCACTAGAATTATCGCAATATAGAACCATTGAATCCTGTGTAATTCCATAATTACTTAACATACGTTTCATCTAAACAAGCTGAGTACATACATTTCTAGCTGCGATGTATTCAGCCTCAGTTGTAGATAGTGATATACAACTTTGTTTCTTACTAAACCAAGAAACTAAACAATTTATGATATAAAAACAACCACCACTGGTTGATTTCCTATCATCGATATTTTCAGCCCAATCAGCACCAGTGTACTCTGCCAACTGAACACTAGTATCATATGGATACTAGAGACCCAAATTAATTGAACTTGCGACATATCGCATAATCTACTTAATAGCAGTTAAATGTGACTCTTTAGGATTAGATTGATATCTAGTACAAATACCAACACTAAAAGCAATATCAGGTATAGTAGTAGTTAAATAAAGCAAACTGCTAATCATGTTACGATATAATTTAGGATCCACATCTTTACCTGTAGAATCCTTTGAGAGTCTTAAAGTTGTACTCATAGGAGTATCAAAATTCTTACCATTCTCAAATCCGAACCTTTTAATCAAGTTCAGAGCATAATTGGTTTGAGAAATAAAAATTCCATCAAGTTGTTATTTTACTTGCAACCCTAAGAAATAATTTAATTCCCCAACCATGCTCATTTCAAACTTAGATTTCATTAAATCTGCAAACTCAACAGTCATGTTAGTATAAGTTGATCCATAAATCAACATAGATTTGAACCATTAAGATATCATCATTATGTTTCTTAACAAAGAGCGTTTTATCGACACTGTCCATTTGAAAATTATGATTGAGTAAAAACTTAGTCAATTTCTCGTACCATGCCCTGTGAGCTTGTTTTAGACCATAAAGAGATTTTTTTAGACGATATACATGATTAGTAAACTTGGGGTCTTCAAACCCTGTAGGTTGTTCAACATATATTTTTTCATTTAAATCGTCATTCAAAAAGGCACTCTTTACATCCATTTGATAAATTTTAAACTTTTTAAAGCATGCAAAGGATATAAAAAGTCTGATTGATTCAAGACGAGCAACTGGTGTAAAGGTTTCATTGTAATCAATGACTTCAATTTGAGTGTACCCTTGTATAACCAGTCTTGCCTTATTTCGAATTATATTACCAATTTCATCAGACTTATTTTTGAAAATTCACTTTGTTCCGATAATGTGTTTATCTTTAGGTCTAGGAACAAGATACCAGACATCATTTTGGACAAATTGATTAAGTTCTTCCTGCATGCCAACTGTCTAATTTTCGTCAAAAAGAGCATCTTTGACGTTTACCGGTTCTATCTGGGATGTAAAGCACATGTAATTACATATGTCTTCTAATTGTCTACGAGTGTGCACACCAGTGAGAGGGTTTCTAAGAATCTAAGTGGTTGGATGATCTTTAAATATCCTTAATTCAGAGTTTACTTGATTTGATGAAGTATCTGGTTTGTCAATTAAGAGAACATCATTATTTGAACTTGGGGTAGGTGTATTCAAGTGATCATTAATGACCATATTAATGGACTCTTGAAACACACCAGTTCTTTTATTCAGTACGCGATATGTGCGACTGTTTAAAGAGTATCCTAAAAAGATCCCTTCATCACTCTTAGTATTAAACTTGCCCAGATTTTCCCGATCACGTAAAATATAGCACTTGTTGCCAAAACTTAAAATTATTTAACAGTAGGCTTCTTATCAAACCACATTCATAAGCAGTTTTATTATTTAACTTACTTGTATAAACTCGGTTAATAATATAGCAGGCGGTATTCACTGCTTCAGCCCAAAGATTTCTAGAGAGCTTCATACTATTCAACATTACATTTTTCATCTCTTGAAGCACTCTATTTTTCCTTTCCACAATTCCATTTTGTTGTGATGTTTTGGGCGCAGACAATTCATGTAATATCCCCTGATCACTACAGAATTTCTCAAAACTGCTATTCTCAAACTCAGATCCATGATCACTACGAATCTTACTGACTTGAGAACATTTTTCCATTTGAATCCGTTTGAGAATTCTTTTTACTTCATCAAGGGTTTCTGTAACGTCCCGAAAAAATCCGTACAAAGACCTGGGTACCACCTTAGGCAGAAATCACCAAAGACCAAATCCTTTAGAAATTAAACGAGAATTAACTAGCGTCAAACTAGATTACCTAGGAAATTAGCACTAATCACTTTAAATATGATCTGCAAGACCCAAAACTTATGAAATCGTTAACGCTACATTACCCTAAAACCTAGGAGTAATCTCTAAGCCTAGTTGCTCTCGGAAGCATCTGGAAACTCCGTATCGGACCTGCACCACACATCAAAAGTCCGATAGAGAAGAAACTATACGATTATGTCCCCCTAGTTAGACTTTACAACCATCTCAGAAATTAATTCCAGATGGTATCCCAGAACTATTTACTTCAGCCCGAAGCAAAATATGTGAGAAACGTGAATATCTTTAGAAATAAAATCTGAATTTAAGTAATTTGAGTCGTGTCACTTGCCGACCAAATATAAGGATTCGGACCGTCAGAATCTGACCTAAATACACCCTCAGATCAAGGAAAATTTCCCACACATGTCAGTGTACTTGTGGCCCTGATTAAATTCCCGTGACCGTCGAATTGAAACTAGTCTACCATGAGGCGATCTGTAAATCCGATCAGATTGAAAACTTAGCTTGACTTGGATCCGATATCAGGGAGTTTAAGTTCAACCGCATTCAGCAAAGGAGCCTCCAGAAGTGCTTTGTTGGATCGAAACGGGCGGTTTTTGGATATAACCTACACATACCTTGGCCCTGGGGCCATTCCCATCAGTTTTAGGCCTATATAAGGGCCTTAAACCCTCTCTCTCTCTCATACGATTTTACTAAAATCCTAGGAGAGAGAAGAGGAGAAAGAGAAGGAAAGAGAGAGAAAGTGTGAGAGAGAGTTGGAGTATTCCTGCGATTCTTCCCTGCTACTCTACGTACCAAATCCGTCCATTTGTATCACTATACAGGTGATCCCAATTCCCTATTTGGGTAAAAAAACCTAACCCTAATCTTTTTTAGGGTTTCAGATAGCATAAGTTATGAAATAGCTAACCTAATTCATGCTTTAGGTTGTCATTCTGCCGTTGACAAAGGCTAGGTGTCTAAAATAAACTCGTTATGTGTTTACCGGTATAAGGTGTAGATTATAAATGTTTAGGTTATGGTTTTCAAAGCCTTCAATGTCAGTAATGATTTATGACTAACTTGATTACTATCACATGCGTTAAGTAGGATGCCTATTGTCATTTACACACATGTATATTTACTATGTGAATATGATGCATTTTATATGGTTGTTGAAATGTTTGAATGAGCATGGAATTATGAGCTATGCTTCCATGATTGTTGAATGAAAATATATGATTGTTGTGTATGCGACAAGTCCTTGATGAAAGGATTCGTCCTAATATACGTTGTGACCAACATACGTCATGTATATGGGTATGTGTAGTCTAAGTGTTTGTAAAAATGTCTGAATGAGTAAGTAGTTAGTAAATTACCATTTATAAGGGTGTTGAGAAGAGATTCTCAACTATCTTAATGATATATATGATTTCCTCTATGAGGCTTATATTCTTTCTCTGTTTTACTTATGTAATGCATAGTAGAGAATTCATGTTTATATTATATGTCATAAAATATTCAAATGATTCTAGGATTTGAATTATGTATTCATTACTACTATGATAAGCTTACATGGTTACTTGTTGTAATTGAACATGATTGCGACTATGTTATAGTCCAGGCAATCGGTAACATGCCCTGATTAGGTGGCTGAGGTTATTTTCACCACACAGGACGTGTCAGTGAATCCGAGTCGTACTTCGGTTGTCAGCAGTGGTTAGGCCACAAGGAGTTCTCATGCACTTCATGTTGATCAACTTAATGTGTGCTCTTCTAGTTGAGCTCGTCAAGTAACCCAATTTACCCAATGTATGTTCACCATGTATGGACGCTACTGCTTGAATCTAGGGTACCAAACTTACTAGTGAAAACCCGTTAACGTTGACACCTTGATCTGCTAAGACCCATGAGTCGAGCATGGTGGTGTGGGACACCGTGGTCAAGCTATCCACCTACGCTGGGGCGACGAGCCTCCCCGTAGTGACTAGTGAGCAATCTGGACTCGTGAGCCGAATACGGTGGTATGGGACACTATATTCGAGCTGTCGGCCTACAACCTATCGACGAACCATTAGTTGTGACCTTGGAAATACTCTGAGCCTGTGCTGAGGTGACGAGCCTTATCACAGCAACTAGAGTATAAGCTAGGCCTACATTGAGGTGATGAGCCCTGTATAGCGACCTGGAATCATAATATCGTATGAGATTTACTAGGACTGACGACCCTAAAATGGATCATTGTTGAGAATTGATATAAGGGAGGTACCTTAGCTTCATAATCCTGTTGTACGAATAAACCTAAATAAGAACCTGGCTAATCACGTGCATGCACCGCATTATGTGTGCATTTGGCGTTGCAAGTCAAGCACTAAGGGAGTGTGGCATGTCGCGATCGTAAGATGAAGTCGCTAAGGGAGCGTAGGCAAGGGCATGCATCATTAATTCATGTCATTCTTGCATTAACAAGAGTACTTAAGACTTGATTATTGTGCTACTTTATCATTACTAGATTGAATTGATAACAAGTTAACCTTTACTTTATGATCCACTAAGTTAATCACTCACTCCCACGTTCTCAGACAGTGTTCACACCACCAACCAGACTCTGTTATAGATGCAGATGAGGGTGATGCTTTCAAGGCAGAGCCGAACTTTCACGACGACGAGGAGGCGTTCTCCTATATACAGTTTTCAAGCGGATTTCCATAGGCCATTCTGATCGATGGACTTCAGGGCTTATACTTGTAGTGGAACTTGTCATTTTGTATTTTAAAAACAATACTTATAATTATTGACTTTTACTTTTGACCTGGCAATGCTTACATATTTCGGGTTTCTATTTTGGTTTATACGTGCTACATTTTCATTTCCGTCTTCCGCTTGCGTATTACAACTAGCCCTGGATTATGTTTGCCGATTTGGCTTAATCTCATTCATGTTTTATACACTAATACAGACAACGTACAATCATCATCCAATATGTTGCATAAGTGATGTGTTGGAACTCGAGAGTTAGGTTTCTACTCGACCCCCGATTTTCAGGGCGTTACAGTTTCTGACTTATCCCTTAAGAAAGATACTTAAGTGAAGCTAGTAAAATCATCCACTATTACCAAAATGTATTCCTTGCCACCTCAAATTTCCATCCTAGTAGGTCCTATAAGATCTATATGGAGAAGCTCGAATGGTCTTGATGTGGCATTGGAATTCACTTTCTTATGAGAGCTCCTTGATTGCTTGCCTATTTGACATTCACCACATATTTTGTCTACTTTCTGTAATTTAGGTAGACCTTTGATTAGTTCTCTTTTGCTCAATCTGTCAGATTACGGTAATGTACATGTCCAAGGCATTTATGCCACAAATCTATCTCATTGGTATGGACCCTGTAACACTTTTGATTAGATGAGCTGGATTCACTAACTATATAGAAGTTTTCAGAAGTTCTGCGACCAATTAAGATTACTGAACCCTTATTATTTAAAATTTCACAACCTTGGTTAGAGAAATTTTACGCTATGATTGTTATTGCATATTTGAGATATTCTTAACATGTTATGTTTTAATCCTTAAACATATAAAACATTTTTGAACAAAGGGAGTTTATAGAGTTAAACCGTACCTTGACCAATAATCTTACAATTACTACCATCGCCAAATGTGACTGAACCATCAGTCATATCTTTGAGATTAGTGAATAATCTTTTATTACCAGTCATATGCCTTGAACATCCACTGTCTAGGTACCACTTTGAATGGCTTGTAGCTTTGAAAGTAGTGTGGGCAACCAAGCAGGAAACCTTAGGAACCCATTTCATAACAATTTTGGGTTTAGGAGTATAGTGGGTCTTCTTTTGATTGTAGTTATAGTTAGAGTGACCTATTGAGTTAAATTTTAAGAGCTCCTTAAGAAGATCAACTATTTGTTCAGCTAAAGGGTTTCAGTTCTGATTTTTATAGTTGAGAAAGTTACTTTTAGGTTTTTGAAAAGTTTTAGCATTTTTAGAAAAACCTTGAACAGTACTTTTCCCTTTTGAGTTTAAGGTCTCTCCGTTTACAAACTTAGGAGGTGTGTTCTTATGTTAAAAAGGAACATTTTTCTTGTAGCCCAAACCGGATCGATTGCCACATTACCTTGATCTAGATAAAAGTTTTTCTAACTTTGGATCTCCTTGGGCATACTTCCATGTATCCTTTAAACTTAAAAGAGAAGAGACTTCAAGTTTAAGTTTTTCATTTTCAGATTTCGGACTTTCAATCTGGGAGGTTTTGAATTCCAAATCGCATTTGCATTTTTCAAAACTATCTGAAATATGGGATTTTTCTAAAATAAGGGATTCGAAATTTTCTTTAAGCTTTGAAATTTTTTCTTTTTGAAGTTTAAGTTTCACAGCAATTTTATAACTTTCCTTATATAGAGCATTGTAAGCATCTTGAAGATCATCTTCATTTTCACATTCACTGTTCAGATTTTCTTCACTTGTTGAATTATTATCTGAAAATGTGAATTTGGCTAGAGTCATAAGGGCTTTAACTTCATTACCCGACTCGGTTTCAAAATCTTCAGAATCAGAGGATTCATCCCAAGTAGCCAACATATTCTTCTTTTTGGGTTTATCCTTTTTAGGACACTTGTTTGCTAAATGCCCATATTCTTGACAGTTGTAACATTGACTATCTTTTAAAGATTTTCAAGTTTTAGATTTAGATTTAGATCTTTTCTTATCATTAGCTTTTTGAAAATCAACCCTCTTTTTACTTTTAAAAATTTTGTAAAACTTTTTCACTAAAAAGGCCATATCGTCTTCAGAATTTTCTAAATCAGAATTATTTTCTTGAGAAACATCTTTAGAAGACTTAAGGGCAATATATTTTCCTTTAGGAGCTTTAAAATTTAACTCGTAGGTTTGTAAAGACCCAACTAATTCTTCTACCCTCATAGTATCCGTATCATGAAGTTCTTGGATCGCAATTACCTTAGAATTAAATCGTTCAGGAAGTGAGCGCAATATTTTTGCACATACTTTACTTTCTAGGATTTTATCTCCAAGACCCAACATAGAGTTCATAATGTTATTTAATCTAGTGTAGAAGTCCATAAAAATTTCATTTTCTTCCATATGAATTTCCTTAAATTTGGTTGTGAGGATTTGGACATTAGATTTCTTGACAATTGATGTACCCTCGTGTGTCATTTCTAAAATATCCCAAGCTTGCTTTACAGAATTACAGGATATAATTCTTTTGAATTCATCCGCTGATAGTGCACAAGTGATTGCATTTAGTGCTTTAGCATTTGCACTACTCTCACTTTTCTGAAGTGTGGTACATGAGAAATAAGGTGTTACTCTCATTGATTTTGAACCATCGATCCCAATTACTTGAGTGGTAGGAGGGGTCGATTCATTCACTGTGGCTAGCCACATACTTTCATCCATGGATTTAAGGAAGATCCTCATCCTAGCTTTCTAATAGGCATAATTGGTGCCATCGAAAGGTGGAGGCCTAGTGACTAAAAGGCTATTAAAATTTGACATCTTAAATATAGCTTAGATCAATTAGCTCAGGAAATAAATTCAAATAATAAGAATTAAAATGAGCTATTAGGCTTTGATATCACTTGAAATGGCCAACCTATATGTCCTAGAGGGGGGGTGAATAGGACTATGCCAAATTAAAAAACAATAGCGGAATTAAAGAAAGAGAGATAGCCAAATAAAGAAATCAATTCACAATGCTGAATTAAAATGTAAACACAAAATTCAAGTCTTGAGAGGTTGATATAAATGTTGTTCTAAGGACAACCTTACACCAAAAACCAGAGTTTATGGTAAGACAACCTTATTTCTAGAAAGGTCTTTGTATCAAAAAGTCAAACCAACGAGGAATAAATAAATAGCAAGGAACTGAAATAAATTACAGGAATATAAATTTAAATTATTACAGCATTCCTCCAAATGCTTGAAATGTAAATATTACAACATTCATATCCACACTAATCCCATAATTCTGAATGATGAAAGATAGGAAATATAAATCACACATTTACAAAATATAAAGAATTATAGTAGTTCACCTGTGTGTTTATCAACTATTAAAAAATAGCCACACAGATTGCTACTCCACTCTTAATATCCTCACACAGGGGATATTAGCATTCACTAACAAAATAGGTTATCACAGGTTCACCCAAAACCTTCACAATTGTGTCTTTTTAGAAAAGGTCTTACATAATCCAAAAACTCTTACTTTTGAGTTTTCTGGCTCTCCTCAGATAACCAAAAAAAATGAGATTTTACTAGCTTAACCTCAAATAAAATAAAAAAGAAAGAAATTTACAATAAATGTAAAATACTTGAATTTCTCCTTTTATTGCAGCTCGGAAGAACCAATCAGAGTAGATGATTGAATGTAAAAGTTCAAAGTCTAATACTCACTTAGAAATGGTTCTAGGTTCTAATTGATTTTAAATTAAACCAGTTGGGCTAGCTATATTTGATTTTGATTCTAAGAAAAAGGAATATCACAATTCCTCTTTTCAAATAAGATTGGAATGTAGAAACAAAATCAAATTAATAAAGCTAACAAAAGAGAATATAAACTATGCACAAAGTAGCTGAAAATGAACACAAACTTATCTCAAAGTGATCCCTTGATTTTACTTGAATTATTATATCAAACTCTGAAATTCGTGCTCCATTTATAGTTGTAGAAATTGCACCTTCGACTGGTCTTAAGGACACTACAGCAGGTCGTAGGAGAATGGATTTTTGAATTTTTTAGCGTGATTGGATAAAACTGTTCCATGACTGGTCATAGGGTGTCTACGACTGGTCGTAGCATACCCACGACTAGTCGTAGGACGCAGAGTTTGGTCACTGGACTTTGAGTTAAAGAACCAGGACTGATTTTAGGACGAGTCGACACTATTCACACGACCGGTCGAACAGAGTCAAAGACTGGTCGTGGACGAATAAAAAAGTTTGAAATATTGCAACAAACTTAAGACTGGTCGTAGAATCTCTTGGACTGGTTGAGGAAGTGTTAAGCGTAGTCAAATAAGATTCAAGACTAGTCTTATAACAATCCAATTCCATGTAAAATGATTCAAATGAATTATGTATCCAAAATGACCTATCATAAGGACAATCTAAGGTCAATCTTACCTTTAAAGTGAGATATGAACTTCGAGACTTCATATCTTCAGTTGATAGATGACCTTTGATCATTGTGCAGCTTAAGATCTTTGAATATGATGTAGCACTGAATCAAGAGATCTTCTAAATCTTGAATAATCATTCATCTTGTGTTGTACACTGGCTTGAGTCTTGAACAAGATTACTTCTACTGTTGTAGCTTGTGCTTGCATCCTTCTGTAGTAGCTTGTGCTCGCATTTCTTCAAGTAATTGAAGTAGTTCTTTGTTCTTGACTTGAAGCAAAGTACTTAAAGCGTTGAAGTAATGTCTTGAACCTTTATAACAATGAGTTACACAAGACATGGATTGAGGTTTTGGCACCATAAAATTTAACAACTAAAGGAGCATAAAATCATAGCACTTACAATCACATATCCATAAATATAATCAATTGAACGCAGTGCTGAAAGGGAAATATACATATATCAAAAATAAAAGAAAACTCCAAAAGCTCAACCGTAAGCTCTTGTCTCAGCTCCGCTGCGTCCTAACGTCAATTGCACGCATTTATCATGCGTAATCTTTTAGAAAGATTAGAGGGTGGTGAAACTGTGTGAGTAGTATATGCATGCTCAAAATGTAATATCAGAGTAAACAGAAATACTGGCAAGTCCACAAACCATATAATATCAGAGTAAGAAGAAATATTGATAAGTTTATATAAAAAAACATCATCAACCTCATCTAGGGTATGTGATGGAAAGACATAGTGAGCCAATGTCATATACTGATAAAGTAATGTAAGTCGGCTATGTAATGCGAAAACATAATGAACCAAATATCAAATACCGAGGATGAAATACAATATGCAATTTGGAAGAGTTACGAATACCATCAGCCTCATCTAGGTCATATAAGTGTAGAAACATAACAACCCAAAATGTCATATACTGCGGATGTAATGCAATATGCGGTGTGAATGAAATGACCAAGCTAGAGCGTGAAGTCGGGATAATAATATGTAGTATCGCAAGCTATGGAGTTTATTACAAAGGACTTCTATCCAAACCAATCTCATACCTAAATTTGGATAGATAGACACAATTTGATAAACTCCTGATCTCAGGTTGGCCGTGTGCCCCAACCAAAATCCTGGCCACTGCGAAGGTACACACAATGACTTGACCACTAGCCCGAGTGGATAGTGAATGGATGGATGAATGAATGAATGAGTATAATACTGAGTATGCAACTCTTACTCTACATATCAGTATTATACAACTCTGGGATCATCACCGGGGTATAGTACACTTTACATGCAATTGCCGCCCCCTAGACACATAACCATGCAAGTGGAAGAGACCTCACTATCTACCTGGCCAGTAATCAGCCACTATCTACCTGGCACATCAATTGCGGACCCATTCATGGGCTGGTCAAACTTAGCCTAGTTATGCCCACTGCCCTCGAGCGGATAAGGCCACACGCCCTCCCAATCGACCACGACACAGTGGGAGATGCGGCCTCCTGGTATTCAGCACTTGAGCACTCATATATCCACTCGGTCTCGACGTTAGGGCATCTCCTAGCCTCGGAGGTTTAGGAACTTTCACCCATGGACATCCAAAGTGCTCAAATGCTCGAACCTAAACATTTTCGGTGTCTCATATGGTCATCCACGACATGCTTATGGAGGTCATAACCCTGATGTGGTTAGGGCGTACAATAATCACAATCATACAATGCAAGATGTATGAGTCATGTAGTCTAATCATGCATTAATCCTATGCATACCGTGCACTCATGTGGGATAACTCCACCTATCAGGGAGTCCTATAAACCATCTGTACTATGACATATGCAATGGTCAATCACATCTCATAATAAACATGCAGATGATGCGTATGGGCATGTATCATGATGCTATGCTGTCTCATACTCATAATCGGTATTAATAACTAGCATCAAAAATTGATCTCGATAATGTGGACATTTAACCAACATTGCCGCCAAGGAATGACCCATATAGAGACTAACATATAGTGGACCCATGGCCTCACACAAGGGCCTAATATAAACCACCATGGGCCTTACTCAAGAGCTTAATATACATCACGATGAGCCTCTCACATGGACCTAATATGTATCAGAATGGGCTCCATCGCCTGGCCCTCAAATGCACCACAATGGGCCTCATCACATAGGCCTCATATACATCACGTTAGGCCTTAAACATAGACTGAATATACATCACAATGGGCCTCAAATACGGATCACATATACATCACATTAGGCTTTGACAATCGTAACCGGCCTATACAATCAACCTTAACAATCGAAATCGGCCTCGATAATCGAAATCGGCCTCAACAATCGACCTCGATAATCAAAATCGTCCTCAACAATCGGAATCGGCCTCGACAATTGAAATCGGCCTTTATAATCAGCCATAACAATCAGAATCGGCCTTGACAATAGAAATCGGCCTCAACAATCAGCCTCGATAATCATAATCGGCTTCGATAATTAGAATTGGCCTCAATAATTGGCCTCGATAATCAGAATCAGCCTCGACAATCAGAATCAACCTCAATAATCAAAATCGGCCTCGACAATCAGAATTGGCCTTTATAATTGGCCTCGGCAATCAAAATTGGCCTCGACGATTAGAATCAGCCTCGATAATCAGAATCAGCTTCGACAAACAGAATTGGCTTCAACAATCAGCCTCGACAATCAGAATCGATCTCAATAATGAGAATCAACCTCAATAATCAGCCTTAAAAATTGGAATCAGCCTCGATAATCATAATTGGTCTCGACAATCAGAATCAGTGAGAATGGGCCTAACAAGTCCTAAGGGAAGGTCACAATGTGGACATTCAACCATTATTTTCCATCAATGTGGACATTCAACCAACATTGCTCTTGAGTGACCCACATAGGGCCAAACATATAGTGGGCCCATGGCCTCACATAATGGCCTAATATACAACACCATAGGCCACATTCATGGGCCTCTCATACATAAGGTGAGCTGCATCATATGGGCCACACATACATCACAATGGGCCTCTAACACGAGCCTAATATATATCACAAAGGGCCACATCCCATGGGCCTTAAATATATCACAATGGGCCTCTACCCATGGGCTTCAAATAAATCATAATGGGCCTTAATCCATGGGCTCCAAATACATCACAATGGGCCTTAACCCATGGGCTCCAAATACATCACATCGGGCCCTTCCAAATGGGCCCCAAATACATCAAATGGGCCATATCAAATGGGCCACTCCAGCTACACCATTTATCCATCTATAGAGATCATTTAGAACGTTATCCAGACAAATGAATTATATCAAAAGATCATCTGGACCATACCACAGATAACAGTGGTGATAATGATTTTCACTATTAGAATTTAGAAGGCCTAAAATAGCATTTATTTTCCATCCAACCTATTCATAAGGTCACAAAGACCTGAATTGAGAGGAAAAAAATATCATATTGGTCCAAAACTTTTGTAACCCAGAGTGGTTTCAATAGTAGACATTCAATCCCACTGTTTCTGCAGTGTGGTCCACTTGATACAAGATCTGTCTTTTTTTTTAATCTCAGGCCTTGAGACGAGCCTGCCAATTGGATGGACAGTTTGGATGTAACACATCCATCAGCGGTGGGCCCATCTACCACCATCCAGATGGACGTATGAACCAATACACATATATCAGCTGGTGGGTCCCACCCGTTCAGCGTGCTGGACGGTGTGGATGACAACATCACATTACAATGGGGTCCACCACTTGCTGACGTCTTGGTTCACCAACCATCCAATCCAGATGGGTGGGTCCCACGTTGGGCCCACCTCTCATACATATATTACTATATATATATATATTATATACATATAATCCATATGGGTCCAGTGTCCAGGGAATCTGAACGCCTAGAATAGACGGTGAGGATTCAAAATCCATACACCGTGGCTGGGGCCCACACGTGATAAATGGTGTGGATATAAAACATATCTCATGATCTGTTCCACACCACATGTGGATGTGAAACACACCTCATGATCCAGACCCACCGAACTTGTTGATGTCTAGTTAGGTGCTGCTCGTCAGATGAGTGGTTTCCACTTGAGATTTGAATTTGCTGCATTGGATGGACGGTGTATATATAAAACATATACATCGGCTGGGTTACACAGACTTTACTGACGACAAAGTAGTTATATAACTGGTGTGAGGTACCCAGTCAACCTGTTTCACCTCTCACATGGATGGATGGCTAAAATGCCATTCATTTCTCAAGGTGGGTCCAGCAATCGGATGGTCTGGACCATCATATCATATCACAGGTGGGCCACACACATCATCACAAAGAGAGGGAAGGGGAGAGAGATGGTAAAGGGGAGGGACCCCGCCACTATTGGGCCCTCCCTTATACAATGCATACATCAAGTGGGTCCCACAACAAGTGGGCCCTTAAAATAAAAAAATCAACGGTGGATCACCCACATTCGGCCTCCTTCTTTACCTCCTTGGACTCCTAGGCTCCTTGGCTTCGATCTTAATGCAGGTTGATGAAGATTGGAGGGTTAAGATGTAAGATGAGAGGGTAGAAAAGTGGGTCACACTTGCCTTGGGAGGCTTGGGGAGATTGGACGTTGGGTGCACTCTCTTTGGGAGCTTAGGAGATTGTTAAAGAATGAGAGAGAGAGAGAGAGAGAGAGAGAGAGAGAGAGAGAGAGGAGTGATGGGATGATAAGGGATGGGTGGAATGGGGGTTGTAAGGAAGGGATGGAGAGGTATGGGTTTGTTTGGATTTTGGATAAAAGTGGGATGGGTGGGGAGAGAGAGAGAGTTGACTTAGGGAAAGAGGGCATGGGTGCTTGTACTTGATTGATTGATTGATGGGATAGGTTGTAGATATTCTCTTAGAATTCACAACGTGTGGCATTTTTTTAAAATGAATGCGGACCCACATCTCCTGGCCTGGGTATCCCATTGGCGCGTGAGATGCGGCGTTGGAACCGCGGCGATGGCGCGGTTGTACTGGTACAAGTTTTGAGTTGAGCTGACTTCATTATACAGGACTCAGCTTAGGATTGCATGCAAATACTGGTTACAGGTCATGGTTATCGAAATTCGACGAGAAGGTTCACGGAAGTCTACGGAACAGTACGGTCTAAGATATGGGTCTTACAGAAGACCACTTGAAAATTGCTATTTTAGGATGTTTTCTTTATAGTAGCTTTGCACCTCTTTTAGCCTATCTTATCATGTTCCAATTGGGGCTCCTAGGGCTAATGGATGATTGAACAAGATTTACCTATTAATGTTAAGATAATATAGAGGCTAGATTGTTTTAGATCTCAGATTAAGGCTACCATGCACCTCAATTTACTTGTTTTTCACTTCTTTGATGCCCCAAGTCTGCATGTATCTTTGGTCTTTAACTACTAAGGCCTTAACCAACTCACTGACACATGTTTTCACACGATTGACAAATAGGTGCACAAATTAGTGCAGTGATAGTTATTTCTCTTTAGCCGATTGTTGGTTGTAGTACCTTCTTCTTGTCCCTTTTTTTAGCTACCCACTTGCTCTGAAGGCAACGCTTTTAAGTCTTAGTCAATTATTTCAAAGACTACTCATTCGGGACCTGAGTACGAGTATTGAGAAGTACACTATTGTGTATTATAATATTCTTAATGTACGCATTCGTCCTATTATTGTTCAGCTAAGATCTGGATTTACTGATCTAGTGGTTGGGCTTCTTTAGCTTTTGGTTAATTGTAATTGGCCTTCATTTTGTTGAGTGTGTTCGTGCTTGTATCATTATTATTTTTGGAGAAAGATGTCCCAACTATTTGGACTTGGTGATTGGGTTTGCTCTTGATCAACTTCTCCCTCTGGTATTGCAATAGTCACGGCTCATCTTATGTTTAGACCGAGGAAGCTAGTTGTCAGACATTAGCTTACCTCCCATAGTGATTACCCTGTAATGGTTTGCTTCTCCGATGCTTGTTTTCTTGTTATTTGGCCGACAGTGGGGGAGACATTTAAGTCTACCTCTGTAACATGTTGGTTGATGGTGTTTTAGCCTTATGTCTAACTTGTTAATTTAAGTGCTTTCCTTCCTGAGTTACTCTCTTGTGATAGATGTGGCTCACAAGGGGCTCATGCAAACTGAGCTCCTAGGGAAGTTTACTGGCACTTGAACTTCTAGGGTCTTAGGACACCATCAACACCTTTTCTGTCTATAGGTTTAGCCGGTCAGCAGTCAGAGGCTCATACAAATGTTCTAGATCAAGAGTGGGCTCTTGCCTACAAGTCCCATGGCCATGCCAGTCATTGTTGAACCAACTATATCTTTGATGACGACCGACCATTTTCCTGCTCATGATGTGAGCGATTAAACGAGTGTGCATTGATCCATCTGTTGTGTAAGGTATTGTGTTGTCACCATATGCTTTTCCTTAGGTCAGCCAATCACTGCCATTTTACCTTGCATTGTGTTGACGCCGACCATTTTGGTAAAGGAGTCTTGATCAATCCCCATAGCCTATTTCTTGAGGAACTTGAGGAGGCCTTTGTTGATATTCTCATAAATAATGTACCTAAAAATGACACGATTCTTAGTAGAATAAGATTTAGTACCATGCTATTTACAATATATACATCTATTCAATTCCTCGATCGATGGCATCTTGTGGTAATCAGGGAGTTTGATAAATTTGACCTCCAAGAGGATGTTAAAGATCTCCACTGCCTTAGAGATGTTAAAAGAGTATTGCCTTGATGACTTAGGGGCACCCTTTCGAGGTTGATGCCAATCAAGGTTTTATTATGGATGCGCTCCAAGGTTGGTCATTTGCACAGCCATGTACCAATTACTTCTTCTACAACTGCTTCATAGCTACGATCATGATCTTCATCTAGTCATGTGGGGGTTACTTCCGTAACGACCATCTCATAGTTCAGGTTATAAGTGCACCCAACGTTGCACACTTGTTTGTCAATTACATGACTGGTTGTGTCTTGCAATCGAATGAGTTCTTGACAAATGAAGATTAATGACGAAACTGGATTAGAAGTATCGAAGCAATACTGAAGATAAAGGACTACTTCTACGACCTTAAACCTTGCAAATAGATGATCCCAACCAAAATAGGAAATCCTACTTAGGTCATCTATTTAAAGCTAAGTTCAAACCCATAGTTTTTATCATTTAGACTTGACTTAAGCAAGTCCCAAGTTGGTGAAAGATTTATTAGACAAAATAGGAAAAATAGGAAAATCTGTCCAATATCGATAGGATGAAGGTGCCATTGAATAGCACCTTTAGTACCACCGAAGATACCTTTGGTGTTACCGAAGGGGCTCAAAACAGTCTAGCAAGCTTACAACATTAATTTGGTGTCACCGACTACCACCGACAAATAATTTTGGTGCCACCGAAAGGGACTATTTTCAGACAGCAACTTAGGGAATTTATTAGGTACTACTGAAAGATATTTCGGTACCACCAAAGCAAGTTTGGTAGCACCGTAAACTAGTCATTTTCTATCCGTTGGAACTTTTTATCTATAAAAGCGGCCTGTAGAAACTTGCAAAATTAGTGAAAATAGGAATCATAGAGTCTCTAGTGCATCCCAAACTTATCCTAGCCCATTTAGACACTATCCATATGAGTTTCATGTTCTCTTCATTATGATCCTTCACTCCTATGAGCATTCAAAGCTTATATTAATGAAGAACATGAACTCATGCCTTCTCTAGAGTACAAATGCCAACCAATAGGAAACCCTATGCCTTTTGATACTCTAGAGCATCCATAGGTTGAATCCCTTAGGAAATCCACTCATTATCCTAGATAGGAGATTCAACCAACTCCCATTACCTTGGTCACCTTTATAGGTACATTTTATGAAAGGTTCTTGATCGTGAAGCCAAACCAAATAGGTAAATCCTATCTACATGATCGAGGGAGCATTGAAAAACTGATTCAAGCATGAGAGCACAAAGATCAAGCATTCTAAGACAAGCCACAAAAGAAAACTCTATCCGATAAGTATGTGTCATAGTTAAGAGTTCAAAGTTTAGTCTCTTTCCTCGCGTAGGATTGAGGCTAAGAGTTTGCTATCAACAAACTCATTTAGGTTCCTTATGTGGGACCTTGGATGGTAGGCATAAACTAGGTGCCTTGTGTGAGAGCTTGGCCAGTGGGCCTAAACGTAGGTGCCTTGTGTGGGACCTTGACCGGTGGGCCTAAACGGTTAGTGCCTTATGTGAGACCTTAGCCGGTGGGCCTAAACGTGGGTTCTTACTGTAGAACCTTTGCTCATGCGGAGAGCATAAATTGGTGTTCTTAGTGTAGGATTGTAAAGGTTATTGGTGAACTTATTTAAAATCATTAATAGTGAAATCCGGTGCACTCTGGGATTGAGTGTGGATGTCGAGAGTGGAGTAGGCACGTAGCTGAACCACTATAAATGCTTTTGTTTGGAATTTTCATTTATACATATGTTTAATCATGCTTATATATGGTTGAATGTTTTTTCTTCTCATACATGATTGATGAATGCTATGGATTGATAGGAAGCACATTCCACATGCAAGTTCACAACACTAGGCTAGTTGTTATATTTTACATATCCTTTATATCCTTTATGATTAGAACCTCAAACTAACTTGGAAGCCATTAGAGTTATTTTGCCTGACTTGGTTAAAATTGAATGATTATTTAAGTTAGGCAATCAGGACTTTAAGTAGGTAAAAATAATTGAAAAGTCCTATTCACCACCCCCCTCTAGGACCTTAACTCATATTCCTTCTTCAGTATCAATGATGTAAACCGTAATTTCAATTGGTATCAGAGCGAGGTTCCTCTAAAAAAGGCTTAATAACCTAAAGGAAGACTTAACTGAAGAAAGAATTATGGGTAAAGGAGAGGGACCATCCATCTCACGACCACCCATCTTTAATGGTACAAACTATGCATACTGGAAGGCTAGAATGATATATTTTCTTCAGGCCTTAGATGATTATGTTTGGAAGATTGTCAAAATTGGATATACTGCAATAACAGAAAAAATTGTTCTCAAGGATTGCACAACAATCACCAAACCAAAACCAAAGGCCAAATGGATCCAGTATGACAACGAGATAAGGATATGTGAAGCCAAAGCCATGAATACAATCTGCTGTGGAGTTTCACAAAAAGTATTTCATCAGATAAGTATGTGTGCAAATTGTAAGGTAGCATGGGAGTTATTAGAAACTACCCATAAAGGAACTAATATGGCAAAAATGTAAGGCTTCAACTCCTTACATCTCAATTTGAACAAATAAAGATGGAAGAAGATGAGATGTTCATGGAGTTTTTTACAAAATTAAATGGTATATGCGGCTCCATGGGTGGACTTGGAGAAAGAATTCTGGTACCCAAAATATGTAGAAAAATTCTGAGATCTCTACTAGAATGTTTTAACTCTAAGGTCACTACTATAGAAGAGTGTAGGAATATAGAAGAAATGAAAGTAGAAGAACTGGTAGGTTCCCAACCTTTAAATTACATTTTAAACCTTCTACAAAAAATACAAAATAATGTACTCAAAATTGCCAAAAACATGGATGTAATTGAGGAAGAAGAAAATGAAGATGAAGATGTTGATAAGGAGGTACCTTTGTTGGCCGAATGGTTCAAAAAATTCTTCAACAAGAACCGTGAAAGACCATACAATAACAAAGGAGTTCAACTAGACCACAAATGCCAGATAGGTAAAACCTTTAGGAAGTCTAAAGAACTCTAATGTTATAATTGCCAAAAGTATGGAAATATATTCATTGAGTGTCCATCCAAGAAATCGAAAGGAAAAGCTATGGTAGCAACATGGGATGACACAGATGAATCCAATTCTAAAAATAGCGAATCTGAAAATGAAGATGATTAAAAATCACAAAAAATACTTATGGCATCTACCAATACAGTCATTCCCAATTTGAAGAACAAAATAGAAGAAAAACAAATAAATATAAAGGATGAGAGCCAAATGTGTTGTTTTTTGGCTCACATCATATCATCCTCTCAAGAATGTTGAAAAGCGACCCTAGAGGTCAACTTGAGCTGAAATTGTTACATATGAGGATCATGCCTTCCATTGAACATTAGAGTCAAATCAAAGGATTGAGTCTGATGATTGGCCAAATTGTAATATCTAAGAATTTTTTGCCTCTAAACATTTTTGGTGATTTCATGCTAATCTTATCATGAACACAATGTCTATATTAGGAAAATCTATTATAGCAATTTCTAAGTTCCAGAGAAAATTCGGTACCACCGAACCTAGCTTACTACCGAAATTGAACCACGTCATGTTACTTAAATCCCTCATTGCCCATTTCTGTTTAGACTATCACTTTTCTTATTTCTTCCAAAGTTCAGTTGAAGGGCTATACAACTAAAATCAGGAAAAACTAAGGTATTTCCTAGTGCTTTCTTTATACATCTAAAAAATAGGATCAATTGTCTAAGGTTTGTCTTCTCTTGATAGGTCTTTATCATTCTACTTCATTTCTCCAAATGGAGTCATCACCGCTTAGAGAAAACAGATCCAAGAGGAAGCATGACGGAGAAGATTCAACCAAAACTAGGCAAAAACTCTACATTCCGAAGCGTGGACGATCTTCTAGACAATCATCTTGACCTTCATTTTCTTTAAACCCTGATTCTACCAGTCCCATTGCTGCTAGATTTTTGAAGAGAAGGATTGTATGTGAAAGAAAAGTAAATGTGAAATGTCTTGAAAATTTTAAAGTTCAGGAAATTCTTTCACGACAAGGATGGCTAGAAGTTCTGTCATTTGGAGGGCCAGTGAACGAAATCTTAATCCGATCATTCTTATCTCATTGCACTCTATCTAAGGGTTTCGAAGCTGATTGTGATGGTCATATATTCAAAATCACCCCATATCACATTTCAACCCTTATAGGAATACCATTGAGCTCCAAACAACCCAGTGAATTAAACCTACCCATTGAAGCAAAAAGAGCTATTAGGACAAAATATTTGTGTAATGGGAAGAATGTCCCTTGGCATCATGGGAATGCACTACAGGCCACAAATATGTCAAATGATTATCGTGTACTTCATTTAATTTGCATTTTCAACATCTATCCGAGATATGGAAATCATACTGAGCTTACACCATTCATGGTGGAGACCCTATATCATATCGGTAAAGGGGAACCATTATGTCTACCTACCTTAATATACAATGAAATAGTTTCAAGTTTTGAGTCTAACTTCACAGCAATACCTTTCGGTCATTTACTGTGCAAGTTGGCCCATCAATATGGATTCAGGGTGCCTGAAGGAGAATCCATATTAGCCTCAGAAATCAATGAGAATAGTATCAGGAAAATGAATCTCTCTTTTGTGAATGAAACTAATGTTCCAATATCGGCAGAAGAAGAGTTTTCGGAGAAGAAAGATGAAATGGTTAAAGAAGGCCTAGATAACCATTTACCAACTTCAACTCCTACAATTTTTACTCTCAAAAGAATGCACTTAGGCAACTTTTAGAGGATCAATCAAAACTGGTGAGATGATGAAGTCAATAGAAGAAAAGCTCTACTCACTCCAATAGTTAGTGAAACAAATTGTGGAACATTTGTCATGCCCTGAAGAAGATATTGATAGATCTTCTTAGATTAGCTATGTATCATGATTATTTTTGTTGTGTTCCTTTTATTTTACAACTGGAAACTTATTTTTGGTATATTGATGCATCAATCATTCATAACTGATTTTCCAAGGAAATTAAAAGTCTCCAGCTTTTTTATTTATTAATAAATTCATAGTTGGTATTTTATTTTCAAGATAAGATTATCTGAAGTTGCATATGCATAACTTAATTCTTACCAAAATATTTCATCTGCTTTTCTTGGTATATCTGAAAAATATGAAACTTCATATGCATACTGTTAAGATTTGTTAACCCTTCCATTAATATTTCCAATATATGATTACAACACAACAATGGTTAAAGAAAAAGGCAAGGCTCCTATAAAAGGAGACCACTCCAGTAGATGAACTAACATTTGTCGTTATCCTTATTCCAACCCCATTGAAATAAGTATGTCAAACAAAACAATCTTTGACAGACTAATCAGATCCCTAATCGAACCATATGGGATTGATCTCTACTTAGGATCAATTGGATGGGATAATCTATTGTATTTTAGAGGAGAGGTTCAGTATGACCTCATTCATCAATTTTTAAATTCTTGTCATCACACTCATGATGTTCCTCCATCCATCAACATCAACTTTATGAACCAAACCAAGGAGGTCACTCCTTTGGTGCTAAGTCAACTATTGCACCTCAGAGTAACACAAACTCCCCCGACTAATCGTTCTCTCAATCATCTCAGAGTTTGGGGTGAAATAACTCAAGTACTGTATAATGAAGCCACAATCCCCTAGAACAAAAGAAACTTCCTCACATCATCGCATTTGGACTCAACCACCAAAGTATTGCATAACATTCTAAGTAGAAATGCGTACCAGTGCAGGATCTGATCTCTCCATTTATTCTAAACATTCTGTATGACATCTTTTAGGGGATTGAAATATGCCTACCAACCCTTAACTTGAAACAATTGATCCTAGTTGTCAAGGGTGTTCATTGTACTAGCCTTTCCTTTCCAAGTGTTAATCTGCAAACTCTCAAAATTCCTTGGTTTTCCATCTACACATGATACGGTAGGAAACTCTAATTTAACTAAATATGTTTGCAACTACATTTAAGAAGAATCAAGAATGCAAGAACAACGAAGACGCTCAAGACACTTCCATGGCCACTGGATGGGACTCTTGTTGCATCCTAGTTCCTACACCAAGTGCATTATCTGTCAGCACTGGGCGTCTCCTTCGCTAGAATGATCCCTTGCGTCAACTTCTTGAAGGGCAGTCAAATATAGAAGCTCGCCTTTAGTAGTGCAAAAATCAACTCTCCGGGATTAAACTGCATTTTGACGCTCTTCAAGATATTGGGGAGCACATCACTGAATTACTTCTGACTCGACGTTCTCATATCCTTCTGTATGAGAGTAGATCGTCTCGATGATCTTTACCATGTTACTGCTTAATCATAGTACATTTTTCCTTTTTGGATATTTATGCCCTTAAGGGCTTGTTGATTTTTGGATGATGGTTTATTCTACCCAATCTTGAGGTAGTATTTGATGAATTTATGGTAATATCTATACTACTCACGTTAGATACTCTCTTTATGGTTATCTTTTCTATCTAGCATATAATTTGACTACTTATGATGATATATTTCCTTGTTTGGTTGATGATCTTTATGCTTATATCATTATATGATCTATCCTGTTTACCCCTGGATTATTATCTCTATGTTATTAGTTTATTTCTTGGTAAATCCTTTGCCAATAACTGACAAAAAGGGGGAGAAGAAACCTACCCACCAAAAAAATGTTTATTTTTTCAGAAATTGCTTTTTCCCTTACTACAAGTTATTTCTTGGTAGACACTAAGGGGAAGCAGCATGATTTTGTACTACAGGTCAAGTCTTAAGTTGTAAATTTTTATGTTTGATATGTAATTCTTATTGTTTTAGTATGTCATTGGTATGGACCATGACACAGTCATAGGTTAGGTTGTTTTTGTCATGTAATTGAGAAAAGGGGGAGATTATAAGTGCACCCAACATTGCACACTTGTTTGTCAATTACATGACTGGTTGTGTCTTGTAATCAGATGAGTTCTTGGCAAATGAAGACTGACGACGCAACTGGATTAGAAGCATCGAAGCCATACTGATGACAAAGGACTGCTTCTATGACCTTAAACTTTGTAAATAAATGATCCTAACCCAATTAGGAAAACCAACTTAGATCATCTATTCAAAGCCAAGTTCAAACCCATAGTTTTTATCATTTAGCCTTGGCTTAAGCAAGTCCTAAGTTGGTGAAAGATTTATTAGACAAAATAGAAAAAATAGGAAAATCTGTCCACTATTGGTAGGACGAAGGTGCCACCGAATAGCATCTTCAGTACCACTGAAGATACCTTTTGTGTTACCGAAGGGGCTTAAAACAGTCCAGCAAGCTTAAAATGTTAATTCAGTGTCACCGATTGGATATTTTGGTGACACTAACTGCCACCGACGAACAATGTTCGATGCCACCGAAATGGACTATTTTCAAACAGCAACTTAAGGAATTTATTAGGTACTACCGAAAGATATTTCGGTACCACCAAAGCAAGTTCATTGATAACGAAACTTGCTTCGGTAGCCCCATAAACTAGTCATTTTCTATCCGTTGGAACTTTTTATCTATAAAAGCAGCTTGTGAAAACTTACAAAATTAATGGAAATAAGTATCATAGAGTCTCTAGTGCATCCCAAGCTTTTCTTAGCTCATTTAGACTCTATCCATACGATTTTCATGTTTTGTTCATTGTGATCCTTCACTCCTATGAGCATTCAAAGCTCCTATTAATAAAGAACATGAACTCGTGCCTTCTCTAGAGTACAAAAGTCAAACTAATAGGAAAACCCTTTACCTTTTGATACTCTAGAGCATCCATAGGTTGAATCCCTTAGGAAATCTAATCATTATCCTAGATAGGAGATTCAACCAACTCCCATTACCTTGGTCACCTTTATAGGTACATCTTATGCAATGTTCTTGATCGTGAAGCCAAACTAAATAGGTAAATCCAAGCTACGCAATTGGGGGAGCTTCAGGAAGCTGATTCAAACATAAGAGCGCAAAGATCAAGTATCCTAAGACGAGATACAAAAGAGAACTCTATCCAACAAGTAAGTATCATAGTTAAGAGTTCAAAGTTTAGTCTCTTTTCTCATATAGGATTAAGGTTAAGAGTTTGCTATCAACAAACTTATTTAGGTTTCTTGTGTGGGACCTTGGCCGGTGGGCCTAAACATAAGTGCCTTGTGTGGGAACTTGGCTTGTGGGCCTAAACGGTATGTGCCTAGTGTGGAACCTTGGTCGGCGAGCCTAAACATGGGTTCTTAGTGTAAAACCTTTGCTCTTGCGGAGACCAAAAATTGGAGTCCTTAGTGTAGGACTGTAAAGGTTTTTGGTGAACCTATTTAAAACCATTAATAGTGAAATACGGTGCACTCTGGGATTGAGTGTGGATGCCGGGAGTGGAGTAAACACGTAACCAAACCACTATAAATGCTTGTGTTTGGAATTGTCATTTTTGCATCTATTTAATCATGCTTATATATGCTTAAATGTTTTAACTTCTCATATATGATTGAATGAATGTTATGGATTGATAAGAAGCACATTTCACACGTAAGCTCACAACACTAGGCTAGTTGCTATATTCTGCATATCCTTTATAGCCTTTGTGATTGAAACCTCTAACTGGCTTGGAAGCCATTAGAGTTATTTTACCCAACTTGGTTAAAATTGAATGATTATTTAAGTTAGGCAATTAAGACTTTAAATAGGAAAAAATAATTAAAAAGCCCTATTCACCCCCCTCTAGGACCTTAACTCAAATTCCTTCTTCCGTATCAGTAGTGTAAACTTCAATTTCACATGTCATAATAAAATATGCCCTATGAAGACTGATCTGGTGCTCAGCTAGGGGAATCTGTTCAGCCAACATTGATTGGACCTAAGTTAATTTTGGATGAATATATGGCGAGGCAAGGGAAATATGGTGATGTCCTGTGGAGAGATTTGATTGGATGACCCGCTGCTAATAGAGAAAAGCCAATTAGGTGAGGCGATATGATGTAGAGTGTTCATAACCCCAAGTGCAGGGTCGTGATGTAATAATAATCTCGGTGAGACTGAGGTCAAATCCACAGGGACTAAACTTTTGTGTATTCTAAAAGTAACTAGAACTAGAAATAGAAGAAGATCTAAGTTAGAAATCTGGAAATAAAGTGAGTAATTGTGAAAATTGAATAAACTAATAATCGAAAGGTGGGAACTAGGGTGCCAAGGATCCACTTGTAGCAATTGAGATGCTACCTTGCATGAGTCAAGAGATCCAATTGGAATCAAGGTCCTATCTTATCCAGTTGGAGAAAGAGATGGTTAAATCTCTGAACTTCTCATTGATCCAGTCTCAATGAAAGAGAATTATAAAAATTTTAAAGGAATTTCAGCACCCTACCATGTGCAAGGGACGATGGTGAACAACAAGATTTACCAATCCCATAATCTAAAAGAGGAAAAGAAGATATTCAAAATTATTCCAGATCTATTATAATTGGAACCACAACAAACCATTAAAAGCTGAAAATATTCCGTAAAATCAACTAGAATCAATGAAGTTCAAAATAAACATGAATCAAAGTAAAGAAAACATCCCAATCATGCTACAAGCTTCACCTCTTAGCCCTAGCTAAGAGGTTTAGCCAATCGTAGACATGATTGAACAAATAACTCTTAAATAAAACATAAAAATAAACTAAGGAAGAAGAAGAAAAATTCTTGATGGCGGCTCTTCACCCTTTTGATCCACTCCTTAAACCCTAGAAGATCATTTCGAGCATCTTAGGAACTCTTATTTATAGTTGGGGAACTCCAACTTTCGCACCGAGTTGAAAAAATCTGAAAACTGCCTCAAATTTATGCAATCTGTGCAAAATCTGCGCAACCTTAGATGAGTCGAAGGCAATCTTTGACTGGTCGAGAACAGTCTTCGACTGGTTGAAGATCGTCCAAATTTAAGAAATAATGTCACTGGAGTTCGAGCCGAAGTTTCTTAGACTAGTCGAGCTAGAGCCAGGGCTAGTCGAGCCAGAGCTTCGACTTGTTGAGAATCTCGTAATTTCACTTCAAATCTTCGATTTTCTTCCTTCCTCACTTAGTTTTCTTAGATCTTTGGCATGTAAATTCTTCAATCTTAGTCTCCTAGGATCCATCCTTTGCTTTAGTGATTCTTGAGCATTAAATCCATACTTTTAACATTCTTTTCAATCCAAACTCTCAGATTCACCTTACAACACAAACATGTATAAAATATAACATTAAGCAGTATCATGTTCATAAGACCAAGATATAAATAAGGGATAACATGCAATATTTAACACTCAACATAGAGCAGATCGCAAACAATTTCATGGCCAAGATGGATCAAAAAAGGTCTGGTTGACGATAGAAGTCATCTAGACCATCAGAACCTTAAAACAGGCATATCTCGCAAACCGGAATGAGTTACTTGACGTACCATATATGATTTTGGGGTAGGATGTCATGTCCCAGACTCGGTAACTAGACTCGTAAGGAACCCTATAGCCAGTTTTGGCTGCAACAGCCTCCGTAGTACCCCACTCTCGGCTCTTTAGACAAGTTCCGATCTTACGATCCTATAAGGAGGATTTTCATAACCAGATATCCATTTTCAATATGAGCATACCTCAGATTATAACAAGTACATCTCAGAAATAATAAAGGGACACATCACAAAATACAATATAAATTTGAACTTTTCAAGTACATAGCTGATAGAAAATACATCTGATAACAAGAGAAGAAGGAAGGAAGATCAGTAACACTGGGTCCTCGGCTCAAATCCTATCCAAGCTCAGCTACTGTGATGTCGACCTAGGATCTCCAGCACGCATCAATCGTGCATAAGCTTATAAAAGTTTAGAGGGTGGTGAAGGTGTGTGACAATGGTGCGCAGAGGAATAATAGGAGTTACAGAAGGAAAACAGGATCGATGCCAATGCCACAAGCCTAACCAAGGCTAAGCCATTAATGTAGGAAGCCATACCAAGGCTATGCAATACAACAAGGCTTATTGAAAAGGACGAGCTAAGAGTCCTAGAGGGGGGTGAATATGACTATGCCAAATTAAAAATTAAATGCAAAATTTAAACAAATATAAATAAAGATAGCAATTAAATAATCCCACAATGTAGAAATGGATAAAAACCTCAAGTGTGTAAGTATTGAGAGGTTGATACATATGCTGTTCTAAGGACAACCATACAATAAAAACCAATGGCTTAAGGTAGGACAACCAGATTCCTAGAACGATCTATGTATCAAAATCTCAAACCGATACAGAGTAATAAAGAATAAAATAATAAAGAAAGAAACTAAGCTATTACAACATTCCCACACTTGCATAAAAAAAATTACAAAATTCTCCACAAATGCATAAAAGGAAATTACAACATCCACACACTGCCACAATCAAATAATCACCACAAGACCAGAAGTTATACTGGTTCGCTTGTGTGTACACCAACTGTTTAGAAAAAAAGCTACACAACTACTCCACTCCTAATATTCTCACACAGTAGATATTAGCATTCACTATGAAATAGGTTTTTCAAGGTTCACCTAAAACCCTCACAATTGTGTCTTTTAAGTGGGCTTACGCAATTAAAAAAACTCCCATACTTTGAGTTTTCTGGATCACCTCAGACAAACCAAAAGAAAGAGATTTTATGACACAATCTCAAAGAAACCAAAAGAATAATTGATTTACAAAACTGTAAAATACTTATCTTAATATTCTCCTTTGTTGCAACCCGATGGAACCAATTCGAAGTAGAAGTTCAATGCAGATGTTCAATTTTCAAACTCACTTATGAAATGGTTCTAAGTTTTAAATAGATTTTAGATTAAATCACCTTGGGCAGCTAGCTTGATTTGATTTTGATTTCAAGAAATGGGAAAACTTCAATCCCCTTTTCAAATAAGATTGAAATATAAAATATAAAATTAAATGTAAAAAACTAATTAAAGAGAATATAAAATGAGTACTAAATAGCTTAAGAATATCACTAACTTATCCCTTAAAGTGGTGTCTTGATTTTTCTTGAATTGGATATAAAACTTTGAAAACCGTGCTCTATTTATAACTGTAAAAATCGTTCCTTTAACTGGCCCAAAGGACAGCTCGACTGGTTGAAGGACTAACAAACTTTTAAAAATTTGGGTGCGATAAGATAATGCCATTCCACGACTGGTTAAAGGGCATGCTCGACCCATCGAGTGGCCTCCACGATCGGTCGATTCCTGTCTACAACTAGTCGTGTGGGACTCATTTTAGCTGCTGGACTTTGAGTCAAGTCTGCTGGACTGGTCAAGCACTGTTCACCCGACCGGTCTAGCAGTCTACAGACTGGTCGAGGTAATAACAAAAAATCTCAAAAATTAGTAACAAACTTAGGACTGGTCGAGAAATTTCTTGGACTGGTCAAGCCAGTACTAGGACTATTTGAACATAGTTTAACACTAGTCAAAAAACAGACTATGCACTTATAAAGTGACCTAATTAAATTATGTATTCAAAATGACCATATCCAATGGTCAATCTAGGGTCATTCATACCTTATAAGTGATATATGAACATTGAATCTTCTTTTTCTTTTCACGAAGATTGAGATCTTGACATATGATGAAGCTTGAACTTGAGACATTTTGAAGCTTAAATATGAAATACATCGAAGCTTGAGCTTGAGGTACTTGAGTTGTACTTCACCTTAAGCTTTAAGTACCAAAGTAAAGGCTATTTTCTTGCCTTAGATGAAGCTTTGAAACCTTGAACTTTGAAGCTTGAAGGAGTAAACTATCTCATGGTATTATACATGAGCATGTATATCTCTTGATCTTGCATTTGAAGTTCTTAAGGTAAAGACCTTTCTTCTTGTACATGAGATGCACAATCTTGAATACGTAGATGAGCTACACAAGACATAGATTCCAAGAGGCTTTGGCACTATAAAATTTGACACATAGGAGCTAGAAAACATAGCACTTACATTTCTACAGCCGATATTAATGCAATGTGAAGTGATGTCAATGCTTATAACCAGTCTATGTATCCCATATAGGGGAATCTATTCAGCCAACATTGATTGGACCTAAGTTAATTTTGGATGAATATGTGGCGAGGCAAGGGAAATATGGTGGTCCTGTGGAGAGATTTGATTGGATGACCCACTGCTAATAGAGAAAAGCCAATTAGGTGAGGCGATGTGAAGTAGAGTGTTCATAACCCCAAGTGCAGGGTCGCGATGTAATAATAATCTCAGTGAGATCGAGGTCAAATCCACAGGGACTAAACTTCTGCGTATTCTTAAAGTAACTAGAACTAAAAATAGAAGAAGATCTAAGTTAGAAATATAGAAATAAAGTGAGTAATTGTGAAAATTGAATAAACTAATAATCGAAAGGTGGGAACTAGGGTGCCAAGGATCCACTTGTAGCAATTGAGATGCTACCTTGCATGAGTCAAGAGATCCAATTGGAATCAAGGTCCTATCTTATCCAATTGGAGAAAGAGATGGTTAAATCTCTGAACTTTTCATTGATCCAGTCTCAATGAAAGAGAATTATAAAAATTTAAAAGGAATTTCAGCACCCTACCATGTGCAAGGGACAATGGTGAACAACAAGATTTACCAATCCCACAATCTTAAAGAGGAAAAGAAGATATTCAAAATTATTCCAGATCTATTATAATTGGAACCACAACAAACCATTAAAAGCTGAAAATATTCTGTAAAATCAACTAGAATCAATGAAGTTCAAAATAAACATGAATCAAAGTAAAGAAAACATCCCAATCAGACTACAATCTTCACCTCTTAGCCTTAGCTAAGAGGTTTAGCTAACCGTAGACATGATCGAACAAATAACTCTTAAATAAAACAAAAAAACAAACTAAGGAAGAAGAAGAAAAACTCTTGATGGCGGCTTTGCACCCTTTTGATCCACTCCGTAAGCCCTAGAAGATCATCTGGAGCATCTTAGGAACTCTTATTTATAGTTGGGGAACTCCAACTTTCGCACCGAGTTGAAAAAATCTGAAAACTGCCTCAATTTTACGCAGTCCGTGCAAAATCTGCGCAACCTTAGACGAGTTGAAGGCAATCTTCGACTGGTCGAGAACAGTCTTCAACTGGTTGAAGATCGTCCAAATTTAAGAAATAATGTCACTGGAGTTCGAGCCGAAGTTTCTTAGACTAGTCGAGCTAGAGCCAGGGCTAGTCGAGCCAGAGCTTCGACTTGTTGAGAACCTCATAATTTCACTTCAAATCTTCGATTTTCTTCCTTCCTCACTTAGTTTTCTTAGATCTTTGGCATGTGAATTCTTCAATCTTAGTCTCCTAGGATCCATCCTTTGCTTTGGTGATTCTTGAGCATTAAATCTATACTTTTAACATTCTTTTCAATCCAAACTCTCAGATTCACCTTACAACACAAACATGTATAAAATATAACATTAAGCAGTATCATGTTCATAAGACCAAGATATAAATAGGAGATAACATGCAATATTTAACACTCAACATAGAGCGGATTGTAGACAATTTCATGGCCAAGATGGATTAAAAAAGGCCTGGTTGACGATAGAAGTCATCCAAACCATCAGAACCTTAAAATAGGCATATCTCGCAAACCGGAATGAGTTACTTGACGTACCATATATGATTTTGGGGTAGGATGTCATGCCCCAGACTCAGTAACCAGACTCGTAAGGAACCCTATAGCCAGTTTTGGCTGCAACAGCCTCCATAGTACCCCACTCTCAACTCTTGAGACAAGTTCAGATCCTGCGATCCTATAAGGAGGATTTTCATAACCAGATATCCATTTCCAATATGAGCATACCCAAGATTATAACAAGTACATCTCAGAAATAACAAAGGCACACATCGTAAAATATACTATAAATTTGAGCTTTTCAAGTACATAGCTAATAGAAAATACATCTGATGACAAGAGAAGAAGGAAAGAAGATCAGCAACACTGGGTCCTCGGCTCAACTCCTATCTAAGCTCAGCTACTGTGATGTCGACCTAGGATCTCCAGCACGCATCAATCGTGCATAAGCTTATAAAAGCTTAGAGGGTGGTGAAGGTGTGTGCCAATGGTGCGCAGAGTAAAAATAGGAGCTACAGAAGGGAAACGTGATTGATGTCAATGCCACAAGCCTAACCAAGGCTAAGCCATTAATGTAGGAAGCCATACCAAGGCTATGCAATGCAACAAGGCTTATTGAAAAGGATGAGCTAAAAGTCCTAGAGGGGGGTGAATAGGACTATGCCAAATTAAAAATTAAATGTAAAATTTAAACAAATATAAATAAAGATAGCAATTAAATAATCCCACAATGTAGAAATGGATAAAAACCTCAAGTGTGTAAGTATTGAGAGGTTGATACAGATGTTGTTCTAAGGACAACCTTACAATAAAAACCAATGGCTTAAGGTAGGACAACCAGATTCCTAGAACGATCTATGTATCAAAATCTCAAACCAATACAGATTAATAAAGAATAAAATAACAAAGAAAGAAACTAAGCTATTATAACATTCCCACACTTGCATAAAAAAGAATTACAAAATTCTCCACAAATGCATAAAAGGAAATCATAACATCCACACACTGCCACAATCAAATAATCACCACAAGACCAGAAGTTATACTGGTTCGCTTGTGTGTACACCAACTGTTTAGAAAAAAAGCTACACAACTACTCCACTCCTAATATCCTCACACAGTAGATATTAGCATTCACTATGAAATAGGTTTTTCAAGGTTCACCTAAAACCCTCACAATTGTCTTTCAAGTGGGCTTACACAATTCAAAAAACTCCCACACTGTTTTTCTGGATCACCTTAGACAAACCAAAAGAAAGAGATTTTATGGCACAATCTCAAAGAAACCAAAAGAATAATTGATTTATAAAACTGTAAAATACTTATCTTAATATTCTCCTTTGTTGCAGCAGGATTGAACCAATTCGAAGTAGAAGTTCATCGTAGATGTTCAATGTTCAAACTCACTTATGAAATGGTTCTAAGTTCTAAATAGATTTTAGATTAAATCACCTTGGGCTGGCTTGATTTGATTTTGATTCCAAGAAATGGGAAAACTTCAATCCCCTTTTCAAAAAAGATTGGAATGTAAAATATAAAATCAAATGTAAAAAGCTAATTAAAGAGAATATAAAATGAATAGTAAATAGCTTAAGAATATCACTAACTTATCTCTTAGAGTGGTGTCTTGATTTTGCTTGAATTGGATATAAAACTTTAAAAATCGTGCTCTATTTATAAGTGTAGAAATCGTTCCTTTGACTGGCCTAAAGGACAGCTCGACTGGTCGAAGGACTAACAAACTTTTAAAAATTTGGGTGCGATAAGATAAGGTCATTCCATGACTGGTCAAAGGGCCTGCTCGACCGGTCGAGTGGCCTCCACGATCGGTCGATTCCTGTCTACAACTAGCCGTGTGGGACTCATTTTAGTTACTGGACTTTGAGTCAAGTCTGCTGGACTGGTCGAGCACTGTTCACTCAACCGGTCTAGTAGTCTCCAGACTGGTTGAGGTAATAACAAAAAATCTCAAAAATTAGTAACAAACTTAGGACTGTTTGAGGAATTTCTTAGACTAGTCGAGCCAGTACTAGGACTAGTCGAACATAGTTTAAGACTATTCGAAAAATAGACTATGCACTTATAAAGTGGCCCAATTAAATTATGTATTCAAAATGACCATATCCTATGGTCAATCTAAGGTCATTAATACCTTATAAGTTATATATGAACATTGAATCTTTGTTTGCTTTTAACGAAGCTTGAGATCTTGATATATGATGAAGCTTGAACGTGAGACATTTTGAAGCTTGAATATGAAATACATTGAAGCTTGAGCTTGAGGTACTTGAGTTGTACTTCATCTTGAGCTTTGAGTACCAAAGTAAAGGCTATTGTCTTACCTTAGATGAAGCTTGGAAACCTTGAACTTTGAAGCTTTCAGGTGTGAACTATCCCATGGTATTATACATGAGCATGTCTATCTCTTGATCTTGCATTTGAAGTTCTTAAGGTAAAGACCTTTATTCTTGTACATGAGATGCACAATCTTGAATACGTAGATGAGCTACACAAGACATAGATTCCAAGAGGTTTTGGCACTATAAAATTTAATACATAGGAGCTAGAAAACATAACACTTACATTTATACAGCCGATATTAATGCGATGTGAAGTGATGCCATTACTTATAAACAGTCCACGTATCCCATATAGGGGAATCTGTTCAGCCAACATTGATTGGACCTAAATTAATTTTGGATGAATATATGGCGAGGCAAGGGAAATATGGTGATGTCCTGTGGAGAGATTTGATTGGATGACCCACTGCTAATAGAGAAAAGCCAATTAGGTGAGGCGATGTGAAGTAGAGTGTTCATAACCCCAAGTGCAGGGTCGTGATGTAATAATAATCTCAGTGAGACCGAGGTCAAATCCATAGGGACTAAACTTCTGTGTATTCTAAAAGTAACTAGAACTAAAAATAGAAGAAGATCTAAGTTAGAAATCTGGAAATAAAGTGAGTAATTGTGAAAATTGAATAAACTAATAATCGAAAGGTGGGAACTAGGGTGCCAAGGATCCACTTGTAGCAATTGAGATGCTACCTTGCATGAGTCAAGAGATCTAATTGGAATCAAAGTCCTATCTTATCCAGTTGGAGAAAGAGATGGTTAAATCTATGAACTTCTCATTTATCCAGTCTCAATGGAAGAGAATTATAAAAATTTAAAAGGAATTTCAGCACCCTACCATGTGCAAGGGACGATGGTGAACAACAAGATTTACCAATCCCACAATCTCAAAGAGGAAAAGAAGATATTTAAAGTTATTCCAGATCTATTATAATTGGAATCACAACAAACCATTAAAAATTGAAAATATTCCGTAAAATCAACTAGAATCAATGAAGTTTAAAATAAACATGAATCAAAGCAAAGAAAACATCTCAATCACGCTATAAGCTTCACCTCTTAGCCCTAGCTAAGAGGTTTAGTTAACCGCAGACATGATTGAACTAATAACTCTTAAGTAAAACATAAAAACAAACTAAGGAAGAAGAAGAAAAACTATTGATGGCGGTTCTCCACCCTTTTGATCCACTCCTTAAACCCTAGAAGATTATTTGGAGCATCCTAGGAACTCTTATTTATAGTTGGGGAACTCCAACTTTCGCACCGAGTTGAAACAATCTGAAAACTGCCTCAAATTTACGCAGTCCGTGCAAAATCTGTGTAACCATAGATGAGTCGAAGGCAATCTTCGACTGGTCGAGGACAGTCTTCGACTAGGAGAAGATCGTCCGAATTTAAGAAATAATGTCAATGGAGTTTGAGCCGAAGTTTCTTAGACTAGTCGAGCTAGAGCCAGTGCTTGTCGAGCCAGAGCTTCAACTTGCTGAGAATCTCATAATTTCACTTCAAATCTTCAATTTTCTTCCTTTCTCACTTAGTTTTCTTAGATCTTTGGCATGTGAATTCTTCAATCTTAGTCTCCTAAGATCCATCCTTTGCTTTGGTGATTCTTAAGCATTAAATCTATACTTTTAACGTTCTTTTCAATCCAAACTCTCAGATTCACCTTACAACACAAACATGTATAAAATATAACATTAAGCAGTATCATGTTCATAAGACCAAGATATAAATAGGAGATAACATGTAATATTTAACACTTAACATAGAGCGGATCGCAGATAATTTCATGGCCAAGATGGATCAAAAAAGGCCTGGTTGACGATAGAAGTCATCCAGACCATTAGAACCTTAAAATAGGCATATCTCGCAAACTGGAATAAGTTACTCGACATACCCTATACGAATTTTGGGTAGGATGTCATGCCCCAGACTCGGTAACCAGACTCGCTAGGAACTCGATAGCCAGTTCTAGCCGCAACAACCTCCGTAGTACCCCACTCTCGACTCTTGAGACAAGTTCCGATCCTGCGACCCTATAAGGAGTATTTTCATAACCAGATATCCATTTCCAATATGAGCATACCCAAGATTATAACAAGTACATCTCAGAAATAACAAAGGCACACATCGTAAAATATACTATAAATTTGAGCTTTTCAAGTACATAGCTGATAGAAAATACATCTGATGTCAAGAGAAGAAGGAAGGAAGATCAGCAACACTGGGTCCTCGGCTCAACTCCTATCTAAGCTCAGCTACTGTGATGCCGACCTAGGATCTCCAGCATGCATCAATCGTGCATAAGCTTATAAAAGCTTAGAGGGTGGTGAAGGTGTGTGGCAATGGTGCGCAGAGTAAAAATAGGAGTTACAGAAGGGAAACGTGATCGATGACAATGCCACAAGCCTAACCAAGGCTAAGCCATTAATGTAGGAAGCCATACCAAGGCTATGCAATGTAACAAGGCTTATTGAAAAGGCCGAGCTAAGAGTCCTAGAGGGGGGTGAATAGGATTTTACCAAATTAAAAATTAAATATAAAATTTAAATAAATATAAATAAAGATAGCAATTAGAAATGGAAAAAAATCTCAAGTGTGTAAGTATTGAGAGGTTGATACAGATGTTGTTCTAAGGACAACCTTACAACAAAAACCAATGGCTTAAGGTAGGACAACTAGATTCCTAGAACGATCTATGTATCGAAATCTCAAACCGATATAGAGTAATAAAGAATAAAATAACAAAGAAAGAAACTAAGCTATTACAACATTCCCACACTTGCATAAAAAGAATTACAAAATTCTCCGTAAATGCATAAAAGGAAATTACAACATCCACACGCTGCCACAATCAAATAATCACCACAAGACCAGAAGTTATAGTGGTTCACTTGTGTGTACACCAACTGTTTAGAAAAAAAGCCACACAACTACTCCACTCCTAATATCCTCACACAGTAGATATTAGCCTTCACTATGAAATAGGTTTTTCAAGGTTCACCTAAAACCCTCACAATTGTGTCTTTCAAATGGGCTAACACAATTCAGAAAACCCCCACACTCTGAGTTTTCTGGATCACCTCAGACAAACCAAAAGAAAGAGATTTTCTGCCACATTCTCAAAGAAACCAAAAGAATAATTGATTTACAAAACTGTAAAATACTTATCTTAATATTCTCCTTTGTTGCAGCCTAATAGAACCAATTCGAAGTAGAAGTTCATCGCAGATGTTCAATGTTCAAACTCACTTATGAAATGGTTCTAAGTTCTAAATAGATTTTAGATTAAATCACCTTGGGCTAGCTTGATTTGATTTTGATTCCAAGAAATGAGAAAACTTCAATCCCCTTTTCAAATAGGATTGGAATGTAAAATACAAAATCAAATGTAAAAAAGCTAATTAAAGAGAATATAAAATAAGCACTAAATAGTTTAAGAATATCACTAACTTATCTCTTAGAGTGGTGTCTTGATTTTACTTGAATTGAATATAAACTTTAAAAATCGTGCTCTATTTATAACTATAGAAATCATTCCTTTGACTGGCCCAAAGGACAGCTCGACTGGTCGAAGGACTAACAAACTTTTAAAAATTTAGTTGCAATAAGATAAGGCCATTTCATAACTGGTCAAAGGGCCTGCTCGACCGGTCGAGTGGCCTCCACGACCGGTCGATTCCTCTCTACAACTAGTTGTGTGGGACTCATTTTAGTTGTTGGACTTTGAGTCGAGTCTGCTGGACTGGTCGAGCACTGTTCACTCGATTAGTCTAGCAGTATCCAAACTGGTCGAGGTAATAACAAAAATTCTCAAAAATTAGTAACAACCTTAGGACTAGTCGAGGAATTTCTTGGACTGGTCGAGCCAGTACTAGGACTAGTCAAACATAGTTTAAGACTAGTCGAAAAATAGACTATACTCTTATAAAGTGACCCAATTAAATTATGTATTCAAAATGACCATATCTTATGGTCAATATAGGGTCATTCATACCTTATAACTGATATATGAACATTGAATCTTATTTTACTTTTCACGAAACTTGAGATCTTGGCATATGATGAAGCTTGAACTTGAGACATTTTGAAGATTGAATATGAAATACATTGAAGCTTGAGCTTGAGGTACTTGAGTTGTACTTCACCTTGAGCTTTGAGTACCAAAGTAAAGGCTATTGTCTTGCCTTAGATGAAGCTTTGAAACCTTGAACTTTGAAGCTTGAAGGAGTGAACTATCTCATGGTATTATACATGAGCATGTATATCTCTTGATCTTGCATTTGAAGTTCTTAAGATAAAGACCTTTGTTCTTGTACATGAGATGCACAATCTTGAATACGTAGATGATCTACACAAGACATAGATTCCAAGAGGTTTTGGCACTACAAAATTTGACATATAAGAGCTAGAAAACATAGCACTTACATTTATACAGCTGATATTAATGCAATGCGAAGTGATGCCAATGCTTATAACCAGTCCATGTATCCCATATAGTTCCATTATAAGGAATATCACCGGGGTCTGATGCACTACAGGATGATTACCACTTTCAAGACCGCACAGTTAACGAGCGTAAGGGACCACACTACCCACCTGTGGACAGTTAACCACCAGCAAGGCTGGATGGTAGCGGACCCATTCACGAGCTCGTTAGACTCAGCCTAGTCATGCCTTCTTGCTCAGGCGAATAAGGCCACATTCCATCTCAACCGACTACACGACAGTGACAGACACAGCCTAACGGTATAAATCACTCGGGCACTCATGATTTTCACTTGGTTACAGCGTTAAGGAATCTCAAGGTACCTTGAATGTTTAGGAGCTTTCACCCAGGGATATCTTATGACCCCAACACTCAAATGATATATTTTCAGTGTCCACATACAACCATCCATGAATATACCAGTGGAGGCAAGGCCCTGATGAAGCAAGGGCGATAATGTCCATGAGATGTGATGCTAGATGCATGAGTCACGTATATCAATCATTCATTAGCTCCAAGCATTCAATGTGCACAAGAGAGGAACTTCATCCCTCTATCATATCAGTATAATGACCGCACATAATGTAATCCAATCACTCAATGATGCATATGGGTCATAAGGGTGTGTCATATGGCGATGATGACTTAGAACATACTCCTCTTTTCCAAAGAGGGAATCAAGTCTAAGTACTTAGATAATTAATCTAAGGAACAAACCTCTAGTGGGGGCCCAATACTTGGGGGTAGGCCACAAGACTAAGAAGGGTCATATATAAGCCTAAAGGAATAAACGATCCTATCAAGGATCCAAGGTGGGCCTTCAACAACCTATAACAACCCCATGGGCATACATTAGGGCCACCAAGGAGGACATCTAACCTCAACTGGGTCCTAAAACGGCAGTCCGCTACTACTCAAATATGAAGCAAGGCATAGGACCTAAGGCAATCCATGACCTAGTGGGCTATACTCAAAGCCCAACATGTAGGTAATATAGTGGGCCCTCAAACAAGGTTTGGGCCCAACCTAAAGGTTATAAACCCACATATTGTGATGGGCCTAATGTGTAGCCTGGTAATCCAATCATATGGACAGTATCCTAACTTTATCCAAGTGAGTTGGGCATCACAACTTGGCCTAAATACAAGGACACTATGGTGGGCAACCCAAGGCCCAACTACTTGTATTTTATGGCCCACAGACCCATCACAATAAGTAGTGAGATACAGGCCCAAAAGGTCAAGGGACCTAACTAGAAGATTTCAAGGTAAATGGGCCTATAAAGTTCAACCAAAACTATGAACATAGATCCAAAATAAAATCTAATTGAGATAGGCCTCCAAGTAAACATAAATGAAGCTCAAAGACATCTAAGAGAATGACAATCTTATGTGCATAATCCATCCTTAATCTGGTGGGCCATGCTGCCCCAAAACAGGCTATTAAGGGCAACCAGTTTGGACTCATTGTTAAATTTCTAGCCCACCTATTTTTGGGCCTGCTGGAGCCCAACAATAAATAATATAAATTAGGTATATGTTCCCTGGTGGCCCACATATATCTCTGTGGGTCCCACCAGATGGGAGGACTAGATTACACACATAAAACAAATGTACCATGCTACTAGAATGAAAGTCCAACAGTGGTCCAATGGGCCTGAGCATCCCAAGGGTAGGCATAGGCCTGGACAATTCGCCCAAAACTCACCAAATGGGTCCCAAAAATGGATGTCATTGAAGGAGATGGCCATGACCCACATAGAAAATAAATGGATGGATGGTGGGGATAATAAATACATCAATGGTGGGCCCACAAGGAGGGGTGAATGGCCAACCATGGCTGGACACCCCAGCCTAGGCATCTCAGCCTGGTGGGCTGGTCTAGCTCACACCACGATTGGCACAGGGGTCTGTTAGCCCCAAAAATTTAGGTAGGTCCTACCATGGGTGGGCCACACCTTTGTAAAATTTCAGAATTTTTGGAATAGTAAAAGTATTTTATTTAATTTAAAGAAGACTAACTGTCAAGAAAATCTGTTAAGTGCAGAATTTTGATAGACCCTGATCTGAGCCTCCAATGGGGTGGATCAATGGCCTCAAAAAATTTGAAAAAAATAGGTTTTAGGTCCCCTCATATATGTAATACAAGGTGGGGTCCATGGATGTGGCCCACCAGTGGAAAAATTATTCTATAATTAAGGATTTTCACTCTGATAAGTTACTAGAAACAGTCCAAAAATTTCAGGCTAACCACCTCACTTGGGCCACACCTTTGAGGCCTCAATCGGGGTTATAGGGCTGAAATTTGGGAAACATCAAGATGAGATCCCCACATTTTAAAAAAATATATTTGATAGATACAAAAGGTCCCCCAATCAGTCCCAAATTCAAGCCCAAAGTTCAATAAAAATTTGTCGAGAAATTTCTAGACAACAATACATACATGGAATAAAATAAATGTATGAGCCTATTAAGGAAGAGATTGGCCCATAAATTGGGTATCATGGCCCACCCTAGTGGGCCCCACAATTGTCCAGAACAAACCCCTAAATCCCCACCCATGCATGAACATTTAAGGTGGTAAAATGGGCCATCCAAATCATGGTGTAGGCTGAGTATAAATGTCCCTTCATTACTGGGTTTTCTAGGCAATCAGGTCCACTAAGTAGACCGCACATAATTTCATCAGATTACAAGAGAAGGAAAGAGAATGAAGAGCATCCGGCCATCAAGAGAGGGCTCCGCCACTATTAAGCCATCCCCACACAATCACAACCACAAACAACAATATAAACATATTGTACAACATAAATCTTATGATGCATGGCCTAGATCTTTGAGATGAATGGTTGGAATGTCATCCTAACCACATGCAAGGGTCTAGATGACCCATCATACCTAGAGAAATATGAAAAATCCCCATGTAAGGGGTCTATTAAGGGAAAGAATTCCATGCATGGACATGCATGTACAATGTGGGCCTCATGGAGACATCTAGATGATTTTGTAGGATCTCCACCACTAATTGGTGGGCCCTACACATCTAAATGAGAGAGATGAAAGAGACTACATAAGGAATAAAAAGCTACATTAAGAAGAGGAAGGATCTACTTGATGAAAAAAACACCCACCTAGATCAACCTTGAAACTTACATCACCATCATATAGAGGCTCCAAGCAACATGGATCAATGGTTAAGATTAAGTGAGAATGGATAGATGAGGAGGTATTTTAGGGAGAAGGGGCTATAAAAAATGGGGGAGTGGGCACTTTTGGATGCTTGCTAGGGACAGGAGAGATGGAGTGGAGAGAAATGAGAGAAAAGGAAGGAGAGAGAGAGAGAGAGAGAGAGAGAGAGAGAGGCTTTTAAGCCTTGTAATGATGAGTTCTCTCTCCTAGGCAATGATGGTGGCCTATGGTGATATAAACAAGGCTTAGGGTAATAAACTTTCTAGAAATCTCAGCCTAGGGTGAAGTGATGGGCATGAGAAAATGTAAGACTCGTATCCTAGTCCGTGTTGTTCTGTATGCTTCCGCGGTCCCTCCAGTCAAATTTCGGCAATCCTCGACCTGTTTTTGACATTTGCGCATGATCTTAAGCCGAGTCCTGCATATCGAAGTCGGCTCAAACCAAAATCTGTATCATAACGACCGCGCCGTCGCCGCGGTTCCAACGCCGTGATTCGCGCATCGAACCGATACCTAGGCTGGAAGATTTTGGTCTGCGTTCAATTCGAAGAAAACACCGCGTGTTGTAATCCTGAGAGAATCTCTAGCACCGATCAAATCAATCAATCAAATCAAATCAATCAAGTACAAAGTAACCCAACCCATCCCTCTCTTACATCACCTTACCTAAAGTCAACTCTCCCTTACATGTCAAGTACACCTATCCATCACTCACCATCACTTCCCTCCCATCATCTCTCTCTCTCATTCTCTCTCTCTCATTTTTTTCCAAGCCAGGAACCATCCATGACATTCCATGGGTGAGAAACTAGTGTGGCCCACCTTCCTGCCATCCAATCCCACCCTCCATGACCGATCTCAACCGTTGAAGTCTATCCATTGGAGCTCTAGAGGCTATAGGCGGAAGAAGAAGATAAGATCCTAAGGTGGGTGCTTCTTTCTCTCTCTCTTTCCCTCCCTCTTTTAATACTTTGGTGTAATGATGAGGCCGTGTGGCCCACTTGGATGAACCCCATCTTGATGAATGTCTTATCCGAACCATTCAAGCCATGTGGGCCCTACCCTCGGTGATGGGAAAACACAAGTATCAGGTTGATCCAATCAAGGGGGACATGTCCACGTGGGACTCACCAGCTATGGTCCCCACCCGTGGGACCCACCTTGATAATGTATTCACGTCACCCATCCAGCTTCCAGGGACGCTGGACGTGGGTTCAATGAAGTGTGAACAGACAGTGAGTCTCACTCACAGCACTGTCAACAAATATATATATATATATATATATATATATATATATATATATATATATATATATATATATATATATATATATATATATATATATATATATATATATATATATATATATATATATATATATTATATTTGGTTTGTGCTTGTTGGGTGGGCCACTTATACAGGCCCCACCTTGATGTATGTAGATAATCCACGCCGTCCATTCTGTTTCCTAGCCCATTTTAGGCGTTGAACCAAAATTTGAGACCAAACCGATTCTCGAGTAGGCCATACCATAGGAAATAGTGGTAGTATCGTTAAAGCCCACCTTGATCCTTCTATTCACCAAAAATATATAACATATTTGTCTCATTTCGTTGATCATGCACCGTAGAATGCAATGGGTGGAGTGGATCCACTTGAAGCGGGCCCCACATGGGAAAAACTGCCAAAAATCTATTTTTTCAAGAAAAATAAAAAAAATAACAAGAGAACAGCAGCAGCGCCTGCTGCTACTGATATACCTGCGGACACGCAGGGCATCCTGCGCCATTGGCGGATGAGCAGGCAAGGACCACGGTCCCATATGTGTGCCCCATTGTGATGTGTTTTGAGTATCCACACCGTCCATTTTGTAGGCCCTTAGGGAAGTGGGCCGCCCTCTAAAAATCAGCCTGATCTGGATCTCAGATGGCCCACATCATAGGGAATAGTTGGCTTGAACGTCTGCCGTTGAAACTCTTTTTGAGTGTCCCAGAAGTTTGGATCATTATGAAATTGGTTTTCCCCTTCATCTAGGGTCTGTGTGACCTTATCAACGGTTTAGATGGCAGATAAACATTACAATGGGCCCCACATGGGACCCAGTGATGTGTCTTTCCCCCAACGTCCATCTATGTGGACCCCACGCAGTTGATTAGCTGCTGTTGTACGTCAACAGGGACTGTGGAGCGCATAGATGTATGTATTGTATATCACACCGTCCATTTTTGGACGGTGATTGGTGGGAGCGCACTTTGATGTATTATCCATCCAAACCGTCCATTCACGAGGGGGCCTACCATGATGGATGTATTTCATCCAGCAGTCGTACTTCCATTCACACACACACGTGTAAAATGTATATATGATGCATATATTATATATATACTATATAATATAATATATTATGTATTATACAAATGATGTGGTGGGCCACTGCTACTTGGGACCTACCTTTATCATGATGAATATGGGAAGCCTCCTGCCACGTGCAGATACATTAATATGTAATATTATATTATATAACATATAATATATTAATAAGAGTATATAGGTGGCCCACTCACATGGACCGCACCTTGATTATGTGAAGTATCCACACCATTCATCAGATGGTGCTGCTGGACTGACGTCCAGCAGCTGTGGGACGTACCATGATGTATGTGTGTTTCATACCCACGCTGTCCAGCTGCATGCAGGGCCCACGTAATGTATGTGTGATACCACACTGCCCAGTAGCTGGACGCTAGGACCCACCTGATGTGTCTGCACATCCAGATGGTCCAGCTCTATGGACTGTAAAATCCCTCTGCACGTGTGTAGTGCACTAGATGTGGGACCACTTTTATATGCCTTATTCACATCGTCTAGCATTCTAGATGGTGAAGTCCAATTTGATTCCTCACCGTCCATTGCCCAGACGTGGGGCCTCACCTTGATGAGTGTGTCACAATCCACACCGTCCACACTAACGTGGACCCACCCTGGTATGTATGAGCTTTATATCTATACCGTCCACCCTATTTTCCAGGTGGTTTTGTGATGTGGAACCACCTACATGTAAGTGTTTCATCCATACCATCCAGTCCTTGGGTGAGGACTGGACCCCAACATAATTTGTATCCATGCCATCCATCTTGTTGGCTGCCGGAGCGGGCCCCACCTGTCGTATATACAGGGCCCACCGTGATGTATTTGACCCACACCTACATGTAAGTGTTTCATCCATACCATCCAGTCCTTGGGTGAGGACTGGACCCCACCATAATTTGTATCCATGCCGTCCATCTTGTTGGCTGCCAAAAAGGGCCCCACCTGTCGTATATACAGGGCCCACCATGATGTATTTGACCCACACCATCCAGTAACCTAGGCCGGTGGGATCCACCATAATGTATAAGTTATATTTTCACGTTATCCATTTGTATGTGTAAGGCCACCTTGACGTAGATGCATGTTGCCCATCTGTTTTGTTGGACAGCTGCCCCATTAGTCCCATGATGCATGGCCCAATGTAATGTATATGGGGTCCATGTGATAAGGCCCAATGAGATGTATGTGAAACCCATGTAATAAGGTTAATGAGATGTATGTATGACCCTTGGGATGTGGCCCACTTTAATGTGCGTGAGGTCGAGGTTTGAGTCTCACTTGATTGTATTAGGCCCATATGATGAGACCCACTTCCTTGAATCTGAGGGACATGGGTCAGGCCCCTTGTGATGTATTTATGGCCTATGGGTAAGGCCCATTATGATATGTATTATGACCCCGTTAATGCGGCCCACTTGACGTATATGAGGCCCATATGATGAGGCCCGACTTGATGTACACAAGGCCCATTGTGACGTGTATTAGGTCCATGATGCGTGGCCCATTTGATGTATTTAAGACCCCAATACGTGGCCCATTTGATGCATAAGAGACCCATGTATAGGGCCCACATGTTATGTATTTAAGGCCCATGTACAAGGCCCACCTGTTGTGTATATAAGGCCATGATGATGCATTTACATCCCATTCAACTTGGCCCATTCGACTCGGCCATTTAACTCAGCCCATTCGACTCGGCCATTTAACTCGACCCATTTAACTCGGCCCATTTGATTCGGTCCATTGACTCGACCCATTTGATCACCCCAAATTGATTTGGCCCACTTGACCGTATATGAGGTCCATTGGTGTGGCCCATTTGATGCGGCCCACTTGTTGTATCTTGGGCCCATGGGTCGTAGTCCATTGAGATGTATACTCGAGCCGTATGTCATGGTCTATGGTGATGTATTTTTGGCCCATTTAGTAAGGCCCAATGAGATGTATTTTTCGGCCCATGTGTTGAGGCCCATTATGGTGTATATGGGACCCATGAGTGAGGCCATTGTGATATGTATCAGGCCCATGTAAGCGGCCCATAGCGATGTGTATGAGGCCCTTGCGTGAGACTATGGGCCCACTATATGTTTGCTCTATATAAGCTACTGCTTGGGAGAAATGTTAGTTAAATGGCCACATTATTGGGTAATGATGGTTTAATGTCCACATGTCCATATTGTGACAGTTCCTTAGGCCTTGTTAGGCCCATCTCACCGATTCTGATTTCCATGGCCAATTATCGATTAACGATTGAGGCTGATTATCGTGACCGATTGCCGATTCCGATTGTTATGGCCGATTGTCGATTTCGATCATCGAGGCCGATCATTGATCGATTTCGATTATTGTGGTCGATTATCGATTTTGATTATTGAGACTGATTGTAGAGACCCATTGTGATGTATTTGAGGTCCATGGGCAAGGCCCATTATGATGTATCCGTGGCCTATGGGCGAGGCTCATTGTGATATATACTAGGCCCATGAGCAGGACCTACCTGCTATGTATATGTGGCCTTGAGCAAGGCCCATTGTGTTGTATATTAGGCCTTTGTGTGGGGCCATGGGTCCACTATATGTTAGGCTCTATGTAGGCCATTCCTTAGAGCAATGTTGGTTAAATGTCCACATTGTCGAGGTCGATTGTTGATACCGATTATGAGTATGTGATAGCATAACATCATGATAGATGTCCATACACATCATCTACATGTTTTTTATGAAATGTGATTGACCATTTCATATGTCTTGAGCATGTTACTATGAGACTCCCTTATAGGTGGAGGTTATCTCACATGAGCGCGGTATGTGCAGGATTGATGCATGACTGGATTATATGACTCATGCATCTTGCATTGTGTATTATGACTATTGTACGCCTTAGCGACATCAGGGCCGTAGCCTTCACATGCACATCATGGATGGCCAGATGGGATACTGAAAATGTTTGGTTCTAGCATATGGGCGCTATAGATGTCCCTGGTTGAAAATTCCTAAACCTCCATGGCCAGGAGACGCCCCTAACGTCAAGACCGAGTGGATACATGAGCGCTCGAGTGCCGAATACCAGGAGGCCGCGTTTTTCATTGTGTCATGGTCGGTTGGGAGGGGGTGTGGCCTTACCCGCCCGAGGGTAGGGGACATTGTTAGGCTGAGTCTGACCAGCTTGAGGAATGGGTCCACTATCGATGTGCCGGATAGGTATTGGCAGACTATTGGCCAGGCGGATAGTGAGGTTTCTTACGCTCACTTGGATTGTGCGGATGGGAGAGCAGCAGTGCCATTTGGAGTGTATTAAACCCCAGTGATGATCCCAGAGATGAACTGTACTGATATGTGGATTTAGTGAGCAGGAGTTGCATACTCATTCATTCATTCACTATCAACTCGGGCTAGTGGTGTGCAACTATTTGTCACATGCACCTTCGCAATGGCCATGATTTCATTTGGGGCGCGCGACTAACCTGAGATCAGGAGTTTACCACATTGAGTCTGACATCCAAATTTAGGTATAAGACTGGTTTGGATAGAAGTCCCTTGTGATGGACCTCATAGCCTGCGATACTACGTACTGTCATCCCGACTTCACACTCCAGCATGGTCATTCCATCCGCACCGCATACTGCATGACATTCGTGGCATATGACATTTTGGGTTATTGTGTTTCTGCATTTATATGGTCTAGATACTGCTGACGCTATTTGTGATACTCATCAGGAATGTATATTCATTGCATCCTTTACATCTGATATTTGGCTATCTATGATTCCTCATTTGCATAGTTGATTTGTCTTGAGTATTCTAATATTATATGACTCATGGACTTATCAGTATTTCTGTTTACTCTGATAATTCCTGATCTTACTAGTATTTCTACTTATTTCGATATTGCATGATTTATGGATTACCAGTACTTCCAGTATTGTATGATTATGGCATTGTATTGAATACTTGGCACTTACCTTATCCGCACACTTACACCACCCTCTAAGCTTTCTATAAGCTTATGCTCGATAGATGCGTGCAGGTGATGTTAGGTTATAGCAGTGTTGAGTTGGAGCATGCAGCCGAGCTTTGGAGTTTTGTTATTAGCACTATCTTGTATTTCCCTTTATACCCATTGTACTTAAAGTTTTTTATCATAGTAGATTTTGTGATGGTGTTCTTGTGGTTATTGTTCGTGGCTTATGTTTTTGGTGATGCTCATTACAAATCAAATTGATGATTAGAAATTTTCCTTGTAGCATCCCAGGATCGGAACCTAGCATATGGGTGCTGGGAGCCGAGAATGGGGTATTACGGAGGCTGTCGGCTCCGGATTCGGCGACCGGGAATTTTATGAGCCCGGTTTCCGAGTTCAGGGCATGACAGAAAATGTGTAAACCATGGTGGGGTCCACCAATCATGCAATCAATGGCCCATATCGATTGATGCTCATAACTTGAGATGTACATATCAAATTAACGCACGGGACATGGTGTTGGAACCATGGCACCGATACGAATAAGATGGCATAGGTCTTAGGCCGATCCGAATCAGGTCAACGTGATCGAACTCAAGAAAGATCCCAAATGCTAACCAAAAGTCGCGAGTCACCGAAATTCGACCAGTAGGACCTCAGGACCAAGAGAAACGAAACGCATACCTACACACACATGAACTCGGGTCGAGTCTTACACAGGACAATATACTTTAGCTAACCAACCTGAATTTGTTGGGTTTCCCATGCCTAATTTATGAAATTCCATCAGATCGACAATCAAATTCCATGTTTATTTTCATTTTTACTATTTTTAGTAAGTTTTATTTTGATTGTAACTCTTCATTCGTTGGGCTTTAGGAGTTGTGTCCAACATGAAAAGTGTAACACCCCAGATTTTGGCTAACCTGGGATTTGACGTCCTTAGGCAGTGGGTCAATTAAAACACCTGAAAAATCGTTCAGAACCCAATTCCATAGCCAAAGAAACCACTTAGGATAAATTTCTTTAGAAACTAAGCATAAGTTAGCTAGCGCAACGTTGGAGTGGCTGGAAAACAGTCCCTGATTACTTTAAATACGTTCTACAAGGCCCAAAGCGAGTGGAACCAATGGTGCTATAATGCTCTAAAACCTCGGACCAAACTCTAAGCAGGTTTGTTCTCTGGACCACTTTGAATCTTTGTATTGGATCTAGACCGCACGTCGAAAGTCCGATACCTCCTATCTTAGACCGTTAGAACCGTCTAGCTGGACTTGACACTCATTCCAAAAATCAAGTCAAACCGATAATCACAGGCTATTTCATTGAGCCCGGACCGAAGAGAGTGAGAATAGGGTTAGAATTGGAATTTGAAATTCAAATCTGGCACACAATTTGACGCATCAGTATTGAGCGTTCTGACCGTCAGAATACAGCCAAATTACACCCTTGGATCAGGAAAAATATCTATTATATATCACGAGACTTATAGGCCCGATCTTGGTGCGATGACCGTTAAACTGAAACTGGACCGCCACGTGCGATCTGGAAACCCTACCGGTCTGAAAACTTGATGCATGCTAGATCCAGTATGCATGAGCTTAAGTCCGACCGCATCTGGCCAGGGGACCTCCGGAAATGCTCTTTTGGACCGAAACAGTCCCGATTTGGTTACCCCTCAAGTGAACTTTATTCCTGAGCCTATTTTGGGCATTTTTGAGCTTATAAAAGGGGTTGAAACCCTCACTCTTCTCTCCCATCCGAATTTGCAAAATCCCTAGATTGGGAGAGAGAAAAGGTGAGAGTTTGTGAGAGAAGGTGGGAGAGTTCTTCCTGCCACTTGTGCTACGTGTTGCACGTGCTAAAGCAACGCACCTCTATCGTTTTCTCGGCGACTCCTCCGCTTTCTCAGGTAAGAAAATACCCTAGAGGTTGCTGATTTGAGGTTCCTTTCATTTCCTAGCGAAGTAACTAATAGAACTTGTGTATTAGGTTCTCTAATCGCCGTAGACGAAGCGTATACGCTCCGTTCGAACTCACACCCCAAAAAGGGAAAAGGTGCGGATATTAGACGCTTTGATTGACTGTTTTCAAAGCTTTCAATGTCGTTTAATAGTAGATTCTTGACGGCAACGCCGTTTGACATGTACAACATGCTCTCCGTTTCCTGTTTCGTAAATTAACGAAGAATATGAGATTTAGGGCATTTTAGTCATTTGTAGGAAGTACAGTTTACATTCATATTTTGCTGATGTGATTGACATGGTTTGTTGTCGCATTAGGAAGTTAGGAATACGTGCATAATTAGTTTGGCGAAGAGATTCGCCTAAATGCGCACTTTGGGTCGACATACTATATGTAAACTTAAGTGTGTAGTGTAAGTGTTTGTATAAATGCTTGTATTAGTATGTATTGGCTTAAATGGTGTTATGGATTAGTGTGAGATTGATTTCTCAATGAATATGTTGATGTGAATGATTTCCTACATGTTAGCCATATGTACGATTTCATTATATGTATGAAATGCATGTGCTTAATGATTCATTTAAGTGGTATGTTATAACATGTGCTTGATGAGTTTCTTATGACTTAGTTGGAGATTGAATTCTCAATTAATACGCTGATGGTGATGATTTCCTATATGTTGGCGATATGTATGATTTCATTATATGTATGAAAGGCATGTGTTTGAAGACTTGCTTAAGTTGTATGTAATGACATGTGTTAACATGCTCACATGGTTCCATTTCATTTCCATTACCCTTTCACAACTACTGATGTGATTCTATGATTGTTTGGGACTATGCCTAGTCCAGGCAGTCGGTAACCGAAAGAATTCGTGGTTAGCTTATCTTGGCCACGAAGGACGTGTCGATGAACGCGAGTCGTGTTGGAGTTGGCGGCAGTGGTTAGGCCACGCGAAGTGTTTTACGCACTTCATGTCGTTCGACTTGCGATGCGCTCGTGCCAGTCGAGCTCGTCAAGTAACCCGACTGGCCGTTGTATGTTCACCTTGTATGAGTCATAACTGCTTGAACCTAGGGTACTGAACTTACCATTGTAAACCCTGTTAACCATGGTACCTTGATCCATAAAGACTCATGAGCCGGGCATGGTGGTATGGGACACCGTGGTCGAGCTGTCGGCCTACGCTGGGGCCACAAACCTCCCCGTAGTGACCAGTGAGTACCTAGACTCGTGAGCAGATTATGGTGGTATGGGACACTATATTCTAGCTGTCGGCCTACACTGATCAGGCGACGAGCCCTTTGTAGTGACCGCGAGCGTATTCTGAGTCCACGGGAGGCGACGACCCTTCCGTTGCAGCAGAGTACAGTAGGCCTGTATTGATAAGGTGATGGGGGAGCGGAGCAACGAGTGCGTGCAACAGCCCTGGCAGCCCTTGCAGCGACCTACGAAATATACATCGTATGAGATTACTAGGAGTGACGACCCTAGACAGGATCTGTGTTGGGATTGATATAAGGGAAGTACCTTAGTTTCCAAATCCTGCTGTTTGAATGGACTAATAATAACTCGAAAATCATATCACCATAGCATTGCATGTGCCTGGAAGATGTGGAGCACTCTAGGGAGTGTGGCATGCCGCGGTCGTAAGATGTTGCCGCATGAGGGGGATCGTCGGTGAGGGCATACGTCACGTCATGTCATAATTGCATTAACAACAGTATTAGGATTGTTTGATTTATTGCTTTACTATTATCGCGTGATTGATTTGAGAACATGTTAATCCTTGCTCTATTATTCCACTGAGTTAGCTACTCACTCCCACGTTACGGGACGGTGTTCCTGGACACCCACCAGACCTTTTTGTGATTGCAGATGATGGCGCGGCCTGCGAGGCGGAGCTGGACTTGATGATGATGAGGAGGATCCCTCCTTTATGTGTGTTCTGATCGACGGGATTACAGGGAGGTTGATTAGATGCCTTGACACTTGTCATTTTATATTTTTAGAGCACTCATGTATATTATTTTATTTACTTTTGAAGTATACATGTATGTATATAACCCGGTAACATATTCACACTCTAGAGACATACAACAGATTATATATGTTATACATACTATCACAGTCTTCCGCTTGTAAATTTAACTGTCTCTGGAGCGTGATATGCTGTTTTAGCTTAATCTCACTCATGTTTAATACATTATCATAGACAACATTCAATCATACATATCTATGTTGCATAAATAACATTTTGGAACTCGGGAGTTGGGTTTTTGCTCGACCCCCCGATTTTCGGGATGTTACAGATGGTATCAGAGCATGATTTGGATTAAACCGGGCCTGGGTTATGGTCACGCGACGTACGCTGTCGCTTCCTTTGACTTAGGTGGGTGCGAGAAGGGTCTAGAAACACTTCTTGGATCGCAGATTCGCCGATAAGCGAAGTCTATTAGGATCGATTGCAAGATCGAGTCTGTAACGTATCTCGGGTCGCGTAAAGCAACTCGAATCACTTCTAAGTTGTAGGAAGTCGGGTGGAGACGTCCTATGAGTGGTTTTAAACCGAAAAAGTGAATCTTTGAGCCGTGGGATGACCACGACTCCTGTAATCAATCGCCAGGGCTTAAAAACCCCGTTTCACCAAAAATCTTCAAAATTCCTCCTCTAAATACTCCAATCTTCATTTCTTTATTATCCATTTCATATTAGGCATCAAACCTAATATGAAAATAACACAAATTAGTACTTTCACAAAATTTTACAGTGAATAGTAAAATTTCATGAAAAATGGCCATAAGGCCATTCTAACTTCACTTTCTTTAGCAAATAATGGTTTATATGGATGTACTAGATCCTTATACCCCAAAATCATATGCTACATGATAGGGTTTTATATTCGGTATTGAAGATTGGACCCAAAAATCCTCGAATGGATGTTAAAAATGTATTGGCCTCCCTAGGGCAATCTACAATGAACTAGAGTGTGCACCATACCTTTTTAGAATCCCTAGGGCAAGAGGAATCCATCCCATATGGCCTCAGAGGCCAGTTTGCAACTTCACCGGCGATGCCATCGCCGGTTCGGCGATGCATCGCCGGTCAAACTTGTCGGATGGGCTTGATCTTTGGGCTGGAGGAGTTTGGGGGCTAGGGTAGTCCCCTGGTATGTGGTCCGTACCTTGAAACTCTCTAAAAGATGTACTTCCTTCACAAAAGTCCTCTTCCCTAGCCCCATTTTCGTTTTCTTGCTGCCCTAACCCAAAACCGTGGTTCCAAACCACCCCTAGATCCATTCCCTGCCAAAAATGACCACCCTCCATCATTCCTTTGAAGTTGGCAGCCCTCCCTCTTGAATATTTCATCATTTGGAGCTCTTACAACGCCCAAATCGAGCTGAAATCGTGAGGCGCTCCATTCCCCTTTTTCATTCTCTTTTGTTTCTGAAAATACATCCTAGGGGAGCTTGAAACATCCCTCTACAACGCCTAGATCTCCCTTTTCTAGTTTGGTTAGCCATTTCCTTGCATTTCCCCCATTTTTCATGGCTATTGTTAAGCCGTTTTAGCCTTTTTCTCTCTTTTCACCATCCTCCCTCTCAATCCTATTTCTCCATTTTCTTTGCTTAAGGGATACTGAAAATATATGGCTGAGAGAGCTCTAGTGAGCAACAGACAGTATTAGACTCGACAGGGATAAAGAAGGTAAGTCGGGACTGTGGTAAAGTCCTTTGGTAGAGTTAGGCATCTATGCCTTTGCCCTGTAGATTGTTTGATTTTTGTTTTAAGGATTTCTGTGTTTTGTTGTTGTTAGGTTTAGTGAAGTTACAGGTAGAAACTGTGTTTGTGTTGTGGTTTGGCCTTATCATAGCCGAATTTTGTTGAATGAAATGCATGCCGATTCATTTTGTGGTGAGGTATTGTCCCTAGATTGGGAGTATTATAACTCTCGAGATTCAGCCTACAAATTAGATTTTTATCCCACCCCACCCTCCAACCAAGCATGCCACTCCCTATCCCGCTATGGGACTAGGAATGCGGTTCCATTTAATACAACTAAGCGCTACCGGCTACATAGGCCCTAGGCGTTTTTGGATCTAGTGTTAGCACTCCTAGATTTGAAGGATCTGACGACATAAGAAATCCAATTCCAGTTAGACAAATCTTGACCCTAAGCGATAGAACAACTCTCTGTAGTAGAAATGGTATGGAAAGCCATTTACCATATAATCTTAAGCTTTATATTATAGCTACTGAGTTACAGACTAGCCTACTAGCTGCCTAGAGTAGGGTAAAGCCTGTATATGTTAAGGAATGATAGATTAGTTTTGATTGGAATGAGACTCCCTTCCTTGGATAGATCCCCTTATGACTTATAGACTCCTGTTGTTGCCCATAGGAAGGAACCATACACTCTCAGGGAACATTTATAACTCCCTCAGATTGAACTTAGAATGTCCTAGCACACCCCTTAGAATTGCCTTCCCCAAGGACTTATTGCATTCGGGAATGCGGAATAAAGGAACTACATGTAAGCGATGTATTCGCGGTTTGAATCGACTTCTTAATCCTAGTGGTTACCAATAAATCCAATGCTCTGATCAAGCAGAGGATCGGCGTCGACTCGGATTAAGAACTGATACAACACATTTTCTGTCCTGATTAGACAGAAGGTTCAACGTATCCGGCTTAGACCCACTACACAACCTTTCTTCTGTGATGGCCCAACCATCTACAACTAAACAGGATTACATTGTCTTTGGGAAATGGCGAGGACTTAAAGCTAGTAGAGAATTAGACATCTTGCCACCAACTCATATCTACCCCTGAACTCAACCACTATAGAGCTTAGGCTCGTCTCTATCACCATAGATACTAATGCCATAGAACGCATCATTAGCAGGGAAAACCATGTAGAGAAAGGTTGTTTCCATCTTAGGTCAAGGATAGCTCCTAAGTTGCGCCTCGTTCTGATATACGGATCGATGCTAAGATTCTTCAACCTTAAGTAAAACTAAGTTTTAAGGGGGGTAGAACGTATTGAGTCCAATCCAGTTAGGTTAGTCAACACTACCGTTTGATCAGAGTGGCGCAGCGGAAGAGTGGTTGGCCTCTTTCCCACAGGCCCAAGATCGAAACCTTTGAGTTCGGATATACATACGATTAGGTTACTAAATAGGATTTGAACCTTCCTTAGTGAAAGTACTCCTTGCCCTTTGCCAATGTCGGGGATGACATTGTGTTTTAAGGGGGGTAGATTGTAACACCCCAGATTTTGGCTAACCTGGGATTTGACGTCCTTAGGCAGTGGGTCAATTAAAACACCTGAAAAATCGTTCAGAACCCAATTCCATAGCCAAAGAAACCACTTAGGATAAATTTCTTTAGAAACTAAGCATAAGTTAGCTAGCGCAACGTTGGAGTGGCTGGAAAACAGTCCCTGATTACTTTAAATACGTTCTACAAGGCCCAAAGCGAGTGGAACCAATGGTGCTATAATGCTCTAAAACCTCGGACCAAACTCTAAGCAGGTTTGTTCTCTGGACCACTTTGAATCTTTGTATTGGATCTAGACCGCACGTCGAAAGTCCGATACCTCCTATCTTAGACCGTTAGAACCGTCTAGCTGGACTTGACACTCATTCCAAAAATCAAGTCAAACCGATAATCACAGGCTATTTCATTGAGCCCGGACCGAAGAGAGTGAGAATAGGGTTAGAATTGGAATTTGAAATTCAAATCTGGCACACAATTTGACGCATCAGTATTGAGCGTTCTGACCGTCAGAATACAGCCAAATTACACCCTTGGATCAGGAAAAATATCTATTATATATCACGAGACTTATAGGCCTGATCTTGGTGCGATGACCGTTAAACTGAAACTGGACCGCCACGTGCGATCTGGGAACCCTACCGGTCTGAAAACTTGATGCGTGCTAGATCCAGTATGCATGAGCTTAAGTCCGACCGCATCTGGCCAGGGGACCTCCGGAAATGCTCTTTTGGACCGAAACAGTCCCGATTTGGTTACCCCTCAAGTGAACTTTGTTCCTGAGCCTATTTTGGGCATTTTTGAGCTTATAAAAGGGGTTGAAACCCTCACTCTTCTCTCCCATCCGAATTTGCAAAATCCCTAGATTGGGAGAGAGAAAAGGTGAGAGTTTATGAGAGAAGGTGGGAGAGTTCTTCCTGCCACTTGTGCTACGTGTTGCACGTGCTAAAGCAACGCACCTCTATCGGTTTCTCGGCGACTCCTCCGCTTTCTCAGGTAAGAAAATACCCTAGAGGTTGCTGATTTGAGGTTCCTTTCATTTCCTAGCGAAGTAACTAATAGAACTTGTGTATTAGGTTCTCTAATCGCCGTAGACGAAGCGTATACGCTCCGTTCGAACTCACACCCCAAAAAGGGAAAAGGTGCGGATATTAGACGCTTTGATTGACTGTTTTCAAAGCTTTCAATGTCGTTTAATAGTAGATTCTTGACGGCAACGCCGTTTGACATGTACAACATGCTCTCCGTTTCCTGTTTCGTAAATTAACGAAGAATATGAGATTTAGGGCATTTTAGTCATTTGTAGGAAGTACAGTTTACATTCATATTTTGCTGATGTGATTGACATGGTTTGTTGTCGCATTAGGAAGTTAGGAATGCGTGCATAATTAGTTTGGCGAAGAGATTCGCCTAAATGCGCACTTTGGGTCGACATACTATATGTAAACTTAAGTGTGTAGTGTAAGTGTTTGTATAAATGCTTGTATTAGTATGTATTGGCTTAAATGGTGTTATGGATTAGTGTGAGATTGATTTCTCAATGAATATGTTGATGTGAATGATTTCCTACATGTTAGCCATATGTACGATTTCATTATATGTATGAAATGCATGTGCTTAATGATTCATTTAAGTGGTATGTTATAACATGTGCTTGATGAGTTTCTTATGACTTAGTTGGAGATTGAATTCTCAATTAATACGCTGATGGTGATGATTTCCTATATGTTGGCGATATGTATGATTTCATTATATGTATGAAAGGCATGTGTTTGAAGACTTGCTTAAGTTGTATGTAATGACATGTGTTAACATGCTCACATGGTTCCATTTCATTTCCATTACCCTTTCACAACTACTGATGTGATTCTATGATTGTTTGGGACTATGCCTAGTCCAGGCAGTCGGTAACCGAAAGAATTCGTGGTTAGCTTATCTTGGCCACGAAGGACGTGTCGATGAACGCGAGTCGTGTTGGAGTTGGCGGCAGTGGTTAGGCCACGCGAAGTGTTTTACGCACTTCATGTCGTTCGACTTGCGATGCGCTCGTGCCAGTCGAGCTCGTCAAGTAACCCGACTGGCCGTTGTATGTTCACCTTGTATGAGTCATAACTGCTTGAACCTAGGGTACTGAACTTACCATTGTAAACCCTGTTAACCATGGTACCTTGATCCATAAAGACTCATGAGCCGGGCATGGTGGTATGGGACACCGTGGTCGAGCTGTCGGCCTACGCTGGGGCCACAAACCTCCCCGTAGTGACCAGTGAGTACCTAGACTCGTGAGCAGATTATGGTGGTATGGGACACTATATTCTAGCTGTCGGCCTACACTGATCAGGCGACGAGCCCTTTGTAGTGACCGCGAGCGTATTCTGAGTCCACGGGAGGCGACGACCCTTCCGTTGCAGCAGAGTACAGTAGGCCTGTATTGATAAGGTGATGGGGGAGCGGAGCAACGAGTGCGTGCAACAGCCCTGGCAGCCCTTGCAGCGACCTACGAAATATACATCGTATGAGATTACTAGGAGTGACGACCCTAGACAGGATCTGTGTTGGGATTGATATAAGGGAAGTACCTTAGTTTCCAAATCCTGCTGTTTGAATGGACTAATAATAACTCGAAAATCATATCACCATAGCATTGCATGTGCCTGGAAGATGTGGAGCACTCTAGGGAGTGTGGCATGCCGCGGTCGTAAGATGTTGCCGCATGAGGGGGATCGTCGGTGAGGGCATACGTCACGTCATGTCATAATTGCATTAACAACAGTATTAGGATTGTTTGATTTATTGCTTTACTATTATCGCGTGATTGATTTGAGAACATGTTAATCCTTGCTCTATTATTCCACTGAGTTAGCTACTCACTCCCACGTTACGGGACGGTGTTCCTGGACACCCACCAGACCTTTTTGTGATTGCAGATGATGGCGCGGCCTGCGAGGCGGAGCTGGACTTGATGATGATGAGGAGGATCCCTCCTTTATGTGTGTTCTGATCGACGGGATTACAGGGAGGTTGATTAGATGCCTTGACACTTGTCATTTTATATTTTTAGAGCACTCATGTATATTATTTTATTTACTTTTGAAGTATACATGTATGTATATAACCCGGTAACATATTCACACTCTAGAGACATACAACAGATTATATATGTTATACATACTATCACAGTCTTCCGCTTGTAAATTTAACTGTCTCTGGAGCGTGATATGCTGTTTTAGCTTAATCTCACTCATGTTTAATACATTATCATAGACAACATTCAATCATACATATCTATGTTGCATAAATAACATTTTGGAACTCGGGAGTTGGGTTTTTGCTCGACCCCCCGATTTTCGGGATGTTACAAAAAGTGTTTAGAAAAATTAAGAGAATAACGTGGTTAAGCCACATAGGACACTTACTTTAAATAGTAAATTTACTATTTATAGTAAATTATGAATTTTAGGGAGTTTTAGTTATAATTTAATTCCTAAACTTATTCAAAGCTTGGTTTCCCTATTTAAAGGGTTGTAGGCTCATTTACTTCAGCTATCAATCACTTAAGAAGTTTATTTTATATATCCTAAAACTATTTATATTTCTTTTCCTTGTGGATTCGAGAAGTTCTACGAGGAGTCCAGAGAAGCTCCATGGATTCGGAGTAGTTATCCTTGAGGAAGACGGTGATCAACCTTATCATGTTCATCCCTGTGTCAATTGGTATTAGAGAGAGGACTACCCTCGAGCCGATGGAAAACAACTAAGGTATGAATCAAAATCTATGGACGATGATCCAGGGATTTGTTACCTTGTGGAAAGAATGGAAGCTTTCCCTCGGGAGAGTCAGTTGACCATGTAAGGGATACAGGAAACCCTCGATCATCTTGGGGATGGGCTACTTCTGCCCCAAGCCATAGGTGATGCTCTACTGCCTATGGTTGCTTCACCGCCCATGGTTGTTGTACAACATAAGCCCGATTTTCATAGAGCACTACCAGTGGCAAACCGAAGGGCTACACCAGATGATTCAAGTTCTAGCGATGAGGACCTTAATGAAGGCTTTGTCGATGACCAATCCATGAAGGTGATAATCTAGATCGTATTAAAAGAGACTATTGAGGTAAGACTGAACTTCCTAGTTTTAATGGTTTATTACGCATAGAAAATTTTCTCGATTAGCTACCCGAAGTAGAGAGATATTTTGATTACATGGACATGCCAGATCATAAAAAAAAAGTAAAATTGGTAGCGTTTAAATTAAAATCAGGTGCTTCTGCATGGTGGGAGAAATTACAACTCTCACATGCTTGCCAGAACAAGGTGCCCATCTCATCATGGCCATGGATGAGATGTCTTCTTCGATCACGATTCCTCCCCAATGATTACGAGTAGATATTATTCCAGCAATACCAAAATTCCCAACAAGGAAATAGAATCGTCACGGATAACACTGAAGAATTCCAGTGGTTAGCAACACGAAACGATCTATCAGAATCTAAGTCACAGAAGGTGGCACGATTTATAGGAGGGTTTCAATTGACAATTCAGGATCGAGTTCAGATGCACCCAGTCGGGACTGTGGATGAAGCGGTTCAGTTGGTAGGTAGGGCAGACACGCAGCTTATAAGAGTCTCTAATCAGCCTTATCCTTCAACTCGATCCCCCATAATGGGTCCCGCGCAGGATCTAGTGCTAGCACGGGGAAAAGAACTAATAGGATAACATCCTCAGCCTCCCACCATCACAAACTGTGATATGGGAAGCAGCTCATCTAGGCCTTAACATGTAGCACCCACAACAGCGAGCCTAAATAGGATTCTAAATCCTTATGTTCGGCTAAGGTCGAACAATTGTTACCGTTGTGGCCAATCGGGCTACTTATTAAACACATGTTCTCAATGTCCCACAACACACCTGGCCATAAACGAAGGGAGCACTAAAGGTGGGGCTGTAGAAGAAGACCTTGGCTTTGATGAACATGAGCAAGCCATTGATAATGGAGCATATGGCAATGAGTTAATAGTTCAGGATCATGATGGATCTCTAGTCGGGAGGCAATTACTGTATACTTCACAGAAGGAATTACATCCACAACAACACAATATATTCCATACACAGTGTACTGTCAACGGAAAGGTCTGTGATGTGATCATGAACAGTGTTAGTAGTGAGAACATTGTCTCAAGAGTGATGGTAGACAAGTTACAACTACCAATGACAAAACGTTCTTCCCTGTACTCAATTGGCTAGATAAAAAAGGTAAACGAGATCAAGGTAACTGAACAATGCACTGTCTCATTTTCAATTGGCAAAAATTACAAGGATCAAATACTTTGTGATGTGATCGAGATGGAAGCATGCCATATGTTACTTTGTCGACCCTAACAGTCAGACCATGATGTGACCCATTGAATACAAGATAATGTCTACGTATTTGTCAAGGATAGTCAAAAAATAATCTGTCCCTATGGCACCAGAGAACCACCCTGACGCCTCTAAAGTGGAGGGGAGTTCCCTCTTGACCATTAGGGATTTCATGGAGGAATTCAAGAAAATCGGTGAGGTGTACACCGTAGTAGTGAAGGGCGAGGAATCAGATTCCTCAAACATTCTTCCAAGTTTAAGACTATTGTTAAACGAATTCAAAGAAATCTGGCCTGAAGATTTACTCGAAGGATTACCCCATGGGCTAGCCTGCCCAACTGTCCTCATTATTGGATGAGATCGAAGGAGTGTGAGATACTTCATGGGCAAGTGGAGGAATTGATCCGTAAGGATTTCTTGAGAGAGAGCATGAGCCCATGTGTTGTACTAGCATTATTAATGCCAAAAAAAAAAGAGATAGGAGCTGGAGCATGTGTCGACAACTAGGTAATTAACAAAATTACCATTAAATATCGGTTCCTAATACTGCGGTAGGACAACATGCTTGATATGCTAGAAGGGGTCAAGATGTTTTCTAAACTAGACCTAAGGAGAGGGTACCATCAGATTTGTAAGTGCTACAATGATTAAGCACACTTTAGTCGTCAAATTTTGTATCGCCAAAACAACTTGATAACAGATTTTTAAAACTGATCCATAATCAAGAAAAGATCAAGCTCAAGATTAAGAGAAGATTAAGCTCAAGACTAGTACATTCTCGAGAGAAGATCAAGCTCAAAAATCAAGATGAAGTCCATAACCGAGTTCAAGTCAAAGAAATTCAGATATTTTATGTCTCAGGTGATATAAAACCCTAGAAAGACATTAAGATTAGGTGCTTTAAAAAACGTTTTAAAATTGGGTTTTTATGCTTATTTTTCTTGGAGTTCAACCAACATAAGTTTTGGTTCGACTATACTAAGTTTTCTTGGCCAATCTAAGTTTAAGTCAAACCAAAAATCATTTTTTATTGTAAATTTGACCAATCGAAGATTGTCCTTCGACCAGCCCGTGAAACTTTGGCACCAATTCCAGCAACTACAACATTTCAAATTTTTGAAAATTTGACTAGTCGAAGACCAACTTCATCTAGTCGAATAGAGCTCTTCGACTAGTCAAACTGGTCCTTGTGCCAGTCGAATTTTGGATATATCTTATCCCGCGCAATCCGAAGTCCGTTAAATTGAATCCGGTCTATTTAGGCTAGTCGAAGACTGCCTCGGGCTAATTGAAGATTCAACTTCTTTGCCTATAAATTGAGTTCCTCTCTCAATCCGAAACATCTAAGTTAATTATAAAAATCCTTCTGCAAGAGAGAAAGAAGCTCAAGTTATTAGCAAGCTATTTGAATAGTATTTATAAATTTTATTTATAGCTTTGTGTTTAATTCCCTTAATCTTAAGATCTTTCCATTCTAATTTTAAAGAGAGTAAACTCTACTCTTCTTTTGAGATTTAAGAGAATTAACTCAAGAAACTATTTGTTTGAACTTAATTAAAATTAATAGAACCCTGGACCCTTTCTATCTGACTGAACAAAGAACAATCTACATTCAAGAAAGTTGTTCTTCAGCTAGAAGCTTTTGATACGTCTTCTGTGGTGAAGATAAGTATACATTTTAATATTTATTTGGTTTTTCTTAAATAACCAGAAAATTTTAGTGTGCATTTTGTCTGAGATAACCTGAAAATCTCAGTGAGGGGTTTGATTGTGATAGCTCAATAAAATCACAAGAATTGTATCAAGTTTTAAAGTGATCCTCAGAAAACCTTTTTCATAGTAAAAACCAAAATTATGTGGAGAGTGATTTTGGGAGTGGAGTAGGTGTGACTGTTTTTAGACAGTTTTTAGAACATTGAACCACTATAATTTTTTATGTTATGTGGTGAATGCCTTTACTTTTTATGTGGTGAATGGTTATATTTAATTTTCAGTTAAAGTGGTGAATGTTGTAATATTTACTTTTATTTACTTTTGCAAAGTTTGAGGCTTTGATTTTAAAGAAATTCGTGAAATAAGGTTGTCCTGCCTAAAACTTTAGGTGAAGGTTGTCCTACGAATTATTTAGAATCAACGTTTCAATAGTTAAGCAATTAAGAACTCTTATTTATTTACATATTCAGCACTTAGTTCGATTATTTGGCATAATCATATTCACCCCCTCTTTAGGACTTCTTAAACTCTCCTTTTCAAGTGGTATCAGAGTGGGTTGCTCTTTTCTTTTTTTTTAAAATTTACCTCATTGAGCTAGATCCAAACTTTATTATATTAAATTTTGACAGCTTGTTTATTACCAGGCCACCATCTTTTGATGGCTCTAATTGTTCATATTGAAAAGCCAGGATGAGGATCTTCCTCAAATCCTTAGATGGAAGTGTGTGGCTAGAAACTATATCTAAATGGATCCCTCTTATGATGGAAGTAACAGCCGATGATGGAACCATATCAATGAAATAAACCGCATTTGCTTTTTTAACTACAGTTCAGCAAAGTGAATGTAGTGCAAATGCAAAGGCCCTAAATGCAATAACTTGCACTTTATCTCCTAATGAATTCAAAAAATTATTTCATGAGATACAACTAAGCAAGCAGGTGACATTCTCGAAATGACACATGAAGGAACCACTATTGTCAAGAAATCAAAAATTCAAATCCTCACAACCAAATTTGAGGAGATTCGTATGGAAGAAAATGAGTCTTTTATGAACTTTTATATGAAACAATGACATAGTGAATTCTATGTGGGGTCTTGGAGATAGAATCCCTAAAAGCAAGGTTTGCACAAAAATATTGCGATTACTTCCTGATGGGTTCAATTCAAAGGTTACTGCTATACAGGAGTTAAGAGATACTGATTTTATGAAGGTTGAGGAATTAGTTGGTTCTCTTTAAACTTATGAGTTGAATTTTAAGGCTCCTAAAGTTAAGTCCATTGCTCTTAAATCTTTTAAATTTAATTCAAAAGAAAGTAATACTAATTTAATTTTGAAGAAAATGAAGATGAATAGAAATGTTAACAAAGAAATTTTATATAATTTTTAAAAATAAGAAAAGAATAGATTTTCAAAAACCATCTGATAAAAGAAAAGGAAAATCAAATACTTGAAAATCTAAAACAAAAGACAGTCAATGTTTCAACTATCATGAATATCGGCACTTGGCTAATAAATGTCCTAAAAAGGATAAATATAAAAGAAAGGGCATGATTGCTACTTAGGATGAATCATCTGATTCTGACACTACTTCTAAATCTAATAAATCAAATCAAGAAAATGCAAATGAGTTAAAAGCCTTTATCATAATAGCCAGAGTTACTTCTTCAGATAGTTGTGATATGTCTGATCATGAAACTTTAAGAAGTGACCCTAAGAATGAAGACAATCTTCAAGATGCCTACAATACCCTATACAGAGAGAGTTGTAAAATTGTTGTCAAGTTGAAAATTCAAAAAGAAAATTATGCTAAACTAAAAGTAGAACTTGAAAAAGCAGTTTTAGAAAAATCTCAATTTTCTGATTGTTTTGAAAAAATAAAATTAGATTAGAATTTTAAGTCTTTTGAATTGTAAAAACTTAAACACAAAATGAGAAACTAAAACTTAAAGTTTCTTCCCTTCAAAGTTCAAATGACACTTGAAAATATGTCCTTGGTGACCACAAGCTTGAAAAATTATTAACCACATTGAGGCGATGTGGTGACAAGTTTGGTCTGGGTTATATTAAAAATAAATCATTGAAAATCAAGAATTCTACTCCTATCTTTAGAAGAGGAGAATCCTCGAACTTTAAAGGAAAAACTTTAAGAGATTTAAATAATAATGATTTCAAAAACTCAAAAACTTCTCAAGTCTCTAAAATAAACAATAATGTCTTCAACTATAAACACCAAAGGAATAATAAACTGCCTCTAATTGAAAAAAAAAATTGTGGACTTGCTTAAAGAGCTTTTAAAATCCAACTCAGATATGACAAGAGTTTATAGAAAGAGGAGAAATCCTAACTCCCACATACAATGAAAATCAAGAGATACTCTTAAACCTAGAACTATAATGAAATGAGTTCCAAAGGTTAAGTCTCTTGTTGCCCACATAGCTTTTAAAGCCATTAGCCACTCAAGATGGTACGTGAATAGTGGATGTTTGAGACACATGATAGGTGATAAGTTGACATTCACAAATATCAACGAAGTAAATGGCAACTCAATCACTTTAGAAGATGGAAGCAATTGTAAAATAATTGGCCGAGGTGATGTATAACTTCCTAACTTGCCTCTCTTTGAAAATGTGCTTTATGTTGAAGGATTAAAATATAATCTTTTAAGCATATCTTAAATCTATGATAATAAGCACAGTGTGAAATTTTCTAATCACGGATGTGAGATTGTAAATGAGAAAGGTAATGTAATATTAAATGGTCGCAAGACATCTAAAAATTGTTATATAATTGATAAATATTTCTCAATAACTCATACATGTTACATGGTCCAAACCGACGAGACTAAACTATGGCATAAACGTCTTAGACATGTAAAATATAGAGAACTATATAAATTGAGCCAAAGAGATCACTTACATGGCTTACCCAAGCTGAAAAAGATAGAAAAAGTCTGTGGCGCATGTCAAATTAGTAAGAAAATCAGGATTAGTCATAAGAAAGTGAACTTCTTAGCCACGGCTAAACCTCTAGAACTTCTCCACAAGGATTTAATCGGACCAACTAGAATGGAGAGAAGAGGTGGAAATAAGTATTTAAGGTCATAGTTGATGACAACACCAGATATACGTGGGTAGCCTTTTAAGAGAAAAATCATATACTCTTGATGAAGTCAGAAAATTTTTAAAATGTATCTAAATTAAAAAAGAGATGTTTGTGGTCAAAATTAGAAGTGATCATGGTACCGAATTTGAAAATATTAATTTTAAGAAGTACTGCAATGATCATGGTATATCGCAGGAATTCTCTACTGCTAAAACACCTCAAAAAAATGAAATTTTTGAAAGAAAAAATAGAATTCTATAAGAAATGGCTAATGTAATACTAAATATCATGAATCTACCAAAAAATTATGTGTTGAAGCTATTAGTACTGCATGTTATATTATAAATTGTGTTTATATTATAAAAGCTAAAAACAAAACAGTTTATGAATTATGGTTTAATAAAAAGCCCACAGTTAAATATTTTTAAACTTTTGGAAGTAAATGTTTTATATTACGTAACCGAGAAATTTTAAGAAAATTCGAAGTTAAGAGTGATGAGGGAATATTTTTAGGTTATGCCCGAAATATCCGGGCATACTGTGTTCTTAACAAGAGAACTGGGGTAATTTAAGAATCATAAAATATTGTGATAGATTATCAACAGATTACACCTAGTCCCAATAAAGATGATGATGATGGTGTCAATGTGATTAATATACCTGACTCATCATCTAAATCAGTCAATACTGAGATAAGATTAGTCAAAGACCATTCGACAAATCAAATACTTGGTAACTCTACCACAGGTGTTCAAACAAAAAAATAACTAAAAAATATATGCAATTATTTCTGCTTCACTTCCCAAATTGAATCGGCCAATGTAAATGAAGCACTTGCTGATAAAAGTTAGATAAATGTCATGCCAGAAGAATTAAATCAATTTATTAGAAATGAATATATGGTACTTGGTTTCCAGATCTACTGATAAACATGTGATTGGAACTAAATGAATTTTTAGGAATAAAACCTATGAAATGAGAAATATTATTAGAAATAAGGCACAACTGGTTGTACAAGGGTACACACAAATAGAATGTATTGATTATGATGAAACTTTGCACCAGTTGCGTGCCTTAAATATATAAGATTATTTATTTCAATTGCATGCCATAAAAAATTCAAAATTTATCAAATTGATGTTAAAAGTACGTTTTTAAACAGTGATTTGCATGAAGAAGTATATGTTGAACAACCAAAGGATTTTGAAGATTCCAAAGTTCCAAGTTATGTGTACCATCTTAAAAAGCTCTTTATGATTTGAAACAAGTTCCCAGAGCATGGTATGAAAAATTGATTAAATTTTTACTTAGTCATAATTTTATTATGGGTAGTGTTGATAAAATTTTATTTGTCAAAAGACATAACGATCATATTCTGATAGTTCAAATATATGTTAAAGATATCATTTATAGGTTTACATAACGATCACATTTAACTGTTGTTAAACAGATAATCAGATATGTCGTAAGTTCTATGAACTTAGGACTATGTTATCCGTATGATACATTTGTACAAATTACTGGACATACTTATGCAAACTGGAGAAAATATTGATGATAAAAAATCTACCAATGGTAAATGTTTTTATATAGGAAACTGCTTAGTATCTTGGCTCAGAAAGAAACAAAATTTAGGATCTCTCTCTACAGTTGAAGCTGAATATATTTTAGCAGAAAATTCTTGCACTCAGTTAATTTGGATGAAAAGAATACTAGTTGACTATGGAATTACACAAGAAACAATGACTTTGCACTACGATAATTCAAGCACAATTAATATCTCAAAAAAATCTAATCCAACATTCTCGTACAAAATGTATCGATATTAGATATCATTATATTTAAGAATTGGTTGAAAACAAGTCTATCATTCTTGAATACATTCAAACTTAGAAGAAGCTTGTAGAAATACTGACTAAGCCACTTAATAGAACTAGATTTTTCAACTAAAAACATGATATTGGTTTGTGCATTATTAAATAATTATCTTGCTTCTTTTTATATATTTTTTGGTATATTTTTATTTTGATTAAATGCATAAAATGATAATGAAATATAAAATATAAAACTCAAAAAGTCAAAATTTTGTGATTTTTCGACTAGTCGAAGTACATACTCAACCAGTCGAATTTTTCAACAAGTCGAGTATATACTCGGACCAATTGACGAACGCATGATTTCACCTAAAAATAGAGAAAATAACTTTTTATTTTTATTTTTCATCTTCTCCCTCGACTAGCTAGTGCCCCATTTAACTAACCCATCATCCATTCTTACTATAAGTGTTTTCCTTTCAATTCCTCTAGTATTTAATAAATTATTGCTAGCAAATTTCTTTTAGGTATTGTATTCTTTATTTGAAATCCTATTTGGGGTGAGTTTTCTTCAAAATATGATCGAGTCTCATTGCTATCATTTTTTTTTAAAAAAAAATCTATCTTGTGCAAACTGATATAGAGTATCGATCAAAGAAAATGACATGCAAAAAATGTGCTAGCTCATCATCTAGATCTACTTCTATTGGTGTGAAAACCGTACGGGCCCCGGAAGATGATTCAAAGCACGTTTAGGATTTCCACACTAAGGATATTATCATCGAAAGATCAGTCAATGTTGTTCATATTTCTTCTTTTGGTCTAGTTCTCATTCTCACTGAAATCGGTTGGGAACATATTTTGGGATGAGGTGGAATGGCTTACTTCTCCATTTCACAAGGAATGTATGCATCAATCTATGATGTATCCCTTGATGACTTGACATTCACGATTAAATTCGTTGAAGGGACATTCCTAGTGACACTATACGTTATTTTGGTGTTGATGGAAATCAATGTTGCGGATGATGGCATACTTACTACCACATTAACTGAAAAAATATCCAATACTGAAAAACAAGTGATAACTCATAAGTTATGTCCCTTTAATACCGAATGGAGGTTAGGTAATGCCCTCCCCGCAAATTAAATGCTCCCTAAGTATAGAGTTTTACATAGAATTTTTTACTTCTAATGTCTATACTCGATCAGGGAATAAGACTGATCTTACTCCATTTATGGTTAGAGTTTTTCATTCTGTTGTGCCAGGTATTGTGTTGGTCTTCCATCATTAATTTTCTACAACATTATTCAGTATCACTTGCATCCCAAGCATGGTTCGATTCCTTTTGCATATCATTTGACTTCCCTTGCATTGCATTATAATGTTAAAATCCTATTAGACAAGGCACCAAAATTTGAACTCTCATTCAATAACGCTAATCTGAATAAGATGAACTTGAAACCTCTTCCTGGTTAAAATAAAGAAGAGGAGGAAGCATAACAACCTGAAGACAAAACCATGGATGAAATTTTCTATGAATTGGAAGAATTAGATGATTCATATGATTCCAACTACCAACCCATCCAGGTTGAAGAGTGTCTTAAATCACTGGAGGAGAAGGTTGAAGCGTTGCATGTATCACAAGAAAATTTGGTTCAAACCTACAAGTCTTTAATGAAGTACATGAAGAAGTACTTCCATCGCATCAACCAGAGTTTGAATCAACTTGACCTATCAATGCCTGCTCCTTCTTCTTCTGGGTCAAATTGAGATTGACTATCTTCTGGTTAAACTTATTTTGTTGGTCATATAACTTAAAACTTTACTCTTATGTTGGTGCTTGAATGATTTCCCTTTACACTTCCTTAACACTTTTTAATTTTTAATATCATTTGCTTTCCTGACTTTAGCTATTTCATATGCTTACTTCTACTTAACCTATTTCATAGTTATCTCATATGCTTACTTCTTGTTATTTAAAGTCTATCAGTGCTTACTTGTTGTTTATATCATTCTTCCTTTGTCAACTTGTGACAAAAAGGAGGAGAGCTGGTTATAATAGTGAAAATGGAGAGTTAGCATGATTAGAATTAACTAATTAGAGTTAGCATGATTAGTTATAATAGTGCGAATATAGGAGGAATGCATGAATGCTATGAAAAAAAAAAAGTTATGAAATGCTATATGTGTGTGTGTGTGTGTGTGTGTGTGTGTGTTTGACAATACAGGGGAAGTGCTATTTCAGGGGGGAGTAATACCAATTCAACTTCTTAGCTTACAAGAAGCTCCTACTACAGGATTTCTTCGAATTACATGACTTCAATATTTTTATATCTGTAATGATAAATGTTTTGTCACAAAATTGACAAAGGGGGAGATTGTAAGTGCTACAATGATTAAGCACACTTTAGTTGTCAAATTTCGTATAACTAAAATAACTTGATAATAGATTTTTCAAGATCGGTCCATAATCAAGAAAAGATCAAGCTCACGATCAAGAGAAGATTAAGCTCAAGACTGGTACATTTTCAAGAGAAGAACAAACTAAATATCAACTAATATTTAAGAATAAGATCAAGCTCAAAAATCAAGATGAACTCCATAGCCGAGTTCAAGTAAAAGAAGTTCAAATATTTCATATATCTAAGGTAGTATAAAACCATAGAAAGACCTTAGGATTAAATGCTTTCAAAAACATTTTAAATTTAAGTTTTTATGCTTATTTTTCTTGGAGTTTGACCAGCCTAAGTTTTGGTTCGACTAGACTAAGTTTTCTCGGCCAATCCAAGTTTAAGTTGAAGCAAAAATCATTTTTGGTTGTAAATTCTACTAGTCAAATTTTTTATTCAACCAGTTGAAGCTTGTCCTTTGACCAGCCCACGAAACTTCGGCTCTAATTCCAGCAACTACAACATTTTGAATTTTTGGAAATTCAACTAGTCGAAGACCAACTTTAACTAGTCGAACAGATCTCTTCGAATAGTCGAATTGGTCCTCGGGCCAATCAAATTTTGGATATATCTTATCCTTCACGATCCAAAGTCTGTTAAACTAAATCCAGTCTGCTCAGGCTAATCGAAGATTCAACTTCTTTGCCTCTAAATTGAGTTCCTCTCTTAATCCAAAATATCTAAGTTAATTATTAAAATCCTTCTACAAGAGAGAAAGAAGCTCAAGTTATTAGTAAGCTATTTGAACAGTATGTATAAATTTTATTTATAGCTTTGTGTTTAATTCTGTTAATTTAAGATCTTTCTATTCTGATTTTAAAGAGAGTAAACTATACTATTCTTTTGAGATTTAATAGAATTAACCCAAGTAGTCATTGGTTTGAACTTAATTAAAATCAATAGAACCTTGAACCCTTTCTATCTGACAAAACAAGGAACAATCTACATTCAAGAAAGCGATTCTTCGGCTAAAAGCTTTTGATACGTCTTTTACGGTGAAGATAAGTATACCTTCTAATATTTATTTGATTTTTCTGAGATAACCAGAAAATCTCAGTATAGGTTTCGTATAAGATAGCCTGAAAACCTCAATGAGGGGTTTGATCGTGATAGCCCGGTAAAATCATAAGAATTGTATCAAGTTTTAAAGTGACCCTCAAAAAATCTTTTTCATAGTAAAAGCCAAAATTATGTGGAGAGTAATTTTAGGAGTGGATTAGGTGTGGCTGTTTTTAGACAGTTTTTAGAACACCAGAGCACAATAATTCTTTGTGTTATGTGGTGAATGCCCATACTTTTTATGTGGTGAATGATTGTATTTAATTTTTTATTAAAGTGGTGAATGTTGTAATATTTACTTTTATTTACTCTTGTAAAGTTTGAGTTTTGATTTTAAAGAAATTCGTGAAATAAGATTGTTCTACCTAAAATTTTAGGTGAAGGTTATCTTACAAATTATTTGGAATTAACATTTCAATACTTGAGCAATTAAGAACTCTAATTTATTTATATATTCAGCACTTAGTTCAATTATTTAGCTTAGTCCTATTCACCTCCCTCTACGACTTCTTAAGCTCTTCTTTTCAAGATTCGTATCTGACCTGGTGATGAGTGAAAAATGACATTCAAGACTAGGAAATGGTTGTATGAGTGGTTGGTCACACCCTTCAGTTTATCGAATGCACCAAGTAGTTTTATGCGTTTAATGAATGAACTTATAAAACCATTCACTGGTCGATTTGTGGTAGTATATTTTAATAACATACTGATATATGCCAGGATAAGATGAAGCATAGGAAATATCTCAGGCAGGTGCAGCAGTCATGCAAATTAACAAGTTATACCTCAACTTAAAGAAGTGTAGCTTTTTAATGGACAACCTATTGTTCCTAGGATTTGTTGTAACGTCCATGGGTATCATTGTGGACGATGAAAAGGTGCGAGCCATTAGAGAATGGTTGATCTCGACAAACATTCATGAGATGAGGATTTTTCATAGGTTGGCAACTTTCTATCGTCAATTCGTACTAAATTTTAGCACGATAGTCGCACCTATTACAAATTGCACGAAGAAAGGACTGTTTCAGTGCACTGATGAGGCTGACAAGAGCTTTCATGAGATCAAGCATCTTTTTTCTACAACACCAGTCTTAGCGCTTCCTAATTTCGACAAGTTATTTGAGGTTGAGTGTGACACTTCATATGTCAAAATTGGAGGAATATTATCACAGGAAGCAAGCTGGTAGCCTTCTACAACGAGAAGCTCAGTGAAACCCGAAAGAAGTGAATGACATATGAGCTTGAGTTGTACGCAGTTGTTCAGGCACTATGACATTGGCAACATTATTTAATTCAAAGAGAGTTTGTTCTGTACACTGAACATCAAGCATTAAGGTTTATTAATAGTCAGACTAACGTGAATCATGTGCATGCTAGATGGGTTTCATTTTTACAGGAATTCATGTTTGTTTTGAAGCACAAATCAGGGCAACAAAACAAGGTGGCTGATGCACTTAATCATCATGCATCACTACTTGTTACAATGAACAATGAAGTGGCCGGCTTCAACTATCTCAAGGAACTGTATGCCAAGAATGAGGACTTCAAAGATTCTTAGATGAAGTACTAAGAAGATAATCCTAACGACTTTCATATACAGGATGATTTTCTCTTTAAAAGAAATCAATTATGCATCCATCATAGTTCTCTGAGGGAGTAGATTATTTAGGAGGTACATAGAGGTGGCCTTCGTGGATACCTTGGGCGAGAAAAGACGCGAACTCTTATGGAAGAGTGGTATTACTGGTCGCAATTGGTATATGATGTGGGAAAAGCAGTACAACATTGTCATGTTTATCAGACCTCTAAGAGATTATCTCAGAATACGGCCTCTACACACTGCTACCTATGCCTGACATCCCTTAGGAGGATTTATCTTTAAACTTTGTGCTTGGTCTCCCATGAACACAAATTGGCATGGATTCAATGTTCGTGGTAGTAGATTGTTTCTCCAAGATGGTGCACTTCATCCATGTAAGAAGACTTTTGATACAACACACGCAGTGACTCTATTCTTTAGAGAGGTTGTGTAACTGCACGGGGTTCCCAAGATTATTACTTCTAACCATGACACGAAGTTCATTAGCCACTTTTGGCAGACTTTATGGACTCAATTCGATACACAATTTCAGTTTAACAGCATCTAAAACTCACAAACTGATTGGAAGACTAAGGTTAAGAATCGCACGTTGGGAAATATCCTTCGATGTATTTTAGGAGAAAAACTGAAGCAGTAGGATTTGGCCTTGTCTCAAGCCGAGTTTGTGTTCAATAACATGGTAAACCGATCGATAGAAAAATCCCTGTTCCAGATTATTTATGAATGAGTTTCTTGCCACACACTTGGCTTGGTCCCTCTGCCCAAAATCTCAGGCATGAGCATTATGACAGAACATATGGTAGATAGGATCATGGGCATTCATGCGGAGGTGCACACCAAGCTACATGCCTCGAATGAGAAGTACAAGGAGCAAGCAGACAAGCATCAGTGACAAAAAAGTATTTGAGGTGGGTGACCAATAAAAAAAAATTGAAAACGAGGACATATAAAAAATTGAAAAATAAGAAATATTTCTAACTAGGACATATAAAAAATTAAAGAATAAGAAAATTGGACCGGTACTAATCATCAGAAAGTTCAATGACAATGCTTACGTTGTTGATCTTCCATATGACATGGATATCTCACGGACTTTCAACGGCGCGGACCTGATCGGGTATCATAAACCAGAGTAGGACGAGAACTTAAGGATGAGTTCTTTTGAAGTAGAGGGGACAGGTGTAGAGCGGGTCGAGGACAGTTTCATGGCCAAGATGGATTAGAAAAAGGCTCGGTTGACGACAGAAGTCATCATGACTATCAGAACTTTAAAACAGGCATATCTCGCAAACCAAAATGAGTTATTCGACATACTGTAACATCCTGAATTTTTACCAACTTGGAAATAGACGTCCTTAGGCAATGGGTCGATCATAACACCTTACTGACTTCTCAGAACTCAATCCTGAAGTCCCCAAATCCCCTCTTCAACCCATTTCCTTCAAAATCTCAACTTTCACTACCATGTTCTTTAAATTTTTCTAAGTGATTTCGCATTAGACACAAATCTTAAAGTTTAAATAATGAAGAAGAATACTTAAACTAAAAATTACTGTAAATAGTAAATATATAAATAAAAATGGGCTTTTGACCATTAAGCTTATATAATTTCACAAAACGAATAGGTTATTTGGAAAGATCAGCTTCTCCCACCCTAGAACCTTATTCTGTCATAATTATGGTGGAATTTAGTTAAGTACTAAACTAAATTAGTTATAGAATTAACTCGAACCATTTTAAATATGAATTGTAAGATCCAAAACTAGTAAAATTGCTAACGCTATAGTACCTGAAAACCTATAATCAATCTCAAAGCCCAGTTGCTCACAGGAGCACATTGAAACTCCATATCGGACCTGGACCGCGTGTCCAAAGTCTGATTATCCCAAAAATATACGGTTATGACTGCCTTGTTGGACTTGACAACCATCTTAGAAATCAAGTCCAAATGATATCCCGAAATGCACAACTTGAGACCGAAGCAAAGTATGTGAGAAACGAGATATCTTTAGGAAATGAATTGAAACTTAAGTGAATTTAGTCGTTTACTTCAGGCCAAATCTAAGGATTCAGACTTATTAGAATCTGACCCAATTACACCCTCAAATCAGGAAAATTTTTTAACACATGTCAGTGTACTTGTGGCCCTAATCGAGTACCAATGACTGTTGAACTGAAACAGGTCCTTTATCGTCGATCCTCAAACTCGATCGGACTGAAAACTTACCTTAACCTAGATCCAATGTCGGGAGACTTACTCCCGACCATATGCAAAAAATGGGCCTCCAGATGTGCTCCGTTGGTTTGAAACAACTGACTTTTGGCTATAACCTAAGTATATCATGGCCCTTGGGTCATTTCCATTAATTCTGGGCCTATATAAGGGCCTAAACCCACCTCATTTCTATTCCATACGAATTCTTAACCCTAGGAGAGAGAAGAGAGAGAAAAGAGAAGATATAGATATCGCTATACGAATTTCACTGCTGGGATTCTATCCCACCACTCCACGGGCTGAATCACTATTTTCGTATCGCTATATCGGTGATTCCGATCCTGTTGTTGGGTAAGAAATTCTAACCCTAATCTGATATAGATATCCAAATAGAGTGATAAGCGAAATAGCTAACCTATTTTATGATTTAGGTAGAGTGATAAGCGAAATAGCTAACCTATTTTATGATTTAGGTAGTCGTTGTGCCGTAGACAAAGACATCGTGTTCAAACTGAGCTCGGTACGGATCTACCGGCGAAAGGTGCAGACTATAAACATTTATGTTATAGTTTTCAAGGCTTTCAATGTCAGTTAATGATTTATGACTGACTTGATTGCCATCACATGTACTTAGATATGATGTTTTAGTGTATTACACATGTATATGAACTATGTTAAATGTAATGCATTCCATGTGTTTGTTAAAATGTCTAAATGAATATGGAATTATAATTTATGCTTGTCATACTTATTGATTGAGAATACGTGATTTTTGTACATGTGGCAACTCCTTTGTGAAAGGATCTATCATGATATATGTTATAACTAATGTATTACATGTATATTGAATTGTGTAGTCTAAGTGTTTGATAAAATTCCTGAATAAGTAAATGCTTGTTGAAGTGTATTTAATGAGGCCATTGATATGGGATTCTCAATTACTTTGTTTATAGTTACAGTTTCCTTTATGTAATATATTTTGTTATTGCGTGATTTATGGATGAATGCCGATGTATGATAACATGTACTTTATGCGTTCGTTAAAATGCTTATATAAGATTTATATTTGAATTAGTTAGTACATGTTGTTTTGACTAGCACATATGAATGCCTATTATGTTTGAAGTGTGATTGGGGTTACAATGTATTCCAGGCAATCGGTAATGGTTTACGAACGGTGGCCGAACTGTTTTAACCACGACGGATACGTTCGAGGAATCCGAGTCGTACGCTGATTATCAACGGTGGCTAGGCGATAAGGAGTGTGTATGCGCTCCATGTCGATTAATTCAATGTACACTTTTACCATTTGAGCTTGTTAAGTAAACCGATTGACTCAATGTATGTTCACCATGTATGAATGCTACTGCTTGAACCTAAGGTACCAAACTTACCAATGAAAAGCCCATTTAACCTTAGTACATCGATCTGCTAAGACTCATGGGCCAGGCATGGTGGTGTATGAGACACCATGGTCGAGCTGTCGGCCTACGTTGGGGCGACGAGCCTCCCCTCAGTGACCAGTGAGCAACCCAAACTTATGAGCCGAATATGATGGTGTAAGGGACACTGTAATCGAGCTGTCGGCCGCCACTGGCACAGCCTGGCTGTAGTCCCCAGTCAGGTTGATGACGAGCCTTCGAAAATTGACTGCTATTTGGTAGGGTATTGGTGGAGTGACCACGAGTATACACTAGGACTACGCTAAGGTGACGAGCCTTTTCATAGTGACCTCGAGTATAAACCAGGCCTGAGTTGAGGTGACGAATCGCTCCGTAACAACTTGGAACTGTTCTTCGTATGTGATTAACTAGGATAGACGACCTAGATGGATCAATGTTTGGGTCAATGATAAAAAGGAAGGTACCTTAGCTTCCCAATCCTACTGTATGAATAAACCTAATAAAGTATTGGCTAACTGACCATGCACTGCATTGCATGTGCTTTAGTGAGGAAGCGCATGTTTAGAGAGTTTTCCGTGCACGATTGTGAAATGATTTCGTTGAGGGAGTGCAGGTGAGGGCATACATCATTATAGCATACCATTCCTACATTAACAATAGTACTTAAGATTATTTGATGTACTGCTTTATCATTACTGCATGACTGAATTGATAACATGTTAACCTTTGCTTTATAGTTCCACTGAATTAGCTACTCATTTTCACCTGTGGCGGTGTTTTTAAAACACCACCTAGACTTTAGTTTAGATGCAGGTGATGGCAAGGTCTATACTGAAGAGTTGGACTTCGTAGGTGAGGAAGAAGAGTTCTCCTACGTTCCACTATCGAGCGGATCTATGTAGATTTCATACCAATGCGCAGGGACTACTGAGATACTTGTTTAGTTGAACATATTTACTTCTTGTATTTTATATGGTTAGAAACAACACATGTATATATTTAGCCCGGTTTCATACTCATATTCCGAACTTTGTGAAACGCTTTCAAAATTAAATGCATATATTTCAGTCTTCCGCTTGCCAAATTTCATTAACTCTGGAGTATGATATGTTGTTTTAGTATAATCTCACTCATGTTTAACGCACTAATACGACTAACATTCAATCATCATTATCTATGCTGCATAAGTGATGCATTGGAACTCGGGAGCTGAGCTTTTGCTCAACCCCAGATTTTCAGAGCATTACACGTACCATATATGATTTTGTGGTAGGACGAGATACTTTAGCCAAAAAAAAAAAAAAACCAGAAGAACCGAGTTACCCATGCCGAATTTGCGAGATTCCATCATATCAATGGTCAAATTCCATGTTTATTTCTGTTTTAAGTATTTTTAGTAAGTTTTAATTTGATTATAACTCTTCATTTATAGGGCTTTAGGAGTTGTGTCCAACATGAAAAGTGTTTAGAAAATTTTGGAGAATTACATGGTTAAGCCACATAGGACACTTACTATAAATAGTAAATTTGCTATTTATAGAAAGTTGCGAATTCTAGGGAGTTTTAGTTATAATTTAATTCCTAAAATTATTTCAAGTCTTGGTATCCCTATTTAAAGAGTTGTAGGCTCATTTATTTTAGCTATCAATCATTTAACAAGTTTATTTCACATATTGTAAAATTATTTTTATGTTTTTCCTCGTGGATTCGAGAAGTCTCCATGAGAAGTCCAGAGAAGCTCCGTGAATTTAGAGTTGTTATCCTTAGGAAGACGGTAATCAACCTCATCACCTTCATCCCTACGTCACCATGGAAACCACTTAGTGAGTGAGGCCCTATGGGGCCGCCCACCTTGATATTTGTGTTGCATGTCTAGGTAGTCCATCTGTTTTTCCAGCTTATTTTAATGCTTAGTCCCACAAATAATGAAGCAGATTCAAATCTCAGGTGATTGAACGCTCACCACTAGAACAAGGTTTGGATCAAGCTGATATATGTATTTTTCCTTCATCCCTTATCAACGGGTTAGATGGTGGGCCCCATGGAGTTTCTAATTTTGGATGTTCAATCACCCCTGTTTCCTGTAGTGTGGTCCACCTGGGACTTAGATTTGTTTTAATTTTTAGACGAGCTGAAAAAACAGATGGACAGCATGCATATTCAACTAACACATCAAGGTGGGCCCCACGGCCATGGACTCACTGTATGCAGTGTTTCTCCGGCCTTACCAAATCAGCGTTGGTTTGAAAGTAGTTGGGTAGTCGAGCGACGTTGCACAGGGCTGAATCAAATCTCGCCGAACTAGCTGTTTTCTGGCCCTGTCCGGTTCCGTCCAAGATGGGTCAATTCCTTAGACTGAAGGCTGCTAGTTTCCAAGGCTTGGTACGGTGTCATTGCAGGACAGCTAAAACTCAGTTGATTGTAATTCCAATCATGCAGGTACGCTGGTGGCCAGCTCAGCCATGAAAGCCAATCGCCTATTGGACTCTATCAACGGTGGGCCACAATGACAGGTGGCAATGTTCCAGGTTTCGGTTGGCTGTCCTAACCCTAGCCCAACCGACCCTATAAGCCAACGCCTAAATTTCGCATGGGACCACATCTAAAATATTGGTTGGGCCTAGGCCCAGGTCAGAAGTTGATTATATCCCTATTTCCCAGTTCCATCCATTGATCAGGCGGGCTTCCTACCATATATAAAAAATACAGCTTTTAAAAATTAAAAACCAATGATTTAAATACTAAGATACCATATATGTATTGCCTAACCAATTGTCATTACGGATAAATGTATAATAGAACACATGCATATGTTAAGCGGGACCTGGTGAGGATAAAATGATCTAAGCCATAGCCAGACCATACATGTCTAGTTGTTAAGGCTAAGGGAAGGTCCCAAGTCCAGTTGGGTTTGGTCATGGTTTACTTTCTAGTTCCTTTTTTAATATGTACTTTTTTCTTAAGTACCTAGCTACATATCTTTGTTGAGATATGCTTCAAAGACTTGGGTAATTGACTTATTTGAAGGAATGTTGAGAAAGTTGGAGAGTAGAATGGGGGTAAAAAGAGATTAAATAGACAAAAGGAAAGTATAGATTGTTAGAAAATTAAGTGTTTCTTGTACACAACGGAGGATAGAAAAAAAAGGATAACGAAACAATCAGATCTATTAGGTTCAAGGCTCGACATGAATATTCAATTTCTCTAGACAGATTTGTAGCCCTTTTTCTGCAAGTTCCAGCAAGTGCAAACGAAGGAAATCTGCAAATTGTCTTCAGGATACAATGAACTCTTAATTTGAATTTCAACACGAAAATTTACACATTTTAGTGTTGAACAGATCTCTAGCTTTAACACCGACATGCCTTTAAGACATTTTAAAAAAACTTAACAACATGTCAGATCGAGAGTAATTGCACAGAAAATGATATAATCTTAAGAATTAAGAGTGTTCCCTTCTAAATTATTGTATCTAAGATTTATATCAATTGAAAGGTTATGGATTTCTTCTTGAAGAGATGTTAATGTGTCTCTTCAAAAAATCCATATCCATTCACAACAAACATTAGCCTTCCATGAAATGACATGATTCTTTGTCCTATGACGGTTATTTCTGTACCCATTCAGACAGAAACAATTATCTAACAGCAAAAACTGTATCCACATAAGTGACACGTGGCATAGGTGTGACATGATACCATGTGTACAATCATGTCATAATTACTCTCAATTAACAAAAAGGTAATAAAACATCAGGGTAGACCCTAGTTCAATTCTAGTTGTACCATGGCCCAAAAAGTTTCAACCATGAGCCAAAAATGTCACACCCCAAACTCATAAACCGGGCTCACAAAATTTTCGATCGCCGAATCCGGCGCCGATAGCCTCCGTAGAACCCCATTCTCGGCTCCTAGCTCCCATTCGCCAGGTTCCGATCTTGGGATGCTACGAGGAGGATTTTAAATATCAGTTTGATTCGTAATAAGCATAACCAAAGGCATAACCCACAAACAACAACCAAGAACTCCATTACATTTCCACTATGATCAAAAACTTTACAAGTACAATGAGCATAAAGGAAAATACAATGGTAAAGAACAAAAACTCTAAAATGATCAGCAACATGCTCCTGCCTCAGCGCTGCTGCGATCCAACGTCACCTACACGCAACGGTCGTGCATAAGCTTACAGAAAGCTTAGAGGATGGTGAAAGTGTGTGCGCGAGTTAGTAATATGAACATGCAATGTCAGAGCAATGCGGAATATGCAGATGGATCCATAATATCATGAGCCGTACCAAGGCTTATGCGATGCAAGACATGAATGGTATCGGCCATCCCAAGGCCATGCGATGTGCAATGCAACTCAAGCATACAGATCCTCATCTATGTCCACACATCAATACAGCTCAAATATGGAATATCACCGGGGTCTAGTACACTCTAAACTAGATTGCCGCCACATCGCGCGCAATAAGGTAAGTGGAAGAGACCACACTATCCGTCTGCCAATATCGGGCGCGACTCGTCGATAGCGGACCCATTCCTAAAGTTGGTCAGACTCAGCCTAGGATTGCCCCCTAAGGCCGCACCCCCTTCCAACCGACCACGACACAGTGGAGAACGTAACCGTCTGGTAATCGGCAATCAACGCTCATCTACCCACTCGATCTAGACATTGGAGCAACCTCTTGGTACCATAAGGGTCTAGGGACTTTCACCCAGGGATATCTATAGTACCCCATGTAGAACAAGATTTTCGGTATCCAATCCTGCCAACCACGATGCGTCTGTGGAGGCTACGACCCTAATGTCGCTAGGGCATACAATACCCATGTCACACAAATGCGAAATGCATGATTCACGCTATCCAGTCATGCAACAAATCCTGCGCATATCGTGCGCTCATGTAGGGCAACACTGCCTAACCAGGAGCCCATAAACAACCTGCCCGAAGGCATATGCTATGATCAGTCAATCCTCATATCAAGCATGCATATGATCATACGAAACTATACTAAACATGTATATGAGTGATGAACCATTCTTACAACGCAGATGGGCCTGGACGGCCTATACACAATAAGTACGGCCCAGTAATGGGCCCTAAGGAGAGTCGTAATGTGGACATCCAACCAGCATCACACTCGCAATGTGGATGTCAAACCAACATTGCCCCCAAGGCACGATCGCTGTAAACATTGCTAGTTAGTCTGTATGGGAATTACACATTGCAATGGACCGTAGGTTCCTCCCATTGGGCCTTACATGTATATTAAATGGGTCATATTTTATGGGCCTTTTATTTATCAGATGGGCCACATAAATGGGTCACACCAATGGGTCTTATGTGCATTGCAATGGGTCAAAACCCGTGGGCCTTGGATTGCATCAAATGAGCTTAACTCATGGGTCGAATGGGTCACACCAATTGAATCCCATATGAACGCCAAATGGGCCTTAACCCTTAGGCATTATATGAGTTCAATGAGCCTAAACCCCTAGGCCTTATGGTACATCAAATGGGCCTAAACCCGTAGACCTTGTATAAACCAGATGGGCCTAAACCCATAGGCCTTGTATAAATCAGATGGGCCTAAACCCGTAGGCCTTGTATAAACCAGATGGGCCTAAACCCATAGGCCTTGTATAAATTAGATGGGCCTAAACCCGTAGGCCTTGTATAAACCAGATGGGCCTAAACCCATAGGCCTTAAATAATCAAATGGGCCTGATCCCATGGGCTCTAAATTACCTCAAATGGGCCTAATCCCATGAGCTTTGGAATACATCAAATGGTTCCAATCCCATGGGACTTGGGATATATATCAAATGGGCCTAGTCCCATGGTCTTGAAACGTATCAAGTATGCCTAAATCCATAGGCCTTAGATATCAAGTGGGCCTAAGCCCATAGGCCTTTCATGAATCAAATGGGCCTAACCCTTACATGAGTGGCCCACCCAATCGGCAACTCATGCATTAAAATGATCATACCGAGTGGATGGACGGTCTAGATGCACCACATGCATCATGGTGGCTCCCACTGTCCAATGGACAGTGCGGATGGAACACATACATTACAAAGGGGCCACACAATCCTATTGTATAAAAATAAAATAAAATAAAATAAAATAAAATAAAGGAAATAAAATAGAGAGAGAGACATGGAGAGTGGGACACGCCTTGTGATGGAGGGCTCCGCCACTATGAGCCCTCCCTTGCAATGAATCATATATCAATGGATCCCTCTAAGCATGGAATCACCGAAATTGACAATCAACGGTGGAGATCCGTTCCCCACCGGTATGATCGGTCTAGATGACCTTTAAATACAATGAAACAAACATCATGATGGGGTCCATGGAGAATGGCCCCACCATGGATGATCATGATGATCAAAGTGGTCCATCGGCCACAACTTAGGGTCCCAAGTGAGATCCACACCATTGATCGGTGGGCCTCACTTGGCCCATCATAAAAATAAGAAAATAAGTATGATCTAGCACCCACCGTCCGATCTTCTTGCTCCTAGGGGTTCCTTGGCACCTTAGCTTTAACTTCAATGGATGAGATGAAGAATGGAAGGTTGAGATGGGAGATGATGGGGTAGGAAGGTGGGCCACTTGGAGTTTAGAAATTTTTGGAAAATTCCATACGTATGGGCTCTTTGTTGCTTGGGATTGAGATGAGAAAATGAGAAAGAGAGAGAGTAATGTAGAGTGAGATGGATGGATGGATGGATGAATGATGGTTGTGTAAGAAAATATTGACTTTTGAGGCTTTTGTGTAAGAGAGGTATGGGAGGTATAAGAAAAGCTTGACTTTTGTGGCTTTTTGTGTAAAAGAAGTATGGTTTTGGAAGACTTTTGTGGTTGCATAGGAAAAGGGAATAAAGTGATGTGTACTTGACATGTGATGACTTAATGGATTGATTGATTGATGGGATTGATGTGATTGATGTGATACATCGTAGAGATTCCCCTGGGTTTCGTAACGCGCGGCGTTTTCTCGCACCGAACTTTGGTCCACAACTCTTGACCAGGGTATCGCCTCGGCGCGCGAGTCGCGGCATCGGAACCGCAACGACGGCGCGGTCGCTATGGTATTGGTCTCAGGTTGAGTTGACTCGGATTGTCGGTATATGAATCAGGGTCGAGCGTCGATATCGGTTAAGGGTCGAAGGTTGCCGGAATTCGACCAGTAAGACCGCGGAAGTCTACGGAAAGGTACGGATCAAGATACGGGTCTTACAGCTCTCCCCTCCTTATAAAAATTTCGTCCTCAAAATTTACACAAGCATCACAACTAAGCATAACTCATGAAAAAGAAACGTCATAATATCATCATATAGAATCGGAGATAGCATACAAAATACATCACATGATCAACCATCAAAGAGATGAGGATAACGCTCTCGAATCTCAGTCTCACGCTCCCACGAAGCCTCCTCTACAGATGGTGACCCCACTACACCTTCACCAACGGAATGACCTTGGTTCTGAGGACCTGCTCCTTCCGATCAAGAATACGGACTGACTGCTCAATATAAGAAGCGTCCTCACGAATCTCCAGTGGCTGCCAATCAATAACGGGAACTATGTCTGACCCACACTTCCTCAACATGGAGACGTGAAAAACATCGTGGACGCCAGACAACTGTGATGGCAAGGCAAGCCGATAGGCCACGGCGCCAACGCGCCCAGTGATCTCAAAAGTTCGGAGGGTGACGTTGCCTTATACACTGTTCCAAATCATGTGGTCCACCTAAATTGTCGATGGAATTAAGTTTTGGGCCCTCGTCATTACAACAGGGGACATACATGGTGGTTGAGGTGGATTTCACTTAGCAGATTGTGTAAGCCTACTGAATAAACTCTGTGGGTTCCACCATGATTTATTTATTTTATCCACTCCATCCATCCATTATATGAGATAATTTTAGGGGTTGAGCCCAAAAATGAAGCATATCCAAAGCTCAAGTAGAACACACCACAGGAAACAGTGTGAATTGAACATCTACGGTTGAAAAATTCTTAGGGCCATGGAAGCTTTGGATCAAGCTGATATTTGTGTTTTCCCTTTATCCATTTCTGTGTGATCTTAAGAACAGGTTGGATGACAAATAAACATGAATGTGTGCCCTAGCAAGGTTTCAACCATGGAAATCATTATTCCCACTGTTTGTTTCCCGTGTGGGGTCCTGGATGTGCTTCAATTTTGGGCTGAACCCCTAAAATGAGGTGGAAAAACGGATGGATGGTGTGGATAACCCACATCCATTCACACTGGGCTCAACAGAGTTTCTGATTTTGGATTTTACATAAGCATCATGGTGGGGCTATCTGACTTGCCAATCCCTTTGCTTGCACGGTCCACCGCAGCCGCCATTAAGAAATCTAAACAGAAGGTATTGTAATGATAATTACTTGGATTAAATGAGATAACTTATTAAAAACAATTTTGAAAAGCCATAGGAATGTAAATTCTACATTAAGTAGGTAGTTTATTTATTTATTGTGTAAAATTTCCCTTAAAATAATTCTGCATTTAAAATGCATATGTACATAATTAGGTCGGCCCTCAGGCCAGGTTTAGGGCTCAAGCCCTGTCTCTAAAAAGCCAGGCTTCGCTGCCTGCTGCCAGCGCCCATTGCCAACCCTACCATGCTTTCCTCTATTGTCTTAAGTCTCGTGTTGAAGAATCCTATTCTTACCACTGATCCACGTAAAATCTGTCTAAAATATTAATAATATGCAATATGTTTTTCTTAAATAATGTTTTTTATTTCAAAAGTTTTCTTTTATTTATATTAAACCATAAAGTTTGAATTGTTGGTTTTAGATGAGGTCCAAGTTAGATCCAAGTGTGGTTCATTTTCAGGCAGTCCCCATTTAAAAGATGGATCCACTTTAGTTGTGGTGGGTTAGGTGTAAGAGGTTCCAAATTGGGCCCATCTGATAATTGTTGTGCTGTTCTCGTCTTAGACCTGACTCAACGGGTCCAACTTGAAATTCATACCTGTCTATGATTGGGTTGGGTCCGATAACACATTGGGCAAACCCAATATATGTGCACATTTACCTAGAGGAATTGACTACAGACAAACAAACGGACACAATTTCAAATGTCGCTATGGGAGTCTATAAAATGTTTTTTTTTTTCTCGTTTGATATTGGTTTTTCATTTTTGAGGTCTTTGATATCATCACCTGAGGCCTGAGGAATACTGTGCGAGGAAACAATGTTGCCTCCCTACATTACCCCAATATTACGGATATCAGTTTCCTGCAACACAAATCCTTGTGGGGACCACAGTGTTGTCCATATGAAATTCACTCCGTCTATCAATTTTGCCGGCTCATGTTATGATGAGAGCCCAAAAATAAATGAGATTGAATGCTTAAGTAAGCCACACTACAAGAAGTAGTGAAGACTGAACACCTACCATTGAAAACTTATAGGCAAAATGAGTTTTGATTAGTCTAACATTTTTGTTACCCATTCATCATGATGGGAATCACCTTGTGAATAGGTTGGACAGGATATAACATCACAGAGACCCTGGGGAAGGTTTCAATAGTGAAAAATCGTCTCTATCTCTTGTGGTGTCTGGCTAATTAGAGTATTGGATCTGGTTCATTTCTGGCTTTCATCTTAACATGAGTGATGAATGGAGTGTATTTGACAATGTGGTGTGCCTCACGGGGCTTTGTATTGCAGGAACTCGTTCGTGAACTCTCACTCGTCACTCACATTTGTAGCCTTGGATGAAATCCCATTTACTCGGGAACCTCATTGTTATCATAGAAGAAGAATGGTGGTGGCGTACATTTTAAAAAATATGGACTCTCCAAATTCTGGGACCTGGTGTGCATGGAATGCAATCCAAAATTCACCTGTTCGAAGGATTTTAGCCGTTAATTTCAACCATTGACCATCTAAATGGTCATTTGTTTGTTGAGAATGAAATGACCCATTAAGTAAATTTCAATTCAACCATCGGTTTGATGGCCACATATGATAATCCGAACCTTGCATCACTAACAAAAATATTGTCTTGATCAGATAATCCCAACCACTAGCAAATGATTATTTTCTCAATGAATGTAGGTAGACGCTAAGTTAAGATAATCCAAAAGGTGTTTATTTTGGTCCATGGTATGTTTTACATCAAAGTCGCCAGATGGACATTTGAGATGTCACTCATGTATGGCAAGACTGCGGCAATCGCACGGAGTTTCGAAACATATGGATGTATCATATATCATATATCTACTCGAGAAGCTAGCACATGGTTAGAGTCCATTAGAGAAATAGCTCAGCCATTTTTCTTTGTCGGCAGATATATGATGATAGAGATTTTTGCTGCATCTTTGTGGGATGGTATCCAGTAAAAATGTTTTTGCTGTAATTATACTGTAAATGGTTGCCGTGGACCCACTCTGATGTGTTGATGACAACCACTCTGGCCGGCACTCATGCGTGCTTCTCATGTTTGGCCATGGGCCCAAAAGGTAAGCCAATCCACAACCCAAGATGGCCACATGCCATAGGAGCACTGGGAGGGGAGGTCCACCATTAAAATAATAATAATAATTAAAAAAAAAAAAACTATGCCCAGTCAAGTTTCAAAGTGACCTGTTTTTTATTTTTATTTTTCTATATGTCATTAATGATGGGGTTTTTTCTCCGTGCTCGACCGGTCATGAGCCCTACACGATCGGTCGAGGGCTGGTGCATGATCAGTCGTGGAGTCGAGCCCTGACTCAACTCAAAGTCCAACGACTTTGGATTATTTTTCTCCGGAGTGCTCAACCGGCCGAAGGTGGGTCTTGACCGGTCGTGGGTGGCGCTCGACCGGTCGTGACCTCATCTCCACGGGTCGTAGTTACGCAGATTCGTTTCGTGATTTTGCGGATTACGGAAATCCGAGTCTTTTCGCAACTGAGATACGGAAAGGAATTTTCTAAAACTATAAATAGAGGTTCTTAGGATTTTTCTAGGATATGAAAAACACAAGAGGGTTATCAAAGGGGTGTGTGTGTGTGTGTGTGTGTGTGTGTGTGTGTGTGTGTGTGTGTGTGTGTGTGTGAGGAAGCTTGTAATAGGGAGGTTATGCTCGTGGGGTTATCTACTGTGAAATTTATATCTTAGCGTTTTTACATCCTCGTAATCGGTGAGATCTCTCTGTTTTTTTTTTATTCTCTTATTGTTTATCCATTCCTGCGTGAGTGAAGACGGTTGTAGCGTTCTACTTCATAGTGGATTATTGATCTGGACAAGGTCCCGTGGTTTTTACCTCTTTGAGGGTTTTTCACGTAAAAATCTCTTGTGTTGTGTGTGATTTATGCTTTGATTTATTTCATTGCTTTATTATCCATAATTCTGATTTGTTTCGGGAGGCTAAATCCTAAGGTTTTGTGCAAGGCCCCAGCAATTAACACATCATAGTGGGGTCCACAACACTCGTTTGCACTTGATAATTTCTAGTGGAATAAGATAACCTCTTTTTTAATCAATTTTTTCTTCCCCTGTGAACTCTGATTGGCAGTGCAATGCCTTTCCTATCACACATGTTATGGTCGGTCTGTTGTTGTGCCGAGACGTAGCTAAAGATTTTTGGTAGCCCCTGCAGACAGGATCCGCAAGTGTAGCCTTGTTGCCCACAAAGATGTATTTATGATTATTATTATATTATATTATTTTTTCCTTCTTGACATAAAAGAAAAGAAATTAAAAAAAAAACGTGAATGATCATGCATAGGTGTATAAGCTATTGAAATTAGTTCACATGCCCATTGACCTGAACTGTCCTTTGATCGGTCACACCTCTTGATCTGACCATAGCCAAAACGGATTCTCCGTACCCCATATTTTTCCAGCCAGTGAGTTATAGCCGGAGGTCTGCCAAAAGTACAGTGATTAAATGGATATGATCATATGCCATTTGAGTGATATACTGATCAAACGATTACCGAATCCTCCGATTGATTAGTTACAGGCGATTGTCCATCAAACATCTACTGATAAAACATATACGATCATCTAATCGATGTTGATACGGCCCACTAAAGTTATACTCATCAAACGAATATGATCATCCTCCAATCAATATCGATAATATGATATGGCCCACCAAAGTCATACTGATCAAACAAATATGATCATCAACCGATCGATGCCCATCATCTGATATGGGCCACTAAAGTCTGATCGATGACAATCGTGTGCTAAGGCCAACTCAATAAGTGCCCATCAAGTGGCTGGGGTGGGCCACGTGAATACGTTGTTGATCGGTGTTGAAAAGGTAAATGTGGAAAATGAATAAGAAGGAAATCTCAAGAAGGATGTTTGGTTGAGTACGTTGACGGGAGTGACTGAAAGGGCATTGTATTATTTATGTCCGTTTGCACGGGGACAACGGAATTAGTATAGGAATACAAGGGATATGTTAGGTAACGTGTCTTTCATCGCTTCGTCTGCATGCACATTGTCCCCTTGCCTCTCATCAATCATCTAGAGTTTTAGCAAAACTCCATTTCCTAGGAGCCAGAAATCATTCCCTCATCACCGTGTTGTATCATTTGAGTTTAACATGGGTGGGCCACGAATTCAGGATGACGGTCCACCCACGTGAAGTCTTAGTTCACACATCCCCTTTGGTTTGTCTAGATGGTCATCAAGGCCTTGAAGTTAGCTAATCCCACGTGCATGTATAGCCCAGCCCTAACTGGTGAACCGGCAGCTAGGGTTGCAAGATCCAAACCGTCCATCTGTAGGTCCCACCGTGTAAATGTCCATGCATTGAGAGAGAGAGAGAGAGAGAGAGAGAGAGAGAGAGAGAGAGAGAGAGAGAGAGAGAGAGAGAGAGAGAGAGAGAGAGAGATGGCCAGGCCTTCTGTGAGGTGGGTCGTGGTGTACCAAACAAACGGACGGCTAAAAGGAGTATCCAGTTCATTCTTACACTCTACCCCGGCTAAAGGGTGTGGTTCACTTCCTGGCAATGACGCCACAGCTGATGGTATTTACCGTACTATATTTCCTGCTATCGTGCCACTTGTGTAGGACATCTACACCATGAAAATGGTAGGTCCCACCTATTAGATCATCACCCATGCCTGATTCAGCAAGAGTTGAATGAGATCTTTCCGAATCTGGTGTGGATGATGTTCTAGTACCACCATCAAGATCATCCTCATGGAAAATCAGGCTGACTCACCCATCAGGGTGAGCTACGCCTTTGATCTTGAATCTGGTATTGATGCCAGCAGACAGGCCTGATTTTTGTGCCAGGTTATCTGAACGGTGGAGACAATCATTTTCATGGTGGAAGTGATCAATTCTTATTTTGGGTACGTCCGAGCATTTATGAATTGGTGGCCCACCTGATAGCTGCTTGGATCGCATATACATGCGTGCCATGGTGGTGCACGTATAGATGAGCTCGTCTATTATACACGCATGCAATTATTTGAGGTTTTAGCAGTATCCCATCCCATCTAAGCTTGCTTTTGCCAGTGTGGAGGATAATAAAAGCAGCCGCAGATGGGGTGGGCCATGCAAAACTAGGGCATCATATGTTTGTTCTGGTGTTATTTAGAATGTCAGTTCCTGCCCAAGGAATATTGTTGCTTCCTTTTATGAAAATTGCTACGGTGTTTTTATGCCATTTATTCTCAAAATGCCCCTTCTTTTTGGACGGCCAGAAGTGTTGATCTTAATGTCCCCTTCTGGCCAAGGGAATATGTTTTCTCCTTTTGCACATATGCTCCCCATCAGCAAGAGGATGCTTTTGGACTATAGTTGGTACGCCCTAGCTTCCGTGTACGAGTGGCCATGTGCACTGCAATCGACTGTCCGTTTGGTGGGCCATGGCCTAATAATGATACCAGTTAGATGATGCTAACCGCTCCATGTAAATGACTAGAATCCCAAATGGGCAATTGTCCACATTAAGCAGGTTTCTCGACTGCCAATTCATCACTCAAAATGATCTCGTTAGTGTAATTTTTGGATGATGTAGAGCATAGTGTAGATGGCCACGTGTGGTGGAGATGAATGGTCCATTCATGATGGTGGATGAGAAATCTTTTCTCCTCGAACCGTTGGATTGCAAAATATTTGAGGTCAATCCTCTACATCATTTGCAGAAAAAGCTTTCTCTATTACTGTTCTCGTGTACTGAATATAACCCGTTCAGAAGGGTCATCTCACCGTGAAAATGGAACTTCCCAGTAAAAAAAAAAACAAAAGAAAGGAAAAAGAAGAAGAAGAAAGAAGCCCATCTGACCATAGTATATCAGCCACCACGTGAATTTAGAAGTTTTGGGCCCATTGTTTTCTATTGCGTTGCCCACCTAATAATTATATAGAACTAATTTTCTAAGGCATCCATCTTCATGGTAGGGATCAATTGATGTGCGAGGTGGATGGCAAACATAGAATACTATGAAGCCCATGCAATAATTGAACATTTACCGGGCAAATAAGTTCCATGCATGTTAATTAAAAGGCCCCCGGATCCATGGCCCACGGGATCGGATGGTCTACATGATATTAGGACCTTCGTACAAGGTTGAAGATGGACGGTGCACGTCCATTGATCCACTTAATCACTATGGGAGCAAAGAGGATTGATCATTCCTCTAATCTTAGAGTTGAGATGGCCCAAGATTATGATCAATGGCTTAGATCATCGAGAGTTATGCCAGATGGACATGAACTAGCAATGCACTCATTTTCCTCTTTTCTCACTGTGAAATCCTCTCGGTTGTGGTACTTTTAGGAAGGGATTCCTCTCCATATTTATGAAGAGAATGATGAGTTTAGATGAGGTGAGGCTTATACTTATCTCATTCAATCTTTCTCCCGAGTGCCTTCCTATTTCAAATTCGATTTTGAAACAATAGAGTCCAAAAAGAGATCAGAAGTTAGAGGAAAATAGGTAGGACCCACCTACTAGTGGTTGCTCATAAGTGAGTCTCATAAACTCATGTCCAAGTCTCCTACTCAATCATGTTGTGAGATAAGCTTAACATAAATTGTCCATCTAATTTGTCTCATAAGAATCAAAATAAAAACCACTATTATAACCATAAGAAGCATGTGATCAACTAAAATACCATTGTTTTCTCGTAGGTATCAGAGTAACAAGTGTTGAATCAAGAAAAATTCCAAGTTTTTGAGACAATTTAAAGTAAAATGCTTTTATGAAATGCGGTGTGGCCCTAGCTGAGATTTATACATACGGTGTGTTTACCAAATTTTAGGTGGAATACATTGTTGGTGTCGCCATGACCAAGAACATTGACTGAGGTGGCCACACCAACATTCCTATAACATGGATCGAGCTTAGCTGGCACCCTACCACATCATAATGTCAGATTGGAAATGTGGTACAATTATTAGTAAATTTGACTCGATTATTAGGTATGACCAAGTAATGTTCATTGCCACTGTAGGTAGGTTCGGTGTGATTGAAAGAAAAAAGATTCAAACATGTTTTGAAGAAATTTGGATGCATTCAAAAGTTAATTCAGCTCGACTTCGGTGCGAATGAAGTATAACAAAAGTACAAAAAATTGAAATTGGTGTAGAAATTTTCTATTTAAATGAGTGTTTTTGGCCATTCAGCACGAATTAGAGTTTGAGAGAGAGAGAGAGAGAGAGAGAGAGAGAGAGAGAGAGAGAGAGAGAGAGAGAGAGAGAGAGAGAGAGAGAGAGAGAGCATGGAGTTGCATAGCTTTTACGGAGTCATTCTTCTTCTTCTTCAATCTTTTGATTCCAAGTTATTTTTCATATATTTTGTTTGAGTTGAGTTCAACTATAACAATTGTTGGCTAAATCTCTTACCTATGGATAAGAGGTGAAGCTTGTAGTTATTTTTAATGTTCTAATTTACTTTGATTTAAGTTTGATAGTCTTAATGTTAAACAATTCATTGATTTTAATTTGAATAAAACTTTAATTTTAGTTTACTTTGATCCATTGTTGACTCTGGGCAACTTGGATGTATAGGAATGCTAAGAATGTTGGCTTATCTATTTTGTAAGGGATTGATTTGTAAAATTCAAGGATTTATTGTAAACTATGGACATGATAAGTACATTGGATTCCTTGCGATCAATAACATAGTGCTTCATGTGGAAACTAAATCAATTAAAGTTCAAACCTATATTGGTTTATGGATTTTGAATTAACCACTATATTATCCGTATGTACAGGATATGAGTTCAATTCTAGTTGAGTTATCTAATTAAATCAAGTAAATTAGGCATTGAGAATGACTGGAAGTAGATCCTTGATACTATAGTATTTTATTTTATTGACTCTCTTTACATTACTTAGATTTTTGTTATTTCTTCTTATAATTCAAGTTTCACAGTTAGTTTTAGTTTTAATTCTAGTTTTAAAGTGTTTTGAGAATGTACTAATATAAGTCCTTGATGATTTAATTTCTGTCTTACCAAATTAAAACTACATTACAACCTTACACTTGGGGATTGCTCAATACTCTCCCACGTTCAGTCCTCAACCCTAATCCTGCATTACACCTGTACATATTAGGTTACACACAAAATTAGAAACAAATTGCGCACTTATGCAGAAATTACGTAAACCATTGATCGAACCTTCGATCAATCGACATCAATTGAGGATCCTTCAACCTTGCAGTGTTCGATCAATCGAACATGCTCAAAAGTGTCCAGAGAGTTAACTTGATTTTCTGAATTTATCTCGATGGATCAAGCCTTGATCTTCGATTGATCGAACATCCTTAAAACTATCCAGAGACAAAATCGCAAAATTCATGATTTTCTCGGTTGATCGAGGTTGCGCTCGATTGATTGATGACCCCTATTTTCTATCGAGGTTGTGCTGGAAATTTTTAATTTTCATAATTGTATTTCCAAATTATCATGATTTTAAAAAATAAACATATGAAAGCTTACATCTGAAACTGCCTTGGTTTGTCAATATGCATGAGTATTGAGTAAATCTGTTAAGTGAACCCCAAACTAAAGATTACAAGACCAAAAACTCAACCAAGACTGAAGAAGTTCAAGCGCTCCACATAGGTTATGAGACTCGTATCCTAGCCTATACCATTCTATAGGCTTCCGCTATCATCCCGATTGAATTCCGGCAACCCGTGATCTGTAATCGGCATTTACGCGCAATCCTGAGTCATATCCTATCAATTTGAGTTAGCTTGACCCGAGACATGTATCCTTGCAACCAAGCCATCTCCGCGTTTCTGACGCTGCGTCTACCTGGGCTAGGAGATATGGGCCCGCGTTCAGTTTGAGAAAAATTTCGTGCATTTGCAAACCTTAGAGAACATCTCATCAATCCCATCAATTCCATCAATCAAGTACATATCACCTCACATGTCAAGTACATGCCCCATCTCTAAGCAACCCCAAAGTCAAAACAACTCATCCCCTTTCAAAGTACACACATCACCACTCACCCATCACCCCATCACTCACCCATCTCTCTCTCTCTTACAACCTATTTCTCTCTCTTCTCTCACTCATTACTCTTAAGCAACCCCATGAGAGTCCAACGCCCAAGCATTTCAATGGGAGAGAGGAGAAGCTAGTGTGGTCCACCTTCCTACCACCCAATCGCACCATTCAAAGTCCATCTCGACAATTAAATCACACCCCTTGGAGCTCTAGATCACATTGACAAAAGAAGGAAGAGGAGATCGACGGTGGGTGATTTTATGAATTGATTTTGTGATTTGAGGGTCCACTTGTGGTGGGACCCATCTTGATGTATGATTTGTATCAAGAGGGGCCCATAGTGGCGGGGCCCCTCTGCTACTCCGATCTCTCTCTCTCTCTCTATCCATGAATGATGGCCCACCTTGATGTATGATCTACGCTGTTTAACCAAGTGGACCAAAGCGGGCCCATTTTGCAGCCAGCTCGTTGCTCATTTGGGCAGCCCTTGTTTTGAAGGGAAACATAAACATTGACTTGGTCCAATATGTGTGGCTCATCCATGTGGGACCACTGTGATGTATGTGATTTATTCACATCGTCCAGCTTGACAGTGTGGCCCACGTTGCTGGATGGTGTGGCGCATCGTTCATGTATGTATATGACGTCAAGGCTATCCAGGGCCTGGACGCTGCCCCTTTCAAAATAAATAAATAAATAATATTATTATATTATATCATTTCTGGTGGGCCATACGTGGGACCCACTAAGCAGATTGGCTGGTGTACGTTGTCCAATAGCAAAGCTACTGATGCTGCGAAGCTAACAATTTTTGTGGAGCCCACAAATGTATGTTTTGTCCACGCTGTCCACACATGGACAAGGTGGCCCACATGAGGATGTGTTGTATCTAACCGTCTAGCATGCTGGACATGGCCCCCATTCATCGTATGCATTGTATATCAACCACCGTCCATTGTTTTGAATGGTAGGCCCACCTTATGACGTGTTGTATATCTGAGCTGTCTAGTAGCTCATGCTACTGTTGACGTCAGTAGCTGTGGGCTGATCTTGAGGCATGTGTAATATCTGGACCGTCCATCTGTTGAACGGTCAGCAGCCTTAGCTGTTGTATCTTGTCAGCAAGGTTCGTGGGTCATCCAGACCATCCAAGTCATGGTCCCACATGATATGTGTGTTGTATACATCACTATCCATCCATCTCTGTTGGGCCTACCATGTGGATGTGTTGTATCCACTGTCCAATCACTAGATGGTGGGAATCAGCTTGGCTAGAGTATCCCATACCAGCATGTAGCTGATGTACTAACAACAGCAAGTTATGTGAGTCTCACATGATGCCTTTGTTTATCAACACCGTCCACGTATTTGGACCCCACCTATATACCTGCTGTAATTAATGTCAGCAAGTGCTGTGGGGCCAGTCATGATGTATATTTTGATCCACACCGTCTAGAATGTCTGGACGGTGCTGGACCACCTTTTGACGGTTCTCTGGACCCCACCTTGATGTATGTTCCATATCCACACCGTCTAGAGTGTTTGGATGGTGTTGGACAATGTCTGACAGGTGCAGATTTACATGGATAGTGTTTGGACGGTGCAGATTTCCATGGACAGTGTTGTCCAATGTTTGGACAGTGTTGATTTACATAGATAATGTTTGCTAGTGCTGATCATCATTAGTAAGTCTTGTGCCCCATAGAATGATAGTGTACAGTGATACACATGTTGCACCTGCAACTATTGAAATGATTTTTGGTGTAACCCAAGCTCTCACTTGAGGTCCCATTTGATGTGTATGAGGCCTATTGGTGAGGCCCATTGATGCGGCCTACTTGATTTGTATGAGGCCCGATATGATGTATGTGTGGCCCATATGTGCGGCCCAATGGGATATGTATGAGGCCCTTATGTGAGGTCATGGGCCCCACTATATGTTAAGGCTCTGTGTGGGCCACTCATTATGAGTAATGTTAGTTAAATGTCCACATTGCTGAGAGATGATGGTTAAGTGTCCACATTGTGACCTTTCCTTAAGCCCTTTGTTAGGTCGATTTTGATTGTCGAGGCCGATTCCTATTGTCGAGGCCGATTATAGAGGCCAATTCTGATTGTCGACGCTGATTCTGATTATCGAGGTCGATTCCGATTGTCGAGGCTGATTGTATAGGACGATTATCGAGGCCAATTTCGATGTAGATTATCAGTGCTGGTTGTCGATATCGATTATGAGTATGTGATAACATAACATCATGATACATGCCCATACGCATCATCTGCATGTTTGTTATGAGATGTGGTTGAGCATTGCATATGTCATTGGGCAGATTGTTATGAAACTCCCTAATAGACAGAGATTATCTCACATGAGCATACGGTATACGCAGGATTGATGCATGGCTGGATTGTGTAACTCATGCATCTTGCATTGTGTGTTGTGATTATTATACGTCCTAGTGACATCAAGGCTATAGCCTTCACTGGCATATCATGGATGGCAAGATAGGACACCAAAAATTTATTACTAGCATTAGGCTGCCATAAATGGCCCTAAGTGAAAATTCCTAAACCTCTGAGACCAGGAGATGCCCCAACGGAGTGGATACATGAGCGCTCGAGTGCCGAATACCAGCAATCCGCGTCTCCTACTGTGTTGTGGTTGGTTGGGAAGGGGTGGTGGCCTTACCCGCCTGAGGGTAGTGTGCATAGCTAGGCTGAGTTTGATCAGCTCATGATTGGGTCCGCTATCGATGCACTGGGTAGATATTGGCTGACTACCGGCCATACAGATATTGAGGCCTCTTCCACTTACATGGTTGCGCATCCACTGGGCGACAATTACATGTAGAGTGTACTAGACCCCAGTGATGATCTCAGTGTTGTACGATGTTAATATGTGGACTTATTGAGTGAGATTTGTAAGCTCATTCATTCATTCATTCACTATCAACTCGGGTTGGTAGTGCGCAACTATTTGTTATGTGTACCTTCATAATGGTCAAAATTTTAATTGGGACACGCTACCAACTTAAGATTAGAAGTTTACTACATTGAGTCTGACTATCAAAATTTAGGTATGAGACTGGTTTGGATAGAAGTCCCTTGTGGTGGACCTCATAGCCTGCGATACTACGTACTATCATCCCGACTTCACTCCAGCTTGGTCATTTCATTTACAATGCATATTACATTGCATCCGCAGCATTTAACATTCTAGGTTACCATGTTTCTGCATTGATATGACCGTTAGCATTTATGCCTTGTATATGTTTATATCGATGCTTCCTCTTCCCTTGCCTTGTCTTGCATAATAGAAAATTTTGAGGACGATTTTTTTATTAGGAGGGGAGAGCTATGAGACTCATATCCTATCCTGTACCATTCCGTAGGCTTCCATGGTCCTCTCAATCAAATTACGGTAATCCGTAATCTGTAATTAGTATTTGTGTGTAATCTTGAGTCATACACTGTCAATCTGAGTTGGCTTGACCCAAGACATGTATCCTTGTGACCTCACCATCGCCACGGTTCCGACACCGCGTCTTGAGCCCTGAGGCTATACTCGGGCCAGGAGATATGGGCCCGTGTTTAATTCGAGAAAAATGCCGCGCATAACCCTAGAGAACAATACATCAATCCCATCAATCCCATCAATTAAGTAGAAATCACCTCACATGTAAAGTACATACCCTATCCATAAGAAACCCTAAAGTCTAAGCAACCCATCCCTTTTCAAAGCACACCCATCACTTTCTCACCCATCACCCCATCACTCACCCATCTCTCTATCTCTCTATCTCTTTCTCTCTCTCTTACAACCTCTCTATCTCTTTTCTCTCTCATTACTCCCAAGCAACCCCATGAGAATCTAACATCTAAGCATTTCCATGGGAGAGAGGAGAAGCCAGTGTGGCCCGCCTTCCTACCACCCAATTGCACCATCCAAAGTCCATCTCGACCATTAAATCACATCCCTTGGAGCTCTAGATCGCATTGGTAGAAGAAGAAAGAGGAGATCGACAGTGAGTGATTTTATGAATTGATTTTGTGATTTGAGGGCCCACTTGTGGTGGGACCCATCTTGATGTATGATTTGTATTAAGAGGGGCCACTCTCTCTCTCTCCCTCTCTCCCTCTCTCACTCCCTCTCTCTCTCTCTCTCTCTCTCTCTCTCTCTCTCTCTCTCTCTCTCTCTCTCTCTCTCTCTTTTTCTATGAATGATGGCCCACCTTGATGTATGATCTACACTATTAACCAAGTGGACCAAAGCAGGCCCATGCTGCAGCCACCTTGTTGCTCGTTTGGGCAACCCCTATTTTGAGGGGAAACGTAAACATCGGCTTGGTCCAATACGTGTGGCCCACCCATGTGGGACCATCGTGATGTATGTGATTTATTCACACCGTCCAGCTTGATGGTGTGGTCCACATTACTGGACGGTGTGGCACACCGTTGATGTATGTGTATGACGTCAAGGCTATCCAGGGCCTGGACGCTGTCCCTTTCAATAAATAAATAAATAATATTATATTACATCATTTCTAGTGGGCCATATGTGGGCCCCACTAAGCAGATTGGTTGGTTTACATTGTCAAGCAGTAAAGCTGCTGATGTTGTGACGTTAACAAGTTTTGTGGAGCCCATCGATGTATGTTTTGTCCATGCTGTCCACACATGGACAGTGTGGCCCACATGAGGATGTGTTGTATTCAACCGTCCAGCATGCTGGACATGGCCCCCATCCATTGTATGCATTATATATCCACCACTGTCCATCTAGATGGTGGGACCCACATGATGTCAGCAAGTGTTGGGTCTAATCACCAACTGTCCATTATTTTGAATGGTGGGCCCACCTTATGACATGTTGTATATCTGAACCATCCAGCAGCTCATGCTGCCGTTGACGTCAGCAGCTATGGGCTAACCTTGAGGCATGTGTAATATCTAGACCATCCATCTGTTGAACGGTCAGCAGCCTCAGCTACTGTATCTTGTCAGCAAGGTCCGTGGGTCATCTAGACCATCCAGTTCATGGTCCCACATGATATGTGTGTTGTATCCATCTTTGTCCGTCCATCTCTGTGGGGCCTACCATGTGGATGTGTTGTATTCACCATCCAATCACTGGACTGTGGGAAGCAGCTTGGCTGGAGTACCCACACCAGTATATAGCTGATGTACTAACATCAGCAAGTTATGTGAGTCCCACATTATGCCTGTGCTTATTAACACCGTCCATGTATGTTGACGCCACCTATATACCTACTGTAATTAACGTCAAAATGTGCTGTGGGGCCAGCCATGTTGTATATTTTGATCCACACCGTTCAAAATGTCTGGAGGGTATTGGACTGTCATGCCCCAAACTCAGAAACTGGGCTCACAAAATTTTCGATCGCCGAATCCGGCGCCGACATCCTCCATAGAACCACATTCTCGGCTCTCGGCACCCACTTACTAGGTTCCGATCCTAGGATCCTACAAGAAGAATTTTCAATATCAATTTGATTCGCAATGAGCATAACCATAAGCATAACCTACGAACAATAACCACAAGAACACCATCATAAAATCCACTATGATAAAAAACTTTTGAGTACAATACGTCTAAAGGGAACTATAAGATAATGCAAATAATGAAAACTCCAAAAGCTGGGCTGCACGCTCCTACTGCTACTATGCTACGACTGCATCCTGACGTCACTTTTACACATCAATCGTGCATAAGCTTATAGAAAGCTTAGGGGGTGTGTAAGTGTGTGTACAATATGAGCACGCTCAGAATGCAAGGTCAGAGTAATGTGGAGTCATGCTATGGGTATATGAATGCAATTAGTTGTACCAAGGCTATGCGGTGTAAAATATAAATGTTATCGGCTATATCAAGGCCATGCAATGCATAATGTAAGTCAAGCATACCAATCCACATCCATATATCAATGCAACTCCTCACTAGAGCATCAATCAGTATGGTTCTCAGTCTGAAAAATCATCGGGGTCTAGTACACTCTAAATGACACTGCTGCTCTTATAGCTGCACAATCCAATTAAGCGTAAGAAACCTCACTATCTGCCTAGCCAATAGTCTGCCAATACCTATCCGGCACATCGATAACAGACCATTCATGAGCTTGTCAAACTCAGCTTAGTATTTTCCCCTACTCTCAGGCGACTAAGGCCACACCCCTTTCCAACCGACCACTACACAATGGGAGTCGCGGCCTCCTGGTATTCAACCCTCGTGCGCTCATACATCCACTCGATCTTGACATTGGAGTCATCCTCTTGTACCATCAGATTTAAGGATTTTCACCCAGAGATATCCATGACACCCTGATGTTTAGTAACAATATTTTTGGTATCCAATTTAACCACCCACGATGTGTTTATGAAGTTATAGCCCTCATGTCGCTAAGGCATACAATAATCACAATCACACAAATACAAGTGCATGAATCACCCTACCAGACATGCAATAATCATGCGCGTACCGCGCGCTTATGTAGGGCAACTCCACCTATCAAGGAACCCATAAACAATCAGCCCGAAGGCATATGCTATGATTAGTCACTCCTCATATAGGCATACATATGATGCATATGATCATGAATCATGGATCTATACTAAACATGTTATGTGGTAATGGGCTCTGATCATAACGAAGATGGGCCTAGACGGCCTACGTATCACAACTATGGGCCTATCAATGGGCCCTAGGGAGAGTGATAATGCGGACATTTAACCAACATCACCTATACAATGTGGACATCAAACCATCATTACTCCTAAGGCATAGTCCGCTATAAAGGTCATCACATAAACCATGATAGAATCACGTTATAATGGGCCTCATGTACATCCCATTGGGCCTCAACCCATGGGCCTCCAATACATCAAATGGGCCTCAACCCATGGGCCTCCAATACATCAAATGGGCCTCATGAACATGGGTCTCGTATATATTAAGACGGGCCACAACTACATCAAGATGGGCCTAATCACATGGGCCTTATATTCGTCAAGTGGGCTACACCAGTGGGCCTTGAATACATTACAATGGACTCTCATATGGCAAGTGGGCCACATCACATGGGCCACACATATATCAAATGGGCCATACTTAAATATAAGTGGTGATAATAATTTCCACTATTAAAATTCTCAAGGCCCACCATAACATTTATTTCCCATCCAATCTGATCATAAGGTCCCAAAGGATATCAATGGTAGCCGTTCAATCCTCACCGTGCAGTGTGGTCCACTTGATAAATAAATCTGTCTTATTTTTATCTCAAGCCTTAAAATTATTTTTCAAAAATGGTTGGATGGTTTAGATGCAACGCATGCATCATGGTGGGTCCCATAAGGATGGAAAGGATGAACGACATAGATGAAGTACATACCTCATGGTGGGGCCCACACTAATGGAAGGTGTAGATTACAATACATACATCAGTGGGTCCCATGTAGGGCCCACCATAATGTTTATTTTCCACCCAGCCTGTTGACAAGGTCACACAGACATGGGGGCCCACCATAATGTTTGTTTTCCATCCGACCCATTGATAAGGTCACACAGACATGGGGGCCCACCATAATGTTTATTTTCACCCAACTCGTTGATAAGGCCACTCAAACCTGGGGGCCCATCGTAATGTTTATTTGCACCCAACCTGTTGATAAGGCCACTCAGACCTGGGGCCCACCGCACTGTTTATATGCCATCCAAACTATTGATAAGGTCACATGGACCTAGGTGAAGAGTAGAAACAAATATCATACCTGATCCAAAACTTTTACAACTCAAAAGGGCTTCAATGGCAGACTTTCAATCCTTGTTATTTCATGTGACGTGGGCCACCTGAGTCGCTTATATGACATTTTTTTTTGGGTGGCCCATAGACAAGATGAAGGCCCACCAAATGCACGGTATAGATGGTAACACACATCATGGCGTGGCCCATGGCTGGGACCGTGGGTTCCTGCCTCCAGCGTCCACGGCAGTAGGACGCCGTGCATCCTCACGTGTCAGGGACAGCAGACGCTGTCTCATGTATTGTTTTTTTTTTAAGAAAATTAAAATACCTATGGTTTTTCCTGTGTGGGACCTACATCGAGAGGATCCACTCCACCTATTGCATTTCATCGCTCAAAACAGACCAAACGAGCCCAATTTTTAGTATATTTTGGCTCAAGATGGGTCTTAATCACTTTTAACGGTAAAAATTCAATATTTTCTGTGCTATGGCCCACCGAATAGTTAGATTGGCCCCATCTTCTGGCTCAACGCCTCAAATGGGCTGAGAAATGGAATGGACGGCGTGGATTGGATTGTTACGTCAAGGTGGGGCCTGCATGATCAGCCCACCCCAAGAGCTCAAAATAACTATTATTATTATTATTTTAGCTCGTTAGTGCATATCCATGTCGGTACACGCACTCCATGTTAACCACCAGCACATCCAGCGTCCAGGGACGTTGGACGACATAGATAAACACAAGCATAGTGGTGGGTCCCACATTGACGTGGCCCACATTTCAATCAAGGTGGGTCCCACATGAACATGGCCCACCTGATTTGAATCAATTTAATACTTGTGTTGTTTTTTTTTCCATCTTGGCCGTCCAATTGACCCACTACAAGGTGGGCCTCACGATCGGACGGTTAAGATCGTCTTACACCGTGGTGGCCACAAGACATCATACAAAAGAAGTAGAGAGAGAGAGAGAGAGAAAAGAAAGCCGGTGAAATAGAGGGACCCCGCCACTATGGGCACCTCACTACATTGCGTGCATCATTGTGGGTCTCACAATAAGTGGTCCTAAAATTGAAATCAACGGTGGATCACCCACCTTTAGGCCTCCTTAGCTCCTTACCTTCGAGTTTGATGGAGGTAGATGATAGATGGATGGTTGAGATGTGAGATGAGAGGGTGGGGAAAGTGGGTCACACTTATTGCTTGGGAGAGAGAAGCTTAGATGTAGGAATTTTTACTTGGGAGAATTTTTTTTTTTGAGAAATGAGGGAGAGGGAGAAGTGATGGGTTGATAAGAGGTGATGTAGTGATGTGTGATGGGTGATGGGTGGAGTGATGGGTTGTAAGAAAGGGATGGGTGGAGAGAGAGAGAGAGTTGACATTGAGAATGGGAGAGATGGGTTGCTTGTACTTGGGTATGACTTGTACTTGACATGAGTAATTGATTGATTGATGGGATATGTTGTAGAGCTTCCCTCGAAGTTCGCAACGCACTGTATTTTCCTTAAAATGAACGTGGGCCCACATCTTCTGGCACGGGTATCGGTTCGGTGCATAAGTCGCGACATTGGAACAGCGGCGATGACGCGGTCGCTAAGATACAAGTTTTAGGTTGAGTCCAGCCAGGTATGCTGGACTTGGCTTAAGATCATGCGCAAATGTTAAATACGGGTCGAAGGTGGCCGAAATTCCACCGGAAGGACCGCGGAAGCATATGAAACGGTACGGTATAGGATACGGGTCTTACAAGGACCACCTTTTGATGGTGTTATGGACCCCACCTCGATGTATGTTCCATATCCACACTGTCCAGAGTGTTTGGACGGTGCTGGATAATGTCTGGCAGGTGCAGATTTACATGGATAGTGTTTGGATGGTACAAATTTACATGGACAGTGTTTGGACGGTACTATCCAATGTTTGAATAGTGCTGATTTACATAGATAATGTTTGACAGTGCTGATCATCATTAGTAAGCCTTGTGTCCCATAGAATGATAGTGTACAATGATACACATGTTGCACCGGCAACTATTGAAATGATTTTTAGTGTAACCCAAGCTCTCACTTGAGGCCCCAGTTGATGTATATGAGGCCCATTGGTGCGGCCTATTGATACGGCCCACTTGATGTGTATGAGGCCTGATATAATGTATGTGTGGCCCAATGGGATATGTATGAGGCCCTTATCTGAGGCCATGGGTCCCACTATATGTTAAGGCTCTATGTGAGCCACTCCTTGGATGCAATGTTGGTTAAATGTCCTCATTGATGGGCGATGATCGTTAAATGTCTACATTGTGATCTTCCCTTAGGCTCTTTATTAGGTCAATTCCAATTATCGAGGCTAATTCCAATTATCGAGGCCGATTGTTGAGTCCGTTTCCAATTGTCGAGGCCGATTCTGATTTTTGAGGCCGATTCTGATTTTTAAGGTTGATTATCGATGTCAATTATCTGTGTTAGTTTTCAATACCAATTATGATTATGTGATAGAATAACATCATGATACATGCCCATACGTATCATCTACATGTTTGTTATAAGATGTGGTTGACCATTGCATATGTCATTGGGTAGGTTGTTATGAGACTCCCTGATAGGCGGAGATTATCTCACATGAGCGCATGATATGCATAGGATTGATGCATGATTGGATTGTATGACTCATGCATCTTGTATTGTGTGTTGTGATTACTATATGCCCTAGTGACATCAGAGCCGTAGCCATGCCATGCATATTGTAGATGGCCAGATGGGACATCGAAAATCTATTACTAGCATCGAGCCACCATAGATGACCCTAGGTGAAAATCCCTAAACCTCCAAGGCCAGGAGATGCCCCAACGTCAAGACCAAGTGGATACATGAGTACTCAAGAGCAGAATACCAGTAGACCTCGTCCCCCACTGTGTTGTGGTCAGTTAGGAAGGAGTGGTGGCCTTACTCGCCCGAGGGTAGTGGGCATAGCTAGGCTGAGTTTGATCAGCTCGTGATTGGGTCCGCTATTGACATGCCAGGTAGATATTGGCTGACTACTGGCTAGGCGGATAGTGAGGTCTCTTCCACTTGCATGGTTGCGTATCCAGTTGGCAGCGATTACATGTGGAGTGTACTAGACCCCGGTGATGATCCTAGTGTTGTACGGTGTTGATACGTGGACTTATTGAGCCAGAATTTCATACTTATTCATTCAGTCATTCACTATCCACTTGGGCTGGTGGTGCGCAAATATTTGTTACATGTACCTTCGCAATAGCCAGGATTTCAGTTAGGGCACGTGACCAACTTGAGATCAGGAGTTTACCACTTTGAGTTTGATTATCCAAATTTAGGTATGAGACTGGTTTGGATAGAAGTCCCTTGTAGTGGATCCCGTAGTTTACGATACTATGTATTATCATCCTGACTTCACACTCCAGCTTGGTCATTCCATTCGCACCGCATATTGCATTACATCCGCGGCATATGGTATTTTAGATTGCTATATTTTCTGTACCTATATGTCTTAGAAGAGGTTGATGGTATTCATGGCTCTTTAGGATTTGCATATTCCATTGCATCCTTAGCATTGGATTCGGCGATCGGGACTTTTGTAAGCCAGGTTTTCGAGTTAGGGGAGTGACATAGGTAAACAAAACATCACTTCCCTAACCAAGCCCTTGAGGTATATGACCCCATCCATAAGAACCTACACTTACCCACAACTACTTTAAAAAATCCATTGGTAAGCTTAGATTATAATATTTTGAGTATTGGACGAAATATGACAAATACAGGTAAACTCAATGTCCTGATCGATATGCAATCGAGGATAATTTTGATGGAATCGAACATGTTTCGATTACATCAAAACCAAGCCCAAATAGTCCATCAACAATCTGAACATATGTTAGGTATTGTCGATTATATCGAATGAAGTTCGATGACATCGAAACTTATGTTTTAATGACATCGAACCCACTTCGACTAAATCAACCTTGGGCTTATTCCCTCCACCATTTCTGAAATACTCCAAGTGTTCCTTGATGTAATCGAACCTCCTTCGATAGCATTAAGAGTAAATTATCGATGGCATTGAAGCTCATTCGATTGCATCAATATAAGGATCAGTTTTTCCAATAAGCTTTCAAGGAAAATCTTTTATCTTCGATTACATCGATAGTCGTTCGATGCAATCGAATTTGAAATTCCAATAACATTGAAGGTTTGATCGATGACATCGAAATAGGGGACAAAAATCTCAAGAGAGCTTTTATAGGAAAATCATGTCTCTCGATGGCATCGAAACGGGATCGATGAAATATTCGATGGATTCGAAATAGTGATTGATGACATAAAAAAAGGCCTCAAACAGTCCAACAACCAAAATGTATTTTTCAAAGGAATCCTGATGGCATCGAACCATCCCTCGATGACATTGAAGTGTATGTCGATGACATTAACGATTGCTTGATGAGATTAGACAGACTCTGTCCTGCATCCTGATTGCTTGCCTTCAAGTGCAGAGGTTCGTAAGTAATATCTTGTGAATACAAGGTCGATCCCATAAGGAGATGAATTGCGAGAAGAAGAAAATCAAGTGCAAAATAAACAAAGTAATAAAAAAACTAAACTGATGATTTGATTTTGGAGGTTTTGAATGTATGAAATTTAATTAATTTGAAAACAACACCTAAGCTTCAAAATTTCACACATAGGTTAATGTTCTAAAATCATAATGACTTGGATAACACAACTAGGATCCGAGCACTATGGTCGGCCTAATCAGAAAATAAAACAATTTAAACATTTTAAATAAATGATATAAAAGATTAGAAAATCATAGATTTGCACCATTGATGTATATTGTAAAGCACTAGTGATTTTAAAAATTCATATCTATAAGATAATGAATATCAAAGAAATGTAACAGGTTGAGAATCTCTCCTATTTAGGAAATCTAATTGATTCAGGATAAGCTTGTCCATCAATGTAGATCTCATATTATGGAAACATATGGATCTAATAAGAGGATAAAAAATAATGCTTAAATAATAGATAACATGTATACATCATTCTTCTTATCATTAAAATAATCAATCATCATAATTATAAAAATATTAAACCAATGTGCTTTCCTTCTAACTTGGGCTAGAGGGAACTTATAAAAACATAATTAAATTATAGAAATAAAAAGCAATAAGAAAGAAATAAATGTAAATAGAAAAGATCTAAAAAAATAACTTATAAAACTTTAATAAAATTAAAATTTTTTGAAAAACCGTAAATCTTGCTTTGAGATGCCTTGAATGATGCTTAAGAATGCCCTAGGAAGCCCTATTTATAAGTGAAGAACTTCAACTTTCGTACAAAGTTAGAAAACTCTAGAAGCCACCTCAAATTTATACAGTTTCTTAAAATAGACTTCACACTGTGTAGTTTGTTAAAGTAGACTTCACTCTGTATAATTTTTCAAAATAGACTTCAGAGTTTTAGAATACACTTTTTTAGGACGATTTCAGGATTCTTCACTTCTGTAACGCCCGTGAAAAATCCGTACTTGGGCTCGAGTACCAACTCGACCCGAAATCACGTAGAATTAATTTCCATGGAAATTAAGCGTAAGTTAGCTAGCGCAACACTAGAGTAGCTGGGAAATAGTCCCTGATCACTTTAAATACGTTCTACAAGACCCAAATCAAGTAGAACAAACAACTCTACAATACTCTATAACCTTGGATCAAACTCTAAGCGGGTTTGTTCTCTGGACCACTTTGAATTCTTGTATTGGATTTAGACCGCGCGTCGAAGGTCCGATACTTCCTATCTTAGACCGTTAGAACCGCCCAGCTGGACTTGACAATCATCTCGAAAATCAAGTCAAACCGATAATCACAGACTATTTCGTTGAACCCGGACTGAAAAGACCGCGAATAGGGACAGAATTGGAATTTCAAATTCAAATCTGGCACACGACTTGACGCGTCAGTATTGAGCATACTGACCATCGGAATTCATCCAGATTACACCCTCGGATCAGGAAAAATTTCTATTTATTATCATGAGACTTTCAGCCCTGATCTACGTGCGGTGACCGCTGAACTGGAACTGGTCCGCCACGTGCGATCTGCGAACCCTGCCAGACTGAAAACTTAATACGTGCTACATCTGGTATGCACGAGCTTAAGTCCGATCGCAATCGACCAGGGGACCACCAGAAAGTAACTTTTGGACCGAAACAGCCCCGAAATGGATAGGCACCAAGTAAACTTCGTTCCGGAGCCTGTTTTCGGCGTTTTTAAGCTTATAAAAGGGGTTGAAACCCTCATTTCCCTCTCCCATCCGAAAATTGCAAACCCTAGGATAAAGGAGAGAGAGTTTGAGAGGAAGAGTAGAAGGGATTTTTCCCGCTTCCGAGCCGCCGATTGCTACTGCTTCAGCGACTCTTCCCAATCACCTGGCTGGTGATTTCTCCGTTCTTTCAGGTATAAAACAACCCTAGAACTTGCTGATTTGGGGTTTACTTATATTCACGACGTGTTAGCTAACGTAACTTGTAAAATAGGTTCTCCTACTACCGTAGACGAAGCGTACACGCTCCGTTCAAAATCCCGCTTTCGTAAGACTTAAGGTGAGGATTTTAGACGCTTTGGTTGACGGTTTACAACGCTTTCAATGTCGTTTAATAGTAGATTATCGACGGCATCGCCGTTTGACATGTACAATATGCTCTCCGTTTCCTGTTTCGTAAATTAACGAAGAATATGAGATTTAGGGCATTTTAGTCATTTGTAGGAAGTACGGTCTACGTTCATATTTTGCTGACGTGATTGACATGGTATGTTGTCGCATTAGGGAGTTAGGAATGCTTGCACAATTAGTTTGGTGAAGAGATTCGCCTAGTTGCGCACTTTGGGTCGACATACTATATGTTGACTTAAGTGTGTAGTGTATGTGTTTGTATTAGTATGTATTGAATTGAATAATGTTATGAAATGGTTTGAGATTGATTTCTCAATTAATATGCTGACCTAAATGATTTTCTACATGTTGACTATATGCATGATTTCATTATATGCATGGAATATGTGTGTTGGAAGATTTGCTTAAGTTGAATGTTATAACATGTGTTAACATGCTCACATGATTGTATTTCAATTTCAATACTCTCACTTAGATTGCTGATGTTATTCCATAAATGTTTGGGACTAGACTTAGTCCAGGCAGTCGGTAACTGAGCGAATTCGTGACTGACTGGTCATAGCCACGAACGACGCGTCGATGAACGTGATTCGTATTTAGAGTTGGCGGCAGTGGTTAGGCCACGCGAAGTGTTTTACGCACTTCATGTCGTTCGACTTGAGATGCGATCGCGCTAGTCGAGCCCGTCAAGCAACCTGACTGGCCGATGTTTGTTCACCTTGTATGAGTCATAACTGCTTGAACCTAGGGTACTGAACTTACCATTGTAAACCCTGTTAACCATGGTACCTTGATCCACGAAGACTCATGAGCCGGGCATGGTGGTATGGGACACCGTGGTCGAGCTGTCGACCTACGCTGGGGCCACAAACCTCCCCGTAGTGACCAGTGAGCACCTTGACTCGTGAGCAGATTATGGTGGTATGGGACACTATATTCTAGCTGTCGGCCTACACTGATCAGGCGACGAGCCCTTTGTAGTGACCGCGAGCGTATTTTGAGTCCACGGGTGGCGACGACCCTTCCATTGCAGTAAAGTACGGTAGGCCTGTATTGATAAGGTGATGGGGGAGCGGTGCAACGAGTGCGAGCAACAACCCTGGCAGCCCTTGCAGTGACCTACGAAATATACATCGTATGAGAATTCTAGGAGTGATGACCCTAGACAGGATCTGTGTTGGGATTGATACAAGGGAAGTACCTTAGTCTCCCAATCCTGCTGTTTGAATGGACTAATAACAACTTGGAAATCATATCACCATAGCATTGCATGTGCCTGGAAGATGTGGAGCACTCTAGGGAGTGTGGCATGCCGCGGTCGTAAGATGTTGCCATATGAGGGAGATCGTCGGTGAGGGCATACATCACGTCATGTCATCTTGCATTAACAGCAGTATTAGGACTGTCTGATTTACTGCTTTACTATTATCGCATGATTGAATTGTGAACATGCTAATCCTTGCTCTATGATTCCACTGAGTTGATCACTCACTCCCACGTTACGGGATGGTGTTTGCAACACCCACCAGACCCTGTTGTAGATGCAGGAGAGGCAGAGATCCAGGAGGTGGAGCCAGACATTGACGAGGACCAGGACGAGTTCTCGTATATGCAGTATCACGACGGCTTCCCGTAGGCGACCTGGATCGTTGGGGTTTCAGTGGGACTATTTGGAACATTACATTTTTGTTCATGTATATGTATATGAGACTCAGAGATGTATTCATACTTTAGAGACAGATGAGATTTACTTTATTTTTCCATACAATGATATACATATTGTTTAGTCTTCCGCTTGCTTTTATCACTGGATCTGAAGTATGAATTGCAGTTTTGGTATACTTTTACTCATGTGAATGCTTTAAATCAGACAACATTGAATCATAATCATTTTTGTTGCATAAGTGACGGTCTGAAACTCGGGAGTTGAGTTTATACACGACCCCCGATTTTCAAGGTGTTACAACTTCAAATCTTCGATTTCCTTCATTCCTCACTTGGTTTTCTTGGATATTTTGAATGTGAATTCTTCAATCTTGGTCTCCTAAGATCCATTCCTTGCCTTAGTGATTCTTGAGCATTAAATCCATTCTTTTAACACTCTTTTTCAATCCAAGCTCTTAAATTCACATTGAAACACATATATGAGTAAAATAGAACATTAAGCTAATTTATGTTCATAAAATCAAGATATAAATGAAGAGAATTATACATTATTTAGGTCTCAACACACCCCCAACCAACATTTTGCTAGTCCCAAGCAAAATATGCGAAAAAAAAAAAAAAAAAAAATAAAAATTAATTCTAAAAATAAAATTAAAATGAAAAAAATTCTAACTATACTTTCGCAAATAATCTCGATTGCATTTAACATATGCAATAAGCCTTTAAACCATTAAGTTTTTCCTAGTAGATGAGTTATAGTCTCGTGAGGGTTTTCAGAAATGTTACCCATAAATATTGAAAATATGAAAAATAATTCAACACTCAGAGATTTATACAATTATGCCTCCATTCATCATATGAATTCCAAAACAAAATAATACTTACCCTAAGTCTAAAGTTAGTTAGAATCTCAATTTCTTAATCCATTACATCCTTGAGTTCAGAGACCTAATCAAAATTTAGAATAGTTATGATCTAATATACTTAAGTGCTCGGTGACACTAGTCTAACTTTGAGAAATATACATGTTCCCTATCCTAATTCCTTTCAATCATCCCAAGAATATGATCTCTAGTTATCTCATTCCTTCATGGCATTTCTTCTTTTATCATCATATCCTCATTATTATAGACCACCCTTAGATAAAGATTCTCATCAAGTTTGCTTCATAATCTAAGGTATCGTACTTGTAATGGTAACAGTATCCTTACTCTGGATTACTGACATGATTGTTATGGTCATTGCATTCATGCTCTATAATAATAAAAAAAATTCATCACTTTTTATTTTCTTCAATATTCTCTCTTTTAAGTATATATCAATAGTACTAGTTCATTCAACCTTGTTTGAATCAAAATTTGTTATTCTAGTTCACATATCACGTTCCTCACTTAGTTAACTAGGGTGTATTGTGAATTCAGTACACCAAATTACAACTCACTTTAAACTAGTGATTAGATGATCGAATTCAAGTCTATATGGATGACTATCCACACCCACAACCTAAAATCTACATTATCCCCAATGTAATGATAATGTAATGCAAAGAATAATAAAAATAAAAGAAATGGTGAATAATATCTACCATGAAGAACTCACTTGCTAAGTGACATTAAAAAATTGAATATGATACAAATTCTATATAAATACTTTGTCAGACTAGGAGCATCACTCTGAATATTCTGGCTTATGAAGAGGGATGAATTCCTCTCCCAAATGAAAATTTTTCATATAATGTTTCAATCTCTGATCATTAACCTTGTATACATTACCATTACGTGGATTTTCAATTTCAACAACCCCATGAATATAAACATTCTTCATAATGAAGGGGCATGTGCATCTTGATCTTAACTTTCCCAGAAAGAATTGGGACAAGAATTGTATAATACGACATTTTGCTAAGGTTAAAAAATTCTTCCTCAAGATGTTTTTGCCATGAAAAGCTTTGGTCCTCTCTTTATAAATTTTAGAATTTTCATAGGAATCTCTCCTTAGCTCCTCTAATTCATTCAACTCTAATTTCCTTTGTCTACTTGCTTGGTCCATGTCAAAGTTTAATTTCTTTATTTCCTAGTAAGCTCTATGTTCCAATTCTACAGGAAAATTACAAGTCTTCCCATGCACCAATATATATGGAGATATTCCAATCAGGGTCTTAGAAGCAGTCTTATAAGCCTATAAAGCGTCGGATAGTCTAAGGGACCAATCCTTCCTATATGGACTTATAGTTTTATCTAAAATGTGTTTGATTTCTCAATTAAAAATCTCAGTTTACCCACTCGTTTGTGCGTGGTATGGAGTGCTCACTTTCTACTTGATGCCATATTTCTTCATCAAAGCCTCAAATGTCCTATTATAAAAGTGAGACCCGCTATCACTAATGATAGCCTTTGGAGTTCCAAATCTAGAAAAAATCTTTTCCTTGAGGAATCGTATGACCACTTTGTTGTCATTGGTCTTACTTGGAACTGCCTCCATCCATTTCGAAATATAGTCCACACCAACCAATATATAAAGAAATCCAAAAGAAGATGAAAATGGGCATATAAAATCAGTACCCCAATAATCAAATATCTCCAATGGTAAAATTGGGGATAAAAATATCGTGTTGCGCCGGGACACTCTTCCCAACCTTTGACATCTATCACAAGCAACACAAAAAGTATAAGTGTCCTTATATATGGTGGGCCAGTAAAAACCACACTGTAAGATTTTTGCAGTGGTTTTCTTAGCAAAAAATGGCCACCACATGCTTCCATGTAACAAAAGGAAATAACACTCTGAATTTTATCCTCTAGGACACAACGTCTAAAAATCTGATCAGTTCCATATTTATATAAATATGGGTCATCCCAGAAGAAGTTTCTAACCTCGATTTCAAAACACTTCCTATCTTGTGACTTCCAATGATATGACATTTTTTCCGTTACAAGATAGTTCACTATATCTACATACCAAGACAATTTGGAGATCGCAAATAATTGTTCATCAGGGAAAGTATCTTGGATATACATCTCCTCAGTGGAATCATCTAACACCAATCTGAAAAGGTGATCATCCACTATGTTTTTTACTCTTTTCTTATCTTTTATCTCTAAGTCAAATTCTTGGAGTAGGAGGAACCATCTCAAAAGTTATGGCTTTGCATCCTTCTTAGATAGTAAATATTTCAAAGCCGTGCGGTTCGTGAAAGTGACCACTTTGAATCCTAACAAGTAGGACCTAAACTTATCCAAAGTAAAAACTACTGTAACTCTTTTTCAGTTGTTGAGTAGTTCACTTTGGCTGAGTTTTGAGTTCTACTCGCATAGTGAATAACGTAGGGCTGTTTATCTTTCCTTTGGTCCAAAAAAGCCCCTATGACATAATCACTTTCATCGCACATTAGTTCAAAAGGAAGTGTCTAATCTGGTGGACACATGATAGGTGTAGTGGTAAGGGATGATTTAATTTTATTAAAGACACTTGCACACTCATCTATCCACTTAAATGGGACATCCTTTTGAAGAAGATTAGTCAAGGGTCTAGTAATGACACTAAAGTCCTTGATGAATCTTCTATAAAAACCAGCATGCCTTAGATGTGATCTAATATCTCTAACCGTTTGGGGTATAGGTAGATTAGCTATAATGTCCAGTTTTGAGCGATCTACCTCGATTCAATTTTTAGAGATAACGTGACTCAAAATAATTTTCTTTTGAACCATGAAATGATATTTCTTCCAATTTAAGATAAGGTACTTCTCTTCACACCTAGATAAGATAAAAGATAAATTGTTGGGACATTCCTCAAAACTACTCCCGAATACAAAGAAGTTGTCCATGAAAACCTCAAGAAACTTCTCATATACTATTGGAAAGCTACTGGGGTGTTACACAATCCAAATGGCATCCATTTGAAAGAAAACGTGCCAAATTGACAAGTGAATGTGGTTTTCTCTTAGTCTTCCAGGGCTACTCTCTTTGGTTATATTCGGAATATCCATCAAGAAAATTAAAAAAGGAGTGACCTACTACCCTCTTTAAAACTTATTAATAAATGGTAGAGAGAAATGGTCCTTTTTTGTGACCATATTCAATCTTCTATAGTCAATGCACACACGCCAACCAGTGGTGACACGTGTTGGTATGAGTTTATTATTAAAAATTTGCATGATAGTTATTCTGAATTTCTTTGGAACTACTTGAGTTGGACTCACCCAAACACTATCAGATATTGGGTAGATGATTCTCATATACAATAAATTGATCACCTCATTTTTCACAACTTCCATCATGTTTGGCTGAAGACACTTTTGAGGTTGTCTAATAGGTTTGGCATCCTCATTGAGGTGGATCCGATGAGTGCATATGGAAGGGCTAATACCCCTGATGTCAGAAATGGTCTAGCCTAAGGCTCCTTTGTGATCCCTTAGAACATTCAACAATTTAATCTCTTGATCCTTGTCTAAAAATGAAGAGATCACTATAGGATAAGTTTTATTTTTTACTTAAGTATACATACTTAAGCTCATTTAGTAGTGGTTGTTAATCAAGCTTTAGAACATTAGTTAGTGATGGCAGATGTCGCGAGTCCTCGATAGATAGGATTTAAGTGTGTGGTCTCCATTGGTACATAACAATGCCTGAGTGTTAGTGCTCTCATTTTCATCACAAATTGAAGCAAGTACTTTTTCTAAATCAGAATTTTTCAAGTCCCCAAAGACTTAAATCAATTCCTTAGTCAGATTAGGTTTCAATTCCTCTTCTTCTATTAAGCAGTCCATGAAATTCAGCTCATGGATCTCATTATTATCAATGGGCTACTTACATAGATTGAAAATATTTAGCTCTAGAGTCATGTTACCAAAAGACAAGTTCATCATTTCATTCCTGCAATTTATGATCACATTTGAAGTTGCTAGGAATGAGCGGCCTAAAATGATGGGAACTTGAGCACTAACATTTATACATGGTTTCGTGTCTAATATAATAAAATTCGTGGGGAAGTAGAATTTCTCTACTTAGACTAGCACATCCTCTAAAATTCCCTCGGTACCTTAATGGAGCGGTCAGCGAGTTAGAGTGTAATCGTGGTTGGTTCAACCTCACCTAAGCACATTTGTTTGTAAACCGAGTAAGGTACTAAGTTGACATTTGCACCTAAATCTAGCAAAGCATACTCAATTTGAAATTTCTCAATAATATAAGGAATAGTGGGACTTCCCAGGTCTTTGTATTTGGGTACGACCCTTTGTTAAATGAAAGCGCTCACTTTCTCAGTAAGGAAGGCCTTTTTGTGCACATTTAATTTTCTCTTTACAGTGCATAAGTCCTTGAGATATTTAGTATATGATGGAATTTGTCTAATGGCATTAAGTAGAGGAATGTTGACAGTAACATTTTGGAGCACATCCAACACCTCTTGATATTTCATGGGGACAATTGGGTTTTAAAGTCTAGATGGGAATGGAATTGGAGGCTCATGTGACTTAGTCTCGTTATCCTTTTATTTTTGCGGCTCTTTAACCATAACCGGTTTACCATTCTCTTGAGTTGGTGGCCCATCCTCTGGTATTTCTACCGGTTACATTATCTTGTTATCGACCTTTTTTCCACTTCTCAAGATAATGATGGCCTTAGCTTATTCATGATGTAGCTCACTTGGATTTGAGTTTCTAATGAAATGTGTGTTTCTAAGGTTTGACATAGGTTGAGAAAGAATGGTCTTTTTCCCTAACATTTAGTTAAGTCTCAATCATAGCCACGACTATCTTTAATTCCTAATTTGATTGGATTAGAGACTGATTCATTTGATCTTGAGAGTTCATGAATGCGGTCAATGCATCCTCCATAGATGATCGCTTTGGCGGAAACACATATGGTGCATTGTTAGATGCCCTAAAGAAGTTATTTTGTGGAGGCATTTATGGTGCATTGTGAGCATCAATTTGTGGTCTATTCCTCCAATTAAGATTAGGATAGTTATACCAATTTAGATTATTTGTGTTTCCCATTGGTTGCATAACTAACCTTTGGTAGTTATTTATAGCATTTTCTTGCTCATGCTCATGCGTGATTTTTTGTACAACTGGGATTATTAGACAATCCTTTGTGTCATAGTCTGTACCACCACAAATGCTACAAAAATTATGTAAGGAAGTGTTTGCTTTAACCATATTAACCTTCTTAATTTCCAAGGTTTCGACCTTTCTAGCTAATGCAACAAATTTTTCATTAAGGTTTTCTTCCTCTCTTAGGACATACATCCCCACTTTTTCTCTAGGAATGGGTCTAGTTTGGTCTAGTTTAGCAAAGACATCCCATGTTTGCGTATTTTCTACTAACATATCTAGAAAATTCCAAGCTTCATTATGATCTTTGTAAAGAAAGGTTCCACCACAAATCATCTCTATGAACTAACGGGTATCTATTGTGAGCCCCTTTCAGAACGCATCAACCATGTCCCATGGTTCATAACCATGATGTGGACAAGTAAGTAGAAGGTCTTTTAAGTACTCCCAAGCTTGAAAAAATAGTTCATTCCCCTTTTGGGAGAATGACATGATTTCTTGTTTTAGTGCATTTATTTTGTGCTCGGGAAAGAACTTTTTCAAAAACTCTCTACTTAAGGCTTGCCATGTAGTGATGGTATTAGATCTTAAAGAGTTGAGCCATGCTTTAGCCCGATCCTATAGAGAATATGAGAATAACCTAAGCTTAAGTACATCCATATTACCATTGCTTACTTGTAATGTTGCAATTACTTCCTCAAAGTCCTTGAGGTGCAAGTAAGGGATTTTAGAATCCAAGCCATGAAATTTAGGGATTAATTAAATCATAGGTTTAAAATCAATGTTTCCTATGTGAGCAGGAAACATTATGCAAGATGATAAAGTTGTTTTCTCAGGGTGTAGACGTTCACGTAAAGTCCGTAGTTGGTTTAACATATTCCTATGAACTTCATTTTCATCCTCAAGAGGAGAATTACGTTGATTTTCTCTGTTTTGATTTATAGCTGGATCTAGCAGATATGAATTTGGATTATCAATTGGGTCTGCCATGGAATCCAAGTGATGTCGAGTGCCTCTTCTAAGTAAATTAAGGTCTGAAAATAGTCCGCCTTCGGAGGAGAGTCGATTGTTTTGATCTCTACTCCAACGGGACATAAACCATTTACACTACACAAAAAATACCACTAATTCAAATAGCAAGTATAATACTTAAAGTAAAATAAAAAATTAACCAACAACCTAGGTGGTAGGGCCGACCATGAGGGATTAATCTACAAAGCAAAAAATAAATCAACAACTCAAGCAGCAGGCCGACCATGAGGGTTCAAACCACAAAGCAAAAATAAAAAATAAATCAAAAAAGTAAAACTAATGCATAAATTAAACTATACTGATCTGAAAAATAGATTCAGCGAATGATCATTGTGATCAAATAGCAATTGTAGGACAACCATAGCACTTGGGTGATAAAATCTCAAGCAAAGTAACCTTATATTATAGTTAGTGCTTAAAAGACCCAACTGAATTTACTTTTGAAGAAAAAAAGAAAATATATAGAAAATTTAGAGGGTTTAGAAGAGAAATTACCTAAGAAAAGAACTTACCTTAGCTATCTTGCATAGATCTAATCTATCTTAGTCTCTCCCCGATTGCTTGCCTTTAAGTGCAGAGGTTCGTAATTAATATCCCATGAATACAAGGCCGATGCCCTAGGGAGATGAATTGCAAGAAGGAGAAAATCAAATGCAAAACAAACTAAGTAATAAAAAATTAAACTAATGATTTAATTTTGAAGGTTTTGAATGTATGAAATTTAATTAATGTAAAAACAACACCCAAGCTTTAAAGTTCCACACCTAGGTTAATGTTCTAAAATCATGATGACTTGGATAACACAATAAGGATCCGTGCATTAGGGTCAGCCTAATTGAAAAATAAAAAAATTGAAATATTTTAAATAAATGATATAAAAGATTAAAAAATCATGGATTTACACCATTGATATATATTCTTAAGCGCTAGTGATTTTAAGAATTCATATATATAAGATAATGAATATCAAAGAAATGTAACAGGTTGAGAACCTCTCCTATCTAGGAAATCTAATTGATTCAGGGTAAGCCGGTCCATCAATGTGGATCTCATATGATGGAAGCATATGGATCTAATAAGAGGATAAAAAATAATGCTTAAATAATAGATAACATGTATACACCATTCTTCTCATCATTAAAATAATCAATCATCATAACTATGAAAATATTAAACCAATGTGCTTCCCTTCCATCTTGGGATAGAGGGAACTTAAAAAAATATAATTAAATTACAAAAATAAAAGGCAACAAGAAAGAAATAAATGTAAATAGAAAAGATCTAAAATAAAAAAATAACTTATAAAACTTTAATAAAATTAAAATTCTTAAAAAACCTTAAATCTTGTTTTGGGATGCCTTGAATGATGCTTATGAATGCCTTGGGAAGCCATATTTATAAGTGGGGAACTCCAACTTTTGTACAAAGTTGGAAAACTCTAGAAATCACCTCTAATTTATGTAGTTTCCTAAAATGGACTTCACGCTACACGGTTTGTTAAAATAGACTTTACACTGCATAATTTTCCAAAATAGACTTTAGAGTTTTAGAATACACTTTTTTAAGATGATTTCAAGATTCTTCACTTCAAATCTTCGATTCTCTTCATTCCTCACTTGGTTTTCTTGGATCTTTGGAATGTGAATTATTCAATCTTGGTCTCTTAAGATCCATCCTTTGCCTTGGTGATGCTTGAGCATCAAATCCATTTTTTTAGTACCTTTTTTCAATCCAAGCTCTTAAATTCACATTACGACACATACATGAGTAAAATAGAGCATTAAGCTTATTCATGTTCATAAAACCAAGACATAAATGGGGAAAATTATGCATTATTTGAGTCTCAACATACTCAACTGAATATCTTGGTGCAGGTAGTCGATGCAATTGGAGAAGGTTCGATGACATCGAAATTCAAAATTTGATGGCATCGAAGACCCTTCGATGACATTAAGAATGTCAGAATTTCTGTTCATTTTTTTTACTATTAGGATTTGCCTTTATATACCGCTTAGGTTGCTTCTTGGACTTTTGAGATTAGATTGAAGAGAGTCCTAAGAGAGTAATTACCATTGTTAATACCCTCATCCTCAAGCTCTCTTTCCCATAGGAGTTCATCATTTAATCAATTACCCAAGCATTTATTAATATATTCAATAGCTTGGATTGAACTATGAACTCTAACATTCATTGATCTTCCAGTAGCACTCTTTATTATCAAATCATTATGCTGGGATCATTGAAAGCAAAACTCATGAAAATATTCTTTAGGTATTTATTTCATATCATTTAGTAGAGAAGATTAAACAAAACCCTAAACCTCACAACTTAAAGGGTGTTGAAGACTCTTCACCAACAAAGAAGACCATCTTCAAGTTGTGCTAAAACGGGGCTCACTTACCATTTTGATAATAAATAAATGTATTTTTATAGGGGAATTATCATTTAATAATGACGAAGAAAATAGAAGAACATTCATCATCATAGATTTTATTTATTATGAGTCTCAATTACAACCTCGTGTTTTCCTTGGTTTTAAAATAAAGTACATTGAGTCAATGTAATGGAGGAAGGAAAAAGAATTCAATAGTAATTTCGTCAGTATTTCGGCATTTAAGATGTCCATCGCAAAGACAAATGAGTTATGCAGACTGAAATCTTTATTTCACACCAATGACCGAAAGATATACATATAGGAGATTTGATCCTAGAATAACCCATAAGACCACAAAATATGTGAATAATCAAGGCCTTGGTTGCGAGGGTACCTTCTCTCTCTTGCCCCCCCTAAAATCTCTTATTTCGGCACTTGGAGTTTATTTCTAAGCAACGATTAGGCTGAAAGTCTATTTTCATGCAACAACTGGGCTGGAAGTCTATTTCTGCGCAACAACTAGGCTGGAAGTCTATTTCTGCGCAACAACTGGGTTGGAAGCCTATTTCCATGTAACAACTGTGCTAGAAGTCTATTTTCGTGCAATAACTCCTCTCCAAGCTCCTAGGCACTTCTTCAAAATCTCCCATGATGCAAATGAGGAGAGGAGAGTAATTTATAGGAACCACACATGCGAAGTCTATTTCATGCAACCGGTCTCTGGGAAGTTTATTTCCATATAATAACTCTTTAGGAAGTCTGTTTTCGCGCAACAGCTCTTTGGGAAGTCTACTTCTATACAATAGCTCTCTGGGAAATCTATTTCTGTGCAATAGGTCTCTAGAAAGTCTATTTCCACGTAATAGCTCTCTTGGCGTCTATTTCTACAACAACACTTTGGATGTCTGTTTCTGCACAACAACACTTTCGACGTCTAAAAATGCTGCTACAAAGGATTGAGAGGTTTGAAAATGTTGTAAGAGGGACTGGGAGGTTTAAAAATGTTGCGACAGGGACTGGAAGGTTTGAAAATGCTGCAACAGAGACTGGAAGGTCTAAAAATGCTGTAACAGAGATTGGAAGGTCTGAAAATGTATTTTTTGTGCACAACAGATGTCCCCTCAATCCTTCTTTGATTTGTCTATGAAATTAAATGGAGGATCGATCTTGTTTTGTACAGAAATCCTTTCACAACAAAGAATGACTCTTTACGAAGGTAGAGCTGATTGCATACCAGAGAAGGATCACTCGAATGGAGAACTTAAGAGTCGAGCTCAAACATAAAAATGAAGAATCGTGTTCGAAGGAATCGTAATTAAGGGAATTGCGCTTGAATGATGACTGGGTGATTACTTCTGAATAGAGAATCATGCTCGATGTATGACTAGATGATCACATTCGAAAAGAGAATCACGCTTAAAGGAATTGTGCTTGGCTTGAAGGGATGACTGGATGCGCTCAAGTGGTCAAGCAATTGTTTTTGATGGTGCAGACAATGACAATGATAATGCTTTCTTTGGGTAATTCTCTGTCTTCATAGTGGTAATTAGATTATGTTAATTCTTCTAACAGTTTCTGGAAAAATATTGATGTAGAACACCTTTCAACGAACAAGGCTACAATTACATCTTCACCTTTTTCAATTGCCATTGTTTGCGCAATTCACTTTTCATCGGAAGTTGCCATTATAACTGCTCTAGTGACTCCAACTTTGATCATCTTGATCAAAGAATTGTCTTTTAATGTTGCTCCTACTGCGGTCCTTTCAATCAGCTCCACCAACCCTTTTCTTAAGCACCGTGGACAAGGAGTTGTCCTTTAATGCAACTCCTACCATAGTTCTAGTGACAGCTCCAGCTATTCTTGCATTGTTGGATGTCTTTTAATTAGGATATTCCTAAGTCTCGAGTAGTGATTTCTCTTGCCAATTGGCCATGATCAATATTTCAAAGCTGTATAATTCTTTGATCCAATTTCTTTACATAGTGATAATTTCTAAATGCATTAATAATCTTTAAGTAAATATATTAATGATTCTAAAATGATAATAATAATAGATTAACAATTATAAAATGATTACAATTCAATATATATATATATATATATATATATATATATATGTATGTATAGAGTGTCTCTCTTTTCAGCTCGAAATATATATCATGCCAATGATTTAGTCATTCCATTTTCCATGCTTGTTGGTGTTGTATCCACTATTTTAAAGTTCAGTTAGTAAGTTTAGTATGTCAATTTTAAGTCAGGTGTTCACAACCCCAAGTGTAGGGTCGCGAAGTAAAAATAACACGATGAGACCGAGGTCAAATCCACATGGACTAAACTTGTACGTATTCTAGAAATAATTAGAACTAGAACTAGAAGAAGATCTAAATCTAAATATAAAATAAAAGAGATTAATTGTGAATAATGTTGATTAAAACTATTAATTGAAAGGCAGGAACTAGGGTGCCAAGGATCCACTTGTAACTATCAAGATGCTGATTCAAGAAACACAATTGGAATTGGAGTCTTATCCTATCCAATTGGAAGATGAAGAAATTAAACCAAATTTGAACTTTTCGTTGATCTAGCCACACATATAGGAGTATTGTGGTGATTGGAAGGGATTCCATCATCCTACCATGCCTAGGAGATGATGGTGAATAACAAGATTTACCAATCTCACAATCTTAAAATAGGAATAGAAGATATTCAAAACTATCACAACATCTATTATAATTTTAGTCACAATAAATCATAGAAAATTGAAAATATTCCTTAAATTCAAACTAAAATAAGAATCAAAGCAAGAAAATTATCCCAACACACTACAAGCTTCACCTCTTAGCCCTAGCTAAGAGGTTTAGCCAACCATAGGCATGATTGGATCTAAAACCCTAAAAGAAAGTATTAAAATTAAATAAGGAAGAAAAACTCTTAGAAGGCTGTTCCACCCTTTGGCTTTGCTTCTCAAAACCTAATTCATGTTTAGAACTCCTTAAAGAACTCATATTGATAGCCTTTATCTAATCATCTTTGAAAACTGTCTCAAATTTATGCACTTTGCATTACACCTTCAATGTCATCGAACAACCTTCGATGTTATCAATTATAACTTAAATCCAGAAGCCGCGCCTTTTCGCATTGCGTAACGTCTTTCACACTATGTAACTCTTCATGTCATCAAACATAGCTTGATGTTATCGAACATACCTTTGATGTCATCGAAGGGTGTTCAATCACTTGAGAATGTTTCCAGAGTGTTCTAGCAAGTTACTCCAAAAATCTGCAAAAATATCGATGTCATCGAACTACCGTCGATGTCATCGAGAAAGTCTTCGAGCAATCAAAGAGAGTTTCGATGTCATCGAGAATTGTATCCAATTTTTCCAACAACCAAACTTGATTTTCATGCAATTCTTCGACATCATCGAGCACTGTCTTTGATGTCATCGAATGGCGATCGATGATATAGACAATGAAATTCAGATTCTGTGAATTATTACACTTTGCACTTTCGACTTTGTTCTCTCTCCACTTAGTTTCCTTGAATCTTGGGGTCTTGAAATCTTTAATCTTGGTCTCCTAAGATCCATCCCTTACCTTGGTGATTCTTGAGCATCAAATCCATGCTTTTTACATTCTTTTCAATCCAAGCTCTTAAACTGTAACGCCCCGAAAATCGAGGGTCGGGTAGAAACCTAACTCCCGAGTTCCAGAACATCACTTATGCAACATAAATGCTTATGATTGAATGTTGTCTATGTTGGTGTATTAAACATGAGTGAGATTAAGCCAAAACAACATATCATACTCCATAGACAGTTAAATTATGTAAGCGGAAGACTGTGATAGTATGTATAATATATATAAACTGTTGTAAGTCTCCATGAGTGTGAACATATTACCAGGTTAAATATATACATGTATACTCCAAAAATGAACAAAAAAAATATACATGAGTGCTCTAAAAATATAAAATGACAAGTGTCATGGCGTCTAATTAACCTCCCTGTAGTCCCGTCAATTAGAACACGCATATAGGAGAAATCCTCATCACCATACAAGTCTGGCTCCACTTCACAAGCAGCGCCATCATCTGCAACTAAAACAGGAACTGGTTGGTGTGCGCAACACTGTCCTGTAACATGGGAGTGAGTAGCTAACTCAGTGGAATCATAGAGCAAAGGTTAACATGTTATCAAATCAATTAAGCGATAATGGTAAAGCAAGCAAAACAAACATTCCTAAATACAGTGATTAATGTAAGAATGAAATGACATGATGGATGCCCTCACCGACATACTCCCTCATGCGACACCATCTTATGTCCGCGGTATGCTTTCTTCCCTCAGTGCTCCACATCTTCTAGGCGCATGCAGTGCGATATGAATATGATTACTGAGTTGCTATTAGTCCTTTTCATACAGCCGGATTGGGAAACTAGGGTACTTTCCTTATTTCATTCCCAACAAGGATCTTGTCTAGGGTCATCAATCCTAGTAGTCTTATACGATGATATATTTTTTGGTCACTGCAAGGGCTGCCAGGACTGTTGAACGCACTTGTTGCTTCACTCCCCCATCACCTTATCAATACAGGCCTAGTTGTACTCTTGTTGCTACGGAAGGGTCGTCGCCTCACGTAGACTCAGAGTATGCTCGAGGTCACTACAAAGGGCTGCCAGGGCTGTTGCTCGCACTCGTTGCACCGCTCCCCCATCACCTTATCAGTGTAGGCCGATAGTAAGAATATAGTGTCCCATACCACCATAATCTTCTCACGAGTCTGGGTTGCTCACTGGTCACTACGGGGAGGTTTGTGGCCCCAGTGTAGGCTGACAGCTCGACCATGGTGTCTCATACCACCATGCCAGGCTCATGAGTCTTAGTGGATCAAGGTACAACAGCTATCAGGGTTATCACTCGTAAGTTCAGTACCCTAGGTTCAAACAGTTATGACCAATACAAGGTGAACATACAATGGTCAGTCGGGTTACTTGACGAGTCCGACTAGCACGAGCGCACGTTGAATCGACCGACATGAAGTGCACAAGAACTTTGTGTGGCCTAACCACTGCCGACAACTTTAGTATGACTCGGGTTCGTCATACACATCCTTCGTGGTGAATAAAATCCAACCACGAATTCAAATCTGTTACCAACTTCCTGTACTAGAATATAGCCCCAAGCACATGTAATGTGAATCAGTAATCATATGAGATAGACAGAATTGAAATAACAAGTGATTCAAGCATGTTAGAAACACGTTATAAGATATAACATATGCAATTTAACCATACACAAGCATTTCATATATATAAGGTAATCAATTCAAATAAACAAACATGAAGGAAACCATATACATCACCAAAAGAGTTGAGAATCCTATCTCAACGCTTATGTACAACCTCATTTACTCAATACTTACTTATACAAACATTTATACAAACACTTAGACAACACAACTCTAACGTACTTGACGTATGTTGATTTCAACATATAATATGACAGATCCTTATATCAAGGAGATGTCTAATACACAACAATCATGTTCTTACATTCAAAAATATGGCAGACATAAATCATATTGATTTAGGCATTTCAACAAACACTTAGTCTACACACATTAGTCTACATAGCATATGTCGGCTAATATGTGCATTAGGGCGATTCTCTTCGCCAAACAGATCATACACGCATAACTAGTATAAATACACGAAAAATACCCATGGCAATCATGTCGAAAAAATATGTACGTATACAGTATTTCCTACAAATACCCAAAATACTCTAAATCTCATATTCTTCGTATGTATTCGAAATGAAAAACAGACAGCATGTTCTACATGTCAAACAACATTCTTGTCAACAATCTATCATTAAACGGCATTGAAAGCTTTGAAAAATGGTAAACTAAGCGTCTAAAATCTGCACCTTAAACCAGAAATTATGAAACGGAGTTGATTCAGACGATAAGTCTTCGTCAACGGCTCAACGGCAATCTATACCATGAAATAGGTCAGCTATATTAATACTACAGCTACATGGATTACCTAAACAGGTTAGGGGTAGGATTTCTTACCTAAAAACGATGTTGGAATCGCCAGAATAGCGATGCAGGTGCATGGCTTTGGCACGTGGAGCAGCAGGGAAGAATCTCGGGAGAAAGCTCCAACTCTCTCTCACTTTCTCTCTCTTTTCTCTCCTCTCTCTCCTAGGGTTTTCTCCAAATTCGTATAGGTTAGAAAGCTAAGGGTTTAAATCCCCTTTTATAAGCCCAAACATAACCAAAACAGACTCAAAGTCAAGGTGTATTTAAGTTATAACCAAATCGGATCTGTTTCGATCTAACGGACCACTTCTGGAGGTCCTGTTACTAAATGCGGTCGGACTTAAGCTCTGAAATATTGGATCTAGGTCCAGCTAAGTTTTCAGTCCAGTCGGGTTTCCAGATCAACCGTGGGGGACCAATTTCAGTTCAGCGGTAACAGAAACTCGATCAGGGCCACAAGTGCTATGACATGTAAGGGCCACTTATCCTGATCCGAGGGTAAAATTTGGTCGAATTCCAATGGCCAGAATGCTTAAAAATGTCGCGCAAGCGACACGTGCCCGATTTCATAAATTTTATTTAATTTTTAACATTTCTCACACTCTTCACTCTGGACTCAAGAAAATCGTCATGGGGCATCATCTGGACTTGATTTTTGGGGTGATTGTCAAGTCCAACTAGGTGGTTATATTCATCTAAGTTTGGGGTAATCGGACTTCCGATGTGTGGTCCAGATCCGATATGGAGTTTCTGAATGCTCTCATGAGCAACCGAGTTTAGAGTTTGATCCTAGGTTTCAGGGTAGGATAGCGTTAACAATTCTAAAGGTTTTAGGTCTTACAGATCGTATTTAAAGTAGTTGGTGATAATTTCACAGGTAATCTAGTGTAGCACTGGGTAATTGACGTTAAATTCTAAAGAATTAGGTTCTACATGATTTCTTTGGCTTTGGAATTGGGTTCTGAGAGGTTACCAAGGTGTTATGGTTGACCCATTGCCTAAGGACGCCTAACTCCAGGTTGGAAAAAATTCGGGGTGTTACAATCTACCCCTCTTAAAATAAAATTTTACCCTCGAAATTGGCTAAGGGTAATGAGGAAAGATTAATCATTTTCTTTACCTAAGTTTTGTTGATTTCATGTTTCTATACGTGATAGGGTGTATACGATCTATATAAGTCTGGTTCCTTTTGGTCTACCCTCCTAAAAACTTACTTCTTTATCCATTTCTTACACCCTAATGGTTTGCTACAATTTATTTCTTTACCTATTTAAAGTCTTGACGACAATTCCCAACCATATAGAGTAAGATGTATGTTTTCAATGGTCGATTAATACGGAGAGACGGTTGTAGTGGGCCTGTTCCCGATACTTCGAATGTCCTCCTAGCCAGGGTAGAGAACGTTGTATCCCTTCCTAATCCTAGTGGATCCTGGTCTTCTGCTCGGCTAAGCAGTGAGTCCATTGGTAGTCACCCAGGATTGAGAATTGGGTCAAGCCGCGAATGTTTTGCATTTGTTCATTTCAGTAACTCCATAGTCCGATCACTCTAAAAGCTTAGGGAATTTCAATCACTAAAAGGTTCAAAAGTTCTATTTATAAGGTTGTGCTTTGGATCTTGATCTAGGAGAGTTCTCGTCTGAATCTATGTTTAAGGTAGGAATTTATAAACACTTTAATAGATCATCCTAAAGGATTTCTAATAGTACAAAATCAACCACGGCTTCTATTATGTTCGTATTTAACGAGTAGGTTTATGAATACACTGACCTTCGCCTGCTCACACTGCTAGGCCTATGATTTAATATGAATGGGTCCAACACTTAAGCCTTAATTGTTTCCCTGAATTTCCTTCGATCCTGGGCCAGTGGGGAGATGGCTAACTACGCTTTCGTTGCGCTACTCTGATCTAACGGTTGTGTTAGCTAATCCTAACTGGATTGGGCTCATAAGGTTCTACCCCCCTTAAAACACAATTCTACTTAAGGCTCAAGAATCTATGTCTCTATCCGTACATCGGAACGAGGTGTAACTTAGGGCCTATCCTTGACATGAAATGGGAAACAACCTCTCACTACATTGGTCTTCCTTTGCTAATGATGCGTTCTATGGCATTGGTACCTATGATTTATAGAAAGGAGCTAAAATGATGGGTGTTGTGGTTGATTTCAAGGACGGATGTGAGTTTGTGGCACGATATCTAACCCTCTACTGGCTACTCTACTGGATATATGTCCTTAACATTTACCTAAGGCAACGCAATAACTTTTGGTTGTAGGTGGTCGGGCCAACACAGAAGAAAATTTGTGTAGTGGGTCTAAGCCGGATACATAGACTTTCTGCCTAGCTAGGACAGAAAATTTACCGTATTGGTTCTTAATCCGAGTCGATGCCGATCTTCTGCTTGATCAGAGCATTGGACTTATTGGTAACTACTAGGATTAAGAAGTCGATTCAAACCGTGAATACATCACTAATATACAATTCCTTTACTCCGCGTTCCCGATTGCATAAATCCTTGGGAAGGTAATTCTAAGGGGAATTCTAAGGGGTGTGCTGGTTTATTCTAAGTTCAATCTGAGGGATTTATAAGTTTTCCTTGAGAGTGAACGGTTCTAAGTTAAAACAACTTTCCTAAGGGTTATAACAGAAGTCTATAAGTATTAAGAGGACCTATCGAAGGAATGAGGTCCTACTCCAACCAAATCTAACTTACTATTCCTTAGCATATACAGGCTTTACACTACTTAATATAACTAGTAGACTAGTCTGCAACTTACTAGCTGTAATCCAAAGCCTAAGCTTATACGCTAAATGGTTTCATACCATTTCTACTACAAGGGATTGTTCTAACGCTTAGGGTCAAGATCATCCAATTAAAATTGGACTTCCTATATCGTTAGATCTTTCAAATCTAGGAGTACTAACTCTATGTCCAAAACTCTAGATGTCCTAACACTAGATGATCATTGTTTATGGACTAAGCTACTGCGTTTGATCTTGCCCGACGGTAAGGCATAAAGATCAAGAAGATGGCTAAAACTAGCTCGAAAGAGCCAAGGAAAGTGAAGGAAAGTGGAGAAAGGGCTGAGATCTCTAAGTCTCCATGGGTTTATGTCTGAAATAGGAGTGTAATGGGTGAAAGAAAAGGAAAAATAGAAGAGAGAAAAGATCAAGGAGAGGTTGGGGTTGGCACGTTTTAGAGCTCAAATGGGAGCCATGGGAGCTCCAACCGCAGAAAAGGAAAGAAGTAGGTGCTGGTTATGGCAGAGAATGATAGAGGGATGAAGGAAATCACAGAAAATGAAGGAAGAAAGGATTGAAAGGGAGGTTGGAGAGAGAAAATAGTAACTTTGAAAGAAAAGGAGAGCTTAGAGGGCCAATTTGTGAAGGAATTATGAGATTTAGAATGAACAGAGGGTCGGACCCTGGACCATTGGGTCCCACTAAGCCCTAAACTCAATCGACCAGAAGCCCGGACCCAGCCCAAACCGTTGACTGGCGAGGCCCTCGCTGACTTTTGTTCAAACTGGCTAGGGGTCTCCCTTTGGGCAAGGTCCTTCTACCCCCTAGGCCCCAAAAAAGTCTAGGTCCCACCCTGAAACTCCCTAAAAGTTGATCATTTAGGCCCCCCCTCCATTTGAGGCATTTTTGGGGCTAGTTTACAAACCAGAATGAGTTTATACATCATGTAACATATGATTTTGGTGTAGGAGACACTAATCTACCAAACTAACCCATTTATTTCATGAGATTCCATAATTGGAATGGTCAAAAGTCCAATTTACTCATATATTTACTATTTATAGTAAATTTTTATTTAAGTATGATTCTACATCATTTATACATTAGGATTTATGTCTAGTATAAAAGGACTTAGAAAAAGTTAAAGAATGGGGTGGTGGAAGGAGAAATTTTGAAGGAATTGGATAAAAAGGGGTTTTAGGCCTTGAGATTGAGTGTAAGAGTTGTGGTTGACCCACAACCTAAGGACATTCATTTCTAGGTTTGGAATTCTTCAATGAATGACTCAAACTCGTTGACTGACGGCCTAGAGGCGACTTAGGTCGCTTCACGCGACCGAAGATACATTATGGCCTAAATTACCGTATAGTCTCACCTGTCGGCAAAACTTGGAATTCTAATGTGGTTTCTAAGTTTCCATTTCCCCCTTCTTAAGTCAGAGTACATTAGTGTGCGTTGTGTTACCATAAACTAGGTCCAGTTTAATCCAAATCATGCTCTGATACCCTCTGTAACGCCCCAAAAATCAGGGGTCGGGTAGAAACCCAACTCCCGAGTTCCAAAACATCACTTATGCAACATAAATGCTTATGATTGAATGTTGTCTATGTTGGTGTATTAAACATGAGTGGGATTAAGACAAAACAGCATATCATACTCAAGAGACAGTTAAATTATGCAAGCGAAAGACTGTGATAGTATGTATAACATATATAAACTGTTGTAAGTCTCCAGAGTGTGAACATGTTACCTGGTTAAATATATACATGTATACTCCAAAAATGAACAAAAAGAATATACATGAGTGCTCTAAAAATATAAAATGATAAGTGTCATGGCGTCTAATCAACCTCCCTATAGTCCCGTCGATTAGAACACGCATATAGGAGAAATCCTCCTCATCATCATATAAGTCCGGCTCCACTTCACAAGCAGCGCCATCATCTGCAACTAAAACAGAGACTGGTTGGTGTGCGCAACACCGTCCTGTAACGTAGGAGTGAGTAGCTAACTCAGTGGAATCATAAAGCAAAGGTTAATATTTTATCAAATCAATCAAGCGATAATGGTAAAGCAAGCAAAACAAACATTCCTAAATACTGTGATTAATGCAAGAATGAAATGACATGATGGATGCCCTCACCGACATACTCCCTCATGCGACACCATCTTACGTCCGCTGCATGCTTTCTTTCCTCAGTGCTCCACATCTTCTAGGCGCATGCAGTGCGATATGAATATGATTACCGAGTTGTTATTAGTCCTTTTCATACAGCCGGATTGGGAAACTAGGGTACTTTCCTTATTTCATTCTCAACAAGGATCCTGTCTAGGGTCGTCAATCTTAGTAGTCTCATACGATGATATATTTTTAAGTCGCTGCAAGGGCTGTCAGGGCTGTTGCACGCACTCGTTGCTCCACTCCCCCATCACCTTATCAATACAAGCCTAGTTGTACTCTTGTTGCTACGGAAGGGTCGTCGCCTCACATAGACTCAGAGTACGCTCGGGGTCACTACAAAGGGCTGCTAGGGCTGTTGCTCGCACTCGTTGCACCGCTCCCCCATCACCTTATCAGTGTAGGCTGACAACAAGAATATAGTGTCCTATACCACCATAATCTGCTCACGAGTCTAGGTTTCTCACTGGTCACTATGGGGAGGTTTGTGGCCCCAGCGTAGGCAGACATCTCGACCACGGTGTCTCATACCACCATGCCCGGCTCATGAGTCTTAGTGGATCAAGGTACCACGGTTATCAGGGTTATCACTCGTAAGTTCAGTACCCTAGGTTCAATCAGTTATGACCAATACAAGGTGAACATACAATGGTCAGTCGGGTTACTTGACGAGTCTGACTAGCACGAGCGCACGTTGAATCGACCAACATGAAGTGCACAAGCACTTCATGTGGCCTAACCACTGCCGACAACTCTAGTACGACTCGGGTTCATCATACACATCCTTCGTGGTGAATAGAATCCAACCACGAATTCAAATCTTTTATCGACTGCCTGGACTAGAATATAGCCCGAAGCACATGTAATGTGAATCAGTAATCATATGAGATAGACAGAATTGAAAGAACAAGTGATTCAAGCATGTTAGAAACACGTTATAAGATACAACATATGCAATTTAACCATACACAAGCATTTCATATATATAAGGTAATCAATTCAAATAAACAAACATGGAGGAAACCATATACATCACCAAAAGAGTTGATCCTATCTCAACGCTTATCTACAACCTCATTTACTCAATACTTACTTATACAAACATTTATACAAACACTTAGACTACACAACTCCAACGTACTTGACGTATGTTGATTTCAACATATAATATGACAGATCCTTATATCAAGGAGATGTCTAATACACAACAGTCATGTTCTTACATTCAAAACATATGTCAGACATAAATCATATTGATTTAGGCATTTCAACAAACACTTAGTCTACACACATTAGTCTACATAGCATATGTCGGCCAATATGTGCATTAGGGCGATTCTCTTCGCCAAACAGATCATACACACATAACTAGTATAAATATATGAAAATACCCATGGCAATCATATCGGCAAAATATGTACATATACAGTATTTCCTACAAATACCCTAAATCTCATATTCTTCGTATGTATTCGAAATGAAAAACAGACAGCATGTTCTACATGTCAAACAGCATTCTTGTCCACAATCTATCATTAAACGACATTGAAAGCTTTGAAAAATGGTAAACTAAGCATCTAAAATCTGCACCTTAAACCAGAAATTACGAAACGGAGTTGATTCAGACGATAAGTCATCGTCAACGGCTCAACGACATTCTATACTTTGAAATAGGTCAGCTATATTAACACTACAGCTACATGGATTACCTAAACAGGTTAGAGGTAGGATTTCTTACCTAAAAACGACGTTGGAATCGCCACAATAGCGATGCAGGTGGATGGCTTTGGCACGTGGAGCAGCAGGAAAGAATCCCGGGAGAAAGCTCCAACTCTCTCTCACTTTCTCTCTCTTTTCTCTCCTCTCTCTCCTAGGGTTTTCTCCAAATTCATATGGGTTAGAAAGCTGAGGGTTTAAGGCCCCTTTATAAGCCTAAACATAACGAAAACAGACTCGAAGTCAAGGTGTACTTAAATTATAACCAAATTGGGTCTGTTCCGATCCAACGGAGCACTTCTGGAGGTCCTGTTACTAAATGCGGTCGGACTTAAGCTCTCTAATATTGGATCTAAGTCCAGCTAAGTTTTCAGTCTGGTCGGGTTTCTAAATTGACCGTGGCGGACCAATTTCAGTTCAGCGGTAACAGAAACTCGATCAGGGCCACAAGTGCTATGACATGTAAGGGCCACTTATCCTGATCCGAGGGTGAAATTTGGTCAAATTCCAATGGCCATAATGCTTAAAAATGTCGCGCAAGCGACACGTGCCCGATTTCATAAATTTTATTTAATTTCTAACATTTCTCACACTCTTCACTCTGGACTCAAGAAAATCATCGTGGGACATCATCCGCACTTAATTTTTGGGGTGATTGTCAAGTCCAACTAGGCGGTCATATTCATCTAAGTTTGGAGTAATCGGACTTCCGATGTACGGTCCAGATCCAATACGAAGTTTCCAAATGCTCCCGTGAGCAACTGGGTTTAGAGTTTGATCCTAGGTTTCAGGGTAGGATAGCTTTAACAATTCTAGAGTTTTTGAGTTTTACAGATTGTATTTAAAGTGGTTGGTGCTAATTTCATAGGTAATCTAGTATAGCGCTAGCTAATTCACGTTAAATTCTAAAGAATTAGGTTCTACATGATTTCTTTGGCTTTGAAATTGGGTTCTGAGAGGTTACCAAGGTGTTATGGTTGACCCATTACCTAAGGACGCCTAACTTTAGGTTGGCAAAAATTTGGGGTGTTATATAAACTCACCTTGCATTACAAACATGTATAAAATATACCCATTAAGCGTTATCATTTCATAAAACCAAGATATAAATAGGGAAAAATATGTAATATTTGATACTCAACATACCCCCAACCAGTATTTTGCTAATCTTGAGCAAAACATACATGACAATCTTTAATTATCAATGTTTAAACCTCTTTTAGAAAATAATCTTTTGTGTAAACAACTATGAATGAGTAGAATCCAAAGAAGCAAGAATGAAAATTTGAAAACCTAAAGCTGAATCATATGCCCAATCAATCAAATAGGCTTTTATATCAATCACTCAGGAGCATAAGTTCATATATTAAGTTTTTCTAATCTGCTCAGTGAATTCCAACTTACTTTCTATAAAAATACTATCGTTTTATAATGTTAGCCATGCTCATTAGCTCAAGCTTGATTGAATAATCAAGAACTGATTCTAAACTTATTCCATTTTTATTCTTTTTCAATTTTTGATTTTATATATTTATTCATTCTTTTCAGACTTTTCATTATACATGACCTTTTTGTCGATCTCTCTGCCTTTTAACTAGTTCTTTTCATCTTTTTAACATGGATAAAATTCTCTAGACTTAATTCTCAACATCTATCAGTGATTCACATACTAATAATAAGAAATTCTATCACAATTCATAGAAAATAAATTGAATGTCTTGTGATTTAGATTAACATGATATTCAAACTTCCTCTTAATCAATTAGATGAGAGAACTTAAGTGATAGTCTACTCGGTTGATCAAACTCCAACAATTCAAAGTTTAATTTCTATCTTATCATCATACTCTAAGATATTCTTAAGTGCACAAACTTTTATTTTCCAAAAAGGTTTTTACTTGAAAAATTGAAAATTTTTAAAGTTGTTGCTTAGAAACTAAGAAAATACTGATTATTTTATCTAATCCACACCCAACCTAAAATCTACATTGTCCTCAATGTAAAAGATATAGGCATGCAATGCACATGAGACAACGAAAAGAAAGGAGAAGTGATGGAAAGGTGGTACCTGAAGAAGAAGAATTGAAGCTTTTCGAAAGTTCTCAACATGTAGATGGGTTTGCATGAAGACTAAACTTATTGAAAAAAAAACTATCCTAATCCTAAATCCTATGAAAGCAATAAACCTAACTATACCTCCATCCGACTAGGAGGTTAGTCCTGATACATACGATCAATCAGAGGCATGGACATATCCTTTGAATCAAACTTCTCAACAAATGGCTTGAGATGGTGTCTGTTTACTTTGAAAACATTGCCATTTGTCGAATTCTTTATCTCGACAGCCCCATGAGGATAAACATTAGTAACAGTGAAAGGGCTGGTCCAATAAGATTACAGCTTACATAGAAAAATATGTAATCGAGAATTGTACAAAAGGACTTTTTGACCGATTGTGAATGATTTTTGAAGGATGTTCCGGTCATGGAACACCTTCATACTATCCTTATAAATTCTTGAGTTATCGTATGCATCGTTCGAAATTTTCTCGAGTTCATTTATTTGAAGTTTGCGTAGCAAGCTTGTAAGACCTTGAAAATCGGGGGTTGAGAAGAAACTTGGCTCCCGAGTTCCAACGCATCACTTATGCAACATAGATAATGATGATTGAATGTTGTTCATATTAGTGCAGTAAACATGAGTGGGATTAGACCAAAACAGCATATCATCCTCCCGAGATAGTTAAGTTTCTCAAGCGGAAGACTGTGATAAATATATAAAATGTATAATTGATTGTAAGTCTCCAGAGTGTGAACATGTTACCAGGTTAACTAAATACATGTATACTCTAAAAATAGAAAGAAAAGAATATACATAGGTATTTAAATAAAAGGAAAAATACCAAGTGTATTGGCATCTAATCAGTAACCCTGTAACCCCATCGATCAGAACCTACATATAGAAGAAATCCTCCTCTTCGGCATAAAAGACCGGCTCTGCCTCGCAAGCATTGACACCATTTGAAACTAAAACAGGGACCGGTTGGTGTTGCAAACACCGTCCCGTAACGTGGGAGTGAGTGATCAACTCAGTGGAATCATAGAGTAAAGATTAATATGTTATCAATTCAGTCAAGCAGTAATGATAAAACAAATATATTTTCTAAATACTCTTATTAATGTATGGATGAGATGTTTCATGAATGCATGCCCTCGCTTACACTCCCTTGTGCGACACCATCTTATGTTCGCGGCATGCTTCCAGCCCTCTGTGCACTTCATCGTCGGCACATGTAGTGCGATGTATGAACATGATTACCAAGTTATTATTAGTCCTTTTCATACAGCAGGATTGAGAAGCTAAGGTACCTCCCTTGTATCATTACCCAAACGATGATCCATTCTCGGGTCGTCAGTTCGAGACAATCTCATATGATAGTATAGTTTTAGATCGCTGTAAAGGGCTCGTCACTAATCAATACAGGTCTAGTTATATCCTATAGACCACAACAAGGATCATCGCCCCAATACAGTTTTAGGATATACTTGAGGTCACTACAAAGGGCTCGTCACCAATCAGAGTAGGCCGACAGCTCGAGTATAGTGTCCCATACCACCATAATCGGCTCATGAGTATAGGTGCTCACTGGTTACTACAAAGGGCTCGTCACCAATCAGAGTAGGCCGACAGCTTGAATATAGTGTCCCATACCACCATAATCGGCTTATGAGTCTTAACAGATTGAGGTACTAAGGTTAGAGGGGCTTTCCAACGGTGAGTTTGGTACCTTAGGTTCAAACAATAGCGTCTAAACATGGTGAACATACATCGGTCAATCGGGTTAGTTGATAAGCTCAACTAGGCCAAGTGCACATCAAAATGATCGACATGGAATGCATAAGCACTCCATATCGCCTAACCACTGTCGAACATCCCAAGCACGACCCGAGTTTGTCGAACACATCCTGCGTGGTGAAAATAACCTCAGCCACCAGTTTAAAGACTGTTACCAATTACCTGGACTATACAATAGCCCCAATCACATTCAATTATGACATGATATTCGATGACATAGTTAAAGCAGTAAATGGATCATATTTCAAATTATACAATCAAAGGTCCGACATTGTCCGCTTTAGGGCTGCCAGGGCTGTTGCATAGAATCGTTACACCACTCCCCCATCACCCTTCACGGCATTATTTTTACATGTTATGAAAAATAACCTAAACATGAATCCACATATACAATATAAAATACATGGAGAAAATCATACACATCATTGATGTAGTTGAGAATCATATCTCAACCCGCATACAGGTACATCTTACTAACTACTAACTCATTCAGACACTTTTACATACACTTAGTCTACACATTACATCATATATATTATGTATTCATTAGCATACGTATTAGAGAAAATCCTTTCGTCAAAGGGTTATCACCTATACAACAATCATATATCCATGACAGTTAGCCATGGCGAGCACGAAAGTGAATTTTATACTCATTCAGTCATTTTCACAAACACTTAGACTACACAATATAACATACGCAACGTATGTTGATAAAACATGTATTAGGCTAATCCGTTCACCCAGAAGTTGATACACATGCATCTAGCATACATAGACAGCAATTAATCATGGCAAACACAAATTTAAATTTCATACGTATACGGTATTTTCTACAAATATGAGGAATACAGTATATTTAACATAGTTAACGTATAACTGAAAAATGAAACAGACAACATGTTATACATGTGAAATAGCATCCACGTCAGTAATATATCATTAACCGACATTGAAAGTCTTGAAAACCATAACGTAAACGTATATAGTCCGCAACTTAAACTAGAAAATGCATAATAGATATGATTTAGACGATAAGTCTTCGTCAACGGCGGATACGCTACCTAAGGCATGAAACAGGTTAGTTATAACTTCACTTTGACTATTCTAAGCTTCAAAACAGGTTAGGGTTTGCTTAACTTACCCAAGAACGGAATCAGAATCACCTTATTAACGATTCAGAGATGATGGATTTGATGTGTAGAAGAACTGTGAAGAATCTCAAGAAGGAACAACGGGTTCTCTCTTACTTTCTCTCTCTTTTCTCTCTCTTAATTTGGCTAGGGTTTAGAATTCGTATGAGATTTGTAAGAGAGGGTTTAAGCCCTTTTTATAAGCCCAAAAGCGACGGAAATAACCCTAGGGCCAAGGTATACTTAGGTTATAACCAAATCGGGTCTGTTCCGATCTAATGGAGCATTTCTGGAGGTCCTATTACTAAATGCAGTCAGACTTAAGCTCTCTAATATTGGTTCTAGGTTAAACTAAGTTTTCAGTCTGGTCGGATTTACAGATCGACCGTGGTGGACCAGTTTCAATTCAACGATCACCGAAACTCGATCAGGGCCACAAGTGCCTTGACATGTATGGGCCACCTTCCCTAATCCAAGGGTGAATTTGGGTCAAAAACCAATGGTCAAAATGCTTAGAAAAAGCGCGCAAGCGACACAACCCAGATTACTTAAATTCCTATTTAATTTCTTAAAATGCTTCACTTTCTCACTCTCTTTACTCCGGACTGAAGGAAAAGGTCTTAGGACATCGTTTGGCCTTGATTTTCAAGGTGATGGTCAAGTCCAACTAAGCGGTCATAATTGCTTAAGTTCATCGCTATCAGAGATTTGATGTGTGGTCTAGATTCGATACGAAGTTTCTGAATGATCTCGAGGGCAACTGGGCTTAGAGATTGATCCTAGATTTTAGGGTAACATAGCGTTAACAATTCTATAGGTTTTGGGTCTTACAGATCGTATTTAAAGTGGTTGGTGCTAATTTCGCAGGTAATCTAGTGTAGCGCTAGTTAATTCACATTAAATTTCTAAAGAATTTAGTCATAAATTATTTCTTTGGCTTTGGATTTGAGTTATGAGAAGTTACCAAAGTGTTATGGTTGACCCATTGCCTAAGGACGTCTAACTTCAGGTTAGAAAAAATTCGGGGTGTTACAAAGCCAGCATTGTCCAAGTTAAAATTCAAATTTTTGATAGCTTCGTAGGCTCTATGTTCCAACTCCATGGGCAAGTGGCAAGTTTTCCCATAGACGAGTCTAAAGGTAGACATTCCAATAGGGGTCTTAAAAACTATACGGTAAGCATATAAAATATCAGTCTAGCGGATTGACAAATCCTTACAGTCAGGGTTAGCCATTTTTTCTAAGATTTGTTTAATTTCCTTGTTGGAAATCTCATTTTGTCCGCTTGTTTGCAGGCGGTATAGAGTGCTCACCTTATGAGAGATGTCATATTTCTTCATTAAGTTCTCAAATGGCCTATTACAAAAGTGTGAACCTCCATCACTAATGATGGCTCGAGGCATTCCGAATCGGGAAATGATATTTTCTTTAAAGAATCTAATGACCATTCGATGATTATTATTTCAACACGGGATCACTTCAACCCACTTAGTGACCTGGTTTACTCCTAACAAAATATAAATATTTCTGAAGGATTGGGGGAATGGTCCAATGAAATTGATGCCCCAACAATCAAATGCTTCAATAATAAGAATTGGGTTTAGTAGCATCATATTTCAATGGGATAATCCTCCCAATTTCTGACAATGCTCACAATCTTTGCAAAAAACATAAGTATCTTTGAACATAGTGGGCCAGTAAAAGCCACACTATAGAATTTGACCGTGGTCTTTTTAGTAGAAAAGTGACCACCATAGGCTTGGGAGTGATAAAAGGAAATTACACTCTGATGTTCATTGTCTAGTATACATCTCCTTATAATTTGGTCTGGGCAATATTTAAATAGATGAAGATCATCCCAGAAAAACTTACGTACCTTGGCGAAGAATTTCTTTTTATCTTACACGGTCCAATTTGTTGGTATGAAACCTGTAGTAAGATAATTTGCAATGTCAGCAAACCAAGGTAATTGGGAAAGTTTAAACAACTGTTCATCAGGGAACATATCGTTTATCGGTGTCGACTTAAGAGAATTGGGAAGATCAAGCCTAGAAAGATGGTAAGCCACTATGTTCTCTATTCTTTTTTGTCTCGCATTTCTATGTCGAACTCTTTGAGTAGAGCGATCCATCTTATTAAGCGGGGCTTAGCATCATTCTTAGAAAGAAGGTACTTCAGCATCACATGATCAGTGTAAATGATGATCTTAGAATTGATAAGTAGGATAAAAATTTGTCCAAAATGAACACTATGTCTAAGAGCTCCTTCTCTATAGTATAGTAGTTTACTTGAGAAGAATTTAGAGTTCTACTCGCATTGGGAATCACATGGGGCTTCTTCTCTTTTCTCTAGCCTAACACCCCCCCCAATAGCATAGTCCGACACATCGAACATAATCTCAAAAGGTATGCTCCAGTTGGGTGGCTGTATGATAGGAGCAGTAGTCAACATAATCTTGAGCTTAGTGAAAGCTTCCTGACATTGCTTAGTCCACTAGTATGGTATATCTTTTTGAAGGAGATTACATAAAGGAAGAGAGAGGTGGCTAAAGTTCTTCATGAATCTTCTATAAAACCTGACATGTCTTAAGAAGGATAACATGTCACATATGATCTTGGGTGGAGGTAGGTAAGAGATAAGATCAATTTTAGCTTTGTCTACCTCAATTCTCTTGGACGAAATTATATGTCCAAGAACAATTCCCTTGGAAACATGAAATGACTTTTCTCACAATTCAAAATCAAATTCTTTTCCTTGCATCACTTTAGCACATTTTAAAATTTTTCCAAACACTTGCTGAAGGATGGATTAAAGATAAAGAAGTCATTCATGAAGACAAATATTGCCCCACCATGTCAGAAAATATGCTTAACATGCATCGCTGAAAGGTAGCAAGGGCATTACACAGTTCGAATGTCATCCTTCGGTAAGAAAAGGTATTAAAGGGACATGTGAATGTAGTCTTTTCTTAATCACCAAGGGCTATCTCAATCTGATTGTAGCCTGAATACCTGTCAAGGAAACAATAGTAAGAGTGACCAGCTAGCCTTTTAAAAATTTGATCAATGAGCGACAAAGGAAAGTGGTCCTTCCTTGTGACGGTATTCAACTTTCTGTAGTCAATGCGCATTCTACAATTAGTAGTAACTCTAGTTGGCATGAGTTCATTGTCGACATTAGCTACGATGGTAATTCCAAACTTTTTAGGAACCACTTGAGTTGACTCACCCATTGACTATTGGATATAGGGTAAATGACATCCACATCCAATAACTTACGTACCTTAGCCTTAACCACTTCCTTTATGTTTGAATTTAATCGATGTTATGATTGCCGGGAGATTTTTGCATTATCCTCAAGATGAATGCAGTGAGTACAAATCAAAGGATCAATTCCCTTGAGGTCTGCAATCGACTATCCAAGGGATCCTTTATGCTCAATGAGGGTGGAAATAAGCACACTCTCCTGTTCTTTCTCAAGGTTGGAAGAAATCACCACTGGATATGTCTCATCTTAACCTAAGTAGATATATTTAAGATCGGTGGGTAAATATTTTAGGTCAAGCTTTGGTGCTTCGAGGCTAGATGGTAAAGACACTACATCAATTTGAGGAAATTTCTCAAAATTTGGCCTCCACCAGTTAACTTCAAGTACCGGCGTAGCATTGTTCACAACCTCAAGTGTAGGGTCACGATGTAGTAATAATCTTGGTAAGACCGAGGTCGAATCCACAACGACTAACCTCGTACATTTCTGTAAGTAACTAGTAGTAGAACTAGAAGAAGATCTAAAACTAAATCTAAAATATTTGAGAGAGTAATTTTAAATAGAGTAATTGAAACCTATGAATTTAAAGGTGTGAACTAGAGTGCCAAGGATCTGCTAGTGGTTACTAGGATGCTACCTTACTTGATTCAAGAGATCCAACTGGAATCAGAGTCCTATCTTATCCAGTTAGAAAAAGAGATGGTCAAATCTCTAAACTTTTCATTGACTAGCCTTCAATGGAGGAGAATTGTGATGATTAGAAGAGATTCCATCACCCTACCATGCCCAGGAGACGATGGTGAACAACAGGATTTACCAATCTCACAATCTCTAAGAGAAAAAGAAGATATTCAAAGCTATTACAGATCTATTATAATTTGAGTCACAACAAACCATTAAAAACTAAAAATATTCTTTAAAATCAAACTAGAATCAATGAAGTTCAACATAAACATGAATTAAAGCAAGATAAATGTCCAAACACACTACAAGCTTCACCTCTTAGCCCTAGCTAAGAGGTTTATCCATCCATAGACATGATTGAACTAAGAACTCTTAAGAAAAATATAAAAATAACTAAGGAAGAAGAAGAAAGACTCTTGGTGGCGTCTCTCCACCATTTTACTCTACTCTTTAAACCCTAGATGATGCCTAGGAATGTCCTAGGGACTCCTATTTATAATTATGAAGTTCCACCTTACGCACCGACTTAGAATTTTCACAAATCGACTTGAATTACGTAATCTGCAACTTTTTCGCATTACGTTTCGGTCGAATCGAAGTCGAGTGAAGGATTCTATTTCAGCAGTTGCCCAATTTTCATCGGACCAAACTTAAGTTATTGGTTAGAATGAATCCTCGGTCGAACCAAGCTAACTCTCTTTAGCATTGGAGCTTTTTGTGCACTTTCAGTCGCATCGAATCCTCCTTTTGGTCGAACTAAACATGGGTTCGATCGGATCGAATTAACTGCTGGTCGAACCAAATTATCTTCTAAATTTCATCTTTTCTTATTGGATTATTTTATACATGTTCGGTCGGATCGAACATAGGTTTGGTCAGATCGAACATAGGTTTGGTCTGTTTTCTGCTATAAATTCTGTGATCTTTCAAATCCTTTCTTCAACTTTTATACTTAGTTTTCTTAGATCTTTGGCATCTGAATTCTTCATTATTAGATTTTTAAGTTCCAACCTTTGGCTTGGTGATTCTTGAGCATAAAATCCATGCTTTTAGCATTCTTTTCAATATAAGCTCTCAGATTCACCTTGCAACACAAACATGTATAAAATATACCATTAAGTCTTATCATGTTTATAAAACTACGATATAAATAGGAAAAGATATGCAATATTTGACACTCGACGAGCATCAAGCAAGGCATCCATCTTCTTAATTATGTCATCATCTGAATCAGGGGAGTCGGCCAAGCACGTCTTTAAAAGGTCAGAGTATAAAGTCAAAAGTGATCTATCTTCTACGAAAGAATCTATCAAGTTGTTGTCATGGATATCATCAACATTCTCTGACCGTTCGACATGTTGAAAAAGATATTGAGCTCCAACTTTATATTCCCACAAGATAAATTCATAACTCCATTCCTATAGTTGATAATGACATTGGATGTAGCAAGGAATGAGTGACTAAGGATGACATGTATCTTGTAAGTGCTATGATTTCATATCCCTTTAGTTGTCAAATTTTGTCGTGCCAAAACCTATTTCTATGTCTTGTATATCTTGTGTTTCATGTTTGAGACTATTCATTGCAATCAAGACATCGCATTGCAAGACAAGAACTTAAATGAAGAACGTTTCAAGTCATGGATGAAGAATTCAAGAATAGAAGTTTTTAAGTATGCATGCTCAAGATACAATCAAGTTCAAGTATAGTAGAAGACTTTGTCAAGTCAAGATCAAGCTCGAGAAGGCCTACTACAAGATTTATATATTCTAAAGCTTCTCTTAAGGGTCATCTGAGTATACGGACTATCAATGTCCATCTCACTTTTAAGGTTTGTTTGACCTTAGGATGGGCTTTACTGTAGGTCATTCTGGATACATAATTCCTATATTTTAATATGCTTGTTCAGGCTGTTCTAAGACCAGTCCTAGGGACTTCAACACCAGTCCTAGCTCTACTGCGACCAGTCTTAAGTTTTTCAGGACCAGTCCTAGGTTGTTGAAGATTTTTGAATCTTTCTATTTGTCCTAGGATCAGTACTGGACATCCTACGACCAGTCCTGTGAGTTCTACGACTCATCCTTCGACCAGTCTTAGCCCTACGACTCAAACTCCAGCAACTAAACTAGGTGACCCACGACTGGTCGTAGGTGACCCACGACCATTCGTAGGTGGACCACGACCGGTCGTAGGCTACCCAAGACCGGTCATGGAACAATAAATCCTTATCCCGTGAAAATCTTTAAAAATCTTTGAAGCTATGACCAGTCCTAAGATCTTACGACCAGTCGTAGACGGGATTTTTTAGGCTATAAATAGAGCACGAACTTCAGAGTTTTAGCAATTCAATTCAACTCTATTCAAGCAATCTTTAGGCTATACTCTGAGATAAGTTTGTGTTTGTTTTAAGCTACTTTGTGCTTATTTAATATTCCTTTTGCTAGCTTATTTATTATTTGATTTTGATCTACATTCTAATCTTATTAGAAAAGGGGAATTTCTGATATTCCTTCTTCTTGGATTCAAAATCAAATAGAACTAGCCCTTTTGATTTAAAATCAATTAGACTTAGAACCATTTTTAAAGTGAGTATTGGACTTTGAATGTTGAATTGAACTTCTACTCCGATTGGTTCTACCGGGCTACTTCAAAAGGTGATTCAGGTGTTTTACATTTGTGTAATTTACTTTCTTTGGTTTTGTTGGAGATTTTTCAGAAAAATCTCATTGTTTTGGTTATCTGAGGAGAGCTAGAAAACTTAGATTGTGGGGGTTTTTGGATTGTGTAAGCCCGAGATCAAAGACCTAATTGTGAAGGTTTTAGGTGAACCTGTGAAACCTATTTTGATAGTGCATGCTAATATCCCCTGTGTGAGGATATTAGGAGTGGAGTAGCATTCTGTGTGGTTGTTGGATAACAGTTGGTGTACACATAGGCGAACTACTATATATCGTTGTGTTGTGGATGTGCTTTATTTTTTTTATTCCTTTATTCATTCAGTTTTGTGGTTTGTGTTTGTGGATGAATGTTGTAATCATTTTATTTTAAGGAAGTGTGGATGAATGTTGTAATAACTTAGGATTTATTTTCTGCAAGTTATTTTGATTTCCTTTCTTTTTATTCCTCATTGGTTTGTGATACAAAGGACGTTTTAGAAATAAGGTTGTCCTACCTTAAACCTTTGATTTTTAGTGTAAGGTTGTCCTTAGAACTGATATAGTATCATTTTCTTAATTTTAGGCTATTGAGATTATTTTAAATTCAGCATTGTGCTTTATTTCTTTTATTATTCCGCTGTTATAAGTTTTATTTGGCATTGCCCTATTCACCCCCCCTCTAGGACATATAGCTAGGCCCTTTCATATCTGAGTGCTCATATTTACGATGGGGTGAGTATCCAAGATGATAAAATCTACTGGATAGTAGAATTTATCAACATGGACCAACACATCCTCAATCATCCCTCTTGGTACACATACTGAATGATCAGCAAGTTGTAATGTAGTCCGGGTGGGTTTTATTTCACCTAGACCCACTTGTTCGTAAACCAAGAAAGTGATCAGATTTACACTCACCCCAAGTCAAGAAGTGCATGCTCAATCCAGTGGTTCCCACTTACACAAGTGATGGTTGGGCTACCGAGATCCTTGTATTTTTGTTGCAAATCTTACTTGAGGACGGCACTCACTTTTTTGTCAAAAAGATTTTCTTTTTTATGTTTCACCGTCTTTTAGTAGTGCAGATATCTTTTAGAAATTTGGCATATGAAGGGATTTGTTTAATGGAATCTAGTAGAGGAATATTGTCTTTCACTTACTTAAGCACCTCTAGAATATCCTGAGAATTAGATAGAGGTTTTAGTGTAACCAACTTACTTAAGCACCTCTTGACCTTCACTTACGTAAGCACCTCTAGAATAGTTTTTTTTTCAATTGTCTTTCCACTTCTAAGAGTGGTGATAGACTTAGCTTGTTGCACATATTGATTTGAAGAGCTTGGGTCACTAATTTCGCAATGTGGCTTTGGATTGGGGAGAGGTTGGGCTGGAAGCATCCCTTTCTTCTCACTCGCTAAGTGTGACTCAATCTTTGAATTGACAATGCAAACATTCTCATTGTTGTTTTGAGATCCTTGAATGCATGCACCGTATTTTGGTTGAATAACTCTTAGTTTTGCATGAATTTTTAAACTATATCCTCTTGAGGCCTCTTTTGATTTAAGAATTGCGTAAGGGCCTCTTTTAGGTTAGCAGTTTGTCTATTTATCCAACTAAAATTTGGATGGTTCCACCAATTGGAATTGTATGTGTTCGAGGGGGGTCCTTTGAAAGGTCTTTGGTAGTTGTTTACGGCATTTGATTGCTCATTCAATATTTCTTAAAAAGAAGGAATTTTTGGATAATTTTTAATTGTATGTATGTTGCAAGCATAAATACTAAAAATAACTTCCTCAACCTTATCAGGTTTGATAGGTTTTGTGTTCTTAAGTTCCATGGCCTCAACTTTTCTTATGAGATTGGCCACCCTTGCACTCATGTCATCTTCCTCTTTTAAAACATAAATTGCTCCCCTTTCCTTTGATTGAGTATGATTAGAAGTGGTGGGTCTTGAGGAGGTGTCCCATAATTACACATTTTCTGCCAATTGATCAAGGTAATCCCACGCATCATTGGTCACATTGTTTATGAATTCACTGTTACACATTATCTCTACGAACTGGCGCATTGATGAAGTTAATCCATTATAGAAAAAGATTATTGTTTGCCATATTTTGTAGCTATGGTGTGGAAAGAAATTTGTGAGATCCTTGATTCTTTCCCAACATTAGAAGGTCTCTTCCTCTTTCTGGGCGAAGCTCATGATTTCCTTAAAGTGTTAGTTTTATGAAACGGGAAATTTTTTTTGAGAAATTTCCGAATCATCTTGGCCCCTATGCCAATAGAGCGTGGCTTTAAGGAGTGCATCCACGTCTTTCCTTTCTCCTTCATTAAGAAGGGAAACAATTTAAGTCGCACTATATCTTCAGACATGTTTGGAAAGTGTAATGTGACGAATATCTCATCAAACTTTTTAATGTGCAAGTATGAACTTTCAAATTCTAGTCCATGAAATTTAGGAAGTAGTTGTATCATTCTAGGTTTAACGTCCATGGTTCCTGCATTCAATTGGAATATCATGTAGGAAGGTGTACTCACCCCTACTGGTTGTAAATAATCTCATAGAGTACAAGGTGGGGGTGCATGTTGCACCTCATTCTCATCTTCAACTTCCTCAGCCGGTTGGTGAGGTTGATTTACAGTCATAACTTCAACAAATTTAGAGGATCTCAAGTGATGTCTAATCCAGTGATGAATAGGCAACCCTTTGACTAATCTTCCATTAATCAAGAGACGAAGAGTGTTATCATGGACTCACTTGGGCATGAAACACTTATAAACCTCAAACAGCTAAAAAAAACTAAACCTAAGAAAAAAATAAATAAAATAAAGAAAATAAGAAATCTAGAAAAGAGAAGAGAGGGCTGGAATAAAATTATTGTATAAGAGTCGCTATGTTAGGATCCTACAAAACCAAAAACAGGTTAGTCTCTAAAAATAATTTTAGAAAAATCATAACCTAAAAACAAAGCAGAAATTAACCCTAATCTTAACATAATTCCACTACCAATTAATCTATAAAAAAAACTCAGTCGTAGTTCCCGATAATGGCGCCAAAAACTTATTCACATGCCTAAGTGTAGGGTAGCGATGTAGTAATAACTCGTTGAGACTAAACTTGTACATATTCTGAAAAATAATTAGAACTAGAACTACAAGAAGATCTAAATCTAAATCTAGAATAAAAGAGAGTAATTGTGAATAATGTTGATTAAAACTATTAATTGAAAGGTGGGAACTAGGGTGTCAAGGATCCACTCATAGCTATTAGGATGCTACCTCACTTTGATTCAAGAGACACAATTGGAATTGGAGTCCTATCCTATCCAATTGGAAGATGAAGCAATTAAACCAAATATGAACTTTTTATTGATCTATCTACATATGGAGTATTTTGATGATTGGAAAGGATTTCATTATCCTACCATGCCCAAGAGACGATGGTGAATAATAGGATTTACCAATCTCACAATCTCACAATAGGAACAGAAGATATTCAAAACTATCACAACATCTATTATAATTTGAGGCACAATAAATCATAAAAAATTAAAAATATTCCTTAAATTCAAACTAGAAATCAATGAAGATCAATAAAAATAAAAATCAAAGAAAGAAAATCATCCTAACATGCTACAAGCTTCACCTCTTATCCCTAACGAAGAGGTTTAACTAATCATATGCATGATTGGATCTAAAACCCTAACAGAAAGCATTAAAATTAAATGAGAAAGGAAGAAAGACTCTTAGGAAGCTGCTTCACTATCACGCCCCAAACTCGGAAATCGGGCTCATGGAATTCCCAATCGTCGAATCTGGCACTGACAACCTCCATAGTGCCCCATTCTTAGCTTCCGTCACCCATACACCAGATTCTGATCCTTGGATCCTATAATGAGAATTTTCAAACATACATTTATCTCATAATAAGCATAACCACAAGTTTACCCAAATCATAAAGGCAACATTATCATCACATATCCGCTAATATAAACAGTTGAATATAGTGCTGAAAGGGAAATACATATATCAAAAATCAAAGCTTTTGAAGACAACTACATGCTCCAAGCTCAACATTATTGCGACCTAATGCCACCTGCACGCATCTATCATGCATAAGCTTATAGAAAACTTAGAGGGTGGTGTAAGTGTGTGTCCAAGGTGAGTGTTAAGTATGTAATATCAGAGCAATGCGAAAACATGTTGGTAAGTGCATAAATACCATCAGCCTTATCCAGGCTATGGGATGTAAAAACACAATAAGACAATATAATATACTTAGGAAGCAATATAGATTAGCTATGCAATAAAGAGACATAGTAAACCACATATCATATACTGATGATGCAATGTAATATGCAAATCTCGACGAGTCCACGAATACCATCGGCCTCATCTAGACCATACAAATATAAAAACATAGTAACTCAAAATGTCATATGTCGTGGATGTAATGCAATATGCAGTGCGAATGAAATGACCAAGCTGGAGTGTTAAGTCGGGATGATAGTATGTAGTATCACAAGTTATGGGGTCCATCACAAGGGACTTCTATCCAAAACAGTCCCATACCTAAATTTGGATAGATAGACTCAATGTGGTAAACTCCTGATCTCAAGTTAGTCGTGTGCCCTAACCAAAATTCTAGCCATTGCGAAGGTACATAACAATTAGTTATGCACCACCAGCCTGAGTGGATAGTGAATGAATGAGAAAAATGCTGAGTATGCAACTCTTGCTCAATAAGTCCACATATCAGTACTGTACATCTCTGGGATCATCACCGGGGTATAGTACACTCCACACTGACTGCCACCTCTCTTGTCGCATAGCCCAGCAAGTGGAAAAGACCTCACTATCCACCTAGCCAGTAGTTTGCTAATACATACCCAGCTCATTGATAGCAGATCCATTTATGAGCTGGTTATACTCAACCTAGCTTACAACCTCCTCACTTGGGCGGATAAGGCCACACCCCTTCCCAAATGACCACGACACAGTGGGAGACGCCGCCTACTGGTATTCAACACTCGGGCGCTCATGTATTCATTCAGTCTAAACGTTGGAGTATCCTCCGGTACTAGAGGATTCTGGAACTCTCATCCAAGGACATCCTATGTCCCCACAGTGCTAGAACCAAATCTTTTCGGTGTCCCATCTGGCCACCATAATATGCCTGTAGAGGCTATGACCTTGATATCGCTAGGGCGTACAATAGTCAATCATAAAATGTAAGATGCATGAGTCACATAGTCCAATCATGCATCAATCATGCTCATACCGTGTGCTCATGTAGGACGACTCCGCCTATCAGGGAGTCCCATGAACAACCTGCCCTATGACATATGCAATGGTCAACCACATCTCATAATAAACATGCAGATGATGCGTATGAGCATATATCATGATGCTATGCTATTACATACTCATAATCGGTATCGATAATTGGCACCAATAATCAACATCAATAATCGGCATTGATGATCAGTATCAGCCTCAATAATCGGCACCGGTAATCAACATCAATAATTAGCCTCGATAATTGGCATAGATGATCAACATCCATAATTGGCACCAATAATCAGCATCCATAATTGGCACCGATACAACATTAATAATCAGCATCGATAATCGGCCTCAATAATCGGCCCAACAAAGTGTCTAAGCGAAGGTCATGATGTGGACATTTAACCATCATTGCCTATCAATGTGGACATTTAACTAACATCGCTCCCAATGAGTGACCCTCATGGGACCAAACATATAGTGGGCCCATGGCCTCACACAAAGGCCTCATACACAATATAATGGGTCGCATACAATCTCAATGGGCCTTATATAATCATAATGGGCCTCATTATATCACATCGGGCCTTGCCAAATGGGCTTTATACACATCTGATTAGGCCGTTTGGATCAAACATATACATCACATGGGTCCCACGTCCCATGTGGACGGTGTGGGTATACATCATATGGCCTTACAGATGCACAGTGTGGATTTAACACATATATCATGGTGGTCCATGGACATACATAGTAAATATAAAATACATATATCAAGGTGGACCACACACAGCTGAAAGGCGTGGTATACAACACATCACCAAGGTAGGGGCCCACACAGCCCAAAACAAATGGATAGTGTGGATGTAAGACACATACATCAGGGTCGGTTCCAATTAGCACCATCCAAATGGATGGTGAGAATATAAACACATACATCTCGGTGCGTCCCGTGTTCTGGATGGTCTGGACGAACACATCATCAAGGTGGCCCCATGATCTGACAAAATGGACGGACAATATAGATAAAATAATTACATCACTGGACGGTGGGAATAAAATACATGTATCACGGTGGGTTCCACAGAACTTGGTGATGTCACTAAAGGACCCACTTGTCAAGAATAAATCTGGTGGGTCCCACATAATCTAGACTGTCACACCACAGACTCAAAAACCGAGCTCACAAAATTTCCAGTCACCGAATTTGGTGTCGATAACCTCCATAGTACCCCATTCTCGGCTCCCAGGGCACATACGCTAGATTCTGATCTTTGGATCCTACAAGGAGGATTTTTCAACATACATTTATCTCATAAGAAGCATAACCATAAGTTTACCTAAATCATAAAGGCAACATCATCATCACATATCCACTAATATAAACATTTAAATACAATGCTGAAAGGGAAATACATATGTCAAAATCAAAGCTCCAGAAGTCAGCTACATGCTCCAAGCTCCACGTTGCTGAAACCTAACATTACCTGCACGCATCTATCGTGCACAAGCTTATAGAAAGCTTAGAGGGTGGTGTAAGTGTGTGCACAAGGTAAGTGTCAAGTATTCAATACAATGTCATAATCATATAATATTAAAAATACTGGTAAGAACATGAATCATATGATATTAGAGTAAGCGAAAATACTGACAAGTCTATGAGTCAATCAATATCAGAATACGCAATACAGACCAGCTATGCAAATGAGGAGTCATAAAGAGCCAAATATCAAATGCCGAGGATGCATTGTAATATACAATTTCTGACGAGTTCACGAATAGCGTCAGTCATACCTATACCATATAAATACAGAAACATAGTAACCCAAAATGTCATATGCCGTGGATGTAATACAATATTTGGTATGAATGGAATGATCATGCTGGAGTGTGAAGTCGGGATGATAGTACGTAGTATCACAGGCTATGAGGTTTATCACAAGGGACTTCTATCCAAACCAGTCACATACCTAATTTAGATATTCAGACTTAATGCGATAAACTCCTGATCTCAGGTTAGTCACGCGCCCCAACTGAAATCCTAGCCATTCAAAGGTACACATAACAAATAGTTACACACCACCAGGTCGAGTAGATAGTGAATGTATGAATGAATATAATGCTGAGTATGCAACTCCTATTCTACAAATCAGTACTGTACATCTCTGGGATCATCACCGTGGTCTAGTATACTCTACACCAACTTGCCGTCCCATCAAGCGCACAACTGGGTAAGTGGAAGAGACCTTACTATCCACCTACCAATATTGGTCTAAGCTCGTTAATAGCAGACCCATTTAGGAGCTATTCAGACTCAGTTGAGCATTGCCTAATCCCTCAAGCAGGTAAGGGTACACCCCCTCCCAACTAACCACGATACAGTGGGAGACGCAGCCTCCTATTATTCGGCACTCGGGCGGTCATCTATGCACTCGGTCTCGACGTTGGGGCATTCTCTTGTACCAAGAGAGTTTAAGGATTTTCACCTAGGGCCATCTATGACAGCCCAATGTTAATAACAGATTTTCAGTGTCCCATCTGGCCATCCACGATATCACTACAAGAAAAATGGGCAAAGGCTATGGCCAAAAACTGTAGCAAAAGGTATTTTGCTACGGATATGATCCGTAGCACGTCTATCCCTATTGTTGGTGTAGCTAAAGGTGTAGCTACGGACAATATCCGTAGCAATAGATACCAATAGCTACGGACTATATCCATAGCAATAGATACCAACAACTACGGATTATATCCGTAGCAATAGATACCAATAGCTACGGATTCTGTTCGTAGCAATATCTTTAGCTACCTCACCAATAACGACGAACGTGCTACAACTTATATTTGTAGCAAAAGAGATTTTATCCGTAACAATAAATACCAATAGCACCAATAATATCCGCAGCAATAGATACCAATAGCTACGGATGAAAGCCGTAGCTATAGCTACGATTATATTCATAACTGTTTTTTAAAAAAATTGTAATAATACGACCTGCTTTCATTGAAAGAACCTGTTGTGATTGATAACTCACCTAAGCTTAATATTGATAGAAATAATATATAAAATGCAATTAGAAAAAAGAAATAGATGGATTTATTACAAATAACAATCAAATTATACAATGCATCCTACATTCATATTTCCAAAAAAACAGTATGATCTAGACTCAACCTATCATAAAAATTATAACTAAGGTGTGACCTGATGTGCAATAAAACAATACACTCCAACACACTAAACGCCCTCCATATACACTCAATAATGCTCATGTTTTTACAAAATTTTCTTCCTTCATATGGTCAATTTCAGCAAATGCAGAAGATAGAGTTTCTTCTTTCCTTGAAACTGTAGAAGTAACTTTTGTGGACTTCGACATAAGATCACTTTCAAGTTCTGAAACCCTTCCCTTGAGAAAATGAATTTCATCCTTCACTGACTTCTTTAGCTTGTTAGCCTATATAAAACGGCATTTGTAGACACAATCAAACAAGCATGCCTTTGTACACATCTCAAAAGGAAGAAAGATTAAAAAAAAACACTTATAAAGAAATAAAAAATGTACCTGCAAATCTTCTAAACAATGGCAAAATCCAACATGAGTAATGTGTTCAAACCTAGGATGAACTTTTAAACTCAAAATCTAGGTTTAGGTTAAGGTTATAGGTTTAGGTTTAGGTTTAGGTTTCAGGTTTAAGTTAGGTTTAGGTTATAGGTTATAGCTTATAGCTTTAGGGAATTAAAAATAGGTTAAGGTTTAGGCTTAGGAAATCAGGTTCAGGTTCAGGATCAGGTTTAGGTTTGGGTTTTCAAGTTTAGATTTAGGTTTAGGTTAGGGAGTTGAAATTAGGATTAGGTGTAGGTTTAGGTTTAGGTTAGGGAGTTGAGATTAGGATTAGGTGTAAGTTTAGGTTTAGGTTAGGGAGTTGAGATTAGGATTAGGTGTAGGTTTAGGTTTAAGGATTTGAGAATACATTTAGGTTTTAGGTTTAGGTTTAGGTTTAGGTTTTAGGTTTAGGTTAAGGTTAGGTTATAGGTTATAGGTTATAAGTTAAGGTTTAGGTTATAGGTTTTGGTTTATGTTAAGGTTATAGGTTTAGGTTTAGGTTTAGGAAATTGGGTTTGGGTTTGAGATCGGGTTTAGATTGGGTTTTCAAGTTTAGGTTTACGTTAAGGAGTTGAGATTAGGATTAGGTGTAGGTTTAGGTTTAAGGATTTGAGAATACATTTAGGTTTTAGTTTAGGTTTAGGTTATAGGTTTAGGTTAGGTTTAGGTGTAGGTTATAAGTTATAGGTTATAGGTTTAGGGAATTGAGAATAGGTTAAGATTTAGGTTTAGGAAATCAAGTTCGGGTTCGAGATCGGGTTTAGGTTTGGGTTTTCAAGTTTAGGTTTAAGTTTAGGTTAGGGAGTTGAGATTAGGATTAGGTGTAGGTTTAGGTTTAAGGATTTGAGAATACATTTAGGTTTTAGGTTTAGGTTTAGGTTTTAGGTTTTAGGTTTAGGTTTAGGTTTAGGTTTTAGGTTTAAGTTAAGGTTAGGTTATTGGTTATAAGTTTAGGTTATAAATTATAGGTTATAGGGTAAGGTTTAGTTTATAAGTTTTGGTTTAGGTTAAGGTTATAGGTTTAGGTTTAGGTTATAGGTTTAGGTTAAGGTTTAGGTTTAGGTTATATGTTATAGCTTATAGCTTTAAGGAATTGAGAATAGGTTAGGGTTTTCAAGTTTAGGTTTAGGTTAAGTAGTTGAGATTAGGATTAAGTATAGGTTTAGGTTTAGGAAATTGAGAATACATATAGGTTTTAGGTTTAGGTTTAGGTTATAGATTATAAGTATAGGTTTATGTTTAAGTTAAGGTCTAGGTTTAATTTTGTAACACCCCGAATTTTGGCCAACCTGGGATTAGACGTCCTTAGGCAATGGGTCGACTAAAACACTTGGGAAATCGCTCAGAACCCAATTCCATAGCCAAAGAAATCACTTAGGATTAATTCCTTTAGAAACTAAGCATAAGTTAGCTAACGCTACACTGGAGTAGCTGTGAAATTGTCCCTGATCACTTTAAATACGTTCTACAAGACCCAAACCTTGTAGAACCAATGACGCTATAATAATCTAAAACCTCGGATCAAACTCTAAACCGGTTTGTTCTCTGGACCTCTTTGTAACTTTGTATTGGATCTAGACCGCGCGTCGAAAGTCCGATACCTACAATCTTAGACCGTTATAACCACCTAGCTGGACTTGACAATCATTTCAAAAATTAAGTCCAACCGACATTCACAGGCTATTTCATTGAGCCTGGACTGAAGAGAGTGAGAATAGGGTTAGATTTGGAATTTGAAATTCAAATTTGGAACACGACTTGACGCATCAGTATTGAGCGTTCTGACCGTCAGAATTCAGCCAAATTACACCCTTGGATCAGAAAAATTTTTTATTTCATATCATGAGACTTGTAGGCCTGATCTACTTGCAGTGACCGCTGAACTGAAACTGGACCGCCACGTGCGATCTACGGACACTACTGGTCTGAAAATGGGATGAGAACGACATTTGACATGCATGAACTTAAGTCCGATCGCATTCGGCGAGAGGACCACCAGAAATGCCCTTTTGGACCGAAACAGCCCCGATTTGGTTAGGTATCAAGTAAACATTGTTCCCGAGCCTATTTCGGGCAAGTTTTAGGTTATAAAAGGGGCTTAAACCCTCACTCCTCTCACCCATCCGAATTTGCTAGAAACCCTAGCAAGAGTGAGAGAGAAAGTGAGAGTTTGTGAGAGAGAGTGGAAGAGAATTTCCTGCTGCTTGTGCCACCTGTTGCACGTGATTAAGCAACGCGCCTCAATCACTTTGCCAGTGATTTTACCGTGTTTCTAGGTAAGAAAACACCCCTAACACTTGTTGATTTAGTGTTCCTTCATTTCCTTAGCATGGTAGCTGATGCATCTTGTAAATTAGGTTGCCTATTCGCCGTAGACGAAGCGTATACGCTCCGTTCGAATTAATACACCTATAGGAGAAAAGGTGCAGATATTAGACGCTTTGATTGACTGTTTCCAATGCTTTCAATGTCGTTTAATAGTAGATTATCGACGGCAACGCCGTTTGACATGTACAACATGCTGTCCGCTTCCTGTTTCGTAAGCAGATGATAAATATGAGATTTAGGGCATTTTAGTCATTTGTTGGAAATACTGTTTTCATCCATAATTTGCTGATGTGATTGACATGGATTCTTGTCGCATTAGAATACTAGGAATGCGTGCATAATTAGTTTGGCGAAGAGATTCGCCTAAATGCGCACTTTGAGTCGACGTACTATATGTACACTTAAGTGTGTAGTTTAAGTGTTTGTATAAATGCTTGTATTAGTATGTATTGAATTAAATGGTGTTATGAATTAGTATGAGATTGAATTCTCAATTTATGTGCTGATGTAAATGATTTCTTACATGTTAGCTACATGCATGATTTCATTATATGTATGAAATGCATGTGCTTGATGATTCACTTAAGTTGTATGTTATAACATGTGTTAACATGCTCACATTGATGTATTTCATTTCCAATACTCTCACATGATTGCTGATGTGGATTCATAATTGTTTGGGACTATACCTAGTCCAGGCAGTCGGTAACCGAGTGAATTCGTGGTTGGCTTATCTTTGCCACGAACGACGCGTCGATGAACGCGAGCCGTGTTTTGGAGTTGGCGGCAGTGGTTAGGCCACACAAGGTGTTTTACGCACTTCATGTCGTTCGACTTGAGATGCGCTCGTGCTAGTCGAGCCCGTCAAGTAACCCGACTGACCATTGTATGTTCACCTTATATGAGTCATAACTGCTTAAATCTAGGCTACTGAACTTACCATTATAAACCCTGTCAACCATGGTACCTTGATCCACAAAGACTCATGAGCCGGGCATGGTGGTATGGGACACCGTGGTCGAGCTATCGGCCTACGCTGGGGCCACAAACCTCCCCGTAGTGACCAGTGAGCATCTATGACTCGTGAGCAAATTATGGTGGTATGGGACACTATATTCTTGTTGTCGGCCTACACTGATCAGGCGACGAGTCCTTTGTAGTGACCGCGAGCTTATTCTGAGTCTACGAGAGGCGACGACCCTTCCGTAGCAGTGAGAGTACAGTAGGCCTGTATTGATAAGGTGATGGGGGAGCGGTGCAACGAGTGCGAGCAACAGCCCTGACAGATCTTACAGCGACCTACAAAATATACATCGTATGAGATTACTAGGAGTGACGACCGTAGACAGGATCTGTGTTAGGATTGATATAAGGGAAGTACCTTAGTTTCCCAATCCTGCTATTTGAATGGACTAATAATAACTCGGTAATCATATCACCATTACATTGCATGTGCTTGGAAGATGTGGAGCACTGTGGGATGATTGCATGCCGCGGTCGTAAGATGGTGCCGTATGAAGGAGATCGTCGGTGAGGGCATCCATCACGTCATGTCATATTGCATTAACAACAGTATTAGGATTGTTTGATTTACTGCTTTACTATTATCGCATGATTGATTTGAGAGCATGCTAATCCTTGCTCTATTATTCCACTGAGTTAGCTACTCACTCCCACGTTACGGGATGGTGTTTCCGGAAACCCACCAGTCCCCATTTTGGTTGCAGATGATGGCACTGCTTGAGAAGAGGAGCTGGACTTGATGATGATGAGGAGGATCTCTCCTTTATGCGTGTTCTGATTGACGGGATTACAGGGAGGTTGATTAGATGCCTTGACACTTGTCATTTTATATTTTTAGAGCACTCATGTATATAATTTTTATTTACTTTTGGAGTATACATGTATGTATATAACTTGGTAACATGTTCACACTCTGGAGACATACAACAGTTTATATATGTTATACATACTATCACAGTCTTCCGCTTGTAAATTTAACTGTCTCTTGAGTATGATATGCTGTTCTGGATTAATCTCACTCATGTTTAATACATTAACACAGACAACATTCAATCATACATATCTATGTTACATAAATAACATTTTGGAACTCGGGAGTTGAGTTTTTACTCGACCCCCGATTTTCGGGATGTTATAGATGGTATCAGAGCATGAATGAGATTATACCGGGCTTAGGTTATGGTCACGCGACATACGCTGTCGCTTCCTTTGACTTAGGTGGGTGCGAGAAAGGTCTAGAAATACTTATAGGATCGCAGATTCGCCAATAGGCGAAGTCTATTCGTTTCGATCGCACGATCGAGTCCGTAACGCATCTAGGGTCGCGTGAAGCGACCTAAGTAGCTCATAGGTTGTAGGTAGGTGGGTTAAGACATTCTTTGAACGATTCTAAACCTGTAAATGTGAATCCTTGGGCTGTGGGTCAACCACAACCCTTGCATTCAATCGCTAGGGCTTAAAAACCCCATTTCACCTAAATTCTTTAAAATTCTTCCTCTCACCACTCCATTCTTCAATTATTTCTTATTCTTTTTATGTTAGGCATTGATCCTAATATGAAAATAATATAAAATCATACTTTGACAAAATTTTACAGTGAATAGTAAAATTTTATGAAAACTGGCCATAAGTCCATTCTAAGTTTGCAATCCTTATCAACTAATGGGCTAGATGGTTGTATTAGCTCCTTCTACCTCAAAATCATATGCTGCATGATGGGGAATTGAATTCAGGTTTATAGATTGGCCCGAAAAGCCCTGAATGGATGTTTGGGCCTCCCTAGGCCAATCTAGAAAGAACGAAGGTGGGGCCCATGTATTTTTGAGGTCCCTAAACCAGGGGGGACCCGACCCATGTGGTCCCACCGGCCACCGTGCAAGATTGCCGGTGATGCCATCACCGATCCGGCGATGCATCGCCACCCGATGGACCCCACTTGATGTAATTTTTGGCACATGTGGGTTTTTTGGGTAGTACACCCCTCCCACATGTGATTCGTCCATAAATGGGGTACTTCCTTCACAACAGCCCCCTTTCCTAGCTCCATCTCACGTTTTCTTGCTGCCCTATCTCAAATCGTTGCTCCAAATCCTTCCCAAACCCATTCCTTGCTGAAAACGACCCCATTCCATCACTCTATTACAGTTTTCAACTCTCCCTCTTCCAAATCTTGTCCGTTGGAGCTCCTACAACCCCCAAAACGTACTGAAATCATGAGGAGCTCCATTCCCCCTTTTTCCTTCTCTTTTCTTTTTAAAAATCCATCCTAGGGGAGCTTGAAGCATCCCTCTACAACACCTAGATCTCCTTTTTTTAGTTTGGGCAGTCATTTCTCTGCATTTCTCCCATTTTCCATGGCTTTTGTTGAAGCCATTTTGGGTCTTTTATCGTTCTCCACCATCCTCTCTTTGATGGGAAAGAGAAAGACCGCAGGGGATGAGGCTGGGCCTAGTCGCCCTGCGCAATCAAGAAGACCGAGGGGTGGCGTCGCTAGCTCAAGCGCCGCCGCAAGTCCAAGCACAGCCCGAGAGTTCCATACAAAGCGGGATTTGGATCCCCATACTCAACTTGGGCGAGTGATATTAGCAGAGATGCCTCACGGCGAATATACTGACCGTAAGGTATTGTTAGAGGCGGACGTGGAAGGATGACTGTAACACCCCGAATTTTGGCCAATCTGAGATTTGACGTCCTTAGGTAGTGGGTCAATTAAAACACCTGGAAAATCGTTCAGAACCCAATTCCATAGCCAAAGAAACCACTTAGGATTAATTCCTTTAGAAATTAAGCGTAAGTTAGCTAGCACAACGTTAGAGTAGCTGGGAAACAGTCCCTGATCACTTTAAATACGTTCTATAAGACCCAAATCGAGTAGAACGTATGACTCTATAATACTCTATAACCTCGGATCAAACTCTAAGCAGATTTGTTCTCTGGACCACTTTGAATCTTTGTATTGGATCTAGACCGCGCGTCAAAAGTCTGATACCTCCTATCTTAGACCGTTAGAACCGCCTAGCTGGACTTGACACTCATTTCGAAAATCAAGTCAAACCGATAATCACAGGCTATTTCATTGAGCCCGGACTGAAGAGAGTGCGAATAGGGATAGAATTGGAATTTCAAATTCAAATCTGGCACACGACTTGACGTGTCAGTATTAAGCGTTCTGACCGTCAGAATTCAGTCAGATTACACCCTCGGATCAGGAAAAATTTCTATTTTATATCATGAGACTTGCAGCCCTGATCTACGTGCGGTGACCGCTGAACTGAAACTGGTCCGCCACGTGCGATCTGCGAACCCTGCCGGACTGAAAACTTAATACGTGCTAGATCTGGTACGCATGAGCTTAAGTCCGATCGCATTCAGTCAGGGGATCACCAGAAAGCATCTTTTGGACCGAAACAGCCCCAATTTGGATATGCACTAAGTGAACTTTGTACCAGAGCCTATTTCGGGCAAGTTTGGGCTTATAAAAGGGGTTGAAACCCTCACTCCTCTCTCCCATCCGAATTTGTGAAAATCCCTAGATTGTGAGAGAGAAAAGGTGAGAGTTTGTGAGAGAAGGTGGGAGAGAATTTCCTGCTGTTTGTGCCACGTGCTGTACGTGCTTAGGCAACGCACTCCGATCACTTTCCCAGTAATTCCTCCACATTTTCAGGTAAGGAATAACCCTAGAAGTTGTTGATTTGGGATTCTTTTCGTTCCATAGCTTGTTAACTCATAAATCTTGTAAATTAGGTCCTCTATTCGCCGTAGACGAAGCGTATACGCTCCGTTCGAATTCACACGTTTATAAGAGACAAGGTACAGATTTTAGACATTTTGATTGATTGTTTCCAAAGCTTTCAATGTCGTTCAATAGTAGATTATCGACGGCATCGCCGTTTGATATGTACAACATGCTGTCCGTTTCCTGTTTCGTAAACCGGCGAAGAATATGAGATTTAGGGCATTTTAGTCATTTGTAGGAAGTACTGTTTTCATGCATATTTTGCTGATGTGATTGACATGGTTTATTGTCACATTAGAATGTTAGGAATGCGTGCATAATTAGTTTGGCGAAGAGAGTCGCCTAATTGCGCACTTTGGGTCGACATACTATATGTACACTTAAGTGTGTAGTGTAAGTGTTTGTATAAATGTTTGTATTAGTAAGTATTGAATTAAATGATGTAATGGATTAGTTTGAGATTGGTTTCTCAATTATTATGCTGGTGTAAATGGTTTCCTACATGTTAGTCATATGCACAATTTCATTATATGAATGAAATGCATGTGCTTAATGATTCACCTAAGTTGTATGTTATAACATGTGCTTGATGATTTCATCATGATTTAGTTTGAGATTGAATTCTCAATTAATATGCTAATGGAAATGATTTCCTATATGTTGGCGATATGCATAAGTTCATTATATGTACGAAAGGCATGTGTCAGATGATTTACTTAAGTTGTACGATATAACATGTGTTAACATGCTCACATAGTTGTGTTTCATTTTCAATACTCTCACATGATCGCTAATGTGGATTCACATGTGTTTGGGACTATACTTAGTCCAGGCAGTCGGTAACCGAGCGAATTCGTGGTTGGCTTATCTTTGCCACGAATGACGCGACGATGAACGCGAGCCGTGTTCTGGAGTTGGCGGCAGTGGTTAGGCCACACGAAGTGTTTTACGCACTTCATGTCGTTCGACTTGAGATGCGATCACGCTAGTCGAGCCCGTCAAGTAACCTGACTGGCCGTTGTATGTTCACCCTGCATGAGTCATAACTGCTTGAACCTAGGGTACTGAACTTACCATTGTAAACCCTGTTAACCATGGTACCTTGATCCACGAAGACTCATGAGCCGGGCATGGTGGTATGGGACACCGTGGTCGAGCTGTCGGCCTATGCTGGGGCCACAAACCTCCCCGTAGTGACCAGTGAGCACCTAGTCTCGTGAGCAGATTATGGTGTTATGGGACACTATATTCTTGCTGTCGGCATACACTGATCAGGCGACGAGTCCTTTGTAGTGACCGCGAGCGTATTCTGAGTCTACGGGAGGCGACGACCCTTCAGTAGCAGTAGAGTACAGTAGGCCTGTATTGATAAGGTGATGGGGGAGCGGTGCAACGAGTGCGAGCAACAGCCCTGACAGCCCTTGCAGCGACCTACAAAATATACCTCGTATGAGATTACCAGGAGTGACGACCCTAGACAGGATCTGTGTTGGGATTGATATAAGGGAGGTACCTTAGTTTCCCAATCCTGCTGTTTGAATGGACTAATAATAACTCAAAAATTATATCACCATACCATTGCATATGCCTGAAAGATGTGGAGCACTTGAGGGTCGATTGCATGCCGCGGTCGTAAGATGGTGCCGTATGAGGGAAATCGTCGGTGAGGGCATACATCACGTCTTGTCATATTGCATTAATAACAGTTTTAAGATTGTTTGATTTACTGCTTTACTATTATCGCATGATTGATTTGAGAACATATTAATCCTTGCTCTATTATTCCACTGAGTTAGCTACTCACTCCCACGTTATGGAACGGTGTTCCTGGACACCCACCAGACCCTTTTGTGATTGCAAATGATGGCGCGGCCTGCGAGGCGGAGCTGGACTTGATGATGATGCGGAGGATTCCTCCTTTATGCGTGTTCTGATTGACGGGATTACAGGGAGGTTGATTAGATACTTTGACATTTGTCATTTTATATTTTTAGCACACTCATGTATATTCGTTTCGTCTACTTTTGGAGTATACATGTATGTGTATAACCTGGTAACATGTTCATACTCTGGAGACATACAACAGTTTATATATGTTATACATACTATCACAGTCTTCCGCTTGTTAATTTAACTGTCTCTGGAGTATGATATGTTGTTCTAGCTTAATCTCACTCATGTTTAATGCGTTATCACAGACAACATTCAATCATACATATCTATGTTGCATAAATAACATTTTGGAACTCGGGAGTTGGGTTTTTGCTCGACCCCCCGATTTTCGGGATGTTACAATGACTCTTCGGTGAATTCCTGTTATTAGAGCGCATTGAAGCTGCACATTAGGGTCTGCTATTTGAAGCCCGTTCTCGTGCTAATGTGAGCACCGTTCATGCCTTCTATGCTCGTATCCAGAGTCCTACATTGGAGCCATTGCAGTTCAAGATTCCTTTTGGTAGAGACTGGATGGCTACGATCGATGTTCGGTTGATAGCGCGACTTCTGAACGTGCCCCTTGATGATGTTCATCCCAGTGCAAAGAATTTGAGGAGTAGGCGTGAGCGAGATAGCCGTACCAGGTTTCTATGCGGTAAACTGGTTCCATGGAAGCCTAATAATAGCCTTAAGGCGTCTCATATGTCTGATGATTTACGCATGCTGCACCACATTTGCACGTTCAACGTATATCCCAGGTCAAAAAATCGCATTAAGTGTACGTGCCTTATGGTTGATTTCTTGTATCAGGTGGCCCAGGGAGAGAATGTGTATATGGCCACTTTCATCTTGCGATAGATTATCCTCATAGCGAAATCAAGAAGAACGTCTGAGTCGCTTCCTTTTGGCCGACTTATATGCAAGATCGTGCTTGAGTTTGCTTATAGACTTGGGCCGGAGTTGCCAGTTCCGATTCACAGCATTGATGAGTCTACCATGTTCAAGATGAAGATCAGGTCTCAGTATCGTGAGACTCAGCTTGAGGAGGATAGCGAGGACGATTTTGATGATGAAGAGGATCCGAGTGAGGGAGAACCTGGAGTAGAAGTTGAGGAAGAAGTCCAGGAAGAGGTAGACGAGGAGGCTCAGGATACAGATGAGAGCCCTCCTCCCTCTGCTCAGGCTACTGGTGATGATCGCATTGCCCGAATTGAGGAGATCCAGGTCGCCTTGCGAAGGGAAGTTCAGGAACTTTGGGTTGAGGTCAATGATACTAAGGCCGTTATGAAGAGGAAATTCGGCAAGGTGACTCGCACCTTGAAGGCGATCTTGTGCTGCTTGCAGGATAAGGGTGCTCCTCCTCCATCACCCGACTCAGACTAGCGATGATTTTAGATGTTGTTAGTAGTTAGTCGTTTCCTGCTTGATGTTGTGTAAGCCTTATAAGGCTATTAGTTTGCTTATGTTGCTATAGTAGCTGACTGGCTTAGTTCCCATGCATTTCTTGTCATGGTACATGTAAGAATATGTCTCCTATATTGTGATAATTTTGATTTAATGAAATGCATGGCATTTTTTGGCTTGTTATTTGAATGTTTGTGTTGTGGTTTGGGCTTAATATAGCCGAATTTGATTAGATGGAATGCATGTCGTTTCGTTCGCTGTAAGGTATTGTCCCTAGTTTGGGTGTATCCTATGGTTTCCACTGCCATATTGTAAATCCTGGAATTAAGCCTACAAAATTAGTTTTTATCCCACCCCACCCTCCTACCAAGCATGCCACTTCCAATCCCGACATGGGACTAGGAATGCCGTTCTATTTGGCTGTAGATTACAGACTAGTCTACTAGTTACCTTAAGTAGTATAAAGCCTGTATATGCTAAGGAATAGTAGTTTAGATTTGATTGGAATGGGACTCCCTTCCTTGGATAGATCCTCATAACATCCATAGACTCCTTTAGTAACTCTCAGGAAGCTTATGTAACTTAGAACCATTCACTCTCAGGGAAGACTTATAAATCCCTCAGGTCGAACTTAGAATAAACCAACACACCCCTTAGAATTGCCTTCCCCAAGGGCTTATTGCATTCGGGAACGCAGAGTAAAGGAACTGCATGTAAGCGATGTATTCGCGGTTTGAATCGACTTCTTAATCCTAGTGGTTACCAATAAATCCAATGCTCTGATCAAGCAGAAGATCGGCATCAACTCGGATTAAGAATTGATACAATAAATCTTCTGTCCTAGCTAGACAGAAAGTCTATGTATCCGGCTCAGACCTACTACATAACCTTTCTTCTGTGATGGCCCAACCACCTACAACTAAACGTGCTCACATTACCTTTGGGAAATGGCGAGGATTTAAATCCAGTAGAGAATTAAACATCTTGCCACCAACTCATGCCTGCCCCTGAACTCAACCACAATAGAGATTAGGCTCATCTCTATCGCCATAGATACCAATGCCATAGAACGCATCATTAGCAAAGGAAAACCACTGTAATGAGAGGTTGTTTCCTAATTCATGTCAAGGATAGCCCCTAAGTTGCACCTCGTTCTGATATACGGAGCGATGCAAAGATTCTTGAACTTTAAGTAGAACCAAGTTTTAAGGGGAGTAGAACGTATTGATTCCAATCCAGTTAGGTCAGCCAAGGCAACCGTTCGATCAGAGTGGCACAGCGGAAGTGTGGTTGGCCTCTTCCCCACTGGCCCAGGATCGAAGCATTTGAGTTAGGGTATACGTACGGTTAGGTCATTAAATAGGATTAACGCTTTTTTAGAATGTCAATACTGAAGTCTTGCTAGATACTCCTTACCCTTCGCCAATTTCGGAGATAAAATTGTGTTTTAAGGGGGGTAGATTGTAACACCCTGAATTTTGGCCAACCTAGGATTAGACGTCCTTAGGCAATGGGTCGATTAAAACACTTGGGAAATCGCTCAGAACCCAATTCCACAGCCAAAGAAATCACTTAGGATTAATTCCTTTAGAAACTAAGCATAAGTTAGCTAACGCTACGCTGGAGTAGCTGTGAAATTGTCCCTGATCGCTTTAAATACGTTCTACAAGACCCAAACCTTGTAGAACCAATGACGCTATAATACTCTAAAACCTCGGATCAAACTCTAAACTGGTTTGTTCTCTGGACCTCTTTGTAACTTTGTATTGGATCTAGACCGCGCGTCGAAAGTCCGATACCTACAATCTTAGACCGTTATAACCGCCTAGCTGGACTTAACAATCATTTCGAAAATCAAGTCCAACCGACATTCACAGGCTATTTCATTGAGCCTGGACTGAAGAGAGTGAGAATAGGGTTAGATTTAGAATTTGAAATTCAAATCTGGCACACGACTTGACGCATCAGTATTGAGCGTTCTGACCGTCAGAATTCAGCCAAATTACACCCTTGGATCAGAAAATGTTTTTATTTCATATCATGAGACTTGTAGGCCTGATCTACGTACGGTGACTGCTGAACTGAAACTGGACCGCCACGTGTGATCTACGGACACTATTGGTCTGAAAATGGGATGAGAGTGACATCTGACATGCATGAACTTCAGTCCGATCGCGTTCAGCCAGGGGACCACCAGAAATGCCCTTTTGGACCGAAACAGCCCCGATTTGGTTAGGTATCAAGTAAACATTGTTTCCGAGCCTATTTCGGGCAAGTTTTAGGTTATAAAAGGGGCTTAAACCCTCACTCCTCTCACCCATCCGAATTTGCTAGAAACCCTAGCAAGAGTGAGAGAGAAAGTGAGAGTTTGTGAGGGAGAGTGGAAGAGAATTTCCTGCTGCTTGTGCCACCTGTTGCACGTGATTAAGCAACGCGCCTCAATCACTTTGCCGGTGATTTCACTGCGTTTCTAGGTAAGAAAACACCCCTAACACTTGCTGATTTAGTGTTTCTTCGTTTTCTTAGCATGGTAGCTGATGCATCTTGTAAATTAGGTTGCCTATTCGCCGTAGACGAAGCGTATACGCTCCGTTCAAATTAATACACCTATAGGAGAAAAGGTGTGGATATTAGACGCTTTGATTGACTGTTTCCAATGCTTTCAATGTCGTTTAATAGTAGATTATCGACGGCAACGCCGTTTGACATGTACAACATGCTGTCCGTTTCCTGTTTCGTAAGCAGACGAAAAATATGAGATTTAGGAAATTTTAGTCATTTGTAGGAAATACTGTTTTCATCCATAATTTGCTGATGTGATTGACATGGCTTCTTGTCGCATTAGAATACTAGGAATGCGTGCATAATTAGTTTGGCGAAGAGATTCGCCTAAATGCGCACTTTGAGTCGACATACTATATGTAGACTTAAGTGTGTAGTTTAAGTGTTTGTATAAATGCTTGTATTAGTATGTATTGAATTAAATGGTGTTATGAATTAGTATGAGATTGAATTCTCAATTTATATGCTGATGTAAATGATTTCCTACATGTTAGCTACATGCATGATTTCATTATATGTATGAAATGCATGTGCTTGATGATTCACTTAAGTTGTATGTTATAACATGTGTTAACATGCTCACATTGTTGTATTTCATTTTCAATACTCTCACATGATTGCTGATGTGGATTCATAATTGTTTGGGACTATACCTAGTCCAGGCAGTCGGTAACCGAGTGAATTCGTGGTTGGCTTATCTTTGCCACGAACTACGTGTCGATGAACGCGAGCCGTGTTTTGGAGTTGGCGGCAGTGGTTAGGCCACACAAGGTGTTTTACGCACTTCATGTCGTTCGACTTGAGATGCGCTCGTGCTAGTCGAGCCCGTCAAGTAACCCGACTGACCATTGTATGTTCACCCTATATGAGTCATAACTGCTTGAACCTAGGGTACTGAACTTACCATTGTAAACCCTGTCAACCATGGGGGAGCGGTGTAACGAGTGCGAGCAACAGCCCTGACAGCCCTTGCAGCGACCTAAAAATAAATATATCGTATGAGATTACTAGGAGTGACGACCCTAGACAGGATCTGTGTTGGGATTGATATAAGGGAAGTACCTTATTTTCCCAATCCTGCGGTTTGAATGGACTAATAATAACTCGGTAATCATATCACCATTACATTGCATGTGCCTGGAAGATGTGGAGCACTGTGGGATGATTGCATGCCGCGGTCGTAAGATGGTGCCGTATGAGGGAGATCGTCGGTGAGGGCATCCATCACGTCATGTCATATTGCATTAACAACAGTATTAGGATTGTTTGATTTACTGCTTTACTATTATCGCATGATTGATTTGAGAACATGCTAATCCTTGCTCTATTATTCTACTGAGTTAGCTACTCACTCTCACGTTACGGGATGGTGTTTCCGGACACCCACTAGTCCCCATTTTGGTTGCAGATGATGGCACTGCTTGAGAAGCGGAGCTGGACTTGATGATAATGAGGAGGATCTCTCCTTTATGCGTGTTCTGATTGACGGGATTACAGGGAGGTTGATTAGATGCCTCGACACTTGTCATTTTATATTTTTAGAGCACTCATGTATATTCTTTTTATTTACTTTTGGAGTATACATGTATGTATATAACTTGATAACATGTTCACACTCTGGAGACATACAACAGTTTATATATGTTATACATACTATCACAGTCTTCCGCTTGTAAATTTAACTGTCTCTGGAGTATGATATGCTGTTCTGGCTTAATCTCATTCATGTTTAATACATTAACACAGACAACATTCAATCATACATATCTATGTTGCATAAATAACATTTTGGAACTCGGGAGTTGGGTTTTTACTCGACCCCCGATTTTTGGGATGTTACAAATTTATAGGTATTGGTTTTGAGATTTGAGAATAAGTTTAGGTTAAGGGAGTTGAGAATACATTTAGGTTTTAGGTTTAAGTTTAGGTTTTAGGTTTAGGTTAAGATTATAGGTTTAGGTTAGGTTAGGTTTAGGTTATAGGTTATAGGTTATAGCTTTAGGGAATTGAGAATAGGTTAAGGTTTAGGTTTAGGAAATCGAGTTTGGGATCGGGATCGGGTTTAGGTTTGGATTTTCAAGTCTAGGTGTAGGTTAAGTAGTTGAGATTAGGATTAAGTGTAGGTTTAGGTATAGGAATTTGAAAATACATTTAGGTTTTAGGTTTAGGTTAAGGTTATAGGTTTAGCTTAGGTTTAGGTTATAGGTTATTGGTTATAGCTTTAGGGAATTGAGAATAGGTTAAGGTTTAGGTTTAGGAAATCGGGTTCACGTTCGAGATCGGGTTTAGGTTTAGGTTTTCAAGTTTAGGTTTAGGTTAAGTAGTTGAGATTAGGATTAGGCATAGGTTTAGGTTTAGGAATTTGAGAATAAATTTAGGTTTTAGGTTTAGGTTTAGGTTTTAGGTTTTAGGTTTAAGTTATAGGTTTAGATTAGGTTAAGGTTATAGGTTATAGGTTATAGTTTTAGGGAATTGAGAATAGGTTAAGGTTTAGGTTTAGGAAATCGGGTTCAGGTTTGGGATTGGGTTTAGGTTTGGGTTTTCAAGTTTAGGTTTAGGTAAAGTAGTTGAGATTAGGATTAGGTGTAGGTTTAGGTTTAGGAATTTGGGAATACATTTAGGTCTGAGGTTTAGGTTTAGATTTTGGTTTTAGTTTAGGTTATAGGTTTTATTTTAGGTTATAGGTTATAGGTTTAGGATAAGGTTTAGGTTTAGGTTTAGGTTTAGGTTATAGGTTTTGGGATTTGGGAATAGTTTTAGGTTATAAGTATAGGTTTAGGTTAGGTTATAGGTTATGGGATTTGATAATGGGTTCGAGTTTAGGTTATAGGTTTTGGTTTTGGTTCAGGTTATAGGTTTTGGTTTAGGTTATAGGTTTAGGATAAGGTTTAGGTTATATAGGTTTTGGGATTTGAGAATGGGTTCAGGTTTAGGTTATAGGTTTTGGTTTTGGTTTAGGTTATAGGTTTTGGGATTTGGGAATGGGTTTGGGTTTAGGTTATAGGTTTTGGTTTTGGTTTATGTTATAGGTTTTGGTTAAGGTTATAGGTTATAGGTTTAGGTTTAGGTTAAGGTTAGGTTTAGGTTATAGGTTTTGGGATTTGGGAATAGTTTTAGGTTATAAGTATAGGTTTTAGGTTAGGTTATAGGTTTTGGGATTTGAGAATAGGTTCAGGTTTAGGTTATAGGTTTTGGTTTTGATTTAGGTTATAGGTTTTGGTTAAGGTTATAGGTTTAGGTTAAGGTTAGGTTTAGGTTATAGGTTTTAGGATTTGGGAATAGTTTTTTGTTATAAGTATAGGTTTAGGTTAGGTTATAGGTTTTGGGATTTGATAATGGGTTCGGGTTTAGGTTATAAGTTTTGGTTTTGGTTTAGGTTATAGGTTTTGGTTTAGGTTATAGGTTGTAGGTTTAGGATAAGGTTTAGGTTTGGGTTTAGGTTATAGGTTTTGGGATTTGAGAATGGGTTCAGGTTTAGGTTATAGGTTTTAGTTTTGGTTTAGGTTATAGGTTTTGGGATTTGGGAATGGGTTTGGGTTTAGGTTATAGGTTTTGGTTTTGGTTTATGTTATAGGTTTTGGTTAAGGTTATAGGTTATAGGTTTTGGGATTTGAGAATGGGTTCAGGTTTAGGTTATAGGTTTTGGTTTTGGTTATAGGTTATAGTTTTAGGTTTAAGTTAAGGCTAGGTTTAGCTTATAGGTTTTGGGATTTGGGAATAGTTTTAGGTTATAAGTATAGGTTTAGGTTATGTTATAGGTTTTGGTAATTGATAATGGGTTCGGGTTTAGGTTATAGGTTTTGGTTTTGGTTTAGGTTATAGGTTTTGGTTTAGGTTATAGGTTATAGGTTTAGGATAAGGTTTAGGTTATAGGTTTTAGGATTTGAGAATGGGTTCGGGTTTAGGTTATAGGTTTTGGTTTTGGTTTAGGTTATAGGTTTTGGTTAAGGTTATAGGTTATAGGTTTTGGTTAAGGTTATAGGTTTAGGTTTAGGTTCAGGTTATAGGTTTTGGGATTTTGGAATAGTTTTAGGTTATAAGTATAGGTTTAGGTTAGGTTATAGGTTTAGGGATAGGTTATAGGTTTTGAGATTTGAGAATGAGTTCGGGTTTAGGTCATAGGTTTTAGTATTGGTTTAGGTTATAGGTTTTGGGATTTGAGAATGGGTTTGGGTTTAGGTTATTGGTTTTGGTTTTGGTTTAGGTTATAGGTTTTGGTTTAGGTTATAGGTTATAGGTTTAGGTTTAGGTTAAGGTTAGGTTTAGGTTATAGGTTTTGGGATTTGAGAATGGGTTCGGGTTTAGATTATAGGTTTTGGTTTTGGTTTAGGTTATAGGTTTTGGTTAAGGTTATAGGCTATAGGTTTAGGTTTAGGTTAAGGTTAGGTTAAGGTTATAGGTTTTGGGATTTGGGAATAGTTTTAGGTTATAAGTATAGGTTTAGGTTAGGTTATAGGTTATAGGTTTTGGGATTTGAGAATGGGTTCAGGTTTAGGTCATAAGTTTTAGTATTGGTTTAGGTTATAGGTTTTGGGGTTTGAGAATGGGTTCGGGTTTAGGTTATAGGTTTTCGTTTTGGTTTAGGTTATAGGTTTTGGTTTTGGTTATAGGTTATAGGTTTAGGTTTAGGTTTAGGTTTAGGTTAAGGTTAGGTTTAGGTTATAGGTTTTGGAATTTGAGAATGGGTTTGGGTTTAGGTTATAGGTTTTGGTTTCGGTTTAGGTTATAGGTTTTGGTTTAGGTTATAGGTTATAGGTTTAGTTTTAGGTTAAGGTTAGGTTTAGGTTATAGGTTTTGGGATTTGAGAATGGGTTCAGGTTTAGGTTATAGGTTTTAGTTTTGGTTTAAGTTATAGGTTTTTAGATTTAAGAATCAGTTCGGGTTTAGGTTAAGGGTGTGGTCCCTACAAATATAAATATAAACACGGCCTTTCCAAATTACCAGGCCCTTCCAATGCTGTCCATGAGAAATGGACAGCTTCATCATGGTCATAACAGCGGTTCTCACCTTTCAGAGACCCCTACTCTTCCAGATAGCTCCGACGCACATCCGGGTCTACTCCATTAATTTCCAGCAAATACATAAACATGGCCTGTCGAAATGGTTAGGCCCCTCCAATGCCGTCCATAGGAAATAGACAGCTTCATCATGGTCATAACAACGGTTCCCACCTTCCAGGGCCCCCTGCTCTTTCGGATAGCTACGATGCACATTCAGGTTTGCTCCATTAATTTTAAGAAAATACATAAATACGGCCTGTCCAAATGGCCAGGCCCCTCCAATCATGTGCATTCTTGAGTCAAGAGACGTACTAGATGCTTGAATCAGAAATATGCATTTACACATAAAATGGCATTGGGAATCGCTTCTCAAAACTGCAGACTGTTTCCTTTTGAAAGTTGTTCATCTCACTTGAAAACCTGTCACATAATGAATAACTATAACCACAATAATAACTACACATGTCATTCTTGACAAGAGACGTACCAGATGCTTGAATTTAAAATATGCAGCTCCAATCCTCCCACATGCAACATCCACCTGAAAGAATGCGCATAACCGTCATGCTTGAGTAATCAATACAGGAATGTACAAGTAAAATCATAAAATCAGAGACACTCACTGCATTTTCAGGATCTCCTCCATATTTAATGATCTCATTCTAAAGCCTTTCTCCCTCCTCCTTTACTCGGGCTTGGGACCGGCAATGCAAGGAGTTGCATTGGCGGAGTTAAAATAGGGTTTAGGCTCCATTTGGTTTTCAAAAAAAATATTTTCATAAATACTAATGTGATGACCAAATGGAGCCTAAGACTATAAATACGTTCAAACATAGAGTACAAAATTCATTCAATATTTTAAAAAAATAATAATAAGTGCCAAATTAGTTCAGAATTAGTTTAAAATGCACACTACACGCTCAAAATTAGTTCAAAATGTACACTACACGTGTTTAATTATAGATTACCAACATTGTTCAAATTATAGGATCCTTAAAGCCTCTTTCCCCCATTGCACAAATGATGGAAAACTTTGATTTTGGAGGAATGGAGCAAGAGATTTGATTTTAGTACAGGAGCAAGATGGAAAGCTTTGTCTAGTTTCCTAAAGTGGAAAGGATGCAACCATCTAGATGGTTAATGGACAAGTCTAACTCATTCAAATTCACAAGATTCCCTATTTCCATAGGTATTGATCCACTTATTTTATTTGCAGACAGACTAAGGGACATGAGTTTGTGAAGAGTGCTAATAATGGGTTGGGATGGTTCTAGTGAGAGTGTTGCCACTGAGATTGAGATGAACGAGGTTTGTAAATGATAGGAAGCTCAAGTTGTCAAGCTTACCTTGTAAACCTGCACTCTATCAGCTTATCCCTCTCACACTTCCAAGGTTGATGCATGAGATCCCAATCCATTTGCATGGAGAGATTGTGTTGGTGGTAGCATTAGTAGCAGGAAGTGACCATGAGTAAAGAGCTTGTGATGGAAAGAGTCTGGTTTTCCATTTTAAGAGAGCCTATGCTTCTGGCAGTCATACTGTTACAAATGATGATGTTGCATGGGAAGAAAGAAATGGTAGACACTGAGTGTGCACAGAAGAACAATAAAAGGGCACTAACCAAATGCAATGAAATATAAATTACAGACCTGTTCTCTTCCTTAGCAAAAATTGTACAAATGAGAGTACATTATAACAATGGCCTGTATGATTCCTAGAATCAACATGGGCTGCCCGACAAGTATCGATGAATAGTTCCTGCAACAAGTTGAGTCACTGAGATTGAGATGCTAGTGCCTATAAAGACAAAACAACCATTGATCAAACATGTCAATTTTCATTCCAGAAGAATATGCCCAGGTCAGAATCAACTATGACATCATCTAAAAACCATAAAGATTCACCAATAGACAGCAAAATCCTAACCACTTCAATTCATAAAGAGTGGTTTGGGTGTCTCGAAAATATCCACTATGGAAATGAAAACCATAAGTAGATGCAAATTCTTGCATTTGGGCTTATGTAAATACTTGGAATTGGTTTCCTATTGGAATCCATTTCCAACAAAAGAGACATTTAGAAAAAATTAAAAAAAAATCAACGAATCAAGCCAATGTTTACACTAAATAGAAAAATAAACAAGATGTGTTATGAAAGCTTGCAGCTCATACATTTTCTTTTAAATTCATAGGTTAGAATCTTGGTTATACCATATGATTCTTGTGAGAATGTGAGTTTTGCACATAGAGTATGTTCAGATCCACCAACAATCTGAAATATTTCACATCTGCGCTAAATCATTAGTATTATGAAACAATAAAAACACTTCTGAAATGATAAAATCAGATGTATATTGGACCCAAGACTCCTCTAAAATACATAATGTGGACCAACCACTGCTACTTCCAGGTCAAACAAATCCATATTGTTTCTCCCAATCAAGCATCATATAACACAACTAAAGTAAGAGACAGGTCTCGCAATCAAGAAAAAAGTTTTTTTTTCCTTCCTTTTGTGCAAGATTCCAATGTAGATAGTATGATCTAGAAAACATGGCAAAAGCATCCATACGCGAGTATATACCTTGTCTATTTCAATGTCAAATAGTTGATTTAATCCATATAGGTGCAGAACATGGGATCAACAAATTGGCATAGCATATTATCTGCCAAATACAGATATCACCTGTCATATAAAAGCATATAAAAAAGAAAAAGAAAGAAAGAGAGATGCGGTTCATACCATGTCCAAGAGCTTTTCTTCTAGTCTAGCTATGACAAAAAGTAAACAATGATTTTCTGGTAGATGTCAACAATTAAGGTAGCTGCCAAATTAGAAAAGGTGACAGCAAAAGTCATTACTTGTTCAGTCTACTTTTTAGTACCTATTTCTCCATGTGAGATGTAGTTCTCCTACACAAGCCCTGTTAATGTCAAAGAATCTCAACTAATGAGGGCCATCTTAAATGTGATTTTAAAGGTTTTTTTCTCTATTTTTTCAATCTAAGTCCAGTGTACCCCACTAAAAAAGCCCCAGGGCTCAAGGCTCCTCACTTGAATAGAATTGCATGCAGCTGCTTCCTACTTGTTTCAAGAGTTCATGTGAACATTTTGAAGTAGATACTGATCATTTTTCAATCTGTTCTCTATGTATTTCAAGAAACATGTGTCTACAAATCAAAGGTCATGATTGCTCAACCAATCTGATTTTGGGACAATGACTTCAAGACAGTGGGTCACACAATTCAATCTGGTTTTAATTTCAGTTCATGTATGTGTCATGTACATTGTCTGACGAAAGCCCATCCTTGCACCTGGTTTCTCCATTAGAACTAGGTACATGGTCTACACATAAATCAAGTCAATATAAAAAATAAAAATAAAAATAAAAATAAAAATAAACTAAACAAAACTAATCATACTCTTCTCATGAAGTTAGTAGCTTTCATAAATCAAGGATGGAATGGACCAAAATTTCCAAGGTGGTAGCTTTTAAAAAAAATCTGTCAGTAGTTTAAGATGAGCCCAATGATGATGATGATGATCAGTTTTAGATTCATCAGTGGATTAAACTAAACTTGATGATGATGATGAAATGGAAAGCCATAAGTTCTAATGAAGACTATTGGCAAAACAGAAGTAACAATGAATGGAGGAAAAAAAAGCACACAAGAGTTTCAATTAATAAAGATAGCTTCTTCAATCCACCACTTGAAGTCAAAGCAACTTCCCCTGCTACACCTTGAAACACATTGTACTAGACCTACAATAAGCTACCAACTGATTTTACAAATAATTCCACATCAAGAAACCTTATAAGCTATTAAGAATTTTCCAACCCATAGTGACAGATGATTGATTTGTAGGATGAAGGAAATCTATATTAAATCAATCAGTATAAGGAAATAAAAAATAATTAGGGATCCAAGGAAGCTAGCCTTGGATGTACAAAACCACAAACCCATTATGCCAAAACCAAAGACTAAGTCACTGAAGACACGAGTCACCAAATATATACATTGGAGTTGGAAGTGAAGGGTAGGATCTTACCAGAGAGGATTTTCTTATTTGATCAGATGGTAATGACGGATTTGTGAAATCCATGCAAACAAAAAAGTGAGTCTCAACAGCAGTAGCATTAAGCTGACAATCGATAAGGCCCCTTAAGTATAAAATTTTCAAGCCACAGAAAGCTAAATGTATGAGAAGCCACAGAAACCTAAATGTATGAGTCGCTTTCGACAAGAATGCCTTAGCTCCATTGGCAGGCCATTGTTTTAAATTGACAGTTTTATATCACATAGGCCATTTTAGTATAGAGTTGTTGCTTACCAATAGTGGTGGCAAGCTGAAATAGAATATCATCCATAGACTTCGAGCTAGAAAAAGTCGATGCTTCCTAAAAGCAAACAAAAAAAAAACCACGTATAAATATCGTTAGTAGCATGGATGACTGTACTACAAAGATTTTTTTTTTTTAAAAAAAAAAATATATATATATATATATATATATATATATATATATATATATATATATATATATATATATATATATATAACAATGTTATTGGTGTAAATATTATAATAATGTTATTGGTGTAAAAATATATCACAATGTTACTAGTGTAAAGATTTTTTTTAAAAAAATATACAACAATGTTATTGGTGTAGATGGAAGGAGATTACAAGCAAGGTTGACAGCAGATGATGTGTCATCTATTTTTATAATTGTCCAGTTGCAACATCATGCTGCCTTGTTCTTTTATTAAAGTTTTTCCTAAAAGCCATGTCAATGTTCCTTGCATTAGTTCAACAAATCAGGCATGCTCAAACAACAAGAGGAATCCAACACCAACAGCCTATACCAGCAAACAACAGGCATTATGATAAACCAAAGATAGTTCAATGATTCAGCATATGTTGGATAACCTATACATGCATGATGCACATGACCTAGAAAACCCATTCATTCAGCAAAATATGTAATACTAGAGGGACAGTATCTTTAATGTAAGCTACGATATGTATTTTTAATACAAAAAAGGTGTTGTTTTTGTCGATTTTAACATCAAATTGCAGTTCTGCTCCAGAACCTTGAATTTTTATCAACCCAATCAGACTGATTTTACTAACCGATGTTCAATGTTTGTAGTAGAAAAGAATTTGGTTGTTGAGGTCTCACTCACAACTAGTTGTACAATAAGTTACCATCCAACCCGTGCACAAATGTCAGTCTGGTTGAAAGTATTTGGGAGGTATTTTGACTCAGATTTGGGGCTGGCTGAAGGATGTATTTCAGCTCCCTTGTGTGGCCTGGTTTTATCTTAAGGTTAAGGCCTGTTTCAGCTCCCTTGTGTGGCCTGAAGAAGGCCTAGTTTCAGCCTAAGGTTGAGGCCTGGTTTTAGCCTAAGGTTAAGGCCTGTTTCAGCCTAAGGAAGAAGGAAAATAAGAGAAGTTCATCTATCATTTTAAGATGGAATCTAGACTTTTCATCCTTAACGACAGATGAGTCTATCTCCTGAAAAACATAACTATCAAAAATCTGATTGAGCAACCAAATATAAGAAATAATTTATACCCATAGGTGGACCCAACGTAGCATCAAATTGACAGGGGAAGGCTAACCTGTTCTTGCTCGCTGGTTGAGGTAATGGAATGATTTAGGGTTCCCCAATTTGTATTTCTCAATAACCTGCAAGGTTGAGTCAACAATTCCAAAATCATGTCTCTTTAAGCATAAAAAAATGGCATATTGACAATTTTCAAGATAAGTAAGATTAATTATCTTACTTCTAGAACTTGTTGTTCAACTGTCCTTCCTTCTATTCCAGACCGTCCACCCAAATATGCAAGATATCTCATGAGCATCTTTGTCGTTTCAGTTTTACCAGCCCCACTTTCTCCACTGATCAGAATGGAGTTACTCTTCCCTTCATTTATCATCGCCCTATATATGGACAGGCACATATCAATACAAACCATACTTGGAAGATTGTGACTTCTGAGAAAAAGACAGGAAATCACCTGTATGCAACATCTGCAACTGTAAAAACATGAGGACTTGGCTCCCCAAATGCTGCCCCTTTGTATTGTTCCATCATGTGGGTATCATATGGATGAGGTAATCTTTGAAATGGGTTTATTGCAATTAAATATTACCAGTATATAACCTGTACATGCATGATGCACCTGTAAACATGAACCACTTAACTCTTAACTGTTGCTTCCATAAGTCATCTAGGAAATAATACTCAGTTGATGAATCCAAGATACTCCGCATTTATCTATCCAGCCATTAGTAGATCAACAGTTACTCCCTTATACAAAGTAAAAACAAAAAAAATCAGATTCTCACCCTGCATTTGTGCAGTTAAATAATGATGGAAATCTGAACAAAAAAATACTCACTAGTATTAAAGAAAGCATCAAATGACCTTGCTTTTGTCAGATAAATAATGTTGGCTACGATCTCTAAAGTTATTGCCATCGAATATACTCTAACGGTCATGACCATTACAACAATCATCCTGTCGTAAATTGCCAGAAAATCATGACAAATCAATTTCATCTGTAGGCACCTCATCCATAACTTCAGTTGACAAACAATTCTATGATTAGAAGATCATTGGATTGTACAAATGAGGATCTCATGTCAAATGGACTAAATAGAGAGGCTCCAGAGTAAATATAACCAACCTGCCTACTTGACAACACTCTCAAGCCTAATTGTGTGTGCGTGCGATATGAATGAAATCTACATTTAGACAATAAAAAAGTCCAAGAAATGTGAGAGAGGCAGAACACAAACCTCTTGTTCAAGCCCAGCAATTTGAAACTCTCCATCCATCATTAAATTTTTATTGGCACCTATGAGCGATTGAACTTGTAAGGAACAACTGCTTTATAGGTCCTAACTATTAAGAAGAAATCAATCAAATAATGCATATCTTGGGGTTTCCATGTAATCAAATTAGCAGATTGAGAGAAGCACTTCAGATTTCTCATGAAAGTACAATAATTTCATGTACAAACACTTGATTGTTAGAAGAAGTGGAGAATAGATCTCCTGGCCAATTGGGTTGACCAAGATCATTCAACCACTTTATTTTAACATTAAGATGTGGCAAACCCTGAAATTAGACCATTTCCTCAAGCTAAAGTGGAGAAAAGATGATTCTGCTGTGAACATGAACTATCATCCTACACATATGAAGATTAAACTAATTGCTTATGATCTTTAGTCATTGTACATGTACCATCTTCATAATAATATACCTTGTAAATCACATTGATATGATTTTACATAAAACCAATATCTATCATTTATGACATTTGTCTTTATTTATTTGCCTATGCCAAGCCAACAACTTATGAATGAATACCAATAATTTGTCTAATCATCATGTGAACCACCAGTTACTATCTTTTAGAATAAAAACTTACTTATGATCTACATCCAATATCCACGTGTGGATTGCTTGATGAGTAGACTATCCTGATTTTTGTATGGACATTTTGATGGTGAGCCTCTCTACCTAGTGTTCAAATGTCCCACAAGCTTGCCACCTTAGAATTTGCATTACATGTGAAGATGCAAATAGAGAAGGGCGTGTTAAGGGTTATAAGTACTAAAATGTGATAAACTGTTGACATACTCATAAATCATAATGTACATTGCATTGTGGCTTAGATTGTGCCATGATTTTTAATTTTTTTTTAAATGCTGGCCTCACATGTGGAAGTATATATCATAAAATGCTCTAGTTCCACGACTCAGTTTAGACAGACTGTGTTTTAACTATAAGATCATGTTTTTGAGTGCCCATGTGGTGCGATGTGGGCATGTGAAAATGTAAAAAAAAAGTATATTGTGTAAGTGCAAGGTTTATGAGTCCAAGAGTCACTATGTTATGACCCCAATGGTTTATGAGTTCTAATGCTTTTGGCAAGTTGGTAAGGCTCTTAGCAATTGGTAAAAGAGCCAACACCACATATTGTGTTTGGGTCACGGAAGAAGCCAATTGCAGCTGCACAAAGTAACTGAGGACTAGACTAAAAGTAGCTCTGGTCTCGTGACTATTTGAAAACCAGTAGATTTAACATGTCATGTGAGGCAGTACAAAAAAAAGGGGGCCATGCCACACCTAGCTAAATGTAACATATACAACACTGAAAAGCCAAAACCTGTAAAAGGCCTATACTTGATCAGAGGACAGATAGCTAAACTCACTTGGCCACTCAAAACGTTGGCAACCACTGCACATGAGCCAGAACCGCGACTAAAGATCTGCAGCAACTTCAGCAGATTGGAAATTCTTCCCCATGTGCCCCTCTAGTGCAAGGAGCATGCAAGGGGATAAGAAGCAGACACTGCACCATTGTTCCAGCAACCACAAGATTTTCAGTAGCCAATAGCTCAAAACAGAAATGCACAGCCCACTCCTGGAGTAAAAATAATTCAATGATAAATAGAACAGTAAGCAACCCATAACCAATTTAGAACGTATGATGATGTCCTATAAAGAGAATAAGGTACATTGATGTATTTCTCATTAAAAAATTTGATATTTAGAAAATATAATAAAAGTAAGAGTAACTCTACATAAAAGCACGACAATGATGAAACCTTGTAGTGTTATCAAAGAGAGCAATTGGTGTATCTGGATAATCCATATGGTGGACCAATTATACTGAACAAATAGTAGAAAAATTACACCCAGGGTCAGGAATTACGCCCAATTTATTTGGTTTTCAAACCTTTGAACACCCCCGCAAGAAAAAAGAAAATAAAATAAAAAAGCACTTAAAGTCAGTAACGTTTGTACCACTAAAAGTGAACTGTTTTGCTCAATTACAAACAATAGTTGCTTCCACCACTAAATTGAAAAAGACAAAATAGAGGAAGCCAATAGTTAATACTGCAAGCCCTAAATTCTTGCCACCTCCACCCTTTAAAGAATGCTTTCTAAAGAGCACAAAAGAATGCAAGCATGTGTTGGTTTCTTTTCTTTTCTATTCTTTTTTTTTTTTTTCCATTTCCCTTCTTTAAATACTGTCTAATGCATTTGATGTAAGGAATGTTATCACATGTTGTTTCATCTTAGTAGATTGTTTTACATTATAGGATTTGTTCTCCAGAGTTTCTAAAATTGGAAAAAAAAAAAAATCATCTTCTATTCAGGATTGAACCAAGGCGTTAGTGATCTTCCACTAAAGGGATGGCCTCCACTTGTGATATTAGACAAACCAGGCTTATGACTACCAAAGCCATGCATTCACGGGGTGCCTCCTCCTATGATCTAAATGACACCATGCCAAAGCCATGCACGTAAATTTTGAGAAATTTTACTGGATGTCTCCACTTGTGATTCAGATGAAATGAGAAAAGATCATGATAGAATTTCATGGAAAGAATGGAGGAAAAATATTATTACATTTGGTATACATGATAATCAAGATGCATATGCATTGAATGAGAGTAGTCCACACTGGTTTACAATAAGAAATTCAGAATTCTTAACATTGCCATTAAGGCCTATCCCAGCTATTTGGGATAGGCTGCAATTCATACACGAGATGAAATTAGAACATTTCAATGAGTATGCATACTTCATGAAATTGAACACTTCCAACTCTTGGTAATTGTCAGCAAGTAGATGCAAACTCTGGTCCAAAATATTCTGCAACTCGCCAAAAAAAAAAAAAAAGGAAAAAAGAAAAAAGAAGTTAAAACATGCTTCAATATAAATTTTTTTAAGATTTAACAATATTAAAAAAAATGTATAGAAACAATAACTAGGAAACATTTTCATGCATTATATACAGGGTTGTTTGCTAGACACTTAAAAATGAGTTCATCTCATTTTAGTTACTTATAATATGTATTAGAGATAATGAATGTTGGTTATCAAGATTATTTTTAATCCTGAAGTGTGATCTCTAATACATGATAAAGATTGACGAATATGAGATGAACTCAATTTAGGCGTCTGCCAACCAGTCAAGCTGTCCTCTAGGCCAGTCGAGTGAACAGTTTTTTCACCTATAAATAGATCACCAATTTTCTGAGTTTAATAAATCATTCAAGCAAAATTAAGACACCACTCTGAGAGATAAGTTTGTGATATTCTTAAATTATTTAGTGCTCATTTAATATTCTCTTTTAATTAGCTTTTTTGTATTTGATTTTGAGTTCTCGATTCCAATCTTATTTGAAGAAGGTATTTAAGTTTTTTCCCTTTCTTGAGATCAAAAGCAAATCAAGCTAGCCCAAGGTGATTTAATCTAAAAATCATTTAGAACCTGAAAGTGTTATGTTGATAAACCCTAAGTATTGTCAAATTTTAGTGTGACAAACCAATTCAAGTTTGTATCTTGATTTGTATCAAACTTGTGCATCTATTCACATTGAATCTTCAGCGTTCGTTTTGTTCATGCTGAATCTATCTTACCGATATCTACGACGAACTTACCGAGATCTTCACACTGGAAGAAAGTGAAGACTTTAATATATTGAGTGAAGACAGAGTTTTCAAGAACATTGTGATTCAAGATCTGAAATTAGAAAATTCCAAGAACTCAAGACCTAGTTGAAGATTATGTTTGGTATGTCGAGTTCAAGCTTTGAAGATCGCAAGAATTAAAGCTACTGAAGTGATCGATAAATTAAGTGTTCATATGTTCTATCTCACAATTAAGGTATGATTGACTGAGATTGACCTTAGATCATGATTAGATCATTTCATACTTTCGTTCGATCATTTTGTAAGTATAAAATTTTGTTCTTTCGACTAGCCCTAGCACTGGCTCGACCAGTCTAGGATTTGTTATGAATTTTTAAAAATTTTCTATTGGTCTACGGCCAATCCTGAAAAGTGTTAGACCAGTCGTGTGAATAGTGCTCAACCAGTCATGCGGTACTCGACTCGTTTTCCAGTGAGTAATCTAGACTTACACAACAAGTCGTGTGGTGTCCATGACCAATCAAGCAGGCGACCAGTCGTGGGACCCACAAGGCTAGTTGTGCAGCTGAAAAATCTTATCGAGATAGAGTTTTTAAAAATTTGTTTGGATAAGGCCAGTCGTAGCTAACCAAAGGCCAGTCATGTGAAATGATTTTTCACCTATAAATAGTTCTCGTATTTCATAGTTTTCTATTCAATCCTTATCATTCTTAAGCAATCACTCTCAGATAATTTTGAGTACATTCTAAGATATTTTGTGCATATTTAAGATTCTTTAAAGTAGCTCTTATTTTTTTATTTTTTTGATTATCTTTTCCATTCTCATTTTGAAAAGGGATATTTGATTTGCCCTTCCTTAATATAAAAATCAATACAAAGCCCTTGCTGATTTAATTAAAAATCATCTAGACTTAGAACCCTATACACTTTTGAGACTGAATGTTGAACATCTACGTCATCATCAAGTTGGTTCTACAAGGCTGCTTAAGAATCGTCATACAGATAAATTTTTAGTTTTCTATAATTTAATTCATTTCTAGTTTGTGAGATTGTTCCAGAAAGTCTCTATTTTGGTTTTGTTTGAGGTGATCCAGAAAATCTCAAAGCGAGGGGTTTTTTGAATTGTATAAGCCCATTTAAAGAGCCAATTGTGAAGGTTTTAGGTGAACCTTAAAAAACCTATTTTGATTAGTGAACGCTAATATCCCGAGGGAGTGGATATTAGGAGTGGAGTAGTTGTGTGGCTGTTTATTAACAGTTGGTGTACACATGAGCGAACTACTATAATTTTCTATGTTTGGTGGATGTGTGATTTATTTTTTTTCTTTTATGATTTAAGATTGTGGGATGTATTTGTGGATGTGAATGTTGTAATCTTTATATTTCAGCATTATGTGGTGAATGTTGTAATAGATTAGTTTCTATTTCTTTCATATCCTCTTGAGTTTGAGTTTTTGATACTCACCCACATTCTAGTAAGGTTGTCTTGCCATAAACCATTGGTTTTTAGTGTTAGGTTGTCCTTAAAACCAAGTTTGTATCAACCTCTTAATACTTGATTTTTGAGGTTATTATTTACATTCTTTTTGGCTATCTGTTGTCTTTATTCTGCTATTAATTTTTATTTGGCATAGTCATATTCACCCCCCTCCTCTAGGACAAATAGCTCAGCCTTTTCAGAACCCTTTCATAAGTGAGTGTGGACATTGACATCTATGTTGAACATATACTTCAAATTGGTTCTACTGGGCTTCATCAAAGGAGAATATCCATATAAGTATATTTACATTTTTTTTAAAAAAATTTCTTTTTAGTTTTTGAGGTTATGCCAGGAAAATCTCTTTTTAGTTTATCTGAGGTGATTCAGAAAATCTCAGAGTGTGGAGTTTTTGAATTGTATAAGCCCATTTGAAAGATACAATTGTGAAGGTTTTAGGTGAACCTTGAAAAACCTATTTCATAGTGAAAGCCAATATCCTGGGGGAGAGGATATTAGGAGTATAATTGTGTGTCTATTTTTCTAAACAGTTGGTGTACACATAAATGAACCACTATAATATCTTGTGTAGTGGTGGTTAGTTGATTGTGGCTTTGTGTGAATGTTGTAAATTCTTTTTAAGCCTCTATGGAGAATGTTGTAATCTGTTTTATGCAAGAGTGGGAATGTTGTAATAGCTTAGTTTAATTTCTTTACTATTTTTATTCTCCTCTATATTGGTTTGGGATTTTGAAACACAGACCATTCTAGGAATCATTTTGTCCTACCTAAGCCATTGGTTTTTGGTGTAAGGTTGTCCATAGAACAACATCTGTATCAACCACCCTCCCCAAAGTCAACTTCCTCTTACAACAAAGTACATCCATCCATCACTTACCATCCCTCTCTCCCATCACTTCTCTCTCATCACCTCTCTCTCTCTCTCTCATCCTCTCTCTCACATTCTCTAAGAAAGAAATCGTCCAAGCTCCATGAGAGGAGAAAAGCTTTGTGTGGCCCACTCCCTACCACCCAATCTCACCCTCCAAAATTAATCTTAACCATTGAATCTTGTTTCCTTGGAGCTCTAGAACCTGTTGGTGAAAGAAGGGAGAAGTGATCTTAAGGTGGGTGATTTTATGGTTTGATTTTGTGATTTGAGGGCCCACATATGGTGGGATCCATCTTGATGTACACATTGTACTAAGGGGCCCATAGTGGCGGGGTCCCTCTGCTATTCCATTCTCTCTCTCTCTCTCTCTCTCTCTCTCTCTCTCTCTCTCTCTCTCTCTCTCTCTCTCTCTCCTTCTTTTGATGGCCCACCTTAATAATATGCATTATTATGGACACTAGTAGAAAGGAAAAATAAAAAGTTAGCTTGGTGCTAACCTGGTGGGCCCCACATGTGTGGACCCACTAGATGCATGTACTTCATCCAGCCGACCAATCCATGGACGTTGCTGGAAGGTCCAGCAGTTGTGAAACCTACCATTGTACATGTGCCCTCCCAGCCGTCCATCCATCGGACGTGGACCCCACCCCGACAGCATGTGGGGCCCACCTTAACTTCATGTGTTGTGGTCCATATTGTCCATGCATGCGTGATACACATGAGGTGTGTGTTTTATTCACGCCAATCGTCCAACGTCTAAGGCCCGGACGCTGAAATTCTTTCAAAAAAAATAATAATAATAAAAGATATTATAATAATATAATATATATTATACAATATATGATGGTGGGCCCCACGTGGGACCCACCTAGATTTAGGAATGGATTGGCTAGTGTGCACTGACAGAAGCAATATAGATGTTGTCATGACATCATCAAGTTCTATGGGTCCCACCTGTATTGACGTCAACAGGGTCTGTGGGTCCCACATGTGGCATGTATGATATCCAACCGTTCATCCATTTTGCATCCACACTGTACACTCATGTTAGCCTTTCCATGATATATTGTATTTACAAGCCGTCCACTTGGTGGGTCCCATGCAGCAGGCAGCTGTTGGTGCCCTGTACGTCAACGGTTTTGTGGGCCACACCTTGATGAATGTGGTGTATGCACACCGTCCAGTAGATCTTGACGGGGGACCACACCATGATGTATTTATTTCGATCCACATCGTCCAGATAGTGTCGGACGATACTGGACATGTTTAGGTAGTACTGATTTACATAGACAATGTTTGGATGGTGCCAACTTACATGGAAAATGTTTGGGTGGTGCTGATTTACCTGGACAATGTTTGGACAGTGCTGATCATCTTTAGTGGGCTATGTGCCCCATGGAATGATAGGGTACAGTGATACACATGTTACACCTACAACTATTGAAATGATTTTTGGAGTGGTCCAAGCCCACTTGAGGCCCATTGGTGCGGCCCATCCATGAGGCTTATCATGATGTATATTTAAAGCCCATGTGATAGGGCCCGTTTATCTGGTATTTGAGGGACATGTGATAGGGCCCATTTACCTTGTATTTGAGGTCCATGTGATAGGGCCCACCTGCCCTATATTTAAGGCCCATATGATAGGGCCCACCTATTTAAATCTAAGGCTCATGGGTGAGGCCCATTGTGATGTATTCGAGGCTTATGGGCAAGGCTCATTGTAATGTATTCATGGCATATGAGTAAGGCCTATTCTGATATGTATTAGGCCCATAAAGTGTGGCCCATTTAATGTATTCGAGGCCCAGATGCGTGACCCATTTAATGCATATGAGACCCATGTTTAGGGCCCACATGTTATGTATTTGAGGCCCAGGTGTAGGGCCCACCTATTGTGTATATGAGACCCATTGGTGTGGCCCATTGATGAGGCTCACTTGTTGTATTTAAAGCCTATGGGTTGCGGCCCATTATGATGTACTGAGGCCCATTGGTCATGGCCCATTGAGATGTATTCCTAGTCCATATGACATGGGCATTATGATATTTTGTAGCCCATTTAATAAGGCCCATTATGATGTGCATTAAGCCCATGGGTTGTGGCCCATAGTGATGTATATAAGGCCCATATGAGCGGCCCATTGTGATATATTTCCAAGCCATGCGTTGAGGATCATAGTCATGTATTTTTTACTCGTATGACATGGCCCAATGTGATATATTTCTAGCCCATTTGGTAAAGCCCATTGTGATGCATTTTTAGCCCATTTGGTAAGGCCTATTGTGATGTTTTTTCGGCCCACATGTGCAGCCCATTGAGTTGTATATGTGGCTTGGGAGTGAGGCCCAGTGTGATGTATGTGAGGCCCAGATGGCAAGGCTCGATGTGATGTGTGAGAGGCCCATGCAATGCGGCCTACTTGATGTGTATATGGCCCTTATGAGAGGCTAAGAGCCCACTATATGTTAAGCCCTATATGGGCTACTCCTTATGAGTAGTGTTGGATAAATGTCCACATTGATGGGCAATGATGGTTAAATGTTCTTATTATGACCTTCCCTTAGGCCCTTTGTTAGGCTGTTTGTCGAGAACGATTCCAATTATCAAGGTCAATTTTGATTGTCGAGATCGATTCTGATTATCGAGGCCGATTCTGATTGTCAGGGCCGATTCTGATTATCAAGGCCGATTTTGATTATCGAGGATAATTCTGATTATCGAGGTTAATTCTGATTATCAAAGTTGATTCTGATTGTCGAGGCCGATTACGACTATCAAGGCCAATTTTAATCATTCAGGATGATTCTAATTATCGAGACCAATGTAGATTATCGAGGGCGATGCTGATTATCGAGGCCGATTATGAGTATGTGACAGCATAGCATCATGATACATGCCCATATACATCATCTACATGTTTGCTATGAGATGTGGTTGACCATTGCATATGTCATTGGGTAGGTTATTATGAGACTCCTTGATAGGCGAAGGTTATCTCACATGAGCGCACAGTATAGGTAGGATTGATGCATGACTGGATTATGTGACTCATGCATCTTGCATTACGTGTAGTAATTACTTTACGCTCTAGCGACATTAGGGTCGTAGCCTCCACAGGCATATCATGGATGGCCAGATGGGACACCGAAAATGTGTTATCAGCATCGGGTTATCATAAATGGATCTAAGTGAAAATCCCTAAACCTCCGAGGCTAGGAGATGCCCTAATGTCGAGACTAAGTGGATACATAAGAGGCCAAGTGCCGAATACCAAGAGGTCATGTCTCTCACTATGTCGTGGTCGATTGGGAGGGGGTGTGGCCTTAACCGCCCGAGGGTAGGGGCATAGTTAAACTGACTTTGACCAACTAATGAATAGGTCTGCTATCGACATGTTGGGTAAATGTTGGCTGACTACTGGTCAGGCGGATAGTGAGGTCTCTTCCACTTGCATGGTCGCAGTCAATGGGCGACGATTGTATGTAGAGTGTATTAGACCCCGGTGATAATCCCAAAGATGTACAGTACTGATTTGTGGGGCAAGAGTTGCATACTTATTCATTCATTCATTCACTATCCACTCGGGCTGGTGATGTGCAACTATTTATTACATGTACCTTCGCAATGGCCAGGATTTTGGTTGGGGCGCATGATGAACCTGAGATTAGGAGTTTACTACTTTGAGTCTGACTATCCAAATTAAGTATGGGACTAGTTTAGGTATAAGTCACTTGTGATGGACCCCATAGCCTGTGATACTATGTACTATCATCCCGACTTCACACTCCAGCATGGTCATTCCATTTGCACCGCATATTGCATTACATCCGCGACATATGGCATTTTGGGTTACTGTGATTCTGCATTTATATGGTCTAGGTACAGCTTACACTATTTATCAACCCATCAGGAATTGCACTACATCCTCCACATCTAACATTTGGCTCTTTATGACTCCTCATTTGCATAGCTGATCTGTATTGCGTGTTCTTATATTGATTGACTCATGGACTTGTCAGTATTTTCGCTCACTCTGATATCATATGATTCATGATCTTACTAGTATTTCTGATGTTGTATGATTATGTCATTGTATTGAATGCTTGGCACTTACCTTGTGCACACACTCCCACCACCCTTTAAGCTTTCTATAAGCTTATGCATGATGGATGCGTGCAGGTAATGTTAGGTTGCAGTAGCATAGAGCTTGGAGCATGTAGCTGACTTCTGGAGCTTTGATTTTGATATATGTATTTCCATTTAAGTATTGTATTCAAATGTTTATATTAGTGGATATGTGATGATGATGTTACCTTTGTGATTTGGGTATACTTGTTACCATGCTTCTTATGAGACAATTTAATGTAAAAAATCTTCCCTATAGGATCCCATGATTGGGAATTTTGTAAGCCTGGTTTTCGAGTTTGGGGCATGACAGAAGTTGGTATCAGAGTATAACTTGAAAATTCCTAAGGATAACATCGCATATCTACTGATAGCTACCCTTCACTATATGATTGTGGAGAACTTAGAATGGTTAGATCTCCTAGTTTGAATAACTTAAAGACTTTCTAATATAGCTCCATACCGTTGAGATCGTGAGGCTGCATAACGTTCCAATTTCAATCATTTCTGACCGAAATCTGAAGTTCATTAGGATCATCATAGTGTTGATGATGCGTCTTAAGAGCACAAGGCTTAGATTAGAGAGCGCTATCTTCATCCTTTTGTAGATTGATTGAGCCTTGACATATATAGTTGATGATGTTTCCTCTTCCCTTATCTGTTCTGTAAATTTTGAGGATGATTTTTTTAGGTGGGGAGAGCTATGAGACCCGTATCCTACCTCGTACCGTTCCGTAGGCTTTCGTGGTTAACTCGCTTGAATTCCGGCGACCCGTGATCTATTATCGGTGTTTGCCCGCAATCTTGAGTCGTATCCCGTATATCAAAGTAGGCTCGACTCGAAACTTGTATCCTTGCGACTGCGCAATCACCGTGATTCTGATGCCACATCTCGCGCGCTGAAGCAATACCAGAGCTAGAAGATGTGGGCCTGCATTGAGTTCGAGGAAAACGTCGCGTGTTGTAAATTCTAAGAGAATGTCCCATCAATCACATCAATCAAGTACACATCACTCCCATCACTCACACCCATCCCCAAGTACAACCACCCTCCCCAAAGTCAACTTCCTCTTACAACAAAGTACATCCATCCCTCTCTCCCATAACCTCTCTCTCTCGTCCTCTCTCTCATTCTCCAAGAAAGAAATCGTCCAAGCTCCATGAGAGGAGAAAAGATTTTTGTGGCCCACTCCCTACCACCCAATCTCACCCTCCAAAATCAATCTTAACCATTGAATCTTATTTCCATGGAGCTCTAAAACTTATTGGTGGAAGAAGGAAGATGAGATCTTAAGATGGGTGATTTTATGATTTGAGGGACCACATATGGTGGGACCCATCTTGATATATGCATTGTATTAAGGGCCCATAGTGGCGGGGTCCCTCTGCTATTCTGCTCTCTCTCTCTCTCTCTCTCTCTCTCTCCCCTTCTTTTGATGGCCCACCTTGATCATATGCTTTGCCCACCACATCCATCTGATTGGAGTATGTGGCCCACTTAATGCATGTGCCATATATCCATGTCATCCAACCATGTGAACATGGGACCCCCTGACGTATTTGTTGTATATCCACGCCTACTATAGACACGAGCACCACATGATGCAATGTTTTATCCATGTTGTCCGTCCAACGGGTGGGTTTCACCTGCCTGTCCAAATCTGGAAGAAGTGAGAAAAAATATCAGCTAGATCCATCTGTGGTGGGCCAAGAGAATGTGGGACCCACCTGTGTGTGGATTTCATCCACACTGTCAGTCCATTTGGATGGGACCCACTTAATGTGTGGAAGGTATCCACCTATCCGTCCGATCTATGGACGCTTGTAGAAAGGAAAAATACAAAGTCATCTTGGTGTTAACCTGATGGGCCCCACACGTGTGGACCCACCAGATGCATGTACTTCATCTAGCCAACCATTCCATGGACACTACTGGAAGGTCCAACAACTGTGAGACCCACCATTGTACATGTGCCCTCCCAGCCGTCCATCCATCGAACGTGGACTCCACCATGGCAGCGTGTGGGGCTCACCTTGACTTCATGTGTTGTGATCCACACCGTCCATGCATGTGTGATCCACATGAGGTGTGGGTTTTATTCACACCAATCATCCAGTGTCCAAGGCTTGGATGTTGGAATTCTTAAAAATAATAATAATAATAATAATAATAATTATTATTATTATTATTATTATTATTATTATTATTATTATTATTATTATAATAGTATAATATATACTATACAATATATGATGGTGGGCCCCACGTGGGACCCACCTAGATTTGGGAACGGATTGGCTAGTGTGCGCTGACAGCAGCAATATAGCTGCTATCATGATGTCATCAAGTTCTATGGGTCCCACCTGTATTGACGTCAACAAGGTTTGTGGGACTCACATGTGGTATGTATGATACCCAACTGTTCATCCATTTTGCATCCACACTGTACACTCGTGTGGGCCCTTCCATGATGTATTGTATTTGCAAGTCATCCACCTGTTGGGTCCCATGTAGCAAGCAGCTGTTGCTGCCCTGCACGTCAGTGGTTTTACAGGCCACACCTTAATGAATGTGATGTATGCACACCGTTCAGCAGATCTGGATGGTGGACCACACCATAATGTATTTTTTTATCCACATCATCCAGACAGTGCTGGACATGTTTGGGTGGTACTGATTTACATAGAAAATGTTTCGATGGTGCTGACTTACATGGGAAATGTTTGGGTGGTGTTGATTTACCTGGACAATGTTTGGACAGTGCTCATCCTCGTTGGTGGGCCATGTGCCCCATGGAATGATAGGGTACAGTGATACACATATTACACCTATAATTATTGAAATGATTTTTGGTGTGCTCCAATCCCACTTGAGGCCCATTGGTGCGACCCATCCATGAGGCCCATCATGATATATATTTGAGGCACATGTGAAAGAGCCCATTTTCCTTGTATTTGAGGCCCATATGATAGAGCCCACCTGCCATGTATTTAAGGCCCATATGATGGGGCCCACCTACTTGAATCTGAGGCCCATGGACAATGCCCATTGTGATGTATTCGAGGCCTATGGACAAGGCCCATTGTAATGTATTCGTGGCCTATGGGTAAGGTCCATTATGATATGTATTAAGGTCATGACGCATGGCCCATTTGATGTATTCGAGGCCCAGACATGTGGCCCATTTGATGCATATTAGACACATGTGTGAGGCCCACATGTTATGTATTTGAGACCCATGTGCAGGTCCCACCTGTTGTGTATATGAGGTCCATTGGTGTGGCCCATTGATGCGTCCCACTTATTATATTTGAGGCCCATGGGTTGAGGCCCATTATGATGTACTGAGGCCCATGGGTTATGGCCCATTAAGATGCATTCTCAGCCCATATGGCGTGGCCATTGTGATATTTTGTAGCCCATTTAATGAGGCCCATTATGATGTGCATTAGACACATGGGTTGTGGCCCATGGTGATGTATATTAGGCCCGCATGAGCGGTCCATTGTGAAATATTTTCAGGCCATGCATTGAGGATCATTATCATGTATTTTCAACTCGTATGACATGGCCCATTGTGATATATTTTTGGCCCATTTGGTATGTAACACCACGAATTTTTACCAACCTAGAGTTAGACATCTTTAGGCAATGAGTCGATAATAATACCTGAATTGACTTCTCAGAACTCAATCTTAAAGCCTCAAATCCCCTTTCAACCCATTTCCTTCAAAATCTCACATTTCCTACAAAAATCTCACCTTTCACCACCCTATTCTTTAAATTTTTAAAGTACTTTTATATAAAACACTAATCCTAAAGTTTAAATGGTGAAGAACTATACTTAAACTAAAACTTACTATAAATGGTAAATACATGAATAAAATGGAATTTTAACTATTGATTTTTTGGAATCTCATGATATAGATAGGATATTTGGATATATTGGCTTCTTCTACCCTAAAATAATATATTGTACGTCGCGTAACCCATTCCAAATTGAAAGATACACTCATTTCAAATATCGGATCGGTGAAACCTCATCAAACGGAGTCGGGGGCCTATCGGAGCATGTCCAGGGGGGCCCATAGTGGGTCCCACATGTTTCTAGGGTCCAGGGGGCATGAGGACCTCGCTTCACCAGTGACCCCTCATTGGTTTATCGAGTGGTCGGCGAGGACCTCATCAGTTTGGCGAGGCCTCCTCCGTACAGCGGGCTCGGTCGGGCCACATCGGGCCGGGCGATCCATTTTTCACAAATTTCTACAATTTTTATCCAACTTTGAAAAATTATATCTCCCTATTTATAACTTCAATTTGAGTGATTCAAAAACCATATTGAAGCTAAGTGAGTCTAGTTTAATATAATAATAACTGAAAAATATAATAAAATAATTAATATAGTTAAAAATGGTTCGTAGTGACAACCGTCCGAAAAATATAGTTTGGACTGCTGCTGCTTCTAAAATTTTTAGAATTTTTCTATAACATAAAATCTCATGAAATTTGGTGGAGATGAAGTAAACTTGATGATGAACTACTAAAAAAATAATTAAAATAATATACTAACTAGAAGTGCCAAAAAGGGGGTGTAGAACTGCCCCAGGACCATATTCTATCGTAATTAGGGCATAATTTAGTTAAGTACTAAACTGAATACTCAGTAGAATTAGTTTGAATCACTTTAAATACGATCTGTAAGACCAAAAATGAGTATAATCATCAATGCTACATTACATTAAAACCTAGGAGTAATCTTTAAACCCAGTTGCTCTCAGGAGCATAAGGAAACTCCGAATTGGACCTGGACCATGCGTCGAGTGTCTGATTGTTCCAAAGCTATACGAATACGACCGTTTGTTGGAATTGATGACCACCTTAGAAATCAAGTTCAGATAGTATCCCGAAGCTATTTGCTGGAGCTCGGAGTGAAGTGTGTGAGAAACATGAATTTCTTTAGAAATAAAATTCGAATTTAAGTAATCTGAGTCATGTCGCTTGTAAGCCAAATACAAGGATTCAGACCGTCAGAATCTGACCCAATTACACCCTCAGATCAAGATAAATATCTCACACATGTCAGTGCACTTGTGGCCCTGATCGAGTGTCGGTGACCATTGAACTGAAACTGGTCTGCCATGGGTGATCTGTAAATTCGATCAGACCGAAAACTTATCTTGACCAAGATCCAGTGTCAGGAAGCTTAATTCTTACTGCATTCAGCAAAGGGGCATCAAGAAGTGCTCCGTTAGAACGGAACAGATGCTATTTGGCTATAACCTAAGTATACCTTGGCCCTGGGGCCATTTTCATCACTTCTGAGCCTATATAAAGGGCTTAAACCCTCTCTCTCTCATTCCATACAATTTTGTAACCCTAGGAGAGAGAAGAGAGAAAAAAGAGAAGGAAAGAGAGAGAAAGTGAGAGAGAGAGTGGGAGAGAGTTCCTGGGATTCGATCCCATCGCTCCACGGGCTAAATCACCGCTTCTGTATCGCTATTTTAGCGATTCCAACTTCAATATTAGATAAGGAATCCTAACCCTAATTGGTTTTAGGGATTTGAATAGAGTGTAGGGTGAAATAGCTAACCTATTTTATGCTACAGGTTGCCATCATGCCGTAGACAAAAACTTATGGTTTAAACTGAGTTCGTTACGAGTCTACCAGCGAAAGGTGTGGACTGTAAATGTTTAGGTCATGGTTTTCAAGGCTTTCAATGTCAGTTAATGATTTATGATTGACTTGATTGCTGTCACATGTGCTTAGATGCAAGGATTTCCTTTTATTACATATATATGTGACTATGTTGAATATAATGCATTTCATGTGTTTGTTGAAATGTTTGAATGAATATGAAATTATGATTTGTACTTGTTATGATTGATGTGTGGGAATACATGATTGTTGTATGTATGACAACTCTTATGTGAAAGGATTTGCCATATTATGTGGTTTAACTAATTTATTACAAGCATGTAATATGTACAGTCTAAGTCTTGTAAAAATGTCTGAATGAATATGGAATTTGGATATGTGCTTGTCATGATTATTAACTATGAATATATGTTTATTTTTTATGTAGCAAATCCTTTGACAAAGGGCTTACCAGGATATGTGTTAAACTAGTCTAATACATGTGTATTAGTATGTGTATTCTAAGTGTTTGATAAAATGCCTAAATGAGAAAATACATGTTAAAATGTATTTTAATGAGGGTATTGAGATAGGGTTCTCAATTCCCTTATCTATAGTTACCGTTTCCTTCATGCGACCTATCTTAATACTATGTGCTTTATGTATGGGATGCATATGTATGATAACATGTACAGTATGAGTTTGTTAGAATGCTTAACGTAATTTATTCCTGAAACTAGTTGTCACATGCTGCTTAACTATCACATAAGAATGCCTACTATGTTTGAATGTGATTGGGGGCTACGATATAGTCTAAACAATCGGTAATGATTCTCGAATTAGTGGCTGAGGTCGTTTCGCCACATAAGACACGTTCGATGAATCCGAGTCATACGATGGTTATCGACAGTGGTACCTTGTCAGCTACTTCAGCGTATGCTCGTACCAATCAAGCTTGTCAAGTAACCCAATTGACCAATGTATGTTCACCATATATGGACGTTATTGCTTGAATTTAAGGTAACAAACTTACCAGTGAAAATTCTGTTAACCTTGGTACCTCGATCCGCTAAGACTCATGAGCCGGGCATGGTGGTATGGGACACCGTGGTCGAACTGTCGGCCTACGCTGGGGCGACGAGCCTCCCCGTAGTGACCAGTGAGCAACCCAAACTCGTGAGCCAAATACGGTGGTATGAGACACTTTATTCTAGCTGTCGGCCTACACCGATCAGGTGATAAGCCCTTTATAGTGACCTTGAGTATACTCTGAGGCCGCGTTGAGGCGACGAGCCTTCCTGTAGCAATTAGAGTATAAACTAGGCATACATTGATCAGGTGATGAGCCCTTTGTAGTGACCTAAAACCACAACATAGTATGAGATTTACTAAGACTGACGACCCTAAAATGGATCATTGTTTAGGAATTGATATAAGGGAGGTACCTTAGCTTCCCAACACTGCTGTATGAATAAACCTAATTAATTATTGGCTAACATAAGCATGCACCGCATTGCATGTGCTTTGGCGAGGAAGAGTACTTTCTAGTGGTTACCATGCGCACTGTAAGATGAAGACGCTGAGGGAGTGCAAGCGAGGGCATGCATCATTATTTCATATCATTTTTGCATTAACAAGAGTACTTAAGACCTGATTTTTGTATTGCAATATCATTACTGCTTGACTGAATTGATAACATGTTAACCTTTGCTTTATTATTCCACTGAGTTGATCACTCACTCCCACGTTAAGGGACGGTATTTTAAACACCCACTAGACCCTATTTTGGTTTCAGATGATGGCAATGCTTACGAAGCGAAGCCAAACTTTTATGATGATGAGGAGGGTTCCTCCTATATGCAGTTATCAGGTGGGTCTATGTAGACCATGTTCTGATCGACGGGGTTACAGGGATGCTGATTAGATTCCATGTTCACACTCTGGAGACTTACAACTATTTATATATATTTTATATATCTATTACAGTCTTTCACTTGTAAAATTTAACTGTCTCTAGAGTATGATACGTTGTTTTGGTATAATCCCTCTCATGTTTAATGCACTAATATAAATAACATTCAATCATCATTATCTATGTTGCATAAGTGATGTGTTGGAACTCGGGAGCTGAGCTTCTGTTTGACCCTCAATTTTTCGGGCGTTACATGGTATAGCCCATTGTGATATATTTTTAGCCTATATGTGCGGCCCATTGAGTTATATATGTGGCTAGGGAGTGAGGCCCAGTGTGATGTATGCGAGGCCCAGATGGCAAGGCTCGATGTGATGTGTGAGAGGCCCATGCGATGTGTATATGGCCCTTTTAAGAGGCCACGAGCCCACTATATGTTAAGCCCTGTGTGGGCTACTCCTTGGGAGCAATGTTGGTTAAATGTCTACATTAATGGGCAATGATGGTTAAATGTCCTCATTATGACCTTCCCTTAGGTCCTTTATTAGGCCGATTATCGAGACCGATTCCAATTATAGAGGCCGATTCCGATTGTCGAGACCGATTCCGATTATTGAGGCTGATTCCGATTGTAGAAGATGATTTTGATTATCGAGGCAGATTTTGATTTTTGAGGCCGATTCTGATTATCGAGGCCGATTTTGATTATCAAGGATAATTCTAATTATCGAGGCTAATTCTGATTATCAAGCCCAATGCTAATTATCGAGGCTGATTGTCAATACTAATTATGAGTATGTGATAGCATAACATCATGATACATGCCCATACGCATCATCTGTATATTTTTTATGAGATGTGGTTGACCATTGCATATGTCATTGGGCAGGTTGTTATGAGACTCCCTGATAAGCGGAAGTTATCTCACATGAATGCACGGTATGCGCAGGATTAATGCATGACTGGATTGTGTGACACATGCATCTTGCATTGTGTGTTGTGATTACTATATGCCCTAGCGACATCAGGGTCGTAGCCTCCATAGGCATATCGTGGATGGCCAGATGGGACACCAAAAATATGTTATTAGCATCGGGCTGCCATAGATGGCCCTGGGTGAAAATTCTTAAACCTTCGAGGCAGGAGACTCCCCAACGTCGAGACCGAGTGGATACATGAGCGCCCGACTACCAAATACTAGGAGGTCGCATCTCTCACTGTGTCATAGTTGTTTGGGAGGGGGTGTGGCCTTACCCGCCTGAGGGTAGGGGGCATAGCTATGCTGAGTTTGACCAGCTCGTGAATGGGTCCATTATTAATGTGCTGGTAGATATTAATTGACTACTAGCCAGGCAGATAGTGAGGTCTCTTCCACTTGCATGGTCGCGCATCAGTGGGTGGCGATTGCATGTAGAGTGTACTGGACCCTGGTGATGATACCAAAGATGTATATTACTAATTTGTGGGGCAAGAGTTGCATGCTCATTTATTCACTATCCACTCGGGCTAGTAGTGCACAACTATTTGTTACGTGTACCTTTACAATGGCTAGGATTTTAGTTAGGGTGCGCGACTAACCTAAGATCAAGAGTTTGCCATATTGAATCTGACTATCCAAATTAGGTATGGGACTGGTTTGGATAGAAGTCCCTTGCAATGGACCCCATAGCCTGCAATAATACGTACTATCATCCTAACTTCACACTCCAGCATGGTCATTCCATCGCACAGCATATTGCATTACATCTGTGGAATATGGTATTTCGGGTCACTGTGTTTTTGCATTTATATGGTCTAGGTACAGCTGATGTTATTAGTGAACTTATCAGGAATTATATATTGCATTGCATACTCGGCATCTGACATTTGGCTCTTTATGACTCTTTATTTGCATAACTGATCTATATTGTGTGTTCTGATATTGATTGACTCATGGACTTGTCAGTATTTCCGCTTACTCTGATATCATATGATTCATGATCTTACCATTATTTTCAATATTGTATAATTATGACATTGTATTGAATACTTGGAAATTACCTTGTGCACACACTTACACCACCCTCTAAGCTTTTTGTAAGCTTATAGATGATAGATGCGTGTAGGTAATGTTAGGTTATAACAACGTGGAGCTTAGAGCATATAGCTAACTTCTGGAGCTTTGATTTTAACATGTGTATTTTCCATTCAGCATTGTATTCAAATGTTTATATTAGTGGATATGTGATGATGATGTTGCCTTTATGATTTGGGAATATCTGTGGTTATGCTTCTTATGAGACAAATTGATGTTAAATATCCTCCTTGTAGGATCCCAAAATCGGAACCTGGTGTATGTGCACTAGAGCCGAGAATGGGGTACTACGGAGGCTGTTGGCACCAAATTCGGTGATCGAAAATTTTGTGAGCCCGGTTTCTGAGTTTGGGGCGTGACATTTAAGTGCTATCTTTATTTATTTTTTCACATTTAAATTTTAATTTGGCATTGTCCTATTCAACCCCCCCCCCCCCCCTAGGACTCTTAAGTCAGCCTTTTCAAGTGGTATCAAATCCTAATAGCTCATTTTTATCTTTGTTATTTAGATTAATTTCCTAAGCTAATCGATTTAAGCTTTTTAAGATGTCAAATTTTGATAGCCTCTCAATCACTAGACCTCTACCATTTGATGGCTCCAATTATGCCTGTTGGAAAGCCAGAAACAGGATTTTCTTAAATTTCATGGATAAGAGCGTGTGGCAATCCACAGTGACCAATTGGAACCCTCCTAACACTGAAGTGACGGGTACTGATGGTTTTGTAACTGTAAAAGTTTCACCTTATTTTACTTGGACTAATCTTCAGAAAAGTGAGAGTAGTGCTAATGCAAAGGCTCTAAATGTTATTACTTGCGCACTATCACCGAATGAATTCAAAAGAATTATATCCTTTGATATTACAAAGCAAGCCTAGGATATTTTGGAAAGGACACACGAGGGTACAATAATTGTTAAGAAATCTAAAATTCAAATCCTCACAACCAAATTTGAGGAAATACGTATAGAAGAAAGTGAAACTTTCACGGACTTCTATAGAAGATTGGACTTCTATACAAGATTGAATGACATTGTCAACTCTATGTGAGGTCTTGGTGATAGGATCCTATAAAGTAAAGTCTGTGCAAAGATACTGTGCTCATTACTTGAACGGTTCAATTCGAAAGTGACCGCGATCCAGGAACTTCATGATACGGCTAATATGAGGGTAGAAGAGTTAGTTGGGTCTTTCAAACCTATGAGTTATATTTTATGGCACTCAAAGGTAAGTCAATTGCCCTCAAGTCTTCTAAAATTATTTCTCATGAAAATAGTAATGATTCTGATTTAGAAGCTTATGAAGATGATATGACTCTTTTAGCTAAAAAGTTTTACAAGATTTTCAAAAGTAAAAAGAGGGTTGATTTGCAAAAGAATTATTGAAAAGAAAAAACCTAGATCTAAAAATTGAAAATCTTTAAAAGATAGCCAATGCTACAATTGCCATGAATAAATGTCCTGAGAAGGACAAGTCTAAAAAGAAAGGTATGTTGGCTACATGAGATGATTCTTCCTACTCTGAAGTCTCTTTTGAGTCAGAAGATTCTGACACCGAGTTGGCTAATGATGTTAAAGCCCTAATGACTCTAGCCAAGTTCACTTTTTTAGATAATGATGATTCAACTAGTGAAGAAAATCTGAATAGTGATAATAAAAATGAAGAAGACCTTTAAGACACTTATGATACCCTATGCAAGGAAAGTTGTAAAATTGTTGTAAAGTTAAAACTTTAGAAAGAAAAGTTTTTAAAACTAAAAGAGAATTTTGATAATCTAATCTTTAAAAAATCACACTTTTCAAATTGCTTTGAAAAAACTAAGTGCAACCTAGTTTTCAAAACGTCCCAAGTTAAAAATTTAAAATTTAAAAATGAAAAGATAAAATTAGAAGTCTCTTCGCTTTTGAGTTTGAAAGACACATGGAGGTATGCCCAAGGCGATCCTAAATTAGAAAAAGTTTTATCCGGATCCATAAAATGTGGCGATTAATCTCGATGTGTCCTCCCAAGAATAAGAATACCCCACCCAAGTTTGTTAAAGGGGATTCTTCTAACTCAAAAGAGATAAGTCTGAATCAAAATAATTCAAAAAATTCTAAAACTTTTCTGACTTTTAAATCTAAAAGCAATCATATCAACTATAGAAATTAGAATTGTAATCCTATGGCTGAAAAAATTGTTGACTTGCTTAAGGAGTTCTTAAAATCTAACTCAGTGGGTAGAACTTATAACAACTACAAACATAAGAAGACCAACTATACTCCTAAACCCAAAACAGTAATGAAATGGGTCCCTAAGGTTACTTGTTTGGTTGCCCACACCGCTTTCAAAGCTCAGAGCCATTCAAAGTGGTACTTAGATAGTGTTTGATCCAGATATATGACAAGTGACAAAGGTCTATTCACTAGTCTTAAAGACATGACTGATGGTTCAGTCACATTCGGTGATGGTAGTAACTACAAAATTATTGGCCAATGTATGATTTAACTCTTTAACCTCTCTCTAATTGAGACTATTTTATATGTAGAAGGTTTAAAACATAATCTATTAAGCATCTCTCAAATATGTGATAATAATCATAGTGTAAAATTCACCAATAAAGGGTGTGAAATTTTAAATAAAAATGGTTCTGTAATATTAACTATTCGCAGAACTTCGGAGAACTGCTACATTGTTAGTGATTCAAGCTCATTTAAGCTATCATTTTACATGGTCCAAACTGAGGAAACTGAATTATGGCATAAGCGCCTTAGACATGTACTCTACCGTAAATTATATAGATTGAGCAAAAGAGAATTAGTAAGAGCTCTACCTAAAGTAAAGAAAGTAAATAAAATATGTAGTGAATGTCAGATTGGTAAACAAACTAGGAGTACTCACAAAAAGGTAAACTCCAATGCCACATCTAAACCACTTGAACTTCTTCACATGGATCTCATTGAACCAACTAGAACGGAGAGTCGAGGTGGTAAAAAGTATATTTTGGTGATTATAAATGACTTTACCGGGTATACTTGGGTAGTCTTCTGGAGAGAGAAATTAGAAACCCTCGAAGTAAAAAGGGTACTTAAATGTATCCAAATTGAAAATGAATCACAAGTCACTGAAATCCGTAGTGACATAGTTCTGAATTTAAAAATAGCAGTTTTGAGAAATTTTGCAATGATCAGGGAATATCACATGAATATTCTGCACCCAAAACACCGCAACAAAATGGTGTAGTGGAAAAGAAAAATAGAGTGATTTAAGAAATGGTGAATGTAATGTTAAATAGTATGAAGCTTCCTAAAAATCTTTAGGCTGAAGTGGTAAATACTACTTATTATATAATTAACCGCATTTACACTAAAAAATTAAACAGTAAAACTGCTTATGAAATGTGGTTTGATAAGAAGCCTACTGTCAAATACTTTCAATTTTTCGGCAGTAAGTGCAACATCTTGTGTGACCGAGAAAATATGGGTAAATTTGACATTAAGAGTGATGAAGGGATATTTTTAAGGTATGCTCTAAATAATCAAGCATATCGAATTCTTAACAAGAGAATTGGTGTAATTCAAGAGTCCATCAATGTGGTTACAGATGATCATTTGAATATACTTGTCTCAAGTTCAGAAAATGATGAAGTTCTTTTATTTGATAATCTAAACTCTTCATCTAGTCCAAATAACACTAATTGCAGACAGTTAAAGATCATCCTTCTAATCAAATCCTTGAAAACCCTCTCACTGTTGTGTGCACTAGTAAACAACTGGAAGATATGTGCAACTATGTGTGCTTTACATCCTATATAGAACCGGCTAATGTAAAAAAGCCCTTATTGACGAAAACTGGATTGTAACAATGCAAGAAGAGCTCAATCAGTTTGTTAGAAATGATGTTTGGTACTTAGTTCCAAGATCAAATGATAAACACATTATTGTAACAAAATGGATTTTTAAAAATAAGTCTGATGAACTTGGTAATATTATTAGAAATAAGGTTAGGCTAGTTGTACAATGGTACACTCAAATTGAAGGCATTGATTATGATGAGACCTTTGCCCCAATAGCTCGTCTTGAATCAATCAAACATTTATATCCATTGCATGCTTTAAAATTTTTAAAATATAACAAATGGATGTAAAGAGTGCATTCTTAAACGGCGATTTGTATGAAGAAGTGTATGTTAAACAACCTAAGGGTTTTGAAGACCCTAAGCATGCTAATCATGTCTATCACCTGAAAAAGGCACTCTATGGTTTGAAACAAGTTCCCAGGGCATGGTACGAAAAGTTGACTAAGTTTCTGCTAAGTCATAACTTTATAATCAGAAGTGTTGATAAACACTGTTTGTAAAGAAACATAATAATCACATACTAATAGTTCAAATCTATGTTAATGACATTATTTATGAATCTACTTGTACTAACATGACTATTGAATTTGCAGATCTTATGAAATCTAAATTTAAAATGAGCATGGTTGGAGAACTAAATTATTTCTTAGGGTTGCAAGTCAAACGGCTCCTTGATGGTTTCTTTATCTCTCAAACCAAATATGCTCTGAACTTAGTTTTAAAGTTTGGATTTGCGAGTGAGAAAAATTTTGATACTCTAATGAGTACTACTCTAAAACTCTCTAAGAATTCAACAGGTAAGAGTGTGGATCCTAAATTGCATCATAGTATGATAGGTAGTTTACTTTATTTAACTACGAGCCAACCTAATATTACTTTTAGTGTAGGAATTTATGTTAGATATCAGTCAAACCCTAAAGAGTCACATCTAATTGTTGTTGAGTACATTTTGCAATATGTCGCTAGTTCAACTAATCTTGGTCTCTGGTATCCACATGATACTAGTGTGCAATTAGCTGGTTATACAGATGCTGATTGGGCTTGTAACATTGATAATCTTAAATCAACTAGCGATGGTTGTTTTTATGTCGGGAACTGTTAGGTTTCTTAGCTAAGTAAGAAACAAAGTTCCATATCACTCTCCACAGCTAACGCTGAATATATTGCAGCAGGTAATGCATGCACTCAACTTGTGTAGATGAAGAGAATGCTAAGCGATTATGGATTTGCGCAAGAATCTATGGTCTTATATTGTGACAATTCAAGCATAATTAAAATTTCTAAAAACTCAATTCAACATTCATGAACCAAGCATAATGACATTAGATATCATTATAATCGTGAATTAGTGGAAAACAAGATAATTTCATTAGAATATATTCAAATCAAGAATCGACTTGCTGACATATTCACAAAACTGCTCGACAAAAATAGGTTTGCAAGATTGATATTTGATCTTGGTATGTGTAATATGAACTGATGATTTGTGTCTTTTTGTATCATAATGTATATATTTATTATTTTAATTTTTTTAAAATTCAAGTATAATGCAACATTACATATTTTGTGTGGTGCACGACCAGTCGAGTACATACTTGACCAGTCATGGCACAACCGGTCGAGTATGTACTCGACCAGTTGTGAATCACGGGTTTGACCATTTATTTGGGAAAAATATTCTTTTTCTTCATTTGGATCTTCTTCTCTAACAAGCCCTACATCGACCTGTCAAACCCATCTTTGATTCCTCCATGGTTAGTGCATTACTTTCAATTTCCTTGTAGATTTAAGTTCTTTGCACTTCCTTTTCTTCATTTGTGTGGTTTATTTTAAGCTTTATGATTGTTTTGTGGGTTTTCTATTAAAAAATCTGATGTACTAGAAACCCCTCTTGCCTCTTTTGTAATCTCTATATTCCTTGATTTCTTTATTGCAATGGAGAGTAGAAACAGGAAGAAAGGATCTCGTGGTCCCTCTTCTTCTCATTCTGCTCTTATCATTGTGCGTTATCTTCGATCACCCAAGGAAGATCCCGAGTATGTGCAAGATATTCACGGGCATAACATGATAATTGAAAAAGCTATTAATCCTAATCATTTGGCACCATTTGGCGTTGTTCCTCTCCTTCAGTCTATAGGATGGGAAAACATTTTACATTAGGGTAGACCGGCATACTTCTCCATTGAGCAGGCTATGTTTGCTTGCATTAGTGATTATTCTTCTAAGAATCTGACGTTTACAATTACGACCAGAGAAGGTCCAATTAAAGTGGACCGTCACCTTATTTCTGGGTTAATGGATATACCTGTCAATGATGACGGTATCCCATTCATATACTTGTAGTAAAATTGTCTGAATCTGAGAAAAGAATGCTTATTAGAGTTTTATGTAATATGGATGCAGAATGGAATACTGGGAATGCGTTCGCTTCCTAGTTTATGTTACCTAGATAAAGGGTTCTCCATCAGATTTTCATTTCAAATGTCTACCCTCGATCTAGTAACAAAACTGAGCTTACTACATTCATGGCTCATATTCTTCATTCTATTATTACTGGAGTCTCTGTGTGTCTTCCTTCACTTATTTGTTATATCATGATTTAGTTCTGTCTCTATCCAGGTCACAATGACATGCCCTTTGCTTATCTTATGACTATTTTAGTCACCCATAATCTAATGGCTATGCCTATTGGAGAAGCTCCCATTAACCATGCAACGCCCTAAAAATTGGTGGTCGAGCAGGAGCCCAACTCCCGAGTTCCAACACATCACTTATGCAACATAGATAATGATGATTAGATGTTGTCTGTATTAGCACCTTAAACATGAGTGGGATTATGCCAAAACAGCATATCATACTCCAAAGATATTTAAATTTACGTAAGCGAAAGACTGTAATAGATATATAAGGTACATGGACGTGTTTTCCAACCTCCAGAGTATGATGGCATCACCAAGCTGAATAAATACGTATTTGTTCCAAAGATACAAAATGACAAAATGTGAATGTCCCACTAATCATATATACCTGTATTCTCGTCGATCAGAGCAGCTACATAAACCCACCTGATAACTGCATGTATGAGAACTCCTCATCATCGTAGAAGTCTGGCTCGGCCTCATATGTTGCGCCAGTATCTGCATCTAACACAGAGTTGGTTGGTGTTTAAAACACCATCCCAGAACATGAGAGTGAGTGATCAACTCAGTGAAGCTATGAAGCAAAGGTTAACATGTTATTAATTCAGTCAAACAGTAATGATAAAGCACTACAACAATCAGGTCCTGAGTACTCTTATTAATGCAAGGATGATATGTGATAATGATGCAAGCCATCACCTACACTCCCTCTGCGACATCATCTTACGATCGCGACAGGCACCCCTTCCTTTATGCACTTCCTCGCCAAAGCACCGTACAATGCGATGCATGGTCGTGTTAGTCAAGTTCTTAATTAGACATATTCATATAGTAGGATTGGAAAGCTAAGGCACCTCCCTTTATATCATGTACCCAAATAATGATTCATCTAGGGTCGTCAATCCTAGTTAGTCACATACGATAGATAGTTCTAGGTTGCTATGGAGAGGTTCATCACCTCAGCGCAGGCCTGGTTTATACTCTAGTTTACTACGGAAAGGCTCATCACCTCAATGTAGTTTCTAGTGTATACTCAAGGTCAATACGGGCTCGTCACCTAATCATAGGCCGACAGCTCGAATACAGTATCTCATACTACTGTATTCGGCTCATGAGTCTGGGTTGCTCACTGGACACTACGGAAAGTCTCGTCACCCCAATGTAGGCTGACAGCTCGATCACGGTATCTCATACCACCATGCCCGGCTCATGAGTCTTAGCAGATTATGGTACCATGGTTAAATGGGATTTACACTGATAAGTTGGTATTTTAGATTCAAACAGTAGCGTCCATACATGGTTAACATACATTAGGCCAATTAGGTTACTTGACAAGCTCGACTAGTACGAGCGTACGTCGAGTTGAACGACATGGAGTACATAAGCACTCTGCATGGCCTAACCACTGTCGACAAGTAGCGTATGACTCAGATTCCTCGAACCTATCTAGTGTGGTGAAACAACCTCGGCCATTAACTCAAAAATCGTTACCGACTACCTGGACTACGTCGTAGCCCCAAATCTATTCCGAGAAATAGTATATGCATGTAGTAGCCAAAGACAGCATGTGACAACTAAAATCAAATATAAAATTTACTTGAGCAATTCGACAAAACACATACTACGCATGTTACCGTACGTACGCATTTCATCCTTAACTCATATAGTAGTAAGATAGGTTATATAAATGATACTATAACCATAGATAAGGGAATTGAGGATCTCATCTCAACACCCTCATTACATGCATCTAGACAAGCATTTTCACATTCAGGCATTTTATCAAACACTTAAGCCACGCATATCATATATATATATATATATATAATAAAGTATTTATAACAGGTATTTTAGCAAAACCCTTTACAAAGGGTATACCATACTTACGACAATCATGTATTCTCAGTCAATGAACATGGCAAGCATAAATCATAATTCCACACTCATTCAAGCATTTCAACAAACATATGGAATGCATTAAAATCAACATACTCTACATATATAGGTAATATATGGAAAACGTCGTATCTACGCACATGTGACAACAATTAAGTCAGTCATAAATCATTACTGACACTGAAAGCCTAGAAAATCATAACCTAAATATTTATAGTCCGCACCTTTCGACGGTAGACTCGTAACGAACTCAGTTTAAACCCTAAGTCTTTGTCCATAGCACGACGGCAACCTATAACATGAAATAGGTTAGCTATTTCACCATTTACTCTATTTGAATATCTAAAATAGATTAGGGTTAGGACTTTTTACCCAATAATAGGATCAGAATCGCTGGTATAGCTATACGAAAGCGGTGGTTAAGCACGTCGAGTGGCAGGGAAAGATCCCAGGAACAGTCCCCCACTTTCTCTCTCACTTTCTCTCTCTTTCCTTCTCTCTTTGCTCTCTTCTCTCTCCTAGGGTTACAAATTCGTATGTGAAGGGAAATAGAGGGTTTAAGGCCCTTATATAGGCCCAGAACTAATGGGAATGGCCCTAAGGCCATGGTATACTTAGGTTATAGCCAAAGACTGGCCGTTTCGGTCCAACAGAGCTGATTAGGAGGCCCCTTTTATGCATGCAGTCAGACTTAAGCTTCCTGACATTGGATCTAGGTCAGGTTAAGATCTTGGCCCAATCAGATCAGTGGATCGGCCGCGAGGGATCAGTTTCAGTTCAACGGTCACCGATACTCGATTAGGGCCACAAGTACACTGACATGTGTTAGAAATTTTCTTTGATCTGAGGGTGTAATTGGGTCAAATTCTGACAGTCTGAATCCATAGATTTATCCTGCAAGAAAATGATTCAATTCACTTAAGTTTCAGTTCATTTTCTAAAGATATTCGCGTTTCTCACACACTTTACTCCAGGCTCAAGTTATGCGCTTCTGGATACTTTTAGGACTTGATTTTCGAGATAGTTGTCAAGTCCAATAACGCGATCATAACCATATAGTTTTAGGGTAATTGGACTTTCGAAGCATGGTCCAGGTCTAATACGGAGTTTCATGATGCTCCCGAGAGCAACTGGGTTTTGAGATGGATCCTAAGTTTTTAGGTAACGTAGCGTTAATAGTTCTGCTAGTTTTGGGTCTTGTAGTTCACATTTAAAGTGGTTAAAGCTAATTTCACAAATGATCTAGTATAGTACTTAATTAATTCTCATCTAATTTCTAAAGGACTTGGTCTTTAGCGATTTCTGTCTGAGGTGGTACTCAGGTCTTTGTATGAATTTTTTTGAGATTTACCCCCCTTAAATAAAAAAAAAATTTTGAAATTAGTACCTTTTTGTACTCCTTGAGAATCTGAAGGTGCTTCTTTCAGACCTTGGCTTGTTTCCCAAGTAGCCTCCTCCTCAGTATGATGCATCCACAGTACCTTCAAAAGTGAAATAACCTGCGCAATACTTGCTTCTTCTGGTACAGAATACGTGTTGGCCGCAATACATAAGTAGCATCCTCACTCAACTGTATCTGCTCCCATCTGATAATGTGGGAAGGGTCAGGGATGTATTTCTTCAACATCGACACATGAAATACATTGTGCACGGCTACGAGTGGTGTCGGCAAAGCCAGGAGGTACGCTACCACTCCCACTCGATCCGGTATATGGAATGAGCCAATAAATCTCGGTGTGAGCTTTCCCTTCTTATCAAATCGAGGAACTCCCTTCATTGGGGAAACTTTCAAGAATATGTGGTCCCCAACCTGGAACTCTAACTGTCGTCTCCTCGTATCCGCATAGCTCTTCTGTCTACTCAGTGCTACAAGAAGCCGACGCCTGATAATGTCGATCTTCTCTAAAGTCACCTGAACTAACTCAGGGCCAATCATGCTCTTCTCGCCAACCTCTTCCTAGCAATGCAGTGCTCGATAGGGACGCCTATACAAGGCCTCATAGGGAGCCATACCAATACTCTCCTAGAAGCTGTTGTTGTAAGCGAACTCTGCATAAGGAAGAAAGTCATCCCAACTATCCTTAAAATTATGTACACACACTCACAACATATCTTCCAACACCTAATTTACTCGTTCCATCTGCCTGTCAGTCTGTGGGTGGAATGCAGTGCTGAACTTCAGTTTCACGCCCATGGCTTCCTGGATACGAGTTCAAAAGATAGATGTGAATTGAGCGTCTCTATCTGACACGATCTCCATAGGAACTCCATGCAGACGTACGATCTCCTTGATGTACAGCCTGGCCAAATCGTCTGCAGAGTTCGAAACTCTAATAGGGAGAAAATGAACCGATTTCATTAACCGGTCCACGATCACCCATATGGAATTATGACCCATCCTCCTCTTCGGTGGCCCTGAGATAAAATCTCATAGAAATGAAGTCCCACTTCCATTTAGCTATGGGCATGGGCCGAAGCAGTCCAGGAGGTCGGCGATGCTCTGCCTTGATCTGCTGGCACGTGAGACACCGGGACACATACTCTGCTATGTGCGCCTTCATGTTGTCCCACCAGTATGAGCGCTTCATGTCTCGGTACATCTTCGTACTGCTAGGATGCATTGTCATCTTCAAATTGTGAGCAGCCTTAAGAACTTCCTTCCTCAGGACATGAAGGTTTGGGATGCATAGGTGGCTACGATAACATAAACCCCCATCCGTACCAACTCTCCATTCTAAGTCCTCATCATCGCTAACTTTCTCTTTCATCTTCACCAATAGTTCATCATCTCTATGAGCCGCAATAATCCTATCATCAACGAGTGGCTGCACCCGAATATGTGCAACGCTCTCAAACGGCTCCTCTACCGTAAGTTTCTGCTCAAAGTGTAATACCCTGAAAATTGGGTGTTGAACAGAAGCTGAAAGGGCCTAGCTATATGCCCTAGAGGGGGGGTGAATAGGGCAATGCCAAATAAAACTAATAACAGCGGAATAATAAATGAAATAAAGCACAATGCTGAATTTAAAGTAGCCTAAATAAAGAGATTGATACTTTATCAGTTCTAAGGACAACCTTACACTAAAAACCAAAGGTTTAAGGTAGGACAACCTTATTTCTAGAACGTCCTTTGTATCACAAATTAATGAGGAATAAAAAGCAAGGAAATCAAAATAACTTGCAGAAATAAATCCTATGTTATTACAACATTCATCCACACTTGCTTGAAATAAAATGATTACAACATTCATCCACAAACACTCTCCACAAAACAGAATGAATAAAAGAGAGAAAGAGTAAAACACATCCACAACACAATGATATATAGTGGTTCGCCTATGTGTACACCAACTGTTATCCAACAGCCACATAGAATGCTACTCCATTCCTAATATCCTCACACAGGGGATATTAGTATGCACTATCAAAATAGGTTTCACAGGTTCACCTAAAACCTTCACAATTGTGTCTTTGATCTCGGGCTTACACAATCCAAAAATCCCACAATCTGAGTTTTCTGGCTCTCCTCAGATAACCAATACAATGAGATTTTTCTGACAAATCTCAAACAAAACCAAAGAAAGTAAATTACAAAAATGTAAAATACCTGAATCACCTTTTGAAGAAGCCCGGTAGAACCAATCAGAGTAGAAGTTCGGTTCAACATTCAAAGTCCAATACTCACTTTAAGAATGGTTCTAAGTCTAATTGATTTTAAATCAAAAAGGGCTAGGTCTATTTGATTTTAAATCCAAGAAGAAGGAATATCAGAAATTTTCCTTTTTTAAAAAGATTGGAATGTAGATCAAAATTAAATAAAAATAAGCTAGCAAAAGGAATATTAAATAAGCACAAAGTAGCTTAAAATAAATAGAAACTTATCTCAGAGAATAGCCTAAAGATTGCTTGAATAGAATTGAATTAAATTGCTAAAACTCTGAAGTTCGTGCACCATTTATAGCCAGAAAAATTGCATCTACGATTGGTCTTAGGATCCTAGGATTGGTCGTAGCTTCAAATATTTTCAAAGATTTCTGCGGGATAAGATTTTCTGTTCCACGACCGGTCCTGGGTGGTCTACGACCGGTCGTGGGCCACCTACAACTGGTCGTGGGTCACCTACGACCGGTCGTAGGACCCTCAAAATGGTTGCTGGAGTTTGAGTCGTAGGGCTACGACCGGTCGAAGTATGAGTCATAGAACTCATAGGACTGGTCATAGGATGTCCAAGACTGGTCGTAGGACAGCTAGAAAGATCTAAAAATCTTCAACAACCTAGGACTGATCCTGAAAAATTTAAGACTGGTCGTAGCAAAGCTAGGACTAGTCTTGAAGTCGCTAGGACTGGTCTTAGAACAGTCCAAACAAGCATATTAAAATATATGAGTTATGTATCCAGAATGACCTACAGTAAAGCTCATCCTAAGGTCAATCTAAGGTCAAACAAACCTTAAAAGTGAGATGGACATTGAAAGTCTGTACACTCAGATGACCCTTAAGAGAAGCTTGAGAATATACAAATCTTGTAGTAGGCCTTCTTGAGCTTGATCTTGACTTGACATAATCTTCTACTAAAATTGAACTTGATAGAATCTTGAACAAGCAAACTTAAAAACTTCTATTCTTGAATTCTTCATCCATGACTTGAAAACTTTCTTCATTTAAGTTCTTGTCTTGAAATACGATGTCTTGATTGCAATGAATAGGATTCAAACATAAAACACAAGATATACAAGACATAGATATAGGTTTTGATACCACAAAATTTGACAACCAAAGTGTAACATCCCGAAAATTGGAGGTCGGGTAGAAACCCAACTCCTGAGTTCCAGAACATCACTTATGCAACATAGATAATGATAAATGCACGTTGTCTGTAGAATGGAATTAAACAACATATCATACTCCAGAGACAGTTAAATTAACAAGCGGAAGACTGATAAATATATAAAATATATAATTGATTGTAAGTCTCCAGAGTGTGAACATGTTACCAGGTTAATTAAATACATGTATACTCCAAAAATGGAAAGAAAAGAATATATATGAGTGCTCCAAAAATATAAAATGGCAAGTGTCAAGGCATCTAATCAACCTCCCTGTAATCCCGTCGATCAGAACACGGAGGAGAAGTCCTCCTCATCATCATACAAGTTCGGCTCCGCTTCACAAGCAGCGCCATCATCTGCAACTACAACCGGGTCTGGTAGGTGTCCGGAAACACCGTCCCGTAACGTGGGAGTGAGTGATCAACTCAGTGGAATCATAGAGCAAAGATTAGCATGTTCTCAAATCAATCACGCAATAATAGTAAAGCAATAAATCAAACATTCCTAGATACTGTTATTAATGTATGCATGAAATGACATGATGGATGCCCTCACCGACATACTCCCTCATGCGGCACCATCTGCGTCCGCGGCATGCTTTCTTCCCGCAGTGCTCCACATCTTCCAGGCACATGCAATGCGATATGGATAATGATTACCGAGTTGTTATTAGTCCTTTTCATACAACAGGATTGAGAAACTAGGGTACTTTGCTTATATCAATCCCAACACAGATCCTGTCTAGGGTCATCACTCCTAGTAATCTCATACGATGTTATATTTGTAGGTTGCTGCAAGGGCTGCCAGGGTTGTTGCTCGCACTCGGTGCACCGCTCCCCCATCACCTTATCAATACAGGCCTACTTGTACTCTTGTCGCTACGGAAGGGTCGTCGCCTCCCGTAGACTCAGAATACGCTCGAGGTCACTACAAAGGGCTGTCAGGGCTATTGCTCGCACTCATTGCTCCACTCCTCCATCACCTTATCAGTGTAGGCTGACAATAAGAATATAGTGTCCCATACCACCATAATCTGCTCACGAGTTTGGGTGCTCACTGGTCACCACGGGGAGGTTTGTGGCCTCAGCGTAGGCCAACAGCTAGACCACGGTGTCCCATACCACCATGCCCGGCTCATGAGTCTTTATGGATCAAGGTACCAAGGTTAACAGGGTTTCCAATGGTAAGTTCAGTATCCTAGGTTCAAGCAGTTATGACTCATACATGGTGAACATACAAAGGCCAGTCGGGTTACTTGACGGGCTCGACTAGTACGAGTGCATCTCAAGCTGAACGACATGAAGTGCATGAAACACTTCGTGTGGCCTAACCACTGCCGCCAACCCAAAACACGACTCGCATTCATCGACGCGTCCTTTGTGGTACATAGAAACCAACCACAAATTCAATCCATTACCGACTGCCTGGACTAAGTCATAGCCCCAAGCATTTGTAAACCAACGTTAGTAAACACATGAGAGTAACAAGAATATATATAAACAATACAAGCATGTTGTTACAGGTTATAACATACCACATAAGCAAATCCTCCAACACATGCATTTCATATATATAATGAAATCAATATATATAGCCAACATGATGGAATTCATATACATCAGCATATTAATTGAGAATTCAATCTCAAAACTAATTCACAACACCATTTTACTCAATACATACTAATACAAACATTTATACAAACATTTAGTCTACACACTTTAGTTCACATAGCGTATGTCGACTCAAAGTGCGCATTAGGGCGAATCTCTTCGCCAAACTGATCATACACGTATTTCTAATATCATAACATGATAAATTTACAGTTCAAGCATTTCAGCAAAATACGGACGTATACAGTATTTTCTATAAATGCCTAAAATACCCTAAATCTCATATTTACCGTACATTTACGAAACGGAAAACGGACAGCATGTTGTACATGTCAAACGGCGTTGCCGTCGATAATCTACTATTAAACGACATTGAAAGGTTTGAAATCAGTCAATCTAAGCGTCTAAAATCCTCACCTTTCGGCTTAGACGTGTATCGGTTCGAATAGAACGCATATGCTTCGTCAACGACGTACAAGCGACCTAATGCACAAGATACATAAGCTACTTTTCTATTGGATTGAAGGAATCCCAAAACAGCAAGTGGTTAGGGTTTTTCTTACCTAGAAGTGCGTTGGAATCACTAGGAAAGTGATTTGAATGCGTTACTTTGGCACGTACAAAAGCTGGTGCAAGTGGCGAGAAATCTCTCCCACAATCTCTCACTTTTTCTCTCTCTTTCTAAGGTTTAATCCAAATTCAGATGGGAGAGATAAGAGGGGGTTTCAAGCCCTTATATAGGCTAAAAATTTACTGAAACAGACTTGGGACAAAGGTATACTTGAGTTATAACCAAATCGAGGCTGTTCTGATCCAAAAGAGCTTTTCGGGAGGTCCCCCGGCCGAACGCGGTCGGACTTAAGCTCATGCATACTGGATCTAGCACACATCAAGTTTTCAGACCGGTAGAGTTCTCAGATCGCACGTGGCGGTCCAGTTTCAGTTCAGCGATCATTGTGCTTTAATCAGGTCTACAAGTCTCGTGATATGAAAGAGAAATTTTTCCTGATCCAAGGGTGAAATTTGGCTGAATTCTGACAATCCGAATGCTTAATAATAACGAATAAGTCTCGTGCCAAATTTGGATTTAAATTTTCAAATCTAACCCATTTCTCACTCTTTTCACTCCAGGCTCAATGAAATAGCCTCTGAACGTCGATTGGGCTTGATTTTTGAAATGATTGTCAAGTCCAGCTAAGCAGTCATAACGGTCTAAGATTGTAGGTATCGGACTTTCAACGCGCGGTCTAGATCCAATACAAAGTTTTAAAGGGTTCTTGAGAACAAACCGGTTTAGAGTTTGATCCTGGATTTTAGGGTAACGTAGCGTCAACGATTCTAGAGGTTTTGGGTTTTACAGATCGTATTTAAAATGGTGGGTGCTAATTTCACAGGTAATCTAGTGTGGCGCTGTCTAATCCATGTTAAATTCTAAAGAATTAGGTTCTACATGATTTCTTTGGCTTTAGAATTGGATTCTGAGAGGTTACCAAGGTGCTATGGTCGACCCATTGCCTAAGGACGTCTAATCCCAGGTTGGCAAAAAATTTAGAGTGTTACACAAAGGGATATGAAATCATAGCACTTACAGAAGCTCAGCTCCCGAGTTCCAATGCATCACTTATGCAACATAGATAATGATGATTGAATGTTGTTCATATTAGTGCACTAAACATGAGTGGGATTATACCAAAACAGTAATTCATAGTCCAGATCAATTCACATAACGCAACCGGAAGATGAAAAGATGTATATAAACGTATATGAGTCCAAAGGATCTCTGTCGAACCCCAGAGTATGAATACATCACTAAGTCACTATATACATGTATTAGTTCAAAAATAAATCAAAATGTGAAGAGATATTTTCAACTACAACGATAAGCCCTGTAGCCCTGTCGATCAGAACGACCTAAGCGAAACCGTCAGAAAACTGCATATTCGAGAACTTGTCCTGATTGTCATAGACATCAGGCTCTGCTTCCTGAGTCGCATCGTCATCTGCAACTAAGACAGAGTCTGGTGGGTGTTCAGAACACCATCCCAGAACGTGGGAGTGAGTGATCAACTCAGTGGAATCATAGAGCAAAGATTAACATGTTATCAATTCAGTCAAGTAGTAATGATAAAGAAGACATATCAGACATTCCTAGATACTCTTATTAATGCAAGGATGGAATGTTTTCGTGATGTATGACCTCTCTTACACTCTCTCGTGCGACACCATCTTACGATCGCGGCATACTTTCTTCACTCTGTGCTCTTCAACCTGGGGCACATGCAGTGCGATGTTATGAGCGTGATTACCGAGTTATTATTATTCCTTTTCTTACAACAAGATTGGGAAGCTAAGGTACCTCCCTTATATCAATACCCATACAATGATCCATTCTAGGGTCATCAGTCCTAGTCAATTTCATACGATATTATAATTCTAGATCGCTGTAAAGGGCTCGTCACCAATCAATACAGGTCTAGTTATACCCTATATACTATAATAAGGCTCGTCGCCCCAATGTAGTTTCATGATATACTCGAGGTCACTACAAATGGCTCATCACCAATCAGAGTAGGCTGACAGCTCGAATATAGTGCCCCATACCACCATAATTGGCTCACCAGTCTAGTTTGCTCACTGGTCACTATAGGAAAGCTCATCGCTCCAGCGTAGGCCGATAGCTCGACCACAGTGTCCCATACCACTATGTCCAACTCATGAGTCTTAGTGGATCGAGGTACCATGGTTAATAAGGTTTTCTAATGGTGAGTTTGGTACCTTAGGTTTAAGCAGGAGTGTCCATACATGGTGAACATATAACGGGTCAATCGGGTTACTTGACGAGCTAGACTATTTCGAGCGCACTTTAAGTTAGTCGACATGAAGTGCGTAAGCACTCCATGTGGCCTAACCACTGCCGACCACTCTAGTACGGCTCGGGTTCGTCAAACACGTCCTACATGGTGAATAAATCTCAGCCACGAACTCCAAGCCTGTTACCGATTGCCTAGACCATAACATGGCCCCAGTCACGTACAATCTCAATAATAGACATTTGATTCAAATTCTACATTCAAATGAACATGCTATGAAATATAACTTAAACATAAATATAATACATGGAGGAAATCATACACATAGTTAACATGAATAAAATAGGCTAAACAATTCATGGAGGAAATCATACACACAAGTAAGGTGATTGAGAGTCATATCTCAATACCCTTAAAAATCATACTTTACCAATTTCTAACCCGTTCAGGCATTTACACAAACACTTAGACTATTCTATTTAACATACATCACGTATGTTGGCATATTGTATATTTGGGCAAATCTTTTTGCTAAGGATTTGTCGCATACATAACAAGCATGTACTAACAACAATTAATCATGACAATCATCACATCAAATTTCATATGCATAAAAACATTTTAACAAACACATGAAATACTCTATTTATAACATAGACTATACATATTCGTAAAATAGAACAGATAGCGCATTTGGCATGTGTAATAGCACCCATGTCAGGAATCTATCATTAAATGACATTGAAAGCTTTGAAAACCATAATCTATACATCTATAGTCTGCACCTTACGCTGATAAACGCATAACGAATTCAGTTCGTTCACTCACGCTTTGTCTACGGCCCAACGATAACCTATTACATGAAATACGTTAGCTATTACATCACTTTAACTAGTTGAAACCCTAGAACTGATTAGGTTTAGGTTTTCTTACCCAACAGTGTATTTGAAATCACCGGAATAGTGATCTGTTAGCGATAAATAAGCATGTAGAGTAACGGGGATTGAATCCCAGGAGTAGCTCCCACTTCTCTCTCACTTTCTCTCTCTTTACTCTCTCTTCTTTCTTAGGGTTGTAGGAAATTCGTATGGTAAGAGAGGGTGAGGGTTTCAAGCCCTTATAAAGGCCCAGAACTGATGGAAATGGACCCAGGGCCAAGGTATACTTAGGTTATAGCCAAACGAGGCTTGTTCCAGTCCAACGGAGCACTTCTGGAGGTCCTTTTATTAAATGTGGTCGGACTTAAGATCACTGGTATAGGATCTCAAACAAGCTAAATTTTTATTCCGATCGTGTAACATCCCGAAAATCGGGGGGTCGAGCAAAAACCCAACTCCCGAGTTCCAAAATGTTATTTATGCAACATAGATATGTATGATTGAATGTTGTCTGTGATAATATATTAAACATGAGTGAGATTAAGCTAGAACAGCATATCATACTCCAGAGACAGTTAAATTAACAAGCGAAAGACTGTGATAGTAGGTATAGTATATATAAACTGTTGTATGTCTCCAGGGTGTGAATATGTTACCAGGTTATATATATACATGTATACTCCAAAAATAAACAAAACGAATATACATGAGTGTGCTAAAAATATAAATTGACAAGTGTCAAGGTATCTAATCAACCTCCCTATAAACCCGTCAATCAGAATACACATGAAGGAGGAATCCTCCTCATCATCATCAGGTCCAGCACCATTTCTCGAGCAGCACCATCATCTGCAATCACAAAAAGGGACTGGTGGGTGTCCGGAAACACCATCCCGTAACGTGGGAGTGAGTGATCAACTCAGTGGGATAAGAGAGCAAAGATTAGCATGTTATCAAATCAATCATGCGATAATAGTAAAGCAGTAAATCAAACAATCCTAATACTGTTGTTAATGCAATATGACATGACGTGATGTATGCCCTCACCGACGATCTCCCTCATACGGCAACATCTTACGACGGCGGCATGCCACACTCACTAGAGTGCTCCACATCTTCCAGGCACATGCAATGTTATGGTGATATGATTTCTGAGTTGTTATTAGTCCATTCAAACAGCAGGATTGGAAAACTAAGGTACTTTTCTTGTATCAATCCCAACACAGATCCTGTCTAGGGTCGTCACTCCTAGTAATCTCATACGATGTATATTTTGTAGGTCGCTGCAAGGGCTGCCAGGGCTGTTGCTCGCACTCGTTGCACCGCTCCCCCATCACCTTATCAATACAGGCCTACTGTACTCTACTGCTACTGAAGGGTCGTCGCCTCCCGTAGACTCAGAATACGCTCGCGGTCACTACAAAGGACTCGTCGCCTGATCAGTGTAGGCCAACAGCTAGAATATAGTGTCCCATACCACCATAATCTGCTCACGAGACTAGGTGCTCACTGGTCACTACGGGAAGGTTTGTGGCCCCAGCGTAGGCCGACAGCTCGACCACGGTGTCCCATACCACCATGCCCGGCTCATGAGTCTTCGTGGATCAAGGTACCATGGTTAACAGGGTTTACAATGGTAAGTTCAGTACCCTAGGTTCAAGCAGTTATGACTCATGCAGGGTGAACATTACAACGGCCAGTCGGGTTACTTGATGGGCTCGACTAGCACGAGCGCATCGTAAGTCGAACGACATGAAGTCCGTGAAACACTTCACGTGGCCTAACCACTGCCGCCAACTCCAAACACGACTCGTGTTCATCGACACGTCGTTCGTGGCAAAGATAAGCTAACCACGATATTTCTCGGTTACCGACTGCCTGGACTAGGCATAGTCCCAAACACATGGAATCACATCAGCAAATCAAGTGAGAGTATTGGAAATGAAATACAACCATGTGAGCATGTTTACACATGTTATAACGTACAACTAAAGTAAATCATCTTACACATGTCTATCATGCATATAATGAAATTATGCATATCACCAACATATAGGACATCATCTCCATCAGCATATTAATTGAGAATTCGATCTCAACTAGATCATAAGGAAATCATCAAGCACATGTTATAACATACCACTTAAGTGAAACATCAAGCATATGCATTTCATATATATAATGAAATCGTACATATGGCCAACGTGTAGGAAATCATTTACATCAGCAATTTAATTGAGAAATCAATCTTAAATTAATTCATAACACCATTTAATTCAATACATACTAATACGAGCATTTATACAAATACTTACACTACACACTTAAGTCTACATATAGTATGTCGACCCGAAGTGCGCATTTAGGCGAATCTCTTCGCCAAACTAATTATGCACATATTCCTAACATTCAAATGCGTCGATAAACCATGTTAATCACATCAGCAAAATGTGAATGAAATCAGTACTTCCTACAAATGACTAAAATGCCCTAAATCTCATATTCTTCGTTGGTTTACGAAACAGGAAACGGACAGCATGTTGTACATGTCAAACGGCATTGCCGTCGATAATCTACTATTAAACGACATTGAAAGCTTTGGAAACAGTCAATCAAAGCGTCTAAAATCCGCACCATGTCTCTTATAAACGTATCGTTTCGAACGGAGCGTATACGCTTCGTCTACAGCGAATAGAGAACCTGATACACATGAACATCAGCTACTATTCTATTTGAATCGAAGAAATCCCCAAATCAGCAAGTGGTTAGGGTTTTCTTTACCTAGAAGTGCATTGGAATCGCAGGGAAAGTGATCGGAGTGCGTCGCCTAAGCACATGCAGCAGCAGCAGCAGGTGGCAGGAAGATCTCTCTCACAAACTCTCACCTTTTCTCTCTCCCAATCTAGGGCTTTTTGCAAATTCGGATGGGAGAGAGGAGTGAGGGTTTCAAGCCCTTTTATAAGCCTAAACATGCCCAAAATAGGCTCCAGGTCAAGGTATACTAAAGTATATCCAAATCGGGGCTGTTTCGGTCCAAAAGGACATTTCTGGTGGTCCCCTGGCCGAATGCGATCGGACTTAAGATCATGCATACCAGATCTAGCACGTATTAAGTTTTCAGTCCGGCAGGGTTCGCAGATCGCACGTGGCGGACCAGTTTCAGTTCAGCGGTCACCGCACGTAGATCAGGGCTGAAAGTCACATGATATGAAATAGAAATTTTTCCTGATCCGAGGGTGTAATCTGGCTAAATTCTGATGGTCAGAACGCTTAATACTGATGCGTTAAGTCGTGAGCCAGATTTGAATTTCAAATTCCAATTCTGTCCCTATTCTTACTCTCTTCAGTCCATGCTCAATGAAATAGCCTGCGAATGTCGGTTGGACTTGATTTTCGAAACGATTGTCAAGTCCAGCTAGGCGGTCCTAACGGTCTAAGATAGTAGGTATCGGACTTTCGACGCGCGGTCTAGATCCAATACAAAGTTTCAAAGCGGTCCAGAGAACAAACCGGTTTAGAGTTTGATCCCAGGTTATAGAGTATTATAGCACCATGCATTCTACAAGTTTTGGGTCTGTAGAATGTATTTAAAGTGATCAGGGACTATTTCCCAGCTACTCCAACGTAGCGCTAGCTAACTTATGCTTAGTTTCTAAAGGAATTAATCCTAAGTGGTTTCTTTGGCTATGGAATTGGGTTCTGAGCGATTTTTCAGGTGTTTTAATTAACCCATTGCCTAGGTACGTCTAATCCCAGGTTGGCCAAAATCCGGGGTGTTATAGATCGGGTTTCCAGATCGACCGTGGCGGACCAGTTTCAGTTCAACGGTCATCAAAACTCGATCAGGGCCACAAGTACTTTGACATGTGTGGGCCATCATCCCTGATCCAAGGGTGAATTTAGGTCAAAAACTAACGGTCAGAATTCTTATAAATGGTGCACAAGAGACACGACTCAGATTACTTAAATTTATATTTAATTTCTTAAAAATCTTCACTTTCTCACACTCTTCACTCTGGACTCAAGGAAACAGTCTCAGGAATCGTTTGGACTCGATTATCGAGGTAATTGTCAAGTCCAACTAGGCGGTCATAATTGTCTAAGTTCATCGCTATCGGACTTTCGACGTGCGGTCCAAGTCCGTTACAAAGTTTTAAAGTGCTCCTGAGAGCAACTGGGTTTAGAGATTAATTCTAGATTTTAGGGTAACATAGCGTTAACAATTCTACATGTTTTGAGTCTTGCAGATCGTATTTAAAGTGATTAGCACTAATTTCACAGGAAAACTAGGTTAGCACTAGTTAATTCTAGTCTAATTTCCAAAGGATTTTGTCCTGAGGGACTTCAGCCTAAGTTGGTACTTGGGTCTTTGTACGGATTTTTTCGAGTCGTTACATAAAGTCTCGCACAAACTCTACCATATTCCACTCTGCTATCATTAGCGAAGCTGCAAATGTTATAGTCTTCTTGCGGCTCAACGCGTCTGCCATAAGGTTGGCCTTGCCATAATGGTAGGAAACCTCGAACTTGAAGTCCTTCAAGGTTTTCATCCATCGCCGCTGTCTCATATTCAGGTCCCTCTGTGTGAATATGTACCTAAGGATCTTACAGTCGCAAAAGAGATCGAACTCCTCTCCATAAAGGTAATGTCTCCAGAGCTTCAATGTGAAGATGACGACTGCTAACTCCAGGTCGTGCGTAGGGTAGTTTTCCTCATGTTTCCTCAACTGTCGCGATGCATAGGCAATAACCCTGTCCTTCTGCATCAGAACACAACCCATGCTAACACAAGAAACATCAATGTAGATGGTAACTTAACCCCTTGCTCTAGCAATACTAGCACAGGGGCAGACGTCAACTTGTCCTTCAGCTCCTGAAAAGCTGCTTCGGCCTACTCAATCCGGGCAAACTTAAGATCTTTCCGAGTCAATTTAGACAACGGTCTGGCTATCTTAGAAAAATCCCTATTGAACTGACGGTAGTAGCTTATCAGGCCACGAAAACTCCTCACTTCAGTAATCGAACTGGGCTACTCCCAGTCCTGAACTTCTGCTACCTTAGCAAGGTTCACAGCTATCCCTTCCTTGGACTCCACATGTCCCAGGAACTTGACTTCTTCCTTCCAGAAGTCACACTTCTTATACCATGCAAACAACTGGTTCTTCCTGAGAGCATCCAAGACTGCTCATAGGTGTTCCTCGTGTTCCCCCCGACTCTTGGAGTATATCAGGATGTCATCTATAAATACGATGATGAATCGGAATAGATACGGCTGAAACACCCAGTTCATCAAGTCCATGAACACGGCCGGTGCATTTGTGAGTCCAAAAGACATCACAAGGAACTCGTTGTAAGACCCGTATCTTAGTCCGTACCGTTCCATAGACTTCCGCGGTCTTACCGGTTCAATTCCGGTAACCTTCGACCCTTAAGAGATATTTACATGCGACCCTGATTCGTATGCCGTCAACCCGTATCGACTTAACCCAAGACCTTTACCATAGCGACCGCATCGTCGCCGCGGTTCTGATGCCGTGACTCCCGTGCCGAGGCGATACCCTAACTAGGAGATGTGGGCCAATGTTCGGTGTGAGAAAAATGCCACGCGTTACGAAACCTAAGAGAATCTCTACTACTAGTCACATCAATCCATCAATCCATCAATCAATTAATCCTATCATGTCAAGTACATGTCAAGTACACATCAACTTTCACCCATTCCCAAGCAAGCCTCAAAAGTCAAAAGTTACTTACAAAGCTCATGCCTTTCTTACACAAAAGGTCACAAAAGTCAAAAAGTTCTTACACACCCATACCTCTCTCTCCCATCCATCACTCTATCACATCTCTCTCTCTCTTTACAACTCCCTCTCTATCATTCTCAAAAAACTCTCCAAGCAAGAGAATCCCCATCCATCCAAGCTCTTCCCAAACCCTCCATGAGAGCTTTGTGTATGGCCCACTTCCTCCCCTTTCATCTCCCATCTCAACCATCCAACTATCATCTCCTCCGTCAGAATTGAAGCTAAGGAGCTAGAGAAGCCTAGGGAGCAAGAAGGAACGGTGGGTGATCTTAGATCTTTATTTTTCATCCATTTTGTTTGATTAAGGGTCCATATATGTGGGACCCACCTTGATGTATGTTTGTATGCAAGAGGGGCCCATAGTGGCGGGGGCCCTGCATCCTTATTGATCTCTCTCTCTCTCTCTCTCTCTCTCTCTCTCTCTCTCTCTCTCTCTCTCTCTCTCTCTCTCTCTCTCTATGATCATAGTCCACTTATGATGAGTGTATTTCATCCATGCCATCTATCGGTGGACCCCATCTATGTGGGACACACCATGATATTTATATGTCATCCCAACCGTCCACAAAGGGGGGCCCACCTTGTTGTGGCTAACAGTGGGGTGTGGCCACTAGTGAAGTGTGATCTGACATGGGCCCCACCTCCTTAACTAAGTGGCAAACCAAGTGAAAGATACCTCGTTCAACACTGGAGGTCTTGTATCGATCCCTGGTGGTGGCTAACACGGATATGTGTACTGACGTGGGCGTACTCATGTCAATAGCAAAAAGGAAAAGAGAAAGTTTTTGGTGGCTGGCTCAAGCAGGCCCCACCTTGATATATGTGTTCAATCCATGTCGTTCATCCCTTTTTCTAACTCATTTTAGGCATTAAGCCGAAAAATGAGGTTGATCTATTAATCAGGTAGGCCATACCATAGAAAACTGTGTTTCTTACCATTTAAAGTTATTAGGACCCACCTTGTCATACCTACATGCTAAAAATGCCAAACATTGGACTTGTTCAGTGTGTTTTGAGCTCTAGAACCCATTGGACAGAGCAGATTTTCAAGGAGTGGGCCCCACATGTGAAGTTCCTCAAGAAAATAAAAAAAAATAAATATATATAAAACACAAGGGGCAGCAAGCGCTGCCCCCCTAATAACTACAGCAACACGCTGCAGCGTGTTTGAGCGGGCGGATGCCAAGGACCCACAGCCCCACGTGTGGGCCCCACCATGATGTATATTTTGTATCCACACCATCCATGAGGTGGACCACCCTCTGAGGTGGGTCCCCTCCAAAAATCAGGTTGATCCAGATTTTAGGTGGCCCACACCACAAGAAACAGTGCTGATTGAACTCTACCATTGAAACCTTTTATGGGCCACAGAAGTTTTGGATCAAGGTGAAATTTGTTTTTCCTCCTCTTCCAGGTCCGTGCAACCTTATCATTGGCCTGGATGGAAAATAAACATTATGGTGGGCCACATACGTAAGACCCACAGTGATGCATATATTTTATCCACCCGTCCACGGCTGTGGACGGTGGAACCCACCAAGATATATGGGTTCTATTCACACCATCAGCCTAGACGGTAGAGCCCCCTGATGTATGTGTTATATTCACACTGTCAATTGATAGTGGGGCCCACCATGATGCATGTGTTGCATCCATTCCATCCACCCATTTTGAAAACTCATAATTTGAGCTAAAGAATGAGTCAGATCCTTAGCTCATGTGGACCCACCGTGATGCATGTGTTGCATCCAAACCGTCTATCCATTTCAAAAGCTCATAACATGAGCTAAAGAATGAGTCAGATCCTTAGCTCATGTGGACCCCCACCGTGATACGTGTATTGCATCTAAACTGTCTATCCATTTTAAAAGCTCATTTTATTGTATGAGATATAAAATGAGCCAGATCCTTAGTCCAAGTGAACCCCACCTTGGCATGTTATGAGGCCATCTTAATGCCTTTATGGTAGTCTATTGGGGCCTACTTTGATGTGGATGTAAGGCCCATGTCATGGGGACATTCAACGTATTTACAGCCCATGGTTGAGACCCACTTTGATACATATGTAAGGCCCATGGGTCGAGGCCCATTTAATGTATTCTAAGGCCCATGGGATTAGACCCATTTTTGTGCATTTAAGGCCCATGGGATTAGGCCTATTTGATGTTTTAGGGGCCCATGGGTAAAGGTCCATTAAGATGTACTAGGGCCTATGGGTTAAGGCCCATTTGATGTGCATATGGGGCCCAATTGGTGTGGCCCATTTGTTACATATAAGACCCATGGGATTAAGCCCATTTGATGCAATCTAAGCCCATGGGTTTTGACCCATTGCAATGCACAGAAGGCCCATTGGTGCGGCCCATTGATGTGGCCCATTTGATGAGTAAAAGACCCATAAGATATGGCCCATTTGATGCATTTAAGGCTCAATGGAATGTACTTAAAGTCCATTGCAATGTGTGATCCCAATACAGATTATGTAATGATGTTTACAACGATCGTGCCTTGGGAGTAATGTTGGTTTGACGTTCACATTGTGAGTATAATGTTGGTTGGATGTCCACATTACGACTCTCCCTAGGGCACATTGTTAGGCCCGTACTTATTATGTATAGGCCGTCTAGGCCCATCTGCATTGTAAGGATAGTTCATTACTTTATTACATGTTTAGTATAGTTCCATGACTCACGATCATACGCATCATATGTAAGCTTGATATGAGAAGTGACTGATCATGGTATATGCCTTCGGGCAGATTGTTTAGGGGCTCCTGGTTAGGCGGTGTTGCCCCACATGAGTGCACGATACACGCAGGATTTGCTACATGATTGGATAGTATGATTCATGCATTTCACATTGTATGACATGATTACTGTACACCCTAGCAACATCGGGGCCGTAGCCTCCACAGGCGTATCATGGTTGGCAGGATTGGATACCGAAAATCTTGTTCTACATGGGGTGCTATAGATATCCCTGAGTGAAAGTCTCTAAATCCTTATGGTACCAAGAGGTTGCTCCAACGTCTAGACCAATTGGGTACAGGAGTGCCAAGTGCCGATTACCAGACGGTCGCACTTTCCACTATGTTGTGGTCAGTTGGAAGGGGGTGCGGCCTTATGTAACACCCCAGATTTTGGCCAATCTGGGATTTGACGTCCTTAGGCAATGGGTCAACTAAAACACCTGGAAAATCGCTCAGAACCCAATTTCATAGCCAAAGAAACCACTTAGGATTAATTCCTATGGAAATTTAGCGTAAGTTAGCTAGCGCAACGCTGGAGTAGCTGGGAAACAGTCCCTGATCACTTTAAATACGTTTTACAAGACCCAAATCGAGTAGAACGTATGACTCCATAATACTCTATAACCTCGGATCAAACTCTAAGCGGGTTTGTTCTCTGGACCACTTTGAATTCTTGTATTGGATTTAGACCACGCGTCGAAAGTCCGTTACTTCCTATCTTAGACCGTTAGAACCGCCCAGCTGGACTTGACAATCATTTCGAAAATCAAGTCAAACCGATAATCACAGACTATTTCATTGAGCCCGGACTGAAGAGACCGCGAATAGGGACAGAATTGGAATTTGAAATTCAAATCTGGCACTCGACTTGACGTGTCAGTATTAAGCATTCTGACCGTCAGAATTCAGCCAGATTACACCCTTGGATCAGGAAAAATTTCTATTTTATATCATGAGACTTTCAACCCTGATCTACGTGCGGTGACCGCTGAACTGAAACTGGTCCACCACGCGCGATCTGCGAACCCTGCCGGACTAAAAACTTAATACGTGCTATATCTGGTACGCATGAGCTTAAGTCCGATCGCATTCGACCAGGGGACCACCAGAAATCATCTTTTGGACCGAAACAGCCCCGCTTTGGTTAAGCATCAAGTGAACTTTGTTCCCGAGCCTATTCCGGGCATTTTTAAGCTTATAAAAGGGGTTGAAACCCTCTCATATCTCTCCCATCTGAATTTGGGAAAAGCCATAGAATGAGGGAGAGAAAAGGTGAGAGATTGTGAGAGAGGCGGGAGAGAATTTCCTACTGCTGGTGCTACCTGCTACACGTGTTTAAGCCACACGATCCAAGCACTTTCCCGGCGATTCCTCCACATTTTCAGGTAAGAAATAGCCCTAGAAGTTGCTGATTTAGCATTCGTTCCGTTCCATAGCATGTAAACTGATATAACTTGTAAATTATGTTCTCTATTCGCCGTAGACGAAGCGTATACGCTCCGTTCGAACTCTCACCCCTAAAAGGAAAAAGGTGCGGATTTTAGACGCTTTGATTGACTGTTTCCAAAGCTTTCAATGTCGTTTAATAGTAGATTCTTGACGGCAACGCCGTTTGACATGTACAACATGCTGTCCGTTTCCTATTTCGTAAACTAACAAAGAATATGAGATTTAGGGCATTTTAGTCATTTGTAGGAAGTATAGATTTCATTCATATTTTGCTGATGTGATTGACATGATATGTTGTCGCATTAGGATGTTAGGAATGCGTGCATAATTAGTTTGGCGAAGAGATTCGCCTAAATGCGCATTTCGGGTCGACATACTATATGTAGACTCAAGTGTGTAGTGTAAGTCTTTGTATAAATGCTTGTATTAGTATGTATTGAATTAAATGGTGTTATGAATTAATTTGAGATTGATTTCTCAATTAATATGCTGATGTAAATGATTTCCTACATGTTAGCCGTATGTACGATTTCATTATATGTATGAAATGCATATGTTTGATGTTGCACTTAAGTGGTATGCTATAACATGTACTTGATGATTTCATTATGGTTTAGTTGAGATTGAATTCTCAATTAATAGGCTAATGGAGAGGATTTCCTATATGTTGGCGATATGCATAATTTCATTATATGTGTGAAAGACATGTGTAGGATGATTTACTTAAGTTGTACGTTATAACAGGTGTTAACATGCTCACATGGTTATATTTCATTTCCATTACTCTTACATGAATGTTGACATGATTCCATGATTGTTTGGGACTATACTTAGTCCAGGCAGTCGGTAACCGAGTGAATTCGTGGTTAGTTTATCTTCACCACGAACGACGCGTCGATGAACGCGAGCCGTGTTCTGGAGTTGGCGGCAGTGGTTAGGCCACACGAAGTGTTTTACGCACTTCATGTCGTCAACTTGAGATGCGATCGCGCTAGTCGAGCCCGTCAAGTAACCCGACTGGCCATTGTATGCTCACCCTGCATGAGTCATAACTGCTTGAACCTAGGGTACTGAACTTACCATTGTAAACCCTGTTAACCATGGTACCTTGATCCATAAAGACTCATGAGCCGGGCATGGTGGTATGGGACACCGTGGTCGAGCTGTCGGCCTACGCTGAGGCCACAAACCTCCTCGTAGTGACCAGTGAGCACCTAGACTCGTGAGCAGATTATGGTGGTATGGGACACTATATTCTAGCTGTCGGCCTACACTGATCAGGCGACGAGTCCTTTGTAGTGACCGCGAGCGTATTCTGAGTCTACGGGAGGCGACGACCCTTCAGTAGCAGTAGAGTACAGTAGGCCTGTATTGATAAGGTGATGGGGGAGCGGAGCAACGAGTGCATGCAATAGCCCTGGCAGCCCTTGCAGCGACCTACAAAATATACATCGTATGAGATTACTAGGAGTGACGACCCTAGACAGGATATGTGTTGGGATTGATACAAGGGAAGTACCTTAGTTTCCCAATCCTGCTGTTTGAATGGACTAATAATAACTCGAAAATCATATCACCATAGCATTGCATGTGCCTGGAAGATATGGAGCACTCTAGGGAGTGTGGCATGCCGCGGTCGTAAGATGTTGCCGTATGAGGGAGATCGTCGGCGAGGGCATACATCACGTCATGTTATAATTGCATTAACAACAGTATTAGGAATGCTTGATTTATTGCTTTACTATTATCGCATGATTGATTTGAGAACATGTTAATCCTTGCTCTATTATTCCACTGAGTTAGCTACTCACTCCCACGTTACGGGACGGTGTTCCTGGACACCCACCAGACCCTTTTGTGATTGCAGATGATGGCGCGGCCTGCGAGGCGGAGCTGGACTTGATGATGAGGAGGAGGATCCCTCCTTTATGCGTGTTCTGATTGACGGGATTACAGGGAGGTTAATTAGATACTTTGAAACTTGTCATTTTATATTTTTAGCGCACTCATGTATATTCGTTTTGTCTACTTTTGGAGTATACATGTATGTATATAACCTGGTAACATATCCACACTCTGGAGGCATACAACAGTTTATATATGTTATACATCTTATCACAGTCTTCCGCTTGTTAATTTAACCGTCTCTGGAGTATGATATGCTGTTCTAGCTTAATCTCACTCATGTTTAATGCGTTATCACAGACAACATTCAATCATACATATCTATGTTGCATAAATAACATTTTCGAACTCGGGAGTTGGGTTTTTGCTCGACCCCCCGATTTTCGGGATGTTACACCTTACCTGCCCGACAGTAGGGGGCAAAACTAGGCTGAGTCTGACCAGCTCGAGGAATGGGTCCACTATCGATGAGTCAAGCTTGATATTGGCAGACGGATAGTGAGGTCTCTTCCACTACCTTATTACGCACGATGGGACGACAATCTGGTTTAGAGTGTACTAGACCCCGGTGATATCCCAGATTTGAGTTGTATTGATATATGGACTTAGATGAGGATTGTATACTTGAGTTGCATTTCGCATCACATGGCCTTGATATGGCCGACATCATTTATGCTTTGCACCACATGGCCTTGGTACGGCCAATAGTATTCATGGATCCATCCGCATATTCCGCATTACTCTGATACTGCACGATCATATTACTACCTTGCGCACACACTTTCACCACCCTCTAAGCTTTCTATAAGCTTATGCACGATAGTTGCGTGTAGGTGACGTTGGTGCGCAGCAGCGCTGAGGCAGGAGCACTTTGCAGATCATCTTGAAGCTTTTGTTCATCATCATTGTATTTCCCTTTATGCTCATTGTACTTGTAAAGTTTTTGATCATAGTGGAAATATAATAGAGTTTTTGGCTGTTATTTGTGGGTTATGCCTTTGGTTATGCTTATCACGATTCAAACTGATCTTGAAAATCCTCCTCGTAGCATCCCAGGATTGAAACCTGGCGAATGGGAGCTGAGAGCCGAGAATGGGGTTCTACGGAGGCTGTCGGCGCCAGATTCGGTGATTGAGAATTTTGTGAGCCCGGTTTCTAAGTTTGGGGCGTGACACTCGTAGTGCCCAAAAATGGTCCTGAAAGTTATGTTCTGCACGTCCTCATCCCTGGGCGGGTCCATGAGCTGTCACCACCCTAGCCTTATAATCGATCTTTGCTCTCATCTCAGTGAGCCAGTCCATACTGAGGATAACATCATAATGATACAAGGGGGTAACAATCAGGTCAACTAGTACCGCCTTACTTCCTAAATCTATCCAACAACCCTCACAAATCCTGGTTATATCAGAAAGGTCCATGTAGCGGTAAGGATTCTCACTCCCTTCGTAAGAACTGTACCCAACGCTAGTTGCTTGACTAGTACGCATGACATGATAGAGGTAGTGGACCCTGTGTCCACCAATAAGAAGACTGGAATACCTTGAATCTGTGTCGTGACCTCAAAAGCCATCAGTGCCACGTCTGCTGTTCAGATGCCTCCACTGTAAGTGCATGCACCCAAGCCTATTGAGAACAGTTTGGCTACGGTACCATAGGTCACTGCGGTGTCCTAAATTGAGGTGTAAGCGGCCGGAAAGATGGATGCGTTGGTGCTGACCACAGAGATGGAGCTACAATCATCTGAGGAAGCTGGCGATTGATGCTCTAAGGCGGCGAGAAGTTGTTGTCCCTCATCTTGGTGAAACAATAGGTATCTGCATGGCTCGACCTCTTGCAATAAGTGCACCACAAGTTTGATCACCTCACAGGGGCTGGTGGAGCCGCAAGCCTGGCAAGTGAATCTACATGGGGCCTCTTGCCAAGGAACGGCTTACTCAGTAAATTCGGTCATGGCCTAGGAACCATAGGCATGCACGTGGGGGACAATCTATCCCCATCCTGCTCCGCTTACAGAGACATGCCCACTAGCTCAGAGTAGGTAGATATACTAGCACAGCACATCTTCGAGCATATCTTGGGTCGCAGGCCCTCAGAAAATTGCCACATCTGCATCGGCTGATCAGCTAATATCAACGAAGCATACCTAGCCAGCTCCGTGAATCTGTTCTCATACTCCGCCACCGTTATCCCTCCGTAATGGAGGTGAAGAAACTCACTCTCCTTCTCATGTAGATATGTGAGGGGAAAGTACTTCTTATGGAAGCGGGACTCGAAGGCCTCCCATGTCCAGACGTATCCGACAGCAATGGTTCAAAGGACGTTGTCCCACCAAAGGCTGGCCTCCTTCTTGAACATGTAGGTGACCAGTTTCACCTGTTCTAGCTCAGTGCAGTGCAATGACTTCAGCATCTTAGAGATGCGGTCTAGCCAATAATCGGCCTCCTCAGGTCTATGAGTACCCGCAAAGGTAGGAGGTCGGAAGCACTGGAATCGCTCAAAGAGGCCGCTAGCACTCATATTCCCAGTAGGTTGCACGAGTGATGCAGGTGGAACCACACCCGTGCTTTGGGCAAAGACCCTTGTAATGGTGGCCAAAAACTGCTGCTGCTGTTACTGCTGTTGTTGTTGCTGCTGCATCAAGGGCATCATCTGCTCTAACCTATCAGTAGGAGGAGCCGACTGAGGCACGTGCAACATTGAAGTAGACACACAGTTCTTCTCCAAAACCGGTGGTGCAACACGTGTCGGCCCATTAGTGGGGCCAGTGGCCGGCTGAGAATCCTGTATAGCATCGTGAGTTGGGCCCAAAATGGGGTCTGTCTGGCTATCACTCAGGGGAGGTGCCCCGTTAATTGAGTTGCCAAGTGTGAGACGTCCTGTACTCCATGTGGCCTTAGGTGGCATTCCCTATATACAACATAGGGTGCAACCCAGGTTAGATTTAACATACTCACAAACTCAACTACACAGCATTCACATACATCTTAAAGAAAATTCATGCATTTCATTTATCAAAATTGTCATAATACATGAGATGCAGTATTACATGTATCATGACAGAAGATGCATGTGAGCTAATATAAGCAAGGTTTCAAACACTAAAACATACTAACCACTCTACCACACTACTATCCCTAACAAGGCTATACATAAAAACAAGAAAAGAACCACACACAAAGTAAACTAAAAAGACGACTACATGTGTGGCTAGTCGTCAGAATCTGGCGATGGTGGAGGTGCACCCTTGTCTTGCACACAACACAGGATAGCCCTCAAAGCATGAGACACCTTCTTGAACTTTTATTTCACTAAGGCCCGGGTCTCACTGACCTCCTGTCCTAGGGCGACCTGGCCCTCCTCAAGCTAAGCCATGCAGGCTTCTATAGCAGCCGATCACTGACATGTTCTCGCGTAGCAGGAGGAGAGCCCTCATCAATGTCTTGGGCCTCCTCTTCCTCTCCTTCTTGCCCTTCTTCTATCTCATCGTCACCTTCTTCATTACTCTCTTCCTCTTCACTCTCTGTCTCATCTTCACTCTCATCGAGTTGGGCTCAATGTTGTCATGGCCCAATCTCCATGTTGTTGAGAGTAGTGTCGTTGATAAAATGGATCGGCATAAGAATTTTTGCACCAAGTCTATAGCTAAATTCATGTGCAAGCTTGCATATGAGTCGGCTGAATGAGAGTGAAATGGTCGTCCTAGTAGAGCATGCGGTCAAGACTATCTCTTGTAGGATGAAGGTAGGTAGGCAGGGCTTATCTCCCTGCCCAGCACGGTACAAGAAGAACAATAATGAAATTAAAATTTACTATAAATAGTGAATATATAAATAAATTAGATTTTTAACTATTAACCTTTTGGAATCTCACAAAATAAATACGTTATTTGGATAGAGCAACTTCTCCTACCCCAAAATTATATATTGCAAGTCGAATAAATCATTCAAGTTTGCAAGATATACTCATTTAAAAAAAATATATGGCAGAATCACTATTAGATAGGACCGCAAATAGTGACGTCATCACCCCAACGGCAAGGCCTCGCGGTCCAGCGGGCCGGGCGGCCCGTTTTCTGCCCCTTTTTCTGAGATGTTCGTCCAACTTTAAAAAGTCATATCTTCCTCGATATAACTCCGATTTAGGTGATTTAAAAGTCATATTGAAGCTTGTTAAGTTTAGTTTCATATAAAAATAAATAAATAATATAATAAAAATTTTAATATAGTTAAATATTGGTCATTGTGATAATTATCTGAAAATCATTACTTCGGACAGCTGCTGCTTCTAGAATTTTTAGAATTGTTCTACAATACGAAATCTCATAAAATTTGGTGGAGATAAAGTGAAATTGATGAAAAACTATTAAAAAAATAATTAAAATAATATACTAACTAAAATTACCAAAAAGGGGCATAGAACTGCCCTAGGACCTTATTCTGTCGTAATTAGGGCAGAATTTAGTTAAGTACTAAACTAAACAATCAATGGATTTGGCTTGAACCACTTTCTATACAAACTAGAAAACCTAAGACCATTAAAATCACTGACTTAACATTACTTAAAAACCTGGGAACAATCTTAAAACCCGGTTGCTCTTGGGAACACATTGAAACTCCGTATTGGACCTGGACCACGCGTTGAAAGTCTGATTAATGCGAAACAATATGGTTATGACTGCCTTACTGGGCTTGACAATCATCTCAGAAAGAAAGTCTAAATAGCATGAGGTCACTACAGGAGACTCGTCACCTGAACGTAGGCCGACAAATCGAATACGGTGTCCCATACACCACCATATTCAGCTCACGAGTTTAGGTTGCTCACTAGTCACTATGGGGAGACTCGTCACCCCAGCGTAGGTTGACAGCTAGACCATGGTGTCCCATACACCACCATGTCCAGCTCATGAGTCTTAGCAGATCTTAGTACCATGGTTAAACAGGCTTTACATTAGTAAGTGGTACTTTAGATTCAAGTAGTAGTATCCATACATGGTAAACACACAATAGGCCAATCGGATTATTCGACATGTGCTATTGGTACGAGCGCAAGTTAAATTGATCGACATGGAGCGCATAAGCACTCTGCATGGCCTAACCACTGTCGATAACCAGCATACAACTCGAATTCATCTAACATGTCTAATGTAGCGAAATGACTTCGGCCACCAAATTAGGAATCGTTACCGATTACCTGGACTATGTAGTAGTCCCAAACATACTCAAATGCAGCTTGTGAATACATGTGATATTCATAACAACATTTAATAGCCAATTTAAATATAAATCGCATTCGAGCATTTTATCGAACACATTGAACATATTGTTATACATATGCATTTCAACCATAAATCACGTAGTAACAAATTACATTACATGAAAGAAACTATTACTGTGGACAAGGTGGTTGAGAATCCTATCTCAACACCCTTATTGGAAGCAATTTATTAACCACTTTATCATTCAGACATTTTATCAAACACTTAGACTACATAATACATATACACAAACTAAATTAGTTATAGCATACATTTTAGCAAATCCTTTCATAAAGGAGTTGTCATACACACAACACACATGTATTCTAGATTAATAGTCATGGCAAGCATAAATCATAATTTTACTTTCATTCAAACATTTCAAAAACACATGGAATGCATTTTATATTCACATAGTTCACACACGTGTATAGTTTATCAAATACATCGTAACTAAGATCATATGGCAACAATCAAGTTAGACATAAATCATTGCTAACATTGAAAGCCTTAAAAACCATATCCTAAACATTTATAGTCTGCACCTTTCGTCGGTTAACTCGTTACGAGCTCGGTTCGTACACTACGCTTCCGTCTACAGCATAACGGCTACCTAAATCACGAAATAGGTTAGCTATTTCGTCGTTTTCTCTATTTGAATCCCTAAAATAAGATTAGGATTAGGATTTCTTACTCAAGTCATATTTGAAATCGACGGTGCAGTGATGAGGTGATGGAGATTCGGTACGTGTAGTGGGAGTGAATCCCAGCAACGATTCACAGATCTCTCTCTCTCTTCTCCTCACTCTTCTCTCCTATTTTCTCTCTTCTCTCTCCTAGGGTTAGAGAATCCGTATGGAATGAGAGAGGGGTGGTTTAAGGTCCTTATATAGGTCCAAAATTGATGTCAATGGCCCCAGGGTTATGGTATACTTAGGTTGTAGCTAAAGGGTGTCTGTTTCAGGCAAACGAGACTCATCTGGAGGCCCATTACTCACCTGCGTCATGGAGTAAGTTCCCTAACCATGGATCTAAGTCAGGTTATGATTTCGGTCCGATCAGATTTGTGGATCGACCGTGGAGGACCTATTTTAGTTCAGCGATCATCGTCACTCGATCAAGGCCACAAGTATACCGACATGTGTAGAGAAATTTTCTTGATCCAAGGGTATAGTTTGGTCAGAATGTGATGGACCGAAGTCTTCAATTTCTCCCATAAGCAAATGGTTCAATTCACTAAAGTTTGAGTTCATTTTCTAAAGATATTCGTGTTTCTCACACACTTTACTCAGGGCTCAAGTTGTGCGTTTCTAGATACTATTTGGGTTCAATTCCCGCCATGCTTATCAAGGCCAATATGGCGGTCATAACCTTATAATTTCACAGTAATCGGACTTTCAACGTGCAGTCTAGGTCTAATACGGAGTTTCAATGTGCTCCCGAGAGTAACTGAGTTTTGAGATTAATCCTAGGTCTTTAGGTAATGTTGAGTTAACATTTCTAATGGTTTTGGGTCTTACAGTTCGTATAGATAGTGATTCAAGATAATTCACTGCTTAACTTAGTTTATTACTTAATAAATTTTCGTCTAATTTCTAAAGGATTTGCTCATTAAAGATTTCTGCCTGAGGTGGTACTAGATTCTTTGTACGGATTTTTTTAAGACGTTACAATTTACCCCCCTTAAAGAAAAATTTTATCCTCGAAATTAGTACCTTTTCATACTCCTCAAGAATCTGAGGGTAGTTCTTACGAACTTCGACTTCTGTTTCCCAAGTAGCCTCTTCCTCAGTGTGGTGAGTCCACAATACCTTCAAAAGCAAAATCACTTTACTGCGTAACACCTGCTCCTTCTTGTCTAAAATATGCGTCGGTCGCAATACATAGGTAGCATCTTCACTCAACTGTACCTGCTCCCATTTGATAATGTGGGACAGATCAAGAACGTATTTCTTCAGCCTCGATACATGAAATACATTGTGCACACCTGAGAGTGGTGGGAGAAAAGCATGGCGGTACGCTACTACACCCACTCAGTCTAGAATCCGGAACGGACCAATAAATCGTGGAATAAGCTTCCCTTTCTTACTAAAGCGAATGACTCCCTTCATTGGGGAAACTTTTAGAAACACGTGGTCCCCAACCTCGAATTCCAACTGTCACTGTCGTCTATCTATGTAACTCTTCTCTTTGCTCTGTGCTGTAACAAGTCGTTGCCTGATAATGTCAATCTTCTCAGAGGCCACATGTACTAAATCTGGGCCAATCAAGCTTCTCTCGCCAACTTTTACCCAACAATGCGGTGCTCGACAAGGGCGCCCATACAGTGCCTCGTAAGGAGCCATGTTAATGCTCACTTGAAAGCTATTGTTATAAGCGAACTCTGCATAGGGAAGACAGCTATCCCAACTATCTTTGAATTCGAGTACACATGCCCGCAACTGTCCTCTAGCATAAGAGTCCAAGGAGCTAAAGAAGGAGACCAAATGTGGGTGATCCACCATTGATTTCAATTTCTAAGGGCCCACTTATTGTGAGATGCACTTGATGTATGCATTGTTTAGGGAGGGCCCAATAGTGGCGGGGTCCCTCCCCTTCATGTTTCTCTCTCTCTCTCTCTCTCTCTCTCTCTCTCTCTCTCTCTCTCTCTCTCTCTCTCTCTCTCTCTCTCTCTCTCTCTCTCCCTCCCTGTCAAGATGTAGTGGGCCCCACTAATATGTGTTTTATCAACACCATCCATCAGGGGCAGTGGGACTCCATCGTGAAATGCTTCCGAATCCAAGCCATCCAGGGCTTGGACGCTAGACCCTTATATAATATAATATACATATTATATGTAATATATATAATATAATATTTATATATATCATCATGTGTATGAGAGGTGGGCCTCACGTGGGACCCACCAGGTGTATATCTTTAATTTTATATACATATACATATATATTATGGTGGGGCCACACCACGTGGAACCCACCTGAAGAACAAATTGGCTAGTGAGCCTCATGCCAACTATCAAGTTTCCGTGTTGATGTCTCAAGCTCGTGGGACCCATATGTATGTGTTATATCCACACCATCCACATCTGGATGATGCTGGATGGACCTATTTGTGTGGGCCCTGTCCACACTGCCCAGATGGTTGAACGGTGGGACCCACCACTTGATGGATGTGTTCCATCCAAACCGTCCATTCATTTGGTGAACTCGTCCTTGGTGGGCCACATGCATGGACCCCACCATGATGCATGTGTTGTATCCATGCCGTCTAACCATTTTCAGAGATCATTTTATGGCATGATAAAAAATGAGTCAAATCTGAGGTTCCAGCGGACCCACCATTGAAAATAGTGGGGACAGTGAAATCCACCGTATATGTATTGTATCCAAACCGTCCCTCCATTTTTACACCCAAACCGTCCATCTTTTGGTGATCCACACCGTTCTTTTGATGGACAGTGGGCGAGCAACCACAGCTACTGCATCTCGACAGCAAGTTCTGTGGGTCCCTCTGATGTACATGTTACATCTAAACCATCCATCCAATTGGCAGCTTGTCTCAAGGCCTGAGACCAAAAATAGGACAGATCTAGTTATCAAGTGGACCACACTGCAGAAACAGTGGAATTGAACGTCTACCATTGAAACCCCTTTGGGTGACAGAAGTTTTGGACCAATATGAAATTTGTTTTTCCTCTTAGATCAGGTCTTTGTGACCATATGAATAGGATGGATGGAAAATAAACACTATGGTGGGCCCATTGAGGTTTTAACAGTGGAAAATCATCATCTCCACCGTTATTTATGGTATGGTCCAGATGATCTTTTGATATGTTCATTCTTGGGTAATACTCTAAAATGATTTCTAAAAATAGATGAATGGTGCAGATGGTACGGCCCATTGTTGCGGCCCATTTGTTACGGCCCATAGAGATGTATTTGGGGCCCATGGGTTGAGGCCAATCGTGATGCATTTGGAGCCCATTGTGATATATTTGAGGCCCATGGGATACGGCCCTTTATGATGTATATTAAGCCCATGTCAGAGGCCCATTGTGATATATATGTGATCCATATGATGCAGCCCACTTGATGTATGAGAGGCCCATGGATGTGACCCATCGTGATGTGTGTTAGGCCCTTATGTGAGGCCATGGGCCCATTATACGTTAGGCTTTATGTGGGCCACTTCTTGAGAGCAATGTTGGTTAAATGTCCACATTGATGGGTAGTGATGGTTAAATGTCCACATTATGACCTTCCCTTAGGCCCTTTATTAGGCTGACTATCGATGTTGATTGTCGAGGCCAATTCTGCTTGTCGAGGCCGATTGTTGAAGCCAATTCTAATTCTGATTGTCGAGGCCAATTCTGATTGTCGATACCGATTCTGATTGTAGAGGCCAATTATCGACACCGATTCCGATTGTCGAGGCCGATTGTTGAGGCCGATTCCGATTCCAATTATCGAAGCCGATTCTGATTGTCGAGGTCGATTTCGATTCTGATTGTCAAGGCCAATTATTGAGGCCGATTCCGATTCTGATTGTCGAGGTCGATTCCAATTTCGATTGTTGAGGCCGATTACGATTGTCGAGGTCGATTGTTAAGGCCGATTCTGATTTCGATTGTCGAGGCCAATTATCAACGCTAATTCCAATTGTTGAGGCCCATTATTGAGGTGATTCCGATTCTAATTCTGATTGTCAAGGCCGATTCTAATGTTAAGGCCGATTGTTGAGGCTGATTCTGATTCCGATTGTCAAGGCTGATTGTTGAGGTCGATTCTGATTTCGATTGTCGAGATTGATTATTAAGGCCGATTCTGATTCTGATTGTCAACATCGATTGTTGAGGCAGATTCCAATTCTGCTTGTCGAGGCCGATTATCGAGGTCGATTCCGCTTGTCGAGGTTGATTCTGATTGTCAAGGCCAATTATCGATGTCGATTCCGATTGTCGAGGCCAATTTCGATCCCGATTGTCGAGGCCAATTATCAAAGCCGATTTCGATTGTCGAGGCCAATTGTTGAGGTTGATTCCAATTCCGATTGTCGAGGCTGATTCCAATTGTCGAGGCCGATTTCGATTGTCGATGTCAATTATTGACGCCGATTCTAATTATCGAGGCCAATTCTAATTGTCGAGGCCGATTCCGATTGTTGAGGCCGATTGTCGAGGTTAATTATCGAGACTAATTGTGATTGTTGAGGCTTATTGCCGAGGTTGGATATCGAGACCAATTGTCGAGGCCCAATGTGATGTATATGCGACCCGTATTTGAGGCCCATTGTGATGTGTATTTGGCCCGTGTTTAAGGCCCAATGTGATGTATATGAGGCCTATGTGATGAGGCCCATTGTGATGCATTTAAGGGCCAAGTGATGGAGCCCATTGTGATATATGTTAAGCTCATGTGAGAGGCCCATCATGATGTGTATTAAGCTCTTGAGTGAGGCCCATGGTGTTATATATTAGGCCCTTGTGTGAGGCCATGGGTCCACTATATGTTAAGCTCTATGCAAGTCACTCCTTGGGGGCAACATTGGTTAAATGTCCACATTATTAAGGCCGATTGTCGAGGCCGATTATCGATGCCGATTATCAGTGTCGGTTGTCGATACCGATTATGAGTATAATATCATGATACATGCCCATATGCATCATCTGCATGTTTATTATGAGATGTTGTTGACCATTGTATATGTCATTGGGCAGGTTGTTATGAGACTCTCTGATAGGAGAAGATTGTCTCACATGAGCGCACGGTATATGAAGGATTAGTACATGACTAGATTATATAACTCATGCATCTTGCATTGTGTGTTGTGATTACTATACGCCCTAGCGACATCAGGGCCATAGCCTCCATAGGCATATCGTGGATGGCCAAATGGGATACCAGAAATATGTTATTAGCATCGGGATGCCATAGATGGCCCTAGGTGAAAATTCCTAAACCCCCGAGGCCAGGAGACACCCCAACGTTGAGACCAAGTGAATACATGAGTGCACAAGTGCCGAATACCATTAGGCTACATCTCTCACTGTGTCATGGTCGATTGAGAAGGGATATTGTAAGACCCGTATCTTAGACCGTACCATTCCGTAGGCTTCCGCGGTCCTCCTGATGAATTTCGGCAACTTTCGACCTTTATCCAACATTTGTGCACGATCCTAAGCCGAGTCCTGCAAACCTGAGTCGACTTAACCTGAGACTTGTACCCTAGCGACCGCGACATCTCCGTGGTTTTGATGTTGCGTCTCGCGCTTCAAGGCAATACCCAATCCGGGAGATATGGCCCACGTTCAGTTGGAGGAAAACACCGCGCATTGCAAAACCCGAGAGAATCTCTACCCAATGTCACCTCAATCAATCAATCAATCTCATCAAGGGTCAAGTATATGTCAAGTACACATCACCTCACACCCCATCCCCAAGCAACCCCATAAGTTAACAATTTCTTACACAACCCATACCCCTCTTACACATTACCCCAAAAGTCAACAAATCTCTCACCTCACCCATCCCTTTCTCTCCTTACAACCCTCTCTCTCTCATTTCTCAAACTCATTTTCCAAGCAACCAAAATACCACACATCTAAGCTCTCCCAAAGCTCCATGAGAGAGTTTTGTGTGTGGCCCACCTCCTACCCTCTCATCTCACATCTTAACCATTAAAACTTCATCATCTTCCATTGAAATCAAAGCTAAGGAGTTCGGTGTTCCATCAGACCAAGAAGAAGTGGCGGTGGGTGATCTTGGACCCACATTTCATTTTATTTTATGTTTTGTGATTTAAGGGCCCATATATGGTGGGACCCACCTTGATGTATGCTTGTATCCAAGAGGGGCCCATAGTGGCGAGGCCCTTCCGTCATCTCCAATCTTTCTTTCTTTCTTTCTCTCTCTCCCTCTCTCTTCCTATGATTAATGGCCCACCTATGATGTATGTATTTTATCCATGACGACCGATAAGTGGGCCACCTTGATCCCAGTTTGGGCTTACTTGACCGGACGGTCACATAGGCCCGGATAAAAGGAAAAAATAAATATCAGCTTAATCCAAATCTAGTGGCCCACTACATGGGACCACCATGATGAATGTGCTTCATCAAGCACCGTCCAACTTGCTAGACAGTGGCTGGACACTAGGTGGGCCACATCTGTGTGGGAACCACCATGATGCCTGTGTTATATCCATACCCAGTGGGGTGTGGCTACCAATAAAGTGTGATCTGACGATGGGACCCAGATCCATAGCTCACGTGGTAGACTGAGCGAAAGATACCTTGTTTCAACGTTGAGGTCTTGGCATTGATTCCCTAGTGCGGTGGCTACCAGTGCAAGTGTGAACCGATAGTGGGGTCCATGGGACCCATCCACGTCATCCATCCGTTTAGATGAGCCACACCATGATGCATGTGACGTGTCTACTGTTTGGACGATGGGACACACCCCACATGTGGGGCCCTCCTTGACGTATGTGACTGTCCAGGCCATCCAAGGGCCTGGACATTAATACATACATATATAATATTATATTATATATATATATGATGGTGGGGTCTGTGGGACCCACCTCTCCCTTTTTAAGGCAGCAATGTTGCACGTCATATATATATATATATATATATATATATATATATATATATATATATATATATATGAGAGTGGGGTCCGTAGGACCCACCTCTCCCTTTTTAAGGTAGTAATGTTGCACGTGCTGCAATTATATAGCTGCTCTCTTGACGTCAGTAGCCCGCATGCCCACCTTTGATGTATATTTTGTATCCCACACCATCCATCTGATGGTGGGACCCACTCCAGATGTATGTGCTTCATCCTTATGGTGTGGGCCCCAATGATGTGTGCATTATCTACATTGTCCACTGTTTGGACAGTGGGGCCCACCATGATGCATGTGTTGTACCCATGCCGTCCAGCCATTTGTGAGATCATTTTACAGCATGGGAAAATGGGTGAGTCTAATCTAAAGTTCAAGTGGGCCCCACCATTTAAATAGTGGACCGTGACATCCATCGTTCAAACTTCTAAGGGGCCACAATAATTTCCAATTAAGCTGATATTTGTTTTCACTTCATCTACCTGTATGTTAACTTATGAATGGATCAGGTCTCAAAAATACAAAAAGGGTGGGCCCGATTGATATACATGAAGCCCATTGGTGCAACCCCATGTGATCGGCCAATCTGAATCGGCCCATTTGATTTGGCCCATCTGAATCGGCCCATGTGATCGGCCCATCTGAATCATCCCATGTGATCTGCCCATTTGATTTGGCCCATTTGATGTATATGAGGCCCAATGAGACGTATGTGAGGCCCTTATGTGGGCTGAAGCGATGTATATGAGGCTCATTACGATGTGAGATTCTACCATGATGTATGTGATGATGTTTTTGACGGTCATGCCTTGGGAGCAATGATGGTTTGACGTCCACATTGTAAGAGCAGTGATGGTTAAATGTCCGCATTATAACTCTCTTGAGGGCCCATTGTTAGGCCCATACTTGTAGTGTGTAGGCCGTCTAGACCCATCTTCGTTATGAACAGGATCCATCACCATATAACATGTTTAATATAGTTCTATAATTCATGATCATACGCATCATATGTATGCTTGATATGAGGAGTGACTGATCATAGCTATGCTTTCGGACAAATTATTTATGGGCTCCCAGATAAGCGGTGGTGCCCTACGTGAGCGCACGATACGCGCAGCATTGTTGCATGATTGGATAGTGTGATTCATGGATTTCGCATTATGTGACATGGTTACTATACGCCCTAGCAACATCAGGGTCGTAGCCTCCACAGGCATATCGTGGTTGACAGGATTGGACACCAAAAATCTTGTTCTACATGGGGTGCTATAGATGTCTCTGGGTGAAAGTCCCTAAACTCTTATGGTACCAAGAGATTACTCCAACGTCTAGACAGAGTGGATGCATGAGCGCCGAGTGCCGAACACGAGATGGTCGCGCTTTCCACTGTGTCGTGGTCAGTTGGAAGGGTGTGTGGCCTTACCCGCCCGAGATGAGAGGGTAAAGCTAGCCTGAGTTTGACCAGCTCTAGGAATAGGTCCACTATCGACAAGTCGGGCCCGATATTAACAGACGGATAGTGAGGTCTCTTCCACTCACTTTGTTACGCATGATGGAGCGAAAATCTAGTTTAGAGTGTACTAGACCTCGGTGATATTTTAGAGTTGAGCTGTATTGATATGTGGACTTAGATGTTGATTAGTGTGCCTGAATTGTATCTTGCATCGCATGGCCTCGGTATGGCCAACATCATTCCTGCCTTACATCGCATGTATCACGCCTCAAACTCGAAAAACGAGCTCACAAAATTTTCAATCACCGAATCCGACACCGACAGCCTCCGTAGTGCCCCATTCTCAGATCCCAACACTCACATACCAGATTCTGATCCTGGGATCCTACAAGGAGGATTTTCAGTGTGATTTTTTTGTAATGGAGCATAACCAAGTCACAAAACAACATCACCACATATCCACTATATCAAAAACTTTAAGTACAATGTGGGAAGGGAAATATAGGGTAATCAAAAACTCTAAAATAAGCTGACACGCACTCCTGCCTCAGCGCTGTTGCGATCCAATGCCACCTGCATGCAACGGTCGTGCATAAGCTTACAAAAGCTTAGAAGGTGGTGTAAGTGTGTGCGCAAGGCAAGCGCCAAGTGTAAAATATCAGAGTAATGCAAAAATATGTAGTAAGTCCATGAATGCTATCAGTTGTACCAAAGCTATGTGATGCAAGGCATGAATGCTATCGGTCATGGCAAGACCATGTGATCCGAGGCCCATGTAGCCAAATGTCATTTGCAAGATGAAAAATAAGCACGTCAGTACTTATCAAGTATAAATATCAATACAGTTCCTCTCTGGGATATCACCGTGGTCTAGTACACTTCATACTGACTGCCGCGTCCCTAGCCGCACAGCCCAGCGAGTGAAATAGACCTCACTATCTGCCTAACCAGTAGTCTGCCAATACCTACCCGGCTTGTCGATAGCAGACTCATTTACGAGCTGGTCAAATTCAGCCTAGCTTATAGCCCCCTCACTCAGGCAGATAAGGTCACACCCCCTTCCAATCGACCAAGACATAGTGGGAGACGCGGCCTACTAGTATTCGGCACTCGGGCGCTCGTGTATCCACTCGGTCTAAACGTTGGAGCAACTTCTAGTACCAAAAAGGTTTTGGAACTTTCACCCAAGAACATCCTAAGTGCCCAAAGTGCTAGAACCAAGTATTTTCGGTATCCGATACGGTCATCCACGATGTGCCTGTGGAGCCACGGCCCTGATGTCGATAGGGCGTACAATAATCAAGTCACTCATATGTAAGATACATGAATCACATCGTACAATTATGCAGCAATCCCATGCATACTATGCGCTCATGTGGGGCACTCCATCTCATAAGGAGTCCCGTAAATGTCTCAACTCAACGACTTATGCTATGATCAAACATTCATCATATCAAGCATACATATGATACGTATGGGCATGAATAATGGAATTATACTAAGCATGTTATAAAGTAATGAACTATCCTTACAACGCAGATGAGCCTAGACAGCCTACACACAACAAGTATGGGCCTATCCATGGGCCCTAGGGAGAGTCGTAATGCGGACATTTAACCAACATTATACTTGCAATGTGGATGTTAAACCATCATTGCCCCCAAGGCATAGCCCGTCATAAACATCATTACATAAACCAAGTTGAGATCACACATTGCAATGGACCTTAGGTACATCCTATTAGGCCTTAAATACATCAAATGGGCCATATCACATGGGCCTTATATTCATCATGTGGGCCACATCAATGGGCTGCACCAATGGGCCTTATCTACATTGCAATGGGCCATAACCCGTGGGCCTTAGAATGTATCAAAGTGGGCCTAATCACATGGGCCTTACGTGTATCAAATGGGCCATGCCAATGGGCCCTATATATATATATATATATATATATATATATATATATATATATATATATATATATATATATATATATATATATATATATATATATATATATATATATATATATATATATATTAAATGAGCCACACCCAAAATAAGTGGTGATAATAATTTCCATCCTTAAAATTCTCAAGGCCCACCATAACATTTATTTTCTACCCAATCTGGTCATAAGGTTACACAGACCTGGATTAAGAGGGAAAACACATTTCTTAATGATCCAAACTTTTGTGACAACAAGGAATTACAATGGCAGGAACTCAATCCCCACTACTTTTGCTATGTGGACCACTTGATCCTAGATCTGCCTCATTTTTGAGCTCAAGCCTTAAAATGAGCTCTCAAATGGTTAAACGATTTGGATGCAACACATGCATCAAGGTGGGTCCCACTCTCATTGAGCAGTATGAATAAAACACATACATCATTAAGGGTGCCACCATCCACCACTGGACGGTGGTGAGATCAGTGGGTTCCACCGTCCAATATGGGCGGTGTGAATGAACACATACATCCTTTGTGGGTCCCACATGGGGCCCACCATAACGTCTGTTTTCCATCCAACCTGTTGCTAAGGTCACGCAGACCTGATAAGAAAAACAAATTTCGTAGGATCCAAAACTTCTGTGAAAAAATCCCAAATGGGTTTCAATGGCAGGCATTCAATCAACATTGTTTCCTATGATGTGGGCCATCTGAGACTCAAATCGGCCCGATCTTTGGAGGGGGCCCACCTCAAGAGGTGGCCTACAAAATGAATGGTGTGAATATATAACATACATCATGGTGGGGCCCACGCATAGGGCCCCTATCCTTCCCGCCCGTCTCCATGGACGCAAGCAATGTCCTGCTGCACAACAGCAGCAGGCGCTGCCCCTCTTCCTTCTTATATTATTTTTTTTTGAAAAATATTATTTTCCTACGGTTTTTCATGCGTGGGGCACGCATCGGCCGAATCCACCCTAGCCATTGGTTTCCATGGCCCGAGACGGACCAAACAAGCCCAATATCTGATATTTTTCTGTGTATAGGAACGGCATGGAGGTTTTCAATGGTAAAAACCACTGTTTTATGTACTATGGCCCGCTAAAAGATTGGATGGACTTCATTTTTCGGCTCAACGCCTACAACAGGCTAAGGAATGAAATGGACAGCGTGGATTAAATACATACATCAAGGTGGGGCCTACACAAGTGGCCCACCCAATAAGCTTGAAATTAAGTTTATATTTGTTTTCACGTCCAGCGTCCAGGGACGCTGGACGTTCTGGCTCACACGAACGTTCAAGGTGGGCCCTGCTCAGGTGGACCACCACATGGTTGGGTGGTGTGGAACAACACATATAAAGTGGGCATCACCTACAAATGAGTTGGGTCCAATACATGCTTCATGGTGGGGTCCATCCAAGTGGGCCACACGGCCATATCATCACACACAATAATAAATAAATAAATAAGAGAGGGAGAGAGAAAGAGAGAAAGAGGGACAAGCGTGATGGAGGGACCCCGGCACTATGAGCCCTCCATTTCAAGCATCCAATCATACATCAAGTGGGTCACATTGCATGTGGGCCCACCAAATCAAAGATCAACGGTGGAGATCCCTTCTCCACCAAGATGTAAGGTCTAGATGATCCTTTTTTTACTAGAAAGTAAATATCATGATGGGGTCTATAGAGAATGGCCCCATCATGGAATGATAATAAAATCAAGGTGGGTCATCGGCCATATCTAGGGTCCCAAGTGAGATCCATACCATCAATCGATAGGCCTCACTTAGCCCATCATCAAAACATGGAAAGATCTAGCCTAATAGCTCCCACCTTCGATCTTCTTGGTCCGTTGGAAAGCCAATCTCCTTGTGCTTCTCTTTGATGGAGGGTGATGAGGTTTGAATGGCTAGGATGATGGATTTGGGATGGAAAAGTGGGCCATACACAAACACACTTTTCTCTCTCACATGAAATGCTTGGACGTGTGGTTCTTGGTTGCTTGTAATGGCTTGAAAATTTTGAAGAGAAAGAGAGAGAGAGAGAGAGAGAGAGAGAGAGAGAGAGAGAGAGGTAGTTGTAAGAGAGGGGATGGGTGTGAGTGATAGGTGTGAGGTGATATTATACTTGACATGTATAGGTGTGTAAGAGAGAGGGTGAGAAAGAGTTGACTTGGTGGTTGCTTGACTTGTGGAGAAAAAAAGCATGGGTGCTTTATACTTGACATGAGATGATTGATTGATTGATTTGATTGATTGATTGATTGATGGGACATGTTGTAGAGATTCTCTTGGGATTGCAAAAGCGTGATGTTTTCTCGAAATAAACGTTGGCTCAAATCTCTTAGTTAGGGAATCGGATCAGTATGCGAGTCGCGGCATTGGAACGACGGTGACTGTGCGGTCGCAATGGTACAAGTCTCGGATTAAGCTAACTCAAATCTATATGATATGACTTAGGGTCATGCGCAAACGTCGATTAGAAGTCGGGGATTGCTGGAATTCGATGGGAAGGATCGCGGGAGTCAACGGAACAGTACGGACTAGGATACGGGTCTTACAGCATGGCCTTGGTACGGCCAATAGTGTTCATGGATTCTTCAGCATGTTTCACATTACTACATTACGCACACACTTTCACCTACCTCTAAGCTTTTTGTAAGCTTACGCACGACCATTGTGTGCAGGTGACATTGGATCACAGCAGCGCTGAGGCAGGGGTGCATAGCTAATCATCTTAGAGCTTTTTGTCTATTATAATTGTATTTTCCTTTATGTGCACTGTACTTATAAGTTTTTATCATAGTGGAAATGTGACGGATTTTTTGGTTGTTGTTTGTGGGTTATGCCTTTGGTTATGCTTATTACGAATCAAACTGATGTTGAAAATCCTCCTTGTAAGATCCCGGGATCGGAACCTAGTAAATGGGTACCAGGAGCCGAGAATGGGGTACTACGGAGGCTGTTGGTGCCAGATTCGGTGATCAGAAATTTTATGAGCCAGGTTTTCGAGTTTAGGGCGTGACAGGTGTGGCCTTACCCGCCCGAGGGTAGGGGGCATAGCTAGGCTGAGTTTGACTAGCTCGTGATTCGGTCCGCTATCGACATGTCAGTAGATATTGGTGACTACTGGCCAGGCGGATAATGAGGTCTCTTTCACTTGCATGGTTGCACGTATAGTGGGCGGCAATTGTATGTAGAGTGTATTAGACCCTGGTGATGATCTCAAAGATGTACAGTACTGATTTGTGGAGCAGGAGTTGCATACTCATTCATTCATTCATTTACTATCCACTCGGGCTGGTGGTGCACAACTATTTGTTACATGTACCTTCACAATGGCCAAGATTTCGGTTAGGGTGCGTGACTAACCTGAGATCAGGAGTTTACCACATTGAGTTTGACTATCTAAATTAAGTATGGGACTAGTTTGGATAAAAGTTCCTTGTGATGGACCCCATGCCTACGATGCTGCATACTATCATCCCGACTTCACATTCCAGCATGGTCATTCCATTCACACCGCATATGGCATTTTTCGATTATTATGTTTCTGCATTTATATGGTTTAGATACGACTGACGGTATTCGTGAACTCATTAGGAATTATATATCGCATCGTATCCTCGGCATCTGATATTTAGCTCCCTATGATTCCGCGTTTACATAGTCAATCCGCATTACGTATTATGATATTGTTTGACTCATGGACTTCTTGGTATTTTTGTTTACTTCGATATTATATGATTCATGATCTTACCAGTATTTTCGATATTATATGATTATATCATTGTATTGAATACTTGACACTTACCTTGTGTACACACTTACACCACCCTCTAAGCTTTCTATAAGCTTATACACGATATATGCATGTAGGTGATGTTAGGTTGTAGCAGCGTGGAGCTTAGACCATGTAGCTAACTTCTGGAGCTTTGATTTTGACATATATATATTTTCCTTTCAGCATTGTATTCAAATGTTAATTAATGGATATGTGATGATGATGTTGCCTTTATGATTTGGGTAAACTTGTGGTTATGCCTATTACGAGTAAATGTACATTGAAAAATCCTCCTTGTAGGATCTAAGGATACGAATCTGGCGTATGGAAGCTGGGAGCCGAGAATGGGGTACTACAGAGGCTGTCAGCACCGGATTCAGAGATTGAAAATTTTGTGAGCCTAGTTTTCAAGTTTTGGGGCGTAACACTTCCAGAAAGCTATGGGATCTGCCTTTTAATTCAGCACCGCGTATCATCCGCAGACCGATGGGCAAACTGAGAGAGTCAACTAGATCCTTGAGGATATGTTGCAGAGCTTACGTGATCGACTTCTTGGGTAGCTGGGATGTGTATTTGTGTCTGGCTGAGTTTGTATATAATAACAAGTATCAGGCGACTATTGGTATGGCTCCATTCGAGGCCTTGTATGGCAGGCCATGTAGATCTCCTAGTTGTTGGGCCAAGGTTGGAGAGCACCGTCTCCTAGGCCTCGAGCTTGTGTAGCAGACATCGAAGATTATTGATATCATCAAGCAGAAGATGCGCACAGGTCAGAGCCGGCATAAGACTTGCTAATTGCCAGCGTCATCCCTTGGAGTTCGCTGTTGGGGATAGAGTGTATCTCAAGGTCTCGCCCATGAAGGGCGTGATTCGATTTAGAGTGAAGGGCAAGCTTGTCCCGAGGTTTATTGGACCTTTCGATATCACTGGACGCGTTTGTGTCGTGGCCTATAGGCTTGCCTTACCTTCTCAATTGTCTAGCATACACAGTGTTTTCCAAGTTTCGATCCTACGGAAGTGTGGGTCAGACACTATTCCCATGATTGATTGACAGCCTCTTGAGGTCCATGAGGACGCTTCCTACATTGAGCCGCCAGTTCACATCCTTGATTGAAAGGAGCAGGTCCTCCAGACCAAGGTTATTCCTTAGGTGAATGTGTAGTGGGGTCATCATAGTGCTGATGAGGCGTCTTAGAAGCTCAAGGCTGAGATTAGAGAGTATTATCCCCATCTTCTTAAAGATTAATTGTGCCTTGTATTATGTTTTGATATATATGTTTATGCGATGTCATGTTTTCTCTTCCTTGTTTTGTTATGCACGGTAGTGTAAATTTCGAGGATGAAATTTTTACTAGGAGAGGAGAGTTTTAAGGCCCGTATCCTAGTCTGTACCATTCCTTAGACTTTTTCGATCCTCCCCCTAGACATGTAGACAGCATTTGCACACGACCTTAAGTTGCATCCCATAGATCTGAGTCGACTCGACTCAAAACTTATACCCTAGTGACCGCGCCGTCGCCGCAATTCCAACGCCGTGTCTGTGCACCAACGTCATACCCAGGCTAAGAGTAGTGGGTCTGCGTATATTTCAAGGAAACATCACGCATTGCGAATCTCGAGAGGATCTCTCCCCAAATATCACATCAATCAATCAAGTACTAGTCAAGTACATATCTCATCACAACCCATTACTCTACCCATCATACCCATCCCTCTCTTACACAAGCTGTCATGCCTCAAACTCGAAAACCAGACTCACAAAATTTTCGATCGCCTAATCCAGCACAGACAGCCTCTTTAGTACCACACTCTCAGCTCCCGGCACCCATATACCAGGTTCCGATCCTGAGATCCTATAAGGAGGATTTTCAACATGAATTTGATTCGTAATAAGCATAATTTACAAACAACAACCAACAATATCATTACAAATCTACTAAAATAAAAAACTTTTGAGTATAATGCTAAGGGAAATACAATATCGATAATTAAAAGCTCCAGAAGTCGACTGTATGCTCCAAGCTCAATGCTACTGCGGCGTCCTAGCGTCACTGCATGTATCAATCGTGCATAAGCTTATAAAAAGCTTAGAGGGTGGTAAAAGTGTGTGCGCATGGTAGAAATGCAAATATGTAATATCAGAGTAATGTGAAAATGCTGTTAAGTCTATAAATGTCATCAATTGTACTAAGACTATGTGATACAAGGCATGAATGCTATCGGCCATACTAAGGACATGTGATGCGAGGCATGAATGTTATCGGCCATACCAAGGCTATGCGATGCAAGGCCTATAGGGTCAATGTCATATGCGAGGTGCAACTCAAGCATACCAAATCTCATTTGAATCCTCATATCAATATAGTTTATCTCTGGAATATATATATATATATATATATATATATATATATATATATATATATATATATATATATATATATATCACTGGGGTCTAGAATACTATACACCAGATTGCCGCCCACTGGATGTGCAACCATGCAAGTGGAAGAGACCTCACTATCCACCTACCAATAACAGTCCGGTCTGTCGATAACGGACTCATTTACGAGATAGTCAGACTCAGCCTAGCATTGCCCTCTACCTTCGGGCAGATAAGGCCACACCCCCTTCCAACCGAACATGACACTGTGAGATGCGGTCTACTGGTATACGGCCCTCGTACACTCATGTATTCACTCGGTCTCGACGTTGGAGTCATCCTCTAATACCATCGACTTTAAGGATTTTCACCCAAGGACATCTATGGCACCCCGATAAGAATATTCATAGTGCGCTGATGTTAGTAACAGTATTTCAGGTGTCCAATCCTGCCATCTACGATATGTCTGTGGAGACTATGGCCCTGATGTCGCTAGGGCATAAAGGAATCATATCACACAAATGAGAGATGTATGAATCATACTATCTAGTCATATAGCAATCTTACGTGTACTGCGTGCTCATATAGGGCAACTCTGCCTATCAGGGAGTCCCATAATAATCTACCCAATGGCATGTGCGATGATCAATCACTCCTCATATCAAGCATACATATAATGTGCATGTGCATGGGCACGGATCGTGATGTTATCAAGCATACTCATAATCGATATCAATAACCAGCCTATATATAAGGCGGGGTCCATAGATGAACAATCAATCTAAACCATAATATAAGGATCGACCCTCAACTGTGGATATTCGATAGCATGGATCCATCCGTTTATGGCGATGAAGAACTTTCCTCGTGTCAAGGTTGGCCTAGGTAGCCTACCTATAATCCTAAGGATCCGGAATAGGCTTCCTTCACCATACTATCATATGGCCCTTTAGATGCCCTAAGGAGCCCAATTAAGTACTAGATGGACTCCAAGAAATAATCCTACAAGCAACCAATGGGGGTCCAACATCTTAGGTTGTCCCAATACGAATATATGGACCATGCAAACATCAATAGAGCCCAATGATTTGAGTTAACCCACTTAGAGAATGGTGAGAATGGGTCTAACAAAGCCTAAGGGAATGTCACAATGTGGACATTTAACCATCATTGCCCATCAATGTGGACATTTAATAATAGTGGGCCCATAGCCTCACATAAGGGCCCAATATACATCCTATTGGACCTCACACACAATGGCCTTGTACACATCACAATGGACCTCATCATGTGGGCCATATATACATCACATTGGGCCGACATATAGGCCACACATACATCATATCGGGCCTCACTCATGGGCCACATACACATCGTAATGGGCCTCACCAAATGGGCTGCATATACATCACATTGGGCCTGAGATCTAAACCTCAAATACATCACAATGGGCCTCTCACCTGGGACTCAAATACATCTCAATGGGCCTCATGCCTGGGCCTCAATTACGTTACATCGGGCCTCATCAAATGGGCAACATATACAACACATCAAGGTGGGCCTTGCACATTCTAAATGGGCCCCATCAAATGAACAGTTTGGATCAAATACGTACATCTCGTGGGGCCCACACCACCAAAATCATCATTTAGGAACGGTTGCTTCAGGGACGGTTTAAAACTGTTCCTAAACCTAAATGAGGTGTCGCAAAAAAACAAGGATGATTCAGAACCGTTTTTGGGTATTGTTTCAAATTTTAGCAATGGAATTTTAGGAACGGTTTTAAACCGTTCTAGTGCCAAATGGTTGAAATTTTAGGAACGGTTTTAAACCGTTCTTAATGGCAAGTTCTTGCCAACAATCAAATTTCCTAAAATTTTAGGAACAATTTCAAACTCTGATAAACACAAAATTTAGGGTTAAAGGATATAAATTAACAGAAGTTTATTGCGTTCCATCAAAATAGAGATTAATCTAAAGAATCGTCTTTAAGACTGCAACTAAGTTCATTTATCTAAAAATATCTACAATGTTGAGTAACAAAGCATCAATGTACACGGGGCAGAACATGCGCACCTAGAACCATAAGATTTTCATTCTCATCCAAAGTCCCAATGATTTTAAGATACTTCTTCCTCACAAGTCCTTCAAACAACCTTGCCTTTGATGCAGAACATGGGTTGTACTTCTTTTTTATTTTCAAACTTGTGGACCTCATAAGTCCTATACATTGGTGTGATTGTCCGGGAGAGCCTCTTCCAAGGTATGGCCTAATAGATGAAGGGTCCGAGTTTCATACAAACTGGCTACACTATAGTACAACAGAAAATGCAAAAGTACTCAAAATCGAGACCAAACAAATATATATAGATATCTAAATTCTCATCTACTTTTCTACATATAAAAAGTATTGTTTCAAATCTTACAATTGTTTTAGATTTTAGTAGATCTGTAAATATGTTTCCAATGAGCCCAGATAGGGAATTGTGGCTAAGATTCCTACATTCAGATAAAATGTGATTCATGAAAATGTCCCATATTCATAAGCCAAAACCTTCTTGAGTTCTTATTCAACAAGAAACTCAAAGGGAGCAGAGATATTTCATAGAAGCCAGGGAGATATTTCATTAGCCAGAGAGAGAGAGAGAGAGCCATCAAACAGATCTGTAGTTGCTGAGGTTGCAGAAAACAGTAATGTAAAATACAGAGATGCGAGGAGGCATCACATCGGAAGCAGCTTAGCCATTGCTGCGAAAAGGAGGAACGGAATGCTTGGAAAAGATCTCTGTAATTTCCTAAAAGAATAAACAAATGATTGATTTAATAGTAATCCCAACTCGACAGATAATCCCAAAAAATCCAGATCAAGAAGAAAAAAATACAGAGATATGAGGAAATCAAAGCAACCATAAAGAAACCTGAATTAATAAAGAAGAGAGACAAACTTCAAAACCATAACGGAGAAATTTACAATCAACAGCACAAATCATCTAGTAATCCATAGGCAAAAAATAATAATAATCTTGCTTTGCTAGCTGCTTCTGGGATTTCCATTTCAAGAACAGTACCTCATTCCATGCTGGGAATTGCTTCAATAAACCAGAAAAGGCAACCAGAACTACTTGTAAAAGAGTTAAAAAGGAAGCTTCAATGGATCTCACTGATAAAATTTCCAAAACAGGAAATCAGAAAACAGAGATTACAGAGGTCCGATTCATTGATGCTCAAGATATACTGATTCTACACAGTCAAGAATCAAGTGACAGAAAACCTTTCAAGAACTGTGATTTGATCATTTGAATCCGTTAATCTCTCAAAGAATTCAAAGATAATCCACAAGAATCACCAAAAGATTATCGAATTCGATCAACAAAACATCTAAAATCTTTGAAAAGTGAAGTTCTTAAGCCAGAATTTCAGGTCGAAAAAAAATTTTAAAAAAAAATAGATGAGTTTATCTGCGGCAATCTGGACATCACAAGAACAAGTAAAATTCAAGAAACTGCATTCAATCTAATAGTATTTAAGTTCGAAATAGTCTGAAGAAATCCAAGATTATCCATGGAAGATCATCATAATTGGCTCGAAATGTATTGCATAGACCTCAAAATCTTCGAAATCCGTCAACAAGCGTGAAATTCAGATGAAAGAATCAAAATGAGGAGAGAATTAGAAAAGAAGACGTTGTAGAGATCAGATCATCAGCTGAAATCAGAGAATTATATTCGAGAACTGCAATTCGATGACTATCTATTGAAAATCATTAAAGTAGATTGAAATAATCGAAAAAAAAGATGAGAGAATCGAAGAAAGGAGATTTCTAATCATGAAGAAGATGAAAGAAGAAGAAATAGGGATGGATATCGACTTTTGAGAAGCTCTTACAGATTCCAGAATTGAGAGAAGCTCTTACAGATTCCAGAATTGAAGATTCCAGAATTGAGAGAGAGAGAGGTGGGGGGGGGGGGTTATTCATCATTGTAAATGAACTGAAAGAAAATCTTCCCATCAAAAGGAAATAGTTCATTGATAACAGACTATATTTCTCCAGTGAGGTAAGTTGCAGGACATTCAGAGTGATCCTACAAGGTCCACAAAAGAAGTAAAAGTTATACAAGCTTCCCAATGGCATACATTTTTTTAAAGAATGAATACTTGTGAGGGGAGCATAAGCAGTGTACAAGCGAGAAGAGTAGCGACCAGTTAAAATGCACAGAAGCACGTGCATTGGGATAAGATTAATAATGAAGGTATAACCTCCCCAAGAGCAAACCTGAAAAAGAAAAATATCTGCTAAAAAACCTTTAATATGATTGACAGCTGACAGTAATGGTAACTTCAATAGATCAAGCTTGCCATGTAAAAGTATGCAAGAGCATTTAAAGTTGCATAGAAGAGGGATCATGTGTTCAATGTTTGCATATGATTTGAATCATTATTAGATAGTGGTCTAAGATGAAGTAACACCAAGTCATCTTAATTCTTTATCCAGGACACCATGCAGGACACCAAGCAGCAGGGCTGTTTGGGCAGCTAATTCTTAAATGGAATAAATATAGCATCTAGCTAGAGTTAGTTTAAGAATTCAATTAGATGGTCTCATCTCAAAATTTAAGAAAATTCCAGTTTGTAGGCAGTTAAACTCATGTAAATTACTATACTAAAGCTGAGGAAAATTCAGTAAACATTATCCAAGGCAATTGTTCTCTTGACCCACTTGTTTGGCCCAATGACCACTCCCAGCCAATCAATCAAGCTATTCTCTCATTTAACCCAAAATAAATAAATTCAACAAATTAAAAAATTTAAAAAAAAAAAAAAAAAAAAAATCCAGATTCAATGAAAAGAATCTGAAAAGCAACATTCCATTCATTAATGCAAGAACAAATAAAAATCATAATAATTAAAACATAAAAATCCATTTCAGATTCAATCATGTGAATGTAAAAAATTACAACTATTGCATTAAAATAAAATAAAAAATAAAGGATGTGACTTTTGTAATCCTTCAAAATAGCATAGTTGTACATATGTTATCCACTGTTTCTTAAATGGTGCACTTAGCATTCATGTATATCAGTCAAGACCATCCAGATCTCCTACAGTGCCTTTAGCATTCATGTATATCAAATCAGGAAATAGAAGCTACTCCTCAACTATCATACCCTATTACAATATCAGTAATTTGAACTTAAGGCAAACACATAATTGAGGAAACTGTAATATTCCCATCTGATTGAGTATTGAGATATCATAGACTAACCCTAGTTCCAATAACAAACGGAACCAAACCTGCTGCTGTCAATCACAGGCTCCACCAGATGTGGCTCCCCGTTTCTCAGAAATGCTTGAGCATAAAGCTCTCCTGCTTAAAACATTCCATGTGCTTAATAGAAATAACGGTATTGTCTAAGACTGCATCAATTTCTTTTCCTCTTAATTGTAACTAAAAGATTATTGAACCTGTGGTCCTATCTTCAAGCTTGATAATCCACTCCTCCCCTTTGCTGATTACTTTTAATGCCCCTTCCCGTGCCCATTTGACATTCCATTCATCAGCCCTAGAACAAACATAATTATTTAGAAACTGTCTCCATTAAGTGCTCCTATGGCAACCCATGAAAGTAGGATCTCAATCCAACTTCCTAAAATGTACTATGGGTGACAGATCCAAGTGATTCCTCAAGAGGTGTTGGACCTATCATATCTTCTATCACCTGAAAATCAGACCAATCCAGTCATCAAATGTACCACACGAACATTGAATGTGGACCACTGATCAATTCTCCTAACCATCCTTTCTTTGTACACATGGCCCATCTGATGACCATACATACCTGAAATTTGGGCTTTGGCACATACATGGCAGGCCCACCTGAGGAATGCCCTAGGTCTCTCGTACACACATGGCAAATTCTCAGCAGTATCCATCACAATTCTAAAGCTTTTAGGTACCAATCACTATGAGGAATGGTTGATAGTCCCACACAATCTACAGCAGGAAAATTTAAATGCAAAATAAAGAAGCAGCATCAGATTAACCAGTTGCCCGCAAAAAAAAAATAAAAAATGGAATGTCCAGACAGTGCAGGATAAAATAATTTTGGAGTTGAAAAAATACAACACCATCTTTCATGCCTCTTAAAACCAGCAAGCTCATCTGAAAACCACTGGCATTAGTCTCATTGCTGTTCACCCAAACAGAGAATTATAACCCCAACTACTCAATTAATGGCACACGCATACCTCCATTCAGATTGTTCCGTGTCTGGACAGTGTCCACTTTCCCATCTGATTTAACCATTTCCATCTTCGAATGAGAGAAAAGAACTTCTATAAGTTCAACCGAAAGGTGCATCCTCACCGTTGTTATAAGACTAGGTGGGGTTTGCATGTGCCAAAGTGAATTTTATTCCATGGGCCCACTATCACCAATGCTGAATTTTTTGCATTTAAGTTCAATTTTTAAAGATGGTCTCCAACAATGTTGTATTTAAGTTCAAAGTTCAAACAGACACATTTTCAAAGTTCATACAACGATGGCACTGTAGGGCATCAAAGAGATAGTGCCATAAATCCACACAATATGTTCAAAGTAACAAATAATTTCAAATTTTACCTTTTTTTTATGAGAAGAACACAGGAGAAAAAGAGCTGGACAAATTTTACCTTTTTATGACAATCCAACTGATGTATCATAACAGTGTTTCATAGCAGACTCCGGAAACAAAAAAAAACAAAAAAAAAACAATAAGTAATAAACAAACAGTATCATACAAACATGTAATCGAGATTCCGATAAAAAAAAGAAGCTGCACATTCAACTAAAAGTGCAAGTGGAATGTTTGAAGCCGCCAATCTAGAGACTCTGGCTTGGACCTGATTGGAATTAATAGTGCTATAATTTCTGCTGAAGAAGCATTCAATGATGGTACATAAGACACACTAGTAAAGATTTTCATTCAGGTATCACCAAGTATCTAGAAATCTAATATTCAAATCCTATTGCTATGATTACCTTGATCAATTAGTAACAGATGTTAGACAAAAGATGTTAAAAGAATTAGTAAAAGACATGGAAATATGAAAAGATAACACTCACATTTTTCCAGCTATGGTCGAAGAATATGAAAGCTGCACATCCCAGCTGTGCTAAGACCAACAAGATCACCAATATAGAATACTGGTAGGTTTACGGAAACCATTTACTATTAAGAAACAAAATGAGTGATGTCAGGAAATTCCTTGTGGGCTTTTATTAGGGCCAAGAGTGATGTAATTGACTGGACAATGGTGTCACCTGCTTTGAGAGACTGTAATTTCTTAGGCAGCGATTGGGCTGTGTTGTAAATACTGAACAGAGCCGGCCTTTTGGCCTTTTATTAATAAATTTTCATCTTTCAAAAATAAAAATAAAAATATTAAGAAACAAAATGAAATGTGCAGCAGCTTTTAGCAACTCGTCCTACTCAATAAACGAAGAATAATAGAAAAGAAATCGGTACTCTATGATTAGTGAACTGAAATGACAAATGCAACTGTGTATTACTAAATGCCATCATTGTAAAAAAAAATTCCAAGAGAACTTTTCAAGACTTTTAAAAATGTCTTAATGGCTTAACAAGGTAAACTCAACATTTTGATGCAATGTACATGTGATGCAAATTGATATGATGGGCTGTGTCTTGTTCTTTAAGCCAGCATAAAACTAGTGCAGCTTTTGTAGTTTGACTGAATACCAAGTTCACTGATGCGCTTTTGCTCTGTCACTTGGTTTGAAGTTGATTTGGCAAAAAGCCTGCAGCTCGAGAAATTATACTTTTGTCAACTAATCATTGGAACCAATGGAAAAAAGATAAAAAACCAGAAAGGTAGATCACAAAAAATCAAGTGGATAAATAGATCTTGTTATGATTCCCAAGAAATTCTTCGATTTCTTCTGGAACTAGTGTGAATGTCTGAGACACTGAGGAATATCCAGAAAGGCATTTGGAGAATCGATTTCATGTGAAAAAAAGGGTTAGAAAACGAACGTACAAATTCACTTGTTTCGTACCCTAATTATCAAGTAGCAATGTCTCGTGAGTGACTGCACTAAGTTTAGAAACATAATAAGTAACAATCACAAAAATGTAATAAATCAGGATACACATGTTAGGCAGCACCCATTCCTGATCACTGCTCCAATACAACCAAAACAAGAAATGACAAAGAGAATTACTCCAACACCAATGAATAAGTAAATGAACCTGCAAAACAGCATTGCATCATGGTTATGTGATCAGATAAGAGAAAAAGGTGAACATAAATTCTACAAAATGATGCCAAGCTGTAAACAGGCAGTGCCCTGGTGGTAAAAGTTGTTGCCTGATGATAGAACTACAGATTGCCTGCCATTTGGATTTCATATCCATAGATCAGTTTGGTGATTATGCTCCCAAAAAAAAAGAATTCTCAACGCAAGGCCAAAAGCCAAAAATTGAACTGACTTGGCATGTAAATTAATGCAAGCTTCCCGCAACCAATTCTTTAGAATATAGACTGCCCACCAAACCAGCAAGTTGGCTGGTCCCAATGAAACATGCCAGTTCAAACAGCCCAAGCATTTTCCTTCACAACCATCTCTGATAAAAGAACCCCAGAAAGCAACTAAGAGCAAAGAAAGCAGAGAGAAGAATGAAAAGGAAATGAAATGAAAGTGTGCATAAATGCATGCATCAACATAGAGAACTCCAATTCTTAATAGTTCATAGCCTATTGTGATTTCATATGCTGATAGGAATGGTTTCACAAAAGACAACACAACACATCGATACTCTAAAAAAATTGGCAGTGATTGTACCGATCTTATGCATCATGCGTGCATGCTTCTAAGTTAGAATTTCACATTCAATCTTCTTTCATGTTTCTTCATATTTTAGTCTGCATCCATCACGCATGCAGAATCCCCACCTGGTGGCAATGCTCCACCCAGTACCAAGATAGGGTAAAACAGGACTAATGTCAAGTGGGCAGCTGGTTGTTGAACTTTTTCCAACCAATTAATAGCTACATGACCCCAAATGGCAGAATAAGACTATGATGATGATAGTTATGGTGATGGTGAGGGATTGGAATGAACCCCAATAACAAGTGCCTGCTACCCTCCATAAGAAATCCAAAAGGATTTGCTGGAGGCCCCTCCCTTCACCAGGCTGTCCCTACTATCATTTGCAGAGCGGCCCACATGCTGAAAGGAGACCTCCAACCTTTGGCTACCTCCAACCATATTCTTGAATTCGATACCAAGATTCAACAACGACGAACTATAAGAACAACACCCCATGGACATCGTACCTGAAGTAATCACTCATCCTTTCATAAAGACTGTGTCCAACATAGTATCGCTCCTAAAGGACACAAACATTGTTCAGCATAGATGCATAAGCAACTTCTAGATATACTTTTCCTCAAATCAAGTAACTGAGGCATGTACTTCTAGCAGAGAAATACAACTTGCCAACTACTGGAATAGGAAAGAAAGATCAAATTTTGCGTTATAAAAGTACCAGATAAATCCACTTAAAAAATTGAAAGAATGACCACTGATCAGACATCTCTGACAAGGTGTGACAAGCTGGGAATTTAAGTAGCAAAGCAAGAAATATGCGTATGCTAGCATAAACTCCCAATATAAGAATATAAATCCAAAAATAGAAAGAATCTGAGTTCCGGTTATCTTTTCCTCCAGAACCTTCCTGCAATGCAGTTTGGGAAGCATGTATGAGGACAAGGATACAAAAAACTATTGTACAGCAACAGCAAAAAGGGACCATGGGTCTGCCACAACAATATGAAAATGTAAATTTCAAACATAATACTACACTCACATGTAGATATATGTTACAAATACTGAACTCAGTCCAAACCAAAAGAATCTAATAAACAGCCTTGAGATCACCATGCCTCTAGCTGTTGAATAAGCCCCAAATGTGAGCAGGACATCCAAGCAGCCTACAAATTCAGAATGGAATTCGATGTGAAAAAAGACAGAAAAAGAAGTAACAAAGAAAATATCCAAATCTGAGAGTTATTTTACTTAACCCCCATCTGCTTTGAGGCCCAGCATATAAACGGTATGGATCATTGAAATGTGACATGAGATCCAGCTGCTGCAGTCCCTACTTATAAAACCCCAATAACAAGTGCCTGCTGAAATTCGAGGTAGAACTCTTCGCTATAAATACTGGGAAATTTCATCAGTTTCTGTCATTTCCTGTAAATTAAACAGAATAATTGTAAATCAATCTACTTTGCATCCAAACGCAACGACAATGTAATAATTCATCAACCAAATTGACAAGCCTGGTTTACAAACAAAATCCAAGGGCAACTTGAAAGCAATTGCAATACATAATTCCAAAGATAAAGTACTAGTTAAAAGACCAAATACTTGAACTTTCAGTTTACAACAAATACCAACAGAAAGGAAGCAAACATGTACCTGGACTTGCCAATCTTCATTCCTTGCGTAACCATAAACTCCCATCATCTAGGTGCTTAGAGCACAGAATCCTGCTGTGGTATTTAAGTTCTACGACATTATCATGAAAAGGTTCATAGCACTTATTCTCTTAAAAGAGTTACAATCTAATCAGCCACAAGATCTTCCTTCTACGATTAGAAATCTCTCATAACCCATCAAGTATCAACTCACCATTCTACCAGACGCAAATATTAAAGCTGTTGTTTTCAGCTCCCTTATCCGCATTATCACTGCAGCAAAACGCTGTTGAAAAAAACAATTTGAGAAGGAAAATTAGTCATTCTTGACAAAAGATACAATGCAATGAAGATTCATATAGGCTGAATTTGGGTTTGCCCTCAATCAAAGTGGGAATCAACTTGTGAACAGTTGGGGCATAAAAAAAAAAAAAAAAAAAAAAAAAAGTGGGCCCGAGAAAGTTTCAACTGTGGTGTTTGTATCCCTGCTGTTTTTAATGATGTGGACCACTTTAATTTTGGATGTACCTTATGTTTGAGCTTTTGTCCTTAAAATGTGACATGTATTTAGTAAACCTGGAAAATCATTCAAAGTTGGTATTCCTGACATGGTTAGATTACTTGGGCCATATGTTACTATTAAAATATTGAATCGAATAACTTTCAAACATGTTTTTATAACATCGACTTTGATAACTGTGCATGACCAAAATCACTGCCAAATCAAATTTCTGGACAAAAGAAAGGTGAATACCAGTTTTCGGGCCATAGCTTGTAGATCGATCCTTGGAATCAGCTTTATGGTGAGGCTGCAGCAGTGTAATTCGACTCTGCTAGTTTCTACAAGCAATGTGGTGGATCCCAGTAAGACTATTTAAATTTGAACATACAAAATATTCTCTCCATATTTAAAGAAGATTGAAATGGAGAGATTGGTGTTGGAATCGATGGTGTTTTTTGTGGTGGTGGTGGTGGTGGTGGTGTTGGCAGTGGCATTGCCTTCCACAGGCTTTCTTGAACGTTGACGACCTCTATGCATGTGGCGCTCACAGTACTTTTGATCCAGCACCACATTCTTAGAGCATCACCATTTCTTTCCATCTGTTCTTCTGCACCTTCCCGGCTCTGGTTCCATGCTATTTCTATAGTCAAAGCACATATTTCTGCAACCAAGCCCTGAAATAGGAGAAAGAAGGAAAAAAAAACATAAATCATTCAAAGACAAAAATGACAAATGAAAAATAAATATTACTCTTCAAATAAGGGATAAACATGCCATCCTCCCTTGTTTCATATTACAACTCTGATTACAGCCCTGTAGATGATGTACCATTCACTATACAAAAACTGCAAACCTTGCACTCTAGCTGCTTTCCTTTTCATTTTCCTTGTCCTTACCAAACTATGGAAGAAATATAGAACACCCAAAAGATGAACTATCAAGCACAGACATAAAGCACTAACAAATCAAAGCAGTTAGTTCAAAAGAAAAAAAAAAAAAAAAAAAAAAAGCGAAAGTCCAAGTAACAGTTTGAGGGTGGATTTTCTATATTGCATACATCGAACTCCAAAAGAAAAAAGCTACGGAGCCAAGAGGTGCAATGGGATCATGGAGATCAGTTTCTACACTCACTACAATTGTGGTCATTAAGAGAATCTATTTTTCATAATAAAATTGAAAGAAAAACAAGCACAACACAACATCAATTGAAAGAAAAACCTATTTTTCATAATAAAATTATAATACCCTGAACTACAAACAGAAGCAGAAATAGTTCCTGAGAAGAGTCGCACAGATAAATGATTTTGCTCGGACAAAAAAGGGCATCACATAAATAATTTAAAGAAAAGGTAATTTTGAGTTATAGGACTTATATTGCCCCAGATCAACAAATGATTTTGCTTGGAAAACAAGGGCATCACACCAAAGTTCCTTGCAACACGGCTTATGGCCCCATGAAGCATCAGCCAAGCAGGGTCCACAATTTTCTGTGTAACGTCCACTATTAGACATTTCTGTCCATTTGATCGATGGCCACTAGAGCAACCATATGAAAAAAGAAAAATAGTTAAATGTCTTAAAGAAAAGTGATGAATAAGAAGACTGTTCAACCAGTTTGATTTTTGAAAATGAAGCAATCGTTATTAAGGTCTAATAGATTAACAGATTTGATTGAGAAAGGAGTGGGTCTTAGTTTTTTAATCTTGAATGTTTTGAAGTGTATACAGGATGAAATTGATTATAGAACTAAGGCTGTAAAGTGAATGGTTCTTACTGAATATTGGACCTGCCTATTGTGACTTACAAGAGCTATCCTGATTTATAAATAAATAAATAATAGAAAGAAAAAGAAATAAGATTCCATGGCCCCAATGCTCTTAACTTTCCTTGTTGTTTATCAATGAACACAATTGGTCACCTTAATATAAGGCCTGCAAAAACAAAAGGGTATTTTCCTCTCCCAAGATATTAATTGTTGATTGAGAACACTTTTTCTCAAACTAACCTATGAAGCCAAAATATAGCGCCATATTATAAATTAGCAAACCAAAGGCTATGCAGAACAAGGAACAGGTAAATCTACAGAGCTGATAACACACCTGTTGCCGTGCAGCTTAATCATCAATTGCTACAAAACAAAGAAAGTTTTTATTACTAACTTAGCAATAATTTTGATGTAAAAGATGCTTCTCCTCCCTCACAAACCAAATACTAAAAACACCGAGTGCACTTTTGGTAACTCTTTCGTCAATAAGAATACAAAGGCAATGCACAACAAGCATTAAGATGACATGCAAGTCCTGCACTCATCAGAACAAATAGATCCCCATGGACTACTTTTAAGATGCAACAGAGGAGTCAGTACTGCAGACTGCTACCACACTGAGCTGCACCAATACTCGATGCCAGTTGCTGCTAAATACTATCAAATATTACATGTAGTACAACTGCAAACAGAGAAACAACCATAATTGCAAAAGATACAACTCCAATTCTAGTAGATGCTGAAATTAAACTACCAATCCTTAGCAGTCTGCCCAAGTACGAATTTTAATGCTTTGGCCTCTTTGGACCATAAATCTAAAATCTGAAACACTTGTCCAGTACCAGTTAGTAACATGAACGAATAAAATCTTCACTATATGCTGATGCTGCATGTTATAAGATGGATACGAATATAAAAATGCTTACCTTCCTACAGGAACAATGATGATTGAGGGTATAAATACTTCATTATGCGAACAGGGCTACAGTATGTGTATAAAATTCCGTATGATACTAAGAAAATATGTATATAAGACCTGCAAAACTTCAAATCTATTGAAACGCTCATGCATGCAGTATAACGCAATGCTAAATCACCACAAAATATTCTGGGTTCAGTAGTCCAGAAGTTCAAATACAAGCCCTTATTTTAAAAGCAAATTTTGATATCAAGTTCATGACCCGATAGGGACAAGGATGTACCAGAGAGGTAAATCCTACTAATATTCTTCCAAAAAAAAACTTAAATGTCACACATCCAAGCTTGGAGCGAAAAAGGAACAATCTCCATAGAATATTTTGTTCCAGCTTGTTCGACGGCTTCATTACTCACTAGTCAATGCAGGTCATTTCCGGAAGTGTCGGGAAAGATGTTGGCGATGAACAACGAGGATGGGTTGAAACTTGAAAGGGGGTTTTTTTCGGCGGACTTCTGTCCACTTCGAATCCCTAGCCATAGATGATCTTTTTGAATAGATCAATCAGGTTAGATGGTCTTTTTGAATAGATTAATCAGATTAGATGGTCTTTTTGAATAGATTAATTAGTTTGTTCTTAGATAATAGAAGAACTTTCATCAATAAACAGATATCATCAGAAAAAAATGATCTACAGTGAGTTTTTCCGAACCTCTAGGGTTTCCTCCAGCAACGCAGGGGTTAGGACCTGGCAATCCCTCTTCAGGGGTGTTGGCCAGGTAATCTCGCTTCAGATTATCTAGGGTTTCTTTGGGTGTTGGTTAGAGGGAGAGATCTAGAGAGAGGGAGAGGGAGATCGAGAGAGAGGGAAAGGGAGAGAGAAATGGTGGCTTCGGAGCTGCTTGGGGAACTTTGGGCGCAACGAGAGAGGAAATGGGAGAAAAATGCCAGTGATCCTCGGGCATACATATCTTTGTGCCGCTAGGGATGTGTGGGGTCCACTGAGATGTTCTTAATCAAATCCACTACACCCATCTGTTTTTAAATACAATTATAGAACACGCTTATAAAATTCAGGAAGATCCCAAACACAATTGTGACACCCCAACAAAACAGTCAGAACAACAACCTTGGTCATTAAAATATTATATAGGGTTATAAATTTAGGTACGATTTATAACCGTATCAAATTAGGTACGACAAAACCATTTTCAAACCAGAACTCTAGTTGTTTCAATTACATGATTTTGGTGTAGTGCCACTTCCCATGTGGACGGGGTGGATATACATCATATGGGCCTTACGGATGCACGGTGTGGATTTAACACATCACGGTGGGCCGCGAACGGACGGCGTGAATGTAAAAATACATATCAAGGTGGACCACACAGATGGATAGCATGGTATGCAACACATCATCAAGGTAGGGGCCCACACAGCCCAAAACGGACGGACAACGTGGATGTAAGCCACATACATCACGGTGTGCGCCACACAGCACACCGTCCAGATGGACGGTGTGTATAAAACACATACGTTACAAGGGGCCCCACCGTCCTGCATAGATGGACGGTGTGTATATAGAATAAATAAATCAAGGTGGGTCCCACCCCCACACGTGTGGGGTGGGCCCACGTCCAAACAAATGGACGGCTGGGAGAAACACATACATCGTGTGGGGGTGGGCCCACGTCCAAACAAATGGACGGCTGGGAGAAACACATACATTTTGGTGCACCCACACCGCACCATCCAGATGGACGGTGTGGATCCATAATACATACATCAATATGGGCCCTACCTGTCTAGAACGGACGGACAGCTAGGATAAATCCCATATATGATGGTGGGTCCCACCGTCCACTAGCCAGGACGGTGCTGGACACACGTGCAGGGTGGGACCCCTACTGATGGATGGTATAACACATATCTCGAGATGGGACCCAAAACTTGCTAACATTAACCGACCCATGTGTTGCTGGCCGTCCAGCAGATGGACGGCCCAAATGTAACACATGCACGAGGTGGGTCCACACGTGTGGGACCCACACAGTTTGCTGACATAAATACAGCAGCTATATAGCTGGTGTGAGGTACCCCGTCCAATCCACTTCCATTTCAAGTGGGTCGCACCTGTGGCCCGCCAAAGTTTTGAATCAAACTGATATTTATGTTTCCCTTCCTCAGGGTCTGTCCAAAATGGACGGCCAATGTGGGTCGATCCGCTGGACATCGGTAAGGTGGGTCGCACAGGTAACTGGCATAGATAGAATACACACATCACGTGGGGTCCATAACACATGGGAAAGAGAGAGATAAAGAGAAAGAAAGAGATCGATGGAGATGGGAGGAACTCCACCATTATGAGCTCCTCCATGCACATGCATACATAGAGATGAGTTCCACCACATGTGGGTCTTCAAATAGAGATTAATGATGAAAATCTTAAGATCACCCACTGATTCCACTTCTTCTTTAGCTCTTTGGACTCCTTAGCTCCTAAGCTTCTCTTTTAGGGGTGGATGATAAAGTTTGAAGGGTTGGATGGTGAGATGAGGGGGTAGGAATGTGGGCCTTAATCTTGGGTTCTCTTTATTCTCCTTAATCTTTTTTCTCATGAAAGCTTGGGAAATGGTGGAGAGAATGAGAGAGGAGAGGGTGTTATAAAAAGGATGTGATGAGAGGGTAGGTGTGTAAGAGAGGGATAGGTGTGTGTAAGAAAAGAGATGAGTGGAGAGAGAGAGTTGACTTTGGGGATGGTTTGTGTAAGAGAGGGATAGGTTGTCACGCCCCTAACTTGAAAACCGGGCTTACAAAAATTTCGATTGCCGAATCCAGTGCTGACAGCCTCCGTAGTACCCCATTCTCGGCTCCCAGCATCCATACGCCAGATTCCAATCATGGGATCCTACAAGGAGAATTTTCCAATGCACATTTAACTCGTAATAAGCATAACCACAAGTTTACCCAAATCACAAAGGCAACATCATCATCACATATCCACTAATATAAACATTTAAATACAGTGCTGAAAGAAAAATATATATGTTAAAAATTAAAGCTCCAGAAGTCCACTGCATGCTCCATGTTCAATGCTGTTGTGACCTAACACCACCTGCACGCATCTATCATGCATAAGGTTATAGAAAGCTTAGAGGGTGGTGAAAGTATGCGCGCAAGGTAAGTGCCAAGAATGCAATACAATGCCATAAATTATACAACATCGGTAATACAGGAAAGATCATGAATCATACAATATTAGAGTAAACGAAAATACTAGCAATCCATAAATCAATGAATGTTATTAGTCGTACCAAGGCTATGTGATGCAAAAACTGAAAGTGCCCCGGTTTGTCAATTAGCGTGAGTGTTGAGTCAGTCAGACTGCAAAGCCTCATAGGAAGATCAATTCAAAGCCCCTGCCTCAACTGGATGTGTACAAGATCGCCACAAGAAAATCTAAGCCTCACATCCCATGTCCCAAAACACCAGATATTTAAATTCTTAAAATAAGTTAGAACATCATAAGGTTTTTAAGTTAAGAAAACTTTTTCAAAATCATAAAATCTCTAAGTTTTCTTGCTTTATCAATTCTATCAATACACATCTCGATATGATCAACCTGCGCTGTCAATGACCTCGATGACAAATCGATTCCATCGGAATGAGGACAAAAGTGTCTAACAACCACATATCTTTGGACAGATTTATCGATGTATCGATATACCTATCAATATCATTGATATTTGAATCTCGAGTCCATCGAAGGTGACTCGATAATATCGACAGGCAAATCTCCGTTGCCCTTGTTTTCACTTAAGAATATCATATATGCATCGATATATCGAAGCCTTCCTCGATACCATCGAAGTTCAAATCTCAATGATATCAAAAGGCTCTCGATGATATCGGTCATGGGCGCAAAGATTTCCAGTAAAATATTTCAGGATAGTTTATCTATAATCGAGGGTCACTCAATAGAATCGATATTCAAATATCGATGATATCGGTACGGTCTTGATGGCATCAAAAAGGGACAGAAACCATCCAGCGAGCTTAAACGAAAATCCTTTGGATTTATCGATGCCTCGACATAGCCATCGATATCATCGATATTCAAATTCCGATGATATCGAAGGTCCCTTGATCATTCTTGTAAACCTGAAATATTTTAAAACAAGTCTCTCTCATTTTTAAATGTCAATAAATCGAACCTCATATTATTAAAATCGGAGTTCGAAATCCGATGACATCGACACGTGTTCGATTCCATCGACTAGCTGGCAATAGGTTTCAAAAGTATATGACATTTGAGTTTGTGTCATCGAGCAAACCGTCGATGCTATCGAGAGTATATGCTCGATAATATCGATCCCACTCGATGATATCGAACTCTGTCATAAATTTGACCGTTTTATATCTGTTGGAACCTTTTGCCTATATAAAGAGGACTTTGTCTATTATTACTGGTAGGAAAGAACAGAGTGCTTTTGAGTGTTTTACCTTAGATCATATACTCAAAGCCCTTTCTCTCACGGGAGTTCATCCTCCAATCTAACCTCATCATTGATATTCAATAGAGTGGATTGGGGAATGAACTTCCGCATTCAAGGATCCTTCAGCTACTATCTTAATAAAAAATCATAAGCTGGGATGCCTTGAATGCATAAATGATTGGAATCACTCTATCTCCTTTATAGGAAAATATTTAAGAGTAGGATTTCATCATAACCTTGACTCAACCCGTCGCCATGCATTAGTATATCTTCTGAGTTAAAGTTCAAGGGAGCATAAGACTCTTCATCAATAAAGGAGAAGATCTTCAACAAACGTGCTGAATGAGACTCATCCACTTATCTGTAAGTATCTAGAGTCCAGAGGACCCTTTAATCATTCCTTTGTAGGATTGGGTCTAGGGTATTTCTCACCCCTTGCAAGTCCTCTAGGAGGCTTCCGGCAGGAGTGTACGTAGTGGGTGCGTTGTGTTAACCCTTATTCTGTTGAGAGCATAAATAGTTAGGGTCTTATGGAAAATCTTTGGCCAGTGTGCCTAAAAGTGAGTGCGTTGTGTTAACCCTTACTCGTGAAAGCATAAATAGTGAGGTTCCTTGTGTGGATCCTTGGCCAGTGTGTCTAAAACTGAGTGTTATGTGTTGACCCTTGCACAGGGAGCATAAACAGTTAGCCTAGGTGTAGGTTGCAAAGGCTGAAGGTGAACCTGATTTAAAACCTTAGGTTTGAGGTGAACCGCTATGAAACCTCCTCAGTGAAATTTGGTACACTCAAGGGTTGAGTGTGGTTACCGGGAGTGGAATAGACGAGTAGTCGAACCACTATAAAAATGACTGTATTTGAAATTGCTATTCTTTTATTTGTGTGATTTTCTTTAATATTTTCATATTTTCATATCTGAGATCACACCTCACACACATGCACAGTCATATCCATCATAAACTAGTTTGTATATTGTTCATTTCTTAAATAGTTTGTGATTGGATCGTCTACCGGGCTTAGAAGCCAGTAGAGTTACTTTTGAGTAATCCTAATATGTGCTTGTTGTTAGGATTAGTATAATAGGATTTTAAATAAACCATAAAAACTTAAAAAAATCTTATTCACTCCCCTTTAGGACATATTGGCATATTCTTGCTTCAACTATAGCGGTCTTCACTACTATTTCAATTGGTATAAGAGAAGGTCTCTCTTTAAGGGCTTCACCACCTAGAGAGCGATCTTGACTGAAGTTGGAATCATGGTCAACAATGTCTCAGAAGGTGTGACAAATCGAAATAATTGTCTAGTAATCCATACTGCTCTAAAAGTTGACAATAGTTCAAAATGGTACCTTGATAGTGGATGCTCCAAACACATGACTGGTGATCAAACTCACTTTTGTGAATATTCAGACTTTGATGGAGGATTAATCACATTTGGAGATGGTAGCTCTACCAAAATTGTTGGACAAGGAACAATAGTTGTACCAGGCCTTCCAAAAATAAAAAATATTCTTTGTGTAGAAGGTCTGAAACATAATCTCCTTAGTATCTCTTAAATATGTGACAAAGAATATCTGGTCACTTTTTCAAAAGATGTGTGTAGGATTTTAGATCATATAGGAAAATCTCTCATAAAAGGTTTACGTACTAATGATAACTGTTATATTATTGAAAATACAAATGAGTGTGTTATCCACAAAATGTAATATGGATATAAAGAATGAATCCAAATTATAGCACCAAAGGTTGGGACATGTTCACTACCGAAATTTAGCTAAGTTGAGTTCAAAAAAGTTGGTTAAAGGTCTTCCCAATATTAGAAAAGAAGAAAAAGTTATTTGTGGAGAATGTCTAAAAGGAAAACAGATAAAAGTCAGCCACAAAAAGACAACTACCATAGCAACAACAAAACTTTTAGATTTGCTGCATATGGACCTGGTTGGCCTGACCAAAGTGGAAAGCCATGGAAAGAAAAGATACTTCCTGGTGACATAGATGACTACACCAAATTTACTTGGGTCACATTCCTTCGAGAAGAATCAGATGCTTTTGAAGAATTTGTAACTTTGGCAAAGCAAATTCAAAATGAAAAAGGATATTGCATCAATTGCATTAGAAGTGATCATGATGGAGAATTTGAAAATAAAAAATTTAAAAAATATTGCAATGAGAAAGGAATTGGTCATGAATTCTCAGCCCCAAAAACCCCATAACAAAATGAAGTTGTTGAAAGGAAAAATTGAGTATTACAAGAAATGGGATCAGTTATACTAAATGAGAAAGATATGGCAAAAAGATTCTGGGCAGAAGCCGTCAATATCACCTGCTACATCATTAATAGAGTATATCTTAAAGCAAGCTTGAACAAAACTCCATATGAATTATGATACGAGAAACTACCTAGTGCGAAATACGGGTGTTTGGTAGTAAATGCTATATCTTAAGAGACAGAGATCACCTTGGAAAATTCGAGTCTAAAAGTGATGAAGGTATTTTCTAGGGTATGCCATGAATAGTCGTACTTATAGAGTGTACAACCTAAGAACTCTCGCTATTCAAGAGTCTGTTAATGTGGTAATTGATGTTTATCCTCATGAAGAAGATACCTCGGTAAATGAATTAGAAGATGATATAGATTCATGCATGCTAGAAAAATCTGATAACAGATCTCTATCATCCATTGAACCTCAACCATCATCTGACATACCCATCATAAAGAATCACCCTCGAGAGCAAATTATTGGCGATCCTAATAACGGTGTGAAAATGATACAACAGATAGAAAATATCTATTGTCATTTCTGCTTTACCTCAAAGATTGAAGCCAAGAATATTGTAAAAACTCTTCAAGATGAACACCGTATAAATGCTATGCAAGAAGAACTTCAACAATTCCAGAGAAATGAGGTATGGAAATTGGTTCCCAAACCAACTGATACAAATGTCATTGAAACCAAATGGATCTTCAAGAATAAATCCGACGAGTTAAGTAATGTGATAAAAAAACAAAGCAAGGCTAGTTGCTCAAGGGTACTCACAGATAGAAGGGATTGATTTTGTTGAGACATTTGCCCCTGTCGCTCGTCTTGAGTTTATTAGAATTCTTATGTCCGTTGCATGGGCACTAAAGTTAAAACTGTTTCAAATGAATGTTAAGAGTGCTTTTCTTTATGGGGATCTTTCTGAAGAAGTTTATGTAGAACAACTAAAAGGATTTTCAGATCCTAAGCACCCCCATCATGTTTATTGTCTGGACAAAGCTCCATATGGTCTTAAACAAGCACCACGTGCTTGGTATGAATGATTAACAAAATTTCTTTTAAACCATAAATTCTGCAGAGGAAGTGTAAATAAGACATTGTTTACCCAGAGAACAAAGAACTCATTACTTATTGCATAAATTTATGTGGATGATATAGTGTTTGGGTCAACATGTGGAGATGCTGCATATAAATTCGCCAACCTCTAAAATCAGAATTTGAAATGAGCATGGTTGGCGAATTAAACTTCTTTTTAGGATTACAAGTCAAGCAACTAAACAATGGAATTTTCATAAATCAGACCAAGTATACAAAAGACTCTGTGAAAAGATTTGAGCTTAAGTTTGGACGCACTTATCACATGCCCATGAGTACCACACTTAAACTTTTCAAAGATGCTAATGGCAAAAGTATGGACCAACATCTCTATCGAAGTATGATCGAAAACCTATTATACCTCACAGCCAAGTTCGATTGGTACGAGCACATGCTAAATTAATCGACATGGAACGCATACTATAAGACCCGTATCCTACCTTGTACTATTCCGTCGACTCTTACGATCATTCCCGATGAATTTCAGTGACTTGTGACCTATAATCGATGTTTGCGAATGACCTTAAATCGTATCCCGTTGTAACATCCCAAAAATCGGAGGTCGGGTAGAAACCCAACTCCCGAGTTTCAAAATGTCACTCATGCAATATAGATAATGATAAATGCATGTCTGTAGAATGACATTAAACAAGATTGGGATTAAGCCGAAACAGCATATCATACTCCAGAGATAGTTAAATTAGCAAGCGGAAGAATGAGATAGATATATAAAATATATAAACTGTTGTAAGTCTACAGAGTGTGAACATGTTACCAGGTTAAACATATACATGTATACTCCAAAAATGATAAAAAAGAATATACATGAGTGCTCCAAAAATATAAAATGATAAGTATCATGGTATCTAATCAACCTCCCTATAGTCCCGTCGATTAGCACATGCATATAGGAGAAATCCTCCTCATCATCATACAAGTCCGGCTCCACTTCACAAGCCACGCCATCATCCGCAACTAAAACAGGGACTGGTTAGTGTGCGCAACACCATCCCGTAACATAGGAGTGAGTAGCTAACTCAGTGGAATCATAGAGCAAAGATTAGCATGTTATCAAATCAATCACGCGATAATGGTAACGCAAACAATCAAACATTCCTAAACACTGTGATTAATGCAAGAATGAAATGACACGATGGATGCCCTCACCGACATACTCCCTCATGCGACACCATCTTACGTCCGCGGCATAATTTCTTCCCTCAGTGATCCACATCTTCTAGGCACATGCAGTGCGATATGAATATGATTACCAAGTTGTTATTAGTCCTTTTCATACAGCAGGATTAGAAAACTAGGGTACTTCTCTTATATCATTCCCAACAAGGATCCTGTCTAGGGTCATTACTCCTAGTAGTCTCATACGATGATATATTTTTAGGTCGTTGTAAGGGCTACCAGGGCTGTTGCACGCACTCGTTACTCCGCTCCCCCACCACCTTATCAATACAGGCCTAGTTATACTCTGGTTGCTACGGAAGGGTCATCGCCTCACGTTGACTCATAGTGCGCTCGAGGTCACTACAAAGGGCTGCCAGTGCTGTTGCTCGCACTCATTGCACCACTCCCCTATCACCTTATCAGTGTAGGCCGACATCAAGAATATAGTGTCCCATACTACCATAATCTGCTCAAGAGTCTGGATTGGTCACTGGTCACTACGGGGAGGTTTGTAGCCCCAACGTAGGCCGATAGCTCGACCACAGTGTCCCATACCACCATGCTCGGCTCATGAGTCTTAGTGGATCAAGGTACCACGGTTATCAGGGTTATCGCTGGTAAGTTCAGTACCCTAGGTTCAAGCAGTTATGACGAATACAAGGTGAACATACAATGGTCAGTCGGGTTGCTTGACGGGCTCGACTAGTACGAGCGCACCTCAAGATGAACGACATGAAGTGAATAAAACACCTCGTGTGGCCTAACCACTGCCGTTAACCCAAAGCACGACTCGCGTTCGTCGACGCATCCTTCGTGGCAAATAGAAGCCAACCACGAATTTGAATCTATTACCAACTGCCTGGACTAGAGTATAGCCCCAAACACTTGTAATCTACATCAGTGATCATATGAGAGTAATGGAAATGAAATACAAACAATCCAAGCATGTTAACAGCATGTTATAATGTACAACGCAAGAAAATCAACCAAACACATGTATTCCATATATATAAGGAAATCAATTCAATATAACAACATGGAGGAAATCATATACATCATCATATTAATTGAGAATTTAATCTCAAAACTAATCTACAACAACATTTACTCAATACATACTAATACAAACATTTATACAAACACTTAGTCTACACACCTTAGTCTACATAGCGTATGTCGACCCAAAGTGTGCGTTAGGGCGAATCTCTTCGCCAAACAGATCATACACGCATAACTAGTATAATAACATGACAAATAAACATGGCAATCATTTTTGCAAAATACGGACGTATACAGTATTTCCTACAAATACCTAAAATACCCTAAATCTCATATTTTTCGTACGTATTCGAAATGAAAATCGGACAGCAAGTTCTACATGTCAAACAGCATCCTCATCAGCAATCTACCATTAAAGGACATTGAAAGCTTTGAAAACAGGTAATCTAAGCGTTTAAAATCCACACCTTACGCCGTATGAGAGTAATGAATCGAATCGAAACTCTACGTCGTCGTCAACGACTGATTGGCAACCTACAACACGAGAAGAGTCAGCTACTTAGCTACTTGTATCCATAGGAGCCTTAAAACAGGTTAGGGTTAGGGTTTTCTTACCTATAATGAAGTGGAATCGCCAGAATAGTGATGCAGGTGGATGGCTTTGGCACGTGGAGCAGCAGGGAAGGATCCCAGGAGAAAGCCCCAACTTCTCCCTCACCTTCTCTCTCTTTTCTCTATTCTCTCCTAGGGTTTCTCCAAATTCATATGGGTTAGAAGGCTAAGGGTTTAAGGCCCTTTTATAAGCCCAAACATAATCAAAACAGACTTTAAGTCAAGGTATACTTGAGTTATAGCCAAATTGGATCTTTCCCGATCCAAAAGAGCATTTCTGGAGGTCCCCTGACCAAATGAGGTCGGACTTAAGCTCATAGATATTGGATCCTGATCACATTAAGTTTTTGTTCCGATAATGTTCCCAGATCGCACGTGGCGGACCAGTTTCAGTTCAGCGGTCACTGAGACTCGATCGAGGATTCCAAGTATACTAACCTGAGTAGGAAATGTTCCCTGATCCGAGGGTGTATTTGGGTCAGATTCCAACGGTTTGAATGCTTATACTTAACCCACAAGCGAACGTGCCAAATTTATTTAAATCACATTTAATTTTGAATGAATTTCACTCTTTCTCACACTCCTTGCTCCAGGCTCAATAAAATAGCCTCAGAACATCAGTTGGGCTTGATTTTCGAAGCGATTGTCAAGTCCAACTAGGCGGTCATAGTGGTCTAAGATTGTAGATATCGGACTTTCGACGTGCGGTCAAGATCCAATACAAAGTTTCAAAGGGTTCCTGAGAACAAACAGGTTTAGAGTTTGATCCTGGATTTTAGGGTAAGATAGCGTCGATGATTCTATAGGTTTTGGGTCTTACAGATCGTAATTAAAGCGGTCGGTGCTTATTTCATAGGTAATCTAGCGTAGCGCTGGCTAATTCACATTAAATTTCTAAAGAATTTCGTTCTAAATGATTTCTTGGCTTTGGAATTGGGTTCTGAGAGGTTACCAAGGTGTTATGGTTGACCCATTGCCTAAGGACGTCTAATCCCAGGTTGGAAAAAATTCGAAGTGTTACAATCTACCCCCCTTAAAACAAAATTTCGTCTCCAAAATTGGCTAAGGGTAATGAGTCCCTAGAGAGACTTTCGTATTGACATTCTAAGGAAGGTTCAAATCCTATTTAATGACCTAACCTTACGTATCACCTAAATCGACTTCTTCGATCCTGGGCCGGTGAGGAAGAGGTCAATCACGCTTCCGCTGTGCTACTCTGATCCAACGGTTATATTAGCTAATCCTAACTAGATTGAGCTCAATACGTTCTACCCCCCTTAAAACTTAGTTCTACTTAAGGTTCAAGAATCTATGTCTCGATCCGTATATCGGAACGAGGTGTAACTTAGGGCCTATACTTGACATAAATTGGAAAACAACCTCTCACCACATTGGTCTTCCTTTGCTAATGATGCGTTCTGTAGCATTGGTACCTATGATTATAGAAAAGGGCTGAAATGATGGGTGTTGTGGTTGATTTCAAGGATGGATGTGAGTTGGTGGCAAGATATCTAATTCTCTACTGGCTATAAGTCCGCGCCATTTTCCAAAGACAAAGCGATAACTTTTAGTTGTAGGTGGTCGGGACAACATGAAAGAAAAGTTGTGTAGAAGGTCTGAGCCGGATACATAGACTTCCTGCCGCGCGATGACAGAAAATTTGTCGTATCAATTCTTAATCCGAGTCGATGCCGATCTTCTGCTTGATCAGAGCATTGGATTTATTGGTAACTACTATGATTAAGAAGTCGATTCAAACCGCGAATACATCGCTTACATACAGTTCCCTTACTCCACGTTCCTGATTGTAAGAAGTCCTTGGGAAGGCAATTCCAAGGGAAATTCTAAGGGATGTGCTGGTTTATTCTAAGTTCAATCTGAGGGATTTATAAGTTTTCCCTGAGAGTGAATGGTTCTAAGTTAAAATAACTTTTCTAAGGGTTATAACAGAAGTCTATAAGTATTAAGGGGATCTATCAAAGGAATGAGGTTTTACTCCAACCAAATCTAACCTACGATTCCTTAACATATACAGGCTTTACACTACTTAATATAACTAATAGTCTAGTCTGTAACTCACTAGCTGTAATCCAAAGCCTAAGCTTATACGCTAAATGGTTTCATACCATTTCTACTACAGGGGATTGTTCTATCGCTTAGAGTCAAGATTATCTAATTGAAATTTGGATTTCCTATATCGTCGGATCTTTCAAAATCTAGGAGTACTAACTCCAGGTCCAAAACTCTAAATGTCCTAGCACTAGATGGTCGCTGTTTATGGACTAAGCTACTGCGTTAGGTCTCGCCCGACGGTAAAGCGGAGAGATCGAGAAAACGGTTATAACTAGCTCAAAACAGCCATGGAAAGTGAAGGAAATGAAGAAAAAGGTCTGACCTAATGGTTTGCCACGAATCTAGGTCTGATAGAGGGGGAAAACAGGCCTCAAAAGGCTGAGGTTACAAAGGGAAAAGGGTGAAATGGGTTTGGTTAGAAGCTCACATGATTTGAGCTTCAAATGGACGATGTAAGGGCTCAAAACATGAGAGAATGGAAAGAGAGGGGAGTGTATACCACTGCAACCGATGAAGGGACGTGGATTGTAGCAGAAAACGGGAATGAGAGTGATTGGAAACGGGATTTGAGAGAGAAATCAGTAAAAACATGAGAAAGGGAGAGCTTGGGGGTGTGTTTTGTGAAGGAGGTACTAGATTGGAGGGGTTTTAATGGATGGCCCACATACCAGGGGGCTACCCTAACCCCCAAAGCTCGTCGGCCCGACGGCCCGCCCGAATGGGGCCCACTGTACGGCGAGGCCCTCGCCGGTCACTGTGATGATTGGTGAGGCCTCACCATTTGGGCAAGGTCCTCCTGCCCTGGGGTGCCCAAAAATATGTGGGTCTCACCCTAGATCATCCTGGATAAGCGTGGGTTGGCCCACGACTCCGTTTCGCACTATTTCGGGTACTATCTGACGTATATTCGCATTTAGCAATTTTTAACAGCTGGGATTGGGTCCAGAGTGATCTAGACCCATCCACACATGATCTATAAGTGGTCCAGGGTCGTTTCATGTGACCACGGATGCACACGGACTCGATTAAAATGATCGATTTGCGTGAACTTTGCCAATTGGCAAGACTGGGACCCTATGAGTTTTTCTATATTTTTCTCGCACCCACCTAAGTCAAAGGGGCGACAACGTACGACGCGTGACCATAACCCAGGTCTGGTTTAATCCAAATCATGCTCTGATACCATCTGTAACATCCCGAAAATCGGGGGTCGGGTAGAAACCCAACTCCCGAGTTCCAAAATGTCACTCATGCAACATAGATAATGATAAATGCATGTCGTCTGTAGAATGGCATTAAACAAGATTGGGATTAAGCCAAAACAGGATATCATACTCCAGAGACAGTTAAATTAGTAAGCAGAAGAATGAGATATATATATATATATATATATATATATATATATATATATATATTGTTGTAAGTCTCCAGAGTGTGAACATGTTACCAGGTTAAACATATACATGTATACTCCAAAAATGATCAAAAAGAATATACATGAGTGCTCCAAAAATATAAAATGATAAGTGTCATGGTGTCTAATCAGCCTCCCTGTAGTCCCGTCGATCAGAACACACATATAGGAGAAATCCTCCTCATCATCATACAAGTTCGGCTCCACTTCACAAGCAGCGCCATCATCTGCAACTAAAACAGGGACTGGTTGGTGTGCGCAATATCGTCCCGTAACGTAGGAGTGAGTAACTAACTCAGTGGAATCATAGAGCAAAGATTAGCATGTTATCAAATCAATCACGCGATAATGGTAAAGCAAGTAATCAAACATTCCTAAACACTGTGATTAATGTAAGAATGAAATGATATGATGGATGCCCTCACCGACATACTCCCTCATGCGACACCATCTTACGTCCGCGACATGCTTTCTTCCCTCAGTGCTCCACATCTTCTAGGCACATGCAGTGCGATATGAATATGATTACCAAGTTGTTATTAGTCCTTTTCATACAGCAGGATTGAAAAACTAGGGTACTTCCCTTATATCATTCCCAACAAGGATCCTGTCTAGGGTCGTCACTCCTAGTAGTGTAAGACCCGTATCCTAATCCGTACTGTTCTATCGCTTCCTGCGATCCTTCTCGTCAAATTTCGGCAATCCGCGACCTATAGTTGACGTTGCGCACGACCGTAAGTCGTATCCTATACATTTGAGCCGGTTTAATCCAAGACTTGTATCATTGCGACCGCACCGTCGCCGCGGTTCCAACGCCGCGACTCACGCACCGATCCGATACCCTGACTAAGAGATGTGGGTCGACGTTTATTTCGAGAAAACGCCGCGCATTTACATTCTCAAGAAAATCTCTACAAAGTGTCAAATCAATCACATCAATCAATCCCATCAATCACCTCTCATGTAAAGTACAAGCACCCATGCTTCCTTTCTCCACAAGTCAAGCAACCACCAAAGTCAACTAACCTCTCACTTCACCCATCACTCACCTCACCCATCACTCACTTCACATCACTCCATCTCTCCTTACATCACACCTCTCTCTCTCATTTCTCAACAAACCCCAACAACCAAGAAGCACTCCCACGTCCAAGCTCTCTTCCATGAGAGAGAAGTGATTTTGGTGGCCCACTTCCCATCCCAAAACTCTAATCCTAGCCATCCATCTCCCATCTCCACCATCAAAGTGAAGCTATATAAGATAGGCATTCCAACGGACCGAGTAGATCATAAGGTGGGTGCTTCTATAGGGTAGTTTACTTATTTTTACGATGGGCTAAGTGAGGCCCACCGATTAATGGTGTGGATCTCACTTGGAACCCTAAGATGTGGCCAATGGCCCATCTTGATCATCAAAATCATTCTATGATGGGGCCATTCTCCATGGACCCCATCATGATATTTACTTTCTTGCATTTATGAGGTCATATAGACCGTTCATTTTGGATGGAGAGGGATCTCCACTGTTGATCTTTTGTTTGGATGGCCCATATGCAATGGGACCCTTTGATGTATGATTGGATGATTGAAACGGAGGGCCCATAGTGCCGGAGCCCCTCCATCACGCGTGTCCCACTCCTTTACTCTCTCTTTCTCTCCCTCTCATTTTTATTTATTTTCTTGTATGTTGATGAGGCCATGTGGCCACTTGAATGAGCCCCACCATGAAATATGTACTTTATACTAGCCGTCCATGGGTGGGGCCCATCTTAAATGTACATCCGTTCGGGGTGGCCCACCTAAACAGGGCCCACCTTAAATGTATTTGATAAAGTTCAAAACAAAAAAAAAAGGAGAAGAAAAACGTCCAGGCACTGGACGTCACTGGAAAGAAAAACACAAATATGATCTTTTCCAAGCATTGGGGGTGGGCCACCTGTATAGGCCCCACCTCGATGTATGTCTCTAATCCATGCCGTTCATCCTCTTTCCCAACTCATTTTAGGCGTTGAGCCAAAAAATGATGTTGATCAGAGTATCCGGTGGGCCATAGCGTTGAAAACTGCATCTTTACCGTTGGAATCTCATAAAAATTCCTCTTACGCGCTAAACGAGGTCCAATATTGGTCTCGATGGAATTGTTGTAGGCTAAGGAATTCAATGGATGGAGTGGATTTACCTGTGGTGGGCCGCACACCTGAAAAACCATGAAATTTCATGATTTCAAAAAAAAAATAAAAATTTAAACAGCAGCAGCAGGCTGCTGCTGTCAGGACACTGGCATGCGCCAGCGACGGGCGGCGTACGAGCAGGGCCCCACAGCCCCAGCCGTGGGCCCCACCTTGATGTTTTTATTCCATCTAAGCAGTTTATTAGGTGGGTCCCTACCTTAAGCAGGCCCCACCCAAAAATCACCTTGATCCGATAATCAGGTGGCCCACACCATAAGAAACAGCGTGAATTGAATTCTACCATTGAAATCCTTTTTGGGCCCCACAGAAGTTCTGGATCAAGCTGAAATTTATTTTCACCCTTCATTCAGGTCTGCGTGACCTAATGGACAGTATGGATGGCATGTAAACAATATGGTGGGCCCCACATGGGTCCCACAGTGATGTACGTGCACAAATCCACCGTCCGTACGGACGGTGGAGCCCGCTGGAACGTATGTAATGTCCACCCCGTCCAGCCATCGTTGGGGCTGCTGGACGGTCAGTGGGCCCATCCATGATGTATGAGTTGTATCCTAACCGTCCATCCATTTTGAGAGCTAGGGAATGAGCCAATCCTTAGCTCATGTGGACTCTCACCATGATGCATGTGTTGCATCTAAACTGTCCATTTATTTTTTTAAATTCTTTTTTTACAGTTGGGCTAAAAATGAGCCAGATCTATGGTTCAAATGGGCCCACTTTGGTATGTGTATAGGGCCCATGTCGATCCGTTTATGGCTATTCATTGGGGCCCACCTTAGTGCACATGTAAGGCCTATGGGATTAAGCCCATTTGGCATGCATAAGGCCTATGGGATTAAGCCCATTTGGCATATATAAGGCCCATGGGTTTGGGCCCATTTAACATATGCAATGCCCATGGGATCCGACCCATTTACTCTATATAAGGCCCATGGGATTCAAGCCCATTTGATATATATTAAGGCCCATGGGATTCAAGCCCATTTGATATATATTAAAGCCCATGGGATCAAGCCCATTTGATGTGCATGGGGTGCAAATGGAGTGACCCATTTGACATATTTAAAGCTCATGTGTGTAAGCCCATTTGATGTATTTCAAGGCCCATGGATCGTGGACCATTACAATGTACATAAGGCTCATTGTTAAGGCCCATGTAATACGACCCATTTGATATATCTAAGGCCCATGGATCGAGGCCCAACGGATGTCCTTAGGGTCCATTGCAATGTACGTTTCTCATGGTTCATGAAATGATATTTATGGCAGGTTGTGCCTAGGGAACAATGTTGGTTTGACGTCCACATTGTATGTATAATGTTGGTTAAATGTCCTCATTGTAACTCTCCTTAGAGCCCATTGATAGGCCCACACTCGTTACTATTCATTACTTTATAACATGCTTAGTATAATCCCATGACTCATGCCCATACGCATCATATGTATGCTTGATTTGAGTAGTGACTGATCATAGCATATGCCATTGGGCAGACCACCTATGGGACCCGTTATGAGACGGAGTGCCCCACATGATCGCGCAGTACGTGCTGGATTTCTGCATGATTTGACCGCGTGATTCATGCACCTCGTATATGTGTGACTTGATCACTGCACGCCCTAGCGACATCAGGGTCGTGGCTCCACAGGTATATCGTGGATGGCCGTATTGGATATCGAAAATACTTATTCTAGCACTATGGGCACTTAGGATGCTCTTGGGTGAAAGTTCCAAAACCTTTTTGGTACCAGGAGATGCTCCAACGTCTATACCGAGTGGATACATGAGCGCCCGAGTGCCGAATACCAGTAGGCCGCATCTCCCACTGTGTCGTAGTCGGTTGGAAGGGGGTGTGACCTTATCCACCTGAGTGAGGGGGCTATAAGCTACGCTGAGTTTGACCAGCTCGCAAATGAGTCCGCTATCGACGAGCCGGGTAGGTATTGGCATACTACTGGTCAGGCGGATAACGAGGTCTTTTTCGCTTGCTTGACTGTGCAGCTAGGGAGGTGGCAGTCACTGCGAAGTGTATTAGACCCCGGTGATATCCAGAGAGGAACTGTACTGATATATGTACTTGAGGAGTACCGACTTTCTTAGATTGCATTTCGCATATGACATTTGGCTATATAGGCCTTGCATTGTATCGGTGTGGCCGATGACATTCATATCTCATCGCATAACTTTGGCATGGTTGATTCTATGGACTTACCACATACTTCCGCATTGTTCTAATACTGTACACTTGGCGTTTGCCTTACGCATACACTTACACCACCCTCTAAGCTTTTGTAAGCTTATGCACGATAGTTGCGTGCAGGTAGCATTGGACAGCAGCAGCACTGAGGCAGGGGTGCATATCAGGACCTTTTTGGAGATTTTTGATCACCTTGTATTTCCCTTTCCGCAATGTACTTAAAATTTTTGATATAGTGGATATGTGGTGATGTTGTTTTGTGACTTGATTATGCTTGTGGTTATGCTCCATTACAAAAAAAAATTATTCTGAAAATCCTCCTTTTAGGATCTCAGGATCGGAATCTGGTATTTGATTATCAGAAGCCGAGAATGGGGCACTACGGAGGCTGTCAGCACCGGATTCGGCAATCGGGATTCGTGTGAATCCGATTTTCGGATTCGGGGCGTGACAAGTAGTCTCATACGATGATATATTTCTAGGTCGCTGCAAGGGCTGTCCGGGCTGTTGCACACACTCGTTGCTCCGCTCCCCCATCACCTTATCAATACAGGCCTATTTGTACTCTGGTTGCTACGGAAGGGTCGTCGCCTCATGTAGACTCAGAGTATGCTCGAGGTCACTACAAAGGGCTGCCAGGACCGTTGCTCACACTCGTTGCACCACTCCCCCATCACCTTATCAGTGTAGGCCGACAGTAAGAATATAGTGTCCCATATCACCATAATCTGCTCACGAGTCTGGGTTGCTCACTGGTCACTACGGGGAGGTTTGTAGCCCCAGCGTAGGCCGACAGCTCGACCACAGTGTCCCATACCACCATGCCCGGCTCATGAGTTTTTGTGGATCAAGGTACCATGATTATCAGGGTTATCACTGGTAAGTTCAGTACCCTAGGTTCAAACAGTTATGACGAATACAAGGTGAACATACAATGGTCAGTTGGGTTGCTTGACGGGCTCGACTAGTACGAGCGCACCTTAAGCTAAATGACATGAAGTGTATAAAACACCTCGTGTGGCCTAACCACTGCCGTCAACCCAAAGCACGACTCGCGTTCGTCGACGCGTCCTTCGTGGCAAATAGAAGTCAACCACGAATTTGAATCTATTACCGACTGCCTGGACTAGAGTATAGCCCCAAACACTTGTAATCTACATCAGTGATCATATGAGAGTAATGGAAATGAAATACAAACAATCCAAACATGTTAACAGCATATTATAACATACAACGCAAGCAAATCAACCAAACACATGTATTCCATATATATAAGGAAATCAATTCAATATAACAACATGGAGGAAATCATGTACATCATTATATTAATTGAGAATTCAATCTCAAAACTAATCTACAACAACATTTACTCAATACATACTAATACAAACATTTATACAAACACTTAGTCTACACACCTTAGTCTACATAGCGTATGTCGACCCAAAGTGTGCGTTAGGGCGAATCTCTTCGCCAAACAGATCATACATGCATAACTAGTATAATAACATGACAAATAAACATGGCAATCATCTTTGCAAAATACGGATGTATACAGTATTTTCTACAAATACCTAAAATACCCTAAATCTCATATTTTCTGTACGTATTCGAAATGAAAATCGGACAGCATGTTCTACATGTCAAACAACATCCTTATCAACAATCTACCATTAAAGGACATTGAAAGCTTTGAAAACAGGTAATCTAAGCATTTAAAATCCACACCTTACGCCGTAGGAGAGTAATGAATCGAATCGAAACTTTACGTCGTCGTCAATGACTGATTGACAACCTACAACACGAGATGAGTCAGCTACTTAGTTACTTGTATCCATAGGAGCCTTAAAACAGGTTAGGGTTAGAGTTTTCTTACCTAGAACGAAGTTGGAATCGCCAGAATAGTGATGCAGGTGGATGAGTTTGGCACGTGGAGCAGCAGGGAAGGATCCCAGGAGAAAGCCCCAACCTCTCCCTCACCTTCTCTCTCTTTTCTCTATTCTCTCCTAGGGTTTTCTCCAAATTCGTATGGGTTAGAAGGCTAAGGCCCTTTTATAAGCCCAAACATAACCAAAACAGACTTTAAGTCAAGGTATACTTGAGTTATAGCCAAATTGGGTCTTTCCTGATCCAAAAGAGCATTTCTGGAGGTCCCCTGACCAAATGCAGTCGGACTTAAGCTCATGATATTGGATCCTGATCACATTAAGTTTTCGTTCCGATAATGTTCCCAGATCGCACGTGGTGGACCAGTTTCAGTTCAGCGGTCACTGAGAGTCGATCGAGGATTCCAAGTATACTGACCTGAGTGGGAAATGTTCCCTGATCCGATGGTGTATTGGGGTCAGATTTCAACGGTTTGAATGCTTATACTTAACCCGCAAGCGAACGTGCCTAATTTATTTAAATCACATTTAATTTTGAATGAATTTCACTCTTTCCCACACTCCTTGCTCCAGGCTCAATGAAATAGCCTCAGAACATTAGTTGGGCTTGATTTTCGAAGCGATTGTCAAGTCCAATTAGGCGGTCATAATGGTCTAAGATTGTAGATATTGGACTTTCGACGTGCGGTCAAGATCTAATACAAAGTTTCAAAGGGTTCCTGAGAACAAACAGGTTTAGAGTTTGATCCTGGATTTTAGGGTAAGATAGCGTCGATGAGATTTTAGGGTAAGATAGCGTCGATGATTCTATAGGTTTTGGGTCTTACAGATCGTATTTAAAGCGGTCGGTGCTTATTTCACAGGTAATCTAGCGTAGCACTGGCTAATTCACGTTAAATTTCTAAAGAATTTCGTTCTAAATGATTTCTTAGCTTTGGAATTGGGTTCTGAGAGGTTACCAAGGTGTTATGGTTGACCCATGTGTAACACCCCAGATTTTTGCTAACCTGGGATTAGACGTCCTTAGGCAATGGGTCAACCATAACACCTTGGTAACCTCTCAGAACCCAATTCCATGGCCAAAGAAATCACTTATGTAACACCCTGAAAATCGGGGGTCGTGTATAAACTCAACTCCCGAGTTCCAGACCGTCACTTATGCAACAAAAATGGTTATGATTCAATGTTGTCTGATTTAAAGCATTCACATGAGTAAAAGTATACCAAAACTGCAATTCATACTTCAGATCCAGTGATAAAAGCAAGCGGAAGACTAAACAAGATATATATCACTGTATGGAAAAACAAAGTAATCTCAACTGTCCCCAAAGTATGACTACATCTCTGAGTCTCATATACATGTACATAACAAAAGAATAATGTTCAAAAAGAAAAGTCCCACTGATGTCCCCTCGATCCAGGTCACCTACGGGAAGCCGTCATGATACTGCATATACGAGAACTCATCCTGGTCCTCGTCATCATCTAGCTCCACCTCCTGGATCTCATCGTCACCTGCAACTACAACAGGGTCTGGTGGGTGTTGCAAACACCATCCCGTAACGTGGGAATGAGTGATCAACTCAGTGGAATCATGGAGCAAAGATTAGCATGTTCACAATTCAGTCACGCGATAATAGTAAAGCAGTAAATCAGACAAGTCCTAATACTGTTATTAATGCAAGATGATATGACGTGATGTATGCCCTCACCGACGATCACCCTCATACGGCAACATCTTACGACCGCGGCATGCCACACTCCCTAGAGTGCTCCACATCTTCCAGGCACATGCAATGCTATGGTGATATGATTACCAAGTTATTATTAGTCCATTCAAACAGCAGGATTGGGAAACTAAGGTACCTCCCTTGTATCAATCCCAACACGGATCCTGTCTAGGGTCGTCACTCCTAGTAATCTCATACGATGTACATTTCGTAGGTCACTGCAAGGGCTGCCAGGGCTGTTGCTCGCACTCGTTGCACCGCTCCCCCATCACCTTATCAATACAGGCCTACTGTACTCTACTGCACGGAAGGGTCGTCGCCTCCCGTGAACTCAGAATACGCTCGCGGTCACTACAAAGGGCTCGTCGCCTGATCAGTGTAGGCCGACAGCTAGAATATAGTGTCCCATACCACCATAATCTGCTCACGAGTCAAGGTGCTCATTGGTCACTACGGGGAGGTTTGTGGCCCCAGCGTAGGCCGACAGCTCGACCACGGTGTCCCATACCACCATGCCCGGCTCATGAGTCTTCGTGGATCAAGGTACCACGGTTAATAGGGTTTACAATGGTAAGTTCAGTACCCTAGGTTCAAGCAGTTATGATACATACATGGTGAACAAACATCGGCCAGTCGGGTTACTTGACGGGCTCGACTAGTGCGATCGCATCTCGAACTGAACGACATGAAGTGCGTAAAACACTTCGCGTGGCCTAACCACTGCCGCCAACTCTCAACACGAATCACATTCATCTACGCGTCGTTCGTGGCTATGACCAGTCAGCCACGAAATCGCTCGGTTACCGACTGCCTGGACTAAGTCAAGTCCCACACATCTATGGAATTACTATACAAGGTATTGGAATTGAAATACATCATGTGAGCATGTTAACACATGTTATAACTTTCAACTTAAGCAAATCTTCAAGGCATACTTCCCATGCATATTCAACTTAAGCAAATCCTCAAGCACATACATTCCATGCATGTAATGAAATCATGCATTTTGTCAACATGTAGAAAATCATTTAGGTCGGCATAATAATTGAAAAATCAATCACAAAGTATCAAATAACATCATTTAATTCAATACATACTAATACAAGCATTTATACAAACACATGCACTACACACTTAGGTCTACATATAGCATGTCGACCCAAAGTGTGCAACTAGGCGAATCTCTTCCCCAAACTAATTATGCACGCATTCCTAACTTCCTAATGCGACAACAAACCATGTCAATCACATCAGCGAAATACGAATGCAAACAGTACTTCCTACAAATGACTAAAATGCCCTAAATCTCATATTCTTCGTTAGCTTACGAAACGGGAAACGGAGAGCATTTTGTACATGTCAAACGGCGATGCCGTCAAGAATCTACTATTAAACGACATTGAAAGCATTGGGAACCGTCAATCCAAGCGTCTAAAATCCTCACCTAGTGTCTTGTAGACTCGGGAATTGAAGCGGAGTGTATATGCTTCGTCTACGGCGAGTAAGGAGCCTAATACATAAGATCCATAAGCTACATCGCCATGGAAACAAGAAAAACTCAAATCACCAACTATTTAGGGTTTTTACTTACCTAGGATTGCGGTGGAATCGTCGGGAAAGCGGTAGAGAAGTGTCGCTTAAGCATGTGCAACACGTAGCACAAGTGGCGGGAAGAACTCTCCCACTCTCTCACAATCTCTCACTCTTTTTCTCTCCCCAAGCTAGGGCTTCTCTCAAATTCGGATGGGAGAGAGGAGTGAGGGTTTCAACCCCTTTTATAGCCTAAAACATTCCCAAAATAGGCTTGGGAACAATGTTTACTTGGTGCCTAACCAAATCGGGGCCGTTTCGGTCCAAAAGGGCACTTCTGGAGGTCCCCAGGCCAGATGCGGTCGGACTTAAGCTCATGCATACTAGATCTAGCATACATCCAGTTTTCAGACCGGTTGGGTTCCCAGATCGCACGTGGCGGCCCAGTTTCAGTTTAACGGTCACCGCATCAAGATCAGGCCTATAAGTCCCGTGATATATAATAGATATTTTTCCTGATCCAAGGGTGTAATTTGGCTGTATTCTGACGGTCAGAATGCTTAATACTGATGCGTCAAATTTGTGTGCCAGATTTGAATTTGAAATTCCAACTATGTCCCTATTCACACTCTCTTCGGTCCGGGCTCAATGAAATAGCCTGTGATCATCGGTTTGACTTGATTTTTGGAATGAGTGTCAAGCCCAGCTAGACGGTCCTAACGGTCTAAGATAGGAGGTATCGGACTTTCAACGTGCGGTCTAGATCCAATACAAAGATTCAAAGTGGTCCAGAGAACAAACCGGCTTAGAGTTTGATCCGAGGCTTTAGAGCATTATAGCACCCTTAGTTCCACTCGCTTCGGGCCTTGTAGAACGTATTTAAAGTGATCAGGGACCATTTCCCAGCTATTCTAACGTTGCACTAGCTAACCTAGTCAAATTTTCCAAAGGAATGAATTCTATGCAAATTCGGGTCGAGTTGGTACTCGAGCCCAAGGATGGATTTTTCACGGGCGTTACAATCTACCCCCCTTAACAAATAATTTCGTCCTCAAAATTTTGTACCTTTTCGTACTCCTCGAGAAGCTGTGGGTAGTTCTTTCTGATCTCGGCTTCTGTCTCCCAAGTAGCCTCCTCCTCAGTATGATGCGTCCATAGTACCTTCACAAGGGGAATCACCTTGCTACGCAGTACCTGCTCCTTCCGGTCTAAGATGCGTGTCGGTCGCAGGATATAAGTAACATCCTCTCCTAACTGCACCTGCTCCCATCTGATGATATGAGAAGGATCAGCAACGTACTTCTTCAGCATAGAAACATGAAATACGTTGTGGACGCTCGCGAGGGGCGTGGGTAAAGCCAATCGGTAAGCCACTGCTCCCACACGATCGAGGATCTGAAATGGACCAATGTATCGCGGTGCCAGCTTCCCCTTCTTTCCGAACCGAAGGACTCCCTTCATAGGGGAAACTCGCAAAAACACATGATCCCCGACTGTGAACTCTAGTGGCCTCCGTCTCGTATCGGCGTAGCTCTTCTGTCTGCTCTGCGCTGTAAGAAGCCGACGTCGAATAATATCAATCTTCTCTGACGTCGCCTGCACCAACTCTGGGCCAATCAAGCTGCGCTCACCGACCTCTAACCAGCAATGCGGTGCGCGACAAGGTCGCCCATACAGCGCCTCATAAGGTGCCATGCCGATACTCGCCTGGAAGCTATTGTTGTATGCAAACTCCGCATATGCAAGACAGTCATCCCAACTGTCCTTGAAGTCCAATGCGCAAGCTCGCAACATGTCCTCCAGGATCTGGTTCACTCGCTCTGTCTGTCCGTCCGTCTGTGGGTGGAAGGCAGTACTGAACTTCAACTTCACACCCATAGCCTCCTGAATGCGAGTCCAGAAAATAGAAGTGAACCGCGTGTCTCTGTCCGACACGATCTCCAACGGAACTCCATGCAGACGCACGATCTCTCTAATATACAATCTAGCCAGCTCGTCTGCAGAGTTCGTAACTCTGATCGGTAGGAAGTGCGCCGACTTCGTCAATCGGTCGACGATCACCCAAATAGAATCATGCCCCTTCCTCGTCTTCGGCAACCCAGAAATGAAGTCCATGGAAATGAAATCCCACTTCCACTCTGCAATCGGCATAGGCTGCAAAAGTCCAGGTGGTCGGCGATGCTCTGCCTTCACCTGCTGACAAGTGAGACAACGGGACACGAACTCAGCAATGTGGGTCTTCATACCTTCCCACCAATACGTCCTCTTCACGTCACTATACATCTTCGTGCTGCCTGGATGCATCGCGAGTCTAGTAGAATGCGCAGCCTCGAGAATCTCTCGTCTCAAGTCAGGGACATCAGGAACGCATAGGCGGCCACGGTAACGTAAGCCCCCATCCATACCAACTCGCCAGTCGGCGTCAGCATCATCACTGGCCTGCTCTCGAAGCTCAGTAAGATGCGCGTCGTCCCTCTGCGCCTCGATGACACGGTCATCGATCTGGGATCGCACCTGTACGTGTGCGATGAACTCAAATGGCTCCTCTACGGTGAGTTTCTGCTCAAAGTCTCGCAAAAACTCAACCATATCCCACTCGGCAACCATCAGCGGAGCCGCAAACTCTATCGCCTTCTTGCGGCTCAACGCATCAGCCACAAGGTTCGCCTTCCCAGGATGGTAAGAGACTTCAAACTTGAAGTCCTTCAGCGTCTCCATCCATCGCCGCTGCCTCATATTCAAGTCCCGCTGTGTGAATATGTACTTGAGGCTCTTGTGGTCGCAAAAGAGCTCGAACTCCTCTCCATAGAGGTAATGTCTCCAGAGCCTCAGTGCGAATATCACGGCTGCCAACTCCAGGTCGTGTGTAGGGTAATTCTCCTCGTGCTTCCTTAATTGTCTCGAGGCATACGAAATTACCCTGTCCCTCTGCATAAGGACACAACCCAAACCAACGCTAGACGCGTCAGTGTATATAGTGTATTTAACCCCTTGCTCTGGCAATACTAGCACAGGGGCGGACGTAAGTCTGTCCTTCAGCTCCTGAAAAGCTGACTCCGCCTTATCATTCCAGGCGAACTTCACGTCCTTCCGTGTCAACTGAGATAAGGGTCTCGCGATCTTCGAGAAATCCTGAATGAAGCGCCGATAGTAGCCAGCGAGACCCAAGAGACTCCTCACCTCAGTGACAGAACCAGGCTGCTCCCAGTCCTGCACCGCAGCTACCTTAGACAGGTCAACTGCCATGCCATCCTTGGACACCACGTGTCCCAGAAACTTCACCTCCTGCTTCCAGAAGTCGCACTTCTTATACTGTGCGAACAACTGGTGCTGTCTGAGCGTATCAAGGACCAAACGCAAGTGCTCCTCATGCTCATCTCGACCCCTAGAGTATACCAAAATGTCGTCGATGAAGACAACGACGAATCGATAGAGGAAAGGCCGCAATACTCGGTTCATCAGATCCATGAACACGGCCGGTGCGTTCGTGAGACCGAACGACATCACGAGGAACTCGTAGTGACCAAAACTGGTCCTGAACGCTGTCTTCTGCACGTCCTCATCTCTGACGCGCAGCTGATGATATCCTGACTGAAGGTCAATCTTCGAGAAGTACTGCGCTCCTCTCAACTGATCAAACAAGTCATCGATCCTGGGCAAAGGGTACTTGTTCTCCACTGTGAGTTGGTTCAGCCTGCGATAATCAATACACAATCGCAGCGAACCATCCTTCTTCTTCACGAACAAGACCGGTGCTCCCCAAGGAGATACGCTAGGCCGTATAAGGCCGAGCTCTAGTAGACCGTCAATCTGCGTCCTCAACTCCTCCATCTCACATGGTGCCATGCGATACGTCGGCAGTGAGACGGGTGTAGAACCAGGAATCAGATCGATAGTGAAATCGATCTCACGTCTGGGCGGCAAACCAGGGATCTTCCTGAACAGATCCCCGAACTCAGAAACAACTGGCGTCTGCTCAAGTACCTGGGCACCAGCGTCGCGCAACAGGGTGGCGTAGCTAAGAATGCGGAAAGGAAGATTTACCCGCACTGAAAATGTGAAAGGCGTGCCCTCAGGCTCGTACACCGTCACCACACGAGCCTCGCAGTCAATCTCGGCTCTCGCTGCAGTCAACCAGTCCATGCCAAGAATGACGTCGAGATATACGAGCGAGGGATCGACGACCAAATCAAGAGTCATCGTCCTGCCTCCCAGATCAAGTAAACAACCCTCACACATCTGGGTGACATCCGAATAATCTCCATGAGCTGCAAGGACTCGCACGCTATCCATAGTAATAGTCTGCAACCCAAGACGTCTGACTACGGCACGCGATATCAAAGAAATCGTGGAACCAGTGTCCACCATGACAAGAACGGGAGTACCTCCGATATGGCCCGTGACCTCGAAGGCTGAATGCTGGAAAGTCGGCGTCGTAGCTGCCTCAGCGGTCAGTGCATGAACTCGAGCCTGCTGTGGCCGGTTCGGCCGCTGTGTCAAGGGCCGTGGGGGCTGTCGAATCTGCGATACTGTGGGTCTGAAAGAGGACTGCGCAGGAGCTGACCGTATAGGCGGTGCTGATATCGCCTGTGGACGTACACGATCAATCTTCTGCGGCGGCGAGAACCCACTGTCCCGCATCCTCGTAAAGCAACTCGGCGCTAGGTGGCCCGTCCTCCCACAGTATGTGCATGATAGATCAGGGCGCCGAAACGGTCCTACTGGCGCCGTGGTCCTGGTAGGAGGATCAATGCGAGGCCTCTTGCCCGCGAAGGGCCTATCTGGCAACTCCGGTCGCGGCCTAGAAGTAGTCGGGCCTCGTGATCGCGCAAGTCGATCCACGTCCTGCTCTGCCCGCATGGACATGTGAACCAACTCCGCATAGGAGGAGAAACTGATACAGCACATCTTCGACCGAATATCCGGTCGCAAGCCCTCCAAAAAGCGCCGTATGCGCATCTGCTCATCAGCTAAAATCGTCGGGACGTACCTGCCCAACTCTGTGAACCGATGCTCATACTCGGTGACCGTCATCGCTGTCTGCCTGAGACGGAGAAACTCATTCTCCCTCTCGTGTCTGTAGGTCTGAGGATAATACTTCTCATGGAAGCGAAACTCGAATGCTGCCCATGTCCATACGAAGTCTGCGGTAACAGTCCGCAATACACTATCCCACCACATACTGGCCTCTCTCTCAAACTGGAAGGTAGCCAGCTCTACCTGCTCTGCCTCAGTACAGTGCAACATGCGCAGAATCTTCGACACTCGGTCGAGCCAAAACTCAGCCTCCTCGGGTCTGTGAGAACCCGTGAAAGTAGGAGGCCGCAAGCGCTGAAATCGCTCCAGAAGGCCCCGTGTGTCGGCAGGGTTCCCCGCAGGGAAAGCAGGCTGCGCAGGAAGTGCTATGCCCTCATCCTGGGCGTAAGCATAGGCATCCTCAGCTGGATGCGCAGGTGGTGCAGGCGGAGTAGATGCAGTCGCACCCCCACCCTGGGCTAAAGTCCCAACTATGGTGGTCAGAAGCTGCTGCTGCTGTAGCATCATAGCCATCATCTGCTCGAATCTATCAGGGGGTGGAGCAGGCTGTGGCGGATGAGGTGCGGAAGTAGATGCGCGCTGTGGCTCTCTGACTGATGGTGTAAATGGCGGTGGTCCATCTGTAGGACCAGTAGCAGGCTGAGACGATCGAACAGTCTCAGGAATCGGGCCCACAGCAGGGTCCGGACGAGTGCCAGACTGAGAAGGAGCCTGATCCATCTGCTCTAACAATGAAAGCCGAACCGCGCTCCTCGTAGTCTTAGGTGGCATTCCCTATATTCAAAATAGGGCGCAACCTTGTCAGTCTCAATTGCACAAATACACCACAATCATTCACTAAAGAGTCGAAGGCATTCCATGCATTTCAATTAATCAAAATTGTCACAATACAAGGGATATATCCTTACAAGCATCATGACTAGAATGACATGGAAATTAAGACAGTTAAGCAACAGCAACATAAGCAAAGCACTAGCCCTAATAGGCTTTACACACATAAAACGGAAAATGGCTATCTACTCATAACAACATCAAAGATCGCGTCGCTAGTCGGAGTCTGGCGACGGAGGAGGAGCACCCTTATCCTGTAAACAACACAGGATTGCCTTCAAGGTGCGAGTCACCTTGCCAAACTTCTTCTTCGTAACGGCCTTGGCATCAGCGACCTCTGCTCGAAGTTCTTGGACTTCCCTTCGCAAAGCGGTCTGACTCTCCTCCATCCGAGCAATGCGATCGTCAATAGTAGTCTGCGCAGAAGGAGGAGGGCTCTCATCAGTATCCTGAGCCTCCTCTTCTGCTTCTTCCTGAGTCTCTTCCTGAACCTCTGCACTAGGTTCTCCTTCGCTTTGATCTTCCTCTTCATCAAAGTCGTCCCCACTATCCCTTTCAAGTTGATTTTCACGGTATTGCGACCCGATCTTCATCTTAACCATTGTCGACTCATCGATGGTGTGAATCGATACCGGCAATTCGGGTCCAAGTCTATAGGCAAACTCAAGCGCAATCTTGCAAATGAGTCGGCCAAAGGGAAGGGATTCGGATGTTCTTCTCGACCTGGCTATGAGAACTATCTGCCGTAAGATGAAAGTGGCCATACATACGTTCTCTCCCTGGGCCACCAGAAATAAGAAATCGACCATAAGACGTGTACATTCAATGCGGTTCGTCGACCTGGGATAGACATTGAACGTGCAGATGTGATGCAGCAGACGTAAATCCTCAGACATGTACGTCGCCTTGAGGCTATTATTAGGCTGCCATGGAACCAACTTACCGCACAGAAACCTGGTGCGGCGATCTCGTTCACGTCTAGTCCTCAAATTCTTCTCACTTGGATGTACATCACCTAGAGGCACGTTGAGAAGTCGCGCAACCAACTGGACGTCGATCGTAGCCATCCGATCTCTACCAAAAGGGATTTTGAACTGCAAGGGCTCCAAGGTAGGACTCTGGATGCTAGCATAGAAGGCACGAACAGTGCTCACATTAGCACGAGCGCGAGCTTCAAAGATCGGTCCCCAGTGCGCGGCTTCAATGCGTTCGAACAACAGATACTCGCCGAACAATCGCCCATCTACGTCCGCCTCAAATAACACTCTACGATCAGTGTATTCACCATGAGGCATCTCTGATAGGATGGTTCGTCCAAGGTGTGCATGGGGATCCAAATCCCGCTTCGTACGGCACTCCAGGACTGCAGCTGGACCTGCGGCGGCGCTTGAACTTGCGGCACCACCCCGCGGTCTTCTCAATCGAGCAGGGCGGCTCGGCCCAGCCTCGTCTGTTGCAGTTTTCCTCTTACCCATCAAAGACAGGATGGATGAGAGTGACAAAAGACCCAAAATAGCTTCCACGAAAGCCATGGAAAACGCCGAAAATGCGGAGAAATGGCTGCCCAATCTGACAAAAGGAAATCTAGGCGTCGTAGAGGGATGCTTCAAGCTTCCCAAGGCTGTAGTTTCAGGGAAAAATAAGAATAAAAAGGTGGAATGGAGCTGCTCACGATTTCAGCACTATTTGGGGGATTTTGGAGCTCCAAATGGGAAAATCTTCAAGGAAAGAGGCTGCCAACACCCAATAATCGATGGGTAGTGGTCGGTTTTGGCCAAGGAAGGGATTAGGATGGGTTTGGGTCGCCGGGATTTGGAATGGAGCGCTGAAAATCAAATCTAGGGCATGCAAGGGGGCTGTTTGTGAGGGAGAGGGGTGTTTTAGGGGTTTTCGTGGGATGGGAGGTACATAGGGGTGTTGTGGGATGTATTTAAGTGGGTGCGCCCAAAGGGCAGCACCGTCCGAGGTGGCCGGCCGGCGATGCATCGCCCGGCCGGCGATGGCATCGCCGGCCAACCTCCAGGTTGGCCAGCGGGACCCCATGGGTCTGGTCCCCCATGGTCCCAGGGTCCCAAAAAGTCTAGTCCCACCCCTTAGTTCATAGTATTTTGGTCCCTATGAGCCCAAACATGTTTTTGGGGCTTTCCGGGTCCACATCGCAGTTCCGAATACCAAACCATATGATGCAGCATATGGATTTGGGGTAGAAGGATCCATTACATCTTTCTAGCTCCTTAGTTGCTAAAGAAAGTGAAGTTAGAATGGCTTTATGGCCATTTTTTATGAAATTTTACTATTCACTGTAAAATTTGGTGAATGTACTAATTTGTGTTATTTTCACATTAGGTTTGATGCCTAACATGAAATGGATACAAAAGAACTGAAGGTTGAAGTGTTTAGAGAAGGAATTTTAAGAATTTTTGGCAAAACGGGGTTTTTAAGCCCTGGCGATTGATTACTGGAGTCGTGGTCATTCCACGGCCCAAAGATTCACTTTTGCGGTTTAAAACCGCTCATAGGACGTCTCCACCCGACTTCCTACAGCTTAGAAGTGATTCGGGTCGCTTTACGCGACCCGAGATGCGTCACAGACTCGATCTTGCGATCGATCCTTATAAACTTCGCCTATCGGCGAATCTGTGATCCTAGAAGTGTTTCTAGACCCTTCTCGCACCCACCTAAGTCAAATGAAGCGACAGCGTACGTCGCAAGACCATAACCCAGGCCCAGTATACTCTCATTCATGCTCTGATACCAACTTGTAACACCCTGAAAATCGGGGGTCGTGTATAAACTCAACTCCCGAGTTCCAGACCGTTACTTATGCAACAAAAATGGTTATGATTCAATGTTGTCTGATTTAAAGCATTCACATGAGTAAAAGTATACCAAAACTGCAATTCATACTTCAGATCCAGTGATAAAAGCAAGCGGAAGACTAAACAAGATATATATCACTGTATGGAAAAACAAAGTAATCTCAACTGTCCCCAAAGTATGACTACATCTCTGAGTCTCATATACATGTACATAACAAAAGAATAATGTTCAAAAAGAAAAGTCCCACTGATGTCCCCTCGATCCAGGTCACCTACGGGAAGCCGTCATGATACTGCATATACGAGAACTCATCCTGGTCCTCGTCATCATCTAGCTCCACCTCCTGGATCTCATCGTCACCTGCAACTACAACAGGGTCTGGTGGGTGTTGCAAACACCATCCCGTAACGTGGGAATGAGTGATCAACTCAGTGGAATCATGGAGCAAAGATTAGCATGTTCACAATTCAGTCACGCGATAATAGTAAAGCAGTAAATCAGACAAGTCCTAATACTGTTATTAATGCAAGATGATATGACGTGATGTATGCCCTCACCGACGATCACCCTCATACGGCAACATCTTACGACCGCGGCATGCCACACTCCCTAGAGTGCTCCACATCTTCCAGGCACATGCAATGCTATGGTGATATGATTACCAAGTTATTATTAGTCCATTCAAACAGCAGGATTGAGAAACTAAGGTACCTCCCTTGTATCAATCCCAACACGGATCCTGTCTAGGGTCGTCACTCCTAGTAATCTCATACGATGTACATTTCGTAGGTCACTGCAAGGGCTGCCAGGGCTGTTGCTCGCACTCGTTGCACCGCTCCCCCATCACCTTATCAATACAGGCCTACTGTACTCTACTGCACGGAAGGGTCGTCGCCTCCCGTGAACTCAGAATACGCTCGCGGTCACTACAAAGGGCTCGTCGCCTGATCAGTGTAGGCCGACAGCTAGAATATAGTGTCCCATACCACCATAATCTGCTCACGAGTCAAGGTGCTCATTGGTCACTACGGGGAGGTTTGTGGCCCCAGCGTAGGCCGACAGCTCGACCACGGTGTCCCATACCACCATGCCCGGCTCATGAGTCTTCGTGGATCAAGGTACCACGGTTAATAGGGTTTACAATGGTAAGTTCAGTACCCTAGGTTCAAGCAGTTATGATACATACATGGTGAACAAACATCGGCCAGTCGGGTTACTTGACGGGCTCGACTAGCGCGATCGCATCTCGAACTGAACGACATGAAGTGCGTAAAACACTTCGCGTGGCCTAACCACTGCCGCCAACTCTCAACACGAATCACATTCATCTACGCGTCGTTCGTGGCTATGACCAGTCAGCCACGAAATCGCTCGGTTACCGACTGCCTGGACTAAGTCAAGTCCCACACATCTATGGAATTACTATACAAGGTATTGGAATTGAAATACATCATGTGAGCATGTTAACACATGTTATAACTTTCAACTTAAGCAAATCTTCAAGGCATACTTCCCATGCATATTCAACTTAAGCAAATCCTCAAGCACATACATTCCATGCATGTAATGAAATCATGCATTTTGTCAACATGTAGAAAATCATTTAGGTCGGCATAATAATTGAAAAATCAATCACAAAGTATCAAATAACATCATTTAATTCAATACATACTAATACAAGCATTTATACAAACACATGCACTACACACTTAGGTCTACATATAGCATGTCGACCCAAAGTGTGCAACTAGGCGAATCTCTTCGCCAAACTAATTATGCACGCATTCCTAACTTCCTAATGCGACAACAAACCATGTCAATCACATCAGCGAAATACGAATGCAAACAGTACTTCCTACAAATGACTAAAATGCCCTAAATCTCATATTCTTCGTTAGCTTACGAAACGGGAAACGGAGAGCATTTTGTACATGTCAAACGGCGATGCCGTCAAGAATCTACTATTAAACGACATTGAAAGCATTGGGAACCGTCAATCCAAGCGTCTAAAATCCTCACCTAGTGTCTTGTAGACTCGGGAATTGAAGCGGAGTGTATATGCTTCGTCTACGGCGAGTAAGGAGCCTAATACATAAGATCCATAAGCTACATCGCCATGGAAACAAGAAAAACTCAAATCACCAACTATTTAGGGTTTTTACTTACCTAGGATTGCGGTGGAATCGTCGGGAAAGCGGTAGAGAAGTGTCGCTTAAGCATGTGCAACACGTAGCACAAGTGGCGGGAAGAACTCTCCCACTCTCTCACAATCTCTCACTCTTTTTCTCTCCCCAAGCTAGGGCTTCTCTCAAATTCGGATGGGAGAGAGGAGTGAGGGTTTCAACCCCTTTTATAGCCTAAAACATTCCCAAAATAGGCTTGGGAACAATGTTTACTTGGTGCCTAACCAAATCGGGGCCGTTTCGGTCCAAAAGGGCACTTCTGGAGGTCCCCAGGCCAGATGCGGTCGGACTTAAGCTCATGCATACTAGATCTAGCATACATCCAGTTTTCAGACCGGTTGGGTTCCCAGATCGCACGTGGCGGCCCAGTTTCAGTTTAACGGTCACCGCATCAAGATCAGGCCTATAAGTCCCGTGATATATAATAGATATTTTTCCTGATCCAAGGGTGTAATTTGGCTGTATTCTGACGGTCAGAATGCTTAATACTGATGCGTCAAATTTGTGTGCCAGATTTGAATTTGAAATTCCAACTATGTCCCTATTCACACTCTCTTCGGTCCGGGCTCAATGAAATAGCCTGTGATCATCGGTTTGACTTGATTTTTGGAATGAGTGTCAAGCCCAGCTAGACGGTCCTAACGGTCTAAGATAGGAGGTATCGGACTTTCAACGTGCGGTCTAGATCCAATACAAAGATTCAAAGTGGTCCAGAGAACAAACCGGCTTAGAGTTTGATCCGAGGCTTTAGAGCATTATAGCACCCTTAGTTCCACTCGCTTCGGGCCTTGTAGAACGTATTTAAAGTGATCAGGGACCATTTCCCAGCTATTCTAACGTTGCACTAGCTAACCTAGTCAAATTTTCCAAAGGAATGAATTCTATGCAAATTCGGGTCGAGTTGGTACTCGAGCCCAAGGATGGATTTTTCACGGGCGTTACAACTTAGGATTAATTCCTTTAGAAATAAAGCGTAAGTTAGCTAGCGCTACGCTAGAGTAGCTGCGAAATTGTCCCTGATCGCTTTAAATACGTTCTGCAAGACCTAAAACTTGTATAGACAAGGACGCTGCAATACCCTAAAATCCAGGATCAAACTCTAAACTGGTTTGTTCTCAGGAACCTTCTGAAACTTTGTATTAGATCTAGATCGCGCGTCGAAAGTTCGATACCGACAATCTTAGACCGTTATGACCGTTTAGCTGGACTTGACAATCATTTCAAAAATCAAGCCCAACCGATGTACGGAGGCTATTTCATTGAGCCTGGAGTGAAGAGAGTGAGGAAAGGGTTAGAATTGAAAATTTTAATCCAAATCTGGCACGTGACTTGGCGCATTATTATTAAGCGTTCTGACCGTCAGAATTCAGCCAAATTGCACCCTCGGATCAGGAAAAATTTCTCTTTCATATCATGAGACATGTAGACCTGATCTAGGTGCGATGACCGCTGAACTGAAATTGGACCGCCACGTGCGATCTGTGAATTCTTCCGGTCTGAAAACTTGATGTGTGTTAGATCCAGTATGCATGAGCTTAAGTCCGACCGCATTCGGCCAGGGGACCTCCCGAAATGCTCTTTTGGATCGAAACAGCCCCGGTTTGGTTATACCTCAAGTGAACTTTGTTCCCAAGCCTAATTTGGGAGGTTTTAGCCAATATAAGGGCTTTAAACCCTCTCACAACCCTCCCATCCAAATTTGCTTGAAACCCTAGGAAAAGAGAGAGAGAAAGTGAGAGATTGTGAGAGAGTGTGGGAGAGATTCTCCTGCCACCTGCACCAGCTTTTGCAAGTGCCAAAGCACCGCACTCCAATCACTTTTGCGGCGATTCCAATGCACTCCTAGATAAGAAAAACCCTAACTACTTGCTGTTTTGGGGTTCCCTTTGATTCATTAGCGATGTAGCTTATGTATCTTGTGCATTAGGTCGCTTGTACGCCGTTGACGAAGCGTATTCGTTCGATTCGAATCGATACACTTCTACGACACAAGGTGCGGATTTTAGAAGCTTTGATTGACTGATTTCAAAGCTTTCAATGTCGTTTAATAGTAGATTATCGACGACAACGCCGTTTGACATGTACAACATGCTGTCCGTTTCCTGTTTCGTAAACGTAGGAAAAATATGAGATTTAGGGCATTTTAGTCATTTGTAGGAAATACTGTATACATCCATATTTTGCTGAAATGGTTGACATGGCTTTTTGTTGCATTAGGATATTAGGAATGCGTGTATAATTGGATTGGCGAAGAGATTCGCCCAAATGCGCACTTTGAGTTAACATACACTATGTAGACTTAAGTGTGTAGACTAAGTGTTTGTATAAATATTTGTATTAGTATGTATTGAATTAAATGGTGTTGTGAATTAGTTTGAGATTGAATTCTCATATAATATGCTGATGTAAATGATTTCCTTCATGTTGGCGATATGCATGATTTCATTATCTGTATGGAATGCACGTGATAGATGATTCACTCAAGTTGTATGTTATAACATGTTTCAACATGCTTATATTGTTGTATTTCATTTCCATTACTCTTATATGATTGATGTTGTGGATTCACAAATGTTTGGGGCTATATTTAGTCCAGGCAGTCGGTAATAGAGAAAATTCGTGGCTGACTTGTATTTGCCACGAAGGACGCGTCGATGAACGCAAGTCGTGTTTGGAGTCGGCGGCAGTGGTTAGGCCACGCGGAGTGTTTCACGCGCTTTATGTCGTTCGACTTGCGATGCGCTCGTGCTAGTCAAGCCCGTCAGGTAACTCGACTGGCCGTTGATTGTTCACCCTGTATGAATCATAACTGCTTGAACCTAGGGTACTGAACTTACCGTTGGAAACCCTATTAACCATGGTACCTTGATCCACAAAGACTCATGAGCTGAGCATGGTGGTATGAGACACCGTGGTCGAGTTGTCGGCCTACGCTGGGGCCACAAACCTCCCCGCAGTGACCAGTGAGCACCTACGACTCGTGAGCAGATTATGGTGGTATGGGACACTATATTCTTGCTGTCGGCCTACACTGATCAGGTGACGAGCCCTTTGTAGTGACCGCGAGCGTATTCTGAGTCTACGGGAGGCGACGACCCTTCCGTAGCAATGAGAGTACAGTAGGCCTATATTGATAAGGTGATGGGGGAGCAGTGCAACGAGTGCGAGCAACAGCCCTGACAGCCCTTGCAGCGACTTACAAAATATACATCGTATGAGATTACTAGGAGTGACGATCCTAGACAGGATCTGTGTTGGGATTGATATAAGTAAGGTACCTTAGTTTCCCAATACTGTTGTATGAATGGACTAATAATAACTCGGTAATCATATCACCATCACATTGCATGTGCCTAGAAGATGTGGAGCACTGTGGAAAGAAAGCATGCCGCGAGCATAAGATGGTGCCGGATGAGGGAGATCGTCGGTGAGGGCATTCATCATGTCATGTCATATTGCATTAACAACAGTATTTAAGAATGTTTGATTAATTGCTTTACTATTATCGCATGATTGATTTTAGAACATGCTAATCTCTGCTCTATTATTCCACTGAGTTGATCACTCACTCCCACGATACGGGACGGTATCGCGCACACTAACCAGTCCCTGTTTTAGTTACAGATGATGGCGCTGCTTGTGAAGCGGAGCCGGACTTGATGATGAGGAGGAGGATCCCTCCTTTATGCGTGTTCTGATCGATGGGATTACAGGGAGGTTGATTAGACACCATGACTCTTGTCATTTTTATATTGTTGGAATACTCATGTATATTCTTTTCTTTTCATTTTTGGAGTATACATGTATTTAATTAACCTGGTAACATGTTCACACTCTGGAGACTTACAATGAATTATTATTTTATGTATTTATCATAGTCTTCCACTTGCTAATTTAACTGTCTCTGGAGTATGATATATTGTTTTGGCTTAGTCTCAATCTTGTTTAATGCCATTCTGTAGACAACATGCATTTATCATTATCTATGTTGCATAAGTGACGTTCTGGAACTCGGGAGTTGGGTTTCTACCCGACCCCCGATTTTTGGAGTGTTACACATTGCCTAAGGACGTCTAATCTCAGGTTGGTAAAAATCCAGGGTATTACACCCGTAGATCTGAATCAGCCTAATCCGAGACTTGTACCATTGCGACCGCATCGTCGCCACGAGTCTAACGCTGCGATTCGCGCACTGATCTGATACCCTGGCTAAGAGATATGAGCTGGCGTTTATTTTGAGAAAACGCAGCATTTACAATTCTAAGAGAATCTCTACAACATGTCAAATCAATACCATCAATCACCTCTCATGTTAAGTACAAACTCCATCCCCAAGCAACCCCAAAGTCAAAGCAACCCATCCCTTACATGTCAAAGTACACATCACCCATCACTCACATTTTCACCCATCACACTCATCCCTCTCTCTTACAATCTCTCTCTCTCTCTCTCTCTCTCTCTCTCTCTCTCTCTCTCTCATTTTTCTCCCAAGCTCCATGAGAGCAACCCACGTCCAAGGGAGAGGAGAAAGCTAGGTGTGGCCCACTTCCCTACCACACAATCCCACCACCCAAAGATCATCTCCACCGTTGAAATGCATCCCCCGGAGCTCTAAGATGCTTTGATGGAAGAAGAAGTCCAAGAATATCAAAGGTGGGTGATTTTTTTATTTGGATTTGATGAATTGAAGGCCCATTTTGATGTATGTGTATGATCAAAGAGGGGCCCATAGTGGCGGGGTCCGTCCGCTACATCGATCTCCCTCTCTCTTTCCCATATTCCATGGCCCATCTTAATGTATTTTATCCATGCCATCCACTCAAATGGACCAAATCGTTGTCCTACTTGCTGCCCTTTTTGGGTAATGCTGGATACAAGGAAAATAAATGTCAGCCATGATCCTAAACGGGTAGGCCACACTGACATGGACCCCACTTGATATATGAAATCCATCCATGTTGTCCACCGTCCAGTAAAGGATGGTGGAGCCCACTTGGTATGTGTTACATGTGCACCGCCAGCAGCAGGCATTGCTGGAGGGAAAAATGGCAGCTTAATACATAATTTTTGGTGGCCCACTCAAGTGGACCTTACCTTGATGTATGCATCCGATCCACACCATCCACCCTACTTCCCAGCTCATTTTAGGCGTTGAGCCTAAAAATGAAACTGAACTAAGCCTTTGGCGGGCCTTATTGTAGAAAGTAGCACTTTGAATGATATAAACTGTTCGGAGCTGTCGTGATGTTATGTGCATTAGATCATGTCCAACATTGGCCTCATTTGAGCTGTCCTGAGCCTAGGAATCCAACCAGCGGATTGGATCCTTCTGATATTGGCCCCACCTATGGAGTTCTTCAAAAAAAAAAAAAAAGACAACAACAACTGACGCTATTGCTGTCAGCGTCCAGAGGACGCTGCAGCAAGCAACGTCTGCAGTTGTGTTTGGTCGTAGGGTCAGTGGGCCCCACCACAGGCCCCATCTTGATGAATGTTGAACATCAATACCATTCATTTAATGGGTCCCCTTTAACCAGCGGGTCAACCCAAAAATCAGACATATAAAGATCTCAGGTGGACCACACCATCTTCAATCATGTGAAGATATACTAAACCATAAGAAAGCATGTTCTGGGGGTCCACCTAAGGTTTGGATGCACCTGAAACTTGGTTTGACCCCTTAATCTAGTGGGACACACATAATGGATGGGATGGATTTGTGAACTATGGAGGGTAAAATCCTCAACTGTGGTGTGTGCATGGTGCAGCGTTCTGTCTTGCTGGACGCAAGGGCCAGGGACCGTAGTCCTAGCCACGATGCATGTTTTTCATCTATGCCGTCCAGCCATTTGCCTGGACGGCTCGTGGACCCCACCTCTGATGAATTTAATCCCCACTATCCATCTCTGTGGGGCCCACCATGACGTGGTGTTTTATCCAGGTCGTCCATACCGTCCAGCGTTTGGACATGAACCACCATGATGTGGGCTTTTCTCCACACCGTCCAGTTGTGGACCCCACTAGAAATATGTGTTTCATCCGTGTCATCCAGGTGATGGACGTAGAACCCCCTCTCCGTACGTGTGAATCCACGTCATCCACCCATGATAGCAACACGTGGTGTGCGTGTTTAAGATTCAGGCCATGGACGGCCTGGATGTTTGCAGCAATCAGCAGCTGGAGTATTAAAATATAATATTATATATACTTATATACATATACATAACATACCAAATGTGGTGGGCCCCACGTAGGACCTACTTTAATATAGGATCCATGTCTGCACTGTCTAGATTATAAGGCGGTGGGACCCACCTTCCATGCATGTGTGTAAGCCGTCCATCCAGCAGCAGATAGCTATTGAGCGGAGGTCAGCAAGTTCTGTGGGTCCGCCAGCTGTATGGTGTTAGTAGTTTTGTGGGTCCCACAAGTTGTATGTGTTTCATCTATACCGTCCATGGGACAAAGGGACCCACCTTGATGGCGTGTTGGATATCCACTCCGTCCACGGGGCCGTGGATACCACCATGATGTATTTATTTAATCCACACCGTCCACATCCGGATGATGCTGTCCAATGTTTGGATAGTGTTGATTTACATGGACAATGTTTAGACAGTGTCATGGGCTCCACCATGATGTATTTGTCATCCACGCCGTCTATCTTATGTGATGCGGACCACCTTGATATATTTTACACCGTCCATCTCTGGACGGTGTCATGTAGGGCCTACCATTGATGCATGTATTGTAAATCTCCGTCGTCCGCCCCTTGGACTATGGCCTACCTTGAGGTACGTGTTGTATCCAAACCATCTAGCCATCTGGGTCACCTAGACAGTCCAAATCATGGGGCTTACCTTGATGTGTTTGTGGCCTATTTGATGACACCCGATGAAATGTAATTAGGACCTAGGCATGAGGCCCATTGAGATGTATTTGTAGCCCATATATGAGGCCAAATGTCATGTATTTATGGCCCATTAGTGTGGCCTGAATTGATATACATGAGGCCCATCGGTGCGGCCTATTTGATATACATAAAGCCCATTGGTGTGGCCCATCATAATGTATTTTGGCCCATGGGCAGGGCCCACCCGTTTGTATTGTTAGGCCCATGTAATGAAGCCCACTTGATATATGAGGCCTAGTATTGAGGCCCGTGCGATGAAGCCTATATGATATATTTGAGGCCCAGGTGCAAGGCCCACCTGTTACGTATTTAAGGCCCACGAGTGAGGCCCATTGTGATATACTTTCGACCCATATGACGAGACCTATGTGACATAAATGAGGCCCATCATGATTGTACGTGAGGTCACAAGCCCACTATATGTTTCACCCTATGTAAGCCACTCCTTGGGAGCAATTTTGGATAGATGTTCACATTGATGGGCAATGATGGTTGGATGTCCATATTGTGACCTTCCCTTAGGCCTTGTTAGGCCCATTCTCATCATTTCCTCAGTGGGTTAACCCAAATAAGTGGGCTACATTCGCCGTAGACAGATGACTTCGTATTATCGGATTTGATATAACCACGGCCGAGTGTTGATCTTTATACTATAGTTGGTCGGCTGATCATCTATGGACCCCGTTTTGTTTATCTGCTGATTATAGGTGCGATTGACGTGACTGATTTATCGATTCTGATTATCGATCGATCCCGATTATCACGATCGATTGTCGATTCTGATTATCGAGGCCGATTGATCGATTAGCGATCGAGGCTAATTATCGTGACCGATTGTCGATTCCGAGTATTGAAGCCGATTATTGATCGATTCCGATTGTCGTGGCCGATTGCTGATTCTGATTATCGAGGCCGATTGATCGATTAGCAATCGAGGTTGATTATCATGACCGATTGTCGATTTTGAGTATTGAGGCTGATTATCGATCAATTCCGATTATCGTGGCCAATTGACGATTCTGATTGTCGTGACCGACTCCGATTATCGAGGCCTACTCTGATTTCGATTTTGATTGTTGAGGCTAATTTCAATTGCTAAGGATGATTGTTGAGACCTATATGATGTATACGCGACCCATAGTTGAGGCCCATTGTGATGTATCTGTGGTCCTTGGGCCAGGCCCACTGTGTTGTATATTAGGCCTTTGTGTGAGGCTGTCGGCCCATTATGTGTTTGGCCCTATGAGGGTCATTCGTTGGGGCAACGTTGGTTAGATGTCCACATTGTCAAGGCTGATTGTTGATGTCGGTTATTGATACCGATTATAAGTATATGACAGCATAACATCATAATACATACGCATCATCTGCATATTTGTTATGAGATGTGATTGACCATCGCATATGCATAGGGCAGGTTATTCATAGGGCTCCCTGATAGGCGGGGTTGCCCCACATGAGCGCACGGTTTGCGCAGGATTTATGTATGATTGCACTGTGTGACTCATCCATCTCGCATTTGTGTGACATGACCACCGTTCGCCCTTGCGACATCAGGGCTGTAGCCTCCACAGGCATATCCTGGATGGTCAGATGGGACATTGAAAATCTGTTCTACATGGGGTGTTATAAATATCCTTGGATGAAAGTTTCAGAACCCTCTTGGTTACAGAGGTTGCTCCAACGTCTAAACCGAGTATATTCATGAGTGCATGAGGGCCATAAACCGTTAGGCCACGTCTCCCATTATGTCGTGGTCAGTTGGAAGGGGGTGCGGCCTTACCTGCCTGAGAGGAGGGGGCAATGCTAGGCTCAGTCTGACCAGCTCGAGGAATGGGTCCGTTATCCACGAGCCAGGCCCGATATTAGCAGGTGGATAGTAAGGTCTCTTCCACTCACCTTGTTGCGCGCGATGGGGCGGCAATCTAGTTTGGAGTGTAATAGACCCCGATGATTTTTCAAAGAGGAACCGTACTGATATGTGGACTTATTGAGTGGGAGTTGTATGCTCATTCATTCATTCATTCACTATCCACTCGGGCTGGTGGTGCGCAACTAATTATTGTGTACCTTCTTTATGGCAAAGATTTCAGTTGAGCGCTCGACTAACCTGAGATCAGGAGTTTACCACGTTGAGTCTGACTATCCAAATTTAGGTATGGGACTGGTTTGAATAAAAGTCCCTTGTGGTGGACCCCGTAGCCTGCAATACTACGTACTATCATCCCGACTTCACACTCCAGCATGGTCATTTCATTCGCATCGCATATTGCATTACATCTGCAGGCATATGGCATTTTAGGTTGCTATGTTTCTGCACTTATATGGCCTGGACAGACTTAGCAGGATTTGTATATTGCATTGCATCCTTGGCCTCTGATATTTGGCTATTTATGACTCCTTATTGTATAGCTGTTTTATATTGTGTATTTTGATATTAATTGACTTATGGACTTGACAATGCTTCCGCTTACTTTGTTTACTCTGATAATTCATGATCTTGTCAATATTTCTTCTTATTTCGATAATGTATGATTTATGGATTACCAGTAATTTCGATATTGTATGATGATGACATTGTATTTCTTACTTAACACTTACCTTGTACACATACTTTCACCACCCACTAAGCTTTCTATAAGCTTATGCACGATAGATGCGTGCAGGTAGCGTTAGGTTGTAGCATCGTTGAGCATGGAGCATGCAGCGGTTTTCTGGAGCTTTGATTTTGACATATGTATTTCTCTTTCGGCATTATATTCAAATGTTTATATTAGTAAATATGTGATGATGATGTTGCCTTTATGATTTGGGTATACTTGTGGTTATGCTTCTTATGAGACAAATGTTCGTTGAAAAATCCTCCTTATAGAATCCCAGGATCGAAACCTGTCTTATGGACGCTAGGAGCCAAGAATGAGATACTACGGAGGCTGTCGGCACCTAGTTCGGCGATCGGGATTCCTGTGAATCCGATTTCTAGGTTTGGGGCGTGACACATACGCACTCCTCGTGGCCTAACCACTTTCGATAATCACCGTATGACTCGGATTTATTGAACATGTCCGTTGTGTCAAAACTAACTTGGCCACTTGATCGGAAACTATTACCGATTGCTTAGACTACGTATTAGTCTCAATCATACTCAAATACAATAGGCATTCATATGTGATATTCAAAACAGTATTTAACAATCAATTTAAATATAAATCTCACTAGAGCATTTTAACAAACACATATGAGCATATTATCATACATATGTATTTCATCCATAAATCACGTAGTACCAAGGTAGGTTACATGAAGGAAACTGTAACTATAGATAAGGTGATTGAGAATCCTATCTCAACACCCTTATTAAATGAAACACATTTAACAATTTCTCATTCAGGCATTTTATCAAACACTTAGACTACTCATTACTACATACATGAAGTAAATAAATTATAACATATATTATGGCAAATCCTTTCACAAAGGAGTTGTCATACATGCAACAATCATGTATTCTCAATTAATAATCATGGCAAGCACGAATCATAATTTCATATTCATTCAAACATTTCAACAAACACATGGAATGCATTTAGCGTACAACCTAGTTTACACATATATGATATATCGAAAACGTTATAACTAAGATCATATGACAACAATCAAATCAGACATAAATCATTGCTGAAATTGAAAGCCTTGAAAATTATAACCTAAACGTTTATAGTCCACACCTTTCGTCAGTACACTTGTTACGAATTTAGTTCGTACACCACGTCTTTGTATACAGTACAACGGCTACCTAAACATTGAAATATATTAGCTATTTTATCAGTTTCTCTATTTGGATTCCTAAAACAGATTAGGGTTAGGATTTCTTACTCAAAAACGGAGTTGGATTTGACGGTATAGTAACACGGAAGAGGTGATTTGGTACGTGGAGTAGTGGGAGTGAATCCCAACACTAATCCACAGATCTCTCACACTTTTCCTCACTCATTTCTCCTCATTTCTCTCTTTTCTCTCCTAGGGTTAGAGAGTTCGTATGGAATGAGAGAGGGGTGAGTTAAGGCCCTTATATAGGCTCAGAAGTGAGGTAAATGGCCCCAGGGTCATGGTATACTTAGATTATAGCCAAAAGGCATCTGTTTCGGGCTAACGGAGCTCATCTGCAGGTCCATTGCTTGCATACGGTTTGAAGAAAGTTTTCTAACAATGGATCTATGTCAGGTTAAGGTTTCGGTCTGATCGGATTAGTGAATCGATCGTGGAGGACCTGTTTCAATTCAACGGTCATCGTCACTTGATCAAGGCCACAAGTATACCAATAGGTGCATGAAAATTTTCCTGATATAAGGGTGTAGTTAGGTTAGCATCTGACCGTCTGAAACCTTAAATTTGGCCTGAAGCGAACGACCCAATTCGCTCAAGTTTAAGTTCATTTTGTAAAGATATTCACATTTCTTACACACTTCACTCGAGGCTCAAATTGTACGTTTCTGGATACTATTTGGACTTGATTCCCACGATGGTTGTCAAGCCCAGTAAGGCGATCATAATCGTATAGTTTCGTGGTAATCGAACTTTCGACGTGCAGTCCAGGTCCAATACGGAGTTTCAATGTACTTCCGAGAGCAACTGGGTTTTGAGATTGATTATATGTTTCTACGTAATGTTGGGTTAGCAATACTAATGGTTTTAGGTCTTGCAGTTCGTATAGAAAGTAGTTCGAGCTAATTCTTCGATTCATTTAGTTTGGTACTTAATTAATTTTTGTCTAATTTTTACATAATTTGATCCTTAGTGATTTCTGTCTGAGGTGATACTAGGGTCTATGGATTTTTCAGAGATGTTACAATTATGCTCACCCTACTATAAAAAATGCACAGGTGCAGAGCTGGATTACTACGAGCAGACGGGCCTCTACTATTAGTTTTATTTTCTAGAAAATTAGATTTAGTTTTAATTCAATTCAGTTTTTGGTTATTTTGGTTCGATTTATATTGAAATTTCGATGTAGAAAGAGAAAACTATCAAGATAATTGAATTTAATAAATATTTCAGCTGTATTTTTTTTAAATGACGTTGAATATTTATTGAATTTAATTGAATAACGTGAATTGTAATAAATATTATTATATTATAACTCACGAACTTTGGGATTCGGGTCCCGATGACCATATTCGAGTACTCAAAATTTGGGATGTGACATGTGATCTATCCGCACCGTCCATATATTTTTCCATCTAATTTAAGGAGTTGAACCCAAAATTGAAGAATATCCAAAGATCAAGTGGATCATACCAATGGAAAGCGGGGATAATGATTTCCACCATCGAAACCTTTCTAGGCTCCACAGTGATGTTTATTTGTCATCCAACTTGTTCATGAGATCATACAAACATGGATGAAAGGAATAAACAAATATAATCTTGATACAAAACTTTAGTGGCCCTCAAGAATTTTTCAATGGTATATGTTCAATTCAACTGTTTTCTATGGTGTGGTCCATTTGAACATTGGATATGCCTCATTTTTTTTTCCAAGACATAAATATATTTGATGAAATAGATAAATGGATCAGATAAAATACATAGATCACGGTGGACCTCACAGAGTTTACTCAGTGCGGTAAGCGTAGCGAGTATCTCAATATGCTCAGCGCTTTCTGCTACACGACAAGTGCGTGGATCTGGATGCACGACTGACGACTCTATCTCCACCACGGAACTCTAGACGCACGACTGACGACTCTATCTCCACCACGGAACTCTAGATGCACGACTGACGACTCCATCTCCACGACGGATTGATAAGGATGAGAAGCTCCTCACACAATCGCGATGATATGCTTCCATCAGTTTTATTGACCAAAACTATCAAAATTATCGTGAGATTTTCAATACCCAGGCGATATTTGTCACATGCGTGTAAGTGGCTCATTGGATGAAAGTATTTTTACCGTTGAGATAGTGACAGATCATATCCGACAGACAAAAATAAATAATAATAACAAGAATCCCATGAAACCTAAATCAAACTTCAAATCAAATTAGAATTTTTCGTGGCATTTACGAGAGCAAGCGCAAACACAGCAATGGCAGAAAATGATCAAACGACAATGGACCGCCGAAAGGAGGCGAGGGTGGCCATTATGGAGCTGGCCAACATGGTGAGTGTCCCGATGTCCCTCCACGCCATCGTAACCCTCAACATCCCTGAGGCCATCTGGCAATCCGGAGCCAACACCCCTCTCTCCCCTTCCCAAATCCTCTCCAAGCTGGGCCCAATGACACCACCAACAACCCCTTCCCCCGACCCCCAAAACCTCCAACGCATCCTCCGGATGCTCGCCAGCTACGACGTTTTCATCGAACACCTGGACAGCAACTCAACAGACGAGCGCAGATACTCCCTCTCTGAGATCGGGAAGACCCTCGTCCCGGACAAGGACGGCTTATCCTACGCACCCTACGTGCTCCAGCACCACCAGGATGCGCTGATGCGGGCGTGGCCGCGGCTGCATGAGGCGGTGCTGGACCCCACCGTCGAGCCGTTCGTGAAGGCTAACGGCGGGGTTTCGGCGTACCAGTACTACGGGGAGAAGCCGGAGATGAATGAGCTGATGCAGAGGGCCATGGAGGGCGTATCTGGTCCGTTCATGAAGGCGATGCTTGATGGTTATGGAGATGGATTTGAACAGGTTGATCGGCTCGTCGATGTCGGTGGAAGCTCTGGCGCTTGCTTGAAGATGATCATGGACCGGAATCCGCATGTGAAGGAGGGGATCAATTTCGATCTTCCAGAGGTCGTCGCCAAAGCTCCTTCCATCCCAGGTATTGGTGTTTTTAAACGTGCGCTGGGTTTTGGAGAGTCCGCCGCACTTCTTTTATGGGAGCGGATTTGATACGTCTCCGGCACCACGCAACAAGCACGACTTGGCTGCGACCCTGAACCAGCTGCGTGGGGGATCACCTCGATGTGTGCATTATCTATCTGTTTTTTAATATAATCTTAGGACACGGCGTAGAAACGAAGCACATACAAATTTTAGTTAAATGACTTTCTCTTGTGGTGTCTACAAGTGAAATTTGCATCTACTTGGTTTCTAAACCGTGCCCTAAAATAATATGGAAAGAAAGGCGAAATGTACTGAAGTAAAAATGCATACATTGACGTGGGCCCTATGGATAGGGCTGCGGTCATATCGCTGGTCAACCAAGTTGCGGTCCCACTTTATAAGGTGCGGCCCTTACCATGGGCCCACCTCAATGTATGGATTGTACATACATACAGTACATTTGTTTTGCCACGTCATCTTAGGAGACCTGGATTGCCTACCACATCACCATGTCATGGGAACATCCGATGATAGGAGGTTAGGTGGGGCCTATTGTGATTTTGTGTGAAATCCACCTTGTTTGTCAGTTTTGTCAAATCATGGCAAGGCTTGGACAAAAAAAAGAAGATAGATTCCAAGCTCAAGTGGGCTGCATGATGGAAATAGAGAGAACCATTGAAATTTCGTGTGGCCATAAAAGTTTTGTATTAAGTTAATACTCGTGTTTACCTACGACTATTTTAAAGTTACATGTAACTTGAAAAATAACCCAAGTGCTTGTTAAATTTTGACAATCTTTAGGTGTAAGAAAGTTACAAGACAAAGTAGAGTTAATTTTCATCTCCAAACAAAATAGGCAACAAAGTTAATTGCAACTTTATTACATTATATAACAGTTACAGGCATCCAAATCCCTAGACATTATAGTGGGTCCTAGGGAGGTTTCAATGGTAAAGATTTCACTATTTTTCTCTTGTGCAGCCTACTTGTGTTTTGGATTTACCTGTTTTTTGGGCTCATATCATAATTAGATAAAATGGATGAATGGGGTGGATTTTTTACAAACATTCTACTGCGACGATCTAAGTCTCAATTCAGGGCATGGCCCTGAAAAGAAGCAGATCCAAATCTTGGGTGGACCGCGATAGGTGACAGTGGTGATTGACCATTAAAAACTTCCTGTGGGCCATAAAGTTTTGGATCAAGCCACAATTTGTATTTTCTCTTTATCTAAGGTTGGTTTGAGCTTATCAATAGATCGAATGGCAACTAAACATTATGGCAGGCATTAGGAATTTTTTAACGTTGGCTAGGGGTTTATTTACCATTTTTTCCATGATATGGCCTACATGAGATTTGGACCTGCTTTATTTTTTGACTCATGCCTTTGGCTAGGGGTTTATTTACCATTTTTTCTGTGATATGGTCTACATGAGATTTGGACCTGCTTTATTTTTTGACTCATGCCTTAAAGTGAGTTGGAAAAATAGATGGACAGCATGGATATACAATGCATATATCAAGGTCTATCAGGGGCACTGGAGTTATGGAATGAATTGAATCGTTCCAAATGATGGCTCATTACAGAAACTTTACAGTAATTAGATGGGTGATGGATGCATCTTCAACCAACCTAATATTGAGCGGTGACTCATATACATGAGGTCCCAAAACTGGACAGTTTCAATTTTATTCGGGATTGAATCAATGCAAAGGGTATCAGTACCTAGACACCCTGATCCATAGCTCAAGTGGTAGACTGAGTGAATGATACCTAGTTTCAACACTCAGTTCTTGGCATCGATTTCCTGGTGGGGGTGGCTAAGGGTGAAGTGTGAACTTCCAGTGGTGTACTAAAAAGCTATATAAAAAAAAAAAGGGTACGAGTACCTGGTACACTCCACCATAGTATTAATGACTCTCCAGCTGGCATGTTTCCCTTGGAAACGGATTGGCTACTCCCCTGCCACCAGCCAATGTCTGTGGTCGGTGTTATGTGGGCACCACCATGATGTGTGTTTCATACATGCTGTATATATTTTTCTAGATCATTTTGTACATATATTTTTCTAGGTCATTTTATAGTATGAGATCAAAAATTAAGTATATCCCAATCTCAAGTGGGCCAGATTAGAGGAAACAGTGTTGAATGAACGTTTACCATTAAAAACTTTTTGGGGGCCATGAAAGTCTTGGATTAAGTTGATCTTTGTTTTTTCCCTTCATCTAGGTCTTTATGACCTAATCAATTGATTGTACGTCAAATAAACAGTACAGTGGGCTTTAGGAGGATTTTAATGGCGGATATCTAATCACTATTGTTTTCCTAGTCCGCCCAAGATTTATATCACTCTTATTTTTGGGATCAAACCCTAAAATGGTGTAAAAATGGATGAACGGAAGCTTTAGGAGGATTTTAATGGTGGATATCTAATCACTATTGTTTTCCTAGTCTGCCCAAGATTTATATCTCTTATTTTTGGGATCAAACCCTAAAATGATGTGTAAAAATGGACGAACGGAATGGATGAAACACATACATCATGGTGGGGCTCACAAAGCACGGATCACCAGCCACCGGGCTGGTGGTGGGGTAGTAGCCCATTTCTGTTTCCCATGAACCAGAAATGTCTACGACTGGGATGACGGATTTCCCATGAAAGCCTTTTGCACGGTTACTGCACCTAAATTTACCCCGTCTTTATGAGATCATTTTTGTTACTTGAGACCAAAAATGAGAAGTATCCAAGACTCAAGTGGGCCGCACTAAATGGAAAGGTGAGTAGGGAATTTTGTACCGTTAAAACCTCCCTAGGTCTACAGTGATCCTGATTCAAAACTTTTGTTGCCTTGTGAATGTTTCAGCTGTACACGTTCAATCCTCACGTTTTCGGCCCACTTGAGTATTGAATCTGGCTTATTTTTTACCCCATGTCCTAAAATGATTTTAAAAAACGGACGGACGGGGTGGATTTCTCACAAACATCATGGTGGGCTCACCTAGGTTTTCAACGCTGGAATTCATATGAAATCCGCGTCCCTGTAACCCAAGCTCTATGGGCCAACCATATTTTATGTGTAAATCCACTCCCTTCGTCAACCTCAATATAAAATATCAGACCAATAGGAAGGATGTGAAATTGCTTCTAGAACATCTAAATTGACAAGGTATAGCCCACTTGATATATTTGAATCAACCTAATTTTTGTATTTTTGTTGGGGGAAAAATAGATGAGTCGATAGGTTGACTTATGGAATGGACCAATCCTACAAACCAACATGGATCTAATGTCATTTGAGCCTTAAGAGGCATCTATTGCCAAAGACTTATGGAATGGACCAACCCTACAAACCAACATGGATCTAATGTCATTTGAGCCTTAAGAGGCATCTATTGCCAAAGACAGATCAACCTTCAAGGAGGTCGATGCAACTGTAAGGACACTCAAATGACCAACTACCAACCTAACCTATACGTAGGCCATAGCTCAATATAACATCTAACACAAGGTAAATAACAATCTAATGGAAGGCTCAATATTACTTGCGCCTACTATATCCGACACCTCTATCACCCAACCTTTTCCCGGACCAACAGTCCGGGAATCTCTCCAAGGGTATCAAATCAGATCCCGAGAACCTCGGATGATGATAATCTTGAGATAATCCTGGACGAATCCGAATACCTATGTTGAATGATCTCTGACATATCAGGAAAAATCCCTTACAACATGGTCTTCCTTCTCCCATAAATAGAGATACCCCCAACCAATGTAAGGTACGTATATGTACCCTAATACTCTACTAGTGACTCTTTTCTTTAAGATCCTAACCTACAAAAGACCTAAGATCCTGACTTAAGCATCGGAGGGTCTCCTATACAAGCTAGAGTCTCCATTGTCTATTGCTTTCGTTTATGCATGTCCTTAAGGGTTAACTAAGGAGGGTCTACTAGAAATTTGCATCAACAGTTTGACGCCTTCTGTGGGAACGACATCTTAGCCGTTCTTGCATTACTAAAAAAACTATAATGGCAAGAGGGAAGGAGAGAACTCGATCCTCCCTAGTTGTAGTTCCAATTGCACCTGACCACATACTACCACCCCCATAGCAACCCGAACAACCTAAAAGCCATCAGGGTTCTTCCTCACAACACCAGACTAATTCTGGTTTCGGGAGTTAGGGTCAGCGGTCTCATGTAAAAGGAGGACAATTGAACTCCCTCGAAAAGGAGGTCGGAATGCTGAGAGAGAACATGGGCTACATGAAGCAAATGCTGGAACAACTACAACCAGAGCATGTGAAAAGAACCAGCAGGGAGGATGAACAAATAGACTATAACCCTCCTCAATATTCCTGTACACACACGACCTCTCAGAGAAGCCAACCACCCTCCTAGAGGAGTCAATAACATAGCTCGGCTAAACTACCTGTGTCCTACATATCGGAGATTGCGACCTTGCCCGCTTCCGATCTACGCCATGAGCTAGACTGCAAGAAGCACGACAAAGCCCTAACCGAAGCTACGACATAGAGTGGTGAACCCTGGGAGGCCGAGCTAAAAAATTTGCAAGATTAAATTGGAGACATGCAGCGGGCCTACAGAACTAACGCGCCAACACAAGCCATAATGGAGGAATTTGATCCCCCATTCACTGTAGACATCATGTAGGCGCGACTGCCAGATCGATTTCGGTTGCCTCAGATCACTCCATTCTTAGGGAATACCAACCCATCGGAACATATGGAGTCCTTCATAGTCTACATGGAACTCCATAATACTTCTAACGCAGTCATGTGCCGAGCTGTTTCCCTAACTTTGGCTGGGGCTGCTCGATTGTGGTTTAAGTAGTTGAAACTAAACTCTGTTAGTACGTTCTCCCAACTCAGCCAAGCCTTCGTCATGAACTTTATCGAGGGAAAGAAGAGGCTCAAGGCACCCGCCCACCTCCTTCACATTATTCAGAAAGATGGCGAGCTTCTGAAGGACTACATCAAATGCTTTAATCTAGAAGCTTTGCACATTCGGAATCACTTAGAGGAGCTTGTCTTAAACGCTATCATGAGTGGACTAAGGGATCAGCAGTTCCTGTTTTCGCTGGACAAAAACCCTCCTACAACAATGGCCGAACTACTGAATAGGTCGCAAAAATATGCTAACGCTAAAGAATCCCGTATCCTGCGGGAGGCCTTCTAGAACAAGGTTCCTCCAACCAAAGAGTAATAGATAAGGGCAGAACTAAGCTCGACCAATGTGAACAGGAAAAGGAAGGGCGACTAACCACGAGACAATCGTCGCCCGAATGAGCGTACCGACAATATAAAACTTACACTCCTCTCAACAAAGCTCCCAAGCAAGTGAAAATCCAAGAGAAGCGCATTCTCCACTGGCCAAATAAATTGAAGTCTGATCCCAAAACAGAAGCAAAAAAAAATATCACCTCCTTCATCGGGACCACAGACAGAACACGAGTAATTGCTTTGACCTCAAATACGAGATTGAGGCACTCATCCGCAATGGTTATCTTGGGGAGTGCGTCAATCATAGAGGAGATCAAGTTGTGGCGAAATATGAACAACCAGTTAACAACGAGATGACTGGGGAGATTTGCACGATCTTCGGAGGCCACAGAGGTGGAGGAGACTCAAATTATGCTCGGATGGTGCATGCGAGGAACATCGGTTGTCCTGAAGACGAAATTCTACTTATCAAAAGGCCTATGAAAGAGCAAAAGGTGGAGACCCATAACTTGACCTTCATTGAAGAAGATGCCCGAGGAATCCATCATCTGCATGATGACGTACTTGTGGTCACCTTGACCATAGCTAATCGTGAAGTGTTCCGAATCCTCGTGGACACTAGATCATCGATTGATGTCCTCTTCTCTCGGGCTTTCGACATGATGGGAGTTGGTCGATCTCTACTTCGACCTGTTAAAACCCCATTGCTCGGTTTCTTGGGTGGGAAGGTCATACCTGAGGGAGTGATACAACTCCCACTTATGGCTGGAGACGGACAAAACCAAGTCACCACAATGTCTATTTCTTAGTAGTAGACTGTCCAGCCATTTACAATGCTATCCTTAGTCGACCATCCCTAAATGCCCTACGAGCTGTGGTCTCGACCTACCACTTAGCCATCAAGTTCCCGACCGAGTAAGGTGTCCGATTAGTGAAGGGCGATCAACATGACACTCGATAGTGCTACACAATGGAACTATGAGCTTCACATCAAGCAATGACCGTCACTTCTCTGGATCCTTGTGAGGACTCCGAAGAAAGAGGCCGCCCATGGAAGACCTTATTCCCGTCCCACTCGACGAATCTGTCCTTACAAAGACTGTCCAAATTGGGTCGTCCCTAACGGCCCCACTATGGGACAAGATAATAGCTCTCCTCCAATGTTATGCGGACGTCTTCGCCTGATCTCATAAAGACAAGCCCGACATCGACTCCAAGATCATCGTGCATCGCCTGAACGTCGACCCAGCTCACCGACCAATTCAACAGAAGCACTGCGCGCTCGGTCTCGAAAGATATGTCGCGATCGAAGAAGAAGTCGGCAAACTCATTAAGGCTTTATTCATTGGGAAAGTGTACTATCCAGATTGGATAACCAACATTGTGTTGGTCAAAAAGGAAAATGGAAAATGACGGGTCTGTGTAGACTACACAGACCTGAATAAGGCTTATCCCAAAGATAGCTTTCCTCTTCTATGAATCGACCAACTAGTCAACAACACCACTAGGCACGAGCTACTCAGTTTTATGGATGCTTATTCTGGTTATAATCAAATTTTAATGCATCCATATGATAAAAAACTGCCTTTATTACCGACAAAGTTCTTTATTGTTACCGAGTCATGCCTTTTGGATTGAAAAATGCAGGCACTACTTATCAGCGATTGGTCAACAAAATGCTCGCCCACCAAATAGGGAGAATAATAAAGGTCTACATCGACGATATGCTTGTTAAGAGCATAAAAACTACAGATCATGTCACTGATCTCTAGGAGATATTCCTCATCATTTGTAAATACCGAATGAAGTTGAATCCGAACAAATGCGCCTTCAGGGTTAGCTCGGGCAAATTCCTCGATTTCTTCGTCAACCAACAAGAAATCGAAACAAACCCTGAGAAGATCAAAGCTCTCCATGACATGGAGTCACCAAGGACGACCAAAGACGTTCAACGACTTACTGGGAGGATCGTGGCCCTTAATCGCTTCGTATCCCGAGCCATGGACAAATGTCTCCCATTCTTCAAATAATTGAAAGAGAAATAAGTGGTAGACTGGACAGACGAATGTGAGGTGACTTTTTAAAAGTTTAAGCAATATTTAGGGTCGCCACCACTACTCTTGAAACCCGAGCAAGGAAAGTCCCTACTATTGTATTTGGTTGTCTCTGATGCAAAGGTTAGCTCGACTTTAATTAGGGAACATGCAGGAAAACAATTCCTAGTGTACTATGTCAATAAGGCCCTAGTTCCAGCAGAGACCAGATACTTAAACCTAGAAAAATTATCACTGGCTTTGATCATCCCCTCTCGACATTTGTGGTTGTACTTCCAAGCTCACACCATAATTGTCATGACTGATCAACCACTACGTCAAGTTCTCCAAAAGCCCGAAGCATCGGGAAGGCTGACTAAGTGGGAAATCGAGCTAAGTGAGTTCGATATCAGGTATCAATCCCCCTCAGCTATTAAAGGTCGAGCCGTGGTTGATTTCATTGTTGAGTTAACTCATACCTCTGGGCAAGATACCGACCTACCCAGACTGGAGCTCGTCCTAGACGTTCCATCTGGCCAAACATCTGACGCCCAAGCTACCCTGACCCACCCAAGTGGACGCTCTACATTGATAGCTCATCCAACTCTACGGCAAGTGGCACCGGAATAGTCCTAGAGACCCTGTACCATATATGTATGCAATATACCTTAAGATTTGAATTTCAATCCTCCAACAATACATCAGAATACCAAGTTTTGCTTGTCGGACTTAAACTGACAGCCAACATGGGAGCACAACATCTCGAAGTCTTCAACGTTCCCAATTGATCGTCAATCAAACAGTTGAAGAATACCGACTTACCTAGACTGGAGCTCGTCCTAGACGTTCCATCTAGCCAAGCATCTGATGCCCAAGCTACACCTGACCCACCCAAGTGGACGCTTTACATTGATGGCTCATCCAACTCTACGACAAGTGGCGCCAGAATAGTCCTGGAGACCCTGTACCATATATATATGCAATATGCCTTAAGATTTGTATTTCAATTCTCTAACAATACATCAGAATACGAAGTTTTGCTCGTCGAACTTAAACTGGCAGCCAACATGGGAGCACAACACCTCGAAGTCTTTAGTGTTCCTAATTGATCGTCAATCAAACAGCTGGAGAATACCAGGCCAAGAAGGAACACATGAAGCTTATTTACGGAAGGCCAAAGAATTGATCGGTAAATTTCAAAAATACAGTGTTGCCCTGATTCCTCGGACCGAGAACTCCAAAGCTGACATGCTGACAAAGCTAGCCACTGCAGATGAAGATGATATTCCAAGATCTATCCCAATCGATTTCCTTATGAAACCAAGTATCGACGAGGTTGACCTCGCCGCAGTTCTTCTAGTAAGTTCAGAACCTACTTGGATGGATCTAATTATCGACTATCTCAAAGAGGACAAATTACCTGAAGATCGAATAGATGCATGTAGGTTATGAATTAAGGTAGCTCGCTACACCATGCTCAACGACATCCTTTACAAAAAAATATTTTTATCTCCCTTATCTCAGATGTCTCTGACCGGATGAAGCGGACTACATCCTAAGGGAGACCCATGAGGGGATCTGTGGGGACCACTCCGGAGGCCAAGTTTTAGCCCATAAAGTCATTCGACAGGTTTATTATTAGTTGACCATCCAAGCCAATGCTCTACAATTCGCTTATAATTGCGACAAGTGTCAACGCTTCGCGACCATACCCCGACAACCACTTGAAGAGCTCACCTCTATGACCGGGCCATGGCCATTTGCCCAGTGGGGAATCAGCATTATTAGCCCTTTCCCCACCGGCAAAGGTCAGACCAAGTTTATCATAGTATTTGTTGACTACTTTACGAAATGGGCTGAGGCCAAACCATTGGTGAAGATAACCGAACAAAAAATCATGGACTTCGTCTAGAAGAATATTATATGCATATTCAAAATTTCTTGAACGATCGTCTCTGACTATGGAAAGTAGTTCGATAACAAACAGTTCCAAGGGATGTGTGAGAACCTCGGGATTTGTAATGTGCACTCCTCGTCATGACATTCGCAGGTAAATGGACAAGTCGAAGCAGTCAATACAATCATCAAACATCACCTCCAAACCAAGCTTAAGAATGCCAAGAAAGTGTGGGCCGAGGAACTCCCTAAAGTCCTTCGGGCGTACCGAACTGCCGCTTGAACAACCAAATGGGGAGACGCCCTTTTCATTAGCATATGGAGCAGAGGCGGTTACTCTAATAGAGATCGGATTGCCAATAGCTCGGACAGAGACATTCGGCGTATAAATGAATACCGAGCTAATGACACTGAGTCTCGACCTTCTCGAAGAAAAGAGACAGAAAGCTCAGATCCGATCCACTATCCGCCAGTAGCAAGTCATGCGTTTCTACAGTGCCAGAGTAAAAATTAGAAGATTCCGAGCTGATGACTTGGTCCTTCGAAGAACCTTCCAAAATACCAAGGAACTAGGATCGAGAACTTTAGGCCTAAACTAGAAAGGACCCTACATAATAACGAGTACAAGCCGACCTGGCTCATATCAACTAGAAGATCTGGATGGTCAACTCCTACCACACCTTGGAACGCTGAACATCTCAAAATCTATTGTCCTTAATCGATCGATGCACAAGTTGATTGTATATTGATCAGCCTCGAGGTAAAGGTAATAAAGATCTATTACAACATGACTCCTATCAGTTCTACTATGCCTACAGGATCCAATTAAGGTTCGACCAAAGTCCGACCAAGGTCCCACCTGTAGGATCCGACCTACATGATTCTACTCAAATTCGATCCATCTAATGGATCCGACTCATCTATCGGGTGCGATCTACTTGATTTATAAAAATCTATGATAGAAGACATTGTTTCAAAAAGGAGAAAGTTTCATTGATAAAGCCCCGAAAGGCACATTTACATCATTCTACATTTAAAAAGAAAAAAGAAAAAGAAAAAGGGAAAGGTATTGCAAAGGGAAGTTGGTCTTCAAGCTTCAAGGGGTTGCTTGGGAGCTGCTTCATCGCCAGACGGGTCGGAGCTTGACTTGGATTCATTGAAGTCGGAGAGATCTAACTCTGGAAAGGCCTCCTTCATGGTCTAGACGCACTTCATGTAACCCTGACAATAGAGAACATTTCTGTCCTCTACGTACGCAGGGGAGTATTGATATTCCTTAACAGCATCCTCCCAAGCTTGGGTGATGACAACTCGAGTTCCTGCCTTAAGCTTCTCGAGCTTCACCTTAGCCTCCTCGAGGTTCGTCCTGGATTCCCTGAGCTTCGCCCCCCAGCTCGGCCTCACGTTGGGCCGACTTTGCAGAAGCCTCTTCAGGGAGCTTCTTCGCAGCCTCCAACTCGACCTCTGTTGAAGAAGCATGAGCTTGGGACAGAGCGAACCTCTGACTGGTCTCGCTTAGTTGCCCCCGCAGTTGCGACATCTCAATACACACATTCAACATGCACAGGACAAGCTGCCAAGGTAAAGAAAAATTGAGTGAAGTTGAACAATCGAAGAGAAAGATGAACTACTAATGGAAATGTGCTTACCCCAAGGAGTCTCGTCGTCGCAAATACAAGGGTTGAGTCCGCTGAAGAGTCGAACAAATTGAGGAATTCCACCTTGGGCACATGCCGATCTGCCCAAGGAAGGATCCCCTCAATAGCTCGGCGAAGGCCCCGATCTTCCTCCTCCCCTTGAGCTCCTTGAAGACTGGCCGAAGGATGGTCAACCTCTTCCACCCCTATAGAATGAGCTTCCACTAGAAGTTTGGAAACTCCTTGTACCTCAATAGAGGACACCCCTTCCTGAATGGTCATCCTGACCGTTGCAGTAACAGCTTTAAGGGTAGTCTTCGTCTCAGCTTCCTCCCCTTCGACCTCCATCACAATAGGGAAAGAAGGGTCGACCTTCCCCTTGCTATGGGAGGAGGTCTTTTGCCTCTTCCTTTTCGGAGCCGCTATCTCTTTTGGGGAAGGCATCTGAAGCTTGAAAGCGGGCCTTAGTAAATGGTGAGCTTCATGCATTTCTGCATTAAAACATGAAGAAACTCAAATTATGGAGATCCACGACAATTTCTAAGTCCTAAAGCTCGGCTAGAGTTCTTACCAAAGTTCTTACTGGTGAGAGTGGGGTCTAAACCCGATTTGAGAAGTAGCTCGGGTTGGAGAAGCACCCTCCAAGATCTTTCCTCCTCCTTTAGTGCTTTCGGTCCTCTGATCCGAGTAAGGGATTCGCTATCTAGAAGGGGAGTGTGCTTGGGGATAATTGCAACAGAAGACGTGTGAACAAGTTAAGAGAATTCGAAAATCGACTAACCAAGAACGAGCTAGAGAATAACTTCATCTGAAGTATACTGACCTGGGTCGAAGAATGCTGTGGGGACCAAGTACTGATCCAAGACTAGGTCGACCACTTCCCAACATCCAGAAGCCCAGAACCACTTATCCATCCAATTTTTAATGGACGATGGAGGGTCGGTAACGAGGATCCTTTCAGTCCCCCACCAAGTGGAGAGATAATACCAGACAGGGTGAAACTTGTTCAGCTTTAGCTGGTATAGATGGAGGAACTCCTCAACGGTAAGTTCGGGCTGCTCTAGCTTGGAACATAAGACCGTGTAGCCGATCAAAACCCTCTATCCATTGGGGATCATCTGCCCTGGAGCCAAGTTCAGGCGAGTGAGTACTTGCCTTACCAGACCTTGCAGAGGGAGCCTTAGGCCGTATTGAAGGGCGACCTGAAAATGACGACTGTCCCCTCCGGAAGCCGATCAGGAAGCTCGTCTGGCAAGGGGAGTCGGAGTGTTACATTCTCAAGGACATGATACCCCAGTCTGATCCGACCTAACTCTGCCTCAGTCAAGGTCGAGGGCACAGGGCTGTAACACCCCGAAAATCGGGGGTCGGGTAGAAACCCAACTCCCGAGTTCCAGAACGTCACTTATGCAACATAGATAATGATAAATGCATGTTGTCTATAGAATGACATTAAACAAGATTGAGACTAAGCCAAAAGAGCATATCATACTCCAGAGACAGTTAAATTAGCAAGCGGAAGACTGATAAATACATAAAATATATAATTGATTGTAAGTCTCCAGAGTGTGAACATGTTACCAGGTTAATTAAATACATGTATACTCCAACAATGGAAAGAAAAGAATATACATGAGTGCTCCAAAAATATAAAATGACAAGTGTCAAGGCGTCTAATCAACCTCCCTGTAATCCTATCGATCGGAACACGAAGGAGAAGTCCTCCTCATCATCATACAAGTCCAGCTCCGCTCCACAAGCAGTGCCAACATTTGAAACTAAAATAGGGACTGATGGGTGTCCGGAAACACCGTCCTGTAACGTGAGAGTGAGTGATCAACTCAGTGGAATAATTGAGCAAAGATTAACATGTTATCAAATCAATCACGCGTTAATAGTAAAGCAAACAATCAAACATTCCTAGATACTGTTGTTAATGCATGCATGAAATGACATGATGGATGCCCTCACCGACATTCTCCCTCATGCGGCACCATCTGCGTCCGCGGCATGCTTTCTTCCCGCAGTGCTTCACATCTTTCAGGCACATGCAATGCGATATGGATAATGATTATCGAGTTGTTATTAGTCCTTTTCATACAACAGGATTGGGAAACTAGGGTACCTTGCTTATATCAATCCCAACACAGATCCTGTCTAGGGTCATCACTCCTAGTAATCTCATACGATGTTATCTTTGTAGGTCGCTGTAAGGGCTGTTGCTCGCACTCGTTGCACCGCTCTCCCATCACCTTATCAATACAGGCCTACTTGTACTCTTGTCGCTACGGAAGGGTCGTCGCCTCCCGTAGACTCAGAATACGCTCGAGGTCACTACAAAGGGCTGTTGCTCGCACTCGTTGCACCGCTCCCCCATCACCTTATTAGTGTAGGCCGAGAGCAAGAATACAGTGTCCCATACCACCATAATCTACTCACGAGTCTGGGTGCTCACTGGTCACTACGGAGAGGTTTGTGGCCCCAGCGTAGGTCGACAGCTCGACCACGATGTCCCATACCACCATGTCCGGCTCATGAGTCTTTATAGATCAAGGTACCATGGTTAACAGGGTTTTCAATGGTAAGTTCAGTACCATAGGTTCAAGCAGTTATGACTCATACAGGGTGAACATACAATGGCCAGTCGGGTTACTTGATGAGTCCGACTAGCGCGAGCGCACGTTGAATCAATCGACATGAAGTGCACAAGCACTTCGTGTGGCCTAACCACTGCCGATGACTCTAGTACGACTCGGGTTCGTCATACACATCCTTCGTGACGAATAGAATCCAACCACGAATTCTAAACTATTACCGACTGCCTGGACTAGAGTATAGCTCCAAACACTTGCAATCTAAATCAGAAATCATATGAGAGAGACACAATTGAAATACAAAAAATACCAGCATGTTATCGGCATGTTATAACATACATCATAAGAAGTTAAGCATACACGAGTATTTCACACATAAGGCAATCAATTCAAATACAAGCATGGAGGAATTCATGAACATCATCAAATTAGTTGAGAATCCAATCTCAACGCTAATCTACAACACCATTTACTCAATACTTACTAATACATAGATTTATACAAACACTTACTCTACACAACTCCAACGTACCTAACGTATGTTGATTTCAACATATAATATAAGAAATTCTTATATCAAGGAGATGTCTAATACACGACAGTCATGTTCTTACATTCAATATATATAGCAGGCATAAATCACATTGATTTAGGCATTTCAACAAACACTTAGTCTACACACATTAGTCCACATAGCATATATCGGCCAAGTTACCTCGTGTGGCCACGTGTGTGGCACCGAGTTGCTCCGATTTGCCCCGAGTTGCCTTGTGTGCCCCGTGTGGCATCGTGTGGGCCACGCGTGTGGCCCCGGCTAGCACCGAGTTGCCCCGATTTGCCCCGTCTAGCACTGAGTTGCCTCGAGTTACATCGTGTGGGCCACGCGTGTGTCCCCGAGTTGCCCCGAGTTGCCTCGACTAGCACCGAGTTGCCCCGAGTTACATCGTGTGGCATCATGTGGGCCACGCGTGTGGCCCCGAGTTGCCTCGACTAGCACCGAGTTGCCCCGAGTTGCATCGTGTGCCATCATGTGGGCCACGCGTGTGGCTCCGACTGGCCCCGAGTTGCCTCGACTAGCACCGAGTTGCCCCGAGTTACATCTTGTGGCATCATGTGGTCCACGCGTGTGGCCCCGAGTTGCCCTGACTAGCGCCGAGCTTCCCCGAGTTGCCTCGTGTGCCCCTTGTGGCCGCGCATGGCATCGTGTGGGCCATGCATGGCTACGTGTGTGGCCTCGACTAGCACCGAGTTGCCCCGAGTTGCCCCATGTTTCATCGTGTGGGCCATGCATGGCCACGCGTGTGGCCCAGACTAGCACTGAGTTGCCTCGAGTTGCCCCGTGTGGCCACACATGGCATCGTGTGGGCCATGTATGGCCGCGTGTGGCCTTGAGTGGCCCCGAGTTGCCTCGTGTGGCCACGCACGGGCATTGTCTGGCCTTGAGCGCTAATTTTTGCCCCTTGCGTGCCCATCTCACAGCCCTATGTGGCCTCGCATGCCCCTTGTGCCCCTCGCTTGCCCCCGCGTCTCGTCATATGACCTCGTTTGCCCCTTCCACGCCACTGCGTAGCGTTCGCTTCGGCGGGACTTTGTTGCTGCCCTTTACGTGCCCAGCGAGCTCGCTCGACGTCGCGTGCTGAGACCATGGCCGTGTGCATTTGTTTCGCTCGGGATGATCGCGTCGGTTTGGGCCGGAGCGCGATGCCGGGCATGATTGCGACGGTGCACGAGTGTTGCTCCGGAACAAGCCTCTGTCTTCGTTCCACGTTGAATGCTTTCGAGAGGGGCGCTGGCTACGGCCTCGCCCGATGGTGCTGCCTGAGTCTTACTACGTAAGTACGCGAGTGCGCGAAGTGTGCCGTTCGCCAGCGCGCGCGCCGCCCGCCCGAAACCGCGCGCGCGCTTTTTTGCAGGGGGCGGCGATTGCGCTGGCAAAGCTGCGCAACTGAAATAGTATATGTTTCCGAGGGTCGACCGCGATTTTGGCGGCGGGCAGGGCTTCGTCGGGGCGAATTAGGCGCCGTGCTAAGCTGGCGGGGCTAGTGCCACGGCGGGCAAGGCGTCGTCGGGGCGAATTAGGCTGCAAGCGGGGACGCCGTGCTAAGCCGGCAGGGCATTTCAACAAACACTTAGTCTACACACATTAGTCCACATAGCATATATCGGCCAATATGTGCGTTAGGGCGAATCTCTTCGCCAAACAGATCATACACGCATTTCTAATATCATAATACGACAAATAGCCATGACAATCATTTCAGCAAAATACGGATGTATACCGTATTTTCTATAAATGCCTAAAATACCTTAAATCTCATATTTACCGTACGTTTACAAAACGGAAAATGGATAGCATGTTGTACATGTCAAACGGTGTTGCCGTCGATAATCTACTATTAAACGACATTGAAAGCTTTGAAATCAGTCAATCTAAGCGTGTAAAATCCGCACCTTTTGCCTTAGACGTGTATCGTTTCAAATAGAACGTCTACGCTTCGTCAACGGCGTAAAGACGACCTAATACACAAGATACATAAGCTACTTCGCTATTTGAATCAAAAGAATCCCAAAAACATCAAGTAGGTAGGGTTTTTCTTACCTAGGAGTGCGTTGAAATCACCGGAAAAGTCATTGGAGTGCGGTGCTTTGACACGTGCAAAAGCTGCAGCAAGTGGCGGAAATTCTCTCCCACTACTCTCTCACAATCTCTCACTTTCTCTCTCTTTCAATCTAGGGTTTCTAGAAAATTTAGATGGGAGAGGTATGTGAGGGTTTAAGGCCCTTATATAGCCTAAATTCTAACCTAAATAGACTTGTGAACAAAGTATACTTAAGTTATAACCAAATCGGGTCTGTTCCGATCCAAAAGAGCATTTCGGGAGGTCCCCTGGCCGAACTCAGTCGGACTTAAGCTCATGTATACTGGATCTAGCACACATCAAGTTTTCAGACCGGTAGAGTTCCCAGATCGTACGTGGCGGTCCAGTTTCAGTTCAGCGGTCATCGTGCCTTAATCAGGTCTACAAGTCTCGTGATATGAAAGAGAAATTTTTCCTGATCCGAGGGTGAAATTTGGCTGAATTCTGACGGTCAGAACGCTTAATAATAACGCGCCAAGTTATGTACCAAATTTGGATTAAAATTTCCAAATCTAACCCATTTCTCACTCTCTTCACTCCAGGCTCAATGAAATAGCCTCTGAACGTCGGTTGGGCTTGATTTTCAAAATGATTGTCAAGTCCAGCTAAGCGGTCGAAATGGTCTAAGATTGTAGGTATTGGACTTTCGACCCGCGGTCTAAATCCAATACGAAGTTTCAGAAAGTTCCTGAGAGCAAACGGGTTTAGAGTTTGATCCTAGGTTTTAGGGTGTTATAGCGTCATTGGTTCTACAAGTTTTGGGTCTTGTAGAACGTATTTAAAGTGTTCAGAGACAATTTCACATCTACTCTAGCGTAGCGCTAGGTAACTTACGCTTATTTTCTAAAGAATTTGGTTCTAAATGATTTCTTTGGCTTTAGAATTGATTCCTAAGAGTGATGTGGTTGACCCATTTCCTAAGGACGTCTAACCCCAGGTTGGCAAAAATCCGGGGTGTCCCCTTTAAAATAAAATTTCGTCCCTGAAATTTGCCTAAGGGTAATGAGTCCTTAAAGAGACTTTCGTATTGACATTCTAAGGAAGGCTCAAATCCTATTTAATGACCTAACCGTACGTATAACCTAAATCAACTGTTTCGATCCTGGGCCAGTGGGGAAGGGGCTAACCACGCTTCCGCTGCGCCACTCTTATCCAACGGTTGCATTAGCTAATCCTAACAAGATTTGGCTCAATACGTTCTACCCTCCTTAAAACTTGGTTCTACTGAAGGTTCAAGATTCTATGTCCCGATCTGTATATCGGAACGAGGTGCAACTTAGGACCTGTCCTTGACATAAAATGGAAAACAACCCCTCACTACATTGGTCTTCCTTTGCTAATGATGCGTTCTATGGCATTGGTACCTATGATTGTTGAAAGGACCCTAATCTCTAGTGTGATTGAGTTCAGGGGCAGGTGTGAGCTTGCGGCAAGATGTCTAATCTCTATTAGCTATATGTCCTCAACATTTCCCAAAGGTAAAGCAATAACTTTTGGTTGTAGGTGGTCGGGCCAACACGGAAGAAAAGTTGTGTAGTGGGTCTGAGCCGGATATATAGACTTTCTGTCTAGCTAGGATAAAAAATTTACCGTATCGGTCCTTAATCCGAGTCGATGCCGATCTTCTGCTTGATCAGAGCATTGGATTTATTGGTAACCAATAGGATTAAGAAGTCGATTCAAACCGCGAATACATCGCTTACATGCAGTTCCTTTACTCCGTGTTCCCGAATGCAATAAGCCCTTGGGGAAGGCAATTCTAAGGGGTGTGTTGGTTTATTCTAAGTTCAACTTGAGGGATTTGATAAGTTTTTCCTGAGAGTGAATGGGTCTAAGTTAAAACAACTTTCCTAAGGGTTATAACAGAAGTTTATAAGTATTAAGGGGATCTATCGAAGAATGAGGTTCTACTCCAACTAAATTTAACCTACTATTCCTTAGCATGTACAGGCTTTACATTGCCTAATACAACCAGCAGCCTAATCTGTAACTCACTAGCCATAATCTAAAATCTATACTTATACGTTAGATGGTTTCATACCATTTCTACTATAGGGATTGTTCTATGGCTTAGGGTCAGGATTGTCTAAATGAAATTAAATTTCCTATATCGTCAGATCTTTCAAATCTAGGAGCACTAACTCTAGGTCCAAAATGCCAAGGGCATATATGGCCAGTAGCATTAAGTTGTATGAAATGAAACTGCTTTCCTAATCCTACGTCGGGATTGGGAGTGGCATGCTTGGTAGGAGGGTGGGGTGGGATAAAAATTAATTTTTGTAGGCTTAATCTCGGGATTTACAACATGGCAGTGGAAACCATAAGATACACCCAATCTAGGGACAATACCTTACAGCGAACGAAACTGCATGCACCTCATTTAACAAAATATGGAATAAAGTTCCACATGAATTATGACAGGAACGCATTCGGCTATATTAAGCCCAAACCATTAAACACAAACACACTTTCTACCAATGACTTCACTAGACCCAACAACAACAAAACACAGAAATCTCTAAAATGGTAAACAAACAATTTACAGGACAACAACATAGATGCCTAATTCTACCAAAGGACTTCTACCACGGTCCCGACTTACCTTCTTTAATACTGTCTAGTTTAACACTGTCTGTTGCCCATTAGAGCTCTATCGGCCATGTATTTTCGCTACTCCTCAAGCGAAGAAGATGGAGAAATGGGATTTAAGGTTTGCACGATTTGAGACCAAAAAGAGTGTAAAGGCTCAAATAAAAGGGACATGAGAGGGAAGGTGGTGGAAAAGGAGAAAAAGGCTAAAATAGCCTCAACAATAGCCATGAAAAATGAGGGAAATGGGAAGAAATGGCTGCCCTAATGGACTGAAATGAATCTAGGCCTTGTAGAGGGGTAGATCAGGCTCCTAAAGGATGAATTTTCAAAGGGAAAGGAGAACAATAAGTGGGAATGGAGCTCACCCGACTTTCAGCCTTGAATGAAGGTTATAAGAGCTCCAAATGATAAAAAATGGAGAGGAAAGGGAGTATGTATTACTGTAAATGGTGGAATGGCATGGGTTGAGACAGAAATGGATGGTGGGAGTGATTGGAACTGGGGTTTAAGAGAGAAATCAGCAAAAATGTGAGAAAGGGAGAGCTTAGGGGGCATTTTTGTGAAGGAAGTACTATTTTGGAGGGATTTTAACGAACGCCCCACCTACCAGGGGGCTACCCTAGCCCCCAAACACCTCCAGCCCGAAGCCCGGACCCAACCGAGGAATTTGACCGGCGATGCATCGCGGAATCGGCGATGCCATCGCCGACCAAACTCACATCTGACAATGGCCGCCCTATGGGGCTGGTTCCCTTTGCCCTAGGGACCCCAAATGTATGTTGCTCCCACCTTGGTTCATTGTATTTCGAATTGGATAGGCCCAAAACTTCATTTGGGACGTTTCGGGGCCAGTTTGTAAACCAGAATGAGTTTATGTATCATGTAGCATATGATTTTGAGGTAGGAGAGGCTAATCCATCAAACTGACCCATTTATTTTAAGATATTCCCTGATTGGAATGACCAAAAGTTCAATTTTTACCTATATTTACTATTTATAGTAAATTTTTGTCTAAGTATGATTCAGTATCATTCACACATTAGGATTTATGTCTAGTGTGAAAGGACTTAGAAAAAGTTGAAGCATGGGGTGGTGGAAGGAGGGATTCTGAAGGATTTGGATAAAAATGGGTTTTAGGCCTTGGAATTGAGTGTAAAGGTGTTGTGGTTGCCCCACAACCCAAGGACATCCATTTTTAGGTTTGGAATTCTTCAGGGAATGACTCAAATTCGTCGACTGACGGCCTAGAGGTGACTTAGGTCGCTTCACGCGACCGAAGATATGTTACGGCCTAAATTACATATAGTCTCACCTGTCGGCGAAACATGAGATCCTAATGTAGTCTCTAAGTTTCCATCGCCCCCTTCCTAAGTCAGAGTGCGTCGTGTTACCATAACCCAGGTCCGGTTTAATCCAAATCATGCTCTGATACCATCTGTAACACCCCAAAAATCGAGGGTCCGGTAGAAACCCAACTACTGAGTTTCAGAATGTCACTTATACAACATAGATAATGATAAAGGCATGTTGTCTGTAGAATGGCATTAAACAAGATTGAGACTAAGCCAAAACAGCATATCATACTCCAGAGACAGTTAAATTATCAAGCGGAGGACTGATAAATACGTAAAATATATAATTGATTGTAAGTCTCCAGAGTGTGAACATGTTACCAGGTTAATTAAATACATGTATACTCCAAAAATGAAAAGAAAAGAATATACATGAGTGCTCCAAAAATATAAAATGACAAGTGTTAAGGCGTCTAATCAACCTCCCTGTAATCCCGTCGATCGGAACACGGAGGAGAAGTCCTCCTCATCATCATACAAGTCCAGCTCCGCTCCACAAGCAGTGCCAGCATCTGAAACTAAAATAGGGACTGGTGGGTATCCGGAAACACCGTCCCGTAACGTGGGAGTGAGTGATCAACTCAGTGGAATAATAGAGCAAAGATTAACATGTTATCAAATCAATCACGCGTTAATAGTAAAGCAAACAATCAAACATTCCTAGATACTGTTGTTAATGCATGCATGAAATAACATGATGGATGCCCTCACCGACATTCTCCCTCATGCGGCACCATCTGCGTCCGCGGCATGCTTTCTTCCCGCAGTGCTCCACATCTTCCAGGCAATGCAATGCGATATGGATAATGATTATCGAGTTGTTATTAGTCCTTTTCATACAGCAGGATTGGGAAACTAGGGTACCTTGCTTATATCAATCCCAACACAGATCCTGTCTAGGGTCGTCACTCCTAGTAATCTCATACGATGTTATATTTGTAGGTCGCTGCAAGGGCTGTTGCTCGCACTCGTTGCACCGCTCCCCCATCACCTTATCAATACAGGCCTACTTGTACTCTTGTCGCTACGGAAGGGTTGTCGCCTCCCGTAGACTCAGAATACGCTCGAGGTCACTACAAAGGGCTGCCAAGGCTATTGCTCGCACTCGTTGCACCGCTCCCCCATCACCTTATTAGTGTAGGCCGAGAGCAAGAATATAGTGTCCCATACCACCATAATCTACTCACGAGTCTGGGTGCTCACTGGTCACTACGGGGAGGTTTGTGGCCCCAGCGTAGGCCGACAGCTCGATCACGGTGTCCCATACCACCATGCCCGGCTCATGAGTCTTTATGGATCAAGGTACCATGGTTAACAGGATTTTTAATGGTAAGTTTAGTACCCTAGGTTCAAGCAGTTATGACTCATAAAGGGTGAACATACAATGGCCAGTCGGGTTACTTGATGAGTCCGACTAGCGCGAGCGCACGTTGAATCAACCGACATGAAGTGCACAAGCACTTCGTGTGGCCTAACCACTGCCGATGACTCTAGTATGACTCGGGTTCGTCATACACATCCTTCGTGACGAATAGCCCCAAACACTTGCAATCTAAATCAGAAATCATATGAGAGAGACAGAATTGAAATACAAGAAATACCAGCATGTTATCGGCATGTTATAACATAAATCATAAGAAGTTAAGCATACACGAGTATTTCACACATAAGGTAATCAATTCAAATACAAGCATGGAGGAATTCATGAACATCATCAAATTAGTTGAGAATCCAATCTCAACGCTAATCTACAACACCATTTACTCAATACTTACTAATACATAGATTTATACTAGCACTTAGTCTACACAACTCCAACGTACCTAACGTATGTTAATTTCAACATATAATATGACAAATCCTTATATCAAGGAGATGTCTAATACACGACAGTCATGTTCTTACATTCAATATATATGGCAGGCATAAATCACATTGATTTAGGCATTTCAACAAACACTTAGTCTACACACATTAGTCCACATAGTATATATCGGCCAATATGTGCGTTAGGGCGAATCTCTTCGCCAAACAGATCATACACGCATTTCTAATATCATAATACGACAAATAGCCATGGCAATCATTTCAGCAAAATACGGACGTATACCGTATTTTATATAAATGCCTAAAATACCCTAAATCTCATATTTACCGTACGTTTACGAAACGAAAAATGGACAGCATGTTGTACATGTCAAATGGCGTTGTCGTCGATAATCTACTATTAAACGACATTGAAAGCTTTGAAATCAGTTAATCTAAGCGTCTAAAATCCGCACCTTTTGCCTTATACGTGTATTGTTTCGAATAGAACGTCTACGCTTCGTCAACGGCGTAAAGGCGACCTAATGCATAAGATACATAAGCTACTTCGCTATTTGAATCGAAAGAATTCCAAAAACAGCAAGTAGGTAGGGTTTTTCTTACCTAGGAGTGCGTTGAAATCACCGGAAAAGTCATTAGAGTGCGGTGCTTTGGCACGTGCAAAAGCTGCAGCAAGTGGCGGGAATTCTCTCCCACTACTCTCTCACAATCTCTCACTTTTTCTCTCTTTCAATCTAGGGTTTCTAGAAAATTCGGATGGAAGAGGTATATGAGGGTTTAAGGCCCTTATATAGCCTAAATTCTAACATAAATAGACTTGTGAACAAAGTATACTTAAGTTATAACCAAATCGGGGCTGTTTCGATCCAAAAGAGCATTTCGGGAGGTCCCCTGGCCGAACGCGGTCGGACTTAAGCTCATGTATACTGGATCTAGCACACATCAAGTTTTCAGACCGGTAGAGTTCCCAGATCGCACGTGGCGGTCCAGTTTCAATTCAGCGGTCATCGTGCCTTAATCAGGTCTACAAGTCTCGTGATATGAAAGAGAAATTTTTCCTGATCCGAGGGTGAAATTTGGCTGAATTCTGACGGTCAGAACACTTAATAATAACGCGCCAAGTCACGTGCCAGATTTGGATTAAAATTTCCAAATCTAACCCATTTCTCACTCTCTTCACTCCAGGCTCAATGAAATAGCCTCTGAACGTCGGTTGGGCTTGATTTTCAAAATGATTGTCAAGTCCAGCTAAGCGGTCGAAATGGTCTAAGATTGTAGGTATCGGACTTTCGACGCGCGGTCTAAATCCAATACGAAGTTTCAGAAGGTTCCTGAGAGCAAACGGGTTTAGAGTTTGATCCTAGGTTTCAGGGTATTACAGCGTCCTTGGTTTTACAAGTTTTTGGTCTTGTAGAACGTATTTAAAGTGTTCAGAGACAATTTCACAGCTACTTTAGCGTAGCGCTAGCTAACTTACGCTTATTTTCTAAAGAATTTGGTTCTAAATGATTTCTTTGGCTTTGGAATTGATTCCTAAGAGTGATGTGGTTGACCCATTGCCTAAGGACGTCTAACCCCAGGTTGGAAAAAATTCGGGGTGTTACAAGGGCCTTGCGGACCCTCCTCACCAGCAAACTCTTCCGGGTCTTCTTCACCCAATAGGCCGTGCTCTGCCTTAGCCGACCTCTCTGCCGGGGATCCCTCCACCGGCTGACGCCAGAAAATCGACATCGGCCATCATCACCAATAGTGACCCTGGATTCAACATTACCCAGAGGCTACTCACTCCACTGTCGCCGCCGGAGGCCCCCTCCAATGAACTCAAAGGGTCCGACATGACAACTTTTTATATGTGTTGAGAGTCACTGATTAAAAGGAAAAAGAAAGGAGGGGGCAAGTGATATTTGAAGCTCACCGGGGAAGAAAGAAGTACCTGGCCGCTGGTGAAGATAGTCACCGAAAATCTCATATTCGCACTAAGGAAAACGACTAGATGGGAATAGGTGAAAATGTAGACGAAAACGACTAAGGGTTAGGGCTTCCCTTATATAAGGAAGCCACATGGCAATGCTTGAGTACCCCCATCAATGCTAGATCCGTACGACATCCCCTCGACTACCCCCTCCTAACACGTGGCGCGACCGCATGCGTTGCTCGACCCTAATATCGAGTAATGGCCATGTGTCACACTCTTGTCGGCCTGACAGATCACATGACCTCGAACCAAGAAACACCACACCATATTTGATTACTGACATGCCTCGATTGTCGTGCTGGCCGCCATAACTGGCATTTATGACAACATAACCTGACCTAAGTTATACTTGGCTTACTTTCCAGGCCTTCGTAGATCGGCTCAAAAAGTGAGGGGGGGGGGGGGGGGGTGGGCTTATTGTTGAGGGAAAAATAGATGAGTCGATAGGTCAACTTATGGAATGGACCAACCCTACAAACTAGGATGGAGCCACTGGAATTTGAGCCTTAAGAGGCATCTACTACTGAAGACAGGTTGACCTTCAAGGTGGTCAATGCAACTGTAAGGACACTTAAAGAGGATGCAACTGTAAGCCCACTCAAATAGCCAACTTCCAGCCTAACTTATAAGTCGTCCATATCTCGGTATAACCTCTAATGCAAGATAGATACCAATCTTACGGAAGGCTCAATATTACTTGCGCCTACTATATCCGACACCTCAATCACCCAACCTTTTCTCGGACCAACAGTTCAAGAATCTCTCCAACAACCCGAAGATCCTGGAGGGATCAAATCAGATCCCGAGAACCTTGGATGACAATAATCTTGAGAGAATCTTGGACGAATCTGGATACCTGTGCAGAATGGTCTCTGACATATCAGGAAAAACTCCTTGCAGCATGATCTTCATTCTCTCATAAATAGAGGTATCCCCAACCAATGTAAGGTACATATACATACCCTAATACTCGACTGGTGATTCTTTTCCTTAAAATCCTAACCTACAAAAGACCCAAGATCCTGACTTAGGCATTGGAGGGTCCCCTCTACAAGCCAAAGTCTCCTTTGTCTATTGCTTTCGTCTGTGTAGGTCCTGAAGGGTTAACCAAGGAGGGTCTACTGGAAATTTGCATCAACAATTTTCAATTCATCTAGGTGAGCTATACTAATTAATGAGTTTAATGAAAGATATATACCTGATGGCCCAAGCATTAACTTATTCTTGGTCGCTGATTGTCTACTAACTCAGTATATTATAGTGTACTAAGTAAACTCTGAGGATTATGTGTCTTATCCACCCCATCCATCTGTTTTATCCCCTCATTTTAGGGCAAAAGAGGCCACAAAAGTTTTGGATCAGGCTGATGTTTGTGTTTTTTTTTTTTTTTCAGCCATGCCCGTTTGACCTTATGAACATTTTGGATGATAAATAAATATACATTCACAGTGGGCCCACAATGATTGCCATCAGGGACATACCCGGTGGGAGGGTTACCAAATTCGTTTCAAGTGAAGATAGCCTAGGAGCAATTTTACTGTCATTGTTCAATCTCGTGTCCTTTTATTTTCTGAGATGAGATATTTTCACATAGGACGGTGCCGGTACACATCTACATTCAAAGTCTTCTTTCTCGCCAATGTATCACTTAGTTTAGAATACCTGATCCGTGAAACCAGTGGGACAGACCATAAAAATCATCTGGGTCAAAATCAATATCGTCTGCTCATCAAACAGTCTCCACCAAACAAAATCAATGGACAGTCGATGGTTGACTAATTATATATTTATGGCTTATATATTGATTAGATTAGCCTAAATTTCGTCCAGAATGTTACCTATCATTTGGTTCACATTTTTCATGGCACGAATGATGATGACGTTGTTGGAAAGTGATGATTTTAACTCTCTTGTATAAAAGCCTGCTCAATTCCCATACTCAAAAGGTCAAGTATAAAACCATGTCTTGTGCAGGCAGTAATGAAAACGTAAGGATGTAAAGATTAGACGATGTATGTGTTTTATCCATGCCGTCCATCTAATTTTCCAGCTCGTTATAGGGTGTGCCTAAAATTGAAATATATCCATAGTTCAAGTGGACCACATCAAAAAAAACAGTGGGGATAGTAACTCTACCGGTGAAATCTTCTTGGGACCTACAATGATTTTCCTTTTGTCATCCAACCTATTCATATGGTCATATAAACTTGGATGAAGGAAAAACAAAAATATCAACTTGATCTTAAACTTATGTAGCTCCTAAGAAGCTTTAAACAGTGGGCATTTAATTTCATTTATTTCCTTTGGTGTGGTCAACTTGAGCTTTGGATATACTTCATTTTTTAACACATATCCTAAAATGAGTTGGAAAAATGACCATCGGCATGGATAAAACTAGAGGTGGGCATCGAGTCGAGTCGGACCAGATTAGGTGTAACTCACTTCGATCCGATTTTTCCAAGAACTTGACCCGAACTTGATCCAATCCAGGACCGAGTCCAGCAGGGTTGACTCGAACCAATCCGAATCCTTGCTAGCCTGACTCGAACCGAGTCTAACTCGGTCTGAGAAACCAAATTGAGTCGGATCGAGTTGAGTCTGTCTAGTCGATTCAGAATGGGCTGAATCAAGTTCGGGAGAGAGAGGGAGAAAAAGGAGGAGATGTGGGAAATCAGGAGAGAAAGAAGGAGAGAGGAGGAGAGAAAGAAGGAGAGGAGGGAAATCAGGATAGAAAGAGGGAGAGAAAGGAGGAGATGTGGGAAATCGGGAGAGAAAGAAGGAGAGAGGAGGAGAGAAAGAAGGAGAGGAGGGAAATTAGGACAAAAAGAGGGAGAGAAAGGAGGAGAGATGGGTGGGTGTGGCGCCGCTCGTTCAGATAGAGAGAGAAGAGAGGAATTAGGGCCTGTTCGGGTGAGGTGAGTAGTAAAAAAGTGAAAAAAAAGTAAATATTAATTATATAGTACCTGACTGAATCGGATCGGATCGGATCCATTCGGATCAGATCCCGGATTGGATCGGTCTGGATTGACCACTGATTCGAACTTGACTCGATGTACGTTCGGATCTGAGTGGGCCTACTCGAACTGAACCAATCCTAGCCTTCGGTTCGGTTCGAATCGGGTCGGATTCTGCCCAGCTCTAGATAAAACACATAGATCATGGAGGGCTCCGCAGTCTTCACATTGTGGAAAATGGTGATGAACACCTCATTAAACAGTCCGACTTCTTAAAATTTGAATGTGAAAACCAGCCAGCGCATGAGATTGCCATAGATTCGATCGTGATTTTGCGGGGGATTAGCCTCGTATTAGCTACTAGCAGCATCCGTAGCTAATTTGAAGTGACGTCACCAAGTACTGTGCGCCCACCATAATGTATGTGTTGTATCCACACCATCCATCCATTTGGAGAGATCATTTTAATGCATGAGCTGAAGAATGAGGTAGAACTAAAGCTCAAGTGGACCCACCATAGAAAATAATGGGGATTGAACACCCACTATTAAAAACTTTTTAGGGGTGACTGTGTTGTATGGCACCGTCCATCCATTTGGAAAGATCATTTTAAGGCATAAGCCAAAGAATGAAGTAGATCCAAATCTCAAGCATACTCACCATAGAAAATAGTGCGGATTGAACACATACTTTTAAAACTTTTTGGGGGTGACGGATGCACGCAGATATTTGTGTTTTCTCTCCACCTATATCTGTGTCCACTTATGAACAAGTTTTATATCAAATAAACATCACGGTGGGATCAAAAAAGTTTCAATGGTAGCTGTCATTGTCTCACCATTTTCCATAGTCCTTCAATTTGAGCGTCATTATAAATAGTGGCTTAACTTAGCGTGTGAGGAAGTGTTATATATAGCGGAACGCTCACCTGTGAACTAGTTCGTACATACTATGTACGAACTTTTTTGAGAACCCATCACACGTGATGTGGATCCAAAATCTGAACCGTTCATGTGAAGCAGCACCTCGTGAATCCCCCCAGGCCCAAGTTTTACTTTGATCCACATGAAAAATGTTAACAGTTTCCTCCCTTGATTTGCTTTTCTCTTTACTATGGCCCACCAGAATTTTAGATCGGGGTGAAAATTTGTCTCATAGGTTTTCATGGGATTCCATCACATCGACCGTTCAGATTAGACATCCATGGCACGTGTGCAAAGGTGCACACGTGCGTAGGTGCGCGTAGGTGCGCAGGGAGCATGACTCTTTATATATATATATATATATATATATATAGAGAGAGAGAGAGAGAGAGAGAGAGAGAGAGAGAGAGAGAGAGAGAGAGAGAGAGAGAGAGAGAGAGAGAGAGAGAGAGGTGGTCGGTTTCCACCGTTGATTGCATCCTTGATTGATGAAAACGGTTCATGCTTTCAATACCACGATATAAAAGCTACAATCTTACAATCATGCATGATTGATTCATGATCCTGACCTTTTAATCTTGGATCTGATCACGAGACATTAATATTCATCTCCACTCACAAGCACCAGTTCAACAAATGTTTCATACCATTTCTTGCACATCATGGAATCTGGAATGCGAACCGTTCAAATCATCATCTAAAATCATTATAACATATATTGTGTAGGCCGCCTCCATACCCTAGCAAAAACCCATTTGAAAACTAGTTACTTATTGACGGAAACCTTGCGAACAACACGTGTTCCAATGGGAATGCCTAATGGCGATACGCGCAAATCGTATTAGCATCTCTCTATTTAGATTGAGAAAACAGAAATTGCTTAATGTTGAAAAAACTTATGGCTAGGATTTTCTGGTAATCTTGATTTCTTTATATGGGCCATCCCACTAGATAGACGGTCTGGATGGACATTTCGCATTTCCAATGTTACGTGAAGATACATAGCTCTATTATATTTCAGTTACACTGGCTCTACCATGTGCTCTTCTTCATCTACTCTTTCCGAGACAGCGCAGGCGAGCGCGCGCACATGGCTTTAGCATTACTTCAATCGCTCCGAAATGTCACCCGCTATCACGTGGGTCGGATAAGAGAGGCTCCACTTTGGATTGCACGTGGCCCCAAAACACGGACGATCACGGCCACTCAACTGAGGGCTTTAATGAGTTTGGAAATTTTGTTAATCCAAAGTTCATTTCCCTTAATTGGAGGTCGCTGATATGATCAGATTTCACCGTTCGTGTTGTGAGCCCTTAATCAGATGTCCCTGATCATGGGATCTTGGTATCTTGGGGCATGCATTATCCGACGTGGGACCTCCTTCCAACAGCTATGGTTTGCTTCCACGGCTCCCCCAGACACCGTCATACAATAACAAGTAGTCCTTCGAGATTCTACGTGTGCTGTTTCTGTTCCCTTTCTTGGGAAAGGCAGTGAGGTACTCCGCAGGGCTACTGAATGAATTGGGCCACTTGTTTTCTTCGTGTGGATTAAGTAGCCGTAATGGGCCACTTCCTTTTATGGTTTGGATTAAAAAGGTGGACGGTTGGTGTTGCAGGAGTGACGCACGTGGGCGGTGATATGTTCAAGTCCATACCATCTGGTGACGCTATTTTCATGAAGGTGAGTCATCCGTCCAGCTACTTTCTATACCTACGATGCACCGAGGCTGCTGTGGGGGACGCGGATTGCATAGCGATGCTGCCAATAGCGACGTGATTATTGTTAGGTGCTATGTGCGCCCCACCATGACGTATTTGTTTTATCCACAGCCTACATCGACATTTCCATATTATTTTAGGGCGCCTAAAAATGAGGCAGATCCAAATCTAAGGTGGACCACACCACAGGAAAAAAGTAATGATTGAACTACCAGCACTAAAATTTCATTGGACAAATTATAATATTTCTTTGCCATCCAACCTACTAATTAGGTCAAACATACCGGGATGAAGGAAAATTACAAACATCAGCTTCATCCAAAACTATTGTGGCCCGGGAAGCTTTTAATGTTAGGGTTCAATCATCACTGTTTCTTGTGATGTGGTGCCTCCTTTTTTAACTCATGCCATAGAATAAATTAGAAAAAAAATAGATGGACCATATGGATAGAACGCATAGCGACTCGAAGCTGGCCGCGTTAGTAAGCAATCCGCGTCCGCTCTCGGGTAATCAACTGGTGACAAATCTCTCTTCCCATTACGTCTGCTTTGGGAATTTTTTGTTTTATATTTTCAAAATTTTCCGTTTTTCTTGCAATATTATTAGGAAATTTTCCGTTTAAAAAAATAATAATAAAATTATAACGATTTTAAAATTTTAAAATATAGATTAAAAATTATTTATTTTAATAGTTAAACAATTTTCCGTTAAAAACACAATAAAATTATGAAAAATAAGATTTAGAAAAAAAGCCGCTGAGATAGAAAATCTTTTGATATTATAATGATAATATCGTTTATAAAAAATTCACCGAATATCGTATCAAGGTCTAGTGTATAGTTGCGTGGACACCTTGCAAGGTCTAGTGTACCAAGTTGCATAGAACCCTGGCCAAACTCGGACTGGCATTCGCTAGTAAACATTTATGCCGGGTGGTGTTCCATGGCCCAACATGATGCATGTATTTTATCCAAGCCGTCAAATCTATATCTCAGGCCCACCACACCACAGAAAATTATAGTTACTTAACACCGGCCATTAAAAACTTCATACGTCTATAAAAGTTTTGGACCATGGTGATATTTGTTGATGTAGATTTTGGGCGGATCTTCTATTAGTCTTTCCCTTTAACCAAGCAATGATGAGAGACAAAGGAGGCCTTGTTCATTCAAAGACTCCCTGATGCCTAAATCAGACTCCTGGTCTAAGAACTCCAGAAAAGAGACCAACGTCATAATTAAGGTTTTTGGGGATTATCAACGTGAACCTCAACATCCCTCTTTGGTGAGCATACCCCAATATTTATAGGGAAGAGAGAGAGATCCTCCGTAAGAGGACTCTTTCTGTTTGAATTGGAGATTCAATGCGATACGAGATTTTCCTAAGGTTTTAAGATCCTGAGATTGTCGGGATCCGGTCTTATCTCTCTAAGATTTAGAGAGAGAGAGAGAGAGAGAGAGAGAGATCGTCGGATCTTCTACGAATCTTCTGGTTGGTGGCTCGACTTTAGGTTGGATATGGGTTGGGAGTCGTTTCAGACGACTTAACCCTCCTTGTAATCCAAGCTTTGAGATCTTTCATGGTGTCCTGACCTTGCCGAGAGAATTATTCTGGATCATGGCAGACCTGCGACTGGGCTATGGTTGATCTATGGTCATTTTAAATCCAATTTTTGACCAATCTGTGGCTAATTTATGACCGAGCTACGGCCAATCTGTGATCGTCCTGTGACCGATCTATAGCCGACCTGTGATTGTCCTGTGACCAAACTATGGTTGGTCTGTGGCCGATCTTTGGTCGAGCTATGGTCGATCTATAATCGACTCCTGGCCGTCCCAAGAGATGGGTCGGCCTTTTAGGTCCCTTTTGGGCTTTTAGGGCGCTTGTGTTGGCGTTACCCTTGCCGCTCGGGGTCGGCCTGCTCTTGCATTCAGGGGTCGCTTTACGCTCGAACCGTAGTGGGTCCGGGGTCGTTTTAGAAGAGTTGGTCCATTCCATAATCCGAGTTTCGGACTGGTATATTTTTCCCCAACAGTAAGCCCCTCTTTCTTTTCAAGTAGGCTCGAAAAGCAAGCCCTGTTGTTATTCAGTCAGGTTATCTGTGGACCAAGCCGGGCTACGTAGTCATTAATGCCAGGTGATGCGGCTAGCATGGTAGTCGAGGCATCACTCATTATGTGTCGTTGCGTGGCTCGACGTCACGTGAGCGTCGAGCCATCGTTTCGGTGACTGACCAATGGGGCGGCGACGTATGGTGTGGTGAATGATTACCTGGACAGGTGGCGTGTCTCGTTGCGATGCATGGCGCGACGGGGGAGTCGATGGGACACCCGTTCAACGTCGCATTGATGAGGCATGAAGCCTCTGCCACGTGGCATGACTATAAAAGGGGGAGCCCTTGCATTCTAGGGCTCCTCTATTTGCCATTTCTGTCTCCTCTTTCACTCCTTCATTCTCTAATCGTACTTCGACGATCGTTTTTGCTGCGATTTGTCGCAATTCCGCCATTTTCATCCCCAGTGAGCTCCACTTCCCCTCCCTTTCTTTTTGATTCTTGATGTCTGGGTCCAGGAGCTCTCGAGAAGGGATGTCCGGTGGTGACAGTAGGGCAAGTAGTCACTTCCGGGTGATGTCGAACCTACCTTCGCCACTGGTGGTAATGGCGGACGCTGCTTTCCAGTATTCGACTTCCCGGAGGGCGGAGGAAGGGTCCTCGGCATAGAGACCAGTGCCCGCTGTAAGGGCATCCACTGCTAGGGCACTGGACTTATTTTCTAGAGAAGAGGGGGCTTCTAGTGTGCCAGAGCCTAGTGCACCATCGGTGCTCGAACGGGTTGCCGAGGGGGGCAATGCTCTCGATGATGATGATAGTGCAGCCGAGGAAGATCCAAAGGGGCCTGTTCCTTCGACTCTGATTGCGGATGATTTAGTTCAGATCCGGTTTGGGTACCATATCCTCGAGTGTGTGATCTTTGGGCTCCCATCGGCAGAGGATCTTCAGAACTGTCCTCCTGAGGGAGCAGTGGCGATCTTCCAGGTCGCCCTCCAATGTGGCCTACGATTCCCACTTCAGGGGATCATTCGGTGTCTCCTGAGCTACCTCAGCTTGGCCTCGGGGCAGTTAACTCCAAATGGGTGGAGGGACTTATTTGGCTGTGCAATTCTTTGGGATGAGCATGATCAACCCGAGCTGACAGTGGAGTTCATTCACTTGTATCTAGTGAGGCCCAACACTTCCCAGCCCGACTGGTATTACTTCTCCGCATGGCGGAATACTGGTGGTCCCCTGATCACCGACTCTCCTTCCTCTAACAAACACTGGAGGGATCGATGGTTCTGGGTATACGGAAGTTAGGAGACGGCCGACCCAAAGCTGAATCATTCTCTCATTCCTCGAGTTTTTTCCAAGCTAGGTTTATATCTCGATGATGGGTCGTTTTCTGTCGGTTGGCTCATATTGTTTGCTAACCTTATGCTCTTTCGTTAGGTTCTGATCTTGGGATGCTACGAGGAGGATTTTTAATATCAGTTTGATTCGTAATAAGCATAACCAAAGACATAACCCACAAATAACAACCAAAAACTCCATTATATTTTCACTATGGTCAAAAACTTTACAAGTACAATGAGCATAAAGGGAAATACAATGATGATGAACAAAAGCTCCAAGATGATCTGCAAAGCGCTTCTGCGTCCCAACGTCACCTGCACGCAACGGTCGTGCATAAGCTTATGGAAAGCTTAAGAGGGTGGAGAAAGTGTGTGCACGAGGTAATAATATGATCATGCAGTATCAGAAGAATGCGGACCATGCTAATGAAAGCCAAGAATACCATTAGCCGTACCAAGGCCATGCGGTGCAGAGCATGAATGATGTCGGCCATACTAAGGCCATGCGATTCGAAATGCAACTCAAGCATACAATTCCTTATCTAAGTCCACATATCAATACAACTCAACTCTAAAATATCACCGGGGTCTAGTACACTCTAAACCAGATTGCCGCCCTATCGCGCGCAATAAGGTAAGTGGAAGAGACCTCACTATCCATCTGCCAATTTCGGGCTCGACTTGTCGATAACGAACCCATTCCTCGAGCTGGTCAAACTTGACCTAGCTTTGCCCCCTACTCTCGGGCGGGTAAGGCCGCACCTCCTTCCAACCGACCACGACATAGTGGAAAGTGCGACCGTTTGGTAATCGGCATTCGACACTCCTGTATCCACTCGGTCTAGATGTTGGAGCAACCTCTTGGTACCATAAGGGTTTAGGGACTTTCACCCAGGGATATCTATAGCACCCCATGCAGAACAAGATTTTCGGTATCCAATCCTTCCACCCACGATACGCCTGTGGAGGCTACGGCCCTAATGTCGCTAGGGCGTACAGTAATCATGTCACACATTGCGAAATGCATGAATCACACTATCCAGTCATGCAGCAAATCCTGCGCGTATCGTCCGCTCATGTAGGGCAACACCGCCTAACCGGGAGCCCATAAACAACCTGCCCAAAGGCATATGCTATGATAATTCACTTCTCATATCAAGTATACATATGATGCGTATGATCATGAGTCATGGAACTATATTAAACATGTAATAAAGTAATGAACTATCCTTATAAAGCAGATGGGCTTAGACGACCTACACGTAACAAGTACAAGCCTATTAATAGGCCCTTAGAAGAGTCGTAATGCAGACATTTAACCAACATTATACTTGCAATGTGGACGTCAAACTACCATTGCTCCCAAGTCATAGCCCGTCATAAACATCTTTACATAAACCGTGGAGGAATCACACATTATAATGGACCCTAAGGGCATCCCATAGGGCCTCGACCCATAAGCCTTCGATACATCAAATGGGCTGCCTCATATGAGCCTTACATAGATCAAGTGGGCCACATCAATGGGCCTTATGTACATCACAATGGGCCATAACCATGGTCATAACCCCATGGGCCTTAGAGTACCTCACAATGGGCCTAATCCCATGGGCCTTAGAATACATCAAAATGGGCCTCGTATTATGGGCCTTATATATATATCAGATGGGCCACACCAACGGCCACAAATACATCAATATGAGCCCCATCTCATGGGCCTTATAAATGCCAAGGTGGGCCTCAATGGATGGCCACAATTAAATCAAGATGGGCCTCAATCCATGGGCCCTAATGCATCACAATGGGTCTTCTAAATGGGCCATAAATATGTAATAGGTGGGCTCTACACATGGGCCTTTATACATCACAGGTGGCCCTTAAAAGTTTAAAATGGTGGATGTCACTGTCCATATAGATGGTGGGGTCCACTTGAACCTGGATCTGACTCATTTTTGGTGTCAAACCAAAAATGAGCTTTCCAAGTGGATGGACGGTTTGTAGCACACGCATCATGGTGGGTCCCACTGTCGTTGGACAGTGAATGAAACACATGCATTACAGTGGGCTCCACCATCCGCTGGACAGTGCGAGTAAGACACATATATCTTGGTGGGTTCCACCGTCCACAACCGTGGACGGTGTGACAAACATATGCATCACTGTGGGTCCCATGTGGGTCCCATCATAACATTTATTTTCCATCCAAGCCATTGATAAGGTCACACGGACTTGGATGAGGAGGAAAAACAAATTTCATCTTGATCCAAAACTTCTGTGGCCCATAAAAGGGGTTTCAATGGTAGAGGTTCAATCCCACTGTTTCTTGTAGTGTGGGCCACCTGAGCTGTGGATGAGACTAAAATTTGGAGGGGGCCCACTGCTGGGAGTGGCCTACCTCATGAACGGCATGGATGTAAAATATACATCATGGTGGGGCCCACATGTAGGGCCGTGACCTTTGGCCTGTTCGCCCATATGCAGCACGCTGCTACTGCTGTTGTCAGGGGCAGCAGACGCTACCCCTTATGTATGTATTATTATTATTATTTTTTTTTAAAACACATTTTCTCGCGATTTTTCGGGTGTGCGGCCCGCATCATGTAAATCTACCCTAGCCATTGGTCTCTACAGACTATGACAAGTCCATCAAGCCTAATATTGGACATGTCTTGGCGGGTATGGAATTTTAAGCAAATTTGAAAGGTGAAAATCACCGTTTTTAATGTTATGGCCCACCAGGTACTCGGATCAACCTCATTTTTTGGCTCAACACTTAGAATAAGATGGGGAAAGGAATGGACGGCGTGGATTAAGTCCTTACATCAAGGTGGGGCCTACATGAGTGGGCCACCCATAAGCTTGGAAACAAGCTGATATTTGTAGCGTCCATTGCACGTAACAAATACATTAGAGGTGGGCCCTGCTTAGGTAGGCCACCTCATGGAGGATGGTGTGGATACAACACACACAAAGTAGGCCCCACTTGTAGATGGTTTGGATAGAATACATGCCTCATGGTGGGCTCCATTCAAGTGGGCCACACAACCATATCATGGTCTCATAAAAGAAAACAAAATAGAGAGGGAGAGAGAGAGATAGAGAGTAGGACACGCGTGATGGAGAGACCCCGACATTATGGGCCCTCCCTTGCAACCAATCATACATCAAGTGGGTCCTATTACACATGGGCCCATTAAATTAAAAACCAATGGTGGAGATCCCTTCTCTATTAAAATAGACGGTCTAGATGACCCTAGGTATACAAGAAAAATAAATATCATGATGGAGTCCATGGAGAATGGCCCCATCATGGAATGATCATGATGATCAAGGTAGGCCATCGGCCACATCTTAGGGTCCTAAGTGAGATCCAAACCATTGATCGGTTGGCCTCACTTGGCCCATCTTAAAAACATTAAAACTACTCTATTAGAGCACCCACCGTTGATCTTCTTGCTCCATTGGGTTCCTTAGCTCCTTAGCTTCAATTCCAACGGAGGAGATGATGTTTGGATGGTTGAGATGAGAGATCTTGGGATGGAAAGGTGGGCCACACTTGGAGCTTGGAAGAGAGGGAAGGGCTTGGACGTATGGTGCTTCTCTTGCTTGGAATTATGTTTGAAAATGAGAGAGAGAGACTTGTAAAGGGAGAGAGAGAGAGAGAGTGATGGGTGATGGATGTGGTGAGTGATGGGTGTGTAAGAGATTTTTGACTTTTGTGGTAAGTGGTGTAAGAAAGGTATGACTCGTGTATGAACTTTTTTGACTTTTGGGGCTTGTTTGGGAAAGGGTGAAAGGTGATGTGTACTTGACATGTTGAGATTGATGGATTGATGGATTAATGTGACAAGTCTTAGAGATTCTCTTGGGTTTTGCAACGCGCGGCGTTTTTCTCGCACTGAACGCTGGCCCACATTTTCTGACCAGGGTATTGCCTCGGCGCGCGAGTAACGGCATTGGAATTGCGGCGATAACGCGGTCGCTATGGTAAAGGTCTTGGGTTGAGTTGACTCGGGTTGATGGCGTGTGAATCAGGGTCGCGCGCAAATATCGGTTAAGGGTCAAAGGTTGTCGGAATTCAACCGAAAAGACCGCGGAAGTCTACGGAACGGTACGGTCTAAGATACGGGTCTTACATACAACCTTGAATTTTGTAGTCGATGTAAAATCGATGTAAACAGGCTTTTGGATCTTTATCAATGAAAAATCGTTCTTTCAAATTTTCTGTTTCAACTTTTACATGTCTCAGCTGACCTAGTAAGATAGCATATTCATTTCTATTTATCACTATGGAGTTAGTGCTGAGTTACCGCCTGGGCGTTAATCCAGATCAGGTTAAGGTCGTGTTTTTCGACCGAACCTTAGTTGGGTCCTGGACCGATCTTGCTCGGATTTGGGTCAGCAATAGGTCGAACATCGAACGGACATAAATCTAATAAGGCCATCTTTTATTATTTCTGATCGATATAAAAGAAAATGAACATTACGTATCTTCCTATGGATAGTAGATCTTTAGATGCTCGACATTTCAGGGCGCGGGAATAGCTGGTCACTGAGGTCTTCTAATCGATATGATCTGGGTCGGCTAGTGTGTGACACCATGTAAGGTCCTTCCCAGGTCGGTCCTAGGGATCTTGCCTTGACCTGAGTGTTGTAAAATGGCGACACTTGTTGCTGTCGGACGATGGTTCTAAGTCGAGCTAGCTCCCTCTGTTCTTCGAGGAGATCGAGGCCGAGGGACATAAGTTCATCGCTGGCTGGCTCGCTGAACGAACTCGTCCGAGCTGATGGTAACCCGATTTCTACGAGGGTGACTGCCTCTGCTCCGTATGCCAGGGAAAATTGGGTCTCTCCAATGGCAATCTGGGCCGTGGTTCGGTAGGCCCATTGAACCTTGGGGAGTTCCTTAGCCCAAGCTCCCTTAGCCTTGTCGAGCTTGGTCTAAATATGATGTTTAATGACCTTGTTGACCGCCTCTACTTGCCCGTTGGCCTGAGGATGTCGGGGCGACAAGTAGACGTTACGAATTTTGAGGTTCTTACACATCTCCTGGTATTGCTTGTTGTCGAACTGTTTCCCGTTGTTAGAGACGATAGTGTGAGGGATTCTTAAGCGGCATATGATGTTTTTCTAGACGAAATTCATAACCTTTTGCTCGGTAATCTTTATTACATGATTGGCCTCACCCATTTGGTGAAGTAGTCAACCGCAACAATGGAAAATTTAGTCTGACCCTTGCCTATGGGAAGCAGATCGATGATGTCGATCCCCCATTGGGCGAAGGGCCAAGGTCTGACCATTGGTGTGAGCTCTTCTAGGGGTCGTCGAGGGACATTGGCGAACCTCTAGCATTTGTCGCATGCCTTGACGAGTTGTTGAGCGTCGTTCTGGATGGTCGGCCAATAGTATCCTTGCCGAATGACCTTATGTACCAGGGATCGTCCTCCCAAGTGGTTTCCACAAATCCCCTTGTAGATTTCTTTCAGGATGTAGTTCACTTCTTTTGGTTGTATGCACCTTAGGCAGGGGAGGTAGAGCTCCTTTTTGTAAAGTATTTCATTAAGCATGGTGTATCAGGCTGCTCTAACCTTCATTCTTCATGCCTTTGCATGATCTTTAGGAAGTTCACCGTTCTCGAGGTATCGGATGTTCAGGTCCATTCAGGTTGGCTCCGAGCTAACTGGAAGAATGGGGGTAGACTCGGCTTCCTAGATGCTTGGCTTAGCTAGGAATTCGATCGGGATGGACCTTAGATTCTAGTCCTCGTCGACTGAAGCAAGCTTTGACAGCATATCGGCCTTTGTATTTTTCGCTCGCAGGACCAAGGCGACATTGCATTTTTGGAAGCTGATGATCAATTCTTTGGCTTTTTGGGGATAGGCTTTCAGGCAATCTTTCTTTGCTTGGTAGATGTTGTTTATCTGGTTGACGATCAACTATGAATCGTTGAAGACTTCGAAGTTCTGAGCCCCCATGTTCCCTGCTAACTTGAGGCTAGCGATCAGAGTTTCATATTCCACTATATTATTGGAGGCTTGAAATCCAAATCTCAAGGCATACTGCATGCATGTGTGGTCAGAAGTCTCAAGGACTATCTCGACCCCACTTTCCTTGGAGTTGGATGAGTTATTGATATAAAGAATCCAGGGGGGGGGGGGGGGGGGGGGGTTGGGGAATTGGTTGGATGTGCACGGTGGCTACCTGATCGGGGAGACTTTCGGGACTGTCGGGGTCGACCAGGGGTCGACTTTTGGTCGATTCTTGCTCGGACGAGTGCGTCAGTTCGACAATGAAGTCAGCTACTGCTTGGCCTTTGATCGTCGTGCGTGGCTGGAACATGATATCGTACTCACTTAATTCAATCGCCCATTTGATTAACTGAGCTGAAGCTTCAGGTTTTTGCAAGACTTGATGAAGCAGATGGTCAGTCAAGACCTTGATCGAGTGAGCTTAGAAGTATGGTCGTAGTTGTCCCGAAGATGTAACCAAGGCCAGGGCCAATTTCTTTAAGGTCAGATATCATCTCAACTACAACCAGTGCTTTGCTGACATAGTATACCGGTAGCTGCTTTCCCTCTGTTTCTCTTATTAATGTCGAGCTTACTGCTTCATTGGATACTGCAAGGTAGAGCAGCAGAGTCTCCCCAGGTTCGGGCTTGGAGAGTAATGAAGGCGACCTTAGATATTCTCTGAGCTGCTGAAAAGCAGCCTCACATTCTTCGATCTAATCAACAATTTATAGTCCCTTCAACAGTTTGAAGAAGGAAAGACACTTATCGGTGGCCCTAGATACAAAACAGTTGAGAGCGACCACTCTGTCGGTCAGTCTCTAAATGTCTTTTATTATCCTCGGAGATTGTATGTCGAGAAGGGCTCGTATCTTTTTAGGATTGGCCTCTCTACCTCGTTGGTGATAAAAAAAAACCAAGGAACTTCCCCGAGCCTACGCTGAAGGCACACTTGCTCGTGTTAAGTTTCATCTAGTATTTTCGGAGGACGAGAAACATTTCTTCTAGGTCGGCTACATGGTCAGCGACTTTGACACTCTTGACGAGCATATCGTTGTTATAAATCTCCATGGTCCAACTTATCTGTTTGGTGAACATCTTATTTACCAACCTCTGGTAGGTCGCCCCTGGCTCTTTGTATTTTTTAAACTGAAAGACATCACTTGGTAACAATAAAGGCCTTTGTCTGTGACAAAGGCAGTCTTAGATTTATCATTTAGGTGCATTACAATCTGGTTGTATCCTGAATACGCATCCATAAAACTAAGTAGTTCATGCCCTTTTGTGCTGTCGACCAACTGGTCGATCCTGGGAAGAAGAAAACTATCCTTTGAGCAAGCTTTGTTCAGGTCGGTGTAGTCTATGCAGACTCGCCATTTGTCATTTACCATTTACCTTTTTTACCAGCACGGTGTTAGCCACCCATTCTGGGTAATAGATCTCTTCAATGAATTCGGCCTTGAGGAGCTTGCTGACCTCTTCTCTGATAATGACATACCTCTCTGGGCCGAGGGTATGTCACTTTTGTCGAATCGGGCGGTAAGTCAGATCGATGTTTAGTTGGTGTGTCATGAAAGCAGGGTCTATGACGAGCATGTCTTTGTGAGACCATGCGAAAATGTTGGCGTAGCGTCGAAAGAGAGCTATCAGTTTGTCACGCACCAGAGATATTAGAGATGACTCAATCTGTACTGCTTTAAAGGGATCGGATTCCTCCAGAAGAATCTGAACAAGGCCTTGAGGAGCTTGCCGACCTCTTCTCTGATAATGACATACCTCTCTAGGCTGAGGGCACGTTGCTTTTGTCGGATCGGGCGGTAGGTCGGATCGATGTTCAGCTGGTGTGTCATGATAGCAGGGTCTATGCCGAGCATGTCTTTCTGAGACCATGCGAAAATGTTGGCACGTCGAAGGAGAGTTATTAGTTTGTCACGCACCGGAGGTATTAGAGATGACCCAATCTGTACTGCTTTGGGGGGATCAGATTCGTCAAGAAGAATCTAAACAAGGTCTTCCATGGGTCGGCCGTGTACCTGTGAGTCTTCTTGAGAGTCCAGAGATTTGATTGCTAGTGATTCGCGAGGAGTCCTTAAGGCTGTAGCGAGCACTGTCGAGCCTCCTATTGATCACCCTTGACAGACCCTACCCCGTTCTCAGTCAGGAACTTTATAGCGAGGTGGCAGGTTAACACTATCGCTCGGAGGAGGTATAGTGTCGATCGTCCCAGGATTACGTTGTAGACGGATGGTTGGTCGACCACTAAGAAGTCGACCATCACAGTGGTCTGATTTGGGTCGTCTCCGGCTATGAGTAGGAGCTGAATAGCTCCTTCTGGCATAGCTTTGCCTCCAAAGAATCCAATTAGGGACGTTTTGATGGAACGAAGAGAGTTCTGACTGACCCCATCTTATTGAAGGCTTGGAGGAAGAGAACGTCAGTCGACGACCCTTAGTCGACTAGAATTTGGAAGACTTTTCGATTGGCTATGGTGAGCATAATGACCAATACATCGTCGTGAGGGTGGTGAACACCTCGGGCGTCTTCGTCGGCGAAAGTTACATTATGTCCTCCCAGCTTCATTTCTTTTGAGGGACGGGCGAGGACCATCATTTATGCTTCCAGGCATCTGATGCTTCTTACATGCACCTTCCAAGCATTGTTCGAGTCCCCTCTGCTTTTAGGACCCCCAAAGATTATTCGAATTTCTCCAGTCGATTGGTTATCGATCGACTGTTCTTTGGTTACCGGGGCTTGATTTCTCTAATCAACATGTTGTCTGAGGTGACCTTCTCGAATGAGCCTCTTGATTTCCTACTTGAGGTGGAAGCAATCGCTTGTATTATGCCCGTGATCCCAATGAAAGTGATAATACTTATTTTTGCTCCTTCTGTCGGGATTGCCACGTAACTTGTTCGGTCGTTGGACAAAACGCTTATCCTTTATTTCCATCAACACCTGCTCTAAAGGCTTGTTCAGTGAGGTGTAACTGGTGAACTTACTATCAGGTTGTTTGCTTGACCTTTGATTGTCACGAGACCGATCCTTTTTCTGCTTTTCTACTCGTATTGGCCGAGTCCAATTCCTTTTTCTCCTGCTTCTTAGTCCCAGATTCTTTTTGCACCACGTCTTGTAGGATCCGAGATTCCTTGGCATTAGCATATTTTTGTGATCGATTCAGAAACTTAGCCAATGTGGCAGGGGGGTTTTTGTCTAACGAAAAGAGGAACGACTTGTCCCTTAATCTGGTCATAATGGTGTTTAGTGCGGTCTCGTCTGTGTGCTTTCTCACTTGAAGTGCCTCCAGATTAAAGCACTTAATAGTCTTTTAGGAGCTCTCCGTCTTTCTGGACTATATTCATTAAATGGGTCGTTGCTTTGAGTTTCTTCTTCCCTCCGATGAAGTTGGTGATGAAGGCCTCACTGAGCTGGGCGAACAATCGGATAAACCTTGGCTTCAACTGATTGAACCAAAGGCACTCTGTGTCAATCAAAGTCAGCAAGAAGGCTTGACACATCATGGCATCAGTCGCGTCATGGAGCTCCATGTATGTCTGGAATGACTCCATGTGTTCAGTTGGATCAGTATTCCCTGTATAGGTCATCTGGTGCAATCGAAATCTGTCCGGCAATTGTGCTTGCACAATGTCGACTGAGAATGAAGATTCTGTCTCCTCAGGGACCGCCGCATTGTCTTGGTAGTTCTGTTTCACATCGGCAATTTGTTGCCGTAGATTTTGTACCTCGCTTCTCCAAGGCTCCTCACTGTCGGCGGTAGCTTCGACCGGTGCCTTGCCGTGCATTCGCCGATCTATCTCATGTTGCAAGTCAGAGGCAGGCAGGGGCATTGTGCTCGATATGTGAGATGGAATTGACTCGGCAGGGGCAGGCTGCAGATTTGGTTATGATGGGATATGCACTACGGACGGCTGAGGGGGATCAGCACGTGGTCGAGCATGGCTTGACTGGCCTTCTCCCTAGTGATTCGGCTAGCGGGCATGCATGGGCTGCATGTTTTTCATCATCTGCTTCAGATAATATAGATCAGCTCTCATGTCTCCAACCTCTCTCTCTCTCTCTCTCTCGAGTGTCTCATCGACCGCCTCTGCCATACCTATGTTGACTGCATCGGCTCGAACCCGAATCAGCCTGATGTTGCGGGGAGCCATAACAACTCCCATGTCATTCAGGATTTGTAACGAGGTTCAAAGCATGTAGGTTAGGAGCCAGCATGATGGCGATTGAGATAGCTTCAGGGGGAGATTGGGCCTTCTTCTTTCCTTTAGCCATTTGTGAATGTCAAATGTTCACTGATAAAATTGGAATGACTTAATTGTCGATTCCCACAGACAGCGCCAAACTGTTGATGTAGTTTTCTGGCGGACCTTCTATGCGTCTTCCCCTTGAATTTGCACAAGCAATGATGAGAGACAAAGGAGGCCCTGATTTGTTCAGGGGACTCTCCGATGCTTAAGTCAGGCTCATGGTCTAAGAAGGATCTCTAGAAAAGAGACCAACGTCATAATTAAGGTTTTTTTGGGATTATCAACGTGAACCTCAACATCCCTCTTTAGTGAGCTTACCTCTGTATTTATAGGGAAGAGAGAGAGAGAGAGAGAGATCCTCCGTAAGAGGACTCTCTCTGCTCGTATTAGAGATTCGATGCGATACGAGATTTTACCAAGATTTTAGGATCCCGAGACTGTCAGGATCCGGTCTTATCTCTTCGAGATTTAGAGAGAGAGAGAGAGAGAGAGAGATCGTTAGATCTTCTATGGATCTTCCGGTTGGTGGCTCCGCTTTTGGTCGGATATGGGTAAGGAGCCATTTCAGACTACTCAGCCCTCCTTGTAATCTAAGCTTTGGGATCTTTCAAGGTGTCCTGACCTTCTTAGGAGAATTATTCTGAATTATAACAGACTTGCGACTGGGTTATGGCTATAACGCCTTGACTTTTCAGGACCCGAGTATATGACTCGTTTCCCAAAAATTTGAGTGTTAACCTTAAAGGATGGTCGAATTTGAGTATATTTTTTTCTTTTATCAGAGTAAGCAGATGAGCGTAGAATGGACAAGTAAGCATAAAAGGAAAATTTTCATTTACACTTGAAATATACAAGAGCTTACCCATAATGACTTATACAAACCAATGTCTCTAAAATTAACAAATACAAGAATTACATGATCCAATACATGAGAAATAGTAGAATGCAAGTAAATTTGAGCCGCAAGACCCCTCAGCTTCTCAAGGTAGATACATTCATGCAACTCTGACACTTGAACCCGGCTCCTCATAAGCCCGAACCAGAAAATCACTTAAGCTACCTATGTTACCTGTACGGTTATATTTATTTGATGAATGAGTAACTAACTCAGTGTGAATTTTCCTCAAGATTACACACCGTCGCATTAGGTAAGCATAGTTATAAAGCGAAACATACAAAACAATACATGATGTAGGTCTTATTAGATGTGTGGATGCGTGGAATGCAATCATCGCCCCGAGGATGCTCATCCATACAGACAGTGGGCTTGTCACCCATGCAATCATCGAACCTGGGTACATCATCCAGTCAGAACAATACGTATATCACGTACGATAGCAATAGATACTGGTCTGTGCCATGTATGCATGATTAGCCAAACTATTATTAATCTATTTACAACTACCAAGTTTAATAGGCCCAAAGGTCACTACGGGGAGTTCAGAGCCCAGCGTAGGCCGAAAGCTTGGGCATAGGTCCCATACCACCATCCCCGGCTTATGAGACTACCATCTTAGGATGTTTAATGGAAACCTGTTGACTATTGGCCAATCATGTTACAGTATATAGGGCTTACTATCGCATGGTTGTACGGTATAAAACATCGAACCCATATAGGAAAAATACCAGAACAAATCCACATAGGGCGATATTAAACAAGCCACATAGGGCAATTATCAAAATAGGCTATATAGGGCGAGTATCAAAACCATGCAATAAAAGACCATCCTTAAAAATCATTGGACATAACAACCCTGGATGGTAGGCCCACATCAATAATCCATCTAGACTACCACTCAATAACCACTAGATCAAAGGTCCATTTCAATCACAACCAGTCAGGTTACATCCCAAGTATGGGTGTACATTTATAAGTGGGGGTTTTCTACTGATGTACTAGTTTAAGTTCCATAAACAAGCCACAAGTAATTCATAAGCATGAGAAAATGTGCAGGATAGATATCAGGCATAAAATCTAGTTGTTCAATTCCAACGCTTAGCAGATGTGACTATTCGATAATAATATTAATTATTAACTGATGTAAATAAAAACTATCACTTAAGCTAATAGGAAATGGAAAGCTCAAGGGGAAGAATCATCACCTTATAGTTTGCATCGCCTACCAACATTGCTTTGTGAATGCGCGTTCCCTTAAAATCGAATCCTACCATAAATCAGGAACTTGTACAATTAGATCCAGGTTCTACAAACTTCCTAGGATTTAAGATCATAGCCTACGGTTTAGTCCTAGACTTGGATTTTTAGGGTTTGAACCCTTGTTGGTGTGCAATTGATTTTAGTGTTAATTTAAAAATTATAAAATATTTACTAACATTGGTATTATAGTTAATACTAGTTAATAATCATTATATGATAATTTATAAAATAATACATTAGTATTTAATAATGATATCCTTTTAATTTCTCGTGTATGATAACTATCATTATAATAGATAATTTACTAATGGCTATGCATCCTAATATTTAACAATCCTAATAATATGGGAAATGGTAACAACGTTAATTTAATAATTAAAAAATAATTGTTAGTATTAGTGCTATAATTAATATTAGCTAATGTAGCAAAATATTCATTATGGTGATGAATAGTGTAATCTATTATCAATGGTAATATGTAGGAGTGATAATTAAATACTAAAGTTTAATATCTAACCGTTATAGTTTTCCTCACAATCGCTAACACTAGCATAGTTATCCTGCTAATGGTCAATCACATTTTATAAGTGCTATGACTATAGTAACCCCAGTGATGATAAGATATCAGAAAATTTGCTATGGGAGAGAAGACTTAACTCACTTTGTTGACTTGGTTCGAGCCAAGTTGACTCGGTCCTCTCCTCTACTTTCTTTTCCTCCCTTTTCTTTCCTTCTCCTTATTCTTCTTTTCCAGCAACTAGGTTGAAGTCAGCAAAGCATTGGACTCCACCCAACTGAGTCGACTCAGGGCAAGAATGCCCCATCCTCTACTCCCTCTTTCTCTTTTCTATTAAAATCCTAACAACTCTCGAACTAGGTCCAACCCGGACCCATTGCTGGCCTGGATCAGACCTAACTCAGTCCGAAACTAGCCCAAGTTGCATGCTACAGCGAGCAGTGCGGCTCCAGCTCGAGCTCGGCTCACTCTCTCTCTCTCTCTCACTTCCCATTTCTGATTTTCTACTCCTCTAGAGGCCTAACAGAGACCCTGGCTCGAATCAGACTCACTAGCGGGCCAAACTCGTCTGTGAGTTGCACCAGCACTGGCGGACCGGTGAGGTGCAGCATAGATGAGACAGCTCCCTCATTCTCTCTTCATTCTTCTCCTTTCTTTCTCTCTCTCTCCCATCATTTTCCCCTCTCACTATTTCCTCCTTGGAGTTTCACAGGGCTTAGGGATCGGTCCAAACCTAGGCAACTCATGGGAATATATCAGCGTGGGTCACAGCAACACTGGAGGAGAAGATGGTTGTGAATGGCATCTTCGGCTTCCCGGCTTCTTCCTCCGATCTGGTCCTTGAGGACAGTCCATTTAGACCTTACAAAGCTTCCAGACAAGCTTTCTCAAAGCTTGGAGAGGATTGGGGTGGTGGGTTCGGAGGTTTGAAGGTGGTGACCATTTTCCCTCGAACAACTGCAAGAATGGAGAATCAGCTCCTGTTGCTCAATCCTTCCGTGTTTATAATGAAACCTAGCCTTCTCCTAGTCCGTTGGATTGAGGTAAACGGCCTGGATTAAATCCAGGACTTCCACTCTCTCTCTTCTAAGAAAATATCTTCCCTTCGGTTGTATTGCTGGCAGCAGCACCCTTTGTTTTCAATGGTCACGATTCACTCTCCACGGATGGCTAAGATGCAGGGAGGGAGAACTTCACGTGGATTGCTGAGTTGGAAGAAAGGAAGGGAGCAGACAGTTTCCATTTTTGGAAACTTGGTTTTCCTCAGTCTAAAAGCGTTTAAATTTGTGTCCATATATGCATGCAGCTACATGTAAAATCACCTAGGGTCTGGTAAAATCTTCACTCCCGACATGATGAACGGTTCGGATCATCTTGATGGTTCCTCATGGTTGGCCACAGATCATCACAAACGGACTTACGTCCGCCCGCTGTAAACAGCGAGGTGAGAGAGAAATCTCTCCATTTTTGGAAAGACGCGAGTCAGACCCGCCTGACCGAGCTCCATGGTCCCATGCACCGCATGTGCACACGCCCTATGCACACATCATATGAGTGGGGTCCACAGTGATGTTTGTGATAAATCCACTCTGTTCATCCCACAAGGTGGGACCTGTCATAGTTTCTAACCAAAGATGGGGCGGAACTAAATCTCAAGTGAGCCATACCCTAAACTTCTTGTCCCAACGGTGAATTTCTGTCAATCTAATGGTTGGATCATTTTGAAATTGGACATCAATGATTAAAAGATCCTAATAGCCCATTTGTAAGACTTTCATCATATATTATTAACCGATACTAATATTAGTAAATTTATTACTATTATTTTTTTTATATTACTTATATATATATACACACACACACACACACTTTTAATATTAACATATTACTAATTACATGTTGTTGTTCATACATTCATTAATATACATAATTCATAATATACAATATCATATTATACGTATAAATGATTTAAAGATTGTACAATATTATATTTAATTTAAAATTATATTTGTATTTGATAATATTGTTAAATAATATACAATTCCATTAAATTATCTAATGATTTTTGTATACATACTTATAAAAGATATTTAAGACTACCTTAATACTTATAATTCAACTATATATTGTAAAACTATTATTCATTATATTTATTTAATAAAATATTATTTCCATAATATTTTATATTCGTTAATTATATACATATCACTCTACTACAACACATTTTCATACATTATTTATATGATAAATAAATTATCAAATACGTCCATAATTCTTTTGATCTATGTTTGTGTAAAACTCATAATATAATAAATAAAGAAAATATACTTACTAAATATTATTGGAGCACCAATGGACAGATGGGTCCACATATGGATGGGAACTGTTTTAACGATCAGATTTAAACTAGGATGAACGTAAATATTTACTTAAGCTTAGCTTGTATTTATGTTAAGTTTATTTATATGGTAACACCCGAGTACTAGAAAATACAGGGTGTTACAATGGGTGATCTATGGTCATTTTAAATTCAATCTTCGACCAATCTGTGGTGGATTTATGACTGAGTTGTGGCTGGTCTATGATCGTCCTGTGATTGCTCTATAGCTGACCTGTGATTGTCCTGTGACCGAACTGTGGTTGGTTTGTGGCCAATCTTTGGTCAAGCTATGGTTGATCTATAATCGACTCCTGTCTATCCCAAGAATTGGGTCGGCCTTTTAGGTCCCTTTTGGACTTTTAGGGCAGTCGCGTTAGCGTTACCCTTGCCACTGGGTGTCGGCCTGCTCTAGCATTTGGGGCCCACTTTACGCTCGGACCGTAGTGGGTCCAGGGTCGTTTCAAAAGAGTTGGTCCATTCCATAATCTGAGTTTCAGACTTGTATATTTTTCCCCAACAATATTCATGTGATCCCTCTATTCGGATCCATGTAACCTAATCAATAGGTTGGATGACAAACCATTGCAGTAGTCCGTAGAAAGTTTCTACTGGTGTACATTCAATCACCACTGCTTCCTGGTCATATCCAAAAATGAGCTGGCAAAATGGATGGATGGTGTGGATAAGATACGCATGTTAGGAATGTTTTCCAAACTCAATAGGTTGTGGGCCCATAGAGCATGACCAGCACTGACCAAAATGAACCTAGATTAGGAATGTCTACCAAACTCAAAACTCTCACACATGTTTGCCAAATAAGGATGTTCATTAGATGATGCACTTGGTGAACTATATATATATATATATATATATATATATATATATATATATATATATATATATATATATATATAATGCTCACCTGCCCATCGGTTCTCACAAGAACTCATGAGAATTTTTTCATAACTCATCACACGTAACATGGGCATAAAATTTGAATCGTCCATGTGATGCAGAACCCCATGAAACCCCAAGGGCTCGACTTTCACTCTGATCCAAAACTTTGGCGAGCCATGAAGAAGGAAATAGTTTCGTCCATTGATTTGTTTTTCTCTTTTTCCATGGCCCACCAAAGTTTTGGATTAGGGTAAAAGTTGGATCTGGGCATTTGATGGGGTGCTGCATCACATGGACAGTTCATGTTTTGGGCCCACATCATGTGTGATGAGTTTTGAAAAAATTTTCGCAAGTTCACGTGAGAACTGATGAGCATTCCTATATATGAGGTCGCCCTCCCAAAACTATGTAAAATCATGCCTAAAACATCCAAAGTACTTAGTGGGTTTACCTGTGTTTGGATATGACTGAAACTTGTTCGGATCCCTCATTGAAGTGGGACACCCAATAAATAAGTTGGATGTCTGAACCACAAACTTGATGTGAACTGCAGTCAGCTTTAACACGTTGGACACACACAACATAGCACTCAAGGCTAAATTTGAGCCAAATGCCAATATGACTGGACCTATCCAACCTACTCGACTTGGCCTATCCAATTGCCTTGAAGAGTTGATCCAACTCAATTATTTGGCCTGAAATTCAGTGCAAATTGCAAAGTAATAAGTTGACCCCCCATCTAGCCTGTTGCCATCCCTAGTCATGGGCTACATGCTACCATAGTTTGAAACCCTGAAAACTCGAAGAGACTCGATATTCTTCCAGGTTAGGTCAACTTAAAGACTCAAATAGTTAGTTAATAAATAAAAATTAAAACATTTAGAAATTGTAAGGAATGTTAAAATAATCAAACATATTAAAAATAGGGATTTTGTGCCAAATAATCCCTCCATGATTGGAAATTACCAAGAAGTGCGTTGGTATGAAATTACCAAAATGCATCATTTATTTTTTTAGTTATGGTTTAGTTGAGAATTGTGGGCCCAATTGGCATATTCATGACATCTAAGTAGTCCAATCTATGCACCCCACATGATAATAAGATGAATAGCAATTCATTGGTGGACCACACCATAAAAATTAGTTTACACTACTAAAAAGCATCTAAATTCACTTGTAACGCATCTAATAATTTAATAGGCAAAATGTTTTGTTTGGGTTATCGAGTTCGGGAGCATAGAAGGATTAAATGTCATACACAGAACACATGGGACCTAAAATTATTAACTTTATCGCTTCTTTAGATAAGTAAGCAAAAATAACAAATAAAAAATAAAAAATTAATAGAGGGCATTTCAACAATTCTCTCTTTAAAAAAAGGCAATTGTCAGAGTTTCATAGAGAATTATTTCTTGAAGTCCAAATTTAAAAGGAATTTTGCCATAAAATGTTGTCTAACGTTTTAAATCTGTCTATAACAGGGTCTGTCGATGCCATCAATAGACCACTCAATCCCCTCGAGTAGATGTGGATGATGTCAATGCGATTGACATTTCGCTCGATCCCATTGAGAAAATCTGAAAAATTCTTATTTTATTGTTGGACAGTTTTAGAAGTTTCTTATTTTATTGCTGGACTGTTTTGGAAGTATCTATTTAATGGCATCGAATGATCTTCGATGTCATCAACAAGGCTTTGATGATTGTCGATGCCGTCGAAGATCCCATCGAGCGCATGCGTAGAGTTGTATAATTGTGCGATTTGTTTCCTATTCTGGTTAGATAGTATATATACCGGGTGTAATCGAGATTAGAGGAAGGATTAAGATTATTAGGGCTTTCTAAGTTGTTCTAAAGGGTTCAAGGACATAACTAGGGTTTTAAAGGAGATTCGATGGTTTTTCGAATCGGTAAGATCTACGATCTCTTGTAATTTTTCTTTCATAATGCATTACTCTTTTCTTTGTGCCTTGGCTTTTTCTGCAAGGGTTTTTTCCACATAAAATTTGATTCGTCTTCTTGTTGGGTTTGTTCGTGCAATTGTGATTACTTTGCTTGATTCTGCTGTGTTTTCGCAAATCCTAGCAAGTGGTTTGAAAGTGAACGTTGGGAAGCAAATCGAATCTGAAAGTAAGATATCAATAACATCTAATATGAAGTTCAATGTAGAAAAGTATTTCGGTAAAAATAACTTTAAACTATGAAATTTTAAGATGAATAACACCCTAGTTTAGCAAGGATTGGAAGATGCACTCCTTATAAAGTGACTGAAATTTATGAAAGAAAAAGAATGGAACAACTTAGATAGGAATGTCAATATCTCAATTTAGTTGTGTCTAACGAATGAGATCCTCTACAATGTTATGAGAGATAAGACTACAACTAATACATGAGCGAAGTTAGAGAACATTTATATGAAAAAATCTCTTGAAAATTGTTTGTATCTGAAGCTACAGCTATTTAATATGAAGATGATGAAATGGGCTGATGTTAAGGCCTATATCAGTAACTTCAATAGGCTTATTTGTAAATTAGTGGATGTGGATGAGATGATAAAAGATTAAGATCAAGCATGTATTCTGTTGAAATCTTTTCTAAAATCGTATAAGTCATTTAAAGACTTTTTATGCACCAATAGGACAACCATTAGTGTTGAGACTACTATCTCAACACTTAAGTCGAAGGCGATGAGAAAGAAAAGTGGTGACGTGGGTGCTTCTATAGATGTGTTGGTTACGAGGGGGAGGAATTCTGAGTGGGATAGTAGATCTTCGCGATCAAGATCTAAATCCAATGGCAAAGGCAAAGGTAAGATGAAGTTCTAGAACCATGGCATAACATACATGAAGAAGGATTGTCAGAATCCTAAGTCGAGAAAGGAGAAATCAGAAAGTTCTTTTATAGCCGCCAACACTGCAGAATCCAATGAGGAGGCAAGTGTTATTGATGTGTTGTTTGCATCAAAATTCAAATATATTAACAATGAATGGATTTTGAATATTGGGGCTTCATATCACTTGACCCCTCATAGGAGTTGGTTCACTGGTTATAGTGAGTGCGATAGTGGTCAAGTTTTTATGAACAATGACAATGCCTGTAACATGGTTAGTGTTGGATCAGTGCGCATTAAAATTTTTGATGGCATGGAGCGTATCTCGACAGATGTGAAACATTCCTCAGTTGAGGAAGAGTGATATCTTTGAGAGCACTCCATGCACGGGTGCAAATTCTGTTCAAATGTGTCCTTAAAGTTTCAAAGGGGACACACGTACTCATGAAGGCACAAAGGAATGATAATCTTTATAGGTTGGACGAGAGCACTTCATCGAGTGGAGTTGCAACAACTGTAGCAGATTCCACGTCTGCATGTATGCGGCTTGCACGCCTAGGCACATGAGCGAGCGGGGTATGAAGGTACTTTCTGACTATTGTTTAATTTTAGTTTTTAAAAGCATTGATTTTAGCATATGTGAGCATTGTATATATAATAAACAATAAATGTTGTCTTTTAAATATGAGAAACATGTATGTAAGAGGGCTATAGATTATGTGCATTATGATGTATGGCGGCCATCGCTCGTAGTTTCTAGTGGAGGATTGTCATAGTTCATTATATTCATTGACGACTACTTCAAAAAAGTGTGGGTTTATTTTATGAAAAGTAAATCCAATGTTTTCACTAACTTCAAGTAGTAGAAGAGAATGATAGAAAAACAATTAGTGCTACATGTGAAAGTATTGATGATAGATAATAGTGGGGAATTCACTTCTGGGGAGTTCAATCGGTTTTGTAAGAATGAAGGGATCGTGGGGCAGAGCACGGTTCACCACACACCTGAACAGAATGGTGTGGTTGAGTGAATAATCACTCTTGGAGAGCCCGATGTATGATGAACAATGATGGGTTGGGCAAGAAAATGTAAATCAAGGTCGTTAACACGGCCCGCTACTTAGTAAATCAGTCCCCTTTTACGGATATTGATTGTAAAATTTCAGAGGAAGTGTGGAGTAGTCAGTAGGTAAACTACTCGGGGATGTGAGTATTTGATTGTGATGCTTACTCTCATCTACCATCAGTTGAGAGAGATAAGTTGGACTAAAGGGCTAAAAAGTACATCTTTGTCAGATATGATGGTGGTAGTGTGAATGGTTGTACGCTATATGATCGGGTCACATAGAAAATCATCCTTAGTTGTGATGTTAGATTCGACGAAAGATCATTGTTCCATAAGGATGAACACAAGGAGGACGAAAAGTTGATTGTGGATGTTCAGATAGCCAGAGATGAGACACAATCTAATATTAAGATGCAGACAGAGGTACCGGAGTAGGTGGTGTAGCCACTTGTGAAAAGTAATTTGCCAAGGATCGTAAGTTACCGATGCAATACATGGATGACTTGAATGTTACATTTGCCCTCGTTACAGATGAAGGAGATCCATATACTTTTTAGGAGCCTCTTGATGATGTAAAAGCTGAAAAATGGAAAGTGGCGATACATGATGAGATGAGCTCTCTTTACAAGAACGAGACGTGGGAGATGGTGGAGCTTCCCATTTGTTGTAAATCGATCGGGTGTAAGTGGATCTTGAAGACGAAACATGATAGATACAAGGCAAGTCTGGTAGTGAAGGGATATGCTCAGAGAGAAGGTGTTGACTTCATTTAGATCTTTATGGCTGTGGTGAAGCAAGTATCTATCAGATTCGTATTGGCGTTGGTTGCCAAATACAATTTCAAGCTGGAACAAATGGATGTAAAGATTACTTTCCTATATAGTGAATTGGAGGATTCATATACTTTTCAGGAGGCTTTTGATGATATAGATGCTGAAAAATGGAAAGTAGCGATTCATGACGAGATGAGCTTTCTATAAAAGAATGAGACGTGGGAGATGGTGGAGCTTCTCATCGGTCGTAAAGCAATCGAGTATAAGTAAATCTTCAAGAAAAAACACGATAGAAACAAGGTAAAGCTGGTAGTAAAGAGATTATCTAAGAAAGAAGGTGTTAACTTCACTGAGATCTTTGTGGCTGTGGTGAAGCAAGTATCTATCAGATTCGTATTAGCATTGATCAATACAATCTTGAACTAGAACAGATGGATGTGAAGACTACTTTCTTACATATATAGTGAATTGGATGATCTGTATACTTTTCAGGAGGCTCTTGATTATGTAGATGTTGAAAAATGGAAAGTGCCGATATGTGACGAGATGGGCTCTTTGTATAAGAATGAGACATGGGAGATGAAGTTTCTCATCGGTCGTAAAATGATCAAGTGTAAGTGAATCTTTAAGAAGAGACATCATAGATACAAGGCAATGTTAGTAGCGAAGGATATACTCTGAGAGAAGGTGGTGACTTCACTAAGATATTTGCACCTATGGTGAAACAAGTATCTATCAAATTTGTATTGGCATTGGTTGCCCAATACAATCTCGATCTGGAATAGATGGATGTGAAGACTTCATTCCTCATAGTGAATTGGAGGTCCATATATTTTTCAGGCTGCTTTTGATGATGTAGATGTTGAAAAATGAAAAGTGGCGATTCATGACGAGATGGGCTCTCTATATAAGAATGAGACGTGGGAGATGGTGAAGCTTCGTATTAGTCATAAAGCGATCGGGTGTAAATGGATATTTAAGAAGAAACATGATATATATAAGGTAAGGCTAATAGCGAAGGGATATTCTCAGAGAGAAGGTGTTAACTTCACTGAGATCTTTGCGCTTGTGGTGAAGCAAGTATCTATCAGATTCGTATTGACATTGGTTGCCCAATACAATCTCGAGGTGGAACAAATGGATGTGAAGACTACTTTCTTGCATAGTGAATTGGTGGATCCGTATACTTTTCAAGGGGCTCTTGATGATGTAGATGCTGAAAAATAGACAGTGGCGATACATGACAAGATGGGCTCTCTGTACAAGAATGAGACGCGGGAGATGGTGGAGCTTCCCATTGGTCATAAAGCAATCGGGTATAAGTGGATTTTCAAGAAGAACAATGATAGATACAAGGCAAGGCTAGTAGTGAAGAGATATATTCAAAGAGAAAGTGTTGACTTCACTAAGATCTTTGCGGCTGTGGTGAAGCAAGTATTTATTAGATTCGTATTGGCATTGGTTGCATAATACAATCTCGAGCTGGAACAGATGGATGTGAAGATTGCTTTCCTGCATAGTGAATTGGAAGATCCGTATATTTTTCAAGAGGCTCTTGATGATTTAGATGCTGAAAAATGAAAAGTGGCAATGCATGACAAAATGGGCTATCTGTACAAGAATGAGACCTGAGAGATGGTGGAGCTTCCCATCTATCGTAAAGCGATCGGGTGTAAGCGGATCTTCAAGAAGAAATATGATAGATACAAGGCAAGGCTAGTAGCGAAGGGATATACTCAAAGAGAAGGTGTTGACTTCACTGAGATTTTTATTCCTGTTGTGAAGCAAATATTTATCAGATTCGTTTTGGCGTTGGTTGCCCAATATAATCTTGATTTGGAATAGATGGATGTTAAGACTTCTTTACCGTATTGTGAATTGGAGGATCTGTATACTTTTCAGAAGGCTCTTATTGATATATATGCTGAAAAATGGAAAGTGGCGATACATGACAAGATGGGCTCTCTGTACAAGAATGAGACGTGGGAGATGGCAGAGCTTCCCATCGGTCATAAAGCGATCGAGTGTAAGGGAATCTTTAAGAAGAAACATGATAGATATAAGGCAATGGGGGTGCACATCGAACCGGTAGAACCGTGGAATCGGATCAGAACCGTTGGATCGGTCTAGTTTGGTCCAGTTTTAAACAGCACCAGTTCGAGTTCGGGTTATAAAATTTTGAGAACCGTTGGATACGGATCAGTTCTTATTTAGGGCCCTGTAGAAGCGAATTGAACTGTTGATTCGAACCATGACCCGAACCATGGATCCAAACCGTCGATCCGAACATTGGATCCAAACCTTTACTTTAAAAAAACCTAAATATCTAATCTCTCTAGTCCGACTGTTGTCGCCCCTACCTTGTGCCTCTCTCTCTTTTACTCTCTCTCTCACCTCCTCTGCGGCCATGCAGCACTGCAGCAGCCTCCCTCTCTGTATTTCTCTCTCTCTCTCTCTCTCTCTCTCTCTCTCTCTCTCTCTCTCTCTCTCTCTCTCTCTCTCTCTTCTTAGATGGAGTTCTGGGGTAAGCAATCTGTCCTTCCATTTAAGTTCTTTCTCCTTTCATTTCAGATCATTTGATTTCTAGTTTTTTTTTTTTGTCCCTCTATTCCTTATTCATATGTTAATGTTTTCCTTCATCTTCCGATTTTCAATTGCTAGGGTTTCTTTGACTGTATTTCTTTCAGATGCTATTTGTTGGAGTTTAATAGGAATATATGTTCATGCAACTACTCTATTTTTGAAGAATCTCATTTTTGGCATGCAATTGTGTTGTTGTTTAAGATTTTGGGGTAAGCAATCTCTCTTCTCTTTCTTCTCAGATGGAGTTCTCAGAGTAGCCCAGAACCGTGGATCCGATCGGAAACTGAACTATTTTTCACGGTCCTGTTCCAGTTCGGTTCTAGGGTGCTAACGGTCCAGTTCCAGTTCCAAAAATAGTAGAACCGTTATGAACAGTTTGGTTTCGGTTTCACCCAAGAACCGGACTGAACCAACCCGTGTGCACCCCTACAAGGTAAGGCTAGTAGTGAAGGGATATGATCAGAGAGAAGGTATTGACTTCACTGAGATTTTTGTGCCTATGGTGAAATAAGTATCTATCTTATTCGTATTGGCGTTGGTTGCCTAATACAATCTCGATCTGGAATAGATGAATGTGAAGACTACTTTCCTGCATAGTGAATTGGAAAAGCAGATTTACATGAAGCAATCAGAAGGTTTCAAAATACAATGAGTAGAGAACAAGTTTTGTAGGTTAAAGATGTCATTATACGACTTGAAACAGTTGCCTAGGTAGTGGTATAAGAAATTTGATTATTTTATGCTGATTCAAAAGTTTACTAAGAGTGAGTATTATCATTGTGTTTATTACAATACGTTGAGTGATGGAAAACTCATTATCTTGGTATTGTATGTTGATGACATGTTTATCGACAGTTATAACATGTTTAAGATCGATATACTAAAGACTCAACTATCATGGACATTTGAGGTGAAAGATCTGGGGGCTTGTTCACCACCTCAAGTATAGGGTCGCGATGTAGTAATAATCTCGGTAAGACCGAGGTCGAATCCACGGGGACTGAACCTTGTACGTAATCTGAAAGTAACTAGAACTAGAACTAGAAGAAGATGTAATATAAATCAGGAAATTTTAAAGGAATGAAATCTTAAACTAAAACTTGTAAAATTCAAAGGTGAAAAACTAGGGTGCCAAGGATTCACTTATAGAGATCAGGGAGATTTATGCTTGATTTATAAACACAACTGAATTTAGAGTCCCATCTTCATTTAGTTGGAAGATACATCATTAAAAACCAAATCTGAACTTCCTTTAATCTAGTTTTCAAGAGATGAGAGGTATGAGAATTAGAATTAATTCTGTCACAAAACCATGCCCATGAGGTAAAGCAAACAAAAAAATTTAACCAATCCACATCCAATCTAAGGGAGTTTTGAACATAGGGGAAGGTTTCATCATCCAACCATGTCCATGAGATGATGGTGAACAATAGGGCTCCCACGTTCATAATCCCTATAATGAACAAAACATGCTCAGAGCCATCGCAGATCTATTGTAATTTAAGTTACAATAAACCATTAACGACTAAAAACATTCCATATAATCAAACTATAATCAAAGAGAGTTCATAAACATAAATCAAAACCGTAGAAAACTCCCCATCACGCTACAAGCTTCACCTCTTAGCCCTAGCTAAGAGGTTTAGCCTGACATGATCATGCTGAAAACACAGAAAAACATGAAAGGAAATGAAGAAAAATGAAGATAAGGGAACGAAAAACTAGTGAAGGCCGGCTGCTCCACGATCTCGCTCTCTCTCTCTCTCTCTCGTGCTCCCATGCTCCAAGATGTCTTCTCTCTCTTCTCTTCTCCTTTATATAGGCACCAAGGGCAGTTTAGAGGGTTGGAAATCGGTGCTGGATCGTGCTTACGCAGCACATGCATCTTGCACAGCGAAAACGGAACTCAACTTGCATTTGGAGTGATATTTCGACCGGTAGACGGTCCAAGAATCGATTTTGGCTCCACGGTTTGGGCAAAGACCCCCTTCTCGAGCTGTTGGACGGTTCAGATCAAAGATCGAACCATCATCTGGGCCATACAACGTCCCACAATGTTTGGGAAAATCGGACGTGCGTATGGTGCAAAAGAACCTGCATTAAGATGCTCGGTGGGCCCCATAGTGATGTTTTCGATGAAATCCACCCCGTTCATTAGATTCCTGCCGAAATTTCAATTAGAAAGGGGTTGTTTTAGTCGAGTTTGGCGTGGCCCACTGTATCAAATCTTTCCGCCATTCATCCTTCATTTTTCGACGATCCATGTGTGTACATGTGCATGGGGACAAAAGGAAAGCATGGCTGGGGTCGTGGCCACCCCCCCGGGGTGAATGGACGATCATGGTGGCCCATTGAGCATCACAGCAGATGGCCGTGTGACTGCTGCGTAAGAGAGAAGAGAGAAACTCTCTCTCTGATTCAAAAACCTCGAGTTAACCGGCTTTGACTGGGCGACCCAGGTCAGTGCACTTCGTACTCACGTGCGTTGTGTGCGCACATGACCTATGTGGGGCCCACTATGATGTTTCTTAGAATTCCACTTCGTCCATCCGTTTTATCACCTCATTTAAGGGATTGAGACCAAAATTAAAGCATATTTAGATATCATGTGGGCCCCAAATCAGTGTTTTATGGGCTAATCTGTCCATTGGGCCACTTCCATAGTGATCCAAAGGCTGAATTTTGACATACACGATTAATTTAGGGTCTTTGGGCCGGATATAAAGTTCGAGCCAAACGGATGGTGGGAACCCTGTGATCTTACATTCAGGATGACTTTCAGGCTTTTTTTATTGTTGATCACTTGATTTTCTCAGATCTTTGGCATGTAAATTCTTTGATCTAGGTCCCCTAAGATCCGTCCCTTGCCTTGTTGATTTTTTTACGTTAAATCCATGCTTTTAATACCCTTTTTCAATATAAGCTCTTAAATTCACCTTGCGAAACAAACAAGATTAAAATAGAACGTTAAACATTATCATGTTCATAAAACTAAGTAATAACTGGAGTCTAATATACAATATTTGATCCTCAACAGGGCTGCAAATAAGGTTATCGGCATTGACATACACAGATATAGGAAAATGAGCATGTTATAATTATCTCTGGTAGAATATCTTAAGAAGGTATTAGTCAAGTGTAGGATGCATGAGCTAAAGCCTGTCAACATTCCTCACGCGGCTCATTTTAAGCTTTCTTCAGAATAGTGTCATAAAATAGATGAAGAAAAATATGTTATGTCTTGTGTGCCTTATTTGAGTGTGTTTGGTAGCTTGATGTATGTCATGGTCTGTACGAGACCAGTTATTTTACATACAGTGGATGTTGTTAGCAAATATATGTCTAACCCCGACAAGCAACACTAGGAGCCAGTGGAATTGCTACTTCAATATATTTGAGGTACACAGGACTACGTCTTGGTATTTGAAAAATCAGGGGACAAGTTAGTAGGCTGTGGATTCATACTACATGGGTAGTGTTAACAATAGAAGGTTGACTTCCGGTTAGTCGTTTGTGTTAGTGGGTAGAGCGATCAGTCGGATGTCAAAGCTTCAGTTTATGGTGGCTCTTTTTACAACCGAAGCTGAATATATGGCAGTAACAGAAGCATTTAAAGAATGTGTTTGGTTGAGAGAGATGATAAATCAGTTGAGGCTTCAGCAGGAGGTCGTGCCATTTAATTGTGATAATAAACGTGTGATTAATTTTACGAAGAACTATGTTTATCACTCACATGCTAAACATATTGATGTGCACCATCATTTTATTCGAGAGGTGTTTGAGGAAGGAGGCGTGGCTCTTGAAAAGATACACACAAGCGTGAATCTGACTGACATGCTTATGAATGTGGTTCCCAAAGAGAAGTTCAAGTTCTGTGCAACTTTTCTGGGCTTGATGAAGCCTTAATAAGGATGGACTGTGCATGAAAAGCAACGATGAAGATATGATAGAATACAATTAGAGATGGTGATAGAAAATGAGCAATGAAGATCGAAGATTAAAGACTATGGAGATTCTTGTCTAATGTCTTAAATATGTTTGTAACGGGGTTTGTCGATGCCATCGACAGACAACTCGATCCCATCGAGCAAATGTGGATGATCTCAATGTCATCGATAGTCCGCTTGATCTCATCGAGAAAATTCAAAAAATCCCATTTGATTGCTAAGCAGTTTTGGAAGTTGCTACTCGATGGCATCGAATGATCTTCAATGTTATCGACGAGGCTTCGATATTTATCGATGCCATCAAATGCCCGCGCATAGAGTTGTGTAAGTGCATAATGTTGGGGGACCACAGAAGCACACATAGATGAATCAAGCAAAGTATTCCAATAGCAACAACTAAAAACAATCATAAAGACTTCGAATTTAACGTGGAAAAATTCTTTCGGGAAAAAACCACGACACAAAGCGACATATATAACTATGAAAGAAGAAATTACAAGATATAGAGAGAATACTCAATTCAAACAAGCCTCAAATCTCCCCTTACAAGCCATTGAAAACCCTAGGAATGAATTAGAAAGCCTTGAGATACCCTTTGATCCCGATTACACCCCTATATACAGTCTCTAGGAGAATCACAATCAAAATCGAAAACATATCCCTTAGATACGCAACTCTGTGTAACTTTATGCATTCGTTCGATAGAACCTTTGATGGGACTTTGATGGCATCGACAGACCGTCGATGACATCAAACCCACTTTAATGGTATTGAACTAATGACGAAAAAGTTTCAATGACTAAACATGAAAATCTCAAATTTTACCGATGGCATTGAACAGGGCACTTAAAGTGTCCAACAACCAATTTGATAAATTTTGGATTTTCCTGATGGTAATGAGTCAACTTCGATGATATCGAAAGTCTGCTCGATGGCATTGAACCTATCATCGATAGACCTATTGATTTATAAATTTAAGACATCAATTAACACATGATTTGTTTCCTATTCCGGTTGGGTAGTATATATACCAGGTATAATCAGGATTAGAGGAAGGATTAAGAGGATTAGGGCTTTCTAAGGTGTTCTAAAGGGTTAAAGGGCATAGCTTGGGTTTCAAAGAAGATTCGAGAGTTGTTTGAATCAGTAAAATCTATTATCTCTTATAATTTTGCTTTCATAGTGCATTATACGTCGCTTTGTGCAGTGGTTTTTTCTCACAAGGATTTTTTCACGTAAAATTTGGATTGTATTCTTCTTGGGTTTGTTTATGCGATTGTGATTACTTTGCGTAATTTTGTCATGTGTGTTTCCGCGAGTCCCAACATAAAATCCCTCGAAAAGATAAGAAAACCAACAAAGTCATGCATCGCTTGGTGGTGGGAGTGTGTGGCAGGACATATACTAAGGCTCATTTTTTACAGTGATGCCAGTGAGACAATGGTACAATGTAATCGTTGCACTTAAATGGATGGGATGTCACCACACAATAACAAGGTAAGTAATCAGTCCCCATTTTCTACTTATAACCATTGTAATTGTAAAAAAACAAACAGGTCCTAAATGGTGAGGATGAGTTATCACAGGTCCTAAATGGTGAGGATGAGTTATCAATTCGACTTGAAAAGTCTTCCCGAGTCAGTGTCGAGTTGACTTGACAAAGTTTGGAACCGAGTCAGCAACTTTTAGAACTATACTGGGTCTTATTTCCAGACCCAATAAATGTGTGCCTGAATAGAAGACATTCTCAAACTTAACCCAAGCTCCATCCGTTTATTTGGCTGTCCTGAAAATGCCCAAAAACATGTCTCCAACCAGTTTATGTCATTTATTTAACCTAGGGGTTCTTTTATGCGGCACACCCATAACATCAAGGTTGAGGCGTTGCGCTCTTTGGCCACAAAATCCCTGCACAAATGGCATAAAGTAGATGTGATATTTCTTTAATCTTGCCATCTAACACTGTTATTATTGAGCTTGTTGTTGTTATTGTTACATGTTGAGTAGAAAGAACATAATCTCGACCTTATGGCAGCACGTGGAAACCCAGTCTTTTAGCCAAAAGGAGGCTGAATCTTTTCCGTTCGTCGGCCATCTCAGCGCATTTTTGCCCATATTAATGCCAATTCCAATTTTCTTGTTCGTCGTGCTTCCACCGATTCCTAACGACTTTGTGCATCATGAGTCTGTGGCAGTGGGTTTTAACGACGTGGACTGATGACGAATGCATGATAATATTGAAGAACTGCTACAATGCCCTCCCACAAGGAGGGAAGGTGATCGCCTGTGAGCCGGTGTTACCGAAGGGAACTGACAGCAGTCGGAGGACACGTGCCCTTCTAGAAGGAGACATCTTCGTGATGACCATCTACCGTGCCAAGGGTAGAGAACGGACAGAGGAAGAATTCCAGCAACTCGGTATCTCCGTCGGATTTCGTACTTTTCGGGCCATCTATCTCGACCATTTCTACACTCTCTTGGAATTCCAAAGGTGATGCAACATTTACTTGGTTTCTGGTTTCTTCTGGGGAAGATGTTGGTTGTTATTTCTATCAAACCGTAGATTTTCTAAGCTGTTGGGTAAGGATTACATACACTATGAGCTAAAGAGTCATGCCATTAGTCTTTTTCTTACAATATGGCCTTCTGTTTTTGTTCTTTGTTTTAACTACATGCAGTTGGAGAGAGAGAGAGAGAGAGAGAGGTGGGGGCTACAACTACAGCTGGGCACAAAACAGGCCGCCTCAAAAGTTTAGCCCAGCATGTATCGAAAAAGCCCAGTTTGGCCTGGTTTGAAGTGGAGTATGAGCTAGTGACGAGCCACCCTAACACGGCCCATTTAATAAATGAGCCGAACCTAAACTCTTGCAGCATCGGCCCAGCCCGGCCGAAGCTCATCTCGGCCTGCTTTGGACTGATCTGGCCCCTAGAATACTAGTTATAATAATAATAATAAAATCCTAAACTCTATCCGCTGCACTCAGTCCCAAATCTCTCTCATTTCTCTCCTGGCGAACCCCAACCCTTATCCAACAGCCCTTGTCCGACTGCCCTTGATTCAGCGTAAAAAATCCTAAAGGTTATGACGATAATTATTTGGAAGTTGCACTCCTCTTTTAGAGGATGTTAAGCATCATATAATAAGATATTTTTGTATTTGTTTTTGTGTTATTTGTAACTGTTTTTAAATTCTTTTCTATTTAAGCAAACAACAAAAAAAGAGCTGCCATTTGTTCAAACTCGGCCCGGCTTGGTTCAAAATTTTCTACCAAACCGATTCCGGCCCGAACCAGATTTTTTTGGAGCAAACCTAACTTGGGGGGATAGGTCGGCCTGAAACCCAAACTGAGCCGATCCACAAACTCGGGTGGGTCAAAAACGAGCCAAACCAAACTATGGCTAATTCGGCCTAGCCCGGCCTAGATTGTTGCCCACCTCTAGATACTACAAGTGCATGATACAGTGAGAAAAGGGAATGTTAGGCAACCCATCTCACTGTTTCCTAGCTCACCCGAGTCTTAGATCTGCTTGATTTTTTGGCCGATTTCCTAACATGAGCCTACGTAACAGTGTTCGGAGTAGATGTCATGCAGTCATTAAGTTAGGCCCCGGAGAGGCTTTGCCTCACAATCTCCATATCTTCGTGCGAGTATATGCTATATGCGAAGAGTTCAATGTGGGTTGTAAACTACAATTAGGGTGGACTTAGGTTTGTCATGCCTGAATTTGGTACTCATTATATTCAACCCCAGTAACATATTGTAGGCGTGATTAAGAATTCTAAGTTTGCAAATTCATTAGTCAAGAAATTCCATCATCAGAGACATTCCATTTACATAAGAGACATCATAATCATTCCAATATTATTCCATAAAACAAATTGTTCAACTAACTTCTATGCTTATTACAATAATCCAAATTCATACTTTATTACAATAACATTCAAATAATTAAAGACAATCTAAAAATGGTTCATGCTTCACATCTCTAGCCCGAACATGTAATTTATCGACAATATAATCATTGACTAAAACCTCTATTATCCTTTTTTAAAATTCAGAAATAAATGACAGGAAAATATTTTAAAAGAATTTCTGAGAATGCAAGAAAATAGTAAAAGTAATGTATGGATAAATGCTAGAATGTGTTAAGGGTTCACCACAATAATTAGTATGATTGTTTTTTATTGAACACCATGGCCACTTTGTTACATCTGACCTCAACTCTCTTAACACCTCACCTAGCATGCTTATGTGGTCAGTTGCACCTCAACGTGCTCACCTATCCAGCCTCGATCAATGAGATAATTGATTCATACATTAGCTTGTCAGACTACTATTCTAGCTGACTTGCGTAAGTGGTCTATTACACTCTATTGTGCTCACCTACCTGGTCTCAATCAATGGAGATCCAAATGGTACTAATTTTGGGTTTAGAGGTTTTTAACCCATGGGTCTCGATTACCCCACCCCTCTGCGCCACAGGGACTTTCAACTTAGGAGACTTGATCACCTCATCTATTTTTCTGATATTCTGACTTCGGGTTCTCAATTTCTATGATATATGATTTTAAATCTTCATCCAAAATAGCTACGATTAAAACTTTTTCAATCATTCAAACTATAATTTTAAAAAATATATCAATCCAAAAGTTACAATTATGAGCATGCAAGGATGTAAACTACTGGAATATATAAAAATGATCTAGATGTTAAGTCCTTAGGGTTAATCGCACCCATAGTTCATTAACACTTGATTATTCCATATCCTTTTCTGGTTCCACCATGTGCCCTCCTTTTCATGGATTCCTAAATGGAACCTTGGATTTTTAATAAAATTTTAAGCTTGATTAATCATTCCTTGGATGAAATAGATTGGACAAACTTTTCCAACCCCATGGTCTTCGAATGATCAAAATCCATCCATGTCCAAGTCATAATCGTGTTCTTGTATTCGGAAGAGTTTGAAAACCATCAGTTGTTCGTGTCTGGGATACTCTAGGATTTAGTGGTCAACTATGGATAGATTTGTGGCCATTTCATTGGCCCAATTTATGAGATTTTAGGGACCACTTAGAGGTCTAATTTTAGACCAAATTATTGGCCATTCATTAATCCAAATTTTGGGCCAATTTGTGGGTCATCCAATGGCTTACTTTTGTAAAAATTCTGAAATCGTTGAAGGGTCCCACATCGAGATTAACCTAGCTCACACCAGTGTATTCAAAATTGACCAGTCTTGGCCCCTTTTTACATGTGCCAAACTGATAACATTTAGGCCTTATTTCGTACATCAAATTATTGGATTTAGGCCTGTAAACGTAGGCCATGGCTGGTCAGTTTTGAGTACATATACTCCAGGCAATCTAAGATCATATGAACGTGATAAAATGAATGTGTGAGTTTTCTATTTCAAAAGTCAGTGAACAAAGCTTCATAATTTACACACATTCACTATTTTGAAAATGGGTAGAACTAATTACAAGATCAAAGTGCTTGAAGAAGAAGAAGAAGATGATGCTGACCGTTGGCATGATGTGAACTCACATGCTATATAGAAAATGATAGATTAATTTTGGTGAAGGGTTGGGCAGACCATACTGTCAAATTTTGGCCTGAAAATACTTTATCCATGTTAATCAGAATTGCAGGCTGGGCAGAGTATGTTGTCCATTCGTGACAGATTTGAGTTTCGATTTTTACTGCCCTCAATGGACCACTTTGGGACCCGATTCCCTGACTTTTAACTGGAAGATTTTAGGGGTCCACCCTTGCTATCCAAGCGGACCAATTTGGGTGCCAAAATTGTTGTCCAAGTTGGACGATCTTGAGGCTCAACCCAGTGTCCCGAATTGAGGCCCAACATGATCTTGAGATTTTTATTTTTTTATTTTTAAACGCTAAACATAATGGAGAGTTTCGAGGGCCAGGAATGCTCTCCACATTTATCTGTTCTGATGCCCAGAAACGTTGTCAAATATGGACAATTTTGGGGCCACTACCATCGTCCAAAATCAACAGACTTTGGTGTCCAGTGCCGATTAGTTTTTTGGTGTCAAAATGGTCCAGATTGGTCCACCTAATGGTCCATTTTTGGGGCGTCTCAGAGGGTCAGATTTAAAGTCTATTTTAGGTGGTTTTGGGCCTCATCTGACTGTCCAAAAGGGGTGTATATGGTTTTCCATATGCAGTCCTTGTTTGTTTCAATTTGACTTTCAACTTTGTCCCATTTCGACAGCTTTTTTCCCCCCAAAAAATCCCACTGATCTGATCAGATTTCAATCCCAAGAAACGGTCCACATTGGGTACACTCATATGCCCAACAAACTGTCCTAATTGGGCATGTATTTAGGCCTAAGAAGATATCTAGATCATTGTCAGCAACCACCACACATTAGGCGTGGAAATAACCTTTGAATGAATCAAACATGCACATTAGACCAGAATCGTCATTTAGGAACGGTTTTAAACCGTTCCTAAATGAGGCATCGCAGGAAAACATGAACGGTTTAGAACCGTTTTGGGTACTGTTTCAAATTTTAGAAATGAAATTTTAGGAACGGTTTTAAACCGTTCTAGTAACAACGGTCACAACTTCAACAGGCACGCGGTCAGAGATTTCTCCTCCCACTGCTTGGGAGCTCACAGTTTCACGTTCTATTTCATTCCCCGATGGGGGTTCTTTTCACCTTTTCCTTACGGTACTACTTCGCTATCGGTCACTAGCTCATGCTCTGACCCGAGTAGCATGGGGCACGTGGAATCCCGTGTGAATCAGCAAGGACCACCTTGCAAGAACAGTTTTAAACCATTCTTAATGTTGCCAACAGATTTTAAGACGGAATTTTAGGAACTATTTTAAACCCTAATAAACACACGAAATTTAGGTTCAAGGGAAATAAATTAACAGAAGTTTATTTCATTCCATCAAAATGGAGATTAATCGAAAGAAAAGCATAAGAACATAATGTGCTTGAAGATGTTTCATTGCAAAATCAAATTTACAAAAAGCCCCAATGATTTTCAGATATTCGACAACATTTTGGACATACAAGATCAATGTCCTTTAGTAATTGTTACAACATAAGCCATGCAGACATACGAATCAAAGCATGCATAAAAGAGAACGTCGGGTGGTGTGAGTGGTCGGAGATATGGAGACCAGCTACGTGATGTGTCGAAAGTGAGGGGCAAACAAAAGTGGAGGGGAAGTTAAGGAAATGCTACCGAATTCCTGAGAAAAATAAAATAAAAATGTTGAGGTTGCACCGTAGTTGCCATGCAGGTGATTCAATGAAAATATGCAAGCACAAAGAAAAGCAGATCACAATTTACACATACCGACAGTAGTTCAGGCTATTGTAAGGCCCTAGATAAGAACTCTGAAATGCTTCCAAGCTGCAGGCTCTTAATATGCAAGTAAAGAGATTGTAGAGGTGTCCTTGGAAGTTTCGGCATCCGGTAATCTGCAAATGCATCATATACGCATCTTTATATCAACTATCAAAGCCATGGATGAGGTGATTTTTGATAGGACTTTTAATCCCAAAATAGCCAAGTTTCTTACATATGGGAATCTTTATTAGATTTTTCAGTCATGTTTTATGTGAATGGTGAAAGAAGATGACAATTTACAAACTATAATGAAAAAATTGTGAAAATTCTTGACTGGTCTAATCATGTTTTTTGGAGAAGGAAAAATTAAAGTAGGTATAGTGATGGGTTCTTTATTTTAACATGAAAATAAGATAAATCAAAAGGTGTCATCCCTGAAGCATGTCTTTTCAATGTAAATCTGCTATTAGAGGAGATGGTTCTAAGAATGGTAGAAGTTCTAATAGCCAAGAAGCAGTACAGATCAAGTTCATCTGCTATTGGAGGAGATGGTTCTAAGAATGGTAAATCTGCATATTAAAAGTACTTGTTGGAATTTGTTGAGCAGTGGACGACTGAAAGTGACAGCATGAAATTGGTGCTCCAATCAGAGTCTGCACTATATAAAATTGTGTAACAATCTCAACATGGGTGCACATGAAATTCCATTCTTTCTTGTGTGATTGTGGAAGCATTGGTTGTATGGTCACTATAATTTTGGTCGAATAGAACTTAATTAACAGAATTATCATAATGTGCAGGACTTTTATATCTTCAAGCAAAAACCCAGAAGCTTTTAAAGCCTCCAGGCAGTTTATGAATTAAATGGATTAATCGGCAAAGGACAAAAATGAGTACACTGGTAAATAAGTCTTGTGAGGGAATAAAAAGCTTACTTCATTAATTCAAATTCACCATCAGGTGTTACAAAACCGACAGTCTTTTCTGAGTTAAACCTTGTCAAGTTCACACATTGATGGAAAGTAACATCAATGAGCTCAATCGTCTTTCCACAAGTAGAGCATCTTTCAGGGCCAAGTCACTAAAAGAATTAGGAGAACCTAGCAATTATCAATTTGTAGCTAAAACAGACCACATATAATAGAGAGGTAAATGCAAATTTTAGAACACTTATTGCAGAACACGGAGAAATCACCTGTTGATCATCATCATTTTCTGCATACATAGCTAACACACAAACAACTGCATTGAAATTCCATAGAAAATGAAAGAACTTCCTTGAATTTGATGCTGAAAATGTTGGGAAAAAGAAATCACCTATCGATTATCATCATTTTCTACATGTGTTATTCCAAGCAACCTCCAACCTTCAGCACTGTCTGCATTGTTCAGTACCCCCATGAATAGGGTGACCCTTAGCTATTGGAACAATCAAATGTGGACCCAACTATTGGCAGATGACAGTGCAAAAGTTCAGACCCATCGGTATCATTGTTCTAATCATCCTATAAATGGACCTCTTCGATGTAACATAAAGGCCTTTTTCATTCAAACCATCCAATTCTTAGACCATAACTACTAAATGGAATATGGTGTATTTGTTAGCTTCCTACAGGTAATAATCAAATTTGTGTCTTTCTTTACTGGTAACATATGCATATAGGTTAAGATCAGGCATTAAAGATCACTAGGTGACAAGTGTAATGCACCGTGTTTTCAGGACCCGAGTATATGACTCGTTTTCCAAAAACCCGAGTGTTAACCTTAAAGGATGGTCGAATTCGAATACACATTTTTTTTTTTTTTCATTCAGAGTAAGTAGATGAGCGTAGAGTGGACAAATCAGCATAAAGGAAAATTTCATTTATATTTGGAATATACAAGAAGCTGCCCATAATGACTTATACAAACCAATGTCCTCATCCTCACAATTACAAAATGAAATAATATTGCATGTGAAATAAAGTAAATCATAACAATATTGGAATGTGAAATCCGATAGCTACCCTATGAACAGCATTGGCTCACCTTATACCTGCATCAACTGTTATGGTTTGATAGCATCAATGGCTATCACAGTGAGGAGCACCCTCTAAGATTACGCACTCATCATTTGTGACCCAATATAGATCACAAGTCATGAAGTTAGATACACTAAACAGGGCATTTCGTAGTCATACTCATGCTTTAAGAAAATCAAACCAATCAATAGAGTTTCATCATAAGCAAATATCATGGCAATCGCAATTCAAGGAAACATGTCCAGATGACTGAACAAATCAAACATACGATTTTCTATTCCGCCCGAAATCATATTGTATGTGAACTCCACAAGATGGCTAGGAAATCGCTAAGCGAACTTCAGCTCCACCCAGAAATCATGGTACAAGTGGAATTTGCAAAGCGAATAGAAAATCACCCTTTAAACCCCCACTTCACCCGGGAACCATGTCGTACGTGAACTCCGCAAGATGGCTAGAAAATGGACGAGCGAACTTCGGCTTCACCCGAAAATCATGGTACGAGTGAACTCCACAAGATGAAGAGACAATCAACATACAAACTCTAGACCATCCGAAAATCATATCGTACATGAACACCGCAAGATGGCTAGAAAATCGCTAAGTGAACTTTAACTTCACCCGGAAGTCATGGTACGACTGAACACCGCAGGATGGCTAGAAAATGATAGGATATGTAAATATAACCAACAAGTTACAAAGGGCACAAATAAACCATCAAGCCACGAGGGCAAACATACAATCCAAGCCATATAGGGCAAATATGCGGTCCAAGACATGTAAGGCATATGCGCGATTCAAGTCGCGTAAGTCAAATATGGACCGCAAGATGGTGAGTTTGAGTTCATGATGGGTCTCATTCATTACATCACTCTCAATCACAAACGACAAACATACAGTTAATTAACAATGTACGATTAAAGATAGCATGTTATCTTCAAATCATTTATGCATGTTATAATTAAAGAGAGATATTTACCATTTAACACAACAATTTAGCCTATTCAATAGTAAAGTAAGTGATTCAATTAGAGGAATCATGTCATCATTTATATCCAGATTGATGAAATTAAGTGGGAAGCTCAAAGGGTGAGTCCTCACCTTTAGAGGTCGTAGTACCTTTCTCGATCCAAGTGCTTGTGACTATCCTGCTTCCCAATATCAAGCAAGAAATTTCATAGAGTCAATGAGTCATTCCCATTATAATAACTTGTATTGGAAGACATTCAAGTCTTTGGAATGAATGGGTTTTGTAAAGACCCATGAACAAGGGCATTTGGGCCTGTTTTTAGGGTGTCTAGGCCCACCAATCTTTAGCCCGACAAAGTGGCCTGGACTAGGCCTGAGATTACCCATCATTAAGGCCCAAACCGGTCCGACTTGGCCTAACTACCATGTACAATAATGCCCAAAAATCTAGACTGGACTGGGCCATTTCTGGCCCAACCGTGTTGCAAGCAGCCCAAACTGGCTGGGCCAGCCTATTTTGGCCCTGTAGATAGGCCCCGAGTGTGGCCCACTGCACTTGCAGGGCAGGGCCCACTGAGATATAAGGTGAGGCCCACTGAGTTTCAAACTCAAGTGCGGCCCACTGTTTGAACATGGTGCAACCCCTGCCTTGTGGCCGGGCATGGCTCAAACCCACGGCCCAGGTGGAGGATGTTTGCAGTCTAACGTCCTGGCCCAGCAATGGCGTTTTCATTTCAGATTTTCACAGCCCATCTGAAGGTTTGTTTCAGCCCAGATTGAATGCACAGCTAAGGGCTGATTTCAGCTGATTCAAGGCCCGGCTGAGGCTTGTCTTCTTACTCAAATTAGGGCCAGCTGAGGGGTGTTTCAGCTCAGCTTCCTCGCCCACTTACAGGTCTGGTTTCCGCTCATTGAACGGCCTGATGAAAGCTAGATTTTCGGCCCTGAGCACAGTTTGCTGCAAGGCCTGTTAACAGGCTTTTTCCTATTCGAATCAAGGCCTGATGGAGACCTGATTCCGACCCTCTACATGACCAGATAAATGCCAGATCTTGGCCCTGTTTTCTGCCTAGATAGTGGGCCAGCTGAAGGAGGTTTTCAGCTAGATTGAAAACCCATTAAAGGGCCTGCTTTCTGTATTTCCACAGCCTGACTGAGAGATGCTGCAAATCAGAGTTCGGCCGTTACCTGATGAAGATGCGTTTCTAACTTCAGCTCCGGGATTTGAATGGCTGCAAGGGTCACTTCCCTCTCTCCTTTTCCTTCCTTTCTTCTCTATCTTTGATTTCTTCTCTGACTTGCCAGCAAGCTCGAAGCCAGCGAGTCGCTGCGAAACAGGGCACGACAGCGTGCTGACTGCAAGAAACGAAAACGGCGCCTGCTTCTCTCATTTTTATCTTTCCCTCCTTTTTTTTTTTTTTTTTCTTTGGATAGCTGCCCTAAAAGGGTGGGCTTTTATAAGCTGTGCGAGTCCTCATTTAGAGGTCCGAATACCAATTATCGGATTAGCAACAAATTTCATTTTCACTGGAATTAAATGCCTACAGAGATGCTGTCTGTGTGGAATCTTTTATGCCTGGCTATAAAATGTTTATACGGATGGTTTTCCGGTACAATGGTCCACCTAATGGACGGTTTAGATTGACGAACGGCCCACATCCCAAGCAGGTGGATCTTCTGCAGGAATGGGGAAGATGATGGCCTCACTAATGGCAGATTCGTGTCTGCGGGGTGATCTTTCGATCTGAGTCTTATAGATGGTTCTGATTTGACCCTTGGACACTATGGGACCCACCAGATGAGTGGTCATTAGTGCATTTGCATGAGTGGTCATTAGTGCATTTGCTTGATGGTTACATTTGCAACGTGCAGCGGCGGAAGGAGAAGTTCTTATGATAGCTATGAAACCCTAAGCTGAGGTGGAACGGAGGGCTAGGATCTTCACAATAGAGGCTCGAGATTTTCGCAGCCAGAGCACGCAGCTAGCCAGCGTGTAAAGAGGAGAAAAGTGGGAAATTTCCGTTTTTGGGAGAAATCCAGCCGCGCACACTTGATTTATTCCTGAGCTTGTGTGCACGTTCTTGTGATACAACAGTTGGAACTTGGCAGAATTCGCACGGATTTGGGTCCTCTACAATATGGACAGTTTGGATCGTTGGACCGATGGGCCAAAATTCGCCGAGAGTGGCTCTGTCGGTCCGGCTGACGAAAATTTGAAAAGAAGAAAGGAGGGAACTCCTTTCCTTATTTGGGCGGGCACGGGTCGGCGCTCGGCTGACCGTGCCAGCGGCCCGGTGCACAGCGGTTGCATGCATGGGTGTTGCACATACATCAAAGGTGGGGCCTACAGGGATGATCCCACCTAATCTACTCCGTTCATCCATTTTTTCGGCCCAAAATGGGGCCCGGCCCAAAGAATGAGGTAGATCCATGGCTTAGGTGGGCCATGCACATTGTAATTTGGACTTTCATACTAGGTTATTATTGATCTTGCGATCCAACTCCATGCTCAAAACCCTTCATTTAGCTAGTGAGTCGATCAGGTCCACCGCCCATTTATACTGGTATCATTTTCCATGCATGGGCCACACAAATGTTTGTCCTTTTGGATTTTTTTACTGATTTATGTCGATTGGACGGTTAGTTCGTCTATAGATCTGATACCCAAATCCCACATGGATTCCTAGTTAATTCTGTAGGGAACTTAATGGTGGTTTAAGGGTTGATTAGTCAGTTTAAATAATAAAAATAAAAATATACATAACTTGAATAATTTAAGTAAACATATATATTATTACAAATAATTATAAAATTATTTTGTATTATGATATATATGTACAATCATATCATATTTAAAATGTATTTGGTCTTCCTGGTAACACCCGAGTACTGAAAAGTACGGGGTGTTACAACAAGTTTCTTTTCCAACAGTCTTCCAGAAATAAGAAGCGAGTTCTCACATTATCCCCTTCAAACGGTTTTAAAATCTAAGCTCTACGACATTGCCAACGTCGAAGGGGTAAGGAATAAAGACATACCTGCTTGTGACACTCTCATTAATCTGAGGAAAATCTACAGCAGATGCTGATAGCTGCTTTTGTGAAGCAACATGGTGGGTTCAAATTTTGATGAGGTTTGTTCATGAGACAGACAAGATGAGATTAGTATTCCATAAGCAGAAGGAGCAAGAAATATTCAGTATCAAAAACCCTAATAGAACCATGTTTTGTTCTTATGTCTTGATTACTTGGAAGTCCAAAAGGAATTGACAGTCTTGCAACCTAACCTTAAAGGATAATATCGAACCAATTAAGCTTCTTTTGTAACCTCAATTGTGCATGTGAAATTAGTAGATATCAAACCAAGGCTTAAAGAGTATTATTACCTGCAAATGATGAGTGTACCCCAGACCTACATATGTGCTCAAACTTCTAGTTGAAAGGGTAAGTGCCTTCTTATAATATTGCCTTATTGTACATCCTAACAGACAACAGATTGTAAATCCAATACTTGATAATTAAACAGGTGCAAAACCTATTAAATGCAAGAAGGATCTCATACTTGATACATATAAAGTTGTACCTAATTTAGAATAACATGAGCAATAACATGAACTATTGTCAATGGTTAGAAAATGATGCGCATGGCTATTGGCCATCATTTCACGCAAGAGGGAACTCAAGATCTTCTATAATTTGCTATTGGAAAGCAAATATGAACTTACATTGGTAACTCTCATTGTTGGAACAAGCATTGATGGAATGATTATGCTAGTTCCCAGCATCAAGAAGTAGTTTTGAAATGCCAATAAGATAACCTTCTATTTACTTCATAAGCAAAAAATGCAATCCACATTCATAAACAATATAAGGCAATGGTTTTTTTTAAAAAGAAAAGAAAAGAAAATGAAACTAGTCAACAATAGAAAATTTGTGAAAGAATAATATACGATATGAGTTTACCAGTATCTGCTTGGACCCATTATGAATGCTTTCAAGAAGGATTTGAAAGAAACGTAACTGCAACTAGAGGGCTACTTCCCCATTATGAATGCTAAGAGCTCATTTGGACACCCTCAAAAGGGGCCTTTGAGGCCTAAACCATTTTGATCCAAATGGTAATTCATGTTGTGCACTTCCATAAACCCCTTTTTGATCTCCCACTAATCAAAATAGGTGCGAAAAAAAAAAAATTGATTTTATTTACCTGCAACTAAACTTCAGCCTAATAGCTAGAATTTTGAAATTTTTCTATAAACAGACTTCAGCTTAACAATTTACAACTTGTGATTCAAACAAAAGAAGAAAAAAATAAATAGCTTGTACTTTATAAATTTATCGAACACATCCAAACCACTTCTTCCCAAACACAGCTGATTAGCCAGAAACTGTACTAATTAAATCTACCAATTTAGCATGGAAAATCTAACAAGCCGATCAATACTAAATTATTCATAAAGAGAAACCCAATCTTGAATTATAATTAATACCTCAGAAACCATAAAAAATATAGATTGTTCATCTGACAAGCTAATAGTGCATAAATAATGGACACACGAATAAAAAATCTCAATCATAATCTGGATAGGCTTTTCCAGTTACATGTGGACAATTGGCAATATTTTCTTTTTAGCCATCCACTTGTAACCCAAAAGGACAGGTTGTCAGATAGGGGTTGAATCGTCTAGATCAATCAAAGTCCCTATATGGAATGTAGTTTTGAACTGAAACACTGTTAATTTAGGCCGAGCAGCAAAAATATTATATAACACAAATACCCCCACAAATCAACACAAATGAGTTGAAAACACCATAATCCTGGACTTATTCAACTACTTGGAACTAGAAAAGTAAATTCCCAACCATAAATCAGCTTAAATCGACAAAACGTGCTAGACATGAAACAAAAGAGGGCAGAGACTACAACCAAATCCTCCCTTGGCAAAACATTGATATACAACTTAGCTAAAATACTTAAAAGAATTAAAAGGGGTCTTGGTTGAAGCATTTCTTCAAATGGTTAACGTGCATATTTCAAAACAGATAAGAGACTTGAAAAACACACTAAAAATTCAACAAAACTGAAAAGAATAATTCAAACCTTCAATTGGGAATTAGAAGTCCCAATTTTCATAAATCCAAGACTAGTTGCAAAACTCTGATTTGCAAAAAACCAAAATAGAAAAAAAGAAAAGAGTTAAGAAAGACAGAACCTCTAGTCTCATACACCTTAATGTGGCAGAGTGCATACAAATAAGCATTTCTCAGTATTTTTTGTCACTTTGAAACGGAGATCATTTGGCATCCATCTTCTATTCCACAGACCTCTTGACAATCATTTTGATTTAGTGACCATAAGTTCATTACCATGATATTAATGACCAAGACAATGTTTGATCTAAATCAAATTTGTAAAATCAAGTCGGTCTAGACTTTCTATTATACAAGTCCCACATTGGATTGTCCATATCCTTTAGGAATCACTCTTATAAGACAATCCTAACCATTCAACAGATGGCGGGTGAAACATATAGCCTGTATATATTTCAATTCAGTTGCTAATAATGGTTCATCCATCATATGTGGGCCCCAATAGCTGGACATTGAGAATGTCATTCTTGCAAACACAAATTTCTTATGTGAGAATCTGCAAATACAGAAGGAAAAAAAAAAAAAAGTGGGATCATGCATGTATCCCCTTGTTTTAACTTTTGATCATGGCTGTCAGTCCAAAAATACTTACAGGACCAATACATTTTTTTTTCTTTTATCAAGCAATGGATGTCCCACTTGAAAGGAATTTGATTACATTATGTTTGCATTTGTAATGTGCAAAAATGAAGATTTCTGATCTGGTTAGCCATAACAGAGCATTTGCCTGTTTAGCCTCAGGCCATGATGAATGTTCATTTGTGAGGAATATTCCACATTTCTTGTGGCACTTGGAAACTGATAGGAATTTCTAAGATATGGTGGCTTTTTTTGCAATAGTAATGGGTGAGATTAAAGAATTTGATTGTAACTTGATGAGAGAATCCGTAGTTATACTGATGCATAAATCAGTAACATTTCCTTGTATCAATTGAACACCACCCATTTCAATGTCAGTTACAGTTTCATACATAATGAACTATCTATTTTTCTTATTTCTTCTTTCTGAAAGGCGCATCTATTTTGTAAAAGAAGATCAAAATCACATACCATATTTGCCAGATCTTAAACAAGATAAAAATTTAGTAAAAGATACCAACATACCTCAAAGTAAATTTGTTTTTACAGTTAAACTTTTCCAACTCTATAGAGGATTTTCTAGTATATTCAGCGTCTCTATCTATTTTAGCGTTTAAGGTCTGCAACTGTGCTAGTTGGAGATCGTGATTCTCTCTTACTTGATGCAACTCTCCTCTAAGGAAACCACATCATTCTTTAATATTTCCTTTGTCTTACAACTCCTAGCTATTTCCTTGCCATGGAAATAGTAGGTGCCATCTCTTGAATCAGCTCAAGCTTTCATATATCCAAGCCAAAGCTAAACATTCAAAATGCAAGATATATAAAACCAAAGCTAAATATGGTAATTAGAGAGAGAGAGAGAGAGAGAGTAACAAGTCACAAATGTAATGAAAGTTAATTCAGTGGAAAACCTCATCCAATTATAAAACATTACTAGCACAAAACTGTGCAAAATCTTTCTTCTTCCAGCTAAATGTACATATAAGTAAGAATCCACAATAGATTTTACAATACTAGCATAAAAAAAATGATAAATTTTCAACATAAAAATATGTGCCCTACTGCAGATGGACCGTTGCACAAAAGTGCACTGAATACATGATTGTAAACAACTGACTAATGGACATCAAAATTGACAGTTGTGATCGAAAGATTTCAGTAGTCCAAAATCAGCAAAACAAATGTCCATTATTCTGAGGCCCAGTTCATCTAATCGAAATCTTTTTTCAGCGCTACCTGCTATCTATAGTGTGTCTGGCTATTTTCCCAATTCACTTTGTGTACATGTATTCCACATGTATAATTTGTGCATGTGTCCAAAGTATCACACTTTGCTAGAGTATCAAATAACCCCTATTATGCATCTTTGCAGAATATTTCAAGGAAAATACAAGGAAAAACATGGGTAAATTTGAGAGTCATATTAATCTATCCTTAGTTGCTGTGTTGATTTCAAATTCAAAGTTCAAATGGGAACTAAAAGGCCTATATGAACATGCTATAAACAGCGACCACATAAGCCTTCTCTCTAGTTGGTGCCTTTCTAAGTGACTCCTATTGGGGAAGATATAAGACCTGTGCCATATTTAGTAATTATAATATATTCTTCAGCTTGTATTTGGATGCTCGATTTTAGTCAAATGCAATTGACTCAACTAATTACCATTTACAGTGGATAGAAACAAAGTGGGGGTGAAAGCGATGCATGTATGAGGCCAATCAACTTGATAATACTACACACATTTGTTTTAGGAATTTCGTCAAACACCTGACATGCTTGCTGCTCACTAGAATTTCATTAAACAAAGTAACACAAGAAAAATGATAACCAACCTAAGGCCAAATGTTACCAATGTAGGAAGGTTCGAAGGCTTCATTGATCGCTCGTCTGGTAGATATTCTACTAGAGGATGGATTCTTGCAAGATGCCACGTTTGCTCTAGGAAATCGTGCCACATCAGTAGGGCCATCGACCAACCAAACATGTCTACCGTTTTCATGAACGAGATTCAGCAATTCATAGTTAGATGGAGAATATGGCAGACAGAAGGTTATGATCAACAACAAAATATTCATGTGTATCGGAAAAATTGTGGTGGAAATCGGTCCGATTGAAGACACAATCAAAGAGCAATAAATCTGGCGTTTCACTGCTTTCGTGAGCTATAATTATCAAGAAAATGGCAATGGATTTTAGGTGAGATTTTTACCTGAGTTTTCTGAAGAGAGAGAAAGAGAGAGAATTTACCTCAATATTTTTTCCTTCAATTATCAATCAAGCGGAGGAGAGAGAGCCATCCCAGGACGTGCGAATAGTGAGGATGTTAGGAGAGGAGGGTTTGGGTTTGGGTTGAGAAGGAGAGAGGGAAAAGGAAGGGTTGAGGAAATGGGAATGTAGAGATGAGATGTTAGGGTTTGAAGAGGAGAAGGAGATTGGAGTTTTGGTGTTGAAGGAGTGTAGAGAAGAAGAAGAGAGAGATGAGAGACGAGAGATTGAAAAAAGGGGAAAGAAAAAGAGCCCTAATAACATACATGGAAGTAGGGTACACTCCCCGCATTTAGAAACGGTCTAGAACCGTGTGCAATTAGAAACGGCTTAATACCGTTTCTGAACTAAAGCACTGGCCGTACTTAATAAGCAATTTTAGTGTAGTGAATAGAGAAACGAAAATTTTGAACAATCATCAAACTAAGGCACCAAGCGACAAACAATTCGCTATAAGTGGAAACTTACAAGCAATGGAATCAACTTACAAATCTAAAACCTTAGTTTCTCCCTCTTCAAAATTTTAGATCTTTCTATCATGTTTGTGATTGACCTTAATCCCTTATTAACAAGGCTATATATAACCCACATGCAAAATTAGAAACAAAAACATGCACTTACATAAACTGATGAGCACCGTTGATTGATTGGAGTTGATTGATCGACAACCTTCAATCGATCGACACTCCATGTTTAATCGAATCAAACATGCTGAAAAGTGTCTAGAGAGAAAACTAATTTGTAACGCCCTGGAAAAATCCGTACTTGGACTCGAGTACCAACTCGACCAGAAATCACGTAGGATTAATTCCTTTAGAAAATAAGTGTAAGTTAGCTAGCGCAACGCTAGAGTAGCTGAGAAATAGTCCCTGATCACTTTAAATACGTTCTACAAGACCCAAAGCGAGTAGAACCAATGATGCTATAATACTCTAAAACCTCGGATCAAACTCTAAACCGGTTTGTTCTCTGGACCTCTTTGAAACTTTGTATTGGATCTAGACTGTGCGTCGAAAGTTCGATACCTTCAATCTTAGACCGTTAAAACCGCCTAGCTGGACTTGACAATCATTTCAAAAATCAAGTCCAACCGACATTCGCAGGCTATTTCATTGAGCCTGGACTGAAGAGAGTGAGAATAGGGTTAGATTTGGAATTTAAAATTCAAATCTGGCACACGACTTGATGCGTCAGTATTAAGCATTTTGACCGTTAGAATTCAGCCAAATTACACCCTTGGATCAGGAAAAATTTCTATTTTATATCATGAGACTTGCAGACCTGATCTACGTGCGGTGACCGCTGAACTGAAACTGGACCACCACGTACGATCTACGGACACTGATGGTCTGAAAACGGGATGTGAGCGACATCTGACATGTATGAACTTAAGTCCGATCGCGTTCGGCCAGGGGACCACCAGAAATGGTCTTTTGGTTCGGAACAGTCCCGATTTGGATATAACTTAAGTATACCTTGGCCTGAAGCCTGTTTTGGGCATGTTTGGGCTTATAAAAGGGCTTGAAACCCTCACTCCTCTCACCCATCCGAATTTGCTAGAAACCCTAGCAAGAGTGAGAGAGAAAGTGAGAGTTTGTGAGAGAGAGTGGAAGGGAATTTCCTGCTGCTTGTGCTACCTGCTGCACGCGTTTAAGCCACGCCCTGCAATCACTTTGCCGGTGATTTCTCCGCGATTCTAGGTAAGAAAATACCCTAAATAGTTAAGTGTGTAGTTTAAGTGTTTGTATAAATGCTTGTATTAGTATGTATTGAATTAAATGGTGTTATGAATTAGTTTGAGATTGATTTCTCAATTAATATGCTGATGTAAATGATTTCCTACCTGTTAGCTATATGCATGATTTCATTATATGTATGAAATGCATGTGCTTGAGGATTGACTTAAGTTGTATGTTATAACATGTGTTAACATGCTCACATGGTTGTATTTCATTTCTAATACTCTTACATGATGGCTGATGTGGATTCATAATTGTTTGAGACTATACCTAATCCAGGAAGTCGGTAACCGAGCAAGTTTCGTGGTTGGCTTATTTTTGCCACGAACGACGCGTCGATGAACGTGAGCCGTGTTTTGGAGTTGGCGGCAGTGGTTAGGCCACACGAGGTGTTTTACGCACTTTATGTCGTTCAGCTTGAGATGCGCTCGTGCTAGTCGAGCCCGTCAAGTAACCCGACTGGCCGTTGTATGTTCACCCTGTATGAGTCATAACTGCTTGAACCTAGGGTACCGAACTTACCATTGTAAACCCTGTCAACCATGGTACCTTGATCCACAAAGACTCATGAGCCGGGCATGGTGGTATGGGACACCGTGGTCGAGCTGTCGGCCTACGCTGGGGCCACAAATCTTTCCGTAGTGACCAGTGAGCACCTATGACTCGTGAGCAGATTATAGTGGTATGAGACACTATATTCTTGCTGTCGGCCTACACTGATCAGGCGACGAGTCCTTTGTAGTGACCGCGAGCGTATTCTGAGTCTACGGGAGGTGACAACCCTTCCGTAGCAGTGAGAGTACAGTAGGCCTGTATTGATAAGGTGATGGGGGAGCGGTGCAACGAGTGCGAGCAACAGCCCTGATAGCCCTTACAGCGACCTACAAAATATACATTGTATGAGATTACTAGGAGTGATGACCCTAGACAGGATCTGTGTTGGGATTGATATAAGGGAATTACCTGAGTTTCCCAATCCTGCTGTTTGAATGGACTAATAATAACTCGGCAATCATATCACCATCACATTGCATGTGCCTGGAAGATGTGGAGCACTGAGCGGTACGCAAGCATGCCGCGGGCGTAAGATGGTGCCGTATGAGGAAGAACATCGGTGAGGGCATCCATCATGTCATGTCATATTGCATTAACAACAGTATTAGGATTATTTGATTTACTGCTTTACTAATATCGCATGATTGATTTGAGAACATGTTAATCCTTGCTCTATTATTCCACTGAGTTAGCTACTCACTCCCACGTTATGGGATGGTGTTTGCAACACCCACCAGACCCTGTCTTAGATGCAGGTGAGGCGATTCAGGAGGCAGAGTCGGACTATGATGAGGACTAGGACGAGTTCTCATACATGCAGTACCACGACGACTTTGCTTAGGTGGCCTGGATTGACGGGACTTCTCAGTGGGACTATTTTGACATTTGATTTCTATTATTTTCATGTATATGAGACTCAGAGATGTATTCATACTTTAGAGACAGTCGAGATCTACTTTATTTTTCCATACAGTGATATATATATATTCTTTAGTCTTCCGCTTGCTTTTATCACTGAATTTGTAGTATAAATTGCAGTTTTGGTATACTTTTACTCATGTAAATGCTTTAACTTAGACAACATTGAATCATAATCATTTTTGTTGCATAAGTGACGGTCTGGAACTCGGGAGTTGAGTTTATACACGACCCCCGATTTTCAAGGTGTTACAAGTTGGTATCAGAGCATGAATGAGATTATACCGGGTTTGGGTTATGGTCATGCGACGTACGTTGTCGATTCTTTTAACTTAGGTGGGTGTGAGGAAGGGTCTAGAAACAATTATAGGATCACAGATTCGTCAATAGGCGAAGTCTATTCGTATCGATCGCGCGATCGAGTCCGTAACGCATCTAGGGTCGCGTGAAGCGACCTAAGTAGCTCCTAGGTTGTAGGTAGGTGGGGAGACATTCTTTGAATGATTCTAAATCTATAAATATGAATCCTTAGGCTGTGGGACAACCACGACCCTTACATTTAATCGCTAGGGCTTAAAAACCTCGTTTCACCTAAATTCTTCGAAATTCTTCCTCTCACCACTCCATTCTTCAATTCTTTCTTATTATTTTCATGTTAGGCATTGATCCTAATGTGAAAATGATATAAAATCATACTTTAACAAACTTTTACTGTGAATAGTAAAATTTCATGAAAACTAGCCATAAGGCCATTCCAAGTTTGCAATCTTTAGCAACTAATGGGCTAGATGGATGTATTAGCTCCTTCTACCCCAAAATTATATGCTGCATGATAGGGGATTGCATTCAAGTTTACAGATTGTCCCCGGAAAGCCCCGAATGCATGTTTAGGCCTCCCTAGGGCAATCTAGGATGAACTAAGGTGGGGCCCATATATTTTTGGGGTCCCTAGACCAGGGGGGACCTGACCCATGTGGTCCCACCGGCCACCGTGCAAGATGGCCGGCGATGCCATCGCCGATCCGGTGGGGCCCACTTGATGTGAATTTTGGTGCGTGGGGGTATTTTGGATAGTACACCCCCCCATGTATGGTCCGACCATAGAAAACCTCTAAATGGGGTACTTCCTTCACAACAGCCCCCTTCCCAAGCTCTTTCTCTCGTTTTCTGTCGCCCTATCTCAAAACCGTGGCTCCAAATCCTTCCCAAACCCATTTATTACTTAAAACGACCCCACTCCATTACTCTATTGCAGTTTGTAACTCTCCCTCTTGCAAATCTCGTCCGTTGGAGCTCCTACAACCCCTAAAATGAGCTGAAATCGTGAGGAGCTCCATTCCCCTTTTTCATTCTCTTTTCTTTTTAAAAATCCATCCTAGGGGAGCTTGAAGCATCCCTCTACAATGCCTAGATCTTCCTTTTCCAGTTTGGGCAGCCATTTCTCTGCATTTCTTCCATTTTCCATGGCTTTTGTTGAAGCCATTTTGGGTCTTTTATCTTTCTCCACCATCCTTTCTTTGATGGGAAAGAGAAAGATCGCAGCGGATGAGGCTGGGCCTAGTCGTCCTACGCAATTAAGAAGACCGAGGGGTGGCACCGCTAGCTCAAGCGCCACCGCAAGCCCAAGCACAGCCCGAGAGTTCCATACAAAGCGGAATTTGAAGCCCCATACTCAACTTGGGCGAGTGAAATTAGCAGAGATGCCTCACAGCGAATATACTGACTGTAAGGTGTTGTTTGAGGTGGACATGAAAGGACGACTCTTCGGCGAATTCCTATTATTCGAGCGCATTGAAGCTGCGCATTGGGGTCCGCTCCTTGAAGCTCGTGCTCGTGCTAATGTGAGCACCGTTCGTGCCTTCTACGCTCGTATCCAGAGTCCTACACTGTAGCCATTGCAGTTTAAGATTTCTTTTGGTAGAGACCGGATGGCTACGATCGATGTTCGGTTGATAGCGTGACTTCTGAACGTGCCCTTTGGTGATGTTCATCCCAGTGCGAAGAATTTGAGGAGTAGGCGTGAGCGAGATCGCCGTACCAGGTTTCTATGCGGTAAATTGGTTCCATGGCAGCCTAATAATAGCCTCAAGGCATCTCACATGTTTGATGACTTGCGCCTGCTACACCACATTTACACGTTCAATGTGTATCCCACGTCGACAAATCGCATTGAATGTACACGCCTTATGGTTGATTTCTTGTATCAGGTGGCCCAGGGAGAAAATGTGTGTATGGCCACTTTCATCTTGCGACAGATTATCCTCATAGCGAAGTCAAGAAGAACGTTTGAGTCGCTTCCTTTTGGCCGACTTATATGCAAGATCGCGCTTAAGTTTGCTTACAGACTTGGGCCGGAGTTGTCAGTTCCGATTCACTGCATTGATGAGTCTACCATGGTCAAGATGAAGATCGGGTCTCAGTACCGTGAGACTCAGCTTGAGGAGGATAGCGAGGATGATTTTGATGATGAAGAAGATCCAAGTGAGGGAGAACTTGGAGCAGAAGTTGAGGAAGAAGTCCAGGAAGAGGTAGAAGAGGAGGCTTAGGATACAGATGAGAGCCCTCCTCCTTCTGCTCAGGCTACTAGTGACGATCGCATTGCCCGAATTGAGGAGAGTCAGGTCGCCTTGCAAAGGAAAGTTCAAGAACTTCGGGCTGAGGTCGAGGATACTAAGGCCGTTATGAAGAGAAAATTTGGCAAGGTGACTCGCACCTTGAAGGTGATCCTATGCTGCTTGTACGATAAGGGTGCTCCTCCTCCATCACCTGACTCAGACTAGCGATGATTTTAGATGTTGTTGTTAGTAGTTAGTCGTTTCTTGCTTTATGTTGTGTAAGCCTGTTAAGGCTAGTGCTTTACTTATGTTGCTATTGTAACTTTAATTGTCTTAGTTCCCATGTACTTCCTGTCATGATGCTTGTAAGGAGATACCCCTTGTATTGTGACAATTTTGATTAAATGAAATGCATGGAATGCCTTTAACTCTTTATGTGAATGATTGTGGTGTGTATATGCTATTGAGACTGACAAGGTTGCACCCTATTTTGAATATAGGGAATGTCGCTGAAGGCTACATGGAGCACAGCTCAGCTTACATTGGGTGAGCCTATGGATCAGGCTCCTTCGCAGTCTGATGCTCATGCGGACCCTGCTGTGGGCCCGATTCCTGAGACAGCGCGTGCGTTTCAGCCTACTATTGGTCCTGCAGTTGGACCACCGCCTTTCACACCGCCCGTCAGAGAGCAGTACCGTGCATCTTCTTCGACGCAGTACATGCCACAGCCTGCTCCACCTCCAGATAGATTTGAGAAGATGATGGCTATGATGCAGCAGCTCCTGATTATGATTGTGGAGGCTCTAGCCCAGGGTGGGAGTGTGCCTCCACCTGCACCACCTGCGCATCCAGCTGAGGATGCTGATACATATGCTCAGGATGAGGGCATGGTTCATCCTGTACCACCTGCTTACTCTGCGGGGAATGCCACAGACACAAGGGGCTTACTAGAGTAATTCCAGCTCTTACGGCCTCCCACTTTTATGGGTTCTCATAGACCCGAGGAGGCCGAGTATTGGCTCGACAGTGTGTCGAAGATACTGCGGATGTTGTATTGTTCAGAGGCTGAGCAGGTTGAGTTGGCTACGTTCTTGTTCGAGCGAGAGGCCAGCTTATGGTAGGACAGTGTGTTGCGGACCGTTGTCGCCGATTACATATGGACCTGGGCAGTGTTCGAGTTTCGCTTTCACAAGAAATACTACCCCCAGACGTATAGGCATGATCGGGAGAATGAGTTTCTGCGCCTCAGACAGGGAGGCATGACAGTGACTGAGTATGAGCATCGGTTCACTGAGTTGGGCAGATACGTCCCGACTATACTGGCAGATGAGCAGATGCGCATACGGCACTTTTCAGAGGGTTTGCGACCGGTTATTCGGTCGAAGATGTGCTGCGTGAGCATTCCCTCATACGTAGAGCTGATTCACATGTCCATACGGGCAGAGCAGAATGTGGATCGACTTAGGCGATCTCGTGGCCCTATTGTTCCTAAGCCACGACCAGAGTTGCAGGACAGGCCCTTTGCGGGCAAGAGGCCTCATGCCGACCCTCCTTCTAGGGCTGCCGCGCCAGTACCACCGTTGCGGTACCTCGATTTATCATGTACCTATTGTGGGAGATCGGGCCACTTGGCACAGTTATTTTGCTCGGATGCGGGACAGTGGGTTCTCACCGCCGAAGAAGATCGACCGTACACGCCCACAGGCTATATCAGCACCGCCTTTACGGTTGGTTCCTACGCACCCTTCCTTCAGACCTCCGGTATCTCAGTTCAGGCCACCTCTACGGCCTACGGCATAGCGGCCGAACCGGCCACAGCAGGCGCGGGTGCATGCCTTAACAACTGAGGCAGCTGCAACAGAGACTTCTCAACATTCGGCCTTCGAGGTCACCGCCCACATCGGAGGTATTCCTATTCTTGTGATGGTAGACACAGGATCCACGATTTCATTGATATCACGTGCCATAGTCAGGCGCATTGGGCTACAGACTATTAGGATGAATGAGGTGCGAGTTTATACAGCTCACGGGTCCTTTACATATGCCACCCTGATGTGTGAGGGCTGTTTGGTGGATCTGGGGGGCAAGACGATGGCTCTTGATCTTGTCGTCGACCCCTCTCTTGTTTATCTCGTCGTCATTCTTGGCATGGACTGGTTGACTGCAGCGAGGGCCGAGATTGACTGCGAGACTCGTATAGTGACTGCCTACGAGCTAGAGGGCGCATTCTTTACATTCCCAGTGCGGGTAAATCTCCCCTTCCGCATACTTATACGCTACTTTACTACGGGACACTGGTGCCCAGATGCTTGAGCATACGCCAGTCATTTGTGATTTTGGGGATCTGTTCAAGAAGATCCCTGGTTTGCCGCCTCGACGAGAGATTGATTTCACTATCGATCTGGTGCCTGGTTCAACGCCCGTCTCACTGCCGACGTATCGCATGACACCGTGTGAGATGGAGGAGTTGAGGACGCAGATTGATGGTCTGTTGGAGCTTGGCCTTATTCGGCCTAGTGTGTCTTCTTGGGAGCACCAGTCCTGTTCGTGAGGAAGAAGGATGGTTCGATGCGATTGTGTATTGATTATCGCAGGCTGAACCAGATCACGGTGAAGAACAAGTACCCTTTACCCAGGATTGATGACTTGTTTGATCAGTTGAGAGGAGCGCAGTACTTTTCGAAGATTGATCTTCAGTCAGGATATCATCAGTTGCGCGTCAGGGATGAGGACGTGCAGAAGACAGCATTCAGGACTAGCTTTGGCCACTACGAGTTCCTTGTGATGTCGTTCGGTCTCACGAATGCACCAGCCGTGTTCATGGATCTGATGAACAGGGCATTTCGGCCTGTCCTCTATCGGTTCATCGTTGTGTTCATTGACGACATTTTGGTATACTCCAGGAGTCGAGAGGAGCATGAGGAGCACTTGCGCTTGGTCTTGGATACACTCAGACAGCATCAGTTGTTCGCACAGTACAAGAAGTGCGACTTCTGGAAGCAGGAAGTGAAGTTCCTGGGACACGTGGTGTCCAATGATGGCATGACAGTTGACCTGTCTAAGGTAGCTGCAGTTCAGGACTGGGAGCAGCCTGGTTCTGTCACTGAGGTGAGGAGTTTCTTGGGTCTCGCTGGCTATTATCGACGCTTCATTCGGGATTTCTCGAAGATTGCAAGACCTTTATCTCAGTTGACACGGAAGAACGTGAAGTTCGCCTGGAATGACAAGGCGGAGTCAGCTTTTCAGGAACTGAAGGATAGGCTTACGTCCGCCCCTGTGCTAGTATTGCCAGAGCAAGGGGTTAGATACACTATATACACTGACGCGTCTAGCGTTGGTCTGGGTTGTGTCCTTATGCAGACGGACAGGGTAATTTCGTATGCCTCGAGACAATTAAGGAAGCACGAGGAGAATTACCCTACACACGACCTAGAGTTGGCAGCCGTCATATTCGCACTGAGACTCTGGAGACATTACCTCTATGGAGAGGAGTTCGAGCTCTTTTGCCACCACAAGAGCCTCAAGTACATATTTACGGAGCGAGACTTGAATATGAGGCAGCGGCGATGGATGGAGACTTTGAAGGACTTCAAGTTTGAAGTCTCTTACCATCCTGGGAAGGCGAACCTTGTGGCTGACGCGTTGAGCCGCAAGAAGGTGATAGAGTTTGCGGCTCCGCTGATGGTTGCTGAGTGGGATATGGTTAAGTTTTTGCGAGACTTTGAGCAGAAACTCACTGTAGAGGAGCCGTATGAGTTCATCGAACATGTGCAGGTGCGATCTCAGATCGATGACCGGGTCATCGAGGCGCAGAGGGATGATGCGCATCTGACTGAGCTTCGAGAGCAGGCCAGTGATGATGCAGACGTCGAGTGGCGAGTTGGCATGGATGGGGGCTTACGTTATCATGGCCGCCTATGCATCCCAGATATCCCTGACTTGAGACGAGAGATTCTCGAGGCTGTACATTGTACCAGACTCGCGATGCATCCCGGCAGTACGAAGATGTATCGCGACGTGAAGAGGACTTATTGGTGGGAAGGTATGAAGACCCACATAGCAGAGTTCGTGTCCCGTTGTCTCACTTGCCAGCAGGTGAAGGCAGAGCATCGCCGACCACCTGGACTCTTGCAGCCTATGCCGATCACAGAGTGGAAGTGAGATTTCATTTTCATGGATTTCGTTTCAGGGCTGCCGAAGACGAGGAAGGGACATGATTCCATTTGGGTGATTGTCGACCGTCTGACGAAGTCGGCGCACTTCCTACAGATCAGAGTCACGAACTCTGCAGACGAGCTGGCTAGACTGTATATCAGAGAGATCATGCGTCTACATGGAGTTCCGTTGAAAATCGTGTCGGATAGAGACACGCGGTTCAATTCTATTTTCTGGACTCGCATTCAGGAGGCTATGGGTGTGAAGTTGAAGTTCAGTACTGCCTTCCACCCACAGACAGACGGACAAACAGAGTGGGTGAACCAGATTTTAGAGGATATGTTGCGAGCTTGCGCATTGGACTTCAAGGATAGCTGGAATGATTGTCTTGCATATGCGGAGTTCGCGTACAATAACAGTTTTCAGGCGAGTATCGGTATGGCACCTTACGAGGCGTTGTATCGGAGAGAGTGGAAGGGAATTTCCTGCCGCTTATGCTACCTGCTGCACGCATTTAAGCCACGCGCTCCAATCACTTTGCCGGTGATTTCTCTGCGATTCTAGGTAAGAAAATACCCTAAATAGTTGCTGATTTGTTGTTCCTTTGTTTCCATAGCGAAGTATCTGATGCATCTTGTAAACTAGGCTGCCTATTCGCCGTAGACGAAGTGTATACGCTCCGTTTGAATTAATACACCTATAGGAGAAAAAGGTGCGGATTTTAGACGCTTTGATTGACTGTTTCCAACGCTTTCAATGTCGTTTAATAGTAGATTATCGATGGCAACGCCGTTTGACATGTACAACATGCAGTCCGTTTCCTGTTTCGTAAGCAGACGAAGAATATGAGATTTAGGGCATTTTAGTCATTTGTAGGAAATACTGTTTTCATCCATAATTTGCTGACATGATTGACATGGCTTCATGTCACATTAGGATATTAGGAATACGTGCATAATTAGTTTGGCGAAGAGATTCGCCTAAATGCGCACTTTGAGTCGACATACTATATGTAGACTTAAGTGTGTAGTTTAAGTGTTTGTATAAATGCTTGTATTAGTATGTATTGAATTAAATGGTGTTATGAATTAGTTTGAGATTGATTTCTCAATTAATATGCTGATGTAAATGATTTCCTACCTGTTAGCTATATGTATGATTTCATTATATGTATGAAATGCATGTGCTTGAGGATTGACTTAAGTTGTATGTTATAACATGTGTTAACATGCTCACATGGTTGTATTTCATTTTCAATACTCTTACATGATGACTGATGTGGATTCATAATTGTTTGGGACTATACCTAGTCCAGGCAGTCGGTAACCGAGCAAGTTTCGTGGTTGGCTTATTTTTACCACGAACGACGCGTCGATGAACGCGAGCCGTATTTTGGAGTTGGCGGCAGTGGTTAGGCCACACGAGGTGTTTTACGAACTTCATGTCGTTTGGCTTGAGATGCGCTCGTGCTAGTCGAGCCCGTCAAGTAACCCGATTAGCCATTGTATGTTCACCCTATATGAGTCATAACTGCTTGAACCTAGGGTACTGAACTTACCATTATAAACCCTATCAACCATGGTACCTTGATCCACAAAGACTCATGAGCCGGGCATGGTGGTATGGGACACCGTGGTCGAGCTGTCGGCCTACGCTGGGGCCACAAATCTTCCCGTAGTGACCAGTGAGCACCTATGACTCGTGAGCAGATTATGATGGTATGGGACACTATGTTCTTGTTGTCGGCCTACACTGATCAGGCGACGAGTCCTTTGTAGTGACTGCGAGCGTATTCTGAGTCTACGGGAGGTGACGACCCTTCCGTAGCAGTGAGAGTACAGTAGGCCTGTATTGATAAGGTGATGGGGAAGCGGTGCAACGAGTGCGAGCAACAGCCCTGGCAGCCCTTGCAGCGACCTACAAAATATACATCGTATGAGATTACTAGGAGTGACGACCCTAGACAAGATTTGTGTTGGGATTAATATAAGGGAAGTACCTTAGTTTCCCAATCCTACTGTTTGAATGGACTAATAATAACTCGGCAATCATATCACCATCACATTGCATGTGCATGGAAGATGTGGAGCACTGAACGGTACGCAAGCATGCCGCGGGCGTAAGATGGTGCCGTATAAGGGAGAACGTCGGTGAGGGCATCCATCATGTCATGTCATATTGCATTAACAACAGTATTAGGATTGTTTGATTTACTGCTTTACTATTATCGCATGATTGATTTGAGAACATGTTAATCCTTGCTCTATTATTCCACTGAGTTAGCTACTCACTCCCACATTACGGGATGGTGTTTGCAACACCCACCAGACCCTGTCTTAGATGCAGGTGAGGCGATTCAGGAGGTAGAGCCGGACTATGATGAGGACCAGGATGAGTTCTCATACATGCAGTACCACGACGACTTTGCTTAGGTGGCCTGGATTGACGGGACTTCTCAGTGGGAATATTTTGACATTTGATTTCTGTTATTTTCATGTATATGAGACTCAGAGATGTATTCATATTTTAGAGACAGTCGAGATCTACTTTATTTTTTCATACAGTGATATATATATTATTTAGTCTTCCGCTTATTTTTATCACTGAATCTGGAGTATAAATTGCAGTTTTGGTATACTTTTACTCATGTGAATGCTTTAACTCAGACAACATTGAATCATAATCATTTTTGTTGCATAAGTGATGGTCTGGAACTCGGGAGTTGAGTTTATACACGACCCCCAATTTTCAGGGTGTTTCATAATTTTTTTGAATATTCTCAATTGATTGAGCCCTAATGTTTAATTAATCGAACAAGTCCAAAACAGTCCAGAGTTTAGATTAGAAAATCCAAGATTTTCTCGACCGATTGAAGTTATTTTCGATCGATTAAAATCTTCGTACTTGCATCAGATTGAAGGAACCCTGGTCAACAATCTCCATTGTGGCTTCAATATTTTATCTTCATTGTTCCAAGCTGCTATCACCATCTCTAAATTTCTTCATAGCTCTATCATCGCTTCATGTGCACACTCAATCTTCATTCATCCTTTGATAAGCCAAGAGACGTCGAGCAAAACCTAAATTTCTCTACAGGATCCACCTTTATAAGAACACCTGTTAGATTTTCATTGGTGTGAATCTTGTCAAGAGTAACATCGCCTTCCTCTAACATCTACTAGATAAAATGATGACGCACATTACTGTGTCTAGTTTAAGAGTGATATACCGAGTTCTTTGCCAAATTGATCTTGGTTTCACCGTCACAATGTATATGCACAACTTCCTATTAAAGCCCAACTCATTCATCATTCCTCTTAACCAAACTACTTCTTTGAATGTTTTTGTCACTGCTATATACTCAGCTTCAATTGTAGAAAGCGCAACCATAGATTGAAGCTTTGACATCCAATTGATCACTCCACCTGCTAACACAAATGAGTAACCAGAAGTCGGCCTTTTGTTATCCACATTACTAGTATAATAAGCGCAACCAAATTGCTAATCAGCTTCTCCTTAGATTTATCGAATGTTCATACCTTGTATGTAATGAAGTAGCCATTTCACTGCCTCTCAGTGTTGTTTGCCGTGGTTTGATACGTATCTTCTTACAACACCACCACACGTGAAATGTCAGGTCTAATATAAACCATGGCGTACATAAGACTATCGATCGCATTTAATTAGGACATACGAGACATACCGCTTTTCTTCATCTGGCATAAGACATTATTCTAAAGAAAGTTGAAAGTGAGCAGTGTGGAGTGTGTTAACTGGTTTAGCCTTATCAAGTTTGAAAAAAAAATGATGAGCTTATGGAAGTTGATATTCTCATATTTATTGGTAAACTTGACCAATACCTTTTCAAGATACTCCTCATAAGACAGCATTAGCTTGCTCATGTTCATGTCTTTTAAGTCGATGTCAAGAATAATTTTTTGCATCTCCTGTATCTTTCATCTCGAATGTCCTAGATAACTAAGCCTTTAATATGTTGATTTCAAACATATTATGATTGATAATAAGCATATCATTAATATACATTACCATAATTATGAATTCCTCATCACTCAGTGATCTGAAGTATACACAATGATAGAACTTACCTCTGATAAATCGATGACTTAACATGAAAGAATCAAACTTTTTATACCACCACCTTTGCGACTGTTTCAGGTCGTATAACGACATCTTCAACTTGTAAACCTTATTCTTTTCTCCCTTCACCTCAAACCCTTCAGGTTGCTTCGTAAATCTGCTCTTCTAGTTCCCTATGTAGAAAAGTTATCTTCACATCTAACTATTCTAGTTTCAAATTATATTGGGTAACCAAGGCTAATATGAATATGATAGATACTTGTTTGAGCATTGGTGCGAATACCTCACCGAACTTGACACCTTTTTTATGATCATAATCATTCATAACCATTCTTGCCTTGTACCTATTCAGTTTCTTGTGAAAAATTCACTTACACCCAATCACTTTTCACCTAACGGAAAGTTCCACTAGCTCCCGCATTTCATTCTTGTATAGAGAGTCCATCTCATCATACATCACCGCCATCCACTTCTCTGCATCTCAGTCATCTAATACTTTTTGAAAGGTAGACAGATTCCCCTCATCTGTAATGAGGGCAGACACAATATTTGATTCATCCCTTTATCTCATCGGTAATACGAGATTTCTCAGTGGATTCCTCTTGACAGGTGATGAAACCACCTCTTCGTGTACTTCTTCTTGTGACTCAACTTCTTTAGGTATTTCACCTCTATTTATTTTAACATCAACAAATGATTTTTTAGTTTCCTTGTGCTTATCCTTCCGATACAAGGAACCTTCATCGAATTTAATGTCATGACTAAATATGATTTTCCATGAAATCCGGTCCCATAACATGTACATTTTCACTCCGTCATTGTAAGTGCTTATACTTAAGCGAAATTAGGATTGTCAAAATTCGTAGTCCTGAAAGAAATACAAACACTTATGAAGATACTCTTCGATAATTCATGAAGAACTGTTGTTGACTCAATCAAGCATCTCAGTGAAGACTCAACATCTCAAGGCATAAAAGGATATGATTCAAAGATCAGAACACTTCGTATGAGTCAACCATCAGGTGGTATAACTTTATATTGACCCTATGTTAGGTGTATTTCACATAACATTATAATAAACACAATTTCAAGTAAAATACACGCCAGTTAAGTCAGCCCGACATATGGTTCAACCAGCCTAACTACCTTCGGCTAACCCAACATAATTCGAGCAAGTTTACAGATTCATAAAGATTTTAAGTTCGGCTAGCCCAACCTTGGGGTCGGCCAGCCGAACATGACTGCTCAACCAGCTCAACTATGTTCGGTCAAGTTTCCAATGCGTAAAGATTTCGAATTTTAGGGAGATTCGGTCAGCCGAACCCTGTATTCAGCCAGTCGAACTGAAGGTTTGGCTAGCCAAATCTTAGCTTGGGAAAGTAGATAAATGTATACTTATCTTAACCGTAAAAGAAGCTATAGCCGAAGAACTTTTTTTATTCAATGTAGAATGTTCAATGTTCAATTTGATAGAAAATGTCCAGGGTTCTATTGATTTTAATTAAGATTAAACCAATAGCTACATATATTAATTCCTTTAAATTTCAATAAGAAGAGTAATATCCACTCTCATTAGAATCAGAATGACAGAGTCTGAGATTAAGGAATTAAACAAAAAACTATAAAAAGTAATTTATAAATACTGATCAAATAACTTGAATATGAATGGAGCTTCTCTCTCACTTGTAAAAAGATTTGGATAGTCTTGAATGGATTTTTGGATTGAGAGAGAACCTCAATTTATAGGTAAAGAAGTTGGTTCTTTGACTAACTTAAGACAGTCTTCGACTGGCCTAAGCACCAGATTCAGTTCCAACAGATTTTTTGATTTGAGCGGGATAAGATTTAACAAATCTTCAACTAGGCGAAGGCTCTGTTCAACTAGTCAAAGGTGTTCTTAGACTGCTTAAAGGAGCCAAAATTTGAATGGATTTAGTTGCTGGACTTCGAGCCTTCGATTGGTCGAGCAAGCCACTCTACTAGTCGAAAAAGCAATAAACTTTCTGTTTTTCTTCGGTTTGTTCTAGGACTAGCCAAGTAAAACTTAGACTAGTCGAGCCAAACCTTAGGCTGGTTGAAACTTAACCAAATACAAATATAAAACCCAATTTTAAATAGTTTTTGAAAGCACCTAAACCTAAGGTTTTTACAAGGTTTATAATACTTGAAATACTGAACTTCTTTTTCTTAAAGTCGATTAAAGACTTGAACTTCTTTATGGAGCTTGATCTTCTACTAGAATATCATTTGATCTTGATTTCATGTTGTCTTTCAAGCTTGATCTTCGACTTGAACTTGAGCTTGATCTTCTAATAGAACTTAGACTAGGCTTGAACCATGATCCATGATCTTGAACCTTACTTAAAGATCTCTTGATACTATGTTTTGACTAAAGGAAATTTGACAAACAAAGTGTGCTTTAAACATTATTGCACTTACAACTTTGATGTAATCGAGAGGTTGTTTAATCCCATTGGATTCTCTTTAGAAAAATTACCTTTGGTTGCTGGAAAATTTTGTCCCGATATTCGATGTTATTAATCATCATTTGATGCTATTGAATTTTGAAGTTCGATGCAATTGAATGGTCTTCAATGTTATCAAAAAGATGGATATACCTGGATGACTTGCTGGACAAAATGTTCCTGATCTTCAATGTAATCAGTATCCTTTGATTCTATCTAGAACTCACGCTCGATGTGATCAAGGGTGACTTGATTATATCGATGAACACTTAGAGAATGTTTTCTGTGTAGAGGGAGTGCCCTACATTGATGCCATTGAAGATGGTTTGATTCTATCGAAATTTGAACTTCAACATCATCGAACTCTATTCTATATAATCGATATTTCTCAGCAGATGATTATTTTATTGTTGGGTGAAATGGGCCTATTTATCGATGCAATCAAACCATGTTCGATAGAATCAAAAATGTCTTCAATTACAAATTGATGCAATCGATTTTTCTTGTATAGTTTATATTGTACTCCTCTAACATTCTAGGTGTTCAACACTTAAGTTTACCAAAGATGATTTACAATGTATTGGAGGTAAGACTAAGTTAAATGGGGCCATATACCTCAAGGGTTTGGTTAGGGAAGAGAGACTTCATTTACCTGTTTGGAGCACTCAAGGTTGAGGTATTTATCTTGTAATCTTCATTTTAGGGCTCACTTAAAGACAAAGTAGGGCACTTTCAATGAATAGGTTGGATGACTAATAAACATCATGGTAGGCCCTAGAAAGGTTTCATCTGTGTGAATCATTGTCCCCACTACTTTCTCTAGTGTGGTCCACTTGACCTTTGGATTTACCTCATTTTTATTTTTTTTATTTTTGCTCATGATCTAAGAATGATCAGGGAAGATGGATGGATGCATGGATATGACACATACATCTTGCTGACATCAACACACCACAGATGTCGGTGGTGTGTGGCACACCACACGACCTGTTTCCCATGAAATCATGAGAACACCATTCCATAGAAACTTGAAACTCGATCATACAAGATATTTTAATGGATTGAGCATCGCATGATACCTACAAATCTCCTTGTTGGCAATTCCTTGGGATATTTTCAAATTTTACATTTCTCTCGAATGTTTTCAGAAAAATTTCGCTAAGAACAACATATTAATTTGAAAATTAAAAAACATACCATGTTATGAGGAAAATTGAATTAACCTGCTGAACAAGACATGTGATCAATCATAAGTAGTGTATAAGAATTAAACCGACTAAGAACTACAGGGATAAACTCCTTAAGCTATCGATGCATTGACTGTGAGATGAGCCGACTTCGAATGATCAATACCGTGTCGAAGCTTAAGGGCAGAGCTCAATAACGTGACTAACTTGTCGAGTAGGATATACAGAGAGAATCCCACATTGTACCAAGAAATGAAAGATTTCACAAGATCATAGTCGTATATCACTCCAACTAAAGTAGGCTCGACGATACTTTCATAAACGAATCCACATTTAAATACAGATATTTTTGGCATATCCAGCGGATCTTACTGAGATATGAGGATTGGGTGTATTTTGGCAAGATATGCTAGCTTAGAAGCTGCCTAATCACCTTATAAATGCACCCATTGCTATTGAAGGGGAGGTAAGAGAAAAATCTTGGATCCTTATTCTTGCTGGCACCCGGTTAAGGGTTTGAGCATTCATGGGTGGTGAAATTCCACTAGCGTGAGTGTATGGGTCTGTTTGCTTGTTGTAATAATTTATTTATTTATTTATTTTTTAAGTGGTAAGAAAAAATCTCAAATCAAGTCCTGTTTCTTACGCATGGGATTAGCCTTACTAAGGCAAGGGTCCTATCTATAACGGCGCCCCCTAGTCCACGCGTGCCACGGGTGCGGATACTTGCACGCCGGAAACGGATTGGCTACTCCCCCTGACACCAGCTCCGTGGCTGATGTTCGGTGATCTATGGGCCCCAACATGGTGTATGTGGTTCATCCATTCCGTTCATCCAAAAATGAGCATTTTATTATTCAATAAAAAAATGAGAGGGATATAAATCTCAGGTGGACCACACCACATGAAAACAATATTTATTGGATATCAACCATTAAAATCATCCTATGGCCCACTATACTGTTTATTTGACATCCAATCGGTTGATTAGGTCATAAAGGCCCAGATGAAGATAAAAAACAATTACCAGCTTAATCCAAAATTTTTATGGCCCCCAAAATGTTTTTAATGGTCGACCCTCATTCAACACTGTTTCCTGTAACGTGGTCCGCTTGAGATTTGGATATACCTCATTTTTGGATGTATTCCGTTAAATGATCTGTAAAAACAGATGGATGGCATGGATGAAACACATACATCATGGTGTGACCCACATAGCACCGACCACCAGTCATTGGCTGGTGTCAGGGGGAGTAGCCAATCCGTTCCCTTGCACGCCTATAAGGCGTAGTACCTTCCCATCCACATTCCAGCAACAACAATACCTGTAAACTCATCTACATACAATTTTAAAATCCTAGGAAGCATTAAAAGGAAAAAAAAAAAAACCGACATTCTAAAAAAATCGTGGTATCATCGTAATATTGTGGCCATATTTTAAAAATCTCTGCGATAAGATGTCACAGCATCGGAGCTGAATGTGGGGCCTACCCTAGAATCCTTATGTCGGATCTCTCCCGAAGTCCATAGATGAAGAACAATAACAACGGTCGGAGACTGCTGCTGGAAGAGGAAGGTGCGTTCTCTAACGCATCTCCATCTCTATCTCGACATCTTCCCTCTCTCCCTTACGACAACAACAACATCTCTCTTCGAAAACCCTTCGATCCCACCTCCACTTTCGACTCTTCCATGGCCGTTACCCTCCTTGTCCTCCTCACCGCTCTCTTCTTCATGGCCTTCTTCTCCGTCTTCATCCGCCGGTTCGCCGAAGATACCGCTGCCGCTGCTGCTTCCCACATCTCTCGCCGGACAAGACAACAGCTACGTGGCCTCGACACCACCACCGTAGGGGCATTTCCTCTCTTCTCCTATAACAGCATCAGCAGCAGCTGGAAAGATCCGCCCGTCGATTGCCCGGTCTGCCTGATCGAGTTCGAGAGAAGGAGACAGTGAAGATGATTCCCAGATGTCGTCATTTCTTCCATCCGGGTTGCATCGATGTCTGGTTCTCCGTCCGTGGCTCTTGCCCTCTCTGCCGCTCTACCAAGCCGTTCCCTTCGCCGCCATGTGTTGCATTGCAGGTGTTGGAAGAAATGCCTGAGAGAGTTGTTGAAAATTTTTCAAACACAGAAACGCCATCAACGGAAAGGGAATGCGTGGATGAAGGCGGTGGTGCTGGTGGAAGAGTAGTAGAGCCGTGGATGGGTTTGCGTAGGACGAATAGCTACTCGAGCTTTAGAAGAAAAGTTTTGCTGCGGCGGAGCTGCAGCTTCTGACGCGTGGCAGATGAAGGGATGGCCTGGCACGTGTACGTGCATGTGTAAGTTACTGATTTGGATGTAAATGAGAAACCGATGACGTATCCTACGAATCTCTGCAGACGCTGCACTCAAAGTTTTATATCTAAATCTACCAGTTGCCAGGTTAAGTGAAAACCATTACATCATGGATGTCAATGGGCCGGGTCGGCTCTGAGAATAAAATTTTTGAGTAGGGCTGGCCAGATGTCCCGGCCCGAAACAGTTCAAAATTGGGGCGAGACCTTACCCATGCCAGGCACGTTGACAGCCCTATAAAAAATGGGCGCGACTTCGGTGGATACCCGGATACACCGAGGTGGCTGGATCCCTGATTTACATCCACGTCCTTCGTCCATTTAGCCCCTCATTTCAGGGGATAATCCCAAAAGTGAAGTAGATCCAAATATCTTGTGGACCACTCCACATGAAATGGTGATGCTGATGATTGATCATTAAAAATTTCTTATGGGTCACAAGTTTTGGAACAAGTTAATATTTATGTGGTTCCTTCGTATGGCAAATAAACAATCCGCTCACCTACGGGATATTTTTAATGGTGGGTATTTAATCACTAGTGCTTTCTGTGGTATGTTCCACATTAGATTTAGATCTATTTCACTTTTTGGGATCATTTAAGGCCCGTATCCTGCTTCGTACCATTCTGTAGACTTATGTGATTCTCCTTATCGAATTTCGGTAAACTATGACATGAAATTGACGTTTTCTCGCGACCCTAAGTCGTATCTCGTATATCTGAGTCAACTTGACCCGAGACTTGTACCCTAGTGACCACGCCGTCATCGCGGTTCCAACGCCGCGACTTATGCACTGATGTGATAGCTAGGTTAGGAGTTGTGGGCTCGCGTTTATTCTGAGAAAGACACCGCATGCTACGAATTTTGAGAGAATCTTTACAGCCCATCGCATCAATGAATCAAGTACACATCTCATCAACAACCCATGCTTTCTTTCTCACCAAGACAAGCAACCACCCTCCAAAGTCAACATAACCCATCACCTCTTTCCTTACATCATCTCTCTCTCTCTCTCTCTCTCTCTCTCTCTCTCTCTCTCTCTCAATCTATTTCCCAAGCAACCTTAAGAGTGTGGATGTCCAAGCATTTCCAAGCAAGAAGAGAGCCAAGTGTGTGGCCCACTTCCTACCCTCTCATCTCATCATCCAACCCTTTAACCTTCATCATCCTTCATCAAAGAAGAAGCTTAAGAGCTTGAGAGATCAAAGAGCTAAGAATAAGTGAAATTGGTGGGTGTTCATAACACTAGATTGGGATTTTGATTTAGGGCCCACATGATATGGGATCCGCTTGTCGTATATGTTGTATATGGCCACCTAGGGGAGCTTATAATGACGGAGCTCCCTCCACCACTCGATTCTCTCTCTCTCTCTCTCTCTCTCTCGTGATGGAACGTGGACCCACCTTGATGCATTCATGTATATCCACACCATCTAGATTCTGCACAGTGGGGCGCCATGTGATGTATATGTAGCATTCACGCTGCCTGTCCGTTTGGACAAGCTTGGGCAGGGAAACCCCAAATATCAGTCTGCGCCAGCGGGTGGGCCATGCTTACGTGGACCCACTTTGATGTACATTCCATCCTCACCGTCCGTGGACAGTGGGACCCACGTGAGGTGTGTGTTACATTCCACATTGTCCATCTAGAGATGAGACAGATGCAAATCTCTCGTGGAGCTCACCATCGTCCAGTCCCTGGACGGTGGGACTGTACTTGATGTATATGTTCTATCCTCACTGTCCATTGCTTGGACGTGGGGCCACCTTGAAGTGTGTATGGGGTCCATACCGTCTATGGGACCTACGTGATATATGTGTTTTACCTACACCGCCATCTGTGGGACCCGCCCATGATTTATGTGTTACTCCCACAACGTCCAACAAAGGATGGTGCTGGGGCACCTTGATGTAAGTGTTTTATTAAAGTCGTCGATCACGTGGACCCCACGTTGATGATCTACACCGTTCACTATCTGTCACGCCATGAACTCAAAAACCGGGCTCACAAAATTTTCGATCGCCGAATCCGGTGCCGACAGCCTCCATAGTACCCCATTCTCGGCTCTTAGCGTCCATACGTCAGGTTCCGATCCTATGATCCTATAAGGAAGATTTTTCAATGTACATTTAACTCATAATAAGCATAACTACAAGTATACCCAACTCACAAAGGTAACATTATCATCACATATCCACTAATATAAACATTTGAATACAATGCTGAAAGGAAAATACATATGTTAATATCAAAGCTCCATAAGTCAGCTACATGCTCTAAGTTCCACGTTGCTGCAACCTAACATCACCTGCACACATCTATCGTGCATAAGCTTATAGAAAGCTTAGAGGATGGTGTAAGTGTGTGCACAAAGTAAGTGCCAAGTATTCAATACAATGTCATAATCATACAATATCGAAAATACTGACAAGATCATGTGTCATACAATATCAGAGTACGCAATACAAATCAGCTATGCAAATGAGGAGTCATAAAGAGACAAATATCAGATGCCGAGGATGTAATGCAATATTTAATTCCTGATGAGTTCACAAATACCGTCAACCATATCTAAACCATATAAATACAGAAACACAGTAACCCAAATTGTCATATTCCGCGGATATAATGCAATATGCGGTGTAAATGGAATGACCATGCTAGAGTGTGAAGTCAAGATGATAATACATAGTATCGCAAGCTATGGGGTCCATCACAAGAGACTTCTATCCAAACTAGTCCCATACCTAATTTGGATAATTAGACTCAATGTAGTAGACTCCTGATCTCAGGTTAGTCGCGAGCCCCAACCGAAATTCCTGTCATTACGAAGGTACACAACAATTAGTTGCGCACCTGTAACGCCCTGAAAATTGAGGGTCGAGCATAAACTCCACTCCTAAGTTCCAACGCATCACTTATGCAACATAGATGATGATAATTGAATGTTGTTCATATTATGTAAGACCCGTATCCTAATCCATACTGTTCCGTAGCTTCCCGCGATCCTTCTCGTCAAATTTCGGCAATCCGCGACCTGTGGTTGACGTTGCGCACGATCGTAAGTCGTATCCTACACATTTGAGTCGGCTTAATCCAAGACTTGTACCATTGCGACCGCACCGTCGCCGCGGTTCCAATGCCGCGACTCACGGTCCGATCCGATACCCTGACTAAGAGATGTGGGTCGGCGTTTATTTCGAGAAAACGCCCCACGTTTACATTCCCAAGAGAATCTCTACAAGGTGTCAAATCAATCCAATCAATCAATCACCCATCAATCAATTTATGTCAAGTACACATCACCTTTCACCCCATTCCCAAGCAACCCCTAAAGTCAACTCTTTCTCACCCTCTCTCTTACACCACCCATACTTGTCAAGTACCACATCACTCACATCCATCACTCACATCTCTCCTTACATCTCACCTCTCTCTCATTTCTCATCATAATTCCAAGCAAGCAAGAGCCCTCTCACGTCCAAGGCTTTCCATGAGAGAAATGTGATTTTAGTGGCCCACTTCCCACTCCAAAACCCATCATCCTAGCCATCCATTTCTCATCTCCACCATCAAAGTGAAGCTCTAGGAGAGTAGCTTTCCAACAGACCGAGAAGATCAAGCGGTGGGTGCCTCCATAGTCTAATTTTCATATTTTTTAAGAAGGCCCAAGTGAGGCCAACCGATCAATGGTTTGGATCTCACTTGGGACCATAAGATGTGGCCGATGACCCATCTTAATCATCAAACCATTCCATGATGGGACCATTCTCCATGGACCCCATCATGATGTTTACTTTCCTTGCATTAAGAGGTCGTCTAGACTGTCCATTTTTAGTGGAGAGAGATCTCCACCGTTGATCTTTTCTTTGAATGGTCCCATGTGCAATGGGACCCATTGATGTATGATTGGATGATTGAAACGGAGGGCCCATAGTATCGGGGTCCCTCCATCACGCGTGTCCCACTCCTTTACTCTCTCTCTCTCTCCCTCTTATTTTTATTCATTTTTCTTGTATGTTGATGTGGCTATGTGGCCCACTTGAATGAGCCCCACCATGATATATGCATTTTATCCAAGCCATCCACGAGTGGGGCCCATCTTAGATGTAACATTCATCTTGTGGAGGCCCACCTAAACAACAAAAAGAAAAAAGAAAAAAGGGAGAAGACGTCTAGACGCTGGACGCTGGAAGGGAACACAAATATAGGCTTGGTTTCAAGCTTCTTGGGGTGGGCCACTTGTATAGGCCCCATCTTGATGTATGTTTCCAATCCAAGCCGTCCACCTCACTCCCTGACTCATTTTAGGCGTTGAGCCGAAAAATGAGGTTGATCAAAGTACCTGGTGAGCCATAACATCAAAAATTATACCATTACCATTGAAACATTTTTAGATTCCTTTTTACACGCTGAAAATGGTCGATATTGGTCTTGATGGATAGGTTATGGGCCGTAGAATCTAACGGCTGGAGTGGATTTACTTTGGGTGGGCCACATACATGAAAAACCCCAAAAATTTGAGTTTTCAAAAAAAAAAAAAGAAAAAAAGAAATTGAAGCAGCAGAGGCTGCTGCCTCTGCATCTGTCAGACACGCCAGCGGGCGGACGCTAGCCGGCCTACGGCTCCTGCATGTGGGCCCCACCTTGATGCTTATTTGTCATCTAAGCCGTCCAAATGGTGGGCCCCCACCTTAAGCGGGTCCCACCCAAAGATCTCCTCGATCCAGATCTCAGGCGGCCCACACCACAAGAAACAGTAAGATTGGATGTCTACCACTGAAATCCTTTTTGGGCCCCACAGAGGTTCTGGATCAAGCTGAAATTTTTTTTTACCCTTCATTCAGGTCTGCATGACCTAATGGACGGGTTGGATGTCATGTAAACATTATGGTGGGCCCCACATGGGACCCACAGTGATGTATGTGTTTCATGAAGCCGTCCACTACCGTGGACGGTGGGACCCCCACCAGGGTATGTGTTTCGTCTGCACCGTCCACACCGCTGGACAGTGGGACCCCATTGTTGTATGTGTTTTATCAACGCCGTCCAGCCATTGGGTTTAGAGCTGGACGGTCAGTGGACCCATCCTTGATGCATGTGTTAGCATCCCAACCATCCAACATTCACGTGGACCGCCCCCCACCATGATGTATGTGTTGCATCTAATCCGTCCATTTATTTTAAAATTCATTTTTTTATGGTTGAGCTAAAAATGAGCCGGATCTATGGTTCAAATGGGCCCACTTTGGTATGTATATAGGACCCATGTTGATCCATTTATGGCCATTCATTGAGGCCCACCTTGGTGTACATTTAAGGCCATGAGATTAAGCCCATTTGACATATGCAATGCCCATGGGCTTGGACCTATTTGACATATGCAATGCCCATGAGATCCAGCCCATTTATTCTATATAAGGCCCACGGGATTCAAGCCCATTTGATGTGCATGGGGCGCAAATGGAGTGGCTCATTTGATATATTTAAAGCTCATGTGTGTAGGCCCATCTGATATATTTAAGGCCCAAGTTGTGAGGCCCACTTTGATGTATTTCAAGGCCCATGGATCAAGGACCATTGCAATGTACATAAGGCTCATTGGTGAGGCTGATTAACGCAGCCCATTTGATGTATCTAAGGCCCATGGGTCGAGGCCCAACGAGATGACCTTAGGGTCCATTGCAATGAGTGATCTCTCATGGTTCATGTAATGACATTTATGGCAGGCAGTGCCTAAGGAACAATGTTGGTTTGACGTCCACATTGTAAGTACAATGTTGGTTAAATGTCTGCATTGTAACCCTCCTTAGGGCCCATTAATAGGCCCATACTCATTACTATTCATCGCTTTATAACATGTTTAGTATAATCTCATGACTCATGCCCATACACATCATATGTATGCTTGATTTGAGCAGTGACTGATCATAGCATATGCCATTGGGCAGACCACTCATGGGACCCATTATGAGACGGAGTGCCCACATGATCGCGCAGTACGCGCTGGATTTCTGCATGATTTGACGGCGTGATTCATGCATCTCGCATACGTGTGACTTGATCACTGCACGCCCTAACGACATCAGGGCCGTGGCTCCACAGGTACATCGTGAATGACCGTATTGGATACCGGAAGTACTTATTTTAGCACTGTACGCACTTAGGATGTCCTTGGGTGAGAGTCCCAGAACCTTTTTAGTACCAGGAGATGCTCCAACGTCTAGACCGAGTGGATACACGAGTGCCCGAGCGCCGAATACCAGTAGGCCGCGTCTCCCACTGTGTCGTGGTCGGTTGGAAGGGGGTGTGACCTTATCCGCCTAAGTGAGGGGGCTATAAGCTAGGCTGAGTTTGACCAGCTCTCAAATGAGTTCGCTATCGACGAGCCGGGTAGGTATTGACAGACTACTGGTGAGGCAGATAGTGAGGTCTATTCCGCTTGCTTGACTGTGCAGCTAAGGAGGTGGCAGTCACTGCGAAGTGCATTAGACCCCGGTGATATCCAGAGAGGAACTGTACTGATATGTGTACTTGAGGAGTACCAACTTGCTTGGATTGCATTTCGCATATAACATTCGGCTATGTAGGCCTTGCATTGCATCGGTGTGGCCGATGACATTCATATCTCATTACATAGCTTTGGCATGGTTGATTCTATGGACTTACCACATACTTCCACATTGTTCTGATACTGTACACTTGGCGTTTGCCTTACGCACACACTTACACCACCCTCTAAGCTTTTGTAAGCTTATGCACGATAGTTGCGTGCAGGTAGCGTTGGACAGCAGCAGCACTGAGGCAGGAGTGCATATCAGGACCTTTTGGAGCTTTTTGATCACCTTGTATTTCCCTTTTCGCATTGTACTTAAATTTTTTGATATAGTGGATATGTGGTGATGTTGTTTTGTGACTTGGTTATGCTTGTGGTTATGCTCCATTACAAAAAAAATTCATTATGAAAATCCTCCTTGTAGGATCCCAGGATCGGAATCTGGCATTTGATTATCAGAAGCCGAGAATGGGGCACTACGGAGGCTGTCGGCACCGGATTCGGCAATCGGGATTCATGTGAATCTGATTTTCGGGTTTGGGGTGTGACATATTAGTACATTAAACATGAGTGAGATTAGACCAAAATAGCATATCATACTCCAGAGACAGTTTAATTTCATAAGCGGAAGACTGTGATAGATATATAAAATATATAATCTGTTGTAAGTCTCCAGAGTGTGAACATGATACCAGGTTAAATATATATATGTATACTCCAAAAATGAATAAAATGAAGATACATGGGTGTTCCAAAAGTGCAGAATAACAAGTGTAATGACGTCTAATCATCATCCCTGTGACCCCATTGATCAGAATATAGTCTACATAGACCCACCTGATAGCTGCATAAAGGAGAAACTCTCCTCATCATCATACAAGTCCGGCTCCGTTTCGCAAGCATCGCCATCATCTGAAACTAAAACAGGGACTGGTTGGTGTTGCAAACACTGTCTCGTAACGTGGGAGTGAGTGATGAACTCAGTGGGGCTATAAAGCAAAGGTTAACATGTCATCAATTGAGTCAAGCAGTAATGATAAAGCAATACAAGCAAACATCCCTAAGTACTCTGATTAATGCAAGATAGTATGTATAAATGATGCATGCCCTCGCTTTCACTCCCTCAGCGTCTTCATCTTACAGCGCTCATAGCAACCACCTGAAAGTTCTCTTCCTCGCCAAAGCACATGTAATGCGGTGCATGGACGTGATTACCAAGTTCTTATTAGTCCTTTTCATACAGCAGGATTGGGAAGCTAAGGTACCACCCTTATATCAATTCCCAAAAAATGATCCATTATAGGGTCGTCAGTCCTAGTAAATCTCATATGATGTTATGGTTCTACGTCGCTGCAAAGGGCTCGTCACCAATCAATACAGGCCTAGTTATACTCCAGATGCTACAATAAGGCTCGTCGCCTCAATGCAATTTTAAGGTATGCTTGAGGTCACTGCAAAGGGCTCGTCACCAATCAGAGTAGGTCGACAGCACGAATACAGTGTCCCATACCACTGTATTCGGCTCACGAGTTTGGTTTTCTCACTGGTCACTATGGGGAGGCTCGTCACCCCAGCGTAGGCCGACAGCTCGACCATGGTGTCCCATACCACCATGTCCGTGTTCACTCCCCAAGTGCAGGGTTGTGATGTAGTAATAACTCGGTAAGACCGAGGTCGAATCCCAAGGGACTGAAACCTGTACGTATTCTAAAACTATCTAGAACTAGAACTAGGCTAAGATGAAATCTAATCTGATTGAATTTGAAGGAATACTGGTGAAATAATTATCTAAACTTGAGAGAAATCAGGAGAAGGGAACTAGGGATTCAGAGGATCCACTTGTAGAGATCAGGGAATTCTTATGCTCGCTTTAAAAATCATGAAAATTAATTGAACTTCATTGATCTAGTTTTCAAAAGATGGAAGGTATATGAATTAGAATGGATTCCATCACCAAACCATGCCTAAGAGACCATGACAAATAACAGAATTAAACTAATTACCAACCAATCATACGTATGGAGGTTAGGAAGGGTACCGTCATCCGACCATGCCCAGGAGACTATGGTGAACAACGGGATGTCCTGACATTATAAACATAGAAGGGAAGGAAATATTCAAAGCCATTACAGACCCATTGTAATTTCAGTCACAACAGACCATTAAAGACTAAAAATATTTCATTAATAAAACCAAAATCAATCATCAGTTCAATCTTAAATAAAAGGAACAAGCAAATTCTCTCCCATCACGTTACAAGCTTCACCTCTTAGCCCTAGCTAAGAGGTTTAGCCCACCATGATGGGCCTAGATCTCACTAATTTAATAAAAATAAATAAATTAAAAACGTCCCTATTTCTCTCTCCACTGTTCCTAGCTTCATGTCCAAGATGCCTCAGCCGTGAATTTGCTTCACGTCTCCAATCTCCAGCCGTTCCAGCCTCCTCCTCTCTCTCTCTTTTCCCTTTTTATAATGGCTTGGAGTCGGCTGCAAGGGTCGGTCATTGCACAGAGAGGTCGGTGGATTTTCTGCAATCCATGCGAAAAACTTACGCAGCCACACCTTACGCACATCACTCTTGCATTGAATCTTAGTGAGACCCGTGATCGGATCCTCATGAGAAATCCACGCCGTCCATTAGATTAAGCAGGAAAAACCGTCTGGCTATGGACTGTTTTGAATTGCTGATGACGCAGCCCACTTGTCTTTCCATATCGCCATCCAACCTGCGTTTGAATAGTATTTTCCTGTGTGGGTGAGCATAGAATTGGAAAAACCTCCTATGTACGGTTGGTTTTCCCTTCTAGAATGTTTAGATGGTCTGGATCATCTTCCAAATGAACGATGGTGGCCCACCGCTCATCGAACGTAGCTCTGCTGCGAAACAGAGCATGCGCTGCATCATCTGTTAGAGTCGGTGGGGCCATGATCATTGTTATATGGAAAATCCAGTCCGTCCACTGGATTCCCCATGCAAAAATAGTCGGAACTGTATGGTTTTCGGGTCTTTTTCAGTGCGGCCCATAGAGATTTGATTCAGCCGTCCGTCCGCGTTTTGAAAGAAAAAAAATACACGATCGCTTGCATGAGACCAGAAGGAAAGCTTGGCGGGGGTTATGGTCGCGCCCCTTAGTGAATGGATGGTTCGGATCATCCGAAAGGATGATGAGTGGGGTCCACTACCAACGAACGGACGGACAGTGTAAAGACGCTGTCCGTTTTCATTTTTTTTTGAAATTAGGAGTCAGCCAGCGTGCTTGCTGACCGAGCTCGTCGACGCAGTGCACGTCCAGTGTATGTGTACGCCATGTACACACGATGCAGTGTAGGGCCCACTACAATGGTTATTTGAAATCCAATCCATCCATCCTATTTCTAACCTTATTTAAACCGTCGATTCCGAAATTGAGGTGCGTCCAGAAATCAAGTGGGCCCTACGTCAGAATTTAAGGGGCTGATCTGCCCATTGGGCCACTTCCACAAGGATCCGGGAGCTGAAATTCAACATGTACGGTTCTTTTATGGTCCTCAGGCCATGTATGAAGTTTCAAGCTGATCGGATGGTGAGGACCTCGTGATCTTGCATTCTAGATGTCCTTCAGGCCACTTGAGCTTCAGTTCCTCGATTTTTGTGGATCCCAGGTGTTGATCTTGGTCCCCAGGGGTGTATCCCTTGCTTCTAGTGTCATCGAAGCGTTAAATCCATCCTTTAGGCACTTATTTCAGTCCAAGCTTGTAATTACACCTTGTAGCACAAACACAGTTAAAACGGACCGTTAGACAGTACAACATTCGTAAATCCAGACAATATCTGGGGTCTAATATGCAATATTTGACCCTCAACAGTCCGGCTCATGAGTCTTAGGGGATAGAGGTTCCAAGGTTAAAGGGGCTTTTCTACTGGTAAGTTTGGTATCTTAGGTTCAAGCAGTAGCGTCCAAACATAGTGAACATACATCGGGCCAATCGGGTTACTTGACGAGCTCGACTAGTACGAGCGCATGTTGAGTTGATCGACATGAAGTGCATGAGCACTCCGTGTGGCCTAACCACTGCCGACATCCCATGTACGGCTTGGATTCATCGAACACATCCTGTTTGGCAAAAATAACCTCAGCCACCAATTCGAGGCCTGTTACCGACCGCCTGGACTATAATATAATCCCAATCACGTGCAATTACAACAAGTAAGCATATGAGATTGTCAAAGTAGTAATGAATAAATAAGTCCATCCTACAATCATTTGAGCATACTATGGAAACATGTATATACAATACATGGAGGAAATCATACACACAACTAAACATGATTTATATACAGTACATGGATGAAATCATACACACAACTAAGGTAGTTGGGATTCATATCTCAACTCCCTTATAAATCACATTTTACTAACTACTAACTCATTTAGACATTTTTACAAACATTTACACTACACCTTCCAATATACATCACGTATATTGGTTATATTAGGTATTAGGGCAAATCCTCTTACCAAGGAGTTGTCCCATATATAACAAGCATGTACCTACGATAATTAATCATGGTAATCACAAATCCAGATTCCAAATGCATACAAAAATTTCAACAAACATGTATTAAACATGTTATCATACTTAGGTAATTCGTCCATAAATCACATAGTAGTAAGATAGGTTACATAGAGGAAATTGTAACTATGCATGAGGGGATTGAGGATCGCATCTCAACATCCTCATTAAATACATTACAACATGCATTTTCTCATTCAGGCATTTTATCAAACACTTAGGCTACACATATTTATATACATGTAATAGCTTAGTTAAACACATATTACAGCAATTCCTTCCACATAGGAGTTGCCACACATACACTAATCATGTATTTCTAAGCATCAATCCTAACAAGTGTAAACCATAATTCCATATTCATTTAGGCAATTCAACAAACACATGAAATGCATTTAAAAATCAACAGAGTATATATATTTATGTAATATACGAAAGACATCGTATCTAGCATGTGTGATAGCAATCAAGTCAGATACAAATCATTCCTGACATTGAAAGCCTTGAAAACCATAACCTAAACGTTTATAGTCCGCACTTTTCGCCCATTAGACTCGTTACGGACGGAGCTCATACACACTTTCGTTGTCTACGACACCACTGCCACCTGTGGTGCGAAATAGGTTAGCCATTTGATCTATTAAACTATTTGTAACTCTATAACATCTTAGGGTTAGGATTTCTTACCCGAAAATGAATCTAGAATTGCTAAAACGGCAACATGGTAGCATGGATTCGACACTTAGAACAACAGGGAGGAATCCCTGTATCAACACCTTAAATTCCCTCACCTTTTCTCTCTTTTCTTCTCTTCCTTTTCTTTTCTCTCTCCCTAGGGTTTCCCAAATTCATATGAGATGAGAGAGTGAGGGTTTAAGGCTCTTATACAGGCCCAGAACTGATGGGAATGGCCCCATGGCCAAGGTATACTTAGATTATAGCCAAAACTCATCTGTTTTGACTCAACGGAGCATTTCTGGAGGTCCCTTTACTGAATGTGGTCGAACTTAAGCTCCCTGATATTGGATCTTAATCAAGCTAAGTTTTCAGTCCGATCGGGTTTACAGATCGACCGTGGCGGACAAGTTTCAATTCAACGGTCACCGACACTCGATCAGGGCCATGAGTATATTGGCTTTGGGACATTTTCCTTGATCCGAGGGTATATTTGGGTCAGATTTTGACGATCTGAATCATTATATTTGGCCCGCAAGCGACACGACTCAGATTACTTAAATTCAGATTTTATTTCTAGAGAAATTCACGTTTCTTACTTACCTTGCTCTGGGCTTAAGCAAATCATCACGGGATACCATCTGGACTTGATTTTTGAGGTGGTCGTCAAGTCCAACAAGACGGTCATATTCGTTTAAGTTCGTCGCTATCGGACATTCGATGTGCGGTCCTGGTCCGATACGAAGTTTCACGATGCTCCCAAGAGCAACTACGTTTAAAGATTGATCCTAGGTTTCTAGGTAACGTAGAATTAGCGATTCTACTTATTTTGAGTCATTTAGTTCGTATTTAAAGTGGTTCAAACTAATTCTACTGAGTATTCAGTTTAGTACTTAACCAAATTCTACCATAATTATGACAGAATATGGTCGTAGGGCCATTCTATGCCCCTTTTTTGGCGCTTATAGTTTGTATATTATTTTAATTATTTTTTTAATAGTTCATCATCAAGTTTATCCCATCTCCACCAAATTTCATGAGATTTCGTATTGTAAAAAAATTCCAAACATTCCCGAAGCAGCAGCTGTCCAACGAATGATTTTTGGATAGTTATCACAACGACCTACTTTAAACTACATTAAGTATTTTATTATATTTTCTCTTATTTTTATATAAAACTAAACTCATTTAGCTTCAATCTTATTTTTGAATCACCTAAATCGAAGTTATAACGAGAGAGATATGATTTTTCAAAGTTGGATAAAATGCACAGAAAAATGTAGAAAATGGGTTGCCCAATCCGCTCTACGGACAAGGCCTCGCCAAATCGACAAGCCCCTCGCTGGTCACTGGACAGTTGGGTGAGGGCTTGCCCCAGGGGCAATGTCCCCCCCCCCTCCGCGGATGCTAGAAACATGTGGGACCCACCCCGGGTCCCCCCGAAATGTGTTGTTTGAGCCCACGAGTTCGTCGAGGCATTATCGGGTCTCATTTGCAAATCAGAATGAGTTATGCGATGTACAATATATGATTTTGGGGTAGGAGAAGATAATTTATCCAAATAAACTATCTATATCATAAGACTCTAAAAATTCAATAGTCAAATTCCATTTTATTAATGTATTTACCATTTACAGTAAGTTTTAGTTTAAATGTAGTTCTTCACCATTTAAACTTTAGGATTTGTGTCTAATATGAAAGTACTTGGAGAAATTTGAAGAATGAGGTGGTGAAAGGTGAGATTTTGAAGGAAATGGATTGAAAAGCGATTTCTTTGGCTTTGAAATTGAGTTATGAGAAGTTACCAAGGTGTTATGGTTGACCCATTGCCTAGAGACGTCTAATTTTAGGTTGGTAAAAATCCAGAGTGTTACAACACCACTAGACTAAGTGGATAGTGAATGAATGAGTATGCAACTCCTGCACAATAAGTCCACATATCAGTACCGTATATCTCTAAGATCATCATCGGGGTCTAGTACACTCCAAGCTGGCTACCGCCCCAGCCGGCCGCTAGCCTAGTGAGTGGAAAAGACCTCACTACCCGCCTGCTATAGTATACCAATGTCTACCTGACTCGTTGATAGCGGACCCATTTGAGAGTTGGTCAAACTCAACTTAGCTTACAGCCCTCTCACTTTGGCGGATAAGGCCACACCCCCTCCCAACCGACCACGACACAGTGAGAGACGTGACCTACTGGTATTCAGTACTCGGGCGCTCATGTATCCACTCGGTCTAGATGTTCGGGCATCTTCTGGCCACGACACAGTGAGAGACGTGAGACGTGACTTTCATCCACGGACATCCAAAGTGCCCAGATGCTCGAACCAAATATTTCTAGTGTCTCATCTGGCCATCTATGACATGCATGTGGAGGTCACAACCCTGATGTCGTTAGGGCGTAAGTAATCACAATCACACAATGCAAGATGCATGAGTCATATAGCCCAATCATGCATCAATCCTACGCATACTGTGCGCTCATGTGGGATAACCTCCGCCTATCAGGGAGTTTCATAACAACTTACCCAATGACATATGCAATGGTCAACCACATCTCATAACAAACATGCAGATGATGCGTATGGGCATGTATCATGATGTTATGAAGTCACATAGTCATAATTTGTATCAATAACCAGCATCGACAATCAACCTCGACAATATGGACATATAACCAACATTGTCCCCCAAGGAATGGCCCACATAGAGTCTAACATATAGTGGGCCCATGACCTCACACAAGGGCCAAATATACAATACCATGGGCCTCACTCAAGAGCTTAATACAGATCACGATGGGTCTTTCTCATGGGCCTAACGTACATCATAATGATCTCCATCACCTGGCCCTCACATGCATCATAACGGACCTCATCATATAGGCCTCATATACATCACATTGAGCCTTAAACATGGGCCGAATACACATCACAACAGGCCTCAAATACGGGCTGCATATACATCACATTGGGCCTCGTCAATCGGCCTCGACAATCAAAATCGGCCTCGGTGGTCGGCCTTTATAGTCGAAATTGGCCTTGACAATCGAAATTGACTTTTACAATCAGAATTGGCCTCGATGATCGGCCTCAACAATCAAAATCGACCTCGACAATCAGAATCAGCCTTAACTATCAGAATCATCCTCGACAATCAGAATCGGCCTCAACAATCGGAATCGGCCTCGACAATCGAAATCAGCCTTAACAATCGGAATGAGCCTTGACAATCGGAATCGGCCTCAACAATTGAATCAGCCTCGATAATTGAAATCGGCTTCAATAATCAGAATCAGCCTCGATAATTGGAATCGGCCTCGACAATCGGAATCAGCCTTGATAATCGGCTTATACGATCGGCCTCGATAAATAATCGACCTCGATAAACAATCGGCCTCAACAATCGGCCTTGATAATTAGCCTATACAACTGGCTTCAATAATCAGAATCAGTATTGACAATCGGAATCGGGATCGACCTCAATAATTTGCCTCGACAATCAGAATCAGTATCAATAATTAGAATCGGCCTCGACAATCGGAATGAAAATCTACCTCGACAATTGGAATCAGAATCGGCCTCAATAATCAGCTTCGACAATCGGAATCGGTATCGATAATCGGAATCGGCCTCGACAATCGACCTAACAAGGGCCTAAGGGAAGGTCACGATAAGGACATTTAAGCATCATTGCCCATCAATGTAGATATTTAACCAACATTTCTCTCAAGGAGTGGCCCACATAAAGCCAAAACGTACATTGGTCCCGTGGCCACACATACATCATCATGGGCCTCGCTTATGGGGCATATTGCATCACATTGGGCCTCACTCATGGGCCAATATATATATATATATATATATATATATATATATATATATATATATATATATATATATATATATATATATATCACATCGGGCCATATCAAATGGGTCGAATCAAATGGACCGAATTAAACGGGTCGAATCTATGGGCCAAGTCGAATGGGCTGGAATACATCTCAATGGGCCTCATCATATGGGCCATAAACACATAACATCAGGCCTCCCCATGGGCTTCGAATACATCGCAACGGGCCACAACCCATGGGCTCCAAATACACAATAGGTGGGCCCTACACATGGGCCTAATATACATCACAGGTGGGCCCTACACATGGGCCTCATACACATCAAGTGGGCTGCATTAATGGCCGCACTAATGGGCCTCATACAAATCAAGTGGGCTGCATCAATGGGCCGCACTAATGGGCCTCATACACATCAAGTGGGCTACTGTAACGCCCCATATTTTTAGGACCCAAGTACGTGACCTGTTTTCGAAAAACCTGAGTGTTAACCTTAAAGGACGGTCAAATTCGAGTATACATTTTTTTTCAACTATCAGAGTAAGCAGATGAGCGAAGTATTGTAATGCCCTAAAAATCAGGGGTCGAGCAGGAGCCCAACACCCGAGTTCCAAAACATCACTTATGCAACATATATGATGATGATTGAATGTTGTCTGTATTAGTACATTAAACATGAATGAGATTAAGCCAAAACAACACATTATACTCTAGAGACGGTTAATTTAAGCAAGCGAAAGACTGCGATAGATATATGTAACGTATAAGTAATTGAGGTTTCTTGAGTATGATCATGTTACCAGGTCAATAAGTACATGTAAATTCTCAAAATATACAAAATGGTAATCTATCATGTCATCTAGTCTAAAAACCCTGTAGCCCTGACAATCAGGACATGGCCCACATGAACCCGCCTGTTAATTGAATAAAGGAGAACGCCTCCTTATCATCCTCGAAATCTGGGTCTGCCTCATGGGTCGCATCGTCATCTGTAACTAAGACAGAGTCTGGTTGGTGTTTAAAACACCATCCCAAAATGTAGGAGTGAGTGATCAACTCAGTGGAGCAATTATGTAAAGATTAACATGTTATCAATTCAGTCAAGTAGTAATGATAAAGCAGTACAACAAACAAGTCCTAAGTACTCTGGTTAATGCAAGAATGATATGAAATAATGATGCATGCCCTCGCCTGCACTCCCTCAACATCTTCATCTCACGGTGCGCATGACATCCTCCCGAAAGTGCTCTTTCTCGCCAAAGCACATGCAATGCAATTCATGCACATGCTTAGCCAGATTCTTACTTAGGTTTATTCATACAGTAGGATTGGGAAGCTAAGGTACCTCCCTTATATCAATTCTCAAATAATGATCCATTCTAGGGTCGTCAATCCTAGTAAATCTCATACGATGTTGCAGTTTTAGGTCGCAGTAAAGGGTTCGTCACCTGATCAATGCAGGCCTAGTTTATACCCTAATTGCTACGAAAAGGCTCTTCGCCTTAACGCAGTCTTAGGGTATGTTCGAGGTCACTACAAAGGGCTCATCACCTGATCATTGTAGGCCGACAGCTCGAATACAGTGTCCCATACTACCGTATTTGGCTCACGAGTCTGGATTGCTCACTGGTCACTACAGGGAGGCTCATCACCCCAACGTAGGCCGACAGTTCGACCACAGTGTCTCATACCACCATGTTCGGCTTATGAGTCTTAGCGGATCGTGGTACCATGGTTAAATGAGTTTTCACTGGTAAGTTTGGTACCTTAGATTCAAGCAGTGACGTCCATACATGGTGAACATACATCGGGCCAATTGGGTTACTTGATAAACTTGACTGGTACTAGCATACGTCGAGCTGATCGACGTGAAGCGTGCAAGCAACTCCGTGTGGCCTAACTAATGCCGACAGTAGCGCATGACTCGAATTCATCGAGCGTGCCTATCATGGCTAAACAATTCGGCCACCAATCACATACCATTACCAATTGCCTGGACTACATCATAATCCCAAGGACACTCCAAATGATAGCATTCACATAAAGTAATTCAAAAACAGCATGCGACAACTAAAATCAGATATAAATCTAACGTGAACAATTTAATAAACACATACTACACATACTATTATACATAAGCATTTCGTCCATATAACACATAGTAGTAAGATAGGTTATACCAAGGATACTATAACCATAGTTAAGAGAATTGAGAATCTCATCACAACACCCTCAATACATACATCTAATCAAGCATTTTCACATTCATACATTTTATCAGACACTTAGGCTACACATATTAAATACATGTCATAAAGTAATTATAACAGGTATTATAGCAAATCCCTTTACAAAGGGTTCACCATACGTACAACAATCATGTATTCTTGGTCATTAAACATGGCAAACACAAATCATAATTCCATATTCATTTAGGCATTTCAACAAACACATGGAATGCATTATAATCAATGTAGTTGATATCTATATGTGATATATGGAAAACTTCGTATCTAAACACATGTAACGACAATCAAGTCAATCATAAACCATTACTGACATTGAAAGCCTTGAAAACCATAACCTAAATATTTATAGTCTGCCCTTTACACCGGTAAACGCGTATTGGATTCGTTATACTGTACGAAATCCTATAGCCTTTATAGACACTTAGTCTTTGTTAACGGCAAAATGGCAACCTATAGCATAAATTAGGTTAGCTATTTCATCACTTACACTGTATGAATCCTAAAAATGATTAGGGTTAGATTTTTCTTACCCAAGTACGTTGTCAGAAACGCCGGAATGGCGATATAGATGAACGGATTTGGCACATGGAGCAGCAAGGAATAATCCCAGGAATAAACTCTAACTCTCTCTCACACTTTCTCTCTTTCCTTCTCTTTCTTCTCTTCTCTCTCCTAGGGTTTTAGAGAATTCGTATGGAATAGAAATGGGGTGGGTTTAGGCCTTTAAATAGGCCCACGACTAATGAAAATGGCCCCAGGGCTAAGGTATACTTTGGTTATAGCCAAATAGGGTCTGTTCTGATCCAACGGAGCACTTTTGGAGGCCCCTTTGCTGAATGCAGTCGGACTTAAGCTCCCTGACATCAGACCCAGGTCAAGCTATGTTTTCAGTCCGATCGGATTTACAGATCGCTCGTGGCAGACCAGTTTCAGTTCGACGGCCATCGGCATTCGATTAGGGCCACAAGTGCCCTAACATGTGTGGAAAATTTCCCATCCGAGGGTGTAATTGGGTAAGATTTTGACGGTCGGAAACCTTATATTTGGCCCGCAAGCGACACAACTCAGTTTACTTAAGTTTGGATTTGATTACTAAGGATATTCACGTTTCTCACACACTTTGCTCCGGGCTCAAGTAAATAGCTCCGGGATACCATCCGGACTTGATTTCTGAGGTGGTTGTCAAGTCCAGCAAGGTGGTCATAAGTGTATAGTTTCGTAGTTATTGGACTCTCGACGGGCGGTCCAGGTCCGATATGGAGTTTCCAGATGCTCTCGAGAGGAACTGGGTTTAGAGATTGATCCTAGGTTTTAGGGTAATGTAGCGTTAACGATTTCACAAGTTTTGGGTCTTGCAGATCGTATTTAAAGTGATTAGTGCTAATTTTAAAGGTAATTTAATTTAGAACTAGTTACTTCTCGTTTAATTTCTAAATGATTTGGTCCTTAGTGATTTGCGCCTGAGGTGGTACTCGGGTCTTTGTACGAATTTTTTCGGAACGTTACAAGTATGGAAAAATTAAACATAAAGGAAAGTTTGCATTATCATTTAAATATACAAGAGTTTTCCATAATGACTTATATAAACCAATGTCCCCATTCTTACAAATACAAAATGAAATAGCATTATATGTGAAACAAGGTAAACTGCAACAATCTTGAACTGTGAAATCCTATAGCAGCACTTAGCAAATAGAATCATTCACCCTTACCAACTATAGGCTGCTCCTCACCAACATGAATGTGAATATCATCTGAGCCGCCTGTACTATTTATACGGTTATATATTTGATGGATGAGTGACCAACTTAATGTGAATTCCCCTCAAGATTACACATTGTCATCTTAGTCAAGCATAGTTAAAACGACAAGGCAATCAAAACAATACATGATGCGGTCTTTTTATATTCATGAATGTATGAATGCACATCGACCTAGGGATGCACATCTAGTCGGACTTGGGGATGCACGTCTAGCTGGGCCCAACTACAAGGTTTCAAAGGGCTGATCCATCACAAGGGTTGGCCCATCATATGGTTTCAAGGCTAGTCCATAGCATTGTTAGGTGCGGCCCATCAGTGATGTGCCTCCCTCACCCAGTTTTTGATACACTAAAGGATGGTTCAGGTCTTTAACTGGACATATTTCAAAGAGATGATCCTGACCCTCTAACTATGATCTACAATGAATCCTACCTCACCTGGGCACCTGTTCGAATACCAGTAGGAATGATGGCAGATGCATTGAGATAGCTGGATCGAGCGGGTGGTGGGCCAATGTGAATAACTTCATTGGTAGATTTAATATGGAGGCTGAGTTGGTCGGACAGACAGACGGTTTTGGTCCCAGCCTCCAGCGGATGCTTGGGGAGGTTCTAAGTCATCCAAACTTAGTGAAATCCGATCCCAGCTGGTCAGGGCTGACTCGGAAGCCACTGAGTCGACTGGTTCACCTCACCCCGACACAGCTTGGTTCGGGTAGCTGCCGCACATGGCAGACGCACACTCCCTCTCTCCTTTTTTTTTTTTTTTCTTTTCTTCTTCCTTCCTTTTCCTTTCTTCCTTTTCTTTTCCATGCTTTTACTCTCTCTTTCTCACTGGACTCCCACACGGTCCAAACTCAAAAAGGCATTGATGCCTCGATGCAGCTTCAATGAGGAAGATGATTGCTGGCAATGGCAGATTCCCATCGGGCGGATTTTTCTCCAAAAGGAGGCCTCTACGTGGTGATTATAGGTCCCTGGGAGCTTGGAGAGATGATACATCGAAGCTTTACGGAAGCTTTCATGGTGGGTTTCAAATGGGGAAGAAACAACATTTTTCTCTTTCCAGCCGCAAGGAAGTGGAGATGAGCCTGAAGATAATCGTTCTCTCTCTTTTGTAGGGTTCCTCCAACGATCCTAGGCCGTAGGATCAGGAGCAAATGGCTCAAATTGTAATAGCCAGAATGTACGTCTGTCAGAGCCAAAAATCGGCCCCTGGTTTCTATTTTTCTATGGGAGGAAAACCTAAACCGCATGCATCAGATGGAGGGCTCTGATAGCACCGGGGTGGACGGCTAAGTTTGCGAGAGGAGGGCTCACGCGGATCGCCCTGCTAGCGAGCAGACAGTTTTCCTTTTAGGAAACAGTGTGTTTGTATGGCCTCCTTGCGTCGAGGATTGTGTGCTCACACGTATCAAAAATTCGTCATAACAGTTGGGTTTTGGTCAACTCCATCCTCTGAAACTAATGGACGATTCAGATTGTGCACATGGGCATGATGGTGGGCCACATTTACAACAAAGAGATGCCCTCCGTTTTTCAAAAATGCCCGCAGGCAGGAAAGTAGGAGAGGCCTCTTGCCTCTTTTGGCTAGGCACGGGTCAGATGGGTCTGATCAAGCCCCTTAGCTCAATGCACAGCGGGTGCACGACCTTAGTGCACACACGACCCATTAAGTGGGGTCCATCGTGATGCTTGTGATAAATCCACGCCGTCCATCCCACTTGATGGGCCTTACAAGAGACCATGGACAAAGATCAGGTGGGCCCAAGGCTCGGGTGGTCCATACGAATTCACTTACATCCTTTAAGGGGTGACTATGTAGGTTCAACGGTTGGATCAACCTTAACCCTAGTATCGACGGTAAAAAGATCCTAGTGGATTATTTGTAGGACCCGTATACATAATACTAACCATATACTAATATTAATATTAATTTTTATTACTATTACTATCCTTTATTATTATTAGTATTATTTATTTCATTATTATTATTATCATTATTTCAAAAAATTATATTAATAAAAAGTAATAATGTACTTTGTTATATATGTATAGTTTGTTTTGTTACAGATTATTAATTATATGAATATTAGTGAAAAGAAATAAGGATTAATATATCATTTGCACATTATTTGTATAGTTATATATGTTTTAAATTTTAGATTTTATATAAAATCTTAAATTGTTTGAAATACGTTATTTGTTATAAATTTTATTAATTTACGTAATATAGATTTTTATGATTGAAATTCATATAAATAAATCACAAGTGTATAAGAAATTGATTTATGATCTTAGGACTTTTTAGGAAGGTCTAAATGAATTCCATCTACTTGATCCAAAACCCAACGGTTGTATTAATGTGAATTTTAAGTAGGCATGATATATATCGGATTTAATGGTGGAGCTCGTGGGTTTAGTCCTAAGCTCTAGTAGTGTGCAATTGAAATAGGTAGATTTTAAATGATTAGACAGTGTGCCACACATACATACGCACTTAGATGGTAACACCTGAGTATCAAAAAGTATGGGATGTTACAATCTACCCCTCTTACAGAAAATCTCGACCTTGAGATTTGGTAACATGTGGTTCAATTATTAGTATTATGAGTGATTTAGTCATCTTAACCATTCACTCTATCATGTTACATATATTCTCAACAAGCTACGTCAAAAATTCTCATGAACCTTATATCTTTCAGTTAGTAGATCAACTGGTGTGTTTAGGTTTTACTAAAGGTCGTACATCATTTATGTATTAACTAGAGCTAGGGAATTATTGAAATGTTTGTCGACAATGAGATTTCTAGTAGCGCTTACTAAGATCATAACTTCATTTGGGGGCCAATGTCAATATCCTATCTTTCCTTTTATTCCTGTGTACCTCTATTGATAGTTTCGAACTACCTAAAGTACAACACGATTTTCCAGCGTTCGAGCTGTCACGGATAAATGGTCATAGTGGGTTTGAGCCCGATACTTCGATCGTCTGCCTACGTATAGTAGGGTATTTTTCAGTATCAATTCCGAATCTTATCAGATCTCGATCCTTTGCTTGATCAAGGCATTGGAATCATTGAGATTTGTTAGGACTTAGAACTTGAGCCAAACCATGTAACTTTCTACAAATATGGTTCCATGGACCCGTGATCCTTATTACTCTAGACTCATGGGGAATATCATGTGATTTTCTACCTCTATAACGGATAAGACCACATGACCCATTATGCTTCCAATGCGCAGTCTGATTCCTTAATGCACTAACCGAAAATTCCAGAATAAAGATTTCTACATGAAGTTTGAGTCAAAAATTTCTAAACTCACATGGGATTTCAAATCCAATCCCAACATGCACAACCTAGGGTTGAAAACTTACCCAAAATCCCATAACTTCTCCTCTAGTTAATTTCGTGTGCTAGAATTTGTAGGAAATATTATTATAAGTAAGGAGACGTGCTAGGGAGTTAAAATTTTTAATTCTTCGTACAATTCTCAAGTCGAGGAGTGCTTATGTGTAATCTAACGTACAACGTGGTGGGTCCTACAAAGTCTACGTCTGATCCATTTGGTTGATTATTACGATAACGTTTTCCCTAACCATGAAATCTTTGGAAAATTCATATCTTGGATTTCTAGAAAATTTCATTTGAATGTTGAATATAAGGAGCGTCCTTGTTTAGCCATACGAACATCATAGTAGATATTTGTTTTTCAATGATGCCTAAGGTTAGTTCCCAAGTTTAATGACTAACATGAAATTCTCAAAGGAACTTAAGATTATTTCTAAGTTCAATCTTCCTGGGAGCCTAACATCTGAACTTCTTCATTTTCTCCCAACTCTAAGGGATTTCTACATGAATTAAGGTTCAAAAGTCTAACCTAAATTTTCAAGGTGGCCTAAAGTTTGAAGTATCCATGTGCACCAAATTTCCAAAGGGAGCTTTTCATGAGTTCAAATGACTAAATGTTTAAAGGAAACTAATTTCATTTCTAAGTTCTGCGATCATCCAAATGCTTATCTAGGGGGCCTAAGTTTGGGTTTCTACATTTTCAGATCTTCGTAAGTCTAATGGAGGTTCACCTAAGTTCAAATCTCTAATTTCAAATGTCCTTAACTGAGACATTTAAGGCTTGTATAAGTTCATTCCCCAAGGCCAAGTTTGTGAAAACTATGCTCTAATACCAACTGTAATGCCCTGTGTTTTCAGGACCCAAGTACATGACCCATTTCCCAAAAACCTAAGTGTTAACCTTAAAGGACGGTCAAATTCGAGTATACATTTTTTTTTCAACTATCAGAGTAAGCAAATGAGCGTAGTATGGATAAATCAAACATAAAAAAAAGTTTGCATTATTATTTAAATATACAAGAGCTACCCATAATGACTTATACAAACCAATGTCCCCATTCTTACAAATACAAAATGAAATAACATTATATGTGAAACAAGGTAAATTGCAACAATCTTGAACTGTGAAATCCTTTAGCAACCCTTAGCAAATAGAATCATGCACCCTTGTCAATTATAGGCTGCTCCTCACCAACATGAATGTGAATATCATAAGAGTCACTTGTACTACCTGTACGGTTATACATTTGATGGATGAGTGGCCAACTCAGTGTGAATTCCCCTTAAGATTACACATTGCCGCTTTAGTTAAGCATAGTTAAAATGACAAGGCAATCAAACAATACATGATGCAGTCTTTTTATATGCATGGATGTATGAATGCACATCGACTTGGGGATGCACATCCAGTTGGACTTGGGCTCGTCACCCATGCAATCATCGACCTAGGAATGATCATCTAGTCAGAACAGGGGTCTATAGTCGATGGTCTGTGAGCTAGCGAAATGATATGCCAACAACTCTAGGGCACGTGGTACAGCATCCAGAATTAGCCATCCATCATTGTCAATATGCTATGAATGCATGATTAGCCAACCATTATTAATCCAGTTACAATCAACCAATTTAAGTAACTCAATGGTCACTACGGGGGGCTCGTCACCCAGTGTAGGCCGACAGCTCGGGTATAGTGTCCCATACCACCATCCCCAACTCATGAGACTACCATCTTAGGATGTTTAATGGAAACCTGTCGACTAGTGGCCAATCATATTACAATATATAGGGCTTACCATCACATGGTTGCACTATTTAAAACATCAAACCCATCTAGGGAAAATATTAGAATAAAGCCTCATAGGGTGAGTGTCAAAACCATATGATAAAAGATCATCCATGAAAACTATTGGACATAACAACCATGGATGGTAGGCCCACGTCAATGGTCAATTTAAACCACCATTCCATAACCACCACGCCGAAGGTCCATTACAATCACAACCAATCGGGTTACATACCAAGTATGGGTGTACATTTATAGGCGGGGGTTTCCCAAAAATGTACCAGTTTAAGTTCCATAAGCATTCCACAAATAGTCCACAGGCATGAAATAATTATGTAGGATAAACACTAAGCATGTAATGTAACAATTCAATTTCTGCAATCAACACATATGACTATGAAGCGTAGATATCAATTATAAATTGAAATAAAAATTTTAACTTAAGCTAATGGGAAAATGGAAAGCTCAAGGGGAAGAATCATCACCTTATAGTTTGCATCGCCTATCAGTGTTGCTTGAGAGTACGTTTTTCCTTAGAATCTAATCCTATCATGAATCGTAAAGTTGTACAGTTAGGTCTAAGCTTACACATTATTTAGGATTAGGGTTTTAACCTATGGTTTGGATTATCTAAGTTATAGGGTTTCACTTTAAGGTTTAGTTCTAGGAGTTGGACTAGGACATATGTAGCTCAAACACAATGTCATGATATGGTTAGTTATAATTTAATGTTAGTGATATAACCAATATTTGTGACCATGGTAATCTTAATCATTATAATTTAATAGTGTAATCTATTTTATTTTTATGATAATATCTTTAGGTGATGGATACTACACTAATACTAATAACGGTAATTTGTTTATAATAACTAACATTAGCACAACAGTGCATTGATGTAGATATAGGTTTACACCTTAGAGTTTAGTCTTACACTTGGACCATAAGATTGAGTGCTAATTGATGTATGGTTAACTGTGACGTTAGTAATATTGATAATTGTAAAACTACTATGAATGTTAGGTGTGAAAATAATAACTGTTAGGATGATAGTAATTATTTTAACCTACCGTTAATGATAATATTTAAGATTAATAATTAGAACATTACTATACAATAGTTGAAATTTCATTTACACTAACTAGTTCTAACATGAATAACTTACTAATTGGGTAATATTATTAAATTTAATAATCCTAATAGTAACAATGGAAATAGCACATTAAAATGGGTTTAGTGTGGGTTTGAAGGATCCCATGAACAAGGTTATTTGGGCCCGCATTAGAGTGACCGGGCCCTTTAACCATGGCCCAAAATGTAGCCCGTGTTAGGCCCGAAATGACTCAAAACTAAGGTCCGAACTGGGCCTGACTTGACCCAGTTTCCATATCATATAACCGTCCAAAAATTAGGCAGATCTAGGCCATTTACAAAGGGGGCTGGGCCCAACTATAAGGTTTCAAAGGGCTGACCCATCACAAGGGTTGGCCCATCATATGGTTTCAAGGCTAGTCCATAGCACGGCTAGGCACAACCCATAAGGATTCACGGTGTGGTGTGGCCCACTGAGATGTTTCTCAGGTGCAACCCATCAGTGATGTGCCTCGCTCACCCAGTTTTTGACGCACTAAAGGATGGTTCAAGTCTTTAACTAGACATATTTCAAAGAGATGATCCTGACCCTCTAATTATGATCTGCAATGAATCCTACCTCACCTGGGCACTTGTTCGAATACCAGTAGGAATGATGACAGATGCACTGAGATAGCTGGATCGAGCGGGTGGTGGGCCAATGCGAACAACTTCATTGGCAGATTTAATATTGAGGCTGAGTTGGTCGGACGGACAAATGGGTTTGGTCCCAGCCTCCAGCGGATGCCTGGGGAGGTTCTAAGTCATCCAAACTCAGTGAAATTCGATCCCAGCTGGTCAGGGCAGACTCGGAAGCCGACTGAGTTTACTGGTTCACCGCAGCCCTACATAGCTCGGTTCGGGTAGCTGCCGCACATGGCAGACGCACACTCCCTCTCTCTCCTTTTTTTTCTTTTCTTCTTCCTTCCTTTTCCTTTCTTCCTCTTCTTTAACATGCTTCTACTCTCTCCTTCTCACTGGACTCCCACACGATCCAAACTCAAACAGGCATTGACGCCTCGATGCAGCTCGAATGAGGAAGATGATTGCTGGTAATGGAAGATTCCCATCGGGTGGATTTTTCTCCAAAAGGAGACCTCTACTTAGTGAGTACATGTCCTTGGGAGCTTGGAGAGACGATACATCGAAGCTTCATGAAAGCTTTCATGGTGGGTTTCAAATGGGGAAGAAACAACATTTTTCTCTTTCCAGCCACAAGGAAGTGGAGATGAGCCTAAAGGGAATCGTTCTCTCTCTTTTGTAGGGTTCCTCCAATGATCCTAGACTGTAGGATCAGGAGCAAATGGCTCAGATTACAACAGCTAGCACGTACGTCTGTCAAAGTCGAAAATCGGCCCCTAGTTTCTATTTTACTATGGGAGGAAAAGCTAAATCGCCTGCATTAGATGGAGGGTTGTGATAGCACCTAGGTGGACGGCTAAGATTATGAGATGAGAGCTCACACGAATTACCCTGCTAGCGAGCAGATAATTTCCCTTTTATGAAATAGTGTGTTTGTATGACCTCCTTGCGTCAAGGATTGTGTGCCCACACGCATCGAATATTCATCATAACAGTTGGGTTTTGGTCAGCTTCACCCTCTGAAGCTGATGGACGGTTCAGATCATGCATGTGGGCATGATGGTGGGTCACGTTTACAATGAACGGATGTTCACCGTTTTTCAAAAATGCCCGCAGGTGGGAAAGAGGGAGAGGCCTCTTGCCTCTTTTGGTTAGGCATGGGTCAGACGGGTCTGACCGAGCCCTTGGCTCAGTGCACAGCGGGTGCACGACCTTGGTGCACACACGACCCATTAAGTGGGGTCCACCGTGATGCTTGCGATAAATTCACACTGTCCATCCCACTCGATGGGCCTTATAAGAGACCATGGCCAAAGATCAGGTTGGGCCCAAGGCTCGGGTGGTCCATACGAATTCTTCATGGCTTGGCTTCTGGATGCTTCCCCCGTTCTGCTTCTTTTGTTTCTCCTTTAGCTACCAGTCAAGTGATCGTCTGAACTCGATAGCTTAACACATATCATTTAATTGTCTAAACTTGATTGTTTGTCCTCTCGATTTCTTTAATAACATTTTCTCGGAATTGATACTTCATGACTACATTTTTCAAGGTGTAACCATACATATCTGTAGGAAAACCTCTGACTGCACCATGTGTATACATACAGATCACATGTAAATGACCCTGATTAGTCGAAATAGGGCTCGGTGGGAACGATTATGAACAGTAATTCGCTTCCATTTGCGTATGCGTGGTGGATCTTAAGGAACACCTTGGCTTAAGAACCTGCCCGCTACGCTCATACGTTGGGATGACCATAGTTATAATCTCTGGCATTACATTTGCTTCGCTCATCAGCACGCTACTCCCTAAAGTACTATGCTGCTCTTAACTAGGTCGATGATCCCATTGTAGTGGTAACTTATATGCATTTTTTGTATCTATCTCTCCAATCATTTCCATTTTGACCATACAACTGTTACACCTTAAAAGTCTTTACATTTTAAAGAAAAAATAACTCATTTGGAGGAAGAGCCCCAACCTTCACCAATATTCTAAGTAATGAGTGCATGACAATTGGTTGAATAGACGACCAGTCAAGCAACAACAGAACATTACTTATTCTCGATGCCAAGTGTTAGTGGTCATAGTTTGAATCAGACCCAATCAATTCTGGCACCGCATGGCTGAATTCGAGATCAATAGTGGAGTCCTCCTTGTTGTATAAGTAAAGTAAAATCCACTATGTTCATCCATCAGGTTGTCCTCCATTCAAGGAAGTAAGGCAAGAAATAAAAAAAAGATTCAAAATTGAGTTGGGCCACACCAAAGGGAACAATGGGGATGTGATGCCACCCATAAGTTTCTAGGTGAGGCCCATTGAGTATATTTCTCATCTAACAATAATTTTTTTTTAACACATGCACACACACACACCCCTAAACAATCACGCTGCAGTGGGATTTCACCACCTATGGATACTCGAACCCGTGATCAGGTGTAGAAACTCCTATGAGTCTACCACCGGAGCAAGAGCAAGGATCCTTCATATTATTAATAATAACTTGAGCCAAGTATCAAGTTTAGAGCAATTTTACATTGTTGCCATTCGTTTGGCGCATCAAAGCTCTATTGTTTTTTATGGGCGTGGCTTCAATGGATCCCCGGATCCCTAGCTGTGGGGCCCACCTTAATGTATGTGTATTAAATTAAGGTTGTCCGTCCATTTTTCCATATTACTTTATGGCATGATTGTCACGCCCCAACTCGAAAATCAGGCTCACAAAATTTTCGATCGCCGAATCCGACGCCGATAGCCTCCATAGTACCCCATTCTCGGCTCCCATCGCCCATATGCCAGATTCCGATCCTTGGATCCTACAAGGAGGATTTTTAGTGTAATTTTTTTTATGAAGGAGCATAACCACAAGTGTACGCAAATCACAAGAGCAACATCATCATCACATATCCACTAATATAAATTGTTGATTACAATGTTGAAAGGAAATACATGTATATAATAAAATATCCATAAAGCTTTGCCACAAACTCCTGCCTCAATCCTATTGTGACCTAACGTCACTTGCACACAATGGTCGTGCATAAGCTTATAGAAAGCTTAGAGTGGTGTACATGTGTGCACAACAAGTGCCAAGTATACAATATAAGTCCACAATTTATACAATATCAGAAATACTAGCAAGTTCATGAGTCATACGATATCAAAGTAGGCAGAAATACTGATAAGTCCATGAGTCATATAATATCAGAGTATGCAATCCAGATCGACTATGCAATGCAGGGTCGTGGTAAACCAAATGCCATATGCTGGGAATGCAATGCAATATGGGGTGCGAAAGAAATGACCAAGCCAGAGCATGGAATTGGGATGATAGTACGTAGTTTCATAAGTTGTGGGGTCCATCATAAGGGACTTCTATCTAAACTGGCCCATACCTGATTTGGATAGCTGGACATAATGTGGTAAACTCCTAATCTCAGGTTAGTTGTGTACCCAACTGAAATCATGGTCATTGTGAGGGTACACATAATGATCTGGTTAAGCACCACCAGCCTGAGTGGATAGTGAATGAATGAACGAATGAGATGTCAAGTACACAACTCTTACTGAGTAAGTCCACATATCAGTACCATACTTCTCTGGGATCATTACTGGGGTCTAGTACACTTTACGCCACCTACTGCCCCATCAAGTGTACAACTGGGTAAGTGAAAAAGACCTCACCATCCGCATACCAATATCAACCCGGCTCTTCGATAGCGGACCCATTTATGAGTTGGTTAGAATCAGCCTAACATTGCTTACTCCCTCAGGCGGGTAAGGCCATACCCCCTTCCAACTGACCACGACACAGTAGGAAGCACGACCTCCTGGTATTCTGCCCTAGGCACTCCTACATCCACTTAGTCTAGACGTTCGAGCATCCCTGGTACCAAGGGGTTTAGGGACTTTCACCCATGAAAATATTAGATGCCCATATACTAGAACCAAACATTTTCGGTGTCCCAACAGGCCATCCACGATATACTTGTGGAGGCCATGGCTCCAATGTCGCTAAGGCATACAGTGATCATACCATAAAAATGTGAGATACATGAGTTAAACTATCCAGTCATGCATCAAACCTGCACATACTGTGCGCTCATGTGGGGCCACTCCATCTCACAAGGAGTCCCATAATAAACCAACCCAACGGCACATGCTATGATCAGTTCTCCTCATAACAAGCATATATATGATGCGTATGGGCATGTATTATGATGTAATATAGTACATAGGTATGATTATCTGATAAGGTAGACAATAATAATCCACAATTGACCTTCATCGACATGTCACATACTGAGAGTATAAACTAAACAACATTCTCTTTCTACAACTATAGGAGTCCATGCGGTATGTCACGCATTATACTAACATTAACTTTTCGACCTACTGATATATCATATATCTTAAGACGGGGTCCACTAGAAGGACAACAGATCTTACCCATTCATCGAGATAGGCTCTATATAGTGGATATACCAAACCCGATATCATATATTCTTTCATCTACGGCAAGGGGTGATGATGTACTCACCTACAAATAATGGATGGCTTAGATGACATACTAACATCCAGGATAGGCCTCACACTCATCCCAAAAGGGGTAACTGGACGGTGTGGATGATACAAACATAATATCGAAGTCTTAGGAATCGGTTATGAGAGTAGAACACATCTCACAAGGTGAGTCAAGCAGGTGTATAAGAGGATGAATCTAAGTACAACAAGTGGATTTCCTCACCCTCTCTATTATATAATAAACTAGGCTTTCCTATAGGGCCTAATACATACACAAGGTGGGCTTTGGTGGGGTCCATACATCTAGGACTATGTGTCCTTCCAAACAAGTTGGGCAGTTCGCTCAACATCTAAGTGAGCCTTGGGTAGAGACATTAAACTTTAGGTAGTCGCCTATATCTAGGTGGGACACATCTCCAATTGAAGGCCCAGTATGAATACAAGGTGGGCTCTAAGGTTTGGATAATCCTACAAGATATGATGGAAAGCACCATCATCAAATGGGGGCCCAAAGGATTGGGATAGCCTAATCAAGGGAAAGATGAGTATTACTAGCATTAATGGGAGCCTAAGGGTTTAGGTTAGCCTAGTAGAGTGAGATGGGTATCATCAATGGGGGCCCAATGGATTGAGATAGCCTAGTAAAGGAAGGTGTGTAATATAATCATCAGTGGGGGCCCAACTGTTTGGGGTAAACCCAATAAGAGGAGATGAGAATGGGCCTAGCAATGGGCCTTAGGGAGATAACAATGTGGACATTTAACCATCATTGCTCCCAAGGTAATTGGCTTAATAACGAGTCCTAGGGAGGATTTCAATGGTGGCCATTTAACCACTATTGTCTCCTAGTGTGTGGTCCACTTGAGATTTGAATCTAACTCTCTATGGGGCCCACGACCTTTATACAAATCAAGAAAATGGATGGACATCGTGTATGTAACACATGTCATGATGGGCCTCACAAGCCAGCCCCATGATGGGCTTATAGCCCATAAGTCAGGGTGGGCCTCTTAAGGCAATGGGGTCCACAGCCTTAGAGAAGTGGATGAACGTTGTGAATATAACACATACATCATGGTGGAATCACTCATCACAACTGGGCCTCATATAAGGGCCTCGTACACATCACATCGGGCCTCATAGAAGGGCCACATGTACATCACGATGAGCTTCATTACATGGGCTGCATATACATTACAATGGGCCTCAAACACAGGCCGCATATACATCACATTGGGCCTCAAACATGGGCCGTAAATACATCACATTGGGCTGCATCGCATGGGCCTCATATACATTAAGCAGGACCCACCATCCTAATTGGACTATCTGCACCATTCATCTATTTTTAGAGGTCATTTTATAGCATTACCCAAAGAAATGGATCATATTGAAAGATCATCTAGACCATACCACAATATAGCAGTGGAGCTACTGATATTCATAGTTAAACAATTAACAGGGCCCACTATGTCATGCCCTAAACTCGAAGGCCGGGCTCACAAAATTTTCGATCACCGAATCCGATGCCGACAACCTTCGTAGTACCCCATTCTCAGCTTCCAACGTCCATACACCAGATTCTGATCCTGGGATCCTACAAGGAAGACTTTTAACATACATTTGTTTCATAACAAGCATAACCACAAGTTTACCTAAATCACAAAGACAACATCGTCATCACATATCCACTAATATAAACAATTGAATATAATGCTAAAAGGAAAATACACATATCAAAAATCAAAGCTCCATAAGACCGCTGCATGCTCCAAGCTTAATGTTTTTGTAACCTAACATCACCTATACACATTTATCGTGCATAAGCTTATAAAAAGCTTAGAGGGTGGTGTAAGTATGTGAAAAAGATAAGTGCCAAGTATTCAATATAATGCCATAATCATATAATATCAGAAATACTGGTAAGATCATGAATCATACGATATCAGAGTAAGTGGAAATACTAGCAATCCATAAATTGTATAATATCAGAGTAATGCGGAAACATGCTTGCAAGTTCATAAATACCATTAGCCTTACCCAGGCTATGCGATGTAAAAACATAATAGGCCAATATCATATACTGAGGAAGCAATGTAAATCAGCTATGAGTTCACGAATACCATCAGCCATATCTAGGACATATAAATGTAGAAACATAGTAACCCAAAATGCCATATGTTGTGGATGCAGTATGCGATATGCGGTGCGAATGAAATGACCTAGCTGGAGTGTGAAATCGGGTTGATAGTACGTAGTATCGTAGGCTATGGGGTCCATCACAAGGGACTTCTATCCAAACCAGTTCCATACATAAATTCGGATAAATAGACTAAATGTGGTAAACTCTTGACCTCAGGTTGGTTGTGCACCCCAACCGAAATCTTAGCCATTATGAAGGTACGCATATCAATTAGTTACGCACCACCAGCCTGAGTGGATAGTGAATGAATGAATGAATGAGTAAAATGCTAAGTATGTTACTCCTTCTCAATAAGTCCACATATCAGTACTGCACATCTATCGGATCATCACCGGGGTTTAGTACACTCTACATGCAATTGTTGCCCACTAGATACACAACCATACAAGTGGAAGAGACCTCACTATCCACCTAGCCAGTAATCAGACAATATCTACCTAGCACATCGATAGTGGACCCATTTATGAGTTGGTCAAACTCAGCCTAACTATGCCTCCTACCCACGGACAGGTAAGGTCACACCCCCTTTGTAACATCCTGAAAATCGGGGGGTCGAGTAAAAACTCCACTCCCGAGTTCTAGAACATCACTTATGCAACATAAATGTGTATGATTGAATGTTGTCTGTGTTAATGTACTAAACATGAGTGGGATTATGCCAGAACAGCATATCATACTTTAGAGACAGTTAAATTAGCAAGCGGAAAACTGTGATAGTATGTATAACATATATAAACTGTTGTATGTCTCCAGAGTGTGACCATGTTATCAGGTTATATACATACATGTATACTCCAAAAGTAAACAAAAAGAATATACATGAGTGCTCTAAAAATATAAAATGACAAGTGTCAAGGCATCTAATCAACCTCCCTGTAATCCCGTCAATCAGAACACGCATAAAGGAGGGATCCTCCTCATTATCATCAAGTCTGGCTCCACCTCGCAGGCCGCGCCATCATCTGCAATTACAATAGGGACTGGTGGGTGTCTGGAAACACCGTCCCGTAACGTGGGAGTGAGTGATCAACTCAGTGAAATAATAGAGCAGAGATTAACATGTTATCAAATCAATCATGCGATAATAGGAAAGTAATAAATCAAACATTCCTAAATACTGTTGTTAATGCAATATGACATGACATGATGGATGCCCTCACCGACGATCTCCCTCATACGAGACCATCTTACTCTCGCGGCATGCTTTCTTCCCACAGTGCTCCACATCTTCTAGGCACATGCAATGTGATGGTGATATGATTACCGAGTTATTATTAGTCCTTTTCATATAGCAGGATTAGGAAACTAGGGTACCTTGCTTATATCAATCCCAACACAGATCCTGTCTAGGGTGGTCACTCCTAGAAATCTCATATGATGTATATTTGTAGGTCGCTGCAAGGGCTGTCAGGGCTGTTGCTCGCACTCGTTGCACCTCTCCCCCATCATCTTATCAGTACAGGCCTATTATATCCTTAAGACTACATCAGGACTCGTCGCCCCCATGCGGTGTCAGGATAAACTCAAGGTCACTACAAAGGGCTCGTCACTTGATCAGTGTAGGCCGACAGCAAGAATATAGTGTCCCATACCACCATAATCTGCTCAGAGTAGGGTGCTCACTGGTCACTACGGGGAGGTTTGTGGCCCCAGCGTAGGCCGACAGCTCGACCACGGTATCCCATACCACCATGTCCAGCTCATGAGTCTTTATGGATCAAGGTACCATGGTTGACAGGGTTTACAATGGTAAGTTCAGTACCCTAGGTTCAAGCAGTTATGATTCATACAGGATGAACAATCAACGGCCAGTCGGGTTACTTGACGGGCTCGACTAGTACGAGCGCATCGCAAGTCCAACGACATGAAGTGCGTAAAACACTTCGCGTGACCTAACCACTGCCGCCAACTCCAAATACGACTCGCGTTCATCGACGCGTCCTTCGTGGTAAATACAAGCTAGCCACAAATTTTCTCTGTTACCGACTGCCTAGACTAAGTATAGCCCCAAACATTTGTGATTCCACATCATCAATCATATAAGAGTAATAGAAATGAAATACAACAATATAAGCATGTTGTTGTATGTTATAACATACCACTTAAGCAATTCATTCAACACATGCATTTCGTACATACAATGAAATCCATAACTTAGCCAACATGATGAAAATCATTTACAACAGCATGTTACTTGAGAATTTAATCTCAAAACTATTTCACAACACCATATACTCAATACATACTAATACAAACATTAATACAAACACTTAGTCTACACACTTAAGTCTACATAGTGTATGTCGACTCAAAGTGTGTATTTGGGCGAATCTCTTCGCCAAACTGATTATGCACGCATTCCTAATATCCTAATGCGACAAAAAGCCATGTCAACCATTTCAGAAAAATATGGATGTATACAGTAATTCCTACAAATGACTAAAATGTCCTAAATCTCATATTTTTCCTACGTTTACGAAACAGGAAACGGACAGCATGTTGTACATGTCAAACGGCATTGCTGTTGATAATCTACTATTAAACGACATTGAAAGCATTGAAAACAGCCAATCAAAGCGTCTAAAATCCTCACCTTTTACTCTAGATGTGTATCGCTTCGAATGGAGCGTATATGCTTCATCTACGGCGAACAGGCGACCTAATACACAAGCTACATAAGCTACATCGCTAATGGAATCGACGGAATGCTAAATCAGCAAGTGGAATCACCGAAACAGTGATTGGGATACGTTGCTTAAGCACGTGTAGCAGCTGGTGCAGGTGGTAGGAAGATCCCTCCCACACTCTCTCACAATCTCTCACTTTTTCTATCACTCTGCTAGGGTTTCTAGTAAATTTGGATGTGTGAGAGAAGTGAGGGTTTAAACCCCTTTTATGAGCGTAAAACTTTCTAAATTAGGCTTGAGAACAATGTTTACTTGAGGTCTAACCAAATCAGGGCTGTTTCGATCCAAACGAGCATTTCTGGAGGTCCCCTGGCCGAACGCGGTCGGACTTAAGCTCATGCATACTGGATCTAGCACACATCAAGTTTTCAGACCGGTAGAGTTCCCAGATCGCACGTGGCGGTCCAGTTTCAGTTCAACGGTCATCGCACCAAGATCAGGTTTACAAGTCTCATGATATGAAAGAGAAATTTTTCCTGATCCAAGGGTATAATTTGGCTAAATTTTGACGGTCAGAACGATTAATAATAACGTGCCAAGTCACATGCCAGATTTGAATTAAAATTTCAAATTTAACCCTTTTCTCACTCTCTTCACTCCAGGCTCAATGAAATAGCCTCTGAATGTCGGTTGGCCTTGATTTTCGAAACGGTTGTCAAGTCCAGCTAAGCGGTCATAACGGTCTAAGATTGTAGGTATCGGAATTTTGACACGCGGTCTAGATCCAATACAAAGTTTTAAAGAGTTCCTAAGAGCAAACGGGTTTAGAGTTTGATCCTAGGTTTCAGGGTATTATAGCACCATTGATTTTACAAGTTTTGGGTCTTGTAGAACGTATTTAAAGCGGTCAGGGACAATTTCAAAGCTACTCCAGCATAGCGCTAGCTAACTTACGCTTAATTTCTAAAGGAATTAATCCTAAGTGATTTCTTTGGCCATGGAATTGGGTTCTAAGCGATTCCCAGGTGTTTTAGTTGACCCATTGCCTAAGGACGTCTAATCCCATGTTGGAAAAAATTCAGGGTGTTACAATCTACCCCCCTTAAAATAAAATTTTGTCCCCAAAATTGGCTAAGGGTAGTGAGTACTTTTTCTAAGGAAGGTTCAAAACCTAAGATCGTAAGTCAGCTGTTTCGATCCTGGGCCAGTGGGGAAGAGGCTAACCACGCTTCCGCTACGCCACTCTGATCTAATGGTTGTATTGGCTGACCTAACTAGATTAGTCTCAATACGTTCTACCCCCCTTAAAACTTGGTTCTACTTAAAGTTCAAGAATCTATGCATTGCTTCGTATATCGGAACGAGGTGCAACTTAGGGGCTATTCTTGCATGAATTGGGAAACAACCTCTCATTACATTGGTTTTTCTTTGCTAATGATGCGTTCTATGGCATTGGTATCTATGGTGATAGAGATAAGTCTAATCTCTATTGTGGTTGAGTTCAGGGGCATGTATGAGTTGGTGACAAGATGTCTAATTCTCTACTGGCTTTAAGTCCTCGCCATTTTCCAAAGGCAATGTGATCACGTTTGGTTGTAGGTGGTTGGGCCATCACAGAAGAAAGGTTGTGTGGTGGGTCTGAGCCGGATACATTAATCTTCTGCCGAGACTCTGACAGAAAATTCTTCATATCAGTTCTTAATCCTAGCCGATGCCGACCCTCTTCTTGATCAGAGCATTGGATTTATTGGTAACTACCAGGATTAAGAGGTCAAGTCAAACCGCGAATACATCGCTTACGTGCAGTTCCTTTGCTCCGCGTTCCCGAATACAATAAGCCCTTAAGAAAGGCAATTCTAAGGGGTGTGTTGGTTTATTCTAAGTTCAATCTTAGGGATATAAAAGTTTTCCCTAAGAATGAATAGTTTTAAGGTAAAGAAGCCTCCTGAGAGTTACTAAAGGCGCCTAGGAATGTTATGAGGATCTACCCAAGGAAGGGAGTCTCATTCCAACCAAATCTAACCTACTATTCCTTAGCATATACAGGCTTTACACTACTTAAGGTAACTAATAGACTAGTCTGTAACTCAGTAGCTATAATCCAAAGCCTAAGTTAATACGCTAAATGGTTCCATACCATTACTAATATAGGGTATTGCTCTATCACTTAGGGTCAAGTTTATCTAAATGGAATTGGATTTTCTATATCGTCAGATCCTTCAAATCTAGGAGTGCTAACATTAGGTCCAAAACGCCAAGGGCCTATGTGGCCAGTAGCATTAAGTTGCATTAAATGGAACTGCATTCCTAATCCCATGTCGGGATTGGGTGTGGCATGCTTGGTAGGAGGGTGGGTTGGGATAAAAATCAATTTGTAGGCTGAATCTCGGGATTTACAATATGGCAGTGGCAACCATAGGATACTCCCAATCTAGGGAGAATACCTTACAGCAAACGAAACGACATGCACTCCATTCAACAAAATTTGTCACAATACATGGAATAAAGTTCCACATGGATTATGACAGGAACGCATTTGGCTATGCTAAGGCCAAACCACTAACACAAACACATTTTCTACCTCTGACTTCACTAAACCTAACAACAACAAAACACAGAAATCTCAAAACGGTAATCAAACAATCTACAAGACAATGACACAAATGCCTAATTCTACCAAAGGACTCTACCACAGTCCCGACTTACCTTCTTTAACACTGTCGAGTCTAATACTGTCTATTGCTCACTAGAGCTCTCTCGGCCATATATTTTCAGTATTCCTTAAGCAAAGAAAATGGAGGAATAGGATTGAGAGAGAGAAAAAAAACTAAAACAGTCTTAACAATAACCATAGAAAGCGGAGGAAATGCGGAGAAATGGTTGCCCAAATGGACTGAAATGAATCTAGGCCCTGTAGAGGGATAAAACAAGCTTCCAAAGGCTGGATTTTCAAAGGGAAAAGAGAACTATAAAGGGGAATGGAGCTCCACATGATTTCAGCCACATTTGGGGGTTGTAGGAGCTCCAACGGACGAGTTTTGAGAGAGGAGGAGTTGCAAATCACGTTGGAGGGATGGGATAGGGTCGTTTTTAGCAAGGAGAGGAATTAAGAGTGATTTGGGGTTGCAGTTTTGAGATGGGCAGCAAGAAAAATGAGCAAGGGAGCTTGGGAGGGGACTGTTTGTGAAGGAAGTACCCTTTTTAGGGGTTTTCGACGAACGAGCGCTATGTGAGAGGGGTGTACTAGCCACATAAGGGCGTGCGCCCGATTTTTACAGCAACTGGGCCCCACTATACGGCGATGCATCACCGGATCGGTGATGGCATCGTTGGCCGACCACCAATCTGGCCGGTGGGACCACATGGGTTGGGTCCCCCCTGCCCTAGGGACCCCTAATATATATGGGCCCCACCCTAGATCATTGTAGATTGGCCTAGGGAGGCCCAAACTTCCATTCAGGGCATTCCGGGGACAGTCTGTAAACCAGAATACATTTACCCATCATATATCATATAATTTTGGGGTAGGAGGAGCTAATCTATCCATCTATGCCATTAGTTGCTAAAGATTGCAAAGTTAGAATGGCCAAATGGCTAATTTTCGTGTCTTTTTACTATTCATTGGAAAATTTTGCCTAAGTATGATTTTATATCATTTTCACATTAGGATCAATGCCTAACATGAAAATACTGAGAAAGAATTGAAGAATGGAGTGGTGAGAGGAAGAATTTTGAAGGAATTAGGTGAAACGAGGTTTTTAAGCCCTAGCAATTGAATGTAAGGGTTGTGGTTGCCCCACAGCCAATGGATTTACATTTTAGGGTTTGGAATTCTCCTAGGACCATCTCAAACCCAACTACTAGCAACCTAGAGGCTACTTAGGTCGCTTCACGCAACCAGAGATACGTCACGGACTCGACCGAAACGATTGACTTAAGTAAACTTCGCCTATTGGAGAAAATGGAGTCGTACGAGTGTTTCTAAACTTTCCTCACATCCACCTAAGTCAAAGGAGCGACAACGTACGTCGTGTGTCCATAACCCAAGCCCGGTTTAATCCAAATCATGCTCTGATACCATCTGTAACATCCTGAAAATCGGGGGTCGAGTAAAAACTCCACTCCCGAGTTTCAGAACATCACTTATGCAACATAAATGTGTATGATTGAATGTTGTCTATGTTAATGTATTAAACATGAGTGGGATTATGCCAAAACAACATATCATACTCCAGAGACAGTTAAATTAGCAAGCGAAAAACTGTGATAGTATGTATAACATATATAAACTGTTGTATGTCTCTAAAGTGTGAACATGTTACCAGGTTATATACATACATATACTCCAAAAGTAAACAAAAAGAATATACATGAGTGCTCTAAAAATATAAAATGACAACTGTTAAGGCATCTAATCAACCTCCCTGTAATCCCATCAATCAGAACACGCATAGAGGGATCTTCCTCATCATCATCAAGTCCGGCTCTACCTCGCAGGCCGCGCCATCATCTATAATCACAATAGGGACTGGTGGGTGTCCGAAAACACCATCCCGTAACATGGGAGTGAGTGATCAACTTAGTGGAATAATAGAGCAGAGATTAACATGTTATCAAATCAATCATGCGATAATAGGAAAGCAATAAATCAAACATTCCTAAATACTGTTGTTAATGCAATATGACATGACATGATGGATGCCCTCACCGACGATCTCCCTCATACGGCACCATCTTACGCCCGCGGCATGCTTTTTTCCCACAGTGCTCCACATCTTCCAGGCACATGCAATGTGATGATGATATGATTACCGAGTTATTATTAGTCCTTTTCATACAGCAGGATTGGGAAACTAGGGTACCTTGCTTATATCAATCCCAACACAGATCCTGTCTAGGGTGGTCACTCCTAGCAATCTCATACGATGTATATTTGTAGGTCGCTGTAAGGGCTTCCAGGGCTGTTGCTCACACTCGTTGCACCTCTCCCCCATCACCTTATCAGTACAGGCCTATTATATCCTTAATACTACATCAGGACTCGTCGCCTCCATGCGGTGTCAGGATAAACTCAAGGTCACTATAAAGGGCTCATCACCTGATCAGTGTAGGCCGACAGCAAGAATATAGTATCCCATACCACCATAATCTGCTCAGAGTAGGGTGCTCACTGGTCACTACGGGGAGGTTTGTGGCCCCAGCGTAGGCCGACAGCTCGACCACGGTGTCCCATACCACCATGCCCAGCTCATGAGTCTTTATGGATCAAGGTACCATGGTTGACAGGGTTTACAATGGTAAGTTCAGTACCCTAGGTTCAAGCAGTTATGATTCATACAGGGTGAACAATCAATGGCCAGTCGGGTTACTTGACGGGCTCGACTAGCACGAGCGCATCGCAAGTCCAACGACATGAAGTGCGTAAAACACTTCACGTGGCCTAACCACTGCCGCCAACTCCAAATACGACTCGCGTTCATTGACGCGTCCTTCGTGGCAAATACAAGCTAGCCACGAATTTTCTCTGTTACCGACTGCCTGGACTAAGTATAGCCCCAAACATTTGTGATTCCACATCATCAATCATATAAGAGTAATAGAAATGAAATACAACAATATAAGCATGTTGTTGTATGTTATAACATACCACTTAAGCAATTCATTCAACACATGCATTTCGTACATAGAATGAAATCCATAACTTAGCCAACATGATGAAAATCATTTACATCAGCATGTTACTTGAGAATTTAATCTCAAAACTATTTCACAACACCATATACTCAATACATACTAATACAAACATTTATACAAACACTTAGTCTGCACACTTAAGTCTACATAGTGTATGTAGACTCAAAGTGTGCATTTGGGCAAATCTCTTTGCCAAACTAATTATGCACGCATTCCTAATATCCTAATGTGACAAAAAGCCATGTCAACCATTTCAGAAAAATATGGATGTATACAGTAATTCCTACAAATGACTAAAATGCCCTAAATCTCATATTTTTCCTACGTTTACGAAACAGGAAACGGACAGCATGTTGTACATGTCAAATGGCATTGCTGTCGATAATCTACTATTAAACGACATTGAAAGCGTTGAAAACAACCAATCAAAGTGTCTAAAATCTGCACCTTTCACTCTAGATGTGTATCGCTTCGAACGGAGCGTATATGCTTCATGTACGGCGAACAGGCGACCTAATACACAAGCAACGTAAGCTACATCGCTAATGGAATCGACGGAATGCTAAATCAGTAAATGGTTAGAGTTTTTCTTACCTAGAAATGCGGCTAAATCACCGGGAAAGCGATTGGGATACGTTGCTTAAGCATGTGTAGCAGCTGGTGCAGGTGGCAGGAAGATCCCTCCCACACTCTCTCACAATCTCTCACTTTTTCTCTCACTCTGCTAGGGTTTCTAGCAAATTTGGATGTGTGAGAGAAGTGAGGGTTTAAACCCCTTTTATAAGTGTAAAACTTTCTAAATTAGGCTTGGGAACAATGTTTACTTGAGGTCTAACCAAATCGGGGCTGTTTCGATCCAAACGAGCATTTCTGGAGGTCCCTTGGCCGAACGCGGTCGGACTTAAGCTCATGCATACTGGATCTAGCACACATCGAGTTTTCAGACAGGTAGAGTTCCCAGATCGCACGTGGTGGTCCAGTTTCAGTTCAGCGGTCATCGCACCAAGATCAGGTCTACAAGTCTCATGATATGAAAGAGAAATTTTTCCTGATCCAAGGGTGTAATTTGGCTGAATTCTGACGGTCAGAACGCTTAATAATAACACGCCAAGTCACGTGCCAGATTTGAATTAAAATTTCAAATCTAACCCTTTTCTCACTCTCTTCACTCCAAGCTCAATGAAATAGCCTCTGAACGTCGGTTGGCCTTGATTTTTGAAAGGTTGTCAAGTCCAGCAAAGCGGTCATAATGGTCTAAGATTGTAGGTATCAGACTTTCGACGCGCGGTCTAGATCCAATACAAAGTTTCAAAGAGTTCCTGAGAGCAAACGGGTTTAGAGTTTGATCCTAGGTTTCAGGGTATTATAGCACCATTGATTCTACAAGTTTTAGGTCTTGTAGAACGTATTTAAAGCGGTCAGCGACAATTTCACAGCTACTCCAGCGTAGCGCTAGCTAACTTACGCTTAATTTCTAAAGGAATTAATCCTAAGTGATTTCTTTGGCCATGGAATTGGGTTCTGAGCGATTTCCCAGGTGTTTTAGTTGACCCATTGCCTAAGGACGTCTAATCCCAGGTTGGAAAAAATTCGGGGTGTTACACCCTTCCAACCGTTCGCGACACAATGGGAGATGTGACCTACTACTATTCGGCACTCGGGCGCTTGTATATCTACTTTGTCTAGACGTTGGAGCATCTCCTCGCCATGGAGGTTTAGGGATTTTCACCCAGGGATATCTATGGTGCCTCAATGCTAGTAATAGATTTTTGGTGTCCAATCTATCAATCGACGACATGCCTGTGGAAGCTACGAACCTAATATTTTTATGGCATACAGTAATCACAGCACACAATGCAAGATGCATGAGTCATGCAGTCCAGTTATGCATCAATCTTGTGCATACTATGCGCTCATGTGAACAATCTTCGCCTATCAGGGAGTCTCATAACAACCTGCCCAATAGCATATGCAATGGTCAATCAATCTCATAATAAACATGCAAATGATGCGTATAGGCATGTATCATGATGTTATTCTATCACATACTCATAATCGACCTCGACAATCGAAATCGGTGAGAATGGGCCTAATAAGGCTTAGGTCACAATGTGGACATTTAACTGTCATTGCCCATCAATGTGGACATTTAGCCAACATTGCTCCCAAGGAGTGGCCCACATAGAGCCAAATGTATCATGAGCCCATTGCCTCATACAAGGGCCTCATATGATCACAATGGGCCACATATAATCATAACGGGCCTCATATAATCACAATGGGCCACATACAATCTCAATGGGCCTTGCACAAAGGTCTCATACATCAAGTGGACTGCATCACTTGGGCCTTATACAACACATTGGGCCTCATCATATGGGCCTCATATACAACACATCGGACCTCATACATGTCACAATAGGCCGCATCACGGTGGGCCACATACATCACAATGTGCCGAATCACATGGGCTTAATACGCTTCACGGTGGGCTGCATCACATGGGCCTCTAATACATCATGATGGGCCATTCACACGGGCCACATATACATCAAGTGGGTTTCGTCTCACGGGCCTAATATACATCGCAACAGGCCTTATATACATCAAGTCGGGCCTCATCATATGGGCCGAAAATATATCACGATAGGCCACATCCCACGGCCTAATACACACCACAATGGGCCTCATCACATGGGCCGCAATTGCATCAAGGTGGGCCTTAACGAATGGGCCATAAATACATCAAGATGGGCCTTATGGATGGGCCGCAACAATGGGCCTCAAGTGAGAGCTTGGATTACACCAAAAATCATTTCAATTGTTGCAGGTGTAACATGTGTATCACTGTACACTATCATTCTATGGGGCACATGGCTCACTAATGATGATCAGCACTATCCAAACATAGTCCATGTAAATCAGCACTGTCCAAACATAGGACATGTAAATCAGCACTGTCTAAACTTAGACATGTAATTCAGCACTGTCCAAACATTGTCTATATAAATCAGCACTGACCAAACATTGTCCAGCATCGTCCAACACAATTTGGATGGTGTGGATATCTCACATGCATCATGTGGGACTCACGTGTGTGGATAGTACACACATATGGTGGGGTGTATGCCGAACGGCCTGGATGATCAGATACATCACAATCGCCCCTACCAGCACCGTCCAGGAATGGACGATGTGGATTTATAATGCATACATCAACGTGGCCCCACCCTCACACGTGCAACACGTGTGGGGTGGGCCCCACATGGCTGCCAATAGAGGATGGCATGGATATAAACTACACATCACGGTGGGTCCCATGTGAAGCCCATCAATGTATATAATAATTTATTTATTTATTTTATCAGACATCCCATCTCTAGACGTCAATGGACAGTCTGGATATATGATGTCCATTGATGGATGGTTTGGATCTGATGTACAAGTGGGACCCACATGACCTGCTAACGTCATTCCAGCAGTCGTATGCAGTTGGATCCTCATTGTCAGATGCATGTTGGGCCCCAAAATACATAAATCACGGTGGATCACATCCACATCCAGACCGCTGGATGGTCTAGATCAAATGGATGGACGACGTTGGTAAAACACATGCACCATGGCTGGGTCCACACGGGTGCATCAGGCTCCACCGTCCCTACATGCAATACATTCAATGAGGTGGGGTCCACGCACATGTGGCCCACCAGCAATATCAAGGTAGCCCCACAGGTGGCAGGTATGGATAAAATACATCATGGTGGGCCACACATCTCATCATCAATATAAAAAATGAAAGAAAGAGAGAGAAGGAGAGAGGAAGAAACGTGTGAAGGGGAGGGGCCCTGTAACCATGGGCCCTCCCTATACAATGTATACATTAAGACGGGTCTCATCATATGTGGGCCCTTAAATCATCAAATTTCAGATGATGAACACCCACCTTTGATCATGGACTTCTCCTTTCACTGATGCGTTCTAGAGCTCCAAGGGATGCGTTTCAACGGTTGGGATGATCTTTGGAGGGTGGGATTGGATGGTAGGAAGGTGGGCCACACTAGTTTTCTCCCATGGAGCTTAGAAGTTTCTCTTGGGAGCTTGCTTAAAAATGGAGAAATGAGAGAGAGAGAGAGAGAGAGAGAGAGAGAGAGAGAGAGAGAGAGGATGGGATGTAAAGAGAGAGTGGGGGATGGGTGTGAGTGATGGAGTGATGGGAAGTGAGTGATGGGTGTACTTGATAGGTAAGGGTTGTAAGAGAGAGAGTTAACTTTGGGGATGGTGTTATACTTGACATTTGATGTGTGATGTATACTTGATTGATGAGATATATTCTCCATATCAGAACCTAGATAAACAAGTGGATCACATATATCAAAATGGTAGTAAAAATAGAATTATATCCAGCCATATTCAATAATATCAAAAAAAAAAACATATACTGCCCAAGGTTGGCAGTAGCAGAACAGAAAACCATCAAAAGACTAACTCAGAGATTTTTATACCAAAAAAAATATTTGAGCTTTAGTAATGCATCACACCTATGCATGAGCGAAGAGCATTCAAACAGATATTAACACCCTCGGCATTTTACTGAGAATCCAGGTCTGTGATGCATTGGACTCTCTATTAGACAATCAACAACCTCTACTGTGCTGGCGGGACATTTAAAATTTGCTGTGTATCATGTTGCAGAGTGGCCAGCATAGTTTTGATCTCCAGTAGATGGACTTCACACTCATCCAGCCGTTTCATCATGTAGGATTGTCTATCAAGTAGATCTTGTATAGTGTTTTAATTGATGACGGCTTGAATATTTTTTGTTAGAGTCGGGGCTGTGAATAGAATAATCTTTGTTTGAGCTTGAATTGACTCCACTACAAGGTGCATTGGCGATGATATTGCAGATGTCTTCTTGATCATACCAAATACGTGGGTGTGGGAGATCGTTAGTAGGAGGCAGCCCAAATTGACGTGATAGCTTGGTCACAAGACACGGGAATGGAAGTGTAGTGATGGATTCATCTGAAGACACCCGAATTAATTATTGAAGAATGAGAGTGGGTAGGCAGATGTGAATACCGAGATGAACATCATATAACACATTTAGAATGTATGAAGATAGCTTATTTCCAGAGACTTCACAGGGATAGACATTTGTGCCGAAAATACTGTGAAGAATTTTGTATGCAGCATTGAGATATTTGACATGAAGAACATTCTTTATATTTCTGGGGATCATAGCTCCGTTGAGTAACTTCTCCCCATACACCAAGACCATTCATATTTCGTTCCAACACGGGTATCCTAGTAACTTCTACACCAACTAGATGACTTATCAGTTTGGGAGTGATGTGCTTAGTCTGATTTATTGACAATAACTGAAATGAATGGAGGATTATTTTCAACATTGCAGATTAAGTTCAAAAACTGATGCACAAGATTATGTTGAAATTCCCCTCCAACATCCACGATATCGCACCATCCGATCAGTTTCAAGAGATTAATGATCCCAACGGGTTCAACACATTTACTATGAACAACTCGTTCTGCCATGATTTCTAGATCTGAAAATGAATATGAGGCAGTTACATTTTTCTTACCTTGCTTATTTCTAGTTGAGGCACTTTGTATGAGGGAAAGACTCTTGTCTTTATACATTGAAACTTTAAAGGAAAAATAGCTAACTAAGAGAAGAAAAATGCTCTGGAAGACAAAACGCCACGCTCGCCCGACTTCTATCGATATACCCTTAATCGATGTTATCAATGATGAGTTCGAGGGCAAACCAATCGACCCAACGTTTCAGATTCTTGAAAGGTCATTGATGGGATTGATTTTGTGCAGATGATTCATTCGATCCAATGATTCATTTATCGAGAGGAAAGATGGGACAAGTTATCTCTAGTCTTCGATAATCTTCCATACATGCATATCTTTAAATATTTTCATGTCAACTTTAGTATACAAAAAACAGTTGTACCATCCAAAATTATAAACATCAAAATGTTTATACACAAAAAAGTTTTTGAGGCATAGAAATCTTAGATATCTTAAGATAATTGCCAAAAATGCATCATTTCTCACATCCATCCATATCTTGAAGCCATGACTTGGACTTATTTTCCATGCTCAATTGTTACTGGGCATATGGATCATCATTTTTGATGACATAGCAGTGATCACTGGTGCGAAGACCCTTCGTAACTGGTTTTCATTATAAGTCCAGGATCTTACACTTTAGCTTGTCGAATGTAACCATGCTTATTGTCACATATTTGAGAAATGCTTATAAGGTTGTGTGTTAACATTTCTACCAGGAGAGCATTCTCATTTTTGAGCATTTCTAATCCAACAATAGTCTCATACCCCATTACCTTAGCGGTGCTTCCATCTCCAAATGTAACCACCCCATCATCAAGATTTGAATAATTTGCGAGAAGAGATTTATCACCTATTACATGTCTTGGGCAACCACTATCGAGGAACCCCTTAGCACTATTGCCTGTTTTTAAAAATGTGTGAGTGACAAGGCAATTTCTTTTGTTCTTTACTACCCCTTTTTGTGACAGTTTTTCTTGAAGACGCTGTTTTTACCTCACTATGGGTTTGACTGGACACATTTGGTAACTGAATCACATTCCCTTGATTGATCATTTTTTTTTTCAGTTGGGCCACTTGATTCAATAGCTCATCCATTCTCTTTGACATTCTTGGTGGAGATGGATGTTTCTTACCTCCTGCCATTTAACTTGATGGACTCTTGATATTTTGCTCGAGTCCTTCCAGTTGTGATGCATTCAAATTTGTAGTGGCCTGAGTCTCCATAAAAATGACAAACAAGAGTGGCCCTAGTTCTACTTCCTGATGCAGCTGATTTCTCAAGTGTTTGTGCTGCATTTTTGGAGCTTAGTTTGCCTTTTACATATCCAACCCACTCTTGTCTTTACTAGGTCTTCCCATCCCTAAAAGTCTTTCTAATTTGTCACTACTCTGGGAAAATTTGTAGTTTAGCTCAACAGATTTTCTAGATTGTTCTGCATCAAATTTAAGTGTATGATTTTCATTCTTTCAGTAGTTCAATTTGTTTGATCAATTTCAAGGATTCAGATTTTAGGGATAGATTCATTCTTCCCAGCTTGTCATTTTTAGAGTGGTAAGGCTGCATATTGTTGATCACATGTGTATTAATTTTCAGTGTTTTAACTAAATCTTTTTACAACAAATTATTCTCATTTTCGCTCATTCCAAGTTTTTTAAGGATATGAATGTTATGTTTATAAGGTTGATTATAGGCATCCTGTAGTTTATCCTTCTTATCTTTTTCTTCTTCTTTCTCATCATTAGATGAAAATGACTCTTTGATTTGAGGTTCATCAATTTTCTCATACTAAGATGTTTGTGGATGTGGAGGTCATGAGTATTTTCAATGATTTTCAGTCTCCCTTACTTTCTGAATCATTGAAGTCAATGTTTGATTCTTCAGTGTTCTCCCAAGTAGCTACCATGGCTTGTCCTTTAGTTTTCCTGCAAAGTTTTAGACCAGAACTTTCTTTCCTAATCCTCGCATGGAATTACAAATGATATTCAGTTTTGTAACAAATTCCATGAAGGTCTCATCATCCACCATTCTAATGTGTTCAAATTGATATGTTAAGAGTTGTACCCAGGACCTTTTTACTATGCTTCCTCCCTCATGGGTTGTTTCTGAAATGGCTAAGCTATATGTCCTAGAGGGAGGGGGGGGGGGGGGGGGGGGGGGGGGGGGGGGGGGGGTGGGGTGAATAGGACTATGCCAAATTACAATTATAATAGTGGAATAAAATAAAGAGATAGCTAAAAAAAAAAATCAATTCTTAATGCTGAAATAAAAGCAACTTCAATAAACAAGTATTGAGAGGTTGATACGAATTCAGTTCTAAGGACAACCTTACACTATAAAAACCAAGGGTTTCTGGCAGGACAACCTTATTTCTAGAACGTCCTTTGTATCAAAAACTCAAACCAAAGAGGAATAAATAAATTGAAATAAATTGCAAGAATTTAAATCTAAATTATTACAACATTCCCCACTGTGCTTGAAATGTAAAAATTACAACATTCACATCCACACATACATTCCACAGCTTTGAATGATAAAAGATAGAAAGAATAAATCACACATCCACAAAATACAAGTATTGAGAGGTTGATACGAATTCAGTTCTAAGGACAACCTTACACTATAAAAACCAAGGGTTTATGGCAGGACAACCTTATTTCTAGAACGTCCTTTGTATCAAAAACTCAAACCAAAGAGGAATAAATAAATTGAAATAAATTGCAGGAATTTAAATCTAAATTATTACAACATTCCCCACTGTGCTTGAAATGTAAAAATTACAACATGCACATCCACACATACATTCCACAGCTTTGAATGATAAAAGATAGAAAGAATAAATCACACATCCACAAAATACAAAGAGTTATAGTGGTTCGCCTGTGTGTTCATCAACTGTTAAACAATAGCCACACAGATTGCTACTCCATTCCTAATATCCTCACACAGGGGATATTAGTGTTCACTATCAAAATAGGTTTCACAGGTTCACCTAAAACCTTCACAATTATGTCTTTTCCACTTGGGCTTACACAATTAAAAAATCCCTCTGTCTGAGTTTTTTGGCTTTCCTCAGATAACCACACAATGAGATTTTTCTGGCTTAATCTTAAAAGAAACCAAAAAGAAAGTAAATTACATAAATAAAAAATACCTAGACTTCTCCTTTCGTAGCAGCCCAGAAGAACCAATCGGAGTAGAAGTTTGAATATGAAAGTTCAATGTCCAGTACTCACTTTATAATGGTTCTAAGTTCTAATTAATTTTAAGTTAAACCAAATGGGCTAGCTGTATTTGATTTTGATTCCAAGAAGAAGGAATTACAAAAATTTTCCTTTTCAAATCAGATTGGAATGTAGATCAAAATCAAATAACACTAAGCCAACAAAAGGAAATATTAATTATGCACAAAGTAGCTTAAAATGAACACAAACTTATCTCAGAGTGTAGCCTAGATTTACTTGAATTGAATTGAAAAACTCTAAAATTTGTACTCAATTTATAGGTGAAGAAACTCATCTTCGATTGGTCTTAGGGACACCTCGACTGGTTTTAGCACAACAACATTTTGAATTTTTTAAGCGCGATCTTGAAAACTGTTCTACGACTGGTCGTGGGGTGTCCATGATTGGTCGTAGATGACCCAGGACTGGTCGTGGACCACTTTGGTTGGTCGCTGTAGTTTGAGTTGAAGACCCACCACTGGTCGAAGTTCGAGTTGAGAACACACCTATGACTGGTCGAAGGACTTTCAGGATTGGTTGAGGACTAACCAAAAAATTCTGAAAATTTTCAACAACTTAGGACTGGTCATGGAATTTCTTGGACTGGTCGAACCAGTACTAGGACTAGTCGAACAAGGTCTAGGACTAGTCATAGAATAGACCAAACTCATGTATAAATATATAATTTGAATTATGTATCCGAAATGACCTACCCTAAGGTCAATCTAAGGTCTATCATACCTGGAAAATGAAGTATGAATATTGAACTTCATTCATTTAGCAAAGGTAGACCTTTGAACCTTATCAAGCTTGAGCTCTCATACTTGATGTAGCTTGATTGTGAGATAATCGAAAGGTTGAATTTGAACTTCATCTTGAGTTGCACTTGAGTCTTGAAGTGTACTTGAGTCTTGTACTCTTTATCAATGTACCTCTGAACATATATGCTTATAGATGTTGAAAAAGTACATGGCTTGACTTGGCTTGAAGTCGATCAATGTACTTAACTTGAAGCAATTGTGAAGCAGTGTCTTGAACATATCTAAATCAACATACAAGCCCAGGACACAGATAAAGGTTTTGGCACCATAAAATTAGACAACCAAAGGAGCATGTGATCATAACACTTACATTCTCCCCTTTTGTCAAATTTATGACAAAACACACCCATATATATATATATATATATATATATATATATATATATATATATATATAAAGAAGTTCAAGTACAATAGGCTCAATAAAGAATCATGCACCGGTTGTTATAAACAACATCCATCAAGAGACAAGAGTATACATACTCCCCCTGAGTATATACATACTCCCCCTGAGTATCAGCACACATAGATATCAAGATTACTCACTACTTTCATATCCATAAGCAATCAAACCAAAAACTTCCATAAGCTTTCTAAAAAGGCACAATTCTCCCCCTTTTTTTATCACAATATGATAAAGGAAGAAGCAAAGATAGGATAAATACAGAAAAGTTTAAAGTTCATATAGCATTAAGCATATATCCAAGTCAAAAAAAGTCAAAAACAAAGTATTAAAGTTATTGCAACCCAAAGAGTAAAACACTTAATTTGATCCAGAGGAAGGAGCAGGTATGGTAGGATCAAGTTTATGAAGGCCCTTGTTTAAGCACCGAAGATACTTGTGTATATATTTGAATTGCATATCATGGGTAACATTCATATTTTCTACCTTCTCCTCTAATGCATGAAGACGTGCATCAAAATCTAATGGTACAAAATTTGGATCATTTCCAAAGTCAGAATCAATTTCATTAAAAATGTCGTCCATATTAATATCGTTTGGAGGAAGATCATCACCCTCTTCTTCATTCACACCTGCTACTCCACCTTCTCCAACATCTACTTGGCCATCAACCACGTGTAACTTCATTTTGTTTAAGTTGGAATTGTTGAAAATGAGGTGTTGGATAGGAGCCTCTCCAACAGGTATAGCGACTAGCATGTGAGTTGCTAACATAGTCATTAAGTAAGCAAAGGGAATATCACTATGACCTGGATGGAGACGAAACTGAATGATGGAATGACATATCAAAGAAGGCAGATAGACATTTGCACCAGTAATGATGGAATACAAAATACGAACCATGAATAAAGTCAGTTCTGTCTTGTTACCAGAACGAGGATACAGATTAAAAGTAAAGATACGATGCAAAACTTTATATCTGGGTAACAAATTTTTTGAAGCGAGGGCATTCCCATTCTGAGTCCATTGAGCATTCATGTTACACAACACTCTAGTATAAATACATTTTTCAGGTTCAGTAACTTTCTCAGCTAGAGTTCTAGGTGGAATACCATCATCATTAAGAGGTATATCCATAAGGCTTGAAATTAAATGATGATCAACAAGAAAAGGCCCTTCTCTAGTAGCAATAGAGAAAGTTAATTGTTCAGTAAAAAAATCACTTATGCATGCAAACATGCTCTGTGCAATGGATTGGTATGCCGGCCCGCCCCAATGAAGGATGTTATCCCAACCTACAGATTAGAGGAGAGGAAGGATACCGAAACAGGCGATGTGATCTAAATCAACAGATTTCTCAACAATGACATTACGTAGATGCAAATCACACACATAAGGTGGATCATCTTCGGGAGACCAAATATGGCGTCTTGTAATAGAAGTTGATCTGGATGAAGAGGATCCTCTAGTATTTTTCTTTTTTCCTCTAGAATTCATATTCTTGAATAACAACAAGAAATTTCAAAGAAGTAGAGATAGGTTTCTCTAGATTAGCAAATGAGGAAGACAAGCCCAAAAATCTCAAGAAAAACTTGAAATCAACTACTCTAATGAAGAAATTGAAGAAAATAGACCACAAATATCCAAGAAAGACAAGTAAAAAGCTTTAACCTGGTCGAATTGAATAGTGGGGTTCAACTAGTTGTATCTCGGCTTATTGGAGAGAAAAGTGAAAATGAGGAAGAAGAGAGATTTTCCTAAATTAAAGATGTTAGCGTGCTCCACGACCGGTCTTGGAGAATACATGACCGGTCGTACCACGACTGGTCGTGTATGACCACGACTGGTCGAGTACCAGTCAAAAATTGCATTTTTAAATAAAATTTAAAAATATAACCATAAAAATATATAAACATATATATAATATATTATAAATATGTAAGAATATTCAATTTAAATTGCACATACCGAGGTGAAACTTTAATTTATTAAACCTTCTTTTGTCGAGCGGTTTAGTGAAAAATGTCAGCAAGTTGAGTCTCGGTTGGAATGTTTTCTAAAAAAATTATTTTTTCTTCCACTAATTCACGAATGTAATGATACCTAATGTCAATGTGCTTGATACGTGAATGCTGGATTAGATTTTTAGAAATATTTATTGCACTGGAGTTATCGTAAAATAAAATCATTGAGTCCTGTGCAATTCCATAATCACTTAACATACGTTTCATCCAAACAAGCTGAGTACATGCATTTCCTGCTGCTATGTATTCAGCCTCAGCAATAGAAAGTAATATGGAACTTTGCTTCTTTCTAAACTAAGAAACCAAACAAATTCCAATATAAAAACAACCACCACTGGTTGATTTTCTGTCATCGATATTACCTGCCCAATCAACATCTGAGTACCCGGCCAATTGAACACTAGTCTCATGTGGATACCAAAGACCCAAATTAGCAGAACTTATGACATATCGCATAATCTTCTTAACAACAGTTAAATGAGATTCTTTAGGATTAGACTGATATCTAGCACAAATACCAATGCTAAAAGCAATATCTGGTCTACTGGCAGTTCAATAAAGCAAACTGGCAATCATGCTATGATACAATTTAGGATCTACATCTTTACCTGTAGAGTCCTGAGAGTCTTAAAGATGTACTCATAGGAGTATCAAAGTTCTTACCATTCTCAAATCCGAACCTTTTAATCAAGTTCAAGGCATACTTGGTTTGAGAAATAAAAATTCCATCAGGTTGTTTTACTTGCAACCCTAGGAAATAATTTAATTCCCCAACCATGCTCATTTTGAACTTAGATTTCATTAACTGTATAAACTCAACAGTCATGTTAGTACAAGTTGATCCATAAATAATATCATCAACATAGATCTGAACCATTAAGATATCATCGTTATGTTTCTTAACAAAGAGCATCTTATCGACACTTCCCATTTCTTGAAGCACTCTATTTTTTATTTTTACAATTCCATTTTGTTGTGGAGTTTTGGGCGCAGAGAATTCATGCGATATTCCTTGATCGCTACAGAATTTCTCAAAACTACTATTTTTGAACTCAGATCCATGGTCACTACGGATCTTACATACTTGAGAACCTTTCTCAGTTTGGATTCGTTTGATGATCTTTTTCACTTCATCAAGGGTTTCTGATTTGTCCCTGAAGAACGCTACCCAAGTAAATCTGGTAAAATCATCCACGATTACCAAGATGTATTTTTTATCACCTCGACTCTCTGTTCTGGTTGGTCCTACAAGATCTATGTGGAGAAGCTTGAGTGGTCTTGATGTGGTATTGGAGTTCACCTTTTTGTCAGAGCTCCTAGTTTATTTACCATACTGGCATTCATCACATATTTTATCTACTTTTTGCAACTTAGGCAGACCTTTAATTAGTTCTTCTTTGCTTAATCTGTATAAATTCCAGTAGTATATATGTTCAAGGTGTTTATGCCATAATTCTGTCTCATTGGTATGGACCATGTAGAAAATTGATTAGATGAGCTGCCATTGCTTACTATATAGCAGTTTTCAGAAGTTTTATAACCAGTTAATATTACAGAACCCTTTTTATTTATTATTTCACAACCTTGATTGGAAAATTTCACACTATGGTTATTATCGCATATTTGAGATATGCTCAACAGGTTGTGTTTTAATCCCTCAACATATAAAACATTCTTAAATGAAGGGAGGTTATAGAGTTGGACCGTACCTTAGCCAATAATCTTGCGATTGCTACCATCACCAAATATGACTGATCCATCAATCATATATTTAAGATCGGTGAATAAAGCCTTGTCGCCTGTCATATGCCTGGAGCATCCACTGTCCAGCTACCACTTTAATTGACTTGTTGCTTTGAAAGTAGTGTGAGCAACCAAGCAAGCAACTTTAGGAACCCATTTCAGAACTGTTTTGGGTTTAGGAGTATAGTTGGTCTTCTTATGTATGTTGTTGTAAGAATGACCTAGAGTTAGATTTTAAGTGCTCCTTGAGTAAATCAACTATCTTTTCAGCTAGTGGGTTTCGGTTCTGATTGAAGTTGACATAGCTCCTTTTAGGTTTTTGAAAAGTTTTAGTATTTTTACAAAAACCTTGATAAGTACATTTCCCTTTTGAGCTTGAGGACTCTCCTTTCACAAACTTATGAGGAGTATTCTTCTATTTAGAAGGTATATTCTTATCATAGCACAACCCAGATCTATCGCCACATTTTTTTGATCCAGATAATAGTTTCTCTAACTTTGGATCACCTTGGGCATATCTCTATATGTCCTTTAAACTCAGAAGAGAAAATACTTCATTTTTAAGTTTCTCATTCTCCGATTTCAAACTTTCAACCTGAGAGTTTTTGAAATCTAAATCACATTTTGATTTTTCAAAACAATCTAAAAATTGGGATTTTTTTAAAACAAGAGATTCAAAACATTCTTTGAGTTTAAAAAACTTATCTTTTTGAAGTTTAAGTTTGATAGTAATTTTACAACTTTCCTTGTATAGGGCATTGTAAGCATCTTGAAGATCATCTTCATTTTCACTTTCACCATTCAGATTTTCCTCACTAGTTGAATCATCATGATCTGAAAAAGTGAACTTGGCTAGAGTTATAAGGGCTTTAACTTCACTGCCCGACTCGATTTCAGAATCTTCTGATTCAGAATATGTAACACTCCGAATTTTGGCCAACCTGGAATTAGACGTCCTTAGGCAATGGGTCGACTAAAACACCTGAAAAATCGCTCAGAATCCAATTCCATAGCCAGAGAAATCACTTAGGATTAATTCCTTTAGAAACTAAGCATAAGTTAGCTAACGCTACGCTAGAGTAGCTGTGAAATTGTCCCTGATCGCTTTAAATACATTCTACAAGACCCAAAGCGAGTAGAACCAATGACGCTATAATACTATAAAACCTCGGATCAAACTCTAAACCGGTTTGTTCTCTGGACCTCTTTGAAACTTTGTATTGGATCTAGACCGCGCATCGAAAGTCCGATACCTACAATCTTAGACCGTTAAAACCGCCTAGCTGGACTTGACAATCATTTCGAAAATCAAGTCCAACCGACATTCACAGGCTATTTCATTGAGCCTGGAGTGAAGAGAGTGAGAATAGGGTTAGATTTGGAATTTAAAATTCAAATCTGGCACACGACTTGCCGCTTCAGTATTAAGCGTTCTGACCGTCAGAATTCAGCCAAATTACACCCTCGGATCGGGAAAAATTTCTATTTCGTATCATGAGACTTGTAGGCTTGATCTACGTGCGGTGACAGCTGAACTGAAACTGGACTGCCACGTGCGATCTACGAACACTACTGGTCTGAAAATGAGATGTGAGAGACATCCGACATGTATGAACTTAAGTCCGATTGCGTTCGGCCAGGGGACCACCAGAAATGCCCTTTTGGACCGAAACAGCCCCGATTTGGTTAGGCATCAAGTAAACATTGTTCCGAAGCCTATTTTGGGCATGTTTGGGCTTATAAAAGGGCTTGAAACCCTCTCATATCTCTCCCATACGAATTTGGAAAAAGCCCTAGATTGAGTGAGAGAAAAGGTGAGAGATTGTGAGAGAGGGTGGGAGAGTTTTCCCTGCTGCTTGTGCTACCGATTGCACGTGCCTAAACAACACACCTCAATCACTTTTCTGGTGATTTCGCCGCGTTTCTAGGTAAGCAAACACCCCAAACACTTGCTGATTTGAGGTTCCTTAGTTTCCATAGCGAAGTAGCTGATGCATCTTGTAAATTAGGTTGCTTATTCGCCGTAGACGAAGTGTATACACTCCGTTCGAATTGATACGCTTCTAGGAGAAAAAGTGCAGATTTTAGACGCTTTGATTGACTGTTTCCAACGCTTTCAATGTCGTTTAATAGTAGATTATCGACGGCAACACCGTTTGACATGTACAACATGCCGTCCGTTTCCTGTTTCGTAAGCAGTCGAAGAATATGAGATTTAGGGCATTTTAGTCATTTGTAGGGAATACTGTTTTCATCCATAATTTGCTGATGTGATTGACATGGCTTCTTGTCGCATTAGGATATTAGGAATACGTGCATAATCAGTTTGGCGAAGAGATTCGCCCAAATGCGCACTTTGAGTCGACATACTATATGTAGACTTAAGGGTGTAGTCTAAGTGTTTGTATAAATGTTTGTATTAGTATGTATTGAATTAAATGGTGTTATGAATGAGTTTTGAGATTGAATTCTCAAGTAATATGCTGATTGAATGATTTTCATTACATTGGCTATATGCATTGATTTCATTATATGTATGAAAAGCATGTATTGGATGATTTGCTTAAGTGGTATGTTATAACATGTTTCAACATGCTTATATTGTTGTATTTCATTTCCATTACTCTCACATGGTTACTGATTCACACTACATGTGTTTGGGGCTATACTCTAGTCCAGGCAGTCGGTAATGGATCTAATTCGTGGTTGGTTTCTATTTACCACGAAGGACGCGTTGATGAACGCGAGTCATGTTTTGGAGTTTGCGGCAGTGGTTAGGCCACGCGAAGTTTTTATGCACTTCATGTCGCTCAGCTTGAGATGCGCTCGTGCTAGTCGAGCCCGTCAAGTAACCCGACTGACCATTGTATGTTCACCATGTATGAGTCATAACTGCTTGAACCTAGGGTACTGAACTTACCATTGTAAACCCTGTCAACCATGGTACCTTGATCCATAAAGACTCATGAGCCGGGCATGGTGGTATGGGACACCGTGGTCGAGCTGTCAGCCTACGCTGGGGCCACAAACCTCCCCGTAGTGACCAGTGAGCACCTATGACTCGTGAGCAGATTATGGTGGTATGGGACACTATATTCTTGCTGTCGGCCTACACTGATCAGGCGACAAGTCCTTTATAGTGACCGCGAGCGTATTCTGAGTCTACGGGAGGCGACGACCCTTCCGTAGCAGTGAGGGTACAGTAGGCCTGTATTGATAAGGTGATGGGGGAGCGGTGCAACGAGTGCGAGCAACAGCCCTGGCAGCCCTTGCAGCGACCTACAAAATATATATCGTATGAGATTACTAGGAGTGACCACCCTAGACAGGATCTGTGTTGGGATTGATATAAGGGAAGTACCTTAGTTTCCCAATCCTGCTGTTTGAATGGACTAATAATAACTCGTTAATCATATCACCATCACATCGCATGTGCCTGGAAGATGTGGAGAACTGTGGGATGATTGCATGCCGTGGGCGTAAGATGGTGTCGTATGAGGGAGATTGTCGGTGAGGGCATCCATCATGTCATGTCATATTGCATTAACAATAGTATTAGGAATGTTTGATTTACTGCTTTACTATTATCGCATGATTGATTTGAGAACATGCTAATCTTTGCTCTATTATTCCACTGAGTTAGCTACTCACTCCCACGTTAGGGATGGTGTTTTCGGACACCCACCAGTCCCTATTGTGATTGCAGATGATGGCGCGGCCTGCGAGGCGGAGCTGGACTTGATGATGATGAGGAGGATCCCTCCTTTATGCGTGTTTTGATTGACGGGATTATAGGGAGGTTGATTAGATGCCTTGACACTTGTCATTTTATATTTTTAGAGCACTCATGTATATTCTTTTTATTTACTTTTAGGGTATATATGTATGTATATAACTTGGTAACATGTTCACATTCTGGAGGCATACAACAGTTTATATATGTTATACATACTATCACAGTCTTTCGCTTGTAAATTTAACCGTCTCTGGAGTATGATATGCTGTTCTGGCTTAATCTCACTCATGTTTAATACATTAAAACAAACAACATTCAATCATACATATCTATGTTGCATAAATAACATTTTGGAACTCGGGAGATGGGTTTTTACTCGACCCTCAATTTTCGGGATGTTACAGAATAGGCTTCAGAATCAGATGATTCATCCCAAGTAGCCAACATACCCTTCTTTTTGGGTTTGTTCTTTTTAGGACATTTGTTTGCTAAATGCCCATATTCTTGGTAGTTGTAACATTGACTATCTTTCAAATACTTCCAAGTTTTTGATTTAGGTTTAGATCTTTTCTTATCATTTGATTTTTGAAAATCTACCCTTTTCTTGCTTTTAAAAATTTTATAAAACTTTTTTGCTAAAAGAGCCATATCATCTTCAGAATTAGAGTTTTCTTCAGAAATAAATTTAGAATATTTTAAAGCGATAGATTAACTTTTAGGAGCTTTAAAGTTTAACTCATCGGTTTGTAAAGAACCAACTAGTTCTTCTACCCTTATATTATCCGTATCACAAAGTTCCTGGATCACAGTTACTTTAAAGTTGAATCGTTCAGGAAGAGAGTGTAGTATCTTTGTGCACACTTTACTTTCTGGGATTTTACTGCTAAGACCCCACATCGAGTTTATAATGTCATTTAATCTTGTGTAAAAGTCCATGAACATTTCATTTTCCTCCATATGAATTTCTTCAAATTTTGTTGTGAGTTGGACTTTAGATTTTTTGACAATTGTAGTACCCTCGTGTGTCATTTCTAATATATCCCAGGCTTACTTTGCAGTATCACAGGATATGATTCTTTTGAACTCATCTAGTGATAGTGCGCAAGTGATTGCATTTAGTGCTTTTGCATTGGCACTACTCTCAATTTTCTGAAGGGTGGTCCATGAGAAATAAGGAGTTACTCTCATTATTTTTAAACCATCGATTCTAGTCACTTCAGTGGTAGGAGGATTCCATTCAGTCACTGTGGCTTGCCACACACCCTCATCCATTGATTTGAGGAAGATCCTCATCCTGGCTTTCCAATAAGCATAGTTGGAGCCATCAAAGGGTGGAGGCCTAGTGATTGATAGGCTATCAAAATTTGACATCTTTTATATAGTTTAGATCGTTAGCTCAGAAAATAAATCTAAATAAAAAGTAATAAAAGCAAGCTATTAGACTTTGATACCACTTGAAATGGCCAAGCGATATGTCCTAGAGAAGGGGGGGGGGGGGGGGGGGGTGAATAGGACTATGCCAAATTACAATTATAATAGCGGAATAAAATAAAGAGATAGCTAAATAAAAATAAATCAATTCTTAATGCTGAAATAAAAGCAATCTCAATAAACAAGTATTGAGAGGTTGATACGAATTCAGTTCTAAGAACAACCTTACACTATAAAAACCAAGGGTTTATGGCAGGACAACCTTATTTCTATAACGTCCTTTGTATCAAAAACTCAAACCAAAGAGGAATAAATAAATTAAAATAAATTACAGGAATTTAAATCTAAATTATTACAACATTTCCCATAGTGCTTGAAATGTAAAAATTACAACATTCACATCCACACATACATTCCATAGCTTTGAATGATAAAAGATAGAAAGAATAAATCCCACATACACAAAACACACAGAGTTATAGTAGTTCGCCTGTGTGTTCATCAACTGTTAAATGACAGCCACATAGGTTGCTACTCCACTCCTAATATTCTCACACAGGGGATATTAGCGTTCACTATCAAAATAGGTTTCACAGGTTCACCTAAAACCTTCACAATTGTGTCTTTTCCACTCAGGCTTACACAATAAAAAAAATCCCTCTTTCTGAGTTTTTTGGCTCTCCTCAGATAACCATACAATGAGATTTTTCTGGCTTAATCTTAAAAGAAACCAAAAAGAAAGTAAATTACATAAACGTAAAATACCTGTATTTCTCCTTTCGTAGCAGCCCGGAAGAACCAATCGAAGTAGAAGTTCAAAAATGAAAGTTCAATGTCCAATACTCACTTTAGAATGGTTCTAAGTTCTAATTGATTTTAAGTTAAACCAAATGGGCTAGTTGTATTTGATTTTGATTCCAAGAAGAAGGAATTATAGAATTTTTCCCTTTTCAAATCAGATTAGAATGTAGATCAAAATCAAATAACACCAAGCTAACAAAAAGAAATATTAATTATGTACAAAGTTGCTTAAAATGAACACAAACTTATCTCAGAGTGGAGCCTAGATTTTACTTGAATTGAATTGAAAAACTCTGAAATTCGTGCTTAATTTATAGGTGAAGAAACTCGTCTTCGACTGGTCCTAGGGACACATCGAATGGTCTTAGCACAACAACATTTTGAATTTTTTAAGCGCGATCTTGAAAACTATTTTAGGACTGGTCGTGGGGTGTCTACTACTGGTTGTGGACTACCACACCTACGACAGGTCGAATGACTTCCAGGACTGGTCGAGGACTAACAAAAATTTTTTGAAAATTCTCAACAACTTAGGAATAGTCATGGAATTTCTTGGACTGGTTGAACTAATACTAGGACTAGTCGAAGAAGGTCCAAGACTAGTCTTAGAACAGACCAAACTCATGTATAAACATACAATTTGAATTATGTATCCAAAATGACCTACCCTAAGGTCAATCTAAGGTCTATCATACCTGGAAAATGAAGTATGAACATTGAACTTCATTCATTTAGCAAAGGTAGACCTTTGAACCTTATCAAGCTTGAGCTCTCGTACTTGATGTAGCTTGATTATGAGATAATCGAAAGGTTGAACTTGAACTTCATCTTGAGTTGCACTTGTGTCTTGAAGTGTACTTGAGTCTTGAAGTGTACTTGAGTCTTGTACTCTTTATCGATGTAGCTCTGAACTTATATGCTTACAGACGTTGACAAAGTACATGGCTTGACTTAGCTTGAAGTCGATCAATGTACTTAACTTGAAGCACTTGTGAAGCAGTGTCTTGAACATATATAAATCAACATATAAACACAAGACACAAATAAAGGTTTTGGCACCACAAAATTTGACAACCAAAGGAGCATGTGATCATAACACTTACAGTTTCCAATAGACCCCATGCTTCTTTAGATGTGTCGCACGAATACTTCTTGGGACACAGCATAGTAGATAACATTCATTACTTTTACATCAGAGGTTTATTTTTCTTTCTCGAATGCAGTACACATTTTGTTGGATTTAGGTTTGGGGATAGTTGTGCCATTTTCAGGAACAATTTGATCGCTCGGTGGCACATATCCAGTTTTAACTATGTCCAAACATCATGATCCAAATAGTGCATCATAGACTTCCAATAAGCATAATTTGAACCATTAAATATTGGAGGTCTAGAGACCGATGAGCCCTCTCCTTTGGCCATATTCCCAACTTCAGTCAAGATCACTCTCTAGGCGGTGAAGCCCTTAAAGAGAGACCCACTCCGATACCAATTCAAATAGCGGTGAAGACCGCTTGAGTTGAAGTAGGAATATGCCAATATGTCCTAGAGGGGGGTGAATAGGACTTTAAAAATTTTATGGTTTATTTAGAATCCTATTACACTAATCCTAACAACAAGCACAGATTAGGATTACTCATAAGTAACTCTACTGGCTTCTAAGCTCAGTAGAGGATCCAATCACAAACTATTTAAGAAGTGAATGATGAGAAAACTAGTTTATGATGGATATGAATGTGTATGTGTGTGAGGTGTGATCTCAGATATTCAGATATGAAAATATTAAAGCAAATCACACAGACCAAAGAATAGTAATCTCCAATACAGTCATTTTTATAGTGGTTCGACTACTTGTCTACTCCACTCCTGGTAACCACACTCAACCCTTGAGTGCACCGAATTTCACTAAGGAGGTTTCACAGTGGTTCACCTCAAACCTAAGGTTTTAAATCAGGTTCACCTTCAACCTTTACAACCTACACTGAGGCTGACTGTTTATTCTCTCACAAGCAAGGGTCAACACAAGGCACCCACTTTTAGGTACACTGGCCAAGGATCTTCCATAAGACCCTAATGAAGGTCTTAAGCGGTTTACCTCTAACTCAAGGTTTCACACGGTTCACCTTAAACCTAAGGTTTTGACTGGTCACCTTTAACCAAATGTTTATGCTTTCCACACAACACGCCCACTTTTAGGTATACTGACCAAGGATCTTCTATAAGACCCTAACGGAGGTTTTACACGGTTCACCTCTAACCCAAGGTTTTAACTGGTTCACCTTTAACCAGATGTTTATGCTCTCCACAGAGCAAGGGTCCACATAATGCACCCACCACATACACTCTTTCCGGAGGCCTCCTAGAGGACTTGCAATGGTGAGAAACACCTTAGACTCAATCTTACAAAGGAATGATCAAAGGGTCCTTTGGACTCTAGATACTTACAGATAAGTGGATGAGTCTCATTCAACACATTGACGAAGATCTCCTCCTTGTTGATGAAGAGTTTTCTACTTCCTTGATCCGTAATTCAAATGATGTACCAATATATGGCGACAAGTTGGGTCAAGGTTATGATGGAATCCTACTCTTTAAAAGTTTTCCTATTAGGAAGATAGAGCGATTTCAATCATCTATGCATTCAAGGCATCCCAGCTTAATAATTTGCTATTAAGATAGTAGCTGGAAGATCCTTAAATGTGGAAGTTCATTCCCCAATCCACTCTATTGAATGTCAATGATGAGGGTGGATTGGAGGATTGTCACACCCCAAACTAGGACACTTGGCTCATTAAATTCCTGGTCGCTGAATCTGGCACTGACAGCCTCCGTAGAACCCCATTCTCGGCTCCCAGTGCCCATTCGCCAGGTTCCGATCCTGGGATGCTATGAGGAGGATTTTCAACATGAGTTTGATTCATAATAAGCATAACCAAAGGCATAACCCACAAACAACAACCAAAAACTTCATTACATTTCCACTATGATAAAAAAATTTATAAGCACAATGAGCATAAAGGAAAATATAATGATAGTGGACGATAACTCCAAAATGATCTGCAAAGCGCTCCTGCCTCAGTGCTGCTGCGCTTTAACGTCACCTGCACGCAACGTCGTGCATAAGCTTATGGAAAGCTTAGAGGGTGGTGAGAGTGTGTGCGCAAGATAGTAATATGATCATGCAATATCAGAGTAATGCGGAATATGCTGATGGATCCATGAATACTATTGGCATACCAAGGCCATGCGATGCAAGGCGTGAATAATGTCGGCAGTACCAAGGCCATGCGATGCGAGGTGCAAATCAAGCATATGAGTCTTCATCTAAGTCCACATGTCAATACAACTCAAATTTGGTATATCACTAGGGTCTAGTATACTCTAAACCAGATCGCTGCCCCATCGAGCACAATAAGGTAAGTGGAAGAGACCTCACTATCCATTTGCCAATATCAAGCTCGACTCGTCTATAGCGGTCCCATTCCTCGAGCTGGTCAAACTCAGCCTAGCTTTACCCTTACTCTCAGGCAGGTAAGGCCGCACCCCCTTCCAACCGACCAGGACACAGTGGAAAGCACGACCTTCTAGTAAATGACACTCAGTGCTCCTGCACCCACCTAGTCTAGATGTTGGAGTAATCTCTTGGTACCATAAGGGTTTAGGGACTTTCACCCAGAGATATCTATAGCACTCCATGTAGAACAAGATTTTCAGTATCCAATCCTGCTAACCACGATACGCCTATGGAGGCTATGACCATGATGTCGCTAGGGCGTACAGTACCATATCACACAATGCGAATGCATGAATCACACTATCGAGTCATGCAACAATCCTACGCGTATCGTACACTTATGTAGGGCAACACCACTTATCCGGGAGCCCCTAAACAATCTGCCTGAAGGCATATGCTGTAACATCCTGAATTTTTACCAACCTGGAGTTAGGCATCCTTAAGCAATGGGTCAACCATAGCACCTTGGTAACTTCTCAAAACTCGAGTCCAAAGCAAGAGAAATCATTTAGAATCTAATTCTTTAGAAATTTAACGTGTATTAGCCAGTGCTACACTAGATTTCCTACAAAATTAGCACCAACCACTTTAAATACGATCTGTAAGACCCAAAACCTCTAGAATTGTTAACGCTACGTTACCATGAAATATAAGATCCAACTTTAAACCCACTTGCTCTCGGGAATGCTTTGTAACTTTGTATTGGTTCTAGACCGCGCATCGAGAGTCTGATATCTAGTCCATTATGACCACCTAGTTGGACTTAACAATCACCTAGAAAATCAAGCCCAACCGATGTCCTGAGACCATTTTATTGAGCCCGGAGTGAAGAGAGTAGGAAAAAGAAGATTTTTAGAAAATTAATTATATTTTTAAAGGAATCTGGAACGTTTCACTTGCGCATTATTTTTAAGCGTTCTGACCATTAGAATTTGACCCAAATTTATCCTCGGATCAGGATAGGTGGCTCTTACATGTCATAGTACTTGTAGCTCTGATCGAATTCCCGTAACCGTTGAACTAAAACTGGTCCACCACGGTCGATCTGGAAACTCGAACGGAATGAAAACTTAGCTTGACCTAGATCCAATATTAGAGAGCTTACGTCCGACCGCATTTAGCAACAGGAGCTCCAGAATGCTCCGTTGGATCGGAATAGACCCGATTTGGTTACAACCTAAGTATACCTTGGCCTTAAGTCTATTTTCATCAAGTTTAGGCTTATAAAAAGGCTTAAAACCCCCAATCCCAAATTCCATACGAATTTTCAAACCCTAGAGATTTAAGAGGGAGAAAAGAGAGAGAAAGTGAGGGAGAAGTTGGTGCTGCTTCCTGGGATTCTTTCCAGCTTTGCTATGTGCCTAATCCACCTCTCCGTATAGCTATTTCAGCATTTTTGATCCCGTTCTTAGGTAAGAAAAACCTAACCCTAGCTTGTTTTAGGATTTTCATTGATGCTAGTAGCTAGATAGCTAACCTAGCTTGTATTACAGGTTGATATTCCACTTATACGAAGACTTAGAGTTTCTAACATGTTCATTATGCTTCTACGGCGTAAGGTGTGGACTTTAGATATTTAGGTTATCTGTTTTCAAAGCTTTCAATGTCGGATAATGATAGATTCTTGACGTGGATGATATTTCACATGTAGAACATACTTTTCATTTTCCATTTCGAATACGTAAGAAGTATATGGAATTTTAGATATTTTGGATATTTGTAGAAAATACCGTATACGTATAAGTTTTGCTGATATGATTGCCATGAGTATTTTTCGTGTATATATGCTAGTTATGGATGTATGACCTGTCTAGCGAAAGGATTCGCCCTAATACACATTTTGGCCAACATAGGTTGTGTAAACTAAAGTGTGCAGTCTAAGTATTTGTATAAATGCTTGCATGAGTAAATATTTAGTAAATGATGTTGTAGATTAGTGTTGAGATAGGATTCTCAACTACTTTGATGATGTGTATGAATTCCTCCATGTACGTTGTGTGAATTGATTGCCTTATATATGAAATGTTAGTGTGTGGTTAACTGCATATGTTGTATCTTATAACATGCTGATAACAGGCTGAAATTACTTGATAATTCAATTCTGTCTCTCTCATATGCTTACTGATTCAGATTTTCAAGTGCTTGGGGCTATTGAATAGTCCAGGAAATTGGTAACCGGACTTGAGTTCGTGGCTGAGTTTGATTCGCCACGCAGAACGTGTTTGACGAACCCGAGTCGTGCGTTGCTTGTCAACAGTGGTTAAGCCACACGAGGTGCTTATGCACTTCATGTCGATCAACTCAACGGGTGCTCGTACTAGTCGAACTCGTCAAGTAATCCGATTAGCCCAATGTATGTTAACCATGTATGGACGCTACTGCTTGAATCTAAAGTACCAAACTTACCAGTGAAAATTCTGTTAACCATGGTACCTCGATTCGCTAAGACTCATGAGCCAGGCATGGTGGTATGGGACACCGTGGTCGAGCTGTCGGCCTACGCTAGGGCGATGAGCCTCCCCGTATTGACCAGTGAGCAACCAGAGCTCGTGAGCCGAATATGGTAGTATGGGACACTGTATTCGAGCTGTCTGCCTACACTGATAAGGTGATGGGGGAGCGGTGCAACGAGTGCGTGTAACAGCCCTGACAGCCCTTTGTAGTGACCTCGAGCATACTTTGAATCTGCGGAAAGGCGACGAGCCTTCCCATAGTAAATAGAGTATAAATTAGGCCTGTATTGATAAGGTGATGGGAGAGCGGTGCAACAAGTGCGTGTAACAATCCTGACAGCCCTTTACAGCAACCTAGAACTGTATCATCGTATAAGATTATCTAGGACTGATGACCCTAGAATGGATCATTGTTGAGAAATGATACAAGGAAGGTACTTTAGCTTCTTAATCCTACTATATGAAAAAGACTAATAACAACTCGGTAATCATGTTCATATCGCACTGCATGTGCCTGGAAGATGTGGAGCACTGAGGGAAGAAAGCATGCCGCCAATGTAAGATGGTGTCGCATGAGGGAGTATGTTGGTGAGGGCATATATCATGTCATTTCATCCTTGCATTAACGACAGTATTTAGGAATGTTTACTATGTTTGCTTTATCATTACCGCTTGACTGATTTGATAACATGTTAATCTTTACTCTATTGTTCTACTGAGTGAGCTACTCACTCCCACGTTACGGGACGGTGTTGTACACACCAACCAGACCATGTCTTAGTTTCAGGTGAGGGCAATGCTTGTGAAGCGGAGCCGGACTTTGCTTTATGATGATGAGGAGGATTTCTCCTATATGTAGGTTCTGATCGATGGGGTTACAGGGTTACTGATTAGATGCCAATACACTTAGTATTTTGCCTTTTATTTAAACACCCATGTATATTCTTTTCTTTCCATTTTTAGAGTATACATGTATTTAGTTAACCTGGTAACATGTTCACACTCTGGAGACTTACAATAAATTATACATTTTATATATTTATCACAGTCTTCCGCTTAAGAAACTTAACCATCTCTGGAGTATGATATGCTGTTTTGGTCTAATCCCACTCATGTTTACTGCACTAATATGAACAACATTCATTCATCATTATCTATGTTGCATAAGTGATGTTTTAGAACTCGGGAATTGGGTTTCTACTCGACCCCTGATTTTCAGGATGTTACATATGCTATGATCAGTCACTTCTCATATCAAGCATACATATGATGCATATGATCATGAATCATGGAACTATACTAATCATGTTATAAAGTAATGCACTATCCTTATAATGCAGATGACCTAGATGGCCAACATACAATAAGTACAGGCCTATCAATAGGCCCTAGGGAGAGTCGTAATGTGGACATTTAACCAACATTATACTCGCAATGTGGACGTCAAACCATCATTGCACCCAAGGCATAGCCCATCGTAAACATCATTACATAAACCATGTTGGGATCACACATTGCGATGGACCTTAAGTACATCCCATTAGGCCTTAAATGCATCAAATGGGCCATATCATATGGGCCTTATGTTCATCAAGTGAGCCACATCGATGGGCCGCACCAATGGGCCTTATGTATATTACAATGGGCCATAGCCCGTGGGCTTTAGAATGCATCAAAATGGGCCTCGTAACATGGGCCTTATATAGATCAAAGTGGGCCTCAACCATGGGCCACAAATACATTGAATGAGCCTCATAACATGGGCCTTACATCCACATCAATTGGGCCCCAATGTATTACCATAGATAAATCAAGATGGGCCTCATAACATACTAAGGTGGGGTCCACTTGAACTATGGATCTGGCTCATTCTTTAGCTCATACCATGAAATGAGCTTTTAAAATGGATGGACAGATTAGATGCAGCACCTGCATCATGGTGGGTCCCATATAAATGGACAGCATGGAGAGAACACATGCATCATTGGGTCCCACCGTCCAGCCCTGGACGGTGTGGATAAAATACATGCATCATTGTGGGTTCCACCGTCCATGGTGGATGGTGTGAATAAAATACATGCATCATTGTGGGTCCCACATGGGGCCCACCATAATGCTTATTTCCCGTCCAACCTGTTGACGTGGTCACAAAGACCCGGATGAAGAGTAAAAAAAAATTTCACATTAATTCAAAGCCTTTGCAACCCAAAAAGGGTTTTAATGGCAGACGTTCAAACCCCCACTGTTTCCTGCCGTGTGGGCCACCTGAGTCTTGTATAAGGATGATATTTGGAGGGGGCCCACTCCAGGGAAGGGCCCACCAGTTAGACGGTACGGATACTAAACATACATCATGGTGGGGACCTGAGGTAGGGTCCACTCCCCCTGTCCATCCAACATCAGACGCAAGACGCTACTGCGTCCTGACGTCCATGGCAGTAGCAGACGCTGCTGCCTTAGTTTTTTTTTTTTCGAAAACTATGATTTTTTTGAGGTTTTACCTATGTGGAGCCCACTTCAAGTGAATCCACTCTAGCCATTGGATTACATAGTCCATAGCAAGTCCATCAAGCCCAATATTGGGCTTGTTTCTACGTGTAGAAAAATCTGGGAAACTTTAAATGGTGGAGGTCACTGTTTGCTAAGGTATGGCCTACCAGATGCTCCGATCTACCTCATTTTTTGGCTTAATGCCTAAAATGAGTTGATATATAGGATATATGGCGTGGATTGAATACATACATCAAGGTAGGGCCTACATGAATGGCCCACCCAAATGGCCTTAAACTAAGGCTAAATAATGGTTTTCACCCTCACGTCCAGAGATAGTGTCTCTGGACTCTCTCTCTCTCTCTCTCTCTCTCTCTCTCTCTTTTTTTTTTTAGTTTGGGCATATGGAAATCTTAAGGTGGGCCCTGCTTAGGTGGGCCACCTAATAATAGATGGTGTGGATACAACCCCTATATAAAGTGGGGTCCATCCAAGTGGCCACACAACTACATCATCATATAAAAGGGAAAGAGAGAGAGAGAGAGAGAGAGTGAGAGAGAGAGAGACATGGGACACATGTGATGGAGGGACCCCAACACTCTGGGCCCTCCCTTGCATTCAATTATACATCAAGTGAGTCCCATTACGCATGGGTCCATCGAAATAAAAAATCAATGGTGGAGATCCTTTCCTTACCAATATGGATGGTCTAGATGACTTATTTAATGCAAGGAAATAAACATCATGATGGGGTCCATGGAGATTGGCCCCATCATGGAACGATCATGATGATTAAAGTCGGCTATCGGCCATGTCTTAGGGTCTGAAGTGAGATCCAAACCATTGATCGGTATGCCTCACTTGGCCCATCATGAAAACATGAAAAACTAGCCTATAGAAGCACCCACCGTTCAATCTTCTTGCTCCCTTAACTTTCTTTTCTCCTTAGCTTCGATTCCAACGGAAGAGATGGAGTTTGGATGGTTGAGAAGGAAGATGAAAGGGTAGGAACGGTGGGCTACACTTGTTGCTTAGAAGAGTTGGAGAGGCTTGGGACATGTGGATTTTCTTTTTCTTAGGAGAGTGGTTTAAGAATGAAGGGGAGAGAGAGTTGTAAAGGGAGAGAGAGAGTGATGGGTGATGGAGTGATGGATGTGGTGAGTGATGGGTGTGTAAGAGATTTTTGACTTTTGGGTAGATTTTATAAGAAAAAGCATGGATGTGTAAGAGACTTTTTAACTTTAGGGGTTGCTTGAGAATGGGTGAAAGGTGATGTGTACTTAACATGTACTTGACCCTTGATGGGTTGAAGAATGGATTGAGGTGACATGTTGTAGAGATTCTTTTAGTTTTGCAACGCGTGATATTTTTCTTGCACTGAACGCTGGTCCACATCTCTTGCCCAGGGTATCACCTCGGCGTATGAGTCTCAGCATCAGAACCACGACGATGGTGCGGTTGCTATGGTATAAGTCTTAGATTAAGTCGACTTGGGTTGACGGCGTGTGAATCAAGGTCGCACGCAAATACCGGCTAAGAGTCAAAGGTTGCTAGAATTCGTTCGGAAAGATCGTGAAAGTCTACAGAACGGTACGGTCTAGGATATGGGGCTTACAGCTCTCCCCTCCTAATAAAATTTCATCCTCAAAATTTACATAATCATTGTAACTAGGCATAACTCATGGGGAAGAAAATGAAAGTGCACCTACTAGTGCCCTGGTTTGTCAATTATGGTGTGAGTTGAGTCAGTCGAACTACAGATCCTAACAGGAAGAACAATTCAAGCGTCTGCCTCAACTGGATGTGTGGAAGCTCACCATGGGTAAATCATAGCCTCACATCCCATGTCCCAAAACACTAGGTGATTAAAACCCATAAAATCAACTTAGAACACATGAGGGTTTTTGGGTAGGTGAACTTTTTCAAACAGAAGAAAATCTTTAAGTTTACTTGTCCTGTCGATTGTATTGATACACCTTTCGATATGATCGACCTGTGCTGTCGATGTCCTCGACACTTGATCGATACTATCGATAAGAGGACTAAAAGTGTCCAGCAACCGCATACTTATCTGGACGGATTTATCAATATATCGATACACCTATCGATATCATCGATATTCAAATATCGAGCCCATCGGAAGTGACTCGATAATATCAATAAGCAGATTTTTGGCGCCCCTATTTTTCCAAAGAAAACTACTATGAGCTTTGATATATCGATGACTGTTCCGATTCAATCTGAATTCAAATATCGATCATATCAGAAGTCCATCAATCATATTGATAGTAGGCACGCATTTCTTCCAGCAAAATATTTCAGGATGTTCTTAACCTTGATCGGGGGCCACTCGAAGAAATCGATATTCTTATGTCGATGCTATCGAGCCCTAGACTGGACAAAAACTGTCCAGCATGCTTATAGGTAAATCTATATGATTTATCGATCCCATTGACACGGCCTCGATAGTATCGATATTCAAATTCCGATGACATCGGTTGACCCTCGATTATATCTTAAAAAAATTTAAAATATTTTTAGTTAATCTCTCTCATTTTTCAAATGTCGATAGATCGATCCTAGTAACGACGGAATCGAAGTTCGAAATCTGATGACATCGACTCCATTATCGATCACATCGACCAGCTGGTAAAAGGTTTGAAAAGCGTATGACATTTGAGTTTGTGTCATCGAGCGAATAGTTGATCCCATCGAGAGTATACGCTCCATGATTTCGACTCTGCTCGATGATATCGAACTCTGTCATAAATATGACCGTTTTATATCCATTGGAATCTTTTGCCTATATAAAGAGAGACTTGTCCATATTGCTGGTAGAGAAAGTAGAGAGTGCTTTTGTGTGTTTTACCTCTAGATCATATACCCAAAGCCCTGTAAGTGCTATGATTTCATATCCCTTTGGTTGTCAAATTTTGTGGTGACAAAACCTATATATATATATATATATATATATATATATATATATATATATATATATGTCTTGTACATCTTATGTTTCATGTTTGAGACTATTCATTACTTCAAAACATCGTATTTCAAGACAAGAACTTAAATGAAGAAAGTTTCAAGTCCAGTCATGGATGAAGTATACAAGAATAGAAGTCTTCAAGTATGCATGTTCAAGATTCTAACAAGTATAAGAATAGAAGAAGACTTTATCAAGTCAAGAAAGGTTGAAGCTTGAGAAGGCCTACAATAAGATTCATAAATTCTCAAGCTTCTCTTAAGGGTCATCTGAAAGTATAGACTATCAATGTTCATCTCACTTTCAAGGTTTGTTTGACCTTAGATTGACCTTAGGTTGGGCTTTATTGTAGGTCATTTTGGATACATAATTCGTATATTTTAAAAATGCTTGTACGGGCTGTTTTAAGACCAGTCCTAGGGACTTCAAGACCAGTCCTAGCTCTGACTAGTCTTAAGTTTTTTAGGACCAGTCCTAGGTTGTTGAAGATTTTTAAAATTTTTTGGTTGTCCTACGACTAGTCCTGGACATCATACGACCAGTCCTGTGAGCTGTACGACTCGTCCTTCGACCGGTCTTAGCCCTATGACTCGAACTCCAGCAACTAATCTGGGGATCCTACGACCAGTCGTAGGTGACCCACGACCAGTCGTAGATGGCCCACGACCGGTCGTAGGCTACCCAGGACCAGTTGTGGAACAACTAATCCTTATCCCACAGAAATCTTTGAAAATATGTTGAAGCTACGACCAGTCCTAGGGATCCTAAGACCAGTCATAGATGGGATTTTTCAGGCTATAAATAGAGCACGAATTTCAGAGTTTTTCAATTCAATTCAATTCAAGCAATTTTAAGGCCATACTTTGAGATAAGTTCGTATTTGTTTTTAAGCTACTTTGTGCTCATTTAATATTCCTTTTGCTAGCTTGTTTTATATTTGATTTTGATCTACATTCCAATCTTATTAGAAAAGAGAAATTTTTGATATTCCTTCTTCTTGGATTCAAAATCAAATTGAACTAGCCCTTTTGATTTAAAATCAATTGGACTTAGAACCATTCATAAAGTGAGTTTTGGACTTTGAACGTTGAATTGAACTTCTACTCCGATTGGTTCTACCAGGCTACTTCAAAAGGAGATTCAGGTATTTTACATTTGTGTAATTTACATTCTTTGGTTTTATTTGAGATTTTATAGAAAAATCTCATTGTTTTGGTTATCTGAGGAGAGGCAGAAAACTCAGATTGTGTGGGTTTTTGGATTGTGTAAGCCCGAGATAAAAAGACACAATTGTGAAGGTTTTAGGTGAACCTGTGAAACCTATTTTGATAGTGCATGCTAATATCCCCTATGTGAGGATATTAGGAGTGGTGTAGTATTTTGTGTGGCTGTTGGATAATAGTTGGTGTACACACAGGCGAACCACTATATATCTTTGTGTTGTGGATGTGCTTTATTCTTTCATTCCTTTATTCATTCAATTTTTTGGATTGTATCTGTGGTTGAATGTTGTAATCATTTTATTTCAAGCCAGTGTGGGGAATATTGTAATAACTTAGGTTTAATTTCCTGCAAGTTATTTCCTTACTTTATTTATTCCTCTCGGTTTTTTGTTTTTGACACAATGGATGTTTTAGAAATAAGGTTGTCCTACCATAAGCCTTTGGTTTCTGGTGTAAGGTTGTCCTTAGAACTGAATTAGTATCAACCTCTCAATACTAGTTTATTGAGGTTGCTTTTTAATTCAGCATTGTGGATTGTTTTATTTTATTATTCCGCTGTTATAAGTTTTATTTGGCATAGCCCTATTCACCCCCCCTCTAGGGCATATAGCTAGGCCCTTTCAAGTGGTATCAGAGCCTAATAGCTCGTGGTTATTGTTTATTCATTGGATTTATTTCCTGAGCTAACGATCTAAGCTATATTAAGATGTCAAATTTTGATAGCCTATCAGTCACTAGACCACCACCCTTTAATGGCACAAACTATGCCTATTGGAAAGCGAGGATGAGGATCTTCCTCAAATCCATGGATGAAAGTGTGTGACTGGCCACAATGAATGAATGGAACCCTCCTAGCACTGAAGTAACTAATAACGATGGTTCAAAATCAATGAGAGTAACGACTTATTTTCATTGGACCACACTTCAGAAAAGTGAGAGTAGTGCCAATGCAAAAGCACTAAATGCAATTACTTGTGCATTATCACCAGATGAATTCAAAAGAATCATCTCTTGTGAAAATGCAAAACAAGCATGGGATGTATTAGAAATGACACACGAGGGTGCATCAATTGTCAGGAAATCTGAAGTCCAACTCCTCACAACTAAATTTGAAGAAATTCATATGGAGGAGAATGAGATGTTATGGACTTTTGCACTAGATTGAATGACATTGTGAACTCTATGTGGGGTCTTGGTGATAGAATCCCAAAAAGTAAAGTGTGCGCAAAGATACTACGCTCACTTCCTGAACGGTTCAATTCTAAAGTAACCACGATTCAGGAACTTTGTGATACGGATACCGTGAGGGTTGAGGAACTAGTTAGTTCACTACAAACCTACGAGTTGACCTTTAAAGCTCCTAAAGGAAAATCAATTGCTCTCAAATCATTTAAAAATGTTTCACAAGAGAGCACTTCGGATTTAGAAAATTCTTAAGATGATATGGCGCTTTTAGCAAAAAATTTGTACAAAATTTTTAAAAGTAAGAAAAAAGTTAATTTTCAAAAGTCAAATGATAAGAGATGATCTAAACCTAGAGCTCAAAAATCTTTGAAAGATATCAATGTTACAACTGTCAAGAGTATGGGCACTTAGCTAACAAATGTCCTAAAAAGGACAAATCAAAAAGGAAAAGCTTGTTGGTTACTTGGGATGAATCGTCTGATTCTGAATCCTCTTCTAAATCAGAAGATTTTGAAACTGAGTCGGGTGATGATGTTAAAGCCCTTATGACTCTAGCCAAGATCACTTTTTCAGATAATGATGATATATCTAGTGAAGAAAATCTGAATAGTGATTGTGATAATGAAGATGATCTTCAGGATGCTTATAATGCCCTTTATAAGGAGAGTTGTAAAATTGCCGTTAAGCTTAAGTTACAAAAAGAAAAACTTTCTAAGCTTAAAGAAAATTATGAGTCTCTCGTTTTACAGAAGTCTCATATTTTTTATTCTTTTGAAAAGAGCAAATGTGATTTAGATTTCAAAACCTCCAAAATTGAAGATTTAAGATCTGAAAATGAGAAACTTAAAAATGAGGTAGCTTCTCTTCTGAGTTTGAAAGACACATGGAGTGTAACATCCCGAAAATCGGGGGTCGAGTAAAAACCCAAATCCCGAGTTCCAAAATGTTATTTATACAACATAGATATGTATGATTGAATGTTGTCTGTGTTAATGTATTAAACATGAGTGGGATTACGCCAAAACAGCATATCATACTCCAAAGACAGTTAAATTAACAAGCGGAAGACTGTGATAGTATGTATAACATATATAAACTGTTGTATGTCTCCAGAGTGTGAACATGTTATCAAGTTATATACATACATGTATACTCCAAAAGTGAATAAAAAGAATATACATGAGTGCTCTAAAAATATAAAATGACAAGTGTCAAGGCATCTAATCAACCTCCCTGTAATCTCGTCAATCAGAATACGCATAAAGGAGGGATCATTCTCGTCATCATCAAGTCCAGCTCCGCCTCGCAGGCCACGCCATCATCTGCAATCACAATAGGGACTGGTGGGTGTCTGAAAACACCATCCCGTAACGTGGGAGTGAGTGATCAACTTAGTGGGATAAGAGAGCAGAGATTAACATGTTATCAAATCAATCATGCGATAATAGTAAAGCAGTAAATCAAACAATCCTAATACTGTTGTTAATGCAATATGACATGACATGATGGATGCCCTCACCGACGTTCTCCCTCATACGGCACCATCTTACGCCCGTGGCATGCTTGCGTACCGCTCAGTGCTCCACATCTTCCAGGCAAATGCAATGTGATGGTGATATGATTGCCGAGTTATTATTAGTCCATTCAAACAGCAGGATTGGAAAACTAAGGTACTTCCCTTATATCAATCCCAACACAGATCCTGTCTAGGGTCGTCACTCCTAGTAATCTCATACGATGTATATTTTGTAGGTCGCTGCAAGGGTTGTCAGGGCTGTTGCTTGCACTCGTTGCACCGCTCCCCCATCACCTTATCAATACAGGCCTACTGTACTCTTACTGCTACGGAAGGGTCGTCACCTCCCTTAGACTCAGAATACGCTCGAGGTCACTACAAAGGACTCGTCGCCTGATCAGTGTAGGCCGACAGTAAGAATATAGTATCCCATACCACCATAATCTACTCACGAGTCATAGGTGCTCACTGGTCACTACGGGGAGGTTTGTGGCCCCAGCGTAGGCCGACAGCTCGACCACGGTGTCCCATACCACCATGCCCGGCTCATGAGTCTTCTTGGATCAAGGTACCATGGTTGACAGGGTTTACAATGGTAAGTTCATTACCCTAGGTTCAAGCAGTTATGACTTATACAGGGTGAACATACAACGGCCAGTCAGGTTACTTGACGGGCTCGACTAGCACGAGCACATCTCGAGTCGAACGACATGAAGTGCATAAAACACCTCGTGTGGCCTAACCACTGTCGCCAACTCCAAAACACGGCTCGCGTTCATCGACGCGTCGTTCGTGGCAAAGATAAGCCAACCACGGATTTACTCGGTTACCGACTGCCTGGACTAATTATAGTCCCAAACAGTTATGAATTCACATCAGCCATCATGTAAGAGTAACGGAAATGAAATACAACCATGTGAGCATGTTAACACATGCTATAACATACAACTTAAGTAAATCTTCCAACGCATGCATTTCATACATATAATGAAATCATGCATATAGCTAACATGTAGGAAACCATTTACATCAGCATATTAATTGAGAAATCAATCTCAAACTAATTCATAACACCATTTAATTCAATACATACTAATACAAGCATTTGTACAAACACTTAAACTACACACTTAAGTCTACATATAGTATGTCGACTCAAAGTGCGCATTTAGGCGAATCTTTTAGCCGAACTAATTATGCACGCATTCCTAGTATCCTAATGCGACAAGAAGCCATGTTAATCACATCAGAAAATTATGGATGAAAACAGTATTTCCTACAAATGACTAAAATGCCCTAAATCTCATATTCTTCGTCTGCTTACGAAACAGGAAACGGACAGCATGTTGTACATGTCAAACGGCGTTGCCGTCGATAATCTACTATTAAATGACATTGAAAGCGTTGGAAACAGTCAATCAAAGTGTCTAAAATCCGTACCTTTTCTCCTATAAGCGTATCAATTCGAACGGAGCATATACGCTTCGTATACGGCGAATAGGCAACCTAATTTACAAGATGTATCAGCTACTTTGCTATGGAAACTAAGGAACCTCAAATCAGCAACTATTTAGGGTATTTTCTTACTTAGAAACGTGGTGAAATCACTGGCAAAGTGATTGAGGAGCGTTGCTTAATCACGTGTAGCAGGTAGCACAAGCAGCAGGAAATTTCCTTCCACTCTCTCTCACAAACTCTTACTTTCTCTCTCACTCTTGCTAGGGTTTCTAGCAAATTCGGATGGATGAGAGGAGTGAGGGTTTAAGCCCTTTTTATAACCTAAAACTTGCCCGAAATAGGCTCGGGAACAATGTTTACTTGATACCTAACCAAATCGGGGTTGTTTCGGTCCGAAAAGGCATTTCTGGTGGTCCCCTGGCCGAACGCGATCGGACTTAAGTTCATACACGTTGGATGTCGCTCACATCCCATTTTCAGACCAGTAGTGTTCGTAGATCACCCGTGGCGGTCCAGTTTTAGTTCAGCGGTCACCGCACGTAGATCAGGTCTGCAAGTCTCATGATATGAAATAGAAATTTTTCCTGATCCGAGGGTATAATTTGGCTGAATTCTGACGGTCAGAACGCTTAATAATAACACATCAAGTTGTGTGCCAGATTTGAATTTCAAATTCCAAATCTAGCCCTATTCTCACTCTCTTCACTCCAGGCTCAATGAAATAGCCTGTGAATGTCGGTTGGACTTGATTTTCAAAATGATTGTCAAGTCCAGCTAGGCGGTTCTAACGGTCTAAGATTGTACGTATCGGACTTTCGACGCGCGGTCTAGATCCAATACAAAGTTTCAAAGAGGTCCAGAGAACAAACTGGTTTAGAGTTTGATCTGAGGTTTTAGAGTATTATAGCGTCATTGGTTCTACTCGCTTTGGGTCTTGTAGAACGTATTTAAAGCGATCAGGGACAATTTCACAGCTACTCCAGTGTAGCGTTAGCTAACTTATGCTTAGTTTCTAAAGGAATTAATCCTAAGTGATTTCTTTGGCTATGGAATTGGGTTCTAAGCGATTTCCCAGGTGTTTTAGTTGACCCATTGCCTAAGGACGTCTAATCCCAGGTTGGTCAAAATTCGGAGTGTTACATGGAGATATGCCCAAGGTGATCCTAAATTAGAAAAATTATTGTCAGGATCAAGAAAATGTGGCGATCGATCCAGGTTAGGCTATGATAAGAATACATCTTCTAAACAAAAGAATATTTCTCCTAAATTTGTAAAAGGAGAGTCTTCAACCTCAAAAGAAAAGAACACTTATCAAGGTTTTTCTAAAAATTCAAGGACTTTTCAAAAACCTAAAGGTAGCCATGTCAACTTTGATTTTCAAAACTGAAATCCATTGGCTGAAAAAATAATTGATCTACTCAAGGAGCTATTAAAGTCTAACTCTATAGGTCACTCCTATAACAACAGACAAAAAAAGACCATCTATACTCCTAAACCCAAAACAGTTCTAAAATGGGTTCCTAAAGTTGCCTGCTGGGTTGCCCACACTGCTTTCAAAGCTATAAGCCATTCAAAGTAGTACCTAGATAGTGGTTGCTCCAGGCATATGACAGGCAACAAGGCTTTATTCACCGATCTAAAAGATATGACTGACGGGTTAGTCACATTTGGTGATGGAAGCAATTGTAAGATCATTGGCCAAGGTAGGGTTCAGCTTTATAACCTTCCCTTATTTAAGAATGTTTTATATGTTGAGGGCTTGAAACACAACCTATTAAGCATTTCTCAGATATGCGATAACAACCATAGTGTGAAGTTTTCTAATCAAGGTTGTGAGATAGTTAAGAAAAAGGGTTCTGTTATATTAACTGGTCACAGAACTTCTGAAAACTGCTACATCATTAGTGATGCAAGCTCATCTACTCAATCGTGTTACATGGTCCATACCGATGAGACTGAATTATGGCATAAACGCCTTGGACATGTTCACTACTGGAACTTATTTAGATTGAGCAAAAGAGAACTAATTAGAGGTCTACCCAAATTGCAAAAAGTAGAAAAAATATGTGGTGAATGCTAGTTGGGTAAACAGACTAGGAGCTCTCACAAGAAAGTGAACTCCAATACCACATCTAGACCACTCAAGTTTCTCCACATGGATTTTATTGGACCCACCAAAACGGAAAGTCGAGGAAGAAAAAAATATATCTTGGTTATCGTAGATGACTATACCAGATTCACTTGGGTATCGTTCTTAAAGGATAAAACTGAAACCCTTGATGAAGTGAAAAAGATCATCAAATGAATTCAAAATGAAAAAGGTTCTCATGTTTGTAAGATCCGTAGTGATCATAGATCTGAATTCGAAAATAGTAGTTTTGAGAAATTCTGTAGTGATCAGGGAATATCGCATGAATTCTCTGTGCCCAAAACTCCTCAACAAAATGGTGTAGTGGAAAGAAAAAATAGAGTACTTCGGGATATGGCTAATGTTATGTTGAACAGCATGAAGCTCTCTAGAAATCTTTGGGCTGAAGCAGTTAATACCGCATGCTATATTATTAATCGGGCTTATACCAGTAAATCTGATAATAAGAGTACTTATGAATTATGGTTTGAAAAGAAACCTAATATCAAATACTTTCGAGTTTTTGGCAGTAAGTGTTATATTTTACGAGATCATGAAAATTTGGAAAAGTTTGATACGAAGAGTGATGAAGGTATTTTTCTTGGTTATTCTTTGAACAGTCGAGCTTATAGGGTTCTAAATAAGAGTCCATCAATGTGGTCATTGATGATCATTTGAATACATCAGCCTCGAGCTCAGATGATGATGAAGTTCTTATTATCGACAATCAAGGTACCTCATCAAGTCAAAAAGAATCTGAACAAAGGACTGTCAAAGATCATCCAACAAATCAAATTCTTGAAAACCCTCTCACTGGAGTTCGTACTGGCAAACAACTTGAGAACATATGTAATTATGTTTGTTTTACATCCCAAATAGAACCGGTCAATGTGAAAGAAGCACTTTCTGATGAAAATTGGATAGTTGCTATGCAGGATGAACTTAATTAATTTGTTCGTAATGATGTCTGGTATCTTGTTCCTAGACCTAAAGATAAACACATTATCAGAACAAAATGGATTTTAAAATAAGTCTGATGAACTTGAAAATATAATACAAAACAAGGCTAGACTGGTTGTACAAGGGTACACTCGGATTGAAGGCATCGATTACGATGAAACCTTTGCTCCAGTCTCTCACCTTGAATCAATCAGACTTTTTATTTCCATCGCATGCTTTAGAAAATTTAAAATTTATCAGATGGATGTAAAGAGTGCTTTCTTGAATGGAGATTTACATGAGGAGGTATATGTTGAACAACCTTCAGGGTTTGAAGACCCCAAGTTATCTAACCATGTATTTCGTCTCAAAAAGGATCTCTATGGTCTAAAACAAGAGCCCAGGGCATGGTATGAGAAATTGAATAAATTTTTACTTAGTCATAGCTTTCAAAGTGTCGATAAGACACTCTTTGTTAAGAAGCATAACAATGATATTTTGATGGTTCAAATTTGTGTTGACAATATTATTTATGGATCAACATGCACTAACATGTCTATTGAGTTTACAGAGTTAATGAAATCAAAGTTTAAAATGAACATGGTTGGTGAACTAAATTATTTCCTAGGGTTGCAAGTAAAACAACAACCTGATGAAATTTTCATTTCCTAAACCAAGTATGCTATAAACTTGGTAAAAAGGTTTGGATTTGAGAATGGTAAGAACTTTGATACTCCTATAAGTACAATGTTAAGACTCTCAAAAGACTCTACGGGTAAAGATATAGATCCTAAACTGTATCGTAGTATGAGTGGTAGTTTGTTGTATCTAATGCAAGTAGACCTGATATCGTGTTTAGTGTTGGTATTTGTGTGAAATATCAGTCTAATCCTAAGGAATCACATCTTACTGCTGTTAAACGGATTATTAGATATGTCGCAGGTACTATAAATCTGGGTCTTTGGTATCCTTTTGATACTAGTGTTCAATTAGCCGGGTACTCAGATGCTGATTGGGCCGGAAATATAGATGATAGAAAATCAACCAGTGGTGATTGTTTTTACATTGGAAATTACTTAGTTTCTTGGTTCAGCAAGAAGCAAAGCTCAATATCGCTCTCCAGTGTTGTGGCTGAGTATATTACAGCTGGATATGCATGTACTTAACTAGTTTGGATGAAACGCATGCTAAGCGATTATGGAATTAATCAAGATTCAATGATCTTACATTGTGATAATTCCAGTGCTATAAATATTTCCAAAAATCCAATCCAACATTCACGAACTAAGCACATTGACCTTAGGTATCATTACATTCGTGAGTTGGTTGAAGAAAAATTTATTTCCTTGGAATATATACCAACCGAAACTCAACTTGCTGATATATTTACTAAATCGCTCGACAAAAGACTGTTTAATAAATTAAAATTTGATCTTGGTATGTGCATTTTACATTGAGTATTCTTGATTGCATGTATTATAGTGTATTATATTTGGTATTATATGTGTTGAAATTTTAATTTTTTACATTAAATATGTATTTTTGGTCGATGCTCAACCGGTCGTACACAGCACTCGACCGGTCGTAGAGCTCGTGAACTTGATATGATTTGGGAAAAACCTCATTCTTCTTCATTTTCACTCCTACCTACGATGACTCGTGGCTCAACCATTCATACGATTTCTTGAATTTCTTCAAGGTTAGTCTTATTTCTTCATTTTTCTTGAAGTTTGATGTTCTCTATACTTTGATTTGATCATTATGTAGCTTGATCAATTCACCGTATATTTATTTCAAATTTGTATCCTCGGTATAGTAATAAAACCGAGTTGACTGTTTTCATGGTCCGTATATTACATTCCATTGCTTCTGGAACTATTGTTTGTCTACCTTCATTGATCTGTCATTTTATCATACAGTTTCGACTCCATCCAGGTCATAGTGATATTCCATTTGGTTATCTTATGACTGTGTTAGCCACTCAAATGCTTCTTGATACACCTGTTAATGAAGCACCCATTCATCATCTTTTATTCAACAATACAAATTTAAATAAGATGAAGTTGGATTTGCTTCCTGGTCAAGTTGATGAAGGTGGTGTTGGTGGTAACGGTGGTGAACCCGAAAGTGAAGGGGAAGCTGGCGATCTTCCTCAACAGGATGTTAATATGGATGAGTTATTTGATGAGATAGAAATTGATTCGCCAAATGATCCTGATTACGATCCATCTAGTTATGATGCATGCCTTCATGCATTGGAGGAGAAGGTTGATAACATGAGTGTAGCCCACGATATGCAGTTTAAATATATGTGAAAATATCTTCGTCACATTAATAGGGGCTTACACCAGATTGATCCAACTATCCCTGCTCTCTCCTTTGGATCTGATTAGGTGGATTAACTTTTGGATTGTATAACATTATCTTATCTTTTATTTTAAATATTGTATTAACTTGGTTATGTGTAACACCCCGAATTTTTGCCAACCTGGGATTAGATGTCCTTAGGCAATGGGTTAACTAAAACACCTTGGTAACCGCTCAGAACCCAACTCCATAGCCAAACTAAGCATAAGTTAGCTAGCGCTATGCTGGAGTAGCTGTGAAATTGTCCCTGATCGCTTTAAATACGTTCTACAAGACCCAAAACTTGTAGAACCAATGATGCTATAATATCCTAAAACCTTGGATCAAACTCTAAACCCATTTTCTCTCAAGAACTCTTTGAAACTTTGTATTAGATCTAGATCGCGCGTCGAAAGTCCGATACCTACAATCTTAGACCATTATGACCGCTTAGCTGGACTTGACAACTGTTTCGAAAATCAAGGCCAACCGATGTTCAGAGGCTATTTCATTGAGCCTGGAGTGAAGAGAGTGAGAATAGGGTTAGATTTGGAAATTTTAATTCAAATCTGGCACGTGACTTGGCGCGTTATTATTAAGCGTTCTGACCGTCAGAATTCAGCCAAATTACACCCTCAGATCAGGAAAATTTTCTCTTTCATATTATGAGACTTGTAGACCTGATCTAAGTGCGATGACCGCTGAACTGAAATTGGACAGCCACGTGCGATCTGCGAACTCTTTCGGTCTGAAAACTTGATGTGTGCTAGATCCAGTATGCATGAGCTTAAGTCCGACCACGTTCGGCCAGGGGACCTCCAGAAATGCTCTTTTGGACCAGAACAGCCCCGATTTTGTTAGACCTCAAGTAAACATTGTTCCCAAGCCTAATTTAGGAAGTTTTAAGCCTAATTTGCCCTAAGTTTTAAGCATATAAAGTGAAAGGTGCGGATTTTAGACGCTTTGATTGGCTGTTTTCAACGCTTTCAATGTCGTTTAAATGTAGATTATCGACGGCAACGCCGTTTGACATGTACAACATGCTATCCATTTCCTGTTTCGTAAGCAGACGAAAAATTTGAGATTTAGGGCATTTTAGTCATTGTAGGAAATACTGTTTGCATCCATATTTTGCCAATATGATTGACATGGCTTTTTACCACCTTAGGATATTAGGAACGCGTGCATGATCATTTTGGCAAAGAGATTCGGCCAAATGCGCACTTTGAGTCGACATACACTATGTAGACTTAAGTGTGTAGACTAAGTGTTTGTATAAATGTTTGTATTAGTATGTATTGAATTAAATGGTGTTGTGAATTAGTTTGAGATTGAATTCTCAAATAATACGCTGATGTAAATGATTTCCTTCGTGTCGGCTATATGTATGATTTCATTGTATGCATGAAATGCATGTGTTAGATGATTTACTTAAGTTGTATGTTATAACATGTGTTAACATGCTCATATTGTTGTATTTCATTTCCATTACTCTTATATGATTGATGAAGTGGATTCACAAATGATTGGGGCTATACTTAGTCCAGGAAGTCGATAACCGAATAAATTTGTGGTTGACTTATCTTTGCCACGAACGACGCATCGATGAACGCGAGTCGTGTTTTGGAGTTGGCGGCAGTGGTTAGGCCACGCGAAGTGTTTTATGCACTTCATGTCGCTCAGCTTGAGATGTGCTCGTGCTAGTCGAGCCCGTCAAGTAGCCCGACTGGCCACTGTATGTTCACCATGTATGTGTCATAACTGCTCGAACCTAGGGTACTGAACTTACCATTGGAAACCCTGTTAACCATGGTACCTTGATCCATAAAGACTCATGAGCCGGGCATGGTGGTATGGGACACCGTGGTCGAGCTGTCGGCCTACGCTGGGGCCACAAACCTCCCTGTAGTGACCAGTGAGCATCCTACTCTGAGCAGATTATGGTGGTATGAGACACTATATTCTTGCTGTCGGCCTACACTGATCAGGTGACGAGCCCTTTGTAGTGACCTTGAGTTTATCCTGACACCGCATGGGGGCGACGAGTCCTGATGTAGTCTTAAGGATATAATAGGCCTGTATTGATAAGGTGATGGGGGAGAGGAGCAACGAGTGCGTGCAACAACCCTGGTAGCCCTTGCAGCGACCTATAAATATAACATCGTATGAGATTACTAGGAGTGACAACCCTAGACAGGATCTGTGTTGAGATTGATATAAGGAAGGTACCTTAGTTTCCCAATATTGCTGTATGAAAAGGACTAATAATAACTTAGTAATCATATCACCATCACATTCCATGTGCTTGGAAGATGTGGAGCACTGTGGAAAGAAAGCATGTCGTGGGCGTAAGATGGTGCCGTATGAGGGAGATCGTCGGTGAGGGCATCCATCATGTCATGTGATATTGCATTAACAATAGTATTTAGGAATGTTTGAGTTATTACTTTACTATTATCGCATGATTGATTTGAGAACATGCTAATCTTTGCTCTCTTATCCCACTGAGTTGATCACTCACTCCCACGTTACGGGACGGTGTTTCCAGACACCCACCAGTCCTTATTGTGATTGTAGATGATGGCGCGGCCTGCGAGGCGGAACCGGACTTGATGATGATGAGGAGGATCCCTCTTTTATGCGTGTTCTGATCAACGGAATTACAGGGAGGTTCATTAGATGTCATGACACTTGTCATTTTATATTTTTAGAGCACTCATGTATATTCTTTCTTTCTATTTTGAGGTATACATGTATATGTTTAACCTGGTAACATGTTCACACTCTGGAGACTTACAATCAATTACATATTATATGTATGTATCACAGTCTTCTGCTTGTTAATTTAACTATCTCTGGAGTATGATATGCTGTTCTGGCTTAATCCCAATCTTTTTTAATGCCTTTGTAAAATACGACATGCATTTTACATTATCTATGTTGCATAAATAACATTTTGGAACTCGGGAGTTGGATTTCTACCTGACCCCTGATTTTTGGAATGTTACAGATGGTATTAGAGCATGATTTGGATTAAACTAAGCCTGGGTTATGGTCACGCGATGTACGCTGTCACTCCTTCAACTTAGGTGGGTGTGAAAGGAACCTAGAAACACTTATAGGATCGCAGTTTCGCCAATAGGTGAAGTCTACTCAAGTCGATCCTACGATCGAGTCCGTAACGCATCTAGGGTCGCGTGAAGCAACCTAAGTATCTCCTAGGTTGTAAGTAGGCGGGTTGAGACGTTCTTTGGAAGGTTTTAAACCTGAAAATGTGAATCCTTGGGCTGTGGGGCAACCACAACCCTTACGTTCAATTGCTAGGGCTTAAAAACCCGTTTCACCTAATTCCTTCAAAATTCTTCCTCTCACCACTCCATTCTAAAATTTCATGAAAACTGGCCATTTGGCCATTCTAAGTTTGTAATATTTAGTAACTAATGCGCTAGATGGATGTATTAGCTTCTCCTACCCCAAAATCATATGTTCATTGATAGGTGAATGTATTCAGGTTTACAGATTGGCCCCGAAATGCCCCGGAGGGAAGTTTGGGCCTCCCTAGGTCAAAATACAATGAACTAGGGTGGGGCCCATACATATTTGACGTCCTTAGGGCAGTGGGGACCCAACCCATGGGGTCCCACCGGCCGGATCAGAAGATGGCCGGAGATGCATCGCCGTACAGTGGGGCCCACTTACTGTAAAAATCGGGCGCACGCCCTTATGTGGCTAGTACACCCCTCCCACATAGCGCCCGTCCGTCAAAAACCTCAAAAAAGGGTACTTCCTTCACAAACAGTCCCCTCCCAAGCTCCCTTGCTCATTTTTCTTGCTGCCCTATCTCAAAACGCAGCTCCAAATCCCTTCCAATCCCATTTCTTGCTAAAGCCGACCCTATTCCATCCCTTCGTGGTGATTTGCTAATCCTCCTCTTTCAAAACTCATCCATTGGAGCTCCTACAACCCCCAAATGTGGCTGAAATCGTGTGGAGCTCCATTTCCCTTTATAGTTCTCTTTTCCCTTTAAAAATACAGCCTTTGGGAGCTTGATGCATCCCTCTACAGGGCCTAGATTCGTTTCAGTCTATTTGGGCAACCATTTCTCTGCATTTCCTTCGCTTTTCATGGCTATTGTTAAGGCTGTTTTAGCCTTTTTTCTCCCTTTCCACCATCCTCCTTCTCATGTCCCTTTTATTTGATCCTCAGACTCATGGAAACCTGCTTACCCATCCCATTTTTCCACGTTCTTTGCTTGTTTGACTACCGTTTTGAGATTTCTGTGTTTTGTTGTTGTTAGGTTTAGTGAAGTCAGAGGTAGAAAATATGTTTGTGTTAGTGGTTTGGCCTTAGCATAGCCGAATGCGTTCCTGTCATAATCCATGTGGAACTTTATTCCATGTAGTGTGACAAATTTTGTTGAATGGAGTGCATGCCGTTTCGTTTGTTGTAAGGTATTGTCCCTAGATTGGGTGTATCCTATGGTTTCCACTGCCATGTTGTAAATCCTGGGATTAAGCCTACAAAATTAGTTTTTATCCCACCCCACCCTCTTACCAAGCATGCTACACCCAATCCCGACGTGGGATTAGGAATGCAGTTCCATTTAACACAACTTAATGCTACTGGCCATATACGCCCTTGGCGTTTTGGACCTAGTGTTAGCACTCCTATATTTGAAGGATCTGACAACATAGGAAATCCAATTCCATTTAGATAATCTTGACCCTAAGTGATAGAACAATTTCCTGTATGAGAAATGGTATGAAACCATTTAGCGTATAAGCTTAGGTTGTAGATTACAGACTAGTCTACTAGTTACCTTAAGTAGTGTAAAGCCTGTATATGCTAAGGAATAGTAGGTTAGATTTGGTTGGAATGGGACTCCCTTACTTGGGTAGATCCTCATAACATTCCTAGGCACCTTTAGTAACTCTCAGGAGGCTTATTTACCTTAAAACTATTCATTCTCAGGGAAAACTTCTACATCCCTAAGATTGAACTTAGAATAAACCAACACACCCCTTAGAATTGCCTTCCCCAAAGGCTTATTGCATTCGGGAACGCGGAGCAAAGGAACTGCACGTAAGCGATGTATTCGCGGTTTGAATAGACTTCTTAATCCTAGTGGTTACCAATAAATCCAATGCTCTGATTAAGCAGAAGATCGACATCGACTCGGATTAAGAATTGATACAATAAATCTTATGTCCTAGCTAGACAGAAAGTCTATGTATCCGGCTCAGACCTACTACACAACTTTTCTTCCATGTTAGCCCGACCACATACAACCAAAAGTTATTGCTTGCCTTTGGGAAATGTTGAGGACATCTAGCTAATAGAGAGTAGGCCTATTTCTACAACCATAGATACCAATGCCATAGAACGCATCATTAGCAAAGGAAAACCACTGTAATGAGAGGTTGTTTCCCAATCATGTCAAGGATAACCCCTAAGTTGCGCCTCATTCCGATATACGGATCGATGCATAGATTCTTGAACCTTAAGCAGAACTAAGTTTTAAGGGGGGTAGAACGTATTGAGTCCAATCCAGTTAGGTCAGCCAATGCAACCGTTCGATCAGAGTGGCGCAGCGGAAGCATGGTTAGCCTCTTCCCTACTGGCCCAGGATCGAAACATTTGATTTAGGTTATACGTACGGTTAGGTCATTAAATAGGATTGATCCTTCTTTAGAATGTTAATACTGAAGTCTTGCTAGATACTCCTTACCCTTCGCTAATTTCGGGGACGAAATTGTGTTTTAAGGGGGGTAGATTGTAACACCCCAGATTTTTTCCAACCTGGGATTAGATGTCCTTAGGCAATGGGTTAACTAAAACACCTTGGTAACCGCTCAGAACCCAACTCCATAGCCAAAGAAATCGCTTAGGATTAATTCCTTTAAAAACTAAGTATAAGTTAGCTAGCGCTACGCTGGAGTAGCTGTGAAATTGTCCCTGATCGTTTTAAATACGTTCTACAAGACCCAAAACTTGTAGAACCAATGATGCTATAATATCCTAAAACCTTGGATCAAACTCTAAACCCGTTTGCTCTCAGGAACTCTTTGAAACTTTGTATTGGATCTAGACCGCGCGTCGAAAGTCCGATACCTACAATCTTACACCATTATGACCGCTTAGCTGGACTTGACAACTGTTTCGAAAATCAAGGCCAACCGACGTTCAGAGGCTATTTCATTGAGCCTGGAGTGAAGAGAGTGAGAATAGGGTTAGATTTGAAAATTTTAATTCAAATCTGGCACGTGACTTAGCACGTTATTATTAAGCATTCTGACCGTCAGAATTCAGCCAAATTACACCCTCAGATCAGGAAAAATTTCTCTTTCATATCATGAGACTTGTAGACCTGATCTAGGTGCGATGACCGCTGAACTGAAATTGGACCGCCACGTGCGATCTGCGAACTCTTTCGGTCTGAAAACTTGATGTGTGCTAGATCCAGTATGCATGAGCTTAAGTCCGACCACGTTCGGCCAGGAGACCTTCAGAAATGCTCTTTTGGACTAGAACAGCCCCGATTTGGTTAGACCTCAAGTAAACATTGTTCTCAAGCCTAATTTAGGAAGTTTTAAGCTTATAAAAGGGGCTTAAACCCTCACTTCTCTCTCCCATCCGAATTTGCTAGAAACCCTAGCAAGAGTGAGAGAAAAAGTGAGAGTTTATGAGAGAAGGTGGGAGAGATTTTCCTGCCACCTGCTGCTGCTGCTGCACGTGCTTAAGCGACGCACTCCAATCACTTTTTCGACGATTCCAACACACTTCTAGGTAAGGAAAACCCTAACCACTTGCTGATTTGGGGATTTCTTTGATTCAAATGGCAAAGTAGCTGATGTACGTGTGCATTAGGTCACATGTACGCCGTTGACGAAGCGTATACGCTCCGTTCGAAACGATACACATATAAAGTGAAAGGTGCGGATTTTAGACGCTTTGATTGGTTATTTTCAACGCTTTCAATGTCGTTTAATAGTAGATTATCGACGGCAACGCTGTTTGACATGTACAACATGCTGTCCGTTTCCTGTTTCGTAAGCAGACGAAAAATATGAGATTTAGGGCATTTTAGTCATTTGTAGGAAATACTGTTTGTATCCATATTTTGCCAATATGATTGACATGGCTTTTTGCCGCCTTAGGATATTAGGAACGCGTGCATGATCAGTTTGGTGAAGAGATTCACCCAAATGCGCACTTTGAGTCGACATACACTATGTAGACTTAAGTGTGTAGACTAAGTGTTTGTATTAGTATGTATTGAATTAAATGGTGTTGTGAATTAGTTTGAGATTGAATTCTCAAATAATACGCTGATGTAAATGATTTCCTTCGTGTCGGCTATATGTATGATTTCATTATATGTATGAAATGCATGTGTTAGATGATTTACTTAAGTTGTATGTTATAACATGCGTTAACATGCTCATATTGTTGTATTTCATTTCAATTACTCTTATATGATTGATGAAGTGGATTCACAAATGATTGGAGCTATACTTAGTCCAGGCAGTCGGTAACCGAATAAATTTGTGGTTGGCTTATCTTTACCACGACGACGCGTCGATGAACGTGAGTCATGTTTTGGAGTTGGCGGCAGTGGTTAGGCCACGCGAAGTGATTGCAGATGATGGTGCGGCCTGCGAGGCAGAGCCGGACTTGATGATGATGAGGAGGATCCCTCCTTTATGCATGTTTTGATCGATGAAATTACAGGGAGGTTCATTAGATGTCATGACACTTTTCATTTTATATTTTTAGAGCACTCATGTATATTTTTTCTTTCTATTTTGAGGTATACATGTATATGTTTAACCTGGTAACATGTTCACACTCTGGAGACTTATAATCAATTATATATTATATGTATGTATCACAGTCTTCCGCTTGTTAATTTAACTGTCTCTGGAGTATGATATGTTGTTCTGGCTTAATCTCAATCTTGTTTAATGCCTTTTTAAAATACAACATGCATTTTACATTATCTATGTTGCATAAATAACATTTTGGAACTCGGGAGTTGGGTTTCTACCTGACCCACGATTTTCGGGATGTTACATTATGGCTTGATGATTCTGGATTTATATTTTGAGATATGATATTTTTTTTCCATATTCCTTTTTCATTATCTGTTTTTTATTACTCTTTATGTTGTTGTTCTCTTTCCTATTATGACTTTCCCTTGTCATTTTGTGATAAAAAGGGGGAGTAGTATGGTAAGGGGGAGTAGTATGGAAAGGGGGAGTAATTTGTATGGATTGATTGATTGAAGAATATATGTGGATTGATAATATGGAATGTGGATAACTTGCGCTTTGCTTAATGTTTTCATATTTTTTTCTCTCAGGGGAGCATATTTTGCTCTTATCTGTATGATGTGTGTTTTGTCATAAATTTGACAAAGGGGGAGATTGTAAGTGCTATGATTTCATATCCCTTTGGTTGTCAAATTTTGTGGTGACAAAACCTATATATATATGTCTTGTACATCTTGTGTTTCATGTTTGAGACTATTCATTGCTTCAAGACATCGTATTTCAAGACAAGAACTTAAACGAAGAAAGTTTCAAGTCTGGTCATGGATGAAGTATATAAGAATAGAAGTCTTCAAGTATGCATGTTCAAGATTCTAACAAGTACAAGAATAGAAGAAGACTTTATCAAGTCAAGTATGCATGCTCACCCTTTGAAGTCCTCATAGGAGGCCTCCGGTGGGAGTGTACACTGTGGGTGCATTGTATGGACCCTTGCTCTGTGTAGAGCATAAACATCTGGGTGTGTTGTGTGGACCCTTGCTCTGTGTGGGCATAAACATCTGGTTAGGAGTGCACCAGTAAAACTCCAAGGTTAGAGGTGAACCGAGTAGAAACCTCTATGTAAAGGTTGAAGATGAACCTAATTTAAAACCTTAGGTTTGAGGTGATCCCTGAGAAACCTCCGTAGTGAAATCTGGGACACTCATGGGTTGAGTGCGCCAGCCTGGAGTGGAGTAGACAAGTAGTCGAACCACTATAAAAATGACTGTGTTTGTGATTGTTATTGCTTTTCATTGTGTGATATTCCTTACATGCTTTTATATCTAATTGTCTAGGATCACACTTCATATACACACACAGTCATATCTATCACAACTTATATGTGACTTGTTTATTTTTCAAGAAGTTTATGATTGGATCCTCTACTAGGCTTGGAAGCCAGTAGAGTTACATTTGAGTAATCCTGTTAATTGTATATCTGATAGGATTAGTGAAATAGGATTTTTAAATACACTGTAAAACTTTAAAAAGTCCTATTCACCCCCCTCTAAGACATATTGGCATACTCCTACTTCATCTCAAGTGATCTTCACCGTTATTTCAATTGGTATCAGAGTTGGTCTCTCTTTAAGGGCTTCACCGCTTAGAGAGTGATCTTGATTGAAGTTGAAGAATATGGCCAAAGGAGAGGGCTCATCAATTACTAGACCTCTAGTATTTGATGGTTCAAATTATACATACTGGAAGGCTAGAATGCATTACTTCCTGAGATCTTTGGATCATGATGTTTGGGATGTAGTTGAAAAGGAATATGTGGTACCATCTGAACAAATCGTACTTGAAGATGAAACTACCATCACTAAATCCAAAACCAAAGAAAAGTGGACGACGTTCTACAAAGAACAACGAACTGTTGAAACAAAAGTAATGAACGCCATCTACTGTGCTGTGTCTCAGGATATATTCAATCAGATAAGTATGTGTGAGACATCTAAGAAAGCATAGGATCTACTTGAAACAACCCATGAAGGCACAAGCACTGTCAAGAGGTCTAAACTATAACTTTTGACTCACAATTCGAAAATCCCAGGATGGAAGAGCATGAGACATTTATTGAGTTTTTCACCAAATTGAATATTATTTGTAACTCCAAGGGTGGATTAGGAGAAAAAGTTCTGGTACTAAAAATATGTAGAAAAATCTTAAGATCCCTTCCAGAACGGTTTAATCCCAAGGTTACAACAATTGAGGAGTGCAGAAATATTGATGAAATGAAAGTAGAAGAATTGGTAGGTTCCTTACAAATCTTTGAACTACACTTCACTCAATCCCAAAAATCCAAAAACACTATCCTAAAAACTTCTAAGAAATCAAAACATGAGGATAGTGAGAGTGAAAAAGAAGATGAAGATGAGGAAGTGGCTTTGCTGGCACAAAGATTCAAAAGATTCTTTTAAAAGAATTACGGTCATCCCTCTAGAGGTAGAAAAGTGGATGACAAACCTTCTACAGACAAATTTGGGAAAAGAACTAAAGAACCACAATGCTACGCCTGTCGGGAGTATGGACACCTATCTACCGAATGCCCAAACAGAAAAATCAAGGGCAAGGCAATGGCCGCCACATGGGATGATACGGAGGAGTCAAATTCAAAATCAAGCGACTCAGAGAGCGATGGAGATCGAAAAGACTGGAGAAGACTTCGATCATTTGAAGACCGAAAATACTTATGATCATAAGACTTCAAATTCAAAAGACTGGAGAACACTGGATCATAAGTCTTCAAATTCAAAAGACTGGAGAAGACTGGAAATACTTATGATCATAAGTCTTATGATCCAGTCTTTTCCAGTCTTCTCCTAGATGAACAGCACATTCAGAAGACTTCGATCCCATGCTGTTCATCATCATCTGAATTTGAATTTGAAGTCTGTACAACATCATAAGTATTTTCAAGGATTTTCGGTCTCCATCGCTCTCTGAGTCGCTCTTCAAATGATCGAAGTTTTTGGAAAAGACTGGAGAAGACCGAAAATACTTATGATCCAGTCTTTTGAATTTGAAGTCTTCTCCACAACTTCGATCATTTCAACTGAATCTGAGGATGAACAGCAAGCTACTGACTCGTTTCCGTCTGATGATGAAAAGACTGGAGAAGAAGAAGAAATTAAAAAGGATAAATTGCAGGATGCTTATAATCAACTATACATTCATAGCATCCATATCCTTGAAAGACACAGTATGTCTGTAAATAAAAAGGAATTATTGTAGAAAAACTTGAACAAAACCTTGAAAATTAACACACATTTAGCAAATGATTTGCAACAATATCATTCAGACAATGATAAGTTAGAAAGAGAAAACCTATCCCTAAAAATAGAATTATCAAAACTTATGAACCAGGCTGAATTGCTAAGAGATGATAATGTGCAACTCAAAAATGAGAACCACTCACTTTATATTGACTTAGAAAAATCCAGGAAATTTGCCGAGATAAACTACAAATTTTTCTCAGAGTAGTGAAAAATTGGAAAAATTATTAGGAATGGGATGACTAGGAAGAGACAAGAGTGGACTAGGATATGAGAAAAGTAAAAAGAAAAATAGAAATAAAGCCCCAACAAAACTGCTTGGTTTAAGTAGCAATATGGGAATTTCTCCAATTTGTCATTTATGTGGTGATATTGGTCATTATAAATTTGAATGTTTAGCACCTAGACAGACTCTATATAACTCTGATCGAAATCACATTGGAAAATTCAGACTAATCAGAGAAACTCAGAATGTTAAAAGTCCATCTAGGAGAAACACCCATCCATCACTACCTAAAGAAAAGGACAGAATGAAGAAATCTGTCTCACAATGGGTAGTAAAAGAAAAACTGAACTGTCTGAAGATTAACTTTCATATACCCAGAAATATCAAACAGAAAATGGAACAAGTCCAGATCATGCATCTAGATACTGGATATTTGGTGAAATGATGCAATTTTGCTGAGCTTTCAACAATTACATCTGAGGTGGCATACCTCAAACATTTTTGTATATATGAACATTATCATGTTTATAATTTTGAGTTGTACAAAACTTGTACAAAATTTTTATGATGTGCACTGATCAAATCAAGATATGCATAAAAGTATGTCATGGTAAAAAATTTGAAAAATACTCACCTTCGATATAACTGTCGACCGTTTTTCGATTTTATCAACCAAGGGTCGATACAATCGACGACTCTTTAGAATACGAAAAGCCGTATGACCATAAAAGACATCGGAGACGGGGTCGATAGAATTGATCGGTAACTTCTCGATAACATCGAAACTATGATTGATATGATTGATAGATGGCGCCCGATAGAAGTCAGCGAAATGAAAAAGAAAGTTTGGTTATTGAGGGTGTAACGTCCTGAAAAAATCCATACAAAGACCCGAGTACCACCTCAAGCAGAAATCACTAAGGGCTAAATCCATTAGAAATTAAACGAGAATTAACTAGCGCTAAACCAGATTACCTGGGAAACTAGCACCAATCACTTTAAATACGATCTGCAAGGCCCAAAACTTATAACGCTACAATACCCTGAAACCTAGGATCCATCTCTAAACTCGGTTGCTCTCGGGAGAACATTGAAACTCCGTATCGGACATGGATTGCACATCGAAAGTTCGATAGAAATAAACTTAGACGAATATGACAGCCAAGTTGGACTTGACTATCACCTCAAAATTTAAGTCCAGATAATGTCCTGAGACTATTTTCTTGAGTCCGGAGCGAAGTGTGTGAGAAAAGTGAATATATTTAGAAATTAAATATGAATTTAAGTAATTTGAGTCGTGTCGTGTATGGGAAATTATAAGCATCCAGACTGTCAGAATCAGTCCCAAATATACCCTTTGATCAGGAAAAATGTCCCACACATGCTAATGTACTCGTGGCCCAGATCGAGTGTTGGTGACCATCGAACTGAAACTGGTCTGCCATGGGTGATTTATAAATCTGATCAGACTGAAAACTTAGCTTGACCAAGATCCAATATCAGGGAGCTTAAGTTCGACCGCTTGTAGTAAAGGGACCTCTAGAAATGCTCCGTTGGATCGGAATAGACCCAATTTGGACATAACCTAAGTATACCTTGGCCTTGGGGCCATTCTCATCAGTTCTGAGCCTATATAAAGGTCTTAAACCCTCTCTCTTTCACTCCATACGAATTTGGGGAAAGCCCTAGGAGAGAGAAGAGAGTAAAGAGAGAGAAAGTGAGAGAGAAGTTGGTGTAGATTCCTAGGATTCTTCCCTGCTAATCCACCTGCTGAAACGCCAATCCTGTATAGTTCTTCTGGTAGCTCCAATGCTGTACTTGAGTAAGTAAACCTAACCCTAATCCGTTCTAGGGTTTTAAATAGTCTAAGTGCTAAAATAGCTAACCTATTGCATGCTATAGGTGGCCCTGGCGTCGTAGGCAGTGACTTGACATACAAACTGAGTTCGATGCGCGTTTACCGGCGTAAGGTGCGGACTATATGTGCATAGGTAACAGTTTTCAAGGCTTTCAATGTTGGTTAATAATTTATTACTGATGTGGGTGCTATTTCATATGCCAAATGCGATGTTTGTTTCACGTTTCAGTTAAATATGAACTGTGTTGTGTTTAGTGTATTTCATGTATTTGTAGAAAGGATCGTATACGTATGAAATTTGAAATTGTGTTTGCCATGATTAATTATTGCGTATATATGCTAGTTGTATGTCTAACAATTTCTTGGCAAAAGGATTCACCCTAATACATGTTATGCCAACATACGTTGTGTATGTTATATTGTGAAGCCTAGGTGTTTGTGAAAATGTTTGAATGAGTATAGAATGTGTATTCGTGCTTGCCATAATTAAATATTGTGGGTATATGATTATTTTGTAGATGACAATTCCTTGACGAAAGGATTTTCCCTAATACATATTATAACCAACGTATGTTATATACGTTGGAAGGTGTAGTCTAAGTATTTGTAAGTACGTCTAAATGAGTTAGTAGTTAGTAAAGTGTGATTTATAAGGGAGTTGAGATATGAATCCCAACTACTTTAATAGTGTGTATTATTTCCTCCATGACTTACATATGATAGAGTCTGTTCATTCATGTTTAACTGTGTGTATGATTTTCCTCCATGTATTGTATAATCATGATTAAGTTATATTCCATAACATGCTCGCATGATTATAGGATTTGACTTAAGTATTCCTTATTTCTTACTTACTTCATATGCTTATTTGTTGTGATTACATGTGGTTGAGACTATAACGTAGTCCAGGAAATCGGTAACAGGCCTTGTTTTGGTAGACGTAGTTGTTTCACCATGCAGGATGTGTTCGATGAATCCGAGCCGTACTTGGGATGTCGGCAGTTGTTAGGCCACACGGAGTGCTTACGCACTTCATGTCGATCATCTCGATGTGCGCTCGTACTAGTCGAGCTCTTCAAGTAACCTGATTGACCCAATTTATGTTCACCATGTATGGACGCTACTGCTTGAACCTAAGATACCAAACTTACCAATGAAATGCCCGTTTAACCTTGGTACCATGATCCGCTAAGACTCATGAGCCGGGCATGGTGGTATGGGACACCGTGGTCAAGCTGTCGGCCTATGCTTGGGCAATGAGCCTCCCCGTAGTGACTAGTGAGCAACCCAGACTTGTGAGCCAAATATGGTGGTATGGGATACTATGTTAGAGTTGTCGGCCTACATTAGCGCAACTTAGCTGTGGTCCCCAGTTGGGTTGGTGATGAGCCTTCGAAAATAGACTGTCAGTTGGTAGGGCGTTAGTGGAGTGACCTCGAGTATGAATAGGCCTACCTTGGCGCAGCCTGGCTGTGGTCCCTAGTCGGGTTGGTGACGAGCCTTCAAAAATAGACTGCCAGTTGGTAGGGAGTTGGTGGTAGTGACCTGAACTTGCCTATCGTATGTGATTAACTAGGATTGACGACCTTAGATGGATCAATGTTGGGAAAATCATATAAAGGGTGGTACCTTAGCTTCCTACTCCTACTGTATGAAAAGTTCTAATAAGAACTTGATAATCACATTCATGCATTGCATTGCATATGTCGTTTAGTGTTGGTCAGTGCACTAAGGAAGTGACTGACATGCGTGACCGTGAGATGAAGATCACAGAGGGAGTGCAGGCGAGGGCATGCATCATTATTGCATATCATTCTTGCATTAACAAGAGTATTTAGGTTATGATTGTTGTACTGCTTTATCATTAGTGCTTGACTGAATTGATAATATGTTAACCTTTGCCTCATAGTTTCACTGACTTGATCACTCACTCCCACGTTATGGGATGGTGTTTTAAACACCCACTAGACCCTGTTTTTGTTTCAGATGATGACGATACTTGCGAAGCGGAGCCGGAGTATGAGGATGATGAGGAGGCATTCTCCTACATGCAGTTCTCAGGCAAGTTCATATGAGCCATGTCCTGATTGACGAGGATTCAGGGTTATTTTGTTGGGAGCTATTACATTCCTTTTGACATTTTGTATCTTGAAACCACACTTGTAAATATTGACTTGGCAACACTTACATACTCTGGGGACTTATATTGGTTTATATATTCATTTCAGTCTTCCACTCGCGTATTACAACTGTCCCTGGTTTATGTTTTACTGATTTAGCTTAATCTAATTCATATTTTATTACACTAATATAGAAAATATTCATCCTTCATTAAAAAATTGTTGTATAAGTGATGTTTTGGAACTCGAGAGCTGAGTTATGCTCGACCCCCGATTTTCAGGGCGTTACAAGTTGGTATCAAAGCATGATTTAGATTAAACCATACCTGGGTTATGGTCACACAACATACGCTGACACCAATTTGACATAGGAGGGTACGAGAAAAATCTAGAAACAAGTTTAGGTTTCCCAGTTTCGCCAATTGATGAAAGATTACTGTAAATAATCATCGAGATCAAGTTCATACACACCCGTGATCATGCAAAATGATCCCAATCCACTTCTAGACCATCAATCGACGGGTTTAGATTGTGTTTTATCCCATCCTAGCCATTTAAAATCAGTAAGTGTGAATATGCATCAGATTCTATTCGAAATGACCCGAAATGAGTCGAAGCAGAGTAGGGGGCCCAATCAGGGCACTTCCAAGGGGACCTAAGGTGGGAACCATACCATCTTAGATCCCGGGGGGTAGGAGGACATCGCCCCACCAGAAATTCCTCGCTGGACTTTCTAGAGACCAGCAAGGGCCTTGCCGGTTCGGCGAGTCCTCGCCTCCGGTCAGGCCAGATCGGGTGGGCCGATGCGGGCTGACTCTTGTAGGGTCTTGTGTGGCCCACTGATCCATGGTTGGTTGAATAAAAACCCTCTTACAACGTCTTCCCTTCACAAACCACCCCTCCAAGCTCTCCTTTCTTCAAAAATCTCTCAAATCTTCCCAAAAATCACCCTCCAAGCACTTCCTTCTTCCATTTTCGTGCACCCTCACTCTACCCATCTCAAAACCCACCTCCATTGCTGATTTTCCCCTTCTTTTCCTTCCATTTGAGCACTCAAATCCAATCTTGAGCCTCAAATCCGTGGAAACCCCATCACTCTTTCATTTCTCTCTTTTCCTTCCTTTCCCATGGCCTTATTCAAGCTAGTTATGGCCATATTTTCAATTTTCACCATTCTTTCTTTCATGGAAAAGAAGAGAGCTTCCATAGATGAAGCCGGGCCTAGTCACCCCACTCGTTCTAAGAGGCCGAGAGGTACTACCGCGAGTTCAAGCTCCAATCGAGAGTTGCAGACGAAGCGAGATCTAGATCCCCGGGCTCCCATAGGAAGGGCTTTGTTGGCGAAATTGTCTCATGGAGTTTATGAGGGCCGTAGGGTCTTTTTCGAAGCTCATGTAGATGCACGGCTATTTGGAGAATATTTATTGTTCGAGCGCCTGGTAGAAGCCAAGTGGGGTCTACTATTTGAGGGTGAGCACCGTGCAAATGTGGGCACTATCCGAGCTTTCTATGCCCACATTCAAGAGCCAATGCTAGAGCCCTTGCAGTTTAAAATTTCATTTGGAAGGGAGCGGGAGGCCACAATCAACGTTGCTTTTATATCTCAGCTTATGAATGTGCCACTTGGCGAGGTACATGCAAGTGAAAAGAATCTGAGTAGTGCACATGAAAGGGATCGCCGCACACAGTTCCTTTGTGGTCATCTAGTTGAATGGCAGCCAAACAAAAGCCTTTTAGTGACAAATATGATGGATGACTTCCACCTGCTTCACCACATCTGCACGTTCAACGTCTACCCCAGGTGGAGCAACCGCAGTGAGTGCACGCGCCTGATGGTGGACTTCCTATATCAGGTGGGGCAGGGAGAGAAGTTGTGTGTGCCTATATATGTCTTGCGACAGATAGTCCTTACCGCACGTTCTAATAGAAGGATTGAATCACTCCCATTTAGCCGACTTATTGAAAGGGCCTAGCTATATGCCCTAAAGGGGGGTGAATAGGGCAATGCCAAATAAAACTTAAAATAATGGAATAATAAAAGAAATAAAGCACAATGCTGAATTAAAAGTAATCTCAATAACCTAGAATTAAGAGAATGATACTATATCAGTTCTAAGGACAACCTTACACCAAAAACTAAAGGTTTAAGGTAGGACAACCTTATTTCTAGAACGTCCTTTGTATCACAAACTAATAACAAATAAAAAGAAAGGAAACCAAAATAACTTGCAGAAATAAATCCTAAGTTATTACAACATTCCCACACTTGCTTGAAATAAAATGATTACAACATTCATCCACAAATACAATCCACAAAACTGAATGAAAAAAGGAATGAAAGAATAAAGCACATCCACAACACAATGATATATAGTGGTTTGCCTGTGTGTACACCAACTGTTATCCAACAGCCACACAAAATGCTACTCCACTCCTAATATCCTCACACAGGGGATATTAGCATGCACTATCAAAATAGGTTTCACAGGTTTACCTAAAACCTTCACAATTGTGTCTTTTTATCTCGGGCTTACACAATCCAAAAACCCACACAATCTGAGTTTTCTGGCTCTCCTCAGATAACCAAAACAATGAGATTTTTCTGAAAAATCTCAAACAAAACCAAAGAATGTAAATTACACAAATGTAAAATACCTGAATCTCCTTTTGAAGTAGCTCGGTAGAACCAATCACAGTAGAAGTTTGATTCAACATTCAAAGTCCAATACTCACTTTAAGAATGGTTCTAAGTCTAATTGATTTTAAATCAAAGGGGCTAGTTGTATTTGATTTTTAATCCAGGAAGAAGGAATATCAGAAATCCCCATTTTCAAATAACATTGGAATGTAAATCAAAATCAAATAATAAACAAGCTAGCAAAAGAAAAATTAAATGAGCACAAAGTAACTTAGAAACAAACACGAACTTATCTCAGAGTATAGCCTAAAGATTGCTTGAATTGAGTTGAATTGAAATTGAAAAACTCTGAACTTTGTGCTCTATTTATAGCCTGAAAAATCCCATCTACGACTGGTCTTAGGATGATAGGACTGGTCGTAGCTTCAAATATTTTCAAAGATTTCTGCTGGATAAGGATTAGCTATTCCACGACTGATCCTGGGTAGCCTACGACCGATCGTGGGTCACCTACGACTGGTCGTGGGTCACTTACGACTAGTCGTAGGACCCCCAGATTAGTTGCTGGAGTTTGAGTCGTAGGGCTAATACCGGTTGAAGGACAAGTCGTACAACTCATAAGACTGGTCAAAGGATGTCCAGGACTGGTCGTAGGACAATCAGAAAAATCTAAAAATCTTCAACAACCTAGAACTGGTCCTGAAAAACTTAAGACTGGTCGTAGTAGAGCTAGGACTGGTCTTGAAGTCCATAGGACTGGTCTTAGAACAACCTGAACAAACATATTAAAATATACGAATTATGTATCCAGAATGACGTATAGTAAAGCCCATCCTAAGGTCAATCTAAGGTCAAACAAACCTTTAAAGTCAGATGGACATTGATAGTCTGTACACTCAGATGACCCTTAAGAAAAACTTGAGAATTTATGAATCTTGTTGTAGGCCTTCTCGAGCTTGATCCTTTCTTGAGTTAACAAAGTCTTCTTCTATACTTGTACTTGTTTGAATCTTGAACATGCATACTTGGAGACTTCTATTCTTGAATTCTTCATCCGTGACTTGAAACTTTCTTCATTTAAGTTCTTGTCTTGAAATACGATGTCTTGAAGCAATGAATAGTCTCAAACATGAAACACAAGATATACAAGACATAGATATAGGTTTTGGCACCACAAAATTTGACAACCAAAGGGATATGAAATCATAGCACTTACACTTATATGCAGGATTGCACTCGAGTTTGTCTACAGACTTGGGGACAAATTGTCAGCTCCAATCCATTACATCAAGAAGACTACTCTCAATCAGATGATATCAGGCCACGAAAATGACAAGCCCTACTTGAAGAAAGTGAGGATGAGACCAAAAGCGAAGAGGAAGAGAGCGATGAAGAAGGTGGAGCCAAAATAGAAGAAGAAGAAATGCAAGACAAGGAAGAAGAGGAGGCCTAGGATACGGTTGAGAGCCCTCCTCCTGTGACTCGAGAGCATGATCTTGATCAGGCTGATAGGGAATCCCATTTAGTTAGACTTGAGGAGGGTCAGGCCACCTTACAACAGGATATTATCAATCCGCGGGGCCTCGTGAAACACAAGTTTAAGAAAGTAACTCACACTTTAAAGTCTATCCTGTGCTGCCTGAAGGATAAGGGTGCTCCTCCTCCATCACCAAATTTCGATGAATAGTCAGATATGTAGTCATCCTTTATTTTGTTTTATTGCTTGTCCTTGTGTGTAGCCTTTATAGGCGTAGTAGTTTGGTAGTTGTTTTAGAGTTTGAAGCCTTAGTTGTATTAGCTCACATGCATTCTCTATCGTGATCCATGTAATGCTGCGCCTCGTGTATTGTGAAAATTTTGTTAAATGAAATACATGACATTTCTTTGAGTTGATATGTTGAATGTTGTGTGGATGGATTGTGTGTATGCTAAATCTTACGGGTTGCACCCTCTGTTGTATGTAGGATATGCCACCTAAGGGCATGAGGATTTTGGCCCATCTCTCTTTAGGTGAGTCGCGTGATGGGGCCTCTCCCCTAAGTGATAGCCATACAGACCCCCATTCGGGCCCGTCTCACTCTGATTTTATCCCGAATTCTTAACCAGCTACTGGCCCTGCTGCTGGGCCCACATAGTGACACCATCAGTGGTACCACCTATCACACCTTTAGTTCCTGAGCCGAACCGTGCATCTACGTCAATGCCACATGCATCTCAGTCCACTCCGCCTCCTGATAGGCTAGAGCAGCACCAGCAGTTTTTAACTTCCATGGCTGGTATTTTTTCCCATAATATGAGTGTGGTTCCGCCTGCATCACCTACGCACCCTACTGGGAATATGAATACTAGTGGACTTTTTGAGCGCTTTCAACATTTCTGTCCTCCCACTTTTGTGGGTACTCATGGACCCGAGGAGGCTGATTACTGGCTAGATCGCATCTCTAAGATGTTGAAGCCGTTACACTATAATGAGGTAGAGCAAGTCGAGCTAGCCACCTATATGTTCGAGAAGGAGGCTGGTTTATAGTGGGACAGTATCCTACGAACAGTTTCTACAGGACATGTGTGAACCTGGGATGCATTCAAGACACGCTTCCATGAGAAGTACTTTCCCCTCACATACCGTGATGAAAAGGAGGGTGAGTTTCTTCACCTCCGATAGGGAGGGATGACCGTGTCAGGATATGAGAACATTCATGGAGCTAGCCAGACACGCTTCTTTGATCCTAGCTGATGAACCGATGAAAATGTGACATTTTTCAGATGGGCTGCGGCCCGATATCCACGCTCGAATGAGTTGCGCTAACATTCCCAATTACGTCGAGCTAGTCAACTTGTCGTTACGAGCCGACCAATATAGTGATGGAGTTTCTTGGACAAGCAACCTAATGGGCCCGAGGCCTTACCCTGAATTGCAGCACTGGCCAGTCTTAGGTAAGAGGCTACAAGTAGACTCGCCTCCCATGCATGTGGCTTCACCGACCCAGCAAAGGTGAAAGAAACGTTGGTGTTCATACTGCAACAAAGGGAGACACACCGACCCCTTATGTTTTACCAAGATGAAAGACAATGGTATCACGCCACCTCAGAAGATCGCTCGTCAGCCACCACGTGGTATAACGACTCCACCTCTACGATCTGTACCACCAGCGCAGCCATATTACTGATCGCCTGTACTTCAAAATAGGCCACCTCAATGACCTGTGGCAGCATAACCAAATCATCCTCAACAAGCCGGTGTGCATGCACTTGTAGCTGAAACATCTGAGTCAGCAACCACAACACCTTAGACCTTTAGGGTCACTGCTCACATTCAAGGTACACCTGTTTTCCTATTGGTAGACACTGGGTCCACTATTTTGAGAGTGTCATGCTCTGCAGTCAAGTGTTTGGGGGTTGAACACTACCCCTATGGGTGTGTTGAGAGTCCTTACTGCGACAGGGATCTTCTCTGACACTACCAAACTCTGTAAGGATTGCCCGATAAACTTAGGAAATAGAAAGGTGCGCATTGACCTGATAGTCTACCCACTCATAAGCACGATGGGTGCTTGGTGGGCTAATAGCCACTGGCACGGGGTTGAAGGAAACTAATCTAGGTTATACTTAAAGTTAGGTCCCTGGATAGGAGCTGGATCTTCCTTAGTAGGTCAATAAAAAGTCATCGAAGGAAAGTAACTAAGATCCAAGTATTAAACTAATTCATATGAAAGAATAGGCCTAATGATGGATTAAAAATAATATGATAACTAGAGGTAACAAATAAGGGAAGGGTAGATAAATATTTATACATAAACAAAATCTACAATTTCGAGTTACCAATAGACTAGTCATACCTTTTCATATTAAAGTTTAGTATTCGATGTCTATTTAGGAATTATTTATAGTCATACTATGAATTATCCTGTGATTAAATTTGATTATACGTAAAGATGTATATGTTTTTAGTCATTTTTGGTACAATTAAATTAGGACCCTCATGTAGGATTGGGTTTTATAGTTTAATACTCCGTAAGCTCATTTTGGAGGTGTACCATAGTAAAAGATTATAAGTTTCTTATTTCCTTGTAAATTTAAGGTTCATACCGCATTGAGGACATATCCCTCTTCTTTCCTGTCCCGCAGCCTTATGGCGCGAACATTCCAAACTTCTAAAATATTTTATAACTCTCGACTCTTCCTTCCCTTCCAAAGTTAAGAAAACCAAAGTACAATCTACCCTTAACCCCCTAGCCGTATGATCAAAATGATGACATGCAAATATAATTTTAGGAGGTTGAAAACCCTTTTAGCATAGCCTTCTAACTATGAGCACTATGGAAGAACTTATTATCCACCAAGTTAAACATAGGTTGAATAAGAACACCATTTGAATAGAACCCGAAGGACAACCTTATAAACATAAGGCTTAAACCTCCTAATAAATTATAACACCCCTTAAATACTTAGGATGAGCAGATTTCAGAATTTCAGAACCATATCCATACAAGGAATTCGTGGCTTAACTCAATTCTCAATCCTAGGTGATTACCAAAGGACTCACTGCTTTGACCAAGAAGAAGACTAGTATCCATCAAGATTAGGAAGGGATACAATGTTGTCTACCCTGGTTAGGCGGACAATCGATGTATCAGATTTGAGCCTACCACAACTGTCTTTTCGTATTAGCTCAATCATAAAGAGTAAATTATACCACCCTTAAGTAGACTTTATCATCAAACACTTAGCATGATAATAATAAATTAGACATTTGTTTATAAACTTCAAAGGTAGAAACTTTTAAGGGGGTAGACCAATATAAGATAAGCTGATGTAGTTATTATATACCTTAAGCAAATGAATTAGAGGAGGGTAGACCAATTTCAGGGATGAAATTATTCTTTAAGGGGGGTAGATTGTAACGTCCCGAAAAAATCCGTACAAAGACCCGAGTACCACCTCAAGAAGAAATCACTAAGGGCTAAATCCTTTAAAAATTAAACATGAATTAACTAGTGTTAAACCAGATTACCTGGGAAATTAGCACCAATCACTTTAAATATGATCTGCAAGGCCCAAAACTTATAGAATTGTTAACGCTACAATACCTGAAACCTATGATCCATCTCTAAACCCGGTTGCTCTCGGGAGCACATTGAAACTCCGTATCGGACCTGGACAGCACATCGAAAGTCTGTTAGAGACGAACTTAGATGAATATGACTGCCTAGTTGGACTTGACTAGCACCTCAAAATTCAAGTCTAGATGATGTCCTGAGACTATTTTCTTGAGTCCGGAGCGAAGTGTGTGAGAAAAGTGAATATATTTAGAAATTAAATATGAATTTAAGTAATCTGAGTCGTGTCATGTGCAGACCAATTATAAGCATCCAGATCGTCAGAATCAGTCCCAAATATACCCTCAGATCAGGGGAAATGTCCCACACATGTCAATGTACTAATGGCCCTGATTGAGTGCCGATGACCGTCGAACTGAAACTGGTCCGCCACGGGCGATCTATAAATCTGATCGGACTAAAAACTTAGCTTGACCAAGATCTAATATCATAGAACTTAAGTCTGACCGCATTCAGTAAAGGGACCTCCAGAAATGCTCCGTTAGATCAAAACAGACCCGATTTGGATATAACCTAAGTATATCTTGGCCCTGGGGCCATTCCCATCAGTTCTGAGCCTATATAAGGGTCTTAAACCCTCTCTCTTTCACTCCATACGAATTTGGGGAAAGCCCTGGGAGAGAGAAGAGAGTAAAGAGAGAGAAAGTGAGAGAGAAGTTGGTGTAGATTCTTAGGATTCTGCCCTGCTAATCCACCTGCTGAAACGCCAATCCCGTATAGTTCTTCTGGTAGCTCCAACGCTGTACTTGGGTAAGTAAACCAAACCCTAATCCGTTCTAGTTTAAATTGTCTAAGTGCTGAAATAGCTAACCTATTGTGTGCTATAGGTGGCCCTCCCGTCGTAGGCAGTCACTTGACATACAAACTGAGTTCGATGCGCGTTTACTGGCATAAGGTGCGGACTATATGCGTATAGATTATGGTTTTCAAGGCTTTTAATGTTGGTTAATGATTTATTACTGACGTGGGTGCTATTTCATATGCCAAATGCGATGTTTGTCTCGCATTTCAGTCATATATGAACTATGTTGCGTTTAGTGTATTTCATGTATTTGTAGAAAGGATCGTATACGTATGAAATTTGGAATTGCGTTTGCCATGATTAATTGTTGTGTATATATGCTAGTTATATGTGTAACAATTTCTTGGCAAAAAGATTCACCCTAATACATGTTATGCTAACATACGTTGTGTATGTTATATTGTGAAGCCTAGGTGTTTGTGAAAATGTCTGAATGAGTATAGAATGTGTATTCGTGCTCACCATAGTTAACTATTGTGGGTATATGATTATTGTGTAGATGAAAATTCCTTGACGAAAGGATTTTCCCTAGTACGTATTATAACCAACGTATGTTATATACGCTGGAAGGTGTAGTCTAAGTATTTATAAGAACGTCTGAATGAGTTAGTAGTTAGTAAAGTGTGATTTATAAGGGAGTTGAGATATGAATCCCAACTACCTTAATAGTGTGTATGATTTCCTCCATGACTTGCATATGATAGAGTCTGTTCATTCATGTTTAACTGTGTGTATGATTTTTCTCCATGTATTGTATAATCATGTTTAAGTTATATTCCATAACATGCTCGCATGATTGTAGGATTTGACTTAAGTATTCCTTACTGTTTACTTCATATGCTTATTTGTTGTGATTGCACGCGGTTGGGACTATAACATAGTCTAGGCAATCGGTAACAGGCCTTGTTTTGGTGGCTGTAGTTGTTTCACCACCCAAGATGTGTTCGATGAATCTGAGCCGTACTTGGGATGTCGGTAGTGGTTAGGCCACACGGAGTGCTTACGCACTTCATGTTGATCATCTCGATGTGCGCTCGTACTAGTTGAACTCGTCAAGTAACCTAATTGACCCAATGTATATTCACCATGTATGGACGCTACTGCTTGAACCTAAGATACCAAACTTACCAGTAAAATGCCCGTTTGACCTTAGTACCACGATCCGCTAAGACTCATGATCCGGGCATGGTGGTATGGGACACCATGGTTGAGCTGTCGACCTACGCTAGGGCAACGAGCCTCCCCGTAGTGACTAGTGAGCAACCCAGACTCGTGAGCCAAATATGGTGGTATGGGACACTATATTTGGGTTGTCGGCCTACATTGGCATAGCCTAGTTGTGGTCCCCAGTCGGGTTAGTGATGAGCCTTTGAAAATAGACTGCCAGTTGATAGGGCATTAGTGGAGTGACCTCGAATATGAATTGGCCTACTTCGGTGCAGCCTGGCTTGGTCCCTAGTTGGGTTGGTGATAAGCCTTCGAAAATAGACTGCCTGTTGGTAGGGCGTTGGTGGAGTTACCTGAACTTGCCTATCGTATGTGATTAACTAAGATTGACGACCCTAGATGGATCAATGTTGGGAAAATCATATAAAGGGTGGTACCCTAGCTTCCTGATCCGGCTGTATGAAAAGTTCTAATAAGAACTTGGCAATCACGTTCATACACCGCATTGCATGTGTCGTTTGGCGTTAGGCAGTGTACTGAGGAAGTGACTGACATGCGCGACCGTGAGATGAAGATCGTAGAGGAAGTGCAAGCAAGGGCATGCATCATTATTGCATATCATTCTTACATTAACAAGAGTATTTAGGTTATGATTGTTGTACTGCTTTATCAGTACTGCTTGACTGAATTGATAACATGTTAACCTTTGCCTCATAGTTTCACTGAGTTAATCACTCACTCCCACGTTACGGGACGTTGTTTTAAACACCCACCAGACCCTGTTTTCGTTTCAGATGATGACGATGCTTGCGAAGCAGAGCCGGAGTATGAGGATGATGAGGAGGCGTTCTCCTACATACAGTTCTCAGGCGGGTTCATGTGAGCCGTGTCTTGATTGACAGGGATTCAGGATTATTTTGTTGGGAGCTATTACATTCCTTTTGATATTTTGTATCTTGACACAACACTTGTAAATATTGACCTGGCAATGCTTACATACTCTGGGGACTTATATTGGTTTATATATTCATTTCAGTCTTTCACTCACGTATTACAACTGTCCCTGGATTATGTTTTACAGATTTGGCTTAAACTAATTCATGTTTTATGCACTAATACAGATAACATTCATCCATCATTAAAAAAAATGTTGCATAAGTGATGTTTTGGAACTCCGGAGGTAAGTTATGCTCGACCCCCGAATTTCAGGGCGTTACAAAGGGTTTCTCGACCGCCTTCTCTGCTCGATTCTCTTGGCCAATTACTAGGAGCCACATCAGACTACTTAAATCCTTCTACAAATCAGGTAATATCTTTCTAAAAACGTCACAGGTCCATTTTTTGGATATTTTTTTTGGTTTGTCAGGTGTTCTTGTCGTTTTTCCCAAATTCTTCAAAAGTCCATTGGTCCACATGGGAAAAGTCAAAGGAGTTGCATCCGGTTCAGGAGAGTCATCAAGAATTACCCGATAAAAAGTTCTTGCCTCAAGAGGAAGGGCGAGGGCCCAGATCGTGGGATCCCCACATGGCAAAGATCACAATAGACCTCACATGGTGAGTCCCAGACTGAAGTTCCTGCACCTCCTCAACCAGCACCACCTCCTCCGGCTATCCAACGCCCAGCAAAATACACCAGTAGAAAGCTGATCCATGAGAAAAAAGTCGATAGGGGCTGTTTAGCACCTTACAATTTAGAACCCCTGTTCGCCACAATCGGCTGGCTGCCCATCCTAGATTTCGGAGGGCCTTGTCAACTCGAATAAACATGCAACTTCCTTACAACGTGTCATTCTCCAGTATCTGACCCTCCTTCATTCATGGTCTCTCTGGATGGTGATGATTTGTTTATCACTCCTGCCACAATAGCTCATATTCTCAAACTACAGATGGCTCCAAAAGGTCTTCCAAATTTGGATCTCGATCTTCTTGATATTAGATCCATGATAACCAAGTACCTATGCCATAATAGGAATATTCCCTGGCATCAAGGGAATGCCTTAAAATCTAGGTACATGGGACCCTGCTTTCGGGTTATGCATGGAATCTTCACTACAAATTTATATCCAAGGAGTACAAATCGATTAGATCTCATGAGTCTCATGGTCATGATAGTATACTCTATTGCGAATGGGACAAAGGTGTGCCTTCCAACACTAATTGTCAATCAGTTGGTAAATGTTATACATACATCCAGAGATCGGCATTTGCTGTATCCCTGGATCATAAGAAAAATATGTCAAAGCATTGATTTTCCTTCTACAAATGATCCTGTACTTCCACTTCAAGTTTTTAATTCCAAAAACATTCACAAAATGGATTTGATTTACCACGAGTACAAAGAAGGAGGCATTTAAGAAGAAGGAGGCGAAGGTGTTTGTGACCCTCATACGGAGGAAACTGAGATGGAAGGTGGTGAATCCGCCAGAACCAATCCAGGTCCATCTATGTCAATCCCTAGACATACCAAATGATACAAGCTGGACAGGATCAGGGCGATTCAGCGGGACATTCAATCAGTGCAAGAACGACTTACAATTTTGGAGTGAGTTGTCCACAAGGTACAACAGTCTGTGCAACAATTGGTCGACCTGATGACTTGTCATTGAGATGACATAGCTCCATCTCACTCTGTTCCCTAGCACTGATTTCTAAATGCTGTCACACACACTCACTCTTTAACTCAGCATACGAACTGTAGTATCTTTTTGAAAGTTCTACGCTTCTTTGAGTGCATGTGACAACTCTCTATTCTGCACAGGCTAAAAGTTTTTTTGTATGTGCCCACGAATGGGCTGAAATACTGGTTATAATATTCGGGCGCCCTCAAATGGGCTTTATTTTGTTTTTTGGATAATGGTTAAACTACTACTGTCTGGGGCAGTATATTTTTTGGATATTGTTGAATATGGCTGCATATAATTCTGTTCTTACTGCCATATGCTGTCCCCTAGTTAAATGAAGTATCTATTTTTGAATGCATGTGTTCTTCCTAATTATCTTATCTAATTATGTCTATGCTTTATTGAATATGCATTCCCTTCTTCTGAAGATGATGTATGGCTTAAAATGATTTAATCTTTAATCGTCTATATCTGTAAGTAGGCTCTCCCATATTCTTTAACTTCAGTCAAATCTCACTTGTTATGCCTTTGCCAATGACTGACAAAAAGGGAGAGAAAAGTTAAAAACACCCCATATGAAAAATTGGATATTTGTGCTCTTATATTGTAGGTGTAAGGGGCAGTAGCTACACCAAGAAAAGGAGGTTTTTACAGTAAGGGGGAGCAAATTTTGGTTGTGTACATGAATGTCTTAGAATTTGTAAAATTGTGTAAACACATGTACACACAATTTAGGATGTATTTGTTTAGATATTTTCCTAAGGTGTTTTGAGTATTTTGTCATGTAATTGACAAAGGGGGAGATTGAAAGTACACCTACTAGTGCCTTGGTTTGTCAATTGTAGTGTAAGTTGAGTCAGTTGGACTACAGAGCCTAACAGGAAGAACAATTCAAGCGTCTACCTCAACTGGATGTGTGGAAGCTCACCATAGGTAAATCATAGCCTCACATCTCATGTCCCAAAACACCAGGTGATTAAAACCCTTAAAATCAACTTAGAACACATGAGGGTTTTTGGGTAAGTGAACTTTTTCAAACAGCACAAAATCTCTAAGTTTACTTACCCTGTTGATTGTACTAATACACCTTTCGATATGATCGACCTGCATTGTCGATGTCCTCCACACTTGATCGATACTATTGATAAGAGGACTAAAAGTATCCAGCAACCGCATACTCATCTAGACGGATTTATCGATATATCGATATACCTATCGATATCATCAATATTCAAATATCAAGCCCATCGGAAGTGACTCAATAATATTGACAGAAAGATTTCCTACGCCCATATTTTTCTAAAGAAAACTACTATGAGCTTCGATATATCGATGACTGTTCCGATTCAATCTGAATTCAAATATCGATCATATCAGAAGTCCATCAATCATATCGATATTAGGCGTGCATTTCTTCCAACAAAATATTTCAGGATGTTCTTAACCTTGATCGGGGGCCACTCGAAGAAATTGATATTCTTATGTCTATGCTATCGAGACCTGGACTGGACACAAACTATGCAGCGTGCTTATAGGTAAATTTATATGATTTATCGATCCCATCGACACGGCCTCGATATCATCGATATTCAAATTTCGATGACATCGGTTGACCCACGATCATATCTTAAAAAAATCTGAAATATTTTTGGCTAGTCTCTCATTTTTCAAATGTCGATAGATCGATCCCAGTATCGATGAAATCGGAGATCGAAATCTAATGACATCGACACTATTATCGTTCCCATCGACCAGCTGACAAAAGGTTTCAAAAGCGTATGACATTTGAGTTTATGTTATCGAGCGGATAGTCGATCCCATCGAGAGTATACGCTCGATGATATCGACCCTGCTCGATGATATCGAACTCTATCATAAATATGAACGTTTTATATCCATTGGAATCTTTTTCCTATATAAAGAGAGACTTGTCCATATTGCTTGTAGAGAAAGAAGAGAGTGCTTTTGTGTGTTTTACCTCTAGATCATATACCCAAAGCCCTTTCTCTCACGGGAGTTCATCTTCCAATCCACTCTCATTCATTAACATTCAATAGAGTGGATTGGAAAATGAACTTCCGCATTCAAGGATCCTTCAGCAACTATCTTAACAGCATATCATTAAGCTGGGATGCTTGAATGAATAGATGATGAGAATCACTCTATCTTCCTTATAGGAAAATTCTAAGAGAGTAGATTTTCTTCCTAACCTTGACCCAACCCGAAGCCAAGTACTGGTATATCTTTTGTGTTGCAGATCAAGGGAGCTGAAGACTCTTCAACAACAAGAAGATCTTCATCACTACACAAAAAGGGACTCATCAACTTATCTGTAAGTACCTAGAGTCTAGAGGACACTTGTGATCATTTCTTTCTAGGATTGGGTCTTAAGTGTTTCTCACCCTTTGAAGTCCTCATAGGAGGCCTTCGGCTAGAGTGTACGCTGTGGGTGCATTGTGTGGACCCTTTCTCTATGGAGAGCATAAACACTGGGTGCGTTGTGTGGACCCTTGCTGTATGTAGGCATAAACATCTGGTTAGGAGTGCACCAGTAAAACTCCAGGGTTAGAGGTGAACTAAGTAGAAACCTCTATATAAAGGTTGAAGGTGAATCTGATTTAAAACCTTAGGTTTGAGGTGAACCCTGGGAAACCTCCATAGTGAAATCTGGGACACTTATGGGTTGAGTGCGATAGTCGAGAGTGAAGTAGACAAGTAGTCGAACCATTATAAAAATGACTATGTTTGAGATTGTTATTGCTTTTCATTGTGTGATATTCCTTACATGCTTTTATATCTGATTGTTTAGGATCACACCACATGTACACACACAGTCATATCCATCACAACTTATATGCGACTTGTTTATTTTTCAAGAAGTTTGTGATTGGATCCTCTACTAGTCTTGAAAACCAGTAGAGTTACATTTGAGTAATCCAGTTAATTGTATATCTGATAGGATTAGTGAAATAGGATTTTTAAATACACTGTAAAACTTTAAAAAGTCCTATTCACCCCCCTCTAGGACATATTGGCATATTCCTACTTCATCTCAAGCGGTCTTCACCGCTATTTTAGAAGAGACATAAATCATCATATAAAATTAGAAATAACATACAAATACAACATAATCAATCATAAAAAATGTGGGGATAGCGCTCTCAAATCTCCGCTTCGTGCTCACAAGATGCCTCCTCAATAGAATGTTGACCCCACTAAACCTTCCCCAATGGAATGACCTTGGTCCGGAGGACCTGCTCCTTCCGATCAAGGATACAGACTGTCTGCTCAATATAGGAAGCATCCTCACGAACCTCTAATGGTTGTCAATCAATAACAGGAATGATATCTGACCCACACTTTCTCAACATGGAGACATGAAAAATGTTGTGGACGCCTGACAACTTAGATGGCAAGGCAAGCCGATAGGCCACAACGCCAATGCGCCCAATGATCTCAAAAGGTCCTATGAATCTCGGGACAAGCTTGCCCTTTACTCCAAATCAAACTATGCCCTTCATGGGCAAGACCTTGAGATACACATGATCCCCTACATCAAACTCCAAGGGACAATGCCGACGATCAGTAAAACTCTTCTACCGGCTCTGAGCTGTGCACATCCTCTGCCTGATGATATCGATAGCCACTGATGTCTCCTGCACAAGCTCGGGACCTAGGAGACAGCGCTCTCCAACCTTGATCCAACAACTCAGTGATCTGCATGGTTTGTCATATATTGCCTCAAAAGGATCCATGCCGTTGGTCACCGATAGCTGTCGTTGTACGCGAACTCAGCCAATCGCAGATGCTCATCTCAACTACCCCCGAAATCAATCGAGTAGGCCCGAAGTATATCCTTAAGGACCTGGTTGACCCTCTCGGTCTGTCCATCGGTCTACAGATAGTACGCGGTGCTGAGCTGTAAATCAGTCCCCATCGCTCGTTGGAAGCTCCCCCAAAACTGAGACGTGAACCTCGAGTCTCGGTCAGAAACGATCGAGATTGGAATGTCATGCAGTCTCACAACCTTCTCGATAAATAACCTCATAAGCTGATCCATAAATCAAGGCACACGCATCTCAAGGAAATGTGCCGACTTCGTTAGACGATCCACAACAACCCAAATGGCATCATGACCGTGCTGAGTCCTTGCAAGCCCATAATAAAATCTGTCGATATGTGCTCCCACTTCCACATCGAGACACTCAACGGCTACAACAGACCAGGGGGTCTCTAATGATCGGCCTTGACACGCTGGCATGTGTCACACTCGACCACAAAACTGGTGATCTAGCGCTTCATTCCTACCTAAAAATACTGTCGCCTCATGTCACGGTACATCTTCGTTGAGCCAGGGTGGATAGAAAATCGCGATTGATGTGCCTCGGTCATAAGATCTTTGCATAACTCAGGAATATCCGGGACACATAATTGGCCTCTGAAGCGAAGTCCACCATCTGTACTAATCTACAAATCTTCCTGACTCTCAGATGCCGCCTCAGCCATATAACTCTGTAATGACTCATCAGCCTGCTGAGCCCCGATCACCCTTGCGACAAGAGAGGGTTGAATCGACAGGCTTGATAACTGCATGATAGAAGACTGTAGGCCGAACTCAAAATCATACTCTGTGATATCCTAAAGCATCCGCCACTCCTGAATCATCATATGCACCACTAGGCCTCGTGGTTGACAGCTGAGGGCATTTGCCACCACGTTCGTCTTACTCGGGTGGTACTGAAGATCGAAATCATAGTCTTTCAGGAGCTCCATCTAGCACGTTACCTCATATTTAACTCAGACTGCAAGAAGAGGTACTTCAAGCTCTTGTGGTTAGAGAAGAGCTCGAACCTGACCCTATAGAGATAGTGTCTCCACACCTTCAGTGCGAAGACAATTGTAGCCAGCTCTAAATCACGGGTCCTCGAATAGATCAGAATATCGTCGATGAAGACTACATCAAACTGATCGAGATATGGATAGAAGACCTCATTCATCAGCTGCATGAAGACCGCAGGTGCATTGGTCAGTCCGAAGGACATGACCTGGAACTCAAAATGACCGTAACGAGTCCTAAATGCTTCTTCGGAATGTCATTCTCTCGGACCTGAATTTGATGATAATCGGAATGCAAGTCGATCTTCGAAAACAATTGTGCACCCTGCAGCTGATCAAATAAATCATCAATCCTAGGGAGCGGCTACTTGTTCTTGATCATGACTTTGTTGAGCTCGCAGTAATCTACGTAAAGCCTCAACGAGCCATCCTTCTTCTTCATGAAGAGTACCAGCGCCCCCCCTGGTTTTCTGCTCGGACAGATAAAGCCTAACTCGCGTAACTCGTCCAACTACTTCTGTAGCTTCTATAACTCCAATGGTGTCATACGATACAGGGCCTTCGAAATAGGCATAGTACCGGGCATAAGATCAATCTGAAACTTAGTGAGTCGATGAGGTGGTAATCCTAGAATCTCCTAGAACATATCGAGAAAATCACAAACCATTAGCAAATGGTCGATGCTCACCGCTATGGGATCCTCTATGGCACATGACATCAAACAAGACAACGGCTCTCCTCTGGGCTCTGCAATGAACTGTAACTGCAGTACGCCGGGTATACAGAACGTGACTGTCCTCGTGGAGCAGTCTAATATAGTGTAGTACTCGGCAAGCCAATCCATGCCTAGGATGACATCGAACTCGGACATCGGCAAAGCAAACAAATCGGCAGGCAAAAAGGTATCCCCAATTTGAACGGGGTAAGACAAATAAAATTGGCCCAACAATGCAGTCTTCCCTAAGGGAGTCGATACTGATAGGCCCTCGCGATCAGACTCCAACGCAAGCCAATTGATCGGCAGAAACTCTCGACCACAAAAGAATGCGATGTACCAGAATCAAACAACACACGTGCAGTGCATGTAGAGACTAAAAGTATACCCTTGACGACCCCTCCAGATGACTGCGGATCCTACTGAGCCTCGTAGAACCTAGCCTAAGCTGGCTGGGGAGGTGCCTGTCCCCTCTGAGCATGCTGTTGCTACTGTTAGGGTTGCTAAAGTGATCAAAACTGTTGTCTCTACTATTGCGGCCTCGGAGGCTGGTGCTAATGATACTGCTGAGGTGGCCTTGGTGGTGGGGGCTGTTGTCTATACTGCTGTGGGAGTCTCTGCTACTGCGGTGGTGGAGGCTGCTGTTGACACTCCCACATATGGTGGCCCATCGCACCGCACCTAAAATAAGTACCGATGAACTACCTCGGAAGTAGTGCTGGAGGTGCTACTGGCGTTCAGAAGGCTGGGCGTCCTGTGTGCCTCTGCTACTATGGTCGACGCTGTTAGGAGTCATCGGAAGGAACCCGCCTCTTCCGATCTCTCCTCTGACCGTGATCAGACTGAGAACCAACCACTCAGCCTAAAAAATCTGGGCCTTCCGTACCCCCCTCAAAAGTTAGGAGCTCATGCCCAATAACACGGCCTCGAAGACCGTAACGCAAGCCGTCCTCGAATAGACGGGCTCTCTGTTCCTCGTCATCTACCAGGTATGGTGCAAATCTAGACAGTGCTATAAAGTAAGCAGCGTACTGAGCCACTGTCATATCACCCTGCATTAAGGTCTCGAACTCCAATGCTCGCTGTCGTCGGACGTGATCAGGAAAGTACTGTCGATCAAATTGATCCATAAAATCCTCCTAGGTCCACACAAAGTCGGCACCTGCTGCTTAGGAGACTGATGTTCACCAGTGCTCAGCCTCACCATGGAGAAGAAATATGGCTAATTAGACTTGCCGCTCGGTCGTGCATCCCATCGTATCAGATATCTTCTCCACATCGGAGCACTATCTCTCAACTGCCGTCGGGTTTGGCTCGCCCTACAAATACAGGGGATCGAGCCGTCGATACTCTCGAAGAAGGGCGCTCCAGCGCTCCGACTTTGCCTGAGCTGGTAAAATGACTGGGTGCCTACCCTATCCCTGAAGTGCAGTCGTCACAGCATGTAACATCTGCTACAACTGGGAGGCACTCACGGATACGGTAGGGTCCGCATCGGTCTCTAGTGGAGGAACAACATCCATAGGCTAGGCAGTAGGAATCTCTGGTGGTAGAGTGGGCATTGTAGGTAGTAGTGCGGGAGTTACAGGTGGTGGACCGAGAGTCTCAGGTGGTGGTGCAGGAGTCGATCGGGTCACTCTCCTGAAAATCACATCCTATAGGAAAGAGCAAAGGTGCCTATCAACTTTGAAAAACTCTCGAAGGCACACACGTTAAGAGTTTGTAATCAAAGATCGCTAAGCTATCCAAACTTCAGGACTTAGCCATTCTAAACTCATAGCAAACATGTAGTATTGTTCTCGTTTATTCTCAAGTTATGCTCTGATACCAACTTCTGTCACGCACCAAACTAGGAAACTGGGCTCACAAAATTCTCGATCACCGAATCTGGCATCAACAGGCTCCGTAAAACCCCATTCTCGGTTCCCAGCGCCCATTTGCTATGTTCTGATCCTGGGATGCTACGAGGAGGATGTTCAACATCAGTTTGATTCGTAATAAGTATAACCAAAGGCATAACCCACAAACAACAACCAAAAACTTCATTACATTTCCACTATGATAAAAAACTTTACAAGTACAATGAGCATAAAGGGAAATACAATGATAGTGGATGATAACTCCAAAATGATCTCCAAAGCGCTCCTACCTTAGCACTACTGCAGTCCAACGTCACCTGCACGCAACGGTCATTCATAAGTTTATGTAAAGCTTAGAGGGTGGTGAGAGTGTGTGCGTAAGGTAGTAATATAATCATACAATATCAGACTAATGCGGAATATGCTAATGGATTCATGAATACTATTGGCCATACTAAGGTCATGCGATGCAAGGCATGAATAATGTCGGCCATACCAAGGCCATGCGATGCGAGGTGCAAATCAAGCATATGAGCCCTCATCTAAGTCCACATATTAATACAGCTCAAATCTGGAATATCACCGGGGTCTAGTACACTCTAAACCAGATCGCCACCCCATCACGTATAATAAGGTAAGTGGAAGAGACCTCATTATCCGTCTGCCAATATCGGGCTCGACTCGTCGATAACGAACCCATTCCTCTAGCTGGTCAAACTCAGCCTAGCTTTACCTTCTACTCTCGGGCAGGTAAGGCCGCACCCCCTTCCAACTAACCACGACACAGTGGAAAGTACAGCCTTCTGGTAATCGAAACTCGGCGCTCCTACACCCACTCAGTTTAGACGTTGGAGCAATCTCTTGGTACCATAAGGGTTTAGGGACTTTCACCCAGGGATATCTATAGCACCCCATATAGAACAAGATTTTTGGTATCCAATCTTGCTAAGCATGATACTCCTGTGGAGGCTACAACCCTGATGTCGCTAGGGCGTACAGTACCATATTAAACAATGCGAATGCATGAATCTTATTATCCAGTCATTCAGTAATCCTGCGCGTATCGTGCACTCATGTAGGTAACACCACCTATCTGGGAGCCCCTAAACAAATTGCCTGAAGGAATATGCTATGATCAGTCACTTCTCATATCAAGCATACATATGATGTGTATGATCATGAATTATGGAACTATACTAATCATGTTATAAAGTAATGCACTATCCTTACAATGCAGATGGCCTAGAAGGCTTATACACAACAAGTACAGGCCTATCTATGGGCCCTAGGGAGAGTCGTAATGTGAACATTTAATCAATATTATACTCGCAATGTGGACGTCAAACCATCATTGTTCCCAAGGGATAGCCCGTCGTAAACATCATTATATAAACTATGTTGGGATCACACATTGCAATGGACCTTAGGTACATCCCATTAGGCCTTAAATACATCAAATGGGCCATATCATATGGGACTTATGTTCATTAAGTGGGCTACATCGATGGGCCGAACCAATGGGCCTTATGTACATTGCAATGGGCCATAACCCGGATGCCTTAGAATGCATCAAAATGAGCCTTGTAACATGGGCCTTATATATATCAAAGTGGACCTCAACCATGGGCCACAAATACATCAAACGGCCCTCATAACATGGGCCTTATATATATCAAAGTGGGCCTCAAGCATGGGCTACAAATACATCGAATGGCCCTCATAACATGGGCCTTATATATATCAAAGTGGGCCTTAACCATGGGCCACAAATACATCGAATGACCCTCATAACATGGGCCTTACATCCACATCAAAGTGGGCCCCAATGGACTACTACAGATAAATCAAGATGGGCCTCATAACATACCAAGGTGGGGTCCACTTAAACTATGGATCTGGCTCATTCTTTAGCTCATACCATGAAATGAGCTTTTAAAATGGATGGAAAAATTAGATGCAGCACCTGCATCATGGTGCGTCCCATACAAATGGATGGCATGGAGAGAACACATGCATCATTGGGTCCCACCGTCCAACCCTGGACGGTGTGGATAAAATACATGCATCATTGTGGGTTCCACCATCCATGGTGGATGGTATGAATAAAATACATGCATCATTATGGGTCCCACGTGGGGCCCGCCATAATGCTTATTTCCTGTCCAACTTGTTGACGTGGTCACACAAACCCGGATGAAGACTAAAAATAAATTTCACATTAATTCAAAGCCTCTGTAACCCAAAAAGGGTTTCAATGACAAACGTTCAAACCCCCACTATTTCCTGTCATGTGGGCCACCTGTCTTGTATAAGGCTGATATTTGAAGGGGGCCCACTCCAGGGAACGACCCACCAATTGGACGGTATAGATACTAAACATATATCATGGTGGGGACCTGAGGTGGGGCCCACTCCCCCTATTCGTCCTCCGTTAGACGTAGGACGCTACTACGTCATGGCATCAGCGGCAACAGCAGACGCTGCTGCATTAGTTTTTCTTTTTTGAAAACATGATTTTTTTGAGGTTTTACATATGTGGAGCCCACTTCAAGTGAATGCACTCTAGCCATTGGATTACATAGTCCATAGCAAGTCCATCAAGCCCAATATTGGGCCTATTTTGACGTGTAGAAAAATCTGGGGAACTTTAAATGGTGGAGGTCATTGTTTGCTAAGGTATGGCCCACCAGATGCTCCGATCAACCTCATTTTTTGGCTCAACGCCTAAAATGAGTTGATATATAGGATAGACAGGCATGGATTGAATACATACATCAAGGTAGGGCATATATGAATGGCCCACCCAAATGGCCTTAAACCAAGGCTAAATAATGGTCTTCACCCTTACGTCCAGAGCCAGCATCTCTAGACTCTCTTTTTTTTTATTTGGGCATATGGAAATCTTAAGGTGGGCCCTGCTTAGGTGGGCCACCTAATAATAGATGGTGTGGATACAACCCCTATATAAAGTGGGGTCCATCCAAGTGGCCACACAACTACATCATCATACAAAAAGGGAAAGAGAGAGAGAGAGAGAGAGAGAGAGAGAGAGAGAGAGAGAGATGGGACATGTGTGATGGAGGGACCCCGACACTATAGGCCCTCCCTTGCATTCAATCATACATCAAGTGGGTCCCATTACACATGGGTCCATCGAAATTGAAAATCAATGGTGGAGATCCTTTCCCACCAATATGGACGGTCTAAATGACTTATTTGTGCAAGGAAATAAACATCATGATGGGGTCCATGGAGATTGGCCCCATCATGGAATGATCATGATGATCAAAGTGGGCCATCAGCCACGTCTTAGGGTCCCAAGTGAGATCCAAACCATTAATCGGTATGCCTCACTTGGCCCATCATGAAAACATGAAAAACTAGCCTATAGAAGCACCCACCGTTCGATCTTCTTGCTCCCTTAGCTTCCTTTGCTCATTAGCTTCGATTCTAACGGAAGAGATGGAGTTTAGATGGTTGAGATGGAAGATGAAAGGGTAGGAAAGGTGGGCCACACTTATTGCTTGGAAGAGTTGGAGAGGCTTGGGACGTGTGGATTTTCTCTTGCTTAGGAGAGTGGTTTGAGAATGAAGGAGAAAGAGAGTTGTAAAGGGAGAGAGAAAGTGATGGGTAATGGAGTGATGGATGTGGTGAGTGATGGGTGTGTAAGAGATTTTTGACTTTTGGGTAGATTTTGTAAGAAAAAGCATGTATGTGTAAAAGAGACTTTTTGACTTTAGGGGTTGCTTGGGAATGGGTGAAAGGTAATGTGTACTTAACATGTACTTGACCCTTGATGAGATTGATTGATGGATTAAAGTGACATGTAGCAAGATTCTCTTGGGTTTTGCAACGCACGGCGTTTTCCTCACACTGAACGCTGGCCCACTTATCTTAACTAGGATATCGCCTCAGCACACGAGTCGCGGCATCAGAACCGTTGCGACAGTGCGGTCACTATGGTAGAAGTCTTGGGTTGAGTCGACTCGGGTTGACGGCGTGTGAATCAGGGTTGCACGTAAATACCGGTTAAGGGTCAAAGGTTGCTGGAATTCAATCGAAAAGATCGTGGAAGTCTACGGAATAGTACAGTCTAAGATATGGGGCTTATAAGGATGAACTCCCTTGAGATAAAGGGTTTTGGGTAAATGATCTATGGTTAAACACTCAAAAGTACTCTCTTCTTTCTCTACCAGCAACAATAGACAAGCTCTCTTTATATAGGCAAAAGGTTTCAACGAATATAAAACCGTCGCATTTATGATAGAGTTCGATATCATCGAGCGCATACTCTCGATTATATTGATGGTCCGTTCAATGACACAAACTCAATGCCATATGCTTTTGAAAACCTCTTGCCAGTTGGTTGAGGGAATTGAGACTCGTATCGATGCCATCAGATTTCGTATTCCGATATTATCGATTGAAAAATGAGAGAGACTTGCTTGATATTTTTTAGGTCATTAGATATGATTAAGGGATACTCGATATCATTGAAATTTGAATGTCGATGATATCGAAGGTCATGTTGATGCATCGATAAATCCTAAGATTTTATCAGTGAGCTTGCTGGACACTTTGTGTCCATTTTCGATGTAATCGATCTGGCCTTGATATCATCGATATTTGAATATCGATTCTATCGAGTGACCCCCAATCAGAATTAAAAATCACCTAAAAACTGTTGTTGGACAACTTCGTGCCCATGACCGAAATCATTGAGACTTGAATTCCGATGGTATCGAGGATGGCTTCGATATATCGAAGCATATATGAATTTCTTAAGTAAAAATAGGGGCGCCGAAGATCTGCCTGTCGATATTATCGAGTCACATCTGATTGACTCGAGATTCAAATATCGATGATATCGATAGGTATATCGATACATCGATAATTCTGTCCAGATATGTATGTGGTTGCTGGACACTTTTGTCCTCATTCCGATAGGATCGATTTATTACCAAGGACATCGACAGCACAGGTCGATCATATCAAGAGGTGCATCAATAAGATCGACAAAGCAAGAAAACTTAGAGATTTTCTATTTTTTGAAAAAGTTTTCTCACCTAAAAACCCTATGATGTCTAAGTTGTTTTAAGGGTTTTATTCACCTAGTGTTTTGGGATATGGGATGTGAGGCTTAGATTTACCTATGGTGAACTTCCACACATTTGGTTGAGGAAGACGCTTGAATGAATCTTCCTATGAGGCTTTGTAGTCTGACTAACCCAACGCTCATGCTAATTGACAAACCAGGTGTCACGCCCCAAACTCGAAAAATCGGACTCACAAAATTCCCGATCGCCGAATCCGGCGCCGACAGCCTCCGTAGAACCCCATTCTAGGCTCCTAGCTCCCATTCGCCAGGTTCCAATCCTGGGATGCTACGAGGAGGATTTTCAATGTTAGTTTGATTCGTAATAAGCATAACCAATGGCATAACCCACAAACAACAACCAAGAACTCCATTACATTTCCACTATGATCAAAAACTTTACAAGTACAATGAGCATAAAGGGAAATACAATGGTAAAGAATAAAAACTCCAAAATGATCTGCAACGTGCTCCTGCCTCAGCGCTGCTACGAACCAACGTCACCTGCACGCAACGGTCATGCATAAGCTTATAGAAAGCTTAGAGGGTGGTGAAAGTGTGTGCGCAAGGTAATAATATGAACATGCAATGTCAGAGTAATGCGGAATATGCAGATGGATCCATAATATCATGAGCCGTACCAAGGCTATGCGATGCAAGACATGAGTGGTATCGGCCATCCCAAGGCCATGCTATGTACAATGCAACTCGAGCATACAGATCCTCATCTATGTCCACACATCAATACAGCTCAAATATGGAATATCACCGGGGTCTAGTACACTCTAAACCAGATTACCGCCTCATCGCGCGCAATAAGGTAAGTGGAAAAGACCTCACTATCCGTCTGTCAATATTGGGCGCGACTCGTCGATAGCGGACCCATTCCTCGAGCTGGTCAGACTCAGCCTAGCATTGCCCCCTACACTCGGGCGGGTAAGGCTGTAGCCCCTTCCAACTGACCACGACACAGTGGAGAGCGCAACCGTCTGGTAATTGGCACTCAACGCTCATCTACCCACTCGGTCTAGACGTTGGAGCAACCTCTTGGTACCATAAGGGTTTAGGGACTTTCACCCAGGGATATCAATAGCACCCCATGTAGAACAAGATTTTTGGTTTCCAATCCTGCCAACCACGATGCGTCTGTGGAGGCTACGGCCCTGATGTCGCTAGGGCGTACAATAACCATGTCACACAAATGTGAAATGTATGAATCACGCTATCCAGTCATGCAACAAATACTGCGCATATCGTACGCTCATGTAGGGCAACACCGCCTAACCAGGAGCCCATAAACAACTTGCCCGAAGGCATATGCTATGATCAGTCAATCCTCATATCAAGCTACATATGATGCGTATGATCATGAGTCATGAAACTATACTAAACATGAAAATGAGTGATGAACCATTCTTACAATGCGGATGGGCCTAGACGGCCTATACACAGTAAGTACGGCCCAGTAATGGGCCCTAAGGAGAGTCGTAATGTGGACATTCAACCAACATTACACTCGCAATGTGGACGTTAAACCAACATTGCTCCCAAGGCACAATCTTTGTAAACATCGCTAGTTAGTCTGTATGGGAATTACACATTGCAATGGACCGTAGGTTCATCCCATTTGGCCTTACATATATATCAAATGGGCCATATCTTATGGGCTTTTATTCATCAGATGGGCCACATAAATGGGTCACACCAATGGGTCTTATGTGCATTGCAATGGGTCAAAACCCGTGGGCCTTGGACTGCATCAAATGAGTTTAACTCATGGGTCTTAAAGGTAACGAATGAGCCACCCCAATTGAACCCCATATGTACGCCAAATGGGCCCTAACCCTTAGGCCTTGCATGCGTATCAAAGTGGGCCTAAACCCCTAGGTCTTTCATATATCAAATGGGCTTAATTCCATGGGCTTTAAAATTTCATCAAATGGGTCCAATTTCATGGGCCTTGAAGTACATCAAATGGGCCTAGTCCCATGGACTTGAAACATATCAAGTGGGCCTAAACCCATAGGCCTTAAATATCAAGTGAGCCTAAGCCCATAGGCTTTACATATCAAGTGGGCCTAAACCCATAGGCCTTAAATATCAAGTGAGCCTAAGCCCATAGGCTTTACATATCAAGTGGGCCCAAGTCCATAGGCCTTTTACAATCCAAATGGGCCTAACCCATAGGCCTTAAATAAAGCAAATGGGCCTAACCCATAGGCCTTTTACAATCTAAATGGGCCTAACCCACAGGCCTTAAAATGATCTATTCAAGTGGATGGACGGTCCGGATGCATCACATGCATCATGGTGGGTCCCACTGTCCAGTGAACAGTGCGGAATAGAGCACATACATCACACAAGGCCTCACCATCCGCTGGACGGTGGAGGTAGCTCAAACGCAAGGTGGGTGCCACCGTCTGCCTGGACGGTGGTCTTGAAACACATACAGCATTGTGGGTCCCATGTGGGGCCCACTGAAATGTTCAGATGCTATCCAAACCGTTCATAAGGTCACTCGGACCTGGATGAAGGGAAAACATAAATTTCAGCTCGATCCAACACTTCTGTGGGCCCCAAAAAGATTTCAATGGTAGACATTTAATTCCACTGTTTCACGTGGTGTGGGCCACCTGAGTTTTGGATCGATCTCATTTTTGGAGGGGGGCCCACCACTGGGGTGGCCCACCTCGTGAGCAGGTTGGATAACAAATAAACATTATGGTGGGGCCCACACGTAGGGCCGTGGGCCCCTACGTCCCTCCGCCCGCCCTCATGGCTGACGCAGCAGCGTGCAGCGGCTGCCTGCTGACAGAGGCAGAGGCAAAGCCTCTGCCATGAGGTTTTTTTTAAAAAAGAAAAACCTATTTTTTTGGAGTTTTTCGCACGTGGGGCCCGCTGCGCCAAAATCCGTCCCGGCCATTGCGATCAGTGGCTCGAGGCCGTCCCAATGAGTCCAGAGTTCGAATTTTTATATGCTAAGGAAGTGAAATAAAATAAGAAAATGATATTTGAATGGTGAGGATGCAATTTTTGACGCTATGGCCCACCAGATGATTAGATCGGCTCCAAATCTTGGCCCAATGCATGAAATCAGGTGGAGGATGGGATGGATGGCGTGGATTGATTACATACATCACGGTGGGGCCTAAGCAAGTGGACCACCAAAGGTCTCCTTCTTTTCTTCTTTCCCTTTCTTCTTTTTTTTTTCTTTGAAATTTCCAGTGTCCCAGACGCTAGACGGTTTGCTTTCCTAAAAAATACATTATGGTGGGCCCTGATGAAGTGGGCCACCACTGATGGGTGACGTGGGTACAACGCATATGGTGGGCCCCACTTAAATAAATCTTGAACAAATAATGTCTCAAGGTGGGGTCCATACAAGTGGGCCACACAACCCTATTGCATAAAATAAGATAAAATAAAATAAAAAGAAATAAAAGAGAGAGAGAGAGACATGGAGAGTGGGACACGCCTTGTGATGAAGGGCTCCGCCACTATGAGCCCTCCCTTAAATGGAATCATACATCAATGGATCCCTCTATGCATGGAATCACCGAAATTAAAAATCAACGGTGGAGATCCGTTCCCCACCGATACGATCGGTCTAGATGACCTTTAAATACAATGAAACAAACATCATGATGGGGTCCATGGAGAATGGCCCTACCATGGATGATCATGATGATCAAAGTGGTCCATCGGCCACAACTTAGGGTCCCAAGTGAGATCCAAACCATTGATCGGTTGGCCTCACTTGGCCCATCATAAAAATATGAAAAACTACCATAATCTAGCACCCACCGTCCGATCTTCTTGCTCCTAGGGGTTCCTTGGCACCTTAGCTTGGATTTCAATGGAGGAGATGGAGAATGGAAGGTTGAGATGGGAGATGATGGGGTAGGAAAGTGGGCCACTTGAAGCTTAGGGATACTTGGGAAATTTCATACGTATGGAGCTCTTTTGCTTGGAGTTTTTGCAAATGAGAAAGAGAGGAGTTGTAAAGGGAGAGAGAGAGTGATGGATGGATGTGGTGAGTGATGGTTGTGTAAGAAAAGCTTGACTTTTGAGGCCTTTTGTGCAAGAGAGGTATGGGAGGTGTAAGAAAAGCTTGACTTTTGTAGCTTTTTGTGTAAAAGAGGTATGGTTTTGGCAGACTTTTGTGGTTACTTAGGAAAAGGGATGAAAGTGATGTGTACTTGACATGTGATGGATTGATTGATTGATGGGATTGATGTGATTGATGTGACGCATCGTAGAGATTCCCTTGGGTTTCGCAACATGCGGCGTTTTCTCGCACCGAACGTTGGCCCACATCTCTTGACCAGGGTATCGCCTCGGCGACCGAGTCACGGCATCGGAACCGCAACGACGGCGTGGTCGCTATGGTATTGGTCTTGGGTTGAGTCGACTCGGGTTGTCGGCATATGAATCAGGGTCGCACGTCAATATCGATTAAGGGTCGAAGGTTGCTGAAATTCGACCGGTTAGACCACGGAAGTCTATGGAACGGTACGGTCTAAGATATGGGTCTTACACCAAGGCACTTATAAGGGCACTTTCAATCTCCCCCTTTGTCAATTAGTGACAAAATACCAAATCACCCTAGAACAGTATCTAGACAGACACATCCTAAATTTTGTGTACATGCATTTTATACAATTTTATAAATTCTAGTGAACCATGTACACAACCCAGTATCTGCTCCCCTTCACTGCACAACTCCCCTTTTTCTTGGTGTAGCTGCTCCTCCTAACACCTGCAACACCATTCAAGCAGATATACAATTCTCCATTTAGAGTGTTTGAATTGTTCTCCCCCTTTTTGTCAGTCATTGACAAAGATATAGCAATTGATATTGATTGAAGGCTAATGGCATATAGGAGAACACACAGATATAGATGTATAAAGATGAGATCAGTTTAAAAGCATACATCATTTGCAGACTGTATGGATGCATATTAGATCAAATAAGGCAGTTATAAAAGAAGATAAAATATTCATGAAAACCACATGCACTCAATATTAAAACCTAAATAAACAAGTGGATCATATATATCAAAATGGTAGTAAAAATAGAATTATATCCAGCCATATTCAACAATATTCAAAAAAAAAAAACATATACTGCCCAAGGTTGGCAGTAGTAGAACAGAAAACCATCAAAAGACTAAGTCTTCTTTACTCAGAGATTTTTATACCAAAAAAATAAATTTTGAGCTTTAGTAATGCATCATACCTATGCATGAGCGAGGAGCATTCAAACAGATATTAATGCCCTCAGCATTTCAGTGTGAATCCAGGTCTGTGATGCATTAGACACTCTATTAGATAATCAACAACCTCTACTGTGTTGGCAGGACATTCAAAATTTGCTGTGTATCATGTTACAGAGTGGCCAGTATGGTTTTGATCTCCAATAGATGGACTTCACACTCATCCAGCTTTTCATCATGTAGGATTGTCTATTAAGCAGAACTTGTATAGTGTTTTAATTGATGACGGCTCGAATATTTTTTGTCAGAGACGGGGCTGTGAACAGAATAGTCTTTATCTGAGCTTGAATTGACTCCACCATGAGGCGCATTGGCAATGATATTGCAAATGTCTTCTTGATTATATCAAATACATGGGTGTGGGAGATCGTTAGTAGGAGGCAGCCCAAATTGACGTGATAGCTTGGTCACAAGACACGGGAATGGAAGTGTAGTGATGAATTCATCTAAAGACACCCGAATTAATTTTTGAAGAATGAGAGTGGGTAGGCAGACGTGAATACCGAGATGAACATCATACAACACATTTAGAATGTATGGAGACAGCTTATTCTCGTAGACTTCACAAGGATAGACATTTGTGCCTAAAATACTATGAAGAATTTTGTATGCAGGATTGAGATATTTGACATGAAGAACATTCTCTGCATTTCTGGGGATCGTAGCTCCGTTGAGTAACTTCTCCCCATACACCAAGACCATTCATATTTTGTTCCAACACGGGTATCCTAGTAACTTCTACAACAACTAGACGACTTATCAGTTTGGGAGTGATGTGCTTAGTCTGATTTATTGACAGTAATTGAAATGAATAGAGGATTATTTTCAATATTGTAGATTAAGTTCAGAAACTGATGCAGAAGATTATGGTGAAATTTCCCTCCAACATCCACGATATTGCCCCATCCGATCAGTTTCAAGAGATTGATGATCCCAACGAGTTCAACACATTTACTATGAACATCTCATTCAGCCATGATTTCTAGATCTGAAAATGAATATGAGACAGTTACATTTTTCTTAACTTGCTTGTTTCTAGGTGAGGCACTTTGTATGAGGGTAAGACTCTTGTCTTTAGACATTGAAACTTTAAAGGAAAAATAGCTAACTAAGAGAAGAAAAATGCTCTGGAAGATAAAACGCCATACTTTCCTGACTTCTATCGATATACCCTTAATCGATATTATCAATGATGAGTTCGAGGGCAAACCAATCGACCCAACGTTTCAAATTCTCGAAAGTTCGTTGATGGGATCAATTTGGTGCAGATGATTCATTTGATCCAACGATTCATTTATCGAGAGGAAAGATGGGACAAGTTATCTCCAGTCTTTGATAGTTTTCCATACATGCATATCTTTAAATATTTTCATGTTAGCTTTAGTATACAAAAAATAATTATACCATCCAAAATTATAAACATTAAAATGTTTATACACAAAAAAATTTTTGAGGCATAGAAACCTCAGATATCTTATGATAATTGCCATAAATGCATCATTTCTCACATCCATCCATATCTTGAAGCCATGACTTGGACTTATTTTCCATGCTCAATTGTTACTGGGCATATGGATCATCATTTTTGATGACATAGCAGTGATCATTGGTGCGAAGACCCTTCAAAACTGGTTTTCATGATAAGTCCAGGATCTTGCACTTTAGCTTGTCGAATGTAACCTCATGCTTGTTGTCACATATTCGAGAAATGCTTAAAACGTTGTGTGTTAACACTTCTACCAGGAGAGCATTCTCATTTTTGAGCATTTCTAATCCAACAATAGTCTTATACCCCATTACCTTAGCGGTGCTTCCATCTCCAAATGTGACCACCCCATCATCAATATTTGAATAATTTGTGAGAAGAGATTTGTCGCCTGTTACATGTCTTGGGCAACCACTATCAAAGAACCCCTTAGCACTATCGCCTGTTTTTGAAAATGTGTGAGTCACAAGGCAATTTCTTTTATTTTTCACTACCATTTTTTGTGACAGTTTTTCTTAAAGACATTGTTTTTACCTCACTATGGGTTTGTCTAAACACATTTGGTAACTGAATCACATTCCCTTGATTGATCAATTTTTTTTATTCAGTTGGGCCACTTGATTCAATAGCTCATCCATTCTCTTTGACATTCTTGGTGGAGACGGATGTTTCTTACCTCTTGCCATGTAACTTGATGGACTCTTGATATTTTGCTTGAGTCCTTCCAGTTGTGATGCATTCAAATTTATAGTGGCCTGAGTCTCCATAAAAATGACAAACAAGAGTGGCCCTAGTTCTACTTCCTGATGCAGCTGATTTCTCAAGTGTTTGTGCTGCATTTTTGGAGCTTGGTTTGCCTTTTACATATCCAACCCACTCTTGTCTTTACTAGGTCTTCCCATCCCTAAAAGTCTTTCTAATTTGTCACTATCCTAGGAAAATTTGTAGTTTAGCTCAACAGATTTTCTAGATTGTTCTGCATCAAATTTAAGTGTATGATTTTCATTCTTTCAGTAGTTCAATCTGTTTGATCAATTTCAAGGATTTAGATTTTAGGGATAGGTTCGTTCTTCCCAGCTTGTCATTTTTAGAGTGGTAAGGCTGCATATTGTTGATCACATGTGTATTGATTTTTAATGTTTTAACTAGATCTATTTACGGCAAATTATTCTCATTTTCGCTCATTCCAAGTTTTTTAAGGATATGAATGCTATGTTTATAAGGTATGTTTATAGGCATCTTGCAGTTTATCTTTCTCATCTTTTTCTTCTTCTTTCTCATCATTAGATGGAAATGACTCTTTGATTTGAGGTTCATCAATTTTCTCATTTAATACTGGGATGTTTGTGGATGTGGAGGTCATGAGTATTTTCAATGATTTTCAGTCTCCCGTACTTTCTAAATCACTGAAGTCAGTGTTTGATTCTTCAGTGTCATCCCATGTAGCTGTCATGGCTTGTCCTTTAGTTTTCCTACAAATTTGTAGACCAGAACTTTCTTTCCTAATCCTCCCATGGAATTACAAATGATATTCAGCTTTGTAACAAATTCCATGAAGGTCTCATCATCCACCATTTTGATGGGTTCAAATTGATATGTTAAGAGTTGTACCTTGGACCTTTTTACTGTGCTTGCTCCCTAATGGGTTGTTTTCAATAGACCCCATGCTTCTTTAGATGTGTCGCACGAATACTTCTTGGGACACAGCACAATAGATAGCATTCATTGCTTTTGCTTCAGACGTTTGATTTTCTTTTCGAATGCAGTCAACATTTTGTTGGATTTAGGTTTGGAGATAGTTGTGCCATTTTCAGGAACAATTTGATCGCTAGGTGGCACATATCCAGTTTCAACTATGTCCAAACATCATGATCCAAACAGTGCATCCTAGCATTCCAATAAGCATAATTTGAACCATTAAATACTCGAGGTCTAGAGACCGATGAGCCCTCTCCTTTGGCCATATTCCCAACTTCAGTCAAGATCATTCTCTAGGCAGTGAAGCCCTTAAAGAGAGACACGCTCTGATACCAATTCAAATAGCAGTGAAGACCGCATGAGTTGAAGTAGGAATATGTCAATATGTCCTAGAGGGGGGTGAATAGGACTGTAAAATTTTTATAGTTTATTTAGAATCCTATTACACTAATCCTAATAACAAGCACTGATTAGGATTACTCATAAGTAACTCTACTGGCTTCCAAGCCCGGTAGAGGATCCAGTCACAAACTATTTAAGAAGTGAATGATAAGAAAACTAGTTTATGATGGATATGACTGTGTATGTGTGTGAGATGTGATCTCAGATATTCAGATATGAAAATATTAAAGCAAATCACACAAACCAAAGAATAGCAATCTCAAACATAGTCATTTTTATAGTGGTTCGATTACTTGTCTACTCCACTCCCATTAACCACACTCAACCCTTGAGTGTACCGGATTTCATTAAGGAGGTTTCACAGCAGGTCACCTCAAACCTTAGGTTTTAAATCAGGTTCACCTTCAACCTTTACAACCTACATTAAGGCTGACTGTTTATGATCTCACGAGCAAGGGTCAACACAACGCACCCACTTTTAGGCACACTGGAAAAGGATCTTCCATAAGACCCTAACAGAGGTTTTACACGGTTTACCTCTAACCCGAGGTTTCACACGGTTCACCTCAAACCTAAAGTTTTGACTGGTTCACCTTCAACCAAATGTTTATGCTCTCCACAAAGCAAGGGTTTACACAACACACCCACTTTTAGGCACACTGGCTAAGGATCTTTAATAAGACCCTAACGGAGGTTTTACACGGTACACCTCTAACCCAAGGTTTTAACTAGTTCACCCTTAACCAGATGTTTATACTCTCCACAGAGAAAGGGTCCACACAATGCACCCACCACGTACACTCCCGTCGGAGGCCTCCTAGAGGACTTATAAGGGTGAGAAACACCTTAGACCCAATCCTACAAAGGAATGATCAAAGGGTCCTCTGGACTCTAGATACTTACAAATAAGTGGATGAGTCTCATTCAGCACGTTGATGAAGATCTCCTCCTTGTTGATGAAGAGTCTTCTGCTTCCTTGATCCATAACTCAAATGATGTACCAATATATGGTGACGATTTGGGTCAAGGTTATAATGGAATCCTACTCTCTAAAAGTTTTTCTATTAGGAAGATAAAGTGATTCCAATCATCTATGCATTCAAGGCATCCTAGCTTAATGATTTGCCATTAAGATAGTAGTTGGAGGATCCTTGAATGTAAAAGTTCATTCCCCAATCCACTCTATTGAATGTCAATGATGAGGGTGGATTAGAGGATGAACTCCCTTGAGAGAAAGGGCTTTGGGTAAATGATCTAAAGTTAAACACTCAAAAGCACTCTCTTCTTTCTCTACCAGCAACAGTAGACAAGCTCTCTTTATATAGGTAAAAGGTTCTAACGGATATAAAACGGTCACATTTATGATAGAGTTCGATATCATCGAGCATATACTCTCGATTGTATCGATGGTCCGCTCAATGACACAAACTTAATGTCATACGCTTTTGAAAACCTCTTGTCAGTTGATCGAGGGAATTAAGACTCATATCGATACCATTGGATTTCGAACTCCAACATTAACGATACAAGGATCGATTCCTTGACATTTGAAAAATGAGAGAGACTTGCTTGATATTTTTCAGGTCATCAGATATGATTAAGGGATACTCGATATCATTAAAATTTGAATGTCGATGATATTGAAGGTCGTGTTGATGCACCGATAAATCCAAGGATTTTATCAGTGAGCTTGCTGGACACTTTGTGTCTATTTCGATGCAATCGATCCGGCCTCGATATCATTGATATTTGAATATCGATTCTATCAAGTGACCCCCGATCAGAATTAAAAATCACCAAAAAAATGTTGTTGGACAACTTCGCGCCCATGACCGATATCATTGAGAGCCTTTCGATATCATTGAGATTTAAATTTCGATGGTATCGAGGATGGCTTCGATATATCGAAGCATATATGAATTTCTTAAGTAAAAATAGGGGCGTCGAAGATCTGCTTATCGATATTATCGAGTCACCTCCGATTGACTCAAGATTCAAATATCGATGATATCGATAGGTATATCGATACATCGATAATTTCATCTAGATATGTATGTGGTTGCTAGACACTTTTGTCCTCATTCTGACTGGATCGATTTGTTACCGAGGACATCGACAGCGCAAGTCGATCACATCGAGATGTGCATCGATAAGATCAATAAAGTAAGAAAACTTAGAGATTTACTATTATTTGAAAAGGTTTTCTCACTTAAAAATCCTATGATGTCTAACTTATTTTAAGGGTTTTATTCACCTGGTGTTTTGGGATATAGGATGTGAGGCTTAGATTTACCTATGGCGAGCTTCCACACATCTAATTGAGGCAGACACTTAAATTAATCTTCCTATGCGGCTCTGTAGTCTGACTGACCCAACGCTCATGCTAATTGACAAACCAGGGCACTTGCAAGGGTACTTTCAAGGTTAACTAAGGGACTTACACCAAGTTCCCTTAAGTGCCTACACAAGGTGATGAGTTCTACACAAGAGCATAAATGAGAGTCTACACAAGGCAACCCAAGACTACACAAGGCAACTCGTCCTACACAAGGACCAACTAAGAGCCTACACAATGCAACCCAAGCCTACACAAGGCAACTTGTCCTTTACGAAGACCACATATTCTCTTGTCGAAGGCCTATAAAGAGGTCTTGGTGAGTTTGTCACTCACACTCTGAATCTCAATCCCACACAATGAAAGGGCTTTAGACTTGACGGATTCTGTATACTTACAATTAAGTGAGTGAGCCCCTTTCTTGCACAATGTGAAGATCTTTGATAATGGCGAAGAGTCTTCAGCTCCCTTGAACGACAATCGCTTCTGATGTTTCAATCAATGCGCTGAGATTATGAGGTTTAGGGTTTTGTTGTAATACTCGATTCAGCCTATAAGTACGACCGATCAGTTAGTAGATGAAACTCACCTTCCGAAATAAAACCCAGTAAGCAGCACCCCATCTGCTTGAGAAAGGGGCTGGGACCGTGAGTCCCACCACAGGCTCCCACCCATGTTGTATATATTTGATCCAAACCATCCATCCAATTTCCCAATCCATTTTAGGCCTCAAGCTGAAAAACGAAGCTAATCCAAATCTCTGGTAGGCCACACTATAAAAAAATCATTTTAATAGTAATGCTTACCACCAAACTGTTAGGGCTTGCTGTGATGTTTCTGTATGCCAAAAAATACTGAATATTGGGCTCGTTCATTCTGTCATGAGCCATATAATGCAACAGATGGAATGGATTATCTTGATTTGGGCCCCACTTATGAAAAACCACAAAAAAATAAAATTAATTTTTTTTTAAAAAAAATAGCAGATGCTATTACTACTGGCATCTAGATGACGCTGCAGCAAGCAGCATCCTGTTGCTGGTGTAAGTTCTATGTTTTCTAGCTCTTATTATTGTCAAATTTTGTAGTGCTAAAACCTCTTGGAATCTATGCCTTGTATAGTTCATCTACAAATTCAAGACATTGCATCTCATGTACAAGATCAAAAGTTTTTATGTCAAGAACTTCAAATGCAAGATCAAGAGATATACAAGTTCAAGTATAGAGTTCACTCCTTCAAGCTTCAAAGTTCAAGGTTTCAAAGCTTAATCTAAAGGTAAGACAATAGTCTTCACTTTGGTACTCAAAGCTCAATGTGAAGTACAAATCAAGTACCTCAAGCTCAAGCTTCAATGTATTACAAATTCAAGCTTCAAAAGGTCTCAAGTTCAAGCTTCATCATATGTCAAGATCTCAAGCATCGTGAACTTCAAAGAACGACTATCAACTAAAGCAAAAGATGATCCAATGTTCATACATTGCTTATAAGGTATGAATGACCCTAGTTTGACCATAAGATAGTCATTTTGAATGCATAATGTAATTGAGTCATTTTATAAGGGCATAGTCTGTTTTTCGACTAGTCTTAGACTAAGTTCAACTAGTCCTAACACTGGCACGACCAGCCCAAGAAATCCTCAACTAGTCCTAAGGTTGTTACTTATTTTTGAGATTTTTTGTTAAAGCCTTGACCAGTCCTAGAGACTGCTCGACCGGTCATGTGAACAATGCTCGACCAGTCCTGTAGACTCGACTCAAAGTCCAGCAACTAATTTGAGTTCCACACGACCAGTAGTGGACAGGACTTGACCGGTCGTGGAGGTCGCTCGACCAGTCGAGCAGGCCCTTCAAAAAGTCGTGGAATGGTCTGATCTTATCATACCCAAATTTTTAAAAGTTTGTTGGTCCTTCAACCAGTCGAACCGACCTCGGGACCAGTCAAAGATGCGATTTCTACACTTATAAATAGAGCACGAATTTCAAAGTTTGATATCCAATTCAAGCAAAATCAATACACTGCTAAAGGTGGTACTCGAGTCTTAGAAAAATCCGTGCTTAGACCCGAGTACCACCTCTAGAAGAAATCATTTAGAACCAAATTCCTTAGAAATTTAAGGTGTATTAGCTAGCGCTAAACTAGATTACATGTGAAATTAGCCCCAATAACTTTTAATACGATCTGTACGACCCAAAACCAATAGAATCGTTGACATTATATTACCCTGAAATTTAGGATCCAACTCTAAAGCCAGTTGCTCTTGAGAGTACTTTGTAACTTCGTATTGGATCTAGACCGCACGTCGAAAGTCTGATATCGATGAACTTAGACCATTATGATCACCTAGTTGGACTTGACTATCACCTCGAAAATCAAACCCAAACGATATCCTGAGACCATTTCCTTGAGTCCGGAGCGAAGAGAGTGAGAAAGTGAAGATTTTTAGAAAATTAAATATGATTTTAAAAATCTGAGAAGTGTCACTTACGCGTTATTTCTAAGCATTCTGACTGTTAGATTTCGACCCAAATTCACCCTCAGATCAGGATAGGTGGCCTATACATGTCAAAGTACTTGTGGCCCTGATCGAATTTCGGTGACCGTTGAATTGAAACCTGTCTACCACAGACGATCTGGAAACCCGATTAGACTGAAAACTTAATTTTCTTAAGATCCAATACTAGTGAGCTTAAGTCCGACCGCATTTGATAAGAGGACCTCCAGAAGTGCTTCGTTGGATCAAAAAGAGCCCGATTTGGTTATAGCCTAAGTATACCTTGGCCTTAAGGCTATTTTCGTCGACTTTAGGCTTATAAAAAGGCCTTAAACCCTCATTCCCAAATCCCATACGAATTTCCTAAACCCTAGCTATTCAAGAGAGGGAAAAGAGAGAGAAAGTAAGAGAGAACCTATTATTTTTCCATGGGATTCTTCCCAGCTCTTCTACGTATCAATCCTGCGTACTTGAATCATTATTCCGACAATTCTGATTCCGTTCTTGGGTAAGTTAATCAAACCCGAACCTATTTTGGAGCTTAGAATAGCTATAGTGAAGTTATAGCTAACCTGTTTCATGCCTTAGGTAGCGCATCCGTCGTTGATGAAGACTTATCGTCTGAATCATTCTCATTAGGCGTTTTCTGTTTTAAGGTGTGGACTATATACATTTAGGTTATGGTTATCAAGGCTTTCAATGTTAGATAATGATTTATTCATGACGTGAATGCTATTACACAAGCTAAATGCGCTATCTGTTTTGATTTATGTATATGTATAAGCTATGTTATAAATAGAGTATTTCATGTATATGTTAGAATACCTGTATACGTATGAAACTTGTTGTTATGGTTGCTATGATTATTTTTTGTAGACGTATGCTTGATATGTATATAGTGACTCCTTGGCGAAAGGACTTACCCTAATAAGTAATGGAGTCAACATACGTAATGTATGTTGAATAGTGTAGTCTAAGTATTTGTATAAATGCTTGAATGAGTTATGAGTTGGTAAAGTGTGAATTTCAAGGTTGTTGAGATATGAATCCCAATCACCTTACCTGTGTGTATGATTTCCTCCATGAATTGATTTGCTTGGATTGTTCATGTTATCTATGTGTATGATTTCCCCCATGTACTGTATTTATATTCAAGTTATATTTCACAAATGTTCATATGATTGTAGGATATGAATCAAATGCCTGATATTGAGCTTGTATGTGATTGGGGCTGTACTACAGTCCAGGTAATCGGTAACCGTTCTTCAAATGGTGGTCGAGGTCGTTTTTGCCATGCAGGATAAGTTTAACGAATCCGAGTCGTGCTTGGGATGTTCGACAGTGGTTAGGCCACACGGAGTGCTTATGCATTCCATGTCGTTCAACTCAACGTGTGCTTGGCTTAGTTGGGCTTATCAACTAACCCAATTGACCGATATATGTTCACCATGTTTGGTCGCTACTGTTTGAATCTAAGACACTGAACTTACTAGTGAAACTCTTGTTAACCTTGGTACCGTGATCCCCTAAGACTCATGAGCCGGACATAGTGGTATGGGACACCGTGGTCAAGCTGTTGGCCTACGCTGGGGCGATGAGCCTCCCCGTAGTGACCAGTGAGCACCCGATTATGATGGTATGAGACACTATATTCGTGCTGTCGGCTTACATTGATTAGTGACGAGCCCTCTATAGTGCCCTCGAGTATATCCTGACACTGCATAAGGGTAACGAGTCTTGTTACAGTATTTGGGATATAACTAGACCTGTATTGATTGGTGATGAGCCCTTTACAGCGATCTAGAACTGTATATTGTATGAGATTTCCTAGGACCGATGACCCAAGAATGGATCAATGTTTGAGAATTGGTATAAGGGAGATGTCTTAGCTTCCTAATCCTGCTATATGAAAAGGACTAATAAAAACTAGATAATCATGCTCATATCATCGCACTGCATGTGTTATCGGTGTTGGTGTAAGAGCACTGAGGAAGTGACTGACATGCGCGACTGTAAGATGAAGATAGCTGAGGGAGATTATGGTGAGGGCATACATCATTCTCTCATATCATTCTTGCATAAACAAGAGTATCTAGGACATGTTTGATTGTACTGCTTTATCATTACTGCTTGATTGAACTGAGAACATGTTAACCTTTACTGTATAGCTCCACTGAGTTGATCACTCACTCCCACATTTTGGGATGGTTCTTAAACACCAACCAGACTCTGACTTAGCTGCAAGTGACGGTGTGTCTGCGAGGCGGACCCAGAGTTCGACGAGGACGAGGAGGCTTTCTCGTTCATGCAGTTCTCAGGCGGGTTTATGTGAGCCTTGTCCTGACCGGCGGGATTTCTGGGATATGTTTATATTGATTTCGCACAGTTCGACATATGTATTTTGATACACAGTTGTACTTATTGCCCTAGGCAGAGTATACATCATTTGCGGATTATTTTTTATTTATATATGTATTGAAGTCTTCCGCTTGCATTTTCTCTCTATCCCTGAATTATGTCTGCTGATCTGGCTTAATCTACTTCATGTTTTATGCGCTAATACAAACAGCATACATCCATCATTATTTATGTTGCATAAGTGATGTTTTGGAACTCGAGAGCTGAGTTATGCTCTACCCTCGAATTTCAGGGCGTTTGTCATGCCCAAAACCCGAAATCGGATTCACAGGAATCCTGATCGCCGAATCAGGTACAGACAGCCCCCGTAGTGTCACATTCTCGGTTCTTGGTAATCATATGCCAGATTCCGATCCTAGGATCCTACAAGGAGGATTTTCAAATTTTATTTTTTTTTATAATGGAGCATAACCACAAGCATAACCAAATTACAAAACAACATCGCCACATATCCACTATATCAAAAACTTTAAGTACAATGTGAAAATAGAAATACAAGATGATAAAAAAGCTTCAAAATGGCCTGATACGTGCTCCTGCCTCAACGCTGCTACTGTCCAACGACACCTACACGCAACGGTCGTGCATAAGCTTACAAAAGCTTAGAGGGTAGTGTAAGTGTGTGCGTAAGGCAAGTGTCAATGTATATAATATCAGAGTAATGCTAAAACCTGCGGTAAGTCCATGAATAAAACCAATCATATTAATGCTATGTGATGTAAGGCATGAATACTATCGACCATACTAAGGCCATGCGATGCGAGACATGAATACCTTCGGCCACACCGATGCATTGCGAGGCCTACATAGCCAAATGTCATATGCAAAATGTAATCCAAGCAAGTTGGTACTCATCAAGTACACATATCAGTACAGTTCATCTCTGGTTATCACCAGGGTCTAATACACTTCGCAGTGACTGCCACCTCCCTAGCTACACAGTTAAGTAAGTGAAATAGACCTCACTATCTGCCTGACCAGTTGTCTGCCAATACCTACCTGACTCATCGATAGCAGACTCATTTGCAAGCTAGTCAAACTCAGCCTAGCTTATAGCTCCCTCACTCTGGCGGATAAGGCCACACCCCCTTCCAACTGACTACGACATAGTGGGAGACGCGGCCTACTAGTATTCGGCACTCGGGCGCTCATGTATTCACTTGGTATAGACGTTGGAGTAGCTCCTGGTACCAAAAAGGTTATGGGACTTTCATCCAAGGACATCCTAAGTGCCCACAGTGCTAGAACCAAGTATTTCTGATATCTGATACGGCCATCCACGATGTACCTATGGAGCCACGGCCCTAATGTCGCTAGGGCATGTAGTGATCAAGTCACACATATGCGAGATGCATGAATCGCACCATCAAATCATGCAGCAATCCAACGCATACTGTGCGATCATGTGGGGCACACTGTCTCATAACGAGTCTCATAAATGGTTTGCCCAGTGGCTTATGCTATGAGCACTCATTACTCATATCAAGCATACATAAGATGTGTATGGGCATGAGTCATGGGATTATAATAAGCATGTTATAAAGTGATGAATATTAACGATTATGGGCCTATCAATGGGCCCTAAGGAGAGTTACAATGCAGACATTTAACCAACATTGTACTTACAATGTGGATGTCAAACCATCACTGTTCCTTAGGCACGACCCACCATAAAACATCATTATACAAACCATGGAGGAATCACACATTGCAATGGACCTTAGGTAACTCCCATTGGGCCTTAAATACATTAAATGGGCCATATCACATGGGCTTTCTAGTTATCAAGTAAGTGGGCCGCATTAATGGGCCTGATGTATATTGCAATGGACTATAACCTGCGGGCCTTAGAGTATGTCACAATGGGCCTTAACCCACGGCCTTGGAATACATCAAAATGGGCCTAATCCCATGGGCCTTATATATATCAAATGGGCCTAATCCCATGGGCCTTATATATGTCAAATGGGCCTAATCCCATGGGCCTTATATATGTCAAATGGGCCCGATCCCATGGGCCTTATATATGTCAAATGGGCCTAATCCCATGGGCCTTATATGTACACCAAGGTGGGCCTCAATGAATGGCCACAAATAAATGAACATGGGCCTTTTATATATCAGATGGGCCACACTAACGGGCCCCAAATACAATATGAGCCTCCTCATATGGGCCTTATGAATGACAAGGTGGGCCTTAAAAATAGCCACAAATACATACATACATACATACATACATACATATATATATGAACCATGTCAAAGGATCAACCGATCCTCACTTCAAATAATAGTGGTGGGACCCACTTGAACCACGGATCTGACTCATTCTTTAGCTCATGCTAAAATTGAGCTTTCAAAAATGGTTAAACAGTTTGGATGCATCACATGCATCATGATGGGTCCCACAGATATGGCCCACCAATTGAATGGACGGTTTGGATATGATACAAACATTAAGGGTGGGGGGGTCCCCTAGCGGTCCAGCAGCCCTGCTAGACGGCATAGATAAAACACATACGTCACTGGGGTCCCACCGCCCGCCCACTTAGATGGTGTGAATAAATCAAATACATCGCTGTGGGTCCCACCCCGTCAGTACACACGCTCCAAGCAAGCCACCTCCACCAAGGATCGGTGCCAAGACCTCAAGTGTTGAAACGAGATATCTTCGCTCCGTCCGCCAGTCCAGCGGCTGGACTGGACGTGGACAGTGGGTCCCACCATAACATTTATTTTACATCCAAACTGTTGATAGGGTCACACAGACCTGGGTGAGGAGGAAAAAAAAAATTTCAGATTGGTTCAAAACTTTTGTGGGCCCAAAAAGGGTTTCAATGGTAGAGTTCAATCACCGCTGTTTCTTTTGGTGTGGACCACCTGAGATCTGGATCAAGCTGATTTTTTGGTGAGGCCTACTTAAGGTAGGGACCCACCATATGGATGGGTTAGATGGCAAATAAACATCAAGGTGGGGCCCATGGCTGGAGCCGTGGGTTCCCAGCGCAGGACGCCTGCAGTCCTCTCCTCTCCTGGTGTCCAGAGGTAGCAGCCTCTGCTGCTTTGAATTTTTTTTAAAAATCTAGTTTTCTCACAGTTTTTCCTAGATAGGTCCCGCATTAAGCGCATCCACTCAAGTCATTGGATTCCACAACCCATGACAATTCTATAAAGACCAATATTGGGCCTCTTTCAGCGTGTAAGAAAAATCTGGGTAGATTTCAATGGTAATGATACTGTTTTTAAAACTATGGCCCACTAGATACTTGAATCATCCTCATTTTTTGGCTCAATGCCTAAAATGAGTTGGGGAAGTGGATGGACGGCTTGGATTGAATACATACATCAAGGTGGGTCTTATACAAATGGCCCACCTCCAATGCCTTGAAAAAGGCTAATATTAGTATTTTGTTTTAGACGTCCACAGAGTCCCTGGACTCTCTCCTTTTTCTTTTTCTTTTTTGTTTGGGCGTGCAAGGCCTTTAAGGTGGGCTCTTCATAGGTGGGCCACCACATGGTGAGGTGGTGTGGTGACAAAACATATGTAAAGTGGGCCCCACCTTTAGATGGTTTGGATCCAATACATGCTCCATTGTGGGGTCCATCCAAGTGGGCCATAAGGCCATAATATCATACACAAAATAATAAAATAAAAAGTGAGTGGGACATGCGTGATGGAGGGACCCCGACACTATGGGCCCTCCATTTCAAGCATCCAATCATACATCAATGGGTCCCATTGCATATGGGCCCTCCAAATAAAAGATCAACGGTGGAGATCCCTCTCCACATAAAATGAACGGTCTATATGACCTCTTTTTGCAAGAAAATATAAACATCATGATGGGGTCCATGGAGAATGGCCCCATCATGGAATGATCATGAGGATCAAGGTGGGCCATCGGCCACACTTAGGGTCCCAAGTGAGATCCGTACCATCAATCGGTAGGCCTCACTTGGCCCTTCATCATAAAAGTGAAATCTAGGCCTATGGAAAACACCCACCTAGCGATCTCCTTGGTCCGTTGGAAAGCCTATCTTCTTACGCTTCACTTTGATGGTGGAAGATGAAGAATGAATGGCTAGGATGAGAGATTTGGGATGGGAAGTGGGCTACCAAAATTACACTTTCTCTTAGGAAAACCTTGGACATGTGATGCTCTTTCTCTTGCTTCGGATGTGTTGAGAAATGAGAGAGAGATGGGATGTAAGGAGTGATGGAGTGATGGGAAGTGAGTGATGGGGTGATGGACATGTACTTGACATGTATGCGTGTGTAAGAGAGAGAGGAAGTTAGTTGACTTTAGGTAAGGGTGATGTAAGAGGGGAATGGTTGCTTGTACTTGACATAAGATGATTGATGGATAGATTGATTGATTGATGGGACATGTTTAAAGATTCTTTTTTTCAGATTTGCAATGCGCGGTGTTTTCTTCAAAATAAACGCCGACCCACATCTCTTAGTCAGGGTATCGGATCGGTACATGAGTCGAGGCGTTGGAACCGTGACGACGGTGCAGTCGCAATGATACAAGTCTCGGATTAAGTCGACTCAAACGTATAGGATACGACTTACGGTCATGCGTAAACATCAATTACATGTCACAGATTGTCATAATTCGATGGGAAGGATCGCGGGAGTTGATGGAACAGTACGGACTAGGATACAAGTTTTACAACTCTCCCCACCTAATAAAAATTTTATCCTCAAAATTTACACTACCATCGCAACTAATCATAACTCAAAGAGGAAATAGGAAGTATAACATCATATATAATCAACTACAATACACCATACAATCAATCATCGAAAAGATGAGGATAGCGCTCTCGAATCTCCGCCTCGTGCTGCCAAGACGCCTCATCCACACTATGATGGCTCCACTGTACCTTCACCAAGGGAATGACCTTGGTTCTGAGGACCTGTTCCTTCCGATCAAGGATTTAAACTGGCTGCTCAATGTAAGAAGCATCCTCACAAACCTCTAATGGCTGCCAATCAATAACAGGAACGATATCTGAACCACATTTCCTCAACATAGAAACATGAAAAACATTGTGGAAGCCAGACAACTGCCATGGTAAGGCAAGTTGATAGGCTACGACGCCAATGGTCTCAGTGATCTCGAAAAGTCCTATGAATCTCGGGGCAAGCTTTCTGTAAGAACCGTATCTTATGCTGTACCATTTCGTATGCTTCCGCGGTCCTTTCAGTCAAATTTCATCAACCTTCGACCTATATCCGACGTTTGTTCCCGATCCTGAGCCGGGTCCCACACACCAACGTCGGCTCGATCCGAAACTTGTATCATAGCGACAGCGCCGTCGCCGCGGTTCTAACGCCGTGACTCACGCACCAAACCGATACCTAGGCTAGTAGATGTGGGCTTACGTTCAATCGGAAGAAACGCCGTGTGTTGCATATATCGAGGGAATCTCTACGATACATCACATCAATCACATCAATCAAGTACACATCACTCCCATCACTCACACCCATCCCCAAGTACAACCACCCTCTCCAAAAGTCAACTTTTCTTACAACAAAAGTACTCCCTTACATCACTCACCATCCCTCTCATCCCATCACTCCACCTCACCATTCTCTCTCTCATTTTCTCTCTTATTATTCCAAGAAACTCCCATGGAAGCAACCTACGTCCAAGCTCCCCATGAGAGAGCTAGTGTGGCCCACCTTCCTACCATCTAATCCCACCCTCTAAAATTGATCTCATTGAAATTGTACCTTTGGAGCTCTATCATGCATTGGCGGAAGAAGGAAGGGGAGATCAAAGGTGGGTGAATCTTTAGGTTAGATTTCTCCATTTTTATAATGTGGGTGCATCTTTAGGTTAGATTTCTCCATTTTTATGATGTGGGTGCTTCTTTCTTTCTTTATTTCTCTCTTTTTCTTTTATTTTGTGGGTGAATTTCTACCATTATTTTTATGATTTGAGGGCCCACATATGGTGGGACCCACTTGATGTATGCATTACATAGGGACGACCCATAGTGGTGGGGTCCCTCCCCTTCCCACCAATCTCTCTGTCTCTTGTGATGGGCATGGCCCACTAGATCCACACCATCCAGATAGTTTAGACAGGCACTGGACAATTTGGACTGAAGGCCACACCTTGATGTATGTTTTGATACACTCGTCTAGCTGTGGTACCCACCTTGATTTATGTATTTAATATGCATCGTCCAGATGCACTGGACGATGGTACCCACTTGCTGGATGAGGAGAAATGCAAATATCAGCTATCTCCAAAGCTTGTGGGTCCACACGTGTGGACCCACCTGATGCAGGTGTTTCTTTCCAACCGTCCAGATTTAGCCACCTGGTGGGCTGCACCATAGCAGTAGCAGAGGTGCTGCTAGCGTCTTGGGTATCCAACCCCACTTGTTGTATGGGGACAAAACAAATATTAGTTTGATCCAGCCGGGTGGGCCACACTAGTGTGGACCCCACCTTGATGTATGTGTTCTATATCCTAGCTGTCCATCTGCATCAGTGCAGGTCCAATGATTTGTGGACTGCACTAGCATCAGCAGCACCATCCAGACTGCTAACCGTCTGGATGGTAGGAAAACACAGATATTAGCTTTGTTCCAAAATAGATGGCCCACCTGATGTGGACTCCACCTTGCTGCACATGTGCAGCACCTACACCATCCAATTTTCCAGACCATTGTACGGCCTGACCTGATGGGCCAGGGCCACTAGGCCGTCTCCTGTCCAGCAGGCCTGGATGCTCAGACAACACAAATACCAGCTTGATTTAAAATGCTGGTGGGCCACACCGGTGTGGACCTCACCTCAGTACACGTGTGTTGTGTACACACCGTCCACCCATCCAATTCTCTATTGGGCAGTACGTGGAAATGAGGCAGATTCAAATCTCACGTGGAGTACACTGCTGGACAGTATGTTGTCCAGTGTGTTCTCTAACGTTGGGCCCAATACCAGGCCCCATCGTCATGTGCAGTGCATCCAGGCCATCCACCCAACCTTCGGATTTATCAGGCCGTGGGCCTGAATAGGAGCTAGATCCAAATCTCTAGTGGGTCGTACCACAGTTGTAGCGGGGCTTGTCCGTCTGCCCAGCAATAACAGGTGCCACTTGGGCTGATTGCTTGTGCCAACGGCCCACTCCCTGATGGTCCACATCCAGCGTCCACCATGAAATATGTGATTTAATCCAAACCATCCATCTGATGGTACCCCACCTTGATGTATCTGTCCTAAATCTAAACCGTCCATCCAGCGTCCAAAAGGTTTAAACGCTGGACCCTTTTTGAACAATGAAATAAATAAAATATTATATAATATTATATTCTATATGTACGTGAATGGTGAGCCCCATGTGGGACCCACCTGCTGGACGAATTGGATGGTATACCTCACACCAGCGATAACGCTGCTGTGTGATGTCTTCAAATTCTGAGGGACCCACCCTGCACGGGTGGGGTGGGGCCCACCTTGATTTATGTATCTTATATCCAGGCGTCCATTTGTGGGGCCCTTCCATGATTATGTGTTGCTACCACACCGTCCAGTAAAGGATGGTGCTGGGGCACCTTGATGTAAATGTTTTATCAATGCCGACCATCTATTTGCACCATACGTGGGACCCACCTCACACGTGCTGCACGTGTGAGGGTGGGGCCCACCTTATGATGTGTTGAATGGTCTCACCATACATGGGTCCCACATGGAAGTTATATCCAGGTCTGGACGTTTGAATGCATTATAATAATATAATAATTATGATATATATAAACTTTATAGTATTTATATATGTTTGGTGGGCCACACGTGGTACCCACCAGATGTAAGAGTTCCACTCCTTCCACCCACCGTCTAGTGTATTGAACGGTGGGCAGCTCACCATGATATGTGTTTCTATCTCCACCGTCCAGATGGTTGGACAGTGGAATGCATCGTAATACATGGGCTATATCAATACTGTTTGTCTGTGGAGCCCACATGTGATGTATGTGCTGTATATCCAAACCGCTCAGACTAGCTGGGATGGTGGGACCCTCTTACTGACGTGCTGCAGCTTGGCACGTGGGAGCCAACATGATGCACGTATTTCATCTATGCCATCCACTTGTGTGGCCCACCTTGATGTGTGTATGGGATCCACACCGTCCATGGGACCCACGTGATACATGTTTTATCCTGGCGGTCCAGATCACGTGGGACCCACCATAAGCAGATTGACTAGTGTACCTCACCAGTAATATGGCTACTGTGTTGACGGTAGCAAGTCCTAAGGATCTGATCAATGACGTGTGTGCTTCATCCACGACGCACATCTTTGGGACCCACCTATGATGTAAGTGTTTCGCTCATGCCGTCCTGTATAAAGACGTGAGTCCCACATGATATATGTGTTTCACCTATTCAGTCCATCCATGGGACCCATCGCAATGTATGCGTTGTATCACCAGCTAGTGGGACCCATTATGTGATTCATAACTCTCACTTGTCGTGTACGCAGGGCCCACCTGCTCACCGTGCATAGTCCTTTGAGATGTAGTTGGAGCCCATGGGTTGAGGCCCATTGTGATGTATTTAGAGCACATGGGCGAGGCCTAATGTGAAGTATGTGTGGCTGCTATGTTGTGGATGAATACCTTATGTGGGCCACTCCTTGGGAGCAATGTTGGTTAGATGTCCACATTTAGGGGCGATGATGGTTGAATGTCCACATTGTGACCTTCCCTTGGGCCTTGTTAGGCCCATTCTCATCATTCCCTCAGTGGATTAACCCAAATAAGTGGGCCCCATTCGCTATAGACGGATGGCTCTGTGTTATCAGATTTGATATTACCACGGTCGAGTGCTGATCTTTATACTATAGTTGATTGGCTGATCATTTATGAACCCCATTTTGTTTATCTGTTGATTATTGTGGCTAATTGAATTGACAGATTACCGATTGTCGAGGCCGATTATTGTGACCAATTACCGATCGTGGCCGATTGTCGATTGACGTGGCCGATTGTCGATTCTGCTTATCATGGCCGATTGACCGATTCTGAGTATCGAGGCCGATTGTCGATCGAGACCGATTATCGTGGCCGATTGTCGATTCCGATTGTCATGGCTGATCGCCGATTTTGATTGTCGAGGCCCAATGTGATGTATATGCGGCCGGTATTTGAGACCCGTTGTGACGTGTATCCAGCTCCTGTTTAAGGCCCAATGTGATGTATATGATGCTTATGTGATAAGGCCCACTGTGATGCATTTGAGGGCCGGGCGATGGAACCCATTGTAATGTATGTTAGGCCCATGTGCAAGGCCCATCATGAAGTGTATTAAACTCTTGAGTGAGGCCCATGGTGTTGTATATTTGGCCCTTGTGTGAGGCCATGAGTCCACTATATGTTAGGCTTTATGTGAGTCATTCCTTGGGGGACAATGTTGGTTAAATGTCCACATGGTCGATGTCGATTGTTAATGTTGGTTATTGATACCGATTATGAGTATGTGACTGCATAGCATCATGATACATGGCCATACGCATCATTTGCATGTTTGTTATGAGATATGATTGACCATTGCATATGTCATAGTGCTGGTTGTTATGAGACTCCCTGATAGGCGGTGATTGTCTCACATGAGCGTACGGTATGCGTAGGATTGATACATGATTGGATTGTATGACTCATGCATCTCACATTGTGTGTTGTGATTATTACATGCCCTAGTGACATCAGGGCCGTAGCCTCCACAAGCATATCGTGGATGCCCAGATAGGACACTGAAAATCTGTTCTATATGGGGTGCTATAGATATCCCTGGGTGAAAGTCCCTAAACCCTCTTGGTTCTAGAAGTTGCTTCAACGTCTAGACCGAGTGGGTAGATGAGCGTCGAGTGCCGATTACCAGATGGCTGCGCACTCCACTGTGTCGTGGTCGGTTGGAAGGGGGTGCGACCTTACCCGCCCGAGAGTAGGGGGCAAAGCTAGGCTGAGTTTGACCAGCTCGAGGAATGGGTTCGCTATCGACGAGCTGAGCTCGATATTGGCAGGCGGATAGTGAGGTCTCTCCCACTCACCTTGTTGCGCATGATGGGGCAAAAATCTGGTTTGGAGTGTAATAGACCCCGGTGATTTTCCATGGAGGAACCGTACTGATAGGTGGACTTTTGGAGTAGGAGTTGTATGCTCATTCATTCATTCATTCATTCATTCACTATCCACTCGGGCTGGTGGTGCGTAACTAATTGTTGTTTACCTTCGTTATGGCAAGGATTTTGGTTGGGCGCGCGACCAACCTGAGATCAGGAGTTTACCACATTGAGTCTGACTATCCAAATTTAGGTATGGGACTGGTTTGGATAGAAGCCCATTGTGGCGGACCCCGTAGCCTATGATATTACGCACTATCATCCCGACTTCACACTCCAAGCATGGTCATTTCATTCGCATCGCATATTGCATTACATCTGCAGGCATATGGTATTTTGGGTTGCTATGTTTCTACACTTATATGGCCTAGACAGACTTAGCAGGATTTATATATTGCATTATGTCCTCGGCATCTGATATTTGACTCTTTATGACTCCTTACTGCATAGCTGTTTATATATTACATATTCTGATATTGATTTACTTATGGACTTGTCCGTACTTCCGCTTACTCTGTTATCATATGATTTATGATCTTGTTAGTATTTCTGCTTACTTTGATAATTCATGATCTTGTCAGTATCTCTCCTTATTCCGATATTGTATGATTTATGGATGACCAGTAATTTCAGCATTTATGATGATGGCATTGTATTGAACATTTGATACTTACCTTGTGCACACACTTACACCACCCTCTAAGCTTTCTATAAGCTTATGCACAATAGATGCATGCAGGTGATGTTAGGTTGCAGCAGTGTTGAGCTTAGAGCGTGCAGTGGTCTTCTGGAGCTTGATTTTTCTTTATTTATGTATTCCCTTTCAGTATTGTACTCAAATGATTATATTAGTGGATATGTGATGATGATGTTGCCTTTGTGAATTGGGTAGTCTTGTGGTTATGCTTATTACTAGTTAAATGTACATTTCAAAAAAAAAAAATCCTCCTTGTAGGATTCCAGGATCGGAATCTGGCATATGAATGCCAGGAGCCGAGAATGGGGTACTACGGAGGCCGTCGTCACCGGATTCGGCGATCGAGATTCCTATGAATTCGATTTCTGGGTTTGGGGTGTGACACTTGCCCTTCGTCCCAAAACGAACCACACCCTTCATGGGTGAGACCTTGATATAATTTTCCCCTACTATAAACTCCAAGGGACGATGCCGATGATCAGTAAAACTCTTCTGCCAGCTCTGAGTTGTGCGCATCCTCTTCCTGATGATGTCAATAGCCTCTGACGTCTGCAGCACAAGCTTGGGACCTAGGAGACGTCACTCTCCAACCTCAGTCCAACAACTCGGAGATTTGTACAGTCTGCCATATAATGCCTCAAAAGGAGTCATGCCAATGGTCGCCTGATAGTTGTTGTTGTACACGAACTCAGCCAATCGTAGGTGCTCATCCCAACTACCCGAGAAATCAATCTCACAGGTCCAAAGCATATCCTCAAGGATCTAGTTGACCCTTTCGGTCTACGGATGATACACGGTGCTGAGCTGCAAATCAGTGCCCATCGCTCTCTGAAATCTCCTCCAAAACTAAGACGTGAACCTCAGATCTCGGTCTGAAACAATCGAGACAGGAACACCGTGCAATCTCACGATCTCGTCAATAAACATCTTGGCGAGCCGATCTGTATGTCAAGTCTCGCGAATCGTAAGAAAATGTGCCGACTTCGTCAGACAGTCCACAACAACCCAGATAGCGTCCCGATGTGGAAGTGGGAGCACATATCTACCGATTTTTTCATGGGTTTGTCGAGGACTCAGCAATCTCACGATCTCATCAATAAACATCTTGGAGAGCCGATCTGTATGACAAGTTTCACGAATCGCAAGAAAATGTGCAGACTTCGTCAGACGGTCCACAACAACCCAGATAGCATCATGACCGCGCTGAGTCCTCGGCAAACCCATGACAAAATCGATAGATATCTGCTCCCACTTCCACATCAGGATGCTCAGCGGCTACATAGACCGGGGTGTCTCTGATGATCGGTCTTGACATGCTGGCAGGTGTCACACTCGGTCAGAAAACTAGCTATCTGACACTTCATTCCTTACCAAAAATACTGACACCTTATATCACGATACATATTCGTCGAGCCAGGGTGGATAGAGAACCGCGATCGATGTGCCTCAGTCATAAGATATCGGAATATCCGGGACACGTAATCGGCCTCTAAAGTGAAGTCCACCATCAGAACCAATTTGTCAATCCGTCTGACTCTCAGATGCTGCCTCTGCTCTGTAATCCTGTAACGACTCATCTGTCTGCTGAGCCTTGATCACCCTTGCGACAAGGGAGGGTTGAATCGACAAGCTCGATAACTGAATGATAGATGACTACAGACCAAACTCGAAGTCATACTTTATTATATCCTCAAGCATCCTCCACTCCCGAATCATCATACTCTGTTATATCCTCGAGCATCCTCCACTCGAATTCATACGTGCTCGGTAGCTTTAGGTAGCAGGATGGTGGTTGTCGACCTGATTGTCGCCCCACTGTGTCATTATGATGTTATATTTAGGATGGACTGGCTCCCAAAGATGAGAGCAGAGATTGATTGCGAGGCCAGAGTTGTGACAGCCTACGGACCTGAGGGCACGGTCTTCTCTTTTCCAGTTCAGGTCAGTTGGTCCTGTCGTGTTAGCTGTTATGCTTTCATGTTAGAGAGTTTTGATGTTCCGATGTTGGAAGTTATGCTAGTGGTTCGTGATTTCTCTGATGTGTTTGAGAAGATTCCAGGGCTTCGCCCTCGGCGCGAGATTAACTTCACTATTGATCTTGTGCCCGGTGCGACACCTATTTCCCTGCCGACGTATCGTATGCCTCCGTGTGAGATGGAGGAGTTGAGGAGACAGATTGATGTTTTTCTTGAGGCAGGCTTTATTCAACCGAGTGTGTCACCTTGGAGAGCGCCTGTCTTGTTTGTGAAGAAGAAAGATGGTTCCCTGCGGTTATGTATTGATTATCGCAAGATGAACCAGGTGACAGTGAAGAACAAGTATCCCTTGCCTAGGATTGATGATCTGTTCAATCATCTGAAGGGGGCACGTTATTTCTCAAAGATAGATTTGCAGTCTGGGTATCATCAGTTGTCGTCAGGGATGAGGACGTGCAGAAGACTGCGTTCAGTATCAGTTTTGGTCATTATGAGTTCCTTATGATGTCTTTTGGACTCACGAATGCTCCGGCTATGTTCATGGATCTGATGAACAGAGTGTTTCGGCCATTGCTGTTCCGAATCATCATTATCTTTATCGATGACATTTTGATATACTCCACGAGTTAGGAGGAGCACAAGGAGCACCTGAGAACAGTATTGAATACTCTCAGGGAGAACCAATTGTTCGCGTAGTATAAGAAATGCGACTATAGAAAGAAGAAGTTAAGTTCCTATGACATGTGGTGTCTAAGGAAGGTATTGCTGTAGACCTCGCTAAGGTTGCTACAGTTCAAGATTGGAAGCAGCCCAGTTCAGTTACTGAAGTGAGGATTTTTCTGGGTCTGGTAGGTTACTATCGACGATTCATTCGAGAATTTTTCAAGATTGTCAAACCGTTGTCTCAGTTGACACGGAAGGACTTGAAGTTTGCCTGGAATGAAAAGGCTGAAGCAGCTTTTCAGGAGCTGAAGGACAAGTTGACGTCCGCCCCTATGTTAATATTTCCAGACCAAGGGGTTAAGTATACGATATATACTGACGCATCTCGTGTCGGTCTGGTTTGTGTCCTTATGTAGAAGGATAGGGTGATTGCTTATGCCTCGAGACAATTAAGGAAGCATGAGGAGTATTACCCTACGCACGACCTAGAGTTAGCAGCTGTAATTTTTGCATTAAAGCTTTTGTAACACCCCGAATTTTTGCCAACCTGGGGTTAGACGTCCTTAGGCAATGGGTCAACCATAACACCTTGGTAACCTCTCAGAACCCAATTCCAAAGCCAAAGAAATCACTTAGGATTAATTCCTTTAGAAATTAAGCGTAAGTTAGCTAGCGTTACGCTAGAGTAGCTATGAAATTGTCCCTGATCGTTTTAAATATGTTCTGCAAGACCCAAAACTTGTAGAACCATGGACGCTACAATACCCTAAAATCTAGGATCAAACTCTAAACCGGTTTGTTCTCTTCAACCCTTTGAAACTTTGTATTGGATCTTGACCGCGCGTAGGAAGTCCGATACCTACAATCTCAGACCGTTATGATCGCTTTGCTGGACTTGACAATCGTTTTGAAAATCAAGCCCAACCGATGTTCTGAGGCTATTTCATTGAGCCTGGAGTGAAGAGAGTGAGAAAGGGTATGGATTTGGAAATTTAAATCCAAATCTGGCACGTGACTTGGCGCGTTATTATTAAGCGTTCTGACCGTCGGAATTCAACCAAATTTCACCCTCGGATCAGGAAATTTCTCTTTCATATCATGAGACTTGTAGACTTGATTTAGGTGCGATAACCGCTGAACTGAAATTTGACCACCACGTGCGATCTGCGAACTCTACCGGACTGAAAACTTGGTGTGAGCAACATCCAGTGACCACGAGCTTAAGTCCGATCGCGTTCGACCAGGAGACCTCCTAAAATGCCCTTTTGGATCGAAACAGTCCAGATTTGGTTATAACCCAAGTATACTTTGTTCCTAAGTCTAAAATGGTGAGGTTTTAGCCTATATAAGGGCTTTAAACCCTCTCACAACCCTCCCATCCGAATTTGCTTGAAACCCTAGGAAAAGAGAGAGAGAAAGTGAGAGATTGTGAGAGAGTGTGGGAGAGATTCTCCTGACACTTGCTGCAGCTTTTGCACGTGCCAAAGCACCGCACTCCAATGACTTTCTCAGTGATTCCAACGCACTCATAGGTAAGAAAAACCCTAACTACTTGCTGATTTAGGATTCCGTCGATTCAAATAGCAAAGTAGCTTATACAAATTGTGTATTAGGTCGCCTGTACGTCGTTGACGAAGCGTATATGTTCTAATCGAAACGATACACGTCTAGGGCAAAAGGTGAGGATTTTAGACACTTTGATTGACTGATTTCAAAGCTTTCAATGTCGTTTAATAGTAAATTATCGACGGCAATGCCGTTTGACATGTACAACATGTTATCCGTTTTTCGTTTCGTAAATGTACGGTAAATATGAGATTTAGGGTATTTTAGGCATTTATAGAAAATACTATATACGTCCGTATTTTTCTGAAATGCTTGGCATGTAAATTTATCGTGTTATGATATTAGAAATACGTGTATGATCGGTTTGGCGAAGAGAGTCGCCCTAATGCGCGCTTTGTGTCGACATACGCTATGTGGACTAAAGTGTGTAGACTAAGTGTTTGTATAAATGTTTGTATTAGTATGTATTGAGTAAATGGTGTTGTGAATTAGTTTTGAGATTGTATTCTCAATTAACATGCTAATGTATATGTTTTCCACCACGTTCGCTATATGAATTGATTTCATTACATATATGGAATGCATGTGTTAGTTGATTTGCTTACGTAGTATGATATAACATGTGTCAACATGCTTATGTTGTTTATATTCTTTTTGTTACTCACCTATGCTTATTGATGTTGATACACAAATGCTTGCGGCTATGACTTAGTCCAGGAAGTCAGTAACGGATCAAATTCGTGGTTGGCTTCTATTTGCAACGAAGGACGCATCAATGAATGCGAGTCGTGTTTTGGGTTGGCGCAGTGGTTAGGCCACACGAAGTGTTTCATGTACTTCATGTCGCTCAGCTTGAGATGCGCTCGTACTAGTCGAGCCCGTCAAGTAACCTGACTGGCCATTGTATGTTCACCATGTTTGAGTCATAACTGCTTGAACCTAGGGTACTGAACTTACCATTGGAAACCCTGTTAACCATGGTACCTTGATCCATAAAGACTCATGAGTCGGGCATGGTGGTATGGGACACCGTGGTCGAGCTGTCGGCCTACGTTGGGGCCACAAACCTCCCTGTAGTGACCAGTGAGCACCCTACTCTGAGCAGATTATGGTGGTATGGGACACTATATTCTTGCTGTCGACCTACACTAATCAGGTGACGAGCCCTTTGTAGTGACCTTGAGTTTATCTTGACACCGCATGGTGGCAACGAGTCTTGATGCAGTCTTAAGGATAAATAGGCCTGTATTGATAAGGTGATGGGGGAGTGGAGCAACGAGTGCGTGCAACAGCCCTGACAGCCCTTGCAGCGACCTATAAATATAACATCGTATGAGATTACTAGGAGTGACGACCCTAGACAGGATCTGTGTTGGGATTGATATAAGGAAGGTACCCTAGTTTTCCAATACTGTTGCATGAAAGGATTAATAATAACTCGGTAATCATATCCACATCGCATTGCATGTACTTGGAAGATGTGGAGCACTATGGGAAGAAAGCATGCCGCAGGCGTAAGATGGTACTGTATGAGGGAGAATGTCGGTGAGGGCATCCATCATGTCATCTCATGCTTGCATTAATAACAGTATCTAGGAATGTTTGATTGTTTGCTTTACTATTATCACATGATTGATTTGATTATATGCTAATCTTTGCTCTATGATTCCACTGAGTTAATTACTCACTCCCACGTTACAGGACGGTATTCCGGACACCACCAGACCCTTTTGTAATTACAGATGATGGCGCGGCCTGCGAGGTGAAGCCGGACTTGATGATGATGAGGAGGATCCCTCCTTTATGCGTGTTCTGATCGACGGGATTACAGGGAGGTTGATTAGACGCCTTGACACTTGTCATTTTATATTTTTTTTGAGCACTCATGTATATTCTTTTCTTTTCATTTTTGGAGTATACATGTATTTAATTAACCAGGTAACATGTTCACACTCTGGAGACTTACAATTAATTATATATTTTATGTATCTATCACAGTCCTCCGCTTGCTAATTTAACTGTCTCTGGAGTATGATATGCTGTTTTGGATTAGTCTCAATCTTGTTTAATGCCATTCTACAGACAACATGTATTTATCATTATCTATGTTGCATAAGTGACGTTCTGGAATTCGGGAGTTGGGTTTCTACCCGACCCCCAATTTTTAGGGTGTTATAGCTTTAGAGACATTACCTCTACGGAGAGGAGTTCGAGCTCTTTAGTGACCACAAGAGCCTTAGATATATATTGTCACGCCCCAAACTCAGAAACCGGGCTCACAGAATTCTCAATCACCGAATCCGACGCCGACAGCCTCCGTAGAACCCCATTCTCGGCTCCTAGCTCCCATTCGCCAGGTTCTGATCCTGGGATGCTACGAGGAGGATTTTAAATGTCAGTTTGATTCGTAATAAGCATAACCAAAGGCATAACCCACAAACAACAACCAAGAACTCCATTACATTTCCACTATAATAAAAAACTTTACAAGTACAGTGAGCATAAGGGAAATACAATGGTAAAGAACAAAAACTCCAAAATGCTCAGCAACGTGCTCCTGTCTCAGCGCTGCTGCGATCCAACGTCACCTGCACGCAACGGTCGTGCATAAGCTTACAGAAAGCTTAGAGGGTGGTGAAAGTGTATGCACAAGGTAGTAACATGATCATGCAATGTCAGAGTAAAGCGAAATATGCAGATGGATCTATAATATCATGAGCCGTACCAAGGCTTATGCGATGCAAGACATGAATGGTATCGGCCATTCCAAGGCCATGCGATATGCAATGCAACTCAAGCATACAGATCCTCATCTATGTCCATACATCAATACAGCTCAAAATATGGGGTATCACCGGGGTCTAGTACACTCTAAACCAGATTGCCGGCACATCGCGCGCAATAAGGTAAGTGGAAGAGACCTCACTATCCGTCTGCCAATATCGGGCGCGACTCGTCAATAGCGAAACTATTCCTCAAGCTGGTCAGACTCATCCTAGGATTGCCCCCTACTCTCGGGCGGGTAAGGCCGCACCCCCTTCCAACCGACCACGACACAGTGGAGAGCTTAACCGTCTGGTAATCGACACTCGACGCTCATCTACCCACTCGGTCTAGACGTTGAAGCAACCTCTTGGTACCATAAGGGTTTAGGAACTTTCACCCAGGGATATCTAAAGTACCCCATGTAGAACAAGATTTCAGGTATACAATCCTGCCAACCACGATACATCTGTGGAAGTTACGACCCCGTTGTCGCTAGGGCGTACAATATCCATGTCATACAAATGCAATATGCATGATTCACGCTAACCAGTCATGCATCAAATTCTATGCTCATGTAGGGCAACACCGCCTAATCGGGAGCCCATAAACGACCTGCCCGAAGGCAAATGCTATGATCAAACAATTCTCACGTCAAGCATACATATGATGCGTATGATCATGAGTCATGGAACTGTACTAAACATGTTATAATAAAATAAACTATCTTACAATGCAGATGGGCCTGGGCGGCCTATACACGATAAGTACGGCCCAGTAATGGGCCCTAAGGAGAGTCGTAATGTGGACATCCAACCAACATTACACTCGCAATGTGAACGTCAAACCAACATTGCTCCCAAGGCACGATCTTTGTAAACATTAGTACTTAGTCTGTAATGGATTTACACATTGCAATGGACCGTAGGTTGTCCCCATTGGACCTTACATATATATCAAATGGGCCATATCCTATGGGCTTTTTATTCATCAGATGGGCCACATAAATGGGCCACACCAATGGGTCTTATGTGCATTGCAATGGGTCAAAACCCGTGGGCCTTGGATTGCATCAATTGGGCCTAACCTCATCAGTCTAATATGTAACAAATTGGCCACCCTAATTAGGCCCCCACATGTACATCAAATAGGCCTCAACCCAAAGGCCTTATATGAGTCAAATGGGCCTAAACCCCTAGGCCTTATATATATATATATCAAATGGGCCTAACCCATAGGCCTTATATAATCAAATGGGCATACTTTCATGGGCTTTAAAAAAATGCATCAATGGGTCCAATCCCATGGGCCTCATAATACACCAGATGGCCCCATTGCATGGGCCTAAGATCCACGTCAAAGGGGGCCCCAATGGATACCCATAAATGGATCAACATGGGCCCTATACACATACTAAAGTGGGCCCACTTGAAGCATAGATCTGGCTCATTTTTAGCCCAATTGAAAGAATAAAATAAACAAAAAAAAATAATAAATAATAAATAAATAAATAAATAAATGGATGGACGGTTAGGATACAAGTCATACATCATGGATGGGCCACTGACCGTCCAGCGGCCCTCAAAGATGGCTGGACGGTGTGGACTTTACAGGGCTCCACCATCCGTACAGACGGTGGATTTTTATTATTTTTTTTTTTAACAAACATCACTGTGGGTCCCTTGTGGGGCCCACCCTGTAATGTTTACTTGGCATCCAACCCATTCATAAGGTCACTCGGACCTGGATGAAGGGACAATATAAATTTCAGCTTGATCCAACAATTCTGTGGGCCCCAAAAACTTTTCAACGGTAGAATTCAATTCACACTGTTTCACGTGGTGTGGGCCACCTGAGTTTTGGATCTGTCTCATTTTTAGAAGGGGGCCACTTTAGGGGGTGGCCCACCTCATGAATAGGTTGGAATACAAATAAACATTATGGTGGGGCCCACACGCAGGGCCGTGGGCCCCTGCGTACGTCCGCCCATCCCACTGGCTGCACGCAGGCGCGTGCAGCCCTGCTACTGCTGACGTGAAGGCAGAAGCCCTGCCTCTTTCCAAAAACCAGGAAATATGGTTTTCTTGTAGTTTTTCGCACATGGGGCCCGCTAAAATGTAATCCACTCCGGCCATTGCGTTCAGTGGCCCGCAACAGTCGAAATGAGTCCAGAGTTTGAATTTTTTTGGAATTAAAAAATGAAATAAAAACAGAAAAGGATCCTTGAATGGTAGTGGTACATTCTTTGATGCTATGGCCCACCAGGTCTTCCAATCAACCCCAAACTTCTACCTAACGGCTAAATTATTGTAGGTAAGAGGATGGACGGCTTGGATTGTCTAAATGCATCACAGTGGGGCCTAAGCAAGTGGACACCAAAGACTTCCTTTTCTTCTTTCCCTTTTCTTCTTTCTGTTGAAACGTCCAGCGTCCCAGACGCTGGACGGTTTTATATTTATTATTATTTTTTTTTAAAGAGTGTGGGCCCTGATGAAGTGGGCCACCACCCATGGGTGACATGGGTTCAACGTCTAAGGTGGGCCCCACTTGAATAAAAATAATTACATCAAGGTGGGATCCATTCAAGCGGGCCACACAATCCTATAGCATAAAAATAAAATAAAATAAAATAAAATAAAATAAAATAAATAAAAGAGAGAGAGAGAGACATGGAGAGTGGGACACGCCTTGTGATGGAGGGACCCCGACATTATGGGCCCTCTCTTACATGAAATCATACATCAAGTGGGTCATTTTGCACATGTGACCATCAAAACTGAAGATCAACGGTGGGGATCCTTTCTCCACCAATATGGATGGTCTAGATGACCTTTCTAAAGAAAATAAACATCATGATGGGGTCTATGGAGAATGGCCCCATCATGGAATGATCATGATGATCCAAGTAGGCCATCGACCTTATCTTAGGGTCCCAAGTGAGATCCACACCATTGATCGGTGGGCCTCACTTGGTCCACCATAAAAATAAGAAAAACTACCCTATAGAGGCACCCACTGTCCGATCTTCTTGCTCCTAGAGGTCCCTTGGCACCTTAGCTTGATTTTCAACGGTTAAGATGAGGAATGGAGGGTTGAGATGGGAGATTTTGGGATGAAGAGGTGGGCCACATTTGGAGTTTAGGAAGAGGGGGAGAATTTCATACGTGGGATCTCTTTGTTGCTTGGGATTGAGATGAGAAAATGAGAAAGAGAGAGAGTGATGTAGAGAGAGATGGATGGATGGATGAATGATGGGTGTGTAAGGAAAGGCTTGACTTTTGAGGCTTTTGTGTAAGAGAGGTATGGTTGGTGTAAGAAAAGCTTGACTTTTGTGGCTTTTTGTGTAAGAGAGGTATGGTTTTGGAAGACTTTTGTGGTTGCTTGGGAAAATGGAATAAAGTGATGTGTACTTGACATGTGATGGCTTGATGGATTAATTGATTGATGGGATTGATGTGATTGATGTGACACATCATAGAGATTTCCTTAGGTTTCGCAACGCGTGACGTTTTCTCGCACTGAACGTTGGCCCACATCTCTTGACCAGGGTATCGCCTCGGCGCGCGAGTCGCGACATCGGAACCGCAATGACGGCGCGATCGCTATGGTATTGGTCTCAGGTTGAGTCGACTCGGGTTGTCGGTATATGAATCAGGGTCACGCGTCGATATCGGTTAAGGGTCGAAGGTCGCCGAAATTCGACCGGTAAGACCGCGGAAGTCCACGGAAAGGTACGGACCAAGATACGGGTCTCACATATATTCTCACAGTGAGATTTGAATATGAGTCAGTGCCGATGGATGGATACCTTGAAGGACTTTAAGTTTGAGGTTTTCTACCATCCGGGCAAGGCAAATCTTGTGGCAGATGCGTTGAGCTACAAGAAGACTATAGAATTTGTGACTCCGCTTATGATTACAGAATGGGATATGGTAGAGTTAGTGTGAGACTTTGAGCAGAAACTCATAGTGGAAGAGCCGTATGAAGTCGTCACACATATTCATGTACAACCCCTCGTAGATAGCCGCATTATCGAGGCTCAAGCAGGCGATGAGCTTCTGGTGAAGATGACGGAACAGGTTGGTACTGATGAAGACTTTGAGTCGACTATTGGTATGGATGAGGGCTTGCGATATCGAGGCCGCCTATGTGTCCCAGACATTCCTGACTTGAGATGAGAGATTTTGGAGTCAGCCCACAGTTTGAGGCTTGCGATGCATCTAGGTAGCACGAAGATGTATCAGAATATAAAAAGATCGTGCTGGTGGGACAATATGAAGGTCTACATTGCTGAGTTCCTATCACGTTGTCTCAAGTGTCAGCATGTTAAGGCAGAGCATCACCGACCTCCTAGATTGCTTCAGCCCATGCCCAAGCTGAATGGAAGTGGGACTTTATTTCTATGGATTTTATTTCTGGACTGCTGAAGACGAGGAAGGGACATGACTCTATTTGGGTGATCGTTGATAGGTTGACGAAGTTAGTTCATTTCCTACCAATCAGAGTCACAAATTCTGCAGACGAGTTGGCTAGATTATACATCAAGGAGATTGTACGCCTGCATGGACTTCCCTTAGAGATTGTGTCTAATCGAGACACCAGATTCACATCTATCTTCTGGACTCTTATTTAGGAAGCGATGGGTGTGAAGTTGAAGTTTAGTACCACATTCCATCCGCTGACAGACGGGCAGACGGAGTGTGTGAATCAGATTTGGAGGATATGTTGCGAGCTTGTGTGTTGGACTTCAAGGATAGTTGGGATGACTGTCTTCCTTATGTATAACAATAGCTTCCAGGAGAGCTTGGTATGGCTCCCTATGAGGCACTGTATGGTCTCCTGTGTAGAGCACCACATTGTTGGGCAGAAGTGGGCGAGAAGACTCTGATTGGCCCAGAGTTGGATTAGGCGACTTCGGAGAAGATAGACATTATTCGACGTCGACTGCTCTCAGCACAGAGCAGGCAGAAGAGCTACGCTGATACTAAATGGCGACCGCTTGAGTTTGATGTTGGGGACCATGTATTCCTTAAGATTTTCCCTATGTGAGGAGTTCTTAGGTTTGGTAAGAAAGGGAAGCTCACGCGGAGATTTATTGGCCCATTCCAAATACTTGATCGAGTGAGGGCAGTAGCGTATCGCCTTGCTTTGCCCACACCACTCGCAGGCGTGCATAATGTTTTCCATGTGTCCATGTTGAAGAAGTATGTTCCCGATCCTTCGCACATTATCAGATGGGAGTAGGTGCAGTTGAGCAAGGATGTCACTTATGAACTGCGCCTGACACGTATTTTGGATAGGAAGGAGCAGGTATTGCATAACAAGGCTATCTCACTTCTGAAGGTACTATAGACACACCATAGCGAAAAAGAAGCCACTTGGGAGACTGAAGCTGAGGTCAGGAAGAATTACCCCTAGATCCTCGAGGAGTATGAGAAGGTAAGAATTTTGAGGACGAAATTTTTTCTTTAGGGGGGTAGATTGTAACGTCTTAAAAAAATCCGTGCTTAGACCTGAGTACCACCTCTAGCAGAAATCATTTAAAACCAAATCCCTTAAAAATTTAAGTTGTATTAGCTAGCGCTAAACTAGATTACATGTGAAATTATCCCCAATAACTTTTAATACGATCTGTAAGACTCAAAACCTATAGAATCGTTGACACTATATTACCCTGAAATTTAGGATCCATCTCTAAAGCCAGTTGCTCTTGAGAGCACTTTGTAACTTCATATTGGATCTAGACTGTACGTCGAAAGTCTGATATCGATGAACTTAGACCATTATACCACCTAGTTGGACTTGACAATCACCTCAAAAATCAAACCCGAACGATGTCCTGAGACCATTTCCTTGAGTCCGGAGTGGAGTGAGAAAGCGAAGATTTTTAGAAAATTAAATATGATTTTAAATAATCTGAGACGTGTCGCTTGTGCATTATCTATAAGTGTTCTGACCATTAGATTTCGACCCAAATTCACCCTCGGATCAAGACAGGTGGCCCATACATGTCAAAGTACTTGTGGCCCTGATCGAATTTCGATGATCGTTGAATTTATACTGGTCCGCCACGGACGATCTGAAAATCTGATTGGACTGAAAACTTAACTTGCTTAAGATCTAATACTAGTGAGCTTAAGTCCGACCGCATTTGATAAGATGACCTCTAGAAGTGCTCCGTTGGATTAGAAAGAGCCCGATTTGGTTATTACCTAAGTATACCTTGGCCCTAAGGTTATTTCCGTCGACTTTAGACTTATAAAAAAGCCTTAAACCCTCATTCCCAAATTCCATACGAATTTCCTAAACCCTGGCTATTTAAGAGAGAAAAGAGAGAGAAAGTAAGAGAGAACCTGTTGTTTTTTCATAGGATTCTTCTTAGCTCTTCTACGTATCAATCCTGCGTACCTGAATCGTTATTCCGGTGATTCGGATTCCGTTCTTGGGTAAGTTAATCAAACCCTAACCTATTTTGGAGCTTAGAATAGCTGTAGTGAAGTTATAGCTAACCTGTTTCATGCCTTAGGTAGCGTATCCACCGTTGACGAAGACTTATCGTAAGAATCATTCTCATTACGCATTTTCTGGTTTAAGGCGCGGACTATATATGTTTAGGTTATGGTTATCAAGGCTTTTAATGTCAGATAATGATTTATTCATGATGTGAATGCTATTACACATGCCAAATGCGCTATCTATTTCAATTTACGTATATGTATAAGCTGTGTTATAAATAGAGTATTTCATGTATATGTTAGAATACCTGTATACGTATGAAATTTGCTGTTATGGTTTCCATGATTATTTGTCTTAGACGTATGCTTGATATGTATACAGCGACTCCTTGGCGAAAGGACTTGCCCTAATAAGTAATGCAATCAACATACGTAATGTATGTTGAATAGTGTAGTCTAAGTGTTTGTATAAATGCTTGAATGAGTTATGAGTTGGTAAAGTGTGAATTTCAAGGTTGTTGAGATATGAATCGCAATCACCTTACCTGTGTGTATGATTCCCTCCATGAATTGATTTGCTTGGATTGTTCATGTTATCTATGTGTATGATTTCCCCCATGTACTGTATTTATATTCAAGTTATATTTCATAAATGTTCATATGATTGTAAGATATGAATCAAATGCCTGATATTGAGCTTATACGTGATTGGGGCTATACTACAGTACAGGTAATCGGTAACCATTCTTCAAATGGTGGTCGAGGTCGTTTTCGCCATGTAGGATAAGTTTAACGAATCCGAGTCATGCTTGGGATGTTCGACAGTGGTTAGGCCACACAGAGTGCTTATGCATTTCATGTCATTCAACTCAACGTATGGTTAGCTTAGTTGGGTTTATCAACTAACCCGATTGACCGATGTATGTTCACCATGTTTGGTCGCTACTATTTGAATCTAAGACACTGAACTTACTAGTGAAACTCCTGTTAGCCTTGGTACCCTAAGACTCATGAGCCGGACATGGTGGTATGGGACACCGTGGTCGAGCTGTCGGCCTACGCTGGGGCGACGAGCCTCCCCGTAGTGACCAGTGAGCACCCTACTCTCGTGAGCCGATTATGGTGGTAAGGGATACTGTATTCGTGTTGTCGGCCTACATTGATTGGTGATGAGCCCTCTGTAGTGACCTCGAGTATATCTTAACACTGCATAAGGGCGACGAGTCTTGTTGCAGTATTTGGGATATAACTAGACCTGTATTGATTGGTGATGAGCCCTTTATAGCGATCTAGAACCGTATATCGTATGAGATTTCCTAGGACTGATGACCCTAGAATGGATCAATGTTTGGGAATTAGTATAAGAGAGATGTCTTTGCTTCCTAATCCTGCTATATGAAAAGGACTAATAAGAACTAGATAATCATGCTCATATCATCGCACTGCATGTGCTATCGGTGTTGGTGTAAGAGCACTGAAGAAGTGACTGACATGCACGACTGTAAGATGAAGATAGCAGAGGGAGATTGTGGTGAGGGCATACATCATTCTCTCATATCATTCTTGCATTAACAAGAGTATCTAGGACGTGTTTCATTGTACTGCTTTATCGTTACTGCTTGATTGAACTGAGAACATGTTAACCTTTACTGTATAGCTCCACTGAGTTGATCACTCACTCCCATATTCTGGGATGGTGCTTAAACACCAACCAGACTCTGACTTAGCTAGAGGTGACGGTGTGTCTGTGAGCCGGAGCCAGAGTTCGAAGAGGATGAGGAGGCTTTCTCGTTCATGCAGTTCTCAAGCGGGTTCATGTGAGCCTTGTCCTGACCAGCGGGATTTCTGGGATATGTTTATATTGATTTCGCACAGTTTGAAATATGTATTTTGATACACAGTTGTACTTATTGCCCTAAGCAGAGCATACATCATTTGGGGATTATTTTTGGTTTATATATGTATTGAAGTCTTCCGCTTGCATTTTCTCTCTATCCCTGAATTATGTCTGCTGATCTGGCTTAAACTACTTCATGTTTTATATGCTAATACAGACACCATACATCCATCATTATTTATGTTGCATAAGTGATGTTTTGGAACTCGGGAGCTGAGTTATACTCTACCCCCGAATTTCAGGGTATTTGTCATGCCCCAAACTAGAAAATCGGATTCACAGGAATCCCGATCGCTGAATCTGGTGCAGACAGCCCCCGTAGTGCCCCATTCTTGGTTCTTGGCAATCATATGCCAGATTCTGATACTAGGATCCTACAAGGAGGATTTTCAGAATGATTTTTTTTTTTGTAATGGAGCATAACCACAAGTATAACCAAATTACAAAATGACATCACCACATATCCACTATATCAAAAACTTTAAGTACAATGCGAAAAGAGAAATACAAGATGATCAAAAAGCTCCAAAATGGCCTGATACGTGCTCCTGCCTCAGCGCTGCTGCTGTCCAACGACACCTGCATGCAACGGTAGTGCATAAGCTTACAAAAGCTTAGAGGGTGGTGTAAGTGTGTGCGTGAGGTAAGTGTCAATGTATATGATATCAGAGTAATGCAAAAACCTGTGGTAAGTCCATGAATAAAACCAATCATATCAATGCTATGTGATATAAGGCATGAATACTATCGGCCATACTAAGGCCATGCGATGGGAGACATGAATACTATCGGCCACACCGATGCATTGCGAGGCCTACATAGCCGAATGTCATATGCGAAATGCAATCCAAGCAAGTTGGTACTCATCAAGTACACATATCAGTACAGTTCCTCTCTGGTTATCACCAGGGTATAATGCACTTCGCAGTGACTGCCACCTCCCTAGCTACATAGTCAAGCAAGCGGAATAGATGTAACATCCCGAAAATCGGGGATCGAGCATAAACTCCACTCCCGAGTTCCAGAACATCACTTATGCAACATAAATGCTTATGATTGAATGTTGTCTATGTTGGTGTATTAAACATGAGTGGGATAAAGCCAAAAGAGCATATCATACTCCAGAGACAGTTAAATTATGCAAGCGGAAGACTGTGATAGTATGTATAACATATATAAACTGTTGTAAGTCTCCAGAGTGCGAACATGTTACCAGGTTAAATATATACATGTATACTCCAAAAATGAACAAAAAGAATATACATGATTGCTCCAAAAGTGTGAAAAAAAATACAAGTGTCATGACATCTAATCAACCTCCTTGTAGTCCCGTCGATCAGAACACGCATATAGGAGAAATCCTCCTCATCATCATACAAGTCTGGCTCCACTTCACAAGCACCATCATCATCTGCAACTAAATCAGGGACTGGTTAGTGTGCGCAACACCGTCCCGTAACGTGGGAGTGAGTAGCTAACTCAGTAGAATCATAGAGCAAAGATTAACATGTTATCAAATCAATCACGCGATAATGATAAAGCAAGCATATCAAACATCCCTAAATAATGTGATTAATGCAAGAATGAAATGACATGATGGATGCCCTCACCAACATACTCCTTCATGCGACACCATCTTACGTTCGCAGCATGCTTTCTTCCCTCAGTGCTCCACATCTTCCAGGCACATGCAGTGCGATATGAATATGATTATCGAGTTGTTATTAGTCCTTTTCATACAGCAGGATTGGGAAACTAGGGTACTTCCCTTATATCATTCCTAACAAAGATCCTGTTTAGGGTCGTCACTCCTAGTAGTCTCATACGATGGTATATTTCTAGGTCACTGAAAGGGCTGTCAGGGCTGTTACACGCACTCGTTGCTTCGCTCCCCCATCACCTTATCAATACAGGCCTATTTTATACTCTGTTTACTGCGGGAAGGCTCGTCGCCTCTCTGCAGATTCAGAATATGTTCGAGGTCACTACAAAGGGCTGTCAGGGCTGTTGGTCGCACTCGTTACACCGCTCCCCCATCACCTTATCAGTGTAGGCCGACAGTTAGAATATAGTGTCCCATACCACCATAATCTGCTCACGAGTCTGCATTGCTTACTGGTCACTACAGGGAGGAATATAGCCCCAGTGTAGGCCGACAACTCGACCACGGTGTCCCATACCACCATGCCCGGCTCATGAGTCTTAACGGATCAAGGTACCACGGTTATCAGGGTTATCACTGGTAAGTTCAGTACCCTAGGTTCAAGCAGTTATGACCAATACAAGGTGAACATACAATGGTCAGTCGGGTTACTTGATGAGTCCGACTAGCACGAGCGCACGTTGAATCGATCGACATGAAGTGCACAAACACTTCGTGTGGCCTAACCACTGCCGACAACTCTAATACGAGTCGGGTTCGTCATACACATCCTTCGTGGCAAATAGAATCCAACCATGAGTCCTAATCTGTTACCAACTGCCTAGACTAGAGTATAGCCCCAAACACTTATAATCTAAATCAATAATCATATGAGAGAGACAGAATTGAAATACAAGAAATTTCAGCATGTTATAAGATACATCATAAGCAGTTAACCATACACGAGTACTTCACACATAAGGTAATCAATTGAAATACAACAAGCATGGAGGAAATCATGTACATCATCAAATTAGTTGAGAATCCAGTCTCAACGCTAATTTACAACACTATTTACTCAATACTTACTAATACATACATTTATACAAACACTTAGACTACACAACTCCAACGTACTTGACGTATGTTGATTTCAACATATAATATGACAAATCCTTATATCAAGGAGATGTCTAATACACAACAATCATGTTCTTACATTCAATACATATGGCGGGCATAAATCATATTGATTTAGGCATTTCAACAAACACTTAGTCTACACACATTAGTCTACATAGCATATGTCGGCCAAATGTGCATTAGGGCGAATCTCTTCCCCAAACAGATCATACACGCATAACTAGTATAGGTACACGGCAAATACTCATGGCAATCATATCATCAAAATACGTACGTATACAGTATTTCCTACAAATACCCTAAATCTCATATTCTTCGTACGTATTCGAAATAAAAAACAGACAGCATGTTCTACATGTCAAACAACATTCTTGTCAACAATCTATCATTAAACGACATTGAAAGCTTTGAAAACAGGTAATCTAAGTGTCTAAAATCCGCACCTTATGCCGTAGGAGCCTCATGAATCAAATAGGAACTCTACGTCGTCATCAACGACTGATTGGCAACCTACAACACAAGGTGAGTTAGCTACTTAGCTACTTGTACCCATAGGAGCCTTAAAACAGGTTAGGGTTAGGGTTTTCTTACCTAGAACGAAACCATAATCGCCAGAATAACGATGCAGGCGGATGGCCTTAGCACGTGGAGCAGCAGGGAAGAATCCCAGGAGAAAGCTGTAACTTCTCCCTCACTTTCTCTCTCTTTTCTCTCTCTCTCAAATCTCTAGGGTTTGGAAAATTCGTATGGGTTAGAAAGCTAAGGGTTTAAGGCCCTTTTATAAGCCCAAACATAACCAAAACAGACTCCAAGTCAAGGTATACTTAAGTTATAACCAAATCGGGTCTGTTCTGATCCAACGGAGCACTTCTGGAGGTCTTATTACTAAATGCGGTCGGACTTAAGCTCTCTAATACTAGATCTAGGTCCAGCTAAGTTTTCAGTCCGGTCGGGTTTCCATATCAACCGTGGTGGACCAGTTTCAATTCAGCGTTTACCGAAAATCGATCAGGGCCACAAGTGCTATGACATGTAAGGGCCACCTATCCTGATCCGAGGGTGAAATTTGGTTGAATTCCAATGGCCAAAATGCTTAAAAATATCGTGCAAGCGACACGTGCCAGATTTCATAAATCTTATTTAATTTCTAACATTTCTCACACTCTTCACTCTGGATTCAAGAAAATGGTATCAGGATATCGGTTGGGCTTGATTTTTGAAATGATTGTCAAGTCCAACTAGGCGGTCGTAATTGTCTACGTTCATCGCTATCGGACTTTCGACGTGCGGTCTAGATCCGATACAAAGTTTCTGAATGCTCCCGAGAGCAAATGGGTTTAGAGATTGATCCTAGATTTCTAGGTAACATAGCGTTAGAAGTCCTACTCATTTTGGGTCTTGTAGTTCATATTTAAAGTAGTTCAAGTCAATTCTACTGAGTATTCAGTTTGGTACTTAACCGAATTCTACCCTAATTATGATAGAATACGGTCCTAGGGCCATTTTATGCCCCATTTTAGGAACTTTTAAATATCATATTATTTTAATTATTTTTATAATGATTCATAATCAAGTTTACCCCGACTCCACCAAATTTCATAAGATTTTGAGTTGTAGAAAATTTCTAAAAATTCTAGAAGCAGAAGCTGTCCAACAAGTGATTATCGGATAGTTTCCCACAACAACCTACTTAAAACTATATTAAATATTTTATTATATTTTTCACATATTTTTATATAAAACTAGACTCATTTAGCTTCAATCTGGTTTTGAATCATCTAAATCAGAGTTATAATGAAGGAGATATGATTTTTCAAAGCTTGATAAAATGTATAGGAAAAGTGCAGAAACCAGGCTGCCTGTCCGCTGTACGGACGAGGCCTCACCGACTTGGCGAGGTCCTTGCCGGTCACTGACCTATTTGGCTTGGGTTCACTCTAGGGGTGAGGTCCTCACCCCCCATGGATGCTGAAAACATGTGCGGCCCACATTGGATCCCCCAGAATTGAGTTGTTTGGGCCCACGAGTCTGTCGAGGCGTTTATCGAGTCTCATTTGCAAACCGGAATGAGTTACAAGACATACAATATATGTTTTTGGGGTAGAAGAAGATAATCCATCCAAATAACCTATCTAAATCATGAGATTTAAAGAATTTCATAGTCAAAATCTTATTTCACGCATGTATTTATCATTTATAGTAAGTTTTAGTTTAAGTATAGTTCTTCACCTTTTAAACTTTAGGTTTGTGTCTAATATGAAGATACTTTGAGAAATTTGAAGAATGGGGTGGTGAAAGGTGAGATTTTGAAGGAAATGGGTTGAAAAATAATTTCTAGACTTTAGGATTGATCTCTAAGAGTGATATGGTTGACCCATTACCTAAGGATGTCTAATTTCAGGTTGGTAAAAATCTAGAGAGTTACAATAGACCTCACTATCTTCCTGACTAGTAGTCTGCCAATACCTACCTGGCTCGTCGATAGCGGACTCATTTTACGAGCTGGTCAAACTCAGCCTATCTTATAGCTCCCTCACTCTGGTGGATAAGGCCACACCCCCTTCCAACTGACCACGACATAGTGGGAGACGCGGCCTACTGGTATTCGGCACTCGGGCGCTCATGTATCCACTTGGTCTAGACGTTGGAGTAACTCCTTGTACCAAAAAGGTTATGCAACTTTCACCCAAAGACATCCTAAGTGGCCACAGTGCTAGAACCAAGTATTTCTGGTATCCGATACAGCCATCCACGATGTACCAGTGGAGCCACGGCCCTGATGTCGCTAGGGCGTGTAGTGATCAAGTCACACATATGCGAGATGCATGAATCACACCATCAAATCATGCAGCAATCCAACGCGTACTGTGCAATCATGTGGGGCACTCTGTCTCATGACGAGTCCCATAAATGGTCTGCCCAATGGCTGATGCTATGATCAGTCACTACTCATATCAAGCATACATATGATGTGTATGGGCATGAATCATGGGATTATAATAAGCATGTTATAAAGTGATGAATATTAACGATTATGGGCCTATCAATGGGCCCTAAGGAGAGTTACAATGCGAACATTTAACCAACATTGTACTTACAATGTGGACGTCAAACCATCACTGTTCCTTAGGCACGGCCCGTCATAAAACATCATTATACAAACTATGGAGGAATCACACATTGCAATGAACCTTAGGTAACTCCCATTGGGCCTTAAATACATTAAATGGGCCATATCACATGGGCTTTCTAGTTATCAAGTAAGTGGGCCGCATTAATGGGCCTGATGTACATTGCAATGGGTAATAACCTGTGGGCCTTAGAGTATGTCACAATGGGCCTTAACCCAAGGCCTTGGAATACATCAAAATGGGCCTAATCCCATGGGCCTTATATATATCAAATGGGCCTAATCCCATGGGCCTTATATATGTCAAATGGGCCTAATCCCATGGGCCTTATATATGTCAAATGGGCCCGATCTCATGGGCCTTATATATGTCAAATGGACCTAATCCCATGGGCCTTATATGTACACCAAGGTGGGCTTCAATGAATGGCCACAAATAAATCAACATGGGCCTTTTGTATATCAGATGGGCCACACTAACGGGCCCCAAATACATCAATATGAGCCTCCTCATATGGGCCTTATGAATGACAAGGTGGGCCTTAAAAATGGCCACAAATACATACATACATACATACATACATACATACATATATATATGAACCATGTCAAAGGATCAACCGATCCTCACTTTGAATAACAGTGGTGGGACCCACTTGAACCACGGATCTGACTCATTCTTTAGCTCATGCTAAAAATGAGCTTTCAAAAATGGTTAAACGGTTTGGATGCATCACATGCATCATGATGGCTCCCACATATATGGCCCACCAATTGAATGGACGGTTTGGATATAATACAAACATCAAGGGTGGGGGAGTCCCCTAGTGGTCCAGCAGCCCTGCTAGACGCCATAGATAAAACACATACGTCACTGGGGTCCCACCGCCCGGCCACTTGGACGGTGTGAATAAATCACATACATCGCTGTGGGTCCCACCCCATCAGTACACACGCTCCAAGCAAGCTACCTCCACCAGGGATCGGTGCCAAGACCTCAAGTGTTGAAATGAGATATCTCCGCTCCCTCCGCCTATCCAGCGGCTGGACTGGACGTGGACAGTGGGTCCCACGTGGGGCCCACCACAACATTTATTTTACATCCAAACTGTTGATAGGGTCACACAGACCTGGGTGAGGAGGAAAAATTTTCAGATTGATTCAAAACTTTCGTGGGCCCAAAAAGGGTTTCAATGATAGAGTTCAATCACTACTGTTTCTTGTGGTGTGGGCCACCTGAGATCTGGATCAAGCTGATTTTTGGGTGGGGCCTACTTAAGGTAGGGACCCACCATATGGACGGGTTAGATAGCAAATAAACATCAAGGGGGGGGGGGGGGGGGCACAGCTGGAGCCGTGGGTTCCCAGCGCAGGACGCCTGCTCGTCCTCTCCTCTCCTGGTGTCCAGAGGTAGCGGCCTCTGCTACTATGAATTTTTTTTTAAAAAAAATTGAGTTTTCTCACAGTTTTTCTGAGATAGGTCCTACATTAGGCGCATCCACTCAAGCCATTGGATTCCACAACCATGAAAATTCTATCAAGACCAATATTGGGCCTCTTTCAGCGTGTAAGAAAAATCTGGGTAGATTTCAATGGTAATGATACTGTTTTTAAAACTATGGCCCACTAGATACTCGAATCATCCTCATTTTTCGGCTCAACGCTTAAAATGAGTTGGGGAAGTGGATGGACGGCTTGGATTGAATGCATACATCAAGGTGGGTCTTATACAAATGGCCCACCTCCAATGCCTTGAAAAAAGCTAATATTAGTATTTTGTTTTAGACGTCCAGAGAGTCCCTGGACTCTCTCTTTTTTCTTCTTTTTTTTTGTTTGGGCGTGCAAGGCCTTTAAGGTGGGCCCTTCATAGGTGGGTCACCACATGGTGAGGTGGTGTGGTTACAATGGTTGCTTGTACTTGACATGAGATGATTAATGGATGGATTGATTGAATGATTGATCGGACATATTTAGAGATTCTTTTTTTGAGATTTGCAACGCGTGGTGTTTTCTTCAAAATAAACGCCGACCCACATCTCTTAGTCAGGGTATCGGATCGGTACATGAGTCGCGGCGTTAGAACCGCGACGATGGTACAGTCGCGATGATACAAGTCTCGGATTAAGCCGACTCAAACGTATAGGATACGACTTACGGTCATGCGTAAACATCAATTACAAGTCACGGATTGCCAGAATTCAACGGGAAGGATCGCGGGAGTTGACGGAACAGTACGGACTAAGATACAGGTCTTACAGCTCTCCCCACCTAATAAAAATTTCATCCTCAAAATTTACACTACCATCGCAACTAACTATAACTCAAAGAGAAAATAGGAAACATAACATCATAAATAATCAAGCATAATGCACCATACAATCAATCATCGAAAAGATGAGGATAGCGCTCTCGAATCTCCGCCTCGCGCTCCCAAGATGCCTCTTCCACACTATGATGGCTCCACTACACCTTCACCAAGGGAAATGACCTTGGTTCTGAGGACCTGCTCCTTCTGATCAAGGATACGAACTGGCTGCTCAATGTAAGAAGTGTCTTCACGAACCTCTAACGGCTGCCAATCAATAACAGGAACGATGTCTGAACCACACTTCCTTAACATAGAGACATGAAAAATGTTGTGGATGCCAGACAACTGCGATGGCAAGGCAAGATGATAGGCCACTGCGCCAATGGTCCCAGTGATCTCGAAAGGTCCTATGAATCTCGGGGCAAGCTTGCCCTTCGTCCTAAAATAAACCACACCCTTCATGGGTGAGACCTTGATATATACTCTGTCCCCTACTGCAAACTCCAAGGGATGACGCCGACGATCAGTAAAACTCTTCTGCCGGCTCTGAGCTGTGCGCATCCTCTGCCTGATGATGTCAATAGCCTCTAACGTTTGCAGCACAAGCTTGGGACCTAGGAGACGTCACTCTCCAACATCAGTCGAACAACTCGGAGATTTGCACAGTCTGCCATATAATGCCTCAAAAGGAGTCATGCCAATGGTCGCCTGATAGCTGTTGTTGTACGCGAACTCAGCCAATTGTAGGTGCTCATCCCAACTACCTGAGAAATCAATCGCATAGGCCTGAAGCATATCCTCAAGGATCTAGTTGACCCTTTCAGTCTACGGATGATACGCGGTGCTGAGCTGCAAATCAGTGCCCATCGCTCTCTGGAAGCTCCTTCAAAACTGAGATATGAACCTCAGATCTTAGTCTGAAACAATCGAGACAGGAACACTGTGCAATCTCACGATCTCGTCAATAAACATCTTGACGAGCCGATCCGTATGCCAAGTCTCGCGAATCGTAAGAAAATGTGTTGACTTCGTCAGACAGTCCACAACAACCCAGATAGGATCCCGATGTGGAAGTGGGAGCACATATCTACCGATTTTTTCATGGGTTTACCGAGGACTCAGCAATCTCACGATCTCATCAATCAACATCTTGACGAGCCGATCTGTATGCCAAGTCTCGCGAATCGTAAGAAAATGTGCCGACTTCGTGAGACGGTCCACAACAACCCAGATAGCGTCATGACCGCGCTAAGTCCTCGGTAAACCCATGACAAAATCAGTAGATATGTTCTCCCACTTCCACATCAGGATGCTCAGCGGCTGCATAGACCGGGGGGTCTCTGTTGATCGGTCTTGACACGCTGGCAGGTGTCACACTCGGCCACAAAACTAGCTATCTGATGCTTCATTCCTGACTAAAAATACTGACACCTTATATCACGATACATATTCATCGAGCCAGGGTGGATAGAGAACCGCGATCGATGTGCCTCAGTCATAAGATCTCGGCGTAACTCAGGAATATTCGGGACACATAATCGGCCTCTAAAGCGAAGTGTACCATCAGAACCAATTTGTCAATCCCTCTGACTCTCAGATGCTGCCTCTGCTCTGTAATCCTGTAACGACTCGTCTGTCTGTTGAGCCTTGATCACCCTTGCGACAAGGGAGGGTTGAATCGACAAGCTCAATAACTGAACGATAGATGACTGCAGACCAAACTCAAAGTCATACTCTATTATATCCTCAAGCATCCTCCACTCCAGAATCATCATATGCGCCACTAGGCCTCGTGGCTGACGGTTGAGGGCATCCGCCACCACATTCGCCTTGCCCGGGTAGTATTGAAGATCAAAATCATTATCCTTCTAGAGTTCCATCCAACGCCTTTGCCTCATGTTCAGCTCGGACTGAGAGAACAGATACTTCAAACTCTTGTGGTCAAAGAAGAGCTCGAATCTCACCCCATAAAGATAGTGCCTCCACACTTTCAGTGCAAAGACAACCGCTGCCAGCTCCAGATCATGCGTGGGGTAGTTCAGCTCATGGATCTTGAGCTGACGGGACGCATAAGCCACCGGCTTCCCGTGCTGCATCAGGACAGCATCCAAGACAACTCATGAGGCATCAGTAAATACAACAAATCCATCACTCTCAGAGGGAAGAGTGAGGACAAGAGCGGACGTGAGGCAGTCCTTCAACTCCATAAATGCCTATTCACAAGTGTCGCTCCAAATGAACTCGGCACCCTTCTGGGTCAACCTGGTCAACGGGGGTGTAATGCGAGAGAATCCCTCAATAAAACGTCAGTAGTAGCCCGCCAAACCAAGAAAACTGTGGATCTTGGATGCATTTGTGGGCTGGCCCCACTGACGTATGCATCAATCTTCGAGGGGTCTACAGTGACACCTTGCCTCATCACTACATGACCGACGAACTTCACCTCCTCCTACCAGAACTCGCACTTCTCTAGCTTCGCGTAAAGATGGTGTGCACAGTGGGTCTGTAATGTAATCTCAAGATGCCGCTCATGCTCCTCACGGGTCCTCGAATATATTAGAATGTCGTTGATGAACACCAAAACAAACTAATCAAGATACGGATGGAAGACCTCATTCATCAACTGCATAAATACTGCTGGCGCATTGGTCAGTCTGAAGGACATGACCTGGAACTCAAAATGACCGTAGCGCTTCCTGAAGGCTGTCTTCGGGATATCCTCATCTCGAACTCGAACTTGATGATAACTGGACCGCAAGTCTATCTTCAAAAAGAACTATGCCTCCTGCAGCTGATCAAACAAGTCATCGATCCTCGAGAGCGGGTACTTGTTCTTGATCGTGACCTTGTTAAGCTCGTGGTAATCTACGCAAAGCCTCAACGTGCCATCCTTCTTCTTCACAAAGAGTATTGGCGCTCCCCACGGTGAACTGTTTGGACGAATAAAGCCTAACTCGCGCAACTCATCCAACTGCTTCTGCAGTTTCCGTAACTCCAACGGTGTCATACGATACGGGGCCTTCGAAATAGGCACGGTACCAGGGACAAGATCAATCTGAAACTCGATGTGCCTTCGAGGTGGTAACCCTTGAATCTCCTAGAACACATCGGGAAAACCATAAATAACAGGCAGCTGATCGATACTCAAAGCAGCTGACTCCTCAACGGCACACGATAACAGGCAAGAAAGCTACTCTCCTCTGGGCTTGGCAACAAACTGAAATTCTGGTACCCCGAGTATATAGAACGTGACTGTCCTCACAAAGAAATCTAATATAGGGTGGTACTTGGTGAGCCAGTCTATGCCCAGAATAATATCAAAATCGGATATCGGCAATACGAATAGGTCGGCAGGTGAGAAGATATCCCAAATCAGAATGGGGCAAGACGGGAAATTTTGGTCTAATACTGCAGTCTTCCCCAAGGGTGTCAATATTGACAAACCCTCGCAGGCAGACTCCATCGGCAAACCAGTCGATCAACAAAAATCATCAGCGACAAATGAATGAAATGCACCAGAATCAAATAATACATGTGCAATGCATGCAGAAATAGGGAGAGTACCCTCGATGACCCCTCCTGATAACTGAGGGTCCTACTGAGCTGCATAAAATCTGCCCTGAGCCTGCTGGGGAGGTGTAGGTCCCCTCTAAGGTCTCTGCTGCTATTGTAGTCACTGTGGGGGCCTAACCTGTTGCCTCTACTGCTGCGGGGGAGGTACAGGAGGCTGGTGCTGCTGTAGTGGTTGTCGCGGAGGTGGATGCGGTGCCTTCAGCTGCTACTGCTGCTGCGGATGGGGACACTTATGCCTACGATGTCCTGTCCTACTACACCCAAAGCAAGTACATGTAAACAGTCCTGAAGGTGGCACTGGGGGTACTGTTGGTGCTCGAAATACAGGGCGGGTCGTGCGCCGCTGCTGTGAACGATGCTGCTGGTGGGAACTACTAGAGGGTGCCTTCCTCTTCTGATCTTCCCTCTGGTCACGGGCTCTCTACACACTAGCCCAATCTGTCTCATATATCAGGGCTCTCTCCACTATCTTCTCAAATGTCGAAAGCATGTGTCCGATCACACGACTCCGGAGGGCAGGACGTAAGCCGTTCTCAAAATGGCGGGCCTTCTGCCCCTCATCGTCAGCAAGATATGTCACAAATCTCGATAGTGCGACGAACCGAGCCTCATACTGGGACACTGTCATGTCTCCCTGGACCAGCGTCTCAAACTCTAGTGTGCGCTGCTGTCGCACATGCTCGGAAAAGAACTTTCGGTCAAACCGGTCTACAAAGTCCTCCCAGGTCCACTTGAAATCAACCACTAACGATCGGCCCACAGATGCTCACCAATGCTGAGCCTCACCCTAGAGAAGGAATACAGCTAATGGAACTTGCTACCAGGGCGTACATCTCATGGTGTCGAATATCTTCTCCACCTCGGAGCACCATATCTCTGCAGTAGTAGGGTCTGGCTCGCCCCGAAAACGTGAAGGATCGTACTGTCAGAAGTCCTTAAGAAGGGGCTCGCATACTCCTGCTCAGCCTCGGCTGGTGTAACAATGGGACGCCTGCTCTGCCCCTAAAGAATAATAATCATCGCTTGTAACATCTGCTGCAGCTGAGTAGCACTCACAGGTACGGTCGGATCCGCACCGGTCTCAGGTAAAGGAGTGGCATCCTCAGGCTAGAAGGCAGAAATATCTGGTGGTGGAGCAAGAGTAGCAGGTGGTAAAGTGGGAGCCACGGGTGGTGGTGCGAGAGTCGCAGGTGGTGGAGCGGGATTCGCTCGGGTCGCTCTTCTAGCCATAATGTCCTACAGGAAGGAACAATGGCCTATTAGCCTTGCGAATTCTCGAAGGCATAAACGTTAAGGGTCTATGTCAGAAAATCGCTAAGTCATTCCGACTCAAAACCTATTTATAGTAGATATGTGATGTGATCCTCAGGTATTCCCAAGTTATGATCTGATACCAACTTCTGTCACGCCCCAAACCCAAAAATCGGATTCACAAGAATCCCGAACGCCGAATCCAATGCAGAAAACCTCCGTAGTGCCCCATTCTCAGTTCCTGGCAATCATATGCCAGATTCCAATCCTGGGATCCTACAAGGAGGATTTTCAGAATGAATTTTTTTTTGTAATGGAGCATAACCACAAGCATAACCAAGTCACAAAACAACATCACCACATATCCACTATATCAAAAACTTTAAGTACAATGCGGAAAGAGAAATACAAGATGATCAAAAAGCTCCAAAATGGCCTGATACGTGCTCCTACCTCAGCGTTGCTGTTGTCCAACGACACCTGCACGCAACGGTCATGAATAAGCTTACAAAAGCTTAGAGGGTGGTGTAAGTGTGTGCGTAAGGCAAGTGTCAATGTATATAATATCCGATTAATGCGAAAACCTGCGATAAGTCCATGAATAAAACCAAACATATCAATGCTATGTGATGTAAGGCATGAATGCTATTGGCCATACCAAGGCCATGCGATGCAAGACAAGAATGTTATTGGCCACACCGATGCAATGCGAGGCTTACATAGCTGAATGTCATATGCGAAATGTAATCCGAGCAAGTCGGTACTCATCAAGTACACATATCAGTACAGTTTCTCTCTAGATATCAACAGGGTCTAATACACTTCGCAGTGACTACCACCTCCCTAGCTGCATAGTCAAGCAAGCGGAATAGACCTCACTATCTGCCTGACCAGCAGTCTGCCAATACCTACCCGGCTCATCGATAACGGACTCATTTGTGAGTTGGTCAAACTCAGCCTAGCTTATAGCCCCCTCACTAGTGTGGATAAGGCCACACCCCCTTCAAAATGACCACGACACAGTGGAAGACGCAGCCTGCTGGTATTCGACACTCGGGCGCTCATGTATCCACTCGGTCTAGACGTTGGAGCACCTCTTAGTACCAAAAAGGTTCTGGGACTTTCACTCAAGGACATCCTAAGTGCATACAGTGCTAGAACCAAGTATTTTCAGTATTCGATACGGCCATCCACGATGTACCTGTGGAGTCACGGCCCTGATGTCGCTAGGGCGTGTAATGATCAAGTCACACATATGCAAGATGCATGAATCACACCGTCAAATCATGCAGCAATCCAACGTGTACTGCGCGATCATATGGGGCACTCTGTCTCATAACGAGTCCCATAAATGGTCTGCCCAATGGCGTATGCTATGATCAGTCACTACTCATATCAAGCATATAAATGATGCGTATGGGCATGAGTCATGGGATTATACTAAGCATGTTATAAAGTGATGAATATTAACGATTATGGGCCTATCAATGGGCCCTAAGGAGAGTTACGATGTGGACATTTAACCAACATTGTACTTACAATGTGGACATCAAAACTTCATTGTTCCTTAGGCACAGCCCACCATAAAACATCATTATACAAACCATGGAGGAATCACACATTCCAATAGACCTTAAGTAACTCCTATTGGGCCTTAAATACATCAAATGGGCCATATCACATGGGCTTTCTGGTTATTAAGTAAGTGGGCCGCATAAATGGGCCTGATGTACATTGCAATGGGCTATAACCTGCGGGCCTTAGAGTACGTCACAATGGGCCTTAACCCACGGCCTTGGAATACATCAAAATGGGCCTAATCCCATGGGCCTTATATATATCAAATGGGCCCAATCTCATGGGACTTATATATGTCAAATGGGCCCGATCCCATGGGCCTTATATATGTCAAATGGGCCCGATCCCATGGGCCTTATATGTACACCGAGGTGGGCCTCAATGAATGGCCACAAAGAAATCAACATGGGCCTTTTGTATATCAGATGGGCCACACTAACGGGCCCTAAATACATCAATATGAGCCTCCTCATATGGGCCTTATGAATGACAATGTGGGCCTTAAAAATGGCCACAAATACATACATACATACATATATATATATATGAACCATGTCAAAGGATCAACTGATCCTCACTTCAAATAATAGTGGTGGGACCCACTTGAACCACGGATCTGACTCATTCTCTAACTCATGCTAAAAATGAGCTTTCAAAAATGGTTAAACGGTTTGGATGCATCACATGCATCATGATGGGTCCCACAGATATGTCCCACCAATTGAATGGACGGTTTGAATATAATACAAACATCAAGGTTGGGGGGGTCCCCTGGCGGTCCAACAGCCCTGCTAGATGGCATAGATAAAACACATACGTCACTGAGGTCCCACCGCCCACCCACCTGGACGGTGTGAATAAATCACATACATCGTTGTGGGTCCCACCCCGTCAGTACACACGCTCCAAGCAAGCCACCTCCACCAGGGATCGGTGCCAAGACCTCAAGTGTTGAAATGAGATATCTCCGCTCCGTCCACCAGTCCAGCGGCTGGACTGGAGGTGGACAGTGGGTCCCACGTGGGGCCCACCGTAACATTCATTTTACATCCAAACTGTTGATAGGGTCACACAGACCTGGGTGAGGAGGAAAAATAAATTTCAGATTGATTCAAAACTTCTGTGGGCCCAAAAATGGTTTCAATGGTAGAGTTCAATCACTACTGTTTCTTGTGGTGTGGGCCACCTGAGATCTGGATCAAGCTGATTTTTGGGTGGGGCCTACTTAAGGTAGGGACCCACCATATGGATGGGTTAGATGGTAAATAAACATCAAGGTTGGGCCCACGGCTGGAGCCATGGGTTCCCAGCGCAGGATGCCTACGCATTCTCTCCTCTCCTGGCGTCCAGAGGTAGCAGCCTCTGCTGCTTTGAATTTTTTAACAAAAATGAGTTTTCTCGCGATTTTTCCTAGATAGGGCCCGCATTAGGTGCATCCACTGCAGCCATTGGATTCCATAGCCCATAACAATTCTATCAAGACCAATATTGGGCCTCTTTCAGCATGTAAGAAAAATCTGGGTAGATTTCAATGGTAATGATACTGTTTTTAAAACTATGGCCCACTAGATACTCGGATCATCCTTATTTTTTGGCTCAACGCCTAAAATGAGTTGGGGAAGAGGATGGACGGCTTGGATTGAATACATACATCAAGGTTGGTCTTATACAAATAGCTCACCTCCAATGCCTTGAAAAAGGCTAATATTAGTATTTTGTTTTAGACATCCAGAGAATCCCTAGACTCTCTCCTTTTTTTCTTTTTTTTTTTTTGTATGGGCATGCAAGGCCTTTAAGGTGGGCCCTTCATAGGTGGGCCACCACATGGTGAGGTGGTGTGGTTACAATACATATGTAAAGTGAGCCCCACCTTTAGATGGTTTGGATCCAATACATGCTCCATTATGGGGTCCATCCAAGTGGGACATAAGGCCATAATATCATACACAAAATAATAAATAAAAAGAGAGTGGGACACGCGTGATGGAGGGACCCCGACACTATGGGCCCTCCGCTTCAAGCATCCAATCATACATCAATGGGTCCCATTGCATATGGGCCCTCCAAATTATAGATCAACGGTGGAGATCCCTCTCTACCCAAAATGAACGGTTTATATGACCTCTGTATGCAAGGAAATATAAACATCATGATGGGGTCCACGGAGAATGGCCCCATCATGGAATGATCATGAGGATCAAGGTGGGCCATCGGCCACACCTAGGGTCCCAAGTGAGATCCATACCATTAATCGGTAGGCCTCATTTGGCCCTTCATCATAAAAGTAAAATCTAGGCCTATGGAAAACACCCACCTAGCGATCTCCTTGGTCCGTTGGAAAGCCTATCTCCTTACGCTTCACTTTGATGGTGGAAGATGAAGAATGGATGGTTAGGATGAGAGATCTGGGATGGGAAGTGGGCCACCAAAATTACACTATCTCTTGGGAAAACCTTGGACGTGTGATGCTCTTTCTCTTGCTTGGGATGAGTTAAGAAATGAGAGAGAGATGGGATGTAAGGAGTGATGGAGTGATGGGAAGTGAGTGATGGGGTGATGGACATGTACTTGACACGTATGGGTGTGTAAGAGAGAGAGAGGGAGGGAGTTGACTTTAGGTAAGGGTGATGTAAGAGGGGAATGGTTGCTTGTACTTGACATGAGATGATTAATTGATTAATTGATGGGACATATTGTAGAGATTCTTTTTTTGGGATTTGCAACGCACGGTGTTTTCTTTGAAATAAACGCTGACCCACATCTTTTAGTTAGGGTATCGGATCGATACATGAGTCACGGCGTTGGAACCGCGGCGACTGTGTGGTCGCAATGATAAAAGTCTCGGATTAAGCTGACTCAAATGTATAGGATAGGACTTATGGTCATGCGTAAATGTCGATTACAGGTCGCGGATTGTCAAAATTCGATGGGAAGGATCGCAGGAGTTGACAGAACAGTACGGACTAGGATACGGGTCTTACAGCATTACAGTCATACTAGGCACCTAAATCGCCTAATACAATGCAATGATCAAATCGTACAATATGCAATTAGATGGTTAGTTGGGCATTCATACATAAGAAGGGATGTTAATTTATAGAAAGGAGTAAGAACTAAAATTACAATCAAGTACCCTAGTTTAAAAATTACAAGGACTACAATTAGATTAGTCATGATTAAGTAAGAAGAGAAAATTATTTTGTAGTCGAAAGTACCAAGCTACTAGGCCACAAGTTGACAGCATCATGTAAGGATTAGTTATCCAACTACACGTCTCTTTAAGCTTGCACCCTACATATTGGCATACCTTGAGTTCTAGTTATCCTTGAATCGCTTGTCATTAGCATCACCATACATTCCATGGCATGATATATAATCAGAAATAGTATCCAAATTCTTTACAAACATCATAGATTGACCGTATTACGATAAGGATAATGATATTGAATCATGGACACCGGAAGTATTAAAATAGTAGGGGATGATGTGCCCCTTGGGTTGAGAGACCCTAAACCCCAATAGTACCTAGAGATGCCTCACCGTTGGGCTGAGTGGACACATGGGTCATGGATTTGATTCCCACTGATAAGGCCAAGTTAAGAAGGGGTATGTCCGACCCGCCTTAGGGCTGAGGTGGCAAATGGGGACCGGTTTGACCCGCCGGCAAGGAGAAGCGCAAACGAGGTCCGCTATTAGTATACAAAATGGAGGTTGTAACCCCATTGGTGGGTAGCGAGGTCGATTGTTGGTGTTTGGTGCATGGGCATCGACTTCGCTGGATCCTGAGTTCCAACAGTATATTGATCATAATCGAGACGATGATGTTGAGTAGTGCAGTCAAGTCCGTGGTGAGAGGACTATTGGCAGGTGTTTCTATAGTTAGCATATAATTATTTTATGCATCTCACACATGATCATCCTTCATCATTCATTAAGACATCACTTTGCATAGACTATCAATTTTGGCATTTCTTTCATTATATCTTTTATTTTAATTTATCTTGCTTACTTATCATGAGGACTTTACGATTGTTAAGTTATAAGACATACTTGTCTTTTAACCACTTAGGTAAAGGATTTAAAGAAGAAAAACAAGTAACGACCACGATTTAGGTGCCATGTCGAGGGGACTAATTTAACTTTGGAATTTTGAATTGTATATGATGTATATATGTATTGTGCAGACAGATGATGTACTTTTGGAATTTTGTAGTACCTAGTTTACTTGTATGCAGATATTACCTATCTTGTCTCTGATGTTCCTTTTTTGTGAAGAATGAATGGTGATATTTATCCTCTACATGACCTTGCCAGACGTCGAGCTTGGGACAAAGTGTGTGAGCATTAGGTACCAATCCCAGAGTTCAGCTTGTCGCACGCCAGATCCGGTAGATGTAGCGATAGTATAAGACTATTGGGTCTGTGGTGTGACATTTGTTCTTCTCTATTTAGATGATATGATTTAAATACATAGAGAAGATTCCCATGAGCTATGCATTCAAGAGTTCCAACACTAGGTTTTACCTATGAGGAGGTCAGTTGGAAACTCAATGAATGCTAGAGTTCATAATTCAATCTAAGCAGTAAAAATGATGAGTTAATGCTTATGCCTAGATTAAATGATAACTCTAATGGGAAAGAGGGAATGATGAAGAGGGTATAATCATTTTGAAGCAACTCTCTCAAATTCTCTTAGATTCTAGCTCAAATTACAAGAAGCAACACTAGTGTATTTGAAAAGAAGAGCTTAAAAAGTCATAGGGGGGAGGGGAGGGTTGAATAGAACTATGCCAAATAATTGAATAAAGTGTTGAATAATAAATAAATTAGAGATCTCAATTGCCTAGGTATTGAGATGTTGATTCTAAATGATTCGTAGGATAACCTTCACCCAAAAGTTTAGGCAAGACAACCTTATTTTACGAATTCCTTTAAAATTAAAATCTCAAACTTTACAAGAGTAAATAAAAATAAATATTACAATAATTCACCACTTGAACTAAAATGTAAATATAACCATTCACCACATAAAAGATAAAAACATTCACCACATAACTCTAAGAATTATAATGGTTTGGTGAGTCAACACCTATTCTAAAACAGCCACACCTACTCCACTCCCAAAATTACCCTCCACATAATCTTGGCTTTCACTATGAAAAACGTTTTCTCAGGGTCACCTTAAAACCTGATACATTGGTATTTTACCAAGGTATCACAATAAAACCCCTCATTGAGATTTTCAGGCATTTACAAGAATTTGGCCAACTGAATTTTAGCTCGGGCTAGCCGAATTTTAGATAAATCTTATCCCACGTAATCCGATAGCCATTGTAACGAATTTGTTGGAATCTGGCTAACCGAACCTATTATTAGGCTAGACAAATTTTTAAACCCTTTGGCTATAAATAGAGGCCTTCTCTTAATTTTAACTACTAAGAAAAATCACTCTAAATCTTTTGCAAGTGAGACAAAAGCTTTGGTCCTCGACAAGCATATTGTGCGATATTTATAAATTTCTTTTAAGCTTGTTTAATTGTCTTTCTCAAGATTATCTCAATTTCATTTTTAAAGAGTAGTCTAGACTCCTCTTAAGTTTTAAGAGCATTGAATCAGTAGCATTAGGGTTTTCATTTTCCAAAATACTTTAAAACCTATACTCTTTCTATTGAGTGAATACTACCTCCTTTACATACATGAAAGAAGATTTACGCTAGAAGATTCTACTACATCTTCAAATCTACGTTTGAAGACAAGTATTTTACTTTATTTCATTTTAGGTTATTCTGAGATAGCCTGTGAAAATATCAGTGGGCTGCTTTGTGATAGCCTGTGAAAATCCCAAAGTGGGTTTTTGTTTCTGATAGTAGAGAGCATGACGCACGATGTCGTTTGGGATTTATTAGGAGTTAAGCTGGACATGGCCAACTATGCAATAAAATGCCAACTCCCTAATCCATTCCTTCTAAAATTTTCTTTAACTAAGTTGATATATTATCATCTGCAAAACTCTGTGATAGTGGCCTTTTCCATAATCAGTGTAATCCAAATTGGATAGTTTGTCCATTTTATCATATTGTTACAATTTTTTAACAAGTTAAGATTCATGCTGCATGCATTGAAATAGATTTCAAGCAACTAAATTTATTTGCAAAGTGAAAGAAAGAAATTGAGGAAACCAAATTTCTTTTGTTTTTACCCTTTAAAATTGGTATATAACTATAGAAAAAATACATATTGATGACTGGGAACTAATTTACAAATTGGTCAGAATCTTTTAACCTTTAGAATATATATATATATATATATATATATATATATATATATATATATATATATATATATATATAACAACAAAATTTGAAGGATGACAAGCACTTTCATTAAAAACTGCATCACAACACACAAGGCAATGAAAATTACAAAGAATACAACTAGAGAAGGTCTGCATTATAGACCCAAACAAAAAGTAGAATGACTTTTAACATGATCAACCCCTGCTGCCCATTCTAATACATCCATATCCACTATCAGCAACTTCTCGTCGATATAATTATGACTAAGCAAGGTTCTAAAACACGAACTTGACTCCCTGTGGCCCCAATCCGAGGTCTTCGACCTCAACATCGGCAACTATCTGATTATTTAATTGAGGTTTTCCAGTTTTGAAAAATTAGGTTGTAATTGAGGCCTTGTACAAATATTTTTTAGCTCTTATGAAGCCATGAGATGGACCTGAACTTATTTTTTTCTGCATGTTACATGAGTATTTTGAACTTATATTTATTGTATAAATGCAGTTACTGATGGCCGCTATCCTGGAGCGACATTGGACCGGAATGGATTGTGCCCCAGTCGCTTTTACATCACACATAGTGGACACGCGATCATGGCCAGTGAGACTAGTGTTGTAGACATCTTACCAGAAGATGTGGCTAGGAAAGGAAGACATTTGATCGGTCCAGAAGGGGACCTTACTGAAACGGTTCATGTGGAAGGCTAGGAAAGGAAGACACTTGTAGTTTCTTTTGAAAACTTTAAATAGACCATTAATTATTTTGTTGATATTGTGCTGATTGTTGTCTTGATGAATGTTAAATGGGTGAATGCAAGATTAAAATTGATTCATTATTGAATGAATGATTGTAATTGAATGAATGAGTGATTGTAATTGAATGAATGAATGATTGTAATTGAATGAATGAATGATTATGCAGGTGGCAATTGAATGAATGAATGATTATAAAAAAAAAATTAAATTAAATGTAGGTAATAGCTACGGATATTAACCATAGCTAGTAATCTGACAATCGTATTGCTATGAATCCAACACTACTTTTAGCTATAAATAATATCCATAGCTGTAGGTACTTTGGGCTACAAAAATGATTGCTAAGGATTATATCTGTAGCTATTGCAATCTATGGCTATGGATTAAATTCGTAGCTATAGGTTTAGACTTATGGCTACGGCACCTACGACTACGGTCGTGCTACGAACCAAAACCGTAGCCATAGGTCTTTAGCTACGGCTTTTATCCATAGTCTTTGCCCAGTTTTCTAGTAGTGAAATCATAAAGGGGGTTTTATTCTGGTAAACTCGTGAAAATTATAAGGAAATGTATAAGGTTGTTAAGTTGAACCTGTGAAAACCTTGAAATAGTGACAACGAAAATTACTAGGGTAGTAATTTTGAGAGTGGAGTAGGTGTGGTTTTTAAATCACTAAACCACTATAACTTCTTGTGCCTCTGTAGTGAATGCTTTAATATTTTTGGTGGTGAATGTTGTATCTTCTCTTGATAGTTTGAAAGATTGATTTTAAAGACATTCATGAAATAAGTTGTCTTGCCTAATATTTAAAGTGAAAGTTGTCCTATGAATTATTTAGAATTAAAGTTTCAATACTTAGGCGATTGAGATTTTATATTCTTTATATATTCTACTTTTATTTTGATTATTTGGCATTGTCCTATTCACTCCCTCTAGGACATTGATAGCTCATCTTTTTAAGTGGTATTAGAGCGAGGTTGCTATTTTTTTTTTGGATTTACCTTTTAAAACAAGATCCAGAGCAGTAAGATATCAAATTTTGAAAGTTTATCCATTACCAGTCACCTCTCTTTGATGGCTCAAACTATTCATATTGAAAAGCCAGGATGAGGATCTTCTTTAAATTCATTGATGAAAGTATGTGGCAAGCTACTATGACACAATGGATCCCTCCTATGATGGAAGTAGTAGGTAAAAATGGAACATTTTTCATGAAATAAATCGCCTATACTTTTTGACAGCAGTTCAGAAAAGTGAAAGAAGTGTTAATGCAAAGGCCTTAAATGCAATAACTTGTGCTCTATCACCAGATGAATTCAAAAGAATCATTTCATGCGATACAGCTAAACAAGCATGGGATATTCTTGAAATGACACATAAAGAAACTAACATTGTAAAAAAAAAAATCTAAGAATTAAATCCTCGCAACTAAATTTGAGAAAATTCATATGGAAGAAAATGAGTATTTTATGGACTTCTTTATGAAACTAAATGACATAGTGAATTCCATATGGAGTCTTGGAGATAAAATCCCTAAAAGCAAGGTTTGCGTAAAAATATCGCGATCACTTCTTAAAAGATTCAATTCGAAAGTTACTGCTATATAGGAAAGATACTAATACTATGAAGGTTAAGGAGTTAGTTAATTATCTTCAAACTTACAAGCTGAATTTCAAAGCTCCTAAAATCAAGTCCATTTACTCTTAAATCTTCTAAATCTAATTCAAAGGATTCTACTGTAAATTTTGATAATGAATAAAATGAAGATGATATAGCTATGTTGGCAAAGAAATTTTATAAAATTTTTAAAAATAAGAAAAGAATATAGTTTCAAAAACTGTTTGATAAAAGAAAAGGAAATTTAAATTATTGGAAATCTAAAACAAAAGACACCCAATATTTTAATTGTTCTGAATAAGGCCATCTAGCTTCTAAATGTCCTAAAAAGGATAAATCTAGAAGAAAAGGCATGATAGCTACCTGAGATGAATCATCAGAATCTAAAACTAATTTAGAAACTGATGAATCAGACTAAGAAAATGCAAATGAATTGAAAGCCTTTATGACTATAGTCAAAATTACTTCTTTTGATGATTGTGATATGTCTGATTATGAAACACTAAGAAGTGACTCTAAAAATGAAGATGATCTTCAAGATGTTTATTGTCACGCTCGAAATCCAGCACTTAGGTATATCCGACCCCGATTCCATACCCGAAGGCATGACTTATGTTTTGTATGTTTACATTTCATAATCCACACATATATTGACAAAGTGATTCTCATTCATAAAATATAACCATCCAAAAATTAAATAACCAAACATTTATTTAGAGAAGAATAAAATATTTATGTTCCAACTATTTAAGATTATCACCAAACACATGTCATCGCCATACTATCATACTATAATTAATGTTCATTACAAATTATTTAAAAAATGTTAAAGAACTGAAAAATAAATCTAAATATAAAAGCAAAGATCTTTAAGCTCCTTCATGAGATCTCAATCCTGAAATTTTAAAATCCTAATAGGGTAAGTTAAGAAGCCTAGTGAGTAATCTCAACACATGTTTAAAAAATAATTTCATATAATCTGAATAAAATGTACTAAAAGATATAATATCTATTTAGGTAAAGCAACAGATGAGGAAATTAATAAACAAGTTTTTCAATGTAAATTCAAAGAAAAATGAATGAATAAAATCAACATATGCTATATTCCATAAAAACAAGTGCAGTTTATTCTTTTTAACACTAGGGCCAATTTACATTAGTTGGCTAACACCCGCGTCAATACAATGCCTAACTTGGCAATGGGAACCTCTTGCGTGACAAGCTCACCATCCAAAGGACACTTGGTGAGGGATACATTTGTATGTTAACAAGTCAAACTACAACCCTACTGAACTTGATGGCAGGAACTTTTTGTAATCCTAACATGTTCACCTACCCAAAGGGTACAGTAGAGGTTCCAAGAGGTACCAATTGGGTTTCTATGACTTTTAACCCAAGGGTCTTAATTGCTCTACCTATTTACGCTTTAGGAGTTTTCAACCCAGAGGACTTAATCGCCCCACCTATTTTCGAGTGTTCCAAAATCTATTCTAATGGTTTGTGATTTTAATAATTTCATGAACTAAAAAAGTCTTTCGTGATTATTTTTCCTAATTGAATCTATAATATGAGGAGTACATAATTTATAAAACAAAATATCTAATCATTATAATCCATTCCTACATAATCATTATAATTCATTCCTCTCTCTCTCCCTCTCCCTCTCTTTCTCACGTGAATGACCAGTAAGACTTGCAAGGCCCGTATCCTAGTCCGTACTGTTCCTTAGACTCCCGCGATTCTCCCCATCGAATTTCAGTGACCTACGACCTGTAACCGATGTTTGCACGTGACCCTAACTCGTAACCCATATATCTGAGTCGACTCGACCCGAGACTAGTATCGTAGTGACCACGCTGTCACCGCGACTCCAACGCCACGTCTTACGCACCGATAAGATACCCAGGCCAGGAGTTGTGGACCCACATTTATTTCGAGGAAATGCCGTGTGTTGTGAATTTTGAGAGAATCTCTACCACCTTTCACATCAATCAATCAAAGTACAATTAAGTACTCAACCCATACCAAGCCGATCCCCCTCTTACACAACCCATCCCCAAAGTCAACTCTCTCTCTCTCTCTCTCTCTCTCTCTCTCTCTCTCTCTCTCTCTCTCTCTCTCTCTCTCTCTCTCTCTCTCTCTGCACCTATCCCTTTCTTACACCACACCATCCCCCATCCATCCCATCCTTTTCATCCCATCACCTTTTCTCTCCCTCTCATTCTCTTATCATTCCAAGCAACCAAAAGAGGAAATCTTAAGCAGAGAAAAGATCAAGGCCCATTTCCTACCCCCACATCTCACCATCCAACCCTTCAATCTTTATCATCCACCCTTAAAGAAGAATCTTAGGAGCTAAGGAGTCCAAGGAGCCAAAGAAGAAGTGGAATCGGTGGGTGATCTTAAGATTTTTATCATTAATCTTTATTTGAGGGCCCACATGTGGTGGGACTCATCTCGATGTATGCATGTGCATGGAGGAGCTCATAGTGGCAGAGCTCCTCCCATCGCCATCGATCCCTCTCTCTTTCCCTCTATCTCTCTCTCTTTCCCATGTGTTGTGGACCCCACGTGATGTGTGTATTCTATATCCATGCCGGCCAATCGTGTGACCCACCCTGCCAACGTCCAGCTGTAATGCCCCAAAAATTAAGGGTCAAGCAAAGCTCAACTCCCGACTTTCGACGCATCACTTGTGTAACATAGATAATGATGTTTAGATGTTGTCCATATTAGTGCATTAAACATGAGTGAGATTATACTAAATCAGCATATCATACTCCAAAGTTAATGTAATTAAGCAAGCAGAAGACCGAGATAAATATATAAAGTATATAAGTGTTTCACAACCCCCAGAGTATGAGTATGTTACTAGGCTGAATTTATACATAAATGGTTCTAAAATTTACAAAATATCAAAGTGTAAATGTCCAACTAATCCATAAGTCCCTGTAATCTCATCAAAACAGCATGGGGTCTACATAGACTTATCTGAGAGTTGAACGTATGAGGATTCTTCCTCCTCGTCCATAAAGTCTTGTTCCATCACATAGACTTTGCCATTAACTACATCTAAACTAGAGTCTGGGTGGTTTTTTAAAACACCGCCTCAGCGTGGGAATGAGTGGCCAACTCAGTGGTACTATAAGGCAAAGGTTAATATGTTATCAATTCAATCAAGTAGTAATGTTAAAGAAATACAACAAACATCTCTAACTGCTCTTATTAAAGTAAGGATGAGATGTGGTAATAATGCATGTCCTCACCTACACTCTCTCAACAACACCATCTCACGGTCACACATTCTACTCTCACTGTGCCTTCATCACCAAAGCACATACAATGCGGTGCATGCATGTGTTAGCCCAGTTCTTGATTAGGCTTATTCATACAACAAATTCGGAAAGTTAAGGTACTTCCCTTTATATCATTTACCCTAAATAATGATCCATCTAGGGTCGTCAATCCTAGTTAATCACATACGATAGCCAAGTTATAGGGCAACATCACCCCTGATTTGAAAAGCAGTTGATAGGCAAGTTCGTGAGTTTTCGCTCGAGGTCACTACGGAAGGCTCGTCACCTTAATATAGGCCTATTTTATACTCGAGGTCACTACGAGAGGCTCGTCACCTGATCGTAGGTCGACAGCTCAAATACAGTGTCCCATACCATCGTATTCGGCTCATGAGTTTGCGTTACTCACTGGACACTACGGGGAGGCTCGTCTGTCAGTGCTATCATTTCATATCCCTTAGGTCGTCAAATTTTGTGGTGCCAAAACCTATATCTATGTCTTGTATATCTTGTGTTTTATGTTTGAAGACTATTCATTGCAATCAAGTCATCGCATTTCAAGACAAGAACTTAAATGAAGAAAGTTTTCAAGTCATGGATGAAGAATTCAAGAATAGAAGTCTTCAAGTTTACATGTTCAAGATTCAATCAAGTTCAAGTTTAGTAGAAGACTATGTCAAGTCAAGATCAAACTCAAGAAGGCCTACTACAAGATTTGTATAATCTCAAGCTTCTCTTAAGGGTCATCTGAGTGTATAGACTTTCAAGGTCCATCTCACTTTTAAGGTTTGATTTACCTTAGATTGACCTTAGGATGGGCTTTACAGTAGGTCATTCTGGATACATAACTCATATATTTTAATATGCATGTTTGGAGTGTTCTAAGACCAGTCCTAGGGACTTCAAGACCAGTCCTAGCTCTGCTACGACCAGTCTTAAGTTTTTCAGGATCAGTCGTAGGTTGTTGAAAATTTTTAGATCTTTCTAGCTGTCCTACGACCAATCCTGTGAGTTCTAGACTCATCCTTCAACCGGTCATAACCTTACGACTCAAACTCCAGCAACCAAATTAAGGATCCTACGACCGGTCGTAGGTGGCCCACGACCGGTCGTAGACCCCCCAGGACCGGTCGTGGAACTAAAAATCTAATCCCGCGAAAATCTTTGAAAATCTTTGAAGCTACGACCAGTCCTAGGATCCTAAGACCAGTCGTAGACGGGATTTTTTAGGCTATAAATAGAGCACGAACTTCAGAGTTTTAGCAATTCAATTCAAGCATTCTTTAGGCTATTCTCTGAGATAAGTTTGTGTTTATTTTAAGCTACTTTTTCCTTATTTAATATTCCTTTTGCTAGCTTATTCTTATTTGATTTTGATCTACATTCCAATCTTATTAGAAAAGGAGAATTTCTGATATTTCTTCTTCTTGAATTCAAAATCAAATAGAACTAGCCCGTTTGATTTAAAATCAATTAGACTTAGAACCATTCTTAAAGTGAGTATTAGACTTTGAACGTTGAATCGAACTTTTACTCCAATTGGTTCTACCGGGCTTCTTCAAAAGGTGATTCAGGTATTTTACATTTTTGTAATTTACTTTCTCTGGTTTTTATTTCAGATTCGCCAGAAAAATCTCATTGTATTGGTTATCTGAGGAGAGCCAGAAAACTCAGATTGTGGGGTTTTTGGATTGTGTAAGCCCGAGATCAAAGACACAATTATGAAGGTTTTAGGTGAACTTGTGAAACCTATTTTGATAGTGCATGCTAATATCCCCTGTGTGAGGATATTAGGAGTGGAGTAGCAATCTGTGTGGCTGTTAGATAATAGTTGGTGTACACACAGGCGAATCACTATATATCGTTGTGTTGTGGATGTGTTTTACTATTTCATTCTTTTATTCATTCTGTTTTATGGAGAGTGTTTGTGGATGAATATAGTAATCACTTCAAGTAAGTGTGGATGAATGTTGTAATAACTTATGATTTATTTTCTACAAGTTATTTTGATTTCCTTGCTTATTATTCCTCATTGGTTTGTGATACAAGGACGTTCTAGAAATAAGGTTGTCCTACCTTAAACCTTTGGTTTTTGGTGTAAGGTTGTCCTTAGAACTGATAAAGTATCATTCTCTTTATTTTAGGCTATTGAGATTATTTTATATTCAGCATTGTGCTTTATTTCCTTTATTATTCCGCTGTTATAAGTTTTATTTGGCATTGCCCTATTCACCCCCCCTCTAGGGCATATAGCTAGACCCTTTCAAGTGGTATCAGAGCTAAATAGCTCGTGCTTATTGTTTATTTATTGGATTTATTTCCTTAGCTAACGATCTAAGCTATATTAAGATGTCAAATTTTGATAGCCTATCAGTCATTAGGCCACCACCTTTTAATGGCACAAACTATGCCTATTGGAAAGCCAGGATGAGGATCTTCCTCAAATCCTTGGACGAAAGTGTGTGGCTGGCCATAATGAATGAATGGAACCCTCCTATCACTGAAGTAACTAATGACAATAGTTCAAAAACTATGAAAGTAACGGCTTATTCTCTTTGGACCACACTTCAGAAAAGTGAAAGTAGTGTAAATGCAAAAGCACTAAATGCAATTACTTGTGCATTATCACCAGATGAATTCAAAAGAATCATCTCTTGTGAAAATGAAAAACAAGTGTGGGATGTATTAGAAATGACACACGAGGGTACATCTATTGTCAAGAAATCTAAAGTCCAACTCCTCACAACTAAATTTGAAGAAATTCATATGAAAGAGAATGAGATGTTTATGGACTTCTACACTAGATTGAATGACATTGTGAACTCTATGTGGGGTCTTGGTGATAGAATCCCAGAAAGTAAAGTGTGCGCAAAGATACTACGTTCATTTCCTGAACGGTTCAATTCTAAAGTGACCGCGATTCAGGAACTTCGTGATACGGATACCATGAGGGTTGAGGAACTAGTTGGTTCACTTCAAACCTATGAGTTATCCTTTAAGGCTCCTAAAGGAAAATCAATTGCTCTCAAATCATCTAAAAATGTTTTACAAGAGAGCACTTCAGATTTAGAAAATTCAAAAGATGATATGGCGCTTTTAGCAAAAAAGTTTTACAAAATTTTCAAAAATAAGAAAAAAGTTAATTTTCAAAAATCAAATGATAAGAGACGATCTAAACCTGGAACTCGAAAATCCTTGAAAGATAGTCAATGTTACAACTGTCAAGAATATGGGCACTTAGCTAACAAATGTCCTAAAAAGGACAAATCAAAAAAGAAAAGCATGATGGCTACTTGGGATGAATCGTCTGATTCTGAATCCTCTTCTAAATCAGAAGATTCTGAATCCGAGTCAGGCGAAGATGTTAAAGCCCTTATGACTCTAGCCAAGATCACCCTTTCAGATAATGATGATATATCTAGTGAAGAAAATCTGAATAGTGATTACGATAATGAAGATGATCTTCAGGATGCTTATAATGCCCTTTATAAAGAGAGTTGTAAAATTGCTGTCAAGCTTAAATTACAAAAAGAAAAATTTTCTAAGCTTAAGGAAGATTATGAGTCTCTTGTTTTAGAAAAGTCTCATATTTCTGATTCTTTTGAAAAGAACAAATGTGATTTAGATTTCAAAACCTCCAAAATTGAAGATTTGAGATCCGAAAATGAGAAACTAAAAAATGAGTAGCTTCTCTTCAGAGTTTGAAAGACACATGGAGATATGCCCATGGTGATCCTAAATTGAAAAAATTATTGTCCAGATTAAGAAAATGTGGTGATCAATCTGGGTTGGGCTATGATAAGAATACATCTCCTAAACAAAAGAACATTGCTCCTAAATTTGTAAAAGGAGAGTCTTCAATCTCAAAAGAAAAGAATACTTATTAAGTTTTTTTCAAAGATTCAAGGACTTTTCAAAAACCGATAGGTAGCCATGTCAACTTTAATTTTCAAAACCAAAATCCTTTGGCTAAAAAAATTATTGATCTTCTCAAGGAGCTATTAAAATCTAACTATATAGGTCTCTCCTATAACAACAGATAGGAAAAGACCATCTATTCTCCTAAACCCAAAACAGTTATGAAATGGGTTCCTAAAGTTACCAGCTTGGTTGCCCACACTGCTTTCAAAGCAATAAGTCATTCAAAGTGGTACCTAGATAGTGGTTGCTCTAGGCATATGACAGGTGACAAAGCTTTATTCACTGATCTTAAAGATATGACTGAAGGGTCAGTCACATTTGGTGATGGAAGCAATTGTAAAATCATTGGCCAAGGTACGGTTGAGCTTTATAACCTTCCCTTATTTAAAAATGTTTTATATGTTGAGGGCTTAAAACAAACCTTCTAAGCATTTCTCAGATATGTGATAATAACCATAGTGTAAAGTTTTCTAATCAAGGTTGTGAGATAGTTAATAAAAAGGGTTCTGTTATATTAACTGGTCGCAGAACTTCTGAAAACTACTACATAGTTAGTGATGCAAGCTCATCTACTCAATCATGTTACATGGTCCATACCGATGAGACTGAATTATGGAATAAACACCTTGGACATGTACACTATCAGAACTTATTTAGATTGAGCAAAAGAGAACTAATTAGAGTTCTACCCAAATTGCAAAGAGTAGACAAAATATGTGGTGAATGCCAGTTGGGCAAACATATTAGGAGCTCTCACAAGAAAGTGAACTCCAATACCACATCTAGACCACTCGAGCTTCTCCACATGGATCTTATTGGACCAACCAGATCGGAGAGTCGAGGAGGCAAAAAATACATCTTGGTTATGGTAGATGACTATACCAGATTCACTTGGGTATCATTCTTAAAAGATAAAACTGAAACCCTGAATGAAGTGAAAAAGGTCATCAAATGAATCCAAAATGAGAAAGGTTCTCATGTTAATAAGATCCATAGTGATCATGGATCCGAATTCGAAAACAGTAGTTTTGAGAAATTCTGTAGTGATCAGGGAATATCACATGAATTCTCTACGCCCAAAACACCAAAACAAAATGGTATAGTTGAAAGGAAAAATAGAGTGCTTCATGATATGGCTAATGTTATGTTGAATAGCATGAAGCTCTCTAGAATCTTTGGGCTGAAGCAGTTAATACCGCATGTTATATTATTAATCGGGTTTATACCAGTAAATCTGATAATAAGACTGCTTATGAATTATGGTTTGAAAAGAAACCTACTGTCAAATACTTTCAAATTTTTGGCAGCAAGTGTTATATTTTACGTGATCGTGAAAATTTGGAAAAGTTTGATACGAAGAGTGATGAAGGTATTTTTCTCGGTTATTCTTTAAACAGTCGAGCTTATAGGGTTCTAAATAAGAAAACTGGTGTGATTCAAGAGTCCATCAATGTGGTCATTGATGATCATTTGAATACACCAGCTCCGAGTTCAGATGATGATGAAGCTCTTATTATCAACAATCAAGATACCTCATAAAGTCAAAAAGAATCTGAACCAAGGACTGTTAAAGATCATCCAACCAATGAAATACTTGGAAACCATCTCACTGGAGTTCGTATTCGCAAACAACTTTAGAACATATGTTATTATGTTTGTTTTACATCCCAAATAGAACCAGTCAATGTGAAAGAGGCACTTTCTGACGAAAATTGGATAGTTGCTATGCAGGATGAACGTAATCAATTTGTTCGTAATGATGTCTGGTATCTTGTTCCGAGACCTAAAGATAAACACATTATTGGAACAAAATGGATCTTTAAAAATAAGTCTGATGAGCTTGGAAATATAATACGAAATAAGGCTAGACTGGTTGTACAAGGGTACACTCAAATTGAAGGCATTGATTACGATGAAACCTTTGCTCCAGTCGCTCATCTTGAATCAATCAGACTTTTTATTTCCATCGCATGCTTTAGAAAATTTAAGATTTATCAGATGGATGTAAAGAGTGCTTTCTTGAATGGCAATTTACATAAAGAAGTCTATGTTAAACAACCTTTAGGGTTTAAAGACCCTAAGTTATCTGGCCATGTATTTCATCTCAAAAAGTCTCTCTATGGTCTAAAACAAGCACCCAAGGCATGGTATGAGAAATTAACTAAATTCTTACTTAGTCATAGCTTTCAAGTAGGAAGTGTCGATAAGACGCTTTTTGTTAAGAAGAATAACAATGATATTTTGATGGTTCAAATATATGTTGATGATATTATTTATGGATCTACTTGTTCTAACATGTCTATTGAGTTTGCAGAATTAATGAAATCAAGGTTTGAAATGAGCATGGTTGGTGAACTTAATTATTTCCTAGGGTTGCAAGTAAAACAACAACCTGATGGAATTTTCATTTTCCAGACCAAATATGCTTCAAACTTGGTTAAAAGGTTTGGATTTGAGAATGGTAAGAACTTTAATACTCCTATGAGTACAACGTTAAGACTCTCAAAAAACTATACAGGTAAAGATATAGATCCTAAATTATATCACAGCATGATTGGTAGTTTGTTGTATCTAACTGCTAGTAGACCTGATATCGCATTTAGTGTTGGTATTTGTACGAGATATCAGTCTAATCCTAAGGAATCACATCTTACTGTTGTTAAATGGAATATTAGATATGTCGCAAGTTCTATAAATTTAGGACTTTGGTATCCTTTTGATACTAGTGTTCAATTAGCCGGGTACTCAGATGCTGATTGGGCCAAAAATATTGATGATAGAAAATCAACCAGTGGTAGTTGTTTTTTCATTGGAAATTACTTAGTTTCTTGGTTCAGCAAGAAGCAAAGCTCAATATCGCTCTCCATTGCTGAGGCTAAGTATATTGCAGCTGGATATGCATGTACTCAACTAGTTTGGATGAAACGCATGCTTAGCGATTATGGAATTAATCAAGATTCAATGATCTTACATTGTAATAATTCCAGTGCTATAAACATTTTCAAAAATCTAATCCAGCATTCACGTACTAAGCATATTGACATTAGGTATCACTACATTCGTGAATGGGTTAAAGAAAAAATTATTTCTTTGGAATATATATCAACCGAAAATCAACTTGCTGATATATTTACTAAACCGCTCAACAAAAGCAGGTTTAATAAATTAAAATTTGATCTTGGTATGTGCATTTTACATTGAATATTCTTGCTTGCGTGTATCATAGTGTATTATATTTGTTTAAATTTTAAATTTTTGCATTAAAAATGTAATTTTTAGTCGATACTCGACAGGTCTTGGATGTACACGACCAGTCGTGGTACGACCGGTCGTGAATAGCACTCGACCGGTTGTGGTACTCGTGAACATCATATAATTTGGGGAAAATCCCCTTCTTCTTCATTTCCATTCTGACCTACGACAAGTCGTGGCTCGACCAGTCATAGGATTTCTAGTTTTTCTTCAAGATAAGTCCTATTTCATCATTTTTCTTGAAGATTCATGCTCTCTATGCTTTGACTTGTTCATAGTATAGTTAGATTTCATCTTTTGTTGGGTTTTTCAAGGGTTTCCTCTCAATTTGCTGATCTAGAGAAAACCCATCTTTCTTTTGTGCATCTTACTTTCTCTTTGTATATCTTTTTGAATATGGATGCTAGAGGGAAAAAGAAAACATCTCATGGTCCATCTTCTTCTAGATCTGCATCGATAACTAAATGGCACCTTTGGTCACCCGAAGATGATTCTCAAGATGTAAGAGATTTACGTGTTCGTAAAATTATCGTTGAGCATTCCGCTGATCTCAATCATATTGTTCCATATGGTATTGTCCCCCTCCTTGAATCTATTGGCTGGACTAACATTTTGCTTTGGGGTGGGCCTGCATACCAGTCCATTGCCCAATCAATGGTAGCATGCATCTCATAATTTTCTCTTGATAATTTAACATTTTTAATTGATACTAGAGAAGGAAAATTTAAAGTAGATCGTCATTTGATATCAGGTATTATGGATATACCTATTAATGATGAAGGTATACCGATTCATACTTTATATGACAAACCATCTGAATCAAAAAAATGCATGTTAACAAGAGATTTATGCAAAATTGATGTGCAATGGACACAAAAAGTGAATATGCTCCCTGCAAAGTATTTGTTACCTAGATAAAGAGTGTTACATCGTTTCTTCATTTTCAATGTATATCCTCGGTCTGGTAATAAAACCGAGTTGACTACTTTCATGGTTCGTGTGTTGCATTCTATTGCTTCTAGTACCATGGTCTGTCTTCCTTCTTTGGTCTGTTATTTCATTATTCAGTTTCGTCTCCATCCGGGTCATAGTAATATTCCGTTCGGTTATCTTATGACTGTTTTAGCCACTCACATGCTTGTCGATAAACCTGTTAATGAGGCACCAATTCATCATCTTATTTTCAATAATTCCAATCTTAATAAGATGAAATTGGATCTGATCCCTAGCCAAGTTGATGAAGGTGGTGTTGGTGGTGTTGGTGGTGATGGTGGTGAAGCAGGAAACGAAGGGGAAGCTGGCGATCTTCCTCAACAAGATGTTAATATGGATGACATATTTGATGATATAGAAACTGATTCACCTAATGATCCAGATTATGATCCATCTGGTTTTGATGCACGCCTTCGTGCATTGGAGGAGAAAGTTAATAATATGAATATAGCCCACAATATGCGATTTAAGTACATGCGAAAATATCTTCGTCGCATTAATAGGGGGTTACACCAAATTGATCCGTCTATCCCTGCTCCCTCCTCTGGATCAGATTAGGTGAATTATCTTCTGGATAGTATAACATTATCTTTTTATTTTGGATATGTTCTATGGATTCTGGTTTGATAACATTATCTTTTGGATATTGTATTTTGGATTATGGATTATGGCTTGATGATTCGGGTTTATATTATGTTCTTTCATATCACTTTCTCATTATCTGCCTATTACTCTTTATATTCTCCTTCCTATTGTGACTTTCCCTTGTCATTTTGTGACAAAAAGGGGGAGTAGTAAGAGTTAAAACTAAAAGGGGGAGTAGTATGGAAAGGGGGAGTAATTTATTTGAATTGATTAAGAAGGATATGTGGATGAGAATATGTAGTATTGATGTTATTGATTGTTTTCATGAGCAGTACTCGTATTACTCAGGGGGAGTAGAGTAATTTGTGATTTCATGGCTCATGATTCCTTATTATCTTCTATGCTATGTGTTTGGTCACAAATTTTGTCACAAATTTGATAAAGGGGGAGATTGTAAGTGCTATGATTTCATATCCCTTTGGTTGTTAAATTTTATGGTGCCAAAACCTATATCTATGTCTTGTATATCTTGTGTTTTATGTTTGAAGACTATTCATTGCAATCAAGTCATCGCATTTCAAGACAAGAACTTAAATGAAGAAAGTTTTCAAGTCATGGATGAAGAATTCAAGAATAGAAGTCTTCAAGTTTACATGTTCAAGATTCAATCAAGTTCAAGTTTAGTAGAAGACTATGTCAAGTCAAGATCAAACTCAAGAAGGCCTACTACAAGATTTGTATATTCTCAAGCTTCTCTTAAGGGTCATCTGAGTGTACAGACTTTCAATGTCCATCTCACTTTTAAGGTTTGTTTGACCTTAGGTTGACCTTAGGATGGGCTTTACAGTAGGTCATTCTGGATACATAACTCATATATTTTAATATGCTTGTTTGGAGTGTTCTAAAACCAGTCCTAGGGACTTCAAGACCAGTCCTAGCTCTGCTACGACCAGTCTTAAGTTTTTCAGGACCAGTCTTAGGTTGTTGAAGATTTTTGGATCTTTCTAGCTTTCCTACGACCAGTCTTGTGAGTTCTACGACTCATCCTTTGACCAGTCGTAGCCCTACGACTCAAACTCCAGCAACCAAATTAAGGGTCCTACGACCGGTCGTAGGTGTCCCACGACCAGTCGTAGGTGGCCCACGACCGGTCGTAGACCGCCCAGGACCGGTCGTGGAACTGAAAATCCAATCCCGCGGAAATCTTTGAAAATCTTTGAAGCTACGACCAGTCCTAGGATCCTAAGGCCAGTCGTAGACGGGATTTTTCAAGCTATAAATAGAGCACGAACTTCAGAGTTTTAGCAATTCAATTCAATTCTATTCAAGCATTCTTTAGGCTATTCTCTGAGATAAGTTTGTGTTTATTTTAAGCTGATTTGTCCTTATTTAATATTCCTTTTGGTAGCTTATTCTTATTTGATTTTGATCTACATTCCAATCTTATTAGAAAAGAAAAATTTCTGATATTCCTTCTTCTTGGATTCAAAATCAAATAGAACTAGGCCGTTTGATTTAAAATCAATTAGACTTAGAACCATTCTTAAAGTGAGTATTGAACTTTGAACGTTGAATCGAACTTCTACTCCGATTGGTTCTACCGGGCTTCTTCAAAAGGTGATTCAGGTATTTTACATTTTTGTAATTTACTTTCTTTGGTTTTTGTTTAAGATTCGCTGGAAAAATCTCATTGTATTGGTTATCTGAGGAGAGCCAGAAAACTCAGATTGTGGGGTTTTTGGATTGTGTAAGCCCGAGATCAAAGACACAATTGTGAAGGTTGTAGGTGAACCTGTGAAACCTATTTTGATAGTCCATGCTAATATCCCCTGTGTGAGGATATTAGGAGTGGAGTAGAAATCTGTGTGGCTGTTGGATAACAGTTGGTGTACACACAGGCAAACCACTATATATCGTTGTGTTGCGGATGTGTTTTACTATTTCATTCTTTTATTCATTCTGTTTTATGGAGAGTGTTTGTGGATGAATGTAGTAATCACTTCAAGCAAGTGTGGATGAATGTTGTAATAACTTAGGATTTATTTTCTGCAAGTTATTTTGATTTCTTTGCTTATTATTCCTCATTGGTTTGTGATACAAGGACGTTTTAGAAATAAGGTTGTCCTACCTTAAACCTTTGGTTTTTGGTGTAAGGTTGTCCTTAGAACTGATAAAGTATCATTCTCTTTATTTTAGGCTATTGAGATTATTTTATATTCAGCATTATGCTTTATTTTCTTTATTATTCCGCTGTTATAAGTTTTATTTAACATTGCCCAATTCACCCCCCCTCTAGGGCATATAGCTAGGCCCTTTCATCGTCACCCTAGCATAGGCCAACAGCTCAACCACGATGTACCATACCACCATGTCCGGCTCATGAGTCTTAACGGATAGTGGTACTAAGGTTAAACAGGCTTTATATTGGTAGTTGGTACCTTAGATTCAAGCATAGCATCCATACATGGTAAACACACATTAGGCCAATCGAGTTACTTGACAAGTTCGATTAGTATGAGCGCATGCTAAATTAACTGACATGGAGCACATATGTAAGACCCGTATCCTAGTCCATACTATTCCGTCAACTCCCGCAATCCTTCTCATCAAATTCTGGCAAATTTTGACCTGTAATCGATGTTTGCACACGACCGTAAGTCGTATCCTATACATTCGAATTACCTTAATCTGAGACTTGTATTATTGCGACCGCACCGTCGCCACGGTTTCAACGTCGCGACTCACGCACCGATCCGATACCCAGACGAGGTGATGTGGACCCACGTTCAGTTCGAGAAAAAACACTGCGCGTTGCAAATCCCAAGAAAATCTCTATAACATGTCTCATCAATCAATCAATCAATCACCTCATGTCAAGTACACACACCCATGCTTTCTTTCTCCACAAGTCAAGCAAATCCAAAAGTCAACCAAGCTCTCACCTCACCCATCACTCACATCATACATCACTCACCCTTTCACCCATCACACCCATCCATCACCTCTCTCTCAACCATCCCATTTCTCTCTTTTTCTCTTCACTTTTTCCAAGAAACACCAAGAGCAAGAGGCTCACATGTCCATGGATTTTCATGAGAGAAAAGAGTGCATGTGTGGCCCACTTTTCACCCTAAATGCTTCATCCTAGCCATCCACTTCTCATCTTCCACCATCAAAGTGAAGCACAAGGAGACCGGCATTCCAACGGACCAAGAATATCGAACGGTGGGTGATCCTATAGGCTAGTTTTTCATGCTTTTATGATGGGCCAAGTGAAGCCTACTGATCGATGGTATGGATCTCACTTTGGTACCCTAAGATGTGGCCGATGGCCCATCTTGATCATCACGATCATTCCATGGTTGGGCCATTCTCTATGGACCCCATCATAATGTTTCTTTCCTTGCATTAATAGGTCATCTAGACCGTTCATTTTGGATGGAGAAAGGATCTCCACCGTTAATCTTTTTTCAGTTTTGATAGGCCCATGTGTAATGGGACCCACTTGCTGTATGGTTAGATGCTTGAAACGGAGGGCCCATACTGTCGGAGTCCCTCCATCACGCGTGTCATATTTCTTTCTCTCTCTCTCTCTCTCTCCCTCTCTTTTTATTTTACTAAATTTTTGGTATGTGATGTTAAGGCTGTGTGGCCCACCTGGATGGACCCCACCATGAAGCATGTAGTGGGCCCAAGTCATTTGTAGGTGGGGCCCCTTTATATGTGTTTTGCTTCACCACACATCATTAGGTGGCCCATGTAACGTGTGCCCCTACAACAAAAAAATATATATATAATAATGAAGAGTCCAGAGACACAAATAGCCTTGTAAAGGCTTTTGAGGAGGCCTTTCATGAAGGCCCCACCTTGATGTATGTTTCTAATCCATGTCATCCATGCTCTTTCCTGATTCATTTTAGGCGTTGAGCCGAAAAATGAGGTTGATCGAAGTATCCAGTGGGCCATAGCATTGAAAATAGTATTACTACCATTGAAATACGTTTTGGTCATTTTATACGCCGAAAAATATCAAATATGGGGCTAATTTAGACTATTTCGAGCTGTAAAAGCTAATGGCTAGGATGGATTTCACTAATACGGGCCCCACGTTCGAAAAACCTTAGAAAAATGAGTTTTTTTAAAAAAATGAAATAAGCATCAGACGCTGCTGGCCAAAGGCGCAGGCAGCGCCTGCACTCATTTTGGGCAGGCGAGCAATAACCCACGGCTCCAGCCGTGGGCCCCACCTCGATGTATATGTAGTATCCACACCGCCCATTAGGTGGGCCACCCCTTGAATTGGGTCCCCGCCAAAGATCAGTCCGATTTAGGACTCAGGTGGCCTACATCATTGGAAACAAGGTGATTGAACATCAGTCATTGAAACCTTTTTGGATATCAGAGAAGTTTTGGTTCCAGATGAAATTTATTTTTCTTATGCAAGGGTCGTGTAACCTTATCAATAGATTGGACGGCAGATAAACATTATGGTGGGCCCCACGTGGGGCCCTCTTGATATATGTGTTTCATCCCTGCCGTTCAGATAGGTTGGACCGTGGGTTCACCTAATGTAGGCATGGCTTCCACCTGCCACGTGTGGGGCCAACCACAGTGTATGCGTTTTAGCCATGCCATCCATCCATTTTTATGGGTGGAGCCCGCCTTGTATGTATGTGTTACCCAGACCATCCACGCCCAAGGACGCTGGACATGGATAGATTATGAAGTAGGACGCTGTGACAGTTTGATTTTTAAAACTTTTTGGGTGCACCACTTGTGTGGGCTCCAAATTGATCTATGAGTTCAATCCACTCTGTCCATTGATTTCAGGATGAAAAACCATCGGAAAGGACTGTTTTTGGAGAGAAATCCTTGCAGTCCACGGGTTTGTCTACTTCGTCGTCCATCTTACATTTAACGGCTAGGATGTTAAAACAGCCTGCATGGTTTTAGAATGCCACTTTGGCAAGGGTTAAATCTCCCTTCTGAACACAAATGACTATACGGATTGATGATTTAAATGTGGAGTAGGCCGTACTAAGAAAATTTAAAATGCACAGTGTAAACACTGTTTATTGTTTGCGTAAATGAGAAGAAGATGTCATGCATGCACGTAATGTACATGCAATGTACATATAGGTCTATGGTAATGATCGTGAGAAATTCGCTCCGTCCATCTGCATTGTCAGCTCATTTAAAGCGTTGAGACCAAATTTGAAGCGTATCGAGATATCAGGCGGGCCCCAAATCATGATTTCAGGGGCTGATCTATCAGTTTAGTCATTTCTAAAAGGATCTAGGAGCTAAAATTTGATGTGTACGACTAATTTGTAGTCCTTAGGCTACATATAAAGTTTCGAGCTGATCGGATGATGGAAACTCCGTAATCTTACATTTTGGATGGGTTTTTAGGCCTGTTTAATAGGACGCCTTAGGAATTTTAATGGTGGAAATCATTTTCACCACTTATCTTTGTGTATGGCCCATTTGATATGCATGGGGCCAATTGGTGTGGCCCATTTGATATACATAAGGCCCATGTGATTAGGCCCATATTGATGTGTTCGTAGCCCGTCCATTGAGGCCCACCTTGGTATATGTATGAGGTCCATCTTGATTCATTTGTGGCCTTCTATTGAGGCCCACCTTGGTACATATATAAGGCCCATATGATTAGGCCCACCTTGATGTGTTTACGGCCCATTGTGATGTATTTAGGGCCCATGGGTAGAGGCCCATTGTAACATATTTCTGGCCCATTTGTTAAGGCCCATTGTGGTGTATTCCCGGCTCATGGGTTGAGGCCCATTGTGATGTATTTGGAGTCCATGGGTTCAGGCACATTGTAATGAGATTCCATTGTGGTTTATGTGTTGACCTTTATGGCGGGTCATGCCTTGAGAACAATGTTGGTTTGACGTTCACATTGTACGAATAATGTTGGTTAAATGTCCGCATTGTATCTCTCCCTAGAGCTCATTAATAGGCCTGTACTTGTTGTGTATAGGCCATTTAGGCCCATCTTCGTTGTGAGGATAGTTCATCACTTTGTAACATACTTAGTATAACTCCATGCCTCATGCCATACGCATCATATGTATACTTGATATGAGGAATGTTTGATCATAGCATAAGCCGTTGGGTTGAGACATTTACGGGACTCCCAATGAGACGGAGTGCCCACATTATAGCCTCGTTCGCACAGGATTGCTGCATGACTGGATAGTGTGACTCATGCATCTCGCATATCTATGACTTGATCATTGTACGCCCTAGCGACATTAGGGCCGTGGACTCCACAGGCACATTGTGGATGGCTAGATGGGACACCGAAAACAATTGGTTTTAGCACTGTGGGCACTTAGGATGTCCTTGGGTGAAAATTCTAAAACCTCCTTGGTACTAGGAGTTTCTCCAACGTCTAGACCGAGTGGAATATGAGCATCGGTGCCTATACCATGAAGCCGTGTTTCCCACTGTGTCGTGGTTGGTTGGAAGGGGGTGTGGCCTTATCCACCCGAGTGAGAGGGCTATAAGCTAGGCTGAGTATGACCAGCTCGTAAATGGATCCGCTATCGATGAGCTGGGTAGGTATTGGCAGACTATTGGTTAGGCGGATAGTGAGGTCTCTTCCACTCACTAGGCTGTGCAGCTAGGGAGGAGGTAGTCAGAGTGGAGTGTAATAGACCCCGGTGATTTCTCCAGAGAGCAACTGTACTAATATGTGGACTTATTGAGAAGGAATTGCATATCCATTCATTCATTCATTCACTATCCACTAGGGATGGTGGTGCATAACTATTTGTTACGTGCACCTCAGCATGGCCAGGATTTTAGTTGGGCGCGTGACTAATCTGAGATCAGGAGTTTACCACATTGAGTCTGATTATCCAAATTTAGGATGTGACTAGTTTAGATAGAAGTCCCTTGTGGTGGAGCCCGTAGCCTGCGTTACTACGTACTATCATCCCTACTTCACATTCCAGCATGGTCATTTCATTTGCACCACATATTACATTGCATCCGCAGTACTTAACGCTTTGAGTTACTATGTTTTTGTACGCATATGGCCTAGACGAACTTAACAGGATTTACATATTACATTATACCCTCGGCATATGACATTTGGCTCTCTGTAACTCCTCATTTATATAGTTGATTTGTCCTGCTAGTATTTCTAATATTGTATGATTTATGAGTTTATCATTATTTTCTCTTACTCTGATATCGTATGATTCATGATCTTGTCAGTATTTCTGCTTATCCTGATGATGTATGATTTATGGGCTTTATTGTATACTTGGCACTTACCTTACACATACTTTCACCACCCTCTAAGCTTTCTATAAGCTTATGCACGATAAATGCGTGCAGGTGGGGTTAGGTTGCAGCAGCGTTGAGCTTGGAGCGTGCAGCTGTCCTCTGGAGCCTTGATTTCGATATATGTATTTTTCCTTTCGATATTGTATTCCAATGATTATATTAGTAGATATGTGATGATGATGTTGTCTTTATGATTTGGGTATACTTGTGGTTATGTTTCTTATGAGATAAATGTACGTTGGAAAATCCTCCTTGTAGGATCTCAGGATCGGAACCTGGCGTATGTACGCTGGGATCCGAAAATGGGGTACTACAGAGGCTGTCGGCACCGGACTCAGCGATCGAGATTCCTGTGAATTCAATTTTCGGGTTTGGGGCGTGATAGCATACGCACTCCTCATGGCCTAACCACTGTCAATAATCACCGTGTGACTAATATTCATAGAATGTATCCATTGTGGTGAGAGTAGTTCGGCCACTTGATCGAAAACTGTTACCGATTTCCTGGACTACGTATTAGTCCCAATCATACTCAAATACAATAGGGATTCATATGTGATAGTCAAAACAGTATTTAACAACCAATTCAAATACAATTATCATTCGGGATTTTTAACAACCATATTGCACATGCATTCATAAATAGGCATTTCATCCATAAATCACGTAGTAGTAAGATAGGTTACATGAAGGAAACTGTGACTATAAATAAGGTAATTGAGAATCCTATCTCAACACCCTCATTAAATATATTTCAACAAGCATTTTCTCATTCATATATTTTATCAAACACTTAGACTACATATCTTAACATACATGTAATAAATTATTTATAACATATATTATGGTAAATTCTTTCACAAAGAGTTGTCATACGTACAACAAATATGGATTCTAGATTAATAATCATGGTAAACATAAATCATAATTTCTTATTCATTCAAATATTTCAAAAAACACATGGAATGCATTTAGTATACAACCTAGTTTACACATACATGATATATCAAAAACGTCGTAACTAAGATCATATGGTAGCAATCAAGTCAGACATAAATCATTGTTGACATTGAGAGCCTTGAAAACCATAACCTAAATGTTTATAGTCCTCACCTTTCGTCGGATTGCTCGTTTCAAACTTGGTTCGAATCGTACGTTCTCGAATACGGAACAACGGGTACCTAAATCAAGAAATAGGTTAGGTATTTCGTCGTTTACTCTATTTAGAGCCCTAAATCAAGATTAGGGTTAGGATTTCTTACCCAAATCAAAGTTGGAACCGCTCATGTAGCGATGGTGGGGAGGCAATTCTGTAAGAGCAATAGCGAGAGTGAATCCCAGCAACAATCTCCCAATCTAACTCTCTTCTCCTCACTCTTTCCCCTCCTTTTCTCTCTTCTCTCTCCTAGAGTTTGAAGAAATTCGTAAGGACGAGAGAGAGGTGGGTTTGTTAATGGCCCTAGGGCCATGGTAAAATTAGGTTATAGCTAAAGGGTATCTGTTTCGGGCAAACGGGACCCCTAGGAAGGTCCATTTCTCACATAAGTCATGGAGCAAGTCCCCTGAGGATGGATCTACGCTAGGACTGTGTTTATAGTACGATCTAACAAACGGATCGATCGTAAAGGATCTGTATCAGATCAACGGTCGTTGTCACTCAATCAGGACCATAAGTATACTGACAAACGAAGGAAAATTTTCTTAATCCATGGGTGAAGTTTGGTCTGAATCTGACAGTCTGAAGTCTTCAATTTCACCTGCAAGTGAACGACCCAATTCACTTAAGTTCTAGTTCATTTTCTAAAGGTATTCGCGTTTCTCACACACTTTGCTCAAGGCACAAGTTGTGTGTTTCTAGATACTATTTGGGCTCGATTCTTGTGATGGTTTTCAAGCCCAATAAGATGGTTATAACCTTATAGTTTTGTGGTAATCGGACTTTCGACGCACGGTCCAGGTCCGATATGAAGTTTCAATGTGCTTCCGAGAGCAACTGGGTTTTGAGATTACTTATAGGTTTTTAAGTAATGTTGAGTTAGTGATTTTAATGGTTTTAGATCTTGTAATTTGTATAGAAAGTGATTCAAGCCAAATCCATTGATTGTTTAGTTTAGTACTTAATTAAATTTCGCCCTAATTACAACAGAATAAGGTCCTATGGTAGTTCTATGCCCTTTTTTTAAAACTTTTAGTTAGTATATTATTTTAATTTTTTTTAGTAGTTTTTCATCAAGTCTACTTTATCTCTATTAAATTTCATTAGATTTCATTTTGTAAAAAAATTCTAAAAATTCTGGAAATAGCAGCTGTCTAAACTAATAATTTTTAAATAGTTGTCCCATCAACATAAATTTAACTATATTAAATTTTTTATTATATATTTTACTTATTTTTATATAAAACTACACTTATCAAGCTTTAATTTGCCTTTTGAATCACCTAAATCAGAGTTATAACAAGGGAGATATGACTTTTTAAAGTTGGTCAAAAACTGCAGTGAGAGTCCACTGAATTTTTGGTGCACCGGCAATGCATCGCGGTCGGCGGGATGGCACCGTGGTCCGCTAGTGATCATTTTGCTACGCGTATTTTAAAACGGGCATATCATTCAATCTAGAATGAGTTACGCGATGTGCCATATATGATTTTGGGGTATAAGAAGCGGCTCTATCCAAATAACCTATTTATTTTATGAGATTCCATAATTATAATGGTAAAAAGCCCATTTTATTTATATATTTACTATTTAAAGTAAATTTTAGTTTAAGTATTGTTCTTCATCATTTAAACTTTAGGATTAGTGTCTAATAGAAAGTACTAAGAAAATTTTGAAGAAAAATGTGCTAAAAGGTGAGATTTTTAAAGGAAATGGGTTAAAAGGGGATTTGATACTTATGGATATAGTTTTTGAGAAGTCAATAAGGGGTTATGATCGACCCATTGCCTAAGGACGTCCAACTCCAAGTTGGTAAAAATCTGGGATGTTACCATCTATCCCCTTAAAAAATAATTTTGTCCCCAAAATTAGCTAAGGGTGATAAGTAAATATTTTATTATTTCATTTGCTTAAGTTTTATTAATTTCAAGTTTATATGCGTGGAAGGGTGTATACTATCTATGCTAGTCTAGATCATTTTAGTCTTCCTCCCTTAAAACTTTTTCACCCTGAAATTGGCTAAGGCTTCTATTGGGTTCATATTCAACAAACACATTTGTAGATACACTGACCTCGGCTATTGTAATTCAGCTCGTACCCATTGTCAGGCCTAATCTTTAATATGAATTGGTTTAACACTTGAACGCTAATTGATTTCCTTCAATGACTTCATTATTGACATTCTAATGAAGATTCAGATCCAATTTAGTGACCTAACCTTACGTGTATCCTAGATTAATTTCCTTCGATCCTAGGCCAGTGAGGCAGGGGCCCGCCATGCTTCCGTTACAGCACTTTGATCAAACGGATGTATTAACCGACCTAATAAGATTGGGCTCATAATGTTCTACCCCCTTTTAAAAAAAATTTACTCTTAAGGCTCAAGAATCTATCTTGATCCGTATGTCGGAACAAGGTGTAATTTAGGACCTATCCTTAGCATGAAATGGGAAACGATCTCTTAATACATTGGTCTTCCTTTTATCGATGATGCGTATTATGACATTGGTACCTATGGTTATAAAAATGAGCTAAAAATGATGGGTGTTGTGGTTGATTTTAGGGATAGGTGTGAGGGTGTGGTAAGATGCTTAATTCTACCAAAGGAGGACTTTTGTCACGGTCCCGACTTGCCTTCTTTAATCATGTCTAGTCTAATACTGTAAGATAGTCTATACATTATTAGTACATAAGGAATTTTACAAAATAGGTTAACTGGTAGATTATTTTTCTAAGTTCATATCCACAATATGTATGCCAGAATGGCCTATGATTCGGGACCTAATTCGTAACTATTTTTGTCCATTTGAGACATGTCTTAGGCCAAAAATAAAAATATCCCTATTAGTTATATGTTCTTAACACTTCTCAAAGGCGAAGTAATAAACTTTTGGTTGTAAGTGGTCGGGCCAACACAGATGGAAAGTTATATAGTGGGTCTAAGTCAGATACATAGACCTTCTGCCTAGTTATGACAGAAAATTTATCATATCAGTTCTTAATCTTATTTGATCCTGATCTTCTACTTGATCAGAGCATTGAGTTTATTGATAACTACCAAGATTGAAAATTTGATTCAAACCGTGAATACTTCGCTTATATACAGTTTCTCTACTCCATGTTCCCAATTGTAATAAGTCTTTGGGAAGGTAATTCTAAGGAGTGTATTGATTTGACCTAACATTAAATCCAATGGATATATAAGATTTCTCTAAGCGTGAATAGTTTTTAAGTCAAAACAACATTCCTAAAAGTTATTAAAGAAGCTTATAAGTATTAGGAGGATTCAACAAATGAATGAGGTCTCACTCCAACCTAATCAAGTCAACTAACTAAGTCTATCTTTCAATTATCTTAGCATCATCAGTCTTTTACGTTCCTTAGTATAACCAGTATCCTTGTTTCAACTTATGAGTAGCGGTAATCCACTAGTTTTAATCTAAAGTCTATGTTTATACACTAGAATATTTCATACTATTTCTAATATAAGAAATTATTTTATGTTTAGGGTAAAAAGTTGTCTGATTGGAATTGAGTTGCCCGAACTTGAATTTAATTGTGCTCGAGCACTTCACACATGACCATACCAACAAAGGAGGTCCTCTGGTTCATGTTATTAATTTATTAGATTTCCTAAACTACCAGCCTTTTTTAAAAAAAATCTAGGAGTACCAACTTTAGGTCCCAAAACTCTAAATGTTCTAACATTTGATGGTCCTTGTTGTTTATATAATCCTCATTCCCAAGGTTCTAGTTATCTCATTACTTCACTCTAAATTTATTAGTTTGGGTCCTTAGGCCCGTAGGGTCCATTTTTTTGGGTCCTTAGGCCCGTAGTGTAAGACCCGTATCTTGGTCCGTACCTTTCCGTACACTCCCGCGGTCGTATCGGTCGAATTCCGGCAACTTTCGACCCTTAAACAATATCGACGCGCGACCCGGATTCATATGCCGACAACCCGAGTCGACTCAACCCGAGACCAATACCATAGCGACCGCACCGTCGCCGCGGTTCCGATACCGCGACTCACGCGCCGAGGCGATACCCTGATCAAGAGATATGGGCCAACGTTCGGTGCGAGAAAACGCTGCGCGTTGCGAAAACCAAGGGAATCCCAACGATGTGTCACATCAATCACATCAATCCCATCAATCAATCACCTATCAACCCATCACATGTCAAGTACACATCACCTCCATCCCTTTTCCCAAGCAACCACAAAAGTCTCCACATCCCATACCTCTCTTACACAAAAGCCACAAAAGTCTTCCTAACCCATACTTTTCTTACACAACCATCACTCACCCATCCATCCATCACTCTCTCTCTCTCTCCCTTTACATCACTCTCTCTCTTACTCTCTTTCTCATTCCAAAACTTCCAAGAAACAAGAAATTGCAAGGGCTCCCACGTATGGGAATTTCTCAACCTTTCTAAGCTCCAAGTGGCCCACCTTCCTACCCCAAAATCTCCCATCTCAACCCTCCATTCTTCATCTTAGCCATTGAAGTTGAAGACAAGGTGCCAAGGAACCCCTAGGAGCGAGAAGATCGGACGGTGGGTGCTTCTATAGGGTAGATTATCTTGTTTTTATGGTGGACCAAGTGAGGCCCACCGATCAATGGTGTGGATCTCACTTGGGATCCTAATATGTGGCCGATGGACCACTTGGATCATCATGATCGGTCCATGATGGGGCCATTCTCCATGGACCCCATCATGATGTTTATTTTCATTTAGAAAGGTCATCTAGACCGTCCATATCGGTGGAGAATGGATCTCCACCGTTGATTTACATTTTTAACGGTCCCATGTGCAAGGGACCCATTTCTTGTATGTTTCATTGCAAGGGAGGGCCCATAATGACGGGGTCCCTCCATCACAAGCCGTGTCCCACTCTCCATTCTCTCTCTCTCTTTTTATTGCTTTTATTTCATTTTATTTTATTTTATTTTATTTTATTTTTGCTAGAGGTGTGTGGCCCACTTGAATGGATCCCACCTTAATATTTATTCTATCCAAATTTTATTCAAGTGGGGCCCACCTTAGACGTTGTACTGGGGTCACCCATCAATGGTGGCCCACTCCATCAAGGCACAATGCAAAAAAAAAAAAAAAAAAGAAAGAGAAGAGAGAAAAACCGTCCAGCGTCAGAGACGCTGGACGTTTCAGAAAAAGAGAACCAAAAAGGGAGTTTTGGTGGGCTGGCTTTTTGTAGGCCCCACCTTGATGTATTTGTCCCATCCAGGCCGTCCATCCTCTCTCCCTCATCATTTTAGGCGTTGAGCCAAAGTATGAGTTCAATCCAATGATCAGGCGGGCCGTACCAGAGAAAATGGTGCTTTTATTCTTCCAAGACTATTAGTGCCCATTTTGTTGTTTTTACACTCCAAATCCGTGCTAAAGATGAGATTTGTATGGCTTGTTTGGGCCATAGAACCAAGTAGGCGGAGTGGATTTCTCATCAGTGGGCCCCACTTTTATTTTTTTTTCAAAGCACAAAAAAAAATAAAAAAATAAAAAAAAATAAAGGTGGCAGCAGCGCTGCCACCGTTTGAAGGCAGTAGACGCTGCCAGCCAGCCAGCGGGCGTCCAGCAGGGGCCCACGGCCCTGCGTGTGGGCCCCACCATAATGTTTATTTGTCATCCGCCCTGATCATGAGGTGGGCCACCCCAGTGGTGGGCCCCCCTCCAAGAATGAGTCAGATCCAAAACTCAGGTGGCCCACACCATGCAAAACAGTTTGAATTGAATTCTACCGTTGAAAATTTTCTGGGGCCCACGGAAGTTTTGGATCAAGCTGAAATTTATGTTTCCCCTTCATCCAGGTCCGGGCGACCTTATGAACAGGTCGGATGGCGTTTAAACATCATTGGGTGGGCCCCACATGGGACCCACTTTGTTGTATGTGTGGTAGTCCACCGTCCAGGCAGACGGTGGCTCATTCTCCTTGCACATGGACTGCCTCCACCATCCACGGACGGTGGGGCCCTTAGATTGTATGTGTTATATCCGCACTGTCCACTAGACAGTGGGACCCACCTTGTTCATGTGATGAATCCAAACCGTCCACCCACTTGGTAAAATCGTCGTAGGCATGAGTGTAGATTGGGTGGGCCACGTACATATGGGTTAGGCCCATTTGATGTGTAACAGGCCTATGGTTTAGGCTCACTTGATTTACAAAAGGCCTATGATGTTAGGCCCACTTGATTTATGAAAAGCCTATGGGCTAGGCCCATTTGATTCATTTAAGGCCTAGGGGTTTAGGCCCACTTTGATGTGCATGCAAGGTCTATGGGTTAGGCCCATTTGGACTATTTAAGGCCTATGGGCTAGGCCCATTTGCTTTGAAAAAGGTTTATGGGTTTAGGCCCACTTGATATGTCTCAAGTCCATGGGACTAGGCTCATTTGATGTACTTCTAGGCCCAGGTAATTGGACCCCCTTTTGTTAAAATTTAAAGCCCATGGAGGTAGGCCATTCGATACATGTAAGGCCTATGGGTTTAGGCCCATTTGAATTTATGATTAGGTCTATGGGTTGAGGCCCACTTGATCTACATATAGGGACCAATTGGTGTGGCCCATTGGTCTTACATAAGACCCATGAGACTAAGCATTTGATGTCATCCAAGGCTCTCGGGTTTTGACCCATTGCAATGCACTTAAGACCCATTGGTGTGGCCCATTTATATGGCCCATCTGATGAATAAAAGGCCCATAAGATATGGCCCATTTGATACATGTGTAAGGCCAATGGGATGAACCTACGGTCCATTGCAATGTGTAATCCCAATACAGGTTATGTAGCGACGTTAAGAAGATTGTGCCTGGGAAGCAATGCTGGTTTGACGTCCACATTGCGAGTGTAATGTTGGTTGGATTTCCACATTACGACTCTCCTTAGGGCCCATTACTGGACCATGTTTATCGTATTTAGGCCGTTCAGGCTCATCTGCATTGTAAGATAATGCATTTTATTATAACATGTTTAGTATAGTTTCATGACCCATGATCATACGCATCATATGCATGCTTGATATGAGGATTGACTGATCATGGCATATGCCTTCGGGCAGGTTGTTTATGGGCTCCCGGTTAGGCGGTGTTGCCCTACATGAGCGCACGGTATGCGCAGGATTGGTTGCATGACTGGATAGCGTGATTCATGCATTCCGCATTTGTGTGATATGGTTGTTGTACGCCCTAGCGACATCAGGGCCGTAGCCTCCACAGACGCATCGTGGTTGGCAGGATTGGATACCGGAAATCTTGTTCTACATGGGGTACTATAGATATCCCTGGGTGAAAGTCCCTAAACCCTTATGGTACCAAGACGTTGCTCCAACGTCTAGACCGAGTGGGTAGATGAGCGTTGAGTGCCGATTACCAGACGGTTACGCTCTCCACTGTGTCGTGGTCGGTTGGAAGGGGGTACGGCCTTACCCGCCCGAGTGTAGGGGGCAATGCTAGGCTGAGTCTGACCAGCTCGAGGAATGGGTCCGCTATCGACGAGTCGCGCCCGATATTGGCAGACGGATAGTGAGGTCTTTTCCACTTACCTTATTGTGCGCGATGTGGCGGCAATCTGGTTTAGAGTGTACTAGACCCCGGTGATATTCCATACTCTGAGCTGCACTGATATGTGGACATTGATGAGGATCTGTATGCTTGAGTTGCATTGCACATTGCATGGCCTTGGGGTGGCCAATACCATTCATGTCTTGCATCACATAAGCCTTGGTACGGCTCATGATATTATAGTTCCATCTGCATATTCCGCATTACTCTGATATTGCATGATCATATTCTACCTTGTGCACACACTTTCACCACCCTCTAAGCTTTTTGTAAGCTTATGCACGACCGTTGCGTGCAGGTGACGTTGGTTCGCAGCAGCGTTGAGACAGGAGCACGTTGCAGAGCATTTTGGAGTTTTGTTCTTTACCATTGTATTTCCCTTTATGCTCATTGTACTTGTAAAGTTTTTGTTCATAGTGGAAATGTAATGGATTTCTTGGTTGTTGTTTGTGGGTTATGCCTTTGGTTATGCTTATTACGAAACAAACTGGTATTTAAAATCCTCCTCGTAGCATCCCAAGATCGGAACCTGGCGAATGGGAGCTAGGAGCCGAGAATGGGGTTCTACGGAGGCTGTCGGCGCCGGATTCGGCGATCGGGAACTTTGTGAGCCCGGTTTCCAAGTTTGGGGCGTGACAGTAGGGTCCATTTATATGGTCTAACGCGCCCGTATTCACGCCATTTGGATCCATTTTAGGTTTAGATTTCGTTAACTAAGGACTCGAACCCGTCAACTGATGGCATAAAGGTGACATAGGTCGATTCACGTGATCGAAGATACGTTGTGGACTAAATTACAATATTCGATCTCGCCTATCGATGAAAACTTGGGATCCTAATGTCGTATCTAAATTCCATCACCCCCTTCCTAAGTTAGAGTGCGTTAGAGTCCATCGTGTTACCTATAACTCAGGTCTAGTTTAATCCAAATCATGCTTTGATACCATCATGTAATGCCCTGAAAATTGGGGGTCAAGCAAAGCTCAACTCCCGAGTTCCAACGCATCACTTATGCAACATAGATAATGATGTTTAGATGTTGTCCATATTAGTACATTGAACATGAGTGGGATTATACTAAATAAGTATATCATACTCCAGAGTTAATGTAATTAAGCAAGCGAAAGACTGAGATAGATATATAAAGTATATAAGTGTTTCACAACCCCCAGAGTACAAGTATGTTACTAGGCTGAATTTATACATGAATGGTTCTAAAATTTACAAAATATCAAAGTGTAAATGTCCAACTAATCCATAAGTCCCTGTAATCCCGTCGAATTAGCACGGGGTTTACATAGACCCGTCTGAGAGCTTAACGTAGGAGGATTCTTCCTCCTCATCCATGAGGTCCTGCTCCATCGCATTAGACTTCGCCATCACCTACATCTAAACCAGAGTCTAGGTAGTGTTTTAAAACACTGCCTCAGCATGGGAATGAGTGGCCAACTCAATAGTACTATAAGGCAAAGGTTAACATGTTATCAATTCAATCAAGCAGTAATGATAAAGCAATACAACAAATATCTCCAACTATTCTTGTTAATAAAAGGATGAGATGCGGTATGATGCATGCCCTTGCCTGCACTCCCTCAACAACATCATCTCATGGTCGCACATACTACTCTCACTGTGCCTTCATCACCAAAGCACATGTAATGAGGTTCATGTATGTTTAGCCGAGTTCTTGATTAGGCTTATTCATACAATAGATTTGGAAAACTAAGGTACTTCCCTTTATATCATTTACCCCAAATAATGATCCATCTAGGGTTGTCAATCCTAGTTAATCACATACGATGGCAAGTTATAGCGTAACATCACCCCTGATTTGAAAAGCAGTGGATAGGCAAGTTCGCAAGTTTTCACTCGAGGTCACTACGGAAGGCTCATCACCTTAGCATAGGCCTATTTTATACTCGAGGTCACTACGAGAGGCTCATCACCTGATCGTAGGTCGACAGCTCGAATACAGTGTCCCATACCACCGTATTTGGCTCACGAGTTTACATTACTCACTGGACACTACGAGGAGGCTCGTTACCCTAGCGTAGGCTAATAGTTCAACCACAGTATGCCATACCACCATGCCCTGCTTATAAGTCTTAGTGGATAGTGGTACCATGGTTAAACAGGCTTTACATTGGTAAGTGGTACCTTAGATTCAAGCAGTAGCATCCATACGTGGTAAACACATATTAGGCCAATCGGGTTGCTTGACAAGTTTGATTAGTACGAGCGCACACTAAATTAATCGACATGGAGCGCATACACACTCCTCATGGCCTAACCACTATCGATAATCACCATACGACTCGTATTCATCAAATGTATCCATTGTGGCGAGACTAGTTTGGGCACTTGATCGAAAATTGTTACCAATTGTCTGGACTACGTATTAGTCCCAATCATACTCAAATACAATAAGCATTCATATGTGATAGTCAAAACAGCAGTTAACAACCAATTCAAATATAATTCTCATTCAGGCATTTTAACAATCATATTGCATATGTAATCATACATAGGCATTTCATCCATAAATCACGTAGTAGCAAGATAGGTTACATGAAGGAAACTATAACTATCGATAAGGTAATTGAGAATCTTATCTCAACACCCTCATTAAATACATTTCAACAAGCATTTTCTCATTTAGACATTTTATCAAACACATAAACTATACATCTCAACATACATGCAATAAATTATTTATAACATATATTATGAAAAATCCTTTCACAAGGAGTTGTCATACGTACAACAAACATGGATTCTAGATTAATAGTCATGACAAGCATAAATCATAATTTTCAATTCATTCAAACATTTCAACAAACACATAGAATGCATTTACTATACAACCTAGTTTACACATATATGATATATCGAAAATGTCGTAACTAAGATCATATGGTAGTAATCAAGTCAGACATAAATCATTACTGATATTGAAAGCCTTGAAAATCATAACCTAAACATTTATAGTCCACACCTTTCATCGGATTACTCGTTTCAAACTCATTTCGAACCCTAAGTTTCCGAATACGGAACAACGAGGACCTAAATCATGAAGTAGGTTGGCTATTTCATCGTTTACTCTATTTGGATCCCTAAATCAAGATTAGGATTAGGATTTCTCACCCAAATCGAAGTTGGAACGACTCGTGTAGCTATGGAGGGGAGGCGATTTGGTACGTGGAGTAGTGGGAATGAATCCCAACAACGATGTCCTGATCTCACTCTCTTCTCCTCACTCTTTTCTCTTCCCTCTCTTAAGGTTTAGAGAAATTCATATGGGAGAGAGAGAGAGAGAGGTGGGTTTAAGGGCCTTATATAGGCCCAAAACTGATGTCAATGGCCCCAGGGCCATGGTATACTTAGGTTATAACCAAAGGGTGTTCGTTTTGGGCAAACGGGACCCCTAGGAAGGTCCATTTCTCACCTAAATCATGGAGCAAGTTCCTTAATGATGGATCTATGCTAGGACTACTTTATAATGTGATCCGACAAACGGATCGCTCGTAAAGGACCCATATCAAATAAATGGTCGTTGTCACTCGATCCGGGCCACAAGTATACGGACAAAAGAAGGGAAATTTTCCTGATCCATGGGTAAAGTTTGGTCAGAATCTGACGGTCTGAAGTCATCAATTTCACCTGCAAGTGAACGGCCCAATTCACTTAAGTTCTGATTCATTTTCTAAAGGTATTCGTGTTTCTCACACACTTCGCTCAAGGCTCAAGTTGTGCGTTTCTGGATACTATTTGGGCTTAATTCCCGTAATGGTTGTCAAGCCCAATAAGGTGGTCATAACCTTATACTTTTGTGGTAATCAGACTTTCGACATGCGGTCCAAGTCTGATACAGAGTTTCAATGTGCTCCCAAGAGCAACTGGGTTTTGAGATAACTCCTAAGTTTTTAAGTAATGTTGAGTTAGTAATTTTAATGGTTTTGGGTCTCATAGTTTGTATAAAAAGTGGTTCAAGCCAAATCCATCAATTGTTTAGTTTAGTACTTAACTAAATTCCACCCTAATTATGATAGAACAAGGTCATAGGATAGTTCTATGTCCTTTTTTGGTACTTTTAGTTAGTATATTATTTTAATTATTTTCCTAGTAGTTCTTCATCCAGTCTACTTTATCTCTATCAAATTTCATTAGATTTCGTGTTGTAGAAAAATTCTAAAAATTATGCAAGTAGCAGCTGTCTAAACTAATAATTTTTGGATAGTTGTCACATCAACCTATATTTAACTATATTATACTTTTTATTATATAAAACTAGACTTATCAAGATTCAATCTGACTTTTGAATCAACTAAATTGGAGTTATAACGAGGGAGATATGGCTTTTTGAAGTCGGTCAAAAACTGTAGAAAAATGTAGCGAGGGTCCACCGAATTTTTGGTGCACCGGCGATGCATCACGGTTGGCACAATGGCGCTGCGGTCTGCTGGTGGTGGTTTTGCCACCCATATTTTAAAATGGACATATCTTTCTATCCAGAATGAGTTACGTGACATGTCATATATGATTTTGGGATAGGAGAAGCTGATCTATCCAAATAACTTATTTATATTGTGATATTCCATAAGTTTAATGGTAAAAATATTATTTTATTTATATATTTACTATTTATAATAAATTTTTGTTTAAGTATTTTTCTTTATCATGTAAACTTTAGGATTAGTGTCTAATATGAAAGTACTTAGAAAAAATTTGAAGAATAAGATGGTGAAACGTAAGATTTTTGAATAAAATGGGTTGAAAGGGGATTTGAGACTTTAGGATTTAGTTTTTGAGATTTCAATAAGGGGTTATGATCGACCCATTGCCTAAAGACGTTTAACTCCAATTTGGCAAAAATATGGGTTGTTACAATTTACCCCTCTTAAAAAATAATTTCATCCCCAAAATTGGCTAAGGGTAATATGATTTTATTATTTCATTTGCCTACGTTTTATTGATTTTAAGTTTATATGCATGGTAGGGTGTATACTATCTATGCTAGTCTGGTTCATTTTAGTCTACCTCCCTTAAAACTTTTTCACCCTGAAATTGACTAAGGCTTTTATTGGGTTCGTAGCCAACGAGCACATTTGTAGGTACACTGACCTCAACTATTGTAATTCAGCTCATACCCTTTGTTAGGCCTATTCTTTAATATGAATTGGTTTAACACTTGAACGCTAATTTCTTTCCTTCAATGACTTCATTATTGACATTCTAATGAAGATTCAGATCCTATTTAATGACCTAACCTTATGTGTATCCTAGATTAATTTCCTTCAATCCTGGGCTAGTGGGGCAGGAGCCCACCACGCTTCCACTGTACCACTTTGATCAAACGGATGTATTAGCTGACCTAACTAGATTGGGCTCATAATGTTCTACTCCCCTTTTAAAAAAATTCTACTCTCAAAGCTCAAGAATTTATGTCCTGATTCGTATGTCGGAACAAGGTGAAATTTAGGACCTATCCTTAGCATGAAATGGGAAACGATATCTCAATACATTAGTCTTCCTTTCATCGATAATGTGTATTATGGCATTGGTACCTATGGTTATAGAAAAGAGCTAAAAATGATGGGTGTTGTGGTTGGTTTCAGGGATGGGTGTGAGTGTGTGGCAAGATGCCTAATTCTACTAAAGGAGGACTTTTGCCACGGTCCCGACTTACCTTCTTTAATCATGTCCAATCTAATACTCTAAGATAGTTTATACATTATTAGTACATAAGGAATTTGGACAAAATAGGTTAACGGGCAAACTAACTTTCTAAGTTCATATGCACAATATGTATGCTAGAATGGTCTGTGATTCGGGACCTAATTCGTAACTGTTTGTTGTCCATTTGAGACATTTCTTGGGCCAAAAATAAAAATATCCCGTTGGCTATATGTTCTTAACACTTCTCAAAGGCGAAGTAATAAACTTTTGGTTGTAAGTGGTCGGGCCAACACGGAAGGAAAGTTGTATAGTGGGTCTAAGCCAGATACATAGACCTTCTGCCTAGCTACGACAGAAAATGTCGTAACAGTTCTTAATCCTAGTTGATCCCGATCTTCTGCTTGATCAGAGCATTGAGTTCATTGGTAATTACCAGGATTGAAAATTTGATTCAAATCGCAAATACTTCGCTTATATATAGTTTTTCTACTCCGTGTTCCTGATTGTAATAAGTCCTTGGGAAGGTAATTCTGAGGGGTGTATTGATTTAACCTAACATTAAATCCAAGGCATATATAAGTTTTCTCTAAGCGTGAATAGTTTCTAAATCAAAATAATTTTCCTAAGAGTTATTAAAGAAGCCTATAAGTATTAGTGGGATTCAACGAAGGAATGAGATCTCACTCTAACCTAATTAAGTCAAATAAGTCTATCTTTCAATTATCTTAGCATAATCAGTCTTTTACATTCCTTAGTATAACCAGTAGCCTAGTCTTAATTTATGAGAAGCAATAATCCACTAGTTGTAATCCAAAGTCTATACTTATACGCTAGATGATTTCATACCATTTCTAATACAAGAAATTGTTTTATCATTTAGGGTCAAAAGTTTTCTGATTGGAATTGAGTTGCCCAAAATTGAATTTAACTGTGCTCGAGCACTTCACACATAACCATACTAGCTAAGGAGGTCCTCTGGTTCATGTTATTAATTTAGATTTCCTAAACTGTCAGTTTTTTTTTGAAATCTAGGAGTACCAACTTTAAGTCCCAAAACTCTAAATGTCCCAACAATTGATGATCATTGTTATTTATATAATCCTCATTCCCAAGGTCCTAATTATCTCATTACTCCGCTCTAAATTTATTGGTTTGGGTCCTTAGGCCCGTAGGGTCCGTTTTTTGTGGTCCAATGCGCCCGTATTCGTGCCATTTGGATCCGTTTCAGGTTTGAAATTCGTTAACTAAGAACTTAAACCCGTCAACTGATGGCGTAGAGGCGACCTAGGTCAATTCACATGATCGAAGATACGTTGTGGATTAAATTACAGTATTCAGTCTCGCCTATCAGCGAAACTTTGGGATCCTAATTTCGTCTTTAAATTCTATCGCCCCCTTCCTAAGTTAGAGTGTGTCAGAGTGCATCATGTTACCTATAACTCAGGTCCAGTTTAATCCAAATCATGCTTTGATACCATCTTGTAACACCCCAAAAATTGGGGGTCGAGCAAAGCTCAACTCTCGAGTTTCGATGCATCACTTATGCAACATAGATAATGATGTTTAGATGTTGTCCATATTAGTGCATTAAACATGAGTTGGATTATACTAAATTATCATATCATACTCCAGAGTTATTGTAATTAAGCAAGCGGAAGACCGAGATAAATATATAAAGTATACAAGTATTTCACAACCCCCAGAGTATGAGTATGTTGTCGGGCTGAATTTATACATGAATGGTTCCAAAATTTACAAAATATCAAAGTGTAAATTTTCAACTAATCGATAAGTCCTTGTAATCCCGTCGAATTAGCACGGGGTCTACATAGACCCGTCTGAGAGATGAACGTAGGAGGATTATTCTTCCTCATTCATGAGGTCCTGCTCCGTCGCATAAACTTCACCATCACCTGCATCTAAACTAGAGTTTGGGTGGTATTTTAAAACACCTCCCCAGTGTGGGAATGAGTGGCAAACTCAATGGTACTATAAGGCAAAGGTTAACATGTTATCAATTCAAACAAGTAGTAATGATAAAGCAATACGACAAACTTATTTAACTACTCTTTTTAATGCACGGATGAGATATCGTAATGATGCATGCCCTCGCCTGCACTCCCTCAACAACACCATCTCACGGTGGCACATGCCACTCCCACTATGCCTTCATCACCAAAGCACATGCAATGCGGTGCTTACACGTGTTAGCCAAGTTCTTGATTAGGCTTATTTATACAGGAGATTTAAGAAGCTAAGGTGCCTCCCTTTATACATTTACCCTAAATAATGATCCATCTAGGGTTGTCAATCCTAGTTAATCATATACGATAGGCAAGTTATAGGGCAACATCACCCCTAATTTGAAAAGCAGAGGATAGGCAAGTTCGCGAGTTTTCACTTGAGGTCACTAGGGAAGGCTAATCACCTTAGCATACGCCTATTTTATACTCGAGGTCACTACGAGAGGCTCGTCACCTGATCGTAGGTTGACAACTCGAATACAGTGTCTCATACCATCATATTTGGTTCACGAGTTTGTGTTGCTCAATGGACACTACGGGGAGGCTCGTCACCCCAGCGTAAGCCGACAGCTCGACCACAGTGTTTCATACCACCATGCTCGGATAGTAGTACCAAGGTTAAACTGGTTTTACATTGGTAAGTGGTACCTTAAATTCAAGCAGTAACATCCATATATGGTAAACACACATTAGGCCAATCGGATTACTTGACAAGTTCGATTGGTATGAGCGCACGCTAAATTAACCAACATGGAGCGCATATGCACTCCTTGTGGCTTAACCATTGCCAATAATCACCGTGTAACTCAGATTCATCAAACGTATCCATTGTACCGATACTAGTTCGATCACTTGATCGAAAACTATTACCGATTACCTAGACTACATATTAGTCCCAATCATACTCAAATATAACAGGCATTCATATGTGATAGTCAAAACAGCATTTAACAACAAATTCAAATACAATTCTCATTAGGGCATTTTAATAACCATATTACATATGTTATGATATATAGGCATTTCATCCATAAATCACGTAGTAGCAAGATAGATTACATGAAGGAAACTATAACTATAGATAAGATAATTGATAATCCTATCTCAACACTCTCATTAAATACATTTCAACAAGCATTTTATCTTTCAAACATTTTATCAAACACTTAGACTATACATCTCAACATACATGTAATAAATTAGTTATAACATATATTATGGCAAATCATTTCACAAGGAGTTACCATACGTACAACAAACTCGATCAGGGCGACAAGTATATGAATAAAAGTATGAAAATTTCTCTGATCTATGGGTGAAGTTTGGTCAGAATCTGATAGTCTGAAGTCTTCAATTTCACCTGCAAGCGAATGTCCCAATTTACTTAAGTTCTGATTCATTTTCTAAAGGTATTTGCGTTTCTCACACACTTCTCTCAAGGCTCAAGTTGTGCGTTTCTAGATACTATTTGGGCTCGATTCCCGTGATAGTTTTTAATTCCAATAAGGTGGTCATAACCTTATAGTTTTACAGTAATCGAACTTTCGACACGCGGTCCAGGTCCGATACGAAGCTTCAATGTACTCCCGAGAGCAACTAGGTTTTGAGATTGCTCCTAAGTTTTTAAGTAATGTTGAGTTAGTGATTTTAATAGTTTTGGATCTCGTAGTTTATATAGAAAGTGGTTCAAGCCAAATCCATCGATTGTTTAGTTTAGTACTTAACTAAATTCCATCGTAATTATGATAGAATAAGGTCCTAGGGTAGTACTATGCCTTTTTTTGGTAATAGTTAGTATATTATTTTAATTATTTTTTTAGTAGTTCATCATCAAGTCTACTTTATCTCTAGCTAATTTCATTAAATGTCGTGTTGTAAAAAAATTTTAAAAATTCTGGAAGTAGCCACTATCCAAACTAATAATTTTTGTATAATTGTCACTTCAACCTAAATTTAACTATATTAAAATTTTTATTATATTTTTCACTTATTTTTATGTTAAATTAGACTTATCAAGATTCAATTTAGTTTTTAAATCACCTAAATCAGAATTATAATGAGGAAGATATGACTTTTTAAAGTCGGCTGGACCTGACCACAATGCATCGCAGTTGGCGCAATGGCGCTGCGGTCCGCTGGTGGTGGTTTTTCTACAAAAATTTTAAAATGGACATATCTTTCAATCTGGAATGAGTTACATGATGTGCCATATATGATTTTGGGGTAGAAGAAGTTGTTCTATCGAAATAACCTATTTAATTTGTGAGATTCCATAAGTGTAATGGTAAAAAGCTTATTTTATTTATATATTTACTATTTACAGTAAATTTTAATTTAAGTATTATTCTTCATCATTTAAACTTTAGGATTAGTGTCTATTATGAAAGTACTTAGAAAAATTTGAAGAACAAGGTGGTGAAAGGTGAGAATTTTGAAGGAAATGGGTTGAAATGAGATTTAAGACTTTGGGATTTAGTTTTTAAGATGTCAATAAGGGGTTATGATTGGCCCATTGCCTAAGGACGTCCAACTCCAAGTTGGCAAAAATTCGGGATGTTACACCAGCGGACCACCCCACCCTAGCCGTTCATTTTATACACCCTCTGATGAAGGAAAAATACAAATATCATATTCATTTTGAGATGAGGTGGGCCACACGCCCATGTTGTCCGTCCATAGGTCCCACGTGGGGACTACCACAATGTGTGCTTCAGATCCACACCGTCCAGACCTCTAACGATGGTCTGATCATGAGGCATATGTTATATCTGGACCTTCAATCTGCTGGATGGCCAGTAGCCACAGCTGTTGTATCTCACATCAGCAAGTTGTGTGGATCCCACCGGCTATATAGCTGTTGCTATAATGTCAGCAAGTGGGCCTGATCATGAGGCATGTGTTATACTTAGCCATCCATCCATAGGGCCACCCTGCATGTGCAGGGCATTGGGCCTACCCAGATGTGTATATCATCCCACCGTCTGCCATCCACGGTTGGGACATGGACCCCACTTGTTGCACGTGTGCAGCATCCACACCATCCATTCGTGTGGGCCCCTGCATGATTGTAAGTGTTTCATCCCACCATCCACGTGGACGGTGGGGCCTGGCCATGATATATGTGTGGTGTCCACACCATCTAGACCTTGGACGATGGGACCCACCCTACACGTGGGGTCTACCTTGATGGAATCGGATTGGTTGGGGTACCTCACACCAGCTATATAGCTGCTGTAACAACGTCAACAAGTTTTGTGGGTCTGTCTATGATGTATGGGTCTTATCCACACCGTCCAAATAACAGGACGGTGGGACTCACCATTGATGTATATGTTCTATATCCACACCATCTATCAGGTGGACCACACCGCAAAATTAGTGAAGGATTGAACATCTACCATTGAAACCGGTTTGGAGTCATAGAAGTTTTGGATCAATATGGAATTTGTTTTCTGTAACACCCCGGATTTTGGCCAATCTGAAATTTGACGTCCTTAGGCAGTGGGTTAATTCAAACACCTGAAAAATCGCTCAGAACTCAATTCCATAGCCAAAGAAACCACTTAAGATTAATTCCTTTAGAAACTAAGCATAAGTTAGCTAGCGCAACGCTGGAGTAGCTGAGAAATAGTCCCTGATCACTTTAAATACGTTCTACAAAACCCAAATCGAGTAGAACAAATGACTCTATAATACTCTATAACCTCGGATCAAACTCTAAGCAGGTTTGGTCTTTGGACCGCTTTAAACTTTTGTATTGGATCTAGACAGCACGTCGAAAGTCCGATACTTCCTATCTTAGACCGTTAGGACCGCCTTGTTGGACTTGATACTCATTTCGAAAATCAAGTCCAACCGACAATCGCAGACTATTTCATTGAGTCCGGACTGAAGAGACCGCGAATAGGGATAGAATTGGAATTTCAAATTCAAATCTGGCACACGACTTGACGCGTCAGTATTAAGCATTCTGACCGTCAGAATTCAGCCAGATTACACCCTCGGATCAGGAAAAATTTCTATTTATTATCATGAGACTTTCAGCCCTGATCTACGTGCGATGACCGCTGAACTGAAACTGGTCCACTACGTGCGATCTGCGAACCCTGCCGGACTGAAAACTTAATACATGCTATATCTAGTACGCATGAGCTTAAGTCCGATCGCAATCGACCAGGGGACCACCAGAAATCATCTTTTGGATCGAAACAGCCCCAAAATGCATAGGCACTAAGTAAACTTCGTCCCGGAGCCTGTTTCTAGCATTTTTAAGCTTATAAAAGGGGTTGAAACCCTCATTCCTCTCTCCCATCCGAAAATTGCAAAAACCTAGATTTGGGAGAGAGAAAAGGAGAGAGTTTGAGAGAGGAAGTGGGAGGATTTTTCCCGCCTTCATGCCGCTACTTCCACGTGCTACAGCAACTCTTCCCAATCACCTGGCTGGTGATTTCTCCGCTTTATCAGGTATGAAACAACCCTAGAACTTGCTGATTTAGGGGTTACTTAGATTCATAGCATGTTAGCTAACGTAACTTGTAAAATAGGTTCTCCTACTGCCGTAGACGAAGCGTACACGCTCCGTTCAAAATCACGCATCCGTAAGAGATAAGGTGCGGATTTTAGACGCTTTGATTGACTGTTTCCAAAGCTTTCAATGTCGTTTAATAGTAGATTCTTGATGGCAACGCCGTTTGACATGTACAACATGCTGTCCGTTTCCTATTTCGTAAACCAACGAAGAATATGAGGTTTAGGGTATTTTAGTCATTTGTAGGAAGTACTGTTTTTACTCATATTTTGCTGATGTGATTGACATGGTTTATTGTCGCATTAGAATGTTAGGAATACGTGCATAATTAGTTTGGCGAAGAGATTCGCCTAAATGCGCACTTCGGGTCGACATACTATATGTAGACTTAAGTGTGTAGTGTAAGTGTTTGTATAAATGCTTGTATTAGTATGTATTGAATTAAATGGTGTTATGAATTAGTTTGAGATTGATTTCTCAATTAATATGCTGGTGTAAATGGTTTTCTACATGTTAGCCATATGCATAATTTCATGATATGAATGAAATGCATGTGCTTGACGATTCGCTTAAGCTGTATGTTATAACATGTGCTTGGTGATTTCATTTTGATTTAGTTTGAGATTGAATTCTCAATTAATATGCTGATGAAAATGATTTCCTATATGTTGGCGATATGCATAAGTTCATTATATGTACGAAAGGCATGTGTTAGATGATTTACTTAAGTTCTATGTTATAACATGTGTTAACATGCTCACATGGTTGTATTTCAATTCCAATACTCTCATATGATTTGCTGATGTGATTCCTTAATTGTTTGGGACTATGCTTAGTCCAGGCAGTCGGTAACCGAGCGAATTCGTGGTTAGCTTATCTTCGCCATGAACGACGCGTCGATGAACGCGAGCCGTGTTCTAGAGTTGGCGGCAGTGGTTAGGCCACACGAAGTGTTTTACGCACTTCATGTCGTCAACTTGAGATGCGATCGCGCTAGTCGAGCCCGTCAAGTAACCCGACTGGCCGTTATATGTTCACCCTGCATGAGTCATAACCGCTTGAACCTAGGGTACTGAACTTACCATTGTAAACCCTGTCAACCATGGTACCTTGATCCACGAAGACTCATGAGCCGGGAACGGTGGTATGGGACACCGTGGTCGAGCTGTCGGCCTACGCTGGGGCCACAAACCTCCCCATAGTGACCAGTGAGCACCTAAACTCGTGAGCAAATTATGGTGATATAGGACACTATATTCTTGTTGTCGGCCTACATTGATAAGGTGATGGGGGAGCGGTGCAACGAGTGCGAGCAACAGCCCTGGCAGCCCTTTGTAGTGACCGCGAGCGTATTCTGAGTCTACGGGAGGCGACGACCCTTCCGTAGCAGTAGAGTACAGTAGGCCTGTATTGATAAGGTGATGGGGGAGCAGTGCAACAAGTGCATGCAACAGCCCTGGCAGTCCTTGCAGCGACCTACAAAATATACATCGTATGAGATTACTAGGAGTGACGACCCTAGACAGGATCTGTGTTGGGATTGATATAAGGGAGGTACCTTAGTTTCCCAATCTTGCTGTTTCAATGGACTAATAACAACTTGAAAATCATATCAGCATAACATTGCATGTGCCTGGAAGATGTGGAGCACTCTAGGGAGTGTGGCATACCGCGGTCGTAAGATGTTGCCGTATGAGGGAGATCGTCGGTGAGGGCATACATCACGTCATGTCATATTGCATTAACAACAGTATTAAGATTGTTTGATTTACTGCTTTACTATTATCGCATGATTGATTTGATAACATGCTAATCTCTGCTCTCTTATCCCACTGAGTTGATCACTCACTCCCACGTTACGAGATGGTGTTTTCGGACACCCACCAGTCCCTATTGTGATTGCAGATGATGGCGCGGCCTGCGAGGCGGAGCTAGACTTGATGATGAGGAGGAGGATTCCTCCTTTATGCGTGATCTGATTGACGGGATTACAGGGAGGTTGATTAGATACCTTGACACTTGTCATTTTATATTTTTAGAACACTCATGTATATCCTTTTGGTTTACTTTTGGGGTATACATGTATGTATATAACCTGGTAACATGTTCACACTCTGGAGACATACGACAGTTTATATATGTTATACATACTATCACAGTCTTCCGCTTGTTAATTTATCTGTCTTTGGGGTATGATATGTTGTTCTAGCTTAATCTCACTCATGTTTAATACATTATCACAGACAACATTCAATCATACATATCTATGTTGCATAAATAACATTTTGGAACTCGGGAGTTGGGTTTTTGCTCGACCCCTCGATTTTCGGGATGTTACAGATGGTATCAAAGCATGATTTGGATTAAACCGGGCCTGGGTTATGGTCACACGACATACGCTGTTGCTTCCTTTGACTTATGTGGGTGCGAGAAGGGTCTAGAAACACTTCTAGGATCCCAGATTCGCCAATAGGCGAAGTCTATTCATTTCGATCGCGTGATTGAGTCCGTAGCGCATCTAGGGTCGCGTGAAGCAACCCGAATAGCTTCTAAGCTGTAGGAAGTCAGGTTGAGACGTCCTATGAACGATTTTAAACCCGTAAAAGTAAATTTTTGGGCCGTGGGATAACCACGACCCCTGTATTCAATCGCCAGGGCTTAAAAACCCCGTTTCACCGAAAATCTTTGAAATTCTTCCTCTCACCACTCCAATATTCAATTCTTTCTTATCCATTTCATATTAGGCATCAATAATAATGTGAAAATAACATAAAATCCTACTTTCACAAAATTTTACAGTGAATAGTAAAATTTTATGAAAAATGGATATAAGGCCATTCTAACTTCACTTTCTTTAGTAACTAATTGGCTAGATAGATGTACTAGCTCCTTCTACCCCAAAATCATATGCTGCATAATAGGGTTTTGTATTCGAGATTGCTGATTGACCCCGAAAATCCCTGAATGGATGTTTGTGCCTCCCTAGGGCAATCTACAATGAACCAAGTTGGGAACCATACCTTTTTGGAATCCCTAGGACAAGGATAACCCATCCCATATGGCCTCATTGGCCAATTTGAAAGTTCACCGGCGATGCCATCGCCAGTCAAACTTGTCAGATGGGTCTGACCTTTGGACTGGAGGAGTTTGGGGGCTAGGGTAGCCCCCTAGTATGCGGTCCGTACCTTGAAACCTCCTAAAAGATGTACTTTCTTCACAAACGGCCCCCATTCCAAGCTCCATTTTCATTTTTGCTGCCCTATTCCAAAAACCGTGATTTTAAATCACCCCCAAATCCATTCCTGGCCTAAAATGACCACACTCCATCATCCCATTGAAGTTTTCAGCCTTCCCTCTTGAAGATCTCGTCGTTTGGAGCTCTTATAACCCCCGAATCGAGCTGAAATCGTGAGGTGCTCCATTCCCCTTTTTCATTTTCTTTTCTTTCTGAAAATACATCCTAGGGGAGCTTGAAGCATCCCTCTATAACGCCTAGATCTCCCTTTTCTAGTTTGGTTAGCCATTTCCTTGCATTTCTCTCATTTTCCATGACTATTGTTAAGCTGTTTTAGCCTTTTTCTCTCTTTTCACCATCCTCCCTCTCAATCCTATTTCTCCATTTTCTTTGCTTAAGGGATACTGAAAATATATGGCCGAGAGAGCTCTAGTGAGCAACAGATAGTATTAGACTCGACAGGGATAAAGAAGGTAAGTCGGGACTGTGGTAAAGTCCTTTGGTAGAGTTAGGCATCTATGCCTTTGCCCTGTAGATTGTTTAATTTTTATTTTAAGGATTTCTGTGTTTTGTTGTTATTGGGTCTAGTGATGTCACTGGTAGACAATGTGTTGCGTCAGTAGTTTAGGCTTAGCATAGCCGAATGCATCTCTGTCATAATCCATGTGGAACTTTATTCCATATATTGTGACGAAATTTGGTTAGATGGAATACATGCCGTTTCATTTCGCTGACAGGTATGGTCCCTAGATTGGGAGTATTGTAACTCTCAGGATTCAACCTGCAAATTAATTTTATCCCAACCCACCCTCCTACCAAGCATGCCACTTCCGATCCCGCTATGGGACTAGAAATGCAGTTCCAATTGATACAACTAAACGCTGCTGGCCACATAGGCCCTTGGCGTTTTAGTCCTAGAGTTAGCACTTCTAGATTTGAAGGGTCTGGCGACATGAAAAATCCAATTCTATTTAGACAATCTTGACCCTAATCAATAGAAGAATTCCCTATAGTAGAAATGGTATGGAAAGCCATTTACCGTATAATCTTAGGCTTTAGATTATAGCTACTGAGTTACAGACTAGCCTACTAGTTACCTTGAGTAGGGTAAAGCCTGTATATGTTAAGAAATGATAGATTAGATTTGAGTGGAATGGGACTCCCTTCCTTGGATAGATCCCCTTATGACTTATAGACTGCTGTTGTTGCCCATAGGAAGGAACCATTCACTCTCAGGGAACATTTATAAATCCCTCAGACTGAACTTAGAATGTACTAGCACGCCCCTTAGAATTGCCTTCCCCAAGGGCTTATTGCATTCGGGAATGCGGAATAAAGGAACTACATGTAAGCGATGTATTCGCGGTTTGAGTCGATTTCTTACTCCTAGTGGTTACCAATGAATCCAATGCCCTGATCAAGCAGAGGATCGGCATTGACTCGGATTAAGAACTGATACAACGCATTTTCTGTCCTGATTAGACAGAAGGTTCAACGTATCCGGCTTAGACCCACTACACAACCTTTCTTCTGTGATGGCCCAACCACCTACAACCAAACGGGATCACATTGCCTTTGGGAAATGGCGAGGACTTGAAGCCAGTAGAGAATTCGACATCTTGCCACCAACTCATACCTGCCCCTGAACTCAATCACAATAGAGATTAGGCTCATCTCTATGATCATAGGTACCAATGCCATAGAACGCATCATTAGCAAGGAAAACCATGTAGAGAAAGGTTGTTTTCATTTTAGGTTATGGATAGCTCCTAAGTTGCGCCTCGTTCCGGTGTACGGAGCGACGCATAGACTCTTGAACTTTAAGTAAAACCAAGTTTTAAGGGGGGTAGAACGAATTAAGTTCAATCCGGTTAGGTTAGTCAACGCTCCCGTTCGATCAGAGTGGCGCAGCGGAAGCGTGGTCGGCCTCTTCCCCACTGGCCCAAGATCGAAACCTTTGAGTTAGGATATACGTACGATTAGGTTATTAAGTAGGATTGAACCTTCCTTAAAATAAGTATTCCTTGCCCTTCACCAATTTCGGGGACGAAATTTTATTTTAAGGGGGGTAGATTGTAACACCCCGGATTTTGGCCAATCTGGAATTTGACGTCCTTAGGCAGTGGGTTAATCAAAACACCTGAAAAATCGCTCAGAACCCAATTCCATAGCCAAAGAAACCACTTAGGATTAATTCCTTTAGAAACTAAGCATAAGTTAGCTAGCGCAACGCTGGAGTAGCTGGGAAATAGTCCCTGATCACTTTAAATACGCTCTACAAGACCCAAATCGAGTAGAACAAATGACTCTATAATACTCTATAACCTCGGATCAAACTCTAAGCAGGTTTGGTCTCTGGACCGCTTTGAACTTTTGTATTGGATCTAGACCGCACGTCGAAAGTCTAATACCTCCTATCTTAGACCGTTAGGACCGCCTTGATGGACTTGATACTCATTTCGAAAATCAAGTCCAACTGACAATCGCAGACTATTTCATTGAGTCCGGACTGAAGAGACCGCGAATAGGGACAGAATTGGACTTTCAAATTCAAATCTGGCACACGACTTGACGCGTCAGTATTAAGCATTCTGACCGTCAGAATTCAGCCAGATTACACCCTCGGATCAGGAAAAATTTCTATTTATTATCATGAGACTTTCAGCCCTGATCTACGTGCAATGACCGCTGAACTGAAACTGGTCCGCTACGTGCGATCTGCGAACCCTGCCGGACTGAAAACTTAATACATGTTATATCTGGTACGCATGAGCTTAAGTCCGATCGCAATCGACCAGGGGACCACCAGAAATCATCTTTTGGATCGAAACAGCCCCGAAATGGATAGGCATTAAGTAAACTTCGTCCCGGAGCCTGTTTCCGGCATTTTTAAGCTTATAAAAGGGGTTGAAACCCTCATTCCTCTCTCCCATCCAAAAATTGCAAAAACTTAGATTTGGGAGAGAGAAAAGGAGAGAGTTTGAGAGAGGAAGTGGGAGGATTTTTCCCGCCTTCGTGCCACTACTTCCACGTGCTACAGCAACTCTTCCCAATCACCTGGCCGGTGATTTCTCCGTTTTATTAGGTATGAAACATCTCTAGAACTTGCTGATTTAGGGGTTACTTAGATTCATAGCGTGTTAGCTAACGTAACTTGAAAAATAGGTTCTCCTACTGCCGTAGACGAAGCGTACACGCTCCGTTCAAAATCACGCATCCGTAAGAGATAAGGTGCGAATTTTAGACGCTTTGATTGACTGTTTTCAAAGCTTTCAATGTCGTTTAATAGTAGATTCTTGATGGCAACGCCATTTGACATGTACAACATGCTGTCCGTTTCCTGTTTCGTAAACCAACGAAGAATATGATATTTAGGGCATTTTAGTCATTTGTAGGAAGTACTATTTTTACTCATATTTTGCTGATGTGATTGACATGGTTTATTGTCGCATTAGAATGTTAGAAATACGTGCATAATTAGTTTGGCGAAGAGATTAGCCTAAATGCGCACTTCGGGTCGACATACTATATGTAGACTTAAGTGTGTAGTGTAAGTGTTTATATAAATGCTTGTATTAGTATGTATTGAATTAAATGGTGTTATGAATTAGTTTGAGATTGATTTCTCAATTAATATGCTGGTGTAAATGATTTTCTACATGTTAGCCATATGCATGATTTCATGATATGAATGAAATGCATGTGCTTGACGATTCGCTTAAGCTGTATGTTATAACATGTGCTTGGTGATTTCATTTTGATTTAGTTTGAGATTGAATTCTCAATTAATATACTGATGGAAATGATTTCCTATATGTTGGCGATATGCATAAGTTCATTATATGTACGAAAGGCATGTGTTAGATGATTTACTTAAGTTCTATGTTATAACATGCGTTAATATGCTCACATGGTTGTATTTCAATTCCAATACTCTCATATGATTTGCTGATGTGATTCCTTAATTGTTTGGGACTATGCTTAGTCCAGGCAGTTGGTAACCGAGCGAATTCGTGGTTAGCTTATCTTCACCACGAACGACGCGTCGATGAACGCGAGCCGTGTTCTGGAGTTGGCGGCAGTGGTTAGGCCACACGAAGTGTTTTACGCACTTCATGCCGTCAACTTGAGATGCGATCGCGCTAGTCGAGCCCGTCAAGTAACCCGACTGGCCATTGTATGTTCACCCTGCATGAGTCATAACTGCTTGAACTTAGGGTACTGAACTTACCATTGTAAACCCTGTCAACCATGGTACCTTGATCCACGAAGACTCATGAGCCGGGCACGGTGGTTTGGGACACCGTGGTCGAGCTGTCGGCCTACGCTGGGGCCACAAACCTCCCCGTAGTGACCAGTGAGCACCTAGACTCGTGAGCAGATTATGGTGGTATGGGACACTATATTCTTGCTGTCGGCCTACATTGATAAGGTGATGGGGGAGCGGTGCAACGAGTGCGAGCAACAGCCCTGGCAGCCCTTTGTAGTGACCGCGAGCGTATTCTGAATCTACGGGAGGCGACGACCCTTCCTTAGCAGTAGAGTACAGTAGGCCTGTATTGATAAGGTGATGGGGGAGCAGTGCAACGAGTGCGTGCAACAGCCCTGGCAGCCCTTGCAATGACCTACAAAATATACATCGTATGAGATTACTTGGAGTGACGACCCTAGACAGGATCTGTGTTGGGATTGATATAAGGGAGGTACCTTAGTTTCCCAATCCTGCTATTTGAATGGACTAATAACAACTTAAAAATCATATCACCATAACATTACATGTGCCTGGAAGATGTGGAGCACTCTAGGGAGTGTGGCATGCCGCGGTCGTAAGATGTTGTCGTATGAGGGAGATCGTCAGTGAGGGCATACATCACGTCATGTCATATTGCATTAACAACAGTATTAGGATTGTTTGATTTACTGCTTTACTATTATCGCATGATTGATTTGATAACATGCTAATCTCTGCTCTCTTATCCCACTGAGTTGATCACTCACTCCCACGTTACGGGATGGTGTTTCCGGACACCCACCAGTCCCTATTGTGATTACAGATGATGGCGTGGCCTGCGAGGCGGAGCTGGACTTGATGATGATGAGGAGGATTCCTCCTTTATGCGTGATCTGATTGACGGGATTACAGGGAGGTTGATTAGATACCTTGACACTTGTCATTTTATATTTTTAGAACACTCATGTATATCCTTTTGGTTTACTTTTGGGGTATAGATGTATGTATATAACCTGGTAACATGTTCACACTCTGGAGACATACGACAGTTTATATATGTTATGCATACTATCACAGTCTTCCGCTTGTTAATTTATCTGTCTTTGGGGTATGATATGCTGTTCTAGCTTAATCTCACTCATGTTTAATACATTATCACAGATAACATTCAATCATACATATCTATGTTGCATAAATAACATTTTGGAACTCGGGAGTTGGGTTTTTGCTCGACCCCTCGATTTTCGGGATGTTACATTTTCCCTCTTAATTCAGGTCTTTATGACCTTGTGAACAAATTGGATGGAAAATAAACGTTATGGTGGGCCCCTGCCTTGATGATGTGTTGTACATCACACCTTCCATCGCTAGACAGGGCTATGAGGGTGCACCATGATGTATGTATTTTATGTCCACACCATCCATCTGCTGGGCCCACCTAATGTATGTATTTCATCCCTGTTATCCACGTAGGACCCAGGTGATGTAAGTGTTTTATCAACGCCATCAGGACCGCTGGACGTGCAACCCAGTTGATGTAGGATTGTACACCCATGATGTTCATCTGGTGAGGCCATTTGGAATGTGCAGGGCCCACCCCAATATGATATTTTTATGGTCCATTTGGTGAGGCCCAATATGATGTATTTATGGCCTATTGATGAGGCCTAATATGATGTATTTACGGCCCATTTGGTGAGGCCCAATATGATGTATATGAGTCCATATGACGAGGCCTGATGTAATGTATGAGAGGCCCATGGATGTGGCCCATTGTGATGTATTCAAGGCCCATGGGACGTGGCCTATTGTGATATATTTGTGGCCCATGGGATGTGGCCCAATGCGATGTATTTGAGGCCCTTGTATAAAGCCCAATGTGATGCATGTGAGGCCCATGAGTGAAGCCCAATGTGATGTATGTGAGGCCCTTGTGTGAGGCCCAAAGCAATGTATATGAGGACCGATGTGATCTGTGATTCCACCATGATGTATGTAATGATGTTTATGATGGGACATGCCTTGAGAGCAATGATGGTTAAATGTCCACATCGTAACTCTCCCTAGGGCCCATTGTTAGGCCCATTCTCACCTCCCCTTAGTGGGCTAACCCAAACTGTTGGGCCCCCATGATCATTAGGCCCATTCTTAATATGAGTAGGCTGTCTAGGTCCATCCTTGATATGAGGAGAGTACATCATCATCAAATAGCATGCTTAGTATATCTTCACGATCCATGCCTATGCGCATCATATGTATGCTTGATATGAGGAGTAACTGATCATAGCATATGTCATTGAGTGGATTATTATAGGACTCCCTTATAGGAGGAGTTACCCACATGAGCGCGCTGTACACGCAAGATTGATACATGACTGGATAGTATGATTCATGCATCTCGCATTTGTGTGATATGATTTCTGTATGCCTTAGTGACATCAGGGCCATAGCCTTCACAAATATATCGTGGATGGCAGGATTGGACACCAAAAATATTGTTACTAGCATTGGGACATCTACATATCCTTGGGTAAAAATCTTTAAACCCGATGGTACCAGAGGATGACTCCAATGTCGAGACCGAATGGATACATGAGCGCACGAGGGACGTATACCAGTAGGCTGCATCTCCTACTGTGTCGTGATCGGTTGGAATGGGGTGTGGCCTTATCTGGCCGAGGGTACGGGCATAACTAGGCTGAGTTTGACCAACTCATAAATGAGTCTGCTATCGACGTACCGGCTGATATTGGTAGGCAGATAGTGAGGTCTCTTCCGCTTGTATGGTTACATGTCCAATCGACGGCAATATGGTGTATAGTGTACTAGACCCCGTCATATATATATATATATATATATATATATATATATATATATATATATATATATATATATATATATATATATATTCCAGAGATAAATTGTATTGATATGAGGATTTAGATGAGATTCGGTATGCTTGAGTTGCACCTCGCATATGACATTGGCCCTATAGGCCTTGTATCGCATGGCCTTAGTATGGCCAATAATATTCATACATTGCATCGCATAGCCTTAGTACGACTGATGGAATTTATGGACTTACCAAGATTTTCGCATTACTCTGATATTCTATACTTGCATTTCTACCGTGCACACACACTTTTACTACCCTCTAAGCTTTCTATAAGCTTATGCAGGACCATTGCATGTAGGTGACGCTAGGCCGTAGCTGAGCAGGAATAGGAGCATGCTGCAGAGCTTATGGAGTTTTATCATTATTATCATCGTATTTCTCTTTATACACATTGTACTCAAAGTTTTTTATCATAGTGGATTTTGTGGTGGTATTCTTGTTATTGTTCGTAGGTTATGCTTATTATGAAATAAATTCATGTTGAAAATCCTCCTTATAGGATCCCAGGATCGAAACCTGGTATATAGGTACCGGGAACCGAGAATAGGGTACTATGGAGGTTGTCGGCGCCAGATTTGACGATCGGAAATTTTGTGAGCTCGGTTTCCGAGTTTGGGGCGTGACAATATTCCTTTCTTATTTTTTTAATCTCTCTCTCTCTCTTCACTTCATCATTTCATGTGAATGGCCAGCCACTTTGCCTTTTTTCTCTCTCTTCACTTTACAATAAAAGAAAAATAACCCCACTATTTCTCTCTCTACTCACATTACACCCATGAAGACCCTCCCCATTCACCTCTTACTTATAATAAAAAATTTCACATGTGCAACATGCAACGCCCTTATTCAATGTTGATGTTACTTTTTCTTTTTATCATGTTTTTTTTTTTTTTTTACAACATAGGTTGGTCTTATGCACACGATTCACCATGCATCTCATGTGTGTCGCATGCATATGCCATGTGTGTGCATGTGTATAGACATGAGGTGCATATGATGCATGCATGGCGTATATGTGAAAGGTGTCTACATGTAATGAGTATACATGGTGTCTAGTATTTGATGCACAAATTAACATATGGTTGTAATGTATTCAATGGTGCATAAATGAATGATGTATGTGGATGGACAGATTGATGTATACATAGATGGGTGGATAGATGTATGGATGGATGGATGGATAAATGTACGGTTAGATGAATTCATGCGTGATCGGGGAATGGACTTCGTGATGTACCCGTGGATTGGTGGTGAGATGTACGGTAGAATTGTAAGTGGCCACATGACAAGAGAGATTGATGGTCAGTTTAGATTGATGGATAAGTATTCCGATGATTTCAGCATATGGATGATTTAATAGTTGTATTGTTGAATGGATGGTTAAATGTTTGGTTGGATTTATTAGTTAATGAATAGTTGGATTGGATACGTCCAAATCAATAGTTAAGATTGGACCAGTTGATTTTGTAGATCGACGGTTTATCGAACTAATTGGGTACGTCAATCAATGGTTAAAATTAGATGGTCAAGATTAATCTGGGTTATTATATTCTACCCTCTTTAAAAGAAATTTCGTCCTCGAAATTTTCATACCTATAATGCGAACAAGTGAGGGTATTTCTCTTTAATCTCAACCTCTTGTTCCCAAGAAGCTTCTTCCTCACCGTGGTGACTCCATTAAACCTTTACTAACGATATAACTCTAGATTGAAGCACTTGGTCTTTCTGGTCAAGAATACGCACTAGTTGTTCGATGGCATCTTTCTGAATCTCTAATGGTTGCCAGTCTATAACATGAGAAACGTCCCACTCATATTTCCTAAACATCGACACATGGAAGACATTATGAATACAAAACAATTGAGGCGGTAAAGTAAGCCTATATGTGACAACACCAACCTTTTCTAGAACCTCGAACGAACCTATATACCTTCGAACCAATTTTCCTTTTTTACCGAACCTCATGACGCCCTTCATTGGAGAAAATTTTTAAGAAGACATGATCTCCTACTACAAACTCTAGATCTCTTCTGCGGTTGTCAACATAAATCTTTTAACAACTTTGGGTTGTGTGCAAATGGTTTCTAATGATAAAAATCTTCTATGTTGTCTCTTGCATAATCTCTGGTCCAAGCAAGTTATCTTCTCCCAACTTCTGCCCAACAATTTGGAGATCTACAAGGCTTCCCGTACAAAGCCTCATATGGTTCCATGTCGATACTCATCGAGTAGCTATTATTATAAGAGAACTCGATCAATGATAAATGATCATCCTAACTCCCTTTGAAATCAAGCATGCAAACTCGGATCATGTTCTCAAGGATCTTATTCACTCATTCAATCTCTCCGTTAGTCTAAGGGTGGAAAGTGGTGCAGAAATCAAGAGTGGTTCCCAATGCCTTCTGTAAACTTCTACAAAAATGAGACGTGAAACTAGAATCTCGATCGGATTTGATAGATACAAGCACTTCATGCAATCTAATTATTTCTTTAATATAGATCTTACATAATTCCTCTAGGGGATAGGTAACACGTATAGGAAGAAAATGTGCGAACTTAGTTAACCGGTCGAGAATGACCCAAACTGCATCATGATTATTACGTGTCTGTGACAATTGTTTACAACTCCAAGTGCAGGGTCACATTGTAATAATAACTGGGTGAGAAAGTCGAATCTACATGGACTAAATTTATACATATTCTGAAATTGAATAGAAGTAGAACTAGAATAAGATCTAAACTGAATTTTATAATAATTGAAAGTAACTATGAATGAGTTATCAATAATCAAAAGGAAATTAGAGCGTCAATGATCCACTTGTAGCTATTAAGATGCCACCTTACATGATTCAATACATACAACTGGAATCAGAGTCCTATCCTATCCAGTTGGAAGATGAAACAATTAAACCAAATTTGAACCTTTCATTAAATTAGTTCATGCATGAAGAACAATTATGATGATTGGAAGGGAATTCAACCATCCACCACACCCAGGAGACGATGGTGAATCATGAATTTTACCAATCTCAACAATGTCAAAATAAATAAAAAGATATTCAAAACCATCACAATATATATTGTAATTTGAGTCACAATAAACTATAAAAAATTGAAAATATTCCTTAATTCAAACTAGAATTCAATGAAGTTTAACATAAATAAGAATCAACACAAGATAAACATTCCAACATGCTACAAGCTTCACCTCTTACCCTTATCTAAGAGGTTTAGTTAACCATTGACATGATTGAAACTAAAACTCTTAAAGAAAACAAAAAAACTAACTAGAAGAAGAAGATTGGGAAAAAAAGGATTCCTTGAAGTTCTCCAATACCTTGCTTCACTCTTCCAACCCTAATTCATGCTTAGAACTCCTTGGAGAACCCATATTTATAGCCTTTGTCTAGCCGACTTTGAAAACCACTTCAATTTTACGTAACAGAGTTACGTTTCGGTCAGACTGAAGTCGAGTTCGAGTTGTGATAGGATTCTATTTTAGTAGTTGCCTGATTTTGGTCACACTGAGCTTGGATTTGGTCAGACCAAATTAACTTCTTTCAGCGCTAGAACTTTTTGTAAAATTTCGGTCACACCGAATCCTTCCTTTGGTCGAACCGAACTTTATGATGTTACTTTACTTTATTCAACAATAACACAACTAGAATTAAAGTCCTATTCTATCTAATTGGAAGATGGAGCAATTAAAACATAATATGGTGTTGAACTTTATTAGAATAGATCACACATGAAGCACCAATCCCATGATCACAGGGATTTCATGCATCAACCATGCCTATAGACAATGGTGGATCATGAATTTTACAGATCACATGATTGCAAATAAGATACGAATATATTAAAAGCTTTCTAAGCATCTACTGTACTTTCAATCATAATAAATCATAGAAAACTAAAAATATTCATTCATTCAATATAATAATCAATAGAAATTCAACATAAATATGAATCAAATTAAAATAATAATCAGAATAAACTACAAGCTTCACATCTTAGCTCTATTTAAGAGATTAGCCAACCAAAGACATGATTATGCTAAAACTCTTAAAGAAAAACATGAAAAACTAACTGAATAATAAGAAAAAACTCCTTGGAAGATGTTACATCATTGGTTCTACTCCTCTAACCATAATCTATGCTTAATATCTATTGAAGAAGCCCAATATACAGGCTTTGTCCAACCAAATTTGAAAATCGCTTCAAATTTACGCACTTTATGCACCTTCGATGACACTTCGATGTTATCAAAGGTTTGAGTCTAAGTTAAATTCGAATTCAAAATTACGCACCTTTTCGCACTGCAGAAGTCTTCGATGTCATCGAACAGCTCCTTGATGTTATAAAAAATCGTCCAGAACAGTCAATCGAGTTGAGCTTGAAAATCTTTAAATTTTCAATGTTATCGAATTGGCTTCGATGGCATCAAACCATGTCATCTATGAAATCGAAAATTGCACCCAACAGTCCAATAACCAAACTTGATTTTACTCTAAAATCTCGATGGCATCGAATACTTATTTCGATGCAATCGAAGTTTGTTCGATGCCATCGACAGTCAAGTTCAGCAACTTCTGAATTCTGCACTCTGCAAACTCGGTTGTTTTCTTTCTTCACTTGGTTTTCTTAGATCTTGAATTCTTGATATCTTAAATCTTGGTCTCTAAAGATCCATCTTTGCCTTGGTAATTATTGAGCATCAATTCCCATGCTTTTAGCATCCTTTTCACCTTAAGCTCTCGAAAGCACCTTGTAAGACAGACATGCATGAACTTATCGATTAAGTGTTATCATGTTCATAAAATTAAAGTATAAATAAGAGGAAATATGTAATATTTGACACTCAACAGTTATCTCATTACTTAAAGTTCAGTGGGGACATCATAGTGAGGATGAGGCGTCCTGGGAATGTGAGGCTGATATCCATGAGAAATACTCTCATTTGTTCGATGCATGAAGTATTATTCTTTATTACATGATATATAATATAAGTTGATGTTTGGCTTACATGATAATTATTTGCATGTGAAAATTTCGAGGATGAAATTTTTGTTAGGGGCGTAGGTTGTAAAACCTCGTCCCTTCCATATCGTTTGGCACTGATGTGCACGATGTCCAATGCCCTTGGTTAGCCACAGACTGCCTATGCCTAGTAGCGCCCGTTTGACCCGAACCTCGAGAACCCGAGACCCCAGCCATATCGATCACCCCATTGTCATTGTTGCGGTCATGAAAGTATCACCTGCGTGTCCGTGTAGCAGTTCGTTGGTGAAGTACGTCGTGAAGAATCCTTTGTGTTTAATGTGCGCATGACAACGCATCCACACATGTAAGCCACACTCATTTCTCATACATTTACCGTACTACACATGTACAAGGGAATCTCTACCATGCCATGTGACATCACCACCCCATACTACCTCTCTCTAATATATGAGCAAAGTCAACTCTTCTTTCACATCTCCATGACATACCCTATCGATGACCTCCTTAAGCCATGCCATCCCATACCTTTCTTAATCACCATTAAGCCCTAACTATGGATTAAGTCCCTTAATCCTTCCCCAATCCTTAACATTTGTTAAAGTTCTAAGTTTAACTCAACCAAACTCTCTACCTTATTTAATTCCCTACAAATTCCGCCATCCCCTTGCATTTTTTTACACATTTTAGCACACCATCCCCCGTCTCTTAATATGTTGGTTTGTTTTCCTTAGATTTGATAACAATAATGATAGTGTGGGAACCACTATTTAGTGGGCCCCATTGTGATGATGCATGCCATCTAATCCATTTACATGGTTCCATACATGTGGGTAAAGGAAAAACACAAAATGTTAGCTTGATCAGAAGCTTGAGTGAGCCACACCATCAAATCACGGAGGCAGCCTAACTCCACTGCGATGTACATGTTCCTTCCATTCTACCCATTCTTATGTGGGCCCACCAGAGCGTGAGATCCACTTGGATACGGGCGTGCATGCCGTCCATCTGTTTCAAGATCCTTTTAGGGTACTAATCCAAATCCAGGCAGGTCATGGACCTGCGTGGTCCACGTGCTGCACGTGGCCCAGCAGATGGGCACCACCATGATGTATCTGTTTTATCCACACCATTCATCCATCATGACAGCTCATTTCATGTTTTGGCACAAAAATCAAGCCAATAAAACCTCAATTGAATCGCATTACCTAGGAATCGCGGGATTAAACTCATCCGGTTGAGAAATCTCTTGTGGGCCCATTATCATGTGTCTGGGAGATCCGAAATATCCAAATGATGGACTTGAGTGGTATGTATGGACCCACACCCTCATGTACACATCTATTCCTACGTGTGCACTAAAAAAAATATAGTAATAATAATAATAATAAATCATCAAAAGAAAACGGGCAGGGACGCCAGCGGGTGGGACCAGTCCTCCTAAACAGTGTGCAGAAGCACGCTGTCTGGAGACAGTAGATCCCCACGCTACTGGGGCCCAAACTTGATGTATGCACTCTGTATCTTTCCTGTTCATCCATTAAGACAGATCAGGTGGGTCACAATCTCTGATAGGCTCGTTTTAAGTTGTGGGTTGGGCCAAATGTCGGGCTCACCTTGTAGACCATATTGGGCAAACTTGTGGACCCCACTAATCTGTTTAAAAGGGAATTGAAGTGGTGGCCCACTAGCCTTAGGTCCACCTTGATTGCATGCCTTGTGGGCCCATTGGTGGTAGTCCTATTTAGGCCAATGCTTGGGCCTTATCAAATGATAATGAATGCACCCTTGAATGGACCGATTATGGCGATCAAATGGGCCACCTTATAAGCCAAAGTGTGGGTTGTAGTGATCCACTCATCAGCCCATTCAAGTGGGGTATTGGACTGGGTCGTAGACGCTTGGGACAACAGATGGATATGGTTCACGTGTGGAATTGGACGTGTATGTGGCGATGATATACGTGTGTGGTAATAATGATGCATGGATGTGGTTGGATGCTATGATAATACATGTAAATGCCTGCACCTATTTGGAGTTAAGGACGTAGAGGGGCCTCCTCAGTGCCGCCTTAAATTATTGAAAGCGTAATTTGCACTATTTGGCAGCATGTCATTTGTACATGGCCTTACTATAGGACCGAGCACTTCAATCCTTAAAAGTCCAATGAATGTGTTGGTGGCAACTATTATGATTATTCCATATGTAATTATACCTATGTGATTATGCTAAGCGTCAGCTTGATACTATGTGCAGATTGTACACGCTGATGTTATAGAAGGTGTGAACACTCCCATATCCTCCTTGACCATGTATGGAGTGCATACCAGATCACTGTCTTGTTTGGTGCCACGGTAGTTTCTAGCCTGCCTCGGATGTACAGATGTTGTATTTACACGCACACATTCGTATACATGCATCATAGCTGACAAGTGCGTGGTGTGCAATGCAAGATCATGTCGAATCATATGCATGTGAGTATGTTGGTGCAAATGCACATGATATGTCTATACGGATGATATTCCGTCCAAGGGATCGTTGGTATTGGTGCTCCATGTACGTTGTGCAAATTTTGCACGTATATTCAGTCTATGATGACGGTGGATTGAGGCTGGATGTGGTTGGGAGAGGAGCTCGGTTGGCATCAGGGCTACCTTGTATGCATACACGGCTTACATACATAACATTGATTGAATTCGATTATTCCACATGGTGCGCTTGTGAATTATCATGGCATTTCACATATCATCTCTATGTGATGAATTAAACACCATAGCAACAATGCGGTTGTATTGATGAGACTACCACAGCAGTACCATGGTTGGGTCCTAGACTCCTGGGTGAAATTCACTAAACCTCGGGTGGTATCTTCAAGCCTCATCGTTAAGGCCGGGCAGATACTATGGCTCCCTTTGTGCCAAAGACCATTGTTACCCGACTCCCGCCAGCGCGGTCGGGTGAGAAAAGGTTCGGACACGCATGGCTAAAAATGCAAAGCCAATGCAGTAGAATTTGACCAGCCCCTTAAATGGATCCACTACCAATGTATCGGGTGGGTATTGGCATGGATATAGGCCTCCCTCATCGACAAGGCAGGTACGTGAGTCCTTTATTCAACAAGTTCTAACTTGCACTGGATATCGGGGCCAGTTATTTCCATTTATAGTAATTGTGTTAAGATGTGGACTTTTCAAAGATTTGCATACCTGCATACATCCTACATGCTTATGTATTGTATCTCTTGCATTACATCTCGCCCGCTTGGCTTCATGCGGTATTACATTGTTACTATGCTTTAGGTTGTGTACCATGATATTTCTATCCTTATCGCATACTTGTATACTATGCACACACGAGCGTACTCACTAGGCTGTTAGCCTAATCCTTCATTTTTCTCATTTTTCAAGATATGAGTAGCTTGGAGGAATTGGCATTTTAGATGCATCACATCTATGTTATGCTTTGACGATATCTACATTTTGTACCTTGTAGAAAGCATTGTACTTGTAATTTGACTGAATCTATAGAGAAGACTATTTGCTTGGTATTGTGATCGTGGATCTAGATGCTCAAGTATTATAAAAAATAATAATTACTATATATATATATATCTTCCTTATGGTGTGTTGAACTCAATACTCAGTGTATGGGTGCTAAGTGTTGAATTTGGGAAACCACGAAAGCTATCAGTTCTCAAAATTGGGGCGGGACATAATATTATAATAAAAGCATTTTAACCATATGAGCCCTTGTCTCTCTTGTATGAATATGTCAATGTTGTGAGAATGTCTCATGAATGTTTTTGTAAATGAATGACAATGAATATGTCTAACGGCCCAAAATTTAAGGGTCGAGTACATCCACAGTCTCCAAATTCTCAAGTGTCACTAATGTATGTAGAAATGTAATTTAATGATTAAATTAGTTGGCATCAACTCACTTATTGAAATTTAAATGAAACAATGCATAATAACTAAAATTTAAATGATAAAATAAAATTACACTATTGTCCATACCATGATTTAAATACAACCAATAACTTCAATTAATGGATATATCAAAATTAATGTTTAAAAGTAATTCCACAACGTGATATTTCTGTATATGACTCCAATGATCACTCTGAAGTAGAGCGTTGCTAAGTTATTCTTAGTCATTGATCACAGTGGCCTTAGTAACACCTGCATACATGAGATTTGATTGGTGTTTTAAAATATCGTCCCAGGTGAAAGTGAATATTCAACTCAATGTTATCGGTCCCTAAGTTATAGACAATATCAACACAATTAGGGTCAGGTAATGAAGCATAACATCACAAACACTTTCATAATCTACTTGTTTAATGCATGTGTGCAAATGTATAGATGCGCAGTCTAGACAATTTTAATGTGGGGCTCTCTCACCTACCACACAGTGGGGGCCCTCTCGCCAACCACACAATGCTAGGGCTTGAGCTAACCATTGGGGGTTCTCGTTGAACAACCCAGGCACTCGATACACCCATAAGAACCAATGCACATGAATGCATGATTACTAAGCCTTTATTAATCCATATCAAACAATAATATTAGCAAAACCATATTACCAAAATTGTAAAATGAGTCAAATACACAAGAACCACATAGCTTATCACCAGTCTCATTAATCCATTCAGGGTTGTCACCCAATATCCAAAATCATTAACATCATAGGTATTGGCAATTTGCCCAATATATAAATCAATAAGGTGATGGGTGGTCACCCAATGTTCAATATCATAAAAAATGACAATGAAGTTGCCGACGATTTACAAGAAGTCCTCGAGACGACACAACTCATGAATTAGAAAATCAAAGGATTTAAATGTCGACTAAGAGGGTCACTACCGTGAGCACACTATTTCCAAATCATTACAATTTTTAGATCATCACCCAATCATTAATGGTGGGCTCGTCACCGCCATCAATGCTCAAGACTCAATGTCAGGCTCTCTCACCTCCATAGGTCAGAATTTGAACAAACAGTGTCCTATATCACCATGCCTGACCCATGAGTTGTAATGAGTAGCTGGTTGAATCACAATTACAAACAACTATTAATGGTGACTATATATCAATGATAACCGTGGTATACTAGATTTGATCTGATGTGTCTACGTTCACAGAATAATGATCATCTCTAGATTAGACTAATTTGGTGGATCAATGAAACATAAACTAGACTGACATTGGGTGCAAAGCAGTCCACAAGTAGCCCAAGCTAGAGTGATCGGCTGTATTCTGCCTCCATCGATCCAACTAATTTATGTCAACCAAACTTAAAGTAGGTGGTCCACAATTCTAACAGTTTTCTAGCGACTGATCTTAAATAAAACAAGCCTGTAATATATTAATCATGTTTATAAGCATAAATTAATCATATTCCATCAAATTTCTTACATAGGCATTTAACCAAATATTTAGCGTGCCAAATGAACAATTTCTTATCTCCACAAAATCAAGCTCGGAAGAATACCAAATTCATACCCAAGAAACGTGTTATCAATTCAATACAGCATAAAAATCACAACTATATAATAATTCTAACATTTAAATACATATAATTTAATCAACACCCAAAATTCACCAACTGAAACCATTAAGAGCTGATAAAAGCTAACCTAGGATAATAGCCCTCATCTTAGGGTACGATTCCACCAACTAACAACGTCTAGAATCTAAAATTTGAAGAAAACCTGAAAACCCTACATAAATTTCAAACAAAATTGAATTAAAACAAGGAAAACACGATTTTAGTATTCTAAATCGAGTATATGACATAGACTTACCTTCAATTACCACTAGGCATCAATCAACTAGAAGAAATGATGACATAATCAATGAATTCCAGCAAGCCCGAAGGAAAATCCAAAAGAAAACATAAAAATATGATTTTCTAACCCTAAAACCCAAAAATGTTTAATATAATAGGTTTATTTGGAAAATAGAGGTGAGTCACACAACTCATACTATTGGGTTTTGATCTAAGTTGCGTGATTCAGGGTACGGTCTCAAACATCTGATCCATGTGGAAAGTCAAGTCCACTAAGACAAATGTATTCCAATAGTTTCACGATCTTTGGCCACTAATGAATGGTCTAGAACACATTTGGACATTTCAATCACATTTAAGGCGATTTAGGGAATAAGATTTCGTAAATTTAGGTAATAGGTTTATAGTGTGCATTGTCAAGCATAGGATTTAAATTACGTAGTGCATTTATTCATGGTCTAAGTGTATTTAATTAAAATCGCACGGTTCTTATGTTACAAGGGTAATTTAGTCAATTCGACTGCTAAACTTAGGTAAATCAAGATCGAAGCCACTGGTTAAGTAGGTTCTTTAGTGGGCCTCCGTTTTGATTCAGTTACCTGGTTTGATCAAGGATGGTTTCCTTAGATTGTGGCCTATGATTTCTAAATCACAGAGTTTAGTATAAGATCATGGTGTTCAGGGAAAATCAGTAGTTTTCTAAGGGTGTTAAATCAAACTCGTACAGTTAAATTTGTGTATCGAACGATTTTACGTGATTCTGATGTGTCGGGATTCTAGAATCAAAGTTTCATATACCAATTTTTATAGTCTTCAAGTCTTAGTTTCAGACGTGTATACGTTTTCGCCTACTGAATTGGAAAAGTTTCTAGTGTTACCCGAGTACATTTAAGACTCGAGTATCGAGAAATTCATGTTGTTACAATATGATTCCTAATGTACAATTATACAATATCCAAATCGACATCAATAGCTCCAATATAAGCCCCCCAATGAATCCATTGCAGCAAACTACAATGGAAGTAAGTATTACACATTCCACCTATGCAAGGGCTACAACCAATCGATGTTGACCTTGAAGTATGGGATCCAAAAGTTGATTGATGAGAAAATCGTGATCATGGCCCCTACTGCTGCCAACAACATTATCCAGAATTCTCTGCCATAACATCAGGCGGGTCCGAGTTCATTAAATGCTTATGTGAGCAAAACACTACTGAATTGAATGATACTTCGATCCAAAACTTGAGATAAATGGTGTTTAGGGTTCTTTTCGTACCATATTCTTGCATGGAGTGCACTAATGCACTCTGCTCTTCTCCCCACGAGGTTCGTCCCTAGTTACTAGTGGGTCTCTAGTGTATGAAACCATCCTGCAGAGGTAATTTACGCAAGCATCCTGGCTATCCTCCAAATCCACTGGACTAGTTACACACTTCAGTAGATCCTCCTGTGGATTAAATACTGCCCTAGCAATGAGCTACAAATGCTTTCCAACCAAAGGGAACCTCTCTACACTACAACAAGACTCTTCATGGCTTCGTTACATCTCATGCTTAGCCGATATACCGATGGCTCTACCGCCTAAAGTTAAAAACATATGCTCAACAACTAATAGACCTGTTTGATGTCTAACAATTTAGTCTGCCTTTGACGCTTGGTGACTAATAAGATTCCAAGTGCTAATCAGCAGCCAAGGATTCAGCATTGGCAATTTTCAGATCACTTGATCACCTTACATAGTGTGAAAACTGCATTTTCCACCAACAGTGTTAGATATGTGGTTTCCATTTCAATCAAGGTTTTTCTCTACCTGAGATGTAAATAAGGACTTGTGGTATGTCACAGCTTCTAATGTGTATTTTGACCTCACAATAAATGAAACCCTCAAAATGGGAAATTTGGTTGAATAAGGATGTTGTCTTTCTTTTGTTGCAAATGATTTATCCCATCTTTATCCAAACTCCAATTAAAAAACACTCCGGAATTCATAAATAAATACTTGCATGCTCGAAAGGATGCATTTCCCCTATCATGGGAGAGTTAAACACCAATATGTTAATGTCTCTATTATCCTAGCAACCTTCTTATCCAAGTCTAATACATACAGTCACATTATGCTGGTCTTCCAAAACACCCATGAGATGCTTTGTGACCCACTGGTAGGGATATAAACTCATATTTCTGAATCATCAAATCATGGGCTCCACATACAAACTCCATGCACAGCAGTGAAGATCTTTATTAGTATGTAGCATAGTTTGAAAACTCGAAAACTCAACTTGATATTAAACTGGGCCTGGTCAACCCAAAGACTCGAATCGACTCGACCCAATATTTAATAATTAAATTAAGAAATGATTATGTTAATATTTAATAATATATATTTGGAGTGGGATAAGTATATGAAAAAATGCTTCAAATTTCATTCACACTGCATGGCGAGTTGGTTGTAAGATATGTGTTTCAACAGCTAGGTCATGTGTCTGTGTTTCAACAGCTAGGTCATGTGTCCAAATCTTGCGTCCCACTTTTTAATTGTTGAAACAACCCATCACTCAATGAGGGACTCGGTTCAAGTCACACCGAGTTGCATACAGTCTACTGAGTCAACGAGCTAACTCGACAAGTCTTACCAAGTCACAACCAAGAAAAAAATGCTTTCCGAAAAATAAAAATAAAAATAAAAATGCTTTACCAAAAAATAAAAATAAAAGCAAAAGCTTTCCAAAAAAGTCACAACCAAGTATTACCACATTGGTGAGCTTCTTTGTTGAGCCCAAAAATCTCGTTGAGTGAATTGACTGGTGGCGATTCAAGTCGAGTCACCGTACTTTAGAACTATGATCACTAGTAGAGAAACTGATCTCTATGAGTGTACCTGCTTTTTCTCTTCAAATGCCCAGGTTGAATCAAGGGATAGAGAGAACCAGGAAAGGGTGGATTTGACAAGAAAATCGCCTAGGCTATTCAGAGTTTAGATATGTTTCAGGTTGATATTGCTTATTTCATAGTGTCAATCACCTACAATCAGATGTTCCAATTGTACAACCCATTTCCTTTTATGACCGAACTTCAGTTCCAACTTTTGCCCTTGGAAGAAAATGCTTCTAAAAATGTTTTGCAGATCACCCTAAAACTGGTTGTGGGTGAGCAGTTTTCCTTATTACAATGGCAAGTCAACAAAAGAGAAACACTGAGCCTATTCTTTTGAACTATGATCATGGGAATATTTGTGATAACAAAATTTCTATGTTCATTACTCATCGCTAAGTTAACCACAGAAACAATAACAAGATGTACGATGTGTATAGGATATTAGATATCTCAAGGGTGTGATTATGGAACCAGATATACCATTAGAAAAGGACTAAAGCAACCACAAAAATGAATTATTTTTATCTCAATGTGTTGCCATAAAATAAATACTGAAATGTGAAAACATCCATAAAAATTGATAAGAATTACCTAAGGAGATGAGGCAAATTCAAGTTGTGGCTGCCGTTGACTCACTCTCATGTATAAGCCCTGTAACAACAAAAGAAACTGTTTAAAACATACTTTTATCTATTTGATGCCATTCATGTGTACAAAAACAGATAAACCCATCTACAGTTTCTTCAAAGAAATTCCTTTGCTTTCAAGTTAAATTATTCTTGAATCTTTAGCAATGCCCAAATGATCTGTATCTTTTCTAACCTACCATGCTGTCAAATGTTCAGGTCTTGAATAGGGTCACTGGTAATCGAATACATCCTGACGTATTGCAATGTGATAGGTTGGGACTTTAGCCATTGAAATTGGGTTTTTCAATAATCCAAACCTCAGCCAATTGTCTACCTCAGCAAAGCCAGACAAAAAAGGTAAGCTTTCTCGAGAAAAAGTCCACTTGAAAGGCTGAAAAGTCAGTGGTTAAATCTCCCTCTTCCATTTTTCAGCTGGGAGTGTAGTGAAGTGACTGGGCACATTGATTTTGTTTGGGCAGGCTAGACCAGAAGAGGGGCGTCCAATTTCAAGGAAGAGGACCCAAATTTCAAATGGTTGGAATAATCTAGTGTAAGATATTTTTTTTGTTGTATAAACGGTTTGGACAATTGGAAGAGATCCAGATTCGAAGGTTAAAGTCCCAAGGTATCACATTGAAATACAACAGTATGCATTCGAGCAAACCAGAACTGGTAAAGATAAAAATAGAACTCAAGATGATGGTACCGAAAGACAGATGCATTCCAATTCAGCTAGTGTCTGTGTGCAACAGTGCAGGGGTCCCAATATGCGGGATATTTACAGGTCTGGACATATGCATGGTGGAAAATCCAGCACATGAATGCTCTTAGGTGACAAGGCATATACATTTGTTGTATGAATAGTAGCACCAGTAGTCATGCTGATGTTTTGACCAGGAACAAGCTCGAAGTTCATGTGCTGCAGAAAAATCGCAAGTGCTACAATCGCTTCCAACAAAGCAAACTGATCACCAACACACTTGCGTGGCCCTCCACTGAATGGAATGAATCTACAACACAATGTTCTTCAAGTTAGAATCCAACAGTAATGAACTGCTATAAAGATGGAATTTATCCCATAGTACTGCTCAGCCCAGGGTCACCACTAAATGCAACCATATGGCACATTGTGGACATATATGGGCCCAATCAGGTGAGCCACAAATGTATTAGAAACCCCCCCCCAAAACCTGATTTTTAAGGAGGGTTGGATGTCCCAGACATGCAAGGTTGTATGACAGAGTGTCCAGGTATATGCAGGTAGAACATTTTTCATATATCAACAGCCCCCCAAGGAAAAAAAAAAAAAAAAAAAAAGAGAAGAAGAAGAAAGAAAAGGGGGGGGGGGGGGGGGGGGGGGGGGTGCATTATATTGGAAGAACTGGCTTCAAATTGGGTCAGGGGAGCAACAAAAACAGAAAATTGGGAAGAACATTGGATCTGATGTCACCAACGTACTGTTGTACATGGGTACTTCAATTTCCCAAATGCAGGTGTTACATGCTGCCATCCTTCGAAAGATATAAAACAATGGCCCACCTGAAATCAGTGTTTGTCTCATTTGGCATGGGTTCTTCCATGTCAAATCTTTCAGGCACAAAATCTTCTGCTCTCTCCCAGACCTTGTACAACATAATCATGAAAGCAGAATAAACATATGAAGAACAGAATACTGATATTAGTTACATTTCTTCACACATGCACGCTTGATTTTATATATATATATATATATATATATATATATATATATATATATATATATATATCTCACAGTAGCCAGTTCTTATTTCTTTTTGAATTGGAATTTTCTTACATTCACATGCAAAATATACTTGCAATGAATGAAGCTAACTTTACTATGTGCTGTCCTTTCCATATGATGGAATTTTAGGAAGTGACATGATTCCTGTGTACATAAAAAGACAATCGGTTCCTTCAGTTTAGCATCTCAGTTGCTCGAGTACTGCTATAGTAGCATGAAGCATGAAGCGAAACGGCAATAGATTTGACATGGGAGAGGGGAAGAGTGTTTTTTAAAATGTTCACAAGTATAAAACAGTGCGATTTGAAGCAGGAGTGACACCTTGATAGAAGGATCATGCAAGTTAGGTTACATGTCATGCACCAAGGAGATCAATTCCAGGAGTGTGACCCAACTCTGTAAATAGTAACTTCTTTCATGTTTTTATTAGCATGGTTAATTATCTGATTTGATCACGAGATAGCAATTCTAATGACAAAGGAACCTTCTATGTGAATGTTCCTTGCCTGGAACTTGATGTTAAACAAAAGACAACGAATAAAGATTCACTTGTAGATCCCACTCTACACCAATATCTGACTGGAAATGCGACATATCTGACTAATTTTCCAGATGTCACATATTAGTCCGTTACCTTCACTATGTTGTTCAGTTTATCAGATTTTTTATTATAGTATCATGGACAACTGAAAGCCTAAATCGATGCTAATTGGGCAGGTGATATTGAGGATTGGTGTCCTGATAGGAGCTTTTGTGCTTACCTCAGTGATTATCTTCTATCTTAGAAAAACAATATCTGATTGCACATTCCAGTATCACAGTTAAGTACAGGGCTAGAACAAGCTCCATCAAAGATGAGAGAGAGAGAGAGAGAGAGAGAGAGAGAGAGAGAGAGAGTATCGGTGTCTGGCCCCTCAACCAGGGGTATTTTTATCAATATCCATTTTTATAGCCTGTGGCTCTCTCTGTATGTAGAGTGCACACAAATGCAACTTCTTAAGAGTGTCATTAAACAAATTAAAAATATATAAGTGGGACCCACCCATTGTGATGTATTCGCGAAATCCATTCCGTCCACCAGTTGCAGCAGCTCATGTTAGGATGTGAGCCCAAAACCGATGCATATCTAAAACTCAAGTGGCCCAAAGCACCAGAGACAGAGAGAAGGGGACCCCCACCATTGAAATCACTCAGCGGTGAGGAAGTAGACGTGTTGATGGGAGCTCAAGACATAAAAGCTGGAGAAGAAATGCAAAGATTTGTGAGCAGAGAGGAAAAGATCCAGTTGCATAGTAGTAGGGAAGGAAGATCTTACCAGGATGTTGTAACTATGAATCATGAAATGAAGACATGGAAGGAGCTTTTGGAAGGCAAGATGAGAGTAGTCATCAATAACTCAATAGCTGCCAAGAAGAACTCTGCCCAAGGCTTGCTTGGTTGGCAAGGTCAATTTTATGGCCACCTAGTCTAAGATATCTAACAGGGTTAACAATCATTGGACGATCATGCTGCCCATCAGAGTGAAGAAGATACTGTGATTCTGTCTTGATAATGTTACAAGTGGTGTCAAAGATGGGCAGATTACAGGAACACCAGAACCTAGTGGAAGGTCCATGTGATGTGGTTTCTGGCTGCTCAACCAGGACAGTGCGAATGAAAGTCTGGGGTCTCCCTCTCCATGCATGTGACATCAACACCATCAAAGATATTGACTCGTGCATAGATATGGTGCTGGATATGGATTTGAGGACAGCTTGCAGGGAGGAAACGGAATTAGGAATAATCAAGATCTGAACCAATAGAACTTCCCTGTTAAGGCATTAATCGTGTCAATTATTAAAGGGCAGACCTTCCCGGTAAAGGTCAGATAGGAGGGAGTGTCCTTCGACTTTCTGAGAGAGAAGGAAAAGCAAAGACAAAAATCATAAATCAGCAAAGGGCAGAAAATCTGGCAGGTAGGGTTCATGAGCATCAATAAATGGAGAGGCTCGCATATAGACGATGATGGTGAAGTGGCATGGGAGATGTCCAGCAGGGCAATGAAAAGGACCAATCATCCAATGGAAAGGTTTCATCTTAACTGTATGTGGAAGTGGAGGCCTATGTTAGTTGGTTTGGTGGCAAGGAGAAAGAAGGGGCAAGCAGGAAAGGCCAGCAGGGGTGATTATGAGTCTCATCAAGGAGCATCAGTAACACAGAGGTACTCGGACACAAGTCAGTGGGAATGGGGAGATCAAAAGAACTAAACACAGGTTGATGCATGATGGTGAGCTGTCCCTTTAAAAAAGAGAAGCATATCACGGGATAAGCAGAACAGGATTCATGTAGCCAACCCCAGTTAATCAGGATAAGGCGTAGATGATGGTGATGATGATGATGAGGTAATGGGAGAGGATGCTATTTTTATTAAATTTTATTCCAGAAATTGATGAGGTGATAGAAATCACAGACAAGGCCAATAAGTCTTTCTTAAGGGTTAGAGGCCAATAAGTCTTTCTTAAGGGTTAGAGGCCAATCTGTCTTGTCAGTGCTGTTTACAAAATTCTGGCAAAGGTCCTTTCTGAAAGATTTAGAGAGGTGATGGGATTATATGTTGATCTAAAGAGACATTTGTTAAGGAGAGGGACATTCTTAAAACCATCCTAGTGGCAAATGACTGCTTCAACCAGAGAGCGAGATGTAGTGAAGTAGATATCCTGTGTAAATTAAAAATTGAAAAAGCATATGACATGTTGATTGGGGGTTCTTGTTCCTTGTGGCTTACAATTTGTTACATTGTTGTCAGATTTACGAGTAAAAAACTCCACTCCTTGAACATATACATTGAAATTGGTTTATTTTGAAGAAAGATTTAAATATTGGTATTCTATATGATCAGTTCAAGGTATTAAAAAACGGTTACGTAATGGCTGTTATGTAAAGGTAACAATGGGAACCATTAGGCGTTAGGGGGCCATAGCTGCCGTTATGGAAAAATGGCCTGTAACGGCCTGTTATGGAGCCGATATAGTTTGAAAAAAAAAAAAAAAAAGGCTGCGGTAATTATGGTGGCCATTACGGCAGCTGTAACTGGTATTGAGTACCTTGGATATCACACCTTCAGGAATGGGAAATATTGAGGGATATATTGGGAAGTATCACGAGTAACTCATAGAAGTTTTGCAGTCAAAGGGAAACTTTAGGGAAATGATGAAAATTTTCAGTTATAGCTCAGGGATGTTAAAAGACGAAAATTTTCAGTGATAGTTCAGGGATGTTAAAAGACACATGATTATACACTACCACTAATAACAATAACAATAACAATAACAATAACAATAACAATAATAATAATAATAATAATAATAATAATAATAATAAAGACACTGCATAATACTTCCCCATTGTCTAGGCGACAATACTACACATTTATGGCTATGAATGAAGCAATTAAATTCAAAATGAGTTCATTCAAATGTCATACAATACAAGTATCAAAACAGACAATACAACAAAAAACTGAAACAAACCAAATGGACTCACGAGGCAGCTTGAAGTCATCTCAGATCCACATGGAGATACAAGGGGAATGCCAAAAGAAAATTGGGGAAATATTTTATTTATTTTTTATTTTTTGAATTTTTGAATTTTTTTTTCCTAATTTATGCTGACTTACACTGTTTTGATCCAAAAAGTGCAATTTTGTAACTAGAGGTGTGGTGGAATAATGCGATATTATTTATATCGCAATATATCAGCAAATATCAACGATATTATTGATATGTTGTAAAATATGTATGCTAGTCGTATGTCTTATTGCAACTCTTGATAAAAAAAATGATACATCAGCCGATATCATACTTGAAACAATGATTATGAAGTGTAGAGCTCATATAATCTGAGCACCCTAAATGTCAGAAATAATTTCCACAAGCCCAAAGATGAAAGAGAAAATATGAGATTTATTTCTTGTGACATGTATAACTTGTTGTAAACCTCAAAATCTAAAAGGTCAGCCCTCAATAATCTAATATGCTTTCTAGTAAACCACACTAAAAATCCATCGATTTCCGTAGATGAATCTCATTAGGAGTTTCTCAGAAGAAAGCACATTTACCAATTGTTTTTATCAACAAACATATTTAATTAATTGAAATAAAAGAGCTACTGCCCAACAGAGAATCACAAAATGATACCTGAGAGGAGTGGTGGATATTATATACTGATATCATTATATCTTGGCCGGCATTAACCTTGTAATTTCCTGGAAGGACATCAGCAACTTGAGCGCGCCTTATCAAAACCTATAAATTATGGACTTATCAAAACCAAGAAGAAAAGTGTCAAGAGAAAGAGAGCATCAGACACTTAAAGGTAAATGCATGCAACCTACAGGAGGATGTGGGTAGAGGCGCATTGACTCATTTATACAACGTGTTAAATACTTAAGTTTTTTGACATCTTCGAAACTAGGAACTCTTCCTCGTAGAACTTTGTCAACCTCTAGTTGTGCTCTTGTCAAAGAGGAAGGATTCTGCCAAAAGAAAAAGAAAAAAAGAAAGAAGAAGAAGATGCATGGAAGCAACAGTACTCATTTCAGGAAACTCATCAGACATCTCATTAGACCAAGACTTAGTAGCAAAAGTATGAGAATAAAAGCATGAAAGAGAATATGCAACATACGTCCAAGAAGCTCATACAAAAATCCAAAGACACTAAGGGCGTGTTTGGGCGGTGGGATTAGAAGGGATTAGGTGGGATGGGATTCAAAAAACATAATTATTACCCATGGCAGGGATTGTACCCCGTTGCCATGGGATAAGATTAATTTCATGCTTCGTTGGTAATACGGTGGTACATTGAATGGATATACCCACCATCATTTGAAATTACTGAGAATAACACACGTGTCATATCTAAACCATTCATTTGTTTTGTAACCTCATTTTATGGCATGGGCCTAAAAATGAGGTAGATCCAAAACTTATGTGGCCCCAAAGAAGTTTTCAACGGTAAGTATTCAATCCCCGTTTCTTTCTATGGTGGGGTCCACTTGAGCTTTAGACTTACCTGATTTTTTGGCCCATGCTCTAAAATAATCTCGAAAAATGGGTGGACGGTGTGGATATAGCCCACACATCATGGTGGGACTACACAACTTGCTAACATTGAGTGAAATTGGCACGGGACCCAATGCAATTCCATCTACAGCTTTTCCATTCTTCCCAAACATGGAGTGGAATTGGCACAGGACCAGATGCAATTCCATCCCACCTAATCCCTTCTAATCCCACTGCCCAAACACGCCCTAAATGTTCATTGTCAATGCAGTCATTCATGTAAGAACAACATCAAGAACTGAGGTTAAAATTTTAAAAAATGTTGACCTATTGCTTTGTACATTTCTTCATTCATACATTTACCACTACCAAAGAAAAATAAGTTTTTCTCTAGATTTCTACAAAAAGGCATTATTTTTGTATTTTTGTTCTCATGTAATTTAGTACATGCTAAGGAATGATTTATAGATCATGGCATTCTTGCAATACTGTATATATAGGAGAATTCCATTATCATCATTGGTATTCAGGAAAATCCCCTAGAATATCTTTTTTTACTACATAAAATAATTGATAATAAGAGGAAAATATAAAGAGGGCCAATAAAACTAAAGGTACCTCAACAAGATTCTCGTACAATGATCAACTCCAAAACTACAAAAACCAATAGCATGCAGACAGGGATTCTAAGACAATTAATCCAAGGCTAAAGGCCCACAACTAGCAACGAAGCAATCCAAAGAGACTAGACCCTGAACATGAAGGCAGGCTCAACCAGCTAGCTGAATCAAAACTCCGCATATAGCCATTATTGTGTACCAGACAATAGACAGACTTATCCTCCATTCCTGCTGCCCATATGATTGAAATGAGCCATCTCAAAAGCTACTAGGGACCATGGACTAATAAGCAAAATGAACCAGTAGATCTAGTAATAGCAGCAGCCTGTACAGACTCATCTAGAAGCTGGAACTGACTAGAGCTGCTCATGGGTAATGTTTATCCCAAAGCCTTGAGCTGACCAATAACAAACCAGAAAAAGAACGATGACCACCTTCAAGCTGCAAAGCTATCAGCGCAGTCCATAACACAGGCAGCCGAGGGTAGCAGAAAGTAAGCTTATGTGATGCCAGCAACCACAACCGAAAATGCTAAAAAGACATCAGCTGCAAAAATCTGCTGAATTTTGAAATAGCAGCAAACCAATGCTCCAGTCCAACATTGAACACATAGGTAGCAGATTAGATATGAAACATGGAATTTGGAAGCCAAATATCAGCATCTGACAGTAACATGTAGCTGTAATACCACCATGGGGAAAGAAGAAGCATGGTGTGTGTGACAGCCGTAATGGGAAAAAATGACCCATAACCACTGTTAACGGCCTATTATGCCCCATGTAAAGGCTGTAATAGCCATGTAATGGTCTGTTGCAGGGCAGATACAGGTTTTTTGGGGTTATATATATATATATATATATATATATATATATATATATATATATATATATATAACGTTACAGGGTAGATACAGGTTTTTTGAGTTCTTTCTTTTCAAAAAAAAAAAAAAAAAAAAAGGAGAGATAGAGCATAACTGCTGTTACAGGAGCCATTACAGCCGCTATGACCCATATTGTAGAGGTAAGGATGGTGGCCGTTACAGCCACCGTTATCGTTACAAAATACCTTGAGAAGAAGGCATGAGAATTAGCAACATGATTAAATTAAAGGTGGGGAATGTCAACCATGGGTTGCTGAAGCAATGACTGTGGCTAGATAAGAATGTTTAGAGGTGTTGAACATCTCCTACAGTGGAGAGAACATTAATTTATTAATTGGCTAGAGCAAAATGGGGCGTTGAGGACTTTGTTGTGGTTTCTCACCCTCCAAATCTCACGAGCAATGACCAGAAAAGAAACAATATCGACAACTAAATTCTGGTGGGTGTGTTGAAAGCCTTCTAACCAGGATTCAAATAAGTGGAAGAGAGATGAGAGGGAGGGTGACCCAAGGACTTCTCGAGACATCAGCATAGTGAGCCCAAAATAAGGAGGACATAGGGCACAATGCAAACAGATGAGATTCTGTTTGTTCACTAGCTAAACAGAAAGAAAAGAAGGGAGGTACCAATGGATTTTGCATGTCTCAGTTGGGTCTTTCAGCAAAATAAACATAACTGAAAAGGACAAGAGAGGTGAATTGATGAGTTCCAAATCCATTCAGCCCATGGTACCAGATCATGAAGAAAATGGCATTCATTCCAACCATCTTTACACAAGAGGTTCCCGTCTTAGTAAGGTTGGCAAACTCGGGACTCAGACTCAGTTTGACCCACCTACAAATCTTGACTTGGGTGAGTGAACACGGTGACTTAGAAGAGTCATGCTTTACAGAATTGGGGCCCATTATTCCTTGTCAGTGATTCAGACCATTAGTACAATGCCCATATCCCTACCATTAATATAATGGGCCTTATCATGATGGCCCATGCACAATATCCTGTGTATCAAATAATGTGCCATGTGATGGTTTATATGCAGGTTTATAAATTGTACAAATTCCATACAGTAACCCAAATTAACAGACCAAATTGTGGGACCTACTTGAAATAGGTCATCATTCAAAATTCAAATTGACTTAACGCTCCTGACCTCTAATTAGTTTGCATTTATTTGTTGAATTCCAACCATTTATTATTTTTTATTATGCCATCAGTAAATGCCGACCAATCTGATAGTTGGGAAATCAACTGTGTTATTGTCTATTTATCAGACATCTAAACTGGGACCCACCGCTTGGATGGTTTGATTTAAGTTATGTAAACTCCATGTTTGCAATGTCTTAGTGCATAAGCATCATCTATAATGTTCTGCCGGGCATCAGTGCTTCTCCATTTTTTAGGGGTTAAATGATAAAGTCCCAACTGAAAAAAACATGGCAGCTTTACCAAAATGAAAACGAAAGCAGTGATAGCGAGTGTGAGCTGAGCAGAAAAAATCCAAGAGAACTAGAGCAGCAACAGGAAAAGTAGAGTAGAAGAAGAAAACAAGAGAAGAGGCTTGCTTTTGCATGAAATTAGGTTTTGGTGGAGATTGCAACTTGACTGATGCATCTTCCGTCGATTCCATACAAATCAAGGATCGATAGTCAATTCGAGTTGCAGAGAATCGGCATGGCCAAATTTCTTCCTTGAATATAGCATATTTTTCTCATTTGATTGTTTGCATCTTGCATTCTGATTACTCATCCTAATGTAGGATGATGGAAACTATCCTAGGATGCAAGATGAGAGATCAATTTACACATTAATTTCAGTAATCAACTTGTAAAATCAAACACAGTCACATAATATATTTGGAAATTCATTTATATATATATATATATATATATATATATATATATATAAAGGCAACGAACTGAAAATCCATTAAAAGAGGGGAACAAACAAAAGAAAAGCAAAAGAGAAACAAGAGGAAAAGAACTGCTGAGATAGCAGAAAGCAGCCAACTACCTAGAAAACTAAGATCAACACTATCCAAATCCTTTACATTGACAGCCCATTCTAAAACCATCTTTTTAGCCCTAGCCCCCACCGCTTTAGCAGAAGAAGATCTGTCATTGAAGCATCTTTCGTTTCTTTCTTTCGCAAGAATGGTCATACACCAGATCTTCAATTTGTTTTTTCCAAGCTTGACCTTGTTCCACACCATCAACATCTTCGTGGCAGACTCCGGAACACACCAGGAGAGCAAAAAAAGCTCGCAGAAATGAGAGAAGATGGAAGAAATAAAGAAGCAGTGAACCAGCAAATGGTTCACGGATTCCGGCTGACACATGCAACACAGGCAAATGTTGACGATCTGCATGCCTCTCTTAGCCAGATTATCAATAGTTAGAATTCTATTCTGAGCTGCTAACCACCCAAAACATCTGAACTTAGGAGGAGCGTAATATTTCCAAACAAAAGGAGTCGCGTCTGACCTATCGGCAGAGTAAATAGCGACATAGAGGGACCTGACTGAGAACGCCTCGGACTTCTCAAGCAGCCACTCAATACTATCTGGCTGCGAGGAGATGATCTTAGATTTGGAGATGTAATCGTGCAGTGCCATGTATTCGTCCACCTTGTCGTCATGGAGGTTTCTGATGCAAGATATATCCCAAACAAAGTAGGCCGAAGTGAAGTAGCCACATCTATTAATAAGGATGTCTCTGTCAGGAGAGAGCCAATAGATTTGCGGAAAAAAGAATTTGAGAGGCTTTTCCCCAAGCCATAGATCTTCCCATAATCGAGTAGCTGAACCATTGCACAACACATACCTACTGTTAGCAATAATGGGATTTTTGGCCTTAAGAATTCCTTTCCAGATGTGGGACGCCTTGTAATACGAACTATCTTTAGGCCACCAATTCCCATGAGATGCACCATACTTGCCTTTAACTATCGAAGTCCAGAGGGCATCCTTTTCCGACGCAAATCACCAAGCCCATTTACCCAACAGCGTGGAATTCATTAACTTCAGAATCTTCACATTCGCACCTCCCTTGCTGAAAGCTTTGCACAATTGTGTCCATTCAAGCAGATGAAACTTACTCTGATTTTCTTTACCAAACCACAGGAACTCCCTTCAAGATTTTTCCATACTCTTAAGCACCGACCCCGGGCATCTGAATAACGACATGAAATAGAGAGGGAGACTGGATAGAGCTGCTTTGATCAGCGTCAACAGACCACCCAAAGACAGATACCGACATTTCCAGGAAGCCAGGTACTTTTGAAATTTACTAGTGACCCTATCCCACATGCTCTTCGGCGGGGAGCCCACTGATAGGAGCAGACAAACAAAATAAGTTGGGAAGGTTTCGATACGGCAATCGAGCATGGAAGCAAATTTCTGAAGAGACTTCTGCGGGACATTAACTCCAAGTAACTTCGATTCGTTCAGATTGATCCTTAGACCAAATACTGCTTCAAAACAGCGTAGAGCAATGAGGAGGTGCTCGATTTTCTCATCCGAGGCTTCAGAGAATATAAGAGTATCATCGACGAACTATATATGGGTTAGGGGGTATGATAATCCCGGCATTGTAATGCCACGAAGGAGGCCTTGTTCCTGACCTTTTTTTAACATTTGGGACAGAGCCTCTCCCATGATGAGAAATAGGAAAGGGGCAAGAGGATCCCCCTGTCGCAATCCTCTGGAGCTTCTGAAAAAACCAAAAGGCGATCCATGTAAAATGATGGAGAAGTGAGCTGATCTGATGCAAGCAGCGATCCAGCTTCACCACTTGACCCCGAAGCCCATCCGACCTAGCATATAGGAGAGGAAGTCCCAATCCACATGATCGTAGGCCTTGGCAACATCCAGCTTACAGAAGATAGCATTATGCCTCAACTTATGACAGGTGTGCAGTACTTCATTGGCAATAAGAGCACCATCCATGATCTGTCTGCCTCTGATGAAGGCATTCTGATTGCTAGATATGAGACTTCCGATGACTTTAGACAAACGAACAGATAATATTTTCGCCAAAATTTTATAGGGACTCCCTATAAGACTGATTGGCCTGAATTGGGCAAATTTCTGAATTCCACCACTATTCAGAAATTCATATTTATAACACGAAAGTCGTAGATTATCATATACGCGGTGCACAAAAATATAAAATAGTTTAAAAGTGCCCCCCTTGGAAGTAGAGACTTCAAATCTTGCGTGGGTAGTGCAACAACCACCTGGATAAATGATGATGCAATCAAAATTCTGATTTGGGAAAAGTTTCACAAAAATTTAGATTTTCATTAGGGTTTTGGGTTCATGGATGGAGATTGAGGATTGGGGTTTTTTTAGGGATTTAAAAGATCGAGGGATTAGGGAGGTTTGGAGGAAAATCAAAGAGGGAACACCCCAAATGGGGGCCCACACGTGGCTGCCCGTACGGACGCACATGTGTGCATGCGCGTGCACGTGCTAATCCACACGTGTCTACCTAAAGGGGAAGAAAGAGAGAGGATTGAGTGGGGTTTTGATGAGTTTAGAAGATTGTAATGAAAGGGAAAAGAGGAAGACGAGAAGAATAAGAAGAATACTTTTCGAAGAAGAGAAAGAAGAAAGATGTACTTTAGGAAATCTACCACCAAATAAGCTTCTACCCTTCCACAATTCAATTGGAAGGGAGGGTTTCTCACATACCCTAAAACACAAGGAGGAAAATTTCTTCACAAGAGAGCTTCTTTCTTTTTTCTTTCTTCTCAATAACACCACTAGGGTTGGACCTCCAACCCTCCTCCCCCCTTGCACTTTTATAATTAAAAATCCAGAATAATTACAGCATTGTCACTCACTTAAACACTTATTAGTTCACTGATTCTTGTACCCTATTTGTCAATCACGTGAGACATTGTGTCATTTAGTCGGTTGAGCCTTTGAAAAGTGAAGATCGAAGACACAAGCGAAGATGGAGCATCGAGGAGCAAAGAACAGGCAAATGAGGTGCATTGATGACCCTAACCCTTAACCCAAAGCAACTCATATACCTCTGGATGATCTTGACTTAATAGAAATACTTAATTGATCATCCCTTATTCTTAGGAGACCAAGAAAAACATGATAAACAAGGCTAAAAGATGTGCGAAGCTACCATGTAAAAGACAGCCCAAAACAGTAGTTTTCGATGAGTCTTTGATGGCATTGAAGGCTTGCTCGATGGCATCAATCGAGAGTTAGAACCATCCAGCAAGATTTGGCATTTTGTTCTGATTTTCTCGATAGCATTGAGGTACCTTCGATGGCATCGAAGTATAAGTTTGATGATATAGAAGTACCCTTTGATGACATTGATTGAGAGATAGAATAGTCCAACAAGAAATCGAATTTATTTCCGACTTTATTAATGGCATGGAGGACACGTTCGATGACATCGGAAATGATCCAGATATGTCCAGTGACAAATCAACATAAACGTTTGGATTCATTGATGACATCGAAGAAACCTTAGATCCGTTTTATGCCCATTTTTTAACCGTTAAAGCTCAAACTTTTTATAAAGGGGAATCGGTTCTTGGGCATTTTGATGGGTTTTTGGAGCAACAGAAGGTAGGGTGATTCCATATTCATATCCCTCATCCCTAGCCACTATTCCATGGAGTTCTAAGCACTCTTCCTTGAGATTCATATTCATAAGAGGATTCCAACCTCTACATTGAATATGTGCTTGAATCCTTCCATTTTCTAGAGATTAGACTTAAGCAATATTGGCAGACCATTGTCTAAATCATCTAGAAGACCCATCTAGTTGAATCCCTTATGAAAAACTACTTCTAACTAGTTGTAGGAGATTCAACCAACCTCTCATTATCTTAGTTACCTCAAGGGAGCATCATATGCAAGGTGGTTGATTGTGAAGTTGAAGCCTTGGCAAAGAAGCGGCATCATGATCGGGGGAGCATCGGGGAGCTGATTGAAGCACGAGAGAGTGCAGATCAAGCTACCCAAGAAGGCGCTATAAAAGGGGTTCAATCCGACAAGTTGTCAATTATAAGAGTCCAAGTTTACTCTCTTTCCTTGTGTAGGATTGAGAGTAAGAGTTTGTAGACCCAAACTCGAACTAGGTTCTTGTGTAGGACCTTGGCCTTTGTATAGGGCCTAAATCCTAGGTTCTTGTGTAGGACATTGACTCTAGTGTGGAGTCTAAATTTCCGGGTTCTTATGTAGGACATTGGCTCTAGCATAGGGCCTAAATCTTCGAGTTCTTGTGTAGGACCTTGGCTCAGGAGTAGAGCCTAAATGACCAGGTTCTTGTGTATGACCATAACTCTTGCGTAGGGCTTAAAACCTCGAGTTCGTGTAGGACCTTGGATCTTTTGTAGAGTCTAAATTTTAGAATTCTTGTGTAGGGTTATAAAGGTTTGAGGTGAACCTGATTTAAAACATTCAATAGTGGAATCCGATACACTCATGGGTTGAGTGCGTCCACCAGGAGTGAAGTAGGCAAGTAGCTGAACCACCATATATGATTAAGTTTAGGATTGTCTTTTACGCAATTATTTAATTATGCTTGCGAGTTTGAATGTTTTACATTATGTATACATGATTAGATGAATGCTTAGTGATTGATAGGTAGAACATCCCACACACACGTATAAACTATCTTGATATAGACTAGTTGCTTATTTGCACATCATTTGTAGTCTATGTGATTGGACCCTCTATTGGCTTAGAAGCCTTAGAGTTGAATTGCCTTGCTTAATTTAATTGTTAATTAGTTTAAGTTAGGTAATTATTGTTTTAAATAGGCATATTTTTTAAATAGGTCTTAATCACCCCCCCCCCCCCCCCCCCCCAAGATTCATTCCTTAACTCTGTCAAGCTTCCACTAGCACAACCGTGGTAATCTCATTATGCCACAAGCACAATTTCACTTATTATCAAATATCAACCATCAAATAAATCTTAAAAATAACATAAAGAAAATAAGATCAAAGTCCAAGGAGCCCAAATTTTGAAGATTTGGTGGCCTGATCGACAAGATCCAATGGTCGGATCAACACGAAAAAAAATAAAAATCTTATGACTAAAATGGTCTCCTAAGCAGCCCACATGCATTATCCCAAAGTGAGGTCTTCCTGATGCATGTCCAATGCATGTGGGGTTTTCAAAATGGCCGGGCGAACCCCATCTGGAACTTGTCTCTCATGTATAAAGAAAGTTGTACTGATGTGGGTGGTCAGAGATACACCTGAGCAACTCCTCTGATGTCCCCATCACATACCCCCTCAACTGAAAAAGCAGCAATAACATGATAGCACCAAAAGTAGCAGAATTAGGAAGAAGAGAAAGAAGAAGAGAAGGAAGAAGATAAAGGTAGAGGAGAAGGAAGAAGGAAAAAAAGGTGGAGGAAGAGGAGAAGAAAAGTCATGACTCTCCAGGGTTTACTGAGTTGTTTGAGTCACCGAGTCAAGGGAGAACTCAAAAAAAGTAGGACAATTCATGTCCTATTATATCGCCACCTAGTCCACACCACTTTTGACTCAGTATGGCATAAAAAATAGGTCGACTTGGGCAAGTACTAAGTCAACTCGCCGAGTTGGCAAACCTTAGTCTTTAGACCCTCTTATTAGATATGGGTTGTTTTAGGGCCTAGCCCACTACAACCCATCTATGTTTAGGACATGGGTATTCTTTCATTTGTTACTAATGGCATTATTATAATTATTGAAAACATGTTAACGAACAAGAGAGACCCATGCATGAACCCTCGTCTCTCCTTTTCTCTTCCTCCTTTCATTCTTTCTCCTCATTTCTTTTTCTCCTTCTTTATCAATCTTGCCACATGGTGTCAGAGCAAGATCGATTCAGGAATTGATCACTTCAATCAACTCACCCATTCCCTCTTTTCTGGGTGACTTTTTAAAGTCGTTGGGGGCTGATCTACATGAATTCTCTTCTAACCACTATATGGTAGGTCATTGAATCGTATATCATTAGCACGTGTGAGGCCCACTTTCTTATAACACCATTGTGACAGACAAGATTTCGCCATCATGCATGTGTGGTCAGGTTTGCATGTGGACAGATCTGAGATCTAAAATGTTTGTGCTAGTTGCATATGGAAAGGAAGAACAAGTGTACATGTGAAGTTTTTGGATCAAGCAGTGCTATCAAGTGATCACGTTTGTTGATATACATAGTTTTCTGAAAAACATTGTTGGGTAAGTTAAACACTCTTCCCTTGTGTATTTGATCCTGCCTACATCAATGGATATCAAGGATGAAGCCAAGACTAGTCTTTTGCCGCCGTTTGAGTCGTTGAACTTTCTTATTACATAGACTAAACTCAATTGAACAAATTACTTGTAATGGGCCACATCAATAGAGGTCTTCGTCATGAGAAAAAGGAAATTTAAGTATTTGATGACTCCCAAACCAGACTAAAGTTGAATAGAATATCAAGATTTGGTGGCAGAAGATGCTGAAATTAGAGCATTGTTATGGAATAGTATGGAGCCTCAGATTAGTGTAAATATTATCTTTTTCAAGACAGTTAAGGAAGTTTGCGATAATTTGTGAGAGAGATCCATTCAGGTGAAAGAATTTAAATCAGATCTATAAGTTATTACAGAATATCTTCGCTCTTGAATGGAGAGATAAGAGCATTGAAGAGTATTATTCATCTTTGTGAGTCATGTGAGAAGAACTAAACACATACCGGTCCCTATCTACCAATTATGAGACCGAGACGGCGGAAAGAGGAATTTCATATTGCTAAGTTCGTCACTAGTCGTCATTGTGAGTTTGAGCCTTTCCAAGCATAGATCCTTGGAAGCAATGAGATCCCATCCATCATTGTAGTATTCACTTTCCTTCAACGTGCAATTAATGTACCAAGTTCGCCATCATCAAATTGTTCTGCATTTGTTTCTGCATCCAGTAGAGAAAATGGAGGAAATCATGGCCATGGTACTTGTTTTGATGGTATAGATTCAAGAGGAGGTCACTTTGGAGGTAGAAATAATTAAGGAGGCAGTGGTATAGATTTCGTGGTAATCGGCAATGCACTCATTCTAGTCTTACTAACCATACATCTAATACATGGGCTTACTTGACTGAGTGTTGAGTCTGTCAGTCAAGTGAGCCCAAAGTTGAAGACATCAAGCCCAAGACTAATCAAAGATGAAGGCATATGATCGTTGACACTGGATATGAAATTCAAATATGATGTGCGAGGTTTCAGGCTTAAGATCACGTTAGTTTAGAAACAATTGCACAAATTTCATATCTCACATGAAAGTCCAAACATTCAATTAAGGGGAATCTATGCGAGTCCATGCCTAAATTTGATGCAAGACATAAAATTTAAATATGATATGCAAGATTTTAGGCTTAGATCACACTAATTCAGAAACAATAACATAAAAATTTCATATCCCACACAAAAGTTCAAACATTCAAACAACAAAAATCTGTGCGGGTCTAGGCCTACACAGGTTAGGACTAGATCAGTAAAATTATGGACCAAATGATACTCAATGGGAAATAGAAATCATCCAACATGCACAGTAATCAGTCCCTAATCCAAGGGATTCACTAATTTCATTTCAAGGAATCCTAGGGTGAGAAAATGGACAAATAAATTAAGGATAATGCAATTTAGGGTAAGGGTTTATGAAAAAACTGGTATAAGAAGGCAAAATAAGAAGAAAACCTGAACCGGAAGGCAGTTCCCGCACGCGAACAACAACAATGGCCCAGACGCATGTGCGTGTGATCATGGCCGCACATGTGTGGGGCCCACTATTCAGAAAAATGTCACCTTGGCCCTGGTCGGTCAGGGATGGATTCCAAAACCCCCAAATCTCAGTGCAATTCGATGCATGCTTTGTGCATGATGCTCCGCCGAAGTTTCAGCCCCCCTGCAGAGCCAAATTCTGGAAATCTGCTATAGAGAGAAAAACGGCCGCAACTATTGATGGATTTGGAGATGGAATGCTGGTAGCAGAAGAAAAATATGGATGGAAGAAGATGGGGGCGAATCGGGATAGGTGTGGCTTCGCACCATGGTAGTTAGCTCTTCGAAAAGGGAGGGCTTAACACCCACTTGAATTTTTCTACGACTCAAAACTCAGAGAGTAGAAAAAACATGCAGGAATTTTTTATTTCTTTAATGAATTAAAAGAACTACAAGGGGTGCCTATTTATAAGAAAACCTTATACCCAAAACTCGCGCCATGTGCGCAACATATTACTTGGCAATGAAGTAAACTAAAATAAAAACCAATCAAAGAAACCTAAAGCGTTCATGATGTTCTAAATAATATAAATAAGCAAAACCTAAAGTATGAACTTAATCCTACTAGTGGGTCACGATCATAAGATCCTATGATGGGCTTTTCTTAACTATCGGGCCCACTCTTTGAATCCAAAACTCCGTCTTCTAACTAGGATGCCCTCCCTGGACGTCGTCATCGAGTCAGATCGACGGTGGAGCCCTCCCTCTCCTTCCATACGTGGGTAGAGGGCGGCGTGCATGCGGGTGATGTCCCCATCAATTCTCCCCGACTAGGAAGGTTTCGCCACTGGCGAAATAAAACTCCTGAACAGCTCCACGATGTCAGGATCAAGTCTTTGAAACTCCTCCTCAGTGAGTCACATGTTGTCCGAAGATGGGCATGACTTCCATTTAACCAAGTACTTCTGAAACCTACTGTCCAATGTTGAAACTATCTGATGGTCTAGGATATCTTCTATTTCCTCTCTCGATGTGTGAAGGCTAGGTATGGGAGGTAGAGGCTGAGAACATGGGCCAGGATGGGTAGTTATGGGATGTAGAGGTTGAAAAAATGGGTCAGGAAGGATAGGTATGGGAGGTAGAGGCTGAAAAAATGAGTCGGAAGGAGGCCATGGATCAAGGGAAAGGTCAGGGGAATTAGGATGGTTAGGTGAAAGACTGAACAATGCATCAAATAGCCCCTTGAAATGCAACTAGATCCTCTACATTGAATGTGAAACTAATTCCCATGGAGAGTGGAAGATTTGCTACATACGCATTGAGACCATTTCGTTTTAAAATTTTGAAGGGTCCAGCGTTACGCGCGTGTAACTTACGAACGGCCTCATGCGGACCATCGCAGAGTCCCTTACATTGAATTCCTTCAAACGTTTATACTGGTCTGCAGAAAATTTGTAATGTTCATTACTAGTAGTGATCTTCTGCCTGATTTTTTGATGTTAAGAATGAATGTGATGCACAAAAGACTCTGCAGGCTCTAACGGCCTATGCGACAATGACATAGGGACAAGATCAACAGGTTTCTCAGGTTTATAACTAGTAACGACTTCATAAGGGCTGAGACCTATGGACCTATCGACAGAACTATTAAACGCAAACTCGGCTGTAGGTATTACGGTGTCCCATGTTCTAGTGTGCTCTATATCCCTCCTAGGGGGAGACTCATCCGGTAAATCATCAGAACAAACATCACAAAACTCAACCACAAGGCCGCACATGTTGTACACCTCAAAATAGTGGTCTTGATGTCCCTCATGGGATGGGTGCATGAGTGCACGCCCGTAACCGATTCCTTAGCCAACTTCATTCATTAGTCTATCCTCCTAGCCACCTAACTGAGATTGGACAACCACTCCAATGATGGGATTTGTCCCGGCGAAGGCCTTTAGTTGGGTAATGTGCACATCAAATTGATCAAAGCGTTGGTCTATATGTTGTTCCCAGCACTTACCCAAAGACTCGATCTGCTGGGACAGTTTGTTTAATGACTCTAACAATTGCTCCATGTTTAGTGTAGGGTGCAAGCCAAAACCATGACCCGTACGTGTGGGCATACACTTGCTAACTCCACCTAAAGACTTTCTATGACGACTGTATGCAACTAAATAGGACTAAATGATCCTATGAGACTCTACATGAAGGAAACTACGCAGTGCTACTAAAAATCCAGCAACATAGTTGTCGAAATAAGGGAATAACAAAAAGTAACAGCAATGTGAATTGCCAACTTCCTACTAACAGAAATTTCAGCAACTAATATCAGGAACTACGGACTTCTAACAGCTATATGTGATGAACTGGATGCATGAAGGACTCAAACAAACCCTAACATGTAATGTATTCCCCTACAAGAACCCTAAGCTCTGATACCAAATTTGATGCTGGACATAAAATTTAAATATGATATGCAAGATTTCAGGCTTAAATCACACTAATTCAAAAACAATAATATAAAAATTTCACATCCCACACAAAAGTTCAAACATTCAAGCAAGGGGAATTTGTGAGGGTCCAGGCCTACCCAGGCTAGGACTGGATCAGTAAAATTATGGACCAAACGATGTTCAATGGGAAATATAAATCATCTACACAGGCACAGTAACCAGTCCCTAATCTACGGGATTCACCAATTTCAATTCAAGGAACTCTACGGAGAGAAAAGGGGCAAATAAATTAATGATAATGCAATCTAAGATTAGGGTTTATGAAAAAACTAGTATGAGAGGATAAAATAAGAAGAAAACCTGAACTGAAAGCAGTTCCTGCACGCGGACAGCAACAATGGCCCAGACGCATGTGCATGTGATCACGGCCGCATGTGTGTGGGGTCCACTATTCAAAAAAAGACCACCTTGGCCCTGGTCGGCTAGGGATGGACTCCAAAACCCCCAAATTCCAGCTCAATCCGATGTACAGTTTGTGCGTAGTGCTCCACTGAAGCTTCAGCCCTCCTATAGGGCCATATTCTAGAAATCTGCTGTAGAGAGAAAAACGGCTGCAACTATTGATAGATTTGCAAATGGAATACTTATAGGAGAAGAGAAATATGGACGGAAGAAGATGGGGGCAAATTGGAATAAATATGGCTTCGCACCACGGTAATTAGCCCTTCGAAAAGGGAGAGCTTCACACCCACTTGAATTTTTCCACAACTCAAAACTCAGAGTAGAAAAAAAATACGCAGGAATTTTTTATTTCTTCAATGAATCAAAAGAACTACAAGGGGTGCCTATTTATAAGAAAACCCTATACCCAAAACTTGCACTATGTGCAAGACCTATTACTTGGCGATGAAGTAAACTACAATAAAAACCAATTAAAGAAATCTAAAGCATTCATGATGTTCTAAATAATATAAATAAGCAAAACATAAAGTATGAACTTAATCTGACTAGTGGGTCACGATCACGAGATCCCATGATGGGCTTTTCTTAACTATCGGGCCCACTCTTTAAATCCAAAACTCTGTCTTCTAATTAGGAGGCCCTTCCTGGACGTTTTCATCAAGCCAAATCGATGGTGGGGCCCTCTCTCCTTCCGTACGTGCATAGGGGGCAGCGTGCGTGCGCGTGCGCATGATATCCCCATCAATCGTGCTTAACGGGTAAACTAAGCCTCATCAACCCAAAACAAACCCTGACAGGTATATGCCCCCATAAGAACCTAACTTATCCTAAACTACTTTAAAATAAAAAAATCAAAAAATAAAAAATCTTCTAGTAAGTTCGAGTTACTAGCACTTTTGAGTATTGAAGAAAGTATAAAGGAAATAGGTAAATCATATGCTCTGTAAATTGCATTGAGCTACAATCGAGGACATATTCAATGTCATTGAACATCGTTCGATTGCATCTAATACATGTCATATTGTCCAGCAACAAATAAAAACATGTTGGGAATTGTCGATTGCATCAAACGATGTTCGATGACATCGAAACTTATGTTTCGATGACATCGAACGCAATAAGTTTCGATGACATCAAACGCATTTTGATTGCATCGACCTTGGGGTTACTTCTTCCGAAATCCAAATATACTCTGAGTACTCCTCAATGTAATCGAACACTTTTTTATGGCATTGAGAGTAAGTTAACGATGGTGTCGAAGACGGCTTGATTGCATCGAAACTAACTCCAGTTTGTCTAGCAAGCTTTCACAGAAAATCTAATTTTCTTCAAACACATCAAAGACCTTTCGATGTCATCGAAATTCAAATCTCGATGCATCGAAGGACTGATCAATGGAATCAAACAAGGGACAAAACTATCGAGCAACCTGTGTATTTTTCAAAAAGTAATCTCGATGGCATCGAAGTGCATGTTGATGACATCAAAGGATGCTCGATGAGATCGGATAGAATCTGTCCTACACCCAATTGAATATCTTGCGTAGGAAGTCGATGCGATCGAAGAAGGTTCGATGACATCGAAATTCAAATTTCGATGACATCGAATATCCTTCGATGGCATCGACAATGCCAAATTTCTGCCCCTTTTTTTACCGTTCGGATTTCAACTTTACAAATACACAAAGCTTGTTTCTTGTAAAATGAGGTAGAATCTAAAAGAGTTTCAGAGAGTTGCTTCAAGAGTTAATACCATCTTCCTCATTCCCTCTTTTACATTAGAGTTCATGATTCAATCTTCAGCATAAGCATTTACTCAACATCTTCATTGCTTGGATTGAATTATGAACTCTAGCATTCAATGAGTTTCCAACAGCACTCATCATAGGCAAATCTTTGTGTTGGAACTCTTGAATGCATAGCTCATGGGAATCTTCTCTATGTGTTTAAATCATATCATCTAAATAGAGAAAAACAACCAAACCCTAAACCTCACAACCTCGGAACATTAATCGAAGCATCAGAAGCGGTTGCAGTTCAAGGGAGCTGAAGACTCTTCATCAACGTTGAAGATCATCTTCAAATTGTGCAAGAAAGTGACTCACTCACTTATATGTAAGTATATGGAGTCCACTGAGTCTGAAGCCCTTGTGTAAGATTGGGATTCAGAGTTTGAGTGACAAACTTGCTAAGACCTCTTTGTAAGCCTCCGACGGGAGAATACGTTGTCCTTGTGTAGGACGTGTTGCCTTGTGTAGGTTGCCTTGTGTAGGCTCCTAGTTGTGTCCTTGTATAGGACTTGTCACCTTGTGTAGGCACCTAAGGCAACCTTGTGTAGGACCCTTAGTTAACCATGTGTAGGTTGTGAAGGTTCATGGCTAACCTAATTTTAAACCATTGAATAGTGAAATCCAGTACACTCTAGGAGAGAGTGCATCTGCCGGGAGTGGAGTAGGCACGTTGTATGCCCACTTGGCAAGTGAGGTCACACCTAAGGTTATTATGGAGATCCCACATGAGGTTACACCCGAGGGTAGTGTAGAATTACATCTGAGGTGAGTCCAGTATTGGAGGAGTCCAGTGTTGCGATTCTGGGGGGACATAACTGGATGAGCTTACACCCATGCGGGACATTCACGCATTGACTCTACCAAACCTTCATCACGATCAAATGAATCTCGGTAAAGAAGTGGATTTGGAAAGACAAGTAAATGAGCCTAGGACCCCTATAAATTGCATACCCATGTTTGTGTTCCATTGGCCTTTAGAGTCTGTACATGCATCTACACAACATATGCATATAAAATGATTGTTGACTCACACCATAGGTTTAAAGAGTTTGTTACGGGCGATGAAGCAATGATTAAAATACATCCAAAAAGATTTCCATTGAGAACCATACAAAAATTATAAGCCCATACCACTGGACCATATAAAATCTTGAAAATACTAGGTTCGAATGCTTACTTGATAAATCTTCCAACCAAACATGGGTATCAATTCCACATTTAATGTGGAAGATTTTGTACCGTTTCATGGACCTTCCCCTAACCCTCACATGAACTTTGATGATGATGCCCCTGACCTGTCTCATAACCCATGGCCATTACTTGACCCCTCTTCTCAACCTTTACCACCCGTACCATCCATACCTATGAGAAGAGAAGAGATAGGATATCTTAGATGAAGAAGCGGTTTCCACATGACATGGCAGTTACCAGGAGTACCTTGTCAAGTGGAAGGGCAAAACAAAGACAAGTGGAAGGGCAAAACAAAGTCAGACAGTACATGGATCACAAAAGCAAAGCTTTAGCATCACTACAGCTTTATTTTGCCAAAGGCAAAATCTCTTCAGTCGAGAGGAATTGATGGGGACATCAGAGGACCTACTCGAGTGTACTAGAGATGGATATGACCACCCACATTAGCGTAACTTTGTGGATGGAAGACAAGTTCCAGATGGGGCTCGTCGGGCCATTTTGAAGACCCCATACGCATTGGACGTGCATCAGGAAGACCCCACTTTGGGATGTTGCGTGTGGGCTGCTTAGGAGACTATTTTAGTCATAGGATTTCTATTTCGTGTCGATCCGACCGTTGGATCTTATCTACCAAGCCATCATGCCACTAGATCTTTTAGATTCGGGCCCCTTGGACTCTGATCTTACATTCTTTATGTTTTTTGTTATTTTTAGGATTTATTTAATGGTTGAGATTGATAATAAATGTTTTAGTTTTCTTATTTTCGATGATGGATCACTTCACTTAAGTGGCATAGTTGTAATTATGCTGAATTTTTAATTATAAAAGCATAGGAGGGGTGGAGTTCCAACCTTAGTGGTGTTATTGAGAAGAAAGAAAAAAGAGAGCTCTCTTGTGTGAAGGAATTTTCCTCCTTGCATTTTAGGGTATGTGAGAAACCCTTCCTTCCAATGGAGTTGTGAAAGGGTAGAAGCTTGTTTGGTGGTGGATTTCTTAAAGTACATCCTTCTTCTTTCTCTTCTTCGAAAGGTATTCTTATTCTTCTTCTCTTGTCTTCTTCTTTTCCCTTCCATTACAACCTTCTAAACCATATATCTTCAATTTTCTATTTTTCCTAATTTCTAAAAACCTTAATTCCAAAATCCCCAATTCCATGAACATTAATTTTCCCAAATTTCAGATTTTTCCCTTCACCCTAATCATAAAACCTACAAATCTGTCCCTTGAGTGGGGAACGTGTCTATGCTAAATTGAAAGTTCTATCCTTCAATTGAGCCTAGTTTTAATTGATTTATATGATTTATTAGCATGCAAGCATGTGATTTAGGTTCAATCAAATTTTATTTTCTATTATTTACTCTTAATTAATTGGTGGGTTAGCATCTTTTGTTAATTGAATTACTTTATGGACTCTTTCATAATCTCCATGTTGCATGCTGCATTAAATCATGTGCCCTGCATCATAATATCTCCATGATGGTAACATGCCCAACTCTTGATCTTCTTTTTTTTTTTCTTTTTTCCTTTTATATTTGTCAGCAAAATTGCTAACTTTCCTAAAGCTTTACTCGAGCCTTAATGCTAACTTTCGATGACATATTTCAATGCAATCATTTCAATTTAACTATTCAAGCAGTATTAAGGCTCTCTAAAGCTTTCAAATTGCATCATTTTTGCATTAGCATGTACGAGGTTTGGATTTACACAACAAATAAACTAGTAAAATTTTCCCACAACAAAGGAGGCAAATATTGTAGCATATAGATGCAGGCTGCATTTAGGTTCTCTGCAGCTTTCAAATTGCATCATTTTTGCATTACCATGTATGAGGTTTGGATTTACACACCAACAAATAAACTAGCAAAATTTTCCCACATCAGGAAAAAAAAAAAAAAGACGTAAATATTGTAACATATAGATGGCATTGGTACCTTACTCAGAAGATATAATGTCCAGGTCAAGACTGAACCAGTTGTCTCATGGCCAGCAACTAACATCGACAGAAGGTCATCTCGCAACTGCACATTGGAAACCTGAAAGAAATTGAAATTTCAAATTGGGCATGATCAGGTAATGAAAAAAAAAAAAAATGAAAACAAAAACCGAAAAACCAACATCAGATCAAAGCTAAATTAAACAAATTGATATCAAGCAATTCCTAGAAAATATAGAAGTGGGAAGTGATGAGATTCATAAAGGAATTTTATGTTGCATCTCACAGAGGTTTGTTAGATTGCATGAGACTCTCTCCATACACACGTACATGCAAAACACGTGTCAACCTTGCAAGCTTATGGAGTATCCAAGCACTCATGATGTGGCTCCTAAGCCCCCACCATGACCATGACATATGTGGAAGCAGTTCTACTCATCAGGTGGGTTAGATGACATGACCCATCTGTAGATTGGCCTTATTTTTCATAACCATTCAAATTCTAAGCCATGGTGGGATGGTTAGCATTGTCTACTAAAAGCAACTTTTTGGAAACATGAGCTGTTAATCCTCGGAATCACCATTCACAAGACTTATGGGGAACTCAAAACAATTACAAGAAAAAGAACAAAATATAAAGAGAGTTTCCTATGCCGAGAGTGAGTTTGACTCTACAACACGGATTAATGGCTATGGATGTTTACTTTAAGAGACGGCAGTGAGGGAGTGAAATTAGGTCTCCGAAAATGTAGTGTAACTTAAAAGGAGAGAACATAGTTCTTTAGTAATAAATGATGAAAGAAGGAAAGTGGGATGTTGAGGAAGAAGTTCATGTTATGTGATGAGATGTTTGAGCGCATAAGGAAAGTTGAGAAAGAAGTTTGAGTGTCTAGAGGAAAAAGTCACTCATATAAGGAAACTTGGTGGTGAAATGATGAGGTCTGAAATGCTATTAGTGGGACAAATCATGTTTGAAGGCATGGAAAGGAACTAGAAATATGGAAAAATTGGAAAAATATAGAAACGCCAAAAAGAGTGCTAAGAAAGTAGTGAGAATAAATTTAAGGCATATGGTGATATTTACAAATAGATTGGGGACAATAGAATGTGAGAAAGATGCCTACCAACTTGCAAAAATAAGAGAGATAAGTGGTAGGGAGCTGCATCATGTTTGATTCATTAAGAGTGATGATGAAAGGGTATTGGTTTAGGACTATGAGGTCAATAAAAGGTGGAAAAGTTATCCCCACAACTTTTTAATATGTCAACCACAGAGATAGCTTCAGGATAGAAGGAATCACAAACTCAAATGAGGCTTGAGACCATAGAAACTTCCATGGGATAATGATATATGAACTAAAAGAAGATTTGAGAAAGATGAAGATAATAAAAGCCCAAGGAACATATGGTAAACAGTAGAGGTACCTAAGAAATATTGGTTTGTTGTGGTCAACGTTCATTATATCATTATTGTTACATGTATTGAAGACTTGGTATACGGAAGCATGTATAGATATCATTATCATGTTGCAGACAACAGGGACTGCATCACTGTCCAAGGGAACCATCAAAACCATGGAATTTTCAATTAAACTTCATCAGATGTTAAAAGGCAGATAACTAAGACAATTACAAAATTAAAACCAAGGTATTTTCGTAACAGTAATGGAGGGCATAATGGAATGGACTGAAACCATTACCATCCATAGCAATCATTTTTCCTTTTTTTTTTATATACTTTTACCAAAAAAAAAATCCAAAATTTTAGAGGATTTCAAATGTATATTCTTTTCCAGTTTTGAACATCTTTATAATGCCCTGACAGTCCACTCTTTGGGAAGAATGTTGTTTCAGCCTGTCTGGTGATTTTATAAACCCAATAGGATTAGATTGAATGCAAAACTCGTATACTTAATTTCCTAAATATCTAATATCAATGACTCGATATAAATAAGATTATATGAGCATGAATAACATAATAAGACAATTATATAGATGAAATGTCAACTATAAAGTGACCTCATAAGTCAAAACATAAGTGATAAAAATTAAAATGATGTTTATGTCCAACGGACAAACATAAATACAAAAACATTACAATTTACACACCAATAAATGTCACCATCACCACTAGAATAAAAATCGTACTGCTTGTGGTTGTGTGACCTTAACATTGTCATCATTCGGCTGCAAATATGGAGTGGGTGCCACATATCCACACTAACCAAAGCCAAAGGGAAAGACTATGCCAATGAAAACCGATGATGACTAATCATGATCATCACCGACATTGTGCATCTATTGTGTCAAACCTGAGTAAGAATATCCACCAGTGGCAAAGTAGACCCGTAGTCATAGCCAACACCATAGTTGTACTCGTATTGCTCATATTACTGAGACTCCAATGATGAATAACTCATATCTGAATCTATATATGCATATCCCTCATATCGACCTGCTCCATATGGATCATATCTAAGATTAGCCCAACAAAGAAGTGACTTAACAGGCTTACTATATTGTCCATGGTCATATATCCATATCCATATCCATAAGCCATATGATGTCCTACTGTTCCATCTCCTCTAGTGCCACTGGTGTCAGCCTCCCTGTGATGTTCATCCTCTAACTGATCGTATCATGAATCAATATATTCATAAGTCACCACCTCTACTCCATCGATGCTCATTAGCATTGACGCCTGTAAATGATTGTATCCCCATGTGCTCAACAACACCAGAAGCAAGACCAGCAACAAGTGCATCATCATCGGCATTGCCATCGTCTGTCTCGATTCCTCAGATGCTAGTGTACCAATTATATGAGGAGATCTTCTCTTTTCAAAAGAGGGATAAACCCCTTGGTGAATACTTCGCAAAATTAACTGGAATGTGGAAAGTGCTTTCCATATATTGTCCTATAATGTTTGACATCACCCTCATGAAAAAACAGCGGGAAGATAAGTAATGAAACTTCTATCTGGACTACCAAAAGAGTACCAATCGGCAAAAGATCAAATTTAGGAGCTTCTATTACTTTAGTGGCAGAGGTTTATGCAAGGCTTCAGATAGTCTCATTGGCAAGCGAATTTGATAATGTTAATGTTAATGCATCTAATAAAACTGCATTGGCCTTTTCTTCCAGTTATTTAAGTTCTCATGGAGGCCATGGTGAACATATTAGGTGTGGTGCTTCCCGTGGTAGATTCCCGAGCAAAGGTAGAGGTGGTCTTGGTGGTCGAGGAGACCGTGTGTGTACTCTTTGTGGCCTGACAAATCATATTGTGGACTTTTGTTAGGATCTTTATGGAAAACCCCCACGGGCTAATCAAGCCCTTAAGGTAGAGGGCTAACAAACCGTCTCTACTACTTCAGTTCTTGACCTTCCCATTCTCAACCCTCTTATCACTACCTCATTTTCCTCTAAAAAAGTAAAATAGTATAAAAATAAAAATAAAAAATAAAAAAGAGTCCAAAAGCCCATCCCCTTTAGAAGATCATCCTGGTGAGAGACGAATGAGGAAAGAGAAGAGAGAGGATTTAAGAGCTCCAGATATTCTCTTTAGGCACTAGTAAAGGGGCACACCTCAACCTTGAGGAACAACCTACTGATCCATGTACGGGCCTAAACATGTGTTGTCGAAAAATCAGTACAAAATAAATATACAATTTTTCAAGCCAATCAATAGATTGGCCAACGCTCACTAATTTATAAATTTTCCACATTAATTAACAATGAAAAACACATTTTCCAATATAAAAACAAAAAAAAAAAAAAAAAAAGGATTTTCCCAATTCCCCCCATTTTTTACTTAAATGTTAATTTTTAGCCACAAATCTATGTCAATGCATGAGAATCAATGGGACACTAATTTCCACTACAATCCACAGTAGCATATAAAGAAAAAAAAAATGAAGTTTCTATAGATTTTTCGTCGCATGTAAGTTCTAACTCATCTTCGTTTTAAGTCGAGATTTCTCCCCAAATCCAAACGTTTATTCAACAAGAACAAATTTATTTATTTATTTTTAAATGGAGTTTTTTTAAGTTTTTAAAAATTTTCACAATTTTTTGCCAATTTTTGCATGTTTACGGATGTTTCCCTAGTATTAGGGATATTATCGGTGGTGTTGTCCATAGCAAGGAACTTTTATAAGGGATTCTTCTTAAAGTATTATTGATGTCAATAATATCGCCAAGTATCACAGTTATTATCAGAAATATTGACAACATTTGGAATTTTTTATACTTCCAGCAATTTTGGCACCACCAACTTGGGGATACCAATAATATCGATGATATTATCGATCATATCGACGATATTAACATTGGTTATAACACAAAGTTGTGCTTTGTGGCACAAAATATTGGAAAGTCAAGGAACAATTAATAGGATGTGTAATAAAATGAGGACGATGGAAAAGTGGCAAGATGAGGAAGGAATTAGAAATGAATGAGTTTGATGGAACTTTGGAGTAGAACCAATAGGTAATAAGATGAGGGAAAGTGTTACAAGACAATTAACCACTTACTCTAAAAGCTCAAACTAATAGAGCATGGCGAATCAATCCCTTTATCTCATAGCCCACGCCCCACATCCCATGGGTTAGGTCCTCGGCCGAACTTCCCCCCATCCCCCCCCCCCCCCACCCATGGGCCCCAATAAATATGGGTTACGTTTCACACGAGCCACCCGCTTCACGCGGGTGGCCCACCCCGAGTGTGCCCCTGCATCCCACAGGCCACCCCACTTGGGCCCGGTGTGAAAATGCCCCTGCATTAATAGATAGAGTTAGATGGTTTGGCAATGTGAAACAAAAGCATAAATAAACTGGCTAAGAGTAAGTTGGTTCAAGTTGAAGGTTCTAAAAGGGCAAAGGAGAGAACCAAAAGGATGCGGGTGGAGGTTGTAAGAAAACATTTGAGAACTATGTTTTAATTGAGGGTATGGTCCTTGATAGAGTGGAATGACTTGTAATAAGATTGTTGTAGCTGATCCCAATTAGTTGGGAATTTGGATAAGGCTTTGATGATGATGATGATGATTATGAAAAAGTATTGTGCAGCTATTTCAAGCCACTTCTAGGAAAGTCATGCAAAGCACTTCTAGTTGCTAATGTTTGTTTGACAAACATAATCATAATAAATAACTGATTTTATTACCGTAAAGCTAGAGCCTACCACAGGACTAAATAACATGTCTGAGCAGTATATTTTAAACAGAAGCTGGATGCCAGCTCTACACCTGTCTTCACAAACTGAAACCAGATAGTGCAACTCCATTACGACCTCCACATTATTATTATTATTATTTTTCTGAGATTCCAAGATATGATCCCTAATAATGTTATTTTCAAGAGGATACAAAGTGACGGAATATAAAGTATCACATATTTAGGCTAACTAACATCAACATTTCTTTGGTGAAGGTGGACAGTACCACCACAATTTTATTAAGAATAGAAAATCTGGATAAACCTAATAGAGGGGGTCAGGGAAACCTTATACCCGAAAAATCTATGAACAATGAATGACAAACTCATAAACCCAAAACAAAATCTTTACCAAATCTTCCCATCCCATTAACATATAAGACTGAAAATACCCTAACCTATAAATCCCGTCTCTAGTACACCCGAGTAGGTCCTCCGATGTCCCTATCATACTATAAATCCCGGCCTTGAAAGCATTTAATTTGACTTTTGGTGGAAGCCAATTTCTATAATAAAAAAAATACTTGGATACCTGGAATGCCTACATTGAGTTAACTGTCAAGTGAATACCTCAACCTCTTAAGCACCAATAGAATCATTAAAACAGACTATGAATACGCCAATATTACAAATAACACATTGTAAAATAGCATTGAAGGACGAGATGTTCAGTAATTAACTATAATTTTCAAAGAAATTGACAGACCTCTTCACGGCTAGCAAGTAAAAAACGAAGGATACTTGGATCTGTTTCATTCACATAATCTTCCCCTTCAATTCGTTCACCCTGAGATTCTACAATCTCTTTAGACCTAGCTATCAGTTCTTCAACAGTTCTCCTGATTATGCCAACTGCTTTTTCAGCTTTTATTTGTCTTGGAATTACCTTGCGCAAAATTTCAATCTGCTATACGAAATGGTATAAAAATCAAATAGCCAGGAATGCAAATAATCAAACTATTACAACCAGCAAAAAAATGACGAGAAGCATATAGATAAAGCACATGCAAATGAATGAAGCTTTAAAGTTGAAATCCAATCAACAACTGATTCAAGAATATTATACATAGATGGCACACCAAGAGAACTAATGAGGCCATCAACCAGAACTTAGCTAACAGCACAAGCACATCTACATGGTGCAATATTTTAAGTATCATTATTGATGAATGCATCATACCCTTGGGGATTCGGAAACATATCAGTATTGCATAGAAAAATCACATATCGAGAATGTATCACTACCTGAGGGAACATTGGGAAAATGATGAAATTTTCTAATGAAGCTTTAGAGATGTTAAAAAGACAAGATTACACAACACTTAGAACACAAAACATAACAAAAAAAAACAAGTATGCATAATAACTTTCCTATGTATAGGGTACCAAAATATGCATTGCCTGACAGAAGTGATACATTTATATACAAAATCGGCTCATATAATCCATAAATCATACAATACAAGTACCAAAATACAAGAAAGATAATTGTATCAATTAGATATAGTTGATATTATTTTAGTGCATTTTGTAAATTTAAAAAAAAAAAAAAACTAATGTTCTACATAAAAATAATAATAATAATAATTTCATTTTTTGAATAAAAACAAAAGAGTGTGACTGACATGTAGATCAACTTACTGATCAATGGACACACAGGAAACAGTGGGAATAATGATTTCCACCATTGAAACCTTGCTAGGCGCCCCACAGTGATGTTTATTTGTCATCCAACCAGTTCATAAGATCACAAAAACATGGATGAAGGGAAAACACAATTATAAACTTGATCCAAAACTTCTGTGGCCCTCAAGAATTTTTCAATGGCAGACGTTCAATTCACATTGTTTCCCGTGGTGTGGTCCATTTGAGCTTTGGATATGCATCATTTTTGGGATCAGGTCCTAAAATTATCTAGTAAAATGGATGGAAGGAGTGGATAAAATATATAAATCACAGTGGACTCCACAGAGTTTACTCAGTGCACGCGTACTGAGTTACTACGCAATCCGCTTCCAGACAGTGCGACCCTTACCGTGGGCCCCACATTGTTGTATGTATTTTGTATCCACACCGTCCATCCCTTTTTACAGATCATTTTAGGGTATTATGGAAAAATGAAGTAGATCCAATTATCAGGTGGATTGTGGAACATACCATAGGAAACAATGGTGATTGAATGGCCTACCATTAAAATCTTCTTGGGGCGCATCTTAATGTTTATGTAGTGTTTATTTGTCGTCCAATTTGTTGATAAGGTACATAAGCCTGGATGAAGGGAGATTATAAATAATAATAATAATAATAATAATAGTAATAATAATATCAGCTTGATCCAAAACTTTTGTGGCCCATTAATGGTCAATCACCACTATTTTCTATGATATGGTCCACTTGATAATTGGATTTGCTTAATTTTTGGATAGTGTCGTGAAATGTTCTGGAAAAATGGATGGACGGTGTGGATATAGTATACATACATCAAGGTGAGCCCCGCAATAAGGGCCGCACTATCTTGGGTGTGTCCAAGGTCTCACCTAATCCACTCCTTAAGAGGGGAGACGATTGCATATAAAGTATTCATAGGCTCTCTTGGGCGTTGGGCCAACCGTGAATGTATGTGGTTTATCAACACCATACATCCATTTTTCTAGCTCATTTCAGGGGTTAAGTGCAAAATTGAAGCATATCCAAAGCTCAAGTGGACCACACCACTAGAAATAGTGAGAATAATGATTTCAACTGTCAAAACCTTCTAAGGCCCACAGTGATGTTTATTTGTCATCAAACATGTTCATAAGTCCATACAAACATGGATGAAGGTAAAACACAAAAAATTAGCTTGATCCAAAACTTTTGTGACCCCTAAGAATCTTTAAACAGTACACATTCAATTCACATTGTTTCCTGTGATGTGGTCCAGTTGAGCTTTGGATATGCTTCATTGTTTAAATGAAGCCCTAAAATTATCTGATAAAATGGATGGACAAAGTGGATAAATTAAATAAATCATGGCGGGCCCCACAAAGTTTACTCAATACGCTTAGCTACTGAGTTACTCAGTACACAATCAAAGTTTTTAATGGTGGGATCCAATTACCATTGTTTCCTTTGGTGTGGTCCACGAAATTTGGATCTACCTTGTTTTTGGTATCATGCCCTATAACGATATGATCAAACAGATGAATGGGGTGGATTTATCACAAGGATGATCGTGGGCCCCACACGGTAAGGATAACTCCCACTACCGTGTTCCCTAGATAACATCCTCCCCAGTCTGCACGAAGGACGCAAATTGCCTACTGGCATTGTTCGAAGGTGCTCTGTGGGACCCACCATGATGTCTGTTTTTATCCACATCGTTCATTCATTTTTTTCAGATCATTTTAAGACATGAGCCAAAAAATTAGGTAGATCAAAATCTCATGTGGACCACACCATAGGAATCACTGGTGATTGAACCCCACCATTAAAAACTTCTTTGGTGTCACACGTTTTGGATGAAGCTACTATTCATTTTTTCCTTTCATCCAGGCCTTTATGAGTTATGGACTAATCAACAGGATGGATGGCAAATAAACATTATAGTGGCCCTACAAAGTTTTTAATGTTGGACGTTCAATCACCACTATTTCTTGTGGTGTGGTGCACTTGGATGAAGCTGATATTTATGTTTTCCCTTCATCCATAACCCAACCGTTTCTTGTGGTGTGGTCCACTTAAGCTTTGACAATCTAATCCATCCTTTATTATAGAGTTATATGCAATTTGTTTCGTTATATTTGTATATAGTATCAATCAAGAGCAAAATGTTGTCTGGATCGGGAAAAGGAGGAACAAGGGACATCGGGTGAAAACATGGACGGCCAGTGAAGGGGAATAAATATGAAGCCATATGTAACCACTATGGCCAAGTGATACGGAGTGGGGGGGGGGGGGTGTCTAGGCTGAAGGAACATTTGGCAGGAGGGTTCAAGAATTTGAAAAATTGCCCAAGTATAACAAAGCCAATGAGAGAGGAGATGAGAAGAGTGTTGGCCGAAGCGAAGTCACACAAGCTGCAGCAGAAGGATTGGGCGAGAGATCTGAGGGAGGAGCTATGAGGCACTAGACTGGGCATAGGTGCTATCGACGAGCAAGATAAGGACGACGACAAGTGAGAAGCTACAAGGCACTGGACAGGGCCCAGGTGCTATCGACGAGCAAGATACCGTCGTTTCCATCCTGCATCCGATCTACGAGGTCTTACGAGCCATAGATAATGAGATATGGCCTTTGATGGGGTCAATGTATGAGTTTATGAGAATTATGAGAGGGGATAAAGATTGCAATCCCCGATTCACATCAGTGGGTGATTGATATCATCAATGAACGATGGACCAGGACCCTTGAGCATCGGCTCCACCAAGATGGTAAGTTTGTTACGTTTACCTGTATTTTTTATCACTTGCACTTGCACTTTAAGCATCACTTTTGTTTGCATGTTAATGTAACTAAGTAAATAATATTTGGGTTTCAGCATACTACCTGAATCTCAAATTCCATCAAAAACGTCGGCTCCATGAGAATAATGATTTGACGATGGTCATCCACGAGGTGTTCGGATGATTGTTCACATAATTGACAGCGCAAGCAGAATTCGGTAGCCATGTAATGCAATTTGAGCAAATTTCGTCAATGGTGATTGATAAAATAAATCTTCTTTATAGCATCTGAAAATATGGGTTATTAAAAATAATGACATGTGAATCCGTGTTTACAGTTATTGTGTTTAGGAATGCTAGGGGTACATTCTCATCTACACTAGCAAAAGTATCGACAGAAATGATGTTGTTGTGTGAGTATGGTATCATAATTAAGTAACTGCATTTTTTGTTTAAACTTTAAACTAAAACAAGCTCCTCAAGGATATATAAGTGAGTGGTGGGCGATGTACAGAGTCGACATGCCCACACTATAGTTATTGGCAGTCCGTATTCTCGCGTAGATTGTATCCTCTTCACCATGTGAGAGGAATTGGAGTACATAGTCACTCATACACACCAACAAGAGGAACAGGCTGACATATGAGAAGTGGCAGAAGCTCGTTTGTTGCCACTATAATATGAAGTTAACAAAGAGGCAATTGCGGGCAGACCGAGACATAGAGGAAATTCTGGACCCGTTCGACCTGTTGTTTATAGGTACAATGGCACAAATAGGTGACGATGATGAGGACCCACTTTATTAGTAGGTCAAATCAGCTGATTTAGATGATGTGGGGGGAAGCCCTGCTCTACAGGTAGCCGAAGGAGCAACATCTCTTAGTATAGATGTCAACCAGGTAGTAAGCCAATAGAGAGCAAATAAAGACTCCTTTGAACCTTTGGTGAGGAGTTCGGTGTCAATCAGGACAACATATATTTAACAGGGACAGCATACATATAGCCATAATCAGGACAATAGCATATATTTAGCAGAGACAACAGAGACAGCAGTATATATTTAGCAGGGACAGCATACATTTAGCCATAATCAGGACAACAACATATATTTAGCAGGGGCAGCATAATCAGGACAACATTAGCATACATTTAGCTATAATTAGTCCTCTAATTATAGCATGATTGTGTCAATCTTGTACAGTTACTAATTGTATATATCTTGTACAGTTATTGTTTCCTTGTTTGTTAGCCGAGATTGATGTTAATGGCTGCAATTCAGCCTTGTAATTAGCCTAGAGTTTCTATATAAACAGAGGAACCTCACAATGAGGACATTCAATCCAAAATACTTTCATAGTATCAGAGTTGTTCTGAGATTTCTGGGTTGGTTTGGGACTAATCTGTTGGTCTTCTTGGCTATCGATACCTTCAAAGGAAAGTTTAGATAATTCTGGTGGGTTATAAACTGCTGTTTGGCAGTTTCTGTCGAGGGTAGGAAGTTTCTTTCTTGCTGGAAATTTTCATTTTGGGGTGATTAGTGGTTGTTGGCGTGTCCAGTTCTTGCTGAAAATTCTCATTTTGTTCTCCTTTTATTTTGGACTTCCTGGTTGTAGGCTTGTTTTTGGACTAGTGGATTTAGTATTATCAGTCTTTATTACTGTGTTCCGGGCACCATGTCTACTGGCAACTCGGATTCTTTTGGTGTGCGCTTCTGAGCAAGAATTATTCTGCCTGGGAATTTCAATTTCGCCTATTTGTCCTGGGGAAAAAGTTATGGGGTCACATAGATGGAAGTGATCCAGCTCCTACTGAACTGTCCAAATTGGCTCAGTGGAAAGTGGAAGATGCTAGAGTCATGACATGGATTTTAGGATCTGTTGATCCTCTGATTGTCCTAAATATGAGGCCACACAAGACTGCACGAGATATGTCGAAATATTTAAAGAAGGTTTACAATCAGGACCACACAGCTAGACACTTTCAGTCGGAATATGAGATCGCCAATTACACTCTGGACGATCTCTCCATACAAGATTATTTTTCTAGGTTTCAGAACTTATGGGGTGAATTTGCTGACATTATTTATGCTAAGATACCAACTGCATCTCTCATTGTTGTTCAGGAGGTTCATGAACAAAGCAAGAGAGATCAGTTTCTAATGAAGTTACGGCTGGAATTTGAGGCAACTCGCTCCAATTTGATGAATTGTGATCCTCCTCCCTCTTTGGATGTGCTTTGGGGAATTAATTCGTGAAGAGCAGTGTCTTACAACACAAGCTACTTTTCAACAGAACCACATGACCTCTAATGACGTCGCTTATGCAGCTCATCGAAAAGGCAAGGGTCGGGATATGCGGAAGGTCCAATGCTTTAGCTGCAAGGAATTATCAAAGACTATCCGACTCGTCCCCAAAATCGCCAAACTAATGCCTATCAAGCTGCGGTGGGTACTTCTGCTTCCGCTAATTCCTCTACAGCTGGTGATCCCGTTGTTCTTACTCCTGAAACTGTTCAGCAAATGATCATTTCAGCCTTTACAGCCTTAGGGCTTCAAGGTAACAGTACACTACCATCTTTACCTTGGCTTGTTGATTCTGTTACGTCTAATTATATGACTAGTTCCTCCAACACTCTTACCAATGTTCGGCATTATCATGGCTCATCGTACATTCAGATTGCTGATGGTAGTCAATTACCTATTCATGCTGTTGGGGATATTAATTCATTAGTTAAAGAAGTTTTTGTATCTCCTAAGCTTTCTACTAGTCTCATTTCCATCGGACAATTGGTTGATAACAACTGTAATGTTGGATTTTCTCGTGATGGTTATATTGTGCAAGATCAGGTATCGGGGAAGACACTCGCGAAGGGGCCTAAAGCTGGACGATTGTTTCCTCTACATTTTTCCATTCCTTCTTGCATTTCTTTGAATTGTACTACTGTAAACAATAAGGGTGAAGTATGGTACAAACGTTTGGGTCATCCTAACTCTATTGTTCTATCTCATTTAGTAAAATCTGGTTTGTTGGGTAATAAAGATCAATTTTCCTCTCATCTCTCTTTTGATTGCTCAACATGTAAATTAGGTAAGAGTAAATCTCTTTCCTTTCCTGCTCATGGTAATCATGTTGAAAGCTGTTTTGATTTGATCCATAATGATGTGTGCGGTATTACTCCTGTTATATCTCATGCAAATTATAAATATTTTGTCACGTTCATTAATGATTATAGTAGGTATACCTGGATTTATTTTCTTCATTCTAAATCTGAGGTATTTTCTGTGTTTCAACAACTTGTGGCTTATATTGAAACTCAATTCTCTTCGAGCATTAAAGTGTTAAGGTCCGATTTGGGTGGTGAATATATGTCTCATGAATTTCATGCCTTTCTCAAGCTGAAAGGAATTGTTTCTGAGCGTTCTTGTCCTTATACACCTCAGCAGAATGGTGTTGCTGAACGTAAGAATCGCCACTTGTTGGAGGTTGTTCGAACGTTATTGCTTAAATCTTCAGTTCCTTCTAAATTTTAGGTGAAAGCCTTATCCACGGCAGTTTATTTAATTAATAGATTGCCTTCAAGTGTCTTGCATTTTGAAACTCCCTATTATCGTCTTCATCATCAGCATCCCAACTATCTTGATATGCATTCTTTTGGTTGTGTTTGTTTTGTTCATTTGTCATCACATGAATGACACAAACTTTCTGTCCAATCTATTAAGTGCGCTTTTATGGGTTATAGTAATTCACACAAAGGTTATGTGTGTTATGATCCATGCTCTAACAGATTCATATTTCTCGTCATGTTGTTTTCTTTGAAAATCAGTCTTTCTTTTCTACTCATGTTGCATCCTTGCCTGAGATCAATGTTCTTCCTCATTTTGATGACTTGACTCCTATTCCTGAGCAATTCAAACCTGGATTTGTGTATGAACACCGATGGCCGACTTTGCCCCTTCCTGAGCCGACCCAACATCTGAGCCTATTCAGCCTGTTCCTTCTGCGGTTGATCCGGGTTCTGACATTGTTCCTTGCCGGTCTACTAGAGTCTCTCGTCCTCCTGATTGGTATGGCTTTTCTCATACATCTCTTCATGCCACTTTGTCCTCTATATCAATTTCATCATGTTATTCCAAGGCTGTTAAGCATGAATGTTGGCGTGAGGCGATGGTCGAAGAACTTCGGGCTCTTCAGGACAATCACACATGGGATGTTATTCCTTATCCGGCGAATGTTAAAGCCATTGGTTGTAAACGGGTTTACTCGATTAAGCTACGTTCTGATGGTACTCTGGATCGCTATAAGGCCCGGTTGGTTGCACTTGGTAACAGACAGGAATATGGGGTGGACTATGAGGAGACCTTTGCTCCAGTTGCCAAGATGACTACGGTATGGATGGTTATTTCTATTGCAGCGTCCCGAGGCTGGCCACTTCATCAAATGGACGTTAAAAACGCATTTCTTCATGGTGATCTCAAAGAGGAAATTTACATGGCCCTGCCACCTGGCTTGACCTCCTCCTCTTCTTCTGATGTATGTAAATTAAAGTGATCTCTATATGGGTTGAAACAGGCTCCCCAGGTATGGTTTGATAAGTTCCAGTCTACCTTACTTCAGTTTTCCTTTGAGCAGAGTCAATATGACTCCTCTTTGTTTCTTCGTAAGACCTCTGCTGGTATTGTTCTTCTTCGTGTTTACGTTGATGATATTATTATCACCGGGACGGATTCAGACTTGATCACTTGTCTACAGCAGCATCTTCGAGCCTTGTTTCATATGAAAGATCTTAATCCTCTTACATACTTCTTGGGGTTGGAAGTTCACACGGATCCTTTTGGTATCATTTTGAATCAACATAAGTACACACAAGATTTGATTACTTTAGCTGGTCTTCAGGATACTTCTGTGGATACACCTCTAGAAGTAAACACGAAGTATCGTTGTGAGGAGGGTAATCTCCTGTCTGATCCTACTCTGTTTTGACAGCTGGTAGGCAGTTTGAACTATTTGACTATTACTCGGCCTGATATTTCCTTCACCGTCCAGCAGGTTAGCCAGTTCATGTAGACTCTACGACATCTACATTTGGCTGTTGTTCGTCGTATCATTCGATACCTTCGAGGATCCCCTAGCCGTGGGTTGTTCTTTCCAACCGGCTCTCCTCTTCGCCTTGTTGCATATAGTGATGCGAATTGGGCCGGATGTCCTAATACTCGACGGTCTGTCACAGGTTGGTACATGTTTCTTGATGATTCCTTGATCTCTTGGAAGAGTAAGAAACAACCTCGTGTTTCTAAATCTTCTACTGAATCCGAATACCATACCATGTTTGTTGCTCGTTCTGAGATTGTCTGGCTTCGTGGGCTTCTGGCTTAGCTTGGTTTTTCCCAGTCCAATCGTACACCTCTCCATGCTGATAATACTAGTGCCATTCAAATTGCTGCTAATCCCGTTTTCCATAAACGAACAAAGCACATTGAGGTGGACTGTCACTCTATTCAGGAAGCATTAGACACTCGTATCATTTCTCTTCCTCATGCTTCCACTGACCTTCAAATAGCTGACGTGTTTACAAAGGCCATAACATGACCGCGCCATCAGTTCCTTGTGGGAAAATTGATGCTTCTTGATCGACCGGCATCAATTTGAGGGGAGAATGTCAACCAGGACAACATACATTTAGCCATATAATCAAGACAATAGCATGTATTTAACAGGGACAGCAGGGACAACGTAATCAGGACAGCAGTATATATTTAGGGACAGCAGGGACAGCATACATTTAGCCATAATCAGGACAGCAGCATATATTTAGCAGGGACAACAGGGACAGCATAATCAGGACAGCAGGGACAACATAATCAGGACAGCATTAGCATATATTTAGCTATAAGTAGGTCCTCTAATTATGGCATGATTGTGTCAATCTTGTACAGTTACTGATTGTATATATCTTGTACAGTTATTGTTTCCTTGTTTGTTAGCCTAGATAGATGTTAATGGCTGCGATTTAGCCTTGTAATTAGCCTAGAGTTTCTATATAAACATAGGAACCTCACAATGAGGACATTCAATCCAAAATACTTTCATTCGGCACGTTCCAATGAGGATGAGGAAGCATCTTTATAGCCCCCTCCCTATCATCAAGTCATAGTGAGTGATGATGATGATACTCAACCCCCACTCAACACTAGTCATAGGGACGACGACGACGACGATAGTGGCGATGAGGGAGGGGATGGAGGCACCGGCACTAATGTAGGTGCTACTAGTGGGGCCGGAGGTGGCAGTGTTGGGGGGTACACAACCAGTCAGAGCCAATGATCCATTTGCCAATTCACTGAGGAGCAATATTTTGACCATGCCACTCAAGAAGATGACCATGGATCTCATCCACCATCCAGGGTGAGAGCATCAAAGCCCACATATATGTTCGAGCATCGTTCAAAGAAAGAAAGTCAGACACGTTGCGACTGATGCTCTCTCACACGGCTTGTCATCCATGGACATCAATTCAAATTGGAGGAGCTCCACTTCCGTCACACCTTATGAGCATAGGGGATATCACGAGTATGGGCACGACAGCTCAGACATTCAATCACACTCGTTTACCCATAGATATGGGCAACTGGCAGATAGTTCTTCAAGTCACGGCCCTTTGACATGAGGATATTCGGGATACCCATATGATTGGCAGCAGTACTATCAGTGAGTTGGGGTTGGACTTGATCTGTTCCCTCATGACCCTACTCAGCAAATGTCATCGATGTATGTCACGGAGTACCCACGTCTGGGCGTACTTGTATAATTCAGGGAGGACGACTATCAGAGGTACACAAGGGAGTTCCTCAATTGGTACAAGCAAAGGATGACCTGGAAACAGTACTGTCAACATGTTGGGCAACAATACTACGCCCAACTACAACAGGATCCAGATGATGACTACAATCCACTTCGTCACTCCATATGGGGATAACATATGGCTGAAAATGTGTACCTTTTTAATTCATTTACTTTTACATGTCTTAATTATTGTAAACTAGTTGCATTTGTAATATATAAACTTATTTTGGTTAATGCTGGAGTGATTTCTTACGTCAGCACATGCTTTTTGGACCCCATTAAATTAAAACTTATTATTTAATGCATTCTTTTTGTAATTTTTTCATTCCTGAATATACAAATATGTATTTTTAGGCATGTCCTAAAGTTTCACTGAAAAATTCCACTATTTCCCCGCATTTCTAGTTACCGGCGATAACGACATTATATCTTTATCTCCAACCACGAAACTTGTAGCGATACCAACAACTCGAACACTAGTTTCTACCAAATCTATACAAAATAAATGCCTACGAACAACCAAAACTGAAAAAAAAAAAATAAAAAAAAAATAATCTCACTATATGGGTTTCAACCTGTTTCCACTCATGGAACCCAATTTCTCCACCCAAACTTTGATTTCTCTTAAAAGTTGTAACAACTCAAAATAAGTTGCCTAAATCCTCTCATGAAGGGATTCCCCTAAAAAAACCCACAAAAAATATTTTTTTGAATTTTACAAAATCTCTTAGTTTTTCCCCCTCATGCACTATCTTGATATCACCGATCAAGAATGATCTAAACTTCCTCTATGGTACTTATCATGTCCCCGTAGTACAAGGTTACTAGTCATATTCTCGATATCATCGATCAAAAATGGTCTGGACTTCCTCTGTGGTACTTGCCATTATTGTCCCATCAGCATCCTCCTCCATCCCAAATTGTCTCCTTCCGTTCAAAGAATCAATTATTAGACATCCTCATGAAGGTATCTAGTTGCCACAAGTGTTCCAAATATTACCAATATTATCAATAATATCAAAGATATTAGCAGTATTGTTGGGTGGCCGATACAGATAATGGGGTTAAAAAAAAAAAAAATCTACTTTTATTAGTGATAATATCGCCAATATTGCCAAAATATTGTCGATATCTCATTGACCCGCTGCCGCTAGTACAAGTATTATTTGTACCAATGATATTCTTGAAATTATCACCAATATAGGGGATATCTTTGAATGATTTTAAATTTTAGAAAATCAATTAAAAATTATTTATTTTTTTAATTGCTTCCTAATTATGTATATATTATGTGGGGATTCATGCATTGGGGCTGATTTGAAAAGTGTTTGGGCCATTTTTCAAGTCCCTTAGGCCAGCCGAACTGCACAGATCTTTAGCTATAAATAGAGGCTCTTTCTTACTCTTTAAGACACGAAAATACATAGAATCATATTGTATTGCAAAGAGTGAAAGTTCAAGCCTCCTTAAGCTATTTGTGTTATAATTCTTATTCTTGTTTTAGCTAATTCTATTCTCCTTCTCAAGTTAGATTAATCTATTTTAATAGAGTAATCTATACTCTACTTTGAGAAAAGGGAGAATCGAATTTGCGACAATAGGGCATCATTCATTTTATTGAAAATACATTAGATCCTTTTATTTCTTTTTGGGTTGAACTTATACGAAGGCTTCATCTACATCCCAAGAAGAAGATCGCTGCATTCAAGCTACAGTTACGACTTTGACTCACCAATTGAAGATAAGTACTATCTATTCAATTATTTCAGTTTGGGTTTTTCTAAGATAGCCTGGAAATATCAACGAGTTCGTTTGTGGTGACCCCGTAAAAATCACAAAGTGGGTTTCATTGTGATAGCCCATAAAAATCGCAATAACTATATCAGGTTGTTAAGGTGACCCTGGAAAACCTTGAAATATGAAAGCCAAAATTGCGAGTGCAGTAATTTTGGGAGTGGAGTAAGTTGCATTCAGGCACCGAACCACTATAATTCTTTTGTGCATTGTGGTGATCAGTGTTTGAAATATCGGTATCGCGCAATGTATCGCAACATACGTATCGGTTATCGCACGAGATATATCGTTTGTATCACGTAATTTATCGCACCTTTTGGGAAACATTGGCAAAATGGTTGAATTTTTTTATAATAACTTCAAGAATTATTTAAAAAGACCTTAATTCACACTTTTAAATCATAAAATCTCAAAAAAGAAGTGCACACAATAAATTTCCTTTGTATAAGGTCCTAAGTTATGCATTATTTGATTGAACTAAGGTAAATATATTCAAATATGATGTATAACATTTATAAATGTATAAAGATATATATAAAAATATAACCAATGCATTCAAAAGCAAAAGATATAGTGAAATTGGAAAACATACCTATCAATGATCTGTGTATTCAATATCCAACCCGGCCATCCGTTTTTCCATATCATTTTAAGACATTATCCAAAAAATGAAGCAAATCCAATAATCAGGGGGACCATACCATAAGAAACAATGGTGATTGAACATTAGTGGATCAAGCTGATAATTGTTTTTTCCCTTCATTCAAACTTATATGGACTACGCAAGTGAAAACAGTTGGAATTGATGCTATTGTCCAAAACTTCTTAAAGCCACAAAAGGCTTTAATCAATTGATGCTACTGTTAAAAAAAAAAAAAAAAAAAAAAAAAAAAAAAAAAAAAAAAAAAAAACACAATAGGGCCCACCTGGATGCATGCACGTAATATCTGCATCGTCCATTTGTTTTGCAACTTGATTTTAGGCGTTGGCCTAAAAAACAAGGCAAATACAAATTTCAGGTACATGTGGACCACTCCACATGAAATAGTGGTTACTGACCATTAAAAAATTTGTGGGCCACAAAATTTTTTGGATCAAGCTGATATTTGTTTTTTTTTTTTTTTCTTTCATCCAAGCCTGTGTTAACTTATCAACAGGTTGGATGGTCTTGATCCAAACATTAATTTTTTGGGGGCTACAAAATTTTTGGATCAAGTTAATATTAATGTTTTCTTATCCAGGTTTGTCAAACATTATGAATGGATTGGATGACAAATAAACCTCACAGTGGGCCCTAAGAAGCTTTAATGGTGAATATCATTGCCATCATGGTTTCTTGTAGTGTGGTACACTTGAGCTTTACATCTGTCTCATTTTTTGGGCTCATGCCCTAAAATGACCTCTGAAAATGGATGGAACGGTGTGGATTGGCTGGTGTACCACACACTAGCGACCTGACTGGTGTGGGTACGTGTCGTGCAAAGATGAGCGTTGACACTCCAACGAGCTCGGGTTGTACAAACAGTTAAAAGGAGATCAAAGTTACATGGGCCCCACAATAATGTATTTATTATATCCACACCATTCATCCATTTGGAGAGATTATTTTAGATTATGAGCCCAAAAATGAGTCATATCCAAAGCTCAAGTGGACCACACCACAAATAGCAATGAGACAATGATTCTCACTATTAAAATATTTGTAGGGCCCACCATGACATTTATTTTCCATCCAATCTGTTCATGAGATCACAAAGACCTAGATGAAGAGGAAAAACAAATAGCATATTGATCCAAAGCTTCTGTGACCCCAAAAGGGTTTCAATGGTAGATGTTCAATCTCCCGCTGCCTTTTTCAGTGTGGTTGATCCTTTTATCTGTCTTATGTTTCGACTCTAACTCAAGCGTTACGACGAGTATTCCAAATGGACTAACGGTTTGGATATAACATATACCTCATGATGGGACCCACAGAACTTGGTGACATCAACACACCATCCAAGTCTGTGGTGTGTGGTACACTGGCCCATCCGCTTCCCATAAACGGGACTCGAGGCCCTTTTTTTTCGAAGCACAGAGGTTCCGGATCTTTCCCAAATCTCTGATTTTTTTAGATTTTTCCAAGGAATTCTCTGGATTTCACGGAGGATTGGTCGGATTTCGCCCAAATCTCTCCCGATTTCCCTATTTCTCTAAATTTCGACAGATTTTGCCTCCCAAATCAGAGATTTTGTTTGCGCTAACCTAACGCTTCAATTCAAATGGCCCATCAAACGCAGCTTCGATCAGGGATCTCCTCTATAGGTACCGAAATCTACCAGTTGAAATTTTTTTTTTTTCTCCTTTTTTTTTCTTTTTTTTTTAGATAATGATGTTGTCCCAAAATCCCGAAGTTGGCTATATTAGCCGAGCTATTGTTGTTACACCAAATTTATTGAAAAAATAAATAAAATGATAGTATCATTGATATCGCATGATATTTAGGATGATATTAAGCGATATCGAACGATAATTGGCGATATTATGCGATATATCAATCGATACAAAGTATTCTACAAATTTTTTTCAATTTTTTAATCTCTTCGGAAGGGTTTCGTATCACTAGGCTGCGATACCGGTAATATCGGTCGATAGTATCGATATTTCAAACACTGGTGGTGATTGGGTATTGTTATTTGTGCATATATTGTGGTTTAGTTATTCTAGCGATAAGTTTGATATTTTGATTTCAAAGACGTCGTGAAATAAGGTTGTCCTACCTAAATACTTTTAGGCGAAAGGTTCTCCTACGAACTATTTGATATTAAGAATTCAATACTTTGCGCTATTGCATTTAATTGATTTATTATTCCGTTTTATATCGAAATATTTGCCATTATCCTACTCACCCCCCCAAAGGACATCTATAGCTTGTCCTTTCAAATTCCGACTTAAAAAATTAGTCATGATGATGGTGAGCTTCTCTTTGATCCTAGGATGTATCGGCGGTTAGTTGGCAGGCTCATCTATCTCACAATTACTCGAATAGATTTTTCGTATGTTGTGGGGATTGTAAGTCAATTCATGCATTGTCCTTGAACCACTCATTTGACTACAATATATCATATCTTCCGGTATCTCAAGTCCTCCCCAGCAAAGGTTTACTTTTTCAATCGCATGGCCATCTTCATCTGTCTGGTTACTTTGATGCCAACTGTGCTAGAAGTTCACATGATCGACGTTCTATGTCTGGGTACTGTACGTTCATAGGTGGCAACCTTGTCACTTGGAAGAGCAAGAAACAGTCCGTCATGGCACGATCTTCTGTCGAGACTAAGTATCGGGTAATGGCTCATGTGACACGTGAACTTATTTGGCTTCGAACCCTCTTACAGGAACTTGGTTATCCTACTTCAACTCCCATTCCTTTGCATTACGACAACCAGGCTTCCATTCACATTACTAGCAATCCGATGTTCCATGAGCACATGAAACACATTTAGATTGACTATCATATCATTCAAGAAAAAGTTGCTATGAAGGAAATTTCTACTCCTTTCGTTTGCTCCGGGGACTAGTTGGTTGATGTTCTTACCAAACCTCTTAGCGGGGATGCTCTTCTTCGCATCTCTAACAAGTTGGGCATGATCAATGTCCATACTCCAACTTGAGGGGGAGTATAAAGAGTTACAAGGATGATGTAGATGATGTACTTTTATACATTCCTTTATATATATTTTTGTGTGTGCATGTGATGCAAGACACATGATTTAATGCCAGCATGCAATGTGAAGATTATGAAAGAGTCCATAAAGTAATTCAACTAAAAAAAGATGTTAACTCACCAAATAATTAAAAGTAAACAATAGGAAATAAAATCTGATTCAACTTAAATCACATGTCCACATGTTAAAAAATCACATAAATCAATTAAAACTAGGCCCGATGGAAGGATAGAACTTCCGATTTAGCATAGGCACGTTCCATAGTTAATGGACAAATTTGTAGGTTTTATAATTAGGGTTAGGAAAGGAAAAATCTGAAATTTGGAAAATTAGAGTTCATGGGAATTGGGGATTTTGGAATTAGGGTTTTAAAAATTGGAGATCTAGGGTTTAGAGTAGGGTTATGGATGGGGAATCAATGAGTTTTGATGGGGAGAGAAATGGGAAATCAAAGGATTGAGCGGTTATCCATACGGTCAGCCTAGAGGCTCGCACGTTTGGGTCATTGGCAAGGGTTTTTGGGTCCTCAATGGCTGATTCAGTTGGGGTTAAAGTTGGATGATGAAAAGTTGAAGAAAAAAATGATTTGGATGGTCTTGGATAGGAAGGGAAGAAGAGAGATGAAGTTTTTGAAAAAGTACTTCTTTTGGATAGAAAGGAAGAGAGAAGGAAGATGATAAATGGAAGCTCTGCACCTTCGTTGAATGGGGAATGGAATCACACCACACCCACGTCTAAATCACATAAAGAAGAGAAAACATAGCTTTTTTTCAAAATAATGGCATTAGGGCTTCACACACCCATCTTTTTCTTTTATACTCTCAGAAAAGACCTTTTACAAAAAGACGCTCTCATATAAGATTCTCAACATAATGATGCTTAATAAATTAAAAGTTATTCCTAACTCCCTAATCTCAACACAAATATAAGGTATACCAAAAATAACAAGCATGTAAACAATCTAAACAACTAAACTATTTTGTGGCCCATGGGGGTCCACGATCGAGATATCCAATGATGATGATCCAACGGTCCGATCATTGTCTCCACGCAATCAAATGGTCCAATTTGTCCATCAAGCTCCTATATGCATCCCACGTGCATCTCCCTAGTGTGGGGTCTTCAAAGATGCATGAACATGCACGTGGGGTCTTCAACGTGGCTAGAAATGTGAATTGGGTCAAGTGGGCCCCATGTAATGGTTGTCTAACCATAAGGAGACTAGCTCAACCTTCCTCCTATGGTATGGTGCTCAGATGTCCTCATCAGCATGTTTACCGTGTTTGGATCTCCTGTGAAGTACCTTATTGTAACTTTAATATTATAATAAAAAGGGTGCTTGTGGAGTTGGTTGCCCTAATACACACAACTTACGCATTCTCCAAACCTCATCTCTCTCTCTCTCTCTCTCTCTCTCTCTCTCTCTCTCTCTCACATTCCTTTCATCTTCTACCTCTAATCTTCACTCCTCTACTACCATATGTACTTTGGCACTCCTTTGTATCCTGTTTTAGGTTCAATATATCAATAAGATAGCAAGTCAATTATATGTCCTCTTTTCCATTCTATTTCCAACCTTTTTTACTCTCTACCATGAACTAAAGTATTATAAGGATATTCTTGTAACTTTTCCTAAGAGGGTATTCTCATAATCGATAATCTAGAAGCTTCCTAGGAAGTCAATATTTTCCGTTGATTAGGAACTTCGTTGTAAGCTTGATAAGATTTCTAAGAAGGTATTCTCATAATCGATAATCTAGAAGCTTCCTAGGAAGTAAATATTTTGCGTTGATTACGAACTTCTTTGTAAGCATGATAAGATTTCTAAGAGGGTATTCTCATAATCGATAATCTAGAAGCTTCCTGATGCAGGACATGAAAATTAACTATGATATGCAAGATCTTAGGCCTTAGATCAAACTAATTCAAAAACGTTCACATAAAATTTCCACCTCCCACACAAAAGTTCAAACATTCAAGCAAGGGGAATTTGTGCAGGTCCAGGCCTACACATATTAAGGTTGGATCAATAGAAATTATAAGCCAAACGATACTCAAAGGGAGGTAAAACTCATCCACACATGCACAGTAATCCGTCCTTAATCCAAGAGATTACTAGTTTCAATTCAAAGAACCCTAGATTAGAAGAGGAGCAAACAAATTGAAAATAATGCAATCTAGGGTTAGGGTTATGGAAAATAGGTATGAGAGAGATAAAATAGACGGAAATTCTGAACCTGCCGACAAACCACACGCGCGGGCAGCGGGTCAGGCCTAACGCACGTGCGCAAGGGCCTGGCCACAATTGCAAGGGGGCCCCGAATGCGGAAAATGTCTCATTGGCTCTGGTCGGCCAAGGGAGGGCTTCAAAACCCCCGAGTTTTGTGTCAATCGGATACGCGGTCTGTGCATGGTGCTCCGCCAAAGTTTCAGCCCTCCTGCCGGACCAGATTCTGAAAATCAGCTGTAAGGAGAAGAACTACTGCAAAAGCTGATGGATTCAAAGCGAGGATGGCTGTAGAAGGTGAGAAGAATGGGTCATAGGAGATGGGCGGATTGGGATAGATGTGGCTTCGCACCATGGTAGTTAGCCCTTCAATGAAGGGAGGGCTTCACAACCAATTGGATTTCCACAACTCAAGAACTCAGAGTAGAAAAATGCAAGAATTTTTATTAATCTTCAATGAGAAAAAGAACTACGAAGGTTGCCTATTTATAAGAAAACCCTATACCCCTAAACTCGTGCCATGTGCGCAACCTATTACTTAGCAATGAAGTAATAAAAAATAATAACTAATCAAAATAATCTAAACCGCCGATAATATTCTAAATAACAATAATAAGCAGAACCTAAAATATGAGATTAATTAGATTAGTGGGTCATGATCATGAGAACCCATGATGGGCTTTACTTGACTATCGGGCCTACTCCAACGAACCAAAACTCAAGTCTTCTAACTAAAAGGCCCTCCCTGGACATCATTGAGCCAGATCAACGGTAGGGCCCTCCTTACATGCATAGGGGGCAGCGTGCGTGTGCGCGTGATGTCCTCATCAACTCTACCCGGCCGCAAAGATTTCGCCATTGGCGAAACAAAACTCTTGAACCACTCTAAGATGTCAGGATCAAGTCTCTGAAGCTCCTCCTAAGTGAGTCACGTGTTGTCTGACGCTAGGCGTGACTTCCATTTAACCAGGTACTTCTAAAACCCATCGTCCGACGTTGATACTATGTGATGGTCCAGAATAATTCTTATTTCCTCTCTAGGTATGGGAAGGTTAGGTATGGGAGGTAGAGGCTGGGAAGAAAGGTCGGGAAGAGGCTATGGATTAAGAGACAAATCTGGGAAATCAGGTTAGGTGGTCAAAGGGCCAGACAAAATATCAGTGGTCCCTTGAAATGTAACTAGATCATCTACATTGAATGTAGAACTAATTCTCATGGAAGGTGGAAAATCTACCACATATGCACTGAGACTGTTTCGTTTTATAATTTTAAAAGGTCTAGCGCTACGCACACGTAATTTACGAATGGCCCCCCGAGGATACCACTTGGGCCAAATGCGGACTATCATAGAGTCCCCAATATTGAATTCCTTAAAAAGTTTATGCTGGTCTGCAGAAAATTTGTAATGTTCATTACTAGTAATGATCTTTCGCCTGATTTCTTGATGCAATGAATGAATGTGATGCGCAAAGGACTCTGCAAACTTTGATGGCCTATAGGACGACGACGTAGGGATAAGATCAATAGGCTTCCTAGGCTTATAACTAGTAACGACTTCAAAAGAACTTAGACCTGTGGACCTATTGACAGAACTATTGAATGCAAACTCGGCTATAGGTAGTACGGTGTCCCATGTCCTAGTGTGCTCTCCTGCTAAACATTTGAGCAAATTCCCTAGGCTCTTATTGACCACCTCAGTCTAACCATCGGTCTAAGGGTGGTAGGCAGACGAAAATTGGAGCCTAGTATTCATCATGTGCTATAGAATTTTTCAAAAGTAACTCATGAATCGCATGTCATGGTTAGACACTATGGTTTTTGGTAACCCATGCAGTTTGACAACCTCACTAAAGAACAGCTTCCTAACATAAGATGCATCTAAGGTCTTAAAACAAGGAATCAAGTGGACCATTTTAGAAAAACGGTCCATGACAACAAATATGGAATCGTGTTTCCGAATAGTCTTGGGGAGTCCAAGCATGAAATCCATACTGATGTCCTATCAAGGGATGAATGGAACTGACAAAGGTGTGTATAATCCTATATTTTGTTTCTTTTATTTTGCCAGTTGACAAGTACGACACTGCCCTATAATTCTGGCTACGTCTCGCTTGAGGCTTCGCCAATGAAACCTATCCTCCACTAGGGCAATGGTCTTGTCTCGACCGAAATGACTCGCAACCCCTCCTAAATGTAACTCTCAGACAAGAAAATCGCAAAGGGAGGTGCGTGGTATGCACAGACGGTCACTCCTAAACAAATACCCGTCTAAAATCAAGTACTCATTGCTAGCTCCTGACGGACTCTCTAACAACGACACGTACACAACTCCAAAATCTAGATACTCAGAATAATCTTCTTTGATGCGCTCAAGGCCCGTGACTTCGACACTCATGGAATTGAGTAACACGACTCAACGACTCAACGCGTCGACGTGCTTATTCTCTACACTGACCTTATGCTTAAGCACAAAAATCTACTCTTGAAGAAATTGAACCCACTTGGCGTGCCTAGGGTTTAATTTCTTCTGAGAGTTCAGATATCTCAAGGCCCCGTGAACTGAGAATAAGACTAATTCTTGCGGTAATAGGTAATGACGCCAATGGCACAGTGATTGTGCTACTGCATAAAACTCTTTATCATAGGTGGAATATTTTTACTTCGCCTCATTCAGTGTCTCACTAAAAAATGAGACAAGGCACCCTTCCTAAGTACTCTTCCTATGCCGACTCCTGACGCGTCACATGCGACTTCAAAAGCTTTTGAAAAATCCAGAAGTCGCGTGGCTGGAGCTTCGGTCATTTGACCTTTATCCCCTTAAAGGCCTTCGAGGCTGCCTTTGTCCATTGAAACTCTCCTTTTTTTATGTAATCCGTGATGGGAGCCATAATGAAACTGAAACCTCGAATGAACCGCCTATAGAAGGTGGCTAAGCCATGAAAGCTGCACACCTCATGAATATTGTGGGGTTCAGGCCAATTGACTATGGCCTTAACCTTCTCGAGATCCGCCGATACGCCCTCGGCTGACACAATAAAGCCTAAGAAGATAACACTACTAGACAAAAACGCACACTTCTTTAGGTTGGCGTACAATTTCTCGGCTCTAAGGATCTCACAAACTTACCTCAAATGGTTGAGATGTTCTTGGTCATACTATAAATCAAGATATCATCGAAGTATACTACTAGGAACTTCCCCATGAAGGGCCTCAACACTTGGGTCATCACACGCATGAAGGTGCTTGGGGCGTTAGTTAACCCGAAAGGCATAACTAGTCACTCATATAGCTCACCCTTCGTCTTGAAGGCCGTCTTTCACTCATCACCAGGGCGTACACAAATTTGGTGATACCCACTTTTGAGGTCAATCTTTGAGAAGATAATAGCATTAGCCATCATATCCAACATGTCATCAAGACGCGGTATGGGAAACTAATACTTGACTGTGATTTTGTTAATGGCCCTACTATCAACACACATCCTCCATGTGTCATCCTTCTTAAGTGTACGGAAGGTGGGCACGACACACGGGTTTTGTCAATCTGCCTCTTCAACTCAATGTACTCCTTTGGGTTCATTCTGTAATGCAAGAGGTTTGGTAGAGTCGCCCCAGGGATCAAATCAATGGCATGTTGTATACCCTCATAGGGGGAAGCTCATTCGGTAGATTATCAGGAAAGACATCACGAAACTCATGCACTACCTGAACGGCTTCAATAGGTAACTCTACGCTAGCCTCTGGTACACTACCTGAACGGCGTATACCATCAAGTTTGCCTCCCTTTCTCACTCAAAGTCCTCAGCATTTAGAATATGGAGTGGTTTGGACTTCGACTTCAACTCCTTCAATTCTTTTGAACCGCTTGCACCACTCTGTGTCGTGGACTCCTTTCCAGTCATGTTCTTGGGTGACAGTGGATTTAGCTTGACCTTCTTACCCTTGAACCAAAATGTACACACATTTGAACGACCAAATATGGTAACATCCCTGTCATAGAGCCACAGTTTACCCAAAATGATATAGCCAACATCCATGAGAACAACATCACACCAGAGTGTCTTTATAAGATCCAAGCTGAATAAGAACAAGACAATGGTGTGAAACTGGAATGGAAGTTTCATCAACCTAGGACACTCTATAGGGTCGAGGATGGGCTTCAAACTTCAAGCCCAAACGGCTCATAGTGCTAGTCGATGCGACATTGGCACAACTACCACTATCTACGATCATCTTACAACTTTTTTCTCCACATTTTGCATAAGTATAGAAGATCGTGTTGCGGCGCCAGTCATCAGTGTTCTTGGCTTGAGCCAAAGCGCAACGCATAATTTACGAGGGTTGCAGACTCTTGTGCTCCATCTTCCTCATCACTAGGGGTCTCTACGGGCTCATATTCTTCCTCTTCACCGTCAGTCTCTGGGGGCACTACTTCTACTTGCCCATCAATAAGGAATACTTTGGTGCCCTTTCGTGCCGCACTGGTGGGCATAGTGACCAAACCCTTGACGCTTAAAACGCATAGTTACCCTACTTCCACGTGAGCTAGACCCAGCAATTTCTTTACCCTTATCATCCTTGGGCCTAGGTTGAAAACTGTTGGAAGGTTTGCTTTGGTACCCAGTGTTAGGTTTAGCCCCAGAGGAGTTGGCCTTAGCACTAAGATCGCGAAAGTCAAACCGCCTTCCCACAAATACCTTGAGGTATTGCTCGACGTCTAACACTACTTAATACAACTATTCAATAGTGTCTATGTCTTTGGTGAGCAATTCTCTCCTAATGTCAGGACAGAGGCCCGTTCTAAAACGAGCAAGGGTAGTAAGGGGTCCTCATCAACCTCGCAACGGGTCAAGTACTTTTCGAACTTCTCAATATATTCAACAACACTCATGGAACCCTGTCGAAGAGATTGTCATTCCTCAATCAACCGTAAGCGATAAGAGAAAGGGAGATACTTCTCCTTAAGCGTTTCCTTCATTTCTCCCTAATGGACTATTGGGAGCTCCCTCGCTCTTTCTTTTACTCTACCGTTGCCCAAAACCTCTTTGCTTGGCCCACAAGCTTCATCTTGGAAAATCAGACTCGACGAGCATCTGACATGTCGTACCACTCAAGATAGTGGTCCATATCCGCCAACCAATCCAAAAAGGCTTTAGGGTCCAAGTGGCTATCAAACGTGGGGGCATCTACTCTAACTCCCTTAAGGAGTTGCGCATCTGGGTCATATTGATCATGATGTCCCTCACGGGGTGGGGGCATGGGTGCACGCCCATGGCCAATTCCTTGAAAACCTCCATTCCTTGGTCTAACCTCCAGACCACCTGCTTGAGATTGGGCATCTTCCCCAATGGTGTGGTTTCCCCGAAGGAAGTCTCTAGTTGGGTAATGCGCACATTAAATTACTCAAAGTGTTGGTTTATACGTTGTTTCAAGCGCTTACCTAAAGACTCGACCTACTGGGTTAACTTGTTCACTGATTCTTGCAGTTGCTCCATGTTTAACGTAGGATGCAAGCTAAAACCACGACCTGTACATGTGGCCATACAACTGTTAACTCCACCTAAGGACCTTCTACAACGACTATATGCAACTAAATGGGACTAAATGACCCTATGAGACTCTATATGAAGGAAACTACACAATGCTACCAAAATCCAGCAATATAGTTGTCAAAATAAGGGGATAATAGAAAGTTACAGCAATGTGAATTGCTTACTTTCTGATAACAGAAATTTCAACAACTAATATCAGGAACTACGGACTTCTAAACAACTATATATGATGAAACTAGATGCATGATAGACTTAACAAACTAACCCTAAACATGTAATGCATTCCCCTATAAGAACCCTAAGCTCTGATACCAAATTTGATGCTGGACATGAAAATTAACTATGATATGCAAGATCTCAGGCCTTAGATCAAACTAATTCAGAAACATTCACATAAAATTTCCACATCGCACACAAAAGTTCAAACATTCAAGCAAGGGGAATCTGTGCGGGTCCAGGCCTACACATGTTAGGGCTAGATCAATAGAAATTATAAGTCAAACGATACTCAAAGGGAGGTAAAACTCATCCACATGCACAGTAATCAGTCTTTAATCCAAGAGATTATCAGTTTTAATACAGAGAACCCTAGGATTAGAAAAGGGGCAAACAAATTGAAAATAATACAATCTCGGGTTAGAGTTATGGAAAATAGGTATGAGAGAGATAAAATAGGCAGAAATTCTGAACCTGGCGACAGTCCACAAGCGCGGACAACAGGCCAGGCCTAACACACATGCGCAAGGGCATGACCGCACGTGCGAGGGGGCCCGAATGTGGAAAACGCGTCCTTAGCTCTGGTCAGCCAGGGGAGGGCTTCAAAACCCCCGAGTTTCGTGTCGATCGGATGCGTGGTCTGTGCGTGGTGGTCTGCCGAAGTTTCAACCATCCTGCAAGGCCAGATTCTGAAAATCGGTTGTAGGGAAAAGAACTGCTGCAAAAGCTGACGAATTCAAAGCGAGGATGGTTGTAGAATGTGAGAAGAATGGGTGATGGGAGATAGGGGCGGAGCGGGATAGATGTGGCTTCGCACAACGGTAGTTAGCCCTTCGATGAAGGGAGGGCTTCACACCCAATTGGATTTCCACAACTCAAGAACTTAGAGTAGAAAAATGCGAAAATTTTTATTAATCTTCAATGAGGAAAAGAACTACAAGGGGTGTCTATTCATAAGAAAACCCTATACCCCAAAACTCGCGCCATGTGTGCAACCTATTACTTGGCGATAAAGTAATAAAAAATAATAACTAGTCAAAATAATCTAAACCACCCATGATATTCTAAATAACAATAATAAGCAAAACTTAAAATATGAGATTAATTGGATTAGTGGGTCATGATCGTGAGAACCCATGATGGGCTTTACTTGAATATTAGGCCCACTCTAACGAACCAAAACTCAGTCTTCTAATTAGGAGGCCCTCCCTGGATGTTGTCATCGAGCCAGATCGACAGTGGGGCCCTCCTCGCATACGTGAGTAGGGGGCGGCGTGCATGTGCGTGTGCGCATGATGTTCCCATCACTTCCTAGGAAGTAAATAATTTACTTTGATTAAGAACTTCTTTGTAAGCTTGATAAGATTTCTAAAATCTTCCAAGATGGACATGAGAAATGTATATATACTACACTTCTATATGGATTCTAACCATTCAATTTAGAAAATTATACGCTTTAAGGTTCATTTCAACCACTATACCATCCAAGTAAATGACTACGAATAGATCTAAGTAGTCTGGTTTCTTCTCCACATGGGAGGAGAGTTGGAATCCAAGGTATCACGAAAACCTGAATGCTCTAAACCTCGTGACACGGTATCTAGAACTCATTTCCTTCCATGATCTGTGCCTTTTTTTTAGTACCCCAAACTAAATCCAGCTCAAAGTAGTGTACGCCTCCTAATCATGGTGTGTCCTAAAGGCCGTAAAGGCCGTTATGTAAAGGTAACAGTGGCAACCATTACACGTTATGAGGTCGTAACGGCCGTAACAGCCGTTATGAAAAAAAATGACCTGTAATTGTCGTTAGCGACACATTACATCCCCTATAAAGGCCATAATAGCCCTGTAATGGTCTATTATGGGACAGATAGGTTTTTCATACTTTTTAATCAACATTACGGGGTAGATACTGGTTTTTCGGGGGGTTTTTCAATAAATAAAAAATAAAAAAGAGACCATAACGGCCGTTACGGGGCCGTAACAGCCGTTATGCCCTGTATCGTAAAGGTAACGGTGGTGGCCGTTATGGCCACCATTACCATTACGAAACACCTTGCTCCTAATGTCAAACAAGTCTATTGTGAAAAGGCAGGGTACTTAATGCTAACAATCACCTTGTTCAACATATGATACTAGATATGTAGTCATGAGCTGCCGACATGCTTTTGTAACAATACAATGGCTCCATACGGTGCTTTGGATGGTGATCTAGCCTATATGCAATAAGATGCTTGGGTTGCCTCTTCAACTTTGCCAACTTAAGTAATTGATGCGGACATCAGTGGTGCACCCTTTAGAATGTACAAGAGGCGGCGGCGTAGCCAACAAAGTACCGGAGAGAAGGAGTTGATGTGGATGGACAATGGGTCCATCGAGCCCACTTTCTGACGCGCTACGAGTCCAAGAGCGGCATGACCACACCTCGACCATAGATCCATGGGTCGGATTTAACACCCTACCACACTGGTGTTTTAATTTTAGACTTTTTTATTCTTTTTCTTGTTTCAGGAGCTTTATTACAACTTTCTTTATTTTTTGTCTTTTTGTTATTTTTCTTATTTCCAAGAACTTTAGTGCACTTTTACTTTTTCCATAGTTTATATATACGTTGTGAGAAACTCTATTTTCATTATTATTGAATGAATAGAAATTCGTCTCTTTTCTTCTTCTTTATTCAAGAGACTAGAGTTTTAGGATTTGATACAGGATATGAAATTTAAATATGATATGCAAGATTTTAAATATGATATGCAAGATTTCAGGCTTAAGATCACACTAATTCAGAAACAATTACACAAATTCCATATCCTACACAAAAGTCCAAACATTTAATTAAAGGGAATCTATACGGGTCCAGGCCTACACATGATAGGGTTGGATCAATAAAAATGATGAACCAAACGATACTCAAAGATAAGAAATAATCATCCACACATGCATAGTAATCAGTCCCTAATCTAAAGGATTCAGAAATTCCAATTCGAGGAACCCTAGGGTAAGAAAATGGGCATAAATTTGGATATTTGAGTAATTTAGGGTTAGGTTTAGGAATTTTGGGTGAAAGCGGAGTGAAAGAGAGGAGAGACGAAATAAAAAAGTACGGCACGCATGGACAACAACAATGGCCCAGACGCATATGCGTGTGATCTCGGCCATACGTGTGTGGGGCCCACTGTTCAGAAAAAGGCCACCTTGGCCCTGGTCAGCCAGGGATGGACTCCAAAACCCCTAAATCTCAGCTCGATCCGATGTACGGTTTGTGCGTGGTGCTTCGTCAAAGTTTCAGCCCTCCTGTAGGGTCGGATTCTGAAATTCTGATGTGAGGAGGAGAATTGAGCAACAGATAATTGATTCAAAGTGTAGCTGATGAGGTGAGATGAGAAGAAGGGATAGTAGAGATGGCGATGGATGGGGGCGAATCGGGATAGATGTGGCTTCGCACCACGGTAGTTAACCCTTCGATAAAGGGAGGGCTTCACACCCAATTAGGCTTCACAACTCAGATAGTAAGAAAACGCATAATTTTTATTAATCTTCAATTAATCAAAAGAGCTACAAGAGGTGCCTATTTATAGGAAAACCCTATACCCCAAAACTCGCGCCATGTGCGCAACCTATTAGGTGATGAAGTAAACTAAAATAAAAACCAAACAAATAAATCTAAAGCGTTCATAATGTTCTAAATAATATCAATAAGCAAGACCTAAAATATGAGATTAATCCAACTAGTGGGCCACGATCATGAGATCCCATGATGGGCTTTTCTTGGCTATGAGGTTTACTCTCTTGAACTAAAACTTCGTCTTCTAACAAGAAGGCTCTCCCTGGACGTCATTATCGAGCCAGATCGATGGTGAGGCCCTCATTCTTCATACGTACGTGCGTAGGGGGGTGGCGTGTGTACGCGTGTGCGCATGATGTCTCCATCAGGATTGGCCTTAGGGTGTTGAGGATTCCACCCAATTTCAGGTTTCCCTCTTTCGAAGATCTTCGAGGTGCAGGAAAAGGTAAGAATCATCCTCCTTTTCTTTTAACGACAAAAGGATTCTTCATCTCAAACCCCTCATCCTTCACCCCTTTCGTTCCTCTTTGGATATCCCCTTTCTAGTTCGAACGGAAAGAGGGATGGTTAGTTAGTAGAATCAAATCCAAGCTTAATCGTGGACTAACTTATGTTAGATCTGGGATCTTCTCATATCCCGAGGTCCTCCCTTTTTACTGTTTACGTGATCTTATGCTAAGGGGCATGATCTTGACGGAATAACCTCATCTTTGTGTTGAGATTTACCTAATCCCTTTGATTGGAAACAGTTAGTTAATTGGTGTATTTATTTGAATACTCTTTAACCTGATTATACATGCATCTAGGGTTAGGTCATCACATGTCCCTGCATCAGTGATGTTATCTTCTATGAGGCCAATGCAAGTGGCTTTGCGCCCTACCCAACTTAATGTGATAGTTTATCTCCATGGTAGTAGCTTCTTCTGCAACTTCCTTGGCATGACATCCTTGAAAACTCCAAGGACTTTTTTCTCTTTTGGATGTGCTCCCCAACCATGCTCCTTTTACTGCCAATAAAGACTACACATGTGGCATCTCCCTACTTAAAACCCTTCATTAGCTATAAGGCAAAGATAGTCGCAACCTTGGCCTTCCCTATGTGCCCCACAAGGACCATGTGGAAGACATCCATCATGCAAACCATACTAAGGAAGAGATTGAATCATGCTAAAAATAAATGCCTATAATAAATTTAAAGATGTTCACTGGAATGGCAGAGAAACTCGTCTTGCCAATCCACCCACGAATACATAGTTCAAAGTTCCCAACCATGTGAATGGGCTTGGCTTCTAAGTTGACTACCTTCATTCTACTAGAGTCCTTCACCATCTGCTAAAGTCCTTCATTCTACTCACCTTCATTACTGGTTTGGACTAACTTAGGGTCTTACTTTGTGGGCACTTGGCTCTACGGCCACCATCGCATGCGGAAGAGAATGAGCAAGAATGTGTTGTTTTATGTGTTTTATTCTTCACTCCTATACACCTATGACATAACGTGGAAAGGATATATTAAGGTTGTTTGGGGTTTAGAATGTATAAATCAAGTTTGGATAGAAGACAGATAACTAGGCCTCTCTTTTCTTCATATATTGGTTTCTTTTCTTCTCCTCTCTCCTTGTCTTTTCTTGTTATCGTGACCATGGATTTAAAGTTCAAACACGGTGATGGTATTAGAGTCCACCTTTGGGTGACTTCTAGTCTCTGTTGTAATTATCTTCATGCCACCACCAGTTCACCACTACCATTTCCACATTGTACCATCTACATCTCCACCTACCAAACATCATTGACCCATCCACTGGCCCTTCAGTCCATGGGACTACTCTCCATGCCACCAACATCCACCAATGGATGCCATAGCAACCACCTACAGATGAGCAACTCCCATTGGCAACCAGCAGCCACCAGTGGAACACTAATGGCCACTAGCAAAAAGTATATAACGACCCTTCAGTCCATGGGACCACTCTCCATGCCACCAACATCCACCGATGGATGCTATAGCAACCACCTAAGATGAACAACTCCCATTGGCAACCACCAGCAGCCACCGGTGGACCACTAATGGCCACTAGCAAAAAGTATGTAACTGTATCAACTCACGTATCAGGCAGCTTGATGGGAAATAGAATGCAGAGCCCGTATCAGCCAATACAGCGCTGTAACAGCTTCTTTTTTTCTTTTCTTTTTTTTTTTTTTTTTTTTGTGGGGGGGGGGGGGGGGGGATTCACATGTACTTGATGGTATAAAACACAGACATTCTCACACATTCCCTTACACATTAAGCAACCCAAGCTCTCTTTTGGCTCAGGGGTTTTAAACCTTGTGACGAAATGTACCTTGTTGCTGTAACTACGCTGCCCATGGCTGAAGTCCATCCATGAAGAAGCGCTTCGTTTATCCTTTATGTCAACTTTTCCACGACATTTTTTGCCAAATTTTCTTAAGACTAAATGCCACCAAGTACCCCACATTCTCAAAACAGAATTGCAACTTCAACTCCTTGAGGGCCTCCCACATGTTTGAATAGTACAAAGACCCCTTCCAATTTCACCATCTCCTACTCCATCAAAGCATTGCGTCTCCAGTGAGGTACATTTGGAAGCATGCTCATCGTGCAACTAGGAAGCCTTGAAATACTGCTTCATTTTCAAGTTCTCCGACTCCTTAGCATCCCATATGTCATTGAAGACAGATCAGGGATGGTTTGGCGCCATCCCTTGGAGTAGACCCACTATTGGCAGTGACCTTCTCCAAGACAATGACCGTTACACGTAGCTGTTTGCGACTCTAAGATCCTCGATTCCCTTTCCAAATGCTTCATGGATCCTGGTCACCTAAGCAGCTAGGCCATGACTATTCTTCGTTTCACTCTTTGAGCTTCTTGACTATCTTGAAAGGCTCTTATTGGGGATTCTCTGTTCCCATCTCTTTTCCATCAATCATGGCAAGCTCCAGACCACCAGTGTGATTCTCCAAAGACAAAAAAGTCCATGGACCTCGAGTTAGTGGACTTGCCCTACTTGGCTTGGACTCAATGCAGTTCTCAGCATGCTTAATCATAATGAACTCTAACACCAACATGATACCTATGAAACTGACTTGCTCTTATAATTGTCACAGACTTGTTATATCTGTGGCCCTCTTACCCATGCAGCACTCACACAATGCCCCAAAGCTACCAAGTGCACAAGTGAATGTTATGCCAAAGAACTTGGTTAGATACTGAAGAAACACAATAGGGAATGGAAAAGAACTTGCAATGTACCAAGAAAAGAAGGTAATTACTTTTGGGGTGTTCCTGAGGAATCTGGAGCAATGAGTCCAAAATGAGGAGAGCTCATCTAAATATAGACCATAGAACCTTCTAGCATCCTATACAAATGTCTTAATTATGACACTTGGCATTCATTAGACGAACCCCCTAAAACTTCTAGACAACAATGCACAAGTCTAGCTAAAATTACCTAAAGAACTCTAGAATCTTCCAAAGATCTCCACACATTATTACAAGGGTCAGTGTGCTCAAGAGTCTTCTACTCTCCATTATGTACAAGCCTTCCTACAACATACATGTAGAACTAAAACTGGATAATTTCATGGCCATATATAGAGAATCAATGTATGATGAAGGAAAAATTAATAGATATTAAAAACATTAGTAAATGTGTATACCATAACCCAGAATTAGGCAATGTAGCTCCAAAATATCTACTTTATCAACTAGAAACACGAAAATCACTCAAGGTTGTAAACTCCAAAGCTTTTTTATTATGACTTCTTAAAATTTGACAAATATGTCAGGGATCAAAGGAAACAAGAAATGAATTTTCATAAAAACCTGCCTTCCAATATGGCAGAATGTCAGTGGAACGGGCCTCTGCCTCTTTTAGTGCAGTGTAAACTGCATCAATAACGGGGCTATCTGAAGTAAGTGAATCGAAACTGTAGTTGAACAATGACAAACCTATCACATCTAAAGTTAATTGAGAAAATCTTTCCTCCATGTTCACAGCTGCACCACTCAAGGCATCTGGCTTCAACTTCTCCACTAATCTCTCAGCACATTTGCAGAACACGTTATCAACTATCACAGACAAATATTTTTTGTGAAGAGATGGAACAACAGCCCTACGTCTCACCTGCAACAAGTCAACTGTGTTACTGAAAAAAGGATAACCCGAAGGTAGATAAGATGAATCAACATGGTACGATAAAATAGAAGATACCATCTCAACTACATTAACATCTACAGCAATGCAATCGGATCAGCTTAACAAAAAAAAAAAAAAAAATCAATGGACTACTCATCAGATGGACTGATTCTATAAGAAACAGTTCAGAATAACACGCAGCAGAAACAAATAATGTTATCAACTTTTATACCAATTGACTAACAGGTAAAAAGTCAAGAGCAGATCATACATGTCATTAGGACCCTTTCTTCTCTATTCATCGGAGTGAGCCCACTATAGAACAAACTAGTATTTTTACAAACCTTGAAGGAAACATAGATGAAAAAGTAATGGTAAATGATAAGTTTAACTAGCTGACAAGTGGTTAATCTTAGAAACTATCCTTTGGGTGACTGTACTGAATTCTTCATTTAGGACCATTGTTTGCTGAAATATCACAGTTGAGTAGTTGAAAATTTCCATAAGTTGGTCATTATATGTGAATGAATACATAATAGAGAAATCCACACTTTCAAACACCTCTGTTCTTTTTTCTTTTTCTTTTTTTCTATGGATCACTTACAAACACCACTTCAAAATACTCCAGTACCATGGATTCCACATCCTTTATGGCTCTACTAATGCACATACATGGAAAGTGAGACATATTATATCCACAAGACAACATCATTCATCATAAGCTCTTGCAACTTGCCAGAAATTAACAGAGTTCCTCAAGCATACTTGCTAGAAATTAAATTGGGCAGCAGAAACATGCTTTTTAATTCTCAGATTTGTGTCAGTTAGCATAATCCAAAGATGTTCAACATGGAAACTGGTTAGACAACTTGATATTTGGACACAAATTAGCTGGCCAAAATTTGTTACTCGGACTAGTCAACCTAGTGACTTGAGAAATTTTCATAAAATTTGATCAAACATAATTGAAAACAGAAATAGATGAAAATTGGTATAGGATAAGAAATTACATAAATAATAATAATAATAATAATAATAAGAGTTTCACAATTTTTTTAAGAGAAAACATTTATATGCATTAAAGTGATGCCTCTGGTTGTAACATGCAATAGAACTATAATCATCACTATCATCATCATAACCATGTCCTGGTTATCTGGGGTTGGCTTCAAAAATCCTGTTTAAACAGGAATTCTCATGAATGCTTGGTCACAATTCGACAACAGGCTTGCTACCTAACATCAACCTTCCTTTCAGTGAGCTGGTAATAGGTTGGCGAAATCACTACAAGGCAAAGTTGAAATGCATTATTACTATCGTTGTCATTATTATTATTATTTAGACAATCAAAATGACATTGTAACAAGTTTTTCTCAAAAGTAGTAAACCAAGACTGTCTTCAATGGCCATCAAAGTTGCAACTACTTTCAAATGATAAATTGATCAAGATGGTTAGAAGCAATGCCAAAGCCATAGACACAACATAAATTATTTGGACACTCATCCACCGGCTTGAAATCAAACTCCCTGGAGTCATGCTGAGATGACTCAACCAAGTTGGTATGTAACCTGGATTATTACTTCTTATTCCTATCATTGTCATAATTATTATTTTAGACAATCAAAATGACATGGTAGCAAGTTTTCCTCATAAGTAGTGAGCAGAACTGTCTTCAATGCCATCAAAGTTACAATTACTTTCAAATGATAAAATGATTAGATTGTTAGATGCACCATCAAAGCCATACACAACAATATAACATATTTGCAATGGTTTGGACAGTTATCTCCACTGGCTTGAAATCAAACTCCATTAAGTCGCGCTGAGTTGACTTAACCAAGTTGGTATGGAAATTGGTTGAGTTTGGCTAAATATGGGTGAATTCTTGTCCTTAGTTTTTTTTCTAAGGTCAATGGAATTTTATTAGAAGCCTGCACGCAACAAGCAAAACATGAAAAGAATACAAAAATGAGAGAAAAAATACCCACACAGGGCCACACCCAAACTAACTGTTACAACCAGCTAATTTCCAAGCCAACCCTTTAACTTAGTTCACTATTGCCTCAACTAATCCAGAAGAGTCTTTAAAGCGACACCTATTCCTCTCGCTGCATAAAGACCACCATACAGCTGGAAGTGCCATTAGCCAAGAAACTTTATTTCCTCTTCCCCTGTGGCCTCAGTGCCATGCCCAAAGGAAATCTCTAACCCAACCCAACATCACCAAAGTCAAATCAAAATCCACCAGAAAATAATACCGCACAGAAAGGGTGAAAAGGCATAAGATAAACAAATGGTCAATCGTCTCATCATCTTGCAAACACAAGCAACATGTGTTTGGAATAGGCATTCATCTTTTTGAAGATTATCAATAGTGAGCACACATTTCCTTCCAACCAACCAGGTGAAAGTCGTGGCGTTAGGCGGAATGCCATAGAACCAGAAGTGGTATGCATGACCCCCCTGAGATTGAGAATCGCCGGGCCTGATTAAATTGCACAAGGATTTGACCAAAAATTGACCCAAACTATGTGCAGACTAGATTATGGAATCAGGAACCCCTGTGGGATGAATGTTTTGTAGCCAGCCCAAAAGTCTAATAATCTCACATCTAAGAGACCCCATCTGCAAGGCAAACCCCAAGCCATGGCAGTGCCACAGACAGAGTAGTTGCCAATCACTTTTAGATCTTCCGCAAGAGCGAGACGGGCCAAATTAGGAAAATCAACATGAAGAGGAGAGTCACCGCACCAAACATCTTCGTAAAATTTGATTTTGGATCTGTCCCCGACGACAAAAGGGATCCCTTGCCAAAACTTATCCCAAACTGACACAACCGCTTTCTAGATGTTCAACACTCTGTACACGGAGGACCTCCTTATTTCCCAACCACCATCTTGCAAGCAATATTTAGAAGCGACACTTTGGGCCAAAAGCTTTCTTCCATTCCAAACCTCCGTAGCCATTTACCAAGGACCAAATTCATGTCACCAAGATTCCTCAAACTTACCCCACCTTGAGAAATTGGCTTGCAAACTTCCTCCCATTTTAGCAAGCAGAACTTATTGGTGTCTTTAGAACCCTTCCAAAGGAAATCCCTTCTGAGTCTATTAAGCCTTTCCCAAACTGCTTTCAAACACTTAAACAAGGACATGAAAAACACTAGCATATTGGCAAAAGTTGTTTTGATAAGGATTAATCTACCCCCTAAGGAGATGCAACGACTTTTCCACTTAGAGAGATTCTATTCAACTCTTTCGATCACCCTATCCCATAGGTGAATGGCTGGTTTGCCAATGCACAACTGGAGACCCACGTACGTGGATGGGAATGAACCCACCCTACACCTTAAGTATGACACAAACACCTCAAGTTTAAAGAGATTAATCCCCAACATTTCGCTTTTCGCCCTATTAATCTTCAAGACTGAAACTGCCTCAAAGCAAATCTCCACTTTCCACAAGGCCTTTATCATTGGAACCTCTGCTTCACAAAAGATGATCGTGTCATCTGCAAACTACAAATGAGAAATCATGCTTCCTATATTGGCCACCCTAAAGCCCCTAATAAGGTCTTCCTCTTGGGCTTTGGCAAGCATTCGACTAAAAGATTCCCCTTTCAGAAGAAACAAGTATGAAGAGAGAGGGTCCCCCTACCTAAGGCCTTTAGAAGACTTAAAGAAGCCTTTGGGGGAAACATTCACAAGCACTGAAAATGAAGGCAAAGAGATACAAATCTACATCCATTTCTTCCATGTTACTTTGCAACCAAATCTACCCAACATATAGTCTAAGAAGGCCCAGTTAACATGGTCATAGGCTTTCAACATCCAACTTGCAAATAATACCCGACTTCTTCTCCTTGAAGAGGGAGTCAATGCACTCGTGAGCTATAAGCTTTGTATCAAGGAATTGTCTCTCCCACAAAGGCCCCCTGATTTATAGAAATAATGCTTCCCAAGACTCCTTTGAATCTCAAAGCAAGCACCTTCGCCAAAATCTTGTACAAACTCCCTATAAGGCTTATCGGCATAAAATCTTTAAGGCCTTCTACTCCTTCCACCTTGGGGATTAAATCAATAAAAGATGCTCCTAATTCTCGAGGTATCCTCCCATTTTTGGAAAATTCAAAAATAAAATCCATTACATACTCCTTCACGACATTCCAAAAAACCTGAAAGAATGTCATGGGGTAGCCATCGAGACTTGGGGCTTTGTCTCTTCACAGACTATCAATGGCCTCTTTGACCTCAAACTCAAATGTTGGCCTTTTTAACCACTCGGCCAAGTCTTCCGATATGCATTCGAAATGAAGGTAGACACCTCGGCCGAACCCAATCTTTTTTGGATAAGAGCTTTTGCTAATAGTCCACTATTGCCATGCACACTTGTTTCTTCTTGTCAAATCGAGATCCATCCACCGTCAGAGGTTAGATTGAGCCCTAGCAGATGCCATGCCATGAAAGAACCTTGTATTCTCATCACCCTCCTTCAGCCAAAGAGCCCATGATCTTTACCTCTATTTAATTTCCTCCATTCCTAGAAGCTTCTCGTACTCAGTCGAAAGCGCAGAGCGTGGATCAGATCCCCCTCTTCTTCCTTCAAATCCAGATCATGAAGCTCATCCAAAATTGTATCCATCTCAACCTCTTTAGCCCCGAAAACATCCCTATTCCAAGTCTTCAATTTGTCTTTTAGAAGCTTCATTTTTTTATGAACCCTAGATTCAGCTGTCCCATTCACCTATACACCCCATTTGGAACTTGGATTTGGTGGTAAATGAGTGTATTTCAAATCCAAATAGCTGCTTTTTGCATTTGGTAGCCTTGGCTTTGGAGGTAAATGGAATCGGAGGCATTTCAAATCCACCATTTTAGTGTGTTTTGAAATCTCAACAAATGTTAAGATTCCATCGTAATCCAAATGAAATGCCTTTGTTGCCTTACTTTCAAGGGCAAGAGAGTCGCACACGTCACAAAAGCGTCTCTAGGCTACTAATTTACTGGACACATGGCAGGTTGATGATAACCCAAAACAATCCAATTATTGGCTGCAACACTAAAATCAAATTAATAGAATGATCTAAACCATCTAAATGTTGGACATCTAAATGGACAGTTAAAAGATATCAATGAGTCACTTGTTTGCGATCCTTGCATTTGTGGCCCACCTAAGGATCGGAATTTTCTCTTTTTTTTTTGCCAACATATATATTTTAATGGGCTTATTACAATCATTCTATTAAATATCACATACGTATACTAATTTGGTATATGAAAGCTGATTTAATTAATCAAATCTAAGCCCTGTGCATATACTGAAGAATTCCAATGCCCTCCAAATATAAGCTCCAAAACGGAAGATTTGGATTCCGGTGTATTTATACCAAACACAGATGAGGATTCAGAATCACTGTGATTTCAATGTAATTGTGATTTGGATTCCAATGCATTCCAAATCCAAGCTCCCAAACGGGCCCATGGAGACCTCCACCAATTCTCGACCAAATCAGTAAAGCCCTTTGTCTCCAACCATGCCAATTTAAACCTAAAGGGCTTTGAGCCCTAGCTTTCTTCCTACACTTGAAGAAGAATGGATCTATGATCTAAAATAGGTTTAGGCATTACAGAAACCTAAACAATTGGTAATATGTCCATCCATTTTGGGGAAGCAAGGAATTTGTCTATTATCGATAAAATGGGGACTTAGCCCCCGACATAGAAATGTCCACCAAGTCGAATCTCTAAAGCCACTCAACAAATTCTTTCATGCATCTGGTTAAGCAAGAAGCTAGAGATAGTCCATATGTGAACCGAGAGATGTTAAAATCCCCTCCTGTACACCATGGGAGACACCATTTTGCTAGAATCATCGTCATCTCTTCCCAAAAATCAGCCCTCTGATCATATTTACACAAATCGTACACCCTCGAGAAGAGCCATCTAAAACCAATAGAAACTTCAACCAAAACTATTGAAATGGAATACTAACCACCCCAGTGTTCCTCTTTCTTCAAGATATCCGAGCTCCATGCCTCCAGGATGCCTCTTGAGGAACCTTGAGCATCTAGAGAAACAAAAACCTTTGACTTTTAGCCTCAAATATATAATTGAGAACAGACCTAACAAATAACAAGAGCTTGGTTTCTTGAATTGTAAATATTTGGGCTTTGGATTTCTTGCAAATTGCCTTGATTTGGAGTCATTTTTACCTACACCCCAATCCCCTCGCGTTCCAACTAAGAATACTAATTGGAAAACAAACCTCTCCCTTCTACCCTTCGCTGGACCTGCTACCTGCTCCTAGCCTCGTAGTTGATCGTAGAAGGCAGCCTAATCAATTCCCTTTGACTTCTTAGATTGCGCCTCTGAGAGTGTTTGATGACTGAAGCACCTCTCTGTTCAATAAATTGGATCAATGCAATCGCATCATCATCGTTCACTTAGAATACATTCCCAACTCCCCCCCCCCCCCCCCCCCCCCAATCGATGGCATCTTTCATCCAATCGAGCTCCTCTTCCAACAAGCCTTTGTCGATTGATTCACCTACAATTAACATAGCCTCTCTAACATCTGGACCATCGTAAAAATTAAAATAATAATAATAATAACCATTGGCCTACCCTCTTTCCATTGCAGCTTGTAACGGGGTTATATCCAACATCTCCATAACTTCATCCCCCAAGGAACCCCCTTCCCTGATTCCTGAGGATTCTTCTTGTGGTAGGGCCAACGTCAAATGTTCTTCTGTAAGACCAACCCTTGTCGAATAAAGTTCTTTTTCACATTGGGGTGGAGTCACATCCCTCACCATTTATGGAGGATTCTGATCGAAGTGGTCAACATTCTCTGTCACCCTTAGAGAAGAAGAGTAAGGTAGAGAATTTTGTCTGAAGAGAACCTCATACAGGCCTCCTCTATTATAGGGGAGAAATAGTTTCTTACCTAAGCGAAGAAGAGTAATATCGAGAGGTGAGTCACGTGCAAAGGCTGCTTCTCATGTGGTGCCATTGACACGTCTTGGAACTACTGTCAGGGAATAAACACATGTTGAAGATTGTGGCGCACCATCCCTCATTAGAGTCATGCTTGTCTTGACATGTGGCGGGAGAAGATGGAGCCTCCGACCCTACGGGCCCACTTACCTTTCCACATTGCTCTTTCTACACTGAGGAGGGAACATCCGTTTCTTTAAGAGAATGTAAAGTTGCCTCACTGAGGCCACACATCACCAACTCATTACCATGAATAGAGGTTTGGGTTTGGGCCAAGACCACACCCTGCTGCATAGCCACCATTGTCTCTGAGCCAAGGGGAGGGACGTAGCTTCATACCAAAGTTAACTCTGAACCGACCCCATTACTTCAAATAGATTTAAATCTACCACACGTGTTGATAGAGCTTGCACGAAAGATGAATCTTTGTCATCTAAAACGTAATTGCAAGGTGTCATAGCGGTAGAAAATGATTTGATGATAATAATGTGAAGAAAAGAGGGGAAGATTGAGAGAGAAGAAGAAGAGACCAAGATCCTGGATATCAAACTTGGTCTTTAAAAATTCTTTGACCTCCCTCATTCCAGCAGAATCACTACCGGACAGAACAATATCATCCACATAGTGGACAAAACAATATCATCCACATAGACAATGAGAACCATGATGTCTGTCGATCAACGACATATAAAGAAAGAATGATCGGCATGACTACGAACAAAGCCGAGCTGACTAAAGTTTTCGAACCATGCACATGGGGATTGTTTGAGTCCATAAAGAGCCTTCTTCAATAGACATACAAGTGCAGGGTTGTGAGAAGCAACAAAACCAGGAGGTTGATGCATGTAAACTTCCTCTGCAAGGTCTCCATGGAGAAATACATTCTTAACATCAAGTTGAAACAAGGGCCACGATAAATTAACGGCCAAGGAGATCACAACGCGAATTGAATTAAGCTTAGCCATCGGAGAGAATGTCTCGAAGTAATCCACATCATGAGTCCGTGTATAATCCTTGACAACAAGACGGGCTTTATAGCGATCGATGGAGCCGTCTGGAAGCAACTTGATCGTATAAACCCATCAACATCCAACAGGTTTATGGCCTAAAGGAAGTGACACAAGGTCCAAAGTATGATTCTTCTCAAGAGCAGACATTTCTTCTATCATCGCCTTCGTCCAATCAGAACTTTGAAGAGCATGTGAAAGAGATCGAGGAATAGTCTATGATGAAAGAAAAGCTGCGAACGACTGAAAAGATGGTGAAAGATGATCATGTGAAACGAAATTACTAATGGGGTGTTGAGTACAAGATCGTGACCCTTTGCGCAAGGCAATAGGGAGATCTAAACTCGAGGTAGGAGAGTCACCTGAGCCAACATCCAAAGTGAGCGGAAGGGTGGACAACTGAGCATATGAAGATTTATCTCGACGACAATACACCCGCAGAGGCTTAGGCTCACCCAAATCACCAACAGGATGCCGAATAGAAGGGAGAGGAGTTTTCCCATGATCACTAGTGGAAAGAGAAAGAGGATAAGAGTAATACTCCCCCTGACTCGCAAGAGGATCACATAGGGATCGGCCTGGAGCTGAGAAAAAAGAAATATTCTCAAAGAAGGTTACAGCGGCAGAAACATATTTCTTGCAAGTCAATGGGTCAAAACATTTATACCCTTTCTGACTTTGAGTATACCCTAAAAAGACTCATTTAATTGCCTTGGGGCTAATTTTATCATTACTTCTATCCAAAATTTGAACAAAGCATATGCAACCAAAAACTTTAGGTGGTAGAGGAAATGGATTATCATGAGAATACAAAATAGTAAATGAAGCTTTGTAAGACAGGAAATGTAAGGGTATACGATTAATAAGAAAAGTAGCAGTTAGAAGAGCAGCACCCCAAAAATGTTTAGGTAAATGCATACCAAGCAGAAGGGTGCGAGCAACTTCAAGAAGATGACAATTCTTTCGTTCTGCAATACTATTTTGTTGAGGTGTGCAAGCACACGACGTCCTATACAAAATATCATGTTCTTGCAAGATGGACAGAAAGGCAGTAGACATGTATTCCCCCCATTATCAGAATGGAGGGTTACAATGAAACATCGAAATTAAGTGCACACTTCATGATAAAACACTTTAAACACATCAAACACTTCACTTTTAGATTCCAAAAGATAAATCCAAGTCATGCGTAAATAATAATCAATAAAGGTAACGAAATATCTAAATCCAAAAGTAGAGTTAACCGAAGCTAGTCCTCAGACATCCGAGTGAACCAGAAGAAAAGGTTGAGATTTTCTCCCAGAAGAGCTAGGAGGAAACGTAACACGATGATGTTTAAACGATCCACAAATATCACAGCATAAATGTTTAGTGACAAATAAGGAGAGATAAAATTCTCAATCGAGCTATTGATGGGTGGCTTAAGCAGCAGTGCCACCGAGTCATTGACTCTCGATCCAAACAAAGGGTACTAGAAGCGGCAACGGGTGTATCATCGAGAAGATAAACACCTCGATCATGCCCCCCACCAATCACTCTCTTCGTCTGTAAGTCTTAAAACAAACAATAAGAAGGGAAGAAGGTAATGGAACAATTTAATGATTTAGTAAGAGAGTTAACAGACAATAAGTTTAATGGAAAACGAGGCACATGGAAGACTGAGGACAAAAACAAAGAAGAAGAAAGAGTGATGGAACCAATCCCAAAGATGGAAGTTTGGGTTCCATCTGTGACTGTGACATACTGAGTGTGAAGAAAACGAGAATAAGAAGAAAAAAATTAAGACTTACCAGTCATATGGGAAGAAGCTGCAGAGTCTATGACCTAGGAGGTAGGAGAGGATGACGCAAGAAGAGCAGTACTTGACTGGGCCGAAGCTGCGTGAGATGGCTCAGGAATATCACAAACGTGAAGCCGCATAAGAGCATCATATGCAGCCCAAGAAATTATAAGACTCCCCTGAAGTAAACTGCTCAGCTATCGGTGTGGAAGACTATCTCAGGAGCAACTATGGATGCAACAGAAGCAGCGGCATACGTAGGACGACCATGATCTGCCAGCAATAATCAACGGTGTGATTAGCTCCACCGCAATGTGAACAAATGCGAAAACCATCACGTCCTCGCCCACATCCACCACAACCACGAAGACTATAGCCGCCACAACTACAATCTCCCTCGCGGCCTCTACTATGACCACCAAAACCAGAAATGCGCCCTAAACTCAAGGACAGTACCCGAAGGCCAAGAGAGGACTGATAGCCAGCAAGATGTGCCGAACGCTCGGGTGACACAAATGAATGAGAAGAAAGAGTATAGATAGTGGCACGCTGACACATTGCATAGACTGTCGTCAATGGGGGAAGAGGATCCTACATAACATTTTGATCTCGAACATAAAGATAAATCGAAATTCAACCCAGCTAGGAACTGCATGATACGAGTATCATCCCGCTGCATATGGGCATGTTCATGATCCTCTTTACATTTGGAAGGAAGAGGCTGATACATATCCAACTCATCCCACATACCCCAAAGCGTCGAATAGTTATCTTTTAATAATCTGGACTTTTGTTGGAACTGACCAATTTCTTGAATAAGCTTGAATACCCATAAAAAATTCTGCTATTCCGATAACATATCATGAAGCGTATCCCAAATGCCTTTAGCCGAGGATAAAAACATCACTGAGTGGCTAATCGAGGAATCTATATAATTCAGCAACCATGCAATAACTTGATAATTCTCCTTTGTCCAAGACTTGTAACATCTGTAGAGCTTGGGGGATCATCCAAAATATACGACAACTTCTCATGGGCTCCAAAGAATACTTTTACAGATTATGCCTATTAAAGATGGTTGTCACTATTCAACTTAGAGGAGATTTCTGCAAGGGGTTGGATTTAAGAGACCATATGACAAGAGATGAGGACCCTTTGTCAACCATAGGAGAGTCCAAGAGAGATAAACCTACGCCAAGAAGGATTGATTTAAACAACTCTATCTCACTCAATCCTTCAAGATAATAAGAGATAAACCTCAAACAAATAGCAATCATCTAAAATACCATGAAACTCAGTCAAAAAAGGCTCAACTAAGTGAAAAACAGCCCAGCTGCACATCCATTTGAGGTTAAAAACCTCTCAAACATTAATCTTAAGTATAAATAAATAAATAAATCCTCCATGGGTAGCTTAGGAGGAAGATTTCAATCCATCTTAACCAAAGAAACCAAATAAAAGCTTACCGATTTGAGGTAGATCAAAGAAAAACGGAAGATGGGGCCGATTTTTTAATTTCTCTATTTCGCCCAAAATACCATGTAAGGAGGTCCAAAAAATTCTGAAAAAAACATGACAAATCTTCAAAAACCAAGATCTATCAAACCCCCTAAACTTTTAGCTCAAACGGAGTCCACGTGTCCGTACAACGCTGACGTCAACAAGGTGACGTGTCGCCTCTCAATCGGTTGGATGCGAAATGCCTGGATCTAAGTTCTAATACCAAGTAGTGAATGATTTGATGATAATAATGTGAAGAAAGGAGGAGAAGACTGAGAGAGGAGAGTTTGGGAAAGGTTTTTTGTTAGGCTTGCTTGCCTTAACACATAATATTTTATTATAATAGAGCATAATGTACACCGCAGGAGAAGAGGGAAGTGTGCACATGCACTTACACTAAAAGGGCTACTAACCACATACAGGGCCACTAACCACATACACAATACACAAGTATTCTCCATAATAGCCTCAATCGATACTCCCACAGAACATCTAATCTCTCCCGATGGTCGAGAACGCTCCACTTATCCCATCTCTCTCTCCCCGTTCATCTGGGATGCACACAACGTTGCCTCTCCTTTCAGTGCTCTATCTTTCTTGCAATCCCGACAGTTGCCTTCTTTGCGGGTCCACTCCCTGTACTTGCATAACAAGCCCCGTGAAGCTTCCTTTTCCACTTTCATCCAGAGAGAGATCTCTCCCACCTCAGGAGGAATGAATTCCAGTGTCGACGTTGCTCTTTTTCCTCTAATACACAACCAAGTAGCATTGATTTCCTCCCTGACTTCAATCACTTCATTGATGGCCGTAACCTCACCTATACATCCTCTAAGAACTAGCAAGAATTCTTTGTTCCACAGTTCGATTGGTATCCCCCAAATCAGAAACCATCTAATCTCACATCCAGGTGGAGATTCGTCCTCCCACCTTCAAATCGATACAATTGGATCGTCATTGAACATCACAGTTGCCATGATCATTTTATTGATATTAGTCCCTGGTTTCACCGAGATCCACAGATTTGTGGCCGAGAGCAGTTTGATCTTGTATTCCCAATCGTCCAATTTCCAAAAGGCCTTTAAGCAGACCCTCGTCTGCGAGAGTTGAGCCCCTTGCTTTGTCAATGCCACGACAAACCATTGGAGCCAAGATTTCCCTTTCTCCACCATAGACGAGTCAATGCAGATCTTCATTCTCTCTGCCACGAGATTCTTCCATACCCATCTTTCTAAAGTCGGGACCTCTTCTGCTCCTATCACCTTAACATTGTCGTTTGTCTAGAGTTCAAGCATCCTTTTACCAAAAGCAACCTTTGCATACAAGACGGTGCTTTGCCCCTACTGTCGACTCACCATTACTCGTCTTTAGTTACAAGAATTGTTTACCAAAGTGTTGCTCCCACTTTAAACTCCTACTCCCGCTAACACTTTATCGAGAGGAATCTATGCATTTTTCCTTTGTTGTCTCGTGTATGTGTGCTCCTTTTTCTATGATATGCAGCATTCATGGTTTGCAATTCAGTATCGTATCAACTGACATGGCCATACAATATCCATATCGACATAATACGATACCAATACATGTCTGTATCGGGATGTGCTAAAAAACCCGACACTGATATTTAGACAGCATATCAGTCGCAACTAAGGGCCTGTTTGGATTCGCATATAGTATTGTATTGTATTATATTTGGGTATTGTTCATGTATACATTGGACAGTTTTCAGAATACATCCAAATTAATCAGATACTAATCAATGTTTGGATAGGAGGTATTGTTTGGCATAGGATACAATACGTTATACAGATCAATGTTTGGATAGGACATATTATGTCTGCGTATTGTACAATCTTAATTGGGTCGGGTGGCCTGTTTGACATATAGAACTTTCTAATTTCTAGCCCAGATGACTTTCACGTTGAAATGTACCAAATGAACGGTCCTGATCTTACTTTGCATAGGTACCAAATATCTTGTAATCGTACAAATTTCAAACTTTCATCCGCTGCCGAATACAGCGCAATGAATACGAAGTATTGACAGCAACAAAACCCACTAACAATACTCTACCATCGGTTCGAAAATTTGGCTGGAGTTTGTATTCGCACACATGGGATTCAACTCCTATTCACTCCAATCCAAACACGGTAAATGTCAAATCATAACTTCTAATACAATACAATACATCCCAAAATGCGTATCCAAACAGGCCCTAATATTAATATAAATGTCATATGAAAGTCATGTTTTTCACTCCTTTCCTCTTTTCGTTCTTCTTTTGATTTTTCTTGCTCAGGGATTCTTTTATGCCAATTTTTACCACATCCATACTTGTTTCAAAGATCAAAAGAAGGGACTTGAGCTCAAATCGAAGGATCAAACGTCTGGTGACCGATTTAGGAAAATTTTAAAAATGGGTAAAAAAGCTGCTACTTTTGTTTAATATTGTTGTAATCATGTTGAATCAACATAATAACCCCAAATCGATCAAATCGTTCTTAATTTGTAAGCAATTTGGGGATATTTGCATTTTCTCTCGATTTCATTGGTTCCTTCAAAAAAATTTACCAATTTTCTTACTTTAAAAAATAAAATAAAATAAAATAAAACCTTGAATAAGTCTTATGATGATGTTTGAAGACAATGTTACTACTATATATGTATAATACTTACCTTACATAAGTCTTTGACAACTTTTCTTTCGTACTTTAGAGCCAATTTTTTGGGCATTTTCTGATTTTTTTTTTTTTTTCTGTTTTTGCAAAATAAGTTTAGGGGAATGATAGATTTAGGTAAATGTATGTTTTCTTCATCATAGATCTACCCTTGACCGCTAGATTTTAATTAGAAATGTATTTTTTGGGCCATTTTTTGCCCTTTTAATTAACATTTCATTGGGTCACTTTTAGCCATTTTTGGGCAATTTTTTGAAAAAAGTTTTTTTTTTTGTTTTTATTACCAAAATTAGTTTAGGGAATGATAGATGTAGGTAGATCTATGCTTTTTTAATATAGATCTACCATCTATGTGCTAGATTTCCATTATGTGTGTATCAGTGAGTCACTTTTAGCCATTTTTGGGCAATTTTCTGAATTTTTTTATTTTTTTCCAAAATTAGTTTAGGGGAATAATAGATCTAGGTAAATCCATGTATCTTGAACATAGATATACCATCAATGTGATTGATTTCAATTATGTCTGTATTTTGAAGCCATTTTTATCCTTTCTCAGGCAATTTTCTTAAAAAAAATATTTTTTCCAAAATTCATTTACAATTGATAAATTAGGTACATCCAACGTTTTAAATATCGATGATATTGGCCAATATATCCCACGATATATCTTGTATCCCACCTGTGCGATACGAAATGCATAGGTAGTGCCGATATATCTCACCTATTCGATCCAGTGAGCATTTTCGATTTTCGATCATTTTTTTTTTTCTGTTGTAAACAAGGTATTCCGTAATGGTAATGATGGCCACAACGGCCACCACCATTACCTTTATGATACAGGGTGTAAAGACAATTATGGCCTCTTTTTTTATTGAATTTAAATAAATAAATAAATAAAAACGGGTATTGGCCGAGTAATGGACTATTAGGGCCTGTTACGACCTTTACGGGTGGCGTAATGGGTCGTTACAAGGTTGTAATGGCCTTTACGAGTCATTTTTTCCGTAATGACTATAATGGCCTTTACGATCCCGTAACGTGTAACGGTTACCCCCGTTACCTTCACGAAATAGCCTTTACGGCCCCGTAACGACCTTTACGGTACACCATGGTTGTAAATCGCGTTTAACGTCAAATGGTTAGAAATCTATGATTCTTCATGTTTTCTATGAAAAATCATGGATTTGAAGCTTCGATTTCGAGGTTTAGGGGAGATGGGCCAAGTTGTGGAAAATTGGAAAATTTTAAAATTTCTCACTTTCTTGCGAATCAGTTGCAATCTTTGTATCCAAACACAAAATCAAACATATATATAACCTAATCTGGTGATACTTCTTTTGCTTTTGAATGTATTGCTTGTGTTTCCATACATGTCTTCTTACGTTTATAAATTATATGAAAAAAACTTTGAATATACTTGCATCAGTTCAGTTGGACAACGCATATATTAGGACCCCATACAAAGGAAACCCCTATTATGTGCTCTTTTTTAAAATAATATTTTGATTTCTAAGTGTGTATTGATGTCTTTTTCAACAATCCCTAAAGTCTCATTGAAAAATTCAACCACTTTCCCAATGCTCCCATGCTCCCAACAACAACGATACATTACGCGATACAACTGATATATCCCATGCGATAATCAATATGTATCCGTATCCCAAGGGTCCGATACATTATGCGATAACGATATTTAAAACATTGGGTACATTTATGTTTTCTAAACATGGATCTATAATTTTTATATAGATTTTAATTGTGTGCATATTTTCAGGCCATTTTTTCCATTTTTCTCATTTTTGGGCAATTTTTCAAAAAAGAAAACATTAATTGTTTAATTATTATGGTTTTTATATTTTTTTGTTTTACTTTACATCATGAATATATAATCATATTAGTAATATTAATATAAAATCAAATAAATTTATGTTATATGCATAAAAAAGACTCAACATCACAATGCACAACAAAGCAACCCTATAGAGATGGATATATCACATATATCACAGTGGGCCCCACATTTTTTACCCTCGGGATTGGAGATGGATAATTTCAAAAAGTGCATTTCACCATCACATTGGGAAGGATGCAGTAATTACCAATAAAAGTAATAATTGATTATTTACACTGATGTACAAGGGAAATTGAAAAACCAAACAAGCCCTAAGATGAATAGAAAGAATCACAATTCAGTTCAGGTGAGCATCCAAATGCACCTGACTAAATTGGTATCTTGAAATGGTTTCCCTAACCACTCGTCTGTCATACTTCTTCCCAGCCCTCTAGGACCCCAAGAAAGAATCTTCAGATATTCTCGGCTCATAACAGTACCCCCTACCATCATAGTTAATGAATGAAACCAGATTCTTGAGGTCCCTATACTTGTCATTTTGCGGACCATCACATCCTTACCAATCTTCAAGTCTTCCAAACATCATCCCCAAGGACTTACGGAATTTCACTGGGCTGAGCCAGGCCAAGGATCCAATACCCCATCCCACCTCACAGCATTCTCAGACATTTGATTTGAATTTTGAACAGCTAGGAATTTTCTGTGAACCATGCAAGTGATGGCCACCAATCAAATAATCATGATTGTCCCATCAGTGTGAATTCTGAGCTATACTTCATCCACAATGTGGCCATGATGCAAATGGTCTGGATCAACATACATGCATGACACATCTGCAGCGAATGATTTTCCACTAACCGCGCACAATAGATCAGCCCTTCAAGAATAGATTAGACTAACAGAAATCTGTGGGCTACCGAAAGAAGGCAGTCCACCGATTCCCTTCAGCTGAAGTAATGGAGACCACCTGTTTGTTGCGTGGATCCCACTGCTAAATGGACCTCATACAGATTACAGCCATACACCAAGAATAGGATGAGAATGATTTGAATCATCATAACTTTGTGAATGTGGAGGGAGACACAGAGAAAGGAGAGAGAGACGCCTACCGTCCAGAGAGAACCTTCAGCAATGGCGAAGCCAGAGCCAAAGAGGAACTCGGAGACCTCAGACACGAGGCCCTTGTGGTACATCCCATAGTTCCTAAGGACATGCCTGGCAATGGCCGGGTCGCTAACAACAACGAAGTTGCGGGGCCCAGCAGCGAGGCGGTAGATGGGGCCGTACTCGTTCATCCATTTGAAAAGGGGGAGGAAGAGCGCCCCGCCGAGGAGATTTGAGACATCGTCTAGCTTGGCGTTGGCGATGGGGATGCCGGAATCGTCGCGGGTCAGGGATCGGGTTATGGAGGAGAGCCAGTCGGGGCTGACCCACGAGCCATTGGCGGGGCTGCTTCCCTTCTTCTTGCTGGAAGAAGAGTCGCTTCCAAGAGAGAATCTGATGATGGGGCGGAGACTCGAGGGTTTTGGAAGGCATTGGTTCGGAGATTTGAGAGGAGATGAAATTGGAAAGAGAGAGATCGCGGAAGCAGCCATGTATGTGTGCGTGTGTGCGTGAGAGGGGGAGAGAGAGAGAGGGAGAGCTCCTGCAGTCAGTGGTGGAAATGGAAGTTTGGTTGGTTGGGGTAGTGAGGGAGGGAAACACCCACTCTAGTGGATTAGATTTTTTATTTTTTATTTTTCATTTTTTTATTAAAAAAACTTTGATACGATGTCATAAAGTGATGGACGATACGCCATCACAGTGAAATGGCAGGCGCAGCTGTTTCTATCTGACGGTCGGAATAGAAACTACTAGAAACGAGTCAACGGCCACTTTCAACAGGAAAATGACCGAGGACATATCCTCTTCCTCGAGATCGGGCGAGTAAGTCCATCCAGACTGAAGTCCATTGCGATGGAGCATGCCGAGAAATGAACTAGCGAGCTCAACTCGAGAACCTGAAGATGCCTGGAGCTCAAACATTTCCGCATGTATTTCCTTGTGGGTGGGTTCAGACATCTAACATAAGCTTTTGCTTAAATGCCAGCATTATCATTCCTTGGAGCTCCAACATCTTGACCAAAATTCTCAAATCCTACGATCAACTGATTCTGCTAGTTTCAATGCTGCATATTTATTTTTTTGATGGATGTTTTATATTCATAAGCATTTAAGGTGTAAATGAAGCTTCCAAATCCAAATCTCCGTGAAAAGACTTTGTTGACATAGCGTCCGCAATTTCCGGCCTGTGGATTTTGAGCAGTGATTTCAATTGTGTAAGATACATCTATCAAAAGGAATGAGCCTCGTCAGATTTAAACCGTCTAGAAGACTTCGATAATTGCATTTTCTTTTATGCTAATCTTGAGGTTCTCACACTTTCTAGGAACACCTTTGCTTGGTCCAATTCTAGTATTGATGCACCTAGATTTGAGTATAAGTTAGATTTCTGGTTAAGAATCATTTCCTTACCAGCTTTCAAATTCCTGTTCTCAACTTTTCAACATAGGACTTCCTGGTCATGTCCTGATTCTCCTTAGGGGGTATGATTAACTCAAATCATTCGAACATGAATATATAATGGGAGTCGCCTCTAGCTCTTAAGAACCGTTGTATGCAGATAGAGTTAGGGCCCGTTTGGCCATTTTCATTGGCCAGGATTAGGTGGTATGATATTCAAAAAACAAAATTATTCCCATGGCAGGGATTGTCCCTCTTACCATGGGATAAGCTTAATTCCCTGCTTTGTTTGTAATACAGTGGTACATTGAAAGGATATATCTACCATCATTTGAAACTATTGACAATATCATACATGTGTTATATTTAAAACGTTCATTTGTTTTGTAACCTCATTTTATGACATGGGCCCAAAAATGAGGCAGATCCAAAACTAATGTGGCCCCAAACAAGTTTTCAGTGGTAAGTATTCAATCCCCATTTCTTTCTATGGTGGGGTCCACTTGAGCTTTAAATCTACCTGATTTTTTGGCTCATGCCCTAAAATGATCTCAAAAAATGGGTGGACGGTGTGGATATAGCCCACACATCATGGTGGGACCTACACAACTTGCTAACATTGAGTGAAATTGGCATGGGACCCAATACAATTCCATCTAACCTACTTCCAAGATTTTCCACTCTTCCCAAACATGGAGTGGAATTGGCACAGGACCAGATGTAATTCCATCCCACCTAAGCCCATCTAATCCAGCCGGCCAAATAGGCCCTTAGAACTATAGAATAACTCGGATCCATTGATCAAACTAAAAACTTATATATAAAAGATCCATATGTAATGGAAAGAGGGATAAAGTACCTTACCTAAAATTTCAGCCCCCCATTATAGATTACAATATTCACGAGGCATTTTAATTGCATGAAATCTCAGTTTAGTAGAACTTACGAAACACATACATTTAATGGACTGTAAATGGAAATTCTTCTCAGGTTATCCTCATGTAAGGGGACTTTGATCTCTGCTACAACCATTGCAATTCAATCAAACACAAGACTACATGTGTTAAATGAAATTACGTCAGTTGTCTAATATGACACCATGCTATGTGGAAGCTTACGGAGCTTAGAATTATAACCGAGTCCTAAAGAGGGATAAATATGACCACTTAATTTTTTTTGCCTAATTAAATAATTTATCAATTAAAACATTAACGCATAAAAGTCTAATTGTATAGACTACAAAAAATACAAAAATATGAGCAACTAGTCTATAAGGTAAGATGTGAAATACAAATTCCATGTATGCTACAAATTAAATGCCTAGCACACAATTTATTCATGCATCCATAAATGAACAATTCAAACAAAAACATTATAGAATTGTATCCACATAAGTAATCACAAACGCAACAATGTATAATGGTTCGGTTAAATACCTACTCCACTCCCGACGAATGCACTCTCCTTGCATGTATCAAATTTCATTATCTCGATGGTTTTCAATAGGTTTACCACTAACCTTTACAATGATTTTTAATAGATTTGCCACAAACCTTCAGTCCTACATAAGAAACTATACGTACGCACCCGTGCTAGTGAAATACATATACACCCGTGTCGATGGATCACATTTCCACCCATGTTAATGGCTTCCGCAAAACTTAATCGGTTTTCTATCAGTTCACCAATAACCTTTATGGTCCTAATCCAGTGACCTACGTGAACTCTTGTCGGAGGCAATCCTACACAAGGACCTACATGTTTACACCCGTGTTGATGGCCTACATACACACCCGTATCCGGTGGCAATTCTATCATACACAAGGACCTACATATTTACACTCATGTCGGTGGCCTACACATGCACTCATATTCTGTGGTGATATGATCCTACATAAGAACCTATATGAGTTTGAGTTATAAACTTTGTACTCAATCCTATACAAGGAAGAGTATACGAACTCTAAAATAACAGCCTACTTGTTGGATTAAGCCCCGTTGATGTAATTTTTTTAGATGAGTCTTCTCTTCTTGAATCTTCTTATCTTGTGCTCCCCCTATCTTTGAAGCAGATGCTTCAGCTCCTACAATCAGTTACCTTATATATGATGCACTTATGAGGCTACCAAGGTAATGGAAGGATGGTGGAATCTCCTACAATAAATGGATTGTTGGTTTCAATAGGAGAATTCACCTAGATAGAATCCTAGATATTATAGACAACGATTTACCAATTGGGTTAGTGTCTAATCTCTAGAAAATGAAGAAGTTTGTGCACATCTTCACAATGAAGCTTGGAATACTCAATAGAGTAATTACTCATAAGAAGAGATACATAAAAAACTCTTTAGGATATAGCCTAGGAGTATTGGTAAGCCTTAGGATAAACTAGGCTCTCTAAAACACCAAATTCCATCATGTGTGCAACGATCCAGTTACAAATTATATAGAGAAAAAGCTTAAACAGATCTATAATGGTTACCATCGATCGAATGATTGAACTTTCGATTGATCAAATAATTCATTATTTAACTAGAAAAGATCGTTGGACGCTTTTAAACAACTTTAGTCGATTGAAGGTTCGATTGGTCAATCGATCTAATTTGATCGATGAATTATCGATTCGATCTACAATTGCCAAAAAAACTACTGATTTGGGTTTTTGATTCACAACAACTTTACACTTCTTTTAAACCTAACTTAACATGTTCATTAAGGTCCGAGGCTTGGGTTAGATGAATCAAATGTTTACCTACGGAATGAGACATCTAAAGGTAGGTTATTTTGAAAGTTAAGGCTCTAAGGCCAAGTTTACCAAAGCACCTCAATGTTTACCTGTTGTCTTCAAGCCTTAATGCTTCAAGTATTCTAGTCTTCGAGTCTTCGATCTTTAATGTCTCCAATTAGGGCTCAAACTACTTAAGACACCCTAACTCACGTTATTGACAAACCAAGGCATTAATATTAACTAATGGTCCGAGTCAAATATGCATGATTAGGATAGTGTTGGGCGTGCCAAAGTCATACTTGACTCAAGTTTAATTTAATGCTTACAACCCCAGGTGTCAAATCAGTCATAGGATCAAGCTTGTGAAGGTTGACCTGATTATCCATCCAACAAGGTGCAACAATCAGGCGATTTGGAAAGGAGGATTTGTCTTTCAATGTGATTTTTTTCTTAAGCTCATAGGCTTACCTGACTCTCTAGCCACCAATGTGCAATGATTAGGCAATTTGGAAAGGGAGGGTTAGTCTCTTTGTGGGATCTTTTTGCCTTGAACTAATGACGTTTCTTTCAAGGGTGATTACAGTCCTTAAGTTTCCTTGTAATGCAATAATGGACAAATAGAAATAATTGAATCACGAATTTTATTGATTTGGAATTAACATAAGTATAATCAATGATAGTAAAATAAAATATAATTATTTACGATCATCCGTGTGAACAAACAATTGAGTTAAATGACAAGTAAGATGTGACTGGTGTGATCTTCCAAGTATAGACTCAATTGATCGAGATCCGATAACGGAGGTCGTGGATATTTACACTACTTTTAACGTACTGCAAAGATGGCGCTGGACAGTAGTGATCTAAGCTATACTATACTCTAAATTTGATGCAGTGAGGTTGGACGAAAGTGAAAAACTTAAGGCTAAAACTAAGACAAACAATGTTGTGTTATGAGAGAGGATGTGTGTTTGAAAAGGCTGAGCTATGAGTCCTAGAGGGGGGTGAATAGGACTATGCTAAATTAAAAAATTAACAATAGAATTTAAATAAATAAATAAAGATAGCACATATAATTTCACAATGCTGAAATGAATAACAACCTCAAATGTACAAGTATTGAGAGGTAGATACAGATGTTGTTCTAAGGACAACCTTACACCAAAAACTAAAGGTTTATGGTAGGACAACCTGATTCCTAGAACGGCCTGTGTATCAAAAACTCAAACTGATATAGAGGAATAAAGAAATAAATAGCAAAGGAAATAACTAAGCTATTACAACATTCCCACATTTGTATAAAAGAAATTACAACATTCTCTACAAATGCATAAAAAGAAATTATAACATCCACACAAGATGAAATATTCAATTAATCACCACAAGACCAGAAATTATAGTGGTTAGTTTATCTGTACACCAACTGTTTAGAAAAACAGCCACACAACTACTCCACTCTTAATATCCTCACATAGTGGATATTAACATTCACTATGAAATTAGGTTTTTCGAGGTTCACCTAAAACCTTCACGGTTGTGTCTTTTAAGTAGGCTTACACAATTCAAAAACCCCACCCTCAAGTTTTTTGGATCACCTCAGACAAATCAAAATAAAGAGATTTTCCTGACACAATCTCAATGAAACCAAAACAATGAATTTACAAAGCAATAAAATACTTAGCTAGATATTCTCCTTTTGATATATCCCGAAAGAACCAATTCAGAGTAAAAGTTCAATGTTCACACTCACTTGTGAAATGGTTCTAGATTCTAAATTGATTTTAAATTAAATCACCTCGGCCTAGCTTGATTTGATTTTGATTCCAAGAAATGAAAAAATTTTAATCCCTTCTTCAAATATGATTGGAATGCAGAATACAAAATCAAATACAAAAAGCTAATTAAAAAGAATATAAAATAAGAACTAAATAGCTTAAGAATATCACTAACTTATCTCTCAGAGTGGCTTATTAATTTTGCTTGAATTGAATCTCAAACTCTAAAATTCGTGCTCTATTTATAAGTGCAGAAATCACACTCTCAACTGGTCCTGAGGTCGGCATGACTAGTCAAAGTACCAACAAACTTTTAAAAATTTGGGTGCGATAAGATAAGGCCGTTCCACGATTGATCGAAGGGCCTGCTCGACCGGTCGAGTGGCCTCCATGACCGGTCGAGTCCTATCCACGACTGGTCGTGTGGAACTCAAATTAGTTGCTAGACTTTGAGTCAAGCCTGCAGGACTGGTCGAGCACTGTTCCCACGATGGGTCGAGCAGTCTTCAAGACTGGTCAAGGCTTTAACAAAAAATCCTGAAAATAAGTAACAAACTTAGGACTGGTCGAGCCAGTGCTAGGACTAGTTAAATATAGTCTAAGACTAGTTGAGAAATAGTTTATATACTTATAAAGTGACCCAATTTAAATTATGTATTCAAAATGACCTATCCTATAGTCAATCTAGGGTCATTCATACCTTGTAAGAAATGTATGAACATTGAAACTTCTTTTGCTTCAGTTGATAGTCTGTCACGCCCCAAACCTGGAAATCGGATTCACAGGAATCCCGATCGCCGAAACTGGTGCCGACAACCTCCGTAGTGCCCCATTCTCGGCTCCTGACAATCATAAGCCAAATTCCTATCCTGGGATCCAACAAGGAGGATTTTCATAATGATATTTTTTTTGTAATGGAGCATAACCACAAGCATAGCTAAGTCACAAAACAACATCACCACATATCCACTATATCAAAACTTTAAGTACAATGCGGAAAGAGAAATACAAGATGATAAAAAAGCTCCAAATTGGCCTAATACACGCTCATGCCTCAGCACTGCTGTTGTCCAACGACACCTGTATGCAACGGTCATGCATAAGCTTATAAAAGCTTAAAGGGTGGTGTAAGTGTGTGCATAAGGCAAGTGCTAATATATATAATATCAGAGTAATGCAGAAATCTGCGGTAAGTCTATGAATGCTATCAGCTGTACCAAAGCTATATGATGCAAGGCATGAACACTATCGGCCATACCAAGACCATGCGATGCGTGGCCTATGTAGCCAAATGTTATATGCGAGATAAAAAACAAGCATGCTGGTACTCATCAAGTACACATATCAATACAGTTCCTTTCTGGATATCACCGGGGTCTAATACACTTCGCAGTGACTGTCACCTCCCTAGCTGCATAGTCAAGCAAGCAGAATAGACCTCAATATTCGCCTGACCAGTAGTCTGCCAATACCTACCCGGCTCGTCGATAGCGGACTCCTTTGCGAGCTGGTCAAACTCAACCTAACTTATAGCTCCCTCACTCAGGCGGATAAGGCCACACCCCTTTCCAACCGACCACGACACAGTGGGAGCGCGGCTTACTGGTATTCGGCACTCGGGCACTCATGTATCCGCTTGGTCTAGGTGTTAGAGCATCTCCTGGTACCAAAAAGGTTCTGGGACTTTCACCCAAGGACATCCTAAGTGTCCACAGTGCTAGAACCAAGTATTTTTGGTATCCAATATGGCCATCCACGATGTACCTGTGGAGCCACGACCCTGATGTCGCTAGGGCATGCAGTGATCAAGTCACACATATGTGAGATGCATGAGTCACACAGTCAAATCATGCAGCAATCCAGCGTGTACTGCGCGATCACGTGGGGCACTCGGTCTCATAACGATTCTCATAAATGGTCTGCCCAATGGCGTATGCTATGATCAATCACTACTCATATCAAGCATACATATGATGCGTATGGGCATGAGTCATGGGATTATACTAAGCATGTTATAAAGTGATGAATATTAACGAGTATGGGCCTATCAATGGGCCCTAAGGAGAGTTACAATGCGGACATTTAACCAACATTGTACTTACAATGTGGACGTCAAACCATCATTGTTCCCTAGGCACAGCCCGCCATAAAACATCATTACACAAACCATGGAGGAATCACACATTGTAATGGACCTTAGGTAACTCCCATTGGGCCTTAAATACATCAAATAGGTCATATCACATGGGCTTTCTGGTTATCAAGTAAGTGGGTCGCATTAATGGGCCTGTTGTACATTATAATGGGCTATAACCTACGGGCCTTAGAGTACGTCACAATGGGCCTCAACCCACGGCCTTGGAATACATCAAAATGGGCCTAATCCTAAGGGCCTTATATATATCAAATGGGCCTAATCCCATGGGCCTTATATATGTCAAATGAGCCTAATCCCATGGGCCTTATATATGTCAAATGGGCCTGATCATATGGGCCCTAGATATATACCAAGGTGGGCCTCAATGGATGGCCATAAGTAAATCAAGATGGGCCCCATACATATGCCAAGGTGGGGTCCATTTGAACTACAGATCCATCTGTTTTTTTTTGTCTCAAGCCTAAAATGGGCATTCAAAATGATAGGACAGCTTGGATGCAGCACATGCATCATGGTGGGGGCCCACATGAAGGCCCACCCTCAGGTATATTATATATAAGATATAAACTATATATATATATATATATATATATATATATATATATATATATATATATATATATATATATATATACAAAACATTATATATAATATAATATTATATATATATATATAATATACACACACAGAGGGGGTCTCACCGTCTGCTGGACGGTGCGACTGGAACACACACATCATGGTGGGTCCCACCCCATCAGTACACACGCTCCATGCAAGCCACCTCCACTAGGGATCGGTGCCAAGACCTCAAGTGTTGAAACGAGGTATCTCCACTCCGTCTGCCAGTCCAGCGGCTGGACTGGACGTGGACAGTGGGTCCCACGTGGGGGGCCCACCATAGTGTTTACTTATCATCCAACCTGTTGATGAGGTCACAAAGACCTGGATGATTAGAAAATAAAAATTTCAGCTTGATCCAAAACATCTGTGGACCCAAAGAGGGTTTCAATGATAGAGTTCAATTCACACTGTTTCCTCTCACGTGGGCCACCTGAGCATTGGATGGGCCTGATTTTTGGAGGGTGGCCCACTGCGCTGAGGGCCCACCATATGAATGGATTGGATGACAAATAAACATCAAGGTGGGGCCCACGACTGGAGCCATGGGTTGCTGCCCGTCTGCCCGCTAGCAGTAGGCGCTGCCTGCGCCTCTAACAAGCAGCAACATCTACTGCCTTTCTTATTTTTTTTAATTTTGAAAACCCAATTTTCTGGGGTTTTTCTCATGTGGGGCCCGCATCAGGTAGATCCACCCCATCCATTGGCTCCCATGGCCCTAGACAAGTGAAATAAGCCCAATATTGGAGGTATTTTAGGGCAAAGAAACGTCAGGTGATTTTTCAATGGTAGAAACCACTGTTTTACATGCTATGGCCTGCCTAAAGATCGAATGGACTTCATTTTTCGGCTCAACGCCTAAAATGATCCAGGGAATTGGATTAAAAACATCAAGGTGGGGCCTACACAAGTGGTTCACCCCAATGGCTTGTAGAACCAAGCCAATATTTGTGTTTTCTTTCCATGTCTAGCGTCCTTGGACGCTGGATGATCTTGGCGTAGCACATGCATAGGGTGGGCCTTGCTCCAGTGGGCCACCAAATGGATGAATGGAATGGATAAAACATACTTAAAGGTGGGATCCATCCAAGTGGGCCACACCACTACATCATCACATAGTAAGAATAAAAGAAAGAGAGGGAAAGAGAGGGAGAAGGAGAGTGGGACACGCGTGATGGAGGGACCCCAACACTATGGGCCCTCCCTTTCATGATCTACAACATACATCAAGTGATAATCAAGGTGGGCCATCGGCCACATCTTAGGGTCTAAAGAGAGATCCATAACATTGATCGATGGGCCTCACTTGGCCCATCATAGAAATATAAAAATCTGGCTTATGAAAACACCCACCACTTGATCTTCTTGGTCCGTTGGGATGCTGGTCTCCTTGTGCTTCTCTTTGATGGTGGATGATGAGATTTGGATGGCTAGGATGGAGGTTTTGGGATGGAAAAGTGGGCCACTAAAAATCACATTTTTCTCTCACTTGGGAAAGCCATGGACGTGCACTCTCTTGGTTGCTTAGAATTGTTGAGAAATGAGAGAGAGAGAGAGAGTTGTAAGAGAGGTGAGTGATGATTGTGAGGTGAGTGATGGGTGAGGTGATGGATTGGTTGACTTTTGGGTTTGCTTAACTTGTGGAGAAAGGAAGCATGGGTGCCTGTACTTGACATGAGAGGTGATTGATGGGATCAATTTGACATGTTGTAGAGATTCTCTTGGGATTGCCAACACGAGATATTTTTCCTCAAACTGAATGTGGGTCCACATCACCTCGTCTGGGTATCGGATCGGTGCGTGAGTCGCGGCATTGGAACCGCGACGACGTGTAGTCACAATGATACAAGTCTCGGATTAAGCCAACTCAAATGTATATGATACGACTTATGATCGTGCGAGAACATCGATTACAGGTTGCAGATTGTCAGAATTCAACGGGAAGGATCGCTGGAGTCGACGGAATAGTACGGTCTAGGATACGGGTCTTACATAGTCATTCTTTGAAGTTCACGAAGCTTGAGATCTTGAAGCTTGACTTGAGACTTTTGAAGCTTGAATATGACTATCATTGAAGCTTGAGCTTAAGGTTTAAAGTAAAGAACTTTGTCTTGACTTGGACGAAGCTTTGAAAACTTGAACTATTGAAGCTTGAAAGATTGAATTCACACTTAGTGTTGTACTTGAACATGAATATGTAATCTTGCATTTGAAATTCTTGAAGTAAAGACCTTTGAACTTGTACATGAGATGCAATGTCTTGAATTTGTAGAAGCGGTACACAAGACACAAATTCTAAGAGGTTTTAGCACTACAAAATTTGACAATAATAGGAGCTAGAAACCATAACACTTACAGTGTTGGCTTAGTTGGTTGCCTTGAGCTCTTTGTTGGGTGATGTTTATATAAATTGGGAAGGGCGACGATCGTTTTTGGGTTTCCTTATAGGTCCAAGTTTGATCCTTGAAGGTTATGGGACCGTATCCTATTGTACTCGGATTCCTCATCACATCTCTTAATTTCCTTCTAATTTAGGAAGAATCCGCTTCTTGAACATTTGTAGTCTTCACAAAAGCACCGATCGTCTCTAAAAAAATTTCCTTTTTAGCATGATTGTGTGAGACAACCTTTCCCTACGTATTCGGATTGCAAAAGATCCAGCATCTGTGAGGCTTTATAAAGCTTATTGAGCATGATGCTTGACCACATGTGCCACTAGTGCGAGAACCATGTGTCCTTCTATACATACTCATGGCTCTAAGCTGTTTTGATTTTGGCAACTGATATGTTATCGAAGGAAGTGGGGTCAGAAGATATCCTCGTAGCACGAGTAAGATTTCATCCATCATAGTGCCAACACATGGTGTTATTTCATTGGTTTGCACGGACTATGCTAAGATAGGTGTAAACAAAGGTCCCACATCACTTTATATTGGAGAATATGAAGAGACGTAAGTTACAACTTGCCTCTGGTAACTAGAGCTTGCTCAAGTCAGCTGCTGAGTCGGAGGTGTGACTCAGATGTAAATGATCTAAAAACAGTTTACAACACCAAGCTGCGTATTCACACCATAACTAAACAATATAAAAATAAAATAATCATTATCAACTAACAAATTATCATCCAACCCAAGAATAAATATATTCAAGTACAATCATCCATATTGCCACGGTTGGTCGAACAAAACCATAAACTAAAAAGGAGAGCTGACGATGTCCTAGAGGGGGGGTGAATAGGATAATACCAAATAATTGAAATAAATGAGAAATATGTAAAGAATAAAGAATCTCTATCGCCTAAGTATTGAAACCTTATTCTAAATAATTCGTAGAACAACCTTCACCTAAAAATTAGGCAGAATAACCTTATTTCACGGTTGTCTTTAAAATCAATCTTTCAAACTAGCAAGAGAATATAAAATTATTACAACATTCACCACAAGAATGAAATAAATAACATATACCGCTAAAAGAAAATAAACATTTACCACAAAGCACAAGGAGTTATAGTAGTTTGGTGTTTAAAACAATCACACCTACTCCACTCCTAAAATTACTACTCTCGTAATTTCAGCTTTCACTAGAACAAGGTTTTCACAAGTTTACCTTAATAACTTAATACAATTCCTTGTGATTTTCACGGGCTCACCACAATAAAATTCCTTTTGTGACTTTCATAAGCTATCACAAACAAAAACTCACTTTGTGATTTTCATGGGCCATCATAAATCAACTCACTAAAACTTTCACAGGCTATCTCAGAAAAACCTAAATGAAATAAAATAGTAAATAACAAATGTAGATTGAAGATGTAGTAGAAGCTTGTACTAGAAGGACTTATTTCTTAAATGTAGATGAGGCAGTATTTGCTCAAACAAAAAGAGTATAGGGTTTTAAAGATTTTAGAAATGAAAAACTCAAATGCTACTTGATTCAATTCTCTTAGATCTCAAAAAGAGTATATAATACTCTTTAAAATAAGATTGAAATGATCTTTGAGAAATGAAATCGAATAAGCTAAAAATAAATTATAAATACCTGTAATACCCCGAACTTTTTAATACCCGAGTATTGAAAGTTCTCGAGCGTTACCAAGAATTTAATGTAATATGTACATGTGTGCGATACAAACCTAACTATCATAACCTTACCTCTATACCTTGATGTGAGTCTAACCATTGAAAATGATCTCCATTCAATAAATCAAACCATTTAACCGTTAATTTCAAGACAAGATCATCCATCACGTGATTTGACGCAAGTACTTTCCATTAAATGACATGATGAATAACTCCCTATCCAAAATGATTTAGATATATGTTCTTTTGTAAGAATTGTTTAGAAACATGCCTATAATCATGTGGAGCCATTAGATTTCTTAAAACTCATAGATCAACAATAATTATGAAAATGACATTAACCTAGAACTCTGAACACTAGATCATATAGTTCCCATAATCCGTTTTATGAGAAATTTTATAACATGCCTAATTATTAAAAATTAACCATACACGTCGAATTTCAGCCCTTATATCCTAGTAAAGTAGATACTTTATTTCTACACCGTTCGTACACTTATCAGATTAAGATTCTAATCTGTTCATCTTGTTCACCCCATATGAATATACTTAATCCATCATTAGAACTACAATATGAGGAATTTACGCATGTAAACAAGTCACTCAAATCTAACGGTGTACATGTTCTACCCCTAATTACTCCAGAAACCCGCCTTACACCCATCAATCTATAAAACTGGTTGTACATCCACCTAGATACATGGTCAAAGTGCTAACCATCAAGTTCTCTTATTTTTAGCAAGTCATTTGACCATTCATCATGTTTGGATCTGCCAAACGGGTCATCCAAACATCAGAATAAACTATTCAATTTAAGGATCGTAAGGAACGTGTCCAAACTACCGAAAAATGTTTCGATTAGATGTATATAAACATCGCATTAATCCTCAGATTAGTATAGTCCATTAAAATGGTATCTTGGCCATTTATAAGCGATCAAGACTCAAACTTAGGCATTAGAAAGAACATGAAAAATAATAAATATTGGTGCAATTTTGCCCCATTTGTGTGGTGTAGTTAGGAGATACAGACGGTAGAAGTTGTAACAATGGAAACAGGCGAGATTGTAATTAAAAGATTAGAGCTTATATACACTGCAACATGGTTTCATCGAAGGTTTTTAACGGTGGGTTTCGCTTTCAAGCTTTTACAACATATGGCCCACCTAAAGCTCAGATCGCCTTCAAATTTGGTCTTGTGCATCAACACAACCCAACTCAACTAATGAACGGGATGGATTTTCACAATAACATTGGGGTGGGACCCACTTAATTTTTTCCCAGCCATTCATGAAAGTCAAGAATTTATGTGAAATCAATGCACGTAAATGATTTCCCTGGTTCAACGTGAATACAGTCCCAGGTTGATTAAAGTGTGGCCCACCTAGGACATGAATGTGTTCCATATTTTGGCCCCTAGCATAACATCACCTTATAAAACTGATGAAATGAATGGATTTTTTAGAAACCATAATAGCGGACCCCGCTAATATGACCCAAATCGAGTTATGGGCCCCACCTAGACATTAGATTGGCCTGATCAACGGCCCAAGATCCCTTAGAAGAGCTTCCTAAAAGGATGACCTGATCAACGGTCCAAGATCCCTTGGAAGAGCTCCCTAGAAGGATGGACAGAGTAGACTTCTCACAAACATCACGATGGGCCCCACCTCATAAAGCGAGTGCACAACAGAGATGTGCACTCGCCGTGCACCGAGTAGGGGACACTCGGTCAGAGCCTCTGACCCGTGTTTCTCTAAAAAGAGAAACTTCTCTCTTCCTTTTGGAGCTGGCAGTGGACGAGCCATCATCTGAGAACTTTGATCAGTGGCCCACCATCCGACCCTGTTGGGACAATCCAAGCCATCCATCGTGATGGGATGCCAAGACTGACCGGAACCACGTTGTTTTGTAAATTCAGGCAGACGTGTGTGCACATAACAGCAGGTGCCAGGAGAGTGCGTGCATCTCAGAGTTTCTAAAAATGGAAACTATCTCCGATCATTTCACTGCCGAACCGGCAACCCTCGGCTTCTTTCAATCTCAACCTCTGGAATGAACCCATCATAGCCATCCAGTCCCCTTGAGGTTTAGGGTTCCCTGATAAATCAAAACTGGGGGACGGTTTCGGTTTCTACCCTCGGTTTTGAGTGATGATTTTAGGCAGATTAAATCCTGACCGATCAACGTCCATTGATTGTTATTGGTGATAGGACGAATGGATAAAAGAGAAAGGAAAGGGAGAGAAGAGAGAGGAATGAGGGAGAGAAAATAGGGGAGAATGCGGGGGATGCGGCTGCCGTTACGGCTATCGCTCAACCCGCTAACTAGTGGTGGCCTGGGACACTTTCGGTTGGATCAGACTAGGGTCTGGTCCAGTAGCTGTTGATCAGTGTAGGGGAAAGGAGGAAAAGAAAGGAAGAAAACAGAAGAAAGAAGAAAGAAGAAGGGAAGAAACAGAGAGGAACAGTGCACTCCCATTCTTTTCTGAATCAAGTCGGACTAAGTTGTGGCGTCGGGCTGCACCTATGGTAATCTCTAGACCTTTAAGAAATAAAAAAAATATAGGGAGAAAGAGAGAGTGGGCGACTGCCCTGTGACGCAGTAGCTCGAACTGAGCGGTGGGCCGTGTTTCCATTTCAGTGGGCCACGCTGAAATTAGGTGGGCCACATGCTGAAACCTGGTGGGCCGCATATGAGTTTATAGATCTCAGTGGGCCACCATGTTAAAAAGGGTTGGCTGCACCTTAATATATAGCTTAGAGGGCCTGTGCAACGATCCAAGCCCTACATGTTGCAGGTGGGCCTGTGCAACAATCCGGGCCCTGCACAATGTAGTGGGCCATGTCCCAGTGGGCCTCACTACAACTGTAGTGGGCCGCACTCTAGCAGCTAGAGGGCTGCCAAGTTGGGCTGAACAGGGCCTAATGCAGACCCATTTCTAGGCCTTCCATTTCTTGGGCTGAAAACAACCTAAGCCAGCCTCATTTGGGCTTGTATTCGGACCCAATAACTAGGCCAAGATAGGCCCAGTTGGGTCCTTAGTTAGGGGTGACTTTGGACCCCATTTGGGCCCTTGTTGGACACAAATATCGGTTGGGCCTAGTCACTTTAATGCAGGCCCAGTACAAGCTTTAACCATGGATAATTCCAGGCCCAAACTAGCCATTTGTTGGGATAAATGGGTTGGGGCTAGTCCTCATCACTTTAAAACTCAACTGGACCAGTTTCAATAAAGTGCCTGACCCATTCAACTCAGGTAAGTCAACTTCTAATCCTTTCATTCACTTAGATTGTTAAAATGGAATCATCATTAGAAATTGTTGTTAGATACTACTAACTATAATACTCAATTTTTAGTATGAGGTATCAACATCTATTATTATTAATGTTGTTCTTATGTCATCACTAGTAGATTAATTATTATAAAATTAGTGTTGATAGTATTAAATAACAATTATTACTTATCATTACTTCATTTCTAATATTATTATAAATTTATTTTTATGAACTAGATCTCTAACCCTAAACTAAAGCCCAAGAGTAGAATAGTGGATGAAACTCTAAGTAATCCAAACCATTAGTAAATGATCCGTAGTTATCGTAGACAAGAAAATAAAATAATATCGTTACTAATTACTAGTATAGCGTTTTTATAATGGTAGACCATAATATTAATTATCATCATAATAAATATTATTAACATGTTACACTAATGATAGTTACTATAAATGAAACTTTCATTAATGATACTAACATGGAATCCATCATTGAAATATATTACCTTTAATGATGGGCTATACTATTTTATTTGAATACTTACTATTACCATGATTACAAATACTAATTTTATCATTAACGTTAAATTATAACTAACCACATTATTGTATTGTATTTAAGCTGCACACACATCATAATTTGAATTCTAGAATCTAAGTATCTAACTAAACTCTAAGATGAAAATCCAAATTCTACATTAAAACCCTAAGATAGATAACTCAAACTCTAGGCTATGATCTTAAACCTAAGTACTTCGTGGAACTTGAATTTAATGATATAAGCTCATGATCTATAGTAAGATTCAATTCTAAGGGTGCAAGCACTTAACGACACTAGTGGCGATTCGATCGTGAGGTGATGATTCTTCCTCTTGAGATTTTTATTTTCCTATTAACTTAAGTTATAGTTCTTATTTTAATTTATAATTGATATGTCCATTTTATAATCACATGTGTTAATTGTTGGAATTGAATTGCTATATTACATGCTTAATGTCTATCTTGCATGCTTATTTCATGCTTGTGGATTATTTGTGGATTGCTTAAGGAACTTAAATTGGTACATCAGTGGGAAACCCACACATATAAATGTACACCCATACTCGGGATGTAACTCGACTGGTTGTGATTGTAATGGACCTTCGGCTTAGTGGCTATTGAATGGTGGTTTAAATTGACCATTGATGTGGGCCTACCATCCAGGGTTGTGGTGTCCAATGGCTTTCAAGGATGGTCTTTTATCGTATGATTTTTATACTTGCCCTATGTGGCCTATTTTGATAATTGCCCTATATGGCTTGTTTTAATATCGCCCTATGTGGCTTTGTCCTGGTTTTCCCCTATATGGGCTTGATGTTTTATATCGTGCAACCATGCGATGGTAAGCCCCATATACTGTAATATGATTGGCCATTAGTCGACAGATTTTCATTAAACATCCTAAGATGGTAGTGTCATGAGCTGGGGATGGTGGTATGGGATCTATGCTTGAGCTGTCGACCAACGCTAGTGACAAGCCCCCATAGTGACCTTTGAGCTTATTTAAATTGACTGGTTGTAATTGGACTAATAATGGATTGGTTAATCATGCATACATGGCACAGACTAGCATTTATTCCTATCATAAGTGATGTACGTAACGCAGTCATTACGCCGCACATAGTATGCTTTCGCTGACGACTAGCCTCTATCCGACTTGATATTTTTTCCAGGTTGATGATTGCATGGGTGACGAGCCCAACTTCAGCACGAATGTGCATCCCCGGGGTGATGATTGTATTCACACATCCGTGCATCTAATTAGACCTGCATCATGTATTGTTTTGTATGCTTTGTTTTATAACTATGCTTACCTAATGCAGCGGTGTGAAATCTTGAGGAGAATTCACACTGAGTTGGTCACTCATCCATCAAATATACAACCGTACAGGAAGTACAAGTGGCTTAAGTGATATGTAGATTCAGACTGATGAGGATCCATTATGATGGTCAAGGATGCGTGGTTGTACTTGTCAAGGATGCGGCTTTCATTATATATTTCGTTTATATTTCTCATGTATGTAAATCTTATAATTGTTAATGTAGAGACATTGGTTGTATAAGTCATTATGGACACTCTCTTGTATACTCTAAATGTAATTGAAATTTTTCCTCATGTTGATTTGTCTATTCTATGCTTATCTGTTAACTTTGATAAAAAAAAAGAGTATGGAATTTGGTTCTTCTAACACCCCGAAAATCGGGGGGTCGGGTAGAAACCCAACTCCCGAGTTCCAGAATGTCACTTATGCAACATAGATAATGATAAATGCATGTTGTCTGTAGAATGACATTAGACAAGATTGAGATTAAGCCACAACAACATATCATAATCCAAAGAGAGTTAAATTAGCAAGCGAAAGACTGATAAATACATAAAATATATAATTGATTTTAAGTCTCCAGAGTGTGAACAGGTTACCATGTTAATTAAATACATGTATACTCCAAAACTGGAAAGAAAAGAATATACATGAGTGCTCCAAAAATATAAAATGACAAGTGTAAAGGCATCTACTCAACCTCCCTGTAATCCCGTCGATCAGAACACGCATAAAGGAGGGATCCCCCTCATCATCATCAAGTCCGGCTCCGCCTCGTAGGCCGCGCCATCATCTGCAATTACAAAAGTGTCTGGTGGGTGTCTGGAACACCGTCCCGAAATGTGGGAGTGAGTAATTAACTCAGTGGAATCATAGAGCAAAGATTAACATGTTATCAAATCAATCACGTGTTAATAGTAAAACAAACAATCAAACATTCGTAGATACTGTTGTTAATGCAAGCATGAGATGACATGCTTGATGCCCTCACCGACATTCTCCCTCATACGGCACCATCTTACGCCCGCGGCATGCTTGCGTTCCTCTCAGTGCTCCACATCTTCCAGGAACATGCAATGTGATGTGGATATGATTACCAAGTTGTTATTATTCCTTTTCATATAGCAGTATTGAGAAACTAAGGTACTTTGCTTATATTAATCCCAACACAGATACTGTCTAGGGTCGTCATTCCTAGTAATCTCATATGATGTTATATTTGTACGTCGCTGCAAGGGCTGCCAGGGCTGTTGCTCGCACTCGTTGCACCTCTCCCCCATCACCTTATCAATACAGGCCTAATTATCCTTAAGACTGCATCAGGACTCGTCGCCCCCATACGGTGTCAGGATAAACTCAAGGTCACTACAAAGGGCTCGTCACCTGATCAGTGTAGGCCGACAGTAAAAATATAGTGTCCCATACCACCATAATCTGCTCAGAGTAGGGTGCTCACTGGTCACTATGGGGAGGTTTGTGGCCCCAGCGTAGGCCGACAGCTCGACCACGGTGTCTCATACCACCATGCCCGGCTCATGAGTCTTTATGTATCAAGGTACCATGGTTAACAGGGTTTTCAATGGTAAGTTCAGTACCCTAGGTTCAAGCAGTTATGACTCATACAGGGTGAACATACAATGGCTAGTCGGGTTACTTGACGGGTTCAACTAGTACGAGCCCATCTCAAGCTAAATGACATGAAGTGCATGAAACACTTCGTGTGGCCTAACCACTACCGCCAACTCAAAACACGACTCGCGTTCATCGACGCGTCCTCTGTGGTGAATAGAAGCCCACCACTAATTCAATCCATTACCGACTGCCTGGACTAAAGCATAGCCCCAGACATGTGCAATCCATACTAGTGATCATATGAGAGTAATAGAATTAAAGTTCAACAATACAAACATGTTAACACATGTTATAACATACAAAGTAAGCAAATCAACCAACACATGTATTCGATACATATAAGGAAATCATTTCATATAGCAAACATGTAGGAAATCGTATACCACATCAGGTGGATTGAGAATTCATTTTCAAAACTAATTTACAACACCATTTACTCAATACATACTAATACAAACATTTATACAAACACTTAGTCTACACACTTTAGTCTACATAGCGTATGTCGACCCAAAGTGCGCATTAGGACGAATCTTTTCGCCAAACCGATTATACACGTATATTTAATATTATAACATGACAAAATCACATGTCAAGCATTTCAGCAAAATACAGATGTATACAATATTTCCTATTAATGACCAAAATACCCTAAATCTCATAATCACCGTACGTTTACGAAATGAAAAACGGACAGCATGTTCTACATGTCAAACGACGCTCTCATCGATAATCTACTATTAAATGACATTGAAAGCTTTTAAATCAGTCAATCAAAGCGTCTAAAATTCGCAGCTTTTGTTCTAGACGTGTATCGCTTATATCGGAACGTATACGCTTCGTCAACAACGTACATGCGACCTAATGCACAAGATGTATAAGTTACTTCGCTAACAAATCGAAAGAAACTCCAAAACAGCAAGTAGTTAGGGTTTTCCTTACCTAGAAATGCGTCGGAATCACCAACAAAGTGATTGGGATGCGTTGCTTTAGCACGTGTAGCAGCTGCAGCAAGTGACAGGAAGATCACTCCCACACTCTCTCACAATCTCTCACTTTTTTTCTCTCTCTAGCTAGGGTTTCTAGCAAATTCGGATGGGTGAGATAAGTGAGGGTTTAAAGCCCTTATATAGGCTAAAATCTTCTCAAATTAGGCTTGGGAACAAGGTACACTTAAGTTATAACCAAAACGGGGCTGTTCCGATCTAAAAGAGCAGTTCGGGAGGTCCCCTAGTCGAACGTGGTCGGACTTAAGCTTATGGTCACTGGATGTTGCTCGCACCCAGTTTTCAGTCCGGTAGAGTTCGTAGATCGCATGTGGCGGTCCAGTTTCAGTTTAGCGGTCATCGTACCTAAATCAGGTCTACAAGTCTCATGATATGAAAGAGAAATTTTTCCTGATCCGAGGGTGAAATTTGGCTGAATTCCGACGGTCAGAACGCTTAATAATAATGAGCAAAGACTCATGCCAGATTTGGATTAAAATTTCCAAATCCTGACCCTTTCTCACTCTCTTTACTCCAGGCTCAATGAAATAGCCTCAGAGCATCGGTTGAGCTTGATTTTCGAAACGATTGTCAAGTCTAGCTAAGCGGTCATAACAGTCTGAAATTATAGATATCGGACTTTCGACGTGCGGTTTAGATCCAATACAAAGTTTCAAAGGGTTCCCGAGAACAAACCGGTTTAGAGTTTGATCTTGGATTTTAGGGTAACGTAACGTCAACGATTTTACAAGTTTTGGGTCATGTAGAACGTATTTAAAGCGATCAGGGATAATTTCATAGCTACTCTAACGTAGCGCTAGCTAACTTACGCTTAATTTCTAAAGGAATTAATCCTAAGTGATTTCTGTGGCTTTGGAATTGGGTTCTGAGAGGTTACCAAGGCGTTATGGTTGACCCATTGCCTAAGGACGTCTAATCCCAGGTTGGAAAAAATCTGGGGTGTTACAGTTCTCTATAAGTTAACACTTGGGTTTTTGAAAAACGGGTCGTGTACTCGGGTCCTGAAAAGTTAAGGCGTTATAATACCATACTAATAGCTTACCGATGACTTAAGCTTCTCTCTCACTTGCAGAAGGTTTGGAGTGATTTTTTGTTGTAATTTAGAATGAGAGAATGCCTCTATTTATAGCCAAATATTTTAAAAATTCGGCTAGTCTAAGAATACTTTCTACTAGCTGGATTCCACCGGATTTGTTCCAACGACTATCTGATTGCACGAGATGGGATTTATCCAAAATTCGACTGGCCTAAGGTCAAATTCAGTTGGTCGAACATCATAATTCGACTGACTGAATTTTCCAATCGGCTAGACGAATTCCTGCGAATTTCACATAAATGCATTGCTGGAATTTAACCCGAACTTTACTTGGGTTGGCCGAATTTCAAGCTTAGGCTAGCCAAACCATAACTTAGGTTGGCTGAATTTTCAATAGAATTTATTTTTATGCCCAAACTTGAAGTTAGGTTAGCCGAGGAAGTTAGGCTGGCCAAACTTCAGAGTTAAAACACTATTAAAACCCAAAATAAATGAATTTTTGAAAGAACCTAACCTAAGGTCTTTCTAGGGTTATACCACCTATTTTTTAGCAAATACATGGGACAACTTGTCTTGAAATTTAACTTGATCTTGTCTTGAAATTGGGCGACGACTACTTGAGACAATGTGGCAATCTTGAGTTGTTCTTTAGACATGTAGAGTGGTTGTGGTTCCGTTGTGATTCCGAACTTGCATTCTGACTTGTAACACTTTTGTCTTACTAAATTTGATAATCAATATGTGCTAAACATATAAGCACTTACATAAACGTTATTCAAAACAAATATAGAAATAACATTCTTTATTTAATCATCCAATTAACAAGAACATGCTTGTCAAATGCAAGTCTTTTTCAAAACCTGGATGGTTTTCCAATCAATAACATTAACTAACAACCAAGCAAGTGGTTATATGCATGATTCATTACAAGATTAAGATAAAAAACAAGCATATATAAATCAGTATGCCAGCTACTAAGGTACAGTTATAAGTTGAACAACCAAGGCCACATCATCGTATAACGTCTAGCCTGCTAACACCCATTCAACCAAAACCTACATAAATCCATCACATATAGGACCATGCTCACAAGGCTTGCTCATGGTTTCTCACATATGATGTTTGAACGTATAATCTAATGATGAGTGACCTACTTTGAAGATGGCCAAACTTCTTCCCCATCGTTGACCTTAGTCGAAGGAGGAGACCTTATTAGTACCAACTCGGGTCTATGCCTATGAATTTAAAGGATACTCGTTTCTTAAGTTATCTAGTATTCTAAAGAATCAATCATCATATAAGGCAGTTGCATACTTAGTAGATATCAATAATAATCAAAGGTAAACAAGCAGACATACATGATATGTCATGAGATACATGCAAGAAAATCTGTAAGACCCCATCCATTCCATACCATTTTCTATGCCTATGTACACAATGGTCGATGCCTTTGGCAAACTTAAACTAGCCATGCATAGTGTACACCCAATTGACCAGAACCCCAAGGCTTCAAAACATATTTCATATCAATCGCCCCATCATCGCATCGCAGAGGTACCACCCGTGCATCTGTACGGCGCTCCGTTAGTGAGATACACTGCAAAGAATCATTGGTGTATCATGTACGCATGTCGCCATATACTCCATTCCACACATGTGCACAACACATACCATGCACACATGCACCATGACACACATGGGTGAGACAATCTTTACCCATGTGTGTGATGTCACACACCCATAGCCCCCCCCCCCCCCCCCCCCCCCCCCCCCCCCATGTGTGTCCAAAGTCAACTCTTCTCCATACCCTACCCTATGTATGATCTCATCACACCATAACACCCCATGTCCCTTTAATACACCATTAAGTCCTAATCATGCACAAATTTTCATAATCCTAGCCATGCTAACCTCAATTACATTTATCTAATCTAACCACATTTTTATCTATTTCTCTATAAATACTCCTCCATCCCTTAACATTTTCACCATTTTCCTACAATAAGGAGAGAGAGAGGAGTGATCTTGGTGGGCCATCAATCCCATCCCTTCCATCCATTCAACCATCCATCTAGTCCATCAAAGTGAGTATACCCCCTCATCCTTCCTTGTCTTTGTTTCCTTGTCCTCTTTCTTATAGTATAATTATGATATCTACTAATGTGGGCCTCACATTGAGGATTACATGTTTTCTGGACCATTCATACTGTCTAATGGATTGGATGGGACAAAAACACTAAAATCAGTTTGATTTGGAGATTGTGTGGGCCCCACTAATTGTGGGCCCCACCATGATATTTATTGGCCATCTAACCTGTTAACGGTCTCAGAAGGGTGTTCATGAATGGGATACATAAATATTAGCTTGTTCACAAATGAGGGTCCATTGTAATGTTTATATACAATCCCAACTGTCTAAGTCATGGGTTCCTAGGCCCACAGCGTCACACACTATCGTGTGTACACAAAAAAAAAAAAAAACATTGCCACTATCAGCAGACGTTGGAGTAGCAACATCTGTGTTACTTTTGTTGTAAAAGGTATGGGCCACAACAGGACACTCTAAGATGCATATGAAATATCCACACCATCAATTCACTCTAACAGCTCATTCTATGGTATAAGTCCAAAAATCAGATTAATACAAGATTAACTGGGCCATACTAGGTGGAATAAGGGTGTCTACCATTGAAACTCTTTTTAGATAGAATGTGATGTTTGTTTCCCATGTAACCTACCTTTTTTAGGACTTATTGAGTACAATGATCCACAGGCTCCACCATGATGTATGTCGACCATCTACACCGTGCATTTGATGGGTCCCCTTTAAATAATGGGTAGCCCCAAAAATCAACTGTACATGGAACTTATGTGGCCCACACCATCTAAAATTATGTGAAGAATGGGTAAATCAGTAAGTTCTGTGGGTCTGATCATGAGGTATGCCTTATATCCAAACTGTTCATCCATTTGGCAAACTCCTCTTAAGGCTTGAGAAGAAAAATAAGACATCTAACTATCAGGTGGTCCACACTACAAAGAGCAGTGGGGGATTGAACGTCTACCATTGAAACCCTTTTTGGGGTCACAGAAGTTTTGGATCAATATGAAATTTATTTTTCCTCTTAATTCAAGTCTTTGTTACCTTATGAACAGATTGGATGGAAAATAAACATTATGGTGGGCCCTGTGAATTATTTAACGGTGAAATCATTATCTCCACTGCTATTTATGGTATGGTCTAGATAATCTTTGGCTAAAGATAATGCTCTAAAATGATATCTAAAAATAGATGAACGGTGTAGATATAATAAATACACCACTTTGGGACCCATGTAACTTTGACCTCCTTTGAACTGTTCATACAACTTGGAACTCGAGGACATAAAAACACTTGTTGGGGTCTACCTGAAATTTGGATTCATCTAAAACTTGGAATGACCCTTTAAATAAGTGGGACACACATAATGGATGGGCTAGATTCGTGAACCACATTCCGGTGGCCCAACAAATAATTATGAATGTTTTAATGGAGGGAAATGCTCTCAACTTTTGTGTGTGGAGTGGCCCACACGAGCCACCGATTGACTTGATTTTAAGCCCCAGGCCCACCATGGATTGGTGGCCCATTAATTATGCAAAATTGGATTGTTTGCAAATGTGATATGTGAATGGTCCGGATCTTTGTTAAAATTACTATATATTGACGGCTACAATCATGTGACCATGTGATGTGTGGACAACTTGAAATTGATACAACTATGATGAATGCATAGCCCAAATCCTATGATTATGTGCTGCTTAGGTGACCACTAAATGTGAACTTACGATCCCTAACCATGAAATTCAGTGATACTTAGGCAATCTCTAAGCCATATGAACTTGTAATGTATATGATGTCTTAAACCACATGAAATTGTGCAGCATGAGTGGTCTACCACCACATGATCATATGATGTGCTATCTGCCCTAAATTGTGTGGGATTGGGTTGCTGCCCGAGATTACCTAATTATATAATGAGTGCACAGCCCTTCACCACTTGACACTTTGGTTAGAGTGCAACCCTAAGTAGTAGGATCATATGACATGTGCTTAAACCCTTAAACATGTTCAATTATAACAATGCATGGACTCCAGTGATGAGAGGGTGCCATATACGTGTTTGACCTCTAAATCATGTGGGCATGTGACGTATGTATGACCACCTAATCATATGCAATTATAGAGTATATATAGTCGTCTAACCGTATGATTATGAAATGCACACAAGTCCAACCAACTACATGAAATTAGGTGGTATTGGTTGTAAGGCCTGTATCTTAATCCGTACTATTCCTTAGACCCCCGCAATCCTCCATGTTGAATTATAGTAACCCACAACCTATAATCGGAGTTTGTACGTGACCCTAAGTCGCATCTCGTAAATCTGAGTCGACTTGACCCAAGACTTATACCATTGCGACCACACTATCACCGCGATTCCAACGCTGCATCTTGCACACCGATGTTATACCCAGGCCAGGAGTTGTGGGCCCGCATTTATTTCGAGGAAAATGCCACACATTATGAATTCTGAGAGAATCTATACCCAATCCATCACATCAATCAATCAAGTACAAGTCAAGTACAACCCATACCTAGCCCATCCCTCTCTTTCCAATAAGGCATGACACTCTTCCCTCTCTCACCCGAAAGTCAACATCACCCATACCTCTCATCCTATCTCCTCTTACACAATTCATGCTTTCCATCCCATCTCTTACACAACACCACTCCACCATCATTCACTCCATTCTCTATCTCATTCTCTACCCAAAAATCCCAAGCAATAAGAGAAAAAAAATCCTAAGGAGAGAAAAGAGAAGGCTCACCTCTCTATCACCCAATCTCACCATCCAACCCTTCAAACTTCATCATCCACAATCAAAGAGAAAGCTTAGGAGCTAAGGAGTCCAAGGAGCTAAAGAAGAAGACCATCGGTGGGTGTTTATATGACTAGATTTGTGATTTTGATGATGGGCCAAGTGGGGCTACCGATTGATGGTATGAATCTCACTTTGGACCCTAGGTGTGGTCGATGGCCCACCATGATTCATATGTTCACCCCATGATGGGGCCATTCTCCATGGACCCCATCATGATGTTTAATTTGATTTTCATTTCAAGAAGGTCATCTAGACCTTATATCATTGGTGGGAAAAGGATTTTCACCATGGATTTGATGATTTGAGGGCACACATTTGGCACGACCCAATTGATGTATGCATTGTATCTTACAAAGGGAGCTCATAGTGGCGGAGCTCCCTTCACCACTCTCTCTCTCTCTCTCTCTCTCTCTCTCTCTCTCTCTCCCCCTCTCTCTCACCTGTTTGTGGCCCACCTTGATTTATGAATTCCACGTACACCGACCAGTGGTTGGACGTGGGACCCATGTGATGCAAGTGTTTTATCCACACTGCTCATCCAGCCATCTGGTCGAGTATGGAAGAAGGAAAACACAAATATCAGCTTTATCCAGTGGGTTGGCCATGCTGACGTGGACCCCACCTTAGTGCGTGATTCATCCGTGACGTCCATCTGTTTCACCCAGATTGTCCAGCTGTTTGGAGTGGCCATGGACCCTACCTATGATGTATGTGTTTAATCCAGACCGTCCAACTATCTGGATGTTGTTGTGGACCACCGTGATATATGTATTGTATCCCACCATCCATCTAGACGGTGGGGACCCACGAGCTACATAGCTATTGTATTAATGTCAGCAAAGTTTTGTGGGTCTGATCATGAGGTATGTTGTAAGGCCCTAACCCCATGTGTGCACTGAAAGTGCACCTACTAGTGCCCTAGTTTGTCAATTACGGTGTAAGTTGAGTCAGTCAGACTACCGTGCCTAACAGAAAGATCAAGTCAAGTGTCTGCCTCAACTGGATGTGTGAAAGCTCACCATAGGTAAATCATAACCTCACATCCCATGTCCCAAAACACCAGGTGATTAAAACCCTTAAAACTAAGTAAAACATCTTAGGGTTTTAGTGTAAGAAAACATTTTACCAAACAGGAAAATCTTAAAGTCTTCTTACCCTGTCGATTATATCGAATCACATTTCGATATGATTGACCTGCTCTGTCGATGTCCTCGGCATCTCAATCGATACAATCGAGTGAGGACAAAAAGCGTCCAGCAATCAAACATTCATTTGGATGATTTATTGATATATCGACGGATCAGTCGATATCATCGATATTCGAATATCGATCCTATCAAAAGTGGATCGATAATATTGACAGACAGTTTTTCAGCACACCTATTTTTCTAAAGAAAACTACTATGAGCTTCGATATATCGATGACTTTTTGATTCAATCTGAATGTAAATATCGATCATATCGGAAGTCAGTCGATTATATCGATAGTGGGCGCATGTTTCCTCTAGCATAAATTTCAGGGTGTTTTAATCGTTAATCGGGGTGCCAGTCGAGAAATCGATATTCATATGTCGATCATATCGAGACCTGGTTGATTGGATCGAGACTGGACACAAACCGTCCAGCAAGCTTATAGGTAAATCTATACGATTTATCGATCCCATCGATACGGACTACGATATTATTGATATACAAATTTCGATGACATCGACTGTTCCCCGATCATATCTTTAGAACCTGAAATTCTTCAAGGCTTGTCTCTCTTGTTTTCACCTGTCGATAGATCGATCCCACCATCGATGGAATCAGAGTTTGAAATCCGATAACATCGATGTGTGTCTCGATCCCATCGACCAGTTGGCAAAAGATTTCCAAAAGTGAAAATGACATTTGAGTTTGTATCATCGAGAGGTTAGTCGATACAATTGAGAGTATACGCTCGATCATATCGAACACTTTCATAAATGTGACTGTTTTATATTCGTTGGAACCTTTTTCCTATATATAGAGAAGTTAGTCTTTATTGCTGGTAGAGAAAGAAGAGAGTGCTTCTGAGTGTTTTAAACTTCATATCATTTATCTTAAGCCCTTTCTCTTAGGGTGTTCATCCTCCAATCCACCCTCATCATTGATATATAATAGAGTGGATTAGGGAATGAACTTTCACATTCAAGGATCCTCCAGCTACTACCTTAATGGCAAATCATTAAGCTGAGATACCTTAAATGCATAGATGATTGGAACCACTCTATCTTCTTAATAGGAAAATATTTAGAGAGTGGAATTCCATCATAACCTTGACCCGACCTAAAGCTTAGTATAGGTATATTTTTTGTGTTGCGGATCAAGGGAGCTGAAGATCTTTCAATATCAAGGAGGAGATCTTCGACATTGCACAAAAAGGGACTCATCAACTTATCTGTAAGTACTTAGAGTCAGAGGACACTTGTGATCATTCCTTTCTAAGATTGGGTCTTAAGTGTTTCTCACCCTTTGAAGTCCTCAAAGGAGGCCTCCGAAGGGAGTATACGTGTGGGGTGCGTTGTGTGGACCCTTGCTCTGTGGAGAGCATAAACATCCGGGTGCATTGTGTGGACCCTTGCTCTGTATGGGCAAAAACATCTGGTTAGGAGTGCGTCAGCAAAACTCCAGGGTTAGAGGTGAACTGAGTAGAAACCTCCGTGTAAAGGTTGAAGGTGAACCTGATTTAAAACCTTAGGTTTGAGGTGAACCATGGGAAACCTCCTTAGTGAAATCTGGTCACTCAAGAGTTAAGTGTGGAAGCCGGGAGTGGAGTAGACAAGTAGTCGAACCACTATAAAATGAATGTGTTTGAGATTGGAATCGTCTTTCATTTATGTGATTCTCTTATATGCCTTTGTATATGATCATTTGAAATCACATCTTATACACACACACAGTCATATCCATCATAATATTATCTATAAATTGTTTGTCTTTTAAATAGTTTGTGATTGGATCCTCTACCAGGCTTGGAAGCCAGTAGAGTTAATTTTGAGTAATCCTAATCTGTACTTTGTGATAGGATTAGTGTGATAAGGATTTTTAATAATTCATAAAAACTTTAAAAAGTCCTATTCACCCCCTCCTCTAGGATATATTGGTATATTCCTACTTCAACTCAAGCAGTCTTCACCACTATTTCAATTGGTATCAGAGCGGGTCTCTCTTTAAGGGCTTCACCGGCTAGAGAGTGATCTTGACTAAAGTTGAAATATATCCAATGGAGAGGGCTCATCTGTCACTAGATCTCCAGTATTTGATGGTTCAAATTATGCTTACTAGAAGGCTAGAATGCATTACTTCCTGAGATCTTTGGATTATGAAGTTTGGGATGTAATTGAAAAAGGATATGTGGTACCATCTGAACAAATTATACGTAAAAATGAAACCACAATCACTAAACCCAAACCTAATGAAAAGTGGACGACGTTTGACAAAGAATAGCGAAATGCTGAAGCAAAAGCAATGAACGCCATCTACTGTGCCGTGTCCCAAGATATTTTCAATCAGATAAGTATGTGTGGGACCTCTAAAGAAGCATGGGACTTATTGAAAATAACTCATGAAAGCACAAGCACTGTGAAGAGATCTAAACTACAACTTTTAACTTCACAGTTTGAAAATCTCAGGATGGAAGAGCATGAGACATTTATGGAGTTTTTCACCAAATTGAATATCATTTGTAACTCCATGGGTGGATTGGGAGAGAAGGTTCCACACCTAAAATATGTAGGAAAATCTTAAGATCCCTACCAGAATGATTCAATCCTAAGGTAACAACAATTGAGGAGTGTAAGAATATTGATGAGATGAAAGTAGAAGAACTACTAGGTTCCCTACAAACTTTTGAACTACACTTCACACAACCCCAAAAATCTAAAAACACTGTCCTAAAAATTTCTAAGAAAATAAAACTTGAGGATAGTGAGAGTGAAAAAGAAGATGAAGATGAGGAAGTGGCTCTACTAGCACAAAGATTCAGAAGATTCTTTCAAAGGAATCGCGGCTGCCCCTCTAGAGGTAGAAAGGTGGATGACAAACTTTCTACCGGCAAATTTGGAAAAAGAACCAAAGAACTACAATGCTATGCCTGTCATGAATATAGACACCTATCTACTGAATGCCCAAATAGAAAAACTAAGGGCAAGGCAATGGCTGCCACATGGGTGGATACAGAAGAGTCAAACTCAAAAACTTGTGACTCAGAGAGTGATGGTGGCCAAAAATCCTTAAAAATTCTTATGGCTTCCACATCTCCAATCATTCTCATGGAATCTGAAAGAAATGAAGAATAGCAAGCTACTGAATCATTTCCATCTGATAATGAGGAATTAGAGTCTGAAGAAGAAGAGGAAGAAATTGAAAAGGATAAATTGCAAGATGCTTATAATCAGTTGTACATTCATAGCATCCATATCCTTAAAAAACTTAGCATGTCTGAAAATAAGAAGAAATTGTTGCAGAAAGACTTGGAAAGAACCTTGGAAATAAACATACATTTAGCCAATGATTTGCAACAATATCACATAGACAATGATCAATTAGAAAGAGAAAACTTATCCCTAAAAGTAGAATTATCAAAACTTATGAACTAGGCTGAACTGCTAAGAGATGATAATGGACAACTCAAAAATGAGAACCACTCACTTTGTATTGACTTAGAAAAATCTAGGAAATTTGTCGAGATAAACTACAAATTTTCTCAGAGTGGTGAGAAATTGGAAAAATTGTTAGGGATGGGAAGACTAGGAAGAGACAAGAGTGGACTATGATATGCAAAAAGTAAAAAGAAAACTGGAAATAAAGCTCAAACAAAACTTACTGCTTCAAGTAACAATATGAAAATTTCTCCAGTTTGTTATTTATGTGGTGATGTTGGTCATTATAAATTTGAATGTTTAGCACCTAGAAGGACTCTATATAACTCTGATCAAAATCACATTGAAAAATTTAAACCAATCAGAGAAACTCAGAATAGGAGAAGCACTCATCCATCACCACCTAAAGAAAAGAATAGAATGAAGAAATCTGTCTCACAATTGGTTGTTAAAGAAAAACTGAACTGTCTGATGATTAAATCCCATATACCCTGATACATCAAGCAGAAAAAGGAACAAATACAGATTATGCATCTAGATCTAGATATTTGCTGAAATGATGCAATTTTGTTGAGCCTTTAATATTACATCTAAGGTTGGAGACCTTGAATTTTTGTATATAAACATTATCATGTTTATAATTGTACAGAACTGGTACAAATTTTTGTGACATATACTGATCAAGCTAAGAAATACCTAATAGTGTGTCAAAATTGTGAAAATTCTGAATAATATCTACATTCGATACGAAGTGTCGGCATTTTTCGATTTCATCGACCGAGGGTCGATACAATCAACGGCTCTTCAGAATATGAAAAGCCGTATGACCATGGATGACATCGTGGGCAGACTCGATAGAATCGATTGGAAACTCCTCGATATAATTGATACATTGGCTGATATGATCGACAGATGGCGCCCGATAAAAGTCAGCAGGTCAAAAAAAAAGGGAGTTTTCTTCAAAAGGCTTTTCGGTCGTCTTCCCTGTTCGATCCTCTCGACCAATCACCAGAAGCCAAGTCGGACTAACCAATTCCCTCCATAAATCAGGTAATATTCTTCCAACTTCGTCAGAACCTTCTTTTCTTGGTTTGTCGGGCATTTTTGTTGTTTTATCCAAATACTTCAAATAGCCTTTTCTTCCACATGGGAAAAGATAAAAATGTAGCATCTGGTACTGGGAGTCTTCGAGAGGTACCCGATAAAAAGTCCTTGCCTCAAGGGAAAGAGTAAGGATCCCGGATAGTGGGACCCCCACATGGTAAAGATCACGATGCAGTGGGTCCCAAACCGAAGTTCCTGCACCGTCTCAACCAGCGCCTCCTCCTTCGGCTGTCCAACGCCCACCAAAATATGTCAATAGGAAGCTAATTTTTGAGAGAAAAGTAAACAGGGAGTGTTTAGCACCCTACAAATTAGAACCCCTGTTTGCTGCAATCGGTTGGCTGCCTATCCTGGATTTTGATGGACCATGCTAACTAGAAAGGACACGCAACTTCCTTACTGCATGTCATTCCCCGGTGGCTGACCCTCCTTCATTCATGGTATCCCTGGATGGTGATGATGCATTTATCACCCCTGCCACTGTAGCTCACATCCTTAATCTACAGTTGGCTCCAGAAGGCCTTCCAAATTGGGATCTCTATCTTCTAGATATACGATCAAAGATAACCAAATGCCTATGTCATGACAGAGATATTCCATGGCATTAAGGGAATGCCCTAAAATCTAGGTATATAAAGCTCTAGTTTCGAGTCATGCATTGGATCTTTACCACTAATTTGTACCCAAGAAGTACAAACCGATCAGATCTCACAAGTCTCATGGTCATGATAGTCTACTCCGTTGCAACCGGGACAAATATTTACCTTCCAACTTTGATTGTCAATTAGTTTGTCAATGCCATACATACTTCCAGAGATTTGCATCTGTTATATCCCTGGATTATTAGCAGAATTTATCAAAGCATTGGCTTTCCTTCTACAACTGATCCGGTTTTTCCACTCAAAGTTTTCAATAAAAAGAATATTCAGAAAATGAATATGATATTTCACAAGTACAAGGAGGAAACTGAGGAAGACATTCATACAGAAGGGGAAGGAGGAGAAGGTGGTGATCCCATGGAAGGAGATGCAATGACTGATGATGCACCTCATGGACCTGATGTCACTTTGTCTACGTCAACCGCTGGGTATGGAAAAAGGCTCAAACTGGATAGGATTGGGGCCATTCAGAAGGACATGGATTTAGTTAAGGAACAACTTACTGTCCTGGAAAGGATGGTTCAAGGAGTGCAGAGCACGGTCCAACAATTGGTGGATCTACTGACGTGCCGACGGGATGACACGATGCCATCACATTCTGCTCCATGAGGCCGGGTTCATGCATGCTATCATACACACCTTACTCTTATCTTACGGATGAACATCAGTATCTTTTTGGATGTTCTACGCTCTTAGTGGTGTGTATGATAGCCTTTTCACCATGCTTAACCTTTTTTTTTGGTTGAATATACCCACGGTTGGGCTAAAATACTGGTTTTGATATTTGGGTGCCCTCAAATGGGCTTTATTTTTTTTTAATTGCTGCTGTCTGGGGCAGTATTGGATATTTCTGCCAATCTTGGGCAGTTTATTTTATGGCTGAATCTAGTTCTTATCTTCCTGCCATTTGAATTTATGCCTCCTTGGTTTAATGAAGTTTCGGGATTATGGACTGCATGTTTATCTTATGCTTTAAGTGCTTTATTAAATCCATACTGTCTGCTCATGATGTATGCTTTACACTTCTTTCATTTATATACATCTATATCTGCTGCTTCCTCATCTGACAACTACCTTCAGTCAATATCACTTGCTATATCTTTATTAATGACTGACAAAAAGGGGGAGAAAAATTACAAACACCCCTGTGAAAAATTGGATACTTGTGCTCTTATATGTTGCAGGTGTTAGGGGGAGCAGCCGCAACAAGAAAGGAGGAGTTTTTGAAGTAAGGGGGAGAAACTACTGGTTGTGTACATGGGTGATTATAATTTGTAAAATTGTGTTAATGCATGTACACACAATTTAAGATGTATCTGTCTTGATATTTTCCTAGGGCGTTTTGGGTATTTTGTCATGTAATTGACAAAGGGGGAGATTGAAAGTACACCTACTAGTGCCCTGGTTTGTCAATTACGGTGTAAGTTGAGTCAGTCGGACAACCGCACCTAACAGAAAGATCAAGTCAAGTGTCTGCCTTAATTAGATGTGTGGAAGCTTGCCATAGGTAAATCATAGCCTCACATCCCATGTCCCAAAACACCAGGTGATTAAAATCCTTAAAACTAAGTAAAACATCTTAGGGTTTTAGTGTAAGAAAACGTTTTACCAAATAGGAAAATCTTAAAGTTTTCTTACCTTGTCGATTATATCGAATCACATTTCTATATGATCAACCTGCTCTGTCGATGTCCTCGGCATCTCAATAGATACAATCGAGTGAGGACAAAAAGCGTCCAGCAATCAAACATTCATCTGGATGATTTAATGATATATCGACGGATCAGTTATCATCGATATTCGAATATCGATCCTATCGAAAGTAGATCAATAATATCGATAGGCAGTTTTTTGGCGCACCTATTTTTCTAAAGAAAACTACTATGAGCTTCGATATATCGATAACTTTTTGATTCAATCTGAATGCAAATATCGATCATATCGGAAGTCAGTCGATCATATCGATAGTGGGCGCATGTTTCCTCCAGCATAAATTTCAGGGAGTTTTAATCATTGATCAGGGTGCCAGTCGAGAAATCGATATTCATATGTTGATCATATCGAGACCTGGTCGATTGGATCGAGACTGGACACAAACCGTCCAACAAGCTTATAGGTAAATCTATACGATTTATTGATCCCATCGATATAGACTCCAATATTATCGATATACAAATTCTAATGACATCGACTTTTCCTCAATCATATCTCTAAAACCTGAAAATTTTCAAGGCTTGTCTCTCTTGTTTTCACCTGTCGATAGATTGATCCCACTATCGATAGAATCGGAGTTCGAAATCCGATAACATCGATGTGTGTCTCGATCCCATCGACTAGTTGGTAAAAGTTTTCCAAAAGCGAACATGGCATTCGAGTTTGTATCATCGAGAGGTCAGTCGATACAATCGAGAGTATACGCTCGATCATATCGACTCTCGCTTGATGATATCGAACTCTGTCATAAATGTGACCATTTTATATCCGTTGGAACCTTTTGGCTATATATAGAGAGGTTAGTCTTTATTGCTGGTAGAGAAAGAAGAGAGTGCTTCTGAGTGTTTTAAACTTCATATCATTTATCTTAAGCCCTTTCTCTTAGGGAGTTCATCCTCCAATCCACCCTCATCATTGATATACAATAGAGTAGATTGAAGAATGAACTTTCACATTCAAGGATCCTCCAGCTACTACCTTAATGACAAATCATTAAGTTGGGATGCCTTGAATGCATAGATGATTGGAACCACTCTATCTTCCTAATAGGAAAATCTTTAGAGAGTGGAATTCCATCATAACCTTGACCTGACCTAAAGCCTAGTATAGGTATATCTTTTGTGTTACGGATCAAGGGAGCTGAAGACCCTTCAACATCAAGGAGGAGATCTTCTACATTGTGCAAAAAAGGACTCATCAACTTATCTGTAAGTACTTAGAGTTCAGAGGACACTTGTGATCATTCCTTTCTAGGATTGGGTCTTAAGTGTTGCTCACCCTTTGAAATCCTCAAAGGAGGCCTCCGACGGGAGTGTATGTACGGGGTGCATTGTGTGGACCCTTGCTCTGTGGAGAGAATAAATATCTGGGTGCATTGTGTGGACCCTTGCTCTCTGTGGGCATAAACATCTGGTTAGGAGTGCGCCAGCAAAACTCCAGGGTTAGAGGTGACCGAGTAGAAACCTTCATGTAAAGGTTAAAGGTGAACCTGATTTAAAACCTTAGGTTTGAGGTGAACTATGGGAAACCTCCTTAGTGAAATTCGGTCACTTAAGGGTTGAGTGTGGAAGCCGGGAGTGGAGTAAGCAAGTAGTCGAACCACTATAAAATGACTGTGTTTGAGATTGAAATTTTCTTTCATTTATGTGATTCCCTTATATGCCTTTATATCTGATCATCTGAAATCACATCTTATACACACACACAGTCATATCCATCACAATCTTATCTATTAATTGTTTGTCTTTTAAATAGTTTGTGATTGGATCCTCTACTAGGCTTGGAAGCCAGTAGAGTTAATTTTGAGTAATCCTAATCTGTACTCTGTGATAGGATTAGTGTGATAAGAATTTTTAATAATTCATAAAAATTTTAAAAAGTCCTATTCACCCCCCTCTAGGATATATTGGCATATTCCTACTTCAACTCAAGCGATCTTCACCGCTATTTCATACACATCATTCCTTTAGGTCTTGCGGTCCAACCGGTCGAATCCCGTGGACACGTGACCTATGGATTGTATTTTCGATCATCCTCAAGTTTGGTCACGTTGACCCAACTCAGATCGACCCGAAATGTCACGCCCCAAACTCGAAAACCGGGCTCACAGAATTCCCGATCGCCGAATCCGGCGCCGACAGCCTCCGTAGTACCCCATTCTCGGCTCCTAGCATTCATATGCCAGATTCCGATCCTGGGATCCTACAAGGAGGATTTTTTTTTTTGTACATATAACTAATAATAAGCATAACCATAAGATTACCCAATTCACAAGACAACATCATCATCACATATCCACTAATATAATCGTTTGGGTACAATACTGAAAGGGAAATACATAAATAAAAATCAAGCCCCAGAAGACCACTGCACGCTCCAAGCTCAGCACTGCTGCAAACCACCATCACCTGCACGCATCTATCGTGCATAAGCTTATAGAAAGCTTAGAGGGTGGTGTAAGTGTGTGCACAAGGTAAGTGCCAAGTATTCAATACAATGCTAAAATCATACAATACCAAAAAAAAATTGGTAATCCATAAACCATACAATGTCTAAATAAGCAGAAACACTAACAAGAGCAGGAATTATCAGAGTAAGCGGAAATATGGACAAGTCTATAAGTTAATCAATATCAGAATACACAATATAGAACAACTATGCGATAAGGAGTCATAAACAGCTAAATAGCAGATGTCGAGAATGCAATGCAATATACAAATCCTGTTAAATCTATCCAGGCCATATAAGTGCAGAAATAGCAACCCAAGATGCCATATGCCTGCGGACGTAATGTAATATGCGATGCGAATGAAATAACCATGCTGGAGTGTGAAGTCGGGATGATAGTACGTAGTATCGCAGGCTATGGGGTCCACCACAAGGGACTTCTATCCAAACCAATCCCATACCTAAATTTGGATAGTCAGACTCATTGTGATAAACTCCTGATCTCAGGCTAGTCGCGCGCCCAACCGAAATCCTTGCCATAACGAAGGTACACAACAATTAGTTGCGCACCACCAGCCTGAGTGGATAGTGAATGAATGAATGAGCATGCATCTCCTACTCAATAAGTCCACATATCAGTACGGTTCCTCTCTGGGAAATCACCGGGGTCTATTACACTCCAAACCAGATTGTCGCCCCATCGCGCACAACAAGGTGAGTGGAAGAGACCTCACTATCCACCTGCCAATATCGGGCCCGGCTCGTCAATAGCGGACCCATTCCTCGAGCTAGTCAGACTCAGCCTAGCATTGCCCCCTCCTCTCGGGCAGGTAAGGCCGCACCCCCTTCCAACCGACCACGACACAGTGGAGAGCGCAGCCATCTGGTAATCGGCACTCAACGCTCATCTACCCACTCGGTCTAGACGTTGGAGCAACCTCTGGAACCAAGAGGGTTTAGGGACTTTCACCCAAGGATATCTATAGCACCCCATGTAGAATAGATTTTCGGTGTCCCATCTGGCCATCCACGATATGCCTGTGGAGGCTACAACCCTGATGTCGCTAGGGCATACAGTAATCACAGCACACAATGCAAGATGCATGAGTCATACAATCCAGTCATGCATCAATCCTGCGCAAACCGTGCGCTCATGTGAGACAATCTCCGCCTATCAGGGAGTCTCATAACAACCAACACTATGACATATGCAATGGTCAATCATATCTCATAACAGACATGCAGATGATGCGTATGGGCATGGATCATGATGCTATGCAGTCACATACTCATAATCGGTATCAATAACCGGCATTAACAATCGGCCTCGACAATGTGGACATCTAACCAACATTGCCCCCTAAGAAATGGCCCACATAAAGCCTAACATATAGTGGACTCATGGCCTCACACAAGGGCCAAATATACAACACCATGGGCCTCACTCAAGAGTTTAATAAACATCACGATGGGCCTTTCACATGGACCTAACATACATCACAATGGGTTCCATCGCCTAGCCCTCAAATGCATCACAGTGGGCCTCATCCCATAAGCCTCATATACATCACATTGGGCCTTAAACACGGGTTGGATACACATCACAACGGGCCGCATATACATCACATTGGGCCTCGACAATCGGAATCGGCGATCAGTCACAACAATCGGAATCGACAATCGGCCACAATAATTGGCCTCGATCGGTAATCGGCCTCGATGATCAGAATCGGTCAATCGGCCATGACAAGCAGAATCGGTAATCGGCCATGTCAATCGACAATCGGCCACGATCGGTAATCAGTCTCGATCGGTAATCGGTCAATCGGCCACGACACGCAGAGTCGGTAATCGGCCACGTCAATCGATAATCGGCCACGATCGGTAATCGGTCACGATAATCGGCCACCATCGGTAATCGGTCACGATAATCGGCCACGATCGGTAATCGGTCATGATAATCGGTCTCGATCGGTAGTCGGTCAATCGGCCACGACAAACAGAATCGGCAATCGGCCACATCAATCGACAATCGCCCACGATCGGTAATCAGTCTCGATAATCGGCCTCGATCAGAAATCGGTCAATCGGCCATGACAAACAGAGTCGGCAATCGGTCACCTCAATCGGAATTGGTCAATAATCGAAATCGATAAATCGGTCACGTCAATTGAAATCGGCATTCAACCAATCGACACCGATAATCAACATTGATAATCGGCACCGATACTCAGGGTTAATAATCAGCGTCCACCTCGATAATCGGCATCGATATCAGCAAATAAATAAGGTGGGGTCCATAGATGATCAGTTGATCAACCATAGTATAAAGATTAGCCCATGACCGTGGTTATATCAAATCCGATAACACGGAGTCATCCGTCTACGGCGAATGGGGTCCACTTAATTGGATTATCCCATGAAGGAAATGGACCTAACAAAGCCTAAGGGAAGGTCACAATGAGGACATTTAACCATCATTGCCTAATCAATGTGGACATTTAACCACTATTACTCTCAAGGAATGGCTTACCTAGAGCCAAAGCCAAACATATAGTGGGCCATGGCCTCACACAAAGGCCTCATACACATCGTAATGGGCCTCATACAAGGGTTATATACATATCATTATGGGCCACATCACATGGGCCTCGAATACATCACATTGGGCCTCACCCATGGGCCTCGAATACATCACATTGGGCCCCGCCCATGGGCCTTAAGTAGGCTTGGACCACACCAAAAATCACTTCCATAGTTGCAGGTGTAACATATGTATCACCGCACACTATCATTCTATGGGGCATAAGGCCCACATATGATGATCAGTACTGTCCATGTGATGCTGATATGCAACAAATCATTAAGGTGGACCCCATGGCTAGCTGACATCGACACAACAACCATATAGCTGGTGTGACCTGCCGGCCCACTATCCAGATGAACAGTTGGATATAACACATGTCATGGTGGGCCACATATGATTGGCAGGATGAAACACATACATCACACTGGCCCTACATGGATGGATAGTGTAGATTTAAAATATATACATATATGTCGGCCCCCCCCACACGTGTGCCTATGGAGGGGCGGATGGAATGCATATCACATTATCAGACCTGCAGAGCAGTCAACAGCTCTCTGCTGATGTGGGGCCACCGTTTGGACGGTATGATGGAATACATACATCGTGGTGAAGTCCACATGTGTGTGGGTCCCACGGCTGCAATGCGGCATGGATAAAACACAACTATCATGTGTGGCCCACGGACATACGGTATGGATGAAGCACACACCTCCCGTGGTGTCCATGTGTACTGTATACATGATATAAATATAATATATAATATTTAAATATCATATTGATTGGGAGTGTTGGACGGACGGTATAAAACACATGCATGACCGTGGAATCCCACGACAGTTGGATGGACGATGTGGAATTAAGGCACATACCTCATGGCTGGCCCATGATCTGGACGGCCAGGATGGGGCGAGCCTGGATGTACAATACATCACCCAGGTGGGCCAGGTGGAGGGTGTAGATATAACAAATACATTACTGTGGTTCCCACCTGCCATCTGAAAATGGCTGGATGGTGCAGGTAAGGCACACACATCACGGTACAGGGTCTGCACGGCCTGGATATCAGGCACGTGCACCACGTGTGAGACCCATATGGATTCCACATCAGCCACACCCTCCCTGCCCTGTCATCCAATGTCCTCAACAGAGGGTCGGACGGTGTCGATAAAACACACGCACCATGGTGGGTCCACCTTCTGATGGACAGCGTGGAGAAGCACACATCATAGTGTACCTCATAACGCACCGTCCAGATGGATGATGTGGATCAACATAAGAATGGTGGGTCGCACAAGCTTGCTGACGACTCACGTCAACAATATAGCTGGTGTGTGTGGTAGGCTAGCTAATCTACTCACTCAACAGGTGGGCCCCACGTGGGCCCACCAGATATATATATGGTATGTATATATATCATATAATGATATGTAAATTATTTTACTTTATATTGTATACGTATTTTATTCTTACTTTGTTCTGCAGGGCAGTATCGTCCAGCGATGGACGCTGGATAAAATACATATATCATGTGGCCCATGGATGCGACACGTGTACTGAGTCTATGTGATGGACGGCATCAGATAAAGCACTTACATCAGTGGTGGGGCCCTGAATGGAGGAACGGCTGGACATAACATATACATTATGGTGGGTTTCCACCGTCCAGGGGTGGACGGTGTGAATAAAACACATCATTCACAGTGAGTTCCACGTGGGGCCCACCAAAATGCTCATTTGCCGTCCAACCTGTTGATAAGGTCGTGCAGACCTGGCAGAACAGGGAAATCAAATTTCATCTTGATCAGAAACTTTTGTGGCCCGTAAAAGGTTTTCAAGGATAGACGGTTTACCCCACTGTTTACACTGATGTGGGCCACCTGAGTCTTGGATATGGTTCATTTTTGGAGGGGGCCCACCTGAGGAGGGGTCCCATCAAGTGGACGGTGTGGATACAAAATATACATCATGGTGGGGCCCACACACAGTGCCGTGAGTCGCTGCCTCACGCTCGCCGTCTGAGTGCGTCCTCTCCTGTCAGCAGCAGCAGCTGCTGTATTTTTTTTTTCTTTTTTTTTTGAAACTGGGTTTTATCGCGATTTTTCCTATGTAGGGCCCGCATCCGGAGAATCCAACCCATTCATTGCATCCCTCGGCTCAAGACGGATCAAACGAACCCCATATCCAATGAATTTCAGCATGTAGGAAGAAACCAAGTGAATTTAAATGGTAACGATCATTGTTTGCGAAGTATGGCCCACCAGAAAGTTGGATCAGTTCCATTTTTCGGCTCAACGCCCTAAATGTGCTAGGGAACGGAATGAACGGCTTGGATTAGAAACATATATCAAGGTGGGGTATATAAGAGTGGTCCACTTAAAGTTTTTTTTTTCTTTTGCCTTTTCTCTGGACGGCACACCACCCGTCGGTTCACACTTCATAGAGATCCAGCGTCCCTGGACGCTGGACGGAATTGGATACAACACATTAAGGTGGGTTCCACGGGTGGGGACCACAGCTGGTGGGTCCCACGTGGATGTGACCCACTTGAATTGGATCAGCTCGATATTTGTGTTTCTCCACCTCTCTAAGGTAGGGCCCAAATGGTTTGGACGGTTGGATAAGACATACATCAAGTGGGGTATATTCGAGTGGGCCACACCGCCACATCGTCACACACAACAAAAGTGAAAGAGAAAGAGAAGAATAGAGGCACCCACCTATGATATTCTCCTCCTTTCACCAAAGTATTGTAGAGCATCAATGGATGAACTTCAACGGTCGAGATTGGATCATAGACGGTGGAGATGGGAGGTGGGCCACACCAAGCTCTCCTCTCTTGGAGATAGCTTGGACGTGGGTTGCTCTCATGGAGCTTAGGAGAGAATGAGAGAGAGAGAGAGATAAGAGAGAAAGGTGATGTGAGTGGTGGAGTGATGGGGAGAGAGATGGGTGAGGTGATGGGAGGGTTGACTTTTGGGGATGGGTAGTTGTACTTAGGGATGGGTGTACTTTTAATAAATGATGTGATTGATGTGATGGATTTTCTTGGGATTAGCAACGCGCGGTGTTTTCCTTGAACTGAATGCGGGCCCACAACTCTTAGCCTGGGTATCGCCTCGGCACGCGGGGCGCGGCATCGGAACCGCGGCGACGGTGCGGTCGTCAAGGTACAAGTCTCGAGTTGAGCCGACTCTAAAATACGGGATCTGACTCGGGATTGCGCGCAAATATCAGAAAAGGTCGAAGGTTGCCGAAATTTGACCAGTAAGACCACGGAAGTTTACGGAACGGTACGGACTAAGATACGGGTCTTACACGAAACCTATGCTATTGCGTCCGCATCAGCGCCGTGGTTCCAACACAGCGTCCCATGCATGAATCCGACGTATATATCCCAAGTTATGGACCATTGATGTGAGGTTGGTGGACCCCACCCTTACTCCACACATTTTCCCATGTGATGGGTGATGTCGTGCCTAGGTGTAGGTTTCTAGAAACCCTATAAATAGAGCCTACAACCCTATGAGCTTTGGTTATATCTCCCTAGCCATCATGAACATATTTCTCTAACCTAGGAGCCTCTTTTAGAGAAAGCATTGATTACTTTCCTAAAACCCTCATAACTCTCTCTTTCACTGTCATTTCACTCTTTCTCTTTTCATTCTCTCCCTTGCTAGAGAGCTAGGGCATCCCACCCTGTTAAGGGTCAAATATTGCATATCAGACCCCAGTTATTGCCTAGATTTACCAACATGATACTGTTTAATGCCCGGTTTTAACTGTGTTCGTGATGCAGGGTCTATTTGAGAGCATGGATTGTAAAAAGGTGCTAAAAGCATGGTGTAACATCCCGAAAATTGGGGGTCGAGTAGAAACCCAACTCCCAAGTTTCAGAACGTCACTTATGCAACATGGGTAATGATAAATGCATGTTGTCTGTAGAATGGCATTAAACAAGATTGAGACTAAGCCAAAACAGCATATCATACTCTAGAGACAGTTAAATTAGCAAGCGGAAGACTGTGATAAATACATAAAATATATATAATTGATTGTAAGTCTCCAGAGTGTGAACATGTTACCAGGTTAATTAAATACATGTATACTCTAAAAATAGAAAGAAAGGATATACATGAGTGCTCCAAAAATATAAAATGACAAGTGTCAAGGCATCTAATCAACCTCCCTGTAATCCCGTCGATCAAAACACGCATAAAGGAGGGATCCTCCTCATCATCATACAAGTCCAGCTCCTCTTCACAAGAAGCGCCATCATCTGCAACTAGAATAGGGACTGGTGGGTGTTCGGAACACCATCCCGTAACGTAGGAGTGAGTAGCTAACTTAGTAGAATAATAGAGCAAAGATTAGCAGGTTCTCAAATTAATCACGCGATAATAGTAAAGAAATCAATCAAAAATTCCTAGATACTGTTGTTAATGCATGCATGAAATGACATGATGGATGCCCTCACCGACATACTCCCTCATACGGCACCATCTTACGCCCGCGGCATGCTTACGTTTCTCAGTGCTCCACATCTTCCAGGCACATGCAATGTGATATGGATAATGATTACCGAGTTGTTATTAGTCCTTCTCATACAGCAGGATTGGGAAACTAGGGTACCTTGCTTATATCAATCCCCACACAGATCCTGTCTAGGGTCGTCACTCCTAATAATCTCATACGATGTTATATTTGTAGGTCGCTGCAAGGGCTGTTGCTCGCACTCGTTGCACCGCTCCCCCATCACCTTATCAATACAGGCCTACTTGTACTCTTGTCGCTACGGAAGGGTCGTCGCCTCCCGTAAACTCAGAATACGCTCGAGGTCACTACGAAGGGCTCGTCACCTGATCAGTGTAGGCTGATAGCTCGAATGTAGTGTCCTATACCACCACAATCGGTTCACGAGTCAAAGGTGCTCATTGGTCACTACGGGGAGGTTTGTGGCCCCAGCGTAGGCCGACAGCTCGACCACGGTGTCCCATACCACCATGCCCGACTCATGTGTCTTTATAGATCAAGGTACCATGGTTAACAGGGTTTCCAATGGTAAGTTCAGTACCCTAGGTTCAAGCAGTTATGACTCATACAAGGTGAACATACAATGACCAGTCGGGTTACTTGACGGGCTCGACTAGTACGAGCGCATCTCAAGCTGAGCGACATGAAGTGCATGAAACACTTCGTGTGGCCTAACCACTGCCATCAACTCCAAACACGACTCACGTTCATCGACGAGTCCTCCGTGGTAGATAGAATCCGACCACGAATTCAATCCATTACCGACTGCCTGGACTAAAGCATAGCCGCAAACATTTGTAATCCGTACCAGTGATCATATGAGAGTAATGGAATTGAAGTTCAACAACACAAGCATGTTAACACATGTTATAGCATACAAAGTAAGCAAATCACCCAACACGTGTATTCCATACATATAAGGAAATCAATTCATATAGCAAACATGTAGGAAATCGTGTACAACATCATATGGTTTGAGAATTCATTCTCAAAACTAATTTACAACACCATTTACTCAACACATACTAGTACAAACATTTATACAAACCCTTAGTCTACACACTTTAGTCTCCATAGCGTATGTCGACCCAAAGCGCGTATTAGGGCGAATCTCTTCGCCAAACAGATTATACACACATATATAATATCATAACACGATAAATTTACATGTCAAGCATTTCAAAAAAATACGGACGTATACAGTATTTTCTATAAATGCTTAAAATACCCTAAATCTCATATTTATCATACGTTTACGAAACGGAAAACGGACAGCATGTTCTACATGTCAAACGGCATGCTCGTCGATAATCTACTATTAAACGACATTAAAAGCTTTGAAATCAGTTAATCAAAGCGTCTAAAATCCGCACCTTTTGCCTTAGACGTGTATCGTTTCGAATAGAACGTCTACGCTTCGTCAACGGCGTAAAGGCGACCTAATGCACAAGATACATAAGCTACTTCGCTATTTGAATCGAAAGAATTCCAAAAATAGCAAGTAGTTAGGATTTTTCTTACCTAGGAGTGCGTTGAAATCACCGGAAAAGTCATTGGAGTGCGGTGCTTTGGCACGTGCAAAAGCTGCAACAAGTGGCGGGAATTCTCTCCCACTACTCTCTCACAATCTCTCACTTTCTCTCTCTTTCAATCAGGGTTTCTAGCAAATTCAGATGAGAGAGGTATGTGAGGGTTTAAGGCCCTTATATAGCCTAAATTCTAACCTAAATAGACTTGTGAACAAAGTATACTTAAGTTATAACCAAATCGGGGCTGTTCCGATCCAAAAGAGCATTTCGGGAGGTCCCCTGGCCGAACGCGGTCGGACTTAAGCTCATGGTCGTTGGATGTTGTCCACACCCAATTTTTAGTCCGGTAGAGTTCGCAGATCGCACGTAGCGGTCCAGTTTCAGTTCAGCGGTCATCGTGCCTTAATCCGGTCTACAAGTCTCGTGATATGAAAGAGAAAATTTTTCTGATCCGAGGGTGAAATTTGGCTGAATTCTAACGGTAAGAACGCTTAATAATAACGTGCAAAGTCACGTGCTGGATTTGAATTAAAATATCCAAATCTTTCCCCTTTCTCACTCTCTTTACTCCAGGCTCAATGAAATAGCCTCAGAGCGTTGGTTGACCTTGATTTTCGAAACGATTGTCAAGTCCAACAAGGCGGTCGCAATGGTCTAAGATTGTAGATATCAGACTTTCGACGCGCGGTCTAAATCTAATATGAAGTTTCAGAAGGTTCCCGAGAGCAAACGGGTTTAGAGTTTGATCCTAGGTTTCAGGGTATTATAGCGTCATTGATTCTACAAGTTTTGGGTCTTGCAGAACATATTTAAAGTGTTCAGGGACAATTTCACAACTACTCTAGCGTAGCGCTAGCTAACTTACGCTTAATTTCTAAAGAATTTGGTTCTAAATGATTTCTTTGGCTCTGGAATTGATTCTTAAGAGTGATGTGGTTAACCCATTGCCTAAAGACGTCTAATCCCAGGTTGGCAAAAATCCGGGGTGTTACAATCTACCCCCCTTAAAATAAAATTTCGTCCCCGAAATTTGCCTAAGGGTAATAAAGAAAGACTAATCACTCTATACGTGGTAGGGTGTATCCGATCTATATGAATCTGATTCCTTTTTATCTACCCCCCTTAAAACTTACTTCTTTATGCATCACTTACACATCCCAAAGGTTTACTACAATTCATTCCTTTACCTATTTGACGTCTTGACGACAATTCCCATCTACTTAGAGTAAGATATATATTTTCAGTGGTTGACCAGTACAGAGAGACGGTTGTAGTGGGCTTGATCCCGATACGTCGAGTGTCCGCCTAGCCAGGGTAGACAACGTTGTATCCCTTCTTAATCCTGGTGGATCCTGGTCTTTTGCTCGGTTAAGCAATGAGTCCCTTGTTAGTCATCCAGGATTGAGAATTGGGTCAAGCCACGAATGTTTCGCATTTGTTCATTTTAGTAACTCTGTAGTCCGATCACTTTAAAAGCTTAGGGAATGTCAATCACTAAAAGGTTCAAAGTCTTATTTATAAGGTTGCTCTTTGGGTCTTGATCTAAGGGAGTCCTCGTTTGAAGCTATGTCTAAGGTAGGGGTTAAGGGTCTCTATCCTTTCGTCTAACCTAGACCAGTTTCTTTCTATCATGGGCCAGTGGGGAAGGGCTAATGTAACGTCCTGAAAAAATTCGTACTTGGACTCGAGTACCAACTCGACCAGAAATCGCGTAGGATTAATTCCTTTAGAAAATAAGCGTAAGTTAGCTAGCACAACGCTAGAGTAGCTGAGAAATAGTCCCTGATCACTTTAAATACGTTCTACAAGACCCAAAGCGAGTAGAACCAATGATGCTATAATACTCTAAAACCTCGGATCAAACTCTAAATCGGTTTGTTCTCAGGACCTCTTTGAAACTTTGTATTGGATCTAGACCGCGCGTCGAAAGTCCGATACCTACAATCTTAGACCGTTATAACCGCCTAGCTGGACTTGACAATCATTTCGAAAATCAGGTCCAACCGACATTCAGAGGCTATTTCATTGAGCCTGGAGTGAAGAGAGCGAGAATAGGGTTAGATTTGGAATTTAAAATTTAAATCTGGCACACGACTTGGCGCGTTATTATTAAGCGTTCTGACCATCAGAATTCAGCCAAATTACACCCTCGGTTAAGGAAAAATTTCTATTTCATATCATGAGACTTGTAGACCTGATCTATGTGCGATGACCGCTGAACTGAAACTGGATCGACACGTGCGATATAATAACACTACTGGTCTGAAAATGGGATGTGAGCCACATCCGACGTGCATGAACTTAAGTCCGATCGCGTTCGACCAGGGGACCACCAGAAATGTCTTTTTAGACTAAAACAGCCCCGATTTGGTTAGGCATCAAGTAAACATTGTTCTCAAGCCTGTTTTGGGCATGTTTTAGGTTATTAAAGGGGCTTAAACCCTCACTTCTCTCACCCATCCGAATTTTTTAGAAACCCTAGCTGGTGTGAGAGAAAAGGTGAGAGATTGTGAGAGAGAGTGGAAGAGAATTTCCTGCTGCTTGCACTACTTGTTGCACGTGCATAAGCAACGCGCCTCAATCACTTTCCCGGCGATTTCACCGCGTTTCTAGGTAAGAAAATATCCCAAATACTTGCTGATTTAAGATTCCTTCGGTTCCTTAGCATGGTAGCTTATAGATCTTGTGTATTAGGTTCCCGGTTCACCGTAGACGAAGCGTATACGCTCCGTTCGAATCATTACACTTCTAGGATAAAAGGTACGGATTCTAGACGCTTTGATTGACTGTTTTCAATGCTCTCAATGTCGTTTAATAGTAGATTATTGACGGCAACACCGTTTGACATGTACAACATGCTGTCCATTTCCTATTTCGTAAGCAGACGAAAAATATGAGATTTAGGGCATTTTAGTCATTTGTAGGAAATACTGTTTTCATCCATATTTTGCTGATATGATTGACATGGCATCTTGTCGCATTAGGATATTAGGAATGCGTGCATAATCAGTTTGGCGAAGAGATTCGCCCAAATGCGCACTTTAAGTCGACATACTATATGTAGACTTAAATGTGTAGACTAAGTGTTTGTATAAATGTTTGTATTAGTATGTATTGAATTAAATGGTGTTATGAATTAGTTTGAGATTGAATTCTCAAATAATATGCTGATGTACACGATTTCCTATATGTTGGCTGTATGTATAATTTCATTATGTGTATGAAATGCATGCGTTGGATGATTTACTTAAGTTGTATGTTATAACATGTGTTAACTGGCTCACATTGCTGTATTTCACTTCCATTACTCTTATATGATTGCTGATGTGGATTCATAACTGTTTGGGACTACACCTAGTCCAGGCAGTCGGTAACCGAGTAAATTCATGGTTGGCTTATCTTTGCCACGAACGACGCGTCGATGAACGCGAGTTGTGTTTTGGAGTTGGCAGCAGTGGTTAGGCCACACGAGGTGTTTTATGCACTTCATGTCGTTCGACTTGAGATGCGCTCGTGCTAGTCAAGCCCGTCAAGTAACCCGACTAGCCATTGTATATTCACCTTGTATGAGTCATAACTGCTTGAACCTAGGGTACTAAACTTACCATTGTAAACCCTGTTAACCATGGTACCTTGATCCACAAAGACTCATGAGCCAGGCATGGTGGTATGGGACACCGTGGTCGAGCTGTCGGCCTACGCTGGGGCCACAAACCTCCCCGTAGTGACCAGTGAGCACCTATGACTCGTGAGCAGATTATGGTGGTATGAGACACTATATTCTTGCTGTCGGTCTACACTGATCAGGCGACGAGCCCTTTGTAGTGACCGCGAGCGTATTCTGAGTCTACGGGAGGCGACGACCCTTCCATAGCAATGAGAGTACAGTAGGCCTGTATTGATAAGGTGATGGGGGAGCAGTGCAACGAGTGCGAGCAACAGCCCTGACAGCCCTTGCAGCGACCTTCAAAATATACATCGTGTGAGATTACTAGGAGTGACGACCCTAGACAGGATCTGTGTTGGGATTGATATAAGGCAAGTACCTTAGTTTCCCAATCCTACTGTATGAATGGACTAATAATAACTCAGTAATCATATCACCATCACATTACATGTGCCTGGAAGATGTGGAGCACTGTGGGATGAAAGCATGCCGCGGGCGTAAGATGGTACCGTATTAGGGAGATCGTCGGTGAGGGCATCCATCATGTCACGTCATATTGCATTAACAACAGTATTAGGAATGTTTGATTTACTGCTTTACTATTATCGCATGATTGATTTGAGAACATGTTAATCTTTGCTCTATTATTCCACTGAGTTAGCTACTCACTCCCACGTTATGGGATGGTGTTTGCAACACCCACCAGACCCTGTCTTAGATACAAGTGAGGCAGCGATTCAGGAGGCAGAACCGGATTATGATGAGGACCAGGACGAGTTCTCATATATGCAGTACCACGACGGCTTTGCTTAGGTGGCCTGGATTGACGGGACTTCTCAGTGGGACTATTTTTGACATTTTGGTTCTGTTTATTTATATGTATATGAGACTCAGAGATGTATTCATACTTTGGAGACAGTTGAGATCTATTTTGTTTTCCATACAGTGATATGTATATCTTTTAGTCTTCCTCTTGCTTTTATCACTAAATCTGGAGTATGAATTGCAGTTTTGGTATACTTTTACTCATGTGAATGCTTTAACTCAGACAACATTGAATCATAAACATTTTTGTTGCATAAGTGACGGTCTGGAACTCGGGAGTCGGGTTTATACACGACCTCCGATTTTTAGGGTGTTACAACTAACCACGCTTCCGTTGCGCTACTCTGATCCAATGGTTGCGTTAGCTAATCCTAACTAGATTGGGCTCAACACGTTCTACCCACCTTAGAACTTGGTTCTACTTAAGGTTCAAGATTCTATGTCTCGATCCGTATATCGGAACGAGGTGCAACTTAGGACCTGTCCTTGACATAAAATGGGAAACAACCTCTCACTACATTGGTCTTCATTTGATAATGATACGTTCTATGACATTGGTACCTATGATTTATAGAAAGGAGCTAAAAAGATGGGTGTTGTAGTTAATTCCAAGAACGGATGTGAGTTTGTGGCAAGAGGTCTAATCTCTATTTGGCTGTATGTCCTCAACATTTCTCAAAGGAAAAACAACAACTTTTGGTTATAGGTGGTTGGGCTAACATGGAAGAAAGGTTGTGTAGTGGGTCTGAGCCGGATACATAGACTTCCTGTCTAGCTAGGACAGAAAATTTGTTGTATCAATTCTTAATCTGAGTCGATGCTGATCTTCAGCTCGATCAGAGCATTGGATTTATTCGTAACCACTAGGATTAAGAAGTCGATTTAAACCGCGAATACATCACTTACATGAAGTTCCTTTACTCCACGTTTCCGAATGCAATAAGCCCTTGGGGAAGGCAATTCTAAGGGGTGTGTTGGTTTATTCTAAGTTCAACTTGAGGGATTTGATAAGTTTTTCCTGAGAGTGAATGGGTCTAAGTTAAAACAACTTTCCTAAGGGTTATAACAGAAGTTTATAAGTATTAAGGGGATCTATCGAAGAATGAGGTTCTACTCCAACCAAATTTAACCTACTATTCCTTAGCATGTACATGCTTTACACTGCCTAATACAACTAGTAGCCTAATCTGTAACTCACTAGCCATAATCCAAAATCTATACTTATACGTTAGATGGTTTCATACCATTTCTACTATAAGGATTGTTCTATGGCTTAGGGTCAGGATTGTCTAAATGGAATTGGATTTCGTATATCGTCAGATCTTTTAAATCTAGGAGCACTAACTCTAGGTCCAAAATGCCAAGGGCCTATATGGCCAGTAACATTAAGTTGTATGAAATGAAACTGCTTTCCTAATCATACGTCGGGATTGGGAGTGACATGCTTGGTAGGAGGGTTGGCTGGGATAAAAACTAATTTTTATAGGCTTAATCCTGGGATTTACAACATGGCAGTGGAAACCATACACCCAATCTAGGGACAATACCTTACAGCAAACGAAACTGCATGCACTTCATTTAACAAAATATGTCACAATATATGGAATAAAGTTCCACATGAATTATGACAGGAACGCATTCGTCTATATTAAGCCCAAACCACTAAACACAAACACACTTTTTACCAATGACTTCACTAGACCCAACAACAACAAAATACAAAAATCTCTAAAATGGTAAACAAACAATCTACAGGACAACGACATAGATGCCTAATTCTACAAAGGACTTCTACCACGGTCCCGACTTACCTTCTTTAATACTGTCTAGTTAAACACTGTCTGTTGCCCATTAAAGCTCTATCGGCCATGTATTTTCGCTACTCCTCAAGCGAAGAAGATGGAGAAATGGGATTTGAGGTTTGCACAATTTGAGACCAAAAAGAGTGTAAAGGCTCAAATAAAAGGGACATGAGAGGGAAGGTGGTGGAAAAGGAGAAAAAGGCTAAAATAGCCTCAACAATAGCCATGGAAAATGAGGGAAATGGAAAGAAATGGCTGCCCTAATGGACTGAAATGAATCTAGGCCCTGTAGAGGGGTAAATCAGGACCTCAAAGGCTGAATTTTCAAAGGAAAAAAAGAAAAATAGATAAGAATGGAGGCTCATACGATTTTCAGCCTCCAATGGAGGATAGGAGAGCTCCAACGGATGAAAATAGAGAGAGAGAGGAGTATGTATTGCTGTAAATGGTGGAGTGGCATGGGTTGAGACAGAAATGGATGGTGGGAGTGATTGGAACTGGGGTTTAAGAGAGAAATCAGCAAAAATGTGAGAAAGGGAGAGCTTGGGGGGCATTTTTGTGAAGGAAGTACAATTTTGGAGGGATTTTAACGAACGCCCCACCTGCCAGGGGGCTACCCTAGCCCCCAAACAACTACAAACCGAAGCCCGGACCTAACCAAGGAATTTGACCGGCGATGCATCGCGAAATCGGCGATGCCATCACCGACGAAACTCACATCTAGTGATGGCCGCCCTATGAGGCTGGTTTCCCTCGCCCTAGGGACCCCAAATGTATGTTACTCCCACCTTAGTTCATTGTATTTGGGCTTGGATAGGCCCAAAACTCCATTTGGGGAATTTCGGGGCCAGTTTGTAAATCAGAATGAGTTTATGTATCATGTAGCATATGATTTTAGGGTAGGAGAGGATAATCCATCAAACTAACCCATTTATTTCAAGATATTCCCTAATTAGAATGACCAAAAGTCCAATTTTTACCTATATTTACTATTTATAGTAAAGTTTTTTCTAAGTATGATTCAGTATCATTCGCACATTAGGATTTATCTCTAGTGTGAAAGGACTTAGAAAAAGTTGAAGCATGGGGTGGTGGAAGGAGGGATTCTGAAGGATTTGGATGAAAATGGGTTTTAGGCCTTGGAATTGAGTGTAAAGGTGTTGTGGTTGCCCCACAACCCAAGGACATCCATTTCTAGGTTTGGAATTCTTCAGGGAATGACTCAAACCCGTCGACTAACGGCCTAGAGGTGACTTAGGTCGCTTCACGCGACCGAAGATATGTTACGGCCTAAATTACCGTATAGTCTCACCTGTCGGCGAAACTTGGGATCTTAATGTAGTCTCTAAGTTTCCATCGCCCCCTTCCTAAGTCAGAGTGCGTCAGTGTGCGTCATGTAACCATAATCTAGGTCCGATTTAATCCAAATCATGCTTTGATACCAACTGTAACATCCCGAAAATCTGGGGTCGAGTAGAAACCCAAATCCCGAGTTCCAAAACGTCACTTATGCAACATGGGTAATGATAAATGCATGTCGTCTGTAGAATAACATTAAACAAGATTGAGACTAAGCCAAAATAGCATATCATACTCCAGAGACAGTTAAATTAGCAAGCAGAAGACTATGATAAATACATAAAATATATATAATTGATTGTAAGTCTCCAGAGTGTGAACATGTTACCAGGTTAATTAAATACATGTATACTCCAAAAATGAAAAGAAAGGATATACATGAGTTCTCCAAAAATATAAAATGACTAGTGTCAAGGCATCTAATCAACCTCCCTATAATCCCGTCGATCAGAAGACGCATAAAGGAGGGATCCTCCTCATCATCATACAAGTCCAGCTCCGCTTCACAAGCAGCGCCATCATCTGCAACTAGAATAGGGACTGGTGGGTATTCGGAACACCATCCCGTAACGTGGGAGTGAGTAAATAACTCAGTGGAATAATAGAGCAAAGATTAGCAGGTTCTCAAATCAATCACGCGATAATAGTAAAGCAATCAATCAAACATTCCTAGATATTGTTGTTAATGCATGCATGAAATGACATGATGAATGCCCTCACCGACATACTCCCTCATACGGCACCATCTTACGCCCGTGGCATGCTTATGTTCCTCAGTGCTCCACATCTTCTAGGCACATGCAATGCGATATGGATAATGATTACCGAGTTGTTATTAGTCCTTCTCATACAGCAGGATTGGGAAACTAGGGTACCTTGCTTATATCAGTCCCCACACAGATCTTGTATAGGGTCGTCACTCCTAGTAATCTCATACGATGTTATATTTGTAGGTCGCTGCAAGGGCTGCCAGGGCTGTTGCTCGCACTCGTTGCACCACTCCCCCATCACCTTATCAATACAGGCCTACTTGTACTCTTGTCGCTACGGAAGGGTCGACGCCTCCCGTAGACTCAGAATACGCTCAAGGTCACTACAAAGGGCTCGTCACTTAATCAGTGTAGGCCGACATCTCGAATGTAGTGTCCCATACCACCACAATCAGCTCACGAGTCAAAGGTGCTCACTGGTCACTACGGGGAGGTTTGTGGCCCCAGCGTAGGCCGACAGCTCGACCACAGTGTCCCATACCACTATGCCCGGCTCATGAGTCTTTATGGATCAAGGTACCATGGTTAATAGGGTTTTCAATGGTAAGTTCAGTACCATAGGTTCAAGCAGTTATGACTCATACAGGGTGAACATACAATGGCCAGTCGGGTTACTTGACGGGCTCGACTAGTACGAGCGCATCTCAAGCTGAGCGACATGAAGTGCGTGAAACACTTCGTGTGGCCTAACCACTGTCGTCAACTCCAAACACGGCTCGCGTTCATGGACGCATCCTCCGTGGTAGATAGAATTCGACCACGAATTCAATCCATTACCGACTGCCTGAACTAAAGCATAGCCTTAATTCTAACCTAAATAGACTTGTGAACAAAGTATACTTAAGTTATAACCAAATCGGGGCTGTTCCGATCCAAAAGTGCATTTTGGGAGGTCCCCTAGCCGAACACAGTCGGACTTAAGCTCATGGTCGCTGGATGTTGTCCACCCCCAATTTTCTGTCTGGTAGAGTTCGCAGATCGCACGTGGCGGTCCAGTTTCAGTTCAGCGGTCATCGTGCCTTAATCAGGTCTACAAGTCTCGTGATATGAAAGAGAAAATTTTTCTGATCCGAGGGTGAAATTTGACTGAATTCTAACGGTAAGAACGCTTAATAATAACGTGCAAAGTCACGTGCCGGATTTGAATTAAAATATCCAAATCTTTCCCCTTTCTCACTCTCTTTACTCCAGGCTCAATGAAATAGCCTCAGAGCGTCGGTTGGCCTTGATTTTCGAAGCGATTGTCAAGTCCAACAAGGCGGTCGCAATGGTTTAAGATTGTAGATATCAGACTTTCGACGCGCGGTCTAAATCTAATATGAAGTTTCAGAAGGTTCCCGAGAGCAAACGGGTTTAGAGTTTGATCCTAGGTTTCAGGGTATTATAGCGTCATTGATTCTACAAGTTTTGGGTCTTGCAGAACATATTTAAAGTGTTCAGGGACAATTTCACAACTACTCTAGCGTAGCGCTAGCTAACTTACGCTTAATTTCTAAAGAATTTGGTTCTAAATGATTTCTTTGGCTCTGGAATTGATTCTTAAGAGTGATGTGGTTAACCCATTGCCTAAAGACGTCTAATCCCAGGTTGGTAAAAATTCGGGGTGTTACAATCTACCCCCCTTAAAACAAAATTTTGTCCCCGAAATTTGCCTAAGGGTAATAAAGAAAGACTAATCACTCTACACGTGGTAGGGTGTATACGATCTATATGAGTCTGATTCCTTTTGGTCTACCCCCCTTAAAACTTACTTCTTTATGCATCACTTACACATCCCAAAGGTTTACTACAATTCATTCCTTTACCTATTTGACGTCTTGACGACAATTCCCATCTACTTAGAGTAAGATATATATTTTCAGTGGTTGACCAGTACAGAGAGACGGTTGTAGTGGGCTTGATCCCGATACGTCGAGTGTCCGCCTAGCCAGGGTAGACAACGTTGTATCCTTTCTTAATCCTGGTGGATCCTGGTCTTCTGCTCGGCTAAGCAGTGAGTCCCTTGGTAGTCATCCAGGATTGAGAATTGGGTCAAGCCGCGAATGTTTCGTATTTGTTCATTTTAGTAACTCTGTAGTCCGATCACTCTAAAAGTTTAGGGAATGTCAATCACTAAAAGGTTCAAAGTCCTATTTATAAGGTTGCTCTTTGGGTCTTGATCTAAGGGAGTCCTCGTTTAAAGTTATGTCTAAGGTAGGGGTTAAGGGTCTCTATCCTTTCGTCTAACCTGGACCAGTTTCTTTTGATCCTGGGCCAGTGGGGAAGGGCTAACCACGCTTCCGCTGCGCTACTCTGATCCAACGGTTGCGTTAGCTAATCCTAACTAGATTGGGCTCAACACGTTCTACCCCCCTTAAAACTTGATTCTACTTAAGGTTCAAGATTCTATGTCCCAATCCGTATATCGAAACAAGGTGCAACTTAGGACCTGTCCTTGACATAAAATGAAAAACAACCTCTCACTACATTGGTCTTCCTTTGATAATGATGCGTTCTATGGCATTAGTACCTATGATTTATAGAAAGGAGTTAAAAAGATGGGTGTTGTGGTTAATTCCAAGAACGGATGTGAGTTTGTGGCAAAAGGTCTAATCTCTATTTGGCTGTATGTCTTCAACATTTCCTAAAGGCAAAGCAACAACTTTTGGTTGTAGGTGGTTGCGCGAACACGGAAGAAAGGTTGTGTAGTGGGTCTAAGCCGGATACATAGACTTCCTGTCTAGCTAGGACAGAAAATTTGTTATATCAATTCTTAATCTGAGTCGATGCCGATCTTCATCTTGATCAGAGCATTGGATTTATTGGTAACCACTAGGATTAAGAAGTCGATTCAAACTGCGAATACATGCAGTTCCTTTACTCTGCGTTCCCGAATGCAATAAGCCCTTGGGGAAGGCAATTCTAAGGCTGAATTTTCAAAGGAAAAAAAGAAAAATCAGGCCCACCTACCAGGGTAAATCAGGCCCTATAGAGGGGTAAATCAGGCCCTCAAAGGCTGAATTTTCAAAGGAAAAAAAGAAAAATAGATAGGAATGGAGGCTTACACGATTTTCAGCCTCCAATGAAGGTTGGGAGAGCTCCAACGGACAAAAATAGAGAGAGAGTGTAACATCCCGAAATTCAGGGGGTCGGGCAAAAACCCAACTCCCGAGTTCCAAAATGTTATTTATGCAACATAAATATGTATGATTGAATGTTGTCTGTGATAATGTATTAAACATGAGTGAAATTAAGCCAGAACAGCATAACATACTCCAGAGACAGTTAAATTAACCAGCGGAAGTCTGTAATAGTATGTATAACATATATAAACTGTTGTATGTCTCCAGAGTGTGAACATGTTATCAGGTTATACACATACATGTATACTCCAAAAGTAGATGAAACGAATATACATGAGTGCGCTAAAAATTTAAAATGACAAATGTCAAAGTATCTAATCAACCTCCCTGTAATCCCGTCGATCAGAACACGCATAAAGGAGGGATCCTCCTCATCATCATCAAGTCCGGCTCCGCCTCACAGGCCGCGCCATCATCTGCAATCACAAAAGGTCTGGTGGGTGTCCAGGAACACCGTCCCGTAACGTGGGAGTGAGTAGCTAACTCAGTGGAATAATAGAGCAAAGATTAACATGTTATCAAATCAATCATGCGATAATAGTAAAGCAGTAATTCAAACATTCCTAATACTGTTGTTAATACAATTATGACATGACGTGATGTATGCCCTCACCGACGATCACCCTCATGCGGCAACATCTTACGACCATGGCATGCCACACTCCCTAGAGTGCTCCACATCTTCCAGGCACATGCAATGCTATAGTGATATGATTTTCAAGTTGTTATTAGTCCATTCAAACAGCAGGATTGGGAAACTAAGGTACTTCCCTTGTATCAATCCCAACACAGATCCTGTCTAGGGTCGTCACTCTTAGTAAGCTCATACGATGTATATTTCGTAGGTCGCTGCAAGGGCTGCCAGGGCTGTTGCACGCACTCGTTGCTCCGCTCCCCCATCACCTTATCAATACAGGCCTACTGTACTCTGCTGCAACGGAAGGGTCGTCGCCTCCCGTGGACTCAGAATACGCTCGCGGTCACTACAAAGGGCTCGTCGCCTGATCAGTGTAGGCCGACAACTAGAATATAGTGTCCCATACCACCATAATCTGCTCACGAGTCTAGGTGCTCACTAGTCACTACGGGGAGGTTTGTGGCCCCAGCGTAGGCCGACAGCTCGACCACGGTGTCCCATTCCACTATGCCCGGCTCATGAGTCTTTATGGATCAAGGTACCATGGTTAACAGGGTTTACAATGGTAAGTTCAGTACCCTAGGTTCAAGCAGTTATGACTCATACAAGGTGAACATACAACGGCCAGTCGGGTTACTTGACGAGCTCGACTGGCACGAGCGCATCGCAAGTCGAACGACATGAAGTGCGTAAAACACTTCGCGTGGCCTAACCACTGCCGCCAACTCCAACACGACTCGCGTTCATCGATGCGTCGTTCGTGGCGAAGATAAGCTAACCACGAATTCGCTCAGTTACCGACTGCCTGGACTAGGCATAGTCCCAAACAATCATAGAATCACATCAAGAGTTGTGTAAGGGTAATGGAAATGAAATGGAACCATGTGAGCATGTTAACACATGTCATTACATACAACTTAAGCAAGTCTTCAAACACATGCCTTTCATACATATAATGAAATTATACATATCGCCAACATATAGGAAATCATCACCATCAGCATATTAATTGAGAATTCAATCTCCAACTAAGTCATAAGAAAATCATCAAGCACATGTTATAACATACCACTTAACTGAATCATTAAGCACATGCATTTCATACATATAATGAAATCGTACATATGGCTAACATGTAGGAAATCATTCACATCAACATATTCATTGAGAAATCAATCTCAAACTAATCCATAACACCATTTAAGCCAATACATACTAATACAAGCATTTATACAAACACTTACACTACATACTTAAGTCTACATATAGTATGTCGATCCGACGTGAGCATTTAGGCGAATCTCTTCGCCAAACTAATTATGCACGCATTCCTAACTTCCTAATGCGACAACAAACCATGTCAATCACATCAGCAAAATATGAATGTAAACTGTACTTCCTACAAATGACTAAAATGCCCTAAATCTCATATTCTTCGTTAATTTACGAAACAGGAAACGGAGAGCATGTTGTACATGTCAAACGGCGTTGCCGTCAAGAATCTACTATTAAACGACATTGAAAGCTTTGGAAACAGTCAATCAAAGCGTCTAATATCCGCACCTTTTCCCTTTTAGGGATGAGAATTCGAACGGAGCGTATACGCTTCGTCTACGGCGAATAGAGAACCTGATTTACGAGTTATATCAGTTTACATGCTATGGAACTAAAGAAGCATCAAATCAGCAACTTTCTAGGGCGTTTTCTTACCTGTAAATGCGGAGAAATCGCCGGCAAAGTGATTGGAATACGCCGCTTAAGCACATGCAGCAGAGCAGGAAAAGCTCTCCCACCTTCTCTCACAAACTCTCACCTTTTCTCTCTCCCAATCTAGGGTTTTTGCAAATTCGGATGGGAGAGAGGAGTGAGGGTTTCAAGCCCTTTTATAAGCCTAAACTTGCCCGAAATAGGCTCGGGAACAAGTTTCACTTGAGGGGTAACCAAATCGGGGTTGTTTCGGTCCAAAAGATGCTTTCTGGTGGTCCCCTGGTCGAATGCGATCGGACTTAAGCTCATGCGTACCAGATCTAGCGCGCATTAAGTTTTCAGTCCGGCAGGGTTCGCAGATCGCACGTGGCGGACCAGTTTCCGTTCAGCGGTCACCGCACGTAGAACAGGGCTGGAAGTCTCATAATAATAAATAGAAATTTTTCCTGATCCGAGGGTGTAATCTGGATGAATTCTGACGGTCAGAACGCCTAATACTGATGCGTCAAGTCGTATGTCAGATTTGAATTTGAAATTCCAAATCTGTCCCTATTCGCACTCTCTTCGGTCCGGGCTCAATGAAATAGTCTGTGATTATCGGTTTGACTTGATTTTCGAAATGATTGTCAAGTCCAGCTAGGCGGTTCTAACGGTCTAAGATAAGAGGTATCGGACTTTCGACGCGCGGTCTAGATCCAATACAAAATTTCAAAGTGGTCTAGAGAACAAACCTGTTTAGAGTTTGATCCAAGGTTATAGAGTATTATGGAGTCATACGTTCTACTCGATTTGGGTCTTGTAGAACGTATTTAAAGTGATCAGGGACTATTTCCTAGCTACTCCAGCGTTGCGCTAGCTAACTTATGCTTAGTTTCTAAAGGAATTAACCCTAAGTGATTTCTTTGGCTATGGAATTGGGTTCTAAGCGATTTTTCAGGTGTTTTAATTGAGCCACTGTCTAAGGACGTCAAATCCCAGATTGGCCAAAATTCGGGGTGTTACAGAGAGAGAGGAGTGTGTATTGCTGTAAATGGTGGAGTGGCATGTGTTGAGACAGAAATGGACGGTGAGAGTGATTGAAACTGGGGTTTAAGAGAGAAATCAGCAAAAAGGTGAGAAAGGGAGAGCTTGGGGGGCATTTTTGTGAAGGAAGTATAATTTTGGAGGGATTTTAACGAACGCCCCACCTACCAGGGGGCTACCCTAGCCCCCAAACACCTCCAACCCGAAGCCCGGACCCAACCGAGGAATTTGACCGGCAATGCATCGCGGAATCGTCGATGCCATCGCCGACCAAACTCACATTTGGTGATGGCCACCCTATGGGGCTGGTTCCCCTTACCCTAGGGACCCCAAATGTATGTTGCTCCCACCTTGGTTCATTGTATTTGGGCTTGAATATGCCCAAAACTCTATTTGGGAAATTTCAGGGCCAGTTTGTAAACCAGAATGAGTTTATGCATCATGTAGCATATGATTTTAGGGTAGGAGAGGATAATCCATCAAACTAAACCATTTATTTCAAGATATTCCCTAATTGGAATGACCAAAAGTCTAATTTTTACCTTTATTTACTATTTATAATAAATTTTTGTCTAAGTATGATTTACTATCATTCAAACATTAGGATTTATGTCTAGTGTGAAAGGACTTAGAAAAAGTTGAAGCATGGGGTGGTGGAAGGAGGGATTCTGAAGGATTTGGATGAAAATGGGTTTTAGCCTTGGAATTGAGTGTAAAGGTGTTGTGGTTGCCCCACAACCCAAAGACATCCGTTTCTAGGTTTGAAATTTTTCAGGGAATGACTTAAACCCGTCGACTGACGGCCTAGAGGTGACTTAGGTCGCTTCACGCGACCGAAGATATGTTACGGCCTAAATTACCGTATAGTCTCACCTGTCGGCAAAACTTGGGATCCTAATGTAGTCCCTAAGTTTCCATCGCCCCCTTCCTAAGTCAGAGTGCGTCAGTGTGCATCATGTACCCATTACCCAGGTTCGGTTTAATCCAAATCATGCACTGATACCAACTATAACATCCTGAAAATTGGGGGTCGAGTAGAAACCCAACTCCCGAGTTCCAGAACGTCACTTATGCAACATGGGTAATGATAAATGCATGTCGTCTGTAGAATGGCATTAAACAAGATTGAGACTAAGCCAAAACAACATATCATACTCCAGAGACACTTAAATTAGCAAGCAGAAGACTGTGATAAATACATAAAATATATATAATTGATTGTAAGTCTCCAGAGTGTGAACATGTTACCAGATTAATTAAATACATGTATACTCCAAAAATGAAAAGAAAGGATATACATGAGTGCTCCAAAAATATAAAATGACAAGTGTCAAGGCATCTAATCAACCTCCCTATAATCCCGTCGATCAGAAGACGTATAAAGGAGGGATCCTCCTCATCATCATACAAGTCCAGCTCCGCTTCACAAGCAGCGCCATCATCTGCAACTAGAATAGGGACTGGTGGGTTTTCGGAACACCATCCTGTAACGTGGGAGTGAGTAGATAACTCAGTGGAATAATAGAGCAAAGATTAGTAGGTTCTCAAATCAATCACGCGATAATAGTAAATCAATCAATCGAACATTCCTAGATACTGTTGTTAATGCATGCATGAAATGACATGATGGATGCCCTCACCGACATACTCCCTCATACGGCACCATCCTATGCCCGCGGCATGCTTACGTTCCTCAGTGCTCCACATCTTCCATGCACATGCAATGCGATATGGATAATGATTACCGAGTTGTTATTTGTCCTTCTCATACAGCAGGATTGGGAAACTAGGGTACCTTACTTATATCAGTCCCCATACAGATCCTGTCTAAGGTCGTCACTCCTAGTAATCTCATACGATATTATATTTGTAGGTCGCTGTAAGGACTGCCAGGGCTATTGCTCGCACTCGTTGCACCGCTCCCCCATCACCTTATCAATACAGGCCTACTTGTACTCTTGTCGCTACGGAAGGGTCATCGCCTCCCGTAGACTCAGAATACGCTCAAGGTCACTACAAAGGGGGCTCGTCACCTGATCAGTGTAGGCCGACAGCTCGAATGTAGTGTCCCATACCACCACAATCGGCTCACGAGTCAAAGGTGCTCACTGGTCACTACAGGGAGGTTTGTGGCTCCAGCGTAGGCCGACAGCTCGACCACGGTGTCCCATACCACCATGCCCGGCTCATGAGTCTTTATGGATCAAGGTAGCATGGTTAACAGGGTTTTCAATAGTAAGTTCAGTACCATAGGTTCAAACAGTTATGACTCATACAGGGTGAACATACAATGGCCAGTCGGGTTACTTGACGGGCTCGACTAGTACGAGCGCATCTCAAGATGAGCGACATGAAGTGCATGAAACACTTCGTGTGGCCTAACCACTACCGTGAACTCCAAACATGACTCGCGTTCATCGACGCGTCCTCTGTGGTAGATAGAATCTGACCACGAATTCAATCCATTACCGACTGCCTGGACTAAAGCATAGCCCCAAACATTTGTAATCCATACCAGTGATCATATGAGAGTAATGGAATTGAAGTTCAACAACACAAGTATGTTAACACATGTTATAGCATACAAAGTAAGCAAATCACCCAACACGTGTATTCCATACATATAAGGAAATCAATTCATATAGCAAACATGTAGGAAATCGTGTACAACATCATATGGTTTGAGAATTCATTCTCAAAACTAATTTACAACACCATTTACTCAATACATACTAATACAAACATTTATAAAAACCCTTAGTCTATGCACTTTAGTCTGCATAGCGTATGTCGACCCAAAGCGTGCATTAGGGCGAATCTCTTCACCAAAAAGATTATACACACATATATAATATCATAACACGATAAATTTACATGTCAATCATTTCAACAAAATACGGACGTATACAGTATTTTTTATAAATTCTTAAAATATCCTAAATCTCATATTTACCGTACGTTTACAAAACGGAAAACAAACAGCATGTTATACATGTCAAATGGCTTGCTCGTCGATAATCTACTATTAAACAACATTGAAAGCTTTGAAATCAGTCAATCAAAGCGTCTAAAATCTGTACCTTTTGCCTTAGACGTGTATCGTTTCGAATAGAACGTCTACGCTTCGTCAACGGCGTAAAGGCGACCTAATGCACAAGATACATAAGCTACTTCGCTATTTGAATCGAAAGAATCCCAAAACAGCAAGTAGTTAGGATTTTTCTTACCTAGGAGTGCGTTGAAATCACCGAAAAAGTCATTGGAGTGCGGTGCTTTGGCACGTGCAAAAGCTGTAGCAAGTGGCGGGAATTCTCTCCCACTACTCTCTCACAATCTCTCACTTTCTCTCTCTTTCAATCTAGGGTTTCTAGCAAATTCGGATGGGAGAGGTATGTGAGGGTTTAAGGCCCTTATATAGCTTAAATTCTAACCTAAATAGACTTGTGAACAAAGTATACTTAAGTTATAACCAAATCGGGACTGTTTCGATCCAAAAGAGCATTTCGGGAGGTCCCCTGGCCGAACGCGGTCGGACTTAAGCTCATGGTCGCTGGATGTTGTCCACACCCAATTTTCAGTCCGGTAGAGTTCGCAGATCGCACGTGGCGGTCCAGTTTCAGTTCAGCGGTCATCGTGCCTTAATTCGGTCTACAAGTCTCGTGATATGAAAGAGAAAATTTTTCTGATCCGAGGGTGAAATTTGGCTGAATTCTAACGGTCAGAATGCTTAATAATAACGTGCAAAGTCATGTGCCGGATTTGAATTAAAATATCCAAATCTTTCCCCTTTCTCACTCTCTTTACTCCAGGCTCAATGAAATAGCCTCAGAGCGTCGGTTGGCCTTGATTTTCGAAATGATTGTCAAGTCCAACAAGGCGGTCGCAATGGTCTAAGATTGTAGATATCGGACTTTCGACGCGCGGTTTAAATCTAATATGAAGTTTCAGAAGGTTCCCGAGAGCAAACAGGTTTAGAGTTTGATCCTAGGTTTCAGGGTATTAGAGTTACTCATGGATTTACAAATCTGAAGACACCAAGGCAAGGGACGGACTCCAGGGGATCAAGATCGAATAATTTACCCGCCAGAGATTCGAGAAAACGGATAAACCAAAGTTCAATTGGCCCGAAATTGGTCCAGAATGCAAGATCACATGGTTCTAACCATCCATTCGGCTCGAAACTTCATACATGGCCTGAATAACATAAATTAACCGTACATGTCGAAAATCAGCCATTGGATCGCTGTGGAAGTGGTCCAACGGGTAGATCAGCCCCTTAATTCCTCAAGTGGGGCCCACCTGATCTCTGGATACGCTTCAATTTTGGGGTCAACGTATTAAATTAAATGAGGAAGGGGATGGATAGAGCAGATTTCTCACAAGCATCTCTGTGAGACCCATACATGTAGTGCATGAGCAAGGTACGCGAGTGCACCGGGCGTGCACTAAAAATCAGAAAGTCGGTCAGCAAGAGCTGACCGACTCTTCTTATTAAATCAGGAAACTCTCACAGCTTCTTCACGCAACCATCCATTTTTACCGTAGTGGGCCTCACACATCAAGCCTTCAGCAAATCTGACCCGTCCATCACATCTAAAGTGAGGCCAAAACCCTCGCCAAGGTCTCCTCTTCGTCACATGCACTCGATCAATCGATTTCCACCATTCAATCTCAGGATTGACGGCGGAGAAAATTACTTTGCAGGACACACCAAACTCAATCGGAAACCAGCCATTTCTTACTGGTTTCTCGACGTGATTACAGTGGACGGGGTGGATTGCATAAAATACAGCACTGTGGGGCCCACCGACCATCACAGCGCATTTACGTAGGCTCTGTTTCGCAACAGAGCCTGCGAAAAATTTTTGTGGGCCACCATCATGAATCAACGACTGATCTTAACCGTCCATTAGAATTCTAAAGGTCCACTAACCATGTCCTAGGTGTCAGAATCCGAGATGGCAGTAAAGATCGGTTCTCAACTGTCTAAACAGAAGACCAACGGTGGAGCGAAAAATTATCTGGGACACACTGACTGTGAATGGAATCATGCCACTTTGGAAAAAAATTTCGAGGGGAATACAATTAACGGAATGGATTTCATTTTCGGGTTCGATCATGGGCCCCACCAATCATCAGCACAGGAGGGAGTTTCACTATCTCTGTTTTGTGAAGGAACTGGCATTCCAGGTGGGCCACAAACATGGATCAAATGGAAGATCTGATCCATCCATCTTGATCCCAGGTCAAGAAATAATCAAGCAGCATCCTTTTTGTACCTAAACCCATCACGTGCCCGACGTTTCTTTTCAAAGATCCAGTGCTCACCAAGGGATTGCGTAAGAAAAACTTTTAGAATTTTCCCTGCGTAAGCTGAGTTGGTGCAAGGACTCCAGCCAACGCCTCTCCACCGCCCTTTGCACTTATAAAATAGAGAGAGAGAGAACGTGGGAGGGGGATTCAGTTTTGCAGATCTGGAGCTTGGCTTGGATGTGGAAGCTAGAGAGAGTAGAGTAACTTGATTTTATTTTTTTTTATTTCTTCTTAGTATTTTCTTTTGAGATGTCTAGCTCCATTATGTGTGGTTAAGCCTCTTAGCTAGGGCTAAGAGGTGAAGTTTGTAGTGAGATGGGAGATTTTATTTTATGATTTTAATTTAATTTATGAACTGAACTAATATTGATGTTAGTTTAATTATGGAATTTAACTAAACTTACTTTGATCTAGTTTTCAATAAATGAAAGGTATATGAATTAGAATGGATTCCATCACCAAACCATGCCCAAAAGACAAAGCAAACAACAGAATTAAACTAATTACCCTTCCTAACCTTCATAACATGTTGATTGGTTGGTAATTTGTTTAATTTTGTTATTTGCTTTGTCTCCTGGGCATGGTTTAGTGATGGAATCCATTCTAATTCATATACCTTTCATCTCTTGAAAACTAGATCAAAGTAAGTTCAGTTAAATTTCATTATTCTTGAAACTGGCATAAGATTTCCCTGATCTCTACAAGTGGATCTTCTGAATCCCTAGTTCCCTGCCTCTGAATTTTCTTAAGTTTTAGATTAATTAATCCACAATTGTTAATTGATTTAGAATTCATCTTAGTCTAGTTCTAGTTCTACTTAGTTTTAGATAACGTATAGGTATCTGTCCCTTGGGATTCGACCTCGGTCTTACCGAGTTTATTATTACATCACAACCTTGCACTTGGAGAGTGAACAAGTTTTTGGCGCCGTTACCGGGGACTGACGGTTGCGTTTCTGAAATTAACTAGTTTTAGGATTAGTTTAAGATTAGAATTTCTCTAATTTTAGGTTAGATTATTTTTGTTGATTTATATAAACTAACCTATTTATTTTGTAGGATTTTAAGATAGAAACTTCTAATTCAGTAAGCTCTTTCTAATTTCTACTTTCTATTCCCTTTTATTAACTTACTTTCTAGTTTAAGACTTTCCTAATTTTTTTTCTACTTTCTTTTTTAGGAATTTCTTCTTTTTATTTAGAAATTAGTTTACTTTTAATTAGAAATTTTCTATTCTTAGACTTTCTATTTCTAGAAACTAACTTATTTTGTTTATTTTGCAGGTTTTAATTTAGGGACTCCAATTTGGTTACTTCTCTCCAACCCTCTCTTCTTTTTAGAGTTTTGTTTCCTTTCTTAGGTCTAAGTTAGAATTTAAATCAAGGGCTGCGAGTGTTTCATGCCCAAGTGAGCCCGTGACAACACTCTACGTCTCTTAACTGAAGGAGGATTAGTTGAGGGGCTGACTGTCCATCGCAGGACTAGACACCACTTGAATTCTCCTGAGTTAATTGAGGTTATGGCTAAAAATCAACCTCAAGCACTACCCTAACCTAGGGTTGAGGAAGTACAAGCTGAGAATGAGGTGCATCAAGCACCCCTGCCTCGTACTTTACGAGATTATTTACAACCGGCGGGGGAGAGTACGCCCTCATGCATGATTTTTCCTGAGAATACGGGATAGATGGACATTAAGCCAGGGGTTATCCAACTCCTTCCTAAGTTCCATGGGCTCGAATCTAAAGAACCGTATCTGTATCTGAAAGAGTTCAATGAGATTATAACCACCTTATACTTTTCTAATGTATCTGAGGATACAATTAGGCTAAAACTCTTTCCATTTTTTTTTAAAAGAGAAGGCCAAGACGTGATTACATTCACTGCGTCCTAGATCTATTGGCACATGGAATGATATGCAGAGGGAATTTATAAAGAAAATTTTCCCACATCATAAAATGATTACCCTCAGAAAAGCAATCATGAACTTTTCCCAAAAGAAAGATGAAACATTCTTCCAATGTTGGGAAAGGTTCAAGGATTTGGTCAGTTCATGCCCACAACACGGCTTTGAAACGTGGCGCATTACAAATTTTTTCTACGATGGACTGACATCTTCCATGCACCAAATGGTCGAGACAATGTGTAATGGAGAATTCATTAATAAAAATGTTGACGAGGTATGGGATTACCTTGATAGTCTTACTGAAAAAATACAATCATGGGACTATTACCCAAATCTGAACACCACGTCTAGGTCGACTCAACCTAAGGAGAAAGGTGGATTGTATCTCTTGAAGGAAGATGATGATTTCTAGTATAAAGTGACTACACTAATAAGAAAATTTGAGGCCATGGAAGGAAAGAAGGATAAGGTTAATGAAAGTATTTGTGGCATCTGTGATTGCAACATTCATACAACTAAAAATTGTCCTACAATACCTGCCTTTCAAGAAGTATTGAATGAACAATCCAATGTTGTAAATAACTATCAAAGACCTTTCAATGGATCAACCTCTAATACGTACAATTCTGGCTGGAAAAATCATCCCAATTTTAGTTGGAGGAATGGACAAACTGTTACCCCTCATGGTTTCTTTAACAAAATTCAAAATAGGGGAGACCTCAAGAAGAACCGGTTCAAAATTCCATGCAAGAGCTGACGTAGATAATGCGAGATTTTATACAAAAGATAGATTCATGTATGACGGCTATAGAAAAGGGGATGATTCCTGCACAACCACTCCCCAATCCTAAACCGCAATACGAGATAGGTCATCCCAGCTCTTCAAATTAAATGGGGCACGCTAAATCCATCACCACTCTTAGGAGTGGGAAGTTTATTGATAAAACCCTTCCGGTTAGGCCCGAAAATCCTCAAGAATCAGAAGAGGACAACAATGATGGATCTAGTGATGCCCTACAAAAATTAGAACCGGAACCTCTAGAGAAGCCAGTTGCTTTGTTCCCCCAATGGTTGGTTACACTAAAATCTCTTTCTAATTCTCAGGATATCCTAGAGGTGTTAAAACAAGTGAAAGTCAATATTCCTCTACTTGATGTCGTAAAACAGATACCTTCATATGCCAAATTCCTAAAGGACTTATGCACGACCAAACGATGACAAGGTGTTCAAAAGAAGATTTCCTTGACTAAGAAAGTGATTATCATCCTAAAACAAGAGGTGCCGCAGAAATTCAAAGATCCCAATAGCCCAACCATATCATGTGTAATCGAAAACTATCGAATTGATCACGCACTTCTTGACTTGGGAGCGAGCATTAATCTGATTCCCTACTTAGTATACAAACAATTAGGTTTGGGTGAATTAAAACCCACCTGAACTATACTATAACTTGCTGTTCGCACTATTCGTGTACCAAAAGGGATAATCGAGGATGTGTTGGTCCAGGTCGATAGATTTTACTACCCTATAGATTTTATCATCTTGGATACCGAACCCATCAATAACATAAGCACTCAGATTCCCGTCATTCTTGGCGCCCATTCCTTTCAACTTCAAATGCAATTATTAATTGCAGGAATGGTGTCATGACTATGTCTTTTGAAAATTTGACATTGGAGTCAAATATCTTTTTCAATAACTGCAGTAACTCAAAGGATGATGATGATTTTCATGACATTAACATGATTGATTCTTTCATGGAAGATAGACTGCCTCTTACCTTGTCCTCTAATCCTCTAGAGACATGCCTGACCATGATTTTGATGATGATATGATTAGGGAGACGTGTGCTAGGATTGACACTGCATCGGTACTTGAAGTTAACCAGTGGAGGCTACAATTTGAAGAGCTGCCCCAAACCGATATAGTGCCTCTACCGTCTAACCTTAAGCCACCGAAGCTTGACCTAAAATCTTTACCCTATGATTTAAAATATGTCTATTTAGGTCAATATGAGACATACCCGGTGGTGATCTCTGCCCACCTGGAGAAAGAGCAGGAGAGTATGCTAATAGGTACTCTCATTGAGCATAAGAGAGCTCTTGGATGGACAATAGCAGACCTCAAGGGAGTCGACCCATCGATTTGTACTCAGCGCATATATCTTGAGGATAATACAAAGGCTGTTCAGTAATCACAACGTAGACTAAATTCAAACATTAAGGAAGTGGTTAAGGCCGAGGTTCTTAAACTATTGGATGTGGGTATCATATACCCCATATCCAATAGTCAATGGGTGAGTCCAACTCAGGTGGTTCCTAAGAAGTCCGGGATCACCATCGTAGTCAATGCCAATAATGAACTCATGCCAACTAGAGTTAATACTGGTTGGAGAATGTGCATTAACTACCGAAAGTTGAATACCGTCATAAGGAAGGACCACTTTCCCCTTCATCGATCAAATCTTGGAAAGGCTAGCTGGTCATTCCTATTATTGTTTCCTTGACGGGTATTCGGGCTACAGTCAGATTGAAATCACCCCTGAGGACTAGAAAAAGACTACATTTACATGCCCCTATGTCACCTTTGCTTACAGAAGGATGCCGTTCGGGTTATGCAATGCCCCTGTCACCTTTCAGCGATGTATGATGAGTATCTTTTCTGACATGGTGGGGAAATATTTAGAGGTCTTCATGGACGATTTCTTTATTTTCGGTTCATCTTTCAGTGAATGTTTAGAGAGGTTTAAATGTGTGTTGAAAAGATGTGAAGAAAAGAATTTGGTACTTAATTGGGAGAAGTGTCATTTCATGGTTCAAAAGGGAATTGTCCTTGGACATATCATCTCGTCCAAGGAAATTGAGGTAGATAAGGAAAAAATTGATCTTATCTTTAACCTACCTCCACCCAAGAACATCAGAGACGTGCGATCCTTCTTAAGACACACAGAATTTTACAGGTGATTCATAAAGTACTTTAGTCTCCTCTCTCATCCTTTATATCATCTTCTTCAAAATGATGCACCATACGAGTGGACTGAGCAATGCCAAGAAGCTTTCACTAAGGTTAAGGGCATGTCAACCACTGCAACTATCATGCAGCCACCTGACTGGAGTCTTCCTTTTGAACTTATGTGCGATGCCTCTGATTATGCTCAGAGAAAAGATAAGCAACCTTATGTCATTCATTATGCAAGTAGGACTCTGAATCCTGCCCAAGTAAACTACTCGACTACGAAAATGGAACTCTTAGCCGTTGTGTTTGCCTTAGACAAATCTAGGTCCTACCTGATTGGATCCAAGATCATAATCTACATAGATCATGCGACACTTAAGTATCTTCTTTCTAAGAATGATTCTAAGCCCCGCTTGATACGATGGATCCTTCTACTCCAGGAATTTGATTTGAAAATTAAAGATAAAAAGGAAGTAGAGAACGTAGTGACCGATTACCTTTCTCGCCTTAATACCTCTGATTCCCTTGAGGCGACCCATATCAATGACATGTTTCCTGATGAACAACTGTTCAGAGTCTCCCATTCACCTTGGCTCACTGATACTGCCAATTATCTTGCCATAGGTTCTATACCGATGCATTGGACTGCATAAGATAAGAAGAAATTCTTTAACAAGGTGCGCAACTTTTTCTGGGACGATCCATATTTTTTTAAATACTGCTCAGACCAAATCTTAAGGAGATGTGTGCCAAATGATGAGCATTAGAGTGTCATCTCCTTTTGTCACTCACAGGCCTGTGGTGGTCACTTTTCTGCTAAAAAGACCACGGTTAAGATTCTACAGTGTGGCTTTTACTGGCCCACTATATTCAGGGACACTCATGAGTTTTGCAAGGCTTGTGAGCCTTGTCAAAAATTGGGAGCATTGTCCCATCGAAATATGATGCCTTTGAATCTTATCCTTATCATTGAAGCATTTGATTGCTGGGGCATCGATTTCATGGGACCATTTCCCCAATCCTTTGAAAATTTGTATATTTTGCTCACTGTAGATTATGTCACTAAATGGGTCGAAGTAATTCCGTGCCGAAAAAATGACCATCACACGGTCATTAAATTCTTAAAATAGAACACCCTTTGGCAGTTTGGAACGCCTCGAGCCATCATTAGTGACGGGGGTTCACACTTTTGTAATAGACCATTTGAGAGCTTAATGAAGAAATACGGTATCTCTCATAAGGTGAGCACCCCATACCATCCACAAATAAGTGGACAAGCTAAGATTTTCAATAGAGAGATTAAACATATCCTGAAGAAAACGATTAACCCTGATCGTAAGGATTGGTCAACCCGATTGACCGATGCCTTATGGGCATACCAGACTACTTTTAAAACTCCTATTGGAACGTCTGCCTTTAGACTTGTATATGGGAAGGCATGTCACTTGCCTGTGGAGTTGGAACATAAAGCATACTGGGCGATCAAAAATCTGAATTTCAATCTGGACAACACTGGCTCGCTATAAAACTTCAATTAAATGAACTTGAAGAAATCTGAAACGATGCGTATGAGAACTCGAGAATTTACAAGGATAGGATGAAGGCGTTTCATGATCAGCATATTCTGCGGAAATCATTCACGCCAGGTCAGAAAGTCCTTTTATACGACTCTCGATTACATCTCTTTCCGGACAAGCTTCGATCTTGTTGGACCGGCCCTTATATTGTTGTTATTGGTTATTCTCATGGGGTCGTCGAGATAAGAGATCTTGACAATGGTAAGGAGTTTAAGGTAAATGGACATCGATTAAAACTATTTGTCGAGAAATTTGATTCAGAGGACATGTCCATGCCTTCGACTGCTCCTGTTTACTAAGATTGATCTCCTAGTCTGATGGAGGTATAGGTAGGGTTATCACTTTCATAGGACTAGGGTAGTTTACTTTATTTGTCTGGTTGAAGACGGTAAACTTAGCGCTCCTGGGAGGCAACCCAACTTTTCATTCCATTTCATTTTCCTAGTTCAATGTTTGTGGGTAACATTATTGCAAACTCTCACGAGACTACAACTCGTCTACTAGGGGCAACCTAGGGGTTTAAAGGCTTGCTACATACGCTAAATGCAATCAAGAGCACCTGCTAAAGTGGTATAAGTAAGATTTTATTGTTGTTATTTTTGTTCTGGATTCTCTCTTATACTGACCCACTCTTACGTAGATATCTTTGAAAAATCTCTCTTGATTCGTTAGCCAGGTACTATCCTCCCATCACTTCTCATTTACTTTTGTTGTCCCATGTGCATTGCATACTCATATCTTTTACATTAAGGACAATGTAGATTTTAGGTTGGGGGTGGGAGATTAGGTTACCTAATCAGCGTTTTCTTGGTCTTGAGTAAAAATTGTGAAAAATTTTAAATTTTTCTGAAAAATTCTTGTGACTTCGAAGCTATTTTGACATCCATCCGTGACTTAGAATTTCAAGATACGTAATGTTGTTAATTTATAGTTCTTGGATTCAATATCTATTAGATTTCATAGTTAAGTGAATTGTTAATCCAAAATTAGAAGTTGTAAACATTGATTGAGTCATGATTTCACATGTCACGTCTTGCTTTCACATTAAGGATTCAGTTTAATATTGAAAGGTTAACATGGTAATCACTAAGTATGTAAGGAACCAACTTGAAAATTTGCCCGTCATGATCAATTAAAAAAGAAGAAGAAGAAAAAAACAGATACCTTTGGAAAAAGTTGGGCAAATAATCTTCACCATAAGTTTGCTCCCTATAGGTTTGGATTTGATTCCCCATGGATGATATGAGAAAAGGGTTGGGTGTATAGTCTTCAGCATAGGTTTACTCCCGGCAGGTGAGGATTTGATTTCCCTTCTTGGCATTACTGGAAAAATCAAAAGCTGAAGGAATGATAAGAATGATCTGTGAGGCAAGTTTTGGTTATCATGAATTCTATTGTTGATTACCAATGATATCCTGAAATAGAGAATTGAATCTTAGTGTTGATAAGCCAAAATTACACTATACACCCATGGATCTTAATGTTTAGAATTATTCTAATTGATGGGTTAATACTTTGAACTTGATTATGAAGTTTACTGTGTGCTTGAGTCTAGGAGAAAATAATTTCCAACATTCATGAATCGTAGATTTCAAGTATCTAATTCAATTTTCAAAATATCACTCGGTTACATAGAAAATTCTCTTATGATTCTTAACTTATTTTTCGCATACTTTACTCGGGACTAGCAAGATGCTGGTTGGGGGTTGTGTTAAGGGTCAAATATTGTATATCAGACCCCAGTTATTGCCTAGATTTACCAACATGATACTGTTTAATGCCCGATTTTAATTGTGCTCGTGATGCAGGGTGTATTTGAGAGCATGGATTGTAAAAAGGTGCTAAAAGTATGGATTTATCGATCTGAAGACACCAAGGCAAGGGACGGACTCCAGGAGATCAAGATCGAAGAATTTACCCACTAGAGATCCAAGAAAACGGATAAACTAAAGTTTAAATGGCCCAAAATTGGTCAAAAATGCAAGATCACATGGTTCTAACCATCCATTTGACTCGAAACTTCATACATAGCCTGAATAACATAAATTAATCGTACATATCAAAAATCAGCCATTGGATCGCTGTGAAAGTGGCCCAACGGGCAAATCAGCCCCTTAATTCCTCAAGTGGGGCCTACCTGATCTCTGGATACGCTTCAATTTTGGGGTCTACGTATTAAATTAAATGAGGAAGGGGATGGACGAAGCAGATTTGTCACAAACATCTCTGTGAGACCCATACATGTAGTGCATGAGTAAGGTACGCGAGTGCACTGGGTGTGCACCAAAAATTAGAAAGTCGATCAGCAAGAGCTGACCGACTCTTCTTCTTAAATCAGGAAACTCTCACAGCGTCTTCACGCAGCCGTTCGTTTTTGCGTAGTGGGCCCCACACATCAAGCCTTCGGCAAATTTGACCCGTCCATCACATCTAGAGTGAGGATAAGACCCTCGCCAAGGTCTCTTTTTCGTCACATGCACTCGATCAAGCGATTTCCACCGTTCAATCTCAGGATGGATGGCGGAGAAAATTACTTTGCAGGCCACACCAAACTCAATTGGAAACTAGCCATTTCTTACTGGTTTCTCAACGTGATTACAATGGACGGGGTGGATTGCATAAAAAATAGCACTGTGGGGCCCACCGACCATCATAGCGTGTTCACGTAGGCTCTGTTTCACAACAGAGCCTGCGAAAAATTTTTATGGGCCACCATCATGAATCAACGGCCTGATCTTAACCGTCCATCAGAATTCTAAAGGTCCACTAACCATGTCCTAGGTGTCAGAATCCCAGAAGGCAGTAAAGATCGGTTCTCAACCATCCAAATAGAAGACCAACGGTGGAGTGAAAGATTATGTGGGACACATTGACTGTGAATAGAATCACGCCACTCCGGACAGAAATTTCAAGGGGAATGCAATTAACGGAATGGATTTCATTTCCGGGTTCGATCATGGGCCTCACCAATCATCAGCACAGGAGGAAGCTGCTCTATCTCTATTTTGCGAAGGAACTGACATTCCAAGTGGGCCACAAATAGGGATCAAATGGAAGATCTGATCCATCCATCTTGATCCTGGGTCAAGAAATAATCAAGCAACATCCTTTTTGTACCTAAATCCATCACGAGCCCGACGCTTCTTTTCAAAGATTCAGTGCTCACCAAGGGATTGCGTAAGAAAAACTTTTAGAAATTTCCCTGCGCAAGCCGAGTTGGTGCAAGGACTCCAGCTAGCACCTCTTCACCACCCTTGGCACTTATAAAACAGAGAGAGAGAGAGAGAGGGAGTTAGAGAGAGAGAGAGAGAGAGAGAGAGAGAGAGAGAGAGAGAGAGAGAGAGAGAGAGAGAGAGAGAGAACGTGAGAGGGGGATTCAGTTTTACAGATCTGGAGCTTGGCTTGGACGTGGAAGCTAGAGAGAGTAGAGTAACTTGATTTATTTTTTTTTTATTTCTTCCTAGTATTTTCTTTTGAGATGTCTAGCTCCATTATGTGTGGCTAAACCTCTTAGCTAGGAATAAGAGGTGAAGCTTGTAGTGAGATGGGAGATTCTATTTTATGATTTTAATTTAATTTATGAACGGAACTAATATTGATGTTAGTTTAATTATAGAATTTAATTGAACTTAGTTTTCAAGAGATGAAAGGTATATGAATTAGAATGGATTTCATCACCAAACCATGCCCAGGAGACAAAGCAAATAACAGAATTAAACTAATTATACTTCCTAACCTTCATAACATGTTGATTGGTTGGTAATTAGGTTAATTCTGTTGTTTGCTTTGTCTCCTGGGCATGGTTTGGTGATGGAATCCATTCTAATTCATATACCTTTCATCTCTTGAAAACTAGATCAAAGTAAGTTCAGTTAAATTCCATGATTCTTAAAACTGGCATACGATCTCCCTGATCTCTACAAGTGGATCCTCTGAATCCCTAGTTCCCTACCTCTAAATTTTCTTAAGTTTTAGATTAATTAATCTACAGTTGCTAATTGATTTAGAATTCGTCTTAGTCTAGTTCTAGTTCTACTTAGTTTCATATAACGTAGAGGTATCAGTCCCTTGGGATTCGACCTTGGTCTTATCGAGTTTATTACTACATCATAACCCTGCACTCGGGGAGTGAACACACCCCTCCATATCCTCCAGCCCCTTCTCTCCCAAATACCCTCCAATCCAACCCTTCCTAACTCATATCACCCTTAGAATAATCTTCATTGGAGCTTCTAGATCAAGGTGGTGTAGTTTTGAAGCTTGATCCTTTGGTGGGTGTGTATGTATTTTACAATTTTAGATTCTTTAGTCTCTTAGTTGTTCTTCATCTTTCTTCCGTGTTAGAGCTTGTGGGGCCCATCAAATGATGGTGGTGGCCCATAAGACTCCATGGATGTGGCTTGTAGCCCATCCTACATTGCATGCATGTTCCATGCAAGGAGCCATTCTCTGTGAACCCCTTCGTGACCTTTTCTTCCTTTGATCAGGGATCTTGGGTCATCTAGACCCTTGATCCTTGGTGGAGATTGCATCTCCACCATAGATCCTAAGTAGAAAGCCTTTGACCATGTTGATCCTTGCATGTTTTTCTATAGTAGATTGTGCATGTTTGTGTGATGAGGGGAAGGGCCTCAATGTGGTGGAGGCCCTTCTCATGTGGCCGAATCCTTATTTTCCTTTGTTGATAACCTTCAGATCATTAGTGTGTGCCCCACCTTATGAACTAAAAATATCCAAACCATCCATGGATGGTGGACATCCATGACAGTCCACCCATGGACGTTGGAGCCTCCTAATCCACCTATAAGGGGCACATGCAAAGGGTATTTTATAATGGGAAGGGTCTAGATGTTTATGGGGCCCACTAGGGTGGTCCATACCATGATTTTCTTGGATTAAATCTCCTTTTGAGTAATATTTTTATTTACTTATTTTCAGTTATATGTTGTTGTCCAGAACTGTCTGGACAGATTTATAAGTCATCTTGAGGCTAGATTTTTAGACATTTGGTGGGGTGTTTGGTCCCATGTAACATATGTTTCTTGAAGGTGTGGACCCCACTTATAAGCTTGCCAAATTTTAGCCTCAACTGACCTCATTTGAGCCTCCAAAAGGGTGGGCTAACATGGTTGGATTGCCAGATTTTCTGTTGTGCAGTCCTGCAACATTGCCTCATGAAAACCTTAATTCCTAATTTGTTTTTATGGTACAGGTGGGCTATCTTTCTGGACTGCCTCTTATTATATGAATAATGAGGGACCTTAGTCCTTAATTTTCAAAGTTTTAGAGGCCCTAGACCCACTCCAATGGAGTGCCCAAATTTAGGACAACAACATGCATTGTAAAATTTTCTTGTATATTGTTGTCCCCTTTGTTATTGTCAAACTTTTTGGGCCCCAACCCATTGGACTTTGTGTATGATTATTGGGGACCCATCTCTGATGTTATAGGGCCCATTGGTGCCATGATTGTGGGGCCCATTGAGCTGGACCAGCGGTCCATGATGGACGTCCAGCTAGGGACGTCCAGCATGGGGCTGGCCGTCCAGCGTGCAGGCCCACCATGTATATGTGTTTCATCCAGCCATCCCTCTTGATGGGTGGCCCACGTGGGAGGGTCCACCCTAGGTGGACGTCCCCTGTGGGGCCCACCTTGATGTATGCCTTGGGTTTTGTCGTCTAGGCCTTGGACCGCCCCGGGCCTCATGGGATGCCCATTGCTAGTGGTCTGCCGTTGGACTTGTAGTCCAGTAGCAAGCCCACTTGATTTTATGACAAATCCCATTCTCCAATTTGGTGGGGCCTCCATCTAAGTGTTGCGAGCCCTCATGACTTAAATTTTCATATAGTTTGGCACATTTTTGGACTTTAGTAGGCTCAGAAAGTTGGGTGGGTTGAAAGTCCAGCAAGGGGGCCCAAAAGTACATGGTTATGGTTGAATTTATGTTGGTTGTGGGGCACACCACATTGTGAGATTTGGGTACATGTTGCATGCCTTCATTCTAGATATTCTTGGGCTTAATTAATGTATAGTTGGGCCTACATTGATGATCATTTGTGGGATCCAAATACATACCAGATTTTGAGACTTCTTAGTGAGCCCAAATTGGGGTGGAATGTCCCAACTTGGCCCAACAATATGTAAGGGCTGCTTCCACCATTTTGTTGGACTTGTGGGCTGAGTGAGGGTGGAATTGGACCCTTGAGTGCCCGCTTAAATTACCATTATTGGGCTGATGTTGTGAGGCCCATTTCACTCAACTTAGACTTATTTTTAGGCCATGTATTTGTGTACATGGGCTGCCCACCAAGTCCAACTTAATGCATAGATTTTATGGCCATTGGGACTTGGGCCTTGATTTCCCTGTTTAGGCCCATGTTGTTAAAGGTAGTATTGGACCCTTTTTCTTATGCCTTTATGTGGGGCTTATGTATGTGGTTTAGATGTGGGCCTTGGGCCTTGTAACTATATGGATTAGTTGGTTATTCCTTTTGGGAAATGGTGGTTGAATGTCCCCATTATGGACCCCTCTAGGCTCGTTTGTATCTAAGTGTGTTTGAATGCCCACCTTAGACTCTTGCTAGGCCCATCTCTATATGATTTAGCCCCATAGCTTGTATGCTTAGTCTTCTGGGCTACCCCTGGTAAATGGGCTCCTACTAGAGTTTCTTCCTTATAGGAATTGGTTAAGTACCTAGACCCTTCATGGTTAGGTAGTGAGTTCATCCTCACCTCGTTGGCACCCCTATTCATCTTCATGGCCCAATCCCATATGCTTCTTATGCATGGTTGGTTGAGGTATGATTGGCCATGGTTGTGCCATTGTGTAGGACATGTTGGTATCTCCTCGAGGAATGGAGTTTCCCCTCTTAAGTACGATGGATGCTTGGGATTGATGCATGGGTGATTGTGTGATTCATGCATTTAGCATTGCATAGCATGTGGATATTTGCCCTTGCTTCATCAGGGCCATAGCCTCCACATATATCATGAATGATCGTGTGTGGACATCGAAAATGATACTTGAGCATTTGGGGCGTATAGGATGTCCCTGGGTGAAATCCCCTAAACCTTCACGGTACCGAGGAGACGCCTCAACACCCAGACCAAGTGAAAATCATGAGCGCCCGAGCGCCTTATACGATTAAGCCATGACTCCCACTATTGCGAGGTCGGTTGAAATGGGGTTTGGCCTTACCCGACTGAGTGAGGGGGGCATAACTAGGTTGAGTTTGACCAACTCGTGAAATGGGTCCACTACCATTGAGCCTCGCTGGTAATTGCCTATCCACATGCGGGTAGAGAGGTCTCCTATGCTCGTTTGATTATGCGGGTCTCGGAAAGTGACAATCTTCCTATAGTGTACTTGACCCCAGTGGATTCCTTATGATGAAACTGTATTTGATATGTGGATTGCATATGAGGACTAACATTACTTCACATTATATTTGCATCGGCTGTATAAGCCTTCTATTGCATCGCCTCGGTATAACGTCCAGACTCATGTATTTACCGGGCTGAATATATACCTGTTTTGTTTCAAAATATACGAAATGTCAAAACGTGAATGTCTGACTAATCCATATAATCCCTGTGATCCCATCGATCAACGCATGGTCTATATAGTCCTGCCTGATAGGTGTACATAGGAGATCTCCTCCTTCTCGTCAAAGAAGTCCATCTCAGATGTATAGACTCTGTCATCACCTGTATCTACAACAGAGTCTGGTTAGTGTTTTAAAACACCGTCCTAGAGTGGGAATGAGTGATCAACTCAGTGGTACTATAAGGCAAAGGTTAACATATTATCAATTCTGTCAAGCAGTAATGATAAAACAGTACAACAATCATATCCTAAGTACTCTTGTTAATGCAGAGATGGTATGCTATAATGATGCATGCACTCGCACGAAGCTCCCTCACAAGTGACTCCATCAACCATTCGCGCATGACAAACTCCCTAAATGTGCCCTTCATCGCTAAAGCACATGTAATGCGGTGCATGGACTGTTAGCTAAGTACTTAATTAGGCTTATTCATACAGCAGATTTGGAAAGCTAAGACACCTCCCTTTATATCACTAACCCTAAACGGAGATCTATTTAGGGTCGTCAATTCTAGTTAATCACATATGATAGGCAAGTTGTATGGCATCACCCCTAATGAAAATCATGGATATGCAAATTCAAGTGTTTATACTTGAGGTCACTATGGGGAGGCTCATCACCTCAGCGTGGCCCGACAGCTCGAATACAGTGTCCCATACCACTATATTCATCTTACGAGTTCTGATTGCTCACTGGTCACTACGGGGAGGCTCGTCACCCCAGCATAGGCTGAAAGCTCGACCACGGTGTCCCATACCACTATTCCCGACTCATGAGTCTTAGCGGATCGTGGTACCATGGTTGAATTAGGTCTGTTCATTGGAAGGTGGTACCTTAGATTCAAACAGGGATGTCCATACACGGTAAACACACAATAGGCCAATCGGTTTTGTTAGATAAGTTCAGTTGGTACAAGCACACACTGAATTAATCGACATGGAGAGCATAAGCACTTCACGTGGCTTAACCACTGTCGACAATTGTCGTACGACCCGGATTCACCGAACGTATCGAATGTGGCGAGACTACTTCTGCCACTCAAATGGGAATCGTTACCGATTTCCTGGGCCAGGTTATGGACCTAAGCTTACTCAAGTGCAGTTGGCAAACACATGTGATAATCATAACAGCATTTAACAAACAATTCAAATACAATTCTCATTTGAGCATTTTGTCAAACACATTGAACATGTTACCAAATATTTGCATTTCATCCATAAATTGCATAATCGAAATTATGATTACATGAAGGAAGCTATACATATAGATAGGGTAATTGAGAATCCTATCTCAATACCCTTATTAAATACAATTCATCAACAATTTCTCATTCAGACATTTTATCAAACACTTGAACTATACATTACTAAATACATAGACTAGATTAGTTTGTAACGCCCTAAAAATCGGGAGTCGAGCAGAAACTCAGCTCCCGAGTTCCAACGCATTACTTATGCAATATAGATAATGATGATTGAATATTGTTCATATTAGTGCAGTAAACATTAGTGGGATTAGACCAAAACAACATATCATACTCCAGAGACAGTTAAATTTCACAAGCGGAAGACTGTGATAAATATATAAATGTATAATTTATTATAAGTCTTTGGAGTGTGAACCTGTTACCAGGTTAATTATATACATGTATACTCTAAAAATGAAAAAAAATATACATGGGTGTTTAAATAAAGTGCAAAATACCAAGTGTCTTGACATCTAATCAGCAACCCTGTAACCCCATCGATCAGAACCTGCATATAGGAGAAATCCTCCTCAACATCATAAAGTTCAGCTCTGCTTTGCAAGCATCGCCATTATCTAAAACTAAAACAGGGACTGGTTGGTGTTTTAAACACCGTCCCATAATGTGGGAGTGAGTGATCAACTCAGTGGTACTATACAGCAAAGGTTAACATGTTATCAATTTAATTATGCAATAATGATAAAGCAGTACAATCAAAGATGTCCTAGATACTCTTGTTAATGCAAGAATGATATGAAATAATGATGCATGCCCTCACCACAAACTCCCTCTTGTGACAACGTCTAATGATCGCAGCATGAATCACTACCACTGTGCTCTCACACCAACGTAAATGGCACATGCAGTGCGATGTTATGAGCATGATTACCAAGTTCTTATTAGTCCTTTTCATATAGTAGGATTGTGAAGCTAAGACACCTCCCTTATATCAATTCTCAAACAATGATCCATTCTAGGGTCATCAGTCCTAGGAAATCTCATACGGTATTGTTGTTCTAGATCGTTGTAAAGGGCTTGTCACCAATCAATACAGGTCTAGTTATATCCTGGATACTACAATAAGTCTCGTCGCCCATATACAGTGTCAGGATATACTCGAGATCACTACAGAGGGCTCGTCACCAATCAATATAGGCCGACAACACGAATATAGTGTCCCATACCACCATAATCGGCTCACGACAGTAGGGTGCTCACTGGTCACTACGGGAAGGCTCGTCGCCCCAACGTAGGCTGACAGCTCGACCACGGTGTCCCATACCACCATGTCCGGCTCATGAGTCTTAGGGAATCTCGGTACCAAGGTTAACGAGAGTTTCACTAGTGTGTTCAGTGCCTTAGATTCAAACAGGAGCGTCCATACATGGTGAACATACATCGGGTCAATCGGGTTAGTTGATAAGCTTAACTAGGCCAAGTGCACATTGAGTTGTTCGACATGGAATGCATAAGCACTCCGTGTAGCCTAACCACTATCGAACCTCCTAAGTACGACTCGGATTCTTCGGACTTATCCTACGTGGTGTAACTAACCTCAACCACCAGTTCAAGGGCTGTTACCGATTACTTGGACTATTTCATAGCCCCAAACACATTCAAATACAACATGATGTCCTATGGATGGTCAAAGCAGTAATGGATCAATATTACAAATCATACAATCAAATGAACATGTTCTAAAGTGCATTGTAAACATGACTTCACACACATTCAATTCATAATTAAGCAAACATCAGAATAAGTTATACATGGAGAAAATCATATACATCATTGATGTAGTTGAGAATCATATCTCAATCCGCATACAGGTACATCTTACCAACTACTAACTCATTTGGACACTTTTACAAACACTTAGTCTACACATTACATCAACATATTGTGTATTAATTAGCATACGTATTAGGGTAAATCCTTTCGTCAAAGGGTTGTTGCCCATACAACAATCATATATCCACGATAGTTTTTCATGGCGAGCACGAATACAAGGTCTATACTCATTCAGTCATTTTCACAAACACTTAGGCTACACATACTACATACATATCGTATGTTGGTATATCATGTATTTGGGCTAAACCTTTAGCCTACGAGTTGTTACACATACATCTAGCATACATAGACGGCAGTTAATCATGGCAAACTAAAATTCATATTCCATACGTATACAGGCTATTATATAAATACATGGAATACAGTATATTCAATATAGTTCACGTATAACTGAAAGGTGAAATGGACATCGCAATTTACATGTGAAGTAGCATCCATGTTAGTAATAAATCATTATCTAACATTGAAAGTCTTGAAAACCATAACCTAAACGTATATAGTCCACACCTTAAACCAGAAAATGCATAATAGATATGATGCAGACGATAAATCTTCATCAACGGCGGATAGGCAACCTAAGGCACGAAATAGATTAGCTACAACTTCACTTCAACTATCCTAAGCTTCAAAATAGGTTAGGGTTTGATTAACTTACCCAAGAACGGAATTAGAATCACCGGATTAACGATTCAGAGATGATGGATTTGATGTGTAGAAGAACTGGGAAGAATTCCAAGAAGGAACAATAGGTTCTCTCTTACTTTCTCTCTCTTGAAGTGGCTTGGGTTTAGAATTCGTATGGGATTTGAGAATGAGGGTTTAAGGCCTTTTTATAAGCCTAAAATCGATGAAAATAGTCCTAAGGCCAAGGTGTACTTAGGTTATAACCAAATCGGGCTCTTTCTGATCCAACGGAACACTTCTGGAGGTCTTCTTATCAAATGCGGTCAGACTTAAGTTCACTAGTATTGGATCTTAAGCAAGTTAAGTTTTTAGTCCGATCGGGTTACCAGATTGTCCGTGACGGACCAGTTTCAGTTCAACGGTCATCGAAACTCGATCAGGGCCACAAGTACTTTACATGTATGGGCCACCTTCCCTAATCCGAGAGTGAATTTGGGTCAAAAACCAACGGTCAGAACGCTTATAAATAGCGCGCAAGCGACACGACTCAGATTACTTAAAATCATATTTAATATCTTAAAAATCTTCACTTTCTCAGACTCTTCACTCCAGACTCAAGGAAATGGTCTCAGGACATCGTTTGGGCTTGATTTTCGAGGTGATGGTCAAGTCCAACTAGGCGGTCATAATTGTCTAAGTTCATCGCTATCAAACTTTCGACGTGCGGTCTAGGTCCGATACGAAGTTTCTGAATGCTCCCGAGAGCAATTGGGTTTAGAGTTGGATCCTAGATTTCAGGGTAATGTAGCGTTAACAATTTTATAGGTTTCGGGTCTTATAGATCTTATTGAAAGTAGTTGGTGCTAATTTCATAGGTAATCTAGTTTAACGCTAGTTAATACACATTAAATTTCTAAAGAATTAGATTCTAAATGATTTCTTTGGCTTTGGAATTGAGTTTTGAGAAGTTACCAAGGTGTTATGGTTGACCCATTGCCTAAAGACGTCTAACTCCAGGTTGGTAAAAATTCGGGGTGTTACATAGTTACGACATGAACTATAATAATTTATTACACAATATTAGTTATAAAGAATACAACAAACATGGATCTTAGATTAGAAAGCATGAAAAGCAGAAATCACAATTTCATATTCATTCAAACATTTCAACAAACACATGGAATGCGTTTATATTCAACATAGTTCACACATAGTTAATTTATTAAAAACATCGTAAATAACATAATATGGCAGCAATCAAGTCAGACATAAATCATTGCTGATATTGAAAGCCTTAAAAACCATAACCTAAACGTTTATAGTCTGCACCTTCCGTCGAAATTCTTGTTTTAAACGTAGTTTGAATCCCACGTTCCCAATATGGAACAACAGGTATCTAAATCATGAAGGTCAGCTATTTCGTCGATTACTCAATCCAGCTTTCTAAACTAAGATTAGGGTTAGGATTTCTTACCCAAGTCGTAGTTGAAATGGATCGGTTAGCTAGATGTAAAGGTGATTCAGTGCGTGGAGTAGCAGGAACGAATCACTACAGCAAAATCTAAGGATATCTCTTCTTTCCCTCACACTTTTACCCTCTTTTCTCTCTTCTCTCTCCTAGGGTTAGAGAAATTCGTATGAAATGGGAATGAGGTGGTTTAAGGGCATTATATAGGCCCAGAACTGATGTCAATGGCCATAGGGCCATGGTATACTTAGGTTATAGCTAAAGGGTGTCTGTTTCAGGCAGACGAGACACATCTGGAGGTCCATTACATGTGTATGTCACAGAGTAAGTTCCCTGACAATAGATCTAGGCTAAGATGTGATTTTAGCGGGTTTGGATAGGCCTATCAACCGTGACAGACCTATATCAGATCAACGGTCATTGTCACTTGATCAGGGCCACAAGTATACCAATATGTGTAGGGAAATTCCCCTGATCCATGGGTGAAGTATGGTCAGAAACTGATGGTCTAAAATCTTCAATTTTGCCCGCAAGCTAATGGCCCAATTCACTTAAGTTTCAATGCATTTTTCTAGGATATTCAAGTTTCTCACACACTTCGCTCAGGGCTCAAGTTGTGCATTTCGGGACACTATTTGGGCTCGATTTCCGTGATAGTTGTCAAGCCCAATATGATAGTCATAATCATATAGTTTCACGGTCATCAGATTTTTGACATGCGGTCCAGGTCCAATTCGGAGTTTCAACGCACTCTCGAAAGCAACTGGGTTTTGGGATTTCTCATACGTTTTTAAGTAATGTTGAGTCAGCAATTTTGATGGTTTTGGGTTCTACCGTTTGTATAGATAGTGGTTCAAGCTAATCCATCGATTAATTTATCTTAATACTTAATTAATTTTTATCTAATTTCTATAGAATACGGTCCTTCGAGAATTCTTGTTGAGGTGGTACTCGAGCCTTTGTATGGATTTTTCTGAGATTTTATAATCTACCCCCCTTAGAGAAAAATTTTATCCCCGAAATTAGTACATTTTCGTACTCCTCGAGGTTCTAAGGGTAGTTCTTTAGGACTTCGACTTCTGTTTCCCAAGTAGCCTTTTCCTCAGTGTGGTGAGTCTACAATACTTTCACAAGCCGGATAACTTTGTTGCACAACACTTGTTCCTTCCTATCTAGAATACATGTTGATCGCAGTACATAGGTAGCATCTTCACTTAGCTGTACTTGCTCTCACTTGATAATGTGAGTAGGATCAGGAACGTATTTCTTCAACATTGATACATGAAATACATCGTGTATGCCTGCAAGTGGTGTGGGCCAAGCAAGGCGGTATGCTACCACACTCACTCGGTCTAGAATCTGGAATGGGCCAATGAATCTCAGCGTAAGCTTTCCTTTCTTACCAAAACGGAGTACTCCCTTCATGAGGGAAACCTTAAGAAACACATGGTCCCCAACTTTGAATTCCAACTGCTACCATTGTGTATCAGCATAACTCTTCTGTCTACTCTGGGCTGCAAGAAGTCAACGCCTAATAATATCAATCTTTTCTAAGGTCACCTGAACCAAATCTGGGCCAATCGGGCTCTTCTCACCAACTTCCACCCAACAATGTGGTTGTCAACATGGGCACCCATATAAGGCTTCATAAGGGGCTATGCCAATGCTCGCTTGGAAGCTATTGTTATAAGCAAACTTGACATAAGGGAGATAGTCATACCAACTGTCTTTGAAATCAAGCACACACGCTCGCAATATATCTTCTAGTATCTGATTTACCCATTCCATCCGCCCATCGGGCTGTGGGTGGAATGCGGTACTGAACTTCAATTTCACTCCCATTACTTCCTGGATTTGAGTCCAGAAAATGGACATGAATCGCATGTCCCGGTTCGACATAATCTCCATAGTAATTTCATGTAGACGTACTATCTCCTTGACGTACAGCTTGACTAAATCATCTGCTGAGTTTGAAACTCTAATCGGGAGGAAATGAGCTGATTTCGTCAATCAGTCCACAATCACCCAAATGGAGTCATGTCCCTTCCTCAGCTTCGATAACCCAGAAATGAAATCCATAGATATGAAATCTCATTTCCATTCAGCTATGGGCATGGGCTAAAGCAAACTGGGGGGTTGGCAATGCTCGGCCTTGACTTGTTGGCACGTGATGTAACGTGAAATGAAGTTTGATATCTGGGCCTTCATGTTGTCCCACCACTACGAACGCTTCAAATCACAATACATTTTTGTACTGCTTGGATGCATTGCCAATTTTGAAATGTGTGCGGCTTCGAGGACTTCCCTTCTCAAGTCATGGAGATTCGAGACACATAGGCGGCTATGGTATCTTAAACCTCCATCTAAGTCAATCCTCCATTCAGATTCTTCACTGTCACTTGCTTGTTCTCTCATTTTCACCAACAACTCATCTTCTTTCTGTGCCGCAATGATTCGATCATCAATAAGTGGTTGTACATGGAGGTGTGCAACGTTCTTGAATGGCTCCTCTACTGTAAGCTTCTGTTCGAACTCTCGCACAAACTCTACCATAATCCACTCTTCTATCATTAGCGGAGCTGCAAATTTTATTGTCTTCTTGCGGTTCAATGCATTGGCCACAAGGTTGGCCTTGGTAGGATGGTAGGAGACCTCAAATTTGAAGTCTTTCAAGGTTTCCATCCAATGACGCTGCTTCATATTCAGGTATCTTTGCGTGAAGATGTACCTGAGGCTCTTGTGGTCACAAAAGAGCTCAAACTCCTCTCCATAGAGGTAATGTCTCTGGAGCTTTAATGTGAAAATGACTGCTGCTAATTCCAGGTCGTGCATGGGGTAGTTTTCTCATGTTTCCACAACTGTCGCGATGCATAGGCAATCACTCTGTCCTTTTACATAAGAACACAACCTAAACCAACACAAGAGGCGTCGGTGTATATAGTATATTTGACCCTTTGTTCTGGCAATACTAGCATGGGTGCGGACGTCAACTTGTCATTTAATTCCTAAAAGGCTGCTTCTGCCTTCTCATTCTAAGCAAACTTGAGATCTTTCCGAGTGAGTTGCAATAACGGTCGGGCCATTTCAAAAAAATCTTTAATGAATTGGTGATAATAGCCTACAAGTCCAAGTAAACTCCTCACTTCTGTAACCGAACCGGGCTGCTCCTAGTCATGGCAGTCACCTTAGCGAGGTCCATGGCAATACCTTCCTTGGACACCATTGTCCCAGAAACTTAACTTCTTTCTTCCAGAAGTCGCACTTCCGGTATTAAGCAAACAACTGATTCTTCCTGAGAGTATCGAAGACTACTCGTACGTGCTCTTCATGATCCTTTTGGCTCTTGGAGTATATTAAAATGTCATCTATAAATACGATGACGAACTGGTATAGATACGGCCGAAACACCCGGTTCATGAGGTCCATGAACATGCCCGATGCATTTGTAAGTCCAAACAACATCATGAGAAATTTATAATGCCCAAAACTGGTTCTGAATGTTTTTTTTGCACTTCTTTATCCCTAACGTGCAACTGATGATACCCTAATTGCAGGTCAATTTTAGAGAAATATTGTGCCCCTTTCAACTGGTCAAACAAGTCATCTATCATGTGCAAAGGATACTTGTTCTTGACCATGACGTGATTCAATTTGTGATAGTCAATACACAATCGCAACGATCCGTCAAACATTACAGGTGCTCCCCAAGGAGATACGCTAGGCCGTATAAAACCTGAATCTAGCAGATCATCTATCTGTCTCCTCAATTCTTCTATTTCACATAGAGGCATGCAGTGTGTTGGTAAGGAAATGGGCATCGCACCAGACACAAGGTCGATAGTAAAGTCGATCTCGTGCTGAGGAGGTAGTCCAAGTATCATCCTGAACACGTCTGTGAAATCTTGGACTACAGGGGTGTCCCCAAGTGTTGGACCATTAATATTTTCTAATAAGGAAGCGTAACAACTAATGCGGTAGGGCCAACTGACCTGAACTGGGAAAGTGAAGGTCGTGCCCTCGGGCCTATGTGATATCACCAATCTGGTTTCATAGTCGATCTCGGCCTTCATCTCAGTGAGCCAATCCATGCCGAGGATGACATCGTAATGATGCAGTAGGTTGACAATTAGGTCAATGGACCCCGTTCTGCTTCCTAAGTCTATCGGGCAATCCTTACAAAGTTTTGTAGCATCGAAGAAGGTCTTTGTCACGGTAAGGACTCTCACCACAACCATAGGGGTAGTGTTCAACCCCAAACACTTGACTGTAGAGCATGATACTTTCAAAATAGTGGACCCGGTGTCCACCAACAGGAATACAGGTGTACCTTGAATGTAGGCAGTGACTTCAAAGGCTAAGGGCACTGCAGTTACTGTCTTAGATGCTCTAGCTGCTGAAAGTGCACCTACTAGTGCCCTGGTTTGTCAATTACCGTATGAGTTGAGTCAGTCGAACTACAGAGCCTAATAGGAAGAACAATTCAAGCGTCTACCTCAACCGGATGTGTGAAAGCTCATCATTGGTAAATCATAGCCTCACATCCCATGTCCCAAAACACCAAGTGATTAAAATCCTCAAAATCAACTTACAACACATGAGGGTTTTTGGGTAAGTGAACTTTTTCAAATAGCAGAAAATATCTAAGTTTGTTTGTCATGTCGATTGTATCGATACACCTTCTGATATGATCGACCAACTCTGTCGATGTCCTCGACTCTTGAATCGATACTATCGATAAGAGGACTAAAAGTGTCCAGCAACTGCATACTCATCCGGACGAATTTATCGATATATCGATACAACCATCAATATCATCGATATTTAAAAATCGAGCCCATCGGAAGTGGGTCGATAATAAAGACAGGTAAATTTTTGGCGCCCCTGTTTTTCTAAAGAAAACTATTATGAGCTTCGATATATCAATACTGTTCCGATTCAATCTGAATTCAAATATCGATCGTATCGAAAGTCAATCAATCATATCGACATTGGGCTACCCAAATCCTTCCACAAGTCGGGTAATATCCTTCTAAAAACGTCATAGTTCTTTTTGAATATTTTCGGTTTGTCAGTCGTTTTGTCATTTTTCCTAAAATTCTTTAAAAATCTTATTGGTCCACATGGGAAAAGACAAAGGTGTAACATCCGGTTTGGGGGAGTCTTTAAGAACTACCCGATAAAAAGTCCTCGTCTCAAGAGAAAGGGCGAGGATCCCGGACCGTGGGACCCTGTCACGCCCCAAACTCGGAAACCGGGCTCACAAAATTTCTGATCGCCGAATCCGGCGCCGACAGCCTCCGTAGAACCCCATTCTCGGCTCCTACCGCCCATTCGCCAGATTCCGATCCTAGGATCTTACAAGGAGGATTTTTTTTTAATGTACATTTAACTAGTAATAAGCATAACCACAAGATTACCCAATTCACAACGGCAACATCGTCATCACATATCCACTAATATAATCATTTGAATACAATATTGAAAGGGAAATACATAAATAGAGAATCAAGCTCCAGAAGACCACCGCACTCTCCAAGCTCAACACTGCTGCAGCCTAACATCACCTGCACGCATCTATCGTGCATAAGCTTATAGAAAGCTTAGAGGGTGGTGTAAGTGTGTGCACAAGGTAAGTGCCAAGTATTCAATACAATGTCATAATCATAAAATACCGAAAAACTAGTAATCGACAAACTATACAATGTCTGAATAAGCAGAAACACTGACAAGAGTAAGAATTATCAGAGTAAGCAGAAATATTGACAAGATATAACTCACATGATAACAGAGTAAGTGAAAGTATGGACAAGTCTATGAGTCAATCAATATCAGAATACGCGATATAGAATAGCTATGCGAATGGAGTCATAAAGAGCCAAAAATTAAATGCCGAAGATGCAATGCAATATACAAATCCTGCTAAATCTATCTAAGCCATATAAGTGCAGAAATAGCAACCCGAAATGCCATATGCCTACGGATGTAATGCAATATGCGATGCGAATGAAATGACCATGCTGGAGTGTGAAGTCGGGATGATAGTACGTAGTATTGCATGCTACGGGGTCCACCACAAGGACTTCTATCCAAACTAGTCCCATACTTAAATTCGGATAATCAGACTCAATATGGTAGACTCCTGATCTCAGGTTAGTCGCACGCCCAACCTAAATTCTTGCCATAACAAAGGTACACAACAATTAGTTGTGCACCACCAGCCCGAGTGGATAGTGAATGAATGAATGAATGAATGAGCATGCAATTCCTACTCAATAAGTCCACATATCAGCACGGTTCCTCTCTGAAAAATCACCGGGGTCTATTACACTCCATACTAGATTGCCGCCCCATCGCGCGTAACAAGGTGAGTGGAAGAGACCTCACTATCTGCCTGCCAATATCGGGCCCGGCTCGTCAATAGCGGACCCATTCCTTGAGCTGGTCAGACTCAGCCTAGCATTGCCCCCTCCTCTCGGGCAGGTAAGGCTACACCCCCTTCCAATCGACCGCAACACAGTGGAGAGCACAACCATCTGGTAATCGGCACTCGGCGCCCATCTACCCACTCGGTCTAGACGTTGGAGCAACCTCTGGAACCAAGAGGGTTTAGGAACTTTCACCCAGGGATATCTATAGCACCCCATGTAGAACAGATTTTCAGTATCCCATTTGGCCATCCACGATATGCCTGTGGAGGCTACGACCCTGATGTCGCTAGGGCATATAGTAATCACAACACATAATGCGAGATGCATGAGTCATACAATCCAATCATACATCAATCCTACGTATACCGTGTGCTCATGTGAGACAATTACCTCCTATCAGGGAGTCTCATAACAACCAGCACTATGACATATGCAATGGTCAATCATATCTCATAACAGACATGCAGATGATGCGTATGGCCATGTATCATGATGCTATGCAGTCACATGCTCATAATCAGTATCAATAACCGACATTGACAATCGACATCGACCATGTGGACATTTAACCAACATTGTCCCCCAAGAAATGGCTCACATAAAGCCTAACATATAGTGGACTCATGGCCTCACACAAGGGCCAAATATACAACACCATGGGCCTCACTCAAGAGTTTAATACACATCACGATGGGCCTTTCACATGGGCCTAACATACATACAATGGGTTCCATCGCCTAGCCCTCAAATGCATCATAGTGGGCCTCATCACATAAGCCTCATATATATCACATTGGGCCTTAAACACGGGTTGGATACACATCACAACGGGCCGCATATACATCACATTGGGTATCGACAATCGAAATCGACGATCAGCCACGACAATCAGAATCGACAATCGGCCACAATAATTGGCCTCGATCGGTAATCGACCTCGATGATCAGAATCGGTCAATCGGCCATGACAAACAGAATCGATAATCAGCCACCATCGGTAATCGGTCACGATAATCGGCCACGATCGGTAATTGGTCATGGTAATCGGCCTTGATCGGTAGTCGGTCAATCGGCCACGATAAACAGAATCGGCAATCGGCCACATCAATCGACAATCGGCCACGATCGGTAATCAGTCTCGATAATCGACCTCGATCGGTAATCGGTCAATCGGCCATGACAAACAGAGTCGACAATCGGCCACGTCAATTGACAATCGGCCACGATCGGTAATCGGTCACGATAATCGGCCACGATCGGTAATCAGTCTCGATAATCGGCTTCGATCGGTAATCAATTAATCGGCCATGACACGCAGAGTCAGCAATCGGCCACGTCAATCGATAATCGGCCATGATCGGTAATCGGTCACGATAATCGGCCACGATCGGTAATCGATCAATCGACCACGACAAACAGAATCGGCAATCGGCCACGTTAATCGACAATCAACATATATAAGCAAGGTGGGGTCCATAAATGATCAGCCGATCAACCATAGTATAAAGATCGGCACTCGGTCGTGGTTATAACAAATCCGATAACATGGAGTCATCAGTCTATGGTGAATGGGGTCCACTTATTTGGGGTTAACCCATGAAGAGAATGGGCCTAACAACGCTTAAGGGAAGGTCACAAAGAGGACATCTAACCATCATTGCCCCTCAATGTGGACATCTAACCAACATTGCTCCCAAGGAGTGGCCTACATAAGGGATTCATAAAACAACGTAACAGCCACACATACATCTCATTGGACCTCATTCATGGGCCTTTCATATATCGCGTTGGGCTTCCTACAAGGGCCTCAAACTTATCATAATGGGCCATGCCCATAAGTCTTAGATACATCTCGATGGGCCGTGCCCATGGGCCTCGGATACATCACAATGAGCCACGTCCCATGGGCCTCATACAATCCCAATGAGCCACATATATATCACATCAGGCCTTGCCCCTGGGCCTCGAGTACATCACATTGGGCCTTGTCCATGGGCCTCGAATACCTCGCAAGTGGGCCTCAAATATACTTCACGGGTGGGCCACATACCTGGGCCTAATACACATCACTATGGGCTACATCACATGGGCCTGATATACATCACTATGGGCCACAACCCATGGACTTTTAAATATACAATAGGTGGGCCCTGCACATGAGCCTAAAATATATACAACAGGTGGGCCTCAATGGACGGGCCACAAATACATCAAGATGGGCCTATTCACGTGGGCCTCATATACATAGCATCAGGTCCTGAATACACATTAGGTGGGCCTCAGACCTAGGCCTCTTATGTCAAGCGGGCCACATTACATGGGCCGCACCAACGGCTTCATATATATCAAATGGGCCACACTGATAGGCCTCATTTGGGCCCAACCTCATGTATATTTGAGATCCGACCTATTCATAAGTTAACATAGAGATAAACAAAGTGAAAACAATATCATGTTTATTTAGAAACCACCACGGCCCTAGAAGTTTGAACGGTGGATGTCACGGTCTACTATTTGAATGATGGGGTCCACTTTGAACTTTAGATCTGATTCACTCATTTTCCAATGTCATAAAATGATCTCATAAATGTTTGGGCGGTATAGATGCAATACATGCATCATGGTGGGCCCCACCATATAAACCGTGGACGGTGCATATAAGACACGTACATCATGTGGGGCCTGCGGGCTGGCCGCTGACAAGAGGAGCAACTACCGAGCTACTATGTATGCAGCTTGCTGCACTCCAAATAGCAGAGGTGGGTCCCACACAGGGCCCACCATTTATATATAAACACCGTATATAATATAATATATATTACATGATAGCTACTGTTGTGCAGCTTAGGCATTAAAGGCAGAGGTGGGTTCCACGTAGGGCCCATCCTCACATCTTATATACGTAATATATATTATATAATATAATATAAACTGCTACATAGTAGCTTTATGTTTTAAAAGAAAGAGGTGGGACCCACGTAGGGGCCACCCTCATATGCAATATATATATATATATATATATATATATATATATCTAAAAGTCAGCTGCTGTACATGCAGCTTTTCTGCATTTAAAAGGGAGTGGTGGGTCCCATGTAGGGCCCACCACCAGATGAAATATAATGTTATATTATATTTATAATATACCATACAATATATATCTTATATTTTATAAAAATATAGTATAATATATTTAATATTATATACAAAAAAAAATTTGATAACGTCCAGGCCGTTCACCGTTGCCTACATCAAGGAGGGCCCCACTCATGGGATGTGTCCCACCGTCAGATGGACAGCGGACACAATACATGCATCACGGTGGGGCCTCTTAAATGGATGGACGGATGGTGGTGGAGGTGGGTTCCATGGACCCACCGTCAGTGCACGCTGCACTGTCAGCCACCACATTAGGGACCGTTGCCAAGACCTCAGGTGTTGAAACGAGATATCTCCGCTCCGTCTACTATGTGAGCCAGGGGGGTCACCGTTGAAACGAGGTACCTCCACTCAGTCTGCCAATGAGCTATGGATCTGGCGTGAGTGGAGCCGTGGGTGGGTCCCACCGACTAGGGGGTGGTGGACGGCTTGGATGTCCAACACGATGGATGGTGTGTATATAACACACACCCCATGACAAAACCTCCGTCCTAGGCCATGGACGGTGGGAATATGCAACAAGTACATATGAGGTGGGCTTCTTGTTGCTGGGCAGCGCCTGTTCAGCAGCTTCACTGCTGCTGCACATCTCGAAAACAGGTGGGTCCCACATGGGGCTCACACGTGTGGCATATGCACACACATACATTGCTACAACACATGCATCAAGGTGGTCCCACGTAGTGGGCCACTAGATTCGGATCAAACTGATATTTATATTTCCCTTCCATCCGGGTTGGTGTGACCGTCCGACCATGCAGACTCCGAATCGAAATCAAAGTGGCACACTTGTTGGACAACATGGATAAAATGCACACATCATAGATGGGCCATTGCTCATAGGAAGAAAGAGAGAGAGACGTGTAGTGGAGGGACCCCGCCACTATTGGGCCCTCCCTTGCATAACACATACATCAAGTGGGTCCCACAACAACGGGGACCCTTAAATAAAAAAAAGACAAAGATGTGGGACTAAAATCACCCACAAAATAAAAGAAAAAGAGAGAGAAAGAAGAAAGAAGCACCCACCTTTGATCTTCTTAGATTTCTTCTTCCATGAACGCCTTTTAAAGCTCCAATGGTTGAGATTTAACGGTCGAGATGGATCATGGATGGTGGAGATGGGAGTTTGGAAGTGGGCCACACAAGGCATCTCATGGAGGCTTGGACGATTCTTGCATGGAGAATGAGAGAGAAAATGAGAGAGAGAGAGAGAGTAATGGGAGAGAAATAATGGTGAGTGATGTAAACATGTACTTTGTTGTAAGAAATATTGACTTTTGGGGAGGGGTGGTTGTACTTAGCATTAATTGGTGATGTGTACTTTGATTGATAGGATTGATGGGATGTTTTGTAGAGATTCCCTTGATACTTACAACGCGCGGTATTTTTTCGAACTGAACGCGGGCCCACATCTCCTGGCTTGGGTATCGCCTCGGCGCGTGAGACGCAGCATCTGAACCGCGGCGACGGTGCGGTTGCAAGGGTACAAGTATCGGGTTGAGCTGAATCTGGAATGCAAGACACGACTCTGGATCGCGCGCTAACGCTAATAACAGATAACAGGTTGCCAAAATTCTACCGGGAGGACCGCGAAGGCCTAGAAACGGTACGAGATAGGATGCGGGTCTTACAGACCCCCACACAGCAAAGATCATGATAGACCTCACATGGTGGGTTCCAGTCCGAAGTTCCTGCACCTCCTTAACCAGCACCACCTCCTCCGACTATCCAATGCTCAGCAAAATACACCAGTAGCAAATTGATCCATGAGAGAAAAGTTAACAGGGGTTGTTTAACACCTTACAATCTGGAACCCCTATTCGCAGCAATCGGGTGGCTGCCCATCCTAGATTTCAGAGGATCTTGTCAACTCAAACAAACACACAACTTTTTTACAGCGTGTCACTCTCCGGTATCTGACCCTCCTTCATTCATTGTCTCTCTGGATGGTGATAATGCGTTTATCACTCCTGCCACATTGGCTCACATTCTCAATTTACAGATGGCTCCAGAAGGCCTCCCAAATTTGGATCTTGATCTTCCTGATGTCCATCCATGATAACCAAGTACCTATGCCATAATAGAGATATTCCTTGGCATCAAGGGAATGCCATAAAATCCAGGTACATGGAACCTTGCTTTCGGATTATGCATGGGATCTTCACTACAAATTTGTATCCAAGAAGTACGAATCGATTAGATCTCACGAGTCTTATGGTCATGATAGTATACTCTGTTGCGAATGGGACAAAGGTTTGCCTTCCAATACTGCTTGTCAATCAGTTGGTAAATGTTATACATACATCCAGAGATCTGCATTTGTCGTATCCCTGGATCATAAGAAGAATATGTCAAAGCATTAGTTTTCCATCTACAACTGATCCTGTACTATCACTTAAAGTCTTTAATATCAAGAACATTCCCAAAATGGATCTGATCTACCATGAGTACAAAGAAGGAGGCATTCAAGAAGAAGGAGCCGAAGGTGTTGGTGGACCTCACACGGAGGAAACTGAAATGGAAGGAGGTGAATCCGCTAGACCCGATCCAGCCCCATCTATGTCAATACCTGGACATACCAAACGATATAAGCTGGACAGGATCAGAGCAATTCAGCGGGACATTCACTCAGTGTAAGAACGACTTACAGTCTTGGAGCGGGTTGTCCATAAGGTACAATAGTCTATGCAATAGTTGGTTGACCTGATAACTTGTCGCTGGGATGACTCAGCTCCATCTCACTCTGCTCCCTAGCACTGATTTCTGAATGCTGTCACATACACTCACTCTTCTTAATTCAGCGTATGAATAGTAGTATCTTTTTGAATGTTCTACGCTCCCTTGAGTGCATGTGATAGCTCTCTATTTTGCATAAAATAAAAGTTGTTTCTATGTGCCCACGGATGGGCTGAAATACTGGTTGTAATATTTGGGTGCCCTCAAATGGGCTTTGTTTTGTTTTTAGATAATGGATTAACTACTGCTGTCTGGGACAGTTTGTGTTTTTGAATGATGCATGTTTTATTATATATGGCTGCACATAATTCTATTCTTACTGCCATATGATGTCCCCTAGTTAAATGGCGTTTCTACTATAAATGAATGTGATTTTCATGACTATCTTACCTGACCTGTTTAATATCCATTCATATTCTCTCATACATGATGTATGGTTTACACTGATCTCATCTTTATACATCTCTATCTATAGTTCTCCCATATGCTTAAAATCTTCAGTCAAATATCACTTGTTATGACTTTGCCAATGACTGACAAAAAGGAGGAGAAAAGTTAAAAACACCTCATGTGGAAAATTGGATATTTGTGCTCTTATATGTTGCAGGTGTAAGGAGGAGTAGTTGCACCAAGAAAGTTTTTTTAACAGTAAGGGGGAGAAAATTCTGGTTATGTACATGAATGTGTTAGAATTTATAAAATTGTGTAAACATATGTACACACAATTTAAGATGTATCTATCTAGATATTTTTCTAGGGTGTTTTGGGTATTTTGTCACGTAATTGACAAAGTGGGAGATTGAAAGTACACCTACTAGTGCCCTGGTTTGTCAATTATCGTGTGAGTTGAGTCAGTCGAACTATAGAGCTTAATAGGAAGAACAATTCAAGCGTCTGCCTCAACTGGATGTGTGAAAGCTCGTCATAGGTAAATCATAGCCTCACATCTCATGTCCCAAAACACCAGGTGATTAAAACCCTTAAAATCAACTTAGAACATATGAGGGTTTTTGGATAAGTAAACCTTTTCAAACAACAGAAAATCTCTAAGTTTGCTTGCCATGTCGATTGTATCGATACACCTTCCGATATGATCGACCAGCTCTGTTAATGTCCTCGACTCTTAAATCGATACTATCGATAAGAGGACTAAAAGTATTTAGCAACCGCATACTTATCTAGACGGATTTATCGATATATTGATACAACCATCGATATCATCGATATTTAAAAATCGAGCCCATCGGAAGTGGGTCGATAATATTGACAGGAAAATTTTCGGCGTCCCTATTTTTCTAAAGAAAACTACTATGAGCTTCGATATATCGATACTGTTCCGATTCAATCTGAATTCAAATATCTATCATATCGAAAGTCAATCAATCATATCGACAGTGGGCGCGCATTCCTTTCTGCAAATATTTCAGGATATTTTTAACTTTGATCGGGGGCCACTCGAGAAAATCGATATTTTTATGTCGATGCTATCGAGCCCTGCTCAATTGGATCGAAAACTGGACACAAACTGTTCAGCGTGCTTATAGGTAAATCTATACGATTTATCGATCCCATCGACATGGCCTCGATATCATTGATATTCAAATTCCAATAACATCGGTTGACCCTCAATCATATGCTAAAAAACCTGAAATATTTTAGACTAGTCTCTCTTATTTTTCAAATGTCGATAAATCGATCCCAGTATCGATGGAATCGGAGTTCGAAATTCGATGACATCGACACAAGTATCGATCCCATCAACCAGCTGGCAATAGGTTTCAAAAGCGTATGACATTTGAGTTTATGTTATCAAGCGGACAGTCTATCCCATCGAGAGTATACGCTCGATGATATCGACCCTGCTCAATGATATCGAACTCTGTCATAAATATGACTATTTTATATGCGTTAGAACCTTTTGCCTATATAAAGAGAGACATGTCCATATTGCTAGTAGAGAAAGAAGAGAGTGTTTTTGTGTGTTTTACCTTTAGGTCATATACCCAAAGCCCTTTCCCTCACGAGAGTTCATCTTCCAATTCACTCTCATTCATTGAAATTCAATAGAGTGGATTGGGAAATGAACTTTCGCATTCAAGGATCCTTCAGTAACTATCTTAACAGCATATCATTAAGCTGGGATGCTTTGAATGAATAGATGATGGGAATCACTCTATCTTCCTTATAGGAAAATTCTAAGAGAGTGGATTTCCGTCCTAACCTTGACCTAACCCAAAGCCAAGTACTGGTATATCTTTTGTGTTGCGGATTAAGGGAGCTGAAGACTCTTCAACAATAAGAAGGAGATCTTCATCACTGTACTAAATGAGACTTATCAATTTATCTGTAAGTAACTAGAGTCTAGAGGACACTTGTGATCATTCCTTTCTACGATTAGGTCTTAAGTGTTACTCACCCTTTGAAGTCCTCATAGAAGGCCTCCGGCGGGAGTGTACGCTGTGGGTGCGTTATGTGAACCCTTGCTCTATGGAGAGCATAAACATCCGGGTGCGTTGTGTGGACCTTTGCTTTGTGTGGGCATAAACATCTGGTTAGGTGTAATGTCCTGAAAAAAATTCGTACGAAAACCCGAGTACCACCTTAAGCAGAAATCACTTAGGACCAAATCCTTTAGAAATTAACGAGAATTAACTAGTGTTGAACTACATTACCTGTGAAATTAGCACCAATCACTTTAAATGTGATCTGTAAGATCCAAAACTTGTAGAATTGTTAACGCTACATTACCCTAAAATATAGGATCAATTTCTAAACCCGGTTGCTCTTGGGAGCACAATGAAACTCTATCGGATCTGGACCGCACATCAAAAGTCCAATAGCGATGAACTTAGACGATTATGACCGCCTAATTGGACTTGACAATTACCTCAAAAATCAAGTCTAAATGATGTCCTGAGACTATTTTCTTGAGTCCTCAATGAAGTGTGTGAGAAAAGTGAATATATTTAGAAATTAAATATGAATTTAAGTAATCTAAGTCGTGTCGCTTGTGGGCCGATTATAAGCGTTCTGACCGTTAGAATCTGACCCAAATACACCCTCGGATCAGGAAAAATGTCCCACACATGCCAATATTCTTGTGGCCCTGATCGAGTATTGGTGACCGTTGAACTGAAACTGGTCCGCCAAGGTCGATCTGTAAACCCGATCGGACTGAAAAATAACTTGATTAAGATCCAATATCTGTGAGCTTAAGTCCGACCGCATTCAGTAAAGGGACCTCCACAAATGCTCCGTTGGATCGGAACAAGCCCGATTTGGTTATAACCTAAGTATACCATGGCCCTAGGACTATTTTCGTCAATTCTGGGCCTATATAAGGGTTTTAAAACCCCTTTCACATATTTCATACGAATTCTAAACCCTAGCTAAGAAAAGAGAGAGTAAAGAGAGAGAAAGGGAGAGAGAAGTTGGTGATTCATCCTGGGATTCTTCCCAGCTACACTACGTGCCTAATCCACCTATTTGTATCGCTATACGGGCGATACCGATTCCATACTTAGGTAAGAAAACCTAACCCTAATATGTTTTAGGGCTTTCAAATAGTTTAAGTGACGATGTAGCTAACCTATTTCATACTCTAGTTTGCTAATCCGCTGTTGACGAAGACTTACCATATTCATCATATCCGTTATGCATTTTCCATTTTAAGGTGCGGACTATATATGTTTAGGTTATGGTTTTCAAGGCTTTCAATGTCAGTTAATAATTTATTACTGACGTGGATGCCATTACACATGCCAAATGCGCTATCTGTTTCATTTTACGTAAGTGTATAAAATATGTTGTGAATAGAGTATTTCATGTGTTTGATGTAATGTTTGTATGCACTTGAAATCTGATGTTGTGAATGTCATGATTAATTGTCATAGGTACATGGTTGTTATGAATGTGACAACTCCTTGGCAAAAGGATTTTCCCTAATACGTCATATGGCCAACATACGTGATGTATGTTGTAAAGTGTAGTCTAAGTGTTTGTGAAAATGTCTGAATGAGTTAGTAGTTAGTAAAATGTGATTTATAAGGGAGTTGAGATATGAATCCCAACTACCTTAACTGTGTGTATGATTTCCTCCATGAACTGCATAATCTACTTATTCATGTTTAATTGTGTGTATGATTTCCTCCATGTACTGTGTATTCATGTTTAAGTTATATTCCATAACATGTTTATATGATTCTAGGATTTGACTTAAATATTTATTATTGTGATTGTACGTGGTTGAGACTATATCACAGTCCAGGTAATCGATAATAGTTCTCAAACTGGTAGCTGAGGTTATTTTCGCCATGCAGGATGTGTTTGACGAATCTGAGCCGTGCTTGGGATGTCGACAGTGGTTAAACCACATGAAGTGCTTATGCATTTCATGTCGATCAACTCAACGTGCGATCGTCTTAGTCGAGCTTATCAATTAACCTAGTTGACCGATGTATGTTCACCATGTTTGGACGCCACTACTTGAATCTAAGGTGCCAAACTCATCAGTGAAACCCTGATAACCTTGGTACCCCTATCCGCTAAGACTCATGAGCTGGACATGGTGGTATGGGATACCGTGGTCGAGCTGTCAGCCTACGCTGGGGCGACGAGCCTCCCCGTAGTAAGCAGTGAGCAACCCAGACTCATGAGCTAAATATGGTGGTATGGGACACTGTATTCGTGCTGTCGGCCTACATTGATCGGTAATGAGCCCTTTGTAGTGACCTCGAGCATACCTTGACACTACATGGAGGCGACAAGACTTTTTGTAGTAACTGAGGTATAACTAGGCTTACATTGATTGGTGACGAGCCCTTTGCAGCAACCTAGAACTATAACATCGTATGAGATTTACTAGGATTGACGACCCTAGAATGGATCATTGTTTGGGTATTGATATAAGGGAGGTACCTTAGCTTTCCAATCTTGCTGTATGAAAAGGACTAATAAGAACTTGATAATCATGTACATGCACCGCACTGCATGTGCCATTTGGCGTTGGGCAAAGCACTGAGGAAGTGACTGACATGCGTGATCGTAAGATGAACATCGCAGAGGGAGTGTAGGCGAGGGCATGTGTAACATCCCGAAAATCGGGGGGTCGAGCAAAAACCCAACTCCCGAGTTCCAAAATGTTATTTATGCAACATAGATATGTATGATTGAATGTTGTCTGTGATAATGTATTAAACATGAGTGAGATTAAGGTAGAACCGCATATCATACTCCAGAGACAGTTAAATTAACCAGCGGAAGTCTGTAATAGTATGTATAACATATATAAACTGTTGTATGTCTTCAGAGTGTGAATATATTACCAGGTTATACACATACATGTATACTTCAAAAGTAAACCAAATGAATATACATGAGTGCGCTAAAAATATAAAATGACAAATGTCAAAGTATCTAATCAACCTCCCTGTAATCCCGTCGATCAGAACACGCATAAAGGAGGGATCCTCCTCATCATCATCAAGTCCGGCTCTGCCTCACAGGCCGCGCCATCATCTGCAATCACAAAAAGGTCTGGTGGGTGTCCGAAACACCGTCCCGTAACGTGGGAGTGAGTAGCTAACTCAGTGGAATAATAGAGCAAAGATTAACATGTTATCAAATCAATCATGCGATAATAGTAACGCAGTAAATCAAACAATCCTAATACTGTTGTTAATGCAATTATGACATGACGTGATGTATGCCCTCACCGACGATCACCCTCATACGGCAACATCTTACGACCGCGGCATGCCACACTCCCTAGAGTGCTCCACATCTTCCAGGCACATGCAATGCTATGGTGATATGATTACCAAGTTGTTATTAATCCATTCAAACAGCAGGATTGGGAAACTAAGGTACTTCCCTTGTATCAATCCCAACACGGATCCTGTCTAGGGTCGTCACTCCTAGTAATCTCATACGATGTACATTTCGTAGGTCACTGCAAGGGCTGCCAGGGCTGTTGCTCGCACTCGTTGCACCGCTCCCCCATCACCTTATCAATACAGGCCTACCGTACTCTACTGCAACGGAAGGGTCGTCGCCTCCCGTGGACTCAGAATACGCTCGCGGTCACTACAAAGGGCTCGTCGCCTGATCAGTGTAGGCCGACAGCTAGAATATAGTGTCCCATACCACCATAATCTGCTCACGAGTCTAGGTGCTCACTGGTCACTACGGGGAGGTTTGTGGCCCCAGCGTAGGCCGACAGCTCGACCACGGTGTCCCATACCACCATGTCCGGCTCATGAGTCTTTATGGATCAAGGTACCATGGTTAACAGGGTTTACAATGGTAAGTTCAGTACCCTAGGTTCAAGCAGTTATGACTCATACAAGGTGAACATACAACGGCCAGTCGGGTTACTTGACGAGCTCGACTGGCACGAGCGCATCGCAAGTCGAACGACATGAAGTGCGTAAAACACTTCGCGTGGCCTAACCACTGCCGCCAACTCCAACACGACTCGCGTTCATCGACACGTCCTTCGTGGCCAAGATAAGCTAACCACGAATTCTTTCGGTTACCGACTGCCTGGACTAGGCATAGTCCCAAACAATCATAGAATCACATCAGTAGTTGTGTAAGGGTAATGGAGATGAAATGGAACCATGTGAGCATGTTAACACATGTCATTACATACAACTTAAGCAAGTCTTCAAACACATGCCTTTCATACATATAATGAAATCATACATATCGCGAACATATAGGAAATCATCACCATCAGCGTATTAATTGAGAATTCAATCTCCAACTAAGTCATAAGAAACTCATCAAGCACATATTATAACATACCACTTAAATAAATCATTAAGCACATGCATTTCATACATATAATGAAATCGTACATATGGCTAGCATGTAGGAAATCATTCACATCAACATATTCATTGAGAAATCAATCTCACACTAATCCATATCACCATTTAAGCCAATACATACTAATACAAGCATTTATACAAACACTTACACTACACACTTAAGTCTACATATAGTATGTCGACCCGAAGTGAGCATTTAGGCGAATCTCTTCGCCAAACTAATTATGCATGCATTCCTAACTTCCTAATGCGACAACAAACCATGTCAATCACATCAGCAAAATATGAATGTAAACTGTACTTCCTACAAATGACTAAAATGCCCTAAATCTCATATTCTTCGTTAATTTACGAAACAGGAAACGGAGAGCATGTTGTACATGTCAAACGGCGTTGCCGTCAAGAATCTACTATTAAACGACATTGAAAGCTTTGGAAACAGTCAATCAAAGCGTCTAATATCCGCACCTTTTCCCTTTTAGGGATGAAAATTCGAACGGAGCGTATACGCTTCGTCTACGGCGAATAGAGAACCTGATTTACGAGATCCATAAGCTACATCGCTATGGAAACAAGGGAAACTCAAATCAACAACTATTTAGGGTATTTACTTACCTAGAAAAGCGGAGAAATCACCGGCAACGTGATTGAGTTGCGTTGCTTAGGCACTTGCAACAGGTAGCACAAGCGGCAAGGAATTCTCCTCCAATCTCCCTCACAAACTCTCACCTTTTCTCTCTCCCAATCTAGGGATTTTTGCAAATTCGGATGGGAGAGAGGAGTGAGGGTTTCAACCCCTTTTATAAGCCTAAACATGCCCAAAATAGGCTCCAAGTCAAGGTATACTTAAAGTATATCCAAATCGGGGCTGTTTCGGTCCAAAAGAGCATTTCTGGAGGTCCCCTGGCCAAATGCGGTCGGACTTAAGCTCGTGCATACTGGATCTAGCACGCATCCAGATTTCAGGCCGGTAGGGTTCCCAGATCGCACGTGGCGGCCCAGTTTCAGTTTAACGGTCACCGCACTAAGATCAAGCCTATAAGTCTCGTGATATGTAATAGAAATTTTTCCTGATCCAAGGGTGTAATTTGGCTGTATTCTGACGGTCAGAATGCTTAATACTGATGCGTCAAATTTGTGTGCCAGATTTGAATTTGAAATTCCAACTATGTCCCTATTCACACTCTCTTCGGTCCGGGCTCAATGAAATAGCCTGTGATCGTCAGTTGGACTTGATATTCGAAACGATTGCCAAGCCCAGCTAAGTGGTCATAACGGTCTAAGATGGTAGGCATCTGACTTACGACGCGCGGTTTAGATCCAATACAAAGTTTCAAGGAGGTCCCGAGAACAAACCGGCTTAGAGTTTGATCCGAGGCTTTAGAGCATTATAGCACCCTTGGTTCCACTCGCTTTGGGCCTTGTAGAACGTATTTAAAGTGATCAGGGACCATTTCCCAGCTATTCTAACCTTGCACTAGCTAACTTAGTCATATTTTCTAAAGGAATTGATTCTAAGTGGTTTCTTTGGCTATGAAATTGGGTTCTAAGCAATTTTCCAGGTGTTTCAATTGACCCATTGCCTAAGGACGTCAAATCTCAGATTGGCCAAAATCCGGGGTGTTACAATCTACCCCCCTTAAAACACAATGTCGTCCCCGACATTGGCGAAGGGCAAGGAGTACCTAGAGGGACTTTAGTATTGACATTCTAAGGAAGGTTCAAATCCTACTTAATAACCTAACTGTACATATAACCTAAATCAAATGTTTCGATCTTGGGCCAGTGGGGAAGAGCCTAACCACGCTTCCGCTGCGCCACTCTAATCGAACAGGAGCGTTGACTAACCTAACCGGATTGGACTCCATACGTTCTACCCCCCTTAAAACTTGGTTTTACTTAAATTCAAGAATCTATGCATCGCTCCGTATATCGGAACGAGGTGCAACTTAGGGGCTATCCTTGACATAAATTGGGAACAACCTCTCATTACAGTGGTTTTCCTTTGCTAATGATGCGTTCTATGGCATTGGTATCTATGATCATAGAGATGAGCCTAATCTCTATTGTGGTTAAGGTCAGGGGCAGGTATGAATTGGTGGCAAGATGCCTAATTCTCTACTGGCTTTAAGTCCTCGCCATTTCCCAAAAGGCAATGTGATCCCGTTTGGTTGTAGGTGGTTGGGCCATCACAGAATAAAGGTTATGTAGTAGGTCTGAGCCGGATACATAGACTTTCTGTCTAGCTAGAACAGAAGATTTATTGTATCAATTCTTAATCCGAGTCGATGCCGATCTTCTGCTTGATCAGAGCATTGGATTTATTGGGAACCACTAGGATTAAGAAGTCGATTCAAACCGTGAATACATCGCGTACATGCAGTTCCTTTACTCTGCGTTCCCGAATGCAATAAACCCTTGGGGATGGCAATTCTAAGGGGCGTGCTAGTCCATTCTAAGTTCAATCTGAGGGATTTATAAATGTTCCCTGAGAGTGAATGGTTCCTTCCTATGGGCAACAACAGAAGTCTATAAGTCATAAGGGGATCTGTGGAAGGAATAAGGTTCTACTTCAACCAAATCTAACCTACAAGTCCTTAGCATATACAGGCTGTACACTACTTAAGGTAACTAGTAGGCTAGTCTGTATTTCATTCGCCATAATTCAAAACCTAAGCCTATACACTAGACGGTTTCATACCATCTCTAATACAGGGAATTGCTCTATCGCTTAGGATCAAAATTGTCTAAATGGAATTGGATTTCTTATGTCGTCAGACCCTTCAAATCTAGGAGTGCTAACACTAGAACCAAAACACCTAGAGCCTATGTGGCCGGTAGCGCTTAGTGGTATTAAATGGAACTGCATTCCTAGTCCCATGGCAGGATTGGAAGTGGTATGCTTGGTAGGAGGGTGGGTGGGGATAAAAATTAATTTGTAGGCTGGATCTCAGGGAGTTATAATACTCCCAATCTAGGGATAATATTTTATAGCGAAATGAAACAACATGCATTCCATTCAACAAATTTTGGCTACATTAAGCCCAAACCACAACACAAACACATTTTTCTACCTAACAACAAAACAACACAGAAATTTCAACAGTAGTCAAACAAGCTAAAGGGCAACGACATAGATGCCTAATTCTACCAAAGGACTTCTACCAGGGTCCCGACTGACCTTCTTGAATACTATCAAGTTCAATACTGTCAGTTGCCCATTAGAGCTCTATCGGCCATGTGTTTTCAATACTTCTCAAACGGAGAAAGTTGAGAAATGGGATTTGAGGTTAGTATGATTCTGAGACCCAAAAAGGGGGTAAAGGCTCAAATAAAAGGGACATGAGAGAGAGAACGATGGAAAGGGAGGAAAAAGGCTGAAACAGCCTTAACAATAGCCATGGAAAATGGAGGAAATGCGAAGAAATGGTCGCCCAAAGGGACAGAATGAAATCTAGGCGTTGTAGAGGGATGCTTCAAGCTTCCCTAGGATGTATTTTCAGAAAGAAATGAAAATGAAAAAGGGGAATGGAGCACCTCACGATTTCAGCTCGATTTTGGGGTTTTAGGAGCTCCAACGGGTGAAATCTTCAAGAGGGAGGGCTGCCAACTTCAAAGGAATGACGGAGGGTGGTCGTTTTTGGCAGGGAATGGATCTAGGGTGGTTTGGAATCACGAATTTTTGGGATAGGGCAGCTGAAAACGAAAATGGGGCTAGGGGAGGGGCTGTTTGTGAAGGAAGTACCCATATTTGGGGTTTTCTTGGGGTGGGAGGTGCATAGGGGTGATGTGGACCCTGTTTAAGGGGGTGCGCCCGAAGGACGGCCCCATCGGAGCTCGCCGGCCGGCGATGCATCGCCGAACCGGCGATGGCATCGCCGGTGAAGTTGCAAACTGGCCTCTGAGGCCATATGGGATGGATTCCTCTTGCCCTAGGGATTCCAAAAAGGTATGGTGCACACTCTAGTTCATTGTAGATTGCCCTAGGGAGGCCAATACATTTTTAACATCCATTCGAGGATTTTTGGGTCCAAAATTCAATCCCGAATACAAAACCCTATCATGCAGCATATGATTTTGGGGTAGAAGGATCTAGTACATCCATCTAAACTATTAGTTGCTAAAGAAAGTAAAGTTAGAATGGTCTTATGGCCATTTTTCATGAAATTTTACTATTCACTGTAAAATTTTGTGAAAGTACTAATTTGTGTTATTTTCATATTAGTTTTGATGCCTAATACGAAATGGATAAGAAATAATTGAAGATTGGGGTGGTGAGAGGAAGAATTTCGGAGATTTTCGGCGAAACGGGGTTTTTAAGCCCTGGCGATTGAATACAGGGGTCGTGGTTGTCCCACGGCCCAAGGATTCACATTAACGGGTTTAGAATTGTTCAAAGAACAGCTCAACCCACTTATCTACAACCTAGGAGCTATTCGGGTTGCTCTACGCGACCCTAGATGCGATACGGACTCGATCACGCATTTGAAATGAATAGACTTCGCCTATTGGCGAACCTGGGATCCTAGAAGTGTTTCTAGACCCTTCTCGCACCCACCTAAGTCAAAGGAAACGACAGCGTACGTCGCGTGACCATAACCCAGGCCCGGTTTAATCCAAATCATGCTCTGATACCATCTGTAACATCCCGAAAATCGGGGGGTCGAGCAAAAACCCAACTCCCGAGTTCCAAAATGTTATTTATGCAACATAGATATGTATGATTGAATGTTGTCTGTGATAATGTATTAAACATGAGTGAGATTAAGGTAGAACCGCATATCATACTCCAGAGACAGTTAAATTAACCAGCGGAAGTCTGTAATAGTATGTATAACATATATAAACTGTTGTATGTCTTCAGAGTGTGAATATATTACCAGGTTATACACATACATGTATACTTCAAAAGTAAACCAAATGAATATACATGAGTGCGCTAAAAATATAAAATGACAAATGTCAAAGTATCTAATCAACCTCCCTGTAATCCCGTCGATCAGAACACGCATAAAGGAGGGATCCTCCTCATCATCATCAAGTCCGGCTCTGCCTCACAGGCCGCGCCATCATCTGCAATCACAAAAAGGTCTGGTGGGTGTCCGAAACACCGTCCCGTAACGTGGGAGTGAGTAGCTAACTCAGTGGAATAATAGAGCAAAGATTAACATGTTATCAAATCAATCATGCGATAATAGTAACGCAGTAAATCAAACAATCCTAATACTGTTGTTAATGCAATTATGACATGACGTGATGTATGCCCTCACCGACGATCACCCTCATACGGCAACATCTTACGACCGCGGCATGCCACACTCCCTAGAGTGCTCCACATCTTCCAGGCACATGCAATGCTATGGTGATATGATTACCAAGTTGTTATTAATCCATTCAAACAGCAGGATTGGGAAACTAAGGTACTTCCCTTGTATCAATCCCAACACGGATCCTGTCTAGGGTCGTCACTCCTAGTAATCTCATACGATGTACATTTCGTAGGTCACTGCAAGGGCTGCCAGGGCTGTTGCTCGCACTCGTTGCACCGCTCCCCCATCACCTTATCAATACAGGCCTACCGTACTCTACTGCAACGGAAGGGTCGTCGCCTCCCGTGGACTCAGAATACGCTCGCGGTCACTACAAAGGGCTCGTCGCCTGATCAGTGTAGGCCGACAGCTAGAATATAGTGTCCCATACCACCATAATCTGCTCACGAGTCTAGGTGCTCACTGGTCACTACGGGGAGGTTTGTGGCCCCAGCGTAGGCCGACAGCTCGACCACGGTGTCCCATACCACCATGTCCGGCTCATGAGTCTTTATGGATCAAGGTACCATGGTTAACAGGGTTTACAATGGTAAGTTCAGTACCCTAGGTTCAAGCAGTTATGACTCATACAAGGTGAACATACAACGGCCAGTCGGGTTACTTGACGAGCTCGACTGGCACGAGCGCATCGCAAGTCGAACGACATGAAGTGCGTAAAACACTTCGCGTGGCCTAACCACTGCCGCCAACTCCAACACGACTCGCGTTCATCGACACGTCCTTCGTGGCCAAGATAAGCTAACCACGAATTCTTTCGGTTACCGACTGCCTGGACTAGGCATAGTCCCAAACAATCATAGAATCACATCAGTAGTTGTGTAAGGGTAATGGAGATGAAATGGAACCATGTGAGCATGTTAACACATGTCATTACATACAACTTAAGCAAGTCTTCAAACACATGCCTTTCATACATATAATGAAATCATACATATCGCGAACATATAGGAAATCATCACCATCAGCGTATTAATTGAGAATTCAATCTCCAACTAAGTCATAAGAAACTCATCAAGCACATATTATAACATACCACTTAAATAAATCATTAAGCACATGCATTTCATACATATAATGAAATCGTACATATGGCTAGCATGTAGGAAATCATTCACATCAACATATTCATTGAGAAATCAATCTCACACTAATCCATATCACCATTTAAGCCAATACATACTAATACAAGCATTTATACAAACACTTACACTACACACTTAAGTCTACATATAGTATGTCGACCCGAAGTGAGCATTTAGGCGAATCTCTTCGCCAAACTAATTATGCATGCATTCCTAACTTCCTAATGCGACAACAAACCATGTCAATCACATCAGCAAAATATGAATGTAAACTGTACTTCCTACAAATGACTAAAATGCCCTAAATCTCATATTCTTCGTTAATTTACGAAACAGGAAACGGAGAGCATGTTGTACATGTCAAACGGCGTTGCCGTCAAGAATCTACTATTAAACGACATTGAAAGCTTTGGAAACAGTCAATCAAAGCGTCTAATATCCGCACCTTTTCCCTTTTAGGGATGAAAATTCGAACGGAGCGTATACGCTTCGTCTACGGCGAATAGAGAACCTGATTTACGAGATCCATAAGCTACATCGCTATGGAAACAAGGGAAACTCAAATCAACAACTATTTAGGGTATTTACTTACCTAGAAAAGCGGAGAAATCACCGGCAACGTGATTGAGTTGCGTTGCTTAGGCACTTGCAACAGGTAGCACAAGCGGCAAGGAATTCTCCTCCAATCTCCCTCACAAACTCTCACCTTTTCTCTCTCCCAATCTAGGGATTTTTGCAAATTCGGATGGGAGAGAGGAGTGAGGGTTTCAACCCCTTTTATAAGCCTAAACATGCCCAAAATAGGCTCCAAGTCAAGGTATACTTAAAGTATATCCAAATCGGGGCTGTTTCGGTCCAAAAGAGCATTTCTGGAGGTCCCCTGGCCAAATGCGGTCGGACTTAAGCTCGTGCATACTGGATCTAGCACGCATCCAGATTTCAGGCCGGTAGGGTTCCCAGATCGCACGTGGCGGCCCAGTTTCAGTTTAACGGTCACCGCACTAAGATCAAGCCTATAAGTCTCGTGATATGTAATAGAAATTTTTCCTGATCCAAGGGTGTAATTTGGCTGTATTCTGACGGTCAGAATGCTTAATACTGATGCGTCAAATTTGTGTGCCAGATTTGAATTTGAAATTCCAACTATGTCCCTATTCACACTCTCTTCGGTCCGGGCTCAATGAAATAGCCTGTGATCGTCAGTTGGACTTGATATTCGAAACGATTGCCAAGCCCAGCTAAGTGGTCATAACGGTCTAAGATGGTAGGCATCTGACTTACGACGCGCGGTTTAGATCCAATACAAAGTTTCAAGGAGGTCCCGAGAACAAACCGGCTTAGAGTTTGATCCGAGGCTTTAGAGCATTATAGCACCCTTGGTTCCACTCGCTTTGGGCCTTGTAGAACGTATTTAAAGTGATCAGGGACCATTTCCCAGCTATTCTAACCTTGCACTAGCTAACTTAGTCATATTTTCTAAAGGAATTGATTCTAAGTGGTTTCTTTGGCTATGAAATTGGGTTCTAAGCAATTTTCCAGGTGTTTCAATTGACCCATTGCCTAAGGACGTCAAATCTCAGATTGGCCAAAATCCGGGGTGTTACAGCATGCATCATTTCTTCATACATTCTTGCATTAATCAGAGTAATTAGAGATGTTTGATTGTACTGCTTTATCATTTCAGCTTGACTGAATTGATAACATGATAACCTTTACTGTATAGTTCCACTGAGTTGATCACTCACTCCCACGTTCTGGGACGGTGCTTAAACACCAACCAGACCCTGTCTTAGTTGCAGATAAGGATGTGACGCATGAGGCAGAGTCGGAGTTCAAGGATGACGAGGAGACATTCTCATGTATGCAATATTCAGGCGGGTTCATTTAGACCATTTTGAATCATCGGGGCTTCTTAGTTTATGCTTTATTAGAAGACTTTCACATTTTGTCATTCGTATTTTGAAACAAGACTTGTAACTATTGACCTGACAGAACACACATATTATGGGGACTTGTACTGGTATATATATTTATTTCAAACTTTCGCTTGCGTATTATAACTGTTCCTAGATTATGTTTGCTGATTTGTCTTAATCTAATTCATGTTTTATGCACTAATATAGACAAGATTCATCCATCATTAAAAATGTTGCATAAGTGATGTTTTGAAACTCGGGAGTTGGGTTATACTCGACCCTCGATTTTCAGTGTGTTATATTAGGAGTGCACTAGCAAAACTCAAGGGTTAGAGGTGAACCGAGTAGAAACCTCCGTGTAAAGGTTGAAGGTGAACCTGATTTAAAACCTTAGGTTTTAGGTGAACCCTGGGAAACCTCCTTAGTGAAATCCGGTACACTCAAGAGTTGAGTGCGACAGCCGGGAGTGGAGTAGACAAGTAGTCGAACCACTATAAAAATGACTGTACTTGAGTTTGTTATTGTTTTTCATTGTGTGATATTCCTTACATGTTTTTATATTTGATTATCTAAAATCACACCTCATATACACACACAGTCCTATCCATCACAATCTTAAATGCAACTTGTTTATCTTTCAAATAGTTTGTGATTGGATCCTCTAGAAGACTTGGTAGCTAGTAGAGTTACATTTGAGTAATCCTGATAATTGTATATCTAATAGGATTAGTGCAATAGGATTTTAAATATCTCATAAAATTTTAAAAAGTCTTATTCATCCCCCTCTAGGACATATTGGCATATTCCTACTTCGATTCAAGCGGTCTTCACCGATATTTCAGCTGCTAGTGCATGTATACGTGCCAGTTGAGGATGATTTGGTTATGCTGCTGTAGGTCGTTGAGGCAGCCTATTTTGGGATACGGGAGGTCGATTGTACAGCTGTACTGGTGGTGCCGATCGTAGAGGTGAAGTCTAAATAACTTGTGGTAGCTGACAGTTGATCTTCTGAGGCGGCATAAAGTCATTGTCCCTCATCTTGGTAAAGCAAAAGGGTTCGTTATGGCCCATCTTCTTACAGTAGGTGCATGAAAGGTTTGATCGCCTCTGTTGGGTTGGTGGAGCCATAAACCTGGGAGGCGAATCTATATGTGGCCTCTTACCTAGAAATGGTCGGTTCGGCAATTCAGATCGAGGCCTTAAGCCCATAGGCATATGTGTAGTCTCTCGCCATCCTGCTCGGCTCGCAGAGACATGTTCACTAGCTTAGCATAGTTAAGAATGCTACTGCGACACATCTTCATATGGATGTCGGGCCGCAGACCCTCAGAAAATCGCCGCATTCTCATCGGTTCGTCAGCTAGGATCAAAGGAGCATATCTAGCCAGCTCCGTAAAGTGGTTCTCGTACTCGTCTACTATTATCCCCCCTTGTCGAAGGTGGAGAAATTCATCCTCCTTCTCATTATGGTATGTGGGGGGGAAATACTTTCCATGGAAACGAGTTTCAAATGTGTCCCATGTTCACATGTATCCTATGGGAATGGTTCGTAGGATGCTATCCCACCAAAGACTAGCTTCCTTCTCGAACATTTATGTAACCGACTCTACTTGCTCTGCCTCAGTACAATGCAATGGCTTCAGCATCTTGGATATACGATCAAACCAATACTCAGCCTCCTCGGGTCAGTGATTACCCGCAAAGGTAGGAGGGCGAAAATGCTAAAAGTGTTCAAACAAGCCACTTATGTTCATAGTTCCAGTAGGATGCACAGGTGGCATAGGCGGGACCATGTTCATGTTTTGGGCAATGACTCTCGCAATAGTGGTCCAAACTTGCTGCTGTTGTTGCATTAGGAGCATCATCTGTTCTAACCTATTAGGGGGAGGAGCCGCCTGAGGCATGTGTGGCGTCGATGTAGATGCGCGGTTCTGTTCTAGAACTGGTAGTACACAAGGTGTTGGCCCATTGGTGGGGCTAGTGGCTGGCTGTGAATCCGGCATAATTTCAATATTCGAGTCCAAGTTAGGGTCCGTATGACTATCTCTCAGGGGAGGTGCCCCGTCAATCGATCCGCAAAGTGCGAGACATGCAATATTCCAAGTGTTTTTAGGAGGTATTCTCTATATACGACATAGGGTGTAACATGTGTGAGATTTAGAGTAACATTACTGTAAGAGCCGTATCGTAGCCCATATCGTTTCGTAGGCCTCCGCAGTCCTCCAGGTCAAATTTCAGCAAACCGTGATATATTATTGGCGTTTGCGCGCGATCCTGAGACGTGTCCCGTATATCAGAGTCGACTCGACCTGAAACTTGTGCCATTGCAACCACGCCATTGCTGCGGTTTCGACGCCGCATCTTGCACACCAAAGCGATACTCGGGCCAGGAGATGTGGGCCCGCGTTCAGTTTGAGAAAAACGCCATGCATTGCGAATTCCAAGGGAATCTCACGACACGTCACATCAATCCATTAATCAATCAATTCAAATAAACCTATACTCTACCCATCCCTCTCTCACCCAAAGTTAACAACACCCATACTCATCCCATTCCTTTCTTACCAACAAGTCAACAAGTACCATACCCTCCATTTATTACATCGCCTCTCTCTCTCTCTCTCTCTCTCTCTCTCTCTATCTTTCAAACAAATTCTCAAGCAATCCATAAAATCCAAAAATGTCCAAGCTCCAAGCTCCATGGATAGAGCTTGTGTGGCCCACCTTCCTACCTCCCATCTCCACCATCCAAAGTCCATCTCAACCGTTGTATTTGTTCCTTTGAAGCTCTAGTATGCATTGATGGAAGAAGGAAGAAGAGATCTAAGGTGGGTGATCTTGTATTTACCATTTTGTGAGTTAAGGGCAACATATTTGGGACCCATCTTGATGTATGTGTTGTGATCGACCCATAGTGGCGGGGTCCCTCGGCTACGCCTATCTCCCTCTCTCTCTCTCTCTCTCTCTCTCTCTCTCTCTCTCCCTTTCCTTGTTAATGGCCCACCTAATAAGTGAGTGTGTGGTCCACCATCAATGTATTTTGCCCACACCGTCCAGCAAGGATGTGGGCCCCACGTTGAATTACTTGTGTTATATCCCCACCGTCCAATCCATGGACCGTGGGAGAGGATTGGGTGGTGTACCTCACATCAACTACCTAGCTGCTGTAAGGATGCCAGCAAGCTCCATGGCTCTGGGCTTTATTTATTTATTTTTATATATAATATTTATATATATTATAATATAATATAATGTTATATATGGTGGCCCCACGTGGGACCCACGTAATATGGGAATCCAAATGGTTGGAGTCCTTCGCACCAGCAATCTCCAGACCGTCCGTCATTTTTGGCTAGATGTGGGCCCACCCCACACGTGTGTGGGTGGGATCACCTTGCTGATGTACAATTCGTGCACACCGTTCAACTGATGGTGATGTACATGTTTCAAGTCCACGCCATCCACTGTCCAGGGGTCTGGACGGTGGAGCCTACCTTTGATATATATATATATATATATATATATATATATATATATATATATATATATATATATATCCATCCAGACCGTCCATCTACGTGGACCCCTCCTTGATCCAGACCGTCTGTCTATTTTGACACCGGTAGGGTCCACCGTACTGTATATGTTTCATCAATGCCATCCATCTATGGCCCCAGCAGCAGGTCAGCTGCTGTATTGACATCCATCACTGGTGGGGCCCACCATATGGTAGTGTTATTTCTAAACCGTCCAAAGGGACGGTGGACCCCAGCTGATGACGTCAGAGTGTGAAATGGGTCTGGTGACCCAGACCGTCCATCTACTGGGCGTGCAGCCCCGGGCTACTTTATTGGCGCCAGTTTTGTGGGTGTTATTCACACCGTACATTGATGATCCTACATGATACGTGTGCTCTATGCACACCGTCCATATATGTGCACCTCACTCTGGTGTGTGAAACGTTTAAACCGTCCATCCATTTGATCAGATCGTCCTAGGGCTTGGGAAAAAAATAAAATAAAATAAAATAAAAACTAGATCTAGTTATCAAGTGGACCACACTGCCAAAACAGTGGAGATTAAGAGTCTACCATTGAAACCTCTTTTTTTTTTTTTTGGTTGGTTCAATCCTTATGACCTTATGATCAGACTGGATGGAAATACACTTTATGATGGCCCTGTGAAATTTTGTACAGTAGAAATCACTGACTCCACTGTTATTTGTGATGTGGTCTAGCTGACCTTTTGATCACTATCACCCCTGTTATTTGTAGTATGGTGTACATGAAATTTTTTTTTTTTTTTTTTTGATAATGCTCTAAAATGATCTCTATAGATGGATGAACGGTGTAGTTAGTATGGCCCATTAAATACGGCCCGATGTGATATACTTGGGGCCCATTTGGTGAGGCCTGATGCGATATATGAGGCCCTTGTATAAGGCCCAATATAATGTATTTGCGGCCGATGGAATTAGGCCTATTATGATGTATTTGGAGCCCATGGGTAGAGGCCCATTGTGATATATTTGAGGCCCATATGATGGGGCCCACTTGCTTGAATCTAAGGCCCAAGGGCAAGGCCCATTGTGATATGTATTAGGCCCATTAGTGCGGCCCATTGATGTTGTACATTTGGCACTTGTGTGAGGCCATGAGTCCACTATATGTTAGGTTCTACGTGAGCCACTCCTTGTAGGCAATGTTGATTAAATGTCCACATTATTATGAGATGTGGTTGACCATTGGCGTGGCCTGTGGACACGGTCCACTTGATGTATACGAGACCCACTAGTGCAACCCATGTGTTATGGCCGACTCGATATATATGAGACCCATTGGTGTGGCCCATGGATGCGATCCACTTGATGTATTTGATGCCCCATGGGTTGAGGTCCAATGTGATGGATATAAGGGCCACGAGTGAGGCCCAATGAGACGTATGTGGGGCTTTTGTATAGGACCGAATGTGATGTATATTAATTCTATTGCGATGTGTGATTACTCTATGATGTATGTAATGATGATTATGGTAGGTCATACCTTGGGAGCATTGTTGGTTGAATGTCCACATTGATGGGCAATGATGGTTGGATGTCCACATTGTGACCCTCCATTAGGCCTTGATTGACAGATTATGGAGGCCGATTCCGATTGCTGATTACCAATTTCGATTATCAGGTTGAGGCTAATTCTGATTATTGAGGCCGATTCTGATTATCGAGGCCGACTCTAATTGTCGAGGCCCATTGTGATGTATATGCGGCCGTATTTGAGGCCCATTCTAACTAGCATTCAGCCTCAGCTTGATGCATTTGAGGCCTATGTATTGTATGTGAGGCCCATTGTGGTGCATTTGAGGGTCAGGCGATGGAGCCCATTGTGATGTGTTAGGCCCATGTGAAAGACACATCGTGATGTGTATTAAGCCCTTGAGTGAGGCCCATGGCGTTGTACATTTGGCCCTTGTATGAGGCCATAGGTCTACTGTATGTTAGGCTCTATGTGGGCCACTCCTTGGGGCAATATTGATTAAATGTTCACATTGTCAAGGCCGACTGTCAATGCCGACTATCAAGGTCAGTTATTGGTACCGATTATGATTATGTGACAGTATAACATCATGATACATGTACATACGCATCATCTGCATATTAGTTATGAGATGTGGTTGACCATTGCATATTTCATTGGGTAAGTTATTATGAGACTCCCTGATAAGCGGAGGTTATCTCACATGAGCGCACGGTATGCAAAGGATTGATGCATGACTGAGTTGTATAACTCATATATCTCACATTATGTGTTGTGATTAGTATACGCCCTAGTGACATCAGGGCTATGACCTCCACAGGTACGTCGTGGATGACTAGATGGGACACCGAAAATATTTAGTTCAAGCATCTGGGCACTTTGGATGTCCGTGGGTGAAAGTTCCTAAACCTCCGAGGCTAGGAGACGCCCTAACGTCGAGACCGAGTGAATACATGAGCGCCTGAGTGCCGAATACCAGGAGGCCGCGTCTCCCACTGTGTCGTGGTCGGTTGGGAGGGGGTGTGGCCTTACTCGCCTGAGAGTAAGGGGCATAGCTAGGTTGAGTTTGACCAACTCGTGAATGGGTTTGCTATCGACGTGCCGGATAGATCTTGGTAGGCTATTGGCTAGGCGAATAATGAGGCTTCTTATGCTCACTTGGACTATGCTGCTGGGAGAGAGGTAGTGCCATTTCGAGTGTACTAAACCTCGATAATGATCCCAAAGATGAACTGTACTGATATGTGGACTTATTAGGCAGGAGTTACATACTCATTCATTCATTCATTCACTATCCACTTAGGCTGGTGGTATACAATTATTTGTTACGTATACCTTCGCAATGACCAGGATTTCGGTTGGGACGTGCGACTAACCTGAGATCAGGAGTCTATTACATTGAGTCTGGCTATCCAAATTTAGGTATGAGATTGGTTTACATAGATGTCCCTTGTGATGGACCCCATAGCATACGATACTACGTATCATCATCCCGACTTCACACTCCAGCGTGGTCATTCCATTTGCACCGCATATTGCATTACAACCGCAACATATGACATTTTGGATAGTGTGAACTCATTAGGAATTACATATTGCATCGCATCCTCGGCATCTGATATTTGGCTCTTTATGACTCTCATTTGCATAGTTGTCCTATATTGTGTATTCTGATATTGATTAACTTATGATCTTGTCCGTATTTCTGCTTACTCTAATAATTCATGATCTTGCCAGTATTTCTACTTATTTTGATATTGTACGATTGATGGATTACCAGTAATTCCGGTATTGTATGATGATGACATTATATTGAATACTTGGCACTTACCTTATGCACACTTACACCATCCTCTAAGCTTTCTATAAGCTTATGCACGATAGACGCGTGCAGGTGATGCTAGGTTGCAGCAGTGTTGAGCTTGGAGTGTGTAATGGGCTTCTTCAGCTTGATTTTTGATTTATGTATTTTCCTTTCAGCATTGTACTCAAATGATTATATTAGTGCATATGTGATGATGATGTCGCCTGTGTGAATTGGGTAATCTTGTGGTTTTTCTTATTACGAGTTAATTGTACAAAAAAATTCTCCTTGTAGGATCCCAGGATCGAAATTTGGCGTATGGATGCTAGGAGCTAAGAATGGGGTACTACGGAGGCTGTTGGCACCGGATTCAGTGATCAGGATTCCCATGAATCTGATTTCCAGGTTTGGAGGGTGACAATTACTCAATTTTCCAAACATTCTACAAATTCCAAATCAAAAGAAGCTTAATGCATTTCATTTAACCAAAAATTGTTACAATACATGAGATGTAGTATTATATGAATCATGACAGAGATGTATGTGAGCTAATCTAGTAAAAATTTTAACACCAACTATTTTAGCATCCAACTAAGCCAAAAAGGCATTGTCATGCCCCAAGTACGGGAATGGATAGCTTCCGTGATGCTCTGAATTCGGCATTCGACTTCCATACACTAAGTCCTGAGTTCGGCGCACCACAAGGAAATTTTTTACTGATTTTTTTGTTGTTGTATATACATATAAGAATATGTAACACCCTGATTCTCGTGACCCGAGGACGGTCGCTCGAGTACGAGATCTCGAGGGATATGTCATAATATAAAACTACCATTCATCTAATTATCGACACAATTTATAGCAACAAACTATAATCATAATATCAACTACTTAAAGGAGTTCAACATACGTGAATAAGAGTATAAAGTAAAGTAAGTAACGCTAGATCCCACAGCAAGAAGCTACTCATAATGACTTATACAAACCAATGTCTATGAATTTAACAAGTACAAGATTTATAAGAATTTAATACATGAAGAATAACAGAAAACATATAAATATAAGCTGTAAGATTCACGCAACTCCTCCAGGCAAATATAGCCTTGCATCCTTGACGATCGTACCTTACTCCTCATCAAGTTTCAACATACATATCACTAAAGCCACCTGTACTACCTGTACGGTTAAATATTTGATGGATGAGTAGCCAACTCAGTGTGAATTTTCCTCAAGATTACACACCGCCGCATTTGGTAAGCATAGTTATAAAACAACCAGACAACCAAAACAGAGTAAATGTAGTTTTATTAGATGCATGGATGCATGAATGCAATCATGGACCCGAGTAAAACATCCAGACAGTCTGTGCCTCGGGAAAAACATCCGGACGGGCATTGGGGTCGTCACCCAAGATTGTGACTGGTCATCAGTGCAATACTCGGCGTAATTGTATGGGCATGAAGATCCAAGTCATCATCATAAGTCGAATGACTTGTCATAAGCGTAACATTCAGCATAATCGCAGGGCAAAGTGATCCAAGTTATCGAATATACCATGTATGCATGATTACCTAAGTCATTATTAGTCCATTTACAACCAGCCAATTTAGATAAGTTCAAAGGTCACTACAGGGAGCACATGGCCGAGCGTAGGCCGACAGCTCGGGCGTAGTGTCCCATTACCACCATCCCCGGCTTATGAGGCTACCATCTTAGGTTGTTTAATGGAAACTCGTCGACTAGTGGCCAATTATATTACGGTATATGAGGCTTACCATTGCATGGTTGCATGGTATAAAATATCAAACCCATATAGGGAAAATACTAGAACAAAGCCACATAGGGCGATATCAAACAAGCTACATAGGGCAATTATTAAAATAGGCCTCATAGGGAGAGTATCGAAACCATGCGATAAAAGACCATCCTTAAAAATCAGTGGACATAACAACCCTGGATGGTATGTTCATATCATTGATCCATTTAGACCACCACTCAATAACCACTAAGTCGAAGGTCCATTTTAATCACAACCAGTTAGGTTACATCCCAAGTATGGGTGTACATTTATAGGTGGGGTTTTCCTACTAATGTACCAGTTTAAAGTCCATAAGCAATACACAAATAATCCACAAGCGTGAACAAATGTAAAGGATGAACATTAAGCAGACAATATAGCAATTCAATTTCCACCAGCTAACACATGTGATTATAAGAGAGATATCAATCATAATTTTTAATAAAAACTATAACTTAAGCTAATGAGAAGATGGAAAGCTCAAGGGAAAGAATCATCACCTGATGAACCGAATCACCTTCTGGTGTCGCTAAGTACTTGTGCCCTTAGAACTGAATCCAATCATGAATTATAGATTTTGTATGGTTAGATCCTAGTTTCATATGTTATCTATGGTTAGGATCATGACCTATGGTTTGGATCATTTAGATTTAGGGTTTTATTCATTGATCTAATTTTAGACTTTGGTTTAGGGTTTGAAGTTTAACTCATATAATTAAATTGTAATATTATTAGAATGGAGTAAAAATAAATAATAACTACCTATTAATACTAATAATGTTAATCTTATTATCAATAATCACAATGAAAAAATAGGCATAACATGATTAATGTTAATATTTAATATAATAACAATACTTAGCAAAATTGACTTATCAATGATTGGCCATATCTAACTTAAAAATCCTAAAATGATCTTAATAATGATAATTAAAGTAATTTAAATCTGGAAGGAAAATATCGACTCACCTCGTTGACTCGGTCCGAGTCGAGTTGACTCGGCTTAACACAACCACCCCCTTCTTTCTTCTTTCTCTCTTTCTTCCTTTCTTTCTTCATGCCTCTTCCAACAATCTAGCAATGGGTTGGATAGATCAAAGGGTAATGAATCTAGGGTAGAGTTCATGCTAGGATTTATGACACACCTATATGGAGGTTATGATCATCCCATGTATGGGTGGCCTTCCATGGTAAGTCAATGTACCAAGCCATTAAAAAGTTGGGCCCCATCAGCTTAATCCATTAGCGTGAAAACTAAACCCATCCCCTCATCAAATGGGCCACCGGGTGACATTTTGCTAATATGATGATCCAATTCATCTGAAACTTGATCATTGTTCCAATGCATGGTTAGGATACTTACGGTTATATGGTCAAGTAACTCATTGCAACAACAATCAACCCATTGTTCAAGTATCTCAACCGCTGATATGTTCAAGTATCTCAACCGCTGATATTAATGTCTCCAATGTGAGTGAACCATGCAATGACAATCTCCTTGAAAAAATTCAACCCTTCATCAGGTGACAGAAACTAAGCGTTAAAAAAAATAATAATAATAAATCAATGATTTATAATCAACTAAGAAAATGCTAGAAACTCTAAGCTATGGTCATTTAATTTGGAGGGAGTTTTAGTGCATGGCTTATTTGTAGTGAGGCCCATGGAACCATCGGTTTGGATTGCTGAGAAATGGACCATGCTCGTACAAATTGGAGTGGGCATGACCCAGCCAACCCATGTTGACTTGACCCGATCTCGAACTCGGCACTGGCGTAGGCTCGGTCTCCCTCTATTTCTGCTTCTCTCCATCTTTCTCCTGTTATATTATTTTTTTTTCTTTCTTCTCCTCCTTGAACGCGGCACCCAGGAAGCTTGCTGGCATAGCCTAGTTCGGTTCGGACCGGTGTGATGCAGTAAAGACAGATTCCATTTTTGGAATGTTGGGTTCGTAAGGCCTGTTTGCACTGGAGATTGTGCCCACACACATGCATCCTAACATGTGAGGTGAGTGAGGTTTTGGTCAAGCCTAAGCCCGGAACGTGATGGATGGTTTGGATTGTTCCAACTGGGCAAGATGGTGGGCCACCGATCAGAGAAATGGTTGCCCGACCATCTGCTGACAAGAAACAGAGAGAAAGACTTTCTCTTTTAAGGGAAAGCTCAGTCAAAGGAGTTTTGACTGCTCCAACTGGTATGGTGTACAGCGAGTGCAGCCCTGTGGTGCACATGCGACGTAGGTGTGGGGTCTACCGTGATGTTTATGGAAAATCCACACCGTCCAAGGTGTTCTATTGGTCTAAATGGGTCCCCCGTCTAAAGATCAGGCATGTCTAAGTCCTAGGTGGGACCCACAACTTGATTTAGGTTGAATTTATGGATTGATGAGGGTCGAATATTGCATATCAGACTCCAGTTATTTCCTGATTTCACGTACATGATAATGCTTAATGTCATATTTTAATTGTGTTTTTATTGCAGGATGTAATCAGGAGTGTGGACTAAAAAAGAGTACTAAAAGAATGGATTTGACACTCCGAAGTCATCAGAGCGGGGGATGGACTCTAGAGGACCAATATTGAAGAATTTACACTCTAGGGATCTAAGAAAATCAAGTCGTTCACGTTAAAGATGCCTGAAATTGGCGTAAAATGCAAGATCACAGGGTTCCCACCATCTGATTGGCTCGAAACTTCATACATGGCCCGGGGGCCATAAATTAACCGTACACGTAAAATTTCAGACATTGGATATCTTGAGAAGTGGCCCAACGGCCAGATCATCCCCTTAATTCATTAAGTGGGGCCCACCTACAATCTGGATATGCTTCAAAGTTGGTCTCAACTCATTTTAGGAGGTGACAAAACATATGGTTGGATTGGATTTCTAAGAAGCATCACAGTGGACCCCATATGTACAACGTGTGTACATAATGTACACACGCCTGCCGTGCACCGGACCAGCTGTTCGGTCTAAGCTGGTGCTGACCCAACCGTCTTCTCAAAAATGAAAGTTTCTGTTTTTCAAGTTGCGCAACGAACCGATGGTCCGTTTTGCAGAATGAAGTGGGCCACCATCATGGCCCAGAGATTTGATCCAAGCTATCCATCTTGTAGAGGGGCTTGAAAATTCTAAAACTATTATGATACTTTTCACCCATCATACACACGTGCGTGATACAGAGGTCAGAAACAGGCTATCCTATGACGTTTAAAATGGTTACAGCGTGATTGCTTCTCTAGGCCACATCAATTGATGTTCAAAGCCATCCATCTTTGAACGAAATTTCGTCCTGAATCCAATGGACGGGGTGGATTTCCCCGAAAACACTTCTGTAGGGTCCACCGATCACATCAGCGAAGGACGTGCGTAGGTTTACGCATAGCCTACGCACGTCCATGAAAAGTAATTTTTCAGGTGGTTGCGGCCCACCATCTTTGATCAAATGGAAGATCTGATCCGCCCATCATGTAGCTAGTCCACAAATACCCCCAGGGACATTGATTTTTTCAGAAAGAAGAAAGGGAAGTGGGCCGTGTTCCGTCATCTTCTTGGCTGCATAAGTGTAGCTGTACGGTGCTGCTGCTGCGAAACCGCCAACTCCTCCACCGATTTCCCCTCTCCACTGACTCCAACAGCTATAAAAGGAGCTTAGAGAGCTTAAAAGGGGAGGAGCAAGGGGGAGAGCAGATCCAGAGGAGAGGAGAGAGAAGAGAGAGAAGAGAGAGAAGAGAGAGAGGAAGGAAGAAGGGGGATGTTCTTAGCTTTTAAATTTTAATTTTCTTTCTTTCTATTTAAATTTATGGATCATTAAATTTTCTTGGCTAGGGCTGAGATGAAACCTCTAATTTGAATAACTCTTATTTATTGTTGATTTTATCTGAATTTGATTGGTTTGTTTCTTTCTCTAGTGTGCTTAACTAAAAACTCCGTACTTCTCTATTTTATGAGCTTAACCAAAGTCTAGATGTGGATGTTGTTTGGACTCTTATTCTAGGTGCTTGTGTCTGACCATGAACAGGTTTCCTATAGAGAAAGAAATAGGAATCTACATCTCTCCATGCCTGACCATGGATGGAAAGATGTGATCCATATACTTTAAGGGATTATATATTCTGTGTGCCCGACCAAGGACATAGAGTGTGCTTTATTTATTAAGTTTATATCAATCTGAATTAGGGTGAATCAACAGGTAAAACAAGGGTCAGGATAATTAGAAGTGGATTCAAAAGTCCTAGTACTCTCCTTGATTGAATTTTCCTCATTGTTCTCAATTATTTTCATAGATATTTGTTATTTTATTTAATTGTTAGCAAAACTATTTATCGAATTAGTTAAGAAGAATCGTAAATTGCAAATTGTGATAACCAGTCCTCATGGAAATGATCTCGTAATACGTACCGTATCTACATCTAATTCGTATATTTGCGAGTTTAAAATTATTTAAATCAGATTGGTTTGAATTAAACATCAAGTTTTTGGCGTCGTTGCTCGGGACTATTTCGATCCCAATTGAATTTAGGATTCTTTCTTATCATAATTCATAGTGTTAGGAATTTTCTCGCATTATTTTAGGAAACTTAATTTGTTTTTGTTTTTGTTTTTATTTTTACAGGAATTGAGGGAGGAAGCTGCTAAATAAAATTGTCTTCAAAAGAAGGAGCTCCCAAATCTTCAGACATCCACCATCTCCTTTTCCAGGGTTCTTTCTTCCAATTCTTCCTTACATAGTTTTATCTTGTTTTTAGGAATTCATAATTTTTAGTTCCAGTTTTATTTCTCTTAGGTTGCATCTTCGTTTAGTTTTCTTTTTTACATTGCAATAACATAGTTTATGCTTGGGTGTAGATCTCTAAACATAGAACTAACACCTTTTGAACCTGAAATAGAAAGAACCATTCATGAAAGATTTAGAAACATCTTATTTGAAATGGCGGACGAGAATGGAACTAAAGCTCTTAGAGATTATTCAGCTCCTGTCTAATTCAATGCGCCTTCACGCATAGTGTTGCCAGCCACCATGGCAGCACACTTTGAACTTAAACCTGGGGTCATACAATTGTTGCCCTCTTTCTATGGTTTATATAAGGAGGATCCATATCATCATGTGAAAGAGTTTTTAGACATTTGCTCTACCTTTAGGTTTCAAAACTTTTCAGATGATTCAATCCGTTTGCGCCTTTTTCCTTTTTCTTTAAAGGATAAGGCAAAAGCATGGTTGAATTCTCTAGGAGTTGGGTCTATCACTACATGAGACCAACTGTTTAAGAAATTCTTAAACAATTTCTTCCCCGTTCACAAAACTAATGCTCTCCGTAGAGAAATTACTAATATCACACAAAAAGAGGGGGGACACTTTCATGAATGTTGAGAAAGATGGAAGGACTTACTTCTTAAATGTGCACACCATGGTTTTGAGAAGTGGTAACAGGTTTAATACTTCTATGATGGTTTGACACCCCAAAACCATAGCATGGTTGATGCCACTAGTGGAGGGTCATTTATGACCAAAAGCGATGTCGAAGCATGAAATTTCTTTGAAACCCTGTGTGAAAACTCCCAGCAATGAGACTATTCAAATAGAGGTGAAAGAAGTCTCCAACTACAGAAGAAAGGTAGTATATATGAGATAGGAGTCACGCCAGATCTTTATGCTAAAATTGATAGCCTGACATAGAAAGTTGATGCTTTGATGTTAAATAATGGACCTCCACAAACAACTCAAATCGAGTCATGTGCCATATGTTCTAATCCCACCCATCCTACGTAGTCTTGCCCATCTGGTGCAGCATTTTCAAAATTTCTTTCTGAACAAGTGCATGCTATGAACACTTTCCGGAGCCCTAGGAACGATCCCTACTTAGACACCCAAAATCCAGGGTGGGCTAGACATCCAAAATTTTCTTAGACAAAAGGACCACAACAAGGAGGACCATCTGAAAATCCTCCTATGCAACCTTACCCCCAAGTTGGAAGTCAACAGTCTCAGAAGTTTCTGCAGTATCAAAAAGTACCTCCACAATCCAGGAAACCATCTCTTGAGGATACACTCGACCTTTTTATGCAGAGTTCTCTTCAATTTCAAAAAGATACCCAACAAGCTTTACTAGCTAACCAGAAAAGCTTACATGCAAATGCGCAATCTATTGCCAAGCTGGAAGTACAGTTGGGTCAACTTGCCGCCACATTGAGTAAGAGAGAGAAGGGCAAGTTTCATAGTTAACCTATGAAAAATCTAAAAAGACAGTATGAGATTGACTCTAATTCAAACCAAGAACATTATCATGAGCAAGCCAAATCAATCATTACCCTTCGGTCCGACAAAAAGATCGAGAATAAAGTAGAGATGCCCAGGGAAGAATCAAATTTCAAACCGGAGGACCAAAATGAAGTAGAAAGACATACTAGTGCATCCAAAGTCCAAAAAAATTCTAACTCTCCAGGAACCACTCATGTGCCATCCTATGTGCCTAAAGCACTTTCTCCTCAATGTCTGGCACCAGTTAAGAAAGGAAACAACTTTAATGAGATATTGGACATGTTTAAACAAGTGCAAATTAATATTCCATTGCTTGATGCTATCAAGCAAGTCCCTGCTTACGCTAAGTTTCTTAAAGATTTATGCACTCAAAAGCATAAGATGAATATTCATAAGAAGGTCTTCCTTGCAGAACAACTCAGCTCCATGATTCAAAACAACACCCCTCCTAAATTTAGGGATCCAGGAGCTCCTACCATTTCTTGCGTCATAGGAGATCATAAGGTTGAGAAAACATTACTTGATTTAGGGGCGAGAATTTGTTGCCATATTCTGTAAATGAACAACTAGGACTTGGTGAGTTAAAACTAACTAAAGTAACACTACAACTAGCTGATAGATCTATCAAGGTGCCTCGTGGTGTTATTGAGGATGTGCTAATTCAGGTTGATAAGTTTTATTTTCCAGTGAATTTCATCATTCTAGATACTCAGCCTATTCAGAATCCTACTAGTCAAATTCTGATTATTCTGGGACGTCCATTCTTAGCCACATCCAATGCTATCATAAATTGCAGGAATGGAGTTATGAAGTTGTCTTTTGGTAACATGAAGATTAAACTCTAATATTTTCAATACTGCACAACAACTAACAGACTCGGATGATATATTTGAAGTGGACATGATTGAGAGTCTAGTGCATGAATCTTTCCTTCAATCTTCCGAAGATGCACTTGAGACTTGCTTAGCATATTTTGGCATGGATTTTGACATAGAGTGTTCCATCCAAGAAGTCAATGCATTGCTCGACTCTACTCCTATAATGGAGACTGTAAAATGGAAAGCGAAAGTGGAACCTCTTCCACCTTCTGAGTCTAAACCGGTCCCATCTATTGAGAAACGAATTGAACTTGACCTTAAACAATTGCCTAAAAATCTCAAGTATGCATTTTTAGGTCCTTCTGAGACCCTGCCTGTCATCATAGATTCTAACCTTGAGGAGGAACAGGAGAGCAAGTTGCTTAATATTCTTAGAGAATATAAGGCAGGTATTGGGTGGACAATAGAGGACATGAAGGGAGTAAGCTCCACTTTATATATGCATCGTACTGATTGTGAAGAAAATGCGAAAACGTCGCGTGAAATGCAAAGGAGGCTTAACCCTAACATGAAAAAAGTTGTTTGAGCAGAAGTGCTTAAATTATTAGACAATGGTATTATTTACCCCATTTCAGATAGCACGGTTCAAGTTGTTCCCACAAAGTCTGGGATTGGTTAATCAAGGTGTGAGGAAATTTAGTTGGCAGACCCAGGTTATCAAGATTGATTAATTCATGGTCCATTCTTATCTGGCTGAAGACATAAAACTTAGCGCTCTTGGGAGGCAACCCAGCCCTTCATTTTAGTTAATTCTATTTTCTTTCTTTTTCCTAATTAGTTACTTCAATGTTTGTGGGTAACATTGCTGTAAACCCTCACGAGACTATAACTCGTCCACTAGGGGTAATGTAACACCCCGGATTTTGGCCAATCTGGGATTTGACGTCCTCAGGCAATGGGTCAATTAAAACACCTGAAAATTCGCTTAGAACCCAATTCCATAGCCAAAGAAACCACTTAGGATAAATTTCTTTAGAAACTAAGCATAAGTTAGCTAGCGCAACGTTGGAGTGGCTGGGAAACAGTCCCTGATTACTTTAAATACGTTCTACAAGGCCCAAAGCGAGTGGAACCAATGGTGCTATAATGCTCTAAAACCTCGGACCAAACTCTAAGCAGGTTTGTTCTCTGGACCACTTTGAATCTTTGTATTGGATCTAGACCGCACGTCGAAAGTCCGATACCTCCTATCTTAGACCGTTAGAACCGTCTAGCTGGACTTGACACTCATTCCAAAAATCAAGTCAAACCGATGATCACAGGCTATTTCATTGAGCCCGGACCGAAGAGAGTGTGAATAGGGACATAGTTGGAATTTCAAATTCAAATCTGGCACACAAATTTGACGCATCAGTATTAAGCATTCTGACCGTCAGAATACAGCCAAATTACACCCTTGGATCAGGAAAAATATCTATTATATATCACGAGACTTATAGGCCTGATCTTGGTGCGGTGACCGTTAAACTGAAACTGGGCCGCCACGTGCGATCTGGGAACCCAACCGGTCTGAAAACTGGATGTGTACTAGATCCAGTATGCATGAGCTTAAGTCCGACCGCATTTGGCCTGGGGACCTCCAGAAATGCCCTTTTGGACCGAAACGGCCCCGATTTGGTTAGGCACCAAGTAAACATTGTTCCCAAGCCTATTTTGGGAATGTTTTAGGCTATAAAAGGGGTTGAATCCCTCACTCCTCTCTCCCATCCGAATTTGAGAGAAGCCCTAGCTTGGGAGAGAGAAAAAGAGAGAGAGATTGTGAGAGAGTGGGAGAGTTCTTCCTGCCACTTGTGCTACGTGTTGCACGTGCTTAAGCAACACTCCTCTACCGCTTTCCCGGCGATTCCACCGCGATCCTAGTTAAGTAAAAACCCTAAATAGTTGTTGATTTGAGTTTTCCTTATTTTCATAGCGATGTAGCTTATGGATCTTATGTATTAGGCTCCTTACTCGCCGTAGACGAACCATATACGCTCCGCTTCAATTCCCGAGTCTACAAGACACTAGGTGAGGATTTTAGACGCTTTGATTGACGGTTCCCAACGCTTTCAATGTCGTTTAATAGTAGATTCTTGATGGCATCGCCGTTTGACATGTACAAAATGCTCTCCGTTTCCCGTTTCGTAAGCTAACGAAGAATATGAGATTTAGGGCATTTTAGTCATTTGTAGGAAGTACTGTTTACATTCATATTTTGCTGATGTGATTGACATGGTTTGTTGTCGCATTAGGAAGTTAGGAATGCGTGCATAATTAGTTTGGCGAAGAGATTCGCCTAGTTGCGCACTTTGGGTCGACATACTATTTGTAGACTCAAGTGTGTAGTGTATGTGTTTGTATAAATGCTTGTATTAGTATGTATTGAATTAAATGATGTTATTTGATAGTTTGTGATTGATTTTTCAATTATGATGCTGACCTAAATGATTTTCTACATGTTGACAAAATGCATGATTTCATTACATGCATGGAATGTATGTGCTTGAGGATTTGCTTAAGTTGAATATGCATGGGAAGTATGCCTTGAAGATTTGCTTAAGTTGAATGTTATAACATGTGCTAACATGCTCACATGATGTATTTCAATTCCAATACCTTTTTATAGTGTTAATGTAATTCCATAGATGTGTGGGACTTGACTTAGTCCAGGCAGTCGGTAACCGAGCGAATTCGTGGCTGACTGGTCATAGCCACGAACGACGCGTCGATGAATGTGATTCGTGTTGAGAGTTGGCGGCAGTGGTTAGGCCACGCGAAGTGTTTTACGCACTTCATGTCGTTCAATTCGAGATGCGAACGCGCTAGTCGAGCCCGTCAAGTAACCCGACTGGCCGATGTTTGTTCACCTTGTATGTATCATAACTGCTTGAACCTAGGGTACTGAACTTACCATTGTAAACCCTATTAACCGTGGTACCTTGATCCACGAAGACTCATGAGCCGGGCATGGTGGTATGGGACACCGTGGTCGAGCTGTCGGCCTACGCTGGGGCCACAAACCTCCCCGTAGTGACCAGTGAGCACCTATGACTCGTGAGCAGATTATGGTGGTATGGGACACTATATTCTTGCTGTCGGCCTACACTGATAAGGTGATGGGGGAGCGGTGCAACGAGTGCGAGCAACAGCCCTGGCAGCCCTTTGTAGTGACCGCGAGCGTATTCTGAGTTCACGGGAGGCGACGACCCTTCCGTGCAGTAGAGTACAGTAGGCCTGTATTGATAAGGTGATGGGGGAGCGGAGCAACGAGTGCGTGCAACAGCCCTGGCAGCCCTTGCAGCGACCTACGAAATGTACATCGTATGAGATTACTAGGAGTGACGACCCTAGACAGGATCCGTGTTGGGATTGATACAAGGGAAGTACCTTAGTTTCCCAATCCTGCTGTTTGAATGGATTAATAACAACTTGGTAATCATATCACCATAGCATTGCATGTGCCTGGAAGATGTGGAGCACTCTAGGGAGTGTGGCATGCCGCGGTCGTAAGATGTTGCCGTATGAGGGTGATCGTCGGTGAGGGCATACATCACGTCATGTCATAATTGCATTAACAACAGTATTAGGATTGTTTGATTTATTGCTTTACTATTATCGCATGATTGATTTGAGAACATGTTAATCCTTGCTCTATTATTCCACTGAGTTAGCTACTCACTCCCACGTTACGGGACGGTGTTCCGGACACCCACCAGACCTTTTTGTGATTGCAGATGATGGCGCGGCCTGTGAGGCAGAGCCGGACTTGATGATGATGAGGAGGATCCCTCCTTTATGCGTGTTCTGATTGACGGGATTACAGGGAGGTTGCTTAAATACCTTGACACTTGTCATTTTATATTTTTAGAGCACTCATGTATATTCTTTTGGTTACTTTTGAAGTATACATGTATGTATATAACCTGGTAACATGTTCACACTCCGGAGACATACAATGGTTTATATATGTTATACATACTATTACGGTCTTCCGCTTGCAAATTTAACTATCTCTGGAGTATGATATGCTGTTCTGGCTTAATCTCACTCATGTTTAATACATTATCACAGACAACATTCAATCATACATTTCTATGTTGCATAAATAACATTTTGGAACTCGGGAGTTGGGTTTTTGCTCGACCCCCCGATTTTCGGGATGTTACAGATGGTATCAGAGCATGATTTGGATTAAACCGGGCCTGGGTTATGGTCACGCGACGCACGTTGTCGCTTCCTTTGACATAGGTGGGTGCGAGAAGGGTCTAGAAACACGTCCAGGATCGCAGATTCGCCGATAGGCGAAGTCTATTAGAATCGATCGCAAGATCGACTCTGTAACGCATCTCGGGTCGCGTAAGGCCACCCGAATCGCTGCTAAGCTATAGGAAGTTAGGTTGAGATGTCCTATGAGTGGTTTTAAACCGCAAAAGTAAAATCCTTGGGCCGTGGAATGACCACGACTCCAGTAATCAATCGCCAGGGCTTAAAAACCCCGTTTCACCAAAAATCTTCAAAATTCCTCCTCTAAGCACTCCAATCTTCATTTCTTTCTTATCCATTTCATATTAGGCATCAAACCTAATGTGAAAATAACACAAATTAGTACTTTCACAAAATTTTACAGTGAATAGTAAAATTTTATGAAAAATGGCCATAAAGCCATTCTAACTTCACTTTCTTTAGTAAATAAGGATCTAGATAGATGTACTGGCTCCTTCTACCCCAAATTCATATGCTGCATCATATGGTTTGGTATTCGGGATTGCGATGTGGACCCGGAGAGCCCCGAACACATATTTGGGCCCATACAGATTAAAGTACAATGAACCAGGGGGTGGGCCATATATTTTTGGACCCCTAGGATCATGGGGGACCAGACCCATGTGGTCCCACCGGCCAACTTGGAAGTTGGCCGGCGATGCCATCGCCGGTCGGGCGATGCATCGCCGACCGGTGGGGCCCACTTGCAGTGATTTTTGGGCGCACGCCCTATTTTGGGTCGTGTACCCCTCCCATGTAGGTCCCGTCCATAGAAAACCCCAAATAGGGGTACTTCCTTCACAAACAGCCCCTTTCCTAGCCCCATTTTCGTTTTCCAGCAACTATCTCCAAAAATCCATGATTCCAAACCACCCTAGATCCATCCTTGGCCAAAAACGACCACCCTCCATCATTCCTTTGAAGTTGGCAGCCCTCCCTCTTGAAGGTTTCGTCCGTTGGAGCTCCTAAAACCCCCAAATTGAGCCGAATTCGTGAGGTGCTCCATTCCCCTTTTTCGTTTTCATTTCTTTCTGAAAATACATCCTAGGGGAGCTTGAAGCATCCCTCTACAACGCCTAGATCTCCCTTTTCTATTTTGGTTAGCCATTTCCTTGCATTTCTCCCATTTTTCATTGCTATTGTTAAGCTATTTTAGCCTTTTTCTCCTTTTCCACCATCCTCCTTCTCATGTCCCTTTTATTGGAGACTTTACCCTCTTTTTGGGTCTTAGAATCGTGCTAACCTCAAATCCCATTTCTCAACTTTCTCCGTGTGAGAAGTAGTGAAAATACTTGGCCGATAGAGCTCGAATGGGCAACAGACAGTACTGAACTTGATAGTATTCAAGAAGGTCAGTTGGGACCCTGGTAGAAGTCCTTTGGTAGAATTAGGCATTTATGTCGTTGCCCTTTTGCTTGTTTGATTACTATTTGAAATTTCTAGGTTGTTTTGTTTTTAGGTAGAAAAATGTGTTTGTGTTGTGATTTGGGCTTAATATAGCCAAAATTTGTTGAATGGAATGCATGTTGTTTCATTTCGTTATAAGATATTGTTTCTAGATTGGGAGTATTATAACTCCCTGAGATCCGGCCTACAAATTAGTTTTTATCCCACCCCACCCTCCTACCAAGCATGCCACTTCCGATCCCACTATGGGACTAAGAATGCGGTTCTATTTAATACAACTGAATGCTACTGGCCACATAGGCTCTAGGTGTTTTGGTTCTAGTGTTAGCACTCCTAGATTTGAAGGGTCTGACGACATAAGAAATCCAATTCCATTTAGACAATTTTGATCCTAAGCGATAGAGCAATTCCCTGTATTAGAGATGGTATGAAACCGTCTAGTGTATAGGCTTAGGTCTTGAATTATAGCGAATGAAATACAGACTAGCCTACTAGTTACCTTAAGTAGTGTACAGCCTGTATATGCTAAGGACTTGTAGGTTAGATTTGGTTGAAGTAGAACCTTATTCCTTGGATAGATCCCCTTATGACTTATAGACTCCTGTTGTTGCCCATAGGAAGGAACCATACACTCTCAGGGAACATTTATAACTCCCTCAGATTGAACTTAGAATGTACTAGCACACCCCTTAGAATTGCCTTCCCCAAGGGCTTATTGCATTCGGGAATGCAGAATAAAGGAACTACATGTAAGCGATGTATTCGCGGTTTGAATCGACTTCCTAATCCTAGTGGTTACCAATAAATCCAATGCTCTGATCAAGCAGAAGATCGGCATCGACTCGGATTAAGAATTGATACAATAAATCTTCTGTTCTAGCTAGACAGAAAGTCTATGTATCCGGCTCAGACCTACTACATAACCTTTATTCTGTGATGGCCCAACCACCTACAACCAAACGGGATCACATTGCCTTTTGGGAAATGGCGAGGACTTAAAGCCAGTAGAGAATTAGGCATCTTGCCACCAACTCATACCTGCCCCTGACCTTAACCACAATAGATATTAGGCTCATCTCTATGATCATAGATACCAATGCCATAGAACGCATCATTAGCAAAGGAAAACCATTGTAATGAGAGGTTGTTCCCTAATTCATGTCAAAGATAGCCCCTAAGTTGCACCTTGTTCCGATATATAGAGCGATGCATAGATTCTTGAATTTAAGAAAAACCAAGTTTTAAGGGGGGTAGAACGAATTTAGTCCAATCCAGATAGGTTAGTCAACGCTACCGTTCGATCAGAGTGGCGTAGCGGAAGCGTGGTTAGGCTTTTCCCCACTGGCCCAAGATCGAAACCTTTGATTTAGGTTATGCGTAAAGGTTAGGTCGCTAAATAAGATTTGAACCTTCCTTAGAATGTCAATACTAAAGTCTCTCTAGGTACTCCTTGCCCTTTGCCAATGTCGGGGACGACATTGTGTTTTAAGGGGGGTAGATTGTAACACCCCGGATTTTGGCCAATCTGGGATTTGACGTCCTCAGGCAATGGGTCAATTAAAACACCTGAAAATTCGCTTAGAACCCAATTCCATAGCCAAAGAAACCACTTAGGATAAATTTCTTTAGAAACTAAGCATAAGTTAGCTAGCGCAACGTTGGAGTGGCTGGGAAACAGTCCCTGATTACTTTAAATACGTTCTACAAGGCCCAAAGCGAGTGGAACCAATGGTGCTATAATGCTCTAAAACCTCGGACCAAACTCTAAGCAGGTTTGTTCTCTGGACCACTTTGAATCTTTGTATTGGATCTAGACCGCACGTCGAAAGTCCGATACCTCCTATCTTAGACCGTTAGAACCGTCTAGCTGGACTTGACACTCATTCCAAAAATCAAGTCAAACCGATGATCACAGGCTATTTCATTGAGCCCGGACCGAAGAGAGTGTGAATAGGGACATAGTTGGAATTTCAAATTCAAATCTGGCACACAAATTTGACGCATCAGTATTAAGCATTCTGACCGTCAGAATACAGCCAAATTACACCCTTGGATCAGGAAAAATATCTATTATATATCACGAGACTTATAGGCCTGATCTTGGTGCGGTGACCGTTAAACTGAAACTGGGCCGCCACGTGCGATCTGGGAACCCAACCGGTCTGAAAACTGGATGTGTGCTAGATCCAGTATGCATGAGCTTAAGTCCGACCGCATTTGGCCTGGGGACCTCCAGAAATGCCCTTTTGGACCGAAACGGCCCCGATTTGGTTAGGCACCAAGTAAACATTGTTCCCAAGCCTATTTTGGGAATGTTTTAGGCTATAAAAGGGGTTGAATCCCTCACTCCTCTCTCCCATCCGAATTTGAGAGAAGCCCTAGCTTGGGAGAGAGAAAAAGAGAGAGAGATTGTGAGAGAGTGGGAGAGTTCTTCCTGCCACTTGTGCTACGTGTTGCACGTGCTTAAGCAACACTCCTCTACCGCTTTCCCGGCGATTCCACCGCGATCCTAGTTAAGTAAAAACCCTAAATAGTTGTTGATTTGAGTTTTCCTTATTTTCATAGCGATGTAGCTTATGGATCTTATGTATTAGGCTCCTTACTCGCCGTAGACGAACCATATACGCTCCGCTTCAATTCCCGAGTCTACAAGACACTAGGTGAGGATTTTAGACGCTTTGATTGACGGTTCCCAACGCTTTCAATGTCGTTTAATAGTAGATTCTTGATGGCATCGCCGTTTGACATGTACAAAATGCTCTCCGTTTCCCGTTTCGTAAGCTAACGAAGAATATGAGATTTAGGGCATTTTAGTCATTTGTAGGAAGTACTGTTTACATTCATATTTTGCTGATGTGATTGACATGGTTTGTTGTCGCATTAGGAAGTTAGGAATGCGTGCATAATTAGTTTGGCGAAGAGATTCGCCTAGTTGCGCACTTTGGGTCGACATACTATTTGTAGACTCAAGTGTGTAGTGTATGTGTTTGTATAAATGCTTGTATTAGTATGTATTGAATTAAATGATGTTATTTGATAGTTTGTGATTGATTTTTCAATTATGATGCTGACCTAAATGATTTTCTACATGTTGACAAAATGCATGATTTCATTACATGCATGGAATGTATGTGCTTGAGGATTTGCTTAAGTTGAATATGCATGGGAAGTATGCCTTGAAGATTTGCTTAAGTTGAATGTTATAACATGTGCTAACATGCTCACATGATGTATTTCAATTCCAATACCTTTTTATAGTGTTAATGTAATTCCATAGATGTGTGGGACTTGACTTAGTCCAGGCAGTCGGTAACCGAGCGAATTCGTGGCTGACTGGTCATAGCCACGAACGACGCGTCGATGAATGTGATTCGTGTTGAGAGTTGGCGGCAGTGGTTAGGCCACGCGAAGTGTTTTACGCACTTCATGTCGTTCAATTCGAGATGCGAACGCGCTAGTCGAGCCCGTCAAGTAACCCGACTGGCCGATGTTTGTTCACCTTGTATGTATCATAACTGCTTGAACCTAGGGTACTGAACTTACCATTGTAAACCCTATTAACCGTGGTACCTTGATCCACGAAGACTCATGAGCCGGGCATGGTGGTATGGGACACCGTGGTCGAGCTGTCGGCCTACGCTGGGGCCACAAACCTCCCCGTAGTGACCAGTGAGCACCTATGACTCGTGAGCAGATTATGGTGGTATGGGACACTATATTCTTGCTGTCGGCCTACACTGATAAGGTGATGGGGGAGCGGTGCAACGAGTGCGAGCAACAGCCCTGGCAGCCCTTTGTAGTGACCGCGAGCGTATTCTGAGTTCACGGGAGGCGACGACCCTTCCGTGCAGTAGAGTACAGTAGGCCTGTATTGATAAGGTGATGGGGGAGCGGAGCAACGAGTGCGTGCAACAGCCCTGGCAGCCCTTGCAGCGACCTACGAAATGTACATCGTATGAGATTACTAGGAGTGACGACCCTAGACAGGATCCGTGTTGGGATTGATACAAGGGAAGTACCTTAGTTTCCCAATCCTGCTGTTTGAATGGATTAATAACAACTTGGTAATCATATCACCATAGCATTGCATGTGCCTGGAAGATGTGGAGCACTCTAGGGAGTGTGGCATGCCGCGGTCGTAAGATGTTGCCGTATGAGGGTGATCGTCGGTGAGGGCATACATCACGTCATGTCATAATTGCATTAACAACAGTATTAGGATTGTTTGATTTATTGCTTTACTATTATCGCATGATTGATTTGAGAACATGTTAATCCTTGCTCTATTATTCCACTGAGTTAGCTACTCACTCCCACGTTACGGGACGGTGTTCCGGACACCCACCAGACCTTTTTGTGATTGCAGATGATGGCGCGGCCTGTGAGGCAGAGCCGGACTTGATGATGATGAGGAGGATCCCTCCTTTATGCGTGTTCTGATTGACGGGATTACAGGGAGGTTGCTTAAATACCTTGACACTTGTCATTTTATATTTTTAGAGCACTCATGTATATTCTTTTGGTTACTTTTGAAGTATACATGTATGTATATAACCTGGTAACATGTTCACACTCCGGAGACATACAATGGTTTATATATGTTATACATACTATTACGGTCTTCCGCTTGCAAATTTAACTATCTCTGGAGTATGATATGCTGTTCTGGCTTAATCTCACTCATGTTTAATACATTATCACAGACAACATTCAATCATACATTTCTATGTTGCATAAATAACATTTTGGAACTCGGGAGTTGGGTTTTTGCTCGACCCCCCGATTTTCGGGATGTTACAGGTAACCTAGGGGTTTGAAGGCTTTCGTATACACTAAATGCAATCGAAAGCACCTCCGAAAGTGGTGTAGGTAGGATTTTATTTTTGTTATTTTACTTTTGTTGATTTCTCTCTTGTGCTGACTCGCTTTTATGTTGATATTTTTGGGAAAGCCTCTTGATTCTCCGTCTAGGTACTATCTTTCCATTACTCTTTTACTTTCGTTGTATCATGTGCATTGCACGCTTATTTCTTTTACATTGAGGACAATGTAGATTTTTGGTTGGGGGTGGGAGATTAGGTAACCTAATCAGTATTTTCTTGGTCTTGAGCAAAAATTGTGAAAGTTTTTAAAATTTTTCTAGAATTTCTTGTGAATTTGAAGTGATTTGGAAGGATAGTCGTGATTTTAAAATTACAAGATAAAGAATGTTGGTAATTTATGACTCATGGATTCAGTTGTCTGTTAGATTTCATAGTTAAGTTTGAATTATTAACTCATAATTAGAAGTTGTAAACATTGATTGAGTCATGATTTCGCATATCATATCTCGCTTATACATTAAGGTTCCGGTTCGATATTGAATGATTAACTTGGTAATCACTAAGCATGAAAGGAACCAGCCTGAAATTTTTTTTTATCATGTTCAGTAAGAAGAATTGAAAGGGTAAGTCACATAATCTTCACCATAGGTTTGCTCCCTTTAGGTGTAGATTCGATCCACCATGTTGACATTTAGAAAAAGTTAGGTGACAAGTTTTCATTATAGGTTTGCTCCCTATAGGTGAGGATTTGATTCCCCTTGGCATTATTATTCATGAAAAAAAAAATCAAAGGCTAATAGAATGAAAAGTTAATCTGCAAGGCGAATGTTAGTTTCACGTTTGGCTGTCATGAATTCTATTGTTAATTACCAATGATAACATGAAATTGATCTCTTAATAATTGTAAGCCGAGATTACGCTATACTCTCATGGAACTTAATGTTTAGAATTGTTCTAATTAATAGATTAATATTTTGAACTTAATTATGAAGTTTACTATAAGCTTGATTCCAGGAGAAAATTCTACTCACCTCTCATAAATCTTAGAATTCTCACATCTCGGCTATTTGTTCACAAGTCACTTGGGTTTACAGGAATTGTCTGTTATTTTTGAAATTATGTTTTGTATGTTTTGCTCGAGACTAGAAAAATGCTGGTTGGGGCTTGTGATGAGGGTCAAATATTGCATATCAAACTCCAGTTATTGCTTGATTTCACGTACATGATAATGCTTAATGTCATATTTTAATTGTGTTTTTATTGCAGGATGTAATCAGGAGCGTGGACTGAAAAAGAGTACTAAAAGCGTGGATTTGACACTCCGAAGTCATCAGAACAGGAGACGGACTCCTGAGGACCAATATTGAAGAATTTACATGCCAGGGATCCAAGAAAATCAAGTTGTTCACGTTAAAGAGGCCCGAAATTGGTACAGAATGCAAGATCAAAGGGTTCCCGCCATCCGATTGGCTCAAAACTTCATACATGGCCTGGGGGTCATAATTAACTGTACACATAAAATTTTAGACATTGGATATCTCGAGAAGTGTCCCAATGGCTAGATCAGCCCCTTAATTCATTAAGTGGGGCTCACCTACAATCTGGATATGCTTCAAAGTTGGTCTCAACTCATTTTAGGAGGTGACAAAACATATGGTCCGATTGGATTTCTGAGAAGCATCACAGTGGAACCCATATGTACAGTGTATGTACATAGTGTGCACACGCCTGCAGTGCATCGAACCAGCCGTTCGGTCCAAGCTGGTGTTGACCCGACCATCTTCTCTAAAATGGAAGTTTTTATTTTTCAAGCTGTGTAACGAACCGATGGTCCATTTTGTGGAATGAAGTGGGCCACCATCATAGCCTAAGATCTGATCCAAGCCGTCCATCTTGTAGAGGGGCTTGAAAACTTCAAAACTATTCTGATACTTTTCATCCATGCATACACACGTGCATGATACAGAGGCTAGAAATAGGTTGTCTTGCGACGTTTAAAATGGTTACAACGTGATTGCTTCTCTGGGCTGTGTCAATTGACGTTTAAAACCATCCATCTTTGATCGAAATTTCGTCTTGAATCCAATGGACGGGGTGGCCCCAAAAACACTTCTGTAGGGCCCACTGATCACATCAGCGAAGGACGTGCGTAGGCTTATGCACGTCCGTGAAAAGTGATTTTTCAAACGGTTGTGGCCCACCATCTTTGATCAAATGGAAGATCTGATCCGTCCATCGTGTAGCTAGTCGACAAATACCCCAAGGGACATTAATTTTTTCGAAAAGAAGCAAGGGAAGTGGGCCATGTTCCGTCATCTTCTTGGCTGCGTAAGTGTAGTTGTGCGGTGCTGTTGCTGCAAAACCGCCGACTCCTCCACCGATTTCCCCTCTCCACCGACTCCAGCAGCTTGGAGAACTTGAAAGGGGAGGCAGCAAGGGGGCGAGCAGATCCAGAGGAGAGGAGAGAGAAGAGAGAGAAGAGAGAGAGGAAGGAAGAAGGGGGATGTTCTTAGCTTTTAAATTTTATTTTTCCTTCTCTCTATTTAAATTTATGGATCATTAAATTTTCTTAGCTAGGGCTGAGATGAAACCTCTAATTTGAATAACTCTTTTTTATTATTGATTTTTATCTAAATTTGATTGGTTTGTTTCTTTCTCTAGTGTGCTTAACTAAAAACTCCGTACTTCTCCATTCTATGAGCTTAACCAAAGTCTACATGTGGATGTTGTTTGGAATCTTATTTTAGGTTCTTGTGTCTGACCATGAACAAGTTTCCTATAGAGAAAGAAATAGAAATCTACATCTCTCCATGCCTGACCATGGACAGAAAGATGTAATCCGTATGCTTTAAGGGATTATACATTCCGTGTGCCCGACCAAGGACATAGAGTGTGCTTTATTAATTAAATTTATATCAATCTGAATTAGGGTGAATCAACAAGTAAAATAAGGGTCAGGATAATTAGAGGTGGATTCAAAATTCCTAGTAATATCCTTGATTGAATTTTCCTCATTGTTCTCAATTATTTTTCATAGATATTTGTTATTTTACTTAATTGTTAGCAAAACTATTTGTTGGATTAGTTAAGAGGAATCATAAATTGCGAATTGTGACAACCAGTCCTCATGGGAATAATCTCGTAATACGTATCATATCTACATTTGATTCATACACTTGCGAGTTTAAAATCATTTAAATTAGATTGGTTTAAATAAAACATCATGGATTCTCGCCAACCGAATGGTCGAATCTTCCCAAGTTTGAACGTCAACGGTTAAAAGGGTCCAAGAAACCATTTAAGCTAGAATTTAGTGGTTGGACTATGAATCATATGGCCTAATACATGCTTATAGTATGAGCTATTTGTTTTTAATGCTTTTAATATCATTAATATTATTATCATTATCATTATTATTAATATTATTTTTCTAAGTTGTTTATTGTGGTTTACATCTCAATCCATGCCATTTATTTACTCAATCAATCACTTGAAGGGCTTAATTAGATTATTTTAAATCTGCAAGTGAGCCATACTTTCCAAATACAGTTTTTAAAGTTAGATGAATGATGAATCTACCGATCCGGGCCTTAGGACATAGGATGAATGGTTACTTTGGGATGGAGACAACTCTTAATGTGTGGATTTATTGGATTGTGTCCTGAAGGTGGCTATGTACGGTTTGATTGTTTATATAGCTCATCATGCGATCCTATGATTAGGTCATTAACGAATAATTCATATCTATTTGTGTTTGATAAAGGTCTACCATATCTCGGGGTCTAGTGGTTGGTATTGCGGTCACTGGTTGGATTTTGACTGAAATGCACGTGATCACTTGCTTATGTTAGACTTACATTTAATCTAAATTTGATTATACAGTAACACCCGTGTACTGGAAAGTACGGGGTGTTACACTCTGACTATTAGTACTCGGCCTCAGGTCTACATGATCTGAGGCCGAGTCAGCATGGAGGTACTTCATACGCCGAGTTGAGGTCAAGCCCCTGAAATAGCGGTGAAGACCGCTTGAGTTGAAGTAGGAATATGCCAATATGTCTTAGAGGGGGGTGAATAGGACTTTTTAAAGATTTATGAATTATATTAAAATCCTATCACTCTAATCCTAACAAGTATGCAATTTCCAGGATTACTCAAATGTAACTCTACTTGCTTCCAAGCCCAATAGAGGATCCAATCACAAAACTATTCAATTTAATGAGCATGAAGCAGTTATAGTCTATGATGGATATGACTGTGTGTGTGAAGTATGAGCAGATATGAATTCAAATAATATAATCACACAAATGATCAAGCACAAGAATCAATCACAGACACAGTCATTTTTATACCGGTTCGACTACTTGTCTACTCCACTCCCGGCTGCCACACTTAACCCTTTAGTGTACCGAATTTCACTAAGGAGGTTTCCCATGGTTCACCTCAAACCTAAGGTTTTAAATCAGGTTCACCTTCAACCTTTACAACCTACACAGAGGCCGACTGTTTATGCTCTCATGAGTAAGGGTCAACACATAGCACCTGGTTTAGGCACACTGGCCAAGGATCTTACCCTAAGACCTTAACAGAGGTTTTACACGATTCACCTCATAATCCAGAGTTTTACTGGTTTACTCCTTACTAGATGTTTATGCCCACACAGAGCAAGGGTCCACACAATGCACCCACACGTACACTCCCACCGGAGGCCTCCTTTGAGGACTTCAAAGGGTGAACAACACCTACGACCCAATCCTAGAAAGGAATGATCACAAGTGTCCTCTGGACTCTAAGTACTTATAGATAAGTTGATGAGTCCCTTTTAGCGCAGTGATGAAGATCTCCTTCTTGTTGATGAAGAGTCTTCAGCTCCCTTGATCCACAACACAAAAGATATACCAATGCTAGGCTTCAGGTCAGGTCAAGGTAATGATGGAATTTCACTCTCTAAGGATTTTCCTATTAGGAAGATAGAGTGATTCCAATCATCTATGCATTCAAGGCATCTGTAACGCCCTAGAAAAATCCGTACTTGGACTCGAGTACCAACTCGACCAAAAATCGCGTAGGATTAATTCCTTTAGAAAATAAGTGTAAGTTAGCTAGCGCAATGCTAGAGTAGCTGGGAAATAGTCCCTGATCACTTTAAATATGTTCTACAAGACCCAAAGTGAGTAGAACCAATGACGCTATAATACTCTAAAACCTCGGATCAAACTTTAAACCGGTTTATTCTCTGGACCTCTTTGAAACTTTGTATTGGATCTAGACCGCGCGTCGAAAGTTCGATACCTACCATCTTAGACCGTTAGAACCACCTAGCTGGACTTGACAATCATTTCGAAAATCAAGTCCAACCGACATTCACAGGCTATTTCATTGAGCTTGGACTGAAGAGAGTGAGAATAGGGTTAGATTTGGAATTTGAAATTCAAATCTGGCACACGACTTGACATGTTATTATTAAGCGTTCTGACCATCAGAATTCAGCCAAATTACACCCTTGGATCAGGAAAAATTTTTATTTCATATCATGAGACTTGTAGGCCTGATCTACGTGCGGTGACCGCTGAACTGAAACTGGACCGCCACGTGCGATCTACGGACACTGATGGTCTGAAAATGGGATGTGAGTGACATCTGACATGTATGAACTTAATTCCGATCGCGTTCGGCCAGGGGACCCCCAGAAATGGTCTTTTGGTTTGGAACAGCCCTGATTTGGATATACCTTAAGTATACCTTGACCTGAAGCCTGTTTTGGGCATGTTTGGGCTTATAAAAGGGCTTGAAACCCTCACTCCTCTCACCCATCCGAATTTGCTAGAAACCCTAGAAAGAGTGAGAGAGAAAGTGAGAGTTTGTGAGAGTGACTGGAAGGGAATTTCCTGCCGCTTGTGCTACCTGTTGCACGTGATTAAGCAACACGCTCCAATCACTTTGTCGGTGATTTCTCTGCATTTCTAGGTAAGAAAATATCCCTAATACTTGCTGATTTGAGGTTCCCTTGGTTCCATAGCGAAGTAGCTGATAGATCTTGTGTATTAGGTTCCCTATTCGCCGTAGACGAAGCGTATATGCTCCGTTCGAATTAATACACCTGTAAGAGATAAGGTGCAGATTTTAGACGCTTTGATTGACTGTTTCCAACACTTTCAATGTCGTTTAATAGTAGATTATCGACTAAAACTCCGTTTGACATATACAACATACTGTCCGTTTCCTGTTTCGTAAGTAGACGAAGAATATGAGATTTAGGGCATTTTAGTCATTTGTAGGAAATACTGTTTTCATCCATAATTTGCTGATGTGATTGACATGGCTTCTTGTTGCATTAGGATATTAGGAATACATGCATAATTAGTTTGGCGAAGAGATTCGCCTAAATGCGCACTTTGAGTCGACATACTATATGTAGACTTAAGTGTGTAGTGTAAGTGTTTGTATAAATGCTTGTATTAGTATGTATTGGATTAAATGGTGTTATGAATTAGTTTGAGATTAATTTCTCAATTAATATGCTGATGTAAATGATTTCCTACATGTTAGCTATATGCATGATTTCATTATATATATGAAATGCATGTGCTTGATGATTGACTTAAGTTGTATGTTATAACATGTGCTAACATGCTCACATGGTTGTATTTCATTTCCATTACTCTTACATGATGGCTGATATGAATTCATAATTGTTTGGGACTATACTTAGTCCAGGCAGTCGGCAACTGAGCAAGTTCGTGGTTGGCCTATCTTTGCCACGAACGACGCGTCGATGAACGCGAGTCGTGTTTTGGAGTTGGCGGCAGTGGTTAGGCCACACGAGGTGTTTTACGCACTTCATGTCATTCGACTTGAGATGCGCTCGTGCTAGTCGAGCCCGTCAAGTAACCCGACTAGCCGTTGTATTTCACCCTGTATGAGTCATAATTGCTTGAACCTAGGGTATTGAACTTACCATTGTAAACCCTATCAACCATGGTACCTTGATCCACAAAGACTCATGAGCCGGGGATGGTGGTATGGGACACCGTCGTCGAGCTGTCGGCCTACGCTGGGGCCACAAACCTCCCCATGGTGACCAGTGAGCACCTATGACTCGTGAGCAAATTATGGTGGTATGAGACACTATATTCTCGCTGTCGGCCTACACTGATCAGGCGACAAGTCCTTTGTAGTGACCGCGAGTGTATTCCGAGTCTATGGGAGGCAATGACCCTTCCGTAGCAGTGACAGTACAGTAGGCCTGTATTGATAAGGTGATGGGGGAGCGGTGCAATGAGTGCGAGCAACAGTCCTGATAGCCCTTGCAGCGACCTACAAAATATACATCGTATGAGATTACTAGGAGTGACGACCCTAGACAGGATCTGTGTTGGGATTGATATAAGGGAAGTACCTTAGTTTCCCAATCCTGCTGTTTGAATGGACTAATAATAACTCAAAAATTATATCACCATTACATTGCATGTGCCTGGAAGATGTGGAGCACTGTGGGACGATTGCACACCGCGGTCGTAAGATGGTGCCGTATGAGGGAGATCGTCGGTGAGGGCATCCATCACGTCATGTCATATTGCATTAGCAACAGTATTAGGAATGTTTGATTTACTGCTTTACTATTATCGCATGATTGATTTGAGAACATGTTAATCCTTGCTCTATTATTCCACTGAGTTAGCTACTCATTCCCATGTTTCGGGATGGTGTTTGTAACACCCACCAGACCCTGTCTTAGATGCAGGTGAGGCAGCGATTCAAGAGGCAGAGCCGGATTATGATGAGGACCAGGACGAGTTCTCATACATGCAGTACCACGACGGCTTTTCTTAGGTGGCCTGGATTGACGGGACTTCTCAATGGGACTATTTTGATATTTGATTTTGTTTATTTACGTGTATATGAGACTCAGAGATGTATTCATACTTTAGACAGTCGAGATCTACTTTGTTTTTCCATACAGTGATATATATATTCTTTAGTCTTCCGCTTTCTTTTATCATCGAATCTGGAGTATGAATTGCAGTTTTGGTATACTTTTACTCATGTGAATGCTTTAACTCAGAAAATATTGAATCATAATCATTTTTGTTGCATAAGTGACGGTCTGGAACTCGGGAGTTGAGTTTATACACGACTCCCGATTTTCAGGGTGTTACAGCATCCCAGCTTAATGATTTGCCAATAAGGTAGTAGCTGGAGGATCCTTGAATGCGGAAGTTCATTCCCCAATCCACTCTATTGAATATCAATGATGAGGGTGGATTGGAGGATGAACTCCCTGAGAGAAAGGGCTTAAGATAAATGATATGACGTTTAAAATACTCGGAAGCACTCTCTTCTTTCTCTACCAGCAATAAAGACTGACCTCTCTATATATAGGAAAAAAGTTCCAACGGATATAAAACGGTCACATTTATGACAGAGTTCGATATCATCGAGCAAGAGTCGATATTTTCGAGCATATACTCTCGATTGTATCAATGATCTGTTCGATGATACAAACTTAAATGTCATTTTCACTTTTGGAAACCTTTTGCCAACTGGTCGATGGGATCGAGACACACATCGATGTTATCGGATTTCGAACTTCGATTCCATCGATAAATGGATCGATCTATCGACAGGTGAAAATAAGAGAGACAAGCCTTGAAGAATTTTAGGTTCTAAAGATATAATCGGGGAACAACCGATGTCATCGAAATTTGAATGTCGATGATATCGAGACTTTGTCGATAGGATCGATAAATCATATATATTTACCTATAAGCACGCTGGTCAGTTTGTGCCAGATTCGATCCAATCGACCAGGACTCGATGATATCGACATTAGAATATCGATTTCATCGAATGGCCCCCGATCATCGTCTTAAAACATCCTGAAATTTATGCTGGAGGAAATATGCGCCTACTATCGATATGATCGAATGACTACCAATGTGATCGATATTAGAGTTCAGATTGAATCGGACAGACATCGATATATCGAAGCTTATAGTAGTTTTCTTTAGAAAAATAGGGGCACCGAAAAACTGCCTGTCGATATTATCGATCCACTTTCAATAGGATCGATATTCGAATATCGATGATATCGATTGAGAGTTCGATATACGATAAATCGTCCAGATGAATATTTGGTTGCTGGACGCTTTTTGTCCTCACTCGATTATATCGATTAAGATGCCGAGGACATCGACAGAGTAGGTTGATCATATCGAAATGTGAATCCATACAATCGACAGGGTAAGAAAACTTGAAGATTTTCTTGTTTGGTAAAAAGTTTTCTTACACTAAAACCCTGAGGTGTTTTACTTAGTTTTAAGGGTTTTAATCACCTGGTGTTTTGGGACATGGGATGTGAGGCTATGATTTACCTATGGCAAGCTTCCACACATCCAGTTGAGGCAGACACTTGACTTGATCTTCCTGTTAGGCGCAGTTGTCCGACTGACTTAACTTACACTATAATTGACAAACCAGGGCACTAGTAGGTGCACTTTCAGCCCCTAGGCTGAGGCCTAGCCCGGGTAAGGATACTTTGTACGCTAAGGCTGAGGCAGAGCCTTAGTAAGGATACCCCGTATGGTGAACCTGGAGATCAACCAAGACACGGATGTGACCGAAGATCTCAACCAAGGATACGCACCTTTAAGACACGATACGCCACATGATATAAAGATTGCAGATAATATCTCCATGATCATGATATCTCGCTGATTGAGCGAATCATGCCAAAATTTGCGAACATGGTTCATCCAACCCACAGGTATAAATACCAAGGGACCCCATTGCTGAAGGTACGTAATATCTCGCACCCTCACTCTACATTCGACTTAGACCCAGATTCCCTATCCTGACTTAGGCATCGAAGGGTCCCCCGACTAAGGCAAGGTCTCCTTTTCTCACCCTTTTGTATAGGACCAGGGTTCGTTGAAGGTCTACATCATTGAGTGGAGAGTGGTCCAAATTTTGACCTCAACAAAAATGTTGACTAAAGATGTCAATTCATTGCTTCTATGTTACAGGAGCTTTGACTTTCGATCTTCAACTGCTTGGTACAACTCCCCTCGAGATTGACCAGAATCCTGTACGACACTTGTTTTAAGCCGCTTGTAAAAACCCAAGCTCTTAGGGACCCACTATATTGTATATGTGAAATCCATTATGCCCATTAAGTTTGATCCTCGGTGATAGTATATAGGGATAAAAATTATCCAGATTCACAAATTAGAAATGGAGGCTAAGACATCCGACAAACTTCAAAGGAAGTGAATTTCTACTTTAAAACCAGCAAAATCCCTGAAACCACCAATGCTATTGAAGAAATCTATCAATAAAAGCAGTTCCAGAGCACAGTCCCTAGACACAGGGAGAACTCACCAGGAACCGTGAATCGTGAGATCTGGAACCGAATTTAAGATCCATTGCTCGAAACCCTATACTTAGCCACTCCACTCGGAATATCTGGAGTGTTTTCACTTTGGAAGATTGGCGGCTATGATTTTTTAAAATTTAAAAATATCTGGAAGGAAAGTGACGGAGATCTCGAAATTCCTATTTTGATGCTTTGGAATTCCCAACCATTGATGGCAGAAGAGAGGAGGGGATTGCAGTTAGAAAGACAGCATGTCAAAGAAAGAAACGTGAGAGGATTAATTTTTTTGAGGGTACCAAAAGAGTCTCTCTTCGCCTTTTTTTGAGGTTGTGTGTTTGGTTTTAGAAAATAGTTCCACATTTGGAACGGCTTAGCTTTAAGCCGTTCAAAAACAAAAAACATGCCTGTTCCAATTAAGCAATTTTGGCGTAGTGATGGCACTGTATATTTCATTCCATACATGTGTGCAACACATGCTTTCCACACATGCACCATACCACACATGGGTTTGACAATCTCTACCCATGTGTGTGATGTCACCCTCTCATACCACATCTCTCTCAAAAGTAGCACAAAGTCAACTCTTCTCCATACCACACCCTATGCATGATGTCATCATACCATGTCATCTCATGCCTCTTTAATCCACCATTAATTCTTAATCATGAATTAATTGCCATGATCCTGGCCTAAGTTAACCAAAATCAAATTAATCTAATCTAACCCCATTTTAGCCATTTCTCTACAAAGACCCTTCTATTCCTTAACATTTTCACCATTTTTTCTATAACAAGAGAAAGAGAGAGGGAAAGGTTATCTTGGTGGGCCATCATCAACTCCATCCATTCATGTCAACCATTCATCTTGATCTTCAAGGTGAGCACACCTCTTCACTTGTCTTTATCACGTTTTATTTACTTTGGTAAATGATGTTGATGATGATGATTGGGGGACCCACTATGATGTTTGTATGCCATCCATTCCGTCTAACTCTTACATATGGAAGATGAGAATGATACAAAGATCAACTTGATCCTAAGTTCACATGGGACCCACTGACCATGGCCCACTATGATGATTCTCAGCTATCCGACCTGGCCCTTGAGGTCACAAGGGCTTGGGTGAAGGGGCCATCCCATGACCAACTTCATCATAGAGTAGCGGGGTCTGTTGTGGGCGGTGTGGTGGGCACTTGAGCTAAAAACTGTCCATTATTTGGACGTCTCTGGTTTTGTTAGACCCATACACATCAAGTAATATATATATATATATATATATATATATATATATATATATATATATATATAGAGAGAGAGAGAGAGAGAGAGAGAGAGAGAGAGAGGAATGCTCAGCTACGCATCGGTTTGCATGTCATTATGTGCGAACCTTCCTATCAGCTGTCGGATAAGGTAGACGGTCTGGATGAAGGCGCTTTTAACATGAGCTTGAAAGAGCGAGTTTCCTTCTCTCGCACGCTTCTTCACCCTATTCTCTAACTCTCCAAAGGATGCGGTGGAAGCCTTTTCACATGAAATTATTTCGTCGGGATGCTATGTGGGTCCCGCCAAGATGTTATTAATAAATCCACGCCATCCATACATTTTTTTAAATAATTTTATGGTATGAACCCAAAATTGAGGTAGATTAAAATCTCAAGTGGGCCACACAGTGTTCATTAAATCTCATAATTAAAAACTTCCGGGGACTACTAAATTTTTGGATCAAGATGAAATTATTATTTTTTCCATCATCCAGGTTTATATGACCTAATCTATAGGTTGGATGTCAAATAAATATCACAGTGAGCCCTAAAAAATATTTAACAATGAGGATCATTATCACCGCTGCTTCCTGTGTTGTGGTCCACTTGAGATTTGGATCTGGCTGAGTTTTGGGATAATGCCCTGAAATGATAAGGAAAAATGGATGGATGGGGTAGATTTCTCAAAAATGTTATGATGGGCCCCACTTAGGTTTCCAGTGCATGAAAGCTTTAGTAGGAAATCAGCGTTCGAAAAAATCGCATTGCGAATTTCTTGCGAAAGCCTTTTGCAAGAAGTTCCTGTGCTGGAAACCTAAGTGGGACCCACCGTGATGTTTTTGAGAAATCCAATCAATCCATCCATTTTATGAGATCATTTTAGGACACACGTATAAAAATATACCAAATCTAATCCTCAAGTGAGCCATATCCAACTCTCAGGTGTGTCATACCACGGAAAACAATGGTCATTAAAATGCCACCATTAAAAACCTCCGAGGTTATACCATAATGTTTATTTACCATTCAACCCATTGAAAATGTCACACATACATGAATGAAGAGAAAAGAAAAATACCAGCTTGATCCAAAACCTTTATGGCCCATGTAAGACCCGTATCCTAGTTCGTACTGTTCCGTCGACTCCCGCGATCCTTTCGTTCGAATTCAGCAATCCTTGACCACTTTCTGATGTTTGTGCGTGATCCTAAGCTAAGACCTGTATGCCAAAGATGGATAAAATTGAAACCTATACCTTAGCAACCGCGCCGTCGCCGCGGTTCTAAAGCCGCGACTCGCGCACCGAACCGATACCCAGGCTGGAAGATGACGGTCTGCGTCCGTTCTGAAGAAACACCGCGTGTTGCGAATTATGAGGAAATCTCTACGAGATGTCCCATCAATCAATCAATCACTCATGTCAAGTACAAGTTAAGTCACTCCATACCTAAGTACAACAACCCATACCTTTCTCTTACACAAGCAAGCCCAAGGTCAACCCTCACATCACTTCACCTCTCTCTCCACCCATCCCTTCTTACAACACACCACTCCACCCATCACCCATCACACCACATCACTCCATCACCCTTTTTCACCCATCACTCCCCTTTCTCTCTCATTCATTCTCAAAAAAAAATTCCAAGCAAAAGAGCTTCACACATCCAAGCTCTCTCCCTCTCCCAAATGCCAAGTGTGGCCCACCTTCCCTACTCTCTCATCTCTCATCTTAACCGTTGATCCATCATCTACCACCGTTAAAAGTCAAGCAAAGGAGCATTGGAGGCCAAGGGAGCAAGGAAGAGGCTTAGAGGTGGGTGATCATCCTTCATTTCAATTTTTAAGGGCCCACTTGTTGTGGGACCCACTTGATGTATGTGTTTCAATCATATGAGGGACCCATAGTGGCGGGGTCCCTCCATCTAAGCCGCTTAGTTCTCTCTCTCTCTCTCTCTCTCTCTCTCTCTCTCTCTCTCTCCCTCTCTCTCTCCCTAGAATGCAGTGGGCCCCACCAAACCATGTTAAATGTACTCCATTCATCAAATGGTGTGGTCCACCACATTTTAGGTGATATGATATATGTATATATATATACATATATATTATTATATTAATATTATATAAATATATATATATATATATATATATATATATATATATATATATATGTATATGTATATGGTGGGCCACGTACATGTGGGACCCACCATGATGATGTGTTCATCCATGCCATCCAGCGTCCTTGGCGCTGGACGAGAGGCATGGAAGTGAAGTGGTTAACGTGGAGTGTGTGTACTATCAGGGGTGTGTACTTACAAGCTTTAAAAAAAAAAGAAAAGGAAGGGAAATGGTGGGGCACTCCAACATGGCCCCACCTTGATGTATATATACAATCCACGCCGTCCATTCCATTTTTCAAATCATTTTAGGCGTCGAGCCAAAAACTGAGACCGATCCAATCATCTGGCGGGCCGTGGTATTAAGAATGGTAGTATTTTCCGTTGAAACTTGGGAAAAAGATTGCTGGGGTCCACCAGAAGCTTGGACCCACCTAAAACTTGTTTTGGACCCCTATTTTTGTGGGACACATGCAATGGACGGGATAGATCTAGTTAACGTGGGTCCCACCTAGGATAAAAAGATATTTATTTTATTGGCATGACTTTATGCCATGACGTCCAAAGACGTCCACGTTAAGGAAGAGAAATAGTGGGCTGCTCCAACATGGCCCCACCTTGATGTATGTTCTTGATCCAAGCCGTCCATTCTCTTTCTCAGATTATTTTAAGCGTTGAGCCAAAATTTGGGATCAATCTGATTCTCAGGTGGGCCATACCATCTAAAAACATGTGGAGACATGCCTGAACATATAAAATCACTTGGTGGGGCCTACCTGAAGTTTGGATGCGTCTTAAACTTAGACTGAACGGTCCACCACGTGGGACACACACAGTAGACGGATTGGATCATCTATTCGTGGGCCCCATATTAAAAAAAAAAAAGAAAAAAAAGAAAAAAGAAAAAAAGAGGCAGCAGCGTCTGACGCTGCTGCTGCAGACGCTAGGCGGGCGGCCGTTTGGGGTTGCCCCATGGGTCTCGGTTGTGGGCCCCACCGTGATGCGTTCTACCATCAGCACCGTGCATTTGAGAAGTCCCCTTTGAATAGGGGCTGTTCCCCAAAATCAGCCGTATACGGTACTCAGGTGGGCCATACCATTTAAAATCATGTGAAGACATGCTTGAAACATATGATAACACTTGGTGGGGCCTACCTGAGATTTGGACATGGCTGAAACTTGGTTTGAACCCTTAGCCAGGTGGCACACACATAATGGGTGGACTGGATTTGAGAACTATATCACGGTGGGCCCCCTGACCGTGACCATATGAACCGGTCGGATGGTAAATGAACATTACAGTGGGCCTTGGGTCCTTACTCTTACCCGGGTGGTAGACTCCCTGGAGTTTCAACACCGGGTCAAGGGTTCGAGTACTCACAGTGGTAAAATCTCATGGTGTGCATGTGGCATGAGTGTGTGAGGTATGTGTGTGCGTGTGTAAAAATAATAATAATAATAATAACAGTGGCCCCATGGCCGTGTGACCTTATAAATAGGTTGGATGGCAAATAAACGTTACAGTGGGGCCACCTTATCAACAGATTGGATGTAAGTAAACATTATTGTGGGCCCCCTGTCCACGTGACCTATGAATAAGTTGAATGGCAAATAAACATTACAGTGGGCCCTAGGCCATGTGATTCTATGAGCAGTTTGGATGTCATATGAATAGTACAGTGGGCCCAGGTTGGGTAGAAAATATACATTACGGTGGGCCCTGGGTCTATATGACGTTATCAACAGGTTTAAATGTAAAATAAACATTTTGGTGGGCCCCTTGCCACATGGCCTTAACAACAGGTTGGATGTAAAATAAATGTTATAGTGGGTCCACATGGGAGTCTACTATGATGCATGAGTTTCATCCAAACCGTCCAACCATTTTGAGATTATTTTAAGGTCATTATTGAGGCCCATCTTAATGTATTTGTGGCCCGCCCACTAAGGCCCACTTTGTTATATATGGGCCCATGTGTGTAGGCCCATTTGATGTATTTGTGGCCCATTGTTGAGGCCCACTTTGGTATATATAAGGCCTATGTGATTAGGCCCATTTGATGCACATAAAGCTCATGTGATTGGGATTATTTTTTAATGAATTCTAAGGCCCATGGGTTATAACCCATTGCAATGGACCTAAGGCCCGTTGGTGAGGCTCATTGAGGTATCCATTTGATGAATGTAAGGCCATATGATTAGGTCCACCTTTGATATGTTTATAGCCCAATTGGTGTGGCCCATTTGATACATACGAGGCCCAAGTTATGAGGCCCATTCTGATGTATTTTGGGCCCACGGGTTGAGGCCTATTGCGATGTATTAGGGCCTATGGGTTGAGGCCCATTATGATGTATCCAAGGCCCACAATTGAGGCCCACCTTGGTATGTGTATGAGGCCCATCTTGCTTTATTTGGGGCTGTTGTTGAGGCCCACCTTGATATATATATAAGGCCAATGTGATACGGCCCATTCGATATATTGGGGGCCCATGGGTCGAGGCCCAATGGGATGTACAAAGGCCCATTGTAATGTGTGATTCCATTATAGTTGTGTAATGATATTTATGGCGGGCCATGCCTTGGGAGCAATGTTGGTTTGACGTCCACATTGTAAGAATAATGTTGGTTAAATGTCGACATTATAACTCTCCCTAGGGCCCATTGAGGCCCATACTTGTTGTGTGTAGGCTGTCTAGGCCCATCTGCATTGTAAGAGTAGTTCATTACTTTATAACATGCCTAGTATAACATCATGATACATGCCCATACGCATCATCTGCATGTTTGTTATAAGATGTGATTGACCATTACATATGTCATTGGGTAGGATGACATGAGACTCCTTGATAGGCGAACGTTATCTCACATGAGTGCAAGGCATGCACAGGACTGATGCATGACTGGATCGTATGACTCATGCATCTTGCATTGTGAGCTGTGATTACTGTACGCCCTAGTGACATCAAGGTCGTAGCCTCCACAGGTATATCGTGGATGGCCAGACGGGACACCGGAAATATTTGGTTCTAGCATACGGGCGCCATAGATGTCCCTGGGTGAAAATTCCTAAACCTCCGTGGCCAGGAGATGACTCCAACGTCGAGACTGAGTGGATATATGAGCGCACGAGGGCCGAATACTAGGAGGCCACGTCTCCCACTATATCATGGTCGGTTGGAAAGGGGTGTGACCTTACCCGCCTGAGTGAGGGGGCAATGTCTAGGTTGAGTTTGACCAGCTTGAGAAATGGGTCCGCTATCGACGAGTCAGGCCTGATATTGGCAGGTGGATAGTGAGGTCTCTTCCACTTACCCAGTTGTGCGCTTGGACAGGGGCAACAAGGTGGCGTAGAGTGTAATAGACCCCGGTGATGATCCCAGAGATGAACTGTACTGATATGTGGACCTATTGAGTAGGAGTTGCATACTCATTCATTCATTCATTCACTATCCACTCGGGCTGGTGGTGCGCAAATAATTATTATGTACCTTCATTATGGCAAGGATTTTGGTTGGGGGGCGCGACTAACCTGAGATCAGGAGTTTACCACATTGTGTCTGACTATCCAAATTTAGGTATGGGACTGGTTTGGATAGAAGTCTCTTGTGATAGACCCCATAGCCTGTGATACTTCGTAATGTCATCCCGACTTCACATTCCAGCATAGTCATTTCATTCACACCGCATATTATACTGCATCCACCATACTTGGTATTTTGGGTTACGATGTTTTGCACTTGTATAGCCTAGATGAGGTTGATGGTATTTATGGCTTGTCTGGATTTGCATATTGCATTGTATCCTCAGCATCTGTATTGTCTTATTAAGTTTTGCATTCTTGACCATGGTATGGCCAATAACATTCATGCCTTGCATCACATAACTTTGGTATAACTGATTGTATTCATGGACTTACTGCATATTTTCACATCACTCTGATATCGTATGATTCTTGATCTTGTCAGTATTTCTGCTTATCCTGATGATATATGATTATGAGCTTTATTATATACCTGACACTTACCTTACACACACTTACACCACCCTCTAAGCTTTTGTGAGCTTATGCACGATAGATGGGTGCAGGTGGCGTTAGGTTGCAGCAGCGTTGAGCTTGGAGCATGCAGCGATTTTCAGGAGCTTTGATTTTGATATATGTATTTTCCTTTCAGTATTGTATTCAAGTGATTATATTAGTGGATATGTGATGATGATGTTTCCTTTATTATTTGGGTAAACTTGTGGTTATGCTTATTACAAGACAAATGTATGTTCGAAAAAAAATCCTCCTTGTAGGATCCCAGGATCGGAATCTGGCGTATGTTGCGCTGGGAGCCAAGAATGGGGTACTACGGAGGCTGTCGGCACCGAATTCGGCGATCGAGATTCCTGTGAATCTGATTTCTGGGTTTGGGGCGTGACAGCCCACATGAAGTTTTTAGAGGTCAATTACCACTCGTTCCTATGGTGTGGTCCACTTTAGATTTGGACCTGCTTTAGTTTCATTATTATGACCCTAATATGAGGTGGAAAAACTGGTGGTCGACATGGACACACATGCATACATCAAGGTGTGCCTCACAGTTAGGGAAACACCCACTACCATGTTACCTTAGTAACACCTGATCTGTTCCCATACATGTGGACCACTTAAAGCTCCCGACCATTCCCAGAGACGGGCAGAGGTAGGACACAATTAGATATTAATAAGTTAAGTACTCAAGTCCTCTACTAAAGTGACATCACTAGGTTATGTGGGCCCCGCTATGATGTATGTGTTGTATCCACACTGTCCATCCATTTTGAAATATCATTTTAGGGCATGAGCCAATCATAAAAAATAGTGGGGAGAGTGATTCCCACCGCTGAAACTATCCTAAGGCTCACCATAATGTTTATTTGAAATCCAACCTGTTCAAAAGTTAAAAAATTAATGAAATAAGGGAAAACACAAATATCAGCTTGATCTAAAGCTTTTGTAGCCTTTAGAAGTTTTTAATGGTGGATGTTAGTCCCCACTGTCATGCCCCAAACTCAGAAACTGGTCTCACATAATTTCTTATTGCCGAATCCAGTGCTGATAGCCTCCATAGTACCCCATTCTTGGCTTTCAACACCCATATGCCAGATTCCGATCCTGTAATCTTATAAGGAGGATTTTCAATATACATTTATCTCGTAAGAAGCATAACTACAAGTTTATCCAAATCATAAAGGCAACATCATTATCGCATATCCACTAATATAAACAGTTGAATACAGTGCTAAAAGGAAAATACATATATTGAAAAATTAAAGCTCTAGAAGACAGCTGCAAGCTCAAAGCTTGATGCTGCTACTACCTAATGCCACCTGCACGCATCTATCATGCATAAGCTTATAGAAAGCTTAAAGGGGTGGTGTAACTGTGTGCACAAGGTAAGTGCCAAGTATGCGATATCAAAGCAATATGAAAACATGGTGATAAATCCACAAATACCATCAGCCTTATCCATGTTATGAGATGCAAGAACATAATAATCTAATATCATATACTGAGGAAGCAATGTAGAATAACTATGTAATGAGGAGACATAGTAAGCAAAATATCATATACTGAGGATGCAATGAAATATGCGGTGCAAATGAAATGACCAAGCTAGAGTGAAAAGTCAAGATGATAGTACGTAGTATCATAGGCTATGGGGTCCATCAAAGGGAACTTCTATCCAAACCAGTTCTATACCTAAATTTGGATAGATAGACTCAATGTGGTAAACTCTTGATCTCAAGTTAGTGGCATGCCCCAACAGAAATCCTGGCCATTGTGAAGGTACACAACAATTAGTTCGCACCACCAGCCCGAGTAGATAGTGAATGAATAAAATGATGAGTATATAAATCTGCTCAATAAGTCCACATATCAGTATGGCTCATATCTGGGATATCATGGGGTCTAGTACACTCCACAGTGAGTGCCGCCTCCCTAGCCATACAACCAGCAAGTGGAAAAGACCTCATTATCCACCTAGCCAGTAGTCTGTTAATACCTACCCGGCTCATCGATAGCAGACCCATTTATGAGCTGGTCAAACTCAGCTTAGCTTACAACCCCCTCACTTGGGAGGATAGTTCACACCCCCTTCCAACCGACCATGACATAGTGAGAAATGTCGCCTATTGGTATTCGACACCCAGGTGCTCAAGTATTCACTTAGTCTAGATGTTGGAGTCTCCCCCGGTACCAGGGGATTCTAGGACTCTCACCCAAGGACATCATATGTGCCCATAGTGCTAGAACCAATTATTTTTGATATTCCATCTAGCCATCCACGATGAACTTGTGGAGACCACAACCCTGATATTATTAGGGGGCCAAGTGATCATATCACACAAATGCGAGTTGCATGAGTCATACCATCTAGTTATGCATCAAACCTGCACATACTGCTCGATCATGTGGGGCAACTCCATCTATCATGGAGTCCCATAAATAACCTGCCCTATGACATATGCAATGGTCAACCACATCTCATAACAAACATGCAGATGATGCTTATAGGCATGTATCATGATGCTATGCTGTCACATACTCATAATCGGTATCGATAACTGGCATTGATAATCAACATTGATAATCGGCCTTGGCAATCGACATTGATGATTAGCATCAGCCTCAATAATCGACACCGATAACCATCATCGATAATCGACACTGTGTAAGTGCTATGTTTCTTGCTTCTTTGATTGTCAAATTTTGTAGTGCCAAAACCACAATCTGTGTCTTGTGTAGCACATTGATATATATGTTCAAGGCACTGTATCACATGTATAAGGACAATGCTTTAAGTCAAGAACATGATCTACTTCAAAGAAATACAAGATCAAGTACATTGTTCACTCCTTTCAGCTTCAAAGGTCATTGTTTTAAAGCGACATTGAAAGATAAGTCAACTGTTCATACTCAAGACTCAAAGTGAAGTACAACTTAAGTACTATAAATTCAAGCTTCAAAAGATCTCAAGTATAAGATTCATTATGTGTCGGGATCTCAAGCTTCATAAACTTCAAAGATCGCCTATCATCTGAAGAAAAGAAGGTTAAATGTTCATACAACATGTCTAAGGTATGAAAGACCTTAGATTGACCTTAGGGTAGGTCATTTTGAATATATTATTCAAATTGAATCATTATATAAGTGTTTGGTTTGTTCTTCGACTAGTCCTGGACTCTGTTCGACTAGTCCTAGCACTGCCTCGACCAGTCCAAGAAATTTCAAGACCAGTCTTAAATTTGTTATAAAATTTTAGAATTTTTTGTTAAGCCACAACCAGTCCTGGAGACTGCTTGACCATTCGTGTGAACAGTGCATGACTCGTTCACAACCAGTCCTGCAACTTTGACTCAAAGTCCAACAATTGTTTCAGGTTGCACACGACCAATCGTGGATAGGTCACGACCAATCGTGGAGGTCCCTTGACCGGTCGTGTAAGGCCTACGACTAGTCGTGGAACGACTTTATTCGATTGCGCTCAAAATTTTAAAAATCCGTTGGTCCTACGACTAGTTGTAGTGTCCACAGGACCAGTCGAAGGTGCGACTTCTGCCCTTATAAATAGAGTATGATTTTCAGAGTTTGGTAATCCAATTCAAGTATAATTAAGACATCACTCTGAGAGATAAGTTTGTAAACTTTTTAAGCTATATTGTGCATATTTATGTTCTCTTTTATTAGCTTTTTATATTTAATTTTGTATTCTGCATTCCAATCTGATTTGAAAGTGGGATTGAAGTATTCCCACTTCTTAGAATCAAAATCACATAGAGCTAGCCTAACTTGATTTAATTTAAAATCTATCTAGAACTTAGAACCATTTCATAAGTGAGTTTGGACATTAAACCTCTATATTCGAACTTCTACTCTGATTTGGTTCTTCTGGGCTGCAACAAAAGGAGAATATCCAGGTATTTTACATTATTGTAATTTCATTTATTTTGGTTTCTTTTGAGATTGAGCTGGAAAAATTTCATTCTTTTGGTTATCTCAGGAGATCCAGAAACTCAGAGTGTAGGGTTTTTTAAATTATGTATGCCCACTTGAAAGACATAATTGTGAGAGTTTTAGGTGAACCTGAAAAAATCTATTTTCATAGTGAACGCTAATATCCACTGTGTGAGGATATTAGGAGTGGAGTAGCTGTGTGGCTGTTGTTTAATAGTTGGTGTACACACAGGCGAACCACTATAATTCTTTGTGTTTTGTGGATGTGTGGTTTATTTTCTATATCTTTTATCATTCAAGTTTTTGGGATGTATTTGTGGATATGAATGTTGTAATCTTTACATTTCAGTATTGTGGGGAATGTTGCAATAGCTTAGATTTCCATTCTTGTTATTTTCTTTATATTCCTCTTCAGTTTGAGTTTTTGATACACAAATCGTTCTAATAAGGTTGTCCTACCATAAACCCTTGGTTTTTATGGTGTAAGGTTATCCCTTGAACAACATTTGTATCAACCTCTCAACATTAGAATTTTGAGGTTGCTTTACATTTTCGTATTGTGGATTGTTTAAAGTGTTATCTTTCCTTTAATTGTTTAAATTTAGTTGTTATCATTTTAATTTAGCATAGTCCTATTCACCCCCCCTCCTCTCTTTAGGACTCTAGCTCGGCCTTTTCAAGTGGTATCAGAGCCTAATAGCTCATTATTTTTTTTATTTTTAGATTTATTTCCTGAGCTAATCAATCTGATTTATTTATAAGATGTCAAATTTTGATAGCCTTTCATTCACTAGACCTCCACCATTTGATGACACCAATTATGCCTATTGGAGTGCTAGAATAAGGATTTTCTTAAAATCTATGGATGAGAGTGTGTGGCTAGCCACAGTACTGAATGGACCCCTCCTACTACTAAAGTAACTGGTATCGATGGATCTAAATCTATGAGAGTAACACCTTATTTTTCTTGGACCACTCTTTAGAAAAGTGAGAGTAGCGCCAATACAAAAGTACTAAATGCAATACTTGCGCACTATCACCATATGAATTTAAAAGAATTATATCTACAAAGCATGCCTGGGATATTTTAGAAATGACGCACAAGGGAACATCAATTATTAAGAAATCTAAAGTCCAAATCCTCATATCAAATTTGAGGAAATACATATGGAAGAAAATGAAATGTTCATGGACTTCTATACAAGATTAAATGACATTGTGAACTCTATGTGGGGTTTTGGTGATAAAATCCCAGAAAGTAAAGTCTGTATAAAGATACTATGCTCACTTCCTGAATGGTTTAATTCCAAGGTAACTGCGATCCGGGAACTTCATGATACGGATAATGTAAGAGTAGAAGAATTAGTTGGCTCTTTACAGACTTATGAGTTAACTTTTAAAGCTCCTAAAGGTAAATCTATCGCCCTTAAATCTTCTAAAAGTATTTCTCAAGAAAATAGTAGTAATTCTGATTTAGATAATTCTGAAGATGATATGGCCCTTTTAGCTAAAAAGTTTTACAAAATTTTCGAAAGTAAAAAGAGAGTTGATTTTCAAAAGTCTAATGATAAAAAAAAATCTAAATCTGAAAATAAAAAAACTTTAAAAGACAGTCACTGTTACAACTGCTATGAATATGCGCATTTAGCAAACAACTATCCTAAAAAGGACAAACCTAAAAAGAAAGGAATGTTGGCTACTTAGGATGAATCTTCTGGCTCTGAAGCCTCTTCTAAATTAGAAGATTCTGAAACTGAGTCGAGCAATGAAGTCAAAGCCCTTATGACTTTAGCCAAGTTCACTTTTTCAGATAATGATGATTCAACTAGTGAAAAAAATCTGAATAGTGATTATAAAAATGAAGATGATCTTCAAGATGCTTATAAGGCCCTTTACAAGGAAAGTTGTAAAATTGTTGTTAAATTAAAACTTCAGAAAGAAAAGTTTTTAAAACTTAAAGAAAATTTTAATTCTCTTATTTTAGAAAAATCCCACATTTCAGATTATTTTGAAAAATCTAAAGGCAATTTAGATTTCAAAACCTCCTTTATTAAAAATCTTAAATCTAAAAATGAAAAACTTGAAGTCTCTTCACTTTTGAGTTTAAAGGGTACATGGAGGTATGCCCAAGGTGATCTAAAGTTAGAAAAGCTTTTGTCTGGATCAAGAAAATGTGGTGACCGATCCGGTTTGGGCCACGAAAGAAATATTCCTCTTAAACAGAAGAATACTCTTCCTAAGTTTGTGAAAGGAGAGTCTTCAAACTCAAAAGGGAATAGTTCAAATTAAATTTTTTCTAAAAATTCTAAAACTTTTCAATCTTTAAAACCTAAATGCAACCATATCAACTATAAAAATCAGAACCAAAATCCTTTAGCAAAAAAAATTGTTAATTTACTTAAGAAGCTCTTAAAGTCTAACTCAATAGGTCATTCTTACAACAACTACAAACATAAGAAGACTAACTATACTCCTAAACCCCAAAACTGTAATGAAATGGGTTCCTAAGGTTACTTGCTTGATTGCCCACACGACTTTTAAAGCTACAAGTCATTCAAAGTGGTACCTAGACAGTGGTTGCTCCAGGCATATGACTGGTGACAAAGGTTTGTTCACCAATCTTAAAGACATGGCTGATGGATCAATCACATTTGGTGATGGTTGCAACAATAAGATTATTGGCCAATGTACAATTCAACTCTTTAACCTCCCCTTATTTGAGAATATTTTATACGTTGAAGGGTTAAAACACAATCTGTTAAGCATATCTCAAATATACGATAACAATCATAGCGTAAAATTTAATAACCACGGTTGTGAAATTTTAAACAAAAAGGGTTTTGTAATATTAATTGGTCATAGAACTTTCAAAAACTTCTACATTGTAAGTCATTCTAGCTCATCTAATCAATCATGGAACATGGTCCATACCAATGAAACTGTGTTATGACATAAACGCCTTGGACATGTACACTACCGCAATTTGCATAAATTGAGCAAAAGAGAACTAATAAGAGTTCTACCTAAATTACAAAAAGTAGACAAAATATGTGGCGAATGCCAGATTGGCAAAAAAACTAGGAGTACTCATAAAAAAGTGGACTCCAATGCCACACTAAACCACTCGAACTTCTCCACATGGATCTTATAGGACCAACCAGGATGGAGAGTTGAGGTGGCAAAAAATACATACTGGTAATCGTGGATGATTTTACTAGATTCAATTGGGTAGCCTTCTTAAGGGATAAATCAGAAACCCTTGAGTAAAAAGAGTTCTCAAACGGATCCAAATGGAAAAAAGTTCTCAAGTCTGTAAGATCTGTAGTGATCATGGATCCAAATTTGAGAATAGTAGTTTTGAGAAATTCTGTTGTGATCAGGGAATATCACATGAATTCTCTGCGCCCAAAACACTACAATAAAATGAAATTGTTGAAAGAAAAAATAGAGTGCTTCAAGAAATGACAAATGTAATGTTGAATAGTATGAAACTCCCTAAAAATCTTTGGGCTGAAGATGTAAATATTGCCTGCTATATAATCAATCGGGTTTATATAAGTAAGTCAAACAATAAAACGGCCTATGAAATGTGGTTTGATAAGAAGCCTACTGTCAAATACTTTCAAGTTTTTGGTAGCAAGTACTATATTTTACGTGACCGTGAAAATCTGGGTAAGTTTGACACCAAAAGTGATGAAGGGATCTTTTTAGGATATGCTTTAAACAGTTGAGCGTATCGAGTACTGAATAAGAGGACCAGTGAAATTCAAGAGTCCACCAATTTGGTCATTGATGATCACTTGAATACACCTGCCTCAAGTTCAGATAATGATGAAGTTCTTCTAATTGACAAGCTAGATACTTCATCAAGTCAAAATAACTCTGAACCAAGGATTGTTAAAAATCATCCAATAACTCATATTCTTGGAAACCCTGTCACTGGTGCACACACTCGTAGACAACTAGAAGATATATGTAATTCCGTGTACTTTACATATCAGATAGAACCAGTTAACGTAAAAGAAGCTCTTACTAATGCCAAATGGATTGTAACAATGCAAGAAGAGTTTAATCAATTTGTTAGAAATGATGTTTGATACTTAGTTCCTAGACCAAAAGATAAACATCGAACTAAGTGAATTTTAAAAAATAAGTCTGATGAACTTGGTAACATAATTAGAAATAAGGCTAGATTGGTTGTACAAGGGTACACTCAAATTGAAGGAATCAATTATGATGAAACCTTTACCCCAATAGCTCGTCTTGAATCAATCAGACTATTTATATTATTGCGTGCTTTAGAAAGTTCAAAATTTATCAGAAAGATGTAAAAATACTTTCTTAAATGGCGATCTGCATGAAGAAGTGTATGTTGAACAACCAACGGGTTTCGAAGACCTTGAGAATGTTGATCATGTCTATCGCCTAAAAAAGGTTCTCTATGATTTGAAACAAGCTCCCAAGGCATGGTATGAAAAATTGACTAAGTTTCTACTAAGTCATAATTTTCAAATGGAAAGTGTTGATAAGACTCTTTTTCTTAAGAAATATAACAATCATATCTTAATAATGTAGATCTATATTGATGATATTATTTATGGGTCTACTTGTACTAACTTGACTGTTGAGTTTGTAGATCTTATGAAATCTAAGTTCGAAATTAGCATGGTTGGGGAATTGAATTATTTCTTAGGGTTACAAGTTAACCAGCAACCTGATGGTATCTTTATTTTCTAAGTTAAATATACTCTAAACTTAGTTAAAAAGTTTAGGTTTGAGAATGGGAAGAATTTTGATACTTCTATGAGTACAACATTAAGACTCTTAAAGGACTCTATATGTAAAAGTGTGGATCCTAAATTATATCGTAGTATGATTAACAGTTTACTTTATTTAACTTCAAGTAGACCTGATATTACTTTTAGTGTTGGAATTTGTGCTGATATCAATCTGACCCTAAAGAGTCACATTTAACTGCTATTAAGTGGATTATGCGATATGTTGCAAGGACAAAAAATTTGGGTCTCTAGTATCCACATGATACTAATGTTCAATTGGCTGGTTATAGAGATGCTGATTGGGCTGGTAATATCGATGATAGGAAATCAACTAGTGGTGGTTGTTTCTATTTTGGAAACTGTTTAGTTTCTTGGTTTAGTAAGAAAAAAAGTTCTATATTGCTCTCAACTGTTGAGGCTGAATACATTGCAGCTAGAAATGCAAGTACTCAACTTGTATGGATGAATAAAATGTTAAGCGATTATGGAATTGTACAGGATTCTATGGTTTTATTTTGTAATAATTCTAGTGCAATAAATATATCTAAAAATTCAATCCAGCATTCACGAACCAAGCACATTGACATTAGATATCATTACATTCGTGAATTAGTGGAAGAAAAGATAATATTATTAGAATACATTTCAACCGAGACTCAACTTGTTGACATTTTCACTAAACCGCTCGACAAAAGCAGGTTTAATAAATTAAAATTTGATCTTGGTATGTGTAATTTAAATTGATTATTCATGCATTTCTGTATTATAATATATATATATATATATTTGTTAAATTATGTGAAAAATGCATATTTTTGGCTGTACATGACCAGTCGAGGACGTACTCGACCAGTCGTGGCATGACCAGTCAAGGACGTCCCATGACCAGTCGTGTAGGGCAATGGTGCTTTTAATTTGGGGAAAACCCTTTTCTTCCTCATTTGCTCTTCCTCTCCAACGAGTCTAAGCTCGACCGGTCATACCCAGCTTCTTGATTCTTTAAGGTTAGTTCATTATTTCAGTTTTTCTTGTAGATTCAAGTGCATATCACTTCATTTTCCTACTTGAAGTGATTTATTTTGAGATTCATTGAGATTTTTGGGGTTTTCTTCTCCAAAATCTGATCTAGCAAAATCCCACTCTACATCTTTTGTAACTTTTTAATTTTTTTATTCTTTGTTGCAAATGGATGATAAAGGTAGAAAGAAAAGTTCTCGAGGTCCTTCAACGTCTAGATCGACACCTATCACAAGGTGCCACCTTCTATCACCTAAAGATGATCCTCCCTATGTGCGGGATTTGAGGTTACACAATGTGATAGTTGAGCGACCTGTGCATGTTGAACATCTTTCTCCTTTGGATCTCCTTCCTCTTCTCCAATCTGTAGGATGGGCTAACATTGTACTTGGGGTGGGCCGGCATACCGGTCAATTGCACAGGCTATGTTTGCTTGTATTTCTGATTTTTCAACTGAAAATTTAACGTTTAAAATTACAACTAAAGAAGGTCCATTTGAAGTTGATCGACATTTGATTTCTAGCTTAATAGACATACCTGTCAATGATGAAGGTATTCCTATTAGCAATCTAGTTGATAAACCATCTGAATTAGAAAAATGTATGCTTACTAGAGCATTATGTAACATAGATGCGCAATGGAGTCGAAATAGGAATACGTTTGCTTCAAAGTACTTATTACCTAGATACAGGGTTCTTCCTATGATATTTATTTCAAATCTGTATCCATGTTTAGGTAATAAAACCAACCTCACCTCTTTCATGGTTCAGAGTTTTCATTCCATCTTCTCTGGAACAAATGTCTATCTTCCTTCTTTAATCTGTCATTACATCATACAATTTCATCACCATCCTGGACACAACGATATTCCTTTTGCGTATCTTATCACTATGTTAGCCACTCATATGTTAGTAGCTATGCCTGTTGGAGAGGCTCCTATTCATCACCTTATTTTCAACAACTCAAATATAAATAAGATGAAGTTGAGGCTGGCTGATGGCCAAGTGGATGTGGGTGGTGGTGGAGCCGAAGCAGTGAATGAAGAAGAATGTGGTGATTTACCTTCAGATGATATAAATGTGGATGATATATTTAATGAGATTGAATCTGATTCTGAGGCTGACCCTGACTATCAGCCTTCTGATTTCACTGAGAGGTTGCATTCTCTTGAGGAATAGGTGGCTTAGAAACGTGTAACCTAGGATTTTCAATTTGCTTATATGCGCAATTATATGAGGTGCATTAACAAGGGTTTACACCAAATTAATTCATCTATTCCTGCTCCCTCTTCTGGATCTGATTAAGTGTTTTCTCATATGGCCTGTAATAACTCTTATGATACTTTGCTTTCTTTCTGTTTATGAGACTGACATTGGATGAACTTGGTTCATGTTATTTACTTATATGTGAACATTATTTACTTATGTCTTGCCTAGTTTGCTCCCTTATTCCTTTTTTGGTTATTTTCCTCTTCCATGTCTTAGTTTCTTCCTTTGTCATTTTGTGACAAAAAGGGGGAGAATATTTTGGATATGCTTATGAATTTTCTTATGGATATGGATGGTGGTAAGTAGCATTTTATGGATTTACTTATGGATATGGATTATGGGAAGTAGGATTTTTATCTTATGTGTGCTACTCGGGGGGACTTTTTGACTATTTCATGATTATGTGTTCTGGTTATTGTAATTGATGCATTATACTCTATTGTGTGTATATGGTGCATGATTCTTTATTGAGCAAGTAATGCTTCTCTTATTTTCATTGGAGTGTGTTTTGTCATAAATTTGACAGAGGGGGAGATTATAAGTGCTATGGTTTCTTGCTCCTTTGATTGTCAAATTTTGTAGTGTCAAAACCACAATCTGGGTCTTGTGTAGCACATTGATATATGTTCAAGGCACTGCATCATGAAAAGTCCTAGCTATAAGTCCTAGAGGGGGTGGGGTGAATAGGACTATGCCAAATTTAAAATAATAACGGTGGAATTAAAGAATGAGATAGCCAAATAAATAAAATCAATTCAAAATGCTGAAATGAAAAACAACCTCAATAAACAAGTATTGAGACATTGATACAAATTTTGTTCCAAGGACAACCTTACACTAAAAACCAAGGGTTTATGGTAGGACAACCTTATTTCTAGAAAGGCCTTTATATCAAAAACTTAAACCGAAGAGGAATTAAAGAATAACAAGGAATTAAAATAAATTATAGGAATTTAAATGTATATGATTACAACATTCCCCACAATGCTTGAAATGTAAATTTATAACATTCACATCCACACATACATCCCACAATTCTGAATGATCAAAGATAGAAAAATAAAGCGCACATCCACAAAACATAAAGAGTTATAGTGGTTCGCTTGTGTGTTCACCAACTGTTACACAACATCCACATTGCTTGCTACTTCACTCCTAATATCCTCACACAGGGGATATTAGCATTCACTATCAAAATAGATTTTCACAGGTTCACCCAAAACCTTCACAATTATGTCTTTTAGAAAAGGGCTTATACAATTCAAAAACTCTCACTTCTAAGTTTTCTGGCTTCCCTCAGATAACCAACAGATTGAGATTTTTCTAGCTTAATCCGAAACAAAACTAAAATAAAGGAAATTTACACAAATGTAAAATACTTGGAATTCTCCTTTTGTAACAACCCGGAAGAACCAATCAGAGTAGAAGTTTGAATAGAAGTTCAATGTCCAATACTCACTTTAAAATGGTTCTAGTTCTAGATTGATTTTAAATTAAACCAGTTGGGCTTAGCTCTATTTGATTTTGATTCCAAGAAGAAGGAATATCACAATTCCTCTTTTCAATTAAGATTGGAATATAGAAATAAAATCAAATCTATAAAGCTAACAAAAGAGAATATTAAATGTGCACAATGTAGCTTAAAATAAACATAAACTTACCTTAGAGTGGTCCCTTGATTTTTCTTGAAATGAGTTATGAAACTCTGAAATTCATCATCTATTTATAGTTATAGAAATTCATCCACGACTGGTCCTGAAGACATTACGACTGGTCGTAGCAGAACGGATTTTTAAAATTTTTAGCGCGATCAGATAAAACCGTTCCACGATTGGTCATAGGGTGTCTACGACTGGTCTTAGCATACTCACGACTGGTCGTAGGACTCGAAGATTGGTTGCTGTACTTTGAGTTGTAGAACCAGGATTGGTCGTATGACAAGTCGACATTGTTCATACGACTAGTCGAACAGACTTCAGGACTGGTTTTAGCATAACCAAAAATTTTAAAAAATTACAAAAAACTTAGGACTGGTCCTGAAATATCTAAGACTGATCAAGCCAGTGTTAGGACTAGTCGAACAAAGCCTATGACTAGTCTTAGAACAGACCAAAAAATATATAATAAGATTCAAATTGAATTATGTATTCAAAATGACCTATCCTAAGGTCAATCTAAGGTCAATCATACATTGTAAGTGAGATATGAACATTAAGACTTTATTTCTTCAGAAGATGGTTGACATTTGTAGATTACGAAGATTGATGTATCTTGAACTTGAGATCTTCTACAACTTCTAAACTTCTTCTTGAGCTATACATTGACTTGAGTTTTGAGATGTACTTGTCATTTGTTGTAGCTCTTTTGAAAGACTCTTATCATTGGCGTTTACAGGAGTAAACATCGTACATGACCTTTCAAACCTTGCATGTCTTGAAGTAGAGCTTCATTCTCAACTTGTAACATTGTGATGCAGTGTCTTGAACATGTATATCTCCCCATGCTACACAAGACATAGGTTAATGTTTTGGCACCACAAAATTTGACAACTAAAGGAGCATAAAACAATAGCACTTACAATCTCCCCCTTTGTCAAATTTGTGAGAAAACATACTTAACAATAAATAACACAATTAGCATGCACAAATTATAAGAGGAAACCAGTTACAGCCTGGTTAAAGAATCAGTTATCATCAACTAGCATAAAATATCATGAAAATATCTCCTCACATACTCCCCCTAAGTAGCATATATATGCAAGCGTAAAAAAAAATACTACTACTCATAATCCATTCCATCCATATCAATCAATCCATATAAATTCTCCCCCTTTTTGTCACATTATGACAAAGGAAGAAAGAGAAAGAAAAGGAAAAGGATAAGAAATAGGAGTGATAAAAGATTAACTGGTCAAGATATAATCAAATAAAGTCCACATACCATTAACTAGTTCAAACGAAACTCAGTCAACCAGATAAAGTTCACAAACCAACACAAGTAGACATAAAGTTATTATAAACCAAAGCGTAAATCACTTAATTTGAACCTGAAGAAGGAGTAGGTATGGAAGGATCAAGTTGATGCATGCCCTTGTTTAAGCGCCTAACATACTTGCTCATATATTTGAACTGTAAATCACGAGTAATAATCATATTTTCTACCTTCTCCTCTAGAGCACAAAGACGAGAATCAAACTCAGAAGGCTCATAGTCAGGATCATTTACAGAATCAGATTCAATTTCATCAAAAATATCATCCATATTTATGTCATCTGGCGGAAGATCATTAGCTTCTTCTTCATTCCCTGCTTCAGCTCCACCACCACCACCATCCACTTGGCCAGGAGCCAATTCTAATTTCATCTTGTTTATATTTGAATTATTAAAGATAAGATGATGGATGGGAGCCTCTTCAATAGGCATGGTGACCAACATATGAGTATCTAAAACAGTCATAAGATAGGCAAATGGAATATCACTATGACTTGGATGGAGATGAAACTGAATGATGGAATGACATACTAAAGATGGAAGACAAATTTTAGTACCAGAGACGATAGAGTGCAAAACATGAACCATAAAAGAAGTCATCTCTATTTTATTACCAGACCTCGGATACAAATTTGAAGTAAAGATTCTGTGGAGGATTATGTATCTGGGTAACAAGTACTTTGAGGGGAGTGCATTCCCTTTATGAGTCCATTACACATTCATATTGCATAAATCTCTAGTGAGCATTCATTTTTCAGGTTACGAGGGTTTCTCGGTTAGAGTATGAATAGGAATACCCTCATCATTAATAGGTATATCCATTAATTCTTCAATCAGATGGCAGTCAACTTTAAATTGTCCTTCTCTAGTATTAATTTTAAAAGTCAAGTTCTCAAATGAAAAATCAGAGATACATGCAAACATGGATTGAGCAATAGATTGTTATGCAGGCCCACCCCAATGTAAGATGTTATCCCATCCTACAGCTTGGAGGAGTGGAAGGATACCAAATAGAGCAATGTGATTAAGAAATACAGGACGCTCAACAATAACTTTACACAACGCAAATCTCATACATATGGGGGATCATCTTCAGGTGACTGAAGGTGGCGCCCAGTTATTGGAGTAGATCTAGAAGAAGATGGACCATGGAAAGTTTTCTTTTTCCCTCTAGCATCCATTTCTAATAAGAAACTTAAAGAAACAAAAAATCATAAAGGAAGTAGAGATGAGTTTTTCTAGATCAGCAAATGGAGAAGAAAAATCTCAAAATCTCAACAAAGCTTGAAATCAAGTACTCCAATGATAAAAAAGAAGAGAATAGAACATGAATTTACAAGATTGACTGAAAAAATGCATTGACCTTGAAGATCAAGTCGGTGGGATCGACTGGTCGGGCGTCAGCTCATTGGAGAGGACATAGGAAATGAGGAAGATGAGATTTTTCTCAAATTTTAAAAGACCCAACGCACTCCATGACCGGTCTTGAGCTGTCCATGACCGGTCATACCATGACTGGTCGAGTACTTCCACGACTGGTCGTGTATCGACTAAAATATGCAATTTTCATAAAAATTTGAAATTTAAATCAACAAGATATCAAGTATATGTATACATTATGATACACATATGCATGACTAATCAATTTAGAATGCACATACCAAGAATAAATTTCAATTTATTAAACCTGCTTTTGTCAAGCAGTTTAGTTAAAATGTTAGCAAGTTGAGTCTCAGTCAGAATATATTCCAAAGATATTATTTTTTCTTCCACTAATCCGCGTATGTAATGAAACCTAATATTACTATGCTTGGCATGTGAATTCTGGATGGAATTTTTTGAAATATTTATGGCACTGGAATTATCTCAATATAAAACCATTGTATTCTGTGCAATTCCATAATTGCTTAACATGAGTTTCATCTAAACAAGCTGAGTACATGCATTTCTTGCTACGATGTATTCAACCTCAGCAGTTGAAAGCGATATAGAACTTTGCATCTTGCTAAACTAAGAAACCAAATAATTTTCAATATAAAAACAACCACCACTGGTTGATTTTCTATCATCGATATTGCCAGCCCAATCAATACCTGAGTATCCAGCCAATTGAACACTAGTTTCATGAGGATACCAAAGACAGAGATTTACAGTACTTACGACATATCACATAATCTGCTTAACAATAGTTAAATGTGACTCTTTAGGATTGGATTGATATCTTATACAAATACTAACACTAAAGGAAATATTAGGTCTACTAGTAGTTAAATAAAGTAAACAACTAATCATACTACGATATAATTTAGGATCAACATTTTTACCTGTAGAGTCCTTTGAGGGTCTTAAGGTTGTACTCATAGGAGTATTAAAATTCTTACCGTTCTCAAATCCAAAATTTTTGATCAAGTTCAGAGCATATTTGGTCTGAGAAATGAAAATACCATTAGGTTGTTGTTTTACTTGCAACCCAAGAAAGTAGTTCAATTCTCCAACCATGCTCATTTCGAACTTGGATTTCATTAAATCTACAAAATTAACAGTCATATTAGAACAGGTAGATCCATAAATAATATCATCAACATAGATCTGTACTATTAAGATATGATCATTATGCTTCTTAACAAAACGAGTTTTATCAACACTTTCCATTTAAAAATTATGACTTAGTAGAAACTTATCAATTTCTCGTACCATGCCCTGGGAGCTTGTTTTAAGCCGTAGAGAGTATTTTTAAGGCGATAGACATGATTAGTGTTTTTAGGGTCTTCAAAACTCATTGGTTGTTCAACATACATTTCTTCATGCAAATCACCATTTAAGAAGGCACTCTTCACATCCATTTGATAAATTTTGAATTTTCTAAAGCAAGCAATGGAAGTAAATAGTCTGATTGACTCAAGACGAGCTACTGGGGTAAAAGTTTCATCATAATCAATACCCTCAATTTAAGTGTATCCTTGAACAACCAGCTTAGCCTTGTTTCGAATTATATTTCCAAGTTCATCAGTCTTACTTTTGAAAATTCACTTAGTTCCGATAATATGTTTATGTTGAGGTCTAGGAACAAGATACCAAACATCTTTTCTCACAAATTGGTTAAGATCTTCTTGCATCGCAACAATCCAGTTTTCGTCAGTAAGAGCTTCTTTTACGTTAGTTGGTTCAATCTGGGATGTAAAATATACGTAGTTACATATATCTTCTAGTTGTCTATGAGTGTGCACACTAGTGAGAGGGTTTTCAAGAATCTGAGTAGTTGGATGATCTTTAACAGTCCTCAATTCAGAATCAGTTTGATTTGATGAAGTATTTAGTTTGTCGATTATAAGAACTTCATCATTATTTGAACTTGGGGTAGGTTTATTCAAGTGATTGCCTATGACCACATTTATAGATTCTTGAATTACATCAGTCCTTTTGTTCAGTACACGATTAGTGTGACTGTTTGAAGAATATCCTAAAAAGATCCCTATAACACCCTGAAAATTGGGGGTCGAGCAGATGCTCAGCTCCCAACTTCCAACGCATCACTTATACAACATAAATGAAAATAATTAAATGTTGTCTGAATTAGTGCATGAAACATGAGTGAGATTATACCAAGACAGTAATTCATACTCCAGATCTATTGATAAAATGCAAAAGGAAGACTGAAAGATGCATATTACTGTATGTAAAATAAAATAATTTCGATCTGTCTCCAAAGTATGAATACATCTCTGAATCATCATATACATACATCAAGTCAAAAATTAAAATAATAAAGGATAGTCCAACTATCATAACCCCATTGATCCAGGCTACCTATGCGAAACCGTTAGAGAATTACATGTATGAGAACTCGTCCTGGTCCTCGTAATAGTCGGGCTCCAGTTCCTGAATTGTCTCGCCATCTGTACTTAAGATAGAGTCTGGTTGGTGTTTAAAACATCATCCCGTAACGTGGGAGTGAGTGATCAACTCAGTGGAATCATAGAGCAAGGGTTAACATGTTATTAATTCCGTCAAGCAGCAATTATAAAACAATACAGTCAAACATTTCTAACTACTCTTGTTAATGCAAGGATGAGATGCAATAATGATGCGTACCCTTGCCTACATACTCCCTTGTGCGACACCATCTCACGTTCACAGCATGCTTTCATCCCTCAGTGCTCCACATCTTCCAGGCACATGCAGTCTGATATGAACATGATTATCGAGTTATTATCAGTCCTTTCATTCAACAGGATTGGGAAACTAAGGTACTTTCCTTATATCATTCCCAACAAGGATCCTGTCTAGGGTCATCACTCCTAGTAAATCTCATACGATGTTGCGGTTCTAGGTAGCTGCAAGGGCTGTCAGGGCTGTTACATGCAATCATTACACCACTCCCCCATCATCAAATCATTTCAGGCCTAGTTCTTACTCTTGTTGCTACAGAAGGATCGTCGCCTCCTCGTAGACTTAGAGTATGCTCGAGGTCACTACAAGGGTTGCCAGGGTTGTTACACACAATCGTTACACCACTCCCTCATCACCAATCAATGTAGGACGACAGCTCGAATACAGTGTCTCATACCAGCATATTCAGCTCACGAGTCTGGGTTGCTCACTGGTCACTACGGGGAGGCTCGTGGCCCCAGCGTAGGCCGACAGCTCGACCATGGTGTCCCATACCACCATGCCTGGCTCATGAGTCATAATGGATCAAGGTACCACGGTTATCAGGGTTATTACTGGTAAGTTCAGTACCCTAGGTTCAAGCAATAGTGTCCATACATGGTGAACACACAATAGGCAGATCGGGTTACTTAACGAGCTCAACTAGTACGAGTGCACCTCGAATCAATCGACATGAACTGCGTAAGCACTTCTTGTGGTCTAACCACTACCGATGACCCACGTACGACTTGGGTTCGTCAAACATGTCCTACGTGGTGAATGAATTCAACCATGAGTTCAATTCTGTTACCGACTGCTTGGACTATAGCATAGCCCCAAGCACTTGCAATCTGAATCAGTAAGCATATGAGAGAGACGAAATTGAAATATCAAGTAATCCAAGCCTGTTATCAGTATGTTATAAAATACGACATATGCAGTTAACCATACACAACCATTTCATATATAAGGCAATCAATTCAAACAACGTACATGTAGGAAATCATACACATCATCAAAGTAGTTGAGAATCCTATCTCGACACTAATCTACAACATTTACTAAATACTTACTCATGCAAGTATTTATACAAACACTTAGACTACACACATTAGCCTACATAACCTATGTTGGCCAAAATGTGTATTAGGGCGAATCCTTTCGCCAGATAGGTCATACATCCATAACTAGCATATATACACGGTAAATACTCATGACAATCATATTAGTAAAATTTATACGTATACGATATTTTTTACAAATACCTAAAATATCTAAAATTCCATATACTTTGTATGTATTCGAAATGAAAAACTGATAGCATGTTCTACATGTGAAACAACATCCTCGTCAATAATCTACCATTAAACGACATTGAAAGCTTTGAAAACAGATAACCTAAGCGTCTAAAATCCTCACCTTACGCCATAGAAGCGTAATGAATTGATTAGAAACTCTTCGCTTTCGTCAATGTCGATATGACTACCTATAACACAAGGTAAGTCAACTACTTCGCTACTTATCCTAATAGAAATCCTAAAATAGGTTAGGGTTAGGATTTTCTTACCTAGAAATGAAGTCACAATTGCCGAAATAGTGATTAGATTGGGATGGTTAAGTACATACGATAGCAGGGTAGGATAACAGGAACTTTCTCCCACAACTCTCACACTATCTCTCTCTTTTCTCTCTTCTCTCTCTTAAGATTTCTCTCAAATTCGTATATGAGGAATGAGAGAGGGTTTAAGGTCCTTATATAGGCTAAAAACTTACCAAATTAGACCCAGGACCAAGGTATACTTATGTTATAACCAAATCGGGTCTGTTCCGATCCAACGGAGCACTTCTGGAGGTCCTATTACTAAATGCGGTTGGACTTAAGCTCTCTAATATTGGATCTAGGTCAAGCTAAGTTTTCAGTCCGGTCGGGTTTCCAGATCGACTGTGGTAGACCAGTTTTAGTTCAACGGTTACGGGAACTCGATCAGAGCTACAAGTACTATGACATGTAAGGGCCACCTATCTTGACCCGAGGGTAAATTTGGGTCAAAATCTAACGGTTAGAACGCTTAGAAATAACGCGTAAGCGACATGTCTTAGATTTCTTAAAATTATATTTAATTTCTTAAAAATCTTCATTTTCTCACACTCTTCACTCTGGGCTCAAGGAAATCGTCCCAGAGCATCGTTTGGACGTGATTTTCGTGGTGATTGTCAAGTCCAACTACGCGGTCATAATGGTCTAAGTTCATCGCTATCGGACTTTCGACGTGTGGTCCAGGTCCGATACGAAGTTTCAAAGTGCTCCCGAGAGCAACTGGGTTTAGAGTTGGATTTTAAATTTTAGGGTATCATATCGTTAACGATTCTACAGGTTCTAGGTCTTACAGAATGTATTTAAAGTGAACAGTGCTAATTTCACAGTTAGTCTAACTTAGCGCTAGTTAACTAACGTTTAATTTCTAAGAGAATTAATCCTAAGTGATTTCTACTCAAGGTGGTACTTGGGTCTTAGTATGAAATTTTTCGAGTCGTTACAATCCCTTTATCACTTTTAGTATTGAACTTTCTTAGATTTTCTCGGTCACGTAAAATATAGCACTTGCTGTCAAAAACTCGAAAGTATTTGACAGTAGGCTTCTTATTGAACCACATTTCATAAGACATTTTCTTACTCAATTTACTTGTATAAACCCTGTTAATTATATAATAGGCAGTATTCACAGCTTCAACCCAAAGATTTTTAGGAGGCATCATACTATTCAACATTACATTAGCCATTTCTTGAAGCACTCTATTTTTCTTTCTACAATTCCATTTTGCTGTGGAGTTTTAGGCGTAGAGAATTCATGTAATATCCCCTGATCACTACAGAATTTCTCAAAACTGTTATTCTCAAATTTAGATCCATGATCACTACGGATCTTACAAACCTGAAAACCTTTTTCAATTTAGATCCGTTTAAGAACTCTTTTCACTTCTTCAAGGGTTTCTGATTTATCCTTTAAAAAGGCTACCCAAGTGAATATTGTAAAATCATCCGCAATTATCAAAATGTATTTTTTGACGCCTCGAATTTCCATCCTGGTAGGTCCAATAAGATCCATATGGAGAAGCTCGAGTGGTCTTGATGTGGCATTGGAGTTAACCTTTTTGTGAGAGCTCCTTGATTGCTTGCCAATTTGACATTCGCCACATATTTTGTCTACTTCCTATGATTTTGGTTGACCTGTTATTAATTCTCTTTTGCTCTATCTATACAAATTAAGGTAGTGTACATGTCCAAGGCATTTATGCCATAAATCTGTCTCATTGGTATGGACCATGTAACACGTTTGACTGGATGAGTTAGATTTACTAACTATATAGCAGTTTTCAGAAGTTCTGCGACCAGTTAAGATTACTGAACCCTTATTATTTAAAATTTCACAACCATGGTTAGAAAATTTTACACTATGATTTTTATCGCATATTTGAGGTATGCTTAACAGATTGTGTTTTAATCCTTCAACATATAAAACATTTTTAAACAAAGAGAGGTTATAGAGTTGAACCGTACCTTGGCCAATGATCTTGTAGTTGTTGCCATAGCCAAATGTAACTAAACCATTAGTCATGTCCTTGAGATCGGTGAATAGACCTTTATCACTAGTCATATGCCTTGAGCAACCACTGTCTACGTACCACTTTGAATGGCTTGTGGCTTTGAAAGCAGTGTGGGCAACCAGGTAGGTAACCTTAGGAACCCATTTCATAACTGTTTTGGGTTTAGGTGTATAGTTGGCTTTCTTTTGTTTCTAGTCGTTGTAAGAATGACTTACTGAGTTAGATTTTAAAAGCACCTTAAGCAAATCAACTATTTTTTAGCTAAGAGGTTTCTGTTCTGATTTTTATAGTTGATGTAATTGTTTTTAGGTTTTTGAAAAGTTTTAGTATTTTTTGAAAAATCTTGACTTGTACTTTTTCCATTTGAGTTTAAAGTCTCTCATTTTACAAACTTAGGAGGCTTATTCTTTTGTTTAAGAGGAACATTTTTATCGTAGCTCAGACCGGATCAATCGCCACATTTCTTTGATCCAGATAAAAGTTTTTCTAACTTTGGATCTCCTTGGGCATACTTCCATGTATCCTTTAAACTTAAAAGAGAAGAGACTTCAAGTTTAAGTTTTTCATTCTCAGATTTTAGATTTTCAATCTGGGAGGTTTTGAATTACAAATCGTATTTAGTCTTTTCAAAACAATCTGAAATATGGGATTTTTCTAAAACAAGGGATTCAAAATTTTCTTTAAGCTTTGAAAATTTTTCTTTTTGAAGTTTTAATTTGACACCAATTTTACAACTTTCCTTATATAGGGCATTGTAAGCATCTTGAAAGGTCATCTTCATTTTCACATTCACTATTCAGATTTTCCTTACTTTTTGAATCATTATCTGAAAATGTGATTTTAGCTAGAGTCATAAAGGCTTTAACTTCATTGCCTGACTCAGTTTCAGAATCTTCTGAATCAAAAGAGGCTTCAGAATAAGAGGATTCATCCCAAGTAGCCAACGTACTCTTCTTTTTGGGTTTCTCCTTTTTAAGACACTTGTTTGCTAAATGCCCATATTCTTGGCACTTGTAACATTAAATATCTTTTAAGGATTTTCAAGTGTTAGATTTAGATTTAGATCTTTTCTTATCATTTGTTTTTTGAAAATCAACCCTCTTTTTATTTTTGAAAATTTTATAAAATTTTTTTACTAAAAGGGCCATATCATCTTCAGAATTTTCTAAATCAGAATTGTTATCTTTTTCTTGAAAACTATTTTTAAAAGATTTTAAGGCAATATATTTAACTTTTGGAGCTTTAAAAGTCAACTCATAAGTCTATAAAGAGCTAACTAATTCCTCTACCCTCATATTGTTCGTATCACGAAGTTCCTGGATCGCAGTAACCTTATAATTGAACCGTTCAGGAAGTGAGCGTAGTATTTTTGCACAAATCTTACTTTCAGAGATTTTATCACCAAGACTCACATAGAGTTCACAATGTCATTTAATCTTGTATAGAAGTCCATGAACATTTCATTTTCTTCCATATGTATTTCCTCAAATTTCGTTGTGAGGATTTGAATCTTAGATTTCTTGACAATTGATGTTCCCTCGTGTGTCATTTCTAATATATTCCAAGCTTGCTTTGTAGAATCACAGGATATAATTCTTTTGAATTCATCTGGTGATAGTGCACAAGTGATTCCATTTAGTGCTTTAGCATTTGCACTATTCTCACTTTTCTGAAGTGTGGTCCAAGAAAAATAAGGTGTTACTCTCACTGATTTTGAACCATTGATCCTAGTTACTTTAGTGGTAGGAGGGGTCCATTCATTCACTGTGGCTAGCCACACACTTTCATCCATAGATTTAAGGAAAATCCTCATCCTGGCTTTCCAATAGGCATAATTGGTGCCATCGAAAGGTGGAGGCCTTGTGACTGAAAGGCTATCAAAATTTAACATCTTAAATATTTCTTAGATCGATTAACACAAGAAATAAATCCAAATAAAAGAATTAAAATGAGCTATTAGGATCTGATACCACTTGAAAAGGCCTAGCTATAAGTCCTTAGGGGGGGGGGGGGTGTGAATAGGACTATGTCAAATTTAAAATAATAACAATGGAATTAAAGAATGAGATAGCCAAATAAATAAAATCAATTCACAATGCTGAAATGAAAAGCAACTTCAATAAACAAATATTGAGATGTTGATACAAATGTTGTTCTAAGGACAACCTTACACCAAAAATCAAGGGTTTATGGTAGGATAACCTTATTCGAGAAAGGTCTTTGTATCAAAAACTCAAACTGAAGAGGAATAAAAGAATAGTAAGGAATTGAAATAAATTGCAGAAATTTAAATTTAAATTATTACAACACTTCCCACAATGCTTAAAATGTAAATTTACAACATTCACATCCACACATACATCCCACAATTCTGAATGATCAAAGTTAGAAAAATAAAGCGCACATTCACAAAACACAAAAAGTTATAGTGGTTCGCCTGTGTGTTCACCAAATGTTAAACAATAGCCACAAAGCTTGCCACTCCACTCCTAATATCCTCACATAGGGGATATTAGCATTCACTATTAAAATAAACTTTCACAGGTTCACCCAAAACATTCATAATTGTGTCTTTTAGAAAAAGGCTTACACAATTCAAAAACCCTTACTTCTGAGTTTTCTGGCTTCCCTCAGATAACCAACAGATTGAGATTTTTTTGGCTTAATCCTAAACAAAACCAAAATGAAGGAAATTTACACAAATGTAAAATACCTGGAATTCTCCTTTTGTAGTAGCCCGGAAGAACCAATCGGAGTAGAAGTTCAATGTCCAATACTCACTTTAAAATGGTTCTAGTTCTACATTGATTTTAAATTAAACCAGTTCGACTTAGCTCTATTTGATTTTGATTCTAAGAAGAAGGAATATCACAATTCCTCTTTTCAATTACGATTGGAATGTAGAAATAAAATTAAATCTATAAAGATAACAAAAGAGAATATTAAATGTGCACAATATAGCTTAAAATAAACACAAACTTATCTCAGAGTGGTCCCTTGATTTTTCTTGAATTGAGTTATGAAACTCTGAAATTCGTCATCTATTTATAGGTACAGAAATTCATCTACTACTGGTCCTGAGGACACTACGACTGGTTGTAGCAGAATAAATTTTTAAAATTTTTAGCGTGATCAGATAAAACCATTCCACGACTGGTTGTAGGGTGTCTATAACTGGTCGTAGGCCCTCTACAACTGGTCGTTGCATACTCACGACTGGTCGTAGGATTCAAAGATTGGTTGCTATAGTTTGAGTCGTAGAACCAGGACTGGCCGTAGGACAAGTGACACTGTTCATACGACTGGTTGAACAGACTCCAGGACTGGTCGTAGTATAACAAAAAATTTTAAAAATTTGCAACAAACTTAGGACTGGTCCTGGAATATCTAAGACTGGTCGAGTCAGTGCTAGGACTAGTTGAACAGATCGTATGACTAGTCTTAGAACAGACTAAAAAACATATAATAAGATTTAAAATGAATTATGTATTCAAAATGACCTATCCTAAGGTTAATATAAGTTCAATCATACCTTATAAGTGAGATATGAACATTAAGACTTCATTTCTTCAGAAGATGGTTGACCTTTGTAGATTACGAAGCCTGATGTATCTTGAACTTGAGATCTTCTACAACTTGCAAACTTCTTCTTGAGTTGTACAATGACTTGAATCTTGAGATGTACTTGTCATTTGCTGTAGCTCTTTTGAAAGACTTTTATCATTAGCGTTTAGAGGAGTAAACATCGTACATGACCTTGCAAACCTTGCATGTCTTGAAGTAGAGCTTTATTCTCAACTTGTAACATTGTGATGCCGTGTCTTGAACATGTATATCTCCTTATGCTACACAAGACACAGGTTGATGTTTTGGCACCACAAAATTTGACAACAAAAGGAGCATAAAACCATAACACTTACACATCACATGTACAAGGACAATGCTTCAAGAACATGATCTACTTGAAAGAAATGCAAGATCTAGTACATTGTTCACTCCTTTAAGCTTCAAAGGTCAATGTTTTAAAGAGACGTCGAAAGACAAGTCAACTGTTCATACTCAAGACTTAAAGTGAAGTACAACTCAAGTACTACAAATTCAAGCTTCAAAAGATCTCAAGTACAAGGTCCATCATGTGTCGGGATCTCAAGCTTCATGAACTTCAAAGATAATCTATCATCTGAAGAAAAGAAGGTTCACTGTTCATACATCATGTCCAAGGTATGAGAGACCTTAGATTGACCTTAGGGTAGGTCATTTTGAATACATAATTCAAATTGAATCATTTTATAAGTGTTTGGTCTGTTCTTCGACTAGTCCTAGACTCTGTTTGACTAGTCTTAGCACTGCCTCGAACAGTCCAAGAAATTTCAAGACCTTTCCTAAGTTTGTTACAAATTTTTAAAATTTTTTGTTAAGGCATGACTAGTCCTGGAGATTGCTCAACCGGTCATGTGAACAGTGAACAACTCGTTTACGACCAGTCCTTCAGCTTCGACACAAACTCCAGCAACTGTTTCAGGTTCCACACGACCAGTCGTGGACAGGTCACGACTAGTTGTGGAGGTCCCTCGACTGGTCGTGTAAGACATACGACCGACCGTAGAATGACTTTATTTGATCATGCTCAAAATTTCAAAAATCCGTTGGTCCTATGACTAGTCATAGTTTCCATAGGACCAGTCGAAGGTGCGACTTCTGCACTTATAAATAGAGTACGATTTTCAGAGTTTAGTAATCCAATTCAAGTATAATCAGGACATCACTCTGAGAGATAAGTTTGTAAACTTTTTAAGCTATATTGTGCATATTTAATATTCTCTTTTATTAGCTTTTTATATCTGATTTTGTATTCTACATTCTAATATGATTTTAAGGAGGGATTGAAGTATTTCCACTTCTTGAAATCAAAATCACATAGAGCTAGCCCAACTTGATTTAATTTAAAATCTATCTAGAACTTGGAACCATTTCATAAGTGAGTTTGGACATTGAACGTCTATATTTAAACTTCTACTATGATTTGGTTCTTCCGGGCTGCAATAATAGGAGAATATCTAGGTATTTTACATTATTGTAATTTCCTTTATTTTGGTTTCTTTCGAGATTAAGCCAGAAAAATCTCATTCTTTTGGTTATCTGAGGAGATTCAGAAAACTCAGAGTGTGGGGTTTTTTAAATTGTGTAAGCCCACTTGAAAGACACAATTGTAAGGGTTTTAGGTGAACCTAGAAAAACCTATTTTCATAGTAAACGATAATATCCACTGTGTGAGGATATTAAGAGTGGAGTAGCCGTGTAGCTGTTGTTTAACAGTTGGTGTACACACAGGCGAACCATTATAATTCTTTATTTTTTTGTGGATGCGTGGTTTATTTTCTATATCTTTTTTCATTCAAGTTTGTGTGATGTATTTGTGGATGTGAATATTGTAATCTTTACATTTCAGCATTATGGGGATTGTTGTAATGGCTTAGATTTCTATTCTTTCTATTTCATTTTTATTCCTCTTCAGTTTGAGTTTTTGATACACAAATCGTTCTAGTAAGGTTGTCTTGCCATAAACCCTTGGTTTTTATGGTTTAAGGTTGTCCTTAGAACAACATTTGTATCAACCTCTCAATATTAGAATTTTGAGGTTGCTTTAAATTTTCGTATTGTGGATTGTTTAAAGTGCTATATTTCCTTTAATTGTTTAAATTCTGCTGTTATCATTTTAATTTAGCATAATCCTATTCACCCCCCCTCTAGTACTCTAGCTCGGCCGTTTCACACTGACACAGGATCGATAATCAGCACCGATAATCAGCATCGATAATCAGCCTAACAAAGGGCCTAAGGGAAGGTCACAATGTGGATATTTAACCATCGTTGCCCATCAATGTAGACCTTCAACCAACATTGTTCCTAAGGAGTGGCCCTCATAGGGCCAAATATATAGTGGGCCCATGGGCTCACATAAGGGCCTCACATATCACAATAGGTCGTATTACATGGGCCTCATATGCATCAAGTGGGCCACATCACATGGGCCTCGTATACATCACAATGGGCCGTATCACATGGGCTTCATACACAACACATCGGGCCTCATCCTATGGGCCTCATATACAAAACATCGGGCCTCACTCATGATCCACATATACATCATAATGGGCCTCGTTAAATGGGCCATAAATACATCGCTTGGGCCTCATACACGGGCCGCATATACATCACAATGGGCTTCATTACATGAGCCTCATACATGAACGACATAGATATACAACACATACATCACAACGGGCCGCAGAAATGGACAGATGGCTTGGATCAAACATGTGCACATCATGGTGGCCAGCTGGACATCCAGCCCATGGATGGATGGCTTGGATAGAATAGATATATCAAGGTGGGCTCCTACCTAAATCACTGTCCAGATGGACGGATGAATATACAATGCAGCATCTGGTGGGCCCCACCCGTCCAGCAAACAGATGGACGGCTTGGATCAAACATGTACATCACTTGAGGGCCACGTGGATGGACGGTGTGAGTTACAACACATCATAAGGTGGGACCCAAGGACAGATAGTGTGGACTGCACATGTACAGTGGGTCTCACGGATGATGTAGACAATGCACATACATCATGGTGTGTCCCATGCCCAGCTGGTAGATGGATGGTGTGGATGCAGAATACATACATAGAGGTGGGTCCCACAAGAAGACAAATGGGTGGCGCAGGTAAAACACATACATCATGGTGGTCCCCACCGTCCATCGGTAATGCCCATCGTCATATGGACGGTGTAAATAAAACACTTACATTAGGTTGGGATCCATCGTCCATGGTCTGGACGGTGGATGAAATACATGGGGGTGGGTCCCACTATCAATGGAATGTGTGGATCAAACTCATACTTCATGTTCAGACCCTCATAACTTTTTGACTTCAATCCAGCAGTAATCTAGCTGGTGTGAGGAACTCTAGCCAATTCACATTCGCCGTCCATGGATTGGACGGTGTGGATGCAATACATTAAATCAAGATGGGCCCCACATGCTGCCATGGTGGGAGGCCACGTCTAGTTAGACTGGATGATCCAGATAAAACCCATACATCATGGTGGGGCTACACGTGTGGCCCACTAGAAAAATGGATGGACAGTATGGATTTAGAATACATGCAAGGGGGTGGGTCCCACCCCATCCAGATTGCTGGACGGTATGGATCAAACCCATACATGCATCACAGTGTGGTAGGTCCACACGTGTGTGGATATGAAACATATATCCAGGTGGGTCCCATCGTCCCGGGATAGACGGTGAAGGATATAACACATATCTCATGACCGAACCCATTGTCCTAGCTCATGGACGGTGGGGATACAAAATATATACACTAAGATGGGTCCCACCCCCACATGTGCCACATGTGTGGGGTGCACCCCATGCCCCAAAATAGAGGGACGACTAGATAAATACATATATCAAGGTGGGTCCACACGTGTCGACTCACCAGCTATGCTGGGATGAGTTTTACCACCGTCTAGACCTAGCGTTTGGATGGTCTGGATACAACATGTACGTTAGGTGGGTCCATGAGGTGGCCCACCAATCAAGCCAATATTTGTATTTTTGCCTCTCATCTAGGCCTGTCTAGGCAGGACGGTGTGGATGACACATCACCGCGGGATTTCCACCGTCCACAATCTGGACAACGTGGATATAATAACACTTATGTTGTGGTGGATTCCCACGGTCAATGGTTGGACGGTGTGGATCTAATCCATTCATCAAGGGTGGCCATAAAGGGAGAAAGAGAGAGAGAGAGATGGTGTAGTTGAAGGACCCTGCCACTATGGGCCTCTCTTAGATCACAACACATACATCAAAGTGGGTCCCATCATAAGTAGGCCCTAAATCAAAAATCAAGATCTAACACTATGATCACCCACCGATTGCAAATCTTCTTGGTCCCTTGGAATCCTTGGCTCCTAAGCTTTCCCTTTGATGGAGGATGATGAGGATTGAATGGTGGAGATGGGTGATTAGGGGGATAGGAGGTGGGCCACACCTAGCTTCTCCTTCTCCCTTGAAAATTCTTAGACATTCCTCTGTAAGTGCTATAGTTTATATCCCCTTGTTATTGTCAAATTTGTGGTGACAAAGACATTACTTTGAAGCTGTATATGTGATGAACAAAAGATCTATTTAAGACATGAAGAATCATGATGATAGTCTAATAAGATTAGCTTCGATAGACAAGCAAAGCTTTTAAGTTCAAGATCTCAAAAGCTTTCAAGTTCAAGATCTCAGAAGCTTTCAAGCTCAAGATCTCAGGCTTAATTATACTCAAAGGTCACTTGTCTCCAAGTTTCAATGTCCTTACTTCACTATTGAGGTATGACTAACCTTAGGTTGACCTTTAGAGTAGGCCATTTTGGATACATAATCCATATATGTTTTATAAGTGAATTTGGTCTATTCTAAGACTACTTCTGGACTTTGTTCGACTAGTCCTAGCTCTGGTTCGACCAGTCCAAGAAATTCCACGACCAGTCCTAAGTTGTTGAAGATTTTTAAAATTTTTTGGTTACTCTATGACTAGACCTAGAGACTGTTTGACCAATCGTGTGAACAGTGTCGACTGATTCTTTAACCAGTCATAGATCTATGATTCAAAGTACAACATTGAAAATCATCTGTTTACGACCAGTCGTATGCAATGTACGACCAGTTGAAGGGGACTTACGACTAGTCGTAGGGTACCTACGACCAATCGTGAAACCATCTTATCTTATCACACCCAAAATTTTAAATTTCAGTTGGTTCTATGACCAATCGTAGAGGTCTTTAGACCAGTCGAAGACGTGTTTTGCTCAACTATAAATAGAGCATGAATCTCGGAATAAAAAAAAAAAGACAATTCAAGCTAAGTAATTCAGCCTTCTGAGAGATAAGTCTGTGCTCCATGTTAAGCTAAGTGTGCATATTTGATATTCTCTTTCTTTAGCTTTATTAATTAATTTTGTTTCTTATATTCTAATTTAATCTGAAAAGAGGAATTGCTATTTCCCTTTCTTTGGAATGAAAATCAATTAAAGCTACCCCATTTTGGTTTAATTTAAAATCAATTAGAACTAGAACCATTGTAATGTGAGTATTGGACATTGAACTTGGACATTCAATCATGTACTCTGACTTGGTTCTTCGGGGCTGCTACAACGAAGGAGAAAATCAGGTATTTTACATTTATTATAAATTCCTTTCTATTTTGGTTTCTTTTGTGATTTGCTAGAAAAATATCATTGTATTGGTTATCTGAGGAGAGCTAGGAAAACTCAGAAGTGGGGTTTTTTAATTGTGTAAGCCCATAGAGAAAGACACAATTGTGAAGGTTTTGGGTGAACCTGTGAAAACCTACTTTGATAGTAAATGCTAATATCCTCAGTGTGAGGATATTAAGAGTGGAGTAGCATTCTGTGTGGCTGTTGTTTAACAGTTGGTGAACACACAGGAGAACTACTATAATCCCTTATGTTTGGTGGTTAAATGGTTTATATTTCATATCTTTAATCATTCATTTGTTGGATGTATGTGTGGATGTGAATGTTGTAATCATTTATTTCAAGCATTGTGGGAATGTTGTAATAGTTTAGAATTTATTTCTTGCTATTCCTTTATCAATTTCTTTATTTGTTCTAGTAAGGTTGCCCTGCCTTTTTTATGGTACATGGTTGTCCATAGAACAATATATATTTGAGATTGCATTTTATTCTTCAATGTAGTTTGTATTTATTTTTCTATTCCTCTTCGGTTTGAGATTTGATACAAAGAACTTTCTAGAAATAAGGTTGTCCTACCATAAACTCTGGTTTTTAGTGTAAGAAAAATAACATTTGTATCAACCTCTCAAGATCTGAATTTTGAGGTTGCTTTACATTCTTGCATTGTGGTTTGTTTATATCATTTGTTGGGTGTCATATTTATTTAATTTCCGTTGTTATAAGTTTTATTTAGCATAGTCCTATTCACCCCCCCTCTAGGACATATAGTTAGGCCTTTTCAAGTAGTATTAAAGCTTAATAGCTCGTTTGTATTTCTTAATTCTTGGATTTATTTCCTGAGCTAACGATTTAAGCTATTTAAGATGTCAAATTTTGATAGCCTATCAGTCACTAGGCCACCACCCTTTGATGGCTCCAACTATGCTTATTGGAAAGCCAGGATGAGGATCTTTCACAAATCCATGGATGAAAGTGTGTGGCTAGCCACTGTGAATGGTTAGAACCCTCCTACCACTGAAGCAATTGGAGTTGATGGGTCAAAATCTATGAGAGTAACACCTTATTTCTCTTGGGCCACACTTCAGAAAAGTGAGAGTAGTGCAAATGCTAAAGCACTAAATGCAATCGCTTGCGCACTATCACTAGATGAATTCAAAAGAATTATATCCTCTGATTCTGTAAAATAAGCTTGGGATATATTAGAAATGACACACGAGGGTGCATCAATTGTCAAAAAATCGAAAGTCCAACTCCTTATAACTAAATTTGAAGAACTTTATATGGAGGAAAATGAAACATTTATGGACTTTTATACATGATTAAATGACATTACAAAATATCTGTGGGGTCTTGGTGATAAAATCCCAGAAAGTAAAGTGTGTGCAAAAATACTATGCTCACTTCCTGAACGGTTCAACTCTAATGTAACTGCGATCCAGGAACTTTATGATACGGATGATATGAGGGTTGAGGAATTAGTTGGTTCTTTACAAACTTACGAGTTAACTTTTAAAGCTCTAAAAGGAAAATCGATTGCTCTTAAAACTACTAAAAATAATTTTCAAGAAAATTCTGATTTAGATAACTTTGAAGATGATATGTCCCTTTTGGCGAAAAAGTTTTATAAAATCTTCAAAAGTAAAAAGAGAGTTGATTTTCAAAAAGGAAATGATAAGAAAATATCTAAACTTAAATCTAAAACTTGGAAATCTTTGAAAGATAGTCAATGTTACAACTACCAAGAATATGGGCATTTGGCTAACAAGTGTCCTAAAAAGGACAAACCTAAGAAGAAGGGTATGTTGGCTACTTGGGATGAATCCTCTGATTCTGAAGCTTCTTCTGAATCTGAAGATTCTGAAACCAAGTCGGGCAATGAAGTGAAAGCCCTTATGACTCTAGCCAAATTTACATTTTCAGATAATGATTTAATAAGTGAAGAAAATTTGAACAGTGAATGTGAAAATGAAGATGATCTTCAAGATGCCTATAATGCCCTATACAAGGAGAGCTGTAAAATTACAGTAAAACTGAAACTTCAAAAAGAGAAATTTTCTAAACTCAAAAAATCTTATGAATCTCTTATTTTAGAAAAGTCCCATATTTCAAACTGTTTTGAAAAGATAAAATGCTATTTGGATTTTAAAACCTCCCAAGTTGAAAATCTTAAATCTGAAAACGACCAACTAAAACATGAAGTCTCTTCTTTCTTAAGTTTAAAGGAAACTTGGAAATATGCCCAAGGTGATTCTAAATTAGAAAAACTCTTATCAGGATCGAGAAAATGTGGCGATCGATCTGGTATGAGTTATGATAAGAACATTTCTTCTAAAATGAAAAATACACCTCCTAAGTTTGTAAAGGGAGAGACCTTAAACTCAAAAGGGAAAGGACAAGTGTTTTCTAAAGACCTTAAATCTGTTCAAAAACCTAAAGGAAATTATTTCAACTATAAGAAGCATAACCCAAATCCTTTGGCAGAAAAGATAGTTGATTTACTTAAGGAGTTTCTAAAGTCTAACTCAATAGGTCATACTTATAATTCTTACAATCAAAAGAAGACCAACTATCCACCTAAACCCAAAATGGTTATGAAATGGATTCTAAAGGTCACTTGCTTGGTTGCCCACACCGCTTTCAAAGCTTCAAGCCATTCAAAGTGGTACCTAGATAGTGAATGCTCTAGGCATATGACAGGCGACAAGGCTTTATTCACCAATCTAAAAGATATGATGGATGGTTCAGTCACATTTGGTGATGGTAGTAACTGCAAAATTATGGGCTAAGGTACAGTTCAATTTTATAACCTTCCGTTATTTAAGAATGTCTTATGTGTTGAAGGACTAAAACATAATTTGCTAAGCATATCTCAAATATGCGATGATAACCATAGTGTTCAGTTTTCTAATCAAAGCTGTGAGATTCTAAACAACAAGGGTTCTGTAATACTAACTGGACGTAGAACATCTGAAAAGTCTTATATTGTTAGCGAATCCAGCTCATCTAATCAAACATGTTACATGGTTCATACAGACGAGACTGAATTATGGCACAAATGTCTTGTCAAGCCCCAAACCTAGATATCAGATTCACAGGAATCTCTATCACCGAATCTAGTGCCGATAGCCTCCGTAGTACCCTATTCTCGACTCCTAGCGTCCATACGCCGGGTTCCGATCTTGGGATCCTACAAGGAGGATTTTTTTTATACATTTAACTCATAATAAGCATAACCATAAGATTACTCAATTCACAAAGGCAACATCATCATCATCATCATCACATATCCACTAATATAAACTTTGAATACAATGTTGAAAGGGAAATACATATGTCAAAATAAAATCAAAGCTCCAGAAGACAGCTGCACGCTCTATGCTCAACTCCGATGCAACCGAACCTCACCTGCACGCATCTATCATGCATAAGCTTATAGAAAGCTTAAAGGGTGGTGTAAGTGTGTGCACAAGGTAAGTGTCAAATATTCAATACAATGCTATCATCAGACAATACCGAAATTAGTGGTAATCTATAAATCATACATTATCGGAATAAGTATAAATACTGATAAGATCATGAATTATCAGAGTAAGTAGAAATACTAACAAGAGTAGGAATTATCGGAGTAAACAAAAATACTGACAAGATCATAAATCATATGATAACAATGTAAGAGGAAGTATGGACAAGCCCATAAGTCAATCAATGTCAGAATACACAATATAGAATAGCTATGCAATAAGGAGTCATAAAGAGCCAAATATCAGATGCCGAGGATGCAATGCAATATACAAATCCTGCTAAGTCTATCTAGGCCATATAAGTGTAGAAACATAGCAGCACAAAAGGTCATATGCCTGCGGATGTAATGCAATATGCGATATGAATGAAATGACCATGTGAGAGTGTGAAGTTGGGATGATAGTACATAGTATCATAGGCTACGGGGTCTACCACAAGGGACTTTTATCCAAACCAGTCCCATACCTAAATTTGGATAGTCAGACTCAACGTGGTAAACTCCTGATCTCAGGTTAGTCGCGCACCCAACTAAAATCCTTACCATAATGAAGGTACACAATAATTAGTTGCGCACCACCAGCTCGAGTGGATAGTGAATGAATGAATGAATGTGTATACAACTTCTACTCAATAAGTCCACATATCAGTACGGTTCCTCTCTGAGAAATCACCGGGGTCTATTACACTCCAAACCAAATTGTCGTCCCATCGCGCGCAACAAGGTGAGTGGAAGAGACCTCACTATCTGCCTGTCAATATCGGGCCCGGCTCATCGATAGAGGATCCAATCCTTGAGCTGGTCAGACTCAGCCTAGCATTGCCCCCTCCTCTCGGGCAGATAAGATCGTACCCCCTTCCAACCGACCATGATATAGTGGGAGACCCAGCTTAACGGTATATAGCTCTCATGCGCTCATACATCCACTCGGTCTAAGAGTTGGAGCAACCTCTGGAACCAAGAGGGTTCTGGGACTTTCATTTAAGGATATCTATAGCACCTCATGCAAAATAGATTTTTGGTGTCCCATCTGGCCATCCATGATATGCCTGTGGAGGCTATAGCCCTGATGTCGGGAGGGTGTACGGTGGTCATGTCACACAAATACGAAGTGCATGAGTGCATAATTCCTGCGCATACCGTGCGCTCATGTGCGGCAACCCCGTCTATCAGGGAACCCCATGAATAACCTGCCCTATGGCATATGCGAGGTCAATCACATCTCATAATAAACATGCAGATGATGTGTATGTATGATGATGTTACGCTGTCACATACTCATAATCGGTATCAATAACTGGCATAAAAAATTAGCCTCGACAATGTGGACATCTAACCAACATTGCCCCAAGGAATGACCCTCATAAGGCTAAACACATGGCCTCACACAAAGGCCTAATATACAACACAGTGGGCCTTGCCTAAGGACCACAGATACATCACAATGGGCCTCAACCATGGGTATTGGCAATTAGAATCGGCAAATCAGTCATGTCAATCGGAATCGGCAATCGACCTAAGGGAAGGTCATAATGTGGACATCCAACCATCATTGCCCATCAATGTGGACATTCAACCAACATCACTCCCAAGCAGTGGCCAACATAGAGCCAAACATATAATGGGTCCACGGCCTCACACAAAGGTCTAATATACAACACAGTGAGACTTACTCAAGGGTCACATATGCACAACAGGTGGGCCCTGCACATGGGCCTCAGATACATCATACGGGCCATAACCCATGGGCCTCAAATACAGCAAGTGGGCCGCACTAATGGCCTCATATACACAATAGGTGGGCCCTACTCATGGGCCTCAAATATATAACATGTGGTCCCTACACATGGGTCTTGTATGCATCTAGTGGGCTACATCAATAGGCCTCGATTACATCATATGGGCCACATCATATGGACTGAAAATATATCACAACAGGCCACTACATATGGGTCGAAATTACATTACAATGGGCCTCGCTAATGGGCCATAAATACACAATAGGTGGGCCCTGCACACGGACCTCAAATACATCACGTGGGCCGCTCCAATGGGCCAAACATGCATTAAAGGGGCCATTTCATATGGGCCAAAAATATATCATAACGGGCCACGACATATGGGTCAAAATTACGTTACAATGGGCCTCGTTAATGGGCCATAAATTCAGAATAGGTGGGCCTGCACATTCGAAATGGGCCCACCAAATGATCGACATGGATGAACAACACATGATAGTGGGTGACACATCCAGTGGACTAGACGGCGTGGTTATAACACATACATCACGATGGGCCCATTACATCTCGAGGTGGGCCTAATCGGGTAGCCCACAACTCAGGAAATTAGGTAGATAGATTGCCTATAATGCATGCCTCAAGGTGGGCCTGTTGCACCACCAAAATGGGCCCAATGGGTAGCCTATAATCCAGAAAAAAAATGGATAGGTAGCCTGGATATATAGCGAACTCATCCAAGTGGACCACTGTCTTCGGTGTTGCGAGTATCCAACACATGGATCATGGTGGCCCTATGTCCCACGGACTGTATAGATGTACATCACGGTGGGGTCAACATCTAGTTGAACCACACGACAAGGATGAAATAGGTGTAACATGGTGGCCCACGTCCAGCCCAACTGGACAGATGGCTGGTGGATATAAAATCATACATCAAGGTGGGCCGCAGACGTAGAGCGTGTAAATAAAGTACATATATCAAGGTGGGGTCCACCTACCCACACGTGTGAGATGACCCCTCATCCCAAAATAAATGGACGGAATATAACACACCTCATGATGGGGCTACGCAGAGTCTACTGCGCCAGTACAGCAGCGTGGTGCTGCTGGTAGGGGTACACCTACCCAACCCGTAATGGTCAGGATGCATACCACACGCATCATGGTAGGCCCCACACCCAACACGTATACTTTTGTAGGGAGGGTTCCCACTGTCCAGACAATGGACAGTGAGTATATACACCGTTCAAGTATGGACGGTGCTTAAATAGCACATGTGGCCCCATAGAATTGCTGACATTAACCCAGCAGCCATCTGTAACTAGATGAACCGTAGGGATAAACATATACATCAAGGCAGGGCCCCACCAGTAAAATTGATGGACAGTCTGGATGTAAAGTGGAGGGACGATTTGGATATAGCACATCCATCACTGGGGCCCACAGCTGGATAGCTGGATGAAACGTATGTACCATGAGGTCCATGCATAAATCACTCACATCACGGTGGATTTCTAGCTGTCCAAAATGGATGGTGGATATACATATGCATCACGTGCGGGACCCACATGGATGAACGGATGGTGTGGATATACAGAACATACACCAAGGTGGGTCCCACCTCCACACGTGTGTAGTAAGTCCCACGTGCATAGCAGATGGACGGCATGTGATGAAATACATACATCGTGGTGGCCTACTGACGCTGCACAACAGCTGCAACTGTTGGCCAAATCAGATGAATGGTTTGGATCAGACACGTCTGTGGGTCCCACGTGCAAGTACAGTGTGGCTCACAATGCTCACCTCACGTGGGCCACTCAGATGGACGGTTGGTATATAACACATATCTCATGATCACTTTGCCAAAGCAGCAGCCAATGGCTGACTGGTCACCACCGTTCCATGGACGGTGGAATGTAATACATATCAAGGTGGGTCCACGTTAGTGTGGCCCACACCATCAGATCAAGCTAATGTTCGTGTTTTTCCACCGTCCAGGCCTAGTGGATGGTGAGGATGGAGCACATACCACCCGTACACGTCCATAGAGCCTAGTGACGTCTATAACAACAGCTGTTTAGCTATACGAGGTACACTAGCCATCCCTTTCTCCACAATGGGTGGGTCCCATGTGGAGCCCTCCACATATATTATAATATAATATTATTTTATATGGATTATTATTATTATTATTATTTATTATTTACTTCGAAATGGGGCAGTGTCCAGGCCTTGTGGATGGTCTGAACAGCAAGCCGCCCATTCGTCCTTGGCACATCTGGCCGTTAGATCTAGCCACTGATGGATGGTCTAGATATGCAGCGCATACGTAAAGGTGAGGTCCACATCAATGTGGTCCACGCGTGCGCGACCCATATGGATCAAACTAATGCTTGTGTTCTCCTCCATGCCAAGACCTGCTGCTGGATAGCAATCTGTCCAGCAGAATGTGAGCGCCTGCCCCACTTTTCGAATGATCAGGGGATGGGCGGTGAGGATGGAAAACATACCTCAAGGTGACATCCACCAGGTGGGCCACATGGCCCCTGGATCAAGTGGGTTTCTATATAGTCAAGCCTGTGTGGCCGCTGGACATCCAACACTTTGACAGCAAGGGCGTCCTTGCTGCTGGACTGTCGAGATCCCCCTCACATTCATCAGGTGGGCCATGAAATATGGGAAGGAAAGAGAGGGAGAGAAAGAGAGAGGGAGAGAAGCACCCACCTTTAGTTCTCTTCTTCATTCTTCCGCCAATGTAGGCTAGAGCTCAAATGGATGGACTTCAATGGTTGAGATCGGACTTGGATGGTGGAGATAGAAGGTAGGAAGGTGGGCCACACTAGTTTCTTTCCCATGGAGCCATGGACGGTTGCTTGGAGAGAATGATGGAGAGGGAGATGAGAGAGAGAGATGGGTGAGTGATGTGGTGAGTGTACTTGGTGTACTTTGTGATTCAAGAGTCCATCAATGTGGTCATTGATGATCACTTAAACACACCACTTTCAAGTTTAGATAATGATGAAGTTATTGTCGTCGATAAATCAGATACTTCATCTAATCAGACAAATTTTGAATTGAGGACTGTTAAAGATCATCCAACCACTCAAATTCTTGAAAACCCTCTCACTGATGTACGCATCTGTAAACAACTTGAAGACATATGTAATTACGTTTGTTTCACATCCCAGATAGAACCTTCTAACGTAAAAGAAGCTCTTGTTGATGAAAACTAGATAGTTGCAATGCAAAAAGAGCTTAACCAATTCGTGAGAAATGATGTTTGGTATCTCGTACCTAAACATAAAGATAAACACATCATTGGAATAAAATGAATTTTTAAAAATAAGTCTGACGAGCTTGGAAATATAATTAGAAACAAGGCTAGGCTAGTGGTGCAAGATTACACTCAAATTGAAGGTATTGATTTTGATGAAACCTTTGCACCAGTAGCACGTCTTGAATCAATCAAACTATTTATATCCATTGCATGTTTTGAAAAGATTAAGATTTATCAAATGGATGAGGAAGTTGCATGAGGAAGTCTATGTTGAACAACCGATGGGTTTTGAAGATCCCAAAAATGCTGATCATGTGTATCGCCTTAAAAAGGCACTTTACGGATTAAAACAAGCTCTTAGGGTATGGTATAAGCCATAATTTTCAAATGGGATCTGTTGATAAAACTCTGTTTGTTAAAAAATATAATGATCATATTTTAATGGTACAGATTTATGTTGATGATATCATTTATGGATCTACTTATACTGACATGACTACTAAGTTTGCAGATTTGATGAAATCACAGTTTGAAATGAGCATGGTTGGGGAATTGAATTATTTCCTAGGGTTGCAAGTAAAGCAACAACCTGATGAAATATTCATTTCTCAATCTAAATATACTTTGAATTTAATTAAGAGATTTGGATTTGAGAATGGTAAGAACTTCGATACTCCTATGAGTACTACTTTGAAACTCTCAAAAGATTCTGTAGGTAAAAACGTTAATCCGAAATTATATCGGAGCATGATTGGTAGTCTATTGTATTTAACCGCTAGTAGACCTGATATTGCACTAAGTGTTGGTATTTATACTAGATATCAGTCTAATCCTAAAGAATCACACTTGATTGCTGTCAAGCGGATTATGTGATATGTCGCAAGTACTGTTAATCTCGGTCTCTGTTATCCACATGAGACTAGTGTTCAATTAGCTAGGTACTCGGATGCTGATTGGGCTAGTAATTTTAATGATAGAAAATCAACCAGTGGTGGTTGCTTTTGTATCAGAAACTATTTAATTTCTTGGTTTAGTAAGAAATAAAGTTCTATATCACTTTCAATAGTTGAAGCTGAATACATCGCAGCTAGTAATGCGTGCATGCAACTTGTTTGGATGAATCGAATGCTAAGTGATTATGGAATTAAATAGGATTCTATGTTATTATATTGTGATAATTCAAGTGCCATAAATATTTTAAAAAATCCTATTCAACATTCTCGTACTAAGCACATTGACATTAGATTTCATTATATCCGTGAATTAGTAGAAGAAAAGGTTATATGTTTGGAATATATACCTACCGAGAATCAACTTGCTGATATTTTCACTAAACCTCTCGATAAAAGCAGGTTTAACCAAATGAAATTTGATCTTGGTATGTGCATTTTAAGATGATAATTTATGCCTTTTTATATCATATTGTATATTCTTGCTAGTTTAGGTTTCAATTTTTACAAATCATGCAAAAAATTTTAAAATTGAATTTTTGGCTGGTTCTTGACCGATCGTGAATATACACGACCAGTCGTGGTACGACCGGTCGTGTACATCCATGACCAGTCGAGAAACTTGTGAAATCACTTTAATTTGGGGAAAACACTTCATCTTCCTCATTTCTTTTTCATTCACCAACGAGCCGACGTTCGACTAGTCGAAGCCAACCTTCAAAATCTTCATGGTTAGTACTCCATTTACATTTTTCTTGTAGATTTATGTCTAGATTACTTCTTTTTATCTCTTGAAGTTATCTATTTTGAATTTTGTTGAAATTTAGGGTTTTTCTTTTAAAAAATCTGATTTGAGAAAACCCTCTTCTTAATCCTTTGTAACTCCTTGTCTTCTTGAAATCTTTGTTGCAAATGGTTTCTAAAGGGAGAAAGACAACATCCCGAGGTCCATCTTCCTCCAGATCAGCCCCTATCACTAAACATCATCTTAGGGCTCTCGAGGATGATCCATCTTTTGTTCGGGACATCAGATTATGTAATGTTATTATTGAACATCCTGTTGATATTAATCATACCGCTCCTTTTGATATCCTTCATATGCTTCAAGCTGTAGGTTGAGATAACTTATTGCATTGGGGTGAGCCAGCATACCGGTCCATTGCCCAGTCCATGTTTTCATGCATATGTGATTTTTCACTGAAAAATCTAACATTTAAAATTACCACAAGAGAAGAGTCATTCGACATTGATCGTCATTTGATTGCAGCTCTTAAGGAGATTCCTGTGAATGATGAGGGTATTCCAATCCATACCTTGTCTAAAAACCCTCTCAAATTGAAAAACGTATGCTCACTAGAGACTTATGTAATTAGGACGTTTAATGGACGCATAAAGGAAATGCACTCCCTTCAAGGTTTTTGTTACCCAAATACAGAGTTCTTCACAATATTTTTTTATCTAACTTGTATCCTAGATCAGGTAATAAATCTGAATTGACGTCTTTCATGGTTCGTGTTCTTCACTGCGTTGCCAGAGGTGCTCATTTTTATTTACTATCCTTGATTTGTCATTCCATTATTCAGTTTCGTCTCCGTCCAAGTCACAGTGACATCCCCTTTAGTTATTTGATGACTGTGTTGGCTATGCATATGTTAGTCGATATGCCTGTTGGAGAAGCCCCTATCCATCATCTGATATTTAACAAATCTAATATCAATAAGATGAAGTTGGAATTTCTTCCTGGCCAAAGAGATGGTGTTGATGCGGCTGAAGCTGAACATGAGGAAGATACTGGTGATCTTCCTCCTGATGATATTATCATGGATGATATTTTTAAAGAACTTGATTCTGACTCTGTAAATGATCCAGATTTTGAGCCTTCTGTTTTTGATGCACATTTGCATGAATTGGAAACTAAGGTTGAGAATATCAATGTTAGGATGGAAAACATGACTATTGCCCATGATTTACAATTCAAGTATATGCGCAAGTATCTTAGGCACTTGAATAAGGGCATGCATCAACTTGATCCTTCCATTCCCGCTCCTTCATCTAGTTCAAATTAGCTCTTTTAAGTTTTCTAGTTTGTAATAACTATCTTACTATTGTGCTCACTTAATCGGATTTGCTACTATAGCTTTAGTTGACTTAGCTCAGTTTATGAATTGTGTGTTGCTTATGCTATGTTATCATATCTTATCTTACCTCTTATTTATCTCCTTACTTATTACTCCTTAGTCATCTGTTTTGTGCTTCCTTTGTCATATTGTGACAAAAAGGGAGAGAATGGATAATGCTTCTACGATTCAAAGTACAGTGTTGAAAATTATCTGTTTACGACTAGTCGTATGCAACCTACGACTAGTCAAAGGGGACCTACGACCAGTCGTAGGATACCTACGACTAGTCGTGAAACCGTCTTATCTTATCACGCCCGAAATTTCAAATTTCAGTTGCTTCTAAGACCAGTTGTAGAGGTCTCTAGACCAGTCGAAGTCGTGTTTTGTTCAGCTATAAATAGAGCACGAATCTCAGAATAAAAAAAGACAATTCAAGCTAAGTAATTTAGCCTTCTGAGAGATAAGTCTGTGTTCCATTTTAAGCTAAGTGTGCGCATTTAATATTCTCTTTCTTTAGCTTTATTAATTGATTTTGTTTCTTGTATTCTAATCTAATTTGAAAAGAGGAATTGCTATTTCCCTTTCTTTGGAATGAAAATCAATTAAAGCTACCTCATTTTAGTTTAACTTAAAATCAATTAGAACTAGAACCATTGTAATGTGAGTATTGGATATTGAACTTGGACATTCAATCATCTACTCTGACATGGTTCTTCGGGGCTACTACAACGAAGGAGAAAATCAGGTATTTTACATTTATTGTAATTTCCTTTCTGTTTTTGTTTCTTTTAAAATTTGCCAGAAAAATGTTATTGTATTGGTTATCTAAGGAGAGTTAGGAAAACTCTGAAGTGGGGTTTTTTTAATTGTGTAAGCCCATAGAGAAAGACACAATTGTGAAGGTTTTGGATGAACTTGTGAAAACCTACTTTGATAGTAAACGCTAATATCCCCTGTGTGAGGATATTAGGAATGGAGTAGCATTCTGTGTGGCTGTTGTTTAATAGTTGGTGAACACACAGGAAAACCCCTGTGTGAGGATATAAGGTTGCCCTACCATTTTTATGGTACATGGTTATCCCTAGAACAATATATATTTGAGATTGCATTTTATTCTTCAGTGCGGTTTGTATTTATTTTTCTATTCTTTTTCGGTTTGAGATTTGATACAAAGACCTTTCTAGAAATAAGGTTGTCCTACCATAAACTCAAATTTGAGGTTGCTTTACATTCTTGCATTGTGGTTTGTTTATATCATTTGTTGGCTATCATATTTATTTAATTTCCATTGTTATAAGTTTTATTTGACATAGTCTTATTCACCCCCCTCTAGGATATATAGCTAGGCATTTTCATCCTCGAATTACTTGGGATGGAGTGAGAAATGAAAGATAGAGGAGTGGTGTTGTAAATGGAGGGTACGGTATTTGTTGACTTGTTGGTAAAAAAGGAATGGGATGGGTATGGGTGTTGTTGACTTTAGGGTTAGAGAGGGATGGGTTGTACTTGACTTGTGATTGATGGGTTAATATGATGTTTGGTAGAGATTCTCTTGGGTTTTGCAAATTTGTAGCGTTTCTTCAAAAAACACGCAAGCCCACAACTCCTAGCCTGGGTATCAAATTGGCCGCAAGACACAGCATTGGAACCAAGGCAACGACGCAGTCGTTAGGGCACAAGTTTCGAGTTGAGTCGACTCGGAAGGACAGGGTGCGACTCAGGGTCACGCACAAATGTCAATTATAGGTCACAGTTTGTCAAAATTTGACCGGGAGGACCGCAGAAGTCTAAGGAACTGTATGGACTAGGATACAGGTCTTACACCCACTGTGTTCTATTTTGGGGTCTATTGGAGATTTGGATTTAACTCATTCTTTGGATATTGCCTTAACATGATCTCTCTGAATGGATGGAAGGCGTGGATACAGAACATACATCATAATCAGTACTCATAATCGGTATCAATAATCGGCCTTACAAAGGTTCTTAGGGAAGGTCACAATGTAAATATTTAACCATCATTGCCCATCAATGTGGACATTTAACCAACATTGCTCCCAAGGAGTGGCCCACATAAAGCCAAATGTATAGCGGGCCCATGTCCTCACATAAGGGCCTAATATACATCATCGTGGGCCTCACTCAAGGGCCACGTATACATCTCATTGGGCCTCACCATGTGGGCCTCATATATATCACATCGGGCCTCACACATGGGCCATATATATATCACATCGGGCCTCACACATGGGCCACATATTTATACATCGGGCCTCATCATATGGGCCAATATATATCACATCGGGCCCCATCAAATGGGCCGCAAATACATTATATTGAGCCTCGCCAAAAAGGCCACAAAAACATCATATGGGCCTTAACATATGGGCATCAATCACATCATATTGGGCCACGTCCCATGGGCCTCGAATACATCATAATAAGCCACAAACCATGGGCCTTACACATCGTAATGGGCCACATTTCATGGGCCTAATACATATCACAATGGACCATCATGTGGTCCTAATACACCAAAAAATGGGCTTAATGGGTAGCTCATAACCCAGGAAAAATGGATGGGCAGCCTGGATGTACAACGCATTCATCAAGGTGGGCCACTGCACTGGATGGTGCGAATGTAAAACACATACATCGCGGTGGAGTCCCATGGAGGGATGATGTGTGCAACACATACCTCAAGGAGGGCCCCACATAGTCTAACCAACAGATGGATGGCCAGGATGAAATACATAGATTAAAGGTAAGGTTCCACATCCAGCTGGACTGGGCAACGTGGATGAGACACGAATAACATGATGGGCCCACGCATCACAGTTCAGAAGATGGACGGCTTAGATAGCAGATACATCACAGTTGGGCTCCACACAGCACTGTTCAGATGTACGGTGTGCATAAACAACACATTCATCATGGGGTGGCCTACGCAATACATCTAAATGGATGGTGTGCATATACTACATAAACATCATGGGGTGGCCCACGCAACACGTCCGAATGGACGGTGCGCATACAAAATAATTACCAACGCGGGGCATTTTTCTCGAAATAAATGAGGGCACAAAACTCCTAGCCTAGGTATCGCATCGGTGTGCAAGTCGCGATGTTGGAACTACGGCGACGGTGTAGTTGCTATGGTACAAGTTTCGAGTCAAGCTGACTCAGATCTATGGGATGCGTCTCAGGGTCATGTGCAAATGCTATATACAGGTTGAGGGTTGCCAAAAATTATCGGGGAGGATCACGGAAGTCTAAGGAATGGTACGATCTAAGATACGAGCCTTACAACTTTCCCCTCTTAATAAAAATTTCATCCTCGAAATTTACAAAACAGACAAGGGAAGAGGAAGCATCATATATATATGTATATATATGTATATATGTGTATATATATATATATATTAAGGCATAATCAATTTACAAAAGGATGGGGATGACACTCTCTAATCTCATCCTCATGCTCCCAAGACGCCTCATCAACACTATGGTGACCCTACTGAACTTCAAATCCTAGATTAGAAACGATCGACACTGGAATACTATCTAGCCTCATAATCTCAATGATAGGGAGCTGTATCAAAAAATCTTTAAGTTATTTGAACTCAGGGATCTAATCATTCTAAGTTCTTAACAATCATAGAGTTAAGGATAGTTATCAGTAGATATGTGATGTTATCCTCAGGTATTCTCAATTTATGCTCTGATACCAACTTTTATCATGCCCCAAACTCAGAAACCGGGCTCATAAAATTCTTGATCACCGAATCCGATACTGACAACCTCCATAGTACCCCATTCTCGACTCCTAACGACCATATGCTAGATTCCGATACTGTGATCCTATAAGGAGAATTTTTTAATGTACATTTATCTTGTAAGAAGCATAACTACAAGTTTACCCAAATCACAAAGACAACATCATCATCAGATATCCACTAATATAAACAGTTAAATACGATGCTAAAAGAGAAATACATATATTAAAAATCAAACCTCCAGAAGACAGTTGCACTCTCCAAGCTCAAAGCTGCTGCGACCTAATGCCACCTGCGTGCATCAATCGTACATAAGCATATAGAAAGGTTAGAGGATGGTGTACGTGTGTGCGCAAGATAAGTGTCAAGTATATAATATTAGAGTAATATAGAAACATGCTGGTAAGTCCATAATTACCATCAACCTTATCCAAGATATGCAATACAAAAGCATAATAAGCCAATATCATATATTGAAGAAGCAATGCAATATGCGGAGCCAATAAAATGACCAAGATAGAGTGTGAAGTCGGGATGATAGTATGTAGTATCATAGGTTATAGGGTCCATCACAAGGGATTTCTATCCGAACTAGTCCTATATTTAAATTTGGATAGTAGACTCAATGTGGTAAACTCCTGATCTCAGGTTGGTCACGTGACCCAACCAAAATATTGGCCATTACAAAGGTACACATAATAATTAGTTGCGCACCACCAGCCCGAGTGGATAGTGAATGAATGAATGAATGGGTAAAATGCTGAGTATGTAACTCCTGCTCAATAAGTCCACATATCAGTACCATGCATCTCTGAGATCATCACCGAGGTCTAGTACACTTCACACTGGCTACCGCCTCCCTAACTACACAACCATGCAAGTGAAAAAGACCTCACTACCCACCTACAAGCAATATGCCAATACCTACCTAGCTTATTGATAGTGGACCCATTTGGGAGCTGGTCAAACTCACCCTAGATTGTAACTACCTTACTTTGGTGGATAAGGCCACACCCCCTTCCAACTGATCATGACACAGTGGGAAATGCGGCTTACTGGTATTCAACACTCGGGCACTCTTGTATATCCACTCGGTCTAAACATTAGAGCATATCCTGACCACAAAGGTTTAGGAATTTTCACTCAGGGACATCTAATGTGCTCAAATGCTCGAACCAAACATTTTGAGTGTCCCATCTGGCCATTTATGGCATGTCTATGGAGCCCACAGTGCAGATGTCGCTAGGGCATATAGTAGTCATATTTGAAAATGCGATATGCATGAGTCATACCATCCAGTCATGCATCAAACCTGCATATATCGGACACTCATGTGGGGTAACTCCACCTCTCAGGGAGTCTCATAATAATCCACCCAATGGCGTGTGCTATGATCAATCACTCCTCATATCAAGCATACACATGATGCATATGGGCATGTGTCATGATGCTATACTATCACGTACTCATAATCGATATCAATAATCAGCCTTATAAAGGTCCTTAGGAAAGGTCACAATGTGGACATTTAACCATCATTGCCCATCAATGTGGACATTTAACCAACATTGCTCCCAAGGAGTGGCCCACATAAAACCAGACGTATAGAGGGCCCATGTCCTCACATAAGGGCCTAATATATATCATCGTGGGCCTATCTCAAGGGCCGCATATACATCTCATGAGCCTCACCATGTGGGCCTCATATATATCACATCGGGCCTCACACATGGGCCATATATATATATATATATATATATATATATATATATATATATATATATATATATATATATATATATATATATATATATATATATATATATATATATATATCACATCAGGCCTCACACATGGGCCACATATATATCACATCGAGCCTCACACATGGGCCACATATATATCACATCGGGCCTCATCATATGGGCCAATATACATCACATCAGGCCCCATCAAATGGGCCACAAATGCATCATATTGTGCCTCACAAAAAGGCCACAAATACATCAGATGGCCTTAACATATGGGCCTTAATCACATCATATTGGCCACGTCCCATGGGCCTCAAATACATCAGAATGAGCCACAACCCATGGGCCTTACACATCGTAATGGGCTGCATCTCATGGCCTAATACATATCACAATGGACCGCATCACATGGGCCTAATACACCACAAAATGGGCCTAATGGGAAGCTCATAACCCAGGAAAAATGGATGGGAAGCCTGGATGTATAATGCATTCATCAGGGTGGGTCGCTGACTTGGACGCTGCGAATACACAATACATATATCATGGTGGCCCCACGTCCCATGGATGGTGTGGATATATATCATGGTGAGGTCCACTTCTAAGGATGGACGACCTAGATTAAATTCTTAGAGCATGGTGGGCATGTCTAGCTCGTTTGGACGGATGGTGTCGATAAAACACATATATATCAGTGGGCCTCATGGTCCGAACAGACGGCTTGGATATATAATACATACATATAAGATGGGTCACATGTCTAACGTGGCCAGACGGAGTAAATACAACATGTACATCACGTTGGGCCCACGTCCCATGGACGGTGCAGATAAAACATGTACATCATGATGGGCCCACATCCTGCCCATTTCGAACAAAAAGATGGATAAAACACATTCATTGCAGTGGAGTCCCATGGAGGGACAGTGTGTGCAATAGATACCTTAAGGTGGGCCCCACATAGTCTAACCAATGATGGACGACACAGCTGAAATACATAGATTAAAGGTGGGGTTCTATGTCCAGCTAGATTGGGTGGCGTGGATGAGACACGAACAACATGATGGGCCCACACATCACTATCCAGAAGATGGACGGCTTGGATAGCAGATACATCACGGTTGGGCTCCACACAGTACCATCCAGATGGACGATGTGCATATACAGCACATACACCATGGGGTGTTCCATGCAACACGTTCGAATGGACAGTGTGCATATACAACACATACATCATGGGGTGGCCCATGTAGCACGTCCGAATGGATGGTGTGCATACAAAATAAATACATCAAGGTGGGTCCCACCCCCACACGTGCCACATGTGTGGGGTGGGCCATGTCCTAACTAGATGGACAGTGTGCATATGCAGCACATACATTAAAGTGGGGTCCCACAGAACTTGGTGACATCACTACAGTAGCTATGGCTGCTCGTCCAGTGGGTTGACGGATGGTCTGGATCATTGTTGGCCCCACGTGTGGGTGCCACACATACATTCCAGCGGGCCCCACTATCCAGCCCATCTGGACGGCAGGGATAAAACATATATGTCATGAGGGGGCCCCACAGATGTATGGTTAGGCTACAACACATCTCATGTGGGCCCCACGCTTGCTGACCTAAATACATCAGCTATGTAGCTGGTGTGCAGTAGACCAGCCAATCCGCTTTCCATCAGGTGGGTCCCACGTGGATATGGTCCACCCATTTTGGATCAGTTGACATTTGTGTTTTCCTTCGTCCAGGCCCACCCGAAAATGGGCAGCAAGGTGGGCCCCTGGATGGATAGCAGCGTGATCCACATGGGGGACGACATGGATAAAAAAATACATCATGATGGGCCACAAGATGGGAAAGAGAGATAGAGAGAGAGAGAGAGTGTGTGTGTGTGTGTGTGATGATGGAGGGACCCCGCCACTATGGGCCCCTCAAGGATTACAATACATACATTAAGATGGGTCCCAAATGGGATCCATACCATCAATCAGTAGGACCCACTTGGCCCATCATAAAAATGCAAATCTAATCCTATAAACACCCACCGATTTCGCTTCTTCTAGGATCCATGGACTCCTTAGCTTATAGGCTTCCTCTTTGATGGTGGGAGATGAAGATTGAAGGGTGGAGATGAGAGATGAGAGGGGTAAGAAGTGGGCCAAACTGTAACGCCCCAAATTTTTACCAACCTGGAATTAGACGTCCTTAGGCAATGGGTCAACCATAACACCTTGGTAACCTCTTAGAACCCAATTCCAAAGCCAAAGAAATCATTTAGGACTAAATACTTTAGAAATTTAACGTGAATTGACTAGTGCTAAACTAGATTACCTGTAAAATTAGTACCAACCACTTTAAATACGATCTGTAAGACCCAAAATCTCTAGAATTGTTAACGCTATCTTACCCTGAAACCTAGGATCAAACTCTAAACCCAGTTACTCTCGGGAATGCTTCAAAACTTTGTATTGGATCTAGACCGCACGTCGAAAGTCCGATATCTATAATCTTAGACCATTATAACCGCCTAGTTGGACTTGACAATCATATTAAAAATCAAGCCCAACCGATATCCTGAGACCATTCTACTGAGTCCGGAGTGAAGAGAGTGAGAAAAGGAAAATATTTAGAAAATTAATTCAATTTTTAATAAATCTAGCACGTGTCACTTGCACGACATTTTTAAGCGTTCTAACCATTGGAATTCGACCAAATTTCACCATCGGATCAGGATAGGTGACCCTTACATGTCATAGTACTTGTAGCTCTAATCGAGCTCCCGTAACCGTTGAACTGAAACTGGTCTGCCACGGTCGATCTGGAAACCCGACCGGACTAAAAACTTAGCTTGACCTAGATCCAATATCAGAGAGCTTAAGTCCGACCGCATTTAGTAACAGGACCTCCAGAAGTGCTCCGTTGGATCAGAACAGACCCGATTTGGTTATAACTTAAGTATACCTTGACTTAAAGTCTATTTTGGTCATGTTTGGGCTTATAAAAGGGCTTTAAACCCTTAGCTTTCTAACCCATACGAATTTGGAGAAAACCTTAGGATAGAGAAGAGAGAAAAGAGAGAGAAAGTGAGGGAGAAGTTGGGGCTTTCTCTTGGGATTCTTCCCTGCTGCTCCACGTGCTAAAGCCATCCACCTGCATCGCTATTCTGGCGATTCCAACTTCGTTCTAGGTAAGAAAACCCTAACCTTAACCTATTTTAAGGCTCCTATGGGTACAAGTAGCTAAGTAGCTGACTCACCTTATGTTATAGGTCGTCATATCGACGTTGACGGAAGCGTAGAGTACCTATTCAATTCATTACGCTTCTACGACATAAGGTGGAGATTTTAGACGCTTAGATTACCTATTTTCAAAGCTTTCAATGTCGTTTAATGATAGATTGTTGACAAGAATATTGTTTACATGTAGAACATGCTGTCTGTTTTTCATTTCGAATACGTACGAAGAATATGAGATTTAGGATATTTTGGGTATTTATAGAAAATACTGTATACATACGTATTTTGATGATATGATTGCCATGAGTATTTGCCGCATACCTATGCTAGTTATACGTGTATGATCTGTTTGGTGAAGAGATTCGCCCTAATGCACATATTGGCCGACATATGCTATGTAGACTAATGTGTGTAGACTAAGTGTTTGTTGAAATGCTTAAATCAATATGATTTATGCCTGCCATATGTTTTGAATGTAAGAACATGATTGTTGTGTATTAGACATATCCTTGATATAAGGATCTGTCATATTATATGTTGAAATCAACATACGTCAAGTACGTTGGAGTTGTGTAGTCTAAGTGTTTGTATAAATGTATGTATTAGTAAGTATTGAGTAAATGGTGTTGTAGATTAGCGTTGAGACTGGATTCTCAACTAATTTGATGATGTACATCATTTCCTCCACGCTTGTTGTATTTCAAATGATTACCTTATATGTGAAGTACTCGTGTATGGTTAACTGCTTATGATGTATGTTATAACATGCTGATACCATGCTGAAATTTCTTGTATTTCAATTCTGTCTCTCTTATATGATTATTGATTTAGATTACAAGTGTTTGGGGCTATACTCTAGTCCAGGCAGTCGGTAATAGATTAGGATTCATGGTTGGATTCTATTCGCCATGAAGGATGTGTATGACGAACCCGATTCGTACTAGAGTTGTCAGCAGTGGTTAGGCCACACGAAGTGCTTGTGCACTTTATGTCGGTCGATTTAACGTGCACTCATGCTAGTCGGACTCATCGAGTAACCCGACTGACCATTGTATGTTCACCTTGTATTGGTCATAACTGCTTGAACCTAGGGTACTAAACTTACCAGTGATAACCCTGATAACCGTGGTACCTTGATCCACTAAGACTCATGAGCCAGGCATGGTGGTATGGGACACCGTGATCGAGCTGTCGGCCTACGCTAGGGCTACAAACCTTCCCATAGTGACCAGTGAGCAACCCAGACTCGTGAGCAGATTATGGTGGTATGGGACACTATATTCTTGCTATCAGCCTACACTGATAAGGTGATGGGAGAGCGGAGCAACGAGTGCATGCAACAGCCCTGACAACCCTTTGTAGTGACCTCGAGCATACTCTGAGTCTACGTGAGGCAACGACCCTTCCGTAGCAACAAGAGTACAACTAGGCCTGTATTGATAAGGTGATGGGGGAGCGGAACAACGAGTGCATACAGCAGCCCTGACAACCCTTGTAGCGACCTAGAAATATATCATCGTATGAGACTACTAGGAGTGACGACCCTAGACAGGATCCTTGTTGGGAATGATATAAGGAAAGTACCCTAGTTTCCCAATCCTGCTATATGAAAAGGACTAATAACAACTCGGTAATCATATTCATATCGCACTGTATGTGCCTGGAAGATGTGGAGCACTGAGGGAAGAAAGCATGCCGCAGATGCAAGATGGTGTCGCATAAGGGAATATGTTGGCGAGGGCATCCATCATGTCATTTCATTCTTGCATTAATCACAGTATTTAGGAATGTTTGATTTGCTTGCTTTATCGTTATCGCTTGATTGATTTGATAACATATTAACCTTTGCTCTATGATTTCATTGAGTTAGCTACTCACTCCCACATTACGGGACGGTGTTCCAGACACCCACCAGACCCTGTTGTTGTTTCAGATGATGGCGCGGCCTGCGAGGCAGAGCCGGACTTGTATGATGAGGAGGAGGATTTCTCCTATTGGCAGTTATTAGGCGGGTCTATGTAGACCATGTTCTGATCGACGGGATTACAGGGAGGTCGATTTGATGCCATGACACTTGTCATTTTATATTTTTGGAGCACTCATCTATATTCTTTTCTTTTTATTTTTGGAGTATACATGTATTTAGTTAACCTGGTAACATGTTCACACTTTGGAGATTTACAATCAATTATACATCTTATATAGTTATCACAGTCTTCCGCTTGAGAAATTTAATTGTCTCTGGAGTTTGATATGCTGTTTTGGCTTAATCTACCTCATGTTTTATGCCTTATGCTGATAACATTCATTCATCATTGAAAATGTTATATAAGTGATGTTCTGGAACTCAGGAGTAGAATTTTTTATAGACCCCTGATTTTCGGGATGTCACACAAACCTAGCTTCTCCTTAGGAAGCTTGGATGTCTACTCTTTCTTGGTGCTTGGGATGGAGTGAGAAATGAGAGATAGGAGTGGTGATGGATAGAGTGATGGGATGAGAGATATGGTGGTGTAAGGAGAGATGACATGAGGGTTGACTTTGGTTGAGAGAAGGATGGGTAAGTGATGGATATGTACTTGACTTGTACATTGATTGATTGATGTGAAAGGTTGTAAAGATTCTCTCAGAATTCACAACGCGGGGCATTTTTCTCGAAATAAATGAGGGCCCATAACTCCTAACTTGGGTATCGCATCGGTGCATAAGTCATGGCGTTGGAACCTCGGCGACGGTACGGTCGTTAGGGTATGAGTTTCGAGTTGAGTCGGCTCAGATCTATGGGATGTGTCTTAATGTCATATGCAAACGATGTCTACAAGTCGCAGGTTGCTGGAAATCATCGGGGAGGATCGCGAAAGTCTTAGGAATGGTACGGTTTAGGATATGGGCCTTAAAATGTGGGCCCCACTTGCACAAATTCTCATATTATCGAATCAATCAATCCATCAACCCATCCATCAATTAAGCCATCCATCACTTATGTCACTCTCTCCCCATTAGTAAAACAAACCCATGCCATTCTCATGCAACCCATACCCCTACCTATGCTAGTCATCATTCTCTTATTAATTTTCTCCCCATTTTACTTCTCCATCTTTCGCTTATTCCCTCCCTATCCTAAAATACCTACCACAAAACTCCTTAACTCCCTCTTATTTTCACCATTTCCTAGCAAGAGTAGAGAGAGATTAAGAGAGAGAAAAATATTAGAAAGATTGGGGAGAAATTAAGAGAGAAAAGAAAGAAAGATTAAGGAGAGTTTAAGAGAAAAGAAAGAGAGCTTGTGAGAGTAAGAGTAAAATAATAGAGAAAAGTGAGATTAAATAAGATTAGGGGTGAAGAGGAGCTTGTTGGGCCATTGACTACCGATACAAGACGATCCAACCATCCACCCTTCTAAGTGAGTGCATAAGAGGGTCAAACCCTCCCCTTCTTTGTGATTTCTCTATTTTGGAGGGCCCACAAGGGTGGGACCCACCTTGATCATATATTGAGTATGTGGTGGACCCCATAGTGGTGGGGGGTCACCCCGATGGCTGGATCTATTTCCATTATTTTTCATTTCTTTTCTTATTCTCATGGTGTTGTAAGACCCACAAGTGGGACACGCTATTAGAGAGCATGTCCCACACGCTATCATAGCGTGGACCACTTTGTGTGGCCAACCGTGATGTTTAATTTCTATTTAAATCAGTTGATTGCGTAAGTACACTTGGATGGTGAAAATACACCAAAAATGGATGTGACCCGAAGCTTTTTGGCCCTACCATGAGTTAGACATTCAAATGGATGGAGTGGATTTCCTAGGTGGGCCCCACCTCACCCTTAAAACACAAAAGAGGGAGAGGGGTAGTGGCACCATGTCCTTGGACACAACAATGTCCAAAGACATGTGTCTGTGACTATTTACCTTAGAAACCCACCACGTGGGCTTCTCTAATGGGCCCCATCATGACGTGTGTGTGTGTATATATATATATATAGACACACATACACACACACATCCACACCGTCCATCCGATTTTCCTTTTCATTTTAGGCGAAGCTAATCTAAATCCTGGGTGGGTCATACCACAAATACTAGAGGAGTTGGGTTACCCATGTCATTTTTTACTTTGCATGGGAGGTTTGGAGTAACTTTTCACTCATGGGACCCATATTGATGTATTTCGTAGATCCACACCATTCATCCATCTATTGGCTCATTTTAACCGTGGAGCCCAAAAATCTAGTCGATCCAACCATCAGGCAAACCACAACACAACTGATAGTGGGAGTGGGAGCACCACCTCACGTCAACCATGCAGATGTGGGGTGGGGGCATCCCAACCATGGACCCCACCTTGATGTATTTGTTTAATCCACACCGTCCACCACCTTCCCCATGTCATTTTAGGCTATGAGACTAAAAATGAGACAAATCTGAGTTCTTAGTGGACTGCACTAGGGGAAACAAAGTCCCACTGTTAGAAATTTCTAAGGCCGACTGTTGTGTGTGTAGGTGGTGGACCTACCCATCATTGGACTTCTTTGGTCCATAGAGAGCTGGCCGATATGATGGATGAAATGGATTATCCACTAGTGGAACCCACATAGTAGAAAAAAAATAAAGGAAGAAAGAAAAAAGAATAAAAGATGTCACTGACCATCATTGCCCACTGGCATGAGGGCAAAAGACCATTTGGGCAGCCCCCACACATGGACCCCACCATGATGAATTTGTTTAATCCACACCATCCACCATCTTCTCCATATAATTTCAGGTCATGTGCTAAATTTCGAGGTAAATCTAAGTCTCGAGTGGGCCATACTGAGGGGAATAATGTACATCTGTCGAAACCTTCTACGGCTCGCTTTGGAGTCCTTGATTATCCAAACCAGTCCTAGTCAGATTCTATTTAAGCTCATTTGAGGTGGCCAAGATAGTAAATAGATGAGATTATCCACTTGGACCCACCTTAATAGTGTATACAAAACATACAATAAATATAATAATATTATTTTAAAAAATACATGAATGTCATGCACGTGGGTGGTAACCCATTCTTAGACAATTTTGGGTCTCACAAGTGGGACCCTGTTCTGATGTTTATATTGAATCCACACCATCCACCTTCTTTTTAAGATCATTTTAGGCCTTGGGCCAAAAGATGAGACAGATTTGGTTCTTAAGTGGGTCGTAATGAAGGAAATGAACCATTACTATTGAAATCTTCCAAGGCTCACTATGGAGTCTCTGTTCATCCAAATCAGAGCCTATTAGACCCACTCGAGATGCTGCATGGTGAACAGAGTAGAAAATTCACATGGGGCCGGCACTAATGGTGCATGCAAAAAAAGGAGAAATAAAGAAAAAAAGTATATGTCACTGGGCTTTTTTGCCCAGTGACTGAGGGCGGAAGTCACCTTCGGTTGCTGCCCCCACACGTGGGACCCTACATGATGTATTATGTATCATATACACTCTGTTAATCCATCTTATCATACCATGTTAGGCCATGGGCCCAAAACTCAGGAAAATTCAGATCTCAGGTGGGCCGTACCATAGGGTAATGTGGGGTAAACACCTCTTGGACTAGGGTTTTTTTGGGTTTGGGATCCCTTGGACTTGGAAATCTCTGGAATCGAGATCCCTTAGGTCTTTGGTTATATTTGGCATCTTGAATTAAAATCCTTAAATTAGTTGACGTGTGAATGTTGAAACTATGTTTTTATTAAATCCATTTAAGCATATACTTTGCCTGAATTGATAAAGTCCCAAGACTCAGATGGACCATAACCATATGATCACATCCTAGTGACTAACCAATGATATGTAACTGTCAATTTACATTAGCAATAATTAGACGGTGCAGATCATTCTACTAAAGTAATTATAGTGATGTCATTGATAATTTGATTATTGTGGGACATCATTAGTGGGTCATGTGCCTAAATGGATTGGTAGCCCAGTGACACATGTGTTGTACATGTGGGTGTCCATCCGGGTCACTCCCAGTGGACCCCACCTTGTCATATATATTTTATTCATTCCTTGTAGGCTACATGAGGAGTTGATGTTAGTCTAAGGTGGGTCATATAACATAGACTTCTATATTTCTAGTGGGGCATGTTGTTCAGTTCCCACTCTCTGTATATGATGTATCGATTAAGGCCGATTATTCTCTGATATACCTGATAACATACTATTGTACTTGGCTTGATAGGACACACTAAGAACATGCTTAGTATAGTGACATCATGCCTAGACATATGCCCATACGCATCATTTATATACATGTTGTGGGTGGTGATTGATCATAGCATATGTCATTAGGCTGAGATACTTAGGGGGACTCTATGTGAGATAGGGTTGGCCCATATGATCACGTGGTGCACTCAGGTTTGATGCATGACTTGGATGGTATTACTCATGCATTTCACATCTTGTATGTCATAATCACTTTACGCCCTACTGACATCAGGTTTATGGCCTCCACAAGCATATCGTGGATGGCCAGATTGGATACCAAAAATATATGTTCTAGCATTAGGGCACTATGGATGTCTTTGGGTGAAAGTCCTTAAACCCTTATGGTACTGGTAAGATATTTTAATGCCAAGATCGAGTGGATAACATGAGCGCCTGAATGACAAATACCAGTAAGCCGCATCTTCCATTGTGTCATGGTCGGTTAAAAAGGGATGTGACCTTATTTGACCAAGGGTAAGGGGCCGTAAGCTAGGTTGAGTTTGACCAGCTTGTAAATAGGTCTGTTATCGACGAACAGGGTGGGCATTAGCATACCACTAAAAAGGTAGATAGTGAGGTCTCTTCCACTCACTTGGTCATGTGTATGATGAGGTGGTATCCAGTGTTGGAGTGTACTGACCTCGGTGATGTTTCCCATGATGAGCCGTACTAATACGTAGACTAGTTGAGGATTGGCATGCTTGCGTTGCATCTCTAGCATATGACATTCAGCCATGTAGGCCTTGCACTGCATTGCCTTGGTATGGCTAACATCATTTATAGACTTGTCAGTTTACCCTTTCATTATTTCCTCTTACTCTGACATTTGTATGTTTGGCAAATGCATTGTGCACACACACACACACGTACTCTCTATGCTTCGTAGTAAGCTTATGCCTATTCGTTACGTGCAAGTTATACTAGACCGCAACAACATTGAGGCAGGAGCATATGCTCGATATTTTGGAATTTTGTTATTTGATGTATTTTCCTTTCAGCACTGTACTTAAATATTATATTAGTGGATATGTGGTGATGATGTTTTTGTGACTTGGGTACACTTGTGATTACGCTCCTTTATAAAAAAAAATTACCCTAAAAATCTTCCTTATAGGATCCCAGGATAAGAACTTAGTGCATAGGAGTTGGGAGCCGAGAATGAGGTACTACGGAGGCTGTCAGCACTGGATTCAGAGGCTAAAAATTTTATGAGCCCGGTTCCCGAGTTTAGGGCGTGACAGTTGTTTGTATCAAAGCATAACTTGGGAATACCTGAGGATAACATCACATATCTACTAATGGTCTTAGAATAACTACCCTTCACTGTATGACTATTGTGAACTTAGAATGATTAGGTCCTTGAGCTAGAATACTTAGAAACTCACCTTAGGATCCATTTTCAAACTCAATTTAAAATAAGATTCATTGATGCGAACTTAGAAACCTTCTGATATAGCTCCCTTACGTGTGTGCATTCGAGAGTACTCAAGGATAAAAGGTCCCTTGTTCCTTCTTGTAGGACATGACACCCAAGAAATTGAGGAGAGGGGCTGACACATCTTAGATAGGTGTGGGCCCAACTGTATTAGTGAGTGCAGACCAGCTTTAGCAGATGTTGCATGCGATGACCTCTATGCTACAGAGGCAGGGTAAGCGATCCACTAATACTCTAGTCCAAACCAAGCAGGAGTGTGTGAGCTCCCTTCTGCATGACTTTAGGCGGCTCGATCCCCCATGTTTCCAGGGCGAGCCTAATCCAACTACAGTAGAGCGATGGAGATCGGAGGTAGAGAAGATCTTTAACACGATGAGATGTATGACACAACAGTGGGTCCTGAAATGGCGGTGAAGACTGCTTGAGTTGAAGTAGGAATATGCCAATATGTCCTAGAGCAGGGTGAATAGGACTTTTTAAAAGTTTTATAATATATTTTAAAATCCTATTGCACAATCCTATCAGATAGACAATTATCAAGATTACTCAAATGTAACTCTACTGGGTTTCAATCCTAGTAGAAGGTCCAATCACAAACTATTCAAAAGATAGCAATATAGAACTTAGTTCATGCTGGATATGACTGTGTATGTGTGTGAGGTGTGATCTCAGAAATTTAGATATTGAAATAATAAAGCAAATCACACAAACAAAGTAATCGCAAACATAGTCATTTTTATAGTGGTTCAACTACTTGTCTACTCCACTCCTGACTGCCACACTTAACCCTTGAGTGTACCGAATTTCACTAAGGAGGTTTTCCAGGGTTCACCTCAAACTTAAGGTTTTAAACCAGGTTCACCTTCAACCTTTACACGGAGTTTTCTACTCGGTTCACCTCTAACCCTGGAGTTTTATTGGTTCACTCCTAACCAGATGTTTATGCTCTCCATAGAGCAAAGGTCCACACAATGCACCCGGATGTTTATGCTCTCCATAGAGTAAGGGTCCACACAATGCTCCCCCTATGTACACTCCCACCGGAGGCCTCCTATGAGGACTTCAAAGGGTGAGAAACACTCAAGACCCATCCTAGAAAGGAATGATCACAAGTGTCCTCTGGACTCTAGATACTTACAGATAAGTTGATGAGTCTCATTCAGCGCAATGATGAAGATCTCCTCCTTGTTGTTGAAGAGTCTTCATCTCCCTTGAATCGCAACACAAAAGATGTACCAGTACTTGGCTTCGGGTTGGGTCAAGATTATGACGAAAATCCACTCTCTTAGAATTTTCCTATAAGGAAGATAGAGTGATTCCCGTCATCTATTCATTTAAGGCATCCCAGCTTAATGATATGTTATTAAGATAGTTGCCGGAGGATCCTTGAATGCGAAAGTTCATTTCCCAATCCACTCTAGTGAATGTTAATGAATGAGAGTGGATTGAAAGATGAACTCTTATAAGAGAAAGGGCTTTGGGTATATGATCTAAAGGTAAAACACACAAAAGTACTCTCTTCTTTCTCTGCCAGTAAAATGGATAAGTCTCTCTTTATATAGGCAAAAGGTTCCAACGGATATAAAACGGTCATATTTATGATAAAGTTCGATATCATCGAGCGTATACTCTTGATGGGATAGACTGTCCACTTGATAACACAAACTCAAATGTCATACGCTTTTAAAAATCTTTTGCCAGCTGGTCGATGAGATCGATACTGGTGTCGATGTCATCGGATTTCGAACTCCGATTCCATCAATACTGGGATCGATCTATCGACATTTGAAGTATGAGAGAGACTAGCTTTGAAATATTTTAAGTTTCTAGGATATGATCAGGGAACAACCGATGTCATCGAAATTTGCATATCGATGATATCGGAGGCCGTGTCGATGGGATTGATAAATCGTATAGATTTACCTATAAGCTCGATGGACAGTTTGTGTCCAATCTCAATCCAATCGACTAGACCTCGATAACATCGACATAAGAATATCGATTTTCTCGAGTGGCTCCCGATCAAGGTTGAAAACAACCTGAAATATTTGTTAGAAGAAATGTGCGCCCACTATCGATATGATTGATGGCCTTTTGATATGATCGAGATTTGAATTCAGATTGAATCGAGAAATACATCGATATATCGAAGCACATAGTGATTTTCTTAAAAAAATAGGGGCACCGAAAATCTACTTGTCGATATTATCGAGCCACTTCTGATGGGCTCGATTTTTGAATATCGATGATATCGATGGGTGTATCGATTTATCGATAAATCCATCCAGATGATTATGTGATTGCTAGACACTTTTAGTCCTCTTATCGATAGTATCGATCAAGTGTCGAGGACATCGACAGCGCAGGTTGATCATATCGAAATGTGTATTGATACAATCGACAGGACAAGCAAACTTTAAAGATTTTTTTGATGTTTGAAAAAGTTCACTTACCCAAAAACCCTCATATGTTCTAACTTATTTTTAAGGGTTTTAATCACCTGGTGTTTTGGGACATGGGACGTGAGGCTATGATTTACCTATGGCGAGCTTCCACACATCCGGTTGAGGCCGACGCTTGAATTGTTCTTCCTATGAGGCTCTGTAGACCGTCTGACTCAACACACACGGTAATTGACAAACCAGGGCACTAACAGGTGCACTTTCAGGTCCCTTTGGCAGTATTCATTCTACACGGTGAGGCTGAGCTTTGGTGGGCATCGGTTACCCTAGCAGTAAGAGCTAATTTTGAGTGGACCTAGGAGGACTTTATAAACTGATTCGACCGAAAGCTCTTTCCCGAGCATGTTCGACAACATCACGCGTTACAGTTCAGGACACTGGTCCAGGGAGACATGACTGTGTTTCAATACGAGGCTCAACTCATTGATATATCTAGATTCGAGCCATATCTTATAGTTGAGGAGGGATAGAGGACTCGTCGTTTTGTGGGCAGCTTGCGCCTTGGCCTTCGGAGTCGTGTCACTGGACACAAGCTCCTGTCATTTGAGGAGGTTGTAGAGCAGTCCTAGATCTATGAGGTAGAGTGGATTGATGCGCAGTGAATCCGTAATCAGGGAGGAGACCGGAAGAGGAAGGGCCCCTCTTGTAGCTCCTAGTAGCAGCAGCTACGACCACCGCAGAGGTGCATGACCCATCCATCCTTCGAAGTACCAACAACACCTCCAGCACCACCATAGACACATTTCTTAGGTGTTTGCTATGAATGTGGTGGGATGGGGCAATATATGAATGAGTGCCCCCACCTATAGCAGCAGCCGAGAGTGTCTCGATAGCCTCTATAACAGTAGTAGTGACAGCAGTATCCGCCGTCGAGACCCTAGCAGCAGCAGCGGTAGTTACATCAGCCAGCGAGACCTCACCCACAGTAGCAATGGTAGTAATATAGGCTGTCGTACTAGCAACATTGAAGACAACATAGGGGACATGCACCTCTCCAGCAGGCTCATGGTAGGTTTCATGCAGCCAAGTAGGATCCTTAGGCATTAGGAGGAGTTGTGAGGGTACACTCCTTATTTCCTCATGCATAACACATGTCTTGTTTGATTCTGGTGCATCACATTCATTTGCGAAAAGGCCGAGCAAAGAGTCTTAGAAGGGGCGGGGGGTGGAGTGAATAAGACTGTGCCAAATTAAAAAAATAAATAAATACAGAATAAGACAAATATAAATAAAGATAGCACTTAACAATTACACAAAGCATAAATGAATGACAACCTCAAATGTACAAGTATTGAGAGGTTGATATAGATGTTGTTCTAAGGACAACCTTACACCAAAAACTAATGGCTTATGGTAGGATAACCTGATTCCTACAACGGTCTGTATATCAAAATCTCAAACCGATACTGAGGAATAAAGAATAAAAATAGCAAAGAAAATAAACTAAGCTATTACAACATTCCTACACTTGCATAAAAGAGATTACAATATTCACCATAAAGGCTTAAAAAGAAATTACAACATTCACACAAATCCACAATCAACCATCCACCACAATACTAGATATTATAGTGGTTTGCTTCTGTGTACACCAACTGTTTAGGAAAAACAGTCACACAACTACTCCACTCCCAATATCCTCACACAGTGAATTTTGGAGTTCACTATGAAGTAGGTTTTTCAAGGTTCACCTAAAACCTTTACAATTGTCTTTCAAGTGGGCTTACACAATTCAAAAACCTCACACTCTGAGTTTTCTAAATCACCTCAGACAAACTAAAAAGAAAGAGATTTTTCTTGGAACAATCTCAAAAAAATCAAAAATAGATTTACAGAAATGTAAATATACTTATTTGGATATTCTCCTTTGATGAAGTAGGTGTTCAATGTAGATGTTCAATGTCCACACTTACTTATGAAAATATTCTAAGTTCTAAATGATTTTTAAATTAAATCACTTTGGGCTAGCTTAATTTGATTTTGATTCCAAGAAAGAAGACAACATAAATCCCTTCTTTAAATAAGATTGGAATATATAACTCAAAATTAAATGCAGAAAGCTAAATTAAAGAGAATATTAAATGAGCACTAAATAGCTTAAGAATATCACAAACTTATCTCTCAGAGTGGTGTCTTAATTTTGCTTGAATGACTTATCAAACTTTGAAAATCATGCTCTATTTATAAGTGCAGAAACTATTCACTTGATTGGCCTAGAGGTTAGCTCGACTGGTAGAAGGACCAACAAACTTTTAAAATTTTGGGTGTGATAAGATAAGACCGTTCCACGACTGGTCGAGTGGCTTGCACGACCGGTCAAGCCCTGCTCTCGACTGGTCGTGTGGGACCCTGAAAGGTTGCCGGAATTTGAGTCGAGCCAGCTCAACTGGTCGAGCCAGCTTGACTGGTCGAACACTGTTCACTCGACTGGTTGAACAGTCTCCAGGATTGGTTGAGGAAATTCTTAGACTGGTCGAGCCAGTACTAGGAGTAGTCAAACACAAGCTAGGACTAGTCGAGGAAAAATCTATAAAATTATATAGTGACCCAATTTAAGTATGTAATCAATATGACCTAACCTATGGTTAATCTAGGGTCATTCGTACCTTATAAGTGATATTTGAACATTGAAATATCATTCGCTTCGGTTAATAGTTGATCTTGAAGTACTGAAGCTTGACATCTTGAACTACTTTGAAGCTTGAACTTGAAGTACTCATGACTTGTATTTCACCTTGAGCTTTGAGTTCTAAAGTAAAGCACATTGTCTTAACATAGTTGAAGCTTGAAAGCTTGATCGATCACTTGAAATTTTACTTGAACCACTTATTTTTGCACTTAAAGTTCTTGAAGTAAAGACCTTTGTTCTTGTACTTGAATGTAGAGCTTGATCTTGAATATGAAGATGAGCTACACAAGATATAGATTCAAAGAAGTTTTGGCACTACAAAATTTGACAATCATAGGAGTTAGATAGAACAACATTTACAATCTCCCCCTTTGTCAAATTTGTGACAAAACACAATACATTAAAATAAGCATAATATGCACAATAAAGAATTATGCACCGGTTACAACTTAGTCAAAGAATTAATAATCATTAATACTCCCCCTTAATACCTTACTGCATAGAATCCAAGAGGAGAAAAAAATTTGATTGCTACCTATCACACCTAACCACATTCTCTACCTATCACACTTAAGCACATTCTCCACAGTTCCACATTCATTCTCCAAATTTATCATAATAAAATAGCCATGAAAGAATAAATTCTCCCCCTTTTTGTCACAATATGACAAAGGAAAGAACCGATAAATGATGATGGAAGTAAATAGAAGAGTAAAGAGTAATAAGAGAAGATAGGGGCAAGATAACCAGTTAAACATGTCCATAATAATAAGAAAACATGTCTAAGCACATAAAAATAAGAGAAATTAAAGTATTTAAAAGTTATTACATATTGGATACTCAAAAGTTAATCCGAACCAGAAGGAGCAGGTATAGATGGATCAATTTGATGAAGTCCCTTGTTAATGCGCCTAAGATATTTGTGCATATATTTAAATTACATATCTTGTGACACATGCATACCTTTAACCTTCTCCTCAAGTGAGCACAAACGCGCATCAAAATCAGATGGCTGATAATCAGGATTAGCAGCAGAATCAGATTCAATTTCATCAAAGAGGTCATCTATATTGACATCATTTGGAGGCAAATTTCTATCCTCTTCATTTACTTCAGCAGCTCCACTATCACCCACATCAACTTAGCCTATGGCCAACTTCAATTTCATCTTGTTAATGTTAGAGTTGTTGAAGGGTAGATGGTGAATGGGAGCTTCTGCAACAGGCATAGCCACTAGAATATGGGCGGCTAAAACATTCATAAGATATGCAAAGGGTATATCACTGTGACCTCGGTGGAGATGTAACTGAATTATGATATAACAAATCAGAGAAGGAAGAAACACAAAGACTCCAGAAATGATAGAATGAAAAATACGAACCATAAATGTAGTAAGCTCAATTTTTTTGCTAGATCAAGGATAGACATTTGAAATAAAAATTCTATGAAGAATTTTGTATCTGGATAACATAAACTTGGAGTTGAGCGCATTCTAATACTCCATTCCACATCCATTTCACATAAATCTTTAGTGAGCATTCGCTTATTAGATTCAGAAGGTTTTTCCACAAGAGAACTAATGAAAATACCATTGTCGTTGATAGGTATATCCATTAACCCAGAAATAAGATGACAGTCCACATCAATTGGACCTTCTCTGGTCGTAATAGTAAATATCAGATTCTCAAAAGAGAAGTCACTAATGCAAGCATACATAGCCTACGTAATGGAGCAGTATTCCGGTCCACCCCAATGTAATATGTTATCCCATCCTATAACTGAACGAGAGGAGCAACATCAAATGGTGCCAAATGATCAGGATTAACAATCCGTTCTACTATCACATTACGCAAGCAAATATCCTGTACATACTCGGGATCTTCCTCGGGTGACCGAAGATGGCGCACCGTGATAGGATTTGAACGAGAAGAAGAGGGACCATGAGATCCTTTCTTCTTGGTTCTACCCTCTTCATTGCAATAAAGAAATCAAGGAATAAAGAGATTACAAAAGAGGCAAGAAGGGTTTCTAGTAGATAAGATTTTTTGATAGAAAACCCACTAAACAATCATAAAGCATGAAATAAACGACACAAATGAAGAAAAATAAGTACAAAGGACTTAAATCTATAAGAAAATTAAAAATAACACACTAACCATGGAGGAATAGAAGATGGGTTCGACTGGTCGTGGTAGGGCTTGTTGGAGAAGAAGACCCAAATGAAGAAAAAGAAGATTTTCTCCAAATAAATGATCAAACCCGTGTTTCATGACTGATCAAGTACATACTCGACCGGTCAAGCCACGACTAGTCGAGTTTGTGCTCGACTAGTCATGGAACACACAAAATATGCAATATTGCATAATATTTGAATTATAAAAATTTTAAAATAAAATTATACACATTGTGATCAAAAAGACATAAATCATCAGTTCATATTGCACATACCAAGATTAAATTTCAATTTTGCAAACTTATTTTTGTCGAGCGGTTTAATCAATATGTCTGCAAGTTGAGTCTCGGTCGAAATATATTCCAATGAAATTATCTTATCTTCCACCAGTTCACGAATATAATGATATCTAATGTCAATATACTTGGTTCGTGAATGTGAATTGGATTTTTAGAGATATTAATTGCGCTTGAATTATCACAACATAAAACCATGGATACTTGCCCATGTTTTGAACAAGAAACAAATGTATTTTGTTTGGGAAAATTTATTCGCTTTATAATTAATAAAAGAGGCAAGAAGGATAATCACAACATTAATGTTAATTTATTTCTTCTAAGTTCTTTTACACCTTGTTCTCCTTTGATTCTAAAATAAAATATTCACAACTTAAAAGGGTCCACTGTGTGTAAAAATCCTTTGTGCGCTGGAGCCTTTGCCCGCATAGAGTCTTTGTGCGCAGAAGCCTTTGTGCGCAGGATCCATTGTGCGCAAGAGCCTTTGTGCGTAGGATCCTTTGCGCACAGACTATCTTCTATGCGGGGAGAGTCTTGTGCACAGACTTGTACTTAGACACTTCTATGCGTGGAGAGTCTTGTGCACAGACGATCTTCGTGCAAGCTGACCTTTGTGCGCAGCTGATCTTTGTGCGTTATCAGTATTGTGTGCCGCATAATAGCTGCTCCGCACAACGATCAGTGAACTAGAACTCGTTTCTATCTTCTCTCTCTTTGGTCTGCTCTTCTCCAAATGTTGGATAATGACCCCTGTAGAGAGGTCAAGGGGTATTTATAACCCCCCTCGCACGTGTGAATGTGCCACATCGACACCGTACTCCGCTTTGTGCGGACCTTGCTGTGTGCTCCACAATGCATGCTAACTATTGTGCGCTCTGTGTTGTGTGCTCCATGTTGTGCACTCCATGTTGTGCAGACACCATTCTGCAAATTCCATTGTGTGGACTCCTCTGTGTGGACACCTTTGTGCGCAAATCTTCTTTTCCACATTAGTTTCCGCACAAAGACTCCTATTTTATCCTTTCTTCTCTCTTTTTCTTCTTCTTTTTTTATGCCTCAACAGATGCCCACTTGATCCTGCATTCTTTTACGCCTATAAAATATTATGGGATCAAGACATGAGAAAATTAATTTTATGGTGCGCAATCCTTTCAATATGGTTATTCTTAGGTTTGTGCTTGCACTTCATCTTGTGCACAATGGTCAGCACACAACCGCTAGCACACAATAGCCAATCTTCTCCTATAAATACAGGATTTAGCCTTTTCCAATCCATTCTCTTCTGTTGCTCATTGTGTCAAATCGCTTTCTCAGCTAGATCGTTGTGAACTAAACCCATTGTGGCCGCCCAATAGCTTTCTCGCACAATAGCCTTTTGAACCAAGACAGGTAACTTTTACGCTCAAAGATGGGTGCACACAGCTTCTTCTGCCTATGCACAAAGCTCGGCGCACAACAACCTCTTTGTTTTATCTTCAACTTTTTAATCTTCGACAAATCTCTCCTCAACTCTAATTTTCTGCTAACTTTCCATGTAGGTTATGATGGTTGGTTCATCAAAGAGACCTCATACTTCTGTAAATGCTGCAGGACCTTCTAATCCTCAGCTAACCAAATCTCATGCTCACAAAAAGCCAAGGTCTAAAGAATATTCCTCCTTTTTCAAAGAACCACCTCCTGTCATCATCAATTTCATTGATCGCATCCAACATTTATCTGACCATATTTAAACGGTTGTTCTGATGTGAGAGATAAGAGGGCCCCCCAATAGAGGGACAAGAGTCAGACTGAGAGAATTGGCTAAAATCCATAGTTAACCTTTGAACAGACATCACCCAATTATCTGCTGCCGAGACTTCTCCTGATGCAACCTTCACTAAGAAGAAGGGAAAAAGCAAAGACGAAATCTTCCAGGAGAAAATCTGAGAACATAATTAAAAGCACTTCCAAAATGCTTAGGATTCAATCAAATCATATCCAGACATGATCAAATTCCCCAATCCTTATAAGGTCGAAACCATCACCATACCTTTGCTCCTTCATCGTCATCATTCCATAATGGAGAGGGAACCAACTGACTTCATGACACAAAACAGACTTCTGTACGTGTCAAATTGGGTAATAATGGAACAAAACTTCTTGAAGGTTACCTAACGGAGAAAGGAATGTCCAAAAAACTGGGCAGATAACATACATGCGCTTCCTCATGCCATGCTTCGATCCTCATGACTTATACCCCACTCATTTTTTTGAAACAATTCAACAATGCTTCCGCCATCGCGACTCTTTATGGGGTAAAGAGGAGTTCAGAACTCGGGATCTTTGGACAGATCGTCCATACTACAGCGTGTGGACGAAAGCAATCTTAAAGAAATATGAAAAGACTCTTATTGCAGCTAAAGTCTACCATGCTATAGAAGCTACCTCTGAATTCTTCCACAAGAATACAATGATCTACAAGGGTTTTCTAAAATATTGGTCTTCTTCCATAAATTCCTTCCATCTCCCGATTGGAGAAGTAAGCATCAGTTTATGGGATCTATTCAGAATTGCTGGCCAACCCATTACTGGATCTTTCTTGGATGAATATATTCCCATGAACGAAGAATTCGCTAACGTAGCCCCAAACAGGATCCCCAAAATTACTTCTTCAACAATCATACTTTTTCAAGAAATGTCTTTTTTTTCCAGACATTCGTAAGATATTACCACTTTCATGGCTCGCACATTTTTCATGATACTTAGTGTTAGTACCCTTATCATCCTCTTCATTTCTCCATAACACTCAACTCCTTTTTTTTTTTTATAAATTACTAACCTTTCTTGTTTCCCCTTTTTTAGATTTCTTGGTAGTCAAAGCTCAGAACTGGAAGCTAATCAGAAAAATATAAGAGGCCCCGCTACATTTACTACTGAGACTATATTGGTCACTTTCCTAGCCTACTGGCTGAGCTTGGTCGTACTTCCAAGTTCGAAAAGCTTAGACTCCATTCGACCTACTTTGTTTGTAGCAGCAAGCGCAATGACTGAGGGTAGAAAAAGATATTCTCTAGCTCCTCCTGTGTTATGCTCGCTGTACCAAGCCTTTGGACACGCTGCAGGGCATTGCTCAAGCCCAGCGTTAGGAGTCTCATCTACTTTCACTCCTTGGGATTATTTCTCTAGTTGGCTAGGCATTTACTTTCCTTGGACCGATAATGACCCAGAGAAAGCCTGCGTTCATCCCGAACATCTACCCTTATGGCATTTCTAGCGGTGAAAAATGATAAAGAAGACATATGACTGGATAGTAGACAGAATTGATAATTTGGAGTCTATTGATTTCTTTTCTTTCCACTTAAATCATCAGGCCGAAGACAAGGATGTCGAAGACAACAACAATCTGGACTCCATCGAGCGAGCCTTTTTCTTATGCATTCGTTCTGGTAGTCTTCCTTTACGAGAAGGGGTAGAATTTTGAAGAGAACCATATTTCCCTAATCGATTTTCCAGGAAATTTGGATACGACCAAACCGTACCGCAAATAGGAGAAGATGTTACCCAAGTTATTTGAAGCTATGGAGTTGGCCCTTATAACTGGGCATTGATGTGGAAACAACTGCTGGTAAGGAATTTTGGTTCCCGATTCGTTCTACCAGGATATAACCATCGAGTGACAGTCTCATACGCTTAGATGCGATGGTGGACACACCGGTATTATTTGGTACATAACTGTTTTCCCGTGGATCGTCCCATTTGGATTCCTCCTCCACGTTTGAGGAACTATAGGCCGAAACAGGGAATAAGTTATTTTTATGAGAAAGATCATGCTGCTGTTTCTGGAGAACTTTGCCATAATATTTCTTTAGAGGAGCCTATCAGAGAAATAAAACCATCGAAAACCTTAGAAGGCTGGTTTGCATTTGGCTCTCCTTTAGATTTGCTAAAGTGAGGAATACAGCCCCTTGTCCCTCGTGAGGGGTGTGAGACTGTGGGTGGTACTCTACCTTCTCCAACTCCTAAAAGAGGAGATCAACCTATTCATGGTACCTCCAGCACTCCTGCTACAACAGATCTTACAATCATTGCTACTCCTTCCAATATTATTCACATTAATATAGGCCCCTCAACAGTTGTAACTTCTTCTCCTCCAGTAGTTCGTCATACTGCAACCTCAACTCCTCCCGCTATTAATCAAGCTTTTTCATCTTCGATGACCCGATCTCGTGCTAAATCATTGTCTCCTGTCGTTTTGGCCCAACTAGCTCCTTCTCCAGTTAGAAGTACACGTCTTCTTCCAGTAAAGACTGTTTATAAGGAGAAACAAACAGTATCAGTAGACAACGGTTTTTCAGAATACTCAACCAACACTGACAGTGATGATCTTTCTTCTTTTACAAGTTTGACTAACGAGGGAGATGATGCTTTACTAGATATGAATGCTAATGCTAAAGTAGACATCGGGGAAGGAGGAAGTGCCTAGGCTAAATCTCCACTTCATGATAACCCACCTAATCCACATGTTCCTCTTCCAATCACAATGGATTCTTTAGAAGAGGAGCAACTTGACTATGGAGAATATGAATGTTCTCCTGGAGTGAATATCTTCTTCTCCTTCGATCCTAGATATTCTCCGCGGATTGTAGAGACTACTGGTACGACTGCTCATGGAATACCAATATTTACAGAGACAGAGGCTCAATCGTCAAGACCTCCAATAGGAACATGAGATGCTCTTCTTTGTCATATCACAGAGGAAACTTTACTAGCCCCAGCTGCACCTCATGATTCTCCTCCTCGTGCAGAAAAATCTCTCATGGTGCATCCCTCTTTCATTCAACCAGTGACTCTAAGTTTGGAATTCTCCTCAGACACCATTGATGTACCGACCCCAACAACTGTCGATTCTAGTACAAGAGGGGCTCAGGAACTCTCTTTTAATGTTGCTGCAACCGTAGATACATCGGGATCTGTAGTTCTTTCAACCTACTCTACTCATACTACTCCTATTGTTATTCCTGAATAAGGTACATATATACATGAATATTTCTTTATTTGAAATATCCACTCTTTCTAAACTCATAATTTTCTTTTTCTTTTTATACAGCCACAATCCTACTAACCCCAACTGGTTCTGAGGGTTCTAACTCAGTGACTATAGTCTTTAATGGTCTTTTATTAGAGAAAGTATCATCTCTCACGCTAGGGTTATTCAAGAACGCACTCTTGTTCATCATCAATGCTTTTAAAGACCCAACTCAATGACCTTTCTTGGATAGTACTTTGGTCGTTCTTGCTCATTTTTCTTGCCTTGTACATGTCAATGTTCAGTCCATCCATGACTGTTTATTAGAATTTTATAGTTCAACTAAGAATTTAGAGGCCGCTCGAAATGTCGTTGTTGCTCCAGAAACCCTTAATCGTAAAAAAGAATTGGCATCACTTAAGGAACAACTTTCTCATCCGGCTAACATTCTTTCTACCCATGAAGTTACCAGGTAGTCCCTTCATGAGAAGATTAAAATTTCTGATAGAAATAAAACAGTTTTTAATGATCAAATTGCCCTTCTTGAAAAAGAGATATTACTGCTCAAGGGTAAAAAAGAAACAGAAGATGTGATTATTCATCAAGCTAGAGAAGAACTTGAAGCCAGTATCCAAGCCATTGATCTTATAAAGACTGAACAGATGAAAAATCAGGAAATTGCTCCTCTTTTAGAATTGGAATTGGCCGACATTCCTGATCAAGATAAAATCATTATGGAGGCTGAACAAATGACTTCTGCATCACAACTTTGGTTAAAAGTGGAATTACAACACTACATGACAACATTGAATATAAATGAAGATTTATAAGAAACTTCATATCACATTATGATACATGTGTTTCTTTATTCCTTTTGGTGATGTAATATATGAATAAACTATCATATTTGTAATGAATCTACATCTCTTTCCTCTTCTTCTTTTTTTACTACGTGGTGTTTATTTCAATGAGCGGAACTATTTCGTTTTGAAGTTAGTAGAGTTAGTTCACACACAATTTAAGCTCTTGAGTAGTGGAGAAAGTAGTTTCTTAGACTCATGCAGGAGTCGGGTCTCACGTGATGGTCTTTGTAACTCTTAAGAGTTCACTAGACTTCTCATAGTCTGGTGAGTTCACAAACCGCGATCCATCAGAGGGACTCAGTGAAGCTACTGGGTCATGAAATCTGTTGGATTTACGTGCAGGGTTGGCTGTAGTAAGTCTCTAGAGTTCACGGGGCTCACAAGGCTACCTTTAGGGTACCAATCCAGGGCTGCCAGTCCGTCAATGAGTAGATTTAAGCCCTTCCTCATGAGTTAGTATTGGAATCAAGCCGTAAATCTAGGGGGGTTTTACACATGGTTGGCCTATCTATGGACATGGCTAAAGAGCTCAAACTATGGCCCACTTTTTCTTCGCTTGAAAGGTCAGGCCCATTCACGGGAGGACATTTTCCTCCATTCCCCATGATGCTGCCTGAAAGCTATACAGATGACATGGGGGTTACGCTTGATTAGCCATTGAGGACTTTTTGGCCTTTTAGGCTTTTGGTCGTTGGCTTCATCTGTAGCCCACATGGTTGTTTACTACTTTATCATTACTGCTTGATTGAATTGATAACATGTTAACCTTTACCTTATAGCTCCACTGAGTTGATCACTCACTCCCACTCTGGGACGGTGTTTTAAAACACCAACTAGACTCTGTTCTAGATGCAGGTGATGACGATGTTTACACTACTGATTTAGATTTCTTAGATGAGGAGGAAGAATTCTCCTATGTTCAGCTATCAGGCGGGTCTATGTAGACCATGTACTGATCGATGGGCTTACAGGGATAAGAAATTTTAAAATTTTGAAAAAGTTTTCTAACCCAAAAACCCTATGATATTCTAATCAATTTTAAGGGTTTTAAATACGTGGTGTTTTGGAATATGGGATGTGAGGCTTAAATTTACCTATAGCGAGTTCAGGCACACATCTGGTTGATGCAAACGATTGATTAATCTTTCTATGGAGCTTCTCTGTCTAGTTGACTCAACACTCACGCTAATTGACAAACTAGGGAACTTTCAGGTTTTATAAACATGATAATGTTTAATGTTCTATTTTACTCATGTTTGTATCGCAAGGTGAATTTAAGAGCTTGGTTTGAAAAGGGTGATAAAAGCATACATTTAATGATCAAGAATCACCAAGGCAAGGGATGGATCTTAGGAAATCAAGATTGAAGAATTCACATGCTAAAGATCTAAGAAAATCAAGTGAGGAATGAAGAGAATCAAAGATTTAAAGTGAAGAAAAGGAATCCTGAAATCATCCTAAAAAAAGCATATTTTGAAATTACGAGTCATTTTGTGAAATTATGCAGAGTGAAGTCTATTTTGAGAAACTGCCCAGAGTGATGTCTATTTTAGCAAAGTACGTAAATTTGAGACGGTTTTTAGAGTTTTCCAACTACTTGCGAAAGTTGGAGTTCCACAACTATAAATAGGGCTCCCTAGGATGTTCCTAGGCATCTTCTAGGATTGAAGGAGTGGAGCAAAAGTGTGGAGAAGCTGTCGCCAAGAGTTTTTCTTCTTCTTCTTTAATTATTTTCATGTTTTTCTTAAGAGACTTTGGTCTAATCATGTTTATGGTTGGCTAAACCTCTTAACTATGGCTAAGAGGTGAAGCTTGTAAGATGATGTGATGTTTCTATTGCTTTAATTCATGTTTATGTTGAACTCCATGAATTCTAATTTGATATTTAAGGAATAATTTTATTTTTTAATAGTTTATTATAACTCAATTTACAGTAGATTTGTAATAGATTTAAGTATCTTCTTTTCCTGATTTGAGATTGTGAAATTACTAAGTATTATTGTTCACCATCATCCCTTGGGCATGGTAGGGTGATGGAATCCTTCATGATCTTCACAATTCTCTTGCTTTGAGATTATGGGGTTGGTAAATCCTGTTGTTTGCCATTGTCTCCTGGGCATGGTTTGGTGAGGGAATTCCTGCCAATTATCATTGTTCTCCTTTATTGAGAATTAGGTCAATAGAAGTTCAGATTTAGTTTTATTCATATATTTTCTAATTGGATAGGATAGGACTCCAATTCTAATTGTGTTACTTGAATCAAATAAGAGGGCTCCCTGATCACTATAAGTGGATCCTTGACACCCTATTTCCCACCTTTAAATTCTTAATTTTAATTACTCTATTCACAATTACTTTCTCAAATACTTTAGAATTAGTTTCACATCTTCTTCTAGTTAATTTCAGAAACGTATAAGTTTCACTCCTTATGAATTTGACCTCGGTCTTACCAAGATTATTACTACATTGCGACCCTACACTTGGGAGTGTGAACAAGTTTTTGGCAGCGTTACCGGAGATTGAGGGTTGTGTTTTCTGGATTTGATTAGTTTTGAAATTAGGTTAAGATTAGGATTTATTTACTTTTGAGTTTTTAGTTAGTGTTCTTTCTAATTTCTTTCCAGAAACTAACTTTTCTTTCTATTTTCAAATTTAGAAACTTTCCTAATTTGTTTATAGAAACTAACTTTTCTTTTTATTTCCATATTTAGAAACTTTCCTAATTTGTTTTTAGAAACTAACTTTTCTTTCTATTTACAGATTTAAAAACTTTCCTAATTTATTTTTAGAAAGTAACTTTTCTTTCTATTTTCAGATTTAGAAACTTTCCTAATTTATTTTTAGAAATTAACTTTTCTTTCTATTTCCATATTTAGAACTTTCCTAATTTATTTTTAGAAACTAACTTTTCTTTCTATTTCTAGAATTAGAATCTTTCCTAATTTGTTTTTAGAAACCATTTTTTTTTTTTTTTAGAAACTAATTTGTTTTTAGGACTAACTTTTTGTTGTTTTTATTTTTATTTTTTAAGGTTAGATTTTCTTTTGATTTATTTTTAGAAACTAACATTGTTTTCTTCTTTGTAGTATCCTAACATAGAACTGTCCAAACCGGTAAACTCCTTCTAACTTCTCGTTTACTTACTTTCCATATTGCTATAGGATTTTTCTTTTATTCTACTTTGAGATTAAGGTTTCACCATGTATATGCAAGAGTGGGAACGTCAGTATGTTGAGCTAGTTTCATAGAATGTGAGAAATTATGAAGGGCGGTCAGATGATTATGTTAGGAAATGACCTATGTCTCAAAATTTTTCTGAAACCATCATCGAGAACCAACCAGAATACAATCCTTCTCTAGTTAGGAAGTCTTTTCACGATCATAGGTAGGAGAATAATTACACCCCACAGATTAAGAGAACAATACGTGATTGTTGGGTTTATCATAATTATGGGACTGAGAAATATTATCACCCATCAGACAAGAAAACAATGAGAGAATATATTATGGGTGATAATATGTACCAATAACCATCAGACTCTCCCACCTATGACCCGTATGACTATGATTAATGGAAACATCAACATTGTAAAGATGAGCTAACAATTGATTATATATAATGACTATTCTCTTGGATCCCTTACCTTTGAAATCCAACCGGAAACGATCCAAGAGGATTCACGTTTGAATTTCACAGACTATCAAGAATAGTTCAACCAACTTGTTGCAGGCATAATGAAATCATTAAAAGTGATTGAATTGCTCCTCAATAACGTTGAAGAGGCCAGGTTATCACAATCTCAACATAATCTAGAAACATGATGTGAGTAAAGTGATCCTAACTCACTTGTGCAGAGTATTGAAATTGAGAATGAAGAGTTAGATTGTGTTAACGAGTATATGGCTCAATTTCTCAAAGAGTGGATCTCGATGATTGTTCAAAGGAATGATCAAGAGACATGGGTTTTTTTCAAATATAATGATACTGACACACTCCAGTCATATGACACACTTGACTTCAATGAGAAGGAAGAGGCTAGTTTATTCGAGCCTCAACTCAACCTAGGAAAATAGTGTGAGGAAAGTGATCTCATCCCACTTGTAAACCATACTAAATTGGAAGATGATAAGTATTGGGATGAGAATCATGATTTTACAGCCTAAGATTCACTGAAATTGATTTTAATTATGGTCCAGGAAAGTGATCACAAGATATAGGACATTATCGACCATAATGATCTACTCCACCCATCTGACATGTTTGATTTGCATGTGGAGGAATTGTAATGTCTTGAAAAAATATGTACAAAAACCTGAGTATCACCTCGGGTAGAAACCACTAAGGATTGAATTATATAGAAATTAGCCGAAGATTAATTAAGTACTAAACTAAATAGATCAGAGAATTAGCTTGAACCACTTTCTATACAAACTGCAAGACCCAAAACCATTAGAATTGTTAACCTAACATTACCTATAATCTAGGATCAATCTCAAAACCCAGTTGCTCTCAGGAGCACATTGAAACTCAGTATCAGACCTGGACTGTGCGTTGAAATTTTGATTACCACGAAACTATACGGTTATGACCACCTTACTGGGCTTGACTACCATCACGGGAATCAAGTCCAAATAATGTCCAGAAATGCACAACTTGAGCCTGGAGCGAAGTGTGTGAGAAACACGAATGTCTTTAGAAAATGAACTCAAACTTAAGTGAATTGGGCCATTTGCTTGCAGGCCAAATTTAAGGTTTTCGACCGTCAGATTCTGACCCAACTTTGGATTAGGGAAATTTCCCTGCACCTATTGGTATACTTGTGGCCTTGATCAAGTGATGATGACTGTTGAACTGAAATGGGTCACCCACGATCAATCCACTAATCCGAACGGACCAAAACCTTAGCCTAGAGTAAATCCATTTCCAGAGAACTTTCTCTAGACCGTATGTGAGCAATGGACCTCCAGATGAGCTCTGTTGGCCCGAAACAACCGCCATTTAGTTGTAAACCATAGCCCTGTGGCCATTGACATCAGTTCTGGGCTTATATAACCACCTTAACCCACCCCTCTCTCATTCCATACAAATTATCTTAACCTTAGGTGAGAGAAGAAAGAAAAGAAGAGAAAAGAGTGAGGAGAAGTGTGAGGGATCTGTGGATTGTTGCTGGGATTCACTCCAACTGCTCCACATACCGAATCACCTCTTTTGTGTCACTACATCGTTGAAATCTAACTCCGTTTTGGGTAAGAAATCCTAAGCCTAATCTATTTTAGGAATCCAAAAGGAGAAACCGATGAAATAGCTAACCTATTACAATGTTTAGGTAGCCGTTGTGTCATAGACAAGGACGTATTGTACAAATCGAGTTTGTAACAAGCATACCGACAAAAGGTATAGACTATAAACATTTAGGTTATAGTTTTCAAGGCTTTCAATGTCAGCAATGATTTATTTCAACTTGATTGCTGCCATATGATCTTAGTTACGACATTTTTGATATATCATATATGTGTAAACTAGGTCGCATACTAAATACATTCCATGTATTTGTTGAAATGTTTGAATGAATAGGGAATTATAATTTATGCTTGCCATGGCTATTAGGCTAGAATTCAAGTTTGTTGCACATATGAAAACTCCTTTGTGAAAGTATTTGCCATAATATATGTTAGAACTAATTTACTACAGGTATGTCAATATGTGTCGCTAAGTGTTTGGTAAAATGTCTGAATGAGAAATTTTCTTATTGAAATGTACTTAATGAGGGTGTTGAGATGAGATTCTCAATTACCATATCTATAGCTACAGTTTCCTTGTAACATCCCGAAAATCGGGGGGTCGAGTAAAAACTCAACTCCCGAGTTCCAAAATGTTATTTATGCAACATAGATATGTATGATTGAATGTTGTCTGTGTTAATGTATTAAACATGAGTGAGATTAATCCAAAACATCATATCATACTCTAGAGACCGTTAAATTAGCAAGCGGAAGACTGTGATAGTATGTATAACATATATAAACTGTTGTATGTCTTTAGAGTGTGAACATGTTACCAGGTTATATACATACATGTATACTCCAAAAGTAGACAAACGAATATACATGAGTGCGCTAAAAATATAAAATGACAAGTGTCAAGGCATCTAATCAACCTCCCTATAATCTCGTCAATCAGAACATGCATAAAGGAGAGATCCTCCTCCTCATCATCAAGTCCAGCTCCGCCTCGCAGGCCGTGCCATCATCTGCAATCACAATAGGGACTGGTGGGTATCCGGAAACACCATCCCGTAACGTGGGAGTGAGTGATCAACTCAGTGGGATAAGAGAACAGAGATTAACATGTTATCAAATCAATCATGCGTTAATAGTAAAGCAGTAATTCAAACAATCCTAATACTGTTGTTAATGCAATATGACATGATATGATGGATGCCCTCACCGACGATCTTACGCCCGCGACATGCCACCCTCCCTCAAGTGCTCCACATCTTCCAGGCACATGCAATGTAATGGTGATATAATTTTTGAGTTGTTATTAGTCCATTCAAACAACAGGATTGGGAAACTAAGGTACTTTGCTTATATCAATCCCAATACAGATCCTGTCTAGGGTCGTCACTCCTAGTAATCTCATACGATGTATATTTTGTAGGTCACTGCAAGGGTTGTCAGGGCTGTTGCACGCACTCGTTGCTCCGCTCTCCCATCACCTTATCAATACAGGCCTACTGTACTCTACTGCTACTGAAGGGTCGTCACCTCCTGTAGACTCAGAGTACGCTCGCGGTCACTACAAAGGGCTGCCAGGGCTGTTGCATGCACTCGTTGCTCCGCTCCCCCATCACCTTATCAATGTAGGCCGATAGCAAAAATATAGTGTCCCATACCACCATAATCTGCTCACGAGTCATAGGTGCTCACTGGTCACTACGGGGAGGTTTGTGGCCCCAGCGTAGGCCGATAGCTCGATCACGGTGTCCCATACCACCATGCCCGGCTCATGAGTCTTCGTGGATCAAGGTACCATGGTTGACAGGGTTTACAATGGTAAGTTCAGTACCCTAGGTTCAAGCAGTTATGACTCATACAGGGTGAACATACAACGGCCAGTCGGGTTACTTGACGGGCTCGACTAGCACGATCGCATCTCAAGTTGAACGACATGAGGTGCGTAAAACACCTCGTGTGGCCTAACCACTGCCGCCAACTCCAGAACATGACTCGCGTTCATCGACACGTCTTTCGTGGCAAATACAAGCTAGCCATGAATTTTCTCTGTTACCGACTGCCTGGACTAAGTATAGTCCCAAACAATCATGAATCCACATCAGCAATCATGTAAGAGTATTGGAAATGGAATACAACCATGTGAGCATGTTAACACATGTTATAACGTACAACTTAAGTAAAGCATCTAACACATGCCTTTCATACGTATAACGAAATTATGCATATCGCCAACATATAGGAAATCATTTCCATCAGCATATTAATTGAGAATTCAATCTCAAACTAAATCATAATGAAATCATCAAGCACATGTTATAACATACAACTTAAGTGAATCATCAAGCACATGCATTTCATACATATAATGAAATCATGCATATGGCTAACATGTAGGAAACCATTTACACTAGCATATTAATTGAGAAATCAATCTCAAATTAATTCATAACACCATTTAATTCAATACATACTAATACAAGCATTTATACAAACACTTAAACCACACACTTAAGTCTACATATAGTATGTCGACCCAAAGTGCGCATTTAGGCGAATCTCTTCGCCAAACTAATTATGCACGTATTCCCAACATTCTAATGTGACAATAAACCATGCCAATCACATCAGCAAAATATGAATGAAAACAGTACTTCCTACAAATGACTAAAATGCCCTAAATCTCATATTCTCCGTCGGTTTACCAAACAGGAAACAGACAGCATGTTGTACATGTCAAATGGTGATGCCGTCGATAATCTACTATTAAACGACATTGAAAGCGTTGGAAACAGTCAATCAAAGCGTCTAAAATCCGCACCTTATCTCTTTTAGGTATGTGAATTCGAACGGAGCGTATACGCTTCGTCTACGGTGAATAGAGAACCTAATACACAAGTTCTATTAGATAACATGCTAGGAATCCTAGTGAACATCAAATCAGTAACTTCTAGGGTATCTTCTTACCTGAAAACGTGGAGAAATCACTGGCTAAGTGATCGGAGCGTGTTGCTAAAGCACGTGCAACAGGTGGGGCAACGGCAGAAAAATCCTCTCCTACTCTCTCTCACAAACTCTCACCTTTTCTCTCTCCCAATCTAGAGTTTTTCTCAAATTCGGATGGGAGAGAGGAGTGAGGGTTTCAACCCCTTTTATAAGCTCAAATGTGCCCAAAATAGGCTTGGGTACAAAGTATACTTAAGGTATATCCAAATCGGGGCTGTTTCCGTCCAAAAGGATATTTCTGGTGGTCCCCTGGCCGAACACAATCGGACTTAAGTTCATGCATACAGGATCTAGCACACATCAAGTTTTCAGTCCGGTAGGGTTCGCAGATCGTACGTGGTGGTCCAGTTTCAGTTCAGCGGTCACCACACGTAGATCAGGCCTGCAAGTCTCATGATATGAAATAGAAATTTTTCCTGATCCGAGGGTGTAATTTGGCTGAATTCTGATGGTCAGAACGCTTAAAACTGACACGTCAAGTTGTGTGCCAGATTTGAATTTCAAATTCCAAATCTGTCCCTATTCTTACTCTCTTCAGTCCAGGCTCAATGAAATAATCTGCGAATGTCTGTTGTACTTGATTTTTGAAATGATTGTCAATTCCAGCTAGGCGGTTCTAACGGTCTAAGATAGTAGGTATCGGACTTTTGACGCGCGGTCTAGATCTAATACAAAGTTTCAAAGAGGTCCAGAGAACAAACCTGCTTAGAGTTTGATCCAAGGTTTTAGAGTATTATAGAGTCATTGGTTTTACTCGATTTGGGTCTTGTAGAACGTATTTAAAGTGATCAGGGACTATTTCCCAGCTACTCTAGCATTACGCTAGCTAACTTATACTTAGTTTCTAAAGGAATTAACCCTAAGTGATCTCTTTGGCTATGGAATTGGGTTCTAAGCGATTTTTCAGGTGTTTTAATTAACCCATTACCTAAGGACGTCTAATCCCAGGTTGGCCAAAATTTGGGGTGTTACATTCCTTCATGTAACCTATCTTGTTACTATGTGATTTATGGATGAAATACATATGTAGGATAATGTCTTCACTATGTGTTGTTAAAATGCTCAAATGAAATTTATATTTGGATTGGTTGTTAAATGTTGTTTTGACTATCACATATGAATGCTTATTGTATTTGAGTATGATTGAGACTAATCGTAATCCAGGCAATCGGTAACCGTTTCCGATCGAGTGGCTGAACTAGATTCGCCACAAAGGATACGTTCGATGAATCCAAGTCGTATGGTGATTATTGATAGTCATTAGGCCACAAGGACTGTGTATGCACTCCATGTCGATTAATTTAGCGTGCACTTGTACCAATCGAACTTGTCAAGTACACCGATTGGCCAAATGTGTGTTTACCATGTGTGGACGCTACTGCTTGAATCTAAGATACCACTTACTAATGAAAAGCCCATTTCAACCTTGGAACCATGATTTGCTAATACTTATGAGCCAGACAGGGTGGTGTATGGGACACTGTGGTCAAGCTATCGGCCTACGCTGGAGTGACAAGCCTCCCCATAGTGACCATTGAGCAACCCAAACTCATGAGCCAAATATGGTGGTGTATGGGACATTGTATTCGAGTTGTTGGCCTATGCTAAGGTGACGAGCCTTCCCATAATGACCTAGAGTATAAAATAGGCCTACACTAAGGTGACGAGCCTTCCGTAGCGACCTGAACTTGCCTATCCACTGCTTTTAAATCAGAGGTGATGTTTCCCTATAACTTGTCTATCGTATGTGATTACCTAGGACTGATGACCCTAAATGGATCATTATTTGAGTAAATGATATAAAGGGAGGTACTTTAGCTTCCCAAATCTGTTGCTTGAATAAGCCTAATCAAGAACTCGGCTAACAAGTGCATGCACTACATTGCATGTGCCTTTGGCGAGGAAGAGCACAATGGGAGTAGCATGTGCGACATCAGATGGTGTCACTGAGGGAGTGTAGGCGAGAGCATGCAACATTATAGCTTATCATTCCTGCATTAATAAGAGTAATTAGGACATGATTGTTATACTGCTTTATCATTACTGCTTGACTGAATTGATAACTTGTTAACCTTTACCTTATAGCTCCACTGAGTTGATCACTCACTCCTACTCTGGGACGATATTTTAAAATACCAACCAGACTCTATTATAGATGTAGGTTATAATGATGTTCACACTACTGATTTGGATTTCTTAGATAAGGAGGAAGAATTGTCTTATGTTTAATTATCAGGCGGGTCTATGTAGACCATGTACTGATCGATGTGATTACAAGGATATGAATTAGTTGGACATTACACTTTGTCATTTTGTATATTTTGGAACAAACATGTATATATTCAACCTGGTGACATGATCATACTCTAGGGGTTTATAACCACTTATATAACTTATATATCTATCGCAGTCTTCCGCTTGCTTAAGTTAATCATCTCTGAAATATGATATGATGTTTTAGTATAATCCCACTCATGTTTAATGCACTAATATGGATGATATTTATTTATCATTATCTATGTTGCATAAGTGATGCGTTGGAACTCGGGAGTTGAGCTTCTGCTCGACTCTCGATTTTTAGGTCATTATAAGTTACTATTAGAGCATGATTTGGGTTAAACTGGACCTGGGTTATAGTAATACGACGCACACTTTTGTACTTTGACATAGAAATGATCCCAATCCCTTTCTAGACTGACAGATGAAACTGACCCTTGAAATGTGACTCGTATTCATTTATGATCATGTGAAATGATCCCAATCCCTTTCTAGACTGTCAATCGATGAGTTTGGATGATAATTCAGTGCATCCCATACTCAAATGACTCAAAAAGCGTGAATACACATTTTTTGGGACCCAAAACCGCCTCAAACGGATGAGGGGGCCTAAAACAAGCAAATCGGTGAGACTCAGGGAGTCCACCATACATTTCCGGCACCCTGGGAGGGGGTGGCCACCACCCAGGGGCAGCGGCACTATGTTCAGACTAGCGGACCAGGACAGCGCCACGCTTGGGTCCAGCGGGCCCTCGGGTCCAGCGGCCTGCCACCCTCTACGCACTTATGGTGGGTCCCTCTCACAAGTGGGACCACCCTATATGTCCCATTTGCCCTTTTCCAATCCATTTCACTCCTCCAAGCTCTCAAAATCTGATTTTTCTCTCTCAAATCTTCCTCCCGTACTCCATCTTCTTTATCTTCTTCAATACTCACACACCCACCACCATTTCCCTTAAAATATTTCCTACTACCTTATATCTTCCTATTTCTTCTCATTTGAGCACACAAACTCCTCTTTGTGTCTCATAAAATCTAAAACCCATCAACCCATCTCCTTCATCAAGCTTTCTCCACATCCATGGCCCTTTTTGAACTAGTAGCTGCCATCTTTTCAGTCTCTACACTCCTTTCTCTTATGGGAAAGAGAAGGGCATCCACTAATGAAGCCGGCCCTAGTCGCCCCGACCCGTCCAAGGAAGAAAGTGGGCATCGAAGCTAGCACAAGCACCGCACGAGAGTAAAGGATGAAACGGGATCTTGATCCCCAGATTCCATTTGAAAGAGTTCTACCGGTGGGCATCGAACACGCTAAGTTTCATGGCCAGATTCCATTTAAAAGAGTTCTACCGGTAAGTTTCACGCATGTGAGAACACGGTCCAAGCCTTCTATGCCCACATTCGGGATCCACTACTGGAGCCTTTACAGTTCACTATCCGCATCGGAAGGTGGGAAGCGATAGTTAATGTAGATGCGATGGCCCGAATCATGGAGATTCCACGTGGAGAGGTACATGCTAGCGAGAAGAATCTCAGGAGTATGAAAGAAAGAGATCACTGCATGTGATTTCTTTGTGGCCTACTAGTCCACTGAAAATGAGGCAATTGCCTCCCAGCTACCGAGATGACTCATGACTTCCGCCTGCTCCACCACATATTCATATATAATGTGTATCCTATGTGGGGCAACCATACCGAATGCACTCGTCTGATGGTAGGCTTCATGTATAGAGCTGGGCAGGGAGACAAGCTATGTCTGCCTACGTTCACCCTGCTACAGATAATTTAGACTGTACACACTGTCAGGACAGATGTCTCACTTCTATTTGGCTGGCTTATATGTAAGGTTGCTTGAGAGTTCGGCTATAGGCTTAACATGGATGAGGTTACGCCGATGCACTTCATTAACGATACTACGCTCGACAACATGGGAATTAGCCCTCATCAATGTCAAGCCCGACTTGATGAGTGTGGGGACGAGACAGAAAGTGAAGAAGAAGATGAAAGTAATGAAATAGAGGAAGACATCAATGAAGAAGAGGAAGGAAATGAGACAGAAGAAGGAAGTGAGGAAGTAGAAGAAGAGGCCCAAGACTCTGATGGGGGCTCTCCCCCTACCACACATGAGCACCGCCGTGATCGGGCTACCATAGAGGCCCGCTTGTTTAGATTGAGGAGGGCTAAGTCGCCCTGAGGTAGGAGGTCAGAGAGACCCGGGCCAAGCTTGAAGAAAGTCAAGCCTACATGAACTAAAAATTTAAGAAGGTGTCTCGCACCTTGAAGGCTCTCTTGTGCTGTATGCAGGACAAGGGTGCTCCTCTACCATCACGAGATTTAGACAACTAGTCATATGTGTAGTCATCTTTTAGCTTACTTTGTTGTTAGTTTTCTTTTGTACTAGCCTGGGCAGGCTTGGTTGGTTGTTTGTATGTTTTAGTGTTTAAAATTTGTGTGAGATTAACTCACATATATCTTCTGTCATGATCCATGTAAAACTATATCTCATGTATTGTGACAATTTTGGTAAATTAAATGCATGAAGCTTCTTTTGATTTGGAATGTAAATGCTATTTGGATGAGTGTGTGTTCTTATGTTAAATCTTACAAGGGTTGTACCTTATGTTGTATATAGGGAATGCCACCTAAGAGCACTCGGAGCATTGCACGTCTAGTACTTGGCGGATCGTTTGACAGGGCACCTCCCCTAAACGATAGCCACACGGACCCTACCTTGGGCCCTGATAGTGACACCATGCTAGACTCTCAGCCGGCTACTGGCCCCACGAACGGGCCAACACCTAGTGTACCACCGGTTCTAAAGCAAAACTATGCATCTACCTCGACGCCATACATGCCTTAGGCGGCTCCTCCTCCTGATAGGTTAGAGCAGATGATGCTCTTGATGCAACAACCGTAGGAGATTTGGACCACGATTGGTAGGGCCCTTTCTCAGAACATGAATGTGGTCCTGCCTGCACCACCTGTGTAGCCCGCTGGGCATACGAATGCCAACAACTTGTTCGAGTGCTTTCAACATTTCTGACCTCCCACCTTTGGGGCCACTTACAAACCCGAGGAAGCCGAGTACTGGCTTGATCGCATCTCTAAGATGCTAAAGCCGCTGCACTGCACTGAGGCAGAGTAGGTTGAGTTGGTCAAATATATGTTTGAGAAGGAGGGAGAGTTTCTTCACCTATGACAGGGAGGGATGACTATGGAAGAGTATGAGAACCGCTTCACGGAGCTAGCCAGATACGCTCCTATGATACTAGGGAACGAGCTGATGAAGATGCGACGATTTTCTGAGGGTCTAAAGCCTAAGATCTACACGAAGATGTGTTGCACTAGCATACTTTACTATGCTAAGCTAGTGAGCATGTCTCTACAAGCTGAGTAGGATGGGGACAGGCTATCTTGTACACATGTACCCATGGATCCCAGGCCTTGACCTAATTTTTTGAGCAACCCATTCCTTGATAAGAGGCAACATCCAGATTCACCTCCTAGGCTCATGGCTTACCACACAGCCTAGGCTATCAGATGTGTGGTGCATCTAAAGTAGGAGGTTGGGCCATACTGACACTACTACTTTACCAGGATAAGGGACAACGACTTTGCACCACCTCAGAAAATCAATCGTCAGTTACCTGAGGCTATCTAAGCTCCACCTCTACGATTAACACCACCTACATAGCCATCTTATAGGCCACCTGCACCTTGATTTAGGCTGCCTTAATGACCTATGGCAGCACAACCGAATCATCCTTAACAGGCTCAGGTGCACTCACTTGTAGTTAAGGCATCCGAGATAACAACCGCAACACCAGTAGCTTTCGAAGTCACAATACGCATCCAAGGTACACCCGTATTTCTATTGGTGGACACCTAGTCCACTATTTCGATCATATCATGCGCAACAGTCAAGCGACTAGTGTTAGAAACTACTCCTATGGTTAGGGTGAGACTCCTTACTGCCATAAGGACCTTCTCAGACTCCACCAAGACTTGTAGAGGTTGCTCAATAGACTTATGAAGAAGGACAGTGCTCGTTGACCTGATGGTTGCCCCATTATGTCATTATGATGTCATTCTTGGTATGGATTGGCTCACCGAGATGAAGGCTGAGATCGACTGTGATACTAGAGTGGTGACAACCCATGGACCTGAGGGCACGACCTTTACTTTCCCAGTTCAGGTCAGTTGGTACTATTGTATTAGTTATTGTGCTACCTTACTAGAGCATGTTGATGGTCCGACACTTGGGAACACGCCTGTAGTTCGAGATTTCATGGACGTGTTCAGGAAAATACCTCAACTACCTCCTCAATGCGAGATCAACTTTACTATCAACCTCGTTCCTGGTGTGACACCCATTTCGCTAACAACGTATCGCATGCCTCCATATGAAATGAAGGAATTGAGGAGACAGATTGACAGTTTGTTAGAATAAAGTTTCATACGACTGAGTGTATACCCTTGGGGAGCACCCATGTTGTTTGTGAAGAAGAAGGATGGATAACTGCGATTGTGTATTGATTATCGTAGGTTGAACCAAGTGACAGTGAAGAACAATTATCCTTTACCCAAGATAAATGATTTGTTCGATCAGTTGAAAGAGGCACAATATTTTTTAAAGAATAACTTACAGTTAGGGTATCACCAGTTGCGTGTCAAGAATAAAGACGTTTAGAAAATAGCGTTCAGAACTAGCTTTGGGCACTACGAGTTCGTTGTGATGTCATTTGGACTCACAAACACACCCGCCGTATTCATGGACATTATGAACTAGGTGTTTCGGCCTTACCTGTACATATTCAACATCGTATTTATAGATGACATCTTGATATACTCTAGGAGTCAGAAGGATCACGAGGAGCACTTGCGAGCAGTCTTTGACACCCTTAGGAAGAAATAGTTGTTTGCTCAATACAAGAAATGTGACTTCTGGAAAGTAGAGGTCAAGTTCTTGGGACATGTGGTGTCCAGGGAAGGAATAGTTGTGGACCTTGCTAAGGTGACTGCAGTTCAGGACTGGGAGCATCCCAATTTGATTACTGAAGTGAGGAGCTTCCTAGGATTTGCTGGATGCTACCATCGGTTTATTAGGGACTTTTCCAAGAGAGTCAGACCGTTGTCCTAGCTCACTCAGAAGGATCTCAAGTTTACCTGGAATGAGAAGGCAGAGGCAGCCTTTTAGGAACTAAAGGACAAGTTGATGTTAGCACCCGTGCTAGTATTGTCAGAGTAGGGGGTCAGATATACCATTTACATTGATGCCTCTTGTGTTGGTTTGAGTTGTGTTCTTATGCAGAAGGACAAAGTGATTGTTTATGCCTGGCAACAATTGAGGAAACACGAGGAGAACTACCCTATGCACGACCTGGAGTTGGCGGCCGCCATTTTTACATTAAAGCTCTAGAGACATTACCTCTATGAGGAGGAGTTCGAGCTCTTTTGCGACCATAAGAGCCTCAGATACATATTCACGCAGAGAGACTTGAATATGAGGCAACGACGATGGATGGAAACCTTGAAGGACTTCAAGTTTGAGATCTCCTACCATCTTGGCAAGGCCAACCTTATGGCAGACGCGTTGAGCCACAAGAAGCTAATAACATTTACAGCTCCACTGATGATACAAGAATAAAATATGGTCAAGTTTGTGTGAGACTTTGAACAGAAACTTACAGTAGAGGAGCCGTTCGAGAGCGTCGCACATATTCGTGTACAGCCACTTATTGACGACCAAATCATTGTGGCTCAGAGAGAAGATGAATGGTTGATGAAGATGAGAAAACGGGCTAGTGATGATGAAGACCCTGAATGGAGGGTTGGGTCAGATTGGGGCTTACGTTATCATGGATGCCTGTGCGTTCTGAATCTTCATGACTTGAGAAAGGAAGTCTTAGGAACCGCTCATAATTCAAAGATGGCATTGCATCCTGGTAGTACGAAGTTATAGTGAGACATGAAGCATTCGTACTAGCTAGACAACATGAAGGCCCACATAGTAGATTATGTGTCCCATTATCTCACGTACCAGCAGGTCAAGGCAGAGCATCATGGACCTCCTGGACAGCTTCAACCCATGCCCATAGTTGAATGAAAATGGGATTTCATCTCTATGGATTTCATTTTGGGCTTACCAAAGATGAGGAAGGAACATGACTCCATTTGGGTGATTGTGGACCGATTGACGAAGTCGGCTCATTTCCTCTCGATTAGAGTCTCAAACTCAGCAGATGATTTGGCTAAGCTGTACGTTAAGGAGATAGTACGTCTGTATGGAGTGCCTATAGAGATTGTGTCGGATCGAGACACGTGATTCACGTCTATCTTCTGGACTCATATCCAGAAAGCAATGGGGGTGAAATTAAAGTTCAATACCGCATTCCACCCACAGACAGATGGGCAGACAGAACGGGTCAATCACATGTTAGAAGATATGTTGTGGGCATGTGTGATCGATTTCAAAGACAGTTGGGATGACTGTCTTCCTTATGCAGAGTTCACTTATAACAATAGCTTTCAAGCGAGCATTGGCATCGACTTCTTTTAACATAGAGTAAACAAAAGAGTTACGCTAATACGAGGTAGCGATCGCTAGAGTTTGAGGTTGGGGACCATGTGTTTCTTAAGGTTCCCCCATGAAGGGAATCCTTTGATTTGGCAAGAAGGGAAAACTCATGCCATGATTTATTGGTCCGTTCTAGATTTTAGATCGAGTAGGTGTGGTAGCATACTACCTCGCTTTGCCCACTCCACTCGCAGGCAGGCACAACGTATTTCATGTATCAATGCTGAAGAAATGCATTCCTGATCCTTCCCACATCATCAAATGGGAGCAGGTACAGTTGAGTGAAGACGCTACTTATGTACTACAATTGACACGTATCCTAAACAGGAAGGATCAGGTGTTGCACAGTAAAGTTATTTTGCTTATGAAGGTACTATGGACAAACGACACCGAGAAAGAGACTACCTGGGAAACAGAAGCCGAGGTCCGTAAGAACTACCCTCAGATTCTCAAGGAGTACGAAAAAGTATAAATTTCAAACATAAAATTTTTCTTTAAGGAGGGTAGATTGTAACGTTTCAAAAAAATTCATACAAAAACCCGAGTATCACCTCTGGCAGAAACCACTAAGGATCGAATTTTTTAGAAATTAGACGAAGATTAATTAAGTACTAAACTAAATAGATTGGAGAATTATCTTAAACTACTTTCTATACGAACTGCAAGAACCAAAACCATTAGAATCGTTAACCTAACATTACCTAAAAACCTAGGATCAATCTCAAAACTAAGTTGTTCTCGGGAGCACATTGAAACTCCATATCGGATGTGGACCGCGTGTCGAAAGTCCGATTAACACAAAACTATACGGTTATGACCACCTTACTAGGCTTGACAACCATCATGAGAATCAAGTCCAAATAGTATCTAAAAACACACAACTTGAGCCTGCAGTGAACGTGAATATCTTTAGAAAATGAACTCAAACTTAAGTGAATTGGGCCATTCGATTGCAGGCCAAATTTAAAATTTTTGACTGTCAGATTCTGACCCAACTACACCCTTAGATCAGGAAAATTTCCCTGCACCCATTGGTATACTTGTGGGCCTGATCGAGTGATGATGATCGTTGAATTGAAACGGGTCCCCCACAATCGATCCACTAATTTGATTGGACCAAAACCTCAACTTGGCATAGATCCATTGCCAGGTAACTTTCTCTCGGCCGTATGTGAGCATTGGACCTCCAGATGAGTTCTGTTATCCTCAAATAGCCACCTTTTGGCTATACCCTAACTATACCATGGCCCTAGGGCCATTGACATCAGTTCTGGGCCTATATAAGGACCTTAAACCGCACCTCTCTCATTCTATACGAATTTTCCTAACCCTAGGTGAGAGAAGAAAGAAAAGAGGAAAAAAGAATGAGGAGAAGTGTGAAAGATCTGTGGATTGTTGCTGGGATTCACTCCCATTACTCCACGTACTGAATCACCTCTTCCGTGTCACTACACCGTCGAATCCAACTCTATTTTGGGTAAGAAATCCCAACCTTAATTTGTTTTAGGAATCTAAATAGAGAAACTGGTGAAAAGTTAACCTATTTCAATATTTAGGTAGCCGTTGTGTCATAGACAAGGACGTGGTGTACGAATCGAGTTAGTAACGAGCGTACCGACAAAAGGTACAGACTATAAATATTTAGGTTATGGTTTTTAAGGCTTTCAATGTCAGCAATGATTCATGTCTAACTTGAGTGCTGCCATATGATCTTAGTTATGATGTTTTTGATATATCATGTATGTGTAAACTAGGTTGTATACTAAATGCATTCCATGTGTTTGTTGAAATGTTTGAATGAATAAGGAATTATGATTTATGCTTGCCATGACTATTAGTCTAGAATTCATGTTTGTTGCATGTATGACAACTCCTTTGTGAAATGATTTGCCATAATATATGTTAGAACTAATTTATTATATGTATGTCGAAATGTGTAGTCTAAGTGTTTGATAAAATGTCTGAATGAGAAATTTTCTTGTTGAAATGTATTTAATGAGGGTGTTGAGATGGGATTCTCAATTACCATATCTATAGCTACAGTTTCCTTCATGTAACCTATCTTTCTACTACGTGATTTATGAATGAAATACATATGTAGGATAATGTCTTCACTATGTGTTGTTAAAATGCTCAAATGAAATTTATATTTGGATTGGTTGTTAAATGTTATTTTTACTATCACTTATGAATGCCTATTGTATTTGAGTATGATTGGGACTAATCGTAGACCAGGCAATCGGTAATCGTTTCTAATCGAGTGGCTGAACGAGACTCGCCACAAAGGATATGTTCAGTGAATCCGAGTCATACGGTGATTATCGACAGTGGTTAGGCCAGAAGGAGTGTGTATGCACTCCATGTCGATTAATTTAGTGTGTGTTCATACTAATCGAACTTATCAAGTAACCCGACTTGCCAAATGTATGTTTACCATGTATAAATGTTATTGCTTGAATCTAAGGTATCACTTACCAATGAAAAGCCCGTTTCAACCTTGGTACCATGATCCACTAAGACTCATGAGCTGGATATGGTGGTGTATGAAACACTGTGGCAAGCTGTCGGCCTATGCTGGGGTGATGAGCCTCCCCGTACTGACCAGTGAGAAACCCAAACTCGTGAGCTAAATATGGTGGTGTATGGGACATTGTATTCAAGCTGTCAGCCTACGGTAAGGTGATAAGCCTTCCCATAGTGACCTTGAGTATAAACTAGGCCTACGCTAAGGTGACGAGCCTTCCCTAGTAACTTGAGTTTGCCTATCCACTGCTTTTAAATCAGGCGTGATGTTGCCCTATAACTTGCCTATCGTATGTGATTAACTAGGAGTGACGACCCTAGATGGATCATTGTTTGGGTAAATGATATAAAGGGAGGTACCTTAGCTTCTCAAATCTGTTATGTGAATAATCCTAATCAAGAACTCGACTAACACGTGCATGCACCGCATTGCATGTGCCTTTAGCTAGAAAGAGCATAGTGGGAGTAGCATGTGCGACTGTGAGATGGTGTCACTGAGGGAGTGCAAGTGAGGGCATGCATTATTATAGCATATCATTCCTTCATTAATAAGAGTAATTAGGACATGATCGGTTTACTTCTTTATCATTACTGCTTGACTAAATTGATAATATGTTAACCTTTACCGTATAACTCCACTGAGTTGATCACTCACTCCCACTCTGGGACGGTGTTTTAAAACACTAACCAGACTCTGTTCTAGATGCAAGTGATGATGATGTTTACGTTGCTAATTTAGATTTCTTAGACGAGGAGGAAGAATTCTCCTACGTTCAGCTATCAGGCGGGTCAATGTAGACCATATACTGATCGATGGGCTTACAGGGATGCGAAATTTTAAAATTTTGAACAAATTTTCTAACCCAAAAACCATATGATATTATAATCAATTTTAATAGTTTTAAATACCTAGTGTTTTGAGACATGAGATGTGTGGCTTAGATTAACTTATGGCGAGTTCGGGCACACATCCGTTTTAGGCAGATGATTGATTGATCTTCCTATGTAGCTTCTCTGTCTACCTGACTCAACACTCAAACTAATTGACAAACCAAGGCACTTTCAGGTTTTATAAACTTGATAATGCTTAATGTTCTATTTTACTCATGTTTGCGTTACAAGGTGAATTTAACAGCTTGGATTGAAAAGGGTGCTAAAAGCATGGATTTGATGATCAAGAATCATCAAGGAAAGGGATGGATCTTAGGAGACCAAGATTGAAGAATTCACATGCCAAAGATCCAAGAAGACCAAGTGAGGAATGAAGAGAATCAAAGATTTAAAGTGAAAAAAAGGAATCTTGAAATCGTCCTAAAAAAGCATATTTTGAAACTTTAGGTCATTTTATGAAATTGCCTAGAGTGAAGTCTATTTTGAAAAAATGCACAGAGTGATGTCTAATTTTGTAAACTATATAAATTTGAGACGGTTTCTAGAGTTTTCCAACTAGTTGCGAAAGTTGGAGTTCCACAACTATAAATACAGCTCCTTAGGATGTTCCTAAGCGTCTTTTAGGGTTTAAGGAGTAGAGCAAAAGTGTGGAGAAACTGTCGCCAAGAGTTATTTCTTTTTCTTCTTCCTTAGTTATTTTCATATTTTTCTTAAGAGACTTTGGTCTAATCATGTCTATGGTTGGCTAAACCTCTCAACTATGGCTAAGAGATGAAGCTTGTAGGATGAAGTGATGTTTCTATTGCTTTGATTCATATTTATGTTGAACTCCATGGATTCTAATTTGATTTTTAAGGAATAATTTCAGTTTTTAATAGTTTAATATAACTCAAATTACAGTAGATCTGCAATAGATTTAAGTGTCTTCTTTTCCTGATTTGAGATTGTGAAATTAGTAAGTCCTATTATTCACCATCGTCCCTTCGGCATGGTATGGTGATGGAATCCTTCTTAATCTTCACAATTCTCTTGCTTTGAGATTATGGGGTTGATAAATCATGTTGTTTGCCATTATCTCCTGGGCATGGTTTGGTGAGGAAATCCCTGCCAATTATCATAGTTCTCCTTTATTGAGAACTAGGTCAATAGAAGTTCAGATTTGGTTTTATTGATATATTTTTTAATTGGATAGGATAGGATTCCAATTCTAATTGTGTTATTTGAATCAAGCAAGAAGGCTCCCTAATCACTACAAGTGGAGCCTTGGCACCATAGTTCCCACCTTTAAATTCTTAATTTTAATTACATTATTTACAAGTACTCTTTCAAAAACTTTAGAATTAGTTTCACGTCTTTTTCTAGTTCTACTTCTAGTTAATTTCAGAAACATACAAGTTTCAGTTCCTATGGATTTAACCTCGGTCATACCAAGATTATTACTACATCGCGACCCTACACTTGGGGGTGTGAACAAGTTTTTGGCACCGTTACTGGGGATTGACAGTTACATTTTCTGGATTTAATTAGTTTTGGAATTAGGTTAAGATTAGGATTAATTTACTTTTCAGTTTTCGGACAGGGTTCTTTCTAATTTGTTTCTAGAAACTAACTTTTCTTTCTATTTTCAGATCTTTCCTAATTTGTTTTTAGAAATTAACTTTTCTTTCTATTTCCAGATTTAGAAACTTTCCTAATTTATTTTTAGAAACTAACATTTTTTTCTATTTTCAGATCCAGAAACTTTCCTAATTAGTTTTTGTAACACCCTGAAAATCGGGGGGTCGAGTAAAAACCCAACTCCCGAGTTCCAAAATGTTATTTATGCAACATAGATATGTATGATTGAATGTTGTCTGTGTTAATGTATTAAACATGAGTGAGACTAAGCCAGAACAGCATATCATACTCCAGAGACAGTTAAATTAATAAGCGGAAGACTGTGATAGTAGGTATAACATATATAAACTGTTGTATGTCTCCAGAGTGTGAACATGTTACCAGGTTATATACATACATGTATACTTCAAAAGTAAATAAAACGAATATACATGAGGGCACTAAAAATATAAAATGACAAGTGTCAATATATCTAATCAACCTCCCTGTAATCCCGTCAATCAGAACACGCATAAAGGAGAGATCCTCCTCCTCATCATCAAGTCCAGCTCCGCTTCTCAAGCAACGCCATCATCTGCAACCAAAATAGGGACTGGTGGGTGTCCGAAAACACCATCTCATAACGTGGGAGTGAGTAGCTAACTCAGTGGAATAATAGAGCAAGGATTAACATGTTCACAATTCAATCATGCGATAATAGTAAAGCAGTAAATCAAACATTCCTAATACTGTTATTAATGCAATATGACATGACATGATGGATGCCCTCACCGACGTTCTCCCTCATACGGCACCATCTTACGCCCGCGGCATGCTTGCATCCCGCTCAGTGCTCCACATCTTCCAGGCACATGCAATGTGATGGTGATATGATTATCGAGTTATTATTAGTCCATTTCATACAGCAATATTGGGAAACTAAGGTACTTCCCTTATATCAATCCCAACACAGATCCTGTCTAGGGTCGTCACTCCAAGTAATCTCATACGATGTATATTTTGTAGGTCGTTGCAAGGGCTGCCAGGGCTGTTGCTCGCACTCGTTGCACCTCTCCCCCATCACCTTATCAATAAAGGCCTATTGTATTGTACTACTACGGAAGGGTCGTCGCCTCCCGTAGACTCAGAATACGCTCGCGGTCACTACAAAGGGCTGCCAGGGCTGTTGCTCGCACTCGTTGCACCGCTCCCCTATCACCTTATCAATGTAGGCCTACAGCAAGAATATAGTGTCCCATACCACCATAATCTGCTCACGAGTCATAGGTGCTCACTGGTCACTACGGGGAGGTTTGTGGCCCCAGCGTAGGCCGACAGCTCGACCACGGTGTCCCATACCACCATGCCCGGCTCATGAGTCTTTGTGGATCAAGGTACCATGGTTGACAGGGTTTATAATGGTAAGTTCAGTACCCTAGGTTCAAGCAGTTATGACTCATACAAGGTGAACATACAACGGCCAGTCGGGTTACTTGACGGGCTCGACTAGCACGATCGCATCTCAAGTCGAACGACATGAAGTGCGTAAAACACTTCGTGTGGCCTAACCACTGCCGCCAACTCCAGAACACGGCTCGCATTCATCGACGCGTCGTTCGTGGCAAAGATAGGCCAACCACGAACTTGCTCGGTTGCCAACTGCCTGGACTAAGTATAGTCCCAAACAATCATGAATCCACATCAGCAATCGTGTAAGAGTAATGAAAATGAAATACAACCATGTGAGCATGTTAACACATGTTATAACATACAACTTAAGTAAATCTTCCAACGCAAGCATTTCATACATATAATGAAATCATGCATATAGCTAACATGTAGGAAACCATTTACATCAGCATATTAATTGAGAAAATCAATCTCAAACTAATTCATAACACCATTTAATTCAATACATACTAATACAACCATTTATACAAACACTTAAACTACACACTTAAGTCTACATATAGTATGTCGACCTGAAGTGCGCATTTAGGCGAATCTCTTTGCCAAACTAATTATGCACGCATTCCTAGTATTCTAATGCGACAAGAAGCCATGTCAATCACATCAGCAAAATATGAATGAAAACAGTACTTCCTACAAATGACTAAAATGCCCTAAATCTCATATTCTTCGTCGGTTTACGAAACAGGAAACGGACAGCATGTTGTACATGTCAAACGGCGTTGCCGTCGATAATCTACTATTAAACGACATTGAAAGCATTGGAACAGTCAATTAAAGCGTCTAAAATCCGCACCTTATCTCTTATAGGTGTGTTAACTCGAACGGAGCGTATACGATTCGTCTACGGCAACTAGACAACCTGATTTACAAGATCTATCAACTAACATGCTATGGAATGAAAGAAACCTCAAATCAGCAACTTATTAGGATATTTTCTTACCTAAAAACATAGAGGAATCACCGGCCAAGTGATCGGAGCGTGTTGCTAAAGCACGTGCAACAGGTGGCATGACAGCAGGAAAATCCTCTCCTACTCTCTCTCACAAACTCTCACCTTTTCTCTCTCCCAATCTAGGGTTTTTCTCAAATTCGGATGGGAGAGAGGAGTGAGGATTTCAACCCCTTTTATAAGCCCAAACATGCCCGAAATATGCTCGGAAACAAAGTTTACTTGATGTATATCCAAATCGGGGCTGTTTCGGTCCAAAAGACCATTTTTGGTGGTCCCCTGGCCGAACGCGATCGGACTTAAGTTCATGCTCGTTGGATGTCGCTCTCATCCCGTTTTCAGACCATCAGTGTTCGTAGATCGCCCGTGGCGGTGCAGTTTCAGTTCAGCGGTCACCGCACGTAGATTAGGCCTACAAGTCTCATGATATGAAATAGAAATTTTTTCTGATCCGAGGGTGTAATTTGGCTGAATTCTGATGGTCAGAACGCTTAATACTGATGCGTCAAGTCGTGTGCCAGATTTGAATTTCAAATTCCAAATCTAACCCTATTCTCACTCTCTTCAGTTCAGGCTCAATGAAATAGCCTGCGAATGTCGGTTGGACTTGATTTTCGAAATGATTGTCAAGTCCAGCTAGGCAGTTCTAACAGTCTAAGATTGCAGGTATCGGACTTTCGACGCGCGGTCTAGATCCAATATAAACTTTTAAAGAGGTCTAGAGAACAAACAGGCTTAGAGTTTGATCTGAGGTTTTAGAATATTATAGTGTCATTGGTTCTACTCGATTTGGGTCTTGTAGAACGTATTTAAAGTGATCAGGGACAATTTCACAGCTACTCCAGCGTAGCGCTAGCTAACTTATGCTTAGTTTCTAAAGGAATTAATCCTAAGTGATTTCTTTGGCTATGGAATTGGGTTCTGAGTGATTTCCCAGGTGTTTTAGTCAACCCATTACCTAAGGACGTCTAATCTCAGGTAGGCGAAAATCCGGGGTGTTACAATCTACCCCCATTAAAACATAATTTCGTCCTCGAAATTGGCGAAGGGTAAGGAGTACTTTTTCTAAGGAAGGTTCACATCCTATTTAATGACCTAACCGTAAGTATACCCTAACTCAAATGTTTCGATCCTGGGCCAGTGGGGAAGAGGCCAACCACGCTTCCGCTGCGCCACTCTGATCGAACGGTAGCGTTGACTAACCTAACTGGATTGGACTTAATACGTTCTACCGCCCTTAAAACTTGGTTATACTTAAAGTTCAAGAATCTTTGCATCGCTCCGTATATCAGAACGAGGTGCAACTTAGGGGCTATCCTTGACATGAATTGGGAAACAACCCCTCATTACAGTGGTTTTTCTTTGCTAATGATGCATTCTATGGCATTGGTATCTATGGCGATAGAGATGAGCCTAATCTCTATTGTGGTTGAGTTCAGGGGCAGGTATGAGTTGGTGGCAAGATGTCGAATTCTCTACTGGCTTTAAATCCTCGCCATTTCCCAAAGATAATGTGATCCCGTTTGGTTGTAGGTGGTTGGGCCATCACAGAAGAAAGGTTGTGTAGTGGGTCTGAGCCGGATACATTGACCTTCTGCCGAGACTCTGACAGAAAATTCTTCGTATCAGTTCTTAATACTAGCCGATGCCGACCCTCTGCTTGATCAGAGCATTGGATTTATTGGTAACCACTAGGATTAAGAAGTCGTTTCAAACTGTGAATACATCGCGTACATGCAGTTCCTTTACTCTGCGTTCCTGAATGCAATAAGCCCTTGGGGAAGGCAATTCTAAGGGGTGTGTTGGTTTATTCCAAGTTCGACCTGAGGGATTTATAAGTCTTCCCTAAGAGTGAATGGTTCTTTCCTATGGGCAACAACAGAAGTTTATAAGTCGTAAGGGGATCTATCGAAGGTATGAGGTTCTTCTTCAACCAAATCTAACCTACAATTCCTTAGCATATACAGGCTTTACACTACTTAAGGTAACTAGTAGGCTAGTCTGTAACTCAGTAGCTATAATCCAAAGCCTAAGATTATACGGTAAATGGCTTTCCTATATAGTCAGATCCTTCAAATCTAGGAGTGTTAAAACTAGGTCCAAAACGCCAAGGGCCTATGTGGCCAGTAGCGTTTAGTTGTATTAAATGGAACTGCATTCCCAATCCCATGTTGGGATAGGGAGTGGCATGCTTGGTAGAGGGTGGGTTGGGATAAAAATTAATTTGTAGGCTAAATCCCGAGAGTTACAATACTCCCAATCTAGGGACAATACCTTACAACAAACGAACAGCATGCACTCCATTCAACAAAATTCGGCTATATTAAGCCCAAACCACTAACACAAACACATTTTCTACCTAACAACAACAAAACACAGAAATCCTTAAAACAAAAATCAAACACTCTACAGGACAACGGCACAGATGCCTAATTCGATCAAAGGACTTTACCACAGTCCCGACTTACCTTCTTTAACACTGTCGAGCTCTCTCGGCCATATATTTTCAGTATTTCTTAAGTAAAGAAAATGGAGAAATAGGATTGAGAGGGAGGATGGTGGAAAGAGAGAAAAAGCTAAAATAGCCTTAACAATAGTCATGGAAATGGAGGGAAATGGGGAGAAGTGGCTGTCCAAAGTGAAAAAGGGAGATCAAGGTGTTATAGAGGGATGCTTCAAGCTCCCTTAGGATGGGTTTTCAGAAAGAAATGAGAATGAAAAAGGGGAATGGAGCTCCTCACGATTTCAGCTCATTTTGGGGGTTGTAGGAGTTCCAACGGACGAGATTGATAGAGGGAGGGCTGCAAATCACTTTGGAGTGATGGAGTGTGGTCGTTTTCAGCAGGGAAGGGATTTAGGAACGATTTGGAATCACGGTTTTGGGTTAGGGCAGCAAGAAAACAAAAATGGGGCTAGGGAAGGGGCTGTTTGTGAAGGAAGTACCCATTTTTGGGGTTTTCTACGGTCGGACCCTACATGGAGGGGGTGTACTACCCCAAACGACTGCATGTACCAACTTTCAGCTCGAGTGGGCCACCCCGGGCGGTGATGGCATCGCCGACCACCTCCCTAGTTGGTCGGTGGGACCACATAGGTCTGGTCCGCTATGGTCCAGGGACCCCAAAAATGTATGGTCCCAACCTTGGTTCATTGTATATTGACCTATAGAGGCCCAAACATGCATTTGGGGCTTTTCAAGGCTAGACTGAAAAACTGAATACAATTTCTTATCATGCGGCATATGATTTTGGGGTAGAAGGAGCTAGTACATCCATCTAGCCTATTAGTTTCTAAAGAAAGCAAACTTAGAATTGTCTTATGGCCATTTTTCATGAAATTTTACTATTCACTATAAAATTTTGTCAAAGTATGATTTTATGTCACTTTCACATTAGGATCAATGCCTAACATGGAAAGGATAAGAAATAATTGAAGAATGGAGTGGTGAGAGGAAGAATCTCGAAGAATTTAGGTGAAACGGGGTTTTTAAGCCCTAGCGATTGAATGCAAGGGTTGGGGTTGCCCCACAGCCCAAGGATTCACATTTACGGGTTTAGAACCACTCAAGGAGCATCTCAACCTACCTACCTACAACCTAGGAGCTACTTAGGTCGCTTCACGCGACCCTAGATGCGTTACGGAATCGATCGCGCGATCGATACGAATAGACTTCGCCTATTGGCGAATCTGCGATCCTATAAGTATTTTTAGACCTTTCTCGCACCCACCTAAGTCAAAGGAAGCGACAGCGTACATCGCGTGACCATAACCCAAGCCCGATTTAATCCAAATCATGCTCTGATACAATCTGTAACACCCTGAAAATCGGGGGGTCAAGTAAAAATCCAACTCCTGAGTTCCAAAATATTTTTTATGCAACATAGATATATATGATTGAATGTTGTCTGTGTTAATGTATTAAACATGAGTGAGATTAATCCAGAACAACATATCATACTCCAGAGACAGTTAAATTAACATGCGGAAGACTGTGATAGTAGGTATAACATAAATAAACTGTTGTATGTCTCCAGAGTGTGAACATGTTACCAGGTTATATACATACATGTATACTTCAAAAGTAAACAAAATGAATATACATGAGGGCGCTAAAAATATAAAATGACAAGTGTCAATGTATCAATCAACCTCCCTGTAATCCCGTCAATTAGAACACGCATAAAGGAGAGATCCTCCTCCTCATCATCAAGTCCAGCTCCGATTCTCAAGTAGCACCATCATCTGCAACCAAAATAGGGACTGGTGGGTGTCCGGAAACACCATCCTGTAAAGTGGGAGTGAGTAGCTAACTCAGTGGAATAATAGAGTAAGGATTAACATGTTTACAATTCAATCATGCGATAATAGTAAAGCAGTAAATCAAACATTCCTAATACCGTTATTAATGCAATATGACATGACATGATGGATGCCCTCACCGACGTTCTCCCTCATACGGCACCATCTTACGTCCGCGGCATGCTTGCATCCCGCTCAGTGCTCCACATCTTCCAGGCACATGCAATGTGATGGTGATATGATTACCGAGTTATTATTAGCCCATTTCATATAACAATATTGGGAAACTAAGGTACTTCCCTTATATCAATCCTAACACAGATCCTGTCTAGGGACGTCACTCCTAGAAATCTCATACGATGTATTTTTTGTAGGTCGCTGCAAGGGCTGTCAGGGCTGTTGCTCGCACTCGTTGCACCGCTCCCCCATCACCTTATCAATACAGGCCTACTGTACTCTACTGCTACGGAAGGGTCGTCGCCTCCCGTAGACTCAGAATACACTCACGGTCACTACAAAGGGCTGTCAGGGCTATTGTTCGCACTCGTTGCACCGCTCCCCTATCACCTTATCAATGTAGGCCGACAGCAAGAATATATTGTCCCATACCACCATAATCTGCTCACGAGTCATAGGTGCTCACTGGTCACTACGGGGAGGTTTGTGGCCCCAGCGTAGGCCGACAGCTCGACCACGGTGTCCCATACCACCATGCCCGGCTCATGAGTCTTCGTGGATCAAGGTACCATGGTTGACAGGGTTTACATTGGTAAGTTCAGTACCCTAGATTCAAGCAGTTATGACTCATACAAGGTGAACATACAACGGCCAGTCGGGTTACTTGACGGGCTCGACTAGCATGATCGCATCTCAAGTCGAACGACATGAAGTACGTAAAACACTTCGTGTGGCCTAACCACTGCCGCCAACTCCAGAACACGGTTCGCGTTCATCGACGCGTCGTTCGTGGAAAAGATAGGCCAACCACGAACTTGCTCAGTTGCCGACTGCCTGGACTAAGTATAGTCCCTAACAATCATGAATCCACATCAGCAGTCGTGTAAGAGTAATGAAAATGAAATACAACCATGTGAGCATGTTAACACATGTTATAACATACAACTTAAGTAAATCTTCCAACGCAAGCATTTCATACATATAATGAAATCATGCATATAGCTAAAATGTAGGAAACCATTTATATCAGCATATTAATTGAGAAAATCAATCTCAAACTAATTCATAACACCATTTAATTCAATACATACTAATACAAGCATTTATACAAACACTTAAACTACACACTTAAGTCTACATGTAGTATGTCGACCCGAAGTGCGCATTTAGGCGAATCTCTTCGCCAAACTAATTATGCACGCATTCCTAGTATTCTAATGCGACAAGAAGCCATGTCAATCACATCAGCAAAATATGAATGAAAACAGTACTTCCTACAAATGACTAAAATGCCCTAAATCTCATATTCTTCGTCGGTTTACGAAACAGGAAACGGACAGCATGTTGTACATGTCAAACGGCATTGCCGTCGATAATCTACTATTAAACGACATTGAAAGCGTTGGAAATAGTCAATCAAAGCGTCTAAAATCCGCACCTTATCTCTTATAGGTGTGTTAACTCGAACGGAGCGTATACGCTTCATCTACGGCGACTAGACAACTTGATTTACAAGATCTATCAACTAACATGCTATGGAACGAAAGGAACCTCAAATCAGCAACTTATTAGGGTATTTTCTTACCTAAAAATGCGGAGGAATCACCGGCCAAGTGATCGGAGCGTGTTGTTAAAGCACATGCAACAGGTGGCACGACAGCAGGAAAATCCTCTCCTACTCTCTCTCACAAACTCTCACCTTTTCTCTCTCCCAATCTAGGGTTTTTCTCAAATTCGGATGGGAGAGAGGAGTGAGGGTTTCAACCCCTTTTATAAGCCTAAACATGCCCGAAATAGGCTCGGGAACAAAGTTTACTTGATGTATATCCAAATCGGGGCTGTTTCGGTCCAAAAGACCATTTTTGGTGGTCCCCTGGCCGAACGCGATCGGACTTAAGTTCATGCTCGTCGGATGTCGCTCTCATCCCGTTTTCAAACCATCAGTGTTCGTAGATCACCTGTGGCGGTCCAGTTTCAGTTCAGCGGTCACCGTACATAGATCAGGCCTACAAGTCTCATGATATGAAATAGAAATTTTTCCTGATCTGAGGGTGTAATTTGGCTGAATTCTGACGGTCAGAACGCTTAATACTGATGCATCAAGTTGTGTGCTAGATTTGAATTTCAAATTCCAAATCTAACCCTATTCTCACTCTCTTCAGTCCAGGCTCAATGAAATAGCCTGCGAATGTCGGTTGGACTTGATTTTCAAAATGATTGTCAAGTCCAGCTAAGCGGTTCTAACGGTCTAAGATTGCAGGTATCGGACTTTCGACGCGCGGTCTAGATCCAATACAAACTTTCAAAGAGGTCCAGAGAACAAACAGGCTTAGAGTTTGATCCGAGGTTTTAGAATATTATAGAGTCATTGGTTCTACTCGATTTGGGTCTTGTAGAACGTATTTAAAGTGATCAGGGACAATTTCACAGCTACTCCAGCGTAGCGCTAGCTAACTTATGCTTAGTTTCTAAAGGAATTAATCCTAAGTGATTTCTTTGGCTATAGAATTGGGTTCTGAGCGATTTCCCAGGTGTTTTAGTCGACCCATTGCCTAAGGACGTCTAATCTCAGGTAGACAAAAATCCTGGGTGTTACAGTTTTTAAAAACTAACTTTTCTTTCTATTTCCATATTTAGAAACTTTCCTAATTTATTTTTAGAAACTAACTTTTCTTTCTATTTCTAGATTTAGAAACTTTCCTTATTTTTAGAAACTAATTTATTTTTAAGACTAAATTTTTGTTGTTTTTGTAGGTTAGAGTTTCTTCTGATTTATTTTTATTAACTAACATTGTTTTCTGCTTTGTAGGATCCTAACATAGAACTCTTTAAATCGATAAACTTCTTCTAACTTCTCCTTTACTTACTTTCTATATTACTGTAGGATTTTTCTTTTATTCTATTTTAGGATTAAGTTTAGGATTAGGGTTTCACCATGTATATGCAAAAGTGGGAACGTCAATATGTTGAGCTAGTTTTAGAGAATGCGAGAAATTGTGAAGGGCGGTCAGATGATTAAGTTAGGAAATGACCTAAATCTCAAAATTTTTCTAAAACCATCATCGAGAACCGACCAGAATGCAATCCTCCACTAGTTAAGAAGTCTTTTCGTGATCATAGGTAAGAGAATAATTACACCCCACAGATTAAGAAAACAGTACGTGATTGTTGCAGTTATCATAATTATGGGAGTGAGAACTATTATCACCCATCAGATAAGAAGAAAATAATGAGAGATTATATTATCGGTGATAATATGTACTAATAACCATCAGACTCTCCCACCTATGACCCGTATGGCTATGATCAGTGGAAACATCAACATTGGAGAGATGTACCAATAATTGATTATAATGACTATTCTCTTGAATCCCCTACCTTTGAAATCCAACCAGAAACGATCCAAGAGGATTCATGTTTGAATTTCATGGACTATCAAGAACAGTTCAACCAACTTATCGCAGGCATAATGAAATCATTAGAAGTGATTGAATTATTCTTCGATGAGGTTGAAGAGGCTAAGTTATCACAATCTCAACATAATCTAGAAACACAATGCGAGGAAAGTGATCCTAACTCCCCTGTGCAGAGTACTGAAATTGAAAATGAAGAGTTGGATTGTGTTAACGAGTATATGGCTCAATTTCTTAAAGAGTCGATCTCGATGACTGTCCAAAGGAATGATCTAGAGACATGGGTGTCTTTCAAATATAATGATACTGACATGCTCCAATCATATGGCAGACTTGACTTCAATGAGGAGGAAAAGGGTAGTTCATTCGAGCCTCAACTCAACCTAGGAAAACAGTGTGAGGAAAGTGATCTCATCCCACTTGTGAACTATAATGAATTGGAAGATAATAAGTATTGGGATGAGAATCATGAGTTTACTACCTAAGATTCACTGAAATTGATTTCAATTATGATTCAGGAAAGTGATCACGAGATACAGGACATTGTTGACCATAATGATCTGCTCTACCCATCTGACATGTTTGATTTGAAAGTGCACTTGCTAGTTTTCTGGTTTTTCAATTACCGTGTGTGTTGAGTTAGTCGGACTGCAGAACCTTACTAGAAGAACAATTCAAGCACCTGCCTCAACCGGATGTGTGGAAGCTCACCATAGGCAAATCATAGCCTCACATCCCATGTCCCAAAACACCAGGTGATTAAAACCCTTAAAAAATAAGTTAGAACATATGATGGTTGTTGGGTAAGTGAACTTTTTCAAACATCAGAAAATCTCTAAGTTTGTTTGCCCTGTCGATTGTATCGATACACATTTTGATATGATCAACCTGCGCTGTTGATGTCCTCGACACTTAATCGATACTATCGATAAGAGGACTAAAAGTGTCCAGCAGCCGCATACTCATCTGGATAGATTTATTGATTTATCGATACACCCATCGATATCATCGATATTCAAAAATTGAGCCCATCGAAAGTGGCTCGATAATATCGATAGGCAAATTTTTGGCGCCCTTATTTTTTAAGAAAATCACAATGTTCTTCGATATATCGATGTCTTTTTCGATTCAATCTGAATTTAAATCTCGATCATATTGGAAGTTCATCGATTATATCGATAGTGGGGGCGCATTTCTTCCAGCAAATATTTTAGGTTATTTTTAACTTTGATTGGGGGCCACTCGAGGAAATCGATATTCTTATGTCGATGCTATCGAGGTTGAGTCAATTGGATTGAGACTGGAAACAAACTGTCTAGTGAGCCTATAGGTAAATCTATATGATTTATCGATCCCATCGACACGGCCTCCAATATCATCGATATGCAAATTTCAATGACATCGGTTGTTCCCCGATCATATCCTAAAAACCTAAAATATTTCAAGGCTAGTCTCTCTCATGCTTCAAAAGTCGATAGATCAATCCCAATATCGATGGAATCGGAGTTTGAAATCTAATAACAACGACACCAGTATCAATCCCATTGACCAGCTGACAAAAGGTTTCAAGAGCATATAACATTTATGTTTGTGTTATCGAGTGGCTAGTCGATCCCATCGAGAGTATACGATTGATGATATCGACCCTGTTCGATGATATCGAACTCTGTCATAAATATGACCGTTTTATATCCGTTGGAACCTTTTACCTATATAAAGAGAGACTTATCCATATTGCTGGTAGAGAAAGAAGAGAGTGTTTTTATGTGTTTTTTCTTTAGATCATATACCCAAAGCCCTTTCTCTCACGGGAGATCATCTTCCAATCCACTCTCATTCATTGACATTCAATAGAGTAGATTGGGAAATGAACTTTTGCATTCAAGGATCCTCCAGCAACTATCTTAATAGAATATCATTAAGCTGGGATGCCTTGAATGAATAGATGACGGGAATCACTCTATCTTCCTTGTAGGAAAATTCTAAGATAGTATATTTTCGTATTGACCTTGACCTAATCCGAAGCCAAGTACTGGTACATCTTTTGTTGCGGATCAAGGGAGCCGAAGACTCTTCAACAAAAAGGAGGAGATCTTCGTCATTGTGTTGAATGGGACTCATCAACTTATCTGTAAGTATCTAGAGTCCAGAGGACACTTGTGATCATTCTTTTCTAGGATTCGGTCTTGAGTGTTGCTCACCCTTTGAAGTCCTCATAGGAGGCCTCCGATAGGAGTGTACGTAGTGGTTGCATTGTATGGACCCTTGCTCTATGGAGAGCATAAACATCTGGATGCGTTGTGTGGACCCTTACTCTGTGGAGAGCATAAACATCTAGTTAGGAGTGAACCAGTAAAACTCCATGGTTAGAGGTGAACCGAATAGAAACCTCCATGTAAAGGTTGAAGGTGAACCTGATTTAAAACCTTAGGTTTGAGGTGAACCCTGGGAAACCTCCTTAGTGAAATCCGGTACACTCACGGGTTGAGTGCAACAGCCGGGAGTGGAGTAGACAAGTAGTTGAACCACTATAAAAATGACTGTGTTTGAGATTGTTATTATTTTTCATTTGTGTGATATTCCTTATATGATTTTATATCTGATTGTCTAAGATCACACCTCATATAGATAGACACAATCATATCCATCACAATCTTGTATCTTTCAAAAAGTTTGTGACTGGATCCTCTACAAGGCTTGGAAGCTAGTAGAGTTACATTTGAGTAATCCTGATAATTGTATATCTGATAGGATTAGTGCAATAGGATTTTTAAATACAATGTAAAACTTTAAAAAGACCTATTCACCCCCTCTGGGATATATTGGCATATTCATACTTCAACTCAAGCGGTCTTCACTGCTATTTCAATTAGTATCAGAGCGGGTCTCTCTTTAAGGGCTTTACCGCCTAGAGAGTGATCTTGACTGAAGTTTGAAATATGGCCAAAGGAGAGGGCTCATCAGTCACTAGACCTCCAGTATTTGATGGTTCAAATTATGCATTTTGGAAGGCTAGAATGCATTACTTCCTGAGATCCTTGGATCATGATGTTTGGGATGTAATTGAAAAGGGATATGTGTTACCATCTGAACAGATCATACTTGAAGATGAAACTACCATCACTAAACCCAAACCCAAAGAAAAGTTGATGGCGTTTGACAAAGAACAACGAACTACTGAAGCAAAAGCAATGAATGCCATCTACTATGCCGTATTTAAGGATATATTCAATCAAATAAGTATGTGTGAGACATCTAAGAAAGCATGAGATCTATTAGAAACAACTCATGAAGGCACAAGCACTGTAAATAGGTCTAAACTACAACTTTTGACTTCATAGTTCAAAAATTTCAAGATGGAAGAGCATGAGACATTTACGGAGTTTTTTATAATTTGTAACTCTATGGGTGGATTGGGAGAAAAAGTTTCGGTACCAAAAATATGTAGAAAAATCTTAAGATCCCTACTGAAACGGTTTAATTCCAAGGTAACAATAATTGAGGAATGTAGAAATATTGATGAGATGAAAGTAGAAGAACTAGTAGGTTCCCTACAAACTTTTGAACTACACTTCACACAATCCCAAAAATTCAAAAACACTATCCTAAAAACTTATAAGAAATCAAAACATGAGGACGGTGAAAGTGAAAAAGAAGATGAATATGAGGAAGTGGCCTTGCTGGCATAGAGATTTAGAAGATTCTTTCAAAAGAATCACGGCCGTCCCTCTAGAGGTAGAAAGGTGGATGACAAACCTTCTACCGGCAAATTTGGAAAAAGAACCAAAGAACCACAATGCTACACCTGTCGGGAGTATGGACACCTATCTACTGAATGCCCAAACAGAAAAACCAAGGGCAAGGCAATGGCCGCCATAGGGAATGATACGGAGGAGTCAAATTCAGAATCAAGCGACTCATGAAGCGTTGGAGACCGAAAATCTTTAAAAATACATATGGTCTCCATTGCTTCTATCATTCCAACTAAATCTGAGGAAGAACAGCAAGCTACTGAATCATTTCCATCTGAAAATGAGGAAACTGAAGAGGAAAAAGAAGTTGAAAAGGATAAACTGTAAGATGCTTATAATCAATAGTATATTCATAGCATCCATTTCCTTAAAAGACTCGGTATGTCTGAAAACATAAAAGAATTATTGCAAAAAGACTTGGACAGAACCTTGAAAATTAACACACAATTAGTCAATGATTTTCAACAATATCATTCAAACAATGACAAGTTAGAAAGATAAAACCTATCCCTAAAAACAGAATTATCAAAACTTGTGAACCAGGCTAAATTGTTAAGAGATGATAATGCGCAACTCAAGAATGAGAATCACTCACTCAACATTGACTTAGAAAAATCCAGGAGAATTGCTGAAATCAACCACAAATTTTCCCTGAGTAGTGAGAAGCTAGAAAAGTTATTAGGGATGATAAGACAAGGAAGAGACAAGAGTGGCCTAGGGTATGAGAAAATTAAAAAGAAAACTGAAAATAAAGCTCCAACAAAACTAGTTGCTTCAGGTAGCAATATGGGAATTTCTCCAGTTTATTATTTATGTGATGATGTGGGTCATTACATGTAACGCCTCCAAAAAATCCGTACAGAGACTCGAGTACCAACTCGATCAGAAATCACTTAGGATTAATTTCCTTAGAAAATAAGCGTAAGTTAACTAGCGCTACATTAGAATAGCTGTGAAATTATCCCTGATCACTTTAAATACGTTCTGCAAGACCCAAAACTTGTAGAAGCAATGACGCTATAATATCCTGAAATCTAGGATCAAACTCTAAACCCGTTTGCTCTCAGGAACCCTTCGAAACTTCGTATTAGATTTAGACCGCACGTCAAAAGTCCGATATCTATAATCTCAGACTGTTAGGACCGCTTAGCTGGACTTGACAATCGTTTCGAAAATTAAGCCCAACTGATGTCTCGACACCATTTTACTGAGTTCCTAGTGAGGAGAGTGAGAAAAGGTAAAGATTTATAAATTTAATTCAAAATCTGGCACGTGTCATTGCGCGTTATTATTAAGCGTTCTGACCGTCAGAATTCAGCCAAATTTCACCCTCGGATCAGGAAAAATTTCTCTTTCATGTCATGAAACTTGTAGACCTGATTTAGGTTCGATGACCGCTGAACTGAAACTGGTCCGCCACGTGCGATCCGAGAACTCTACCAGACTAAAAACTTCATGTGAGCAGGATCCAATATACATGAGCTTAAGTCCGACCGCGTTTGGCCAGGGGACCTCCCGAAATGCTCTTTTGGATCAGAAAAGATCCGATTTGGTTATAACCCAAGTATACCTTTGTCCCAAGTTTGTTTAGGTGAGGTTTTAGCCTATATAAGGGCTTTAAACCCTCTCATATCTCTCCCATCCAAATTTGCATTAAACCCTAGAAAGAGAGAGATTGTGAGTGAGTTGTGGGAGAGAATTCCTGCCTCCTGCTCCAGCTTTTGCACGTACCAAAGCACCGCATTCAAATCACTTTTCGATGATTTCCAACTCACTTCTAGGTAAGAAAACCCTACCCTCTAGTTGTTTTAGGGATTCTTTTGATTCAAGTTGTGAAGTAGCTTATGTATCTTGTGCATTAGGTCACCATAACGCCGTTGACGAATCGTAAACTTTCTATTCAAATCGATACACTTCTACGATGAAAGGTGAGGATTTTAGATGCTTAGATTAACTGATTTCAAAGCTTTCAATGTTGTTTAATAGTAGATTATCGACAAGAACGCCGTTTGACATGTAGAACATGCTGTCCGTTTTCCATTTCGTATACGTACGGTGAATATGAGAATTAGGGTATTTCAGTCATTTATATGAAATACTGTATACGTCTGTATTTTCCTGAAATGATTGCCATGTGATTTTATCGTGTTATGATATTAGATATGCGTGTATACTCTGTTTGGCAAAGAGATTCGCCCAAATGCGCACTTTGGGTCGACATATGCTATGTAAACTAAAGTGTGTAGACTAAGTGTTTGTATAAATGTTTGTATTAGTATGTATTGAGTAAATAGTGTTGTGAATTAGTTTTGAGATTGAATTCTCAATTAATATGCTAATGTATATGATTTCCACCATGTTTGCTATATGAATTGATTTCCTCATATATATGGGATACATGTGTTGGTTGATTGCTTACGTTGTATGTTATAACATGTGTCAACATGCTTGTATTGTTTGAACTTCAATTCTAGTGCTCTCATATGATCATTGATGTTGTTTACAAATGTTTGGGGCTATACGTTAGTCCAGGCAGTCGGTAATGGATTAAATTCGTGGTTGGCTTCTATTTACCACGAAGGACGCGTCGATGAATACGAGTCGTGCTTTGGGTTGGCAGTAGTGGTCAGGACACATGAAGTACTTTATTCACTTCATGTCGTTCAGCTTTAGTTGCGCTCGTACTAGTCGAGCCCGTTAAGTAACCCGACTGGCCATTATATATTCACCCTGTATGAGTCATAACTGCTTGAACCTAGGGTACTGAACTTACCATTGAAAATCCTGTTAACCATGGTACTTTGATCCATAAAGACTCATGAGCCGGGCATGGTGGTATGGGACACCGTGGTCGAGCTTTCGGCCTACGCTGGGGCCATAAACCTCCCCATAGTGACCAGTGAGCACCTTAGACCCGTGAGCCGATTGTGGTGGTATGGGACACTACACTTGAGCTATCGGCCTACACTGATTGGTGATGAGCCCTTTGTAGTGACCTCGAGCGTATTCTGAGTCTACGGGAGGCAACGACCCTTCCATAGCTACAAGAGTACAATAAGCCTATATTGATAAGGTGATGGGGGAGCAGTGCAACGAGTGCGAGAAACAACCATGGAAGCCCTTGCAGCGACCTATAAACATAACATCGTATGAGATTACTAGGAGTGACGACCCTAGACAGGATCTATGTTGGGATTGATATAAGCAAGGTACCTTAGTTTCCCAATACTGCTGTATGAATGGACTAATAACAACTCGATAATCATTATCTATATCGCACTACATGTGCCTGGAAGATGTGAAGCACTGAGGAAAGAAAGCATGCCGCGGATGTAAGATGGTGCCGCATGAGGGAGTATGTCGGTGAGGACATCCATCATGTCATTTCATGCTTGCATTAACAACAGTATTTAGGAATGTTTGATTGATTGCTTTACTATTATCGTGTAATTAATTTGATAACATGGTAATCTTTGCTCTATTATTCCACTGAGTTGATCACTCACTCCCACGTTACGGGACAGTGTTTGCAATACCTACCAGACTCTGTCTTAGATGCAGGTGACGAGGCGATTCAGGACGCGGAGCCGGATTACTACGAGGATCAGGACGAGTTCTCATATATGCAGTTCGCTGACGGCTTTGCGTAGGTGGCCTGGATCGGCGGGACTTGCTAGTTAGATAGTTATATGAAATTTTGTTTTTGGTTTGATTTATGTATATATGACTCAGAGATGTATTCATACTTTGGAGACAGTTTGAGATTATTTTATTTTCATACAGTGATATATATATCTTTCAGTCATCCACTTGCGTTTTATCACTGGATCTGGAGTATGAATTATAATTTTGGTATAATATTACTCATGTGAATGCACTAACTCAACCAACATTGAAGCATAAGCATATTTGTTGCATAATTGATGGTCTGGAACTCGGGAGTCGGGTTTCTACACGACCCCCGATTTTCAGGGTGTTACATTACAAGTTTGAATGCTTGGCACCAAGATGGACCTCACACAACTCTGATCGAAATCACATTGAAAAATTCAAACCAATTAGAGAAACACTGAATGATATAAGTCCTCCAAGAAGAAACATCCATCCATCACCACCTAAAGAAAAGGACAGAATGAAGAAATCTGTCTCACAATGGGTAGTAAAAGATAAATGGAACTGTCTGATACCCTGAAATATTAAGAAAAAAGAGGAACTAGTCCAAATCATGCATCTAGATCTGGATACTAGCTAAAATGATGTAATTTTACTGAGCTTTCAATGTTACAATTGAGGTTGCACATCTCTAACTTTTTATATATAAACATTATCATGTTTATAAATTTTGAGCTATATAGATTTTGTATAAAATTTTGTGATGTATACTGATGAAATCAAGATATGCATAAAAGTGTGTCGAAATGGTGAAAAACTTAAAAAATATTTACTTTCGATATAATTGTCAATTTTTTCTTTCGATTTTATCAACTAAGGGTTGATACAATTGACGGCTCTTTAGTATGTGAAAAGCCGTATGACCATGGAAAACATCGGCGACAGACTCGATAGAATCAATCGACAACTTCTTGATATCATCGAAACTATGATCGATATGATCGACAGATGGCGCCCAATAAAAGTCAGCGAAGCGAAAAAGAGGGTTTACTTTTCAAGGTTTATTTTCAATTATCCTCTCTCCTCGATCCTCTCGGACAAATTACTAGAAGCTACGTTGGACTACTCAAAACTTTCACGAATCGGGTAATATTCTTCTAAAATGACAAGGGTCCATTTCTTTTTAGGTATTTTAGGTTTGTCAGGTGTTTTGTCGTTTTTCTCAAATCCTTTAAAAGTTTATTGGTCCACATGGAAAAAGACAAAGGAGTAGCATCTGGTCCGGGGGAATCTTCAAGGACTACCTGACAAAAAGTCCTCGCCTGAAAAGGAAGAGGGAGGACCCCGAAACATGGGACCCCCACTCGGCAAAGATCACAACAGACCTCACGTGGTGGGTCCTAGACCGAATCTCCGGCACCCTGTCAACCAGCACCACCTCCTCCAACTGGAACACCTTCATGTCCACCAAAATATATGGGCAGAAAGCTTATCTAAGAGAGAGAGGTAGACAAGGAGTGTCTTAAACCATATAACCTGGAACCCCTGTTTGCCGTAATAAATTGGCTGCCTGTTCTGGACTTTAATGGGCCATGCCAACTTGAGAGGAAAAGCAACTTCCTTGCTGCCTGTTATTCCCCGGTGGCTGACCCTCCTTCATTCATGGTATCTTTGGATGGTGATGACGTGTTGATCACGCCGGCTATAGTGGCTGATACTATCGAACTCAACATGGTCCCGGAAGGAATCCCATGGTTAGATCTTGATAACATGGACATTTGATCCAGGGTCACTCAGTACCTCTGCAATGGTAGGGACATCCCCTAGCATCAAGGAAATGCGTTAAAATCTAGGTATATGGATCCCAGATTTCAGATTCTGCATGGTATCTTTACTACTAATGTCTATCCTAGAAGTGCTAACTATTCTGATCTCATCGGCCTTATGATCATGATCGTATACTCACTTGCCAGAGGGTCAAGGATATGCCTTCCGACTCTGCTTGTTTCTCAGTTGGTAAATGCCATCCACACATCCAGGGACCTCCATCTGTCGTACCCGTGGATTATCAGCATGATATGCAAAAGAATCGGGTTCCCATCGACTATTGATCCGGTATTCCCGCTCTAAGTTTTTAATAAAAGAAATATCTAGAAAATGGATTTGGAATTTCACGAGTACAAGGAGAACCCCGAGGAAGAAATCCAAGCGGAAGAAGTTGAAGGAGAAGGAGGTGATCCCATAGAAGGGACTGCAATGGCTAAAGATGCTCCTCCTAGACTCAATCTAGCTCCGTCTACGTCAACAACCGGGTATGGCAAAAGGTTTAAGCTGGACAAAATTGGGACGATTCAGAAGGACATCCACTCAATTCAAGAAATACTTACAGTCTTAGAAAGGATGGTTCAAGAAGTGCAGAGTACGGTTCAACAATTGATGAATCTGATAACGTGCTGAAGGGATGACACGATGCTATCTCATTCTGCTCCGTGAGGCTGGTTCATTCATGCTATCATACACACCTTACTCATATCTCGCATTTGAACATCAATATCTTTTTGAATGTTCTACGCTATTATTGGTGTGTATGACAGCTTTCTAAATGTACATTTTTTTTCTTTCTTTTTTGGTTGTCTATGCCACAGTTGGGCTAATGATGAATACTTTTGGGTGTCTGCTGTCTGTGGCAGTATATTTTTGGATATTTTTAAATATGGCTGTATATAATTCTATTCTTACTGCCATAGTGATATATGAAATCCCCTAGTTAAATGGAGTATTTGATATGGTTTGCATATGTTCTTCCTGATTATCTTATCTGATTTTGTCAAGTTTTAATTCATGCATTCATACTACCTGCCAATGATGTATGCTTAACACTATTGAAAATCTTTAAACATCTATATCTGTGGTTCTCTCATATGCTTCTTCAACTTTAGTCAATATCTACTGCTTTATCTTTGTCAATGATTGACAAAAAGGGGGAGAAAAGTTAAAACACCCCGTGTGGAAAATTGGATCTTTGCTCTTATATATTGCAGGTGTTAGGGGGAGAAGCTGCACCAAGAAAGGGGGTGTTTTACAGAAAGGAGGAGCAAATACTGGTTATGTACATGGTTGTATTAGAATTTGTAAAATTGTGTAAAAGCATGTACACACAATTTAGGATGTGTCTGTCTAGAAATTATCCTAGGGTGTTTTGGTATTTTTTCACGTAAATGACAAAGGGGGAGATTGAAAGTACACCTGCTAGTGCCCTGGTTTGTCAATTACCTCGTGTGTTGAGTCAGTCGTACTACAGAACCTTACCAGAAGAACAATTCAACCACCTACCTCAACCAGATGTGTGGAAGCTCGCCATATGTAAATCATAGCCTCACATCCCATGTCCCAAAACACCAGGAGATTAAAATCCTTAAAAATAAGTTAGAACATATGAGGGTTTTTGGGTAAGTGAAAATTTTCAAACATCAGAAAATTTCTAAGTTCGCTTGCCCAGTTGATTGTATCGATACACATTTCGATATGATTGACCTGCACTGTCGATGTCCTCGACACTTTATCGATACTATCGATAAGAGGACTAAAAGTATCCAGCAACCGCATACTCATCTGGATAAATTTATTGATATATCAATACACCCATCGATATCATCGATATTCAAAAATTGAGCCCATTGAAAGTGGCTCGATAATATCGACAGGTAGATTTTTGGCGCCCTTATTTTTTTAAGAAAATCACTCTATGCTTCGATATATCGATGTCTTTCCTGATTCAATTTGAATTCAAATCTCGATCATATCAAAAGTCCATATCGATAGTGGGTGCACATTTCCACTCGTGGAAATCGATATTCTTATGTCAATGCTATTGAGGTCGAGTCGATTGGATCGAGACTGGACACAAACTGTCCGGTGAGCTTATAAGTAAATCTTTACGATTTATCAATCCCATCAACACGGCCTCCGATATCATCGATATGCAAATTTCAATGACATCGGTTGTTCCCCAATCATATCCTAAAAACCTGAAATATTTCAAGGCTAGTCTCTATCATGCTTCAAAAGTCGATAGATTGATCCCAGTATCGATGGAATTGGAGCTCGAAATCTGATGACATTGACACCAGTTTCAATCTCATCGACCAGCTGGCAGAAGGTTTCAAAAGCATATGGCATTTGAGTTTGTGTTATTGAGTGGCCAGTCGATCCCATCGAGAGTATACACTCGATGATATCGACCCTACTCGATGATATCGAACTCTGTCATAAATATGACCGTTTTATATCCGTTGGAACCTTTTGCCTATATAAAGAGAGACTTGTCCATATTATTGGTAGAGAAAGAAGAGATTGCTTTTGTGTGTTTTACCTTTAGATCATATACCCAAAGCCCTTTCTCTCACGGGAGTTTATCTTCCAATCCACTCTCATTCATTGACATTCAATAGAGTGGATTGGGAAATGAACTTCCGCATCTAATGATACTCCAACAACTATCTTAATAGTACATCATTAAACTGGGATGCCTTGAATGAATAGATGACGGGGATCACTCTATCTTCCTTATAGGAAACTTCTAAGAGAGTGGATTTCCGTCCTAACCTTGACCCAACTCGAAGCCAAGTACTGGTACATCTTTTGTTACGGATCAAGGGAGCCAAAGACTCTTCAATAACAAGGAGGAGATCTTCATCATTGCGCTGAATGAGACTCATCAACTTATCTGTAAATATCTAGAGTCTAGAGGACACTTGTGATCATTCCTTTCTAGGATTCTATCTTGAGTGTTGCTCACCCTTTAAAGTCCTCATAGGAGGCCTCCGGTGGGAGTGTACGTGTGGGTGCATTGTGTGGACCCTTGCTCTATGGAGAGCATAAGCATCCGGGTGCATTGTGTGGACCCTTGCTTTGTGGAGAGTATAAACGTCTGGTTAGGAGTGAACCAGTAAAACTCCAGGGTTAGAGGTGAACTGAGTAGAAACCTCAGTGTAAAGGATGAACGTGAAACTGATTTAAAACCTTAGGTTTGAGGTGAACCCTGGGAAACCTCCTTAGTGAAATCCAGTACACTCAAGGATTGAGTGCGGTAGCCGGGAGTGGAGTAGACAAGTAGTCAAACCACTATAAAAATGACCATATTTGGGATTGTTATTGTTTTTCATTTGTATGATATTCCTTATATGATTTTATATCTGATTGTCTAAGATCACACCTCATACACACACAGTCATTTTCATCACAATCTTGTATGCAACTTGTTTATCTTTTAAAAAGTTTGTGATTGGATCCTCTACAAGGCTTGGAAGCCAATAGAGTTACATTTGAGTAATCCTGATAATTGTATATCTGATAGGATTAGTGCAATAAGATTTTTAAATATATTGTAAAACTTTAAAAGTCTTATTCACCCCCCTCTAGGATATATTGGCATATTCCTACTTCAATTCAAGTGGTCCTCACCGCTATTTTATGATTTATTTGTGGAGGAAGTGTAACGTCTTGGAAAAATCTATACAAAAACCCGAGTATCACCTCGGGCAGAAACCACTGAGGATGGAGTTCTGTAGAAATTAGTTGAAGATTAATCAAGTACTAAACTAAATAGATCAGAGAATTAGCTTGAATCACTTTCTATACGTACCGTAAGACCCAAAACTATTAGAATCATTTGCGTAACATTACCTAGAAACCTAGGATTAATCTCAAAACCCAGTTGCTCTCGGGAGCACATTGAAACTCAGTATCAGACCTGGACTGCGCGTTGAAAGTTCGGTTATCACAAAACTATACAGTTATGACCGCCTTACTGGGCTTGACTACCATGACGGGAATCAATTCCAAATAGTATTCAGAAATACACAACTTGAGCCTGGAGCGAAGTGTGTGAGAAATGCGAATATCTTTTTAAAATGAACTCAAACTTAAGTGAATTGTGTCGTTCGCTTGCAGGCCAAATTTAAGGTTTTCGATCATCAGATTCTGACCTAACTACACCCTTAGATCAGGGAAATTTCCCTCTACCCATTGGTATACTTGTGGCCCTGATCAATTGATGATGACCATTGAACTGAAATGGGTCGCCCACGATCGATCCACTAATCCGATCAAACCGAAACCTTAACCTGAAATAGCGGTGAAGACCGCTTGAGTTGAAGTAGGAATATGCCAATATGTCCTATAGGGGGGTGAATAGAATTATTAAAAATCCTATCACACTAATCCTATCACAAGTACAGATTAGGATTACTCAAAATTAACTCTACTTGCTTCCAAGCCTGGCAGAGGATCCAATCACAAAACTATTTAAATGATAATCATGGAGCAGTTATAGTCTATGATGGATATGACTGTGTGTGAAGTGTGAGCAAGTATAAATGCAGTTAATATAATCACACAAAGGATCAAATATAAGAATCAATCACAAACACAGTCGTTTTTATAGTGGTTCGACTACTTGTCTACTCCACTCCCAGCTTCCACACTCAAGCCTTGAGTGTACCGAATTTCATTAAGGAGGTTTCCCATGGTTCACCTCAAACCTAAGGTTCAGGTTCACCTTCAACCTTTATAGAGGTTTCTACTCGGTTCACCTCAAACCCTTGAGTTTTGCTAGCGCACTCCTAACCAGATGTTTATGCCCACACAGAGCAAGGGTCCATACAACACACCTAGATGTTTATGCTCTCCACAGAGCAAGGGTGATAATGCACAAGTAATTGCATTTAGTGCTTTTGCATTGACACTACTCTCACTTTTCTAAAGTGTGGTCCAAAGAGAATAAGTTGTTACTTTCATTGATTTTGAACCATCGTCATTAGTTACTTCAGGGATAGGAGGGTTCCATTCATTCACTGTAGCCAGTCACACACTTTCATCTAAGGATTTGAGGAAGATCCTCATCCTGGCTTTCCAATAGGCATAGTTTGTGCCATTAATGGGTGGTGGCCTAGTGACTAATAGGCTATCAAAATTTGACATCTTAATATAGCTTAGATCGTTAGCTCAGGAAATAAATCCAATAAATAAACAATAAGTACGAGCTATTAGGCTCTGATACCACTTGAAAGGGCCTATCTATATGCCCTAGAGGGGGGGTGAATAGGGCAATGTTAAATAAAACTTAAAACAGCGGAATAATTAAAGAAATAAAGCACAATGCTGAATTAAAAGTAATGTCAATAACCTAGAATTAAGAGAATGATACTATATCAGTTCTAAGGACAACCTTACACCAAAAACCAAAGGTTTAAGGTAGGACAACCTTATTTCTAGAACGTCCTTTGTATCACAAACTAATAACAAATAAAAAGTAAGGAAACCAAAATAACTTGTAGAAATAAATCCTAAGTTATTACAACATTCCCACACATTCTTGAAATAAAATGATTACAACATTCATCCACAAATACAATCTACAAAACTGAATGAATAAAGGAATGAAAGAATAAAGCACATCCACAACACAATGATATATAGTGGTTTGCCTGTCTGTACACCAACTGTTATCCAACAGCCACACAGAATGCTACTCCACTCCTAATATCCTCACACAGGGGATATTAGCATACACTATCAAAATAGGTTTCAAAGGTTCACCTAAAACCTTCAAAATTGTGTCTTTTTATCTCGAGCTTACACAATCCAAAAACCCACACAATCTGAGTTTTCTGGCTCTCCTCAGATAACCAAAACAATGAGATTTCTCTTGCAAATCTCAAACAAAACCAAAGAATGTAAATTACACAAATGTAAAATACCTGAATCTCCTTTTGAAGTAGCCCGGTAGAACCAATCGGATTAGAAGTTTGATTCAACGTTCAAAGTCTAATACTCACTTTAAGAATAGTTCTAAGTCTAATTGATTTTAAATCAAAAGGGCTAGTTCTATTTGATTTTGAATCCAAGAAGAAGGAATATCAGAAATTCCCCTTTCAAATGAGATTGGAATGTAGATCAAAATCAAATAATAAACAAGCTAGCAAAAGGAATAATAAATGAGCACAAAGTAGCTTAAAAACAAACACAAACTTATCTCAGAGTATAGCCTAAAGATTGCTTGAATTGAATTGAATTGAATTGAAAAACTCTGAAGTTCGTGCTCTATTTATATCGTGAAAATTCTCATCTACGACTGGTCTTAGGATCCTATGACTGGTTGTAGCTTCAAAGATTTTCAAAGATTTTCACGGGATAAGGATTAGCTGTTCCACGACTGGTCCTGGGTAGCCTACGACTGGTCGTGGGCCACCTACGACTGGTCGTGGGTCACCTACGACTGGTCGTAGGACCCCAGATTAGTTGCTGGAGTTTGAGTCATAGGGCTAAGACCGGTCGAAGGACAAGTCGTACAGCTCATAGGACTGGTCGAAGGATGTCCAGGACTGGTCGTAGGACAACTAAAAATTTTTAAAAATCTTTAACAACCTACGACATGTCCTGAAAAACTTAAGACTAGTCGTAGCAGAGCTACGACTGGTCTTGAAATCCCTAGGACTGGTCTTAGAACAACCCGAACAAGCATATTAAAATATACGAATTATGTATCTAGAATGACCTACAGTAAAGCCCATCCTAAGGTCAATCTAAGGTCAAACAAACCTTAAAAATGAGATGTACATTGATAGTCTGTACACTCAGATGACCCTTAAGAGAAGCTTGAGAATTTATGAATCTTGTTGTAGGCCTTCTCGAGCTTGATCCTTTCTTGACTTGACAAAGTCATCTTCTATACTTGTACTTGTTTGAATCTTGAACATGCATACTTGGAGACTTCTATTCTTGAATTCTTCATCCATGACTTGAAACTTTCTTCATTTAAGTTCTTGTCTTAAAATACGATGTCTTGAAGTAATTATTAGTCTCAAACATGAAACACAAGATATACAAGACATAGATATAGGTTTTGACACCACAAAATTTGACAACCAAAGGGATATGAAATCATAACACTTACAATCTCCCCCTTTGTCAAATTTGTGACAAAACACATATCATACAGATAAGAGAAACATCATACAAATTACTCTACTCACCCTGAGAGATATGAGTACCGCTCATGTAAACAATAAATACGAGTACTGCTCATGTAAACAATAAACAACATGTAAACATCAAGACTCCATATTCTCAATCCACATATCCTTCTCAATCAATCAATCCAAACAAATTACTCCCCCTTTCCATACTACTCCCCTTTACCATACTACTCTCCCTTTTTGTCACAATATGACAAGGGAAAGTCATAATAGGAAAGTTTCAACAACATAGAGAATAATAAAAGGCAGATAATGAGAAAGAAATATGGAAGGACATAGCATATTTCAAAATATAAACCACAATCATCAAGCCATAACCAAGTTAATACAATATCCAAAATAAAAGATAAGATAATGTTATATAATGATAATGTTATATAATCCAAAAGATAATCCGCCTAATCAGATTCAGAGGAGGGAGCAGGGATAGTAGGATCAATCTGGTGTAAGTCCCTATTAATGTGACGAAGATATTTTCGCATATATTTAAACTGTATATCGTGGGCTACACTCATATTATCAACCTTCTCCTCCAATGCACGAAGGCGTACGTCATAACTAGATGGATCGTAATCAAGATCATTTGATGAATCAGTTTCTATCTCATCAAATAACTCATCCATATTAACATCCTGTTGAGGAAGATCGCCACTTCCCCTTCATTTTCGGCTTCACCACCATCACCACCAATACCACCTTCATCTACTTGGCCAGGAAGCAAATACAACTTCATCTTATTAAGATTGGTATTGTTGAAAATAAGATGATGAATTGGTGTCTCATTAATAGGTTTATCGACAAGCATGTGAGTGGCTAACACAGTCATAAGATAACCAAACAGAATATCACTATGACCCGGATGGAGACGAAACTGTATGATAAAATGACAGATCAAAGAAGGAAGGCAGACCATAGTATCAGAAGCAATAGAATGCAACACATGAACCATGAAAGAAGTTAACTTTTTTTTATTACCAGACCGAGGATACAGATTTGAAATGAAAAAATGATGTAACACTCTCTATCTAGGTAACAGATACTTTGAAGGGAGTGCATTCCCTTTGTGTGTCCATTGCGCATTAATTTTGCATAAGTCTCTTGTTAACATGTATTTTTTCGATTCAGATGGTTTGTCGTATAGAGTATGAATCGGTATACCTTCATCATTAACGGGTATATCCATAATACCCATTATTAAATGACGGTCTACTTCAAATTTTCCTTCTCTAGTATCAATTGAAAAAGTTAAGTTGTCAAGGGAGAATTCTGAGATACATGCAACCATTGATTGTGCAATTAACTGGTATGCAGGCCCACCCCAAAGCAAAATGTTAGCCCAGCCAACAGGTTTAAGGAGAGGGACAATACCATATGGAGCAATGTGATTGAGATCAGCGGTATGCTCAATGATAACATTACGGACACGCAAATCCCTTACATCTTGAGGATCATCTTCGGGTGACCGAAGGTGCCGTTTTGTTATCAGTGTAGATCTAGATGAGGATGGACCACAGGATGTTTTCTTCTTCCCTCTAGCATCCATCTTCAACAAGATATACTAAGATCAAGAGAAATGCACAAAAAGAAGGATGGGTTTTCTCTAGATTAGCAATTTGAGAAGAAACCCATAAAAAAACCAACAAAAGATGAATCTAGCTACACAATGATCAAATCAAAGCATAGAGAGCATGAATCTTCATGAAAAATGAAGAAATAGGACTAAACTTTAAGAAATACAAGAAATCCTATGACTGGTCGAGCCACGACTCGTCGTAGGTCGGCATGAAAATGAAGAAGGAGGTTTTTCCCAAATTATATCATGTTCACGAGCTCCACGACCAATCGAGTGCATGACCGGTCGTACCACGACTGGTCATGTATAGCTACGACCTATCGAGTATCGACCAAAAATATATTTTTAATATAAAAAATTAAAATTTTAACACATATAATATCAAATATAATACACTATGATACATGCAAGAAAGAATACTCAATATAAAATACACATACCAAGATCAAATTTCAATTTATTAAACCTGCTTTTGTCAAGTGGTTTAGTAAATATATCAGCAAGTTGAGTTTTAGTTGGTATATATTCCAAGAAAATAACTTTTTCTTCAACCAACTCATGAATGTAATGATACCTAATGTCAATGTGCTTAGTACGTGAATGCTGGATTGGATTTTTAAAAATATTTATAGCACTGGAATTATCACAATGTAAGATCATTAAATTTTAATTAATTCCATAATCGCTTAGTATGCGTTTCATCCAAACTAGTTGAGTACATGCATATCCAGCTGCAATATACTCAGCCTCAGCAGTGGAGAGTGATATTGAGCTTTACTTCTTGCTGAACTAAGAAACTAAGAAATTTCCAATGTAAAAACAACCACCACTGGTTGATTTTCTATCATCGATATTACCGTCCCAATCAGCATCTGAGTACCCAGCTAATTGAGCACTAATATCAAAAGGATACCAAAGACCCAGATTTATAGTACTTGCGACATATCTAATAATCTGTTTAACAGCAGTAAGATGTGATTCCTTAGGATTAGACTGATATCTTGCACAAATACCAACACTTAACGCGATATCAGGTCTACTAGCAGTTAGATACAACAAACTACCAATCATACTACGATATAGTTTAGGATCTATATCTTTACTTGTAGAGTCTTTTGAGAGTCTTAACGTTGTACTCATAGGAGTATCAAAGCTTTTACCATTCTCAAATCCAAACATTTTAACCAAGTTTGAAGCATATTTAGTCTGGGAAATGAAAATTCCATCAGGTTGTCGTTTTACTTACAACCCTAGGAAATAGTTTAGTTCTCCAACCATGTTCATTTTGAACCTTGATTTCATTAACTCTGCAAACTCAATAGACATGTTAGAGCAGGTTGATCCATAAATAATATCATCTACATAAATTTGAACCATCAAAATATCATTGTTATGTTTCTTAACAAAGAGCATCTTATCAACACTTCCTACTTGAAAGCTATGACTAAGTAAGGATTTAGTCAATTTCTCATACCATGCCCTTGGCACTTTTTTAGACCATAGAGACCCTTTTTGAGATGAAATACATGGTTAGATAACTTGGGGTCTTCAAACTCTGAAGGTTGTTCAACATACACCTCTTCATGTAAATCACCATTCAAGAAGGCACTCTTTACATCCATCTGATAAATCTTAAATTTTCTAAAGCATGCGATGGAAATAAAAAGTCTGTTGATTCAAGGCGAGCGACTGGAGCGAAGGTTTCATCATAATCGATGCCTTCAATCTGAGTGAACCCTTGTATATCCAGTCTAGCCTTGTTTCGTATTATATTTCTAAGTTCATCAGACTTATTTTTAAAGATTCATTTTGTTCCAATAATGTGTTTATCTTTAGGTCTAGGAACAAGATACCAGACATCATTATGAACAAATTGATTAACTTCATCCTGCATAGCAATTATCCAATTTTCGTCAGAAAGTGCTTCTTTCACATTGACCGGTTCTATTTGGGATGTAAAACAAACATAATTACATATGTTCTCAAGTTGTTTGTGAGTACGAACTCTAATGAGAGGGTTTTCAAGAATTTGATTGGTTGGATGATCTTTGACAGTCCTTGGTTCAGACTCTTTTTGACTAGATGAGGTATCTTGATTGTTGATAATAAGAGCTTCATCATCATAAGCAGTCTTATTATCAGATTTATTGGTATAAACTCGATTAATAATATAGCATGCGGTATTAACTACTTCAGCCTAAAGATTTCTAGAGAGCTTCATGTTATTCAACATAGCATTAGCCATATCCTGAAGCACTCTATTTTTTCTTTCAATTATACCATTTTGTTGCGGTGTTTTGGGCGCAGAGAATTCATGAGATATTCCCTGATCACTACAAATTTTTTCAAAACTACTGTTTTTGAATTCGGATCCATGATCACTACGGATCTTACTAACATGAGAACCTTTCTCATTTTGGATTCATTTAATGACCTTTTTCACTTCATCCAGGGTTTCAGTTTTATTTTTTAAGAACGATACCCAAGTGAATCTGGTATAGTCATCTACGATAACCAAGATGTATTTTTTACCTCCTCGAGTCTCTGTTCTGGTTGGTCCAATAAGATCCATGTGGAGAAGCTCGAGTGGTCTAGATGTGGTATTGGAGTTCACTTTCTTATGAGAGCTCCTAATCTGTTTGCCCAACTGGCAATCACCACATATTTTGTCTACTTTTTACAATTTGGGTAGACCTCTAATTAGTTCTCTTTTGCTCAATCTAAATAAGTTCCGATAGTGTACATGTCCAAGGCATTTATGCCATAATTCAGTCTCATCGGTATGGACCATGTAACATGATTGAGTAGATGAGCTTGCATCACTAACGATGTAGCAGTTTTCAGAAGTTCTGCGACCAGTTAATATAATAGAACCCTTTTTATTAAGTATCTCACAACCTTGATTAGAAAACTTCACACTATGGTTGTTATCGCATATCTGAGAAATCCTTAGTAGGTTGTGTTTCAAGCCCTCAACATATAAAACATTCTTAAATAAGGGAAGGTTATAAAGCTGAACCGTACCTTTGCCAATGATCTTGCAATTGCTTCCATCACCAAATGTGACTGACCCGTCAGTCATATCTTTTAGATCGGTGAATAAAGCCTTGTCGCCTGTCATATGCCTGGAGCAATCACTATCTAGGTACCACTTTGAATGGCTTGTAGCTTTGAAAGCAGTGTGGGTAACCAAGCAGGCAACTTTAGGAACCCATTTCAGAACTATGTTGGGTTTAGGAGTATAGATGGTCTTTTTCTGTCTGTTGTTATAGGAGAGACCTATAGAGTTAGACTTTAATAGCTCCTTGAGTAGATCAATTATTTTTTCAGCCAATGGATTTCGGTTTTGAAAATCAATGTTGACATGGCTACCTTTAGGTTTTTGAAAAGTCCTTGAATTTTTAGAAAAACCTTGATAAGTATTCTTTTCTTTTGAGATTGAAGACTCTCATTTTATAAATTTAGGAGCAATGTTCTTTTGTTTAGGAGATGTATTCTTATCATAGCCCAACCCGGATCGATCGCCACATTTTCTTGATCCGGACAATAATTTTTCCAATTTAGGATCACCTTGGGAATATCTCCATGTGTCTTTCAAACTCAGAAGAGAAGCTACCTCATTTTTGAGTTTCTCATTTTTGGATCTCAAATCTTCAATTTTGGAGGTTTTGAAATCTAAATCACATTTGGTCTTTTCAAAAGAATCAAAAATATGAGACTTTTCTAAAACGAGAGACTCATAATCTTCCTTAAGATTAGAAAATTTTTCTTTTTGTAATTTAAGCTTGATGATAATTTTACAACTCTCCTTATAAAGGGCATTATAAGCATCCTGAAGATCATCTTCATTATCGCAATCACTATTCAGATTTTCTTCACTAGATATATCATCATTATCTGAAAAAGTGATTTTGGCTAGAGTCATAAGGGCTTTAACATCATCGCCCAACTCGGTTTCAGAATCTTCTGATTTAGAAGAGGATTCAGAATCAGACGATTCATCCCAAGTAGCCATCATGCTTTTCCTTTTTGATTTGTCCTTTTTAGGACATTTGTTAGCTAAGTGCCCATACTCTTAATAGTTGTAACATTGACTATCTTTCAAAGATTTTTGAGCTCTAGGTTTAGATCGTCTCTTATCATTTGACTTTTGAAAATTAACTTTTTTCTTGCTTTTGAAAATTTTGTAAAAGTTTTTTGCTAAAAGCGCCATATCATCTTCAGAATTTTCTAAGTCCGAAGTGCTTTCTTGTGAAACATTTGATGATTTGAGAGCAATTGATTTTCCTTTAGGAGATTTAAAGGACAACTCATAGGTTTGTAGTGAACCAACTAGTTCCTCAACCCTCATGGTATCCGTATCATGAAGTTCCTGAATCGCGGTCACTTTAGAATTGAACTGTTCAGGAAGTGAGCGTAGTATCTTTGCGCACACTTTACTTTCTGGGATTCTATCACCAAGACCCCACATAGAGTTCACAATGTCATTCAATCTAGTGTAGAAGTCCATAAACATCCCATTCTCCTACATATGAATTTCTTCAAATTTATTTGTGAGGAGTTTGACTTTAGATTTCTTGACAATTGATGTACCCTCGTGTGTCATTTCTAATACATCCCATGCTTGTTTTACATTTTCACAAGAGATGATTCTTTTGAATTCATCTGGTGATAATGCACAAGTAAGTGCATTTAGTGCTTTTGCATTGGCACTACTCTCACTTTTCTAAAGTGTGGTCCAAAGAGAATAAGCTGTTACTTTCATTGATTTTGAACCATCGTCATTAGTTACTTCAGTGATAGGAGGGTTCCATTCATTCACTGTGGCCAGCCACACACTTTCATCTAAGGATTTGACGAAGATCCTCATCCTGGCTTTCCAATAGGCATAGTTTGTGCCATTAAAGGGTGGTGGCCTAGTGACTGATAGGCTATCAAAATTTGACATCTTAATATAGCTTAGATCGTTAGCTCAGGAAATAAATCCAATAAATAAACAATAAGTACGAGCTATTAGGCTCTGATACCACTTGAAAGGGCCTAGCTATATGCCCTAGAGGGGGGGTGAATAGGGCAATGCTAAATAAAACTTAAAACAACAGAATAATAAAAGAAATAAAGCACAATTCTGAATTAAAAGTAATGTCAATAACCTAGAATTAAGAGAATGATACTATATCAGTTCTAAGGACAACCTTACACCAAAAACCAAAGGTTTAAGGTAGGACAACCTTATTTCTAGAACGTCCTTTGTATCACAAACCAATAACAAATAAAAAGCAAGGAAACCAAAATAACTTGCAGAAATAAATCCTAAATTATTACAACATTCCCACACTTGCTTGAAATAAAATGATTACAACATTCATCCACAAATACAATCCACAAAACTGAATGAATGAAGGAATGAAAGAATAAAGCACATCCACAACACAACGATATATAGTGGTTCGCCTGTGTGTATACCAACTGTTATCCAATAGCCACACAGAATGCTACTCCATTCCTAATATCCTCACACAGGGGATATTAGCATGCACTATCAAAATAGGTTCCACAGGTTCACCTAAAACCTTCACAATTGTGTCTTTTTATCTCGGGCTTACACAATCCAAAAACCCACACAATCTGAGTTTTCTGGCTCTCCTCAGATAACCAAAACAATGAGATTTTTCTGGCAAATCTTAAACAAAACCAAAGAATGTAAATTACACAAATGTAAAATACTTGAATCTCCTTTTGAAGTAGCCCGGTAGAACCAATCGGAGTAGAATTTCGATTCAACGTTCAAAGTCCAATACTCACTTTAAGAATGGTTCTAAGTCTAATTGATTTTAAATCAAAAGGGCTAGTTCTATTTGATTTTGAATCCAAGAAGGAATATCAGAAATTCTCCTTTTCAAATAAGATTGGAATGTAGATCAAAATCAAATAATAAAAAAGCTAGCAAAAGGAATATTAAATGAGCACAAAGTAGCTTAAAAATAAACACGAACTTATCTCAGAGTATAGCCTAAAGATTGCTTGAATTGAGTTGAATTGAATTGAAAAACTCTGAAGTTCGTGCTCTATTTATATCCTGAAAATTTCCATCTACGACTGGTCTTAGGATCCTAGGACTGGTCGTAGCTTCGAAATTTTTTAAAGATTTCCACGGGATAAGGATTAGTTGTTCCACGACTAGACCTGGGTAGCCTAAGACCGGTCGTGGGTCACCTACGACTGGTCGTAGGACCCCAGATTAGTTGCTGGAGTTTGAGTCGTAGGGCTAAGATCGGTCGAAGGACAAGTCCTACAGCTCACAGGACTGGTCGAAGGATGTCCAGGACTGGTCGTAGGACAATCAGACAAATCTGAAAATCTTCAACAACCTAGGATTGGTCCTGAAAAACTTAAGACTGGTCGTAGCAGAGCTAGGATTGGTCTTGAAGTCCCTAGGACTGGTCTTAGAATAACCTAAACAAGCATATTAAAATATACGAATTATGTATCTAGAATGACCTACAGTAAAGCCCATCCTAAGGTCAATCTAAGGTCAAACAAACTTTAAAAGTGAGATGTACATTGATAGTCTGTACACTCAGATGACCCTTAAGAGAAGTTTGAGAATTTACGAATCTTGTTGTAGGCCTTCTCGAGCTTGATCCTTTCTTGACTTGACAAAGTCTTCTTCTATACTTGTACTTGTTTGAATCTTGAACATGCATACTTGGAGACTTCTATTCTTGAATTCTTCATCCATGACTTGAAACTTTCTTCATTTAAGTTCTTGTCTTGAAATACGATGTCTTGAAGTAATGAATAGTCTCAAACATGAAACACAAGATATACAAGACATAGATATAGGTTTTGGCACCACAAAATTTAACAACCAAAGGGATATGAAATCATAGCACTTACAAGGTGAAAACAAGAGAAACAAGCTTTGAAGAATTTTAGGTTCTAAAGATATGATCAGGGGACAATCGATGTCATCAAAATTTGTATATCGATAAATCGGAGTCCGTGTCGATGAGATCGATAAATCGTATAGATTTACCTATAAGCTTGCTGGATGGTTTGTGTCTGGTCTCGATCCAATCGACCAGGTCTCGATATGATTGATATATGAATATCGATTTCTCAACTGACATCCTGATCAATGATTAAAACATCCTGAAATTTATGCTGGAGGAAACATGCGTTCACTATCGATATGATTGACTGACATCCGATATGATCGATATTTGAATTCAGATTGTATCAGACAGTCATCGATAAATCGACGCTCATGGTAGTTTTCTTTAGAAAAATAGGGGCACTGAAAAACTGCCTCTCGATATTATCGATCCACTTTCGATAGGATCGATATTCGAATATCGATGATTGTAACACCCCGGATTTTGGCCAATCTGGGATTTGACGTCCTTAGGCAATGGGTCAACTAAAACACCTGAAAAGTCGCTCAGAACCCAATTTCATAGCCAAAAAAACCACTTAGGATTAATTCCTATGGAAATTTAGCGTAAGTTAGCTAGCGCAACGCTGGAGTAGCTGGGAAACAGTCCCTGATCACTTTAAATACGTTCTACAAGACCCAAATCGAGTAGAACGTATGACTCCATAATACTCTATAACCTCGGATCAAACTCTAAGCGGGTTTGTTCTCTGGACCACTTTGAATTCTTGTATTAGATTTAGACCGCGCGTCGAAAGTCCGTTACTTCCTATCTTAGACCGTTAGAACCGCCCAGTTGGACTTGACAATCATTTCGAAAATCAAGTCAAACCGATAATCACAGACTATTTCATTGAGCCCGGACTGAAGAGACTGCGAATAGGGACAGAATTGGAATTTCAAATTCAAATCTGGCATACGACTTGACGCATCAGTATTAAGCGTTCTGACCGTCAGAATTCATCCAGATTACACCCTCGGATCAGGAAAAATTTCTATTTTATATCATGAGACTTTCAGCCCTGATCTACGTGCGGTGACCGCTGAACTGAAACTGGTCCGCCATGTGCGATCTGCGGACTCAGCCAGACTGAAAACTTAATACGTGCTATATCTGGTACGCATGAGCTTAAGTCCGATCGCATTCGACCAGGGGACCACCAGAAAGCATCTTTTGGACCGAAACAGCACCGATTTGGTTACCCCTCAAGTGAAACTTGTTCCCGAGTCTATTTCGGGCAAGTTTGGGCTTATAAAAGGGCTTGAAACCCTCACTCCTCTCTCCCATCCGAATTTGCAAAAACCCTAGATTGGGAGAGAGAAAAGGTGAGAGTTTGTGAGAGAAGGTGGGAGAGCTTTTCCTGCTGCTGCTGCATGTGCTTAAGCGGCGTATTCCAATCACTTTCCCGGCGATTCCTCCACGTTTTCAAGTAAGAAAAACCCTAGAAAGTTGCTGATTTGATGTTTCTTCCGTTCCATAGCTTGATAGTTAGTAAATCTCGTAAAACAGGTTCTCTTATCGCAGTAGACGAAGCGTATACGCTCCGTTCGAATCACTTCACCTATAGGGGAAAAGGTGCGGATTTTAGACGCTTTGATTGACTGTTTCCAAAGCTTTCAATGTCGTTCAATAGTAGATTCTTGACGGCAACGCCGTTTGACATGTACAACATGGTGTCCGTTTCCTGTTTCGTAAACTAACGAAGAATATGAGATTTAGGGCATTTTAGTCATTTGTAGGAAGTATAGATTTCATTCATATTTTGCTGATGTGATTGACATGATATGTTGTCGCATTAGGATGTTAGGAATACATGCATAATTAGTTTGGCGAAGAGATTCGCCTAAATGCGCACTTCGGGTCGACATACTATATGTAGACTTAAGTGTGTAGTGTATGTGTTTGTATAAATGCTTGTATTAGTATGTATTGAATTAAATGGTGTTATGAATTAGTTTGAGATTGATTTCTCAATTAATATGCTGGTGTGAATGGTTTCCTACATGTTAGCCATATGCATGATTTCATGATATGAATGAAATGCATGTGCTTGACGATTCGCTTAAGCTGTATGTTATAACATGTGCTTGATGATTTCCTTATGAGTTACTTTGAGATTGAATTCTCAATTAATATGTTGATGGAGAGGATTTTCTATATGTTAGCAACATGCTTAATTTCATTATATGTGTGAAAGACATGTGTACGATGATTTGCTTAAGTTGTATGTAATAACATGTGTTAACATGCTCTCATGGTTGTATTTCATTTCCATTACCCATACACAACTGTTGATGTGATTCTATGATTGTTTGGGACTATGCCTAGTCCAGGCAGTCGGTAACCGAGCGAATTCGTGGTTAGCTTGTCTTCGCCACGAACGACGCGTCGATGAACGCGAGTCGTGTTTGGAGTTGACGGCAGTGGTTAGGCCACGCGAAGTATTTTACGCACTTCATGTCGTTCGACTTGAGATGCGATCGCGCTAGTCGAGCCCGTCAAGTAACCCGACTGGCCGATGTATGTTCACCTTGTATGAGTCATAACTGCTTGAACTTAGGGTACTGAACTTACCATTGTAAACCCTGTTAACCATGGTACCTTGATCCATAAAGACTCATGAGCCGGGCATGGTGGTATGGGACACCGTGGTCGAGCTGTCGGCCTACGCTGGGGCCATAAACCTCCCCGTAGTGACCAGTGAGCACCTAGACTCATGAGCAGATTATGGTGGTATGGGACACTATATTCTAGCTGTCAGCCTACACTGATCAGGCGACGAGTCCTTTGTAGTGACCGCGAGCGTATTCTGAGTCTACGGGAGGCGACGACCCTTCAGTAGCAGTAGAGTACAGTAGGCCTGTATTGATAAGGTGATGGGGGAGCGGAGCAACGAGTGTGTGCAACAGCCCTGGCAGCCCTTGCAGCGACCTACAAAATATACATCGTATGAGATTACTAGGAGTGACGACCCTAGATAGGATCTGTGTTGGGATTGATACAAGGGAAGTACCTTAGTTTCCCAATCCTGCTGTTTGAATGGACTAATAACAACTCGAAAATCATATCACCATAGCATTGCATGTGCCTGGAAGATGTGGAGCACTCTAGGGAGTGTGGCATGCCGCGGTCGTAAGATGTTGCCGTATGAGGGAGATCGTCGGTGAGGGCATACATCACGTCATGTCATAATTGCATTAACAACAGTATTAGGAATGTTTGAATTACTGCTTTACTATTATCGCATGATTGATTTGATAACATGTTAATCTTTGCTCTATTATTCCACTGAGTTAGCTACTCACTCCCACGTTACGGGACGGTGTTCCTGGACACCCACCAGACCTTTTTGTGATTGCAGATGATGGCGCGGCCTGTGAGGCGGAGCCGAACTTGATGATGATGAGGAGGATCCCTCCTTTATGCGTGGTCTGACCGACGGGATTACAGGGAGGTTGATTAGATACTTTGACATTTGTCATTTTATATTTTTAGCGCACTCATGTATATTCGTTTCATCTACTTTTGGAGTATACATGCATGTGTTTAACCTGGTAACATGTTCACACTCTAGAGACATACAACAGTTTATATATGTTATACATACTATTATAGACTTCCGCTGGTTAATTTAACTGTCTCTGGAGTATGATATGCTGTTCTGGCTTAATTTCACTCATGTTTAATACATTATCACAGACAACATTCAATCATACATATCTATGTTGCATAAATAACATTTTGGAACTCGGGAGTTGGGTTTTTACTCGACCCCCCGATTTTCGGGATGTTACAGATGGTATCAGAGCATGATTTGGATTAAACCGGGCCTGGGTTATGGTCACGCAACATACGTTGTCGCTTCCTTTGACTTAGGTGGGTGCGAGAAGGGTCTTGAAACACTCATAGGATCCCAGATTCGCCAATAGGCGAAGTCTATTCATTTCGATCGCGTGATCGAGTTCGTATCGCACCTAGGGTCGCGTAAAGCAACCCGAATAGCTCCTAGGTTGTAGGTAAGTGGGTTGAGCTATTCTTTGAATGATTTTAAACCCATTAATGTGAATCCTTGGGCCGTGGGACAACCACGACCCCTGTATTCAATCGTCAGGGCTTAAAAACCCTGTTTCACCGAAAATCTTCAAAATTCTTCCTCTCACCACCCCAATCTTCAATTATTTCTTATCCATTTCATGTTAGGCATCAATAATAATGTGAAAATAACATAAAATCCTACTTTCATAAAATTTTACAGTGAATAGTAAAATTTCATGAAAAATGGCCATAAGGCCATTCTAACTTCACTTTATTTAGAAACTAATGGGCTAGATGGATGTACTAGATCCTTCTACCCCAAAATCATTTGCTGAATAATAGGTTTTTTTATTCGGGATTGAAGATTGGCCTCAAAAAGCCTCGAATGGATGTTACAAATGTTTTGGCCTCCCTAGGGCAATCTACAATGAACCAAAGTGTGAACCATACATTTTTGGAATCCCTAGGGCAAGGGGAACCCATCCCATATAGCCTTAGTGGCCAGTTTGCAACTTCACCGGCGATGCCATTGCCGATTCGGCGATGCATCGCCGGTCAAACTCTTCGAATGGGTCTGATCTTTGGGCTGGAGGATTTTGGGGGCTAGGGTAGTCCCATGGTATGCAGTCCGTACCTTGAAACTCCCTAAAAGATGTACTTCCTTCACAAAAGTCCCCTTCCCTAGCCCCATTTTCGTTTTCTTGCTGCCCTAACCCAAAACCGTGGTTCCAAACCACCCCTAGATCCATTCCCTGCCAAAAATGACCACCCTCCATCGTTCTTTTGAAGTTGGCAGCCCTCCCTCTTGAAGGTTTCGTCCGTTGGAGCTCCTAAAACCCCCAAATCGAGCTGAATTCGTGAGGTGCTCCATTCTCCTTTTTCATTTTCATTTCTTTCTGAAAATACATCCTATGGGAGCTTGAAGCATCCCTCTACAATGCCTAGATTTTGTTCTGTCCATTTGGGCAACCATTTCCCTGCATTTCCTCCTCCTTCCATGTCTATTGTTAAGACTGTTTCAGCCTTTTCCTCACTTTCCATCGTCCTCTCTCTCATATCCCTTTTATTTGACCCTCAGACTCGTGGAAACCTGCTTACCTATCCCATTTCTCCACGTTATTCGCTTGTTTGATTACTGTTTTAAAATTTCTGTGTTTTGTGTTGTTAGGTAGAAAATGTGTTTGTGTTGTGGTTTGAGCTTAATATAGCTAAAAATTGTTGAATGGAGTGCATGCCGTTCATTTTTTTTGTTAGGTATTGTCCCTAGATTGGGAGTATTGTAACTCCCGAGATTCAGCCTACAAATTAATTTTTATCCCAACCCACTCTCCTACAAAGCATGCCACTCCCGATCCCAACATGGGATTAGGAATGTAGTTTCGTTTCATAGACCCTTGGCGTTTTGGACCTAGTGTTAGCACTCCTAGATTTGAAGGATCTGACGACATAAGAAATTCAATTCCGGTTAGACAAATCTTGACCCTAAGCAATAGAAGAATTCCCTGTAGTAGAAATGGAATGGAAAGCCATTTACCGTATAATCTTAGGCTTTGGATTATAGCTACAGAGTTACAGACTAGGCTACTAGTTGTCTTAGGCAGTGTAAGGCCTATATATGCTAAGGGATAGTAGGTTAGATTTGGTTGGAATGGGACTTCCTTCGATAAATCCCCTTATGACTTATAGACTTCTGTTGTTACCCATAGGAAGGAACCATACGCTCTCAGGGAACATTTATAACTCCCTCAGATTGAACTTAGAATGTACTAGCACACCCCTTAGAATTGCCTTCCCCAAGGACTTATTGCATTCGGGAATGCGGAATAAAGGAACTACACGTAAGCGATGTATTCGCGGTTTGAATCGACTTCTTAATCCTAGTGGTTACCAATAAATCCAATGCTCTGATCAAGCAGAGGATCGGCGTCGACTCGGATTAAGAACTGATACAACACATTTTCTGTCCTGATTAGACAGAAGGTTCAACGTATCCGGCTTAGACCCACTACACAACCTTTCTTCTGTGATGGCCCAACCACCTACAACCAAACAGGATCACATTGTCTTTGGGAAATGGCGAGGACTTAAAGCTAGTAGAGAATTAGACATCTTGCCACCAACTCATACCTACCCCTGAACTCAACCACTATAGAGCTTAGGCTCGTCTCTATCACCATAGATACCAATGCCATAGAACGCATCATTAGCAAGAAAAACCATGTAGAGAAAGGTTGTTTCCATTTTAGGTCAAGGATAGCTCCTAAGTTGCGCCTCGTTCTGATATACGGATCGATGTTAAGATTCTTCAACCTTAAGTAAAACTAAGTTTTAAGGGGGGTAGAACGTATTGAGTCCAATCCAGTTAGGTTAGTCAACGCTACCGTTTGATCAGAGTGGCGCAGCGGAAGAGTGGTTGGCCTCTTTCCCACTGGCCCAAGATCGAAACCTTTGAGTTCGGATATACATACGATTAGGTTATTAAATAGGATTTGAACCTTCCTTAGAGAAAGTACTCCTTGCTCTTTGCCAATGTCGGGGACAACATTGTGTTTTAAGGGGGGTAGATTGTAACACCCCGGATTTTGGCCAATCTGGGATTTGACGTCCTTAGGCAATGGGTCAACTAAAACACCTGAAAAGTCGCTCAGAACCCAATTTCATAGCCAAAGAAACCACTTAGGATTAATTCCTATGGAAATTTAGCGTAAGTTAGCTAGCGCAACGCTGGAGTAGCTGGGAAACAGTCCCTGATCACTTTAAATACGTTCTACAAGACCCAAATCGAGTAGAACGTATGACCCCATAATACTCTATAACCTCGGATCAAACTCTAAGCGGGTTTGTTCTCTGGACCACTTTGAATTCTTGTATTGGATTTAGACCGCGCGTCGAAAGTCCGTTACTTCCTATCTTAGACCGTTAGAACCGCCCAGTTGGACTTGACAATCATTTCGAAAATCAAGTCAAACCGATAATCACAGACTATTTCATTGAGCCCGGACTGAAGAGACCGCGAATAGGGACAGAATTGGAATTTCAAATTCAAATCTGGCATACGACTTGACGCATCAGTATTAAGCATTCTGACCATCAGAATTCATCCAGATTACACCCTCAGATCAGGAAAAATTTTTATTTTATATCATGAGACTTTCAGCCCTGATCTACGTGCGGTGACCGCTGAACTGAAACTGGTCCGCCACGTGCGATCTGCGGACCCAGCCAGACTGAAAACTTAATACGTGCTATATCTGGTACGCATGAGCTTAAGTCTGATCGCATTCGACCAGGGGACCACCAGAAAGCATCTTTTGGACCGAAACAGCCCCGATTTGGTTACCCCTCAAGTGAAACTTGTTCCCGAGTCTATTTCGGGCAAGTTTGGGCTTATAAAAGGGCTTGAAACCCTCACTCCTCTCTCCCATCCGAATTTGCAAAAACCCTAGATTGGGAGAGAGAAAAGGTGAGAGTTTGTGAGAGAAGGTGGGAGAGCTTTTCCTGCTGCTGCTGCATGTGCTTAAGCGGCGTATTCCAATCACTTTCCCGGTGATTCCTCCACGTTTTCAAGTAAGAAAAACCCTAGAAAGTTGCTGATTTGATGTTTCTTCCGTTCCATAGCTTGATAGTTAGTAAATCTCGTAAAACAGGTTCTCTTATCGCAGTAGACGAAGCGTATACGCTCCGTTCGAATCACTTCACCTATAGGGGAAAAGGTGCGGATTTTAGACGCTTTGATTGACTGTTTCCAAAGCTTTCAATGTCATTCAATAGTAGATTCTTGACGGCAACGCCGTTTGACATGTACAACATGGTGTCCGTTTCCTGTTTCGTAAACTAACGAAGAATATGAGATTTAGGGCATTTTAGTCATTTGTAGGAAGTATAGATTTCATTCATATTTTGCTGATGTGATTGACATGATATGTTGTCGCATTAGGATGTTAGGAATACGTGCATAATTAGTTTGGCGAAGAGATTCGCCTAAATGCGCACTTCGGGTCGACATACTATATATAGACTTAAGTGTGTAGTGTATGTGTTTGTATAAATGCTTGTATTAGTATGTATTGAATTAAATGGTGTTATGAATTAGTTTGAGATTGATTTCTCAATTAATATGCTGGTGTGAATGGTTTCCTACATGTTAGCCATATGCATGATTTCATGATATGAATGAAATGCATGTGCTTGACGATTCGCTTAAGCTGTATGTTATAACATGTGCTTGATGATTTCCTTATGAGTTACTTTGAGATTGAATTCTCAATTAATATGTTGATGGAGAGGATTTTCTATATGTTGGCGACATGCTTAATTTCATTATATGTGTGAAAGACATGTGTACGATGATTTGCTTAAGTTGTATGTAATAACATGTGTTAACATGCTCTCATGGTTGTATTTCATTTCCATTAGCCTTACACAACTGCTAATGTGATTCTATGATTGTTTGGGACTATGCCTAGTCCAGGCAGTCGGTAACCGAGAAAATTCGTGGTTAGCTTATCTTCGCCACGAACGACGCGTCGATGAACGCGAGTCGTGTTTGGAGTTGACGGCAGTGGTTAGGCCACGCGAAGTGTTTTACGCACTTCATGTCGTTCGACTTGAGATGCGATCGCGCTAGTCGAGCCCGTCAAGTAACCCGACTGGCCGATGTATGTTCACGTTGTATGAGTCATAACTGCTTGAACCTAGGGTACTGAACTTACCATTGTAAACCCTGTTAACCATGGTACCTTGATCCATAAAGTCTCATGAGCCGGACATGGTGGTATGGGACACCGTGGTCGAGCTGTCGGCCTACGCTGGGGCCATAAACCTCCCCGTAGTGACCAGTGAGCACCTAGACTCGTGAACAGATTATGGTGGTATGGGACACTATATTCTAGCTGTCGGCCTACACTGATCAGGCGACAAGTCCTTTGTAGTGACCGCGAGCGTATTCTGAGTCTACGAGAGGCGACGACCCTTCAGTAGCAGTAGAGTACAGTAGGCCTGTATTGATAAGGTGATGGGGGAGCGGAGCAACGAGTGCGTGCAACAGCCCTGGCAGCCCTTGCAGTGACCTGCAAAATATACATCGTATGAGATTAGTAGGAGTGACGACCCTAGACAGGATCTGTGTTGGGATTGATACAAGGGAAGTACCTTAGTTTCCCAATCCTGCTGTTTGAATGGACTAATAACAACTCGGAAATCATATCACCATAGCATTGCATGTGCCTGGAAGATGTGGAGCACTCTAGGGAGTGTGGCATGCCGCGGTCATAAGATGTTGCCGTATGAGGGAGATCGTCGGTGAGGGCATACATCACGTCATGTCATAATTGCATTAACAACAGTATTAGGAATGTTTGAATTACTGCTTTACTATTATCGCATGATTGATTTGATAACATGTTAATCTTTGCTCTATTATTCCACTGAGTTAGCTACTCACTCCTACGTTACGGGATGGTGTTCCTGGACACCCACCAGACCTTTTTGTGATTGCAGATGATGGCGCGGCCTGTGAGGCGGAGCCGAACTTGATGATGATGAGGAAGATCCCTCCTTTATGCGTGTTCTGACCGACGGGATTACAGGGAGGTTGATTAGATACTTTGACTTTTGTCATTTTATATTTTTAGCGCACTCATGTATATTCGTTTCATCTACTTTTGGAGTATACATGCATGTGTATAACCTGGTAACATGTTCACACTCTGGAGACATACAACAGTTTATATATGTTATACATACTATTACAGACTTCCGCTGGTTAATTTAACTGTCTCTGGAGTATGATATGCTGTTCTGGCTTAATTTCACTCATGTTTAATACATTATCACCGACAACATTCAATCATACATATCTATGTTGCATAAATAACATTTTGGAACTCGGGAGTTGGGTTTTTGCTCGACCCCCCGATTTTCGGGATGTTACAATGATATTGACTGATCCGTCGATATATCGATAAATCGTTTAGATGAATGTTTGATTGTTGGACGCTTTTTGTCCTCACTCGATTGTATCGATTGAGATTCCGAGGACATTGACAGAGCAGGTCGATCATATCGAAATGTGAATCAATATAATCGACAGGGTAAGAAAAACTTTAAGATTTTTCTGTTTGGTAAAAAGTTTTCTTACACTAAAACCCTAAGATGTGCTACTTATTTTTAAGGGTTTTAATCACCTGGTGTTTTGGGACATGGGATGTGAGGCTATGATTTACCTATGGTGAGCTTTCATACATCCAGTTGAGGTAGACACTTGACTTGATCTTCCTGTTAGGCACTATTTTCCGACTGACTCAACTTACACCGTAATTGACAAACCAAGGCACTAGTAGGTGCACTTTCATAACCTAGCATAGATCCATTGCTAGGGAACTTTATCTAGACCGTATGTGGGCAATGGACCTTCAGGTGAGCTCCGTTGGCCCGAAACAGCTGCCCTTTGGCTATAACATAAGTATACCATGGCCATGGGGCTATTAACATCAGTTCTGGGCCTATATAAAGACCTTAACCCACCCCTCTCTCATTCCATACGAATTTTTCTAACCCTCGGTGAGAGAAGAAAGAAAAGAAGAGAAAAGAGTGAGGACAAGTGTGAGAGATCTGTGGATTGTTGCTAGGATTCACTCCCACTACTCCACGTACCGAATCACCTCTTCTATGTCGCTACACCATCGAATCTAACTCCATTTTGTATAAGAAATCCTAACCCTAATCTGTTTTAGGAATCCAAATAGAGAAACTGGTGAAATAACTAACCTATTTCAATGTTTAGGTAGCCGTTGTGATGTAAACAAGGACGTGGTGTACGAACCGAGTTCGTAACGAGCATACCAACAAAAGGTGTAGATTATAAATGTTTAAGTTATGGTTTTCAAGGCTTTCAATGTCAGTAATGATTTATGAATGAATTGATTACTGCCATATGATCTTAGTTATGACATTTTTGATATATCATGTATGTGTAAACTAGGTTGTATGCTAAATGCATTTCATGTGTTTGTTGAAATGTTTGATATCATGACTATTAGTCTAGAATCATGTTTGTTACACGTATGACAACTCCTTTGTGAAGAGATTTTCCATAATGTATATTAGAACTAATTTATTACATGTATGTCGAAATGTGTAGTCTAAGTGTTTGATAAAATGTCTAAATGAGAAATTTTCTTGTTGAAATGTACTTAATGTAACGCCCGTGAAAAATCCGTACTTGGAATCGAGTACCGATTTGACTCGAAATCGCGTATAAATAATTTCCATGGAAATTAAACGTAAGTTAGCTAGCGCAACGCTAGAGTAGCTAGGAAATAGTCCCTGATCACTTTAAATACGTTCTACAAGACCCAAATCGAGTAGAACAGACAACTCTACAATACTCTATAACCTTGGATCAAACTCTAAGCAGGTTTGTCCTCTGGACCATATTGAACTTTTGTATTAGATTTAGACCGCGCGTCAAAGGTCCGATACCTCCTATCTTAGACCGTTAGAACCGCCCAGCTGGACTTGACAATCATCTTGAAAATCAAGTCAAACCGATAATCATAGAGTATTTCGTTGAACCCGGACTGAAGCGACCGCGAATAGGGACGAATTGAGAATTTCAAATTTAGATCTGGCACACGACTTGACGCGTCAGTATTAAGCGTTCTGACAGTCAGAATTCATCCAGATTACACCCTCGGATCAGGAAAAATATCTATTTATTATCATGGGACTTTCAGCCCTGATCTATGTGCGGTGACCGCTGAACTGAAACCGGTCCGCCACGTGCGATCTGCGAACCCTGCCAGACTGAAAACTTAATACGAGGTACATCTGGTACCCATGAGCTTAAGTCTAATCGCAATCGACCGGGGGACCACCAGAAATCAGTTTTTGGACCGAAACAGCCCCGAAATGGATAGGCAATAAGTAAACTTCGTCCCGGAGCCTATTTTCGGCTTTTCCAAGCTTATAAAAGGGGTTGAAACCCTCATTCCTTCCTTGCATACGAAATTCACAAACCCTAGAAAAGAGAGAGAGAGTTTGAGAGAAAGGGAAAGGAGATTTTCCCCGCATCCGAGCCCCTGACAGTACTGCTTCAACACTTCATTCCAATCACCTGGCTGGTGATTTTTCCACTTTTTCAGGTATAGAAAAACTCCAAAAACTTGCTGATTTAGGGTTTATGTAGATTCTGAACATGTTAGCTAACTAAATCCATAAATCAGGTTCTCCTACAGCCGTAGACGAAGCGTACACGCTCCGTTCAAAATCCCGCGACCGTAAGAGATTAGGTGAGGATTTTAGACGCTTTGATTGACGGTTTACAACGCTTTCAATGTCGTTTAATAGTAGATTATCGACGGCATCGCCGTTTGACATGTACAACATGCTCTCCGTTTCCTGTTTCGCAAATTAACGAAGAATATGAGATTTAGGGCATTTTAGTCATATGTAGGAAGTACGGTCTACATGCATAATTTGCTGACGTGATTGACATGATTTGTCGCCGCATTAGAGCGTTAGGAATGCTTGCATAATCAGTTTGGCGAAGAGGTTCGCCAAGTTGCGCACGTTGGGTCGACATACTATATGTGGACTTAAGTGTGTAGTGTCTGTGTTTGTATAAATGCTTGTATTATTATGTATTGAATTAAATGATGTTATGTAGTAGATTGAGATTGATTTCATGATTAATATGCTGACCTGAATGATTTCCTATATGCTTACCTTATGCATGATTACACTACAGGCATAGAAAGTACGCCTTGAAGATTTGCTTAAGTTGAATATACATGGGAAAGTATGCCTTGAAGATTTGCCTAAGTTGAATGTTATAACATGTGCTAACATGCTCACATGATGTGTTTCAATTCCAATACCCTGATATATAGCGTTAATGTAATTCAATAGATGTGTGGGACTTGACTTAGTCCAGGCAGTCGGTAACCGAACGAATTCGTGGCTGACTGGTCATAGCCACGAACGACGCGTCGACGAATGTGATTCATGTTGAGAGTTGGCGGCAGTGGTTAGGCCACGCGAAGTGTTTTACGCACTTCATGTCGTTCAATTCGAGATGCGATCGCGCTAGTCCAGCCCGTCAAGTAACCCGACTGGCCGATGTTTGTTCACCTTGTATGTATCATAACTGCTTGAACCTAGGGTACTGAACTTACCATTGTAAACCCTGTTAACCGTGGTACCTTGATCCACGAAGACTCATGAGCCGGACATGGTGGTATGGGACACCGTGGTCGAGCTGTCGGCCTACGCTGGGGTCACAAACCTCCCCGTAGTGACCAGTGAGCACCTTGACTCGTGAGCAGATTATGGTGGTATGGGATACTATATTCTAGCTGTTGGCCTACACTGATCAGGCGACGAGCCCTTTGTAGTGACCGCGAGCGTATTCTGAGTTCACGGGAGGCGACGACCCTTCCGTGCAGTAGAGTACAGTAGGCCTGTATTGATAAGGTGATGGGGGAGCAGTGCAACGAGTGCGAGCAACAGCCCTGGCAGCCCTTGCAGTGACCTACGAAATGTACATCGTATGAGATTACTAGGAGTGACGACCCTAGACAGGATCCGTGTTGGGATTGATACAAGGGAAGTACCTTAGTTTCCCAATCCTGCTGTTTGAATGGACTAATAACAACTTGGTAATCATATCACCATAGCATTGCATGTGCCTGGAAGATGTGGAGCACTCTAGGGAGTGTGGCATGCCGCGGTCGTAAGATGTTGCCGCATGAGGGTGATCGTCGGTGAGGGCATACATCACGTCATATCATCTTGTATTAACAACAGTATTAGAATTGTCTGATTTACTGCTTTACTATTATCGCGTGATTGAATTGTGAACATGCTAATCTTTGCTCTATGATTCCACTGAGTTGATCACTCATTCCCACGTTACGGGATGGTGTTTGCAACACCCACCAGACCCTGTTGTAGTTGCAGGTGACGACGAGATCCAGGAGGTGGAGCCGGAGATTGACGAGGACCAGGATGAGTTCTCGTATATGCAGTATCACGACGGCTTCCCGTAGGTGACCTGGATCGAGGGGGACTTCAGTGGGACTATTTTGAACTATTTCTTTTGTCTATTTACATGTATATGAGACTCAGAGATGTAGTCATACTTTGGAGACAGTTGAGATTACTTTGTTTTTCCATACAGTGATATATATATTGTTTAGTCTTCCGCTTGCTTTTATCACTGGATCTGAAGTATGAATTGCAGTTTTAGTATACTTTTACTCATGTGAATGCTTTAAATCAGACAACATTGAATCATAACCATTTTTGTTGCATAAGTGACGGTCTGGAACTCGGGAGTTGAGTTTATACACGACCCCCGATTTTCAGGGTGTTACAAGTTGGTATCAGAGCATGAATGAGAGTATACTGGGCCTAGGTTATGGTTTTGCGACGTACGCTGTCACTTCCTTTGACTTAGGTGGGTGCGAGAAGGGTCTAGAAACACTTCTAGGATCACAGATTCGCCGATAGGCGAAGTCTATAAGGATCGATCGCAAGATCGAGTCTGTAACGTATCTCGGGTCGCGTAAAGCGACCCGAATCACTTCTAAGCTGTAGGAAGTCGGGTTGAGACGTCCTATGAGCGGTTTTAAACCGCAAAGGCGACTCTTTGGGCCGTGGGATGACCACGACTCCAGTAATCAATCGCCAGGGCTTAAAAAACCCCGTTTCACCAAAAATCTTCAAAATTCCTTCTCTAAACACTTCAACCTTCAGTTATTTCTTACCCATTTCATGTTAGGCATCAAACCTAATGTGAAAATAACACAAATTAGTACATTCACCAAATTTTACATTGAATAGTAAAATTTCATGAAAAATGGCCATAAGGCCATTCTAACTTCACTTTCTTTAGCAACTAAGGAGCTAGAAAGATGTACTGGCTCCTTCTACCCCAAATTCATATGCTGCATCATATGGTTTGGTATTCGGGATTGCGATGTGGACCCAGAAAGCCCCGAACATATGTTTGGGCTCATAGAGACCAAAATACAATGAACCAAGGGGTGGGACCTGACTTTTTGGGACCCTGGGACCATGGGGGACCAGACCCATGGGGTCCCACCGGTCAACTTGAGGGTTGACCGGCGATGCCATCACCGGCCGGGCGATGCATCGCCGGCCGGCGACCTCCATTGGTGCTGTCCTTCGGGCGCACCCACTTAAGTGGCCTCCACATCACCCCTATGTAACTCCCACATCACGAAAACCCCCAAAACCCACCTCTCCTTCACAAACAGCCCCCTTGCATACCCTAGATTCGATTTTCAGCACTCCATTCCAAACCCCGGCGACCCAAACCACTCTTAAACCCTTCCTTGGCCAAAACCGACCACCACCCATCAATTATTGGGTGTTGGCAGCCCCTTTCCTTGAAGATTTCTCCATTTGGAGCTCCAAAATCCCCCAAATAGTGCTGAAATCGTGAGGTGCTCCATCCCATCTTTTTGTTCTTCTTTTTCTTTGAAAGTATAGCCTTGGGAAGCTTGAAGCGTCCCTCTACGATGCCTAGATTTCCTTTTGTCAGATTGGGCAGCCATTTCTCCGCATTTTCGGCGTTTTCCATGGCTTTTGTGGAAGCCATTTTGGGCCTTTTGTCGCTCTCATCCATCATATCTTTGATGGGTAAGAGGAAAACTACGACAGACGAGGCTGGGCCGAGCCGCCCTGCTCGATCGAGAAGACCGCGGGGTGGTGCCGCAAGTTCAAGCACCGCCGCAGGTCCAGCTGCAGTCCTGGAGTGCCGTACAAAGCGGGATTTGGATCCCCATGCACACCTTGGACGAACCATTCTATCAGAGATGCCTCATGGTGAATACACTGACCGTAGAGTGTTATTTGAGGCGGACGTAGATGGGCGATTGTTCGGAAAATATCTGTTGTTCGAACGCATTGAAGCTGCGCACTGGGGACCGATCTTTGAAGCTCGCGCTCGTGCTAATGTGAGCACTGTTTGTGCCTTCTATGCTAACATCCAGAGTCCTACCTTGGAGCCCTTACAGTTCAAAATCCCTTTTGGTAGAGATCGGATGGCTACGATCGACGTCCGGTTGGTTGCGCGACTTCTCAACGTGCCTCTAGGTGATGTACATCCAAGTGAGAAGAATTTGAGGACTAGACGTGAACGAGATCGCCGCACCAGGTTTCTGTGCGGTAAGTTAGTTCCATGGCAGCCTAATAATAGCCTCAAAGCGACGTACATGTCTGAGGATCTGCGCCTGCTGCACCATATCTGCACGTTCAATGTTTATCCTAGGTCGACGAACCGCATTGAATGTACACGTCTTATGGTCGATTTCTTATTTCTGGTGGCCCAGGGAGAGAACGTATGTATGGCCATTTTCATCTTACGGCAGATAGTTCTCATAGCCAGGTCGAGGAGAACATCCGAATCCCTTCCCTTTGGCCGACTCATTTGCAAGATTGCGCTTGAGTTTGCCTATAGACTTGGACCCGAATTGCCGGTATCGATTCACACCATTGATGAGTCGACAATGATTAAGATGAAGATTGGGTCGCAATACCGTGAAAATCAACTTGAAAGGGATAGTGGGGATGACTTTGATGAAGAGGAAGATCAAAGCGAAGAAGAACCTAGAGCAGAGGTTCAGGAAGAGGTTCAGGAAGAAGCAGAAGAGGAGGCTCAGGATACTGATGAGAGCCCTCCTCCTTCTGCGCAGACTACTATCACTGACCGCATTGCTCGGATGGAGGAGAGTCAGACCGCTTTGCGAAAGGAAGTCCAAGAACTTCGAGCGGAAGTCGCTGATGCCAAGGCCGTTACGAAGAAGAAATTTCGCAAGGTGACTCGCACCTTGAAGGCAATCCTGTGTTGTTTACAGGATAAGGGTGCTCCTCCTCCGTCACCAGATTCCGACTAGCGATGCGATCTTTGATGTTGATTATTAGTAGTTAGCCATTTCCTGTTTTGTGTGTGTAAAGCCTATTAGGGCTAGTGCTTTGCTTATGTTGTTGTTGCTTAACTGTCTTAATTTCCATGTCATTCTAGTCATGATGCTTGTAAGGATATGTCCCTTGTATTGTGACAATTTTGATTAATTGAAATGCCTGGAATGCCTTTGACTCTTTAAGTGAATGATTGTGGTGTATATGTGCACTTGAGACTGACAAGGTTGCACCTATTTTGAATATAGGGAATGCCACCTAAGACTACGAGGAGTGCGGTTCGGCTTTCATTGTCTGAGCAGATGGATCAGACTCCTTCTCAGTCTGACACTCGTCCGGACCCTGCTGTGGGCCCGATTCCTGAGACTGTTCGATCGTCTCAGCCTGCTGTTGGTCCTACAGATGGACCACCGCCATTTACACCATCAGTTCGAGAGCCACAGCGCGCATCTACTTCCGCACCTCATCCGCCACAGCCTGCTCCACCCCCTGATAGATTCGAGCAGATGATGGCTATGATGCTACAGCAGCAGCAGCTATTGACCACTATAGTTGGGACTTTAGCCCAGGGTGGGGGTGCGACTACATCTACTCCACCTGTACCACCTGCGCATCCAGCTGAGGATGCCTATACTTACGCCCAGGATGAGGGCATGGCCCATCCTGCGCAGCCTGCTTTCCCTGCGGGGAATCCTGCCGACACACGGGGCCTTCTGGAGCGCTTTCAGCGCTTGCGGCCTCCTACTTTTTCGGGTTCTCACAGACCTGAGGAGGCAGAGTTCTGGCTCGACCGAGTGTCGAAGATTCTACGCATGTTACACTGTACCGAGGCAGAGCAGGTAGAGCTGGCTACCTTCCTATTTGAGAGAGAGGCCAGTATGTGGTGGGATAGTATATTGCGGACTGTTGCCGCAGATTTCGTATGGACGTGGGCAGCATTCGAGTTCCGCTTCCATGAGAAGTATTATCCCCAGACCTACAGGCACGAGAGGGAGAATGAGTTTCTCCGTCTCAGGCAGGCAGCGATGACGGTTACTGAGTATGAGCATCGGTTCACAGAGTTGGGCAGGTACGTCCCGACGATTCTGGCTGATGAGCAGATGCGCATACGGCGCTTTTTGGAGGGCTTGCGACCGGATATTCTGTCGAAGATGTGCTGTGTCAGTTTCCCCTCCTATGCGGAGTTGGTTCATATGTCCATGCGGGCAGAGCAGGACGTGGATCGACTGGCGCGATCTCGGGGCCCGACTACTTCCAGGCCGCGACCGGAGTTGCCAGATAGGCCCTTCGCGGGCAAGAGGCCTCGCATTGATCCTCCTACCAGGACCACGGCGCCTGTACGACCGTTTCGGCGCCCTGATTTATTATGCACATACTATGGGAGGACGGGCCATTTAGCGCAGAGTTGCTTTTCCAGGATGTGGGACAGTGGGTTCTCGCCGCCGCAGAAGATTGATCGTGTACGTCCACAGGCGATATCAGCACCGCCTATACGGTCAGCTCCTGCGCATCCTTCTTTCAGACCTACGGTATCGCAGATTCGACAGCCTCCACGGCCCTTGACACAGCGGCCGAACCGGCCACAGCAGGCGCAAGTTCATGCACTGACCGCTGAGGCCGCTACGACGCCGACTTTCCAGCATTCAACCTTCGAGGTCACGGGCCATATCGGAGGTACTCCCGTTCTTATCATGGTGGACACTGGTTCCACGATTTCTTTGATATCGCGTGCCGTAGTCAGACGTCTTGGGTTGCAGACTATCACTATGGATAGCGTGCGAGTCCTTGCAGCTCATGGAGATTATTCGGATGTCACCCAGATGTGTGAGGGTTGTTTAGTTGATCTGGGAGGCAGGACGATGACTCTTGATCTGGTCGTCGATCCCTCATTCGTATATCTCGACATCATTCTTGGCATGGACTGGTTGACTGCAGCGAGAGCCGAGATTGACTGCGAGGCTCGTGTGGTGACGGTGTACGAGCCTGAGGGCACGCCTTTCACATTTTCAGTGCGGGTAAATCTTCCTTTCCGCATTCTTAGCTACGCCACTCTATTGCGCGACGCTGGTGCCCAGGTACTTGAGCAGACGCCAGTTGTTTCTGAGTTCGGGGATCTGTTCAGGAAGATCCCTGGTTTGCCGCCCCGACGTGAGATCGATTTCACTATCGATCTGATTCCTGGTTCTACACCCGTCTCACTGCCGACGTATCGCATGGCACCTTGTGAGATGGAGGAGTTGCGGACGCAGATTGATGGTCTGCTAGAGCTTGGCTTTATACGGCCTAGCGTATCTCCTTGGGGAGCACCGGTCTTGTTCGTGAAGAAGAAGGATGGTTCGCTGCGATTGTGTATTGATTATCGCAGGCTGAACCAACTCACAGTGAAGAACAAGTACCCTTTGCCCAGGATCGATGACTTGTTTGATCAGTTGAGAGGAGCGCAGTACTTCTCGAAGATTGATCTTCAGTCAGGATATCATCAGCTGCGCGTCAGAGATGAGGACGTGCAGAAGACAACATTCAGGACCAGTTTTGGTCACTACGAGTTCCTCGTGATGTCGTTCGGTCTCACGAACGCACCGGCCGTGTTCATGGATCTGATGAACCGGGTTTTTCAGCCTTTCCTCTATCGATTCGTCGTTGTCTTCATCGACGACATTTTGGTATACTCTAGGAGTCGAGAGGAGCATGAGGAGCATTTGCGTTTAGTCCTGGATACGCTCAGACGACATCAGTTGTTCGCACAGTACAAGAAGTGCGACTTCTGGAAGCAGGAGGTGAAGTTTCTGGGACACGTGGTGTCCAAGGACGGCATGGCAGTTGACCTGTCTAAGGTAGCTGCAGTGCAGGACTGGGAGCAGCCTGGTTCTGTCACTGAGGTGAGGAGTTTCTTGGGTCTCGCTGGCTACTATCGGCGCTTCATTCAGGATTTCTCGAAGATCGCGAGACCCTTATCTCAGTTGACACGGAAGGACGTGAAATTCGCCTGGAATGATAAGGCGGAGTCAGCTTTTCAGGAGCTGAAGGACAGACTCACGTCCGCCCCTGTGCTAGTATTGCCAGAGCAGGGGGTTAGATACACTATATACACTGACGCGTCTAGCGTTGGTTTGGGTTGTGTCCTTATGCAGAGGGACAGGGTAATTTCGTATGCCTCGAGACAATTAAGGAAGCACGAGGAGAATTACCCTACACACGACCTGGAGTTGGCAGCCGTTATATTCGCACTGAGACTCTGGAGACATTACCTCTACGGAGAGGAGTTCGAGCTCTTTTGCGACCACAAGAGCCTCAAGTACATATTCACGCAGCGAGACTTGAATATGAGGCAGCGGCGATGGATGGAAACGCTGAAGGACTTCAAGTTTGAAGTCTCTTACCATCCTGGGAAGGCGAACCTTGTGGCTGACACGTTGAGCCGCAAGAAGGCGATAGAGTTTGCGGCTCCGCTGATGGTTGCCGAGTGGGATATGGTTGAGTTTTTACGAGACTTTGAGCAGAAACTCACCGTAGAGGAGCCATTTGAGTTCATCGCACATGTACAGGTGCGATCCCAGATCGATGACCGTGTCATCGAGGCGCAGAGGGACGACGCGCATCTTACTGAGCTTCGAGAGCAGGCCAGTGATGATGCTGACGCCGACTGGCGAGTTGGTATGGATGGAGGCTTACGTTACCTGGCCGCCTATGCGTTCCTGATGTCCCTGACTTGAGACGAGAGATTCTCGAGGCTGCGCATTCTACTAGACTCGCGATGCATCCTGGCAGCACGAAGATGTATCGTGACGTGAAGAGGACGTATTGGTGGGAAGGTATGAAAACCCACATAGCTGAGTTCGTGTCCCGTTGTCTCACTTGTCAGCAGGTGAAGGCAGAGCATCGCCGACCACCTGGACTTTTGCAGCCTATGCCGATTGCAGAGTGGAAATGGGATTTCATTTCCATGGACTTCATTTCTGGGTTGCCGAAGACGAGAAAGGGGCATGATTCCATTTGGGTGATCGTCGACCGATTGACGAAGTCGGCGCACTTCCTACCGATCAGAGTTACGAACTCTGCAGACGAGCTGGCTAGATTGTATATCCGAGAGATTGTGCGTCTGCATGGAGTTTCGTTGGAGATCGTGTCGGACAGAGACACGCGGTTCACTTCTATCTTCTGGACTCGCATTCAGGAGGCTATGGGTGTGAAGTTGAAGTTCAGTACTGCCTTCCACCCACAGACGGACGGACAGACGGAGCGAGTGAACCAGATCCTGGAGGATATGTTGCGGGCTTGCGCATTGGACTTCAAGGACAGTTGGGATGACTGTCTTGCATATGCGGAGTTTGCGTACAACAATAGCTTCCAGGCGAGTATCGGCATGGCACCTTATGAGGCGCTGTATGGGCGACCTTGTCGCGCACCGCATTGCTGGTTAGAGGTCGGTGAGCGCAGCTTGATTGGCCCAGAGTTGGTGCAGGCGACGTCAGAGAAGATTGATATTATTCGACGTCGGCTTCTTACAGCGCAGAGCAGACAGAAGAGCTACGCCGATACGAGACGGAGACCACTAGAGTTCACAGTCGGGGATCATGTGTTTTTGCGAGTTTCCCCTATGAAGGGAGTCCTTCGGTTCGGGAAGAAGGGGAAGCTGGCACCGCGATTCATTGGTCCATTTCAGATCCTCGATCGTGTGGGAGCAGTGGCTTACTGATTGGCTTTACCCACGCCCCTCGCGTGCGTCCACAACGTATTTCATGTTTCTATGCTGAAGAAGTACGTTGCTGATCCTTCCCATATCATCAGATGAGAGCAGGTGCAGTTAGGAGAGGATGTTACTTATATCCTGCGACCGACACGCATCTTAGACCGGAAGGAGGAGGTACTGCGTAGCAAGGTGATCGCTTGCCACGCGAAGTGTTTTACGCACTTCCTTGGACTCCAATTCTAATTGTGTTTCTCGAATCAAGCAAGATGGCTCCCTGGTCACTACAAGTGGATCCTTGACACCCTAGTTTCCATCTTTAAATTCTTAGTTTTAATTACTCTATTCATAATTACTCTCTCAAATACTTTAGAATTAGTATCACATCTTCTTCTAGTTCTACTTCTAGTTAATTTTAAAAACGTACAAGTTTCAGTCCCTGTGGATTCAACCTAGGTCTTACAGAGATTATTACTACAACGCGACCGTACACTTGGGGGTGTGAACATATATCTGTCAGCGTGTTAAGGCGGATCATCAGAGGCCTCCATGTCCCTTGCAGGCGTTGAGCATCCCATTGTGGAATTGGGAGCATGTGACCATAGACTTTATCATAGGCTTATTAAGGACTCAGAGTGGTCATGACGCCATCTCGGTTGTCGTTGATCATCTGACAAAGTCGGTACACTTTTTTATGATTTGTACGACCTGACCTTTGGACCATTTTGTTAGATTGTTCATCTATGAGATTGTGAGACTGCATGGTGTTCCAGTTTTGATCATTTCTAACCGAGATCTGAGATTCACGTCTCAGTTTTAGAAGAGTTTCCAGAAGGCGATGGGCTTGCCATGAAGTTCCGCACCATGTATCATTCGCAGACCGATGAGCAAACTGAAAGGGTCAACTAAATCCTTGACGATATACTTCGGCCTTGCGTGATGGATTTCTCGGGTAGCTAGGATGATCACCTGCATTTTACTGAGTTTGTGTATAATAAAAGCTATCAAGTAATTATTGGCATGGCTCCCTTCGAGGCATTATATGGTAGGTCTCGCGGATCCCCGAGTTGTTAGACCGAGATTAGAGAGTGCAATCTCTTAGGTCCCGAGCTTGTGTGGAGGACATCAAAGGCCATCAATATTATTAGGTAGAGGATGCATATAGCTTAGAGCTGACAGAAGAGTTTTACAGATCGTCGGTGTCATCCCTTGGAGTTTGTTATTGGGGATCATTTGTATCTTAAGGTCTCACCCATGAAGAGTGTAGTTCATTTTGAAGTGAAGGGGAAACTTACCCCGAGGTTCATTGGACCTTTAGAGATCACTGGGCGCATTGGTGTTGTGGCCTATAGGCTTACCTTGTCACTTCAATTGTTTGGCGTCCACAATGTCTTCTATGTTTCTATGTTGCAGAAGTGTGAATTAGACGTCATTCTCGCAATAGATTGATAGCCTTTAGTGGTTCGTGAGGACGCTTCTTATATTAAGAAACTAGTTCGTATTTTTAATCGAAAGGAGCAAAACCTCCGGACCAAGGTCATCCCCTTGGTAAAAGTTTAATGGGCTCATCGTAGTGTGGATAAGGCATCTTGGGAACAAGAGGCTGAGATTCATGAGTGTTATCCCCATCTCTTTGATGTTTGATTGTATTCATATGTTGTGTTTCTGATTATATATATAGTGATATGATTTTCCTTCCTTTATGAGCTTTGTCTAGTTTGGGTTGCAGTGTAAATTTTGAGGACAAAATTTTCTGTTAGTATGGGAGAGTTGTAAAACCTGTAACCTTACGAGACCTTTCGTATACTTCTACTTAAACAATGACATGTTCTCGGTGGACTAGATCGATGAGTTTTGATCATTACCCTACTTTTGTACTGTGATAACCCGAGACTTGTACCCTAGTGACCGCGCGGACGTTACGATTCCAACGCCATGCGGCACGCCCCATTTCGACCCTTAGATTTGAAGTTACAATTCTGTCACAATCCGAGATAGGCCGCACAATTAACGCAGGCCCCACTTGTACAAATCCCCATGTTGTCAAATCAATCAATCCATCAACCCATCCATCAATCAAGCCATTAGTCAAACAAACTCATGCAATCATTCATGTTACTCTCTCCCCATTAATCAAACAAACTCATGCAATCATTCATGTTACTCTCTCCCCATTAATCAAACAAACCCATGCCATTCTCATGCAACCCATACTCTTACCTATACTAGCCATCATTTTCTTATTCTTTTTCTCCCCATTTTACCCCTCTATCTTCCCCTTATTCCCTCCCTATCCTAAAATCTCTACCATAAAACTCCCTAACTCCCTCTTATTTTTACCATTTCCTAGTAAGAGTAGAGAGAGATTAATAATAGAATAATAATAATAATAATATGTTATTTATGAGGAGAGTCTCTCCTCACGTCTCTAACCTCTCTTGTTCCCAAAAAGGAGTTGTGGGGCCCACCATGGCCACATCGTGGTGTGTATGTAAAATCCACACTGTTCATCCATTTCAACAACTCATTTTATGGAATGAGTCCAAAAAATATCAGATTAATACAAGATTTAAGTAGGTCGTACCAAGTAGAATAATGGTTTCCACCAATGATGTCACGCCCTAAACTTGGAAAAAGGGCTCATAAATTTCCCGATCGCTGAATCCGGCGCTGACAACCTTCATAGTACCCCATTCTCGGATCCCAACACCCACATACTAGATTCCGATCCTAGGATCCTACAAGGAAGATTTTCAGTATGAATTTTTATTTGTCATGGAGAATAACTACAAGCATAATCAAGTCACAAAATAACATCACAACATATCCACTATATCAAAAACTTTAAGTACAATGCGGGAAGGGAAATACAAGTTGATCAAGAGGCTCTAAAATAGATTGATGCACACTCCTGCCTCAGTGCTGCTGCTATCCAACGCTACCTGCATGCAACTGTCGTGCATAAGCTTATAAAAGCTTAGAGGGTGGTTTAAGTGTGTGAGCAAGGCAAGTGTCAAGTATATAATATCAGAGCAATGTGAAAATATGCGGTAAGTCCATGAATACAACCAGCCGTACCAAGGTTATGTGGTGCAAGGCATGAATGCTATCGGCCATACCAAGGCCATGAGATGCGAGACATGAATGCTGTCGGCCATACCAATGTAATGCGAGGCTTACATAGCTGAATGTCATATGCGAGATGCAATCCAAGCAAGTTAGTACTCATTAAGTACACATATCAGTACAGTTCCTCTCTGGATATCACTGGGGTCTAGTACACTCCACACTGACTGCCACCTCCCTAGTCGCACAGCCCAGTGAGCGGAATAGACCTCACTATCCGCTTGACTAGTAGTCTGCCAATACCTACCCGGCTCGTCGATAGTTGACTCATTTGTGAGCTGGTCAAACTCAGCCTAGGTTATAGCTCCCTCACCTAGGTAAATTAGGACACACCCCCTTCCAACCGACCACGACACAGTGGGAGACGCAGCCTACTAGTATTCGGCACTCGGGCACTTGTGTATCCATTCAGTCTAGACATTGGAGCAACTCCTGGTATCAAAAAGGTTTTGGGACTTTCACCCAATGACATCCTAAGTGCCCACAGTACTAGAACCAAGCATTTTCGGTATCCAATACGGCCATCCATGATGTACCTGTGGAGCCACAGCCCTGATGTCGCTAAGGCGTACAATGATCAAGTCACTCATATGTGACATGCATGAATCATACCGTATAGTCATACAACAATCTTGCACGTACCATGCGCTCATGTGGGGCACTCCGTCTCATAAGGAGTCCCGTAATGTCTCAGCCCAATGACTTATGCTATGATCAAACATTCCTCATATCAAGCATACATATGATGCGTATGGGCATGAATCATGGATCTATACTAAGCATGTTATAAAGTGATGAATTATTAACAAGTATGGGCCTATCAATGGGCCCTAAGAAGAGTTATAATGTGAACATTTAACCAACATTTTACTTACAATGTGGACGTCAAACCAACATTGCTCCCAAGGCATGGCCCGCCATAAAACATCATTACACAAACCATGGAGGAATCACCCATTGCAATGGACCTATATACATCTCATTGGCCTCAACCCATAGGCCTCAAATACATCAAATGGGCCGCCTCATATGGGCCTTAGATAAATCAAGTGGGCCACATCAATGGGCCGCACCAATGGACCTTATGTACATTGCGATGAGCCATAACCCATGGGCCTTAGAATGCATAAAAATGGGCCTCATAACATAGGCCTCATATATATCAAAGTGGGCCTCAACCATGGGCCAAAAATGCATCGAATAGGCCTCATAACATGGGCCTTATGTACATACAATGGTGGGCCTCAACAACGGCTATAAATAAATTAAAATGGGCCTCATACATATACCAAGGTGGGGTCCATTTGAACTATAGATCTATCTTATTTTTAGTCTCAAGCCTATTAATACAAGCTTGCCAAATGGTTAGACCGTTTGGATGTAGCACACGCATCAAGGGTGGGGTCCACTGAACTATGGATCTGGTTCACTCTTTAGCTCATGCCATAAAATGAGCTTTTTAAAATGGATGGACAGTTTGGATGCAACACATGCATCAAGGGTGGGTCCCACCATCTAGGTGTGGACGATGTGGATAGAACACATGCATCATGAGGCCCACTGGCCGTCGAGTAGCCCAGCAGAACGGCTGGGTGGCATGTCAACACATATACATTTAGGTGGGTTCCACCGTCCAGGCATAAAACACATACATCATTATGGGTCCCACGTGGGGCCCATCATACTGCTTATTTGGCATCCAATCCGTTGATAAGGTCCCACAGACCCAGATGAATAGGAAAAATAAATTTCATACTGGATCCAAAACTTTTGTAACCTAGAAAAGGGTTTCAATGGCAGACAGTTTAACCCCACTGTTTACTGTGATGTGGGCCCCCTGAGCGTCAGATCGGCCTGATCTTTGGAGGGGGCCTACTTCAGGGAGTGTCCCACCCAATGAATGGTGTGAATACTAAGCATACATCATGGTGGGGCCACAGCTGGGGCCGTGGGTCCCTGTCCACCTGCCTACATGCGTAGCAGCGTCCTGCTGTTGACGCTGCAGCAGGCGCTGTCAGCATATACTCTTTTATTTTATTTTTTAGAATTGAGTTTTTTCATAGATTTCCATATGTGGGATCCGCTCCATCCATTGCTCTTTATGGCTCAAGACAGATCAAATGAGCCCCATATCCAATGTGTTTCAGCGTGTAGAAAAAAAACCAAGTGAATTTAAACGGTGAAAATCACTGTTTGCTAAGATATGGGCCACCAGAAAGTTGGATTGGCCCTGTTTTTTGGCTCAACACCTCAAATGAGTGGGTAAATAGAATAGATGACATGGATTGAATACATACATCAAGGTAAGGCCTATACAAATGGCCCACCCAATAAGCTTAAAACCAAACTCATATTTGTTTTCATGTCCAACGTCCAGGGATGCTGGACGTTCTGGCTCACACGAACGTTCAAGGTGGGCCCTGCTCAGGTGGGCCACCACATGATGATTAGTTTGAATATTACACTTATAAAGTGGGACCCACCTACAAATGACTTAGGTCCAATACATGCTTCATGGTGGGGTCCATCCAAATGGGCCACACGACCATATCATCACACGCAAAAATAAATAAATAAAAAGAGACGGAGAGAGAAAGAGAGAAAGAGGGACACGCGTGATGGAGGGACCCTGGCACTATGGGCTCTCCGTTGAAATCAATCATACATCAAGTGGGTCCCATTGCATATGGGCCCATCAAATCAAAGATCAACGGTGGAGATCCCTTCTCCACCAAGATGTAAGGTCTAGATGACCCCGTTTTAAACTAGAAAGTAAGCATCATGATGGGGTCCATGGAGAATGGCCCCATTATGGAATGATAATAAAAATCAAGGTGGGCCATTGGCCACATCTAGGGTTCAAAGTGAGATCCATACCATCAATCGGTAGGTCTCACTTGGTCCATCATCAAAACATGAAAGAAATCTATCCTAATAAGTACCCACCTTCGATCTTCTTGGTCCATTGAAAATCCAATCTCCTTGTGTCTCACTTTGATGGTGGAAGATGAGGTTTAAATGATTAGGATGATGGATTTGGGATGGGAAAGTGGGTCTCACACATGCACTTTTCTCTCCATGGGAAGAGCTTGGACGTGGGTTTTTTTTCTTGGAATTGTGTTGGGAAATGAGAGAGAGAGAGATTTGTAAGAGAAGTGAGGGATGGGTGTGATGGGTGAAAGGATGAGTGATGTGTGATGTGTACTTGACATGTATGGTTGTGTAAGAGAGAGGGTGAGAAAGAGTTGACTTGGTGGTTGCTTGAGGATGGGGTGAAAGGTGATGTGTACTTGACATAAAGTGATTGATTGATTGATGGGACATGTTGTAGAGATTCTCTTGGAATTACAAAAGCACAGTGTTTTCTCAAAATAAACGCCGGCTCACATCTTCTGACCTGAGTATTGGATCGATATGCGAGTCGCAGCGTTGGAACCGCGGCAACGGTGCGGTCGTAATGATACAAGTCTCGGATTAACCCAATTCAAATATATAGGATATGACTTAGGGTCACGCACAAACATCGATTATAGGTTGGGAATTGCTGAAATTTGACGGGAATGATTGCGGGAGTCGACAGAACAGTACGGACTAGGATACGGGTCTTACAAATAAAACTCTGCTTAGGCATATTGTGATGCTTGTTTCTCACATAGCCCACCCTTCTCAGGACTCATTGGGTCCCCAATGAACTAACCAACACAATGGATTGACTGGATCCCTCATGGTCCTACCTTGATGAAAGAAAAAAAACTAATAAAAAAAAGGGGAGAAAAAGCATGGAGGAGCTAACGTCCTCCTTGGACTTGTGCATCCTAAGAGGGACGTCCCTATCTCCTTTTGGGCTAAAATGTTGAAGGGAAGATCATGGCCACACCACTATGTATCTGTTAAATCCACATCGTTAATCCACCTTCTCAGCCCCATTCATTGCATGGCCCTAAAAATTAGTCCGATTAGAAAATCATGCAAGGCATACCACATGGATAGTGGGAATTGTATGCTAGCATTAAGATTTTTCTAGGGCTCACCTTGATTATGGAATATATATATATGTCACGCCCCAAGCACGATAACCGGATTCACAAGGAACCCGATGGTCGGTTCCGGCCGCAACAGCCTCCATAGTACCCCATTCTCAGCTCCCGAGGCAAGTTCCGATCCTGGGATCCTACAAGGAGGATTTTCATAACAGTATAATCATTCGAACATGAGCATACCCATGATCATAGTAAGTACATATTAGAATAAAAAAGGGTACACATCACAAAATCCACTTAGAATTTGAACTTTACAAGCTTACATTAGGTCGAAAAGGACATATATAAGATAATGGGAAAAGAGAGAAAAGTCAGCAACACTGGAGTCCTTAAAATTAACTCTACTCCACACTCTACTACTACGTCGCCTACCTAGAGTCTCCTGCACACATCAATCGTGCATAAGCTTATAGAAGCTTAGAGGGTGGTGAAAGTTGTGCCAATGGTGCACAGAAGAATAGTAGGAGGTACAAGGAAAGAAACATACTCAATGAGAATATCACTAGTCTTACCAAGGCTTATCATGAATACGATGCAGTGAGTACTAGATGCCATACAAGGCAATGCATGAAGGGGCTTACACATCCAATGCTAATGTGATGCAAGTAATGTTAGTGCTCATATCCAAACCACATATCAAGTACATTTCCAATCATAAGAAAATCACCGGGGTCCATTACATTGCTGAATGACTATCACTCTACAGACCCAGCACAATCAAACGAGCGTAAGAGACCTCACTACTCACTTGTGGACAGTCAATCACTAGCAAGGCCTAATGGTAGTGGACCCATTTATGAGCTGGTCAGACTCAGCCTAACAATGCCTCCTCACACTAAGTAGGTAAGGTCACACCCATATCCAACTGATTACACGACAGTGGGAGTCATGGCGTAATGGCATAAGGCCCTCGTGCACTCATAGTTTTCACTCGGTCATGGCATTGGAGCTAATCCTTGGTACCATAGAAGTTTTGAGAATTTCACCCATAGACATTCTATGCACTCGGTATGCTCAAGTAATATTTTCAGTGTCCACACATACGACCATCCATGAATATCCCTGTGGAGGCAAGGCCCTAATGAAGCAAGGGCAGTATCATCATGAAATGCTATGCCAATGCATGAGTCACATATACAAATCATGCACTAGTTGTAGGCACACATTGTGCACAAGGGGAGAAACTTTATCCCTCAATGACCATCACACAATGCAATCAATACATATAGATGATGCATATGGGTCACAAGAATGTAAGTGTGCTACCTGTGGAATATGAAATCCTCCATCCTAAGGAGGGATAAGGTCTAGGCATATACACAGGTATTCTAAGAAGAAGAGAAGTCCTCTGGTGGGGGTCCAGTACTTTGGGACGACCCACAAGCTAAAAGAGTCATAACCCTAAGGAGGAACAATCCTAATCAGGCCCAAGGTGGGCCTTCAACTACCTATAAGGGCCTTTATGGGCTTACCTTAGGGCCACATGGAGGACATCTAACCTCAACTGGGTCCCAAAAGGTAGCCCGCTATGCATATAATGTAAGGGCCCAATCTCATAGACCATATAGTGGTCCCTCAAGTGAGGTTTAGTTCCAACCATAAGGGCCATAAGCCTATATGTTGTGGTGGGCTTCATGGGCAGCCCGGTAGTTCATTTACATGGACAATTCTCACACTTAACACAAGTGAGTTGGGCCTCACTTTTTAGCCCAAGTATAGGGTAAATTTTAATAGGTGGTCAAGGGCCCAACTTCTTGCATATTCTTGCCCCTAAGCCCATCACAATAGATGGGAGAGTATAGGCCCAAGACCAATGGGCCTATCCAAAAGGACTTAGTCCACAAGGGCTAATTACTAACATAAAAGGGCGGCCATATATATATATATATATTAAATCCCATAACGGGCCCTAAGGAAATAGCCCAAAAATAAAAGTCATCCAATTCATACATTATGATAGACCTAGAGGGCAGCCCATAAACTCAAAAAAATACACATGGGTAGGGCCTAAACTGACAGTGTGGGCCTTTCCATACCAGCCCAAAGACTTAATAAGACCCTCCACAATATGTATCAATGTGGGCCTTGCAAGTCGGCCCATAATTAAGTACTTTATAAGGCCATCAATGCCCATAATACATGTCAGCTTATAGACAGTCCATTGGGCTCATAATTCAATAAGGTTAGCCCTTACATAATGTTGGGCTCAAGGAAGAGGTTTATAGTCCATTGGGCCTATAAAACTACTTAAAAACCTAGTTAAGGTTAACCTACAATATCACTACAAAGGTGGGCCTTAAGGGGCACTAATTAAGCCCAAAAATGTCTAAGAAAAGAAGGCAAAGAGTGTGTGCAATACTCCCTTAAATCTGGTGGGCCACAATAGCTCCAAAACAATCAACTATGTAGTAAAATTGGGGCCCTTACTGGAATTCCAGCCCACCCACTTCCTGGGCCTGTTGGAGTCTAGAAATTTATTTAATTTAGATGAGTTACTGATCCATGGTGACCCACACATATCACAGTGGGCCCTACCAAATAATAAGGGAGATATACAACACTTACTTCAAGTGGGCCATGCCGTTGGAATGCAGGCCCAACAACCCAAGGTAGGGGCATCTCATGATGGTTAGTCCTATGGGCCTGGGTATTAGGCCCAAAACTGATACAAATTGTAGGCCACACCAAGGTCGGTACAGGGGCCCGATGGCCTTGAAAACTTTTAGGGTGGTCCTTCCATAGGTGGGCCACACCTCCAAAAACTTTTATGATTTTTGGATAACTAAAAGTATTTTAATTAATTTAAATAAAATAATCTATATAGAAAATTGGACTGACATGGATGTCCCAACATGGTGGGCTGGTCCGGCCCTTACCATGGTGTGTACAGGGGTCCTTGGGTCCCACCATGGGTGGGACACTTCCATGTAAATTTGCATAATTTTTAGACATCCAAAAGTATTTTAATAAATTTTGGAATCCCAACCTGTCCTGGGTGGAATGTTGCAGGAAATATAGCTGTCCACTGTCTTGAATTTGGGTCATCGAAATGGTTGGGTTCTAGCCCTCAAAAATTCCTAAAATTTAGGCCCAAAGTCCATCATCAATCCTACAACAAGGTGGGCTCTAGAAATATGGCCCACCTTTTGAGAAAATATTTTTAAAATTTGTTTTATGGAACTATGTACTGGACTGCATAGCAGAAATTTCTGGCAGCCCACTATGTTGGCCCACCATTTTGGATATGCAAATGGGGTCCATTGGACCTAAAATTTTGCATGTAGGTCTTACCATTGGTGGGAAACCTCTCTGAAAAATTTTAGAATTTTTGAGATACTGTAAGTATTTTATTTAATGCATACAAATTATGGTCAGCAATGAATATCCAAAAAATCTGCTGGTGCAGAAAATACTATTGTCCCATGTTTGGCACCATATGGAGTGGGCCTATACTTTCCCAAATTACTGAAAAATTGGTGAATTTGATGGTCCCACATATGGACAGCAAGTGAGGTCCACTAGAGTGGCCCACTTACTCCCAAATCAAGATGAAAAATGAGCATTTCTAACGTGCAATGTTGCTGGACTGTCCAAAAATTTCTGGACAGTCAGCCTACTTTGGCCCATCCCATAGGCCTCAAACATAGGGGAAATTATGTGGGCCCCATTCCACATCAAATTGGGGTCCACACTCTAGAAAACCCCTAAAGAAATTTGGAAGAAAAATACATACAAATAGTCCCAAACAATTACTCAAAAGCATACTATAGATGGGCCTGAAATCTAGACAGCAACATATGCTGTCCATATTTCAGTCCATAGAAATTATCCAAAGATTTTTGTGCCCTGATCCATCAAGTATGGTCCTCCTAGATGGGTCATCAAGATTTCAGATCCATCAGCACACAAAAAACTCCAAGAAAATCTATGTTTGGAGACCACCCAACCCATGCATATCATGGTGGGCCTGGACGTCCAGCAGGGTGGGCCTAGAAGTCCCATTTTCTGATGGAACTGAGATGTTGCAGACCCCATCAGTGGGTCACAAATTTCCAGTAGCAAAAATGAACAGAAAGGGAGAAAGATCATGGCCATGGTGGAAGATTCTAACACTATAAACCTTCCACCTTCAATCCACACCATCCACTATATTGGTGGCTTATATGCATGCCATTTATAATTAAAAAGAGGTGCTGAGGTAGGGATATCAACCCTACCATGCATGCAAAGGTCTAAATGACCTATGAAAGGTAAGATTTAAGAAAAATGCCTTATGGTGGGTCCATGGAGAATGATTCACCATAGAAGAAGATATGCATGCTCTAGGCCCATGGCCTTGAATCTATGAGTCATGTAAGACCTCCACCATGGATTGGTGGGTCCTACATGCTTTCATTAATGTATAGAAAGGAAGACAAGAAAAAGAAAAGGAGGAGTGTCTTCATGGAGCACCCACCTCCAACGGACAAACTCCAAGTGCTAGCTTTTATGTTTTAAGGGAGATGTTTTAATGGTGTAGATGGGGGGTTTGAGGGTAAGATTGAGGGGAAGATAGGAGGAAGAGTTGTTGAAATTTTTTGGCTAGGAGGAGAGGAGAATGAGAGAAAATGAGAGAGAATAGAGAGGAGAGAAAGGAAGTAATTGTAGCAATGATGAGTTTTTGGGGAAATGGCTTGCTTAGGGAAGAAAAATACATGGGGAAGTAAAAAAAAATCTCATGATTACTTCTAGAAAAGAGAAAAAGAGAGTCATGATAAGTTTAGAGAAGGGAGTTCATCATTGCTAGACTAGGCTAGGAAATCATGGTAGCTTGCATGGGAAATAGTGCACTAGGGTGGGGTCCACATGGGGGAACGTGCAAGCCAGGTGGGTCCCACCAAAATGCAATCAATGGTCCAAATAATGCGTGGCCTATAACTTTTGATGGACATGTCGGATATATGCACGAGATGTGGCAATGGAAAGGAGGCAACGGTGTGGTTGCAATGGCATAGGTCTTAGGTCAATCCGAGTCAGGTCTACATGACCGAACTCAAGGATGATCACAAACACTATTCAAGGGTGGTGGGTCACTGGAATTTGACCGGTAGGACCGCGAGACCAAAATAGACAGAATGCATACTCACACACATGCTTGCACACATAAAAACTAGGGTCGGATCTCATAATCCTCCCCACCAACAAAGAAATTTTATCCTTGAAATTGACAAAATCAGAACAACGAAATGCATAAACATCATATATATATATATATACACACATAAATATATATATATATATATATATATATATATATATATATATATATATATCTCAATCATCAATCAAAAGAGAAGGCAATACATGCAATCAATCATCGAACAAATGGGGATAACGCTCTATAATATCGGCCTCGCGTTCCCAAGATGCCTTAGCCTCCGAATGATGACCCCATTGTGCCTTCACCAAAGGAATGACCTTGGTCCTGAGGATCTGCTCGTTCCAATCAAGAATACGAATCAGCTGCTCAATGTAAGAAGCAGACCTTGAGTGGCTGCCAATCAATCATGGGAATTGTGTCTGACCCACATTTTCGTAGAAGCATGGAACACGTCATGGATCGTGGACAACTCAGGAGGTAAGGCAAGCCTATAAGCCACAGTGCCCAAACTCTCGGTAATCTCAAAAGGTCCAATAAATATCAGGGAAAGCCTGCCCTTCACACCAAAGCGAACCACGCCCTTCATAGGTAAGACCTTGAGTATACCATGTCCCCGACTGTGAACTCAAGGGGTCGGCGCTGATGATCAACAAAACTCTTTTACCGTCTCTAAGTTGTGCGCATCCTCTGCTTGATAACATCAATAGCCTTCGACGTCTGCTACATAAGATCGGGACCTAAGAGACAGTGCTCTCCAACCTCGGTCCAATAACTAGAAGATCTACACGGTCTACCATAAAGTGCCTCAAAAAGAGTCATGCCGATAGTCGCATGATAGCTGTTGTTGTACACGAATTCGGCAAGGCGCATATGCTTATCCCAACTGCCAGCAAAGTCAATCACACAAGCCCTGAGCATATCGTTAAGGATCTGGTTGACCCTTTCGGTCTGCCCATCCATCCATGAATGATAAGCAGTGCTGAGATGCAAAGTGACCCCCAAAGCCTGCTGAAAACTCCTCCAAAACTGAGACGTAAATCTAAAGTCTCATTCTGAAACGATCAAAACTGGGATACCGTGCAATCTCACTATCTCTTCAATGAATATCCTCGCCAATCGGTCCATAGACCTGGAAGCACGCACTGGAATGAAGTGAGCCGACTTCATCAGACAATCGATGATAACCCAAATGGTATTGTGACCACGCTGAGTCCTCGACAAACCTAAATTGAAGTCCATCCATATGGGCTCTTACTTCCACTCTGGAATGCTCAACGACTGTAAGGGACCAGGGGGCTCTGGTGATCACACTTGGCCACAAAACTAACAATCCGGTGCTTCATCCCCTGTCAAAAGTATTGCCTCCTCATATCACGATACATCTCTGTGGAGCCTGGGTGAATAGTAAGTCTCGATCGGTGTACCTCGGTCATCAGATCATAGCGTAACTCTAGCACGTCTGGGACACACAATATGCCTCTGAAGCGTAATCCACCATCAGAACCAATCTGCCAGTTTGACTACTCCACGGATGTGGCCTCTGCTCAGTACTCCTGAAGTGACTCGTCCATCTGCTGAGCTTCGATCACCCTAGCCACCAAAGAGGGTTAAATCGACAAGCTCAAAAGCTGAACATGGAAGACTGTAGACCGAACTCAAAGTCAAACTTTGAAATATCCTCGAGCACCTGCCACTGTTAAACCATCATATGTGCCACCAGGCCTCGTGACTGACGGTTGAGTGCGTCCATCACCACATTCACCTTGCCTGGGTGGTATTGAAGATTAAAATCATAGTCCTTCAACAACTCCATCCATCGCCTTTGCCGCAGGTTCAACTCAGACTGTAAAAATAGATACTTCAAGATCATATGATCTGAGAAGAGCTCGAACCTGATACCATATAGATAATGCCTCCACATCTTCAATGTAAAGACAACTGCTGCAAGCTCCAAATCATGAGTGGGGTAGTTCAGGTCATGGACCTTGAGTTGGCGTGAGGCATATGCCATTGGCTTCCCATGCTGCATCAGTACAACACCCAAGCCAACTCTAGAGGCATCGGTGAAAATGTTTACACCTAAGTGCAGAGTTGTGATGTAGTAATAAACTCGGTAAGACTGAGGTCAATTTCCAAGGGACTGATACCTGTACATTATCTGAAACTAAGTAGAAATAAAACTAGCCTAAGATGATATCTAAATTGAATATAAATTGATGAATAATGGTGAGAGATTAATCTAAAACTTAAGAGAAATCAGAGGTAAGAAACTAGGGATTCAAAGGATCCACCTGTAGAGATTAGGGAGATCTTATGCCTACTTCAATAATTTAATTGGACTTAGAGTCCATCTTCATCCAGTTGAAGGGTGTAACCATGAAATCAAACTGAACTTCCTTGATTATAGTTTTTAAGAGATGAAAGGTATATGAATTAGAATGGATTCCATCACCAAACCATGCCCAGGAGACAAAGTAAACAACATAATTAAACTAATTACCAACCAATTACATGTATCAAGGTTAGGAAGGGTACCATCATCTGACCATGCCCAGGAGACAATGGTGAACAACAGGGCTTCCTGACGTCATAAACATAAAGGAAGGGAACATGCTCAAAGCCATTGCAGACCCATTCTAATTTTAGTCACAACAGACCATTAAAGACTAAAAATATTTCATTAATTAAGCTAAAATCAATATCAACTCAGGCTAATCAAAAGGCACAAACAAGGAGTCCTCCCACTCTTAGCCCTAGCTAAGAGGTTTAGCCTGCCATGATGCGGCTATAGCTCTCAAAAATTAAGAAAAAATAAAAAGGAAAATAAGAAAACAAAAGAAAAAAAACTCTGTTAATGTCCGGCTCCCTGCCACGTCCACCAAATCTGGATGATTCCTTTCTCTCCCGCACATCTCCTTTTTATAAGTCGATGGAGGTCAGTGGTTGTGTGTAAAGAACAAAGTTGGCGAAGTCTTACGTAGCTAAAGTTGGTGGACACAAAGCACAGCTACGTGCAAAGCTTTTATGCAGCGTTGGTGGCTTACGCAGCAACCAATCATTGTTGAGAAGAAGATGAGTGCACATGAGTGTAAAACTTCATCACTTGGGATAGTTTTGGATGCTCTTCAAGATAGATGGTATGGATTAGCCCTCCGATCAGCGATGGTGGCCCACTTGGATTGACCGCAAGTCCCTGTTGCGAATAAAGCTCACACTGATCTCCACTAGGACGTTGTTGGGGCCCAGAATTAGTGTTAGATGGGAAATCCACCTCTTCCATTGTGTTCTCTTCAGAAAATCGCTTGGGACAGGCTGATTTTTCTCAAGTTTTGATGTGGTCCCTTGAATCTTTTCTTCTACCGTTCATTCGCGTTCAACGGCTAGGATTTTTCCATAGATTACATGGTTTCAATATATCGCCTAGGTGAGGGTCAAGGCCTCCTCCCAGGATGAATGAAAGGTTCAGATCATTGATTCAATCAACAGTGGTGGTCAATAAACGGCCCAGAATGTCTGTGTCTTTAAGACGCAAGAATAGAGGGAAACGGCCTAGTTCGCGCTGTGTTGCTGGTGGAGCCCACAATTGATGTTGGATAGGAAATCCATTTCGACCATTGGATTGGTCTCGCAAAACCAGTTGGGATTGGTGTTGTTCGGATCGCCTTTGGTGAAGCCCCTCAAGAGTGTCGTTCTACCGTCTGAACGTCGCTTGATCTGTGGTCATGGGTTTGAAAAACCACCATTTGTACGGTCGGTTTGACGCCTTGGGATGAATGGATGGTCTAGATGGACCACATGATCAATGGTGGTGGGCCATGCACCCCTCCCAATGGACGGCTGCAAATTTTCCTGAAGAAGGAAATTCCTTCTTTTGAAAACTTCGGTCAAGAGTCAGTTTAACCGACTCTTTGCTTCCATGCATGGCCAGTGAGATTGTGCACTATACACACTTATGCATAAATGGGGTCCACTATGATGCTTGTGAGAAATTCGTGCCGTCCATCCGTTTTGTCACCTCTTTTAAGGCGTTGAATCAAAAAGTGAAGTGCGTCCAGTGCTTAGGTGGGCCCATAATCAACTATTTGTGGGCTGATCTGGCTATTGGGCCTCTTCCACAAGGATCCAATGGCTGAAATTTGATGTGTATGGTTAATTTATGGTGTTCAGGCCATGTATATAGTTTTAAGCCAAACAGATGGTGGGAACCTCGTGATCTTGCATTCTGGACGATTTTTGGGCCACTTGAACTTCGGTTTCCCGATTTTCTCAGATCTCTAGCGTGAAAATCTATCGCTCCTGGTCTCCTGGGGTCCGTCCCATGCTTTGGTGAATTTTGAGCATTAAATCTCAACTTTTAGCACCCTGTTTCGGTCCAAGCTCACAAATGTACCTTGCATCATAAACACGATTAAATCGGACCATTAAGCAGTATCATGTTCGTAAATATAGGTAGTAATTGGGGTCTAATATGTAATATTTGACCCTTAACAGAAAACCACAAAACCTCACTCCCATTAGGAAGAGTGAGAATAGGAGCGGACGTGAGGTGATCCTTCAACTCGGTGAATGCCTCCTCGCAGGCGTCACTCCAGACGAACTCGATGCCCTTCCGCATCAACTGGGTCAATAGTGCAGCAGTATGAGAGAAACCCTCAATAAACCATCAGTAATATCCCGCTAGACCAAGGAAGCTATGGATATCGGAAGCGTTCGTGGGCTGACTCCACTGATTTACTGCATCAACCTTTTAGGGGTCCACAGCGACACCCTCCCTCGTCACTACGTGACTGAGAAACTTCATCTCCTCCCACCAAAACTCGCATGTCTCCACCTTTGCATACAGCTGGTGGGCGCAGAGGGTCTCAAGCACAATCTGCAAGTGCTGAGCATGATCCTCTCGAGTCCTCGAATATACAAGAATATCATCAATGAATACCACCACGAATTGATCAAGGAACGGCTAGAAAACCTCGTTCATCAGTTGCATGAATATGGTGGGTGCATTGGCCAGTCCAAACGACATGACCAGGAACTCGAAGTGACCATAACGCGTCCAGAAGGCTGTCTTCGGAATGTCCTCCTCTCGGACCCAAATCTGATGATAACCAGAGCATAAGTCTATCTTGAAAAAATATTATGCACCTTGCAACTGATCGAAAAGATCATCAATACGGGGAAGCAGGTACCGGTTCTTGATGGTGACTTGTTGAGCTCACTGTAGTCCATACAGAGCCGCAATAAACCATCCTTCTTCTTCATAAACAATATCGGAGCTCCCCATGGCGAACTGTTGAGATGAATGAAATCTAACTCCCTGATCTCATCTTACTACTCCTACAGTTCCTTTAACTCCAACGGTGTCATCCGGTAAAGGGCCTTCGAGATGGGCATCGTACTGGGCACCAAATCAATCTGAAACTCTACTTGTTGATGCGTTGACAAACCTGGTATCTCCTGGAACACATCCAAGAACTACCCTGCTCAATACTCGCTGCCACAAAATCCTCAACGACTGAAGCCAAGAAACTAGATAATGGCTCTCCTCTAGGCTCGACAATAAACTGGAATACTAGCAAGCCTGGAATGAGAAACATAACCATCCTCGTGGCATAGTCTAAGACGACACCATACTCTGCAAGCCAGTCCATACCCAGAATAACATCAAATTTTACCAACGGCATCACGAATAGATCGGTGAGAAGAAACATCTCGCCCACCAACATCGAGCAAGAAGAACAGTGACGGGTCAGCATAATAGACCTCACGTCCCCTAGCGCATGGTACCTTCCTAGACGCGAATTGTGTCCTACCCCCTCCTAAACGGTAATCCATCCGGGTAGGGCTCTGTGGGGCCCACCGTGATGTAAGTGTTTTATTCACATAGTTCATAGCTTTTATCAGATCATTTTAAGGTATAATCCTTAAAATAAAGTAGGTCCATAGCTGTAGTGGAGCACAAAGTGGGGATTGAATGTCCACCTTTAAAAGCCTCATGGGAGTTGGAGAAGTTTTAGATGAAGCTGATATTTGTGTTTCACTTAATCCACGTCTACATGACCTTATGAATAGGTTGGATGGTAAAAAAACATCACGATGGCCCTTAGAAAGGTTTCAATGGTCGATGTCATTATCTCCACTGTTTTCTCACTATTTTTTGGTGGTGTGGTCCACTTGGAACTTGGATATACTCTAATTTTGGGCTCATGCCCTAAAATAAGCTAGAAAAATGGATGGATGTAGTGGATAAAACACATACATCACGTTGGCTGAGTTTTAAGTTGGACAAAATTTTATGGAACATTGTTCCATATCATGTCCTAGGCTCTGCTAGTTTTGCACCGTTTAAAAATGGTGGCGACTCAACCTCCTCCCATGAGGGCATTGATGTACTGCTTTGTTATCCAGACCATCGAAATTGTGGGTCCTATTACATGTGGAGGATGGCTATGAAATTGCAATGATCAAGCAATCATAACTATCCAATTAATGTTTATCAAATGGATGGTTCAAAGTAAAATATTGAGTGGTCCAAAATCAAAGGGAAAATCAGATAGCTATTTATCATTACAAATTCCTAGTTATGCTCCATCCACGGTTGAGTCAGTGATTTAGACTATCTGGATTGCCTTGCAACGCCATGTGTACGTTTGACGAATCACAACCGTTTTAAATGGTGCAAAACTAGCATAGGATTATGTCACTAACAAGTTTTCAAGATGACCATACTGTGTAATGAGTTAATTTGGCCTTTGTCACAAACTCAGCACCCAGCACGTGTTTGCTAGACACTGGGGCCTAAATAACCTATGGTTACAATGATTGAAACCATTCATGTTGCGAACTCCATGCTATCTGGGCCACCATAAGAAACTTAGGTTGAATGGATGATCATGACCATCACTATAGGTAGATGTACTCAGACAATGAAAAGAAGTTTTCCAATGGCTTGCATTCAACTCTAAATATCAACAGTCATAATTGTTAGTGAAGCATGGAACATTGTTCAGTGATAATTATAGATAGGTGGTGGGATCCACAGAGTCCAGACACCTTGTAGATAGGTGGTGTATCCTAATGGACCATCCTGATTTTTCCCCCACGTGATATTCATGATGTGGCCCACCATTTGCATGGATTAGGTGTCCTACACGAGTGACAAATTGACAGGACCTATGGAACGGTTGTAATTAGAATATATATATATATAACGATGGGTGTTCAATCACCATTGCTTTCCTGTTCCATGGGTCCTTGAGATTTGGATCTACCTCATTCTTAGGCTCATATTCCAAAATGATATGATCATGATCGGCTCACAAAGCACTGTCCAATAGCTACAACAGCGAACACGGTGCCATTGCCTTGAGCACGAGAGAATCTTTGCAATTACCTTGAGATTGTGAAAATCTTGGCGTGCGAGTCATCTTTCGCAGACTCTCTCATTGTCACAGCTGTTGAATCCCAGCCGATGAGTGTAATCCAACAGCTCTTATAAAAGCTCGTATTTAAGAACCATGTGGCCTTATGCATAGGAGACGGCATATGTGTGTGTGTGTGTGTGGGGGGGGGGGGCATTCATCCATTTGTTCATATCATTTTAAAGCATGAGCTAAAGAGTTGAACTACGTTTAAAGTGGGCCACATTGTTGGAATTGGTGGATAGATATGTCCACTGTTGGATCCTTCCCAACACCACATCAATATTGATGGTCATATGCCCTCCATATAATGGCAACCACAGCCCACAATATATATATATATATATATATATATATATATATATATATATATATATATATATATATATATATATATATATATAGGAATGGGGGCTTCCATGGGCTTGCTAGGCGTCACCATGATGCATGGATTTCATCCACATTGTTCATCTTATGTAAGTGCTATGATTTCATATGCCTTTGGTTGCCAAATTTTGTGGTGACAAAACCTATATATATATATATATATATATATATATATATATATATATATATATATATATATATATATATATATATATGTCTTGTACATCTTGTGTTTCATGTTTGAGACTATTCATTGCTTCAAGACATCGTATTTCAAGACAAGAACTTAAATGAAGAAAGTTTCAAGTCTAGTCATGGATGAAGTATACAAGAATAGAAGTCTTCAAGTATGCATGTTTAAGATTCTAACAAGTACAGGAATAGAAGAAGACTTTATCAAGTCAAGAAAGGTTCAAGCTCGAGAAGGCCTATAATAAGATTCTTAAATTCTCAAGCTTCTCTTAAGGGTCATCTGAGAGTATAGACTATCAATGTTCATCTCACTTTCAAGGTTTGTTTGACCTTAGATTGACCTTAGGTTGGGCTTTATTGTAGGTCATTTTGGATACATAATTCGTATATTTTAAATATGCTTGTACGGGCTGTTCTAAGACCAGTCCTAGGGACTTCAAGACCAGTCCTAGCTCTGCTACGACCAGTCTTAAGTTTTTCAGGACCAGTCCTGGGTTGTTGAAGATTTTTAAATTTTTCTGGTTGTCCTACCTCCAGTCCTGGACATCTTACGACCAGTGGCAATGAGTCAACCATGGCACCTTGGTAGCTTCTCAAATTTCAATTCCAAAGCTAGAGAAATCATGTAGAACCTAATTCTTTAGAAATTTAATGTGAGTTAGCTAGCACTACACTAGATTACCTGTAAAATAAGCACCAACCACTTTAAATACGATCTGTAAGACCCAAAACCTATAGAAATGTTGATGCTACGTTACCCTAAAACCTAGGATCAAACTCTAAACCTGTTTGTTCTCAGGAACCCTTTGAAACTTTATATTGGATCTAGACCCCGCGTCGAAAGTCCGATATCTACAATCTTAGACCATTACGACCGCTTAGCTGGACTTGACAATCGCTTCGAAAATCAAGCCCAACTGATGTTCTGAGGCTATTTCATTGAGCCTAGAGCAAGGAGTGTGAGAAAGAGTGAAATTCATTCAAAATTAAATGTGATTTAAATAAATCTGGCATGTTTCGCTTGCGGGTTAAGTATAAGCATTCAGACCGTCGGAATCTGACCCAAATACACCCTCGGATCAGGGAACATTTTCCACTCAGGTCAGTATACTTGGAATCCTCGATCGAGTCTCAGTGACCGCTGAACTGAAACTGGTTCTGCACGTGAGATCTGGGAACACTATCGGAATAAAAACTTAATGTGATCAGGATCCAATATCCATGAGCTTAAGTCCGACCGCATTTGGTCAGGGGACTTCCAGAAATGCTCTTTTGGATCGGGAAAGACCTAATTTGGCTATAACACAAGTATACCTTGACTTAAAGTCTGTTTTGGTCATGTTTGGGCTTATAAAAGGGGCTTAAACCCTTAGCTTTCTAACCCATGCGAATTTGGGGAAAACCTTACGAGAGAGAAGAGAGAAAAGAGAGAAGTGAGGGAGAAGTTGGAGATTTCTCCAGGGATTCTTCCTAGCTAGTCCACGTGCCAAATCGATCCACCTGCATCACTATTCTGGCGATTTCAACTTCGTTCTAGGTATGAAAACCCTAACCCTAACCTGATTTGAAGCTTAGACTAGCTGTAGAAGAGTTCTAGCTAACCTGTTTCTTGCCATAGGTAGCGTATCTGCCGTTGATGAAGACACATCATCTGAATCCTAACGAATACGCATTTTCTGGTTTAAGGTGAGGATTTTAGATGCTTAGATTACCCGTTTTCAAAGCTTTCAATGCCACTTAATAGTAGATTGTTGACAAGAATGCTATTTGACATGTACAACATGCTGTCTGTTTTTCATTTCGAATACGTACGAAGAATATGAGATTTAGGGTATTTTAGGTATTTGTAGGAAATACTGTATATGTACGTATTTTGCCGATATGATTGCCATGAGTATTTGTCATGTACCTATATTAGTTATACGTGTATGATCTGTTTGGGGAAGAGATTCGCCCTAATGCACATATTGGCCGACATATGCTATGTAGACTAATGTGTGTAGACTAAGTGTTTGTTGAAATGCCTAAATCAATATGATTTATGCCTTCCATATGTATTAAATGTAAGAACATGATTGTTGTGTATTAGACATCTCCTTGATATTAGGATTTGTCATATTATATGTTGAAATCAACACACGTCAAGTACGTTGGAGTTGTGTAGTCTAAGTGTTTGTATAAATGTATGTATTAGTAAGTATTGAGTAAATGGTGTTGTAGATTAGCGTTGAGATTGGATTCTCAAATAATTTATTGATGTACATGAATTCCTCCATGTTTGTTGTATTGAATTGATTACCTTATGTGTGAAATACTCGTGTATGGTTAACTGCTTTTGATGTTTGTTATAACATGCTGATAACATGCTGGAATTACTCGTATTTTAATTATGTCTCTCTCATATGATTATTGATTTAGATTGCAAGTGTTTGGGGCTATACTCTAGTCCAGGCAGTCAGTAACAGTTTAGAATTCGTGGTTAGATTCTATTCACCACGAAGGATGTGTATGACGAACCCGAGTCGTACTAGAGTCATCAGCAGTGGTTAGGCCACACGAAGTGCTTGTGCACTTCATGTCAGTCGATTCAACGTGCGCTTGTGCTAGTCGGACTCATCAAGTAACCAGATTGACCATTGTATGTTCACCTTGTATTCGTCATAACTGCTTGAACCTAGAGTACTGAACTTACCAATGATAACCCTGATAACTGTGGTACCTTGATCCACTAAGACTCATGAGTCGGACATGGTGGTATGGGACACCGTGGTCGAGCTGTCGGCCTACGCTGGGGCCATAAACCTCCCCGTAGTGACCAGTGAGCACCTTAGACTCATGAGCAGATTATGGTGGTATGGGACACTATATTCTTGTTGTAGGCCTACATTGATAAGGTGATGGGGGAGCGGTGCAACGAGTGCGTGCAACAGCCCTGACAGCCCTTTGTAGTGACCTCGAGCGTACTCTGAGTCTACGTGAGGCGATGACCCTTTCGTAGCGACAAGAGTACAACTAGGCCTGTATTGATAAGGTGATGGGGGAGTGGAGCAACGAGTGCGTGCAACAACCCTGGCAGCCCTTACAGTGACTTAAAAATATATCATTGTATGAGACTACTAGGAGTGATGACCCTAGACAGGATCATTGTTGGGAATGATATAAGGGAAGTACCCTAGTTTCCTGATCCTACTGTATGAAAAGGACTAATAACAACTCGGTAATCATATTCATATCACACTACATGTGCCTAGAAGATGTGGAGCACTGAGGGAAGAAAGCATGCCGCGGACGTAAGATGGTGTCGCATAAGGGAGTATGTTGGTGAGGGCATCCATCATGTCATTTCATTCTTGCATTAATCACAGTATTTAGAAATATTTATTTTGCTTGCTTTACCATTATCGCTTGATTGATTTGATAACATGTTAACCTTTGCTCTATGATTCCATTGAGTTAGCTACTCACTCCCACGTTGCGGGACGGTGGTGCGCACACCAACCAGTCCCTATTTTAGTTTCAGATGGTGGCGATGCTTGCGAAGCAGAGCTGGGCTTGATGATGATGAGGAGGATCCCTCCTAAATGCAAGTTCTGATTGGCGGGTTTACAGGGTTGCTGATTAGATGCTAATACACTTGGTATTCTGCCTTTTATTTACACACTCATGTATATTCTTTTCTTTCTATTTTAGAATATACATGTATTTAGCTAACATGGTAACATATTCACACTCTGGAGACTTACAATCATTTATACATTTTATATATTTATTACAGTCTTTCACTTGCTAATTTAACTATCTCTGGAGTACGATATGCTGTTTTGGCTTAATCCGCCTCATGTTTTATGTACTATTACCGCCAACACTCATCCATCATTGAAAATGTTGCATAAGTGATGTTCTGGAACTCGGGAGTGGAGTTTACCTCGACCCCCGATTTTCAGGGCGTTACACCTGTGAGCTGTACAACTTATCCTTCGACCAATCTTAGCCCTTCATCTCGAACTCCAGCAACTAATCTGGGGGTCCTTCGACCAGTCGTAGGTGACCCACGACCAGTCGTAGGTAGCCCACGACCGATCGTAGGCTACCCAGGACCAGTCGCGGAATAGCTAATCCTTATCCCACAAAAATCTTTAAAAATCTGTTGAAGCTACGACCAGTCTTAGGGATCGTAAGACCAGTCGTAGATGGGATTTTTCAGGCTATAAATAAAGCACGAATTTCAGAGTTTTTCAATTCAATTCAATTCAAGCAATTTTAAGGCCATACTCTGAGATAAGTTCGTGTTTGTTTTTAAGCGACTTTATGCTGATTTAATATTCCTTTTGCTAGCTTGTTTTGTATTTGATTTTGATCTACATTCCAATCTTATTAGAAAAGAGAAATTTTTGATATTTCTTCTTCTTGGATTCAAAATCAAATAGAACTAGCCCTTTTGATTTAAAATCAATTAGACTTAGAACCATTCATAAAGTGAGTATTGGACTTTGAACGTTGAATCAAACTTCTACTCCGATTGGTTCTATCGGGCTACTTCAAAAGGAGATTCAGGTATTTTACATTTATGTAATTTACATTCTTTGGTTTTGTTTGAGATTTTTTAGAAAAATCTCATTATTTTGGTTATCTGAGGAGAGCCAGAAAACTCAGATTGTGTGGGTTTTTAGATTGTGTAAGCCCGAGATAAAAAGACACAATTGTGACGGTTTTAGGTGAACCTATGAAACCTATTTTGATAGTGCATGCTAATATTAGCATTCTGTGTGGCTGTTGGATAACAGTTGGTGTACACACAGGCGAACCACTATATATCTTTGTGTTGTGGATGTGCTTTTATTCTTTCATTCCTTTATTCATTCAGTTTTGTGGATTGTATCTATGGTTGAATGTTGTAATCATTTTATTTCAAGCCAGTGTGGGGAATGTTGTAATAAATTATGTTTAATTTTTTGCAAGTTATTTCCTTGCTTTATTTATTCCTCTCGGTTTGAGTTTTTGATACAAAGGAGGTTCTAGAAATAAGGTTGTCCTACCATAAGCCTTTGGTTTTTGGTGTAAGGTTGTCCTTAGAACTGAATTAGTATCAACCTCTCAATACTAGTTTATTGAGGTTGCTTTTTAATTCAGCATTGTGGATTATTTTATTTTATTATTCCGCTGTTATAAGTTTTATTTGGCATAGCCCTATTCACCCCCCTCTAGGGCATATATCTAGGCCCTTTCAAGTGGTATCAGAGCCTAATTGCTCGTGCTTATTGTTTATTCATTGAATTTATTTCCTGAGCTAACGATCTAAGCTATATTAAGATGTCAAATTTTGATAGCCTATCAGTCATTAGGCCACCACCCTTTAATGGCATAAACTATGCCTATTGGAAAGCCAGGATGAGTATCTTCCTCAAATCCATGGATGAAAGTGTGTGGCTGGCCACAGTGAATGAATGGAACCCTCCTATCACTGAAGTAACTAATGACGATGGTTCAAAATCAATGAAAGTAACGACTTATTTTCATTGGACCACACTTCAGAAAAGTGAGAGTAGTGCCAATGCAAAAGCACTAAATGCAATTACTTGTGCATTATCACCAGATGAATTCAAAAGAATCAACTCTTGTGAAAATACAAAACAAGCATGGGATGTATTAGAAATGACACACGAGGGTACATCAATTGTCAAGAAATCTAAAGTCCAACTACTCACAACTAAATTTGAAGAAATTCATATGGAGGAGAATGAGATATTTATGGACTTCTACACTAGATTGAATGACATTGTGAACTCTATGTAGGGTCTTGGTGATAGAATCCCATAAAGTAAAGTGTGCGCAAAGATACTACGCTCACTTCCTGAACGGTTCAATTCTAAAGTAACCGCGATTCAGGAACTTCGTGATATGGATACCATGAGGGTTGAGGAACTAGTTGGTTCACTACAAACCTACGAGTTGTCCTTTAAAGCTCCTAAAGGAAAATTAATTGCTCTCAAATCATCTAAAAATGTTTCACAAGAGAGCACTTCGGATTTAGAAAATTTTGAAGATGATATGGCGCTTTTAGCAAAAAAGTTTTATAAAATTTTCAAAAGAAAGAAAAAAGTTGATTTTCAAAAGTCAAATGATAAGAGACGATCTAAACCTAGAGTTCAAAAATCTTTGAAAGATAGTCAATGTTACAACTGTCAAGAGTATGGGCACTTAGCTAACAAATGTCCTAAAAAGGACAAATCAAAAAGGAAAAGCATGTTAGTTACTTGGGATGAATCGTTTGATTCTGAATCCTCTTCTAAATCAGAAGATTCTGAAACCGAGTCGGGCGATGATGTTAAAGCCCTTATGACTCTAGCCAAGATCACTTTTTCAGATAATGATGATATATCTAGTGAAGAAAATCTGAATAGCGATTGCGATAATGAAGATGATCTTCAGGATGCTTATAATGCCCTTTATAAGGAGAGTTGTAAAATTTCCATCAAGCTTAAGTTACAAAAAGAAAAACTTTCTAAACTTAAAGAAGATTATGAGTCTCTCGTTTTAGAAAAGTCTCATATTTTTGATTCTTTTGAAAAGACCAAATGTGATTTATATTTCAAAACCTCCAAAATTGAAGATTTGAGATCTGAAAATGAGAAACTCAAAAATGTGGTAGCTTCTCTTATGAGTTTGAAAGACACATGGAGATATGCCCAAGATGATCCTAAATTGAAAAAATTATTGTCTGGATCAAGAAAATGTGGCGATCGATCCGGGTTGGGCTATGATAAGAATAAATCTTCTAAATAAAAGAATATTGCTCCTAAATTTGTAAAAGGAGAGTCTTCAACCTCAAAAGAAAAGAATACTTATCAAGGTTTTTTCAAAAATTCAAGGACTTTTTAAAAACCTAAAGGTAGCCATGTCAACTTTGATTTTCAAAACCAAAATTCATTGGCTGAAAAATAATTGATCTACTCAAGGAGCTATTAAAGTCTAACTCTATAGGTCTCTCCTATAACAACAGATAGAAAAAGAACATCTATACTCCTAAACCAAAACAGTTTTGAAATGGGTTCCTAAAGTTGCCTGCCTGGTTTCCCACGCTACTTTTAAAGCTATAAGCCATTCAAAGTGGTACCTAGATAGTAGTTGCTCCAGGCATATGACAGGCGACAAGGCTTTATTCACCGATCTAAAAGATATGATTGACGAGTCAGTCACATTTGGTGATGGAAGAAATTGTAAGATCATTGGCCAAGGTACGGTTCAACTTTATAACCTTCCCTTATTTAAGAATGTTTTATATGTTGAGGGTTTGAAACACAACCTATTAAGCATTTCTAAGATATGCGATAACAACCATAGTGTGAAGTTTTCTAATCAAAGTTGTGAGATAGTTAATAAAAAGGGTTCTGTTATATTAACTGGTCACAGAACTTCTGAAAACTGCTACATCGTTAGTGATGCAAGCTCATCTACTCAATCGTGTTACATGATCCAGACCGATGAGACTGAATTATGGCATAAACGCCTTTGACATGTTCACTATCGGAACTTATTTAGATTGAGCAAAAGAGAACTAATTAGAGGTCTATCCAAATTGCAAAAAGTAGACAAAATATGTGGTGAATGCCAGTTGGGCAAATAGACTAGGAGCTCTCACAAGAAAGTGAACTCCAATACCACATCTAGACACTCGAGCTTCTCCACATGGATCTTATTGGACCAACTAGAATGGAGAGTCGAGGAAAAAAAAGTACATCTTGGTTATCGTAGATGACTATACCAGATTCACTTGGGTATCGTTCTTAAAGGACAAAACTGAAACCCTTGATGAAGTGAAAAAGATCATCAAGCAAATCCAAAATGAAAAAGGTTCTCATGTTAGTAAGATCCGTAGTGATCATGGATCTGAATTCGAAAATAGTAGTTTTGAGAAATTCTATAGCGATCAGGGAATATCGCATGAATTCTCTGCGCCCAAAACTCCTCAAAAAAATGGCGTAGTGGAAAGAAAAAATAGAGTGCTTCAGGATATGGCTAATTTTATGTTAAACAGCATGAAGCTCTGTAGAAATCTTTAGGCTGAAGCAGTTAATACCGCATGCTATATTATTAATCGGGTTTATACCAGTAAATCTGATAATAAGACTTCTTATGAATTATGGTTTGAAAAGAAACCTAATGTCAAATACTTTCGAGTTTTTGGCAGCAAGTGTTATATTTTACGAGATTGTGAAAATTTGGGAAAGTTTGATATGAAGAGTGATGAAGGTATTTTTCTTGGTTATTCTTTGAACAGTCGAGCTTATAGGGTTCTAAATAAGAGAACTGGTATGATTCAAGAGTCCATCAATGTGGTCATTGATGATCATTTGAATACACCAGCCCCGCGCTCAAATGATGATGAAGTTCTTATTATCGACAATCAAGATACCTCATCAAGTCAAAAAGAATCTGAACCAAGGACTGCCAAAGATCATCCAACTAATCAAATTCTTAAAAACCCTCTCACTGAAGTTCATACTCGTAAAAAACTTGAGAACATATGTAATTGTTTTTGTTTTACTCCCAAATAGAACCGGTCAATGTGAAAGAAGCACTTTCTGATGAAAATTGGATAGTTGCTATGCAGGATGAACTTAATCAATTTGTTCGTAATGATGTCTGGTATCTTGTTCCTAGACCTAAAGATAAACACATTATCAGAAAAAATGGATCTTTAAAAATAAGTCTGATGAACTTGAAAATATAATACGAAACAAGGCTAGACTGGTTATAAAAGGGTACACTCAGATTGAAGGCATCGATTACGATGAAACCTTTGCTCTAGTCTCTCACCTTGAATCAATCAGACTTTTTATTTCCATCGCATGCTTTAGAAAATTTAAAATTTATTAGATGGATGTAAAGAGTGCCTTCTTGAATAGCAATTTACATGAAGAGGTGTATGTTGAACAACCTTCAGGGTTTGAAGATCCCAAGTTATCTGACCATGTATTTCATCTCAAAAAGGCTCTCTATGGTCTAAAACAAGTGCCTAGGGCATGGTATGAAAAATTGACTAAATTCTTACTTAGTCATAGCTTTCAAGTAGGAAGTGTCGATAAGAGCTCTTTGTTAAGAAGCATAACAATGATTTTTTGATGATTCAAATTTATGTTGACGATATTATTTATGGATCAACTTGCACTAACATGTCTATTGAGTTTACAGAGTTAATGAAATCAAAGTTTGAAATGAGCATGGTTGGTGAACTAAATTATTTTCTAGGGTTACAAGTAAAACAACAACCTGATGGAATTTTCATTTTCCAAACCAAGTATGCTACGAACTTGGTTAAAAGGTTTGGATTTGAGAATGGTAAGAACTTTAATACTCCTATGAGTACAACATTAAGACTCTCAAAAGACTCTACGGGTAAAGATATAGATTCTAAACTGTATCGTAGTATGATTGGTAGTTTGTTGTATCTAACTGCAAGTAGACCTGATATCGCGTTAAGTGTTAGTATTTGTGCGAGATATCAGTCTAATCCTAAGGAATCACATCTTACTGCTGTTAAATAGATTATTAGATATGTCGCAAGTACTATAAATCCGGGTCTTTGGTATCCTTTTGATACTAGTGTTCAATTAGCCGGATACTCAGATGCTGATTGGGCCGGTAATATCGATGATAGAAAATCAACCAGTGGTGGTTGTTTTTACATTGAAAATTGCTTAGTTTCTTGGTTCAGCAAGAAGCAAAGCTCAATATCGCTCTCCACTGCTGAGGCTGAGTATATTGCAACTGGATATGCATGTAATCAACTAGTTTGGATGAAACGCATGCTAAGCGATTATGGAATTAATCAAGATTCAATGATCTTACATTGTGATAATTCCAGTGCTATAAATATTTTCAAAAATCCAATCCAGCATTCACGTATTAATCACATTGACATTAGGTATCATTACATTCGTGAGTTGGTTGAAGAAAAAGTTATTTTCTTGAAATATATACCAACTGAAACTCAACTTGCTGATATATTTACTAAATCGCTCGACAAAAGCAGGTTTAATAAATTAAAATTTGATCTTAGTATGTGCATTTTACATTAAGTATTCTTGCTTGCATGTATCATAGTGTATTATATTTGGTATTATATGTGTTGAAATTTTAATTTTTTACATTAAATATGTATTTTTGGTCGATGCTCGACCGGTCGTAGCTGTACATGACCAGTCGTGGTACGACCGGTCGTACACAGCACTCGACCGATCGTGGAGCTCGTGAACTTAATATGATTTGGAAAAAAACTCCTTCTTCTTCATTTTCACTCCTACCTACGACAACTCGTGGCTCCACCAGTCATAAGATTTCTTGTATTTCTTCAGGGTTAGTCCTATTTCTTCATTTTTCTTGAGTTTGATGTTCTCTATGCTTTAATTTGATCATTGTGTAGCTTGATTTCATCTTTTGGTTGGGTTTTTCAAGGGTTTCTTCTCAAATTACTGATCTAAAGAAAACTCATCCTACTTTTTGTGCATTTCTCTTGCTCTTAGTATATCTTGTTGAAGATGGATGCAAGAGGGAAGAAGAAAACATCCCGTGGTCCATCCTCATCTAGATCTACACTGATAACAAAACGGCACCTTCGGTCACCCGAAGATGATCCTCAAGATGGAGGGATTTGCGTGTCTGTAATGTTATCATTGAGCATCCCGTTGATCTCAATCATGTTGCACCATATGGTATCGTTTCTCTCCTTGAATCTGTTGGCTGGGCTAACATTTTACTTTGGGGTGGGCCTGCATACTAGTCTATTGCACAATCAATGGTTGCATGTATCTCAGATTTCTCCCTTGACAACTTAACTTTTTCAAATGCTACTAGAGAAGGAAAATTTCTTATAGACCGACATTTGATATCGGGCATTATGGATATACCCGTCAAAGATGAAGGTATTCCGATTCATACTCTATACGACAAACCATCTGAATCGGAAAAACATATGTTGACAAGAGACCTATACAAAATTAATGTGCAATTGACACATAAAGGGATTGCGCTCCCTTGAAAATACTTGTTACCCAGATACAAAGTGTTACACTGTATATTTATTTTAAATCTGTATCCTCGGTCTAGTAATAAAACTGAGTTGACTGCTTTCATGGTCCGTATATTACTTTCCATTACTGTTGGAACTATGGTCTGTCTACTTTCATTGATCTGTCATTTTATCATACAGTTTTGACTTCATCCAAGTCATAGTGATATTCCGTTTGGTTAACTTATGACTGTGTTAGCCACTCAAATGCTTCTTGATACACCTGTTAATGAAGCACCCATTCATCATCTTTTATTCGACAATACAAATTAAAATAAGATAAAGTTGGATTTGCTTCCTGGTCAAGTTGATGAAGGTGGTGTTGGTGGTAATGGTGGTGAAGCCGAAAATGAAGGGGAAGATGGCGATCTTCCTCAACAGGATGTTAATATGGATGAGTTATTTGATGAGATAAAAACTGATTCGCTAAATGATCATGATTACATCCATCTAGTTATGATGCACGCCTTCGTGCATTGGAGGAGAAGGTTGATAACATGAGTGTAGCCCACGATATGCAGTTTAAATATATGTGAAAATATCTTCGTCGCATTAATAAGGGCTTACACTAGATTGATCCTACTATCCCTGCTCCCTCCTCTGGATCTGATTAGGCGGATTATCTTTTAGATTGTATAACATTGTCTTATCTTTTATTTTGGATATTGTATTAACTTAGTTATGGCTTGATGATTCTGGATTTATATTTTGAGATATGATATTTCCTTCCATATTCCTTTCTTATTATCTGTTTTTTTATTACTCTCTATGTTGTTGTTCTCGTTCCTATTGTGACTTTCCCTTGTCATTTTGTGACAAAAAGGGGGAGTAGTATGGTAAGGGGGAGTAGTATGGAAAGGGGGAGTAATTTGTATGGATTGATTGATTGAGGAGTATATGTGGATTGATAATATGGAATGTGGATAACTTGCACTTTGCTTAATGTTTCCATATTTTTTTCTCTCAGGGGAGCATATTTTGCTCTTATCTGTATGATGTGTGTTTTGTCACAAATTTCACAAAGGGGGAGATTGTAAGTGCTATGATTTCATATCCCTTTGGTTGTTAAATTTTGTGGTGATAATATATATATATATATATATATATATATATATATATATATATATATATATATATATATATATATATGCCTTGTACATCTTGTGTTTCATGTTTGAGACTATTCATTGCTTCAAGACATCGTATTTCAAGACAAGAACTTAAATGAAGAAAGTTTCAAGTCTAGTCATGGATGAAGTATACAAGAATAGAAGTCTTCAAGTATGCATGTTCAAGATTCTAACAAGTACAAGAATAGAAGAAGACTTTATCAAGTCAAGAAAGGTTCAAGCTCGAGAAGGCCTACAACAAGATTCGTAAATTCTCAAGCTTCTCTTAAGGGTCATCTGAGAGTATAGACTATCAATGTTCATCTCACTTTCAAGGTTTGTTTGACCTTAGATTGACCTTAGATTGGGCTTTATTGTAGGTCATTCTGGATACATAATTCATATATTTTAAATATGCTTGTACGGGCTGTTCTAAGACCAGTCTTAGGGACTTCAAGACCAGTCCTAGCTCTGCTTGACCAATCTTAAGTTTTTCAGGACCAGTCCTAGGTTGTTGAAGATTTTTGGATTTTTCTGGTTGTCCTACGACCAGTCCTGTGAGCTGTACGATTCGTCCTTCGACCAGTCTTAACCCTTCGTCTTGAACTCCAGCAACTAATTTAGGGATCCTTGGACCAGTCGTAGGTGACCCACGACCTGTCGTAGGCGGCCCACGACCTGTCGTAGGCTACCCAGGACCAGTCGTGGAACAGCTAATCCTTATCCCTCAGAAATCTTTGAAAATCTGTTGAAGCTACGACCAGTCGTAGATGGGATTTTTCAGGCTATAAATAGAGCACGAATTTTAGAGTTTTTCAATTCAATTCAATTTAAGCAATTTTAAGGCCATACTCTGAGATAAGTTCGTGTTTGTTTTTAAGCTACTTTGTGCTCATTTAATATTCCTTTTTTTACTTGTTTTGTATTTAATTTTGATCTACATTCCAATCTTATTAGCAAAGAGGAATTTTTGATATTCCTTCTTCTTGGATTCAAAATCAATTAGAACTAGCCCTTTTGATTTAAAATCAATTAGACTTAGAACCATTCATAAAGTGAGTATTAGACTTTGAACGTTGAATCGAACTTCTACTCCGATTGGTTCTACCGGGCTACTTCAAAAGGAGATTCAGGTATTTTACATTTTTGTAATTTACATTCTTTGGTTTTGTTTGAGAATTACCAGAAAAATCTCATTGTTTTGGTTATCTGAGGAGAGCCAGAAAACTCAGATTATGTGGGTTTTTGGATTGTGTAAGCCCGAGATAAAAAGACACAATTGTGAAGGTTTTAGGTGAACCTCTGAAACTTATTTTGATAGTGCATGCTAATATCCCTTGTGTGAGGATATTAGGAGTAGAGTAGCATTCTGTGTGGCTGTTGGATAACAGTTGGTGTACACACAGGCGATCCACTATATATCTTTGTGTTGTGGATGTGCTTTATTCTTTCATTCCTTTATTCATTCAGTTTTGTGGATTGTATCTGTGGTTGAATGTTGTAATCATTTTATTTCAAGCCAGTGTGGGGAATGTTGTAATAACTTAGGTTTAATTTCCTGCAAGTTATTTCCTTACTTTATTTATTCCTCTCCGATTGAGTTTTTGATACAAAGGACGTTCTAAAAATAAGGTTGTCCTACCATAAGCCTTTGGTTTTTGGTGTAAGGTTGTCCTTAGAACTGAATTAGTATCAACTTCTCAATACTAGTTTATTGAGGTTGCTTTTTAATTCAGCATTGTAGATTGTTTTATTTTATTATTCGGTTGTTATAAGCTTTATTTGGCATAACCCTATTCACCCCCCCTCTAGGACATATAGCTAGGCCCTTTCATCTTAGACCATTGTGATCTGCAGGAATTCATCAATACCGTCCGTCCATCTATCGGGATTAGGTGGGCCACAATCTGTGTTTGGCCGCACCAAAGAAATGAGGCAGATCTAAATTTCAATTGGACAACACCACATGGGGATAGTGATGATGATTGATTGACCACTGATGAAAGCCTTTCAGACTCACTATAATTGTGTCATTTGACAACGTCGTAGGGCCCATTATAGGCCCTATCTTGATGTATATGCATGAACTTGAAAATATAATACGAAACAAGGCTAGACTGGTTGTACAAGGGTACACTCAGATTGAAGGCATCGATTACGATGAAACCTTTGTTCCAGTCGCTCGCCTTGAATCAATCAGACTTTTTATTTCCATCGCATGCTTTAGAAAATTTAAGATTTATCAGATGGATGTAAAGAGTGATTTTTTGAATGACGATTTACATGAAGAGGTGTATGTCGAACAACCTTCAGGGTTTGAAGACCCCAAGTTATCTGACCATGTATTTCATCTCAAAAAAGCCCTCTATGGTCTAAAACAAGCGCCCAGGGCATGGTATGAAAAATTGACTAAATTCTTACTTAGTCATAGCTTTTAAGTAGGAAGTGTTGATAAAACGCTCTTTGTTAAGAAACATAACAATGATATTTCGATGGTTCAAATTTATGTTGATGATATTATTTATGGATCAACTTGCTCTAACATGTCTATTGAGTTTGCAAAGTTAATGAAATCAAGGTTCGAAATGAGTATGGTTGGTGAACTAAACTATTTTCTAGGGTTGCAAGTAAAAAAACAACCTGATGGAATTTTCATTTTCCAAACCAAATATGCTTCAAACTTGGTTAAAAGGTTTGGATTCGAGAATAGTAAGAACTTTGATACTCCTATGAGTACAACGTTAAGACTCTCAAAAGACTCTACAGGTAAAGATATAGATCCTAAACTATATCGTAGTATGATTGGTAGTTTGTTGTATCTAACTGCTAGTAGACCTGATATCGCGTTAAGTGTTGGTATTTGTGCCAGATATCAGTCTAATCCTAAGGAATCACATCTTACTGCTGTTAAACGGATTATTAGATATGTCGCAAGTACTATAAATCTGGGTCTTTAGTATCCTTTTGATACTAGTGTTCAATTAGCCGGGTACTCAGATGCTGATTGAGACGATAATATTGATAATAGAAAATCAACCAGTGGTGGTTGTTTTTACATTGGAAATTGCTTAGTTTCTTGGTTCAGCAAGAACAAAGCTCAATATCACTCTCCACTGCTGAGGCTGAGTATATTGCAGCTGGACACGCATGTACTCAACTAGTTTGGACGAAATGCATGCTAAGCGATTATGAAATTAATCAAAATTCAATGATCTTACATTGTGATAATTCCAGTGCTATAAATATTTTCAAAAATCCAATACAACATTCACGTACTAAGCACATTGACATTAGGTATCATTACATTCGTGAGTTGGTTGAAGAAAAAGTTATTTCCTTGGAATATATACCAACCAAAACTCAACTTGCTGATATATTTACTAAATCGCTCAACAAAAGCAGGTTTAATAAATTAAAATTTGATCTTGATATGTGCATCTTACATTGAGTACTCTTGCTTACATATATCATAGTGTATTATATTTCATATTATATTTATTGGTGTTTCAATTTTTTACATTAAAAATGTTTTTTTTTCGATGCTTGACCGGTCGTAGCTGTACACAACCAGTCATGGTATGACCGGTCGTGCACCGCACTCGACCAGTCATGGAGCTCGTGAACATGATATAATTTGGGGAAAACCTCCTTCTTCATTTCCACTCCAACATACGACGAGTCGTGGCTCGACCAGTCATAGGATTTCTTGTATTTCTTCATTTTTCTTAAAGATTCATGCTCTCTATGTTTTGATTTGATCATTGTGTAGCTAGTTTCATCTTTTTGTTGGGTTTTTCAAGGGTTTCTTCTCAATTTACTGATCTAGAGAAAACTCATCCTTCTTTTTGTGCATTTCTCTTACTTTTTGTATATCTTGCTGAAGATGGATGTTAGAGGGAAGAAGAAAATATCCCGTGGTCCATCCTCATCTAGATCTACACCGATAATATAACGGCACCTTCGGTCACCCGAAGATGATCCTCAAGATGTATGGGATTTACGTGTCCGTAATGTTATCGTTGAGCATACTGCTGATCTCAATCACATTGCTCTATATGGTATTGTCCCTCTCCTTGAATCTTTTGGTTGGGCTAACATTTTACTTTGGGGTGGGCCTGCATACCAGTCTATTGCACAATCAATGGTTGCATGTATCTCAAAATTCTCCCTTGACAACTTAACTTTTTCAATTGATACTAGAGAAGGAAAATTTGAAGTAGACCGTCATTTGATATCGGGTATTATGCATATACCCGTTAATGATGAAGGTATACCGATTCATACTCTATACGAAAAACCATCTGAATTGGAAAAATATATGTTAACAAGAGACTTATGCAAAATTTATGCGTAATGGACACACAAAGGGAATGCGCTCCCTTCAAAGTATCTGTTACCTAGATACATATTAAATCATTTTTTCATTTCGAATCTGTATCCTCGGTCCGGTAATAAAATTGAGTTGACTTCTTTCATGGTTCGTGTGTTGCATTCTATTGCTTCTGGTACCATGGTCTGCCTTCCTTCTTTGATTTGTCATTTTATCATACAGTTTCGTCTCCATTCAGGTCATAGTGATATTCCGTTTGGTTATCTTATGACTGTGTTAGTCACTCACATGCTTGTCGATAAACCTATTAATGAGGCACCAATTCATCATATTATTTTCAACAATTCCAATCTTAATAAGATAAAGTTGGATTTTCTTCCTAGCCAAGTAGATGAAGGTGGTGTTGGTGGTGATGGTGGTGAAGTCGGAAATGAAGAGGAAGCTGGCGATCTTCCTCAACAGGATGTTAATATGGATAAGTTATTTGATGAGATAGAAATTGACTCGCCAAATGATCCTGATTACGATCCATCTAGTTGTGATGCCCGCCTTCGTGCATTGGAGGAGAAGGTTGATAACATGAGCATAGCCCATGATATGCATTTTAAATATATGCGAAAATATCTTCATCACATTAATAGGGGCTTACACCAGATTGATCCTACTATCCCTGCTCCCTCCTCTGGATCTGATTAGGCGGATTATCTTTTGGATTGTATCACATTATTTTATCTTTGCTTTTTGATATTGTATTAACTTGGTTATGACTTGATGATTCTGGTTTATATTTTAAAATATGTTATGTCCTTCCATATTTCTTTCTCATCATCTGCTTATTATTACTCTCTATGTTGTTGTTCTCTTTACTATTGTGTCCTTCCCTTATCATTTTGTGACAAAAAAGGGGAGTAGTATGGTAAAGGGGAGTAGTATGGAAAGGGGGTAATTTGTGTTTTTTTGATTGATTGAGAATAAAGAATCTTGATGTTTACATGTTATTTATTACATGAGTAGTACTTGTATCTCTTAGGGGGAGTAGAGTAATTTGTATGATGTTGCACTTATCTGTATGTGTTTTGTCACAAATTTGACAAAGGGAGAGATTGTAAATGCTATGATTTCATATCCCTTTGGTTGTCAAATTTTGTGGTGCCAAAACCTATATCTATGTCTTGTATGTCTTGTGTTTCATGTTTGAGACTAGTCATTACTTCAAGACATCGCATTTCAAGACAAGAACTTAAATGAAGAAAGTTTCAAGTCATGGATGAAGAATTCAAGAATAGAAGTCTCCAAGTATGCATGTTCAAGATTCAAACAAGTACAAGTATAGAAGAAGATTTTGTCAAGTCAAGAAAGGATCAAGCTCGAGAAGGCCGACAACAAGATTCGTAAATTCTCAAGCTTCTCTTAAGGGTCATCTGAGTGTACAGACTATCAATGTCCATCTCACTATAAGGTTTGTTTGACCTTAGGATGGGATTTACTGTAGGTCATTCTGAATACATAATTCGTATATTTTAATATACTTGTTCGGGCTGTTCTAAGACCAGTCCTAGGGACTTCAAGACCAGTCCTAGTTCTGCTATGACCAGTTCTAAGTTTTTTAGGACCAGTCCTAGGTTGTTGAAGATTTTTAAATTTTTCTGGTTGTCCTACGACCAGTCCTGTGAGCTGTACGACTCGTTCTTCGACTAGTCTTAGCCCTACGACTCAAACTCCAGCAACTAAACTGGGGGTCTTACGACTGGTTGTATGTGACCCACGACCAATCGTAGGTGGCCCACAACCGGTCGTAGTCTACCCAGGACCATTCGTGGAACAGTTAATCCTTATCCCGCGGAAATGTTTGAAAATCTTTGAAGCTACGACTAGTCCTAGGATCCTATGACCAGTCGTAGATGGGATTTTTCAGGCTATAAATAGAGCATGAACTTCAAAGTTTTTCAATTCAATTCAACTCAATTCAAGCAATCTTTAGGCTATACTCTGAGATAAGTTCGTGTTTACTTTTAAGCTACTTTGTGCTCATTTAATATTTCTTTTGCTAGCTTGTTTATTATTTGATTTTGATCTACATTCCAATCTTATTTGAAAAGGAGAATTTCTGATATTCCTTCTTCTTGGATTCAAAATCAAATAGAACTAGCCCTTTTGATTTAAAATCAATTAGACTTAGAACCATTCTTAAAGTGAGTATTGGACTTTGAACGTTGAATCGAACTTCTACTCCGATTGGTTCTACTAGGCGACTTCAAAAGGAGATTCAGGTATTTTACATTTGTGTAATTTACTTTCTTTGGTTTTGTTTGAGATTTGCCAGAAAAAATCTCATTGTTTTGGTTATCTGAGGAGAGCCAAAAAACTCAGATTATGTGGGTTTTTGGATTGTGTAAGCCCGTGATAAAAAGACACAATTTTGAAGGTTTTAGGTAAACCTGTGAAACCTATTTTGATAGTGCATGCTAATATCCCCTGTGTGAGGATATTAGGAGTGGAGTAGCATTCTGTGTGGCTATTGGATAACAGTTGGTGTACACATAGGTGAACCACTATATATCGTTGTGTTGTGGATGTATTTTATTCTTTCATTCCCTTTTACATTCAGTTTTGTGGATTGTATTTGTGGATGAATGTTGTAATCATTTTATTTCAAGCAAGTGTGGGAATATTGTAATAACTTAGGATTTATTTCTCCAAGTTATGTTGGTTGCTTTGCTTTTTATTCCTCATTGGTTTGTGATACAAAGGACGTTCTAGAAATAAGGTTGTCCTACCTTAAACCTTTGGTTTTTGGTGTAAGGTTGTCCTTAGAACTGATATAGTATCATTCTCTTAAATCTAGTTTGTTGAGATTGATTTTTAATTCAACATTGTGCTTTATTTCTTTTATTATTCCGTTGTTTTAAGTTTTATTTGGCATTGCCCTATTCACCCCACCTCTAAGGCATATAGCTAGGCCCTTTCAGTGTATCAGATTGATTATGGACCCTACCTTAATGTAAGTATTGCATATTTCACTATTAAGGCTAATTAACTCTAGAACATGATTCCAAAATGACCTAGATCCAATTTCTAAATAAGTCAGACGATATGAACGTATAACTTTCAAACACATATGAAGCCACTTAAAGTACGTATTTTATCTGCACTGTTCAGTTGTTTTTCCAACCAAACAGATTGATGATGGAGCCTGCTAACATGTGCCTTGTGCATCTGAACTATTCTTCCTTGTACTACCTTAATGTATGTGAGTTGCCATGCTATCTACTTGTTGGGAACCACCGTAATGTTTTGTATGTGGACCTATCTACTTGTAATACCACTTGGAAGTAGGACACGCTACGTTGTATTAGACAAACCCGCATTATCCAACTGTGACTAAATCTTATGTGTATATTATGTACCCAAGTCGTTCAATTTAGAGCTCAATGTATCTTATAAGGTTTACCTATGCCATTCAAACTATTGTAGAACTACTATGATAATTATTTGCAAATCCAACTGTCACGCCCCGAACTCAGAAAATGGGCTCACAAAATTCCCGATCGCCGAATCTGGCGCTGACAGCCTCCGTAGTACCCCATTCTCGGCTCCTGACACCCATATACCAGGTTCCAATCCTGGGATGCTATAAGGAGGATTTCTACTATCCATTTAATTCGTAATGAGCATAACCATAAGCATAACCCAAGAACAATAACCACAAGAACACCATCACCAAATCCACTATGATCAAAAACTTTGAGTACAAGGTGTATAAAGGGAAATACAAGATAGTGCTAATAACAAAACTCCAAAAGCTCGACTGCACGCTCCTGCTGCTACTACGCTACGGCTGTGTCTTGACGCCACCTACACGCATTAATCATGCATAAGCTTATAGAAAGCTTAGAGGGCGGTGTAAGTGTGTGCGCAATACGAGCGTGCTCAGAATGCAAGGTCAGAATAATGTTGTAATGTGCTGATGAGTACATGAATACAATCAGCCATACCAAGGCTATGTGATGCAAGATATGAATGCGATCAGCCACATCCAGGCCATGTGATGCAGAATGTAAGTCAAGCATGTCAATCCTCATCATATACCAGTACAGTTCTCATTCTGGATAATCACCGGGGTCTAGTACACTCTATGCCAGCTTGTCGTCCCTATCTGAATGCACAACTGGGAGAGCAGAAGAGACCTCACTATCCGCCTGCCAATATCGGGCCCGGCTCTTCGATAGCGGACCGATTCCTCAAGCTGGTCAAACTCAACCTAGAAGTTGCCCCCTCACTCAGGCGGGTAAGGTCACACCCCTTCCAACCGACCACGACATAGTGGGAGATGCGGCCTATTGGTATACGGCCCTCGCGTGCTCATGTATCCACTCGGTCTCGACGTTGGAGTCATCCTCTGGTACCATCGGGTTTAGGGATTTTCACCCAGGGACATCTATGGCGCCCGTATGCTAGAACCAAACATTTTCGGTATCTAATCCAGCCACCCACGATGCATCTGTGGAGGCTATGGCCCTGATGTCGCTAGGGCATATAATAATCACAATCATACAAATCAAGTGCATGAGTCACACTACTAGTCATGCAGCAGTCCTACGTATACTACGCACTCATGTAGGGCAACTCCACCTACCGGGGAGCCCATAAACAGTTCGCCCGAAGGCATATGCTATGATCAGTCACTTCTCATATCAGTCATACATATGATGCGTATGATAATGAATCATGAATCTATACTAAACATGTATATAGAGATGGGCTCTGCGTATAACTGAGATGGGCCGAGATAGCCTACTTACTACAAGTATGGGCCTATTAGTGGGCCTTAGGGAGAGTGACAATGCGGACATTTAACCGACGTCATCCTTATAATGTGGGCATCTAACCATCATTGTTCCTAAGGCATTACTTACTATAAATATCGTTATATGCCATGGAGGGATCATGCATTGCAATGGACCTAGTTGCACTCAATTGGGTCTTAAGTACATCAATTAGGCCGTATCATATGGGCCTTATAGTCATCAAGCGGATCACCTCAATGAGCCTCACCAATGGGCTTGAGGTCCTTTGCAATGGGTCATAACCCATGTGCCTTAGAATTCATTAAAAATGAGCCCAATCACATGAACTTTATGTGCATCAAATAGGCCTAATCACATAGGCCTTATATATACCAAAGTGGGCCTCAAAAATGAGCCACAAATACATCAATTGGGCCTACACACATGGACCCATAAATAACAAAGTGGGCCTTAGTGGGCGGGCCACAAATACATTAAGATGGGCCTCAACAATGGCCTTAAAATGATCTCAAAATGGTTGGACGGTTTGGATGAAACTTATGCATCATGGTAGACTCCCATGTGGGCCCACTATAACATTTATTTTCCAGCCAATCCTGGGCCCACTGAAATGCTTATTTGCCACCCAACCTGTTGTTAAGGCCATGTGGCAAGGGGCCCACCAAAATGTTTATTTTACATCCCACCTGTTGATAAGGCCATGTAGCAAGGGGTCCACCAAAATGTTTATTTTCCATTCAAACCTGTTGATAAGGTCATATAGACCCATGGCCCACTGAAATGTATATTTTCTACCCAACCTGGGTCCATGGTACTATTTATTTGCATCCAAACTGTTCATTGAATCACATGGCCTAGGGCCCACTGTAATGTTTATTGCCATCCAAACCTGTTCATAACGTTACGTGGCCAGGGGCCCACGTGATGGATGGCGTGGACACAATACATACATCTGAGTGGGGGCCACCGTCCACCGCCGTGGATGGATGGCATGAGTAAAACACTTGCATCACAGTGGGTGTCACCATCCACTGTTGTGTACGGTGTGGTAAGCCACACATACCACATTGGGTCCCATGTAGGGCCCACCAAAGTGTTTATTTGCAATTCAACCCGTCCATTACGTGTGTCCCACCTGTTTGAGGGTTCACACCAAGTTTCAGCCACATTCAAAATTCAGGTAGGTCCCACCAAGTGTTTTTATATGATTTAGGCATGTCTTCATGTGATTTGGATGGTATGGCCCACCTGAGTTCAGTTTGTGGATGATTTTTGGAGTCAACGCACCATTCAAGGGGACCTATTAAATGAACGATATAGATGTAAAATACACATCATGGTGGAGTCTACAAGTGGGCCAATGCGGCCACCCTTTTTAACGCGGATGTCTCTGGACTCAAGGCACAAAGTCATGCCAAAAAAAAAATTATTTTTTTATCCTAGGTGGAACCCACATTAACTAGATCTACCCCATCCATTGCATGTGTTCCACAAAATTAGGTGTCCAAACCAAGTTTCAGCCACATTCAAATTTCAAATAGGCCTCACCAAATGCTTTTGTATGTTTCAGACATGTCTTCACATGATTTTAGATGGTATGGCCCACCTGAGTTCCGGATTGGTCCCAAATTTTAGCTTAACGCCTAAATTAATCTGAGGAAGATGGTGGAAGGCTTGGATTAAATACATGCATTAAGTTGGGGCTTGCAAGAGTGGCCCACCATATCCCTTCTTTTCCTTTCTTTCTTTTTTTTTTTTTGGTTGGACGTCCAGACTCCTCTGGACGTCAAGTAGGCAAATGCATGCATGGATTTTTTTTATTTTTTTTTTCCTAAGTGGGACCCACATTAAACAGATCTACCCCGTCCATTGCATGTGTCCCACAAAATTAAGGGTCCAAACCAAGTTTCAGGTGGGTCCAAGCTTCTGGTGGACCCCAGAAATTATTCTTCCAAGTTTTCAACGAAAAATACTACCGTTCTTAATACCACGGCCCGCCAGATGATTGGATCGGTCTCATTTTTTGGCTCAACGCCTAAAATGATATGAAAAAATGGAATGGACGGCGTGGATTGCAACATACATCAAAGTGAGGCCTGCATGCAAGGTCCACCCCAAAGCAACCCCTTTTTCTTTTCTTTTTTTTTTTTTCTTTCTTGTCAGTACACGCCCATGCCGCCTGTACACATACTCCATGATGGCCAACACGCCCGTCCAGCGTCCAGGGACGCTGGACGGCATGGATAAATACATCATCATGGTGGGTCCCACGTATACGTGGCCCACCATATACATATACATATATATATGTGTAATATTAATATAATATAATATATATGTATATATATACGTATCATATCACCTAAAGTGTGGTGGGACACACCATTTGATGAATGGAGTAGATTTATCATGAATTAGTGGGGCCCACTTCATTTTAGGAAAAGGATAAGGAGAGAGAAAGAGAGAGAGAGAGGGAACAATAGACGGTGATGGTGGGGCCCCGCCACTATGGGCTCGACATAATACAAATCATACATTAAAAAAATGGGTCTCACCAATAAGTGGTCCCTAAAAAGAATTTAACGGTGGATCACCCACCTCTAAGCCTCCTCCTTGCTCCCTTGGCCTCCAATGCTCCTTGCCTTCGCCTTGGACGGTGGATGATGGACCTTTGATGGTGTGGATGAGAGATGAGAGGGTGGGCCACACATGGCCTTTGGGAAAGCTTGGGAATGCTTGGACGTGTGGAATTTTTGCTTGGGAGAGATTTTTTTTTTTTTGAGAAATGAAGGAGAGAGAGAATTGATGGGTTGATAAGAAGTGATGGAGTGATGTGTGATGGGTTTGGTGATGGATGAAGTGATGTGAGAGTGGACTTTGGGTTGCTTGTGTAAGAGAAAGGTATAAGCATGACATGGGTTAGTTGTACTTGGGTATGGAGTGACTTGACTTGTACTTGACATGAGTGATTGATTGATTGATGGGACATCTCATAGAGATTTCCTCGTGATTCGCAACGTGCGGTGTTTTCTTCGAATTGAACGCGGACTGACATCTTTTAACCTGGGTATCGGGTCGGTGCACGAGTCACGGCATTAGAACCGCGGTGACGGTGCGGTCGCTAAGGTATAAGTTTCAATTTTAGCTGACTTTGGCATACAGGTCTCAGCTTAGGATCGCGCGCAAACATCAGAAAGTAGTCGAGGATTGCCGAATTCGACCGGAAGGATCGCGGGAATCGACGGAACAGTACAAACTAGGATACGGGTCTTACACCAACCCACTAACAACCCACTTGAAAGTGAAGCCTTCTACATTATATGAGTTTCACCATCACCATCTATCATGTGGCTCATTTACTATATGTTATAATTATGCCTTTCATCTCATAACCACTTGGTGCATGTACTTTGCATCATCACCACTCATTAATCATAAGGCCCAGTTAGGGTATAACAATGTGGTCTTAATAGAAGAAAATAACGTTAGGCTAAAGCCGCTAATGGAATATCTATCTTACAAAGGATATGGTATAATTCTAAATACAATTAATGCTCGTGACTATGATAGCTATAGATGATATTAGTGAAGTTAGTGATTATGGTTAATAGAAGCATGTGATTTAATATCTTGATTAATGTTGTTCCACTTCCTAACATACTAAATTCATCTACTTAATCATGTTGATATTGATCATACTCATGCACCATGGAATGATGGTATGTGCAAGTGTACTTCAATTCAATTGTTTGTGTAAGATATGTCCCCTTCAGTTCAGTCACATGACTATGGATTGATATAGTTGATAGTGGCACATGATGATTGTATGTCATTTTTGGCTTAAAGGTTAAACAGACCTTAAACTCATGGCATTATATGCATACCATATGCACTTGAACGTATGCCTTATCATGGTTGCTTGAATTCATGTATAATCATGACATATATGATGATCAAAATACCACAGTTGTGTCGTATAACATGAGTTGGATCTTGATGATAAAATATACATCTATGATGATGACTCGGGTTATCCTTAAAAATGAACGAGACACCGGAAGTGTGGAAATAGTAGGGGATGATGTGCTTCGTGGGTTGAAAGTCCCTAAACCTCGATTGCCTCACCGTCGGGCCGAGTGGATACATGGGTCATGGATTTGACTCCCACTGATGAGGTCGGATTGATAAGAGGTGGGTCTAACCTGCTTAAGGGCTGAGGTGCAAACAGGGACTGGTCTGACTCACCGGCTAAGAGAAGCGCGAATGAAGTCCGCTACTGGCATGTCGGGTGAAAGTCCACCATAGGGCGGGTATGTGAGGTCGATTACTAGTGTCCGGTGCATAGGTGTCGACCATGGTGTTTCCCATGATATACAGTTGGTGGAAGTCCACCACAGGGTGGGTATGCGAGGTCGATTACTAGTGTTTACTGCATAGTATCAACCACAGTGCTTCCCAAGATATACAGTTATGGCTCTGGTATGGGAGAAATGAAAATATAACTTGGTGATGATGGTAGCATTGACTCGAAGTATTACTATGATGCATATACATTAACATTGACATCACCTTACGTGTTACACGTCTTTCACATAAATGATTTCTTTGTGGCATATTTATCTTGCTGGCATGTAGGACACACTGCACATACGTGAGTACTCACTAGAATTTTTGCCTAAGCTACCTATTTTCCTTTTTTTTCAGGGCTAGAGTATCTTGGAAGACTTAGCTTTCTCGATGCATTGCATCTATTTTTCGATTTGACAATGTTGACGTTATGTACCTTTTGTAAAGCATTGTACTTGTAACCATTAGGATTTATAATGGAGAGTTTTTCTTGGTATTTGATGCTCAAGTATTCTGTAACGACCCTAAAATAAATTCCTTCTTTACATAAATTTTTAATTCAATAGGACAAACCACACCCCCCCCCCCCCCCCCCCCTCCCCCTCCCAATTTGAAACTAACATTTCAACTAATAACCACTAACTGAGTTTAACAACCCCATGATACTAACTAACAAAACTAAACAAGTGCTAACTGTCTAACTAAGATAATCAACACTAAAACTCCTAGTACAACCTTCTACAAGAGCGAAAACAGGCTTAAAACGAGTTATAAACCCTATTTGAGAACCAGACTTAAATCAACCACAAGGAAATCAAGAATTTCTGAATAACAGCATCCACGGGTAAATAAGAACCTTCCACGACCAATGGTCGGTGATGATCGCTAGAGATCAAATCGTGGAGCCAGTTTTTGATAGATGCGTGAACACAGATAGTATGCTCACGCCGCGCGCGACATCTAGAGACCCGGTCAAACTTTCATTGACAGATAAAACTCACAAAAGCAGCTAATTCAAAAGAAATTCTCCTGCCAGTCACTGGCTCAATTCAGACAGTCCATTCGACGGTGCAAACGAGCACTTTTCGAATAAGAGAACCAGATCTGGACCTTCCATATGATAGATAGGGTCCCACCGACCACACACATGAAGAGGTTAGGATTGAAAATCGTCCATTCCTCCTCTGTTTAAAAACCAGTAAACAACACATGAGAATGTCACTGAAGGGGATGAAGTGTCCACGTACGCCGCGCCTCTGATCAATCCGACCGTTGGAAACAAATGAACGGAAGCTACATACGCGGAGAAATCCTAGTCAAACCTACTACTTTGTAACGCCCTGAAAATCGGGGGTCGAGCATAAACTCCACTCCCGAGTTCCAGAACATCACTTATGCAACATAGATGCTTATGATTGAATGTTGTCTATGTTGGTGTATTAAACATGAGTGAGATTAAGCCAAAACAGCATATCATACTCCAAAGACAGTTAAATTATGCAAGCGAAAGACTGTGATAGTATGTATAACATATATAAACTGTTGTAAGTCTCCAGAGTATGAACATGTTACCAGGTTAAATATATACATGTATACTCTAAAAATGAATAAAAAGAATATACATGAGTGCTCCAAAAGTGTAAAAAAAAGACAAGTGTCATGGCATCTAATCAACCTCCCTGTAGTCCCGTCGATCAGAACACGCATATAGGAGAAATCCTCCTCATCATCATACAAGTCCGGCTCCACTTCACAAGCAGCGCCATCATCTGTAACTAAAACAGGGACTGGTTGGTGTGCGCAACACCGTCCCGTAACGTGGGAGTGAGTAGTTAACTCAGTGGAATCATAAAGCAAAGATTAACATGTTATCAAATCAATCAAGCGATAATGATAAAGCAAGCATATCAAACATCCCTAAATACTTTGATTAATGCAAGAATGAAATGACATGATGGATGCCCTCACCGACATACTCCCTCATGCGACACCATCTTACGTTTGCGGAATGCTTTCTTCCCTGAGTGCTCCACATCTTTCAGGCACATGCAGTGCGATATGAATATGATTACCGAGTTACTATTAGTCCTTTTCATACAGCAGGATTGGAAAACTAGGGTACTTCCCTTATATCATTCCCAACAAGGATCTTGTCTAGGGTTGTCACTCCTAGTAGTCTCATATGATGGTATATTTCTAGGTCGCTGCAAGGGCTACCAGGGCTATTGCACACACTCGTTGCTCCGCTCCCCCATCACCATATCAATACAGGCCTAGTTGTACTCTTGTTACTACGGAAGGGTCATTACCTCACGTAGACTCAGAGTACGCTCAAGGTCACTACAAAGAGCTGTCAGGGCTGTTGCTCGCACTCGTTGCACCGCTCCCCCATCACCTTATCAGTGTAGGACGACAGCAAGAATATAGTGTCCCATACCACCATAATCTGCTCACGAGTTTGGGTTGCTCACTGGTCACTACAGGGAGGTTTGTGGCCCCAGCGTAGGCCGACAGCTCGACTATGGTGTCCCATACCACCATACTCGGCTCATGAGTCTTAGTGGATCAAGGTACCACGGTTATCAGGGTTATCACTGGTAAGTTCAGTACCCTAGGTTCAAGCAGTTATGACCAATACAAGGTGAACATACAATGGTCAGTCGGGTTACCTGACGAGTCCGACTAGCACGAGCGCACGTTGAATCGACCGACATGAAGTGCACAAGAACTTCGTGTGGCCTAACCACTGCCGACGACTCTAGTACGACTCGGGTTTGTCATACACATCCTTCGTGGCGAATAGAATCCAACCATGAATTCTAATCTGTTACCGACTGCCTGGACTAGAGTATAGCCCCAAATACTTGTAATCTAAGTCATTAATCATATGAGAGAGATAGAATTGAAATACAAGTAATTCCAGCATGTTATCAGCATGTTATAACGTACATCATAAGCAATTTAACCATACACGAGTATTTCACACATAAGGTAATCAATTCAAATACAACAAGCATGGAGGAAATCATGTGCATCATCAAATTAGTTGAGAATCCAGTCTCAACGCTAATCTATAACACCATTTACTCAATACTTACTAATACATACATTTATACACGAGTATGAGAGAGATAGAATTGAAATACAAGTAATTCCAGCATGTTATCAACATGTTATAACGTACATCATAAGCAATTTAACCATACACGAGTATTTCACACGTAAGGTAATCAATTCAAATACAATAAGCATGGCGGAAATCATGTGCATCATCAAATTAGTTGAGAATCCAGTCTCAACGCTAATCTACAACACTATTTACTCAATACTTACTAATACATACATTTATACAAACACTTAGACTACACAACTCCAACGTACTTGACGTATGTTGATTTCGACATATAATATGACAGATCCTTATATCAAGGAGATGTCTAATACACAACAATCATGTTCTTACATTCAAAACATATGGCAGGCATAAATCATATTGATTTAAGCATTTCAACAAACACTTAGTCTACACACATTAGTCTACATAGCATATGTCGGCCAATATGTGCATTAGGGCGAATCTCTTCGCCAAACAGATCATACACGCATAACTAACATAGGTACACGACAAATACTCATTGCAATCATATCGACAAAATACGTATGTATACAGTATTTTCTTCAAGTACCTAAAATACCCTAAATCTCAAATTCTTCATACGTATTCGAAATGAAAATCAGACAGCATGTTCTACATGTCAAACAACATTCTTGTCAACAATCTATCATTAAACGACATTGAAAGCTTTGAAAAATGGTAAACTAAGCGTCTAAAATCCACACCTTAAACCAGAAATTACGAAACGGAGTTGATTCGGACGGTAAGTCTTCGTCAATGGCTCAACGGCAATCTATACCATGAAATAGGTTAGTTATATTAACACTACAGCTACATGGATTACCTAAACAGGTTAGGGGTAGGATTTCTTACCTAAAAATGACGTTGGAAGCGCTAAAAGAGCAACACAGATGGATGGCTTGACACATGGAGCAGAAGGGAAGAATCCCAGGAGAACGCTCCAACTCTTTCTTACTTTCTCTCTCTCTTTTCTCTCCTCTCTCTCCTAGAGTTTTTCCCAAATTCGTATGGGTTAGAAAGCTAAGGGTTTAAGGCCCTTTTATAAGCCCAAACATAACCAAAACAGACTCCAAGTCAAGGTATACTTAAGTTATAACTAAATCGGATCTGTTCCGATCCAACGGAGCACTTCTGGAGGTCCTGTTACTAAATGCGGTCAGACTTAAGCTCTCTAATACTGGATCTAGGTCCAACTAAGTTTTCAATCCGGTTAGGTTTCTAGATCGACCATGGCGGACCAGTTTCAGTTCAGCGGTCACCGAAACTCGATCAGGGCCACAAGTGCTATGACATGTAAGGGCCACCTATCCTGATCTGAGGGTGAAATTTGGTCGAATTCCAAAGGCCAGAAAGCTAAAAAATGTTGCGCAAGCGACACGTGCTAGATTTCATAAATTTTATTTAATTTTTAACATTTCTCACACTCTTCACTCTAGACTCAAGAAAATGGTCTCAGGATATCGGTCAGGCTTGATTTTTGAAATGATTATCAAGTCCAACTTGGCGGTCGTAATCATCTGAGCTCATCGCTATCGGACTTTCGACGTGCGGTCTAGATCCGATACGAAGTTTCTAAATGCTCTCGAGAGCAACTAGGTTTAGAGATTGATCATAGGTTTTTAGGTAACATAGCATTAGCAGTTCTACTCATTTTGGGTCTTGTAGTTCATATTTAAAGTGGTTCAAGTCAATTCTACTGAGTATTCAGTTTGGAACTTAACCAAATTCTACCCTAATTATGTCAGAATACGGTCCTAGGGCCATTCTATACCCCATTTTGGGAACTTCTAGGTATCATATTATTTTAATTATTTTTCTAGTGGTTCATCATCAATTTTTCCCTGACTCCACCAAATTTCATAAGATTTTGAGTTGTAGAAAAATTCTAAAAATTCCAGAAGCAGCAGCTGTCCAACAAGTGATTATCGGACAGTTGCCCACAACGACCTACTTTAAACTATATTAAATATTTTATTTTATTTTTTACATATTTTTATATACAACTATACTCATTTATCTTCAATATAGTTTTTGAATCACCTAAATCAGAGTTATAAGGAAGGAGATATGATTTTTTAAAGTTTGATAAAATGCGTAGAAAAAGTACAGAAACTGGGCTGCCTGTCCGTTGTACGGACGAGGCCTCGCCTGTCACTGACCTATTTGGCTTGGGTTCACCCCCCAGGGATGCCTAAAACATGTGGGGCCCACCTTGGATCCCCCTTAATTGAGTCGTTTGGGCCCACGAGTCCGTCGAGGTGTTTATCGAGTCTCATTTGTAAACCGAAATGAGTTACATAATGTACAATATATGTTTTTGGGGTAGAAGAAGCTAATCCATCCAATAACCTATCTACATCATTATATTCTAAGAATTACATAGTCAAAATCCTAATTTACCCATGTATTTACCATTTATAGTAAGTTTTAGTTTAAGTATAGTTCTTCACCTTTTAAACTTTAGGTTTGTGTTTAATATGAAAGTACTTGGAGAAATTTGAAGAATGGGGTGGTGAAAGGTGAGATTTTGAAGGAAATAGGTTGAAAAGTGATTTCTAGACTTTAGGATTGATCTCTAAGAGTGATATGGTTGACCCATTATCTAAGGACGTCTAATTCCAGGTTGGTATAAATATGGGGTGTTACATACTTTCCAAAAATGCGCCCTACTAGCCGAAAAGTGGAAAAAGATCCTTTTGAAATAGCAGTGAATACTGCTTGAGTTGAAGTAGGAATATGCCAATATGTCTTAGAAGGGGGTGAATAGGACTCTTTATAAATTTTACAATGTATTTAAAATTCCTATTGCACTAATCCTAACAATAAGCACATATTAAGATTACTTAAAAGTAACTCTACTGGCTTCTAAGCCTGGTAGAGGATCCAATCACAAACTATTTAAGAAGTGGACAATATGCAAACTAGTTTATGATGGATATGACAGTGTATGTGTGTGAGGTGTGATCTTAGATATTCAGATATGAAAATATTAAAGTAAATCACACAAACAAAAGAATAAAAATCATAAGCACAGTCATTTTTATAGTGGTTCGACTACTTGTCTACTCCACTCCTGGTAACTGTACTCAACTGTTGAGTGTACTGAATTTCACTCAGGAGGTTTCACATGGTTCACCTCTAACCTAAGGTTTTAAATTAGGTTTACCTTCAACCTTTACAACCTACACTGAGGCTGACTGTTTATGCTCTCACGAATAAGGGTCAATACATTGCACCCACTTTTAGGCACACTGTCCAAGGATCTTCCCTAAGACCGTAATGGAGGTTTCACTTGGTTCACCTCAAACACAAGGTTTTACATGGTTCACCTCAAACCGAAGGTTTTTTTGGTTCACCCCTAATCAGATGTTTATGCTCTCTACAGAGCAAGGGTTTAAACAATGCACCTACCATGTACACTCCTACCATAGGCCTCCTTGAGGACTTCAAGGGTGAGAAACACCTTAGACCCAATCCCACAGAGGAATGATCAAAGGGTCCTCTAGACTCTATATACTTACAGATAAGTTGATGAGTCTCATTCAGCGCATGACGAAGACCTCCTCCTTGTTGATGAAGAGTCTTCTGGTACCTTGATCCATAAAAAAAGATGTACCAATATAATGTAACGGGTTGGGTCAAGGTTATGATGGAATCCAACTGTCTACAGATTTTCCTATTAGGAAGATAGAGTAATTTCAATCATCTATGCATTCAAGGCATCCCAACTTAATATTTGTCATTAGGGTAGTAGCTGGAGGATCCTTGAATGCAGAAGTTCATTCTCCAATCCACTCTATTGAATATTAATGATAAGGGTGGATTGGAGGATGAACTTCCTTGAGAGAAAGGGCTTTGGTATATGATCTAAGGTTAAACACACAAAAGCACTCTCTTCTTTCTCTCATAGCAACTAAAGACAAGTTCTCATTAAATAGGAAAAGGTTCCAACGGATATAAAATGGTCACATTTATGACAGAGTTCGATATCATCGTACGGAGCGTATACTCTCGATTGTATCGATGGTCCGCTCGATGACACAAACTCTATGTCATACGCTTTTGGAAAACCTTATGCCAACTGATCGAGGGAATCGAGACTCATGTCAACGCCATCAGATTTCAAACTCTAATTTTATCGATACAAGGATCGAGTCCTCGACATTTGAAAAATGAGAGAAACTTGCTTTTAAAATTTTCAGGTTAACAGATATGATCGGGGGATACTCGATATCATCGGAATTTGAATGTCGATGATATCGGCGTTCGTGTTGATGCATCGAGAAATCCAAAGATTTTTTCAGTGAGCTTGCTGGACAAGTTTTGTCCTTTCTCGATGCAATCGATCCGGCCCCGATATCATCGATATTTAGAATATCAATTCTATCAAGTGACCCCCGATCAGAATTGAAGACCACCTGAAAAATGTTGTTGGAGAACTTCGCACCCATGACCGATAATATCGAGAGCCTTCTGATATCATCTAGATTTGAACTCCGATGGTATCGGGGAGGGCTCCGATATAACAAAGTATATATGATTTTTCTTAGTAAAAATATGGGCGCCGAATCTGCCTGTTGATATTATCGAGCCACCTTTGATGGGCTCGAGATTCAAATATCGATGGTATCGATAAGTGTGTTAATACATCGATAATTTTATCCATATATGTATTTGGTTGCTGGACACATTAAGTCCTTATTCGATTTTATCGATTGGTATTCCAAGGACATCGACAGTGCAGGTCGATCATATCGAGATGTGTATCGATACAATCGATAAGGTAAGAAAACTTTAGAGATTTTTTTATGTTTGAAAAAGTTTTCTTACCCAAAAACCCTAATATATTCTAATGTGTTCTAAGGGTTTTATTCACCTGGTGTTTTGGGACAAGGGATGTGAAGCTTAGATTTACCTATGGCGAGCTTCCACACATTCGGTTGAGGTAAACTCTTGTATAGATCTTCCTGTGATGCTCTGCAGTCCGACTGACTTAACACACATGCTAATTGACAAACTAGGGTACTAGCAAGGGCACTTTCAATCTCCCCCTTTGTCAATTACGTGATAAAAGACCCAAAACACCCTAGGACAGTATCTAGATTGACACATCCTAAATTGTGTGTACATGCATTTTATACAATTTTACAAATTCTAATGAACCGATGTACACAACTAGTATTTGCTCTCCCTTATTGTAAAACTCTCCCATTATTGGTGCAGCTACTCCCCCTAACACCCGTAACACCATTCTAGCAGATGTGCAATTTTCCACACGGGGTGTTTTGAATTGTTCTCCCCCTTTTTGTCAGCCATTAACAAAGATATCGTAGATGATATTGACTGAAGTTTAAAGAAGCATATGGGAGAACCACATATATAGATGCATAAATTTAAACCAGTGCTAAGCATCCATGAATTAAGGCAGTTATCAAAACAGATAAAACAATCACTGCAGCACATACATTCCATAATCTCGAAAGTAGGGAAACCAGTGAATCATTTATATTATAATGACAGTAAAATAAGAAGTAGATTCAGCCATATCATCAAAAAATATACTGCCCCAGACAGCAGTAGATATCCAAAACAAAATCAACAAGCCCATTCATGGGCAACCATAATCAAACATCAGTTGTTAGCCCATCCATGGGTAACCAAAAAATAACTAGCAATAGCAAACTTCGACATAATATATATATATATATATATATATATATATATATATATAAACTGTCAGAGGATTTAACACATTTGCTCATGAGAGCGTAGAGCACCAAAAAGATACTTATGCTCATATGCTTGAAATAAGTGCGGGCGAATGTGACAGTGTTTAAAGACCCGCATTACGGTGGAGGAGCAAAGGTTGATGACGCCATATCATCACGACAACAGGTGATTATCTCGACCAACTATTGTACCGTCTACTATACTCCCTTGACCAGCCTTTCTAGGACCATAAGCCTTTCTTCTATGAAGTGGATGTCCCTCTGAATCGCACCAATCTTGTCTAGTTTAAATCGTTTGGCATACCCGGGCGATGATGTTGACGGAGTAGGATCTGTTCCAGGAGGTACATCTTTGTCCACTTCAATTTCTTCCATAGGGCCACCACTTTCACCTCCAGCCTCTTCTACTTGAACAGCCTCCTTTGGGTCTGGAGGGTACTTGTGAAAAATCAAGTCCATCTTACGAATGTTGTTCTTGTTGAGGACTTGAAGAGGGTGGATCGGATCAGTGGTTGTTGGGAATTCAATGGCATTGCAAATCATGTTTATGATTTAGGGATATGGCAGATGAAGGTCCCTGGATGTATCAATGGCATTTACCAACTGATGGACAAGCATAGTTGGAAGACAGATCTTTATTCCATTGGCAATTGAGTACACTATCATAGTCATAAAGCCCGTGAGATCAGATCGGTCGGTACTTCTGGGATATATGTTTGTGGCAAAAATACCATGCATGAATCGAAATCTTGGTTCCATGTACCTAGCTTTCAGCTCATTCCCTTGATGCCACGGGATGTCCCTATTATGACACGGGTACTTAGTTATCATGGACCAAATTTTCACATTACCAAGGTCCATTTTAGGAATACTCGGGGCCATGGTCAGACTGAGAATATTACCCAATGCGGCAGGCGTGATCAACATATCATCTCCATCCAAAGAGACCATGAAGGATGGAGGATCAGACACAGGTGAGTGACACGCAGAAAGGAAGTTGCGCGTACAATCGAGTTGGCAGGGCCCTTTAAAATATAAAACTGGCAACCAGTCGATTACAGCAAATAAGGGTTCCAGATTGTATGGCCTTGGACATTCCCTGTCTACTTTTCTCTCATGGATGAGATTTCTTCCCATGTATTTGGGTGGTCATGAAGGTGCTCTAGTTGGAGGAGGTGCCAGTGGGGGCGCCTATTCCTCAGATTGGGGCCCACGCTGTCTCGTGCGTTGCCTCGTGGGAGTCGCACGTTCCCGGGCACGTGTGCTTCCTCTTGAAGCAACCACCTTTTGTCGTGTCACGTCCCAAACTCAGAAACTAGGCTCACAAAATTCTCGATCACCGAATCCAATGTCGACAGCCTCCGTAGTACCCCATTCTCGTCTCTCGGCACCCATATACCAGGTTCTGATCTTAGGATGCTACAAGGAGGATTTCTAATATCCATGAGCATAACATAAGCATAACCCACGAACAATAACCATAAGAACACCATAGTAAAATCCACTATGATTAAAAACTTTTAAGTACAATATGTCTGAAGGAAAATACAAGATAATGCAAATAACGAAAACTCCAAAAGCTCGATTGCACGCTCCTGCTGCTACTATGCTATGGTTGCGTCCTGGCGTCACCTACATGCATCAATCATGCATAAGCTTATAGAAAGCTTAGAGGGCGGTGTAAGTGTGTGCGCAATATGAGAGTGCTCAGAATACAAGGTTAGAGTAATGCGGAATAATGCTGATGAGTATATGAATACAAATCAACCCTACCAAGGCTATGCAGAGTAAGATATAAATATTATCGGTCATATCAGGACCATGTGATGTGAGATACAACTCAAGCATGCCAATTTAAATCCACATATCAGTACAGTTCTCATTCTGGATAATTACCGGGGTCAAGTACACTCTATACCAACTTGCCGCCCCTATCCGGATGCACAACTAGGAGAGTGAAAGAGACCTCACTATCCGCCTGCGAATATCGGGCCCGGCTCGTCGATAATGGACCTATTCCTCAAGCTAGTCAAACTCAACCTAGAGATTGCGTCCTCACTCAGGCAGATAAAGTCACACCCCTTTCCAACTGACCACGACACAGTGAGAGACGTGGCCTACTGGTATACGGCCATCGCACACTCGTGTATCCACTCGGTCCCGACGTTGGAGGCATCCTCTAGTACCATTGGGTTTAGGAATTTTTACCCAGGGACATCTATGGCGCTCGTATGCTAGAACCAAATATTTTCGATATCTAATCCAGCCACCCACGATGCGTCTGTGGAGGCTTTGGCCTTGATGTCGCTAGGGCATATAATAAGTACAACCATACAAATGTAAGTGCATGAGTCACACTACCAGTCATGTAACAGTCCTACATGTACCATGCGCTCATGTAGGGTAACTCCGCCTATTAGGGAGCCCATAAACAGTCCGCCGAAGGAATATGCTATGATCAGTCACTCCTCATATCAGTCATATATATGATGCGTATGATCATGAATCGTGAATCTATACTAAACATGTATATAAAGATGGGCTTTGTGTATAACGAAGATGGGCCTAAACGGCCTACTCACTACAAGTATGGGCCTACCAATGGGCCTTAGGGAGAGTGACAATGTGAACATTTAACCGACATCATCCTGACAATGTGGGCATCTAACCATCATTGTTCCTAAAGCACGTCTCATTATAAACATCATTATATATACCACAGAGAAATCACACATTGCAATGGACCTAAATTCATCTCACTGGGCCTTAAGTACAACAAATGGGCCGTATCACATGGGCCTTATATTTATCAAGTGGGCCATATCAATGGGCCTTATATTTATCAAGTGGGCCGTATCAATGGGCCACACCAATGGTCTTTATGTACACTGCAATGGGCCATAACCCATGGGCCTTGCATACACACAATGGGCCTCATAACATGGGTCTCCAATAAGTCAAAGTGGGCCTCAACAACCGGCCATCAATACTTCAATATAGGTCTAGTCACATGAGCCTCATATATATCAAAGTGGGCCCCATATAAGATGGACAACGTGGATATGAAACATATGGACGGCATAGATGAAATACATGTATCATGGTCGAGTTACTCACATATCATGGTGAGCCACTGTTCCATCTGGATGGTGGAATAGGAACACATACATCAGCGGTGGGCCTCATGCACGTGGCCCACCCTTCATATATATATTATAATATAATATAATATAATATATATAAATCACTAAGGGCCACCGTAATATTTATTTGTCATCTATCTGATGATAAGGTCACAGAAATCTGGGGGCTCACCATAATATTTATTTTCCATCCAGTCCATTGATTGGGGCATGGGGGCCCACCATAATATTTATTTTCCATTCAAACTGTTTATAAGGTCATGTGGACTAGGAAGGGGGCCTGGGACCCACTAGAATGTTTATTTCCATCCAACCTGTACATAAGGTCACGTGGACCAGGGAGGGGGCTTGGGGCTGTAAGTGCTATGATTTCATATCCCTTTGGTTGTCAAATTTTGTGGTGCCAAAACTTATATTTATGTCTTGTATATCTTGTGTTTAAATTTTGAGACTATTCTTTACTTTAAGACATTGCATTTCAAGACAAGAACTTAAATGAAGAAAGTTTTCAAGTCATGGATGAAGAATTCAAGAATAGAAGTCTTCAAGTTTACATGTTCAAGAATCAATCAAGTTCAAGTATATTAGAAGACTTTGTCAAGTCAGATCAAGTTCAAGAAGGCCTACAACAAGATTCGTAAATTCTCAAGCTTCTCTTTAGGGTCATCTGAGTGTACAGACTATCAATGTCCATCTTACTTTTAAGGTTTGTTTGACCTTAGATTGACCTTAGGATGGGCTTTACTGTAGGTCATTCTGGATACATAATTCATATATTTTAATATGCTTGTTTGGGGTGTTCTAAGACCAGTCCTAGGGACTTCAAGACCAGTCCTAGCTCTGCTACGACCAGTCTTAAGTTTTTCAGGACCAGTCCTAGGTTGTTGAAGATTTTCAGATCTTTCTAGTTGTCCTACGACCAGTCCTGTGAGTTCTACGACTCGTCCTTCGACCAGTCTTAGCCCTACGACTCAAACTCCAGCAACTAAACTGGGGGTCCTACAACCGGTCGTAGGTGACCAACGACCAGTTGTAGGCGGCCCACAACCGGTCGTAGGCTACCCAGGATTGGTCGTGGAACAGTAAATCCTTATCCCGCATAAATCTTTAAAAATCTTTGAAGCTACGACCAGTCTTAGGATCCTAAGACCAGTCGTAGATGGGATTTTTCAGGCTATAAATAGAGTATGAACTTTAGAGTTTTAGCAATTCAATTCAACTCTATTCAAGCAATCTTTAGGCTATACTCTGAGATAAGTTTGTATTTTTTTTAAGCTACTTTGTGCTTATTTAATATTCCTTTTGCTAGCTTGTTTATTATTTGATTTTGATCTACATTCCAATCTTATTAGAAAGGGGAATTTCTGATATTTCTTCTTCTTGAATTCAAAATCAAATAGAACTAGCCCTTTTGATTTAAAATCTATTAGACTTAGAACCATTCTTAAAGTGAGTATTGGACTTTGAACGTTGAATCGAACTTCTACTCTGATTGGTTCTACCAGGCTACTTCAAAAGGAGATTCAGGTATTTTACATTTGTGTAATTTACTTTCTTTGGTTTTGGTTGAGATTTGCCAGAAAAATCTCATTGTATTGGTTATCTGAGGAGAGCCAGAAAACTCAGATTGTGTGGGTTTTTAGATTGTGTAAGCCCGAGATCAAAGACACAATTGTGAAGGTTTTAGGTGAACCTGTGAAACCTATTTTGATAGTGCATGCTAATATCCCTTATGTGAGGATATTAGGAGTGGAGTAGCATTCTATGTGGCTGTTGGATAACAGTTGGTGTACACACAAGCGAACCACTATATATTGTTGTATTGTGGATGTGTTTTATTCCTTCATTCTTTTATTCATTCAGTTTTGTGGGGTGTGTTTGTGGATGAATGTTGTAATCATTTTATTTCAAGAAAGTGTGGATGAATGTTATAATAACTTGGGATTTATTTTCTGCAAGTTATTTTAATTTCCTTGCTTTTTATTCCTCATTGGTTTATGATATAAAGGACGTTCTAAAAATAAGGTTGTCCTACCTTAAACCTTTAGTTTTTGGTGTAAGGTTGTCCTTAGAACTGATATAGTATCATTCTCTTAATTCTAGGCTATTGAGATTATTTTAAATTCAGCATTGTGCTTTATTTCTTTTATTATTCCGTTGTTATAAGTTTTATTTGGCATTGCCCTATTCACCCCCCCTCTAGGGCATATAGTTAGGCCCTTTCAGGGGCCCACTGGAATGTTTATTTCCATCCAACCTGTACATAAGGTCACGTGGACCAGGGAGGGGGACTGGGGCCCATTGTAATGCTTATTTGCCACCCAACCTATTTATAAGGTCACACGGACCTGGGGCGCACTGGGATGTTTATTTCCATCCAACCTGTTCATGAGGTCATGGTCAGGGGCCCACCATAAGGTGGTTCACAAATCCAGCCCACTCATTATGTATGTCCCACCTGGCTGAGGGTTCAGACCCAGTTTTAACCACATCCAAATTTCAGGTAGGCCCCACCAAGTGGTTTTATATATTTTAGGCATGTCTTCACATGATTTTAGATGGTATGGCCCACCTAAGTTCTGCATACGGCTGATTTTTGGCAGGGGGCCACTAGCATATGGGCCTACGCAATGTACCGTGTTGATGTTCGAATCGCATCACGGTGGGGCCCACATCTAGGACCGTGAGGCCCACCCGGTCTGTTCGCCCACCCTCTGACAGCGGCACCAGCAGAAGCTGTTGTTGCTTCTTCTTTTTTTTTTTAGAAAACCAGGAATATCATGGTTTTTGATAGGTGTGGCCCGCATCTGAAAAATTCAGTCTAACCATTAGATTCAATGGCCCCTGATCAACTCAATGAGACCAATATGCGATATATTTTTGACCAATGGAAGAATTAATGCGGGTTTTAAAGGTAATACCACTATTTCTTACGGTATGGCCCGCTTGATTATCAGATCAGCCTCATCTTTTGGCTTAATGCCTAAAATGAGCTGAGAAGTGAAATGAACGGCGTGGATTATATACATACATCATGGTGGGGCCTGCAAGGGTGTCCCATCATTTCTCTTCCTTTTTTTTTAAAGCTTGTAAGTACACACCCCTATCAATATACAACTACATGTTAGCCACGCCCGGACGCTGGACGGCCTAGGTAAACACATGCATTGTGGTGGGTCCCACATGGGATGTGGCCCACCATCCTAGTCAAGGTGGGTCCCACATAAACGTGGCCCACCTGGTTTGGATCAATTTGATTCTTGTCTTTTTCCTTCATCTTTCTTGTCCAATGGACCCATTGTAAGGTGGGCCTCACGATCGGTCGATCAAGATCATCTTACACCGTGGTGGCCACAAGACATCATACAAAAGAGAGAGAGAGAGAGAGAGAGAGAGAGAGAGAGAGAGAGAGAGAGAGAGAGAGAGAGAGACGGTGATAGAGGGACCCCGCCACTATGGGCCCCTCATAGATACATCACATACATCAAAATGGGTCCCACCAACAAGTGGGCCCTCAAATTATGAAATCAATGGTAGAAACTCAAAGATCACCCACCTCTTACACTCCTCCTTACTTCCTTAGGCTCCTTAACTCCTTGCCTACACTTTTGATGGTGGTAGATGAGGAATGAACGGTTGAGATGGGAGATGAGGGAGTGGGGAAATGGACCACACTTGTTGTTTGGGAGAGGGAGAGAGCTTGGACGTATGGATTTTTATTTTTTTTGCTTGGGAGAGATTTTTGAGAAATGAGGGAGAGAAAGAAGTGATGGGTTGATAAGAGGTGATGGAGTGATGTGTGATGGGTGATGGGTTGTAAGAGAGGGATGGGTGATGAGAGAGGGAGAGTTGACTTTAGGAATGGGGAGGGATGGGTTGTTGTACTTGGGGTATGGAGTGACTTGACTTGTACTTGACATTGATTGATTGATTGATTGATGGGACATATTGTAGAGATTCTCTCGAAATTCATACGCGCGGCGTTTTTCTCTAAATGAACGCTGGCCTACATCTTCTACCCTGGGTACCGGTTTGGTGCGGAGTCGTGGCATTAGAACCGTGGCGACCGCGTGGTTGCCTGGGTACAAGTTTCGGTTCAAGCCGACTTTGGCATAGGATCACGTGCAAAAGACGGATACGGGTCGAGAATTGCCGAATTTCGACCGGAAGGACCGCGGAGGCCAACGGAATGCTACGGACTAGGACACGGGTCTTACATGTTGGGTGGACCTTGATGACTCACCCGGTCCTGACATCATTACTTTGTCTTTTCCCATGACAACAAAAAGATTTTAGGAAAAATGGACACAAAAAAAAAAGGAATACCCAAAAAAAAATGAATCTTAATGTTAAAATAGGGTATTACCGAATTTTGGACCTTCCGAGGCTGTCTAATAGTGTTTCGACCAATCCGATTGCAAGGTGCGAGCAGGATAAAAAACTAAAAACCCTGGAATAATATCCCCCTTTTCGCGTTTCACCCTTTAATATCGAGCAACATTGATCGATATCATCAATCTGTATTTCGATTATATTGATGAACTCTAGATCGATCTCATCGATTCGCTTTCCGATATCATCCTCGATCGTATGCCCTTTCACATTCTAAAGAGTTGTCGATTATATCAACCATTGATCGATTAATCAAAAATGACATGTCGATAGTTGTATTGAAGGTGAATGATTTTTCATTTCCAGCATCCAGATGACCTCTTAAGTATACTTTTAGAATTTCTATGAGACAAGTATACAAGAAAAATTATGTACAATCATTGTACACACACAAAAGTATAAATATTTGAATGTTTATATACAAAAGATGGAGGTCTAGAACCTCAGATATACCATTTTGAGCTTAGAAATATTTGCATCATTTTAACAACTATCCAGATCAAGATGTATGACCTGGACTTATCCTTTTATGCTTGATACTTCAGGATATATGTGAATTAATCATCAGATAATTCATTTTTTCTTTAACTACCCATTGTGAGACAGATTTCTTCATTCTGTCCTTTTCTTTAGGTGGTGATGGATGGGTGTTTCTCCTTGGTGGACTTTTAACATTTTGTGTTTCTTTAATTGATTTGAATTTTCCAATGTGATTTTGATCAGAGTTATATGAAGTCTGTCTAGGTGTCAAGTATTTAAACTTATAATAACCCACATCATCACATAAATAACAGACTGGAGAGGTTCTCACGTTGCTACCTGAAGTAGCAAATCTTTCAGTGGTTGAGGTAGTATTTCTAGTTTTCTTTTTAGTTTTATCGTACCCCAGACCACTGTTGTCTCTTCCTTGTCTTCCCATCCCTAATAACTTTTCTAGCTTTTCACTACTTTAAGAAAATTTGTAGTTTATTTTAGCGAATTTTTTGGATTTCTCTAAGTCAATACGGAGTGAGTGATTCTCATTCTTAAGTTGTGCATTATCATCTCTTAATAATTCAACCTGTTTCACAAGTTTTGATAATTTCGTCTTTAGGGATAGGTTTTCTCTTTCTAACTTATCATTGTCTAAATGATATTGCTGCAAATCATTGATTAAATGTGTTAATTTCCAAGGTTTTGTCCAAGTCTTTCTACAACAATTCATTCTTGTTTTCAGACATTCCAAGTTTTCTAAGTATGTGGATGCTATGGATATAGAGTTGGTTATAAGCATCTTACACTTTATCCTCTTCTATCTCTTCTTATTCTTTTCTAGTCTCCTCATTATCAGATGGAATTGAATCAGTGGCTTGTTGTTCTTTCTCGTTCTCAAATTCACTGGGGATGATTGGAGTAGTGGAGGCCATGAAGATTTTCAATGATTTCTTATCTCCATTACTCTCTGAGTCACTAGATTCTGAGTTTGACTCTTCTGTGTCATACCAAGTGGTAGCCATTACCTTGACCTTGGTTTTTCTATGTAGGCATTCAGTAGACAGGTGTCCATACTCATGACAGGCATAGCATTATGGTTCTTTGGTTCTTTTACCAAATTTACCTATAGAGGGTTTGTTGTTCACCTTTCTTCCTCTAGAAGGACAGCCACGATTCTTTTGAAAGAATCTTCTGAATCTTTGAGTCAGTAAAACTTCTTCCTGGTCTTCATCTTCCTTTTCGCTCCCACTGTCCTCATGTATTATTTTCTTGGAAGTTTTTAGGATAGTATTTTTGGATTTTTTGGATTGTTTGAAGTGAAGTTCAAAAGTTTGTAGGGAACCTACCAGTTCTTCTACTTTAATCTCATCAATGTTTCTACACTCCTCAATGCTTGTTACTTTGGGATCAAATCATTCCAGTAGGGATCTTAGAATTTTTCTACAAATTTTTGGTACTGGAACTTTTTCTCCCAATCCACCCATGGAGTTACAAATAATATTCAACTTGGTGAAAAACTCCATAAATGTCTCATGCTCTTCCATTCTAAGATTTTCAAACTATGAAGTCAAGAGTTGAAGTTTAGACCTCTTCACAGTACTTGTGCCTTCATGGGTTATTTCCAATAGATCCCATGCTTCCTTGGATGTCCCACACATGCTTATTTGATTGAATATATCTTGGGACACGACACAGTAGATGTCATTCATAACTTTTTCTTCAGTAGTTTGTTTTTCTTTGTCAAACATCGTCCACTTTTCTTTGGGTTTGGGTTTTGTGATGGTTGTGCCACTTTCAAGTGTGATTTGTTTAGATGGTGGCACATATCCTCTTTCAACAATATCTCAAACATCATGATCCAAAGATTTCAGAAAGTAATGCATCCTAGCCTTTTAGTATACATAATTTGAACCATCAAATAGTGGAGGCCTAGTGACTGATGAGCCCTCTCCTTTGGCCATATTCCAAACTTCAGTCAAGATCACTCTCTAGGCGGTGAAGCCCTTAAAGATAGACTTGCTCTGATACTAATTAAAATAGCGGTGAAGACCGCTTGAGTTGAAGTAAGAATATGCCAATATGTCCTAGAGGGGGGTGAATAGGACACTTTAAAATTTTTACAACGTATTTAAAATTCCTATTCACTAATCCTAATAATAAGCACATATTAGGATTACTCAAAAGTAACTCTACTTGCTTCCAAGCCTGGTAGAGGATCCAATCACAAACTATTTAAGAAGTAAACAATATGCAAACTAGTTTATGATGGATATGACTGTGTATTTGTGTGAGGTGTAATCTTAGATATTCAGATATGAAAATATTAAAGAAAATCACACAAATAAAAAAATAACAATCACAAACACAGTCATTTTTATAGTGGTTCGACTACTTGTCTACTCTACTCCCGGTAACCGCACTCAACCATTGAGTGTACTAGATTTCACTGAGGAGGTTTCACATGGTTCACATCTAACCTAAGGTTTTAAATCAGGTTCACCTTCAACCTTTACAACCTACAATGAGGCTGGCTATTTAGGCTCTCACGAGCAAGGGTCAACACATCGCATCCACTTTTAGGCACACTGACAAAGGATCTTCCCTAAGACCCTAATGGAGGTTTCATTCGGTTCACCTCAAACCCAAGATTTTACACGGTTCACCTCGAACCGAAGGTTTTACTGTTCGCCCCTAACCAGATGTTTATGCTCTTTAAAGAGCAAGGGTCCACACAATGCACCCACCACACACTCCCGCCGGAGGCTTCCTTGAGGACTTCAAGGGTGAGAAGCACCTTAGACCCAATCCTATAGAGGAATGATCAAAGGGTCTTTTGGACTCTATATACTAACAGATAAGTTGATGAGTCTCATTCAGCGCATGACGAAGACTTCCTCCTTATTGATGAAGAGTCTTCTGCTCCCTTGATCCGTAACGAATGATGTACCAATATAATGCAACGGGTTGGGTCAAGGTTATGATGGAATCCTACTCTTTACAGGTTTTCCTATTAGGAAGATAGAGTAATTCCAATCATTTATGCATTCAAGGCATCCCAGCTTAATGATTTGCCATTAGGGTAATAGCTTGAGGATCCTTGAATGCGAAAGTTCATTCCCCAATCCACTCTATTGAATATCAATGATGAGGGTGGATTGGAGGATGAACTTCCTTAAGAGAAAGGGTTTTGATTATATGATCTAAGGTTAAACATAAAAAACCACTCTCTTCTTTCTCTCACAGCAACTAAAGACGAGTTCTCATTAAATAGGCAAAAGGTTCCAACGGATATAAAACGGTCACATTTATGACAGAGTTCGATATCATCGAATGGGTTCGATATCATCGAGCATATACTCTCAATTGTATCGATAGTCTGCTCGATGACACAAACTCTATGTTATACGCTTTTGGAAAACCTTCTGCTAACTGATCGAGAGAATCGAGACTCGTGTCGATGCCATCAGATTTTGAACTCTGATTTTATCGATACAAGGATCGAGTCCTCGACATTTAAAAAATAAGAGAAACTTGCTTTGAAATTTTCAAGTTAATAGATATGATCGGAGGATACTTGATATCATCAAAATTTGAAGGTCGATGATATCGGCGGTTGTGTTGATGCATCGAGAAATCCAAAGATTTTATCAGTGAGCTTGCTGGACAAGTTTTGTCCTTTCTCAATGTAATCGATCCAACCCCGATATCATCGATATTTAGAATATCAATTCTATCGAGTGACCCCCGATCAGAATGAAAAACCACCTGAAAAATGTTGCCGGAGAACTTCGCACCCATGACCGATAATATCGAGAGCCTTGAGATATCATCAAGATTTGAACTCCGATGGTATCAGGGAGGGCTCCCATATATCAAAACATATATGATTTTTCTTAGTAAAAACAGGGGCGCCGGATCTTCCTGTCGATATTATCAAGCCACCTTCGATGGGCTCGAGATTCAAATATCGATGATATCGATAAGTGTGTTGATACATTGATAATTCTGTCCATATATGTATTTGGTTGCTAGATACATTAAGTCATTCAATTTTATCGATTGCTCTTTCGAGGACATCGACAGTGCAGGTCGATCATATTGAAATGTGTATCGATACAATCGACAGGGCAAGAAAACTTTAGAGATTTTCTAATATTTGAAAAAGTTTTCTTACCCAAAAACCCTAATATGTTCTAATGTGTTTTAAGGGTTTTATTTACCTAATATTTTGGGACAAGGGACGTGAGGCTTAGATTTACCTATGGTGAGGTTCCACACATCTAGTTGAGGTAGACACTTAAATAGATCTTCTTGTGGCGCTCTGCAGTCCGACTGAGTCAACACACATGCTAATTGACAAACTAGGGTCCTAGCAAAGGCACTTACACCTGTCCTATTAAGGGAAGACAAATCTCAGTCGTTCAATGGCTTTTGGAAGTTTCTTCCGAGCTAATCTAAATCGTTCATGCTAGGGCTGCTCAAAAACTCGTAGCAACATCGAGAAATCGGCGATATGCAGCCATGTCTCAAACTGACCCTGACTTGATAAATGCGATAATCAATGGCCATTCCTTCACCATGAAATGGGCCCCACATCATATTTAAGATGTATCAGGACCACACAAATGGCCGTGATCTGAAGATAAACTGCCCATTACAGATTTGTCATTTTTAGCACTTCATCTTCCCAAATCAACTGAGAAACCCACCATCTGTGTGTATGGCCCTTCCACCCATCCGAGGCATCCATCTTACGGCCCATCAAACCCAAGACCCATCCATGAAGGACTGTAACGACTTAGAAAAATCCGTACTTAGGCCCAAGTACCACCTCTAGTAGAAATCAATTAGAACTAAATCCCTTAGAAATTTAATGTGTTTTAGCTAGCGCTAAACTAAATTACTTGTGGAATTAGCACCAATAACTTTCAATACGATCTGTAAGTCCCAAAACCTATAGAATCTTTGACGCTATATTACCCTGAAATCTAGGATCCAACTCTAAACCCAGTTGCTCCTGAGAATGCTTTGTAATTTTGTATTGGGCCTAGACCGCACGTCAAAAGTCTGATAGCTATGAATTTAGACCATTATGACCGCTTATTTGGACTTGACCATCACCTCAAAAATCAAGCCCAAACGATGTCCTGAGACCATTTCCTTGAGTCCGGAGTGAAGAGAGTGAGAAAATGAAGATTTTTAAAAAATTAAATATAATTTTAAGTAATCTAGATAGTTTCGCTTATGCGTTATTTCTAAGCATTCTAACCATTAGATTTTGACCCAAATTCACCCTCGGATCAGGAAAGGTGGCCCTTACTTGTCAAAGTACTTGTGGCCCTGATCAAATTTCGATAACCGTTGAATTGAAGCTGGTCCGCCACGGACAATCTGGAAACCCGATTGGACTGAAAACTTGACTTACTAAAGTTCTGATGTGTAACACCCCAGATTTTTGCCAACTTGGAATTAGATGCCCTTAGGCAATGGGTCAACCATAACACCTTGGTAACCTCTCAAAACCCAAATCTAAAGCCAAAGAAATCATTTAGAACCAAATTCTTTAGAAATTTAATGTGTTTTAGCTAGCGCTAAACTAGATTACCTATAAAATTAGCACCAACCACTTTAAATACGATTTGTAAGACCCAAAACCTCTAGAATTGTTACCGCTACGTTACCCTAAAATCTAGGATCCAACTCTAAGCCTAGTTGCTCTCGGGAGCACTTTGAAACTTCGTATAGGATCTAGACCGCACGTCGAAAGTTCGATAGTGATAAGCTTAGATAATTACAACCGCCTAGTTGGACTTGACAATCATTTCAAAAATCAAGCCCAATCGATATCTTGAGACCATTTTCTTGAGTCCAGAGTGAAGAGTGTGAGAAATGTTAGAAATTAAATAAGATTTATGAAATCTGGCACGTGTCGCTTGCACGACATTTTTAAGCATTCCAGCCTTTGGAATTTGACCAAATTTCACCCTCGGATCAAGATAGGTGGCCCTTATATGTCATAACACTTGTGGCTCTGATCGATTTTTCGTAGCTGCTGAACTGAAACTGGTCTGCCACGGTCGATCTGGAAACCCGACCGGACTGAAAACTTAGCTGGACCTAGATCTAATATTAGAGAGCTTAAGTCCGACCGCATTTAGGAACAGGACCTCCATAAGTGCTCCGTTGGATTAGAACAAACCCGATTTGGTTACAACTTAAGTATACCTTGACTTGGAGTCTATTTTCGTTATGTTTGGGCTTATAAAAGGGCCTTAAACCCTCTCTAAAAAATCTCATACGAATTTTAAACCCTACCCAAATCAAGAGAGAGAAAAGAGAGAGAAAGCGAGGGAGAAGTTGGAGCTTTCTCCTGGGATTCTTCCCTGTTGCTCCACGTGCCAAAGTCTTCCACCTGCATCATTATTCCGACGATTCTGGTTTCGTTCTATGTAAGAAAACCCTAACGCTAACATGTTTTAAGGCTCCTATGAGTACAAGTAGCTAAGTAGCTGACTCACATTGTGTTATAGGTCGTCATATCGACGTTGACGGAAGCATAGAGTACTTATTCAATTCATTACGCTTCTACGTCATAAGGTGCGGATTTTAGACACTTAGATTACCTGTTTTCAAATCTTTCAATGTCGTTTAATGATAGATTGTTGACAAGAATTTTGTTTGACGTATAGAACATGCTGTCTGTTTTTCATTTCGAATACGTACGAAGAATATGAGATTTAGGGTATTTTGGGTATTTATAGGAAATACTGTATACGTACGTATTTTGATGATATGATTGCCATGAGTATTTACCATGTACCTATACTAGTTATGCGTGTATGATCTGTTTAGTGAAGAGATTCGTCCTAATGCACATATTGGCCGACATATGCTATGTAGACTAATGTGTGTAGACTAAGTGTTTGTTGAAATGCCTAAATCGATATGATTTATGCCTTACATATGTTTTGAATGTAAGAACATGATTGTTGTGTATTAGACATCACCTTGATATAAGGATCTGTCATATTATATGTTGAAATCAACATACGTCAAGTACGTTGGAGTTGTGTAGTCTAAGTGTTTGTATAAATGTATGTATTGGTAAGTATTGAGTAAATGGTGTTGTAGATTAGCATTGAGACTAGATTCTTAACTAATTTGATGATGTACATGATTTCCTCCACGCTTGTTATATTTTAATTGATTACCTTATATGTGAAGTACTCGTGTATGGTTAACTGCTTATGATGTGTGCTATAACATGCTGATACCATGCTGGAATTTCTTGTAGTTCAATTCTGTCTCTCTCATATGATTATTAATTTAGATTACAAGTGTTTGGGGCTATACTCTAGTCCTTGCAGTCGGTAACCGATTAGGATTCGTGGTTGGATTCTATTCTCCACTAAGGATGTGTATGACGAACCCGAGTCGTACTAGAGTTGTCGGCAGTGGTTAGGTCACACGAAGTGCTTGTGCACTTCATGTCGGTCGATTCAACGTGCGCTCGTGCTAGTCGGACTCATCAAGTAACCCGACTGACCATTGTATGTTCACCTTGTATTGGTCATAACTGCTTGAACCTAGGGTACTGAACTTACCAGTGATAACCTTGATAACTGTGGTACCTTAATCCACTAAGACTCATGAGCCGGACATGGTGGTATGGGACACCGTGGTCAAGCTGTCAGCCTACTCTGGGGCCACAAACCTCCTCGTAGTAACCAGTGAGTAACCCAGACTCGTGAGCAGATTATGGTGGTATGGAACACTATATTCTTGCTGTCGGCCTACACTGATAAAGTGATGGGGAAACGGTGCAACGAGTGCGTGCAACAGTCCTGACAGCCCTTTGTAGTGACCTTGAGCGTACTCTGAGTCTACGTGAGGCGACGACCCTTCCGTAGCAACAAGAGTACAACTAGGCCTGTATTGATAAGGTAATGGGGGAGCAGAGCAACGAGTGCATGCAACAGCCCTGACAGCCCTTGTAGCGACCTAGAAATATATCACCGTATGAGGCTACTAGGAGTGACGACCCTAGACAGGATCCTTGTTGGGAATGATATAAGGGAAGTACCTTAGTTTTCCAATCCTGTTGTATGAAAAGGACTATTAATAACTCGGTAATCATATTCATATCGCATTACATGTGCCTGGAAGATGTGGAGCACTGAGTGAAGAAAGCATGCCACGGACGTAAGATGGTGTCGCATGAGGGAGTATGTTGGCGAGGGCATCCATCATGTCATTTCATCCTTGCATTAATCACAGTATTTAGGAATGTTTGATTTGCTTGCTTTATCATTATCGCTTGATTGATTTGATAACATGTTAACCTTTGCTCTATGATTCTACTGAGTTAGCTACTCACTCCCATGTTACGGGATGGTGTTCCGGACACCCACCAGACCCTGTTGTAGTTACAGATGATGGCACGGCCTACGAGGCGGAGCTGAACTTATATGATGATGAGGAGGATTTCTCCTATAGGCGATTATCAGGCGGGTCTATGTAGACCGTATTCTGATCGACGGGATTACAGGGAGGTTGATTTGATACCATGACACTTGTCATTTTATATTTTTGGAGCACTCATGTATATTCTTTTTAATCATTTTTGGAGTATACATGTATATGTTTAACCTGGTAACATGTTCACACTCTAGAGACTTACAACAGTTCATATATTTCATATATCTATCACATTCTTCCGCTTGCTAATTTAACTCTCTGGAGTATGATATGTTGTTCTAGCTTAATCCACTTCATGTTTTATGCACTATTACATCCGACATTCATCTATCATTGAAAATGTTGCATAAGTGATGTTCTGAAACTCAGGAGTGAAGTTTATGCTTGACCCCAGATTTTCGGGATGTTACACAATGCTGGTGAGCTTAAGTCCGACCGCATTTGATAAGAGGACCTCCAGAAGTTCTCTGTTGGATCAGAAAGAGCCCGATTTGGTAATAACCTAAGTATACCTTAGCCCTAAGACTATTTTCGTCGATTTTAGGCTTATAAAAAGGCCTTAAACCCTTATTCCCAAATCCCATACGAATTTTCTAAACCCTAGCTTTCCAAGAGAGAGAAAAGAGAGAGAAAGTGAGAGACAACCTGTTGATTCTCCATAGGATTCTTCCCAGTTCATCTACACATCGAACCTGCGTATCTGAATCATTCTTTCACCGATTTTGATTCCATTCTTGGGTAAGGTAAGCCAACCCTAACCTATTTTGAAGCTTAAAATAGTTTAAATGAAGTTATAGCTAACCTGTTTCATGCCATAGGTAGCGTATCCGCCGTTGACGAAGACATATCGTCTGAATTACATCTTATACATGTTTTCTGGTTTAAGGTGCGGACCATATACGTTTAGATTATGGTTTTCAAGACTTTCAATGTTAGATAATGATTTATTCATGTTATGATTGTTATTACACATGCCAAATGCACTAGCCGTTTCAATTTACGTATATGTATACTTTATGTTATAAATAGCGTATTTCATATATGTGTTAGAATACCTGTATACGTATAGAATATACTGTTTTGATTGCCATGATTAATTGTCATTGTTATATGCTTGATATGTATGCAACAACTCCTTGGCGAAAGGACTTGCCATAATATGTAATGGTGTCGACATACGTGATGTATGTTGAATAGTGTAATCTAAGTGTTTGATGAGTTAGTAGTTAGTAAAGTGTGATTGTTAAGGTTGTTAAGCTATGAATCCCAACCATGTTAACTGTGTGTATGATTTCCTCTATGGATTGATTACCTTAGATGAATCATGTTAAATGTGTGTATGATTTCCTCCATGTGCTGTATTTACATTTAAGTTATACTTCATGAATGTTCATATGAATGTAGGATATGAATCACATGCCTGTTATTGAGCTTGTATGTGAATGGGGCTGTACTACAGTCCAGGTAATCGATAACCATTCTGTAAATAGTGGTTGAGGTCATTTTTGCCACACAAGATGAGTTTAAAAAATCTGATTCGTGCTTGGGATGTTCGACAGTGGTTAGGCCACACAGAGTGCTTATGCATTCCATGTCGTTCAACTCAACGTGCGCTTGGCTTAGTTGAGCTTATCAACTAACCCGATTGACCGATGTTTGTTCACTATATTTGGTCGCTCCTGTTTAAATCTAAGGCACTGAACTTACCAGTGAAAATCCCGTTAACCTTGGTACCGTGATCCCCTAAGACTCATGAGCTGGACATGGTGGTATGGGACACCGAGGTCGAGCTGTCAACCTACGCTGGGGCGACGAGCCTCCCCATAGTGACCAGTGAGCACCCTACTCTCGTGAGCAGATTATGGTGGTATGGGACACTATATTCTTACTGTCGGCCTATATTGATTGGTGACGAGCCCTCTGTAGTGACCTTGAGTATATCCTAACACTGCATAAGGGCGACGAGTCCTGTTGCAGTATTGAGGATATAACTAGGCCTGTATTGATTTGGTGATGGAAGAGTGGTGTGACAATTCCGTGTAATAACCCTGACAGCCCTTGCAGTGACCTAGAACCATAACATCGTATGAGATTTCCTAGGACTGAAAACCCTAGAATGGATTAATGTTTGGGGATTGATATATGAGAGGTGTCTTAGCTTCCCAATCCTGCTGTATGAAAAAGACTAATAAGAACTTGGTAATCATACTCATGACATCGCACTGCAAGTGCCATTAGCATTGGTGTGAGAGCACAGTGGTAGTAATTCATGCCGCGATCATTAGATGTTGTCGCAAGAGGGAGATTGTGGTGAGAGCATGCGTCATTCCCTCATATCATTCTTTCATTAACAAGAGTATCTAGGACATGTTTGATTATACTTCTTTATCATTACTACTTGATTGAATTGATAACATGTTAACCTTTGCTGTATAGTACCACTGAGTTGATCACTCACTCCCACATTCTGGGATGGTGCTTAAACACCAACCAGACTCTGACTTAGCTGTAGGTGACGGCGATGCTTGCGAGGTGGAGCCAGATTTTGATCAGGATGAGGAGGCGTTCTCCTTTATACAGTTCTCAAGCGGGTTCATGTGAGCCTTATCCTGACCAGCGGGGATTCTGGGATATGTATAGGACGATTTTACACAGTTTGATACATGTATTTTGAGACACAGTTGTATTTATTGCCCTGGGCAGAGCACGCATCTTTTGGGGATTATTTTTGAATTATATATGTATTTAAGTCTTCTGCTTGCATTTCCTCAATATCCCTGAATTATGTCTGCTGATCTGGCTTGATCTATTTCATGTTTTATGCACTAACACAAACAACATATAACCATCATTGATTATGTTGCATAAGTGATGTCTTGAAACTCAGGAGCTGAGTTATGTTAGACCCCCAAATTTCAGGGCGTTACAAGGACATCTAGACCCATGCACACGTTCTGCTACTTGAAAGAATTCCGATGATGGTGTTCTCTCGGCCGGCTTAGGTTAACCACACACTAATCCCTATGATTAGCAGGAGATGTTTCCAAAAATAGAATGCCTATAAATGGGCCAGGCATTAGGGCGAATCCCAAGACAAGAAAGAGAAAAGAAATAGAAAGAGAAAAATGGAGAGTGTGAGCGGGGGCAGCTAGAGCGAGTTGTTGGTTTAATAGCAACTCGACTCAGTCCATATCATTCGAATATTGGAGAGAGAGAAGAGAGAGAAGTAAAGTTGTGGGAGACGAAGGAGTTGTGGGAGAAATATAGGAAGGTGAGTGTAACATCCCGAAAATCGGGGGGTCGAGCAAAAACCCAACTCCCGAGTTTCAAAATGTTATTTATGCAACATAGATATGTATGATTGAATGTTGTCTGTGATAATATATTAAACATGAGTGAAAATTAAGCCAGAACAGCATATCATACTCCAGAGACAGTTAAATTAACCAGCGGAAGTCTGTAATAGTATGTATAACATATGTAAACTGTTGTATGTCTCCAGAGTGTGAATATGTTATCAGGTTATACACATACATGTATACTCCAAAAGTAGATGAAACGAATATACATGAGTGCGCTAAAAATATAAAATGACAAATGTCAAAGTATCTAATCAACCTCCCTGTAATCCCGTCGATCAGAACACGCATAAAGGAGGGATCCTCCTCATCATCATCAAGTCCGGCTCCGCCTCACAGGCCACGCCATCATCTGCAATCACAAAAAGGTCTGGTGGGTGTCTAGGAACACCGTCCCGTAACGTGGGAGTGAGTAGCTAACTCAGTGGAATAATAGAGCAAAGATTAACATGTTATCAAATCAATCATGCGATAATAGTAAAGCAGTAAATCAAACAATCCTAATACTGCTGTTAATGCAGTTATGACATGACGTGATGTATGCCCTCACCGACGATCACCCTCATGCGGCAACATCTTACGACCGCGGCATGCCACACTCCCTAGAGTGATCCACATCTTCCAGGCACATGCAATGTTATGGTGATATGATTTTTGAGTTGTTATTAGTCCATTCAAACAGCAGGATTGGGAAACTAAGGTACTTCCCTTATATCAATCCCAACACAGATCCTGTCTAGGGTCGTCACTCCTAGTAATCTCATACGATGTATATTTCGTAGGTCGCTGCAAGGGCTGTCAGGGCTGTTGCACGCACTCGTTGCTCCGCTCCCCCATCACCTTATCAATACAGGCCTATTGTACTCTACTGCTACTGAAGGGTCGTCGCCTCCCGTAGACTCAGAATACGCTCGCGGTCACTACAAAGGACTCGTCGCCTGATCAGTGTAGGCCGACAGCTAGAATATAGTGTCCCATACCACCATAATCTGCTCACGAGTCTAGGTGCTCACTGGTCACTATGGGGAGGTTTGTGGCCCCAGCGTAGGCCGACAGCTCGACCACGGTGTCCCATACCACCATGCCCGGCTCATGAGTCTTTGTGGATCAAGGTACCATGGTTAACAGGGTTTACAATGGTAAGTTCAGTACCCTAGGTTCAAGCAGTTATGACACATATAAGGTGAACATACATCGGCCAGTCGGGTTTCTTGACGGGCTCGACTAGCGCGATCGCATCTCAAGTCGAACGACATGAAGTGCGTAAAACACTTCGCGTGGCCTAACCACTGCCGCCAACTCTAAACACGAATCACGTTCATCGACGCGTCGTTCGTGGCTATGACCAGTCAGCCACGAATTCGCTCGGTTACCGACTGTCTGGACTAAGTCAAGTCCCACACATCTATGGAATCACATTAGCAACATATGCAAAGGCATTGGAATTGAAATATGATCATGTGAGCATGTTAACACATGTTATAATATTCAACTTAAGCAAATCTTCAACCACGTACATTCCATACATGTAATGCAATCATGCATAAGGTCAACATGTAGGAAATCATTTAGGTCAGCATATTAATCAAGAAATCAATCTCAAATTACTACATAACATCATTTAATTCAATACATACTAATACAAGCATTTATACAAACACATACACTACACACTTAAGTCTACATATAGTATGTCGACCCAAAGTGCGCAACTAGGCGAATCTCTTCGCCAAACTGATTATGCAAGCATTCCTAACTCCCTAATGCGGCGACAAACCATGTCAATCACGTCAGCAAATTATGCATGTAGACCGTAGTTCCTACAAATGACTAAAATGCCCTAAATCTCATATTCTTCGTTAACTTATGAAACAGGAAACGGAGAGCATGTTGTACATGTCAAACGGCGATGCCGTCGAGAATCTACTATTAAACGACATTGAAAGCTTTGGAAACAGTCAATCAAAGCGTCTAAAATCCGCACCTTTTTCCTTTTAGGGGTGAGAATTCGAACGGAGCATATACGCTTCGTCTACGGCGACTAGGCAACCTAATACACAAAATCTATTAGCTATTTCTCTATGGAACCAAGGAATCAGCAAATCAGCAACTTTCTAGGGTTTTTCGTACCTGAAAACGTGGAGAAATCACCGGCAAAGTGATTGGAATACGCCGCTTAAGCACGTGCAGCAGCAGCAGGAAAAGCTCTCCCACCTTCTCTCACAAACTCTCACCTTTTCTCTCTCCCAATCTAGGGTTTTTGCAAATTCGGATGGGAGAGAGGAGTGAGGGTTTCAAGCCCTTTTATAAGCCTAAACTTGCCCGAAATAGACTCGGGAACAAGTTTCACTTGAGGGGTAACCAAATCGGGGCTGTTTCGGTCCAAAAGATGCTTTCTGGTGGTCCCCTGGTCGAATGCGATCGGACTTAAGCTCATACGTACCAGATCTAGTGCACATTAAGTTTTCAGTCCGGCAGGGTTCGCAGATCGCACGTGGCGGACCAGTTTCAGTTCAGCGGTCACCACACGTAGATCAGGGATGGAAGTCTCATAATATAAAATAGAAATTTTTCCTGATCCGAGGGTATAATCTGGATGAATTCTGACGATCAGAACGCCTAATACCGATGCATCAAGTCGTATGCCAGATTTGAATTTGAAATTCCAAATCTGTCCCTATTCGCACTCTCTTCGGTCCGGGCTCAATGAAATAGTCTGTGATTATCGGTTTGACTTGATTTTCGAAATGATTATCAAGTCCAGCTAGGCGGTTCTAACGGTCTAAGATAGGAAGTAACGGACTTTCGACGCGCGGTCTAAATCTAATACAAGAATTCAAAGTGGTCCAGAGAACAAACCCGCTTAGAGTTTGATCCGAGGTTATAGAGTATTATGGAGTCATACGTTCTACTCGATTTGGGTCTTGTAGAACGTATTTAAAGTGATCAGGGACTGTTTTCCAGCTACTCCAGCGTTGCGCTAGCTAACTTATGCTTAGTTTCTAAAGGAATTAACCCTAAGTGATTTCTTTGGCTATGGAATTGGGTTCTAAGCGATTTTTCAGGTGTTTTAATTGACCCACTGTCTAAGGACGTCAAATCCCAGATTGGCCAAAATCCGGGGTGTTACAGTGAGAGTCGGTAGTCACGGCTGGAGCCGAGTTCTAGCAGCTGCTTCCGACATATCGGGCCACCTGGAGCAGAAATCCCAGCTCTCATCCACCTTCACAATTCAGGTAACGGAACCAACTCCCATCCCTATTCTATAACCATACCAAACTAGTCTATAACAGACCTCAATTTGCTACTGTAACAGAACGTTTCTCCTTGAAACGACAACCATAACCGAGTCATGGAGGTGCATTTCGAATCCTGATGAACCTGAAACTAGCACATCGGGTCCAGATCCTTCCCACATCCAATAGAAACCTCTGATCAGGTAAACCCATCCATTTTTCCCCCTGTCTTTGACAGAATCCACCCACTGACAGACCGATTGTTGTCAGCTCAACTCAGTTACGAGTTGAGTGACTCAGCACCCTCTCAGCATGAAAATCTCGATCTACCTTCATGATAGTAATTGGTTTTCCCTGGAGCTGGGTCCGGTGCTGTAAGAAAAGCTCTGGTCCGCCTGAAACAGGGGGCGGAAGCACCATTCACACCTGAGTCACTACCAAGTTAATGACTCGGATACAACATTATTGAGTCGATCCCAACTTAGTGGGCCTGGGGAGCTGCTACCCTGATTAAAAACCAGTGAGGAGCAATCACGACTCATCTGACTTGGGGACTGACCCAATCATCTTTCACAACTGACCGACTCTATGCTCCTACCAAGCTGACTCAGTCAGTTTTCTAACTGAGTCAAGTTAACTACAACCAGTTGTAGATGACGTTGAATAGCATCGGGTCCAATAGACCATGATCTAATGTGAGACCCGTATTCTAGTCGTACCATTCTGTAAACTTCAGCGATCCTCCCAGTCGAATTCTGACGACCAGCGACGTGTAGATAGCATTGGCGCATGCTCTTGAGTCACATCATGTAAACCTAAGCCGACTCAAACCGAGACCTATGTCATTGCGACCACGCCGTCGCCACGATTCTGACAACGTGTCTCATGCATCAATGCGATGCTCAGATTATGAGATACGGCCCGTGCATTATCTCGGCAGTTGATCGCTTGATCGTGGGACCCACCTATCATTGTTATTGTACTTCCCTGGAAACATAATTATTATAATGTCACCCTAGGGGTGACATCACCCTATCCTACCCCTAGCCCTAATTCCTTACAAGAAACCACCCCTTCCCTTTTCCCCATGAGTCAACCCAAGCATTTATGGCCTTACATGAATTAATTACTCTCTCCTTCTCTCTCTCTTCTTCTTCATTTTATCCCCTAACAAGAGAGAAGCTAAAAATGTCCATGGTAGACCTCCCATTTCTACCCATATTCACCTTAGATCCTCTCTAATCCAACCATTAGAAGCCCATCTCCATCGTTGAAGGAGCATCATTAGAACTTTGGAGCACTACGGAGGAAAAAGACGGAAGGTGGGTGCATCTTTAGGGTAGATTTCTCCATTTTTTTATAAGGTGGGTGCTTCTCCTTCTCTCTCTTTTTTTATTTTTTTTATATATTGCTGATGAGGTGTGGCCCACCTTGATGGTGATCCACGTTGTCCATGTGATACCCACCTAGAATGAGCTTTATTCCGACCGTCCAGCATCCCTGGATGTGGACGTGTAGTGAGGGGTGACCAGATAGTGGGATGCACGTCTGGACGTGCCATGTGAAAATAAAAATATTAGCTTAGTTTAAAGCTTTTGGGTGGGTTGCTCATGCAGGCCCCACCTTGAAGTGTGGGTGTAATCCATGCCGTCCATTCCATCCCCAAGATCATTTTAGGCATTAAGCCAAAAATGAGCCCAATCTGATTTCCTGGCGGGCAACATAGTTAATAGTGGTCGTTACTGTTAAAATTTGCCTTGATGCTTTTACTTGCCAAAACATGTTGCATATTGGGCTCAATCGGACAGTCTTGAGCAGTAGAATCCAATAGGAGGAGTGGATCCATCTGATGTGGCCCCCACAGTGGAAAAACCTTGGAAAAATAAAAATAAAATATAGGCAACAGGACACTATCACTTCCAAAGGGCGCACAGGCAGGGCCTACTGTGCCATTGAAAGACGGACAGCAGGGGACCCATGGTCCCAGCCGTGGGCCCCACCATAATGTGTATTAACCATCAACACCATGTATTTGTTGGGTCCCCTCTGACCAGTGTACCATCCCAAAAATCATCCGTAGGTGGAGCTCAGGTGGCCCACGTCACAGGAAAATAGTGAGGATTGAACGTCTGCCATTGAAATCCTTTTGGGATTTCACCAAAGTTTTGGATCCAAAACAGGTGGGCCATGTGGGACCCACCTTGATGAGGTGCATATCCACACCGTCGGTCCAGTGGATGCATCAATGGAGGTGGTTAATGGTAGAGTGCGAGTAGACAACGGGTGTACTAGCTAGCCAGAGGAAGAAAATAAAATAAAGTAAAATAAAATATTATTTTTAATATATTAATATAATAAGCTCACAGGGTGGGTAGCCCATTACGTGGGACCCACCTCTGTTGTTTTTTTTTTCAATGTTGTAGCGTACAGCTGTAGCTATGTAGCTGCCGTACTAACGTCAGCCAGGGTATGTGAAACCCATCCAGACCGTCCATTCATCAGACTGCTGATTTAACTGGACGCTGGAAGTTGATACTCAACGTGTGTGTGTATATATATTATCATATAATATAATATTTTATATTAATAATAAATGCAATGGTGGGCCACTCCCACATGTGGACCCACCGTGATATATGCGTAAGATCAGCATGGTCCAGAGAATGCAGGGGGCCTGGACGGTGGCTTTTCATAGTTCTTGTACATGTTATAATATATTATATTATATTATATATATGTATGAGAGGTGGGTCACACGTGTGGACCCACCATGATATAAGCATCAGATCTGCACCGTCCAGATCATCAAACTCTCTAGACGGTGGCTTTTCTTTATGTCAGATTACATTATATATATATATATATTAAGGTGGACTGCACTATGATGTATATTACATCTGCATCGTCCATTTGCCGGATGGTGTCGCAGCCATGACGTCCAAGACGTCCACCCATCTTATGAGTGGAGCCCACCATGATGTATCCTTGTCGTCCATCCATTTGACGTGCATGCCGCCCCACCATAATATGTGTGTTGTATCCTTATCGTCCATTCAATTTTGAGGGGCCACACGTGATGTATGGGTCTTATCCACACCGTCTATATGGTGGGATGGTGGAACCCTTTTTTTTATATATGTATTCTATATCCAAGCTGTCCATTAGATTGGACGTGGGCCCACCATGCCGCATGTGTTTTATCCAAACTATCCATACAACTGGTGAGCTCGTTCTTGGGCTTGAGACTAAAAAATAAAACAGATCGAATATCAAGTGGATCATTCTACAAAAAACAGTGGTGTTGAACTTCCACCCTTGAAACCTGTAACACTCCGGATTTTGGCCAATCTGGGATTTGACGTCCTTAGGCAGTGGGTCAATTAAAACACCTGAAAAATCACTCAGAACCCAATTTCATAGCCAAAGAAACCACTTAAGATTAATTCCTTTATAAACTAAGCATAAGTTAGCTAGCGCAACGTTGGAGTACATGGGAAACAGTCCCTGATCACTTTAAATACGTTCTACAAGACCCAAATCGAGTAGAACCAATGACTCCATAATACTCTATAACCTTGGATCAAACTCTAAGCCGGTTTGTTCTCTGGACTACTTTGAATCTTTGTATTGGATCTAGACCGCGCGTCGAAAGTCCGACACCTACAATCTTAGACCGTTAGAACCGCCTAGCTGGACTTGACACTCATTTCGAAAATCAAGTCAAACCAATAATTAAAGGCTATTTCATTGAGCCCGGACCGAAGAGAGTGCGAATAGGGACAGATTTGGAATTTGAAATTCAAATCTGGCACACGACTTGACGCGTCAGTATTAAGCGTTCTGACCGTCAGAATTCAGCTAAATTACACCCTCGGATCAGGAAAAATTTCTATTTCATATCATGAGACTTGCAAGCCTGATCTACGTGCGGTGACCGCTGAACTGAAACTGGTCCGCCACGTGCGATCTGTAGACCCAGCCGGACTGAAAACTTAATACGTGCTAGATCTGGTACGTGTGAGCTTAAGTCCGATCTCATTCGGCCAGGGGACCACCAGAAAACATCTTTTGGACCGAAACAGCCCCGAATTGGATATGCACTAAGTAAACTTCATTCTCGAGCCTATTTCGGGCATTTTTAAGCTTATAAAAGGGGTTGAAACCCTCACTCCTCTCTCCCATCCGAAATTGCAAAAAGTCCTAGATTGGGAGAGAGAAAAGGTGAGAGTTTGTGAGAGAGAGTGGGAGTGATTTTCCTGCCACCTGCTGCTGTTGCTGCACGTGCTTAGGCGACGCACTCCGATCACTTTTTCAGTGATTCCAACGCACTTCTCGGTAAGGAAAACCCTAACCACTTACTGATTTAGAGATTTCTTCGATTCAAATAGAATAGTAGCTGATGTACATGTGTATCAGGTTGTCTGATCACCGTAGATGAAGCGTATACGCTCCGTTCGAACTCACACCCCAAAAAGGGAAAAGGTGCGGATTTTAGACGCTTTGATTGACTGTTTCCAAAGCTTTCAATGATGTTTAATAGTAGATTATCGACGGTATCGCCGTTTGACATGTACAACATGCTATCCGTTTCCTGTTTCGTAAATCAACGAAGAATATGAGATTTAGGGCATTTTAGTCATTTGTAGGAAGTACTGATTACATTCATATTTCGCTGATGTGATTGACATGGTTTGTTGTTGCATTAGAAAGTTAGGAGTACGTGCATAATTAGTTTGGTGAAGAGATTCGCCAAATTGCGCACTTCGGGTCGACATACTATATGTAGACTTAAGTGTGTAGTGTATGTGTTTGTATAAATGCTTGTATTAGTATGTATTGAATTAAATGATGTTATGAATTAGTTTGAGAAGGATTTCTCAATTTATATGTTGACATAAATGATTTCCTGCATGTTGACTATGTACATGATTCCATACTATGCATGAAATGTATGTGCTTGAAGATTTTCTTAAGTTGAATGCTTTAACATGTGTTAACATGCTCACATGATTGTATTTCAATTCCAATACTCCTACATAATTTGCTGATGTGAATTCATATGTGTTTGGGACTATACTTAGTTCAGGCAGTCGGTAACCAAGCGAATTCGTGGTTGGCTGGTCTTGGCCACGAACGACGCGTCGATGAACGCGAGTCGTGTTTGGAGTTGGCGGCAGTGGTTAGGCCACGCGAAGTGTTTTACGCACTTCATGTCGTTCAACTTGAAATGCGATCGTGCTAGTCGAGCCCGTCAAGTAACCCGACTGGCCATTGTATGTTCACCCTGCATGAGTCATAACTGCTTGAACCTAGGGTACTGAACTTACCATTGTAAACCCTATTAACCATGGTACCTTGATCCACGAAGACTCATGAGTCAGGCATGGTGGTATGGGACACCGTGGTCGAGCTGTCGGCCTACGCTGGGGCCACAAACCTCCCCGTAGTGACCAGTGAGCACCTAGTCTCGTGAACAGATTATGGTGGTATAGGACACTATATTCTTGCTGTCGGCCTACACTGATCAGGCGACGAGTCCTTTGTAGTGACCGCGAGCATATTCTGAGTCCACGGGAGGCGACGACCCTTCCGTTGCAGTAGAGTACAGTAGGCCTGTATTGATAAGGTGATGGGAGAGCGGAGCAACGAGTGCGTGCAACAGCCCTGGCAGCCCTTGCAGCGACCTACGAAATATACATCGTATGAGATTACTAGGAGTGACGACCCTAGACAGGATCTGTGTTGGGATTGAAATAAGGGAAGTACCTTAGTTTCCCAATCCTGCTGTTTGAATGGACTAATAACAACTAAGAAATCATATCACCATAGCATTGCATGTGCCTGGAAGATGTGGAGCACTCTAGGGAGTGTGGCATACCGCGGTCGTAAGATGTTGCCGTATGAGGGAGATCGTCGGTGAGGGCATACATCACGTCATGTCATATTGCATTAACAACAGTTTTAGGATTGTTTGATTTACTGCTTTACTATTATCGCATGATTGATTTGAGAACATGTTAGTCTTTGCTCTATTATTCCACTGAGTTAGCTACTCACTCCCACGTTACGGGACGGTGTTCCTGGACACCCACCAGACCCTTTTGTGATTGCAGATGATGGCGCGGCCTGTGAGGCGGAGCTGGACTTGATGATGAGGAGGAGGATTCCTCCTTTATGCGTGTTCTGATTGACGGGATTACAGGGAGGTTGATTAGATACTTTGACACTTGTCATTTTATATTTTTAGCGTACTCATGTATATTCGTTTTGTCTACTTTTGGAGTATACATGTATGTATATAACCTGGTAACATGTTCATACTCTAGAGACATACAACAGTTTATATATGTTATACATACTATCACAGTCTTCCGCTGTTAATTTAAATGTCTCTGGAGTATGATATACTGTTCTAGCTTAATCTCACTCATGTTTAATGTGTTATCACAGACAACATTCAATCATACATATCTATGTTGCATAAATAACATTTTGGAACTCGGGAGTTGGGTTTTTGCTCGACCCCCGATTTTCAGGATGTTACAAAACCCCTTTGGGTTACGAAAGTTTTGATTCAATATAATATTTATTTTCCTTCCCTGTTCAGGTCCTTGTGACCTTATGAACAATATGGATGGAAAATAAATATTATGGTGGTCCCACTAGAAATATAACGATGGAAATCATTGTCACCATTGTCATTTGTGGCATGGTCCATATGATCCTTAGGATTTTATTCTTTTTTTTTAATGAACCATAATGATCCCTTGCAATGAATGCATGATGTATTCGACCCGACCCAATTAATTTGGCCCATTTGTATCAGCCCATCTGTTCATCCCATTTGTATCGGCTCAATCGATTCGGCCCATTCGATCGACCCATTGTAATGTAATTTCGATCCATATGTCATGGCCCGTTGTGATATATTTCTGGCCCGTATGATGTGACCCATTGTGATTTGTTTGAAGCCCTTGTATGAAGTCCAACATGATATATGAGAGGCCCATGAATGGGGCCCAACGTGATGTATTTGTGGCCTAAGGGCAAGACCCATTGTGATATATATTAGGCTCATAGGTTATGACCCAATGTGATGTATTCGAGGCCCATGGGCGAGGCCCATTGATATGTATCTAAGGCCCATTGTGACATGTTCGTGGCCTATGGGCAAGGCCTACTGAGATATATTTCCAGCCCATATGTCGTGGTCCATTGTAATGTGTATAAGGCCCATGTAACACGACCCGTTGTGGTGTATATTAGTCCCTTGTGTGAGGCCGCCGGCCCACTGTACATTTGGCCCTATGTGGGCTACTCCTTGGGAGTAATGTGGGATAAAAGTCCACGTTGATGGGCAATGATTGTTAAACATACATATTATGACCTTCCTTTAGGCCTAGTTAGGCCCATTCTCATCATTCTCTAATGGGTTAATGCAAACGAATGGGCCCCCATTGATATTACTTGGACCATTATCGGCCATCCATCTATGGACCCGCCTTGCATCGTGACCGATTGCTGATTATGTGTGACGTAGCTGATTCACCGATTCTGATTGTCATGGCCTATTTGATGTATATGAGTCAAGTATTGAGGCCGATTCCAAGTGCCGATTTCGATGGTTAAGGTCAATTTTGATTACTGAGGCCAATTATCAAGACCTATATGATACTACGTAACCCATAGATGAGGCCTATTATGATGTATTTATGATACATACGCAACCCATAGTTGAGGCCCATTGTGATGTATTCATGGCCAATGGGCAAGGCCCATTGTGATATGTATTAGGCCTATGGTGCATGTCCCATTTGATGTATTCGAGACCCATATGTAGGGCCCACATGTCATGTATTTGAGGCCCATGAGCAGGGCCCACCTGTTGTGTATATGTGACCCTTAAGTAAGGCCCTTGGTTTTGTATATTAGGTCCTTATGTGAGGCCATGGGTCTACTATATGTTAGGCTCTATGTGAGACATTCTTTGGGGGCAATGTTGGTTAAATGTCTATATTGTCGAAGTCGATTGTCCATGCCGGGTATTGATACCGATTATGAGCATGTGACCGCATAACATCATAATACATGCTCATACACATCATCTGCATGTTGTTATGAGATGTGGTTGACCATTACATGTGTCATTGGGCAGGTTGTTATGAGACTCCTTGTTAGGCGGAGGTTATCTCACATGAGCACATGGTATGTGCAGGATAGATGCATGACTGGATTGCATAACTCATGCATCTTGCATTACATTATATTGTACTGTACACGCTAGCGACATCAAGGTCGTAGCCTCCATGGGCGTTTTGTGGATGGACAGATGGGATACCGAAAATCTGTTCTACATGGGGTGTTATAGATATTCCTGGGTGAAAGTCCCTAAACCCACTTGGTTTCAGAGGTTGCTCCAATTTCTAGATCGAGTGGATGTATGAGCGCATGAGGACCGTATACCATTAGGCTGCGTCTCCCACTGCACGGTCGGTTGGAAGGGGGTGAGGCCTTACCTGCCCGAGAGGAGGGGGCAAAGCTAGGCTGAGTTTGACTAGCTCGAGGAATGGGTCCGCTATCGATGTGCGGGCCCGATATTTATAAGCAGATAGTGAGGTCTCTTTCACTCACCTTGTTCTGTGTGATGGGGCGACAATCTGGATTGGAGTGTAATAGACCCCATTAATTTTTCAGAGAGGAACCGTACTGATATTTGGACTTATTGAGTAGGAGTTACATGTTAATTCATTCATTCATTTACTATCCACTCGGGTTGGTGGTGCGTAACTAATTGTTGTGTACCTTCATTATGACAAGGATTACGGCTGGGCGTAAGACTAACCTGAGATCAGGAGTTTACCACATTGAGTCTGACTATCCAAATTTAGGTATGGGACTAGTTTGGATAAAAGTTCCTTTTGGTAGACCCCATAGCCTGCGATACTACGTACTATCATCCCTACTTCACACTCCAGGATGGTCATTTCATTCGCATTACATATTGCATTACATCCACAGGCATATGGCAGTTTAGGTTACTATGTTTCTGCACTTATATGGCCTAAACAGACTTAACAGGATTTGTACATTGCATTACATCCTTGGCATCTTATAATTGGCTCTTTATGACTCCTTAGTGCATAGCTGCTTTATATTGCATATTCTGATATTGGTTGACTTATGAACTTATCCTTACTTTCGCTTACTCTGTCATCGTATGATTTAGGATCTTGTCAGTATTTCTGCTTATTCCGATAATGTACGATTTATAAATTACCAGTAATTTAGATATTGTATGACGATGGTATTGTATTGAATACTTGACACTTACTTTGCATACACACTTACACCATCCTCTGAGCTTTCTATAACCTTATGCATGATAGATGCTTGCAGGTGATGTTAGGTTGCAGCAGTGTTGAGCTTGGAGCGTTCAGCAGTCTTCTGGAGCTTGATTTTCGATTTATGTATTTTCCCTTCAGCATTGTATACAAATGATTATATTAGTGGATATATGATGATGATGTTGCCTTTGTGATTTGGGTAGTCTTGTGGTTATACTTATTATGAGTTAAATGTAAAAATAAAAAATCCTCCTTCTAGGATCCTAAGATCGGAATCTGGCGTATGAACGCTAGTAGCCGGGAATGGGGTATTACGGAGGCTGTCGGCACTGAATTCAGTAATCGGGATTCCTGTGAATCTTATTTTCGAGTTTAAGGCATGACAGGAGTTGGTATAAGTGCATAACTTAGGAATACCTAAGGATAACATTACATATGTGCTGATAGCTACACTTTACTCTATGATTGTTGAGAACTTAGAATGGTTAGATCCCTAAGTTCGAATAACTTAAAGATTTTCTGATATAACTCCCCATCGTTGGAATTGAGAGGTTTCATGGTATTCCATTTAGGAACATTTCTGATCTAGGATCTGAGGTTCAGTAGAGTCACCATATCATTGATGAGGCGTCCGGAGAGGGCTAAGTTGAGATTGGAGAGCGCTATCTTCATCCTTTTGTAGATTTATTATACCCTAACAAACATACATGATGATGCCTCCCCTTCCGTTGTCTATTCTGTAAATTTCAAGCATGAAATTTTTATTAGGAGGGGAGAGCTATGAGACCCATATTCTAGCCGTACCATTCTATAAACTTCTGCGATCCTCCCAGTCAAATTCCGATGACCCGCGATGCGTAGATAGCATTGTCGCACGCTCTTGATTCACATCATGTAAACCCGAGCTGACTCAAACCAAGACCTATGTCATTGCGACCACGCCATCGCCGTGGTTCAGACGACCCGTCTCATGCGTCAATGCGACGCTCAGATTATGAGATCCGGTCCGTGCATTATCTCGGCTGTTGATCGCTTGATCGTGGGACCCACCTATCATTGTTGTTGTACTTTCTTAGAAACATAATTACTATGATGTCACCCTAGGGGTGACATCACCCTACCCTACCCCTAGCCCTAACTCCTTACAAGCAACCACTCCTTCCCTTTTCCCCATGAGTCAACCCAAGCATTTATGGCCTTACATGAATTAATTACTCTCTCCCTCTCTCTCTCTCCCCTTCTTCATTTTCTCCCCTAACAAGAGAGAAGCTAAAAACATCCATGGTAGCCCTCCCATTTCTACCCACATTCACCTTAGATCCCCTCGAATCCAACCATTAAAAGCCCATCTCCACCGTTGAAGGAGCATCATTAGAGCTTTGGAGCACTACGGAGGAAAAAGATGGAAGGTGGGTGCATCTTTAAGGTAGATTTCTCCCTTTTTTATAAGGTGGGTGCTTCTCCTTCTCTCTCTTTCTTTTATTTTTTTTTATATATTGCTAATGAGGTGTGGCCCACCTTGATGGTGATCCACGTTGTCCATGTGAGACCCACCTAGAATGAGTTTTATTTAGACCATCCAGTGTCCCTGGATGTGGACGTGTAGTGAGGGGTGACCAGATAGTGGGATGCATGTCTGGATATGCCGTGTGAAAATAAAAATATCAGCTTGGTTTAAAGCTTTTGGGTGGGCTGCTCATGCAGGCCCCACCTTGAAGTATGGGTGTAATCCACGCCGTCCATTCCATCCCCCAGATCATTTTAGGTGTTGAGCCAAAATATGAGCCCAATCTGATATCCTGGTGGGCCATAACATAGTAAACAGTGGTCGTTACCATTAAAATTCGCGTTGATGCTTTTACTTGACAAAACATGTTCCATATTGGGCTCAATCGGACAGTCTTGAGCCGTAGAATCCAATAGGTGGAGTGGATCCATCTGATGTGGACCCCACGGTGGAAAAACCTTGGAAAAATAAAAATAAAATATAGGCAGCAGGACGCTGCTGCTTCCAAAGGGCACGCAGGTAGCCCGTACTGCGCCATTGACGGACGGAAAGTAGGGGACCCACGGTCCTAGCTGTGGGCCCCACCATGATGTGTATTAATCATCAACACCATGTATTTGTTGGGTCCCCTCTGACCAGTGTACCACCCCAAAAATCATCCGCAGGTGGAGCTCAGGTGGCCCACGTCATAGGAAAATAGTGAGGATTGAACATCTGCCATTGAAATCCTTTTGGGATTTCACCTAAGTTTTGGATCCAAAATAGGTGGGCCATGTGGGACCCACCTTGATGAGGTACATATCCACACCGTCGGTCCAGCGGACGCATCATTGGAGGTGGTTAATGGTGGAGTGTGAGTAGACAGCGGGTGTACTAGCTAGCCAGAGGAAGAAAATAAAATAAAATAAAATATTATTTTTAATATATTAATATAATAAGCTCACGGGTTGGGGAGCCTATTACGCGGGACCCACCTCTGTTTTTTTTTCTCAATGCTGTAGCGTACAACAGCAGCTATGTAACTATTGTACTAACGTCAGCCAGGGTCTGTGGAACCCATCCAGACCGTCCATTCATCAGACTGTCGGTCCAGTTGGACACTGGATGTTGATACTCAACGTGTGTGTGTATATATATATGTATATATATATTATCATATAATATAATATTTTATATTAATAATAAATGCAATGGTGGGCCACTCCCACATGTGGACCCACCGTGATTTATGTGTAAGATCAGCACTATCCAGAGCATGCAGGGGGCCTGGATGGTGGATTTTCATAGTTCTTGTACATGTTATAATATATTATATTATATTATATGATGTTGTAGTATATTATATTATATTATATAATATAGTATATATGTATGAGAGGTGGGTCACACGTGTGGACCCACCATGATATAAGCATCAGATCTGCACCTTCCAGATCATCAGACTCTCTGGACAATGGCTTTTCTTTATGTCAGATTATATTATATTATATTATATATGTTAAGGTGGACTGCACTATGATGTATGTTACATCTGCACTGTCCAGTTGCTGGACAGTGCAACAGCCATGACGTCCAAGTCGCCCACCCATCTTACGGGTGGAACCCACCGTGATGTATCCTTGCCGTCCATTCATTTGACGTGCATGCTGCTCCACCATAATGTGTGTGATGTATCCTTACCGTCCATCCAATTTTGAGGGGCCACACGTGATGTATGGGTCATATCCACGCTGTCCATATGGTGTGATGGTGGACCCCTTTTTTTGATGTATGTATTATATATCCAAGCTGTCCATTAGATTGGACGTGGCCCCACCATGCCGCATGTGTTTTATCCAAACCATCCATACAACTTGTGAGCTTGTTCTTGGGCTCAAGACTAAAAATAAAGACAGATCGAATATCAAGTGGATCATTCTACAGAAAACAGTGGTGTTGAATGCCCACCCTTGAAATCCCTTTGGGTTACGAAAGTTTTGATTCAATATAATATTTGTTTTCCTTCCCTGTTCAGGTCCTTGTGACCTTATGAACAGTATGGATGGAAAATAAATACTATGGTGGGCCCACTAGAAATATAACGATGGAAATCATTGTCACCATTGTCATTTGTGGCATGGTCCATATGATCCTTTGGATTTTATTCTTTTTTTTTATGAACCATAATGATCCCTTGCAATGAATGCATGATGTATTCGACCTGACCCAATTGATTTGGCCCATTTGTATCGGCCCATCTGTCCATTGATATGTATCTAAGGCCCATTGTGACATGTTCGTGGCCTACAGGCAAGGCCTTCTGAGATATATTTTTGGCCCATATGTCATGGTCCATTGTAATGTGTATAAGGCCCATGTAACGTGACCCGTTGTGGTGTATAGTAGGCCCTTGTATGAGGCCGCGGGCCCACTGTACGTTTGGCCCTATGTGGGCCACTCCTTAGGAGTAATGTTGGATAAAGGTCCACGTCGAAGGGCAATGATAGTTAAACGTCCATATTATGACCTTCCTTTAGGCCTGGTTAGGCCCATTCTTATCATTCTCTAATGGGTTAACCCAAACGAATGGGCCCCCATTGATATTCCTTGGACCATCATCGGTCGTCCATCTATGGACCCCGCCTTACGTCGTGACCGATTGCCGATTTTGTTTGAAGTAGCCGATTCATCGATTCTGATTATCGTGGCCTATTTGATGTATATGAGTCCAAGTATCGAGGCCGATTCCAAGTGTTGATTCCTATGGTTAAGGTCAATTTCGATTGCCGAGGCCGATTTTTAAGACCTATATGATACATATGCAACCCGTAGTTGAGGCCTATTGTGATGTATTTATGATACATATGCAACCCATAGTTGAGGCCCATTGTGATGTATTCGTGGCCAATGGGCAAGGCCCATTGTGATATGTATTAGGCCTATGGTGCATGTCCCATTTGATGTATTCGAGACCCATATGTAGGGCCCGCATATCATGTTTTTTAGGCCCATGAGCAGGGCCCACCTGTTGTGTATATGTGACCCTTAAGTAAGGCCCATGGTGTTGTATATTTGGTCGTTGTGTGAGGCCATGGGTCCACTATATGTTAGGCTCTATGTGAGACATTCTTTGGGGACAATGTTGGTTAAATGTCCACATTGTCGAGGTTGATTGTCGATGTCGGGTATTGATACCGATTATAAGTATGTGACCGCATAGCATCGTGATAGATACTCATACGCATCATCTGCATATTTTTATGAGATGTGGTTGACCGTTGCATGTGTCATTGGGCAGGTTGTTTTGAGACTCCCTGTTAGGCAGAGGTTATCTCCCATGAGCACATGGTATGCACAAGATAGATGCATGACTTATGCATCTTGCATTGCATTGTGTTATACTGTACGCCCTAGCGACATCAGGGTCGTAGCCTCCACAGGCATTTCATGGATGGCCAAATGGGATACTGAAAATCTATTCTACATGGGGTGCTATAGATATCCCTAGGTGAAAGTCCCTAAACCCTCTTGGTTCTAGAGGTTGCTCCAACGTCTAGACCGAGTGGATGTATGAGCACATGAGGACCGTATACCATTAGGCCGCATCTCCCACTATGTCGTGGTCGATTGGAATGGGGTGTGGCCTTACCTGCTTGAGAGGAGGGGGCAAAGCTAGGCTGAGTTTGACCAGCTCAAGGAATGGGTCTACTATCAACGAGCCGGGCCCGATATTGGCAGGCAGATAGTGAGGTCTCTTCCACTTGCCTTGTTGCGTGCGATGGGGCGGTAATCTGGATTGGAGTGTAATAGACCCCGGTGATTTTTCAGAGAGGAACCATACTGATATTTGGACTTATTGAGTAGGAGTTGCATGCCCATTCATTCATTCATTCACTATCCACTCGGGCTGGTGGTGCACAACTAATTGTTGTGTACCTTCATTATAACAAGGATTTCGGTTGGGCGTGTGAGTAACCTGATATCAGGAGTTTACCACATTGAGTCTGACTATCCAAATTTAGGTATGGGACTGTTTTAGATAGAAGTCTTTTGTGGTAGACCCCGTAGCCTGCGATACTACGTACTATCATCCCGACTTCACAATCCATCATGGTCATTTCATTCGCATCACATATTGCATTACATCCGCAGGCATATGGCTATGTTTCTGCACTTATATGGCTTAAACAGACTTAACAGGATTTGTACATTGCATTACATCCTCGGCATCTAATATTTGGCTCTTTATGACTCCTTAGTGTATAGCTGTTCTATATTGCGTATTCTGATATTGATTAACTTATGAACTTATCCATACTTCCGCTTACTCTGTCATCGTATGATTTATGATTTTGTCAGTATTTCTGCTTATACAGATAATGTATGATTTATGGATTACCAGTAATTTTGATATTGAATGATGATCATATTGGCAAATATTAATGTGTTTACATATAGTGTACAAAGGGATGATTGAGATTCCATCTTTCATAATTATTAATGAGACAAAATTCCTCTTGTCATCTTTATCATGAACATAACTCTAATGTGATTGACTTGAGCTTCACAAACTCGTATTTCATTATACTTTGTGATTATTATGAAGAATGATTATGGGAAGAGTCCTTAAGGGACATAGAAGGACTCTTAGATAATCTGAATGATATGACCTCACTTGAAAATTCACATGACTTTTGGTGAGCCCTCCTTTGAATGTACAGAAATCATGGAAGTTCATATGGAATGCATGGTTGGATATTTCCTTTGAAAGTTAAAGGTCATTAGTATTCTATCAAAGTAATGTATATATGTGTCATGGTGCATAACATCCACGCATGACATGTAAGCTTTTCCGAGTGTTCATTGTAAGTCACATCATATTGGGTTGTGCAAGGTTCTATTACCTAAGTCCAACCATCAGGTTTGTGCACTTGTACACTTTGGAGCGCTCTTTCTTTACATGAGGCTTTTCTGAGATTTTATACCTCCTCGGGCATACCCCAAGTATTTTTCCAAGAGGTCGTCCTTAGGCTCACTCACCTTCATAGCCTTTTCTAGGTAGTCTACCTATCACGGTCGGTCTTTTATTTTGACAACTGAATTGCATACCCAGATCTGTGACTTGAACATAAATTCATACATTCATGCAAATGCATATGTATTGTATTGCCCTATGAATTAGAATTGTTAATCTACATTGGATTGATGTGTTATGGTTGAATCTATGAGGGAAATTCCCACTGAGTTTTCACTCACCCAATAGTGCGGTTGCACCAAATAGACATAGGTATGACCGAGGAAAATGGTGTCTACGACGACACTCCTAGCGTAGTAGAAGAGGAGTACGGAGATGAAGAACAGTATGCCAACCCAGTTGAGTCATTGGAGCTCAACTAATGACATAGGATTTTTTACTTTCATGCTTTTAGATATTATCTCAGTTTTACTTACTTTAGAAATTATAATTAAAAAATCCCTTGCTGTGGGATCTAGCATTACTTACTTTACTTTATTCTCTTATTCACGTATGTTGAACTCCTATGAGTAGTTGATATTATGATTATAGTTTATTGCTATGAATTGTGTCGATAATTAGATGAATGGTAGTTTTATATTATGATGTAACCCTCGGGATCTTGTACTCGAGCGACCATCCTCGGGTCACGAGAATTAGGGTGTTATAAGTTGGTATCAGAGAAAGAGAGAGTTTAGACAAACCTTGCCTTTGGGAAGAAGTTTGTATGAGCTTTCTACATTTTACATTTAGAAATCCTTAGGTGCCCCTTAAATTAGAAAACTGAACTTAGAAAAAAAAATTCCACTAGATTTAGGCTATTTCAAGAACATAGAGACCCAAATCTAGGTCCCCAGTATTGAATTCCATAATTACCTTAGGTTTCAGGTATTTGCACTTTCTCATGTCAACACCCTTGACTACACTCAACTATGAAATATCTGTTTTTCTAACTATCAAATATTCTATCTATGATAGCATTGCTGGGACTTGACTTTCAATTCAGGTAAGTACATGAATTCACATTTTTACAAAAGTTTGAGCTTTATGGTCATATCTTTCTCAAGTGCAATAAACTGAAATATCCATTAATTGAATAGTTGAGACATTCCAACTATGAAATTATGAATGTTAGATGTAAACTATCGAGAGTCGTTGCATGGAGACCATCCCTGTGGTTTCAACTAACAAATACATGAGTCATTCTAGTAAAAGTCATCATCTTTTAAATATACCATATGAAGTAGGGACCACTATACACATATGGAATGACATTGGACAGGGGTTTACAGATTTATTATACAAGGACGTTTGGGCTGGTTTATACTGATGGGCTATCCAAACGTCAGATAGATCCACCTCCATGGAGTGCAGCAACGGCCCTAACTCGAGGTGATGCTCAGCTACATGCCACCTCACTTGCTAAAATGGCAAGGTGGATGACATGGGGCCCATCTCTATAATGGCCAGGACCATCTGCAGGCACCATGCCCAGACATCACATTTAAAAAAAAAAAAAAAAAAAAAAAAAAAAAAAAACCTGCTGCTCAAACCAGCTTGGGAAGTGAAATAGTCTATGAACGGACACCCACTCATCTCAAACACACGTGGTTGTAAACAACCTACCCTTTAAACTATCAAAATTTTATGATGGCTTCACAATTTTTATAAAATATCAGAAATCTTTAAATTAGAAAAATGAAAATTTCAAACGTGAGTAGGCTTAAACTTTGTTTAAAGTCCCTACTTGTGCTTTCATTCTTATGCTCATATTTGCTATCTGCTGCTATCATAAATCACCCTGTTTAAATTCATCATCATACATGTATAGGCGTTCCTGGCTTAAATAGTATGTCGAATTTTTTTTTTATTATTATTTTGATGTGGGAATTGAAAGTTTGATTTATGTCACTTTATTACAGCCGCCTGACACCCGGTCCACTGTTAGTTAGTACGTGCTCTACCCTGCATGGAATCATTGCATGAACATAGAAACAAAACTTATGCCCTCATTTTAACTATCATGAACCTAGATTCAAGAACTAGAAATGTAGTCCCCTTTAGGAAATTTCCTTAGTTGAGGAGAAACTGTTAACTTAGAGACATGGAAAACATAGGATTCCCTTGGATTTTAAAATTCTTGTGACAAAACTGTATTAAAAGGGGGATAAATATAGAATACTACACCTGACATCGTGTTCCTAAACTACAGGATACGATTCCTCCAAAGACATGATCCCAACAAGTGCAAGCGCCTTTGATTATGCTGAAGGAACTAGAAGAAGTGGGTAGGGAAGCAAGTCCTATATACACCCCTGCGCTCTCGGTGCAATCTGAGGAACCCGACTTAGAGTCCAGGGCAAGGGCGGCCTCGACTCCTCAAGCAACTCATGCAGAGAGGACTTCATCATTTGAGGCACAGTCAGGGGTCCCGACACCAGATGCTTGGGAACAAATGGTTGCCTTGCTAAGCCAGCAGCAGGCCTTCATGAGGGAACAGCAGGCCACCATGGTGGCCGTAGTGGAAGCGTTATATAAGAGGCCACACGTATTAACATCGCGGCCAGTCGCAGAGAATGATGCCGATGTGTTCGAAAGATTCCAGAAGCTACGACCTCTTACTTTTTCTGGGACGATCGATCCCATGGTGGCTGAGCGTTGGTTGAAATGCATGCTAAAACTTATGGAGCCATTGATGTGTTCAGATACGCAGAAGGTAACCCTCGCCACTTTCACGCTCGAAGGGGAAGCCGATGAATGGTGGGATTCTACACGTAGGCTTGCTACAATAGAGTATCTATAGACTTGGGAGAGGTTAAAGACCAAGTTCAACGAGAAGTATTTCCCAGAGTCATTCCACGACAAGAAGGTGTCACAGTTTTTCAAACTCCTGCAGGGGAATATGACGGTTACACAATATGAGGCCCACTTTGTTGAAATTTCTCGGTATGTGCCGACTATCATGGGCGAAGAAAGGGTCAGGCTAAGGAAATTCAGAGATGGAATACGGCTGGGAATCAGGTCAAAATTTTTCTACTTCGAATTTTCTCAATATGCGCAAGTAGTAGACAAGGCCACTAGGGTGGAGAAGGACATAGATCAGATGTTGAAAGCTCGAACTACATTCAAAGATTTAGGTAGCTGAGCCAGACCCGTTCCTCCACCTCCTAGTCTCGCTGTGGTCGATAAGCAAGCTAAGACTTCACCGTATGTGAGTATGTCATGTAACTATTGTGGGAAGCCGGGGCATGCTGCAAATTTTTACTTCAAGAGGGCACGTGATGAGGGTAATAAGCCTGGGCCACTAGCGATTCAGCCCCGTCCACCACAGCCCGTGGCTAGGCCACCTATCAGTAGCCGACCTCCATTTTAGAGACCAACAGCTCCACCCCAGATCAGAACCCCCATAGCTCGAGTATTGTAACACCCCGGATTTTTTGCCTACCTAGGATTAGACGTCCTTAGGCAATGGGTCAACCATAGCACCTTGGTAGCTTATCAAAATTCGATTCCAAAGCCAGAGTAATCATTTAGAACCTAATTCTTTAGAATTTAATGTGTTTTAGCCAACGCTAAACTAGATTTCCTGCAAAATTAGCACCAACCACTTTAAATACGATCTGTAAGATCCAAAACCTCTAGAATCGTTGACGCTACGTTACCCTAAAATCCAGGATCAAACTCTAAACCGGTTTGTTCTCAGGAACCCTTTGAAACTTTATACTAGATCTAGACAGCGCGTCGAAAGTCCGATATCTATAATCTTAGACCATTATGACCGCCTAGTTGGACTTGACAATCGTTTTGAAAATCAAGCCCAACTGATGTTTTCATTGAGCCTGGAGTAAGGAGTGTGAGAAAGAGTTAAATTCTTTATAAATTAAATGTGATTTAAATAAATCTGGCACGTTTTGCTTGCGGGTTAAGTATAAGCATTCAGACCGTCGGAATCTGACCCAAATACACCCTCGGATCAGGAAACATTTCTCACCCAGGTCAGTGTACTTGGAATCATCGATCGAGTCTCCGTGACCGCTGAACTGAAACTGGTACGACACGTGCGATCTGGGAACACTACCGGACTAAAAACTTGATGTGAGAAGGATCCAATATACATGAGCTTAAGTCCACCAAGGGACCTCCCGAAATTCTCTTTTGGATCGGAAAAGACCCGATTTGGTTATAACTTAAGTATACCTTGACTTAAATTCTATTTTGGTCATGTTTGGGCTTATAAAAGGGGCTTGAACCCTTAGCTTTCTAACCCATACGAATTTGGGAAAACCCTAGGAGAGAGAAGAGAGAAAAGAGAGAGAAGTGAGGGAGAATTTGGGGATTTCTCCAAGGATTCTTCCCTGCTACTTCACGTGTCAAAGCCACCCACCTGCATCGTTATTCTGGCGATTCCAACTTCATTCTAAGTAAGAAAACTCTAACCTCAACCTATTTTAGGGATTCCTTCGATACAAGTAGCGAAGTAGCTGATGTAAATTGTGAATTAGGTCGTCATATCGCCGTTGACAAAGCGTAGACTTTCTGTTCGATTCGTTACGCTTCTACGGTGAAAGGTGCGGATCTTAGATGCTTAGATTACCTGTTTTCAAAGCTTTCAATGCCGTTTAATGATAGATTGTTGACAAGAATGTTGTTTGACATGTAGAACATGCTGTCCGTTTTTCATTCTGAATACGTACGAAGAATATGAGATTTAGGGTATTTTGGGTATTTGTAGGAAATACTGTATACGTACGTATTTTACCAATATGATTGCCATGAGTATTTGTCATGTACCTATGTTAATTATACGTGTATGATCTGTTTGGCGAACAGATTCGCCCTAATGCACATAATGGCCGACATATGCTATGTAGACTAATGTGTGTAGACTAAGTGTTTGTTAAAATGCCTAAATCAATATAATTTATGCCTGCCATATGTTTTGAATGTAAGAACATGATTGTTGTGTATTAGACATCTCCTTTATATGAGGATCTGTCATATTATATGTTGAAACCAACATACGTCAAGTACGTTGGAGTTGTGTAGTCTAAGTGTTTGTATAAATGCTTGCGTGAGTAAGCACTTAGTAAATAGTATTGTAAACTAGTGTTGAGATAGGATTCTCAACTAAATTGATGATGCACATGATTTCCTCCATGCTCAATGGATTTAAATTGATTATCTTATATATATATATATGAAATGCTTGTGTATGGTTAAATTGCTTATGTTGCATCTTATAACATGTTGCTAACATGCTTAAATTACTTGTTATTTCAATTTTGTTTATCTCATATGATTACTAATTCACATTACATGTGCTTAGGGTTATACTCTAGTCCAGGCAGTCGGTAACAGTTTAGAATTCATGGTTGGATTCTATTTGCCACGAAGGATGTGTATGACGAACCCGAGTCGTTCTAAAGTCGTCGGCAGTGGTTAGGCCACACGAAGTGCTTGTGCACTTCATGTCGGTCGATTCAACGTGCGCTCGTGTTAGTCGGACTCATCAAGTAACCCAACTGACCATTGTATGTTCACCTTATATTTGTCATAACTGCTTGAACCTAGGGTACTGAACTTACCAGTGATAACCCTGATAACCGTGGTATCTTGATCCACGAAGACTCATGAGCCCGGTATGGTGGTATGGGACACCGTGGTAGAGCTGTCGGCCTACGCTGGGGCCACTAACCTCCCCGTAGTGACCAGTGAGCCACTCAGACTCGTGAGCAGATTATGATGGTATGGGACATTATATTCTTGCTGTCAGCCTACAATGATAAGGTGATGGGGGAGCAGTGCAACGAGTGCGAGCAACAATCCTGGTAGCCCTTTGTAGTGACCTCAAGCGTACTCTGAGTCTATGTGAGGGGCAACCCTTCCGTAGCAACAAGAGTACAACTAGGCCTGTATTAATAAGGTGATGGGGGATTGGAGCAACGAGTGCGTGCAACAGCCCTGACAGCCCTTGCAGCGACCTAGAAATATACCATCGTATGAGATTACTAGGAGTGATGACCCTAGACAGGATCCTTGTTGGGAATGATATAAGGGAAATACCCTAGTTTTCCAATCCTGCTGTATGAAAAGGACTAATAACAACTCGGTAATCATATTCATATCGCACTTCATGTGCCTGAAAAATGTGAAGCATTGAGGAAAGAAAGCATGCCGCGGACGTAAGATGGTGCCGCATGAGGGAGTATGTCATTTCATTCTTGCATTAATCACAGTATTTAGGGATGTTTGATATGCTTACTTTATCATTATCGCTTGATTGATTTGATAACATGTTGATCTTTATTCTATGATTCCACTGAGTTAGCTACTCACTCCCACGTTACGGGATGGTGTTCCGGACACCCACCAGTCCCTATTTTAGTTGTGGATGATGGCGCTGCTTGTGAAGTGGAGCCGGACTTGTATGATGATGAGGAGGATTTCTCCTATATGTGTGTTCTGATCGACGGGACTACAGGGAGGTTAATTAGACGCCATGATACTTGTCATTTTATATTTTTAGAGCACTCATGTATATTCTTTTTGTTCATTTTTGGAGTATACATGTATGTATTTAACCTGGTAACATGTTCACACTCCAGAGACATACAACAGTTTATATATATCATACATACTATCATAGTCTTCCACTTGCATAATTTAACTGTCTCTGGAGTATGATATGCTGTTTTGGCTTAGTCTTAATTATGTTTAATGCCATTCTATAGACAACATGCATCCATCATTCTACAGATCCAACCAAGGTCAAGGTTGTAGTGAAGTGGGAACGGCTTGATACAGTCATAGAAGTCAAGAGCTTTTCGGGGATGGCTAGATATTATCGACGATTCATAAAGGAATTTTATGTTATTGCTTGACCCCTAACTCAATTGACAAAGAAGAATGTGAAATTCAGTTGGAGCGTTGTAGCAGAGATGTCCTTCCAAGAACTTAAGAAGAGACTTACCACCGCCCCTGTGCTCACACTTCCAGAAGAGGGGGCCAAGTATGTAGTCTATAGTGATGCATCGCAGACAAGGCTAGGGTGCGTACTCATGCAGAATGAGAAGGTGATTGCTTATGCTTCCAGGTAGCTGAAGAAACATAGAGAAAATTATCCTACCCATGACCTGGAACTCGCCGCAGTGGTTTTCGCCCTAAAAATTTGGAGGCACTAGTTATATGGGGAGGAGTTTGAATTATTCTGCGATCACAAGATTTTGAAGTATATCTTCACTCAGAAAGATCTGAACATGCGGCAACGTCGTTGGATGGAAACGCTGAAAGGCTTCAAATTTGAAGCATCTTATCATCCTGGCAAAGAGAACCTTGAAACTGATGCCTTGAGTTGAAAAAAGAATCACGAAGTTATGGCTGAAAGGGCCTAGCTATATGCCCTAGAGGGGGGGTGAATAGGGTTATGCCAAATAAAACTTATAACAACGGAATAATAAAATAAAATAATCCACAATGCTAAATTAAAAAGCAACCTCAATAAACTAGTATTGAGAGGTTGATACTGATTCAGTTCTAAGGACAACCTTACTCCAAAAACCAAAGGCTTATGGTAGGATAACCTTATTTCTAGAATATCCTTTGTATCAAAAACTTAAACCGAGAGGAATAAATAAAGCAAGGAAATAACTTGCAGGAAATTAAACCTAAGTTATTACAACATTCCCCACACTGGCTTGAAATAAAATGATTACAACATTCAACCACAGATACAATCCACAAAACTGAATGAATAAAGGAATGAAAGAATAAAACACATCCATAACACAAAGATATATAGTGGTTCACCTGTGTGTAACCAACTGTTATCTAACAACCACACGGAATGCTACTCCACTCCTAATATCCTCACACAGGGGATATTAGCATGCATTATCAAAATAGGTTTCACAGGTTCACCTAAAACCTTCACAATTGTGTTTTTTAATCCCGGGCTTACACAATCTAAAAACTCACACAATCTGAGTTTTCTTGCTCTCCTCAGATAACCAAAACAATAAAATTTTTCTGGCAAATCTCAAACAAAACCAAAGAATGTAAATTACACAAATATAAAATACCTGAATCTCCTTTTGAAGTAGCCCGGTAGAACCAATCGGAGTAGAAGTTCGATTCAACGTTCAAAGTCCAATACTCACTTTATGAATGGTTCTAAGTCTAATTGATTTTAAATCAAAAGTGCTAGTTCTATTTGATTTTGAATCCAAGAAGAAGGAATATCAAAAATTCCTCTTTTCTAATAAGATTGGAATGTAGATCAAAATCAAATACAAAACAAGCTAGCAAAAGGAATATTAAATGAGCACAAAGTAGCTTAAAAATAAACAGGAACTTATCTCAGAGTATGGCCTTAAAATTGCTTGAATTGAATTGAAAAACTCTAAAATTCGTGCTCTATTTATAGCCTGAAAAAATCCCATCTACAACTGGTCTTAGGATCCCCAGGGCTGGTCGTAGCTTCAACAGATTTTCAAAGATTTCTGCGGGATAAGGATTAGTTGTTCCACGACTAGTCATGGGTCACCTACGACTAGTCGTAGGACCCCCAGATTAGTTGCTGGAGTTTGAGTCGTAGAGCTAAGACCGGTCGAAGGACGAGTCGTACAGCTCACAGGACTGGTCGTAGGACAACCAAAAAAATCTAAAAATCTTCAACAACCTAGGACTGGTCCTGAAAAACTTAAGACTGGTCATAGCGAAGTTAGGACTGGTCTTGAAGTCCCTATGACTAGTCTTAGAACAGCCCATACAAGCATATTTAAAATATACGAATTATGTATCCAGAATGACCTACAATAAAGCCCAACCTAAGGTCACTCTAAGGTCAAACAAACCTTGAAAGTGAGATGAACATTGATAGTCTATACTCTCAGATGACCCTTAAGAGAAGCTTGAGAATTGACGAATCTTGTTGTAGGCCTTCTCGAGCTTGAACCTTTCTTGACTTGATAAAGTCTTCTTCTTTTCTTGTATTTGTTAGAATCTTGAACATGCATACTTGAAGACTTCTATTCTTGTATACTTCATCCATGATTAGATTTGAAACTTTCTTCATTTAAGTTCTTATCTTGAAATACGATGTCTTGAAGCAATGAATAGTCTCAAACATGAAACACTAGTTGTACAAGATATATATATATATATATATATATATATATATATATATATATATATATATATATATATATATATATATATATATAGGTTTTGTCACCACAAAATTTGACAACCAAAGGGATATGAAATCATAGCACTTACAATCTCCCCCTTTGTCAAATTTGTGACAAAACACACATCATACAGATACAAGCAAAATATGCTCAAAGAATCATGAACCATTAAAACCACAAGCATTAAAACCACAATATACTCTACTCCCCCTGAGTAGAAAAAACATGAAAACATTAAGCAAAGCAAGTTATCCACATTCCATATTATCAATCCACATATACTCCTCAATCAATCAATCCATACAAATTACTCCCCCTTTCCATACTACTCCCCCCTTTTGTCACAAAATGACAAGGGAAAGTCACAATAGGAAAGAGAACAACAACATAGAGAGTAATAAAAAACAGATAATGAAAAAGGAATATGGAAGGAAATATTATATCTCAAAATATAAATCCAGAATCATCAAGCCATAACCAAGTTAATACAATATCCAAAATAAAAGATAAGATAATGTTATATAATCCAAAAGATAATCCGCCTAATCAGATCCAGAGGAGGGAGCAGGGATAGTAGGATCAATCTGGTGTAAGCCCCTATTAATGCGACGAAGATATTTTCACATATATTTAAACTGCATATCGTGGGCTACACTCATGTTATCAACCTTCTCCTCTAATGCACGAAGGCGTGCATCATAACTAGATGGATCGTAATCAGGATCATTTGGCGAATCAGTTTCTATCTAATCAAATAACTCATCCATATTAACATCCTGTTGAGGAAGATCGCCAGCTTCCCCTTCATTTTCGGCTTCACCACCATTACCACCAATACCACCTTCATCAACTTGACCAGGAAGCAAATCCAACTTCATCTTATTTAAATTTGTATTGTTGAATAAAAGATGATGAATGGGTGCTTCATTAACAGGTGTATTAAGAAGCATTTGAGTGGCTAAGACAGTCATAAGATAACCAAACGGAATATCACTATGACCTGGATGGAATCGAAACTGTATGATAAAATGACAGATCAATGAAAGTAGACAGACCATAGTTCCAGAAGTAATGAAATGTAATATACAGACCATGAAAGTAGTCAACTCGATTTTATTACCAGACCGAGGATACAAATTTGAAATAAATATACCGTGTAACACTCTGTATCGGGGTAACAAGTATTTTGAAGGGAGCGCATTCCCTTTGTGTGTCCATTGCACATTAATTTTGCATAAGTCTCTTGTCAACATATGTTTTTCCAATTCAGATGGTTTGTCGTATAAAGTATGAATCGAAATACCTTCATCTTTGACGGGTATATTGAAAGGGACTAGCTATATGCCCTAGAGGGGGGGTGAATAGGGCAATGCCAAATAAAAATAATAACAGCGGAATAATAAAAGATTTAAAGCATAATGCTGAATATAAAACAATCACAATAGCCTAAAAAAAAAGAGATTGATACTTTATCAGTTCTAAGAACAACCTTACACCAACAACCAGAGGTTTAATGTAGGACAACCTTATTTCTAGAACGTCCTTGTATCACAAACCAAAGAGGAATAATAAGCAATGAAATCAAAATAACTTGCGAAAAATAAATCCGAAGTTATTACAACATACATCCACACTTGCTTGAAGTGATTACAACATTCATCCACAAACACTCTCCACAAAACAGAATGAATAAAAGAATGAAAGAATAAAGCACATCCACAACACAACGATATATAGTGGTTCGCCTGTGTGTACACCAACTGTTATCCAACAGCCACACAGATTACTACTCCACTCCTAATATCCTCACACAGGGGATATTAGCATGCACTATCAAAATAGGTTTCACAGGTTCACCTAAAACCTTCACAATTGTGTCTTTGATCTCGGGCTTACACAATCCAAAAACCCCACAATCTGAGTTTTCTGGTTCTCCTCAGATAACCAATACAATGATATTTTTCTGGCGAATCTCAAACAAAAATCAGAGAAAGTAAATTACAAAACATGTAAAATACCTGAATCACCTTTTGATGAAGCCCGGTAGAACCAATCGGAGTAGAAGTTCGATTCGACGTTCAAAGTCCAATACTCACTTTAAGAATGGTTCTAAGTCTAATTGATTTTAGATCAAACGGGCTAGATCTATTTGATTTTGAATCCAAAAGAAGGAATAACAGAAATTCCCCTTTTCTAATAAGATTGGAATGTAGATCAAAATCAAATAAGAATAAGCTAGTAAAATGAATATTAAATAAGCATAAAGTAGCTTAAAATAAATACAAACTTATCTCAGAGAATAGCCTAAAGAATGCTTGAATAGAATTGATTTGAAGTACTAAAACTTTGAAGTTCGTGCACAATTTATAGACTAAAAAATCCCGTCTACGACTGGTCTTAGGATCCTAGGACTGGTCGTAGCTCCAAATATTTTTGAAAGATTTTCGCGGGATTTGATTTTCAATTTCACGACCGGCCGAGGGTAGTCTACGACCGGTCGTGGGCCACCTACGACTGGTCGTAGGACCCAAAAATGGTTACTGGAGTTTGAGTCGTAGGTCTATGACCGGTCGAAGGATGAGTCGTAGAACTCACAGGACTGGTCATATGATGTCCAGGACTGGTTGTAGGACAGCTAGAAAGATCCGAAATTCTTCAACTATCTAGAACTGGTCCTGAAAAACCTAAGAATGGTCGTAGCAAAGCTAGGACTGGTCTTGAAGTCCCTAAGACTGGTCTTTGAACACTCCAAACAAGCATATAAAGATATATGAGTTATGTATCCGGAATGACCTACAATAAAGCCCATCCTAAGGTCAATCTAAGGTCAAACAAACCTTAAAAGTGAGATGGACATTGAAAGTCTGTACACTCAGATGACCCTTAAGAGAAGCTTGTGAATATTCAAAACTTGTAGTAGGCCTTCATAAGCTTGATCTTGACTTGACAAAATCTTCTAGTAGACTTGAACTTGATCAAACCTTGAACATGCAATCTTGAATACTTCTATTCTTGATTTATTCATCCAAGACTTGAAAACTTTCTTCTTTTAAGATCTTGACTTGAAATGCGATGTTGATTGCAATGACTAGTTTTCAAACATAAAACACAAGATATACAAGACATAGAAATAGGTTTTAGCACCACAAAATTTGACAACTAAAGGGATATGAAATCATAGCACTTACAATCTCCCCCTTTGTCAAATTGTGACAAAACACATAGCATCATAGATAATAAGGAATGATAAATCATGAAACCACAAAATACTCTACTCCCCCTGAGTAATACGAGTATTGCACGTATAATCAATACATAACATGAAAACCTCAAAACGTCAATCCACATATCCATCATTTCACGTATCCTTCTCAATCAATACAAACAAATTTACTCCCCCTATCCGTATTACTCCCCTTTTAGCAATGCTTACTACTCTCCCTTTTTGTCACAAACAAAATGACAAGGGAAAGGAACGATATAAAGGATAATATAGAGAGCAAATAATGAGAAGGTGATATGAAAGGACACAAAATAAATCTGAAGTGTCAAGTCATAATCCATACCACAAAGTACAATATCCAAAATGTTATGAAACCAGAATCCATAATACATATCCAGAGTAAAAGAAATGTTATACTATTCAGAAGATAATTCACTTAATCTGATCCAGAGGAGGGAGCAGGAATAGATGGATCAATCTGGTGTAAGCCCTTATTTATGCGATGGAGATATTTTTGCATGTACTTGAATCTCATGTCATGGGCTATATTCATATTATCAAGTTTTTCCTCCAATACACGAATGCGTGCATCAAAACCAGAAGGATCATAATCTGGATCATTAGGTGAATCAGTTTCTATGTCATCAAATAAGTCATCCATTTTAACATCTTGTTGTGGAAGATCACCAGCTTCCTCTTCGTTTCCAGCATCACCACCATCACCACCAACACCACCAACACCACTAACACCAGCTTCATCAAATTGGCCAGGGAGGAGATCCAATTTCATCTTATTAAGATTGGCATTGTTGAAAATGAGATGAAGAATTGGTGCCTCATTAACAGGTTTATCGACAAGCATGTGAGTGGCTAAAACATTCATAAGATAACCGAATGGAATATCACTATGACCTAGATGGAAACGAAATTGTGTAATGGAATGACAAATCAAAGAAGAAAGACAGTCCTTGATTCCAGAAGCAATAGAATGCAACACACGAACCATGAAAGAAGTTAACTCGATTTTATTACCGGACCGAGGATATACATTTGAAATGAAGAAACGATGTAATATTTTGTATTTGGGTAACAGATACTTTGCAGGGAGCGCATTCCCTTTATGAGTCCAATGCACATCAATTTTGCATAAATCTCTGGTTAACATGCATTTTTTCGATTCTGAAGGTTTGTCGTATAAAGTATGAATCGGTATTCCTTCATCATTAACAGGTATATCCATAATACCTGATATTAAATGACGGTCAACTTCAAATTTCCCTTCTCTTGTATCAATTGAAAATATTAAATTATCAAGGGAAAAATCTGAAATGCATGCTACCATTGATTGAGCAATGGACTGGTATGTAGACCCACCCCAAAGCAAAATGTTAGTCCAACCTACAGATTCAAGAAGGGGAATGACACTAAATGGAGCAATGTGATTTAGATCAGCGGTATGCTCAACGATAATGTTACGGGTACGCAAATCCCGTACATCTTGAGTATCATCTTCGGGTGACCGAAGATGCCGTTTAGTTATTGGTCCAGATCTGGATGAAGATGGACCACGGGATTTTTTCTTTTTCCCTCTAGCATCCATATTCAAAAAGATATACAAAGAACAAGCAAGATGCATAAATGAAAGATGGGTTTTCTCTAGATCAGCAAATAGAGAGCAAACCCTTGAAAAAACTCAACAAGAGATGAAATCAAACTATACTATGAACAAATCAAAGCATAGAGATCATGAATCTTCAAGAAAAATGATGAAATAGGACTAACTTTGAAGAAAAAACTAGAAATCCTATGAATGGTCGAGCCACGACTCGTCGTAGGTAGGTGTGGAATGAAGAAGAAGGGGATTTTCCCAAATTATATGATGTTCACGAGATCCACGACCGGTCGTGTGTGGTCCACAACTGGTTGAACCACGACTGGTCGTGTACAACCACGACCTGTCGAGCATCGACCAAAAATGCATTTTTAAATGAAAAATTTTGAAATTTAAAAAATTATAATGTGAAATATAATACACTATGATACATGCAAGCAAGAATATTCAATATAAAATGCACATATCAAGATCAAATTTTAATTTATTAAACCTGCTTTTGTCGAGCGATTTAGTAAATATATCAGCAAGTTGAGTTTCGGTTGGTATATATTCCAATGAAATGACTTTTTATTCAACCAACTCATGAATGTAGTGATACCTAATGTCAATATGCTTAGTACGTGAATGCTGGATTGGATTTTTGGAAATTTTTATAGCACTGGAATTATCACAATGTAAAATCATTGAATCTTGATTAATTCCATAATCGCTAAGCATGCGTTTCATCCAAACTAGTTGAGTACATGCATATCCAGCTGCAATATATTTATCCTCAGCAGTAGAGAGCGATATTGAGCTTTGCTTCTTGCTAAACCAAGAAACGAAGCAATTTTCAATGTAAAAACAACCACCACTGGTTGATTTTCTATCATCAATATTTCCGGCCCAATCAGCATCTGAATACCCGGCTAATTGAACATTAGTATCAAAAGGATACCAAAGTTCCAAATTTATAGAACTTGTGACATACCTAATAATCCGTTTAACAGCAGTAAGATGTGATTCCTTAGGATTAGACTGATATCTCGCACAAATACCAACACTGAATGCGATATCAGGTCTACTAGCAGTAAGATATAACAAACTACCAATCATACTGCGATATAGTTTAGGATCTATATCTTTACCTGTAGAGTCTTTTGAGAGTCTTAATGTTGTACTCATAGGATTATCAAAGTTCTTACCATTCTCAAATCCAAACCTTTTAACTAAGTTTGAAGCATATTTGGTCTGAGAAATGAAAATTCCATCAGGTTGTTGTTTTACTTGCAACCCTAGGAAATGTTAAGTTCGCCAACCATGCTCATTTCGAACCTTGATTTCATTAACTCTGCAAACTCAGAAGACATGTTAGAACAAGTAGATCCATAAATAATATCATCAACATATATTTGAACCATCAAAATATCATTGTTATTCTTTTTAATAAAAAGCGTCTTATTGACACTACTTACTTGAAAGCTATGACTAAGTAAGAATTTAGTCAATTTTTCATACCATGCCCTGGGTGCATGTTTTAGACCATAGAGAGCCTTTTTGAGATGAAATATATGGTCAGATAACTTAGGGTCTTCAAACCCTGAAGGTTGTTCAATATACACTTCTTCATGTAAATCGCCATTCAAGAAGGCACTCTTTACATCCATCTGATAAATTTTAAATTTTCTAAAACATGCGATGGAAATAAAAAGTCTGATTGATTCAAGGCGAGCAACTGGAGCAAAGGTTTCATCGTAATCTATGCCTTCAATCTGAGTGTACCCTTGTACAACCAGTCTAGCCTTGTTTCGTATAATATTTCTGAGTTCATCAGACTTATTTTTAAAGATCCACTTTGTTCCAATAATGTTTTTATCTTTAGGTCTAGGAATAAGATACCAGACATCATTACGAACAAATTGATTAAGTCCATCCTGCATAGCAACTATCCAATTTTCGTTAGAAAGTGCTTCTTTTACGTTGACCGGTTCTATTTGGGATGTAAAACAAACATAATTACATATGTTCTCAAGTTGTTTGCGAGTACGAACTCCAGTGAGAGGATTTCCAAGAATTTGATTGGTTGGATGATCTTTAACAGTCCTTGGTTCAGATTCTTTTTGACTTGATGAGATATCTAAATTGTCAATAATAATAGCTTCATCATCATCTGAACTTGGGGCTGGTGTATTCAAATGATCATCAATGACCACATTGATGGACTCTTGAATCACACCAGTTCTCTTATTTAGAACCCTATAAGCTCGACTGTTCAAAGAATAACCAAGAAAAATTCCTTCGTCACTCTTTGTATCAAACTTACCCAAAATTTCACGATCCCATAAAATATAACACTTGCTGCCAGAAACCCGAAAGTATTTGACAGTAGGTTTCTTTTCAAACCATAATTCATAAGCAGTCTTATTATCAAATTTACTAATATAAACCCGATTAATAATATAGCATGTGGTATTAACTGCTTCAGCCCAAAGATTTTTAGAGAGATTCAAACTATTTAACATAAAATTAGCCATTTCCTGAAGCACTCTATTTTTCCTTTCAACTATACCATTTTGTTGCGGTGTTTTGGGTGCTAAGAATTCATGTGATATTCCCTGATCGCTACAGAATTTCTCAAAAGTACTGTTTTCGAATTCAGATCCATGATCACTACGGATCTTGCTAACATGAGAACTTTTCTCATTTTGGATTCATTTGATGACCTTTTTTACTTCATCCAGGGTTTCAGTTTTGTCTTTTAAGAATGATACCCAAGTGAATATGGTATAGTCATCTACGATAACTAAGATGTATTTTTTGCCTCCTCGACTTTTTGATCTGGTTGGTCCAATAAGATCCATATGGAGAAGCTCGAGTGGTCTACATGTGGTGTTAGAGTTCACTTTCTTGTGAGAACTCCTAATTTGTTTGCCCAACTGGCATTCACCACATATTTTGTCTACTTTTTGCAATTTGGGTAGACCTCTAATTAGTTCTCCTTTGCTCAATCTAAATAAGTTTCGATAGTGTACATGTCCAAGACGTTTATGCCATAATTCAGTCTCATCGGTATGGACCATGTAACAGGATTGAGTAGATGAGCTAACATCACTAACGATGTAGCAGTTTTCAGAAGTTCTGTGACCAGTTAATATAACAGAACCCCTTTTATTAATTATCTCACAACCTTGATTAGAAAACTTTACACTATGGTTGTTATCACATATCTGAGAAATGCTTAATAGGTTGTGTTTTAAACCCTCAACATATAAGACATTGTTAAATAAGGGAAGGTTATAAAGTTGAATCGTACCTCGGCCAATAATCTTGCAATTGCTTCCATCACCAAATGTGACTGACCCGTCAGTCATATCTTTAAGATCGGTGAATAAAGCTTTGTCACCTGTCATATGCCTGGAGCACCCACTATCCAGGTACCACTTTGAATGGCTTGTTGCTTTGAAAGAAGTGTGGGCAACCAAGCTGGCAACTTTAGGAACCCATTTCATAACTGTTTTGGGTTTAGGAGTATAGATGGTCTTTTTCTGTCTATTGTCGTAGGAACGACCTATAGAGTTTGACTTTAATAACTCCTTGAGAAGATCGATAATTTTTTCAGCTAATTGATTTCGGTTTTGAAAATTAAAGTTGACATGGCCACTTTTAAGTTTTTGGAAAGACCTAGAATTTTTGGAAAAACCTTGATAGGTATTCTTTTCTTTTGAGGTCGAAGACTCTCCTTTAACAAATCTAGGAGCAATGTTCTTTTGTTTAGGACATATATTTTTATCATATCACAACCCGGATCGATCGCCACATTTTCTCGATCCGGACAATAATTTTTCCAATTTCGGATCTCCTTGGGCATATCTCCATGTGTCTTTCAAACTCAGAAGAGAAGCTACCTCATTTTTGAGTTTCTCTTTTTCGAATTTCAAATCTTCAATTTCAGAGGTTTTGAAATCTAAATCATTTTTGGTTTTTTCAAAAAAATCAGAAATATGGAATTTTTCTAAGACAAGAGACTCATAATCTTCCTTAAGCTTAGAAAATTTTTCTTTTTGTAATTTAAGCTTGACAGCAATTTTACAACTCTCTTTATAAAGGGCATTATAAGCATCTTGAAGATCATCTTCATTATCGCAATCTCTATTCAGATTTTCTTCACTAGATGTATCATCATGATCTGAATAGGTGATCTTGGCTAGAGTCATAAGGGCTTTAACACCATCGCCCGACTCGGTTTCAGAATCTTCTGATTTAGAAGAGGATTCAGAATCAGATGATTCATCCCAAGTAGCCATCATGCTTTTCCTTTTTGATTTGTCCTTTTTAGGACATTTGTTAGATAAGTGCCCATACTCTTGACAGTTGTAACATTGACTATCTTTCAAGGATTTACGAGTTCTAGGTTTAGATCGTCTCTTATCATTTGATTTTTGAAAATCAACCTTTTTCTTGTTTTTGAAAATTTTGTAAAATCTTTTTGCTAAAAGTGTCATATCATCTTCGGTATTTTCTGAATCCAAAGTGCTCTCTTGAGAAATATTTTTAGATGATTTGAGAGCGATTAATTTTCTTTTAGGAGCCTTAAAGGATAACTCATAGGTTTGAAGTGAACCAACTAATTTCTCAACCCTCATGGTATCCGTATCACGAAGTTCCTGAATCGCGGTCACTTTAGAATTGTACTGTTCAGGAAGTGAACGTAGTATTTTTGCTTACACTTTACTTTCAGGGATTTGATCACCAAGACCCCACATAGAGTTTACTATGTCATTCAATCTAGTGTAGAAGTCCATAAACATCTCATTCTCCTCCATATGAATTTCTTCAAATTTAGTTGTGAGGAGTTGGACTTTAGATTTCTTAACAATAGATGTACCCTCGTGTGTCATTTATAATATATCCCATGCTTGTTTTGCATTTTCACAAGAGATGATTCTTTTGAATTCATCTGGTGATAATGCACAAGTAATTGTATTTAGTGCTTTTGCATTAACACTACTTTCACTTTTCTGAAGTGTAGTCCAAAGAGAATAAGCCGTTATTTTCATAGTTTTTGAACCATCGTCATTAGAAACTTCAGTGATAGGAGGGTTCCATTCATTCACTATGGCCAGCCACACACTTTCATCCAAGGATTGGAGGAAGATCCTCATCCTGGCTTTCCAATAGGCATAGTTTGTGCCATTAAAGGGTGGTGGCCTAGTGACTGATAGGCTATCAAAATTTGACATCTTAATATAGCTTAGATCGTTATCTCAGGAAATAAATCCAATAAATAAACAATAAGCACGAGCTATTATGGCTTTGATACCACTTGAAAGGGCCTAGCTATATGCCCTAGATGGGGGGTGAATAGGGCAATGCCAAATAAAAATAATAACAGCGGAATAATAAAAGATTTAAAGCACAATGCTGAATATAAAACAATCACAATAGCCTAAAATAAAGAGATTGATACTTTATCAGTTCTAAGGACAACCTTACACCAAAAACCAAAGGTTTAAGGTAGGACAACCTTATTTCTAGAACGTCCTTGTATCACAAACCAAAGAGGAATAATAAGCAATGAAATCAAAATAACTTGCGGAAAATAAATCCTAAGTTATTACAACATACATCCACACTTGCTTGAAGTGATTACAACATTCATCCACAAACACTCTCCACAAAACAGAATGAATAAAGGAATGAAAGAATAAAGCACATCCACAACACAACGATATATAGTGGTTCGCCTGTGTGTACACCAACTGTTATCCAACAGCCACACAGATTGCTACTCCACTCCTAATATCCTCACACAGGGGATATTAGCATGCACTATCAAAATAGGTTTCACAGGTTCACCTAAAACCTTCACAATTGTGTCTTTGATCTCGGTCTTACATAATCCAAAAACCCCACAATCTGAGTTTTCTGGCTCTCCTCATATAACCAATACAATGAGATTTTTCTGGTGAATCTCAAACAAAAACAAGAGAAAGTAAATTACAAAACATCTAAAATACCTGAATCACCTTTTGATGAAGCTCGGTAGAACCAATCAGAGTAGAAGTTCAATTCGACGTTCAAAGTTCAATACTCACTTTAAGAATTCAATTCGACGTTCAAAGTTCAATACTCACTTTAAGAATGGTTCTAAGTCTAATTGATTTTAGATCAAACGGGCTAGATCTATTTGATTTTGAATCCAAAAGAAGGAATAACAGAAATTCCCCTTTTCTAATAAGATTGGAATGTAGATCAAAATCAAATAAGAATAAGCTAGCAAAATGAATATTAAATAAGCACAAAGCAGCTTAAAATAAACACAAACTTATCTCAGAGAATAGCCTAAAGAATGCTTGAATAGAATTGATTTGAAGTACTAAAACTCTGAAGTTCGTGCTCAATTTATAAAATGAAAAATCCCGTCTACGACTGGTCTTAGGATCCTAGGACTGGTTGTAGCTCCAAAGATTTTTGAAAGATTTTTGTGGGATTTGATTTTCAGTTCCATGACCGGTCGAGGGTGGTCTACGACCGATCGTGGGCCACCTACGACTGGTCGTGAGACACATATGACCGGTCGTAGGACCCAAAAATGGTTGCTGGAGTTTGAATCGTAGGTCTACGACCGGTCGAAGGATGAGTCGTAGAACTCACAGGACTGGTCGTAGGATATCCAGGACAGGTCGTAGGACAGATAGAAAGATTCAAAATTTTTCAACTACCTAGGAATGGTCCTGAAAAACTTAAGACTGGTCGTAGCAAAGCTAAGACTGGTCTTGAAGTCCCTAGGACTGGTTTTAGAACACTCCAAGCAAGCATATAATGATATATGAGTTATGTATCCGGAATGACCTATAATAAAGCCTATCCTAAGGTCAATATAAGGTCAAACAAACCTTAAAAGTGAGATGGACATTGAAAGTCTGTACACTTAGATGACCCTTAAGAGAAGCTCGTGAATATACAAAACTTGTAGTAGGCCTTCTTGAGCTTGATCTTGACTTGACAAAGTCTTCTACTAAACTTGAACTTGATCGAATCTTGAACATGCAAACTTGAGGACTTCTATTCTTGAATTCTTCATCCAAGACTTGAAAACTTTCTTCTTTTCAGATCTTGACTTGAAATGCGATGTTGATTGCAATGACTAGTCTTCAAACATAAAACACAAGATATACAAGACAGAAATAGGTTTTGGCACTACAAAATTTGACAACTAAAGGGATATGAAATCATAGCACTTACATATATCCATAATGCTTAATATCAAATGTCGATCTACAAGAAATTTCCCTTCTCTAGTAGCAATTGAAAAAGTTAATTTGTCAAGGGAGAAATCTGAGATACATGCAACCATTGATTGTGCAATAGACTAGTATGCAGGCCCACCCCAAAGTAAAATATTAGCCCAGCTAACAGATTCAAGGAGAGGAACGATACCATATGGTGCAACATGATTGAGATCAACGGGATGCTCAACGATAACATTACGGACGCGCAAATCCCGTACATCTTGAGGATCATCTTCGGGTGACCGAAGGTGACGTTTTGTTGTCGGTGTAGATCTAGATGAGGATAGACCACGAGATGTTTTCCTCTTCCCTCTAGCATCCATCTTCAACAAGATATACTAAGAGCAAGAGAAATGCATAAAAAGAAGGATGAGTTTTCTTTAGATCAGTAATTTGAGAAGAAACCCTTGAAAAACCTAACAAAAAGATGAAATCAAGCTACACAATGATCAAATCAAAGCATAGATAATATCAAACTTTAAGAAAAATGAAGAAATAGGACTAACCTTGAAGAAATACAAGAAATTCTATGACCGGTCGAGCCACGACTCGTCGTAGGTAGGAGTGGAAATGAAGAAGAAGGAGGTTTTCCCCAAATCATATTAAGTTCACAAGCTCCACGACTGGTCGAGTGCTGTGTACGACCAGTCATACCATGATCAAAAATACATATTTAACGTAAAAAATTAAAATTTCAACACATATAATACCAAATATAATACACTATGATACATGCAAGTAAGAATACTCAATGTAAAATGCACCTACCAAGATCAAATTTTAATTTATTAAACCTGCTTTTGTCGAGCAATTTAGTAAATATATCAGCAAGTTGAGTTTCGATTGGTATATATTCCAAGGAAATAATTTTTTCTTCAACCAACTCAAGAATGTAATTGAAAGGGGCCTAACTATATGCCCTAGAGGGGGGGTGAATACGGCAATGCCAAATAAAACTAATAACAGCGAAATAGTAAAAGATATAAAGCACAATGCTGAATATAAAACAATTACAATAGCCTAAAGTAAAGACATTGATACTTTATCAATTCTAAGGACAACCTTACACCAAAAACTAGAGGTTTAAGATAGGACAACCTTATTTCTAGAACGTCCTTTGTATCACAAATCAATGAGGAATAAAAAGCAAGGAAATCAAAATAACTTGCAAAAAATAAATCCTAAGTTATTACAACATTCATCCACACTTACTTGAAGTGATTACAACATTCATCCAAAAACACAAACCACAAAACTGAATGAATAAAGGAATGAAAGAATAAAGTACATCCACAACACAACGATATATAGTGGTTCGCCTGTGTGTACACCAACTGTTATCCAACAGCCACACAGATTGCTACTCCACTCCTAATATCCTCACACAGGGGATATTAGCATGCACTATCAAAATAGGTTTCACAGGTTCACCTAAAACCTTCACAATTGTGTCTTTGATCTCAGGCTTACATAATCCTAAAACCCCACAATCTGAGTTTTCTGGCTCTCCTCAGATAACCAATACAATGAGATTTTTCTAGCGAATCTCAAACAAAAACCAAAGAAAGTAAATTACAAAACATGTAAAATACCTGAATCACCTTTTGATGAAGCCCGGTAGAACCAATCGGAGTAGAAGTTCGATTCGACGTTCAAAGTCCAATACTCACTTTAAGAATGGTTCTAAGTCTAATTGATTTTAGATCAAACGGGCTAGATCTATTTGATTTTGAATCCAGAAGAAGGAATAAGAGAAATTTCCCTTTTCTAATAAGATTGGAATGTAGATCAAAATCAAATAAGAATAAGCTAGCAAAATGAATATTAAATAAGCACAAAGTAGCTTGAAATAAACACAAACTTATCTCAGAGAATAGCCTAAAGAATGATTGAATAGAATTGAATTGAAGTGCTAAAACTCTGAAGTTCGTGCTCTATTTATAGCCTGAAAAATCCCGTCTACGACTGGTCTTAGGATCCCAGGACTGGTCATAGCTTCAAATATTTTCAAAAGATTTTCACGGGATTGAATTTTCTGTTCCATGACCGGTCTTGGGTGGTCTACGACCAGTCGTGGGGCCACCTACGACTGGTCGTGGGTCACCTACGACCGGTCGTAGGACCCCAAAAATGGTTGCTGGAGTTTGAGTCGTAGGGCTACGACCGGTCGATGGATGAGTCGTAGAACTCACAGGAATGGTCATGGGATGTCTAAGATTGGTCGTAGGACAGTTAGAAAGATTCGAAAATCTTCAACTACCTAGGAATGGTCTTGAAAAACTTAAGACTGGTCGTAGCAAAGCTAGGACTGGTCTTGAAGTCCCTAGGACTGGTCTTAGAACACTCCAAACAAGCATATTAAAATATATGAGTTATATATCCAGAATGACCTACAGTAAAGCCCATCCTAAGGTCAATCTAAGGTCAAACAAACCTTAAAAGTGAGATGGACATTGAAAGTCTGTACACTCAGATGACCCTTAAGAGAAGCTTGTGAATATACAAAACTTATAGTAGGCCTTCTTGAGCTTGATCTTGACTTGACAAAGTCTTCTACTAAACTTGAACTTGATTGAATCTTGAACATGTAAACTTGAAGACTTCTATTATTGAATTCTTCATTCATATCTTGAAAACTTTCTTCATTTAAGATCTTGTCTTGAAATGCGATGTCTTGATTGCAATGAATAGTCTTCAAACATAAAACACAAGATATACAAGACATAGATATAGGTTTTGGCACCACAAAATTTGACAACCAAAGGGATATGAAATCATAGCACTTACAATCTCCCCCTTTGTCAAATTTGTGACAAAACACAACATAGAAGATAATAAGGAATGATGACCCATAAAATCACAAAATACTCTACTCTCCCTGAGTAATACGAGTATTGCTCATATAAACAGTACACAACATGAAAACTTCAAGACTTCAATCCACGTATCCTTCTCAATCAATCAATTCAAACAAATTTACTCCCCCTTTCCATACTACTCCCCTTTTTAGCTTTTAGCTCTTACTACTCCCCCTTTTTGTCACAAAATGACAAGGGAAAGGTACAATAAGAAGGAGAACATAGAAAGTAAAAAGCAGATAATGAGAAAGAGATATGAGAGGAAATAATGTAAACCTGAAGTATCAAGCCAAAATCCATAATCCAAAATACAATATCCAAAAGATAATGTTATCAAACCATAATCCATAACACATATCCAAAATAAAAGATAATGTTATACTATCCAGAAGATAATTCACTTAATCTGATCAAGAGGAGGGAGCAGGGATAGTGGGATCAATCTGATGTAAGCCCCTATTTATGCGACGAAGATATTTTCTCATGTACTTAAATCTCATATCGTGGGCTATATTCATATTATCAACCTTTTCCTCCAATGCACGAAGGCGTGCATCAAAACCAGATGGATCATAATCTGGATCATTAGGTGAATCAGATTCTATCTCATCAAAAATCTCATCCATATTAACATCTTGTTGTAGAAGATCACCAGCTTCCCCTTCATTTCCAACTTCACCACCAATACCACCTTCATCAACTTAGCCAGGGAGTAGATCCAATTTCATCTTATTAAGATTGAAATTGTTGAAAATAAGATGATGAATTGGTGCCTCATTAACAGGTTTATCGACAAGCATGTGAGTGGCTAAAACAGTCATAAGATAACCGAACGGAATATCACTATGACCTGGATGGAGAAGAAACTGAATAATGAAATAACAAATCAAAGAAGGAAGACAGACCTTGGTACCAGAAGCAATAGAATGCAACACACGAACCATGAAAGAAGTCAACTCGGTTTTATTACCAGACCAAGGATATACATTGGAAATGAAGAAACGATGTAATATTTTATATCTAGGTAACAGATACTTTGCAGCGAGCGCATTCACTTTGTGTGTCCATTGCATATCAATTTTGCATAAATCTCTTGTTAACATACGTTTTTCTGATTCAGATGGTTTGTCGTATAAAGTATGAATCGGTATACCTTCATCATTAACAGGTATATCCATAATACCTGATATCAAATGACGGTCTACAAATTTTCCTTCTCTAGTATCAATTGAAAATGTTAAATTATCAAGAGAAAATTTTGAGATGCATGCTACCATTGATTGAGCAATGGACTGGTATGCAGGTCCACCCCAAAGAAAAAGCTTAGTCCAACCTACAAATTCAAAAAGGGGGACAATACCATATGGAGCAATGTGATTGAGATCAGCGGTATGCTCAACGATAATGTTACGGACACGTAAATCTCTTACATCTTGAGAATCATCTTCGAGTGACCGAAGGTGTCATTTAATTATCGGTGCAGATCTAGAAGAAGATGGACCACGGGATGTTTTCTTTTTCCCTCTAGCATCCATTTTCAAAAAGATATATAAAGAGCAAGCAAGATGCACAAAAGAAAGATGAATTTTCTCTATATCAGCAAATTGAGAGGAAACCCTTGAAAAACCCAACAAGAGATGAAATCTAGCTATACTATGAACAAATCAAAGCATAGAGAGCATGAATCTTCAAGAAAGATGATGAAATAGGACATACCTTGAAGAAAAACTAGAAATCCTATGACTGGTCGAGCCACGACTCATCGTAGGTGGAAGTGAAAATGAAGAAGAAGGGGATTTTTCCCAAATTATATGATGCTCACGAGCTCCACGACCAGTCGAGTGCTGTGCACAATCGGTCGTACCACGACTGGTCGTGTACATCCACGACCGGTCGAGTATCGACCAAAAATCATATTTTAATGCAAAAATTTAAAATTTAAACAAATATAATACACTATGATACATGCAAGCAAGAATATTCAATGTAAAATGCACATACCAAGATCAAATTTCAGTTTATTAAACCTACTTTTGTTGAGCGGTTTAGTAAATATATCAGCAAGTTGAGTTTCGGTTGGTATATATTCCAAGGAGATAACTTTTTCTTCAACCAACTCATGAATGTAGTGATACCTAATGTCAATATGCTTAGTACGTGAATGCTGGATTGGACTTTTGGAAATGTTTATAGCAATGGAATTATCACATTGTAAGATCATTGAATCTTGATTAATTCCATAATCACTAAGCATGCATTTCATCCAAACTAGTTGAGTACATGCATATCCAGCTGCTATATACTCAGCCTCAGCAGTGGAGAGTGATATTGAGCTTTACTTCTTGCTGAACCAAGAAACTAAGCAATTTTCAATGTAAAAACAACCACCACTGGTTAATTTTCTATCATCAATATTTCCAGCCCAATCAGCATCTGAGTACCCGGCCAATTGAACACTAGTATCAAAAGGATACCAAAGTCCCAAATTTATAGAACTTGCGACATACCTAATAATCCATTTAACAGCAGTAAGATGTGATTCCTTAGGATTAGACTGATATCTCGCACAAATACCAACACTGAATGCGATATCAGGTCTACTAACAGTTAGATACAACAAACTACCAATCATACTGCGATATAGTTTAGGATCTATATCTTTACCTGTAGAGTCTTTTGAGAGTCTTAACGTTGTACTCATAAGAGTATTGAAGTTCTTACCATTCTCAAATCCAAACCTTTAATTCAAGTTTGAAGCATATTTGGTATGGAAAATGAAAATTCCATCAGGTTGTTATTTTTCTTGCAACCCTAGGAAATAGTTAAGTTCGCTAACCATGCTCATTTCGAACCTTGATTTCATTAACTTTGCAAACTCAATAGACATGTTAGAACAAGTAGATCCATAAATAATATCATCAACATATATTTGAACCATGAGAATATCATTGTTATTCTTCTTAACAAAAAGCGTCTTATCGACACTTCCTACTTGAAAGCTATAACTAAGTGAGAATTTAGTCAATTTCTCATACCGTGCCCTGGGTTCTTGTTTTAGACCATAGAGAGCCTTTTTGAGACGAAATACATGGTCAGATAACTTAGGATCTTCAAACCCTGAAGGTTGTTCAACATATACTTCTTCAAGTAAATCGTCATTCAAGAAAGCACTCTTTACATTCATCTGATAAATTTTAAATTTTCTAAAACATGCGATGGAAATAAAAAGTATGATTGATTCAAAGCGAGTGACTGGAGCAAAGGTTTCATCGTAATCGATGCCTTCTATTTGAGTGTACCCTTGTACAACCAATCTAGCTTTGTTTCGTATAATATTTCCAAGCTCATCAGACTTATTTTTAAAGATCCATTTTTTTCCAAGAATGTGTTTATCATTAGGTCTAGGAACAAGATACCAGACATCATTACGAACAAATTGATTAAGTTCATCCTACATAGCAACTATCCAATTTTCATCAAAAAGTGCCTCTTTCACATTGACCGGTTCTATTTAGGATGTAAAAAAAACATAATTACATATGTTCTCAAGTTGTTTGCGAGTATGAACTCCAGTGAGAAGGTTTCCAAGTATTGACTTGATAAGGTATCTTGATTGTTGATAATAAGAGCTTCATCATCATCTGAACTCGAAACTGGTGTATTCAAATGATCAACAACGACCACATTAATGGATTCTTGAATCACACCAGTTCTCTTATTTAGAACCCTATAAGCTCGACTGTTCAAAGAATAACCAAGAAAAATACCTTCGTCGCTTTTCGTATCAAACTTACCCAATTTTCACGATCCCTTAAAATATAACACTTGCTGCCAAAAACCCGAAAGTATTTGACAGTAGGTTTCTTTTCAAACCATAATTCATAAGTAGTCTTATTATCAGATTTACTGGTATAAATCCGATTAATAATATAACATGTGGTATTAACTGCTTCAGCCCAAAGATTTCTAGAGAGCTTCATGTTATTAAACATAACATTAGCCATATCTTGAAGCACTCAGTTTTTTCTTTCAACAATACCATTTTGTTGCGGTGTTTTGGGCGTAGAGAATTCATGTGATATTCCTTGATTGCTACAGAATTTCTCAAAACTACTATTTTCGAATTCAGATCCATGATCACTATGGATCTTACTAACATGAGAACCTTTCTCATTTTGGATTCGTTTGATGACCTTTTTCACTTCATCAAGGGTTTCAGTTTTGTCTTTTAAGAACGATAACCAAGTGAATCTGGTATAGTCATCTACGATAACCAAGATGTACTTTTTACCTCCTCGACTCTCTAATCTGGTTGGTCCAATAAGATCCATGTGGAGAAGCTCGAGTGGTCTAGATGTGGTATTGGAGTTCACTTTCTTGTGAGAGCTCCTAATTTGTTTGCCCAACTGGCATCCACCACATATTTTTTCTACTTTTTGCAATTTGGGTAGACCTCTAATTAGTTCTCTTTTGCTCAATCTAAATAAGTTTTGATAATGTACATGTCCAAGGCGTTTATGCCATAATTCAGTCTCATCGGTATGGACCATGTAACATGATTGAGTAGATGAGCTCGCATCACTAACTATGTAGGAGTTTTCAGAAGTTTTACGACCAGTTAATATAACAGAACCCTTTTTATTAACTATCTCACAACCTTGATTAGAAAACTTTACACTATGGTTGTTATCACATATCTGAGAAATGCTTAGAAGGTTGTGTTTTAAGCCCTTAACATATAAAATATTTTTAAATAAAGGTTATAAAGTTGAATCGTACCTTGGCCAATGATTTTATAATTGCTTCCATCACCAAATGTGACTGACCCTTCAGTCATATCTTTAAGATCGGTGAATAAAGCTTTGTCACCTGTCATATGCCTGGAGCAGCTACTATCTAGGTACCACTTTGAATGGCTTGTAGCTTTGAAAGCAGTGTGGGAAACTAAGCTGGCAGCTTTAGGAACCCATTTCAGAACTGTTTTGGGTTTAGGAGTATAGATGGTCTTTTTCTGTCTATTGTTATAGGAGAGACCTATAGAGTTAGACTTTAATAGCTCCTTGAGTAGATCAATTATTTTTTCAGCCAAAGGATTTCGGTTTTGAAAATCAAAGTTGACATGGCTACTTTTAGGTTTTTGAAAAGTCCTAGAATTTTTGAAAAAACCTTGATAAGTATTCTTTTCTTTTGAGTTTGAAGACTCTCCTTTTACAAATTTAGGAGCAATGTTCTTTTATTTTGGAGATGCATCCTTATCATAGCCTAACCCGGATCGATCCCCACATTTACTTGATCCGGACAATAATTTTTTCAATTTAGGATCACCATGGGCATATCTCCATGTGTCTTTCAAACTCTGAAGAGAAGCTACTTCATTTTTTATTTTTTCATTTTTTGATCTCAAATCTTCAATTTTGGAGGTTTTGAAATCTAAATCACTTTTGGTCTTTTCAAAAGAATAAAAAATATGAGACTTTTCTAAAATAAGAGACTCATAATCTTCCTTAAGCTTAGAAAATTTTTCTTTTTGTAATTTAAGTTTGACAGCAATTTTACAACTCTCTTTATAAAGGGCATTATAAGCATCCTAAAGATCATCTTCATATCGCAATCACTATTTAGATTTTCTTCACTAGATATATCATCATTATCTGAAAGGGTGATCTTGGCTAGAGTCATAAGGGCTTTAACATCTTCGCCTGATTCAGATTCAGAATCTTCTGATTTAGAAGAGGATTCAGAATCAAACGATTCATCCCAAGCAGCCATCATGCTTTTCTTTTTTAATTTATCCTTTTTAGGATATTTGTTAGCTAAGTGTCCATATTCTTGACAGTTGTAACATTGACTATCTTTTAAGAATTTTTGAGTTCTAGGTTTAGATCGTCTCTTATCATTTGATTTTTGAAAATCAACCTTTTTTTTATTTTTGAAGATTTTGTAAAACTTTTTTGCTAAAATCGCCATATCATCTTCGAAATTTTCTGTATCTGAAGTGCTCTCTTGTGAAACATTTTTAGATGATTTGAGATCTATTGATTTTCCTTTAGGAGTCTTAAAGGATAACTCATAGGTTTGAAGTGAACCAACTAGTTCCTCAACCCTCATGGTATCCGTATCACTAAGTTCCTGAATCGCGTTCACTTTAGAATTGAATCGTTCAGGAAGTGGACGTAGTATTTTTGTGCACACTTTACTTTCTAGGATTCTATCACCAAGACCCCACATAGAGTTCACAATGTCATTCAATCTAGTATAGAAGTCCGTAAACATCTCATTCTCCTCCATATGAATTTCTTCAAATTTAGTTGTGAGGAGTTGGACTTTAGATTTCTTGACAATAGATGTACCCTCGTGTGTCATTTCTAATACATCTCATGCTTGTTTTGCATTTTCACAAGAGATGATTCTTTTGAATTCATCTGGTGATAATGCACAAGTAATTGCATTTAGTGCTTTTGCATTAGCACTACTTTCACTTTTCTGAAGTGTGGTCCAAAGAGAATAAGCCGTTATTTTCATAGTTTTTGAACCATCGTCATTAGAAACTTCAGTGATAGGAGGGTTCCATTCATTCACTGTGGCCAGCCACACACTTTCATCCAAGGATTTGATGAAGATCCTCATCCTGGCTTTCAAATAGGCATAGTTTGTGCCATTAAAAGGTGGTGGCCTAGTGACTGATAGGCTATCAAAATTTGACATCTTAATATAGCTTAGATCGTTAGCTCAAGAAATATATCCAATAAATAAACAATAAGCCAGAGCTATTATGGCTTTGATACCACTTGAAAGGGCCTAGCTATATGCCCTAGAGGGGGGGTGAATAGGGCAATGCCAAATAAAAATAATAACAGCGGAATAATAAAAGATTTAAAGCACAATGCTGAATATAAAACAATCACAATAGCCTAAAATAAAGAGATTGATACTTTATCAGTTCTAAGGACAACCTTACACCAAAAACCAGAGGTTTAAGGTAGGACAACCTTATTTCTAGAACGTCCTTGTATCACAAACCAAAGAGGAATAATAAGCAATGAAATCAAAATAACTTGCGAAAAATAAATCCTAAGTTCTTACAACATACATCCACACTTGCTTGAAGTGATCACAACATTCATCCACAAACACTCTCCACAAAACAGAATGAATAAAGGAATGAAAGAATAAAGTACATCCACAACACAACGATATATAGTGGTTCGCCTGTGTATACACCAACTGTTATCCAACAGCCACACAGATTGCTACTCCACTCCTAATATCCTCACACAGGGGATATTAGCATGCACTATCAAAATAGGTTTCACAGGTTCACCTAAAACCTTCACAATTGTGTCTTTGATCTCGGGCTTACACAATCCTAAAACCCCACAATCTGAGTTTTCTGGCTCTCCTCAGATAACCAATACAATGAGATTTTTCTGGCGAATCTCAAACAAAAACCAAAGAAAGTAAATTACAAAACATGTAAAATACCTGAATCACCTTTTGATGAAGCCCGGTAGAACCAATCGGAGTAGAAGTTCGATTCGACGTTCAAAGTCCAATACTCACTTTAAGAATGGTTCTAAGTCTAATTGATTTTAGATCAAACGGGCTAGATCTATTTGATTTTGAATCCAGAAGAAGGAATAAGAGAAATTTCCCTTTTCTAATAAGATTGGAATGTAGATCAAAATCAAATAAGAATAAGCTAGCAAAATGAATATTAAATAAGCACAAAGCAGCTTGAAATAAACACAAACTTATCTCAGAGAATAGCCTAAAGAATGATTGAATAGAATTGAATTGAAGTGCTAAAACTCTGAAGTTCGTGCTCTATTTATAGCCTGAAAAATCCCGTCTACGACTGGTCTTAGGATCCCAGGACTGGTCGTAGCTTCAAATATTTTCAAAAGATTTTTGCGGGATTGAATTTTCTGTTCCATGACCGGTCTTGGGTGGTCTACGAGCAGTCGTGGGGCCACCTACGACTGGTCGTGGGTCACCTACGACCGGTCGTAGGACCCCAAAAATGGTTGCTGGAGTTTGAGTCGTAGGGCTACGACCGGTCGAAGGATGAGTCGTAGAACTCACAGGAATGGTCGTATGATGTCCAAGACTGGTCGTAGGATGTCCAGGACTGGTCGTAGGATAGCTAAAAAGATCCAAAAATCTTCAACTACCTAGGCCTGGTCCTGAAAAACTTAAGACTGGTCATAGCAAAGCTAGGACTGGTCTTAGAACACTCCAAACAAGTATATTAAGATATATAAGTTATGTATCCAGAATGACCTACAACAAAGCCCATCCTAAGATCAATCTAAGGTCAAACAAACCTTAAAAGTGAGATGGACATTGAAATTCTGTACACTCAGATGACCCTTAAGAGAAGCTTGTGAATATACAAAACTTGTAGTAGGCCTTCTTGAGCTTGATCTTGACTTGAGAAAGTCTTCTACTAAACTTGAACTTGATCAAATCTTGAACATGCAAACTTGAGGACTTCTATTCTTGAATTCTTCATTTATATCTTGAAAACTTTCTTCATTTAAGATCTTGTCTTGAAATGCGATCTCTTGATTGCAATGAATAGTCTTCAAACATAAAACACAAGATATACAAGACATAGATTTAGGTTTTAACACCACAAAATTTGACAAACCAAAGGGATATGAAATCATAGCACTTATAGTAATGATACCTAATGTCAATGTGCTTAGTACGTGAATGCTGGATTGGATTTTTAGAAATATTTACTGCACTAGAATTATCACAATGTAAGATCATTGAATCTTGATTAATTCCATAATCGCTTAGCTTATGCTTCATCGAAACTAGTTGAGTACATGCATATCCAGCTACAATATACGCAGCCTCAGTAGTGGAGAGCGATATTGAGCTTTGCTTCTTGCTGAACCAAGAAACTAAGTAATTTCCAATGTAAAAACAACCACCACTGGTTAATTTTCTATCATCGATATTACCGGCCCAATCAGCATCTGAGTACCCGGCTAATTGAACACTAGTATCAAAAGGATACCAAAGACCCAGATTTATAGTACTTGCGACAAATCTAATAATCCGTTTTACAGCAGTAAGATGTGATCCTTAGGATTAGACTGATATCTCGCACAAATACCAACACTAAACGCGATATCAGGTCTACTTGTAGTTAGATACAACAAACTACCAATCATACTACGATACAGTTTAGGATTTATATCTTTACCCGTAGAGTCTTTTGAGAGTCTTAACGTTGTACTCATAGGAGTATCAAAGTTCTTACCATTCTTAAATCCAAACCTTTTAACCAAGTTCGTAGCATACTTGGTTTGGGAAATGAAAATTCCATCCGGTTGTTATTTTATTTGTAACCCTAGGAAATAATTTATTTCACCAACCATGCTCATTTTAAACTTTGATTTCATTAACTTTGCAAACTCAATAGACACGTTAGTGCATGTTGATCCATAAATAATATCGTCAACATAAATTTGAACCATCAAAATATCATTGTTATGCTTCTTAACAAAGTGTGTCTTATCGACACTTCCTACTTGAAAGTTATGACTAAGTAAGAATTTAGTCAATTTCTCATACCATGCCCTGGGCGCTTGTTTTAAACCATAGAGATCCTTTTTGAGATGAAATACATGGTTAGATAACTTGGGGTCTTCAAACCCTGAAGGTTGTTTAACATACACCTCTTTATGTAAATCGCCATTCAAGAAGGCGCTCTTTACATCCATCTGATAAATCTTAAATTTTCTAAAGCATGCAATGGAAATAAAAAGTCTGATTGATTCAAGGCGAGCGACTGGAGCAAAGGTTTCATCGTAACCGATGCCTTCAATCTGAGTGTACCCTTGTACAACCAGTCTAGCCTTGTTTCGTATTAAATTTCCAAGTTCATCAGACTTATTTTTAAAGATCCATTTTGTTTTGATAATGTGTTTATCTTTAGGTCTAGGAACAAGATACCAGACATCATTACAAATAAATTGATTAAGTTCATCCTGCATAGCAACTATCCAATTTTCGTCAGAAAGTGCTTCTTTCACATTGACCGGTTCTATTTGGGATGTAAAACAAACATAATTACATATGTTCTCAAGTTGTTTGTGAGTACGAACTCCAATAAGAGGGTTTCCAAGAATTTAATTGGTTGGATAATATTTGATAGTCCTTAGTTCAGATTCTTTTTGACTTGATGAGGTATCTTGATTGTCGATAATAAGAACTTCATCATCATCTGAGCTCGGGGCTGGTGTATTCAAATGATCATCAATGACCACATTGATGGACTCTTGAATCATACCAGTTCTCTTATTTAGAACCTTATAAGCTTGAGTGTTCAAAGAAGAACCAAGAAAAATACCTTCATCACTCTTCGTATCAAACTTTCCAAATTTTCACGATCTCGTAAAATATAACACTTGCTGCTAAAAAGTCGAAAGTATTTGACATTAGGTTTCTTTTCAAACCATAATTCATAAGCAGTCTTACTATCAGATTTACTGGTATAAACTTGATTAATAATATAGCATGAAGTATTAACTGCTTCAGCCTAAAGATTTCTAGAGAGCTTCATGCTGTTCAACATAACATTAGCCATATCTTGAAGCACTCTATTTTTTCTTTCCACTATGCCATTTTGTTGAGGAGTTTTGGGCGCAGAGAATTCATGCGATATTCCTTGATAGCTACAGAATTTCTCAAAACTACTATTTTCGAATTCAGATTCATGATCACTACAAATCTTACTAACACGAGAACATTTTTCATTTTGGATTCATTAGATGATCTTTTTCACTTCATCAAGGGTTTCAGTTTTATCCTTTAAGAACGATACCCAAGTGAATCTAGTATAGTCATCTACGATAACTAAGATGTATTTTTTTTCTCCTCGACTCTCCGTTTTGGTTAGTCCAATAAGATCCATGTGGAGAAGCTCGAGTGGTCTAGATGTGGTATTAGAGTTCACTTTCTTATGAGAGCTCCTAGTCTGTTTTCTCAACTAGCATTTACCACATATTTTGTCTACTTTTTACAATTTGGGTAGACCTCTAATTAGTTCTCTTTTGCTCAATCTAAATAAGTTCCGGTAGTGAACATGTCCAAGGCGTTTATGCCATAACTCAGTCTCATCGGTATGGACCATGTAACATGATTGAGTAGATGAGCTTGCATCACTAATGATGTAGCAGTTTCAGAAGTTCTGCAACCAGTTAATATAACAAAACCCTTTTTATTAACTATCTCACAACCTTGATTAGAAAACTTCACACTATGGTTGTTATCACATATCTGAGAAATGCTTAATAGGTTGTATTTCAAGCCCTCAACATATAAAACATTCTTAAATAAGGGAAGGTTATAAAGTTAAACCGTACCTTGGCCAATGATCTTGCAATTACTTCCATCACCAAATGTGACTGACCTGTCAGTCATATCTTTTAGATCGGTGAATAAAGCCTTGTCGCCTGTCATATGCCTGGAGCAACCACTATCTAGGTACCACTTTGAATGGCTTATAGCTTTGAAAGCAGTGTGGGCAACCAAGCAGGCAACTTTAGGAATCCATTTCAGAACTGTTTTGGGTTTAGGAGTATAGATTGTCTTTTTTTGTCTGTTGTTATAGGAGTGACCTATAGAGTTAGACTTTAATAGCTCCTTGAGTAGATCAATTATTTTTTCAGCCAATGGATTTCAGTTTTGAAAATTAAAGTTGACATGGCTACCTTTAGGTTTTTAAAAAGTCCTTGAATTTTTAAAAAAACCTTGATAAGTATTCTTTTCTTTTAAGGTTGAAGACTCTCCTTTTACAAATTTAGGAGTAATATTCTTTTGTTTAGAAGATGTATTCTTATCATAGCCCAACTCGAATCGATCGTCACATTTTCTTGATCCGGACAATAATTTTTCTAATTTAGGATCACCTTGGGCATATCTCCATGTGTCTTTCAAACTCAGAAGAGAAGCTACCTCATTTTTGAGTTTCTCATTTTCAAATCTCAAATCTTCAATTTTGGAGGTTTTAAAATCTAAATCACATTTGGTCTTTTTAAAAGAATAAAAAATATGAGACTTTTCTAAAACGAGAGACTCATAATCTTCTTTAAGCTTAAAAAGTTTTTCTTTTTGTAACTTAAGCTTGACGACAATTTTACAACTCTTCTTATAAAGGGCATTATAAGCATCCTGAAGATCATCTTCATTATTGCAATCACTATTCAGATTTTCTTCACTAGATATATCATCATTATCTAAAAAAGTGATCTTGGTTAGAGTCATAAGGGCTTTAACATCATCGCCCGACTCGATTTTAGAATCTTCTGATTTAGAAGAGGATTCAGAATCAGACGATTCATCCCAAGCAGCCAACATGCTTTTCCTTTTTGATTTGTCCTTTTTACGACATTTGTTAGCTAAGTGCCCATACTCTTGACAGTTGTAACATTGACTATCTTTCGAAGATTTTCGAGCTCTAGGTTTTGCATATCATCTTCAGAATTTTAATCCGAAGTGGTCTCTTGTGAAACATTTTTAGATGATTTGAGAGCAATTGATTTTCCTTTAGGAGCTTTAAAGGTCAACTCGTAGGTTTGTAGTGAGCCAACTAGTTCCTCAACCCTCATGGTATCCGTATCACGAAGTTCCTGAATCGCGGTTACTTTAGAATTGAACCATTCAGGAAGTGAGCATAGTATCTTTGCGCACACTTTACTTTCTGGGATTTTACAATGTCATTCAATCTAGTGTAGAAGTCCATAAACATCTCATTCTCCTCCATATGAATTTCTTCAAATTCAGTTGTGTGGAGTTGGACTTTGGATTTCTTGACAATTGATATACCCTCGTGTGTCATTTCTAATACATCCCATGCTTGTTTTACATTTTCACAAGAGATGATTCTTTTGAATTCATCTGGTGATAATGCACAAGTAATTATATTTAGTGCTTTTGCATTGGCACTACTCTCACTTTTCTGAAGTGTGCTCCAATGAAAATAATCCGTTACTCTCATTGATTTTGAACCATCGTCATTAGTTACTTCAGTGATAGGAGGGTTCCATTCATTCATTGTGGCCAGCCACACACTTTCATCCATGGATTTGAGGAAGATCCTCATCCTAGCTTTCTAATAGGCATAGTTTGTGCCATTAAAGGGTGGTGGCCTAGTGATTGATAGGCTATCAAAATTTGACATCTTCATATAGCTTAGATCGTTAGCTCAGGAAATAAATCCAATGAATAAACAATAAGCACGAGCTATTAGGCTCTGATACCACTTGAAAGGCCCTAGGTATATGCCCTAGAGGGGAGGTGAATAGGGTTATACCAAATAAAACTTATAACAGCGGAATAATAAAATAAAATAATCCACAATGCTGAATTAAAAAGCAACCTTAATAATCTAGTATTGAGAGGTTGATACTAATTCAGTTCTAAGGACAACCTTACACCAAAAACCAAAGGCTTATAGTAGGACAACCTTATTTCTAGAATGTCCTTTGTATCAAAAACTCAAACTGAGAGGAATAAATAAAGCAAGGAAATAACTTGCAGGAAATTAAACCTAAGTTATTACAACATTTCCCACACTGGCTTAAAATAAAATGATTACAACATTCAACCACAGATACAATCCACAAAACTGAATGAATAAAGGAATGAAAGAATAAAGCACATCCACAACACAAAGATATATATTGGTTCACTTGTGTGTACACCAACTATTATCCAACAGCCACACAGAATGCTACTCCACTCCTAATATCCTCACACAAGGGATATTAGCATGCACTATCAAAATAGGTTTCACAGGTTCACCTAAAACCTTCACAATTGTGTCTTTTTATCTCGGGCTTACACAATCCAAAAACCCACACAATCTGAGATTTCTGGCTCTCCTTAGATAACCAAAGCAATGAGATTTTTCTGACAAATCTCAAACAAAACCAAAGAATGTAAATTACAAAAATGTAAAATACCTGAATCTCCTTTTGAAGTAGCCTAGTAGAACCAATCGGAGTAGAAGTTCGATTCAACGTTCAAAGTCCAATACTCACTTTATGAATGGTTCTAAGTCTAATTGATTTTAAATCAAAAGGGCTAGTTCTATTTGATTTTGAATCTAAGAAGAAAGAATATCAAAAATTCCTCTTTTCTAATAAGATTGGAATGTAGATCAAAATCAAATACAAAACAAGCTAGCAAAAGGAATATTAAATGAGCACAAAGTAGCTTAAAAATAAACACGAACTTATCTCAGAGTATGGCCTTAAAATTACTTGAATTGAATTGAAAAACTCTGAAATTTGTGCTTTATTTATAGCCTGAAAAAATCCCATCTACGACTGGTCTTAGGATCCCTAGGACTGGTCGTAGCTTCAACAGATTTTTAAAGATTTCCGCGGTATAAGGTTAGTTGTTCCACGACTAGTCCTGAGTAGCCTACGACTAGTCGTGGGCCACCTATGACTGGTCCTGGGTCACCTACGACTAGTCATAAGACCCCCGGATTAGTTGTTGGAGTTCGAGTCATAGGGCTAAGACCGGTCGAAGGACGAGTCGTACAACTCACAGGACTGGTCGTAGGATGTCCAGGACTGGTCGTAGGACAACCAAAAAAATTAAAAAATCTTCAACAACCTAGGACTGGTCCTGAAAAACTTAAGAATGGTCGTAGCAGAGCTAGGACTAGTCTTGAAGTCCCTAGGACTGGTCTTAGAATAGCTCGTACAAGCATATTTAAAATATACGAATTATGTATCCAGAATGACCTACAATAAAGCCCAACCTAAGGTCAATCTAAGGTCAAACAAACCTTGAAAGTGAGATGAACATTGATAGTCTATACTCTCAGATGACCCTTAAGAGAAGCTTAAGAATTGATGAATCTTGTTGTAGGCCTTCTCGAGCTTGAACCTTTCTTGACTTGATAAAGTCTTCTTCTTTTCTTGTATTTGTTAGAATCTTGAACATGCATACTTGAAGACTTCTATTCTTGTATACTTCATCCATGTTTGAAACTTTCTTCATTTAAGTTCTTGTCTTGAAATACGATGTCTTGAAGCAATGAATAGTCTCAAACATGAAACAAAAGATGTACAAGACATATATATATATATATATATATATATATATAGGTTTTGTCAGCAAAAAATTTGACAACCAAAGGGATATGAAATCATAGCACTTACAATGGCTGGTCTCACAATAAGAGAGGGTGAGATGATGGATTTTGTCCAAGACTATGATGCACGGTTGTCTTTCAAAGGACCATGTATCCTAGTAGCTTCGTTGGTTATTGAACCAGCTTTGATACACCGTATTATTGAATCTCAAGACTAGGATGAAACACTAAAGAAGTTGAGACTGAGGTGCGAGAAAGAAGGGATGTTGGACTGGTATGTCAGTTCTGATGGCAGTCCGAGATATCGAGGCCGTATCTATGTACCGACAGTGGAAGAATTAAAACAGGCAATACTGAGCGAAGTGCACAAGTCTCATCTAACTGTTCATTCAGGAAGTACAAAAATGTATCGGGACGTCAGGCATCAATATTGGTGGGAAAATATGAAGCGGGATATTGCAGAATATGTTTTCAAATGTCTCACTTGCCAGCAAGTGAAGGAAGAGCACCGTAAGCTGCCAGGTCTTTTACAACTGTTACCTCTTGCCAAATGGAAGTGGGACTGTATCAGTATGGACTTCATCTCAGGACTTCTAAAGATGCGTGGGAACCATGACTCCATTTGGGTAATAGTTGACAGGCTTACTAAGTCAGCCCGGTTCCTCCCTATACATGTAAATAATTCAGTTGATGACTTGGCTAAGCTGTACGTTCGGGAGATTGTTCATGCATACAGTATTCCGTGGGAAATTGTGTCGGATCACGACACTAAGTTCACTTCCACTTTTTGGAAAAGATTGCAAGAAGAGTTGGGTACAGAGTTGAAATTTAGCACAACATTTCACCCCCAAACAGACGGGTAGATCGAAAGGGTGAACCAAGTGGTAGAAGACATGTTGAGAGCCTGCGTGTTGGACTTCAAGGCTAGTTGGGATGAGCATATCCATCTCGCATAATTCGCCTATAATAATAGCTTTCAGACCAGCATTGGTATGGAACCATTCGAGGCTCTATACAGATGACCTTGTCGAGCACCTCATTGCTAGGCTAAAGTTGGAGATAAGAGCTTATTAGGACCAGAGCTAGTCCAGGAAACTACAGAAAGGTTGATCTAATCCGAAAGCGCTTGTGCATGGCTCAGAGCAAGCAGAAGAGCTACACAGATAATAGTAGGCAAGATCTGAAATTTACTGTTGATGATCACGTATTCTTGAAGATCTCCCCTATGAGGGATGTCATGCGATTCGGGAAGAAAGGAAAGCTCTCCCCCCGGTTCATTGGGCCTTTTGAAATCATGGACAGGGTGGAAGCCGTTGTCTATCATCTAACTCTTCCACCAAAGTTTGCTAATGTTCATAACATTTTTCACTTATCTATGTTGAAGAAATATGAACTAGATGCATCTCATATCATCAGCTGGGAAGAAATCGAGTTGAACGATGACGCTAGCTACATCGAGGTCCGTATTCGCATCTTGGATCACAAGGATCAGATTCTACGCACCAAAACTATTCCTTTAGTGAAAATCTTGTGGTCTCGTCATGGAGTTGAGGAAGTAACGTGGGAGCATCAAGCTGAAATAGAAGAAATGTATTGTAACGCCTGTGAAAAATCCATACTTGGGCCCGAGCACCAACTCGACCCGAAATCGCGTAGAATTAATTTCTATGGAAATTAAACGTAAGTTAGCTAGCGCAACGCTAGAATAGCTGGGAAATAGTCCCTGATCACTTTAAATACGGTCTACAAGACCCAAATCGAGTAGAACAATCGACTCTATAATACTCTATAACCTCGGATCAAACTCTAAGCAGGTTTGGTCTCTGGACCACTTTGAACTTTCGTATTGGATCTAGACCGCACGTCGAAAGTCCGATACTTCCTATCTTAGACCGTTAGAACCTCCTTATTGGACTTGACGCTCATTTCAAAAATCAAGTCCAACCGACAATCGCAGACTATTTCATTGAGTCCGGACTGAAGAGACCGCAAATAGGGACAGAATTGGAATTTCAAATTCAAATCTGGCACACGACTTGACGCGTCAGTATTAAGCATTCTGACCGTCAGAATTTAGCCAGATTACACCCTCGGATCAGGAAAAATTTCTATTTATTATCATGAGACTTTCAGCCCTGATCTACGTGCAATGATCGCTGAACTGAAACTGGTCCGCTACGTGCGATCTGCGAACCCTGCCGGACTGAAAACTTAATACGTACTATATCTGGTACGCATGAGCTTAAGTCCGATCGCAATCGACCAGGGGACCACCAGAAATCATCTTTTGGATCGAAACAGCCCCGAAATGGATAGGCACTAAGTAAACTTCGTACCGGAGCCTGTTTTCGGCATTTTTAAGCTTATAAAAGGGGTTGAAACCCTCATTTCTCTCTCCCATCCGAAAATTGCAAACCCTAGCTTTGGGAGAGAGAAAAGGAGAGAGTTTGAGAGAGAGAGTGGAAGGGATTTTTTCCGTCTCCGAGCCACCGACTGCTAGTGCTTCAGCAACTCTTCCCAATCACCTGGCTAGTAATTTCTTCACTTTTTGAGGTATGAAACAACCCTAGAACTTGCTGATTTAGGGTTTACTTAGATTCAGGGCGTGTTAGCTGACGTTGTATAATAGGTTCTCCTACTACCGTAGACGAAGCGTATACGCTCCGTTTCGATTCACGAGTCTACAAGACGTAAGGTGAGGATTTTAGACGCTTTGATTGACGGTTTACAACGCTTTCAATGTCGTTTAATAGTAGATTATCGACGGCATCGCCATTTGACATGTACAACATGCTCTCCGTTTCCTGTTTCGTAAATTAACGAAGAATATGAGATTTAGGGCATTTTAGTCATTTGTAGGAAGTATAGGTTACGTTCATATTTTGCTGATGTGATTAACATGGTTTGTTGTCGCATTAGGAAGTTAGGAATGCACGCATAATTAGTTTGGCGAAGAGATTCGCCTAGTTGCGCACTTTGGGTCGACATACTATATGTAGACTTAAGTGTGTAGTGTATGTGTTTGTATAAATGCTTGTATTAGTATGTATTGAATTAAATGATGTTATGTGAGAGTTTGAGATTGATTTCTCAATTAATATGCTGACCTAAATGATTTCCTACATGTTGACTATATGCATGATTTCATTACATGCATGGAATATATGTGCTTAAAGATTTGCTTAAGTTGAATGTTATAACATGTGTTAACATGCTCACATGATTGTATTTCAATTCCAATACTCCTACATAAATTGCTGATGTGATTCCATAATTGTTTGGGACTAGACTTAGTCCAGGCAGTCGGTAACCGAGCGAATTCGTGGCTGGCTGGTCTTAGCCACGAACAACGCGTCGATGAACGCGATTCGTGTTTGGAGTTGGCGGCAGTGGTTAGGCCACGCGAAGTGTTTTACGCACTTCATGTCGTTCGGCTTGAGATGCGATCGCGCTAGTCGAGCCCGTCAAGTAACCCGACTGGCCGATGTATGTTCACCTTGTATGAGTCATAACTGCTTGAACCTAGGGTACTGAACTTACCACTGTAAACCCTGTCAACCATGGTACCTTGATCCACGAAGACTCATGAGCTGGGCATGGTGGTATGGGACACCGTGGTCGAGCTGTCGGCCTACACTGAGGCCACAAACCTCCCCATAGTGACCAGTGAGCACCTAGACTCGTGAGCAGATTATGGTGGTATGGGACACTATATTCTAGCTGTCGGCCTACACTGATCAGGCGACGAGTCCTTTGTAGTGACCGCGAGCGTATTCTGAGTCCACGGGAGGCGACGACCCTTCCGTTGCAGTAGAGTACGGTAGGCCTGTATTGATAAGGTGATGGGGGAGCGGTGCAACGAGTGCGAGCAACAGCCCTGACAGCCCTTGCACCGACCTACATAAATATACCTCGTATGAGATTACTAGGAGTGACGACCCTAGACAGGATCTGTGTTGGGATTGATACAAGGGAAGTACCTTAGTTTCCCAATCCTGCTGTTTGAATAGACTAATAACAACTTGGAAATCATATCACCATAGCATTGCATGTGCCTGGAAGATGTGGAGCACTCTAGGGAGTGTGGCATGCCGCGGTCGTAAGATGTTGCCGTATGAGGGAGATCGTAGGTGAGGGCATACATCACGTCATGTCATCTTGCATTAACAACAGTATTAGGATTGTCTGATTTACTGCTTTACTATTATCGCATGATTGAATTGTGAACATGTTAATCTTTGCTCTATGATTCCACTAAGTTGATTACTCACTCCCACGTTACAGGATGGTGTTTGCAACACCCACCAGACTCTATTGTAGATGCAGGTGAGGCTGAGATCCAGGAGGCAGAGCCAGACTTTGACGAGGACCAGGACGAGTTCTCGTACATGCAGTATCACGATGGCTTCGCGTAGGCGACCTGGATCGAGGGGACTTCAGTGGGACTATTTTGGACATTTATTGTTGTTCATGTATATGTATATGAGACTCAGAGACGTATTCATACTTTAGAGACAGATGAGATTTACTTTGTTTTACCATACAGTGATATATATATTGTTTAGTCTTCCGCTTGCTTTTATCACTGGATCTGAAGTATGAATTACAGTTTTGGTATACTTTTACTCATGTGAATGCTTTAAATCGGACAACATTGAATCATAATCATTTTTGTTGCATAAGTGACGGTCTGGAACTCGGGAGTTGAGTTTATACACGACCCCCGATTTTCAGGGTGTTACACGTATCCACACCTTTTCGAAGACCCTGCTCAGGTACAATTTCGAGGATGAATTTTTTTTTGGGGGGGAGATTGTAATGACCCTAAAATAAATTCCTTCTTTACATAAATTTTTAATTCAATAGGACAAACCACGCCCCCCCCCTCCCCCCCTCTCATTTGAAACTAACATTTCAACTAATAACCACTAACTGAGTTTAAACCACCCCATGATACTAACTAACACAACTAAACAAAAGTTAACTATCTAACTAAGATAATCAACACTAAAACTCTTAGTACAAGCTTCTACAAGAGCGGAAACAGGCTTAAAACGAGTTATAAACCTTATTTGAGAACCAGACGACTTAAATCTCACCACGAGGAAATCAAGAATTTTTGAATAATAGATGTGTGAACACAGATAGTATGCTCACGCCGCGCATGGCATCTAGAGACCCGGTCAAACTTTCATTGACCAATAAAACTCACCAAAGCAGGGAATTCAAAAGAAATTCTCCCGCCCATCGATGGCTCAACACAGACCGTCCATTTGACAATGCAAACAAGCACTTTCTAAATAAGAGAACCAGATTTGGACTGTCCATATGAAAGACAGGGTCCCACCGACCACACACATGAAGAGGCTTAGGATTGAAAACTGTTTGTTCCTCCTCTATTAATAAACTAGCAAACAACACATGAGAATGTTGCTGATGGGGATGAATTTTCCACGTACGCCATGCCTCCGACCAATCCAACCATTGAAAACAAACAAACAGAGGCCACGTACGCGGAGAAATCCCAGTCAGACCTACTACTTTCTAAAAACGTCCCCCTACTCACCAGAAAGCGGAAAAAGATCCTTTCCTATTAAGGGAAGACGAATCTTAGTCGTTCATTGGCTTTTGGAAGTTTCTTTCGAGCTAATCCGGATCGCTCGTGCTAGGGCTGTTCAAAAACTCGTAGTAACACCGAGAAATTGGAGAGACGCAGCCACATCTCAAACCGACCCCGACTTGACAAATGCGATGATCAACGACCATTCCTTCACTGTGAAATGGGCCCCGCATCGTATTTAAGACGTATCAGGACTGCACAAACGGCCCTGATCCGAAGATAAATCGCCCATTACAGATTTGCCATTTTTGGCACTTCATCTTCCCAAATCGACTAAGAAACCCACCACCTATATGTATGGCCCTTCCACCCATCCGAGGCGTCCATCTTGTTGCCCATCAAACTTGAGACCCATCTGTGAAGGAAATCTAGACCCATGCACACGTTCCGCTAGTTGAAAGAATTCTGATGATGGTGTTCTCTCCGCCGGCTTGGGTTAACCGCACACTAATCCCTACGATTAGCAGGAGATGTTTCCAGAAACGGAATGTCTATAAAAGGGTCGGGCATTAGGGTGAATCCCAAGGCAAGAAAGGGTATTTAGAATAGTGTTAGTTATTTTATTTAAATAAAATTGTACTTTATTTTTAGAGATGAAGAAAAGGATGTTCCCACTGAGAGTCGCCATTTTTGTGACTATAGGGATGGCAAAAAGTGATAAATGTTCTCTGAATAATTTCTAAGTTATCATTGAAAAGAGTCCCTAGCAGAGTCATCATTTTGTTTCGACAAGAAACGAATGCATTTGATTTGCTCAATGATAATAAAGAAAGAATGAGAGAATAATCATCACAAGATATCTTTTCTGAATTTATTTACATCTTTGGATTCCCTTGATTCTGAAAATATAGTACAATCAATGCAATGTAATGAATGAACGAGAAGATAATCTATTGGCAATTTTAACAACATTTTGATGCTTTTGATGTTCATCACAAAGGCAGATGGGTTGTGCGGACTTGAAGCCCTTGATCTGATCGTACAATAGGTTCTGATCATCTTTCCATTCATCCTTCCAGTTGCACGGACAAATTCTTCTTCCTTCTGTAATTCTCTTTATATACTTCACATTTCCTACATTTTTCTTGAAATGTGGAGCACACAACCCTTGAAATGTGGAGTGCCCAACCCTTGGAATGTGGAGGGCATAACCCTTAAAATTTGGACCGTGTAACCCTTGAAATGTGGAGCGCACAATCCTTGCATGTGGAGCGTACAACCCTTGAGATGTGGAGCACAAAACCTTGAAATGTGGAGCGTATACCCTTGAAATGTGGAATGCACAACCCATGAAATGTGGAGCGCACAACCCTTGAAATGTGGAATGCACAATGCTTGCATTAGGACAAGTCCCCATGGATAATGGTGTAAGAGGCTTTCTTCAAGACATGTTTCTTATAAAATGGTGTGAAATCCATGCATTTGGACATGTTCCCTCTTCAAATGGCGTAAAAGTCATGTCTTAGGACAAAAATCCATGCAAAGTGGCGCAAGAGCCAGGCTTTAAGACATGATTCCTCACAAAGTGGTGCAAGGAGGAGTCTTCAGGACATAAAAAGCCCGTCTTCAGGACAACATTCCAGTTGAAGTGGCGAATGGAGGAAGGCTCTAAGACAACAAAAGCCTGTCTTCAAGACAACATTCCATGTGAAGTGGCGAATGGAGGAATATCTTATAAAAGTGAGTTACCCGGTTCGTGCAATAGACTTATTTTGCAATGCTCCACAAAAAGTGGTGCATGGAGGAACATCTTGCAAAAGTAAGTTGTGCGGTTCATGCAAGAGACTTATTTTTCAATGCTCCACAAAAAGTGGCGCATGGAGGAATGATTTGGGACATGCATCCTGAAGTGGCGCGTCAGGCCAAGCCTTAGGACAAGGTTTCTTTCCAAATGACGCAAAGACCAAGCTTCCAAATGGACTCGAACAGAAGATTTGAATGATCGCACTCGAATGGAAGACTTGAATGATCACGCTACCAGCAGCATCAAGCGGATGCTTCACTAGAGGACAAAATTCTCTTTTCATCGAAACTTGCCACTGTAACAGTTGTGGCGACTTCATCTTTGAATAACTTGACCAGAGAACTATCTTTCAACACCGTTACTGCTACAATGGTCTCTTTGATCAACTCCTGTGACTCTTTCCTTCAACTCTGTGTCTAGGGAGTTATTCTTTAATGAAGCTCCTACTGCAACAACTTTTTTGATTGTGTCCTTTATTCATGATCAGCATAACCCAAGCTTTCGAATGATAGTCTTTCTTGCTAAATTAATCAGAATTAGTATCTCAAGACATTTTAATTTTAACTTCATGAAGCATTGATAATTTTTTAAATATATTAAAAACTTCTCCTCTTTTTAGGTTAATTGTGATATTCACAATATGATAACAATTTAATCATTTCATCTTTGTGCTTGTCAGTGTGTTTCACATTGCATTCTTTGCTTATTATATCACACTCTTGGAGATCTCATCTCCAACTCCAAAGGTTCAACCGCTGAGTCTTTTTGCCGAGTCTTTTCTAGCTTGTGCTCCTTAGCATAGAATTTTTCTTAGATCTTTGTTGATTCTCAAAAATAGATGAGACTTTTTTCAATTTTCATTTAATAAATTTCTGAAGGGCATAGAAGTTACTGATGATGATTTTGTTTGTTCTTTGTCTCCATTAGATCTGGTACTCGGAGACTTGTGATATCATTACTAGAACAATAAGAATTTACCGCATTAGACCATATAACTAGGCCTTGATATAAAAACAACTCTTAAATGTTCTCGTTGGATCATTCTTCATAATTCTCAGCATATAAATTCCTCCGTTGCGCATAAAATATTATTAAAAGACCAAGGCTTAGATTACTTTGAAGACATAGATCATGCCCCCTTTCCAATTCAACTTCGCATAAAGATTTCTTCAGAATATAATAATTTTGAAGTGAAGCCTGCTGATACCCTTGAAGGATAGATAATCTTTGTTTCTCCTTTAACAAATCAAAAGAATATATCTGAATCTTTAAATTGTCCGAGAGAGAATGATGATTCTTCGCTAGTTTATTCTCTGTCACCTTTGAGAATCTTGTGTGATAATATATCTCTATTATCAAGAAGGTAAGAACAAAAAGACCCCACAATTCTTGTCAATATATTAATTGATCTTGAAGATTTGAACTTTCAAGTATATAATTGCCAATATTTTGAAGGCATTTGCAATTGTTATAATTTGAACCTGAATCAAGAGAAATGCATTTTTGTATGTTGTTTACTCAATATTTAAAATTTTCATCATGCAATTACATATTTGAGCAGATCTAAAGTGAAATGTGTATCTGCATCATTTTGATGCTACACATAGTTTATGCTTTTTGAGAAGTGGAGCTAGTGTACTTTGACTGGACAAGACTGAACTTGTCCTGACATGACTGGACTTGACTTAACTAGTCTAGATAGAACTAGACTGGACTAGACCGAACCAGACTGACACTACTGGACTGACACTTACACACACAGTTTAAGCTCATGATTAGTGGAGTAACACAGTTTTTAAGACTCTTAAGTAGTGGAGTCGGGTCTCACGTGATGGTCTTTATAACTCTTATGAGTTCATTGGACCTCTCATAGCCTGGTGAGTTCACAAACTGCGATCCATCAGAGGGGCCCAATGAAGCTACCGGGGCCTTAAACTTAGTTGGATTTATGCACAGGGTTGGCCGCAGTAACTCTCTAGAGTTCACGAGGCGCACAAGGCTATTGTTGGGGTACCAAATCCAAGGCCGCCACTCCATTAATGAATAGGTTTAGGCCCTTCCTCATGAGTTACTACTGAAATCAAGCTAGAAATCTAGGGGGTCTTATGTATGGTTGGCCTATCTATGGACATGGCCAAAGAGTGCACACTGCAACCCGCGCTTTCTTTGTCTATAAGGTCTGACCCATTCATAGGAGGGTAGTTTCATCTGTTCCCCATGACGCTGTCAAAAAGCTATACAGATGGCATGGGTGTTACGCATGACTGGTTGTTGAGGACTTTTTGGTTCTTTTAGGGCTTTCAATCACTAGCTTCGTCCGCTACCTGCATAGGTATGCATATGATGGCCTTCATGGGCATTTTAGGGCCATTGGCTTCTCACCGCTGCCTGAATGGTGATGGTGATAGGCCTTATGCATAGTTGGTCGTATAGGGCTTAGCTAAGCTACCTTGAATGCTAAATTGTTGTCGCTTATGTGATAGTTGATCGTACAAGCTTTGCTTAAGATAACAAATTAATAATTGAAGACAACAAATCATTGATTAATATATCCCCCTTATTGCTGTTGATGATATTATAAGATTTGGTTCGAATGGAGCTTCAGCTTGGTAATAATACCAGTTCTGATAAACTTTGATAATAGAATAATCTTCACGTCAATGACATGGCGATGACAATGATAGTTTTACTAATTTAATCCAGTAACCATCATTGGTGTTCAACAATAATAATATTCTTCAACTTGATATGCTTGGGAATCTTCCTTTTATTCATGTATGACATCGGCATTCTGAGACTTGGCATTCTGGGACCTTGTATTTTGAGACTTTGATTATCTGAAACTTTGGCCTTCTTAGTATTCTGCTTATCTTGCCCCCTTTTAATTTGGAAGTATTATGTTAATAATCTTTGAAATCAAAACTGTAATTTTCTTCAAGGATAATGTATTTTGTATGCTTTTGTTTGCCCCCTGGGTAACTATGCTATGAAGTTTCTGTGTCAAACCGCCATGAATCTTCTTAGCATTCAGGGATGAAATATTTTGATGAACTAACAGGTGTATTGATGAAAATTTGCCCACATGATGGACATACTTGTCTTGCTTTCTTCTTGCTTACTGGTTCTTTTATAGAGTGAATATCTCCAATCGGAACCATATATCATTACTTTCTCTCTTATTTCATGTCCTCTCTATGACAATTTTATTATCATTGATCATCTTCGGTAGAATACCTTTTCTTCTTTGCTTCATTTCCTTTGAATGCCAGTTTGATTTTCTCTGTAACCAGCCATCATAAGGAGTATATTGTCTTCTTCAAACGTATATTTCCTATAGTCCTTGAATTGTCCGAACCCTTTCTTTACTTTCTTAATTGTAGAATCACCCACATTCTTTATATCAGAAGATTCAATTCTTTACTTTTTGACTATCCTTCATTTTGTTTTCTTTTTTCTTTCTTCGGCAGTATCTGTTACTACTATCTTAAGACTTTGAAATAGCCGGTTCATATAAGAATTAAGTAGCTTCACTTTGACTCTTTTCAAATTGTATACTCTTATAATTAAATCTTAAAAGATCTGTATATTCGGATCAATGAGTCTTAATGCAATGTTATGGTTTTATGCATTCTGTATGTATGCTGGAGATCAAACCCAAAAGGTCCTCAATGGTCAGTCATGCATAAAACCCATGCCATCTGTATAGCTTTCCGACAACATCACGGGGAATAGATGAAGTTGCCCTCCCATGAATGGGTCCAACCTTGCAGGTAAAAAAAAAGGGTTGTAGTGTGCCCTCTTTGGCCATATCCATAGATAGGCCAACCATGCATAAGACCCCCTCAGATCTCTGACTTGATTTCAGTAGTAACTCATGAGGAAGGGCCTAAACCTACTCATTGATGGATTGATGACATCGAATTTGGTACCCTAAAGGTCACCTTGTGCGCCCCGTGAACTCTAGAGAGTTACTGCGGCCAACCCTGTGCGTAAATCCAACTGAGTTCACGGCCCCAGTAGCTTCATTGGGCCCCTTTGATGGATCGCAGTTTGTGAACTTACTAGGCTGTGAGAAGTCTAGCGAAGTCATAAGAGTTACAGAGACCATCACAAGAGACTCGACTCCACTACTCAAGAGTCTAAAAAACTTTGTGTTGCTCCACTACTCAAGAGATTAAACTGTGTGTTGCTCCACTAATCAAGAGCCTAAATTGTGTGTATGTGTCAGTCCAGTAGTGTCAATCCAGTTAAGTCCTGTAGTGTCAATCTAGTCCAGTCTATTCTAGTCTAGTTCAATCTATACTAGTCAAGTCAAGTCTAGTCAAGTTAGGACAAGTTCATTCTTGTCCAGTCAAGGTATGGTCAGTCAAAAGTACACTAACTCCACTAGTCAAAAAACATAAACTATGTGTAGCATCAAAATACTACACATACATATTTCACTTTAAATATCCTCAAATATGCAATTGACTGATGAAAATTTTAAATATTAAGTAAACAACATGCAAAAATGTGTTTCTCTTGAATCAGGTTCAAATTATAGCAACATCAAATGCCTTCAAAATATTGGTAATTATCTACTCAAAAGTTTAAATTTTCAAGATCAACTATTAGTCTTTAATTGTAATATATTTATTCTGCTGACGAGAGTCACAAGGTCTCTTGCCTTCTTAATGATAGAGAAATATTATTGCACAAGATTCACAAAGGCGACAGAGAATAAGCTAGTAAAGAATCATCATTCTCTCCTAAACAATTTAAAGATTCAAATATATTCTTTTGTTTCATCAAAGAAGCAGCAGAGATTATGCATCCTTCAAGGGTATCAGCAGCCTTCACTTCGGAAGTATTATCTCCTAAAGAAATCTTTATGGGAAGTTGACTAGGAAAGGGGACATGATCTATGTCTTCAAAGTAATCTATGCCTTGGTCATTTTATAATCTTTTATGTGCGACGGAGGAATTCATATAGCAAGAATTATGAATAATGATATCACAAGACTCCAAGTACTAGATCTGATGGAGACAAATCATCATCAGTAACTTCTATGGCCTTTAAAAAGTTATTAAATGAAAATTGAAAAAAAAAATCTTATCTATTTTTCATAATATGCAAAGATCTAAGGAAAAGTCTATGCTAAGGAGCAGAAATAAGAAAATACTCAGCAAAAAGACTCAGTGGTTGAACCTTTCGAGCTGGAGATGACATCTCTAAAAGCACGATATAATGAGAAAAGAATGCAACAAATGCGAAGAGCACTGACAAGTACAAAGATGAAATGATTAAATCATTATCATATTGCAAATATAACAATCAGCCTAAAAAAAGAGGAGAAGTTTTCAATATATTTCAAAATTATAAATATTTCATAAAGTTAAATTGAAAAATTATAATGTCTTGAGATACTAATTCTAATTAATTTGGCAGGAAAGATTATCATTCAAAAACTTGGGTTGTACAGATCATGAATAAAGGAAACAATAAAAAAATGTTGTTGCGGTAGGAGCAACATTAAAGAAAAACTCCCTAGACATGGAATTCAAAAGAAAAATCACAGGAGTTGATGAAAGAGACCGTTAGAGCAGCAACAACATTGAAAGATAGTTCTCTGACCAAGATACTCAGAGACAAAGTCATCACAACTGTTACAATGATGGGTTTTAATGAAAAGAGATTTTTATCCTCTCTAGTGAAACATCCGCTAGACACTACTGGCTGGGGGCATTCAAATCTTCCGTTCAAGTGCGATCATTCCGTTCGAGCGCGATCATTTGATTCTTTTGTTTGAGCGTGATCATTTAAGTCTTCCGTTTTAGCGCGAGCATTCCATTCTTCCAATCGAACGCAATCATTTTATCTTCTAGTCAGGTATGATCATTGAGTCTTTCATGTAAGCATGATCTTCCAGTCATCCTTCAGTCACAATTCATTCAGTTTTTCGGTTGGAGGAATATCGATCCTCCATTTGATTTCAGGAATCAATTAAAGAAGGATCGAGGGGACATCTGTTGAGGCACAAAATATATTTCATTGCATGTCCATTGCATTGGTCAGAGAATTCCATGGTGCAAATCATTCCAAGGGTTGTGCACTTTGTATTTTGGTAAAAATGAGTGAATGGGGATATTTTGGTAAAAAGTAGTGGATGGGGGTATTTTGGTAAAAATGAGTGAATGGGGGTATTTTGGTAAAAATGAGTGAATGGGGGCATTTTGGTAAAAATGAGTGAATGGGGTTATTTTGGTAAAAATGAGTGAATGGGGGTATTTTGGTAAAATGCAGTGAATGGGGATATTTTGGTAAAAATGAGTGAATGGGGGTATTTTGGTAAAAATGAGTGAATGGGAATATTTTGGTAAAAATGAGTGAATAAGGGTATTTTGGTAAAAAGCAGTGGATCGGGGTATTTTGGTTAAAAGCAGTGAATGGGGGTATTTTAGTAAAAAGGAGTGGATTGGTGTTGCCTTATATGAAGGAATGAGTGGTTGTACACCACTATTTAAGGGAGAGCTTGGTAAACACCATTATTTAAGGGAGAAGCTTAGGTATTGCCTTAAGAGAGAAGTGGTGGTGATCACCACTATTTTAAAAGTGAGGGGCCTGTGATGTCTATAAATACCCCTTCCCATGCCTCATTCTGGGGGGTTGTTGGTTGGAAGACAAGAAGGAAGGGGGTCAAGGAAGAAGGAAGACAAGAGAGAGAGAAAAAGGGAGAGGGTTTGCTCGAACCTGCGCAATGGAGAGGGTTTGCACGAACCCGCACAATGAAAATAAGCTTTGATCCTATCTACGAATGGAGAGAGTCCTTGCGCTTATTTGCGTAAGGAAAGAGGCCTTGCGCCTATCCTCACAATGGAGAAGAGGAAAGAAAGTGTTTGTACGGTTTCGCGCAACACAAGGAAACAAAAGCTCCATGTGCCACTTCATGTGGAGCTTGTCATGAAGATAGGCTTTCCTTATCCAGACAAAAGGCTCTTTGCACAACCACTTCTTAAGAAACCCATTGTGCAGGGTCACAGAACCACTCTTGCAAATAAGCCCATTGTGCGGGTCATGCAATCACTTTTGCCAAGAAACCCATTGCGCAGGGTCTCGCAAGGAAATCCCATGCGCCACTTTATGTGGAGATTGTCCAAACACTAGCCTTTTGTTGTCTTAACAGATACTCCATGCACCACTTTGTGTGGAGATTGTCCAAACACTAGCATTTTGTTGTCTTAATAGATACTCAATGCGCCACTTCAAGAGGAGTTTGTCTCAAAGATGGCCTTTTGTTGTCTTAACGGATACTCCATGCGCCATTCTCCATGGAAGCATATCCTAACGCATGGCTTTTCTCTACATTTCAAGGGTTTGCGCTCCACATTTCAAGGGTTTGCTCTCCACATTTTAAAGGTTGTGCGCTTCGCATTTTTAGAGTTGTGCACTCCACATTTGAAGGGTTGTGTGCTCCACATTTCAAGGGTTTGCGCTCCACATTTGAAGGGTTGTACGCTCCACATTTCAAGAGTTGTGCACTCCACATTTCAGGGGTTGTGCGCTCCACATTTCAAGGGTTGTGCACTCCACCTTTCAAAGGAAAATGAAGGAAATATGAAGTATAGAAAGAGAATTCCAGAAGAAAGAAGGATCTGTCTGTATGACTGGATGGATGAATGGAAGGATGATCAAAACCTATTGCACGACCAAATTAAGTCTCCTCAAGTCCGCACAACTCATCCACTTTTGCGATGAATATCAAAAGTGTCGAAATGCTGCCGAACTTGTCATCAGACTGTCTTATCTTTCTTTCATTGCGTTGCATTGATTGTACTCTATTTTTATAATTAAGGGATTCTGAAGATGTAAATGAACTCAAAATAAGATATCTTATGATCATTGTTCTCTCATCAAATTCTTTATTATCATTGAATAATTCTCCCAAATTAAACGCATTCGTTTCTTATAAAAAAAATGACAACTCTGTTAGGGACTTTTCATTGATAACTTAGAAAATATTCAAAGAACATTTATCACTTTTTGGTGTCTGTATGGACGCCAAAATGGTGACTCTCGGTGGGAACATCCTCCCCTTCATCTCTAAAAAAGTATAATTTTATTTAATTAAAATAAATAACACTCTATTCTGAATAACAGGTATACCGCAACCACCTTTCTAATGACTAATGTGGTTGTCTACTTCACATCCAACAAATTTCCACTAGAAAGTATTGGAGAAGATCAAATCAGTTGCGATTAAGGACAAATAATATCAGGTAATATCCGGAATAGTTTTTACTTCACCGATAGCACAACAAGATGATAAAGGACAGATGATAGTAAGCATCCAAAAAATAAAGGGTTCGATTTGTCGAGGATGGTTAACGGATCGATCATGCACAATACTATGAGGCATGGTTTTACCTCAGTTCATCATCCTCGATGGCATCAACAATGCAGTTTTCACTTTCTCCTTCGATATTAGTGCATTTGAAGTGTACAGAAAATAGAAAATTTGCCAGTAGATGTTAATCAGCCTTCACTAGATGAACATGTTATTGAAATCCCTAATTTTCCAACAACGACTATTGTGAACAACATTTCTCCCTATGGAAGGCCTTTAGATAAGAAGTTGGTTCAACTGAATCAGGCATTACTTGCCAACAAGAAAGAAAATCAATTAACAAATTCATTAGCCAATAGAGAACCCTAGGGACATTGTCACAACTTGCCATAGTAGAAAAGCAAGTCAATTTAAAAAGAATCAAAGTGAAGCTACTCAACTCTTATATAAATCAGTTATTTCAAAGTCTTAAGAGAACAACAACAGATATTGCCGAAGAAAGAAAAGCAAAGCGAAGGATCGTCAAAAGTAAATAATCGAATCATTCAATAAAGAAAACATGGGTGGTTCTATAATTAAGAAAGTAAAGAAAGGGTTCAAACAATTCAAGGACTACAGGAAACATACAGTCGAAGAAGAACAATATACTTCCTATGAGGAATCAATGGCTAGCTGCAGAGAAAATCTAAGGAAATGAAGCAAAGAAAAAAAAAGTATTCTAACGAAAATGATCGACGGTAGTGGAAATTGTCCTAAAGAAGATATATGGAATAAGTGAGAAAGTAACAACATATGGTCTGAAGATATTCACTCTACAGAAGAATAGGCAAGAAGAAACCAAGGCATCAATATACATGCCAGTTTAGAAAAATATATCATATCTGAATACCAAGAAGATTCACTACATTTTGACTCAGAAGATTCACGACATATTTATTCAGGGGGCAGACAAAAGCATACAAAATATGTTATCTTTGAAGATAAATTACAATTTTGATTTTGACGATTATTAGCACAATACTTGCAAATCCAAAGGGGGCAAGATAAGCAGAATACCAAGAATGTCAAAGTTTCAGATAACCAAAGTCTTAGAATCCAAAGTTTCAGATAACCAAAGTCTCAGAATCCAAAGTTTCAGATAACGAAGTCTCAGGAATGCAAGTCTCAGAATGCCCATGTCATGCATGAATAAAAGGCAGATTCCCAAGATATCAAGTTAAAATATATTATTATTTTCATGCACCAACGATGTTTGCTGGATTAGATTAGCAAAACTACCACTTCATCGCCATATCGCTGATGTGAAGATTATTCTATTATCAAAGTTTATCGAAATTGATATTATTACAAAGCGGAAGCTCCATTTAGACTAATTTTTATAATATCATCAACAACAGCAGGGGCGATATATCAATCATTGACCTGTTATCTTCAATCATCGATCTGTTATCTTCAGCAAAGCTTGTACGATCAACTATCATGTTAGCACCAACAATTTATCATTTAAGGCAGCTTAGCCAAACCCTAAAAGTGACTAGCTAATCATAAGACCTATCATTTTCACCATTTGGGCAGCAGTGAGAAGCCAGTGGCCCTAAAAAGCCCGTGAATGCCATCATATGCATACCCATGCGGGCCGCGGATGAAGCCAGCAACTGAAAGCCCCAAAAGGGAAAAAAAAGTCCTTAACAGTTAGTCATGCATAACACCCACGCCGTCTGTATAACTTTTTGATAGTGTCACGGGGAACGGATGAAACTACCCTCCCGTGAATGGGTCTGAACTTACGGGCGAACAAAATGCAGGTTGCAGTGTAAGCTCCTTAGCCATGTCCATAAATGGGCCAACCATGCATAAATCCTCCAAGATCTCTACCTTGATTTCAGTAGTAACTCATGAGGAAGGGCCTAAATCTACTCATCAATGGACTAACAGCCCTAGATTTGGTACCCCAAAGGTCGCCTTGTGCGCCCCGTGAACTCTAGAGAGTTATTGCTACTAACCCCGTGCGTAAATCCATTCGAGTTCATGGCCCCATTAGCTTCACTGGGTCCCTCTGATGGATCGCAGTTTATGAACTCACCAGGCTGTGAGAAGTCCAGTGAAGTCATAAGAGTTATAGAGACCATCACGTGAGACTCGACTCCACTACTCAAGAGTCTTAAAAATTGCATTGCTCCACTACTCAAGAGCTTAAACTGTGTGTTGCTTCACTACTCAAGAGCCTAAACTATGTATAAGTGTGAGTCCAGTAGTGTCAGTCTAGTCCAGTCCAGTCTAGTCTAGTTCAATCTAGACTAGTCAAGTCAAGTCGAGTTAAGTCAAGGTAAGTTCAGTCTTGTCTAGTTAAGGTATGGTCAGTCAAAAGTACAATAGCTCCACTCTAACACCCTGGATTTTTGCTAACCTGGAGTTAGATGTCCTTAGGTAATGAGTCAACCATAACACTTTGGTAACTTCTCATAACTCAAATCCAAAGCCAAAGAAATCATTTAGGACTAAATTCTTTAAAAATTTAACGTGAATTAACTAGCGCTACACTAGATTACCTTTGAAATTAGCACCAACCACTTTAAATACGATGTGTAAGACCCAAAACCTATAGAATTATTAACGCTACATTACCTTGAAATCTAGGATCAATCTCTAAATCCAGTTACTCCCGGGAATACTTTGTAACTTTGTATCAGACCTGGACCGCACGTCGAAAGTCTGCTATCAATGAACTTAGACCATTATGATCTCTTAGTTGGACTTGACCATCACCTCAAAAATTAAGCCCAAGCGATGTCCTGAGACCATTTCATTGAGTCCGGAGTGAAGAGAGTGAGAAAGCGAAGTTTTTAAAGAAATTAAATATAATTTTAAGTAATCTGGATCGTTTCGCTTACGCGTTATTTCTAAGCATTCTAACCGTTAGATTTCGACCCAAATTCACCCTCGGATTAGGAAAGGTGGCCCATACATGTCAAAGTACTTGTAGCCTTAATCGAATTTTGGTAACCATTGAATTGAAGTTGGTCCGCCACGGATGATCTGGAAACCCGATGGGCTGAAAACTTAACTTACTAAAGATCCAATACTAGTGAGCTTAAGTCTGACCGTATTTGATAAAAGGACCTCCAAAAGTGCTCCTTTGGATCAGAAAGAGCCCGATTTGGTTATAACCTAAGTATACCTTGGCCATAAGGCCATTTTCATCGACTTTAGGCTTATAAAAAGGGCTTTAACCCTCATTCCTAAATCCCATACGAATTTTAAACCCTAGCTAAGAAAGAGAGAGAAAGAGAGAGAGAGAGAGAGAGAGAGAGAGAGAGAGAGAGAGTTGAAGATTCACCCAGGGATTCTACCTTGCCACTCCACGTGCTTCAACACCACTATCGTATACTATTACGGCATTTCTGATTCAATTCTTGGGTAAGAAATCCTAACCCTAACCTGTTTTGGAGCTTAGAATAGTTAAAGTATTGTTGTAGCTAACTTATATTCATGTCTTCGGTTTCCTATCCACCGTTGACGAAGACTTGTCGTCTGAATCATATCTATTATGCATTTTTTGGTTCAAGGTGCGGACTATATACGTTTAGGTTATGGTTTTCAAGACTTTTAATGTCGGTTAATGATATATTACTAACGTGGATGTTTCAAATGTATAAAGTGTTGTCCGTTTTGTTTTTTAGTTATACGTTAACTATGTTGAATATACTGTATTCCTCGTATTTGTAGAAAATACCGTATACATATGAAATTTGAATTTGTGCTTGCCATGATTAATTACTGTCTAAGTATGCTAGATGCATGTGTATCAACTTCTGGGTGAACGGATTAGCCTAATACATGTTTTATCAACGTACGTTGCGTATGTTATATTGTGTAGTCTAAGTGTTTGTGAAAATGACTGAATGAGTATAGAATTCGCTTTCATGCTCGCCATGGCTAACTGTCATGGATATATGATTTTGTACAAGCAATAAACCTTTGACGAAAGAATTTGCCCTAATACGTATGCTAATGAATACATAATATGTATGATGTAATGTGTAGACTAAGTGTATGTAAAAGTGTCTGAATGAGTTAGTAGTTAGTAAGATGTACCTGTATGCGGGTTGTGATATGATTCTCAACTACATCAATGATGTGTATGATTTCCTTCATGTATTTTATATTGCATATGTGTGGATTCATGTTTAGGTTGTATTCCATAACATGCAGAAACAATGTCGTGAAGGGTGATGGGGGAGTGGTGTAACGATTCCGTGCAACAGCCCCGACAGCCCTAAAACGGACAATATCGGACCTTTGATTGTATAATTTGAAATATGATCCATTTACTGCTTTGACTATATCATTGGATAACATGTTATAACTGAATATGATTGGGGCTATTGTATAGTCCAAGTAATCGGTAACAGTCTTTAAACTGGTGGTTGAGATTGTTTCCGCCACGTAGGATGTGTTCGACGAACCCGAGTCATACTTAGGATGTTCGACAGTGGTTAGGCCACACGGAGTGCTTATGCATTCCATGTCGTTCAACTCAACGTGCGCTTGGCCTAGTTGAGCTTATCAACTAACCCGATTGACCGATGTATGTTCACCATGTTTGGTCGCTACTGTTTGAATCTAAGACACTGAACTTACTAGTGAAACTCCCATTAACCTTGGTACCATGATCCCCTAAGAATCATGAGCTGGACATGGTGGTATGGGACACAATGGCCGAGCTGTCGGCCTATGCTAGGGCTACGAGCCTCCCCGTAGTGACCAGTGAGCACCCTACTCTCATGAGAAAATTATAGTGGTATGGGACACTATATTCTTGCTGTCGGCCTACATTGATTGGTGACGAGCCCTCTGTAGTGACCTCGAGTATATCCTGACACTGCATAAGGGCGACGAGTCTTGTTGCAGTATTAAGGATATAACTAGGCCTGTATTGATTTAGTGATGGGGGAGTGGTGTAACGATTCCGTGCAACAGCCCTGACAGCCCTTGCAGTGTCCTAGAACTATAACATCGTATGAGATTTCCTAGGACTAACGACCCTAGAATGGATCAATGTTTGGGAATTTATATAAGGGAGGTGTCTTAGCTTCACAATCCTACTGTATGAAAGGGACTAATAAGAACTTGGTAATCATGCTCATAACATCACAATGCATGTGCCATTGACATTGGTGTAAGAGCACAGTAGTAGTGATTCATGCCACGATCGTTAGATGATGTCGAATGAGGGAGTTTGTGGTGAGGACATGCATCATTCTCTCATATCATTCTTGTATTAATAAGAGTATCTAAGATATGTTTGATTGTACTTATCATTACTGCTTGATTAAATTGATAACATGTTAACCTCTGCTGTATAGTTTTCACTGAGTTGATCACTCACTCCCACGTTATGGGATGGTGTTTGCAACACCAACCGGTCACTGTTTTAGTTTCAGATGATGGTGTTGCTTGCGAAGCAGAGCCAAACTTTATGATGATGAGAAGGATTTCTCTTATATGCAGGTTCTGATTGACGGAGTTATAGGGTTACTGATTAGATGCCTTTACACTTGTTATCTTACACTTTTAAAATACCCATGTATATTCTTTTTGTTTATTTTTGGAGTATACATGTATATAGTTAACATGGTAACATGTTCACACTTCGGAGACTTACAATAAATTATACATTTTATATATGTATCACAGTCTTCCGCTTGTGAAATTTAATTGTCTCTAGAGTATGATATGCTGTTCTGGCTAATTCACTTCATGTTTTATGCACAAATATAGCCGACATTCATCCATCATTGAAAATGTTGCATAAGTGATGTTCTGGAACTCAGGAGTGGAGTTTATGCTCGACCTCCGATTTTCAGGGCGTTACATCCACTGCTTAAAAGCATAAACTATGTGTAGCATTTAAAATACTGTAGATATATATTTCATTTTAGATATGCTCAAATATGCAATTACCTGATGAAAATTTTAAATATTGAGCAAAAAATATACAAAAATGCATTTCTTTTTAATCAGGTTCAAATTACAGCAACAACAAATACCTTCAAGATATTGACAATTATCTACTCAAAAGTTCAAATCTTCAAGATCAATTAATATATTAATAAAAGCCATGAGGTGTTTTTGTCTCTTGCCTTCTTGATGAAAGAGAAATATTATCGCACGAGATTCATAAAGGCAGTAGAGAATAAGATAGTGAAGAATCATCATTCTCTACCAGACATTTTAATGATTCAAATATATTCTTTTGATTCGTCAAATGAGTAGTAAAGATTACCCATCCTTCAAGGAATTAGTAAAGATCTAAGGAAAAGTCTATGAAGACATGCCAAGAAGCACAAACTAGAAAAGACTCGATAAAAGACTCGGTGGTCAGACTTTTGGAGCTAGAAATGATATCTCCAAAAGTGCAATATAATGAGCAAAGGATGCAACGAATGCAATATGAAGCACGCTGACAAGACAAAAAGATGAAATGATTAAATCATTATTATATTACGAATATCACAATTAGCTTAAAAAAAGAGAGGGAAGAAGTTTTCAATATATTTGAAAATTATCAATACTTCATAGAGCTAAATTGGAAAATTATAATGTCATAAGATACTAATTTCAATTAATTTGGTAAGAAATACTATCATTCGAAAGCTTGAGTTATGCGGATCATGAATTAAGGAGACAATCAAAAGAGTTGTTATAGTAGGAGCAGCATTACCAAAGTTAATTAAAGAGACCGTTGCAGTACCGACAACATTGAAAGATAGTTCTCTGGCCAAGATACTCAGAGAGGAAGTTGTCATAGCTGTTACAGTGACAGGTTTCAATGAAAAAAGAATTTTATCCTCTCTAGTGAAACATTCGCTTAACATTGCTGGCTGGAGGCATTAAAGCCTTCCGTTCGAACGCGATCATTCAAGTCTTTTAATTGAACGCAATTATTCAAGTCTTTCGGTCGAGCGCGATCATTCAAGCCTTCCATTCGACATGATCATTCAAGTCTTCTGATTGAACGGGATCATTCAAGTCTTTCATTCAAATGCGATCATTCAAGTCTTCCATTCAAGCATGATCATTCAAGTCTTCCGTTCGAGTGCGATCATTTGATCTTCTAGTCAAGTATAATCATTCAGCCCTTCAGTCATCTTCAATTGCAGTTCATTCAGTTCTTCAGTCAGAGGAAGATCGATCATCCATTTGATTTTAGGAATTAATCAAAGAAGGATTGAGGGGGCATCTATTAAGGCACAAAAAATATTTCAATGCATGTCCATTGCATTGGTTAGAGAATTTCATGGTACAGATTCGTCCTAAGGTTGTGCACTCCTTATTTTAGTAAAAATGAGTGAATGGGGGTTATCTTGGTAAAAATGAGTGAAGAGGGTTATCTTGGTAAAATGAGCAAAGAGTGGTATTTTGGCAAAAAGGAGTGAAGAGGGCTATCTTGGTAAAAAGGAGTGGATGGACATTGCCTTGTATTAAAGAAGAGGTTGGTGATCATTACTATTTAAGGAAGAGGTTGGTGAACACCACTATATAAGGAAGGAGGGTGAAAGTTGTATGAAGAAATAAGTGGTGGTGAACACCACTATGTAAGAGAGGGATGCCTATAAATACCACTCCCCATGCCACTTTTGAGGGGTTGTTGTTGGTTGGAGGACATCATGGAAGTTAGGAGGGAGAGAGGGAGCATTGTAAGGCCTTTATGCCATCTGTGCAAAGGATAATTCTATTACGCCATCCTCACGAAGGATAAGGCTGTTGTGCCATCCGCGCAAAGGAAGAGGCTATTGCGCCATTCGCGTGAAGGAAGAGGCTTTTGCATTGTCTGCACAATTGAAATTGTAGCAAAACCGTGCAATAGAAATTGGGGAGAAGTGTAACGCCCCGTGTTTTCAAGACCCGAGAATATGACTCATATCTCCAAAACCCGAGTGTTAACCGTCAAGGATGGTCAAATTCAAGTGTGTGTATATATATATATATATACTTTTTCAAAGTAAGCAGATGAGTGTAGAATGGACAAATCAACTGAAAGAAAAATTTACATTTATATTTAGAATGTTCAAGAGGTTTCCTATAATGATTTATACAAACCAATGTCTCAACATTAACAATTACAAGATTTACAGACATGAAAAATATAGAGAGAAAAAATATATAAACAAAAGCCGTAAGGTCGCGCAACTTCCTTGACGAGTATAATCACACATCCTTTACCATCATAACAGTTCTTCATCAATCTGAACCTCCATATCACTTAAGCCACCTGTACTACCTGTACGATTGTATATTTGATGGATGAGTGGCCAATTCAATGTGAATTCCCCTTAAGATTACACAACGCCGCATTACGTAAGCATAGTTATAAAAATATATAGGGCATGTAAAACAATACATGATGCAGTCTTATTAAATGCATAGATGTATGGGTGCACATCAACTAGGGATGCTCATCTAGTTATCTTTTGGACAAAACCCATGCAATGTGGTCGGTCACCAGTGAAAGTATATAGTACATGCGTAATGTCAAACTCACCAAAAGTGGCTTGAAAGTTAATGGCCTGAGAGTTAGCAAAATGATACCCCAACTAAATCCTATTAGGCACATGCTACGACAATCAGAATTAGCCACCCGTCATCGTTTGAATGCTATGAATGCATGATTAGCCTAACTGTTATTAATCCGTTTATAACCAACATATTTAATAAGCTCAAAGGTCACTACCGGGAGCTTAGAGCCCGACGTAGGCTGCCAGCTCAGGCATAATGTCCCATTCCACCATCCCTGGCTCATGAGACTACCACCTTAGGATGTTTAATGGAACCCAATTGACTAGTGGCCTTTTAAATTCAGTATATGGGGCTTACCATCGTATGGTTGCACCAAATAAAACATCGAACCCATCTAGGGAAAATACTAAAACAAAGCCACATAGGGTGAATATCAAAACTAAGACACATAGGATGAGTATCAAAACCATTTGATAAAAGACCATCCTTGAAAACCACTTAGACACAACAACCCTGGATGGTAGGCCCACACCCATGATCCATATAGACCACCACTTAATAACCACTAGATCGAAGGTCCGTTGCAATCATCGTCAATCGAGTTGCATCCCAAGTATGGGTGTACATTTATAAGTGGGGGTTTCCCACTAATGTACTAGTTTAAATCCCAAAAGTAATTCACAAGTAATCCAATTGCATGAATTAAATATACAGGATAAACATTAAGCGTGTGATGTAGTAACTCAATTCCAACAATTAACACATGTGGTTATAGAATAGAGATATCATTTATAAATTAAAATAAAACTATAACTTAAGCTAATGGGAGAATGGAAAGCTCAAGGAGAAGAAATCATCTTCTTATAGTTTGCATCACCTACCAGTATCGCTAGGGAATGCGCGCTCCCTTAAAATTAAATTCTACCATAAATCAGGATGTACAATTAGATCCAAGTTCTACATACCACCTAGGGTTTAAGATCATAGCCTAGGGTTATCTTTTAGGGTTTTAGTGTAGAATTAGGGTTTTATCCTAGGGTCTAGCCTCATACTTAGATTTTAGGATTTGAATCCTAACTTATTATTAGTAATGTTATTATCATTATCATCATTATTATTATTATTATTGTACAATTGGTCAAATTATATTCATAGTGGGAGTATGTAACGCCCGTGAAAAATCCGTACTTGGACTCGAGTACCAACTCGACCCAAAATTGTGTATAATTAATTTCTATGAAAATTAAGCGTAAGTTAGCTAGCGCAACGCTGGAGTAGCTGGGAAATAGTCCCTGATCACTTTAAATACGTTCTACAAGACCCAAATCGAGTAGAACCAACGACTCTATAATACTCTATAACCTCGGACCAAACTCTAAGCAGGTTTGTTCTCTGGACCACTTTGAATCTTTGTATTGGATCTAGACCGCGCGTCGAAAGTCCGATACCTCCTATCTTAGACCGTTAGAACCGCTTTGCTGGACTTGACAATCATTTCGAAAATCAAGTCCAACCGATAATCACAGGCTATTTCATTGAGCCCGGATGGAAGAGAGTGCAAATAGGGACAGAATTGGAATTTTAAATTCAAATCTGGCACACGACTTGACGCATCAATATTGAGCGTTCTGACCGTCAGAATTCAGCCAGATTACACCCTCGGCTCAGGAAAAATTTCTATTTCATATCATGAGACTTTCAGCCCTGATCTACGTGCGGCGATCGCTGAACTGAAACTGGTCCGCCACGTGCGATCTGCGAACCCTGCCGGACTGAAAACTTAATACGTGCTAGATATGGTACGCAAGAGCTTAAGTCCGATCGCATTCGACTAGGGGACCACCAGAAAGCATCTTTTGGACCGAAACAGCCCCAAATTGGATATGCACTAAGTAAACTTCGTTCCCGAGCCTATTTCGGGCGTTTTTAAGCTTATAAAAGGGGTTGAAACCCTCACTCCTCTCTCCCATCCGAAATTGCAAGAAACCCTAGATTTGGGAGAGAGAAAAGGTGAGAGTTTGAGAGAGAGTGTAGAAGGGATTTTTCCCGTCTTCGTGCCATCTGTTGCTAGTGCCTAAGCAACCCTTCCTGATCACCAAGCCGGTGATTCTCCCGCATTTTCAGGTATAAAACAACCCTAGAAGTTGCTGATTTGAGGATTACTAGGATTCGTAGCGTGTTAGCTAACGTAACTCGTAAAACAGGTTCTCTTATCGCCGTTGACGAAGCGTATACGCTCCGTTCGAAATCACGAGTCTACAAGAGACAAGGTGAGGATTTTAGACACTTTGATTGACGGTTTACAACACTTTCAATGTCGTTTAATAGTAGATTATTGACGGCATCGCCGTTTGACATGTACAACATGCTCTCAGTTTCCTGTTTCGTAAATCAACGAAGAATATGAGATTTAGGGCATTTTAGTCATTTGTAAGAAGTACTGATTACATTCATATTTTCCTGATGTGATTGACATGGTTTGTTGTCGCATTAGAAAGTTAGGAATACGTGCATAATTAGTTTGGCGAAGAGATTCGCCTACTTGCGCACTTCGGGTCGACATACTATATGTAGACTTAAGTGTGTAGTGTATGTGTTTGTATAAATGCTTGTATTAGTATGTATTGAATTAAATGATGTTATGAATTAGTTTGAGATGGATTTCTCAATTTATATGCTGACATAAATGATTTCCTACATGTTGACGATGTACATGATTCCATACTATGCATGAAATGTATGTGCTTGAAGACTTGCTTAAGTTGAATGTTATAACATGTGTTAACATGCTCACATGATTGTATTTCAATTCCAATACTCCTACATAAATTGCTGATGTGATTCCATAATTGTTTGGGACTAGACTTAGTCCAGGCAGTCGGTAACCGAGCAAATTCGTGGCTGGCTGGTCTTAGCCACGAACGACGCGTCGATGAACGCGAGTCGTGTTTGGAGTTGGCGGCAGTGGTTAGGCCACGCGAAGTGTTTTACGCACTTCATGTCGTTCGACTTGAGATGCGATCACACTAGTCGAGCCCGTCAAGTAACCCGACTGGCCAATGTATGTTCACCCTGTATGAGTCAGAACTGCTTGAACCTAGGGTACTGAACTTACCATTGCAAACCCTGTTAACCAGGTACCTTGATCTACGAAGACTCATGAGCCGGGCATGGTGGTATGGGACACCGTGGTGGAGCTGTCGGCCTACGCTGGGGTCACAAACCTCCCCGTAGTGACCAGTGAGCACCTAGACTCGTGAGCAGATTATGGTGGTATGGGACACTATATTCTAGCTGTCGGCCTACACTGATCAGGCGACGAGTCCTTTGTAGTGACCGCGAGCGTATTCTGAGTCTACGGGAGGCGACGACCCTTCAGTAGCAGTAGAGTACAGTAGGCCTGTATTGATAAGGTGATGGGGGAGCGGTGCAACGAGTGTGAGCAACAGCCCTGACAGCCCTTGTAGCGACCTACAAAATATACTTCGTATGAGATTACTAGGAGTGACGACCCTAAACAGGATTTGTGTTGGGATTGATACAAGGGAAGTACCTTAGTTTTCCAATCCTGCTGTTTGAATGGACTAATAACAACTCAAAAATCATATCACCATAACATTGCATGTGCCTGGAAGATGTGTAGCACTCTAGGGAGTGTGGCATGTGGCGGTCGTAAGATGTTACCGTATGAGGGAGATCGTCGGTGAGGGCATACATCACGTCATGTCATCTTACATTAACAACAGTATTAGGATTGTCTGATTTACTGCTTTACTATTATCGCATGATTGATTTGTGAACATGCTAATCTTTACTCTATGATTCCACTAAGTTGATCACTCACTCCCACGTTACGGGATGGTGTTTGCAACACCCACCAGACCCTGTTGTAGATGCTGGTGATGCTAAGATCTAGGAGGCAGAGCCAGACTTCGACGAGGACCAGGACGAGTTCTCGTACATGCAGTATCATGATGGCTTTGCGTAGACGACCTGGATTGATGGGACTTCAGTGGGACTATTTTGAACATTTAATTTTGTTCATGTATATGTATATGAGACTCAGAGATGTATTCATACTTTAGAGACAGATGAGATCTACTTTATTTTTCCATACAGTGATATATATATTGTTTAGTCTTCCGCTTGCTTTTATTACTGGATCTGGAGTATGAATTGCAGTTTTGGTATACTTTTACTCATGTGAATGCTTTAAATCAGACAACATTGAATCATAATCATTTTTGTTGTATAAGTGACGGTCTAGAACTCGGGAGTTGAGTTTATACACGACCCTCAATTTTCAGGGTGTTACAAGTTGGTATCAGAGCATGAATAAGAGTATACTGGGCCTGGGTTATGGTCTCGCGATGTACGCTGTCGCTTCCTTTGACTTAGGTGGGTGCTAGAAGGGTCTAGAAACACTCCTAAGATCGCAGATTGGCCAATAGGCGAAGTCTATTCATTTCGATCGCGTGATCGAGTCTGTAACGCATCTCGGGTCGCTTAAAGCAACCTGAATAGCTCCTAGGTCATAGGAAGTCTGGTTGAGATGTTCTTTGAACGATTTTAAACCCGTAAAAGTAAATCCTTGGGCCGTGGGATGACCACGACTCCTGTATTCAATCGCCAGGGCTTAAAAACCCCGTTTCACCAAAAATCCTCAAAATTCTTCCTCTCACCACTCCAATATTCATTTCTTTCTTATCCTTTTCATGTTAGGCATCAAAAATAATGTGAAAATAACATAAAATAATACTTTCATAAAATTTTACAGTGAATAGTAAAATTTCATGAAAAATGGCCATAAGGCCATTATAACTTCACTTTCTTTAACAACTAATAGTCTAGATGGATGAACTAGCTCCTTCTACCCTAAAATCATATGCTACATGATAGGGTTTTGTATTCAGGATTGCGAATTGGTCCTGGAAAGCCCCGAATGCATCTTTGGACCCATATAGGTCAAAATACAATGAACCAAGGTTGAGACCATACATATCTGGGGTCCTTGGACCATGGGGGACCAAATCCATGTGGTCCCACAGGTCGGATGCACCACCGGTCGGCGATGCATCGCCGATACGGCGATGCATCGCCGTACAGGTGGGCCCACTTGCTGCAAATTTTGGGCGCACGCCCTATCTTGGGTCGTGTACACCCCCCATGTAGGGTTCGTCCGAAAATAACCCCTAAAACTTGCCTCTCCTTCACAAACAGCCCTCCCCATAGCCCTATTTGCATTTTCCAGCAACTATCTCCAAAATTCGGGATTCCAAACCACCCCTAGATCCATCCTTGGCCAAAAATGACCACCCTCCATCGTTCCTTTGAAGTTGGCAGCCCTCCCTCTTGAAGATTTCATCATTTGGAGCTCCAAAAAACCCCCAAATCGAGCTGAAATCGTGAGGTGCTCCATTCTACTTTTTCATTTTCATTTCTCCTTGAAAATACATCCTTGGGAAGCTTGAAGCATCCCTCTTCAATGCGTAGATCTCCCTTTTCCAGTTTGGATAGCCACTTCTCTACATTTTCTCCATTTTTCATGGCTTTCGTGGAAGCCATTTTAGGCCTTTTGTCACTCTCCACCATCTTATCTTTGATGGGTAAAAGAAAAACTGCAGTAGATGAGGCTGGGCCAAGTCACCCTGCTCAATCGAGAAGACCGCGGGATGGTGCCGCAAGTTCAAGCGCCACCACAGGTCCAGCTACAGCCCGAGAGTGCCGTACAAAGCGGGATTTGGATCCCCATACTCACCTTGGGAGTAATTCTATCAGAGATGCCTCACGGTCAATACACTGATCGCAAAGTGTTGTTTGAGGTGGACGTGGAAGGGCGATTGTTCGGTAAATTTTTGTTGTTCGAGCGCATTAAGGCTGCCCATTGGGGTCCGATCTTTGAAGCTCACGCTCGTGCTAATGTGAGCACCGTTCGTGCCTTCTACGCTTATATCCATAATCCTACCTTGGAGCCATTGCAGTTCAAAATCCCTTTTGGTAGAGATCGGATGGCTACGATTGATGTGCCACTGATTACGCGACTTCTGAACGTGCCTCTAGGTGATGTTCATCCTAGTGAGAAGAATCTGAGGAGTAGGCGTGAACGAGATCGTCGCACCAGGTTTCTGTGCGGTAAGTTGGTTCCATGGCAGCCTAATAATAGCCTCAAGGCGACTTATATGTCTGATGATTTGCGCCTGCTGCACCATATCTGCACGTTCAATGTTTATCCCAGGTCGACGAATCGCATTGAATGTACACGCCTTATATAACGCCCGTGAAAAATCCGTATTTGGGCCCGAGTACCAACTCGACCCGAAATCGCGTAGAATTAAATTCCATGGAAATTAAGCGTAAGTTAGCTAGCGCAACGCTAGAGTAGCTGGGAAATAGTCCCTGATCACTTTAAATACGTTCTACAAGACCCAAATCGAGTAGAACAAACAACTCTACAATACTCTATAACCTCGGATCAAACTCTAAGCGGGTTTGTTCTCTAGACCACTTTGAATTCTTGTATTGGATTTAGACCATGCGTCGAAGGTCCGATACTTCCTATCTTAGACCGTTAGAACCGCCCAGCTGGACTTGACAATCATTTCGAAAATCAAGTCAAACCGATAATCACAGACTATTTCGTTGAACCCGGACTGAAGAGACCGCGAATAGGGACAGAATTGGAATTACAAATTCAAATTTGGCACACGACTTGACGCGTCAGTATTAAGCGTTCTGACCGTCAGAATTCATCCAGATTACACCCTCGGATCAGGAAAAATTTCTATTTATTATCATGAGACTTTCAGCCCTGATCTACGTACGGTGACCGCTAAACTGAAACTGGTCCGCCACGTGTGATCTGTGAACCCTGCCAGACTGAAAAATTGATACATGCTACATCTGATACGCATGAGCTTAAGTCCGATCGCAATCGACCAGGGGACCACCAGAAAGTAACTTTTGGACCGAAACAGCCCCGAAATGGATAGGCACTAAGTAAACTTCGTTCCGGAGCCTGTTTCTGGCATTTTTAAGCTTATAAAAGGGGTTGAAACCCTCATTTCCCTCTCCCATCCGAAAATTGCAAACCCTAGGATAAAGGAGAGAGAGTTTGAGAGAAGGAGTAGAAGGAATTTTTTCCGCTTCCGAGCCACCGATTGCTGCTGCTTCAGCAACTCTTCCCAATCACCTGGCTGGTGATTTCTCCTCTTTTTCAGGTATAAAACAACCGTAGAACTTGCTGATTTAGGGTTTATCTAGATTTAGGGTGTGTTAGCTAACGTACTTCATAAATCAGGTCCTCCTACTGCCGTAGACGAAGCATACACGCTCCGTTCAAAATCACGCTTTCGTAAGACCCAAGGTGAGGATTTTAGACGCTTTGATTGACGGTTTACAACGCTTTCAATGTCCTTTAATAGTAGATTATCGACGGCATCGCCGTTTGACATGTACAACATGCTCTCCGTTTCCTGTTTCGTAAATTAACGAAGAATATGAGATTTAGGACATTTTAGTCATTTGTAGGAAGTACGGTCTACATTCATATTTTGCTGACGTGATTGACATGGTTTGTTGTCACATTAGGGAGTTAGGAATGCTTGCATAATTAGTTTGGCGAGGAAATTCGCCTAGTTGCGCACTTTGGGTCGACATACTATATGTAGACTTAAGTGTGTAGTGTATGTGTTTGTATAAATGCTTGTATTAGTATGTATTGAATTAAATGATGTTATGTGGTAGTTTGAGATTGATTTCTTAGTTAATATGCTGACCTAAATGATTTCCTACATGTTGACCATATGCATGATTCCATTACATGCATGGAACGTATGTGTTTGAAGATTTGCTTAAGTTGAATGCTATAACATGTGTTAACATGCTCACATTGTATTTCAATTCCAATACTCTTACATAGATTGCTGATGTGATTCCATAATTGTTTGGGACTAGACTTAGTCCAGGCAGTCGGTAACCGAGTGAATTCGTGGCTGACTGGTCATAGCCACGAACGACGCGTCGATGAACGTGATTCGTGTTTGAAGTTGGCGGCAGTGGTTAGGCCACGCGAAGTGTTTTACGCACTTCATGTCGTTCGACTTGTGATGCGATCGCGCTAGTCGAGCCCGTCAAGTAACCCGACTGGCCGATGTATGTTCACCTTGTCTGAGTCATAACTGCTTGAACCTAGGGTACTGAACTTACCATTGCAAACCCTGTTAACCATGGTACCTTGATCCACGAAGACTCATGAGCCGGGCATGGTGGTATGGGACACCGTGGTGGAGCTGTCGGCCTACACTGGGGTCACAAACCTCCCCATAGTGACCAGTGAGCACCTAGACTCGTGAGCAGATTATGGTGGTATGGGACACTATATTCTAGCTGTCGGCCTACACTGATCAGGCGACAAGTCATTTGTAGTGACCGCGAGCATATTCTGAGTCCACGGGAGGCAACGAACCTTCCGTTGCAGTAGAGTACAGTAGGCCTATATTGATAAGGTGATGGGGGAGCGTTGCAACGAGTGTGAGCAACAGCCCTGGCAGCCCTTGCAGTGACCTACGAAATATACATCGTATGAGATTACTAGGAGTGACGACCCTAGACAGGATCTGTGTTGGGATTGATACAAGGGAAGTACCTTAGTTTCCCAATCCTACTGTTTGAATGGACTAATAACAACTTGGAAATCATATCACCATAGCATTGCATGTGTCTGGAAGATGTGGAGCACTCTAGGGAGTGTGGCATGCCGCGGTCGTAAGATGTTGCCGTATGAGGGAGATCGTCGGTGAGGGCATACATCACGTCATGTCATCTTGCATTAACAACAGTATTAGGACTGTCTGATTTACTGCTTTACTATTATCGCATGATTGAATTGTGAACATGCTAATCCTTGCTCTATGATTCCACTGAGTGGATCACTCACTCCCACGTTACGGGATGGTGTTTGCAACACCCACCAGACCCTGTTGTAGATGCAGGTGAGGCGGAGATCCAGGAGGTGGAGCCAGACATTGACGAGGACCAGGACGAGTTCTCGTATATGCAGTATCACGACGGCTTCCCGTAGGCGACCTGGATCGATGGGGTTTCAGTGGGACTATTTGGAACATTACATTTTTGTTCATGTATATGTATATGAGACTCAAAGATGTATTCATACTTTAGAGACAGATGAGATTTACTTTATTTTTTCATACAGTGATATACATATTGTTTAGTCTTTCGCTTGCTTTTATCACTGGTTCTGAAGTATGAATTACAGTTTTGGTATACTTTTACTCATGTGAATGCTTTAAATCAGACAACATTGAATCATAATCATTTTTGTTGCATAAGTGACGGTCTGAAACTCGGGAGTTGAGTTTATACACGACCCCCGATTTTCAGGGTGTTACAAGTTGGTATCAGAGCATGAATGAGAGTATACTAGGCCTGGGTTATGGTCTCGCGACATACGCTGTCGCTTCCTTTGACTTAGGTGGGTGCGAGAAGGGTCTAGAAACACGTCTAGGATCGCAGATTCGCCGATAGGCGAAGTCTATTAGAATCGATCGTAAGATCGAGTCTGTAACGCATCTCGAGTCGCGTAAGGCAACCCGAATCGCTTCTAAGCTGTAGGAAGTCGGGTTGAGACGTCCTACGAGCGGTTTTAAACCGCAAAGGTGAATCCTTGGGCTGTGGGATGACCACGACTCCTGTAATCAATCGCCAGGGCTTAAAAAATCCCGTTTCACCAAAAATCTTCAAATTTTCTCCTCTAAACACTCCAATCTTCATTTCCTTCTTATCCATTTCATATTAGGCATCAAACCTAATATAAAAATAACACAAATTAGTACTTTCACAAAATTTTATAGTGAATAGTAAAATTTCATGAAAAATGGCCATAAGGCCATTCTAACTTCACTTTCTTTAGCACCTAAGGATCTAAATAGATGTACTAGCTCCTTCTACCCCAAATTTATATGCTGCATCATAGAGTTTGGTATTTGGGATTGTGGAGTGGTCCCGAAAATCCCTGAACACATGTTTGGGCTCATATAGGTCAAAATACAATGAACCCGGGGGTGGGCCATATATTTTTAGACTCCTTGGATCATGGGGGACAAGACCCATGTGGTCCCACCGGCCAACTGGGAGGTTGGCCGGCAATGCCATCGCCGACCGGCGGGGCCCCTTTGCCATGAAATTTGGGCGCACGCCCTTAAATGGGGTGTACATCCTCCCCATATACCTCTCATCCCACAAAAATCCCTAAAACATCCCCTTCCTTCACAAACAGCCCTCCCCTAAGCCCTATTCTCATTTTCCAGCAGCCGTTTCCAAATTTCGGTGTCCCAAATCACTCCTAGATCCCTCCTTGGCCAAAACCGACCACCACCCATCACTTATTGGGAGTTGGCAGCCCCTCCTCTTGAAGATTTCACCATTTGGAGCTCCAAAAATCCCCAAATAGAGCTGAAATCGTGAGGTGCTCCATTCTACTTTTTTGTTTGCATTTCTCCTTGAAATTACAGCCTTGGAAAGCTTGAAGCATCCCTCTACGACGCCTAGATCTCCTTTTTCCAGATTGGGCAGCCACTTCTCTGCATTTTCGCCGTTTTCCATGGCTTTCGTGGAAGCCATTTTAGGCCTTTTATCACTCTCATCCATCATATCTTTGATGGGTAAGAGGAAAACCGCAACAGACGAGGCTGGGCCGAGCCGCCCTGCTCAATCAAGAAGACCGCGGGGTGGTGCCGCAAGTTCAAGCGCCGCCGCAGGTCCAGCCGCAGTCCTGGAGTGCCGTACAAAGCGAGATTTGGATCCCCATGCACACCTTGGGCGAACAAATCTATCGGAGATGCCTCATGGCCAATACACTGATCGCAAAGTGTTATTTGAGGCGGACGTAGCTGGACGATTGTTCGGCGAATATCTGTTGTTCGAGCGCATTGAAGCTGTGCATTGGGATCCGATCTTTGAAGCTCGCGCTCGTGCTAATGTGAGCACCGTTCGTGCCTTCTACGCTAGTATCCAGAATCCTACCTTGGAGCCTTTGTAGTTTAAAATCCCTTTTGGTAGAGATCGGATGGCTACGATCGATGTTCGGTTGGTTGCGCGACTTCTAACGTGCCTCTAGGTGATGTGCATCCTAGTGAGAAGAATCTGAGGACTAGACATGAACGAGATCGCCGCACCAGGTTTCTGTGCGGTAAGTTGGTTCCATGGCAGCCTAATAATAGCCTCAAGGCGACGTATATGTCTGAGGATTTGCGCCTGCTGCACCATATCTGCACGTTCAATGTTTATCCCAGGTCGACGAACCGCATTGAATGCACACGTCTTATGGTTGATTTCTTATATCTGGTGGCCCAGGGAGAGAACGTATGTATGGCCACTTTCATCTTACGGCAGATAGTTCTCATAGCCAGGTCAAGAAGAACATCCGAATCGCTTCCCTTTGGCCGACTTATTTGCAAGATTACGCTTGAGTTTGCCTATAGACTTGGGCCGAAATTACCGGTATCGATTCACACCATTGATGAGTCGACAATGGTCAAGATGAAGATTGGGTCACAATACCGTGAAAATCAACTTGAAAGGGATAGTGAGGATGACTTTGATGATGAGGAAGATCAAAGTGAAGAAGAACCTAGAGCAGAGGTTCAGGAAGAAGCTCAGGAAGAGGCAGAAGAGGAGGCTCAGGATACAGATGAGAGCCCTCCTCCTTCTGCGCAGGCTACTATCGACGATCGCATTGCTCGGATGGAGGAGAGTCAGACCGCTTTGCGAAGGGAAGTCCAAGAACTTCGCGCAGAAGTCGCGGATGCCAAGGCCGTTACAAAGAAGAAATTTGGCAAGGTGACTCGCACCTTGAAGGCGATCCTGTGTTGCTTACAGGATAAGGGTGCTCCTCCTCCGTCACCAAACTCCGACTAGCGATGCGATCTTTGATGTTATTATCAGTATTTAGTCATTTCCTGTTCTATGTGTGTAAGCCTGTTAGGGCTACTGCTTTGCTTATGTTGCTGTTGCTTAACTGTCTTAATTCCCATGTATTTCTCGTCATGATGCTTGTAAGGATATATCCCTTGTATTGTGACAATTTTCATTAATTGAAATGCATGGAATGCCTTTGACTCCTTGTGTGAATGATTGTGGTGTATTTGTGCAATTGAGACTGACAAGGTTGCGCCCTATTTTGAATATAGGGAATGCCGCCTAAGATTACGCGGAGCACGGCTCGTCTTGCGCTGACCGAGCATATGGATCAGACTCCCTCTCAGTCTGGCACCCATTCGGACCCTGCTGTGGGCCCGATTCCTGAGGAGGTTCGATCGTCTCAGCCTACCGCTGGTCCTACAGATGGACCACCGCCATTTACGCCATCAGTCAGAGAGCCACATCGAGCATCTACTTCCACACAGCATCCGCCACAGCCTGCTCCACCTCCCGACAGATTCGAGCAGATGATGGCTATGATGCTACAGCAGCAGCAGCTTTTGACTACCATCGTGGGGACATTAGCCCAGGGTGAGGGTGCGGCTCCATCTACACCACCTACAGCACTTGCGCATCTAGCTAAGGATGCCTATACATACGCCCAGGATGAGGGCATGGCTCATCCTGCGTCGCCTGCTTTCCCTGCGGGGAATCCTGTCGACACATGGGGCCTATTGGAGCGATTTCAGCGCCTGCGGCCTCCTACTTTCACGGGTTCTCACAGACCCGAGGAGGCTGAGTACTGGCTCCACCGGGTGTCGAAGATTTTGCGGATGTTGCATTGCACCGAGGCCGAGCAGGTAGAGCTGGCTACCTTCCTGTTTGAGAGAGAGGCCAGCATGTGGTGGGATAGCATACTGCGGACCGTTACCGCAGACTTTGTATGGACGTGGGCAGCATTTGAGTTCTGCTTCCATGAGAAGTATTATCCCCAGACTTACAGGCACGACAGGGAGAATGAGTTTCTCCGTCTCAGACAGGCAGCGATGACAGTTACAGAGTATGAGCATCGGTTCACGGAGTTGGGCAGGTACGTCCCGACGATCCTGGCTGAGGAGCAGATGCGCATACGGCGCTTTTTGGAGGGTTTGCGACTGGATATTCGGTCGAAGATATGCTGTGTTAGCATTCCCTCCTATGCGGAGTTAATTCACATGTCCATGCGGGCAGAGCAGGACGTGGATCGACTTGCGCGATCGCGTGGACCGGTTGCTTCTAGGCCACGACCAGACTTGCCAGATAGGCCCTTCCCGGGTAAGAGGCCTCGCATCGATCCTCCTACTAGGACTACGACGCCTGTACCACCGTTTCGGCGCCCCGACTTGACATGTACATACTGTGGGAGGACAGGCCACTTGGCGCAGAGCTGCTTTTTGAGGATGCGGGACAGTGGGTTCTCGCCGCCGCAGAAGATTGACCGTGTGCGTCCACAGGTGATATCAGCACCGCCTATACGGTCAGCTCCTGCGCATCCTTCTTTCAGACCTCCGGTATCGCAGATTAGACAGCCTCCACGGCCCTTGAAATAGCGGCCGAACCGGCCACAGTAGGCTCGGGTTCATGCATTGACAGCTGAGGCAGCTGCGACGCTGACTTTCCAGCATTCAGCCTTCGAGGTTACGGCCCATATTGGAGGTACTCCCGTTCTTGTGATGGTGGACACTGGTTCCACGATTTCTTTGATATCGCGTGCCGTAGTCAGACGTCTTGGGTTACAGACTATCACTATGGATAGCGTGCGAGTCTTTGCAGCTCATGGGGATTATTCGGATGTCACCCAGATGTGTGAGGGTTGTTTAGTTGATCTGGGAGGCAGGACGATGACTCTTGATCTTGTCGTCGATCCCTCGCTTGTCTATCTCGACGTCATTCTTGGCATGGACTGGTTGACTGCAGCGAGAGCCGAGATTGACTGCGAGGCTCGTATGGTGACGGTGTACGAGCCTGAGGGCACGCCTTTCATGTTTTCAGTGCGGGTAAATCTTCCTTTCCGCATACTTAGCTACGCCACTTTATTGCGCAACGCTGGTGCCCAGGTACTTGAGCACGTGCCAGTCGTTTCTGAGTTCGGGGATCTGTTCAGGAAGATCCCTGGTTTGCCGCCCCGACGTGAGATCGATTTCACTATCGATCTGGTTCCTTGTTCTACACCCGTCTCACTGCCGACGTATCGCATGGCACCATGTGAGATGGAGGAGTTGAGGACGCAGATTGATGGTCTGCTAGATCTTGGCCTCATACGGCCTAGCGTGTCTCCTTGGGGAGCACCGGTCTTGTTCGTGAGGAAGAAGGATGGTTCGATGCGATTGTGTATTGATTATCGCAGGCTGAACCAGCTCACGGTGAAGAACAAGTACCCTTTGCCCAGGATCGATGACTTGTTTGATCAGTTGAGAGGAGCGCAGTACTTCTCGAAGATTGATCTTCAGTCAGGATATCATCAGTTGCGCGTCAGGGATGAGGACGTGCAGAAGACAGCATTCAAGACCAGTTTTGGCCACTACGAGTTCCTCGTGATGTCGTTCGGTCTCACGAACGCACCAGCCGTGTTCATGGATCTGATGAACCGGGTATTTCGGCCTTTCCTCTATCGATTCGTCATTGTATTCATTGACGACATTTTGGTGTATTCTAGGAGTCGAGAGGAGCATGAGGAGCACTTGCGTTTGGTCCTGGATACGCTCAGATGGCATCAGTTGTTCGCACAGTATAAGAAGTGCGACTTCTGGAAGCAGGAGGTGAAGTTTCTGGGACACGTGGTGTCCAAGGATGGCATGGCAGTTGACCTTCTAAGGTAGCTGCGGTGCAGGACTAGGAGCAGCCTGGTTCTGTCACTGAGGTGAGGAGCTTCTTGGGTCTCGCTGACTACTATCGGCGCTTCATTCAGGACTTCTCGAAGATCGCGAGACCCTTATCTCAGTTGACACGGAAGGACGTAAAGTTCGCCTGGAACGACATGGCGGAGTCAGCTTTTCAGGAGCTGAAGGACAGACTTACGTCCGCCCCTGTGCTAATATTGCCAGAGCAAGGGGTTAGATAAACTATATACACTGACACGTCTAGTGTTGGTTTAGGTTGTGTCCTTATGCAGAGGGACAGGGTAATTTCGTATGCCTCGAGACAATTAAGGAAGCACGAGGAGAATTACCCTACACACGACCTAGAGTTGGCAGCCGTTATATTCGCACTGAGACTCTGGAGACATTACCTCTACGGAGAGGAGTTCGAGCTCTTTTGCGACCACAAGAGCCTCAAGTACATATTCACGCAGCGAGACTTGAATATGAGGCAGCGGAGATGGATGGAGACGTTGAAGGACTTCAAGTTTGAAGTCTCTTACCATCCTGGGAAGGCGAACCTTGTGGCTGATGCGTTGAGCCGCAAGAAGGCAATAGAGTTTACGGCTCCGCTGATGGTTGCCGAGTGGGATATGGTTGAGTTTTTGCGAGACTTTGAGTAGAAACTCACTTTAGAGGAGCCGTTCGAGTTCATCGCACATGTACAGGTGCGATCTCAGATCGATGACCGAGTCATCGAGGCGCAGAGGGATGATGCGCATCTTACTGAGCTTCGAGAGCAGGCCAGTGATGATGCTGACGCCGACTGGCGAGTTGGTATGGATGAGGGCTTACGTTACCATGGCCGCCTATGCGTCCCAGATGTCCCTGACTTGAGACGAGAGATTCTCGAGGCTGCGCATTCTACTAGACTCGCGATGCATCCAGGCAGCACAAAGATGTATCGTGACGTGAAGAGGACGTATTGGTGGGAAGGTATGAAGACCCATATATCTGAGTTCGTGTCCCGTTGTCTCACTTGTCAGCAGGTGAAGGTAGAGCATTGCCGACCACCTGGACTTTTGCAGCCGATGCCAATTGCAGAGTGGAAGTGGGATTTCATTTCCACGGACTTCATTTCTGGGTTGCCGAAGACGAGGAAGAGACATGATTCCATTTGGGTGATCGTCGACCGATTGACGAAGTCGGCGCACTTCCTACCGATCAGAGTTACGAACTCTGCAGACGAGCTGGCTAGATTGTACATCAGAGAGATCGTGCGTCTGCATGGAGTTCCGTTGGAGATCGTGTCAGACAGAGACACGCGGTTCACTTCTATCTTCTAGACTCGCATTCAGGAGGCTATGGGTGTGAAGTTGAAGTTCAGTACTGCCTTCCACCCACAGACGGACGGACAGACAAAGCGAGTGAACCAGATCTTGGAGGATATGTTGCGAGCTTGCGTACTGAACTTCAAGGACAGTTGGGATGACTGTCTTGCATATGCGGAGTTTGCGTACAAGAATAGCTTCCAGGCGAGTATCGGTATGGCACCTTATGAGGCGCTGTATGGGCAACCTTGTCGCGCACCGCATTGCTGGTTAGAGGTCGGTGAGCGTAGCTTGATTGGCCCAGAGTTCGTGCAGGCGATGTCAGAGAAGATCGATACTATTCGACGTTGGCTCCTTACAGCGCAGAGCATACAGAAGAGCTACGCCGATACGAGACGGAGGCCACTAGAGTTCACAGTTGGGGATCATGTGTTTTTGCGAGTTTCCCCTATGAAGGGAGTCCTTCGGTTCAGGAAGAAAGGGAAGCTGGCACCAGGATTCATTGGTCCATTCCAGATCCTCGATCGTGTGGGAGCGGTGGCTTACCGATTGGCTTTACCCACGCCTCTCGCGAGCGTTCACAACGTATTTCATGTTTCTATGCTGAAGAAGTACGTTGCTGATCCTTCCCATATCATCAGATGGGAGCAGATGCAGTTAGGAGAGGATGTTACTTATATCCTGCGACCGACACGCATCCTAGACAGGAAGGAGCAGGTACTGCGTAGCAAGGTGATTCCCCTTGTGAAGGTACTATGGACGCATCATTCTGAGGAGGAGGCTACTTGGGAGACAGAAGCCGAGATTAGAAGGAACTACCCACAGCTTCTCGAGGAGTACGAAAAGGTACAAATTTCGAGGATGAAATTATTTGTTAAGGGGGGTAGATTGTAACGCCCGTGAAAAATTCATATTTGGGCCCGAGTACCAACTCGACCCGAAATCGCGTAGAATTAAATTCCATGGAAATTAAGCGTAAGTTAGCTAGCGCAATGCTAGAGTAGCTGGGAAATAGTCCCTGATCACTTTAAATACGTTCTACAAGACCCAAATCGAGTATAACAAACAACTCTACAATACTCTATAACCTCGGATCAAACTCTAAGCGGGTTTGTTCTCTAGACCACTTTGAATTCTTGTATTGGATTTAGACCGCGCGTCGAAGGTCCGATACTTCCTATCTTAGACCGTTAGAACCGCCCAGCTGGACTTGACAATCATTTCGAAAATCAAGTCAAACCAATAATCACAGACTATTTCGTTGAACCCGGACTGAAGAGACCGCGAATAGGGACAGAATTGGAATTTCAAATTCAAATCTGGCACACGACTTGACGCGTCAGTATTAAGCGTTCTGACCGTCAGAATTCATCCAGATTACACCCTCGGATTAGGAAAAATTTCTATTTATTATCATGAGACTTTCAGCCCTGATCTACGTACGGTGACCGCTGAACTGAAACTGATCCGCCACGTGCGATCTGTGAACCCTGCCAGACTGAAAACTTGATACATGCTACATCTGGTACGCATGAGCTTAAGTCCGATCGCAATCGACCAGGGGACCACCAGAAAGCAACTTTTGGACCGAAACAGCCCCAAAATGGATAGGCACTAAGTAAACTTCGTTCCGGAGCCTGTTTCTGGCATTTTTAAGCTTATAAAAGGGGTTGAAACCCTCATTTCCCTCTCCCATCCGAAAATTGCAAACCCTAGGATAAAGGAGAGAGAGTTTGAGAGAAGGAGTAGAAGGAATTTTTTCCGCTTCCGAGCCACCGATTGCTGCTGCTTCAGCAACTCTTCCCAATCACCTGGCTGGTGATTTCTCCTCTTTTTCAGGTATAAAACAACCGTAGAACTTGCTGATTTAGGGTTTATCTAGATTTAGGGCGTGTTAGCTAACGTACTTCATAAATCAGGTCCTCCTACTGCCGTAGACGAAGCATACACGCTCCGTTCAAAATCACGCTTTCGTAAGACCCAAGGTGAGGATTTTAGACGCTTTGATTGACGGTTTACAACGCTTTCAATGTCCTTTAATAGTAGATTATCGACGGCATCGCCGTTTGACATGTACAACATGCTCTCCGTTTCCTGTTTCGTAAATTAACGAAGAATATGAGATTTAGGGCATTTTAGTCATTTGTAGGAAGTACGGTCTACATTCATATTTTACTGACGTGATTGACATGGTTTGTTGTCGCATTAGGGTGTTAGGAATGCTTGCATAATTAGTTTGGCGAAGAGATTCACCTAGTTGCGCACTTTGGGTCGACATACTATATGTAGACTTAAGTGTGTAGTGTATGTGTTTGTATAAATTCTTGTATTAGTATGTATTGAATTAAATGATGTTATGTGGTAGTTTGAGATTGATTTCTTAGTTAATATGCTGACCTAAATGATTTCCTACATGTTGACCATATGCATGATTCCATTACATGCATGGAACGTATGTGTTTGAAGATTTGCTTAAGTTGAATGCTATAACATGTGTTAACATGCTCACATGATTGTATTTCAATTCCAATACTCTTACATAGATTGCTGATGTGATTCCATAATTGTTTGGGACTAGACTTAGTCTAGGCAGTCGGTAACCGAGCGAATTCGTGGCTGACTGGTCATAGCCACGAACGACGCGTCGATGAACGTGATTCGTGTTTGAAGTTGGCGGCAGTGGTTAGGCCACGCGAAGTGTTTTACGCACTTCATGTCGTTCGACTTGTGATGCGATCGCGCTAGTCGAGCCCGTCAAGTAACCCGACTGGCCGATGTATGTTCACCTTGTATGAGTCATAACTGCTTGAACCTAGGGTACTGAACTTACCATTACAAACCCTGTTAACCATGGTACCTTGATCCACGAAGACTCATGAGCCGGGCATGGTGGTATGGGACACCGTGGTAGAGCTGTCGGCCTACGCTGGGGTCACAAACCTCTCCGTAGTGACCAGTGAGCACCTAGACTCGTGAGCAGATTATGGTGGTATGGGACACTATATTCTAGCTGTCGGCCTACACTGATCAGGCGACGAGTCCTTTGTAGTGACCGCGAGCTTATTCTGAGTCCACAGGAGGCGATGACCCTTCCGTTGCAGTAGAGTACAGTAGGCCTGTATTGATAAGGTGATGGGGGAGCGGTGCAACGAGTGCGAGCAACAGCCCTGGCAGCCCTTGCAGTGACCTACGAAATATACATCGTATGAGATTACTAGGAGTGACGACCCTAGACAGGATCTGTGTTGGGATTGATACAAGGGAAGTACCTTAGTTTTCCAATCCTGCTGTTTGAATGGACTAATAACAACTTGAAAATCATATCACCATAGCATTGCATGTGTCTGGAAGATGTGGAGCACTCTAGGGAGTGTGGCATGCCGCGGTCGTAAGATGTTGCCGTATGAGGGAGATCGTCGGTGAGGGCATACATCACGTCATGTCATCTTGCATTAACAACAGTATTAGGACTGTCTGATTTACTGCTTTACTATTATCGCATGATTGAATTGTGAACATGCTAATCCTTGCTCTATGATTCCACTGAGTTGATCACTCACTCCCACGTTACGGGATGGTGTTTGCAACACCCACCAGACCCTGTTGTAGATGCAGGTGAGGCGGAGATCCAGGAGGTGGAGCCAGACATTGACGAGGACCAGGACAAGTTCTCGTATATGCAGTATCACGACGGCTTCCCGTAGGCGACCTGGATCGATGGGGTTTCAGTGGGACTATTTGGAACATTACATTTTTGTTCATGTATATGTATATGAGACTCAGAGATGTATTCATACTTTAGAGACAGATGAGATTTACTTTGTTTTTTCATACAGTGATATACATATTGTTTAGTCTTCCGCTTGCTTTTATCACTGGATCTGAAGTATGAATTGCAGTTTTGATATACTTTTACTCATGTGAATGCTTTAAATCAGACAACATTGAATCATAATCATTTTTGTTGCATAAGTGACGGTCTGAAACTCGGGAGTTGAGTTTATACACGACCCCCGATTTTCAGGGTGTTACACCTTATGGTCGATTTCTTGTATCTGGTGGCCCAGGGAGAGAATGTATGTATGGCCACTTTCATCTTGCGACAGATAATCCTCATAGCCAAGTCAAGAAGAACATTCGAATCGCTTCCTTTTGGCTGACTGATATGCAAGATTGCCCTTGAGTTTGCTTACAGACTTGGGCCAGAATTGCCAGTTTTGATTCATACCATTGATGAGTCGATTATGATCAAGATGAAGATTGGGTCTCAGTACCGTGAGAATCAGCTTGAGGAGGATAGCGAGGATGACTTTGATGACGAGGAAGATCAAAGTGAGAGAGAACCTGGAGCAGAAGTTCAGGAAGAAGTTCAGGAAGAGGCAGAAGAAGAGGCTCAGGATACAGATGAGAGCCCTCCTCCTTCTGCGCAGGCTACTAGCGATGATCGCATTGCTCGGATTGAGGAGAGCCAAATCGCCTTGCGAAGGAAAGTTCAGGAACTTCGCGCTGAAGTCGAGGACGCCAAGGCCGTTACAAAGAGGAAATTCGGCAAGGTGACTCGCACCTTGAAGGCGATCCTGTGTTGCTTGCAGGATAAGGGTGCTCCTCCTCCGTCACCCGACTCAGACTAGCGATGCGACCTTTGATGTTGTTGTTAGTAGTTAGTCATTTCCTGCTTTATGTGTGTAAGCTTGTTAGGGCTAGTGCTTTGCTTATGTTGCTATTGTAATTTTAACTGTCTTAGTTCCCATGTATTTCTCGTCATGATGCTTGTAAGGATATATCCCTTGTATTGTGACAATTTTGATTAAATGAAATGCATGGAATGCCTTTGACTCCTTGTGTGAATGATTGCGGTGTATTTGTGCTATTGAGACTGACAAGGTTGCGCCCTATTTTGAATATAAGGAATGCCGCCTAAGGCTACGCGGAGCACGGTTTGGCTTGCATTGAGTGAGCATATGGATCAGACTCCTTCGCAGTCTGACACCCATGCGGACCCTGCTGTGGGCCCGATTCCTGAGACAGTTCGTGCGTCTCAGCCTGCTGCTGGTCCTACAGTTGGACCACCGCCGTTCACACCGTCAGTCAGAGAGCCTTATCGTGCATCTACTTCGATGTAGCACCCGCCACAGCCTGCTCCACCTCCTGACAGGTTTGAGTAGATGATGGCTATGATGCAGCAGCAGCAGCAGCTTCTGACTACCATTGTTGGGACATTAGCCCAGGGTGGGGGTGTGATTCCACCTGCACCACCTGCGCATCCAGCTGAGGATGCTTATACATATGCCCAGGATGAGGGCATGGCTCATCCTGTACCGCCTGCTTACCCTGCGGGGAATGCCGCAGATACACGGGGCCTATTTGAGCGATTTCAGCGCTTGCGGCCTCCCACTTTTACGGGTTCTCACAGACCCGAGGAGGCTGAGTACTGGCTCGACCGTGTGTCGAAGATATTACGGATGCTTCATTGCACAGAGGCCGAGCAGGTAGAGCTGGCTGCATTCCTGTTTGAGCGAGAGGCCAGCCTGTGGTGGGATAGCGTATTGCGGACCATTGCCGCCGACTATATATGGACATGGGCAGCGTTTGAGTTCCGCTTTCACGAGAAGTATTACCCCCAGACGTACAGGCATGACAGGGAGAATGAGTTTCTCCGCCTCCGACAGGGAGCCATGACAGTTACGGAGTATGAGCATCGGTTTACGGAGTTAGGCAGATACGTCCCGACTATTTTGGCTAATGAGCAGATGCGCATACGGCGCTTTTTGGAGGGTTTACGACCGGATATACGGTCGAAGATGTGCTGTGTGAGCATTCCCTCTTATGCGGAGTTGATTCACATGTCTATGTGGGCAGAGCAGGATGTGGATCGACTTGTGCAATCTCGTGGCCCTGTTGCTTCTAGGCCATGACCAGACATGCAGGACAGGCCCTTCGCAGGCAAGAGGCCTCGCGTCGACCCTCCTACTAGGGCTACAACGCCTGTACCACCGTTTCGATGCCTTGATTTGACGTGCACATACTGTGGGAGGATAGGCCACTTGGCGCAGAGCTGTTTTTCTCGGATGCGGGACAGTGGGTTCTCGCCGCCGCAGAAGATTAACCGTGCACGTTCACAGGCGATATCAGCACCGCCTATATGGTTAGCTCCTGCGCACCCTTCTTTCAGACCTCCGGTATCGCAGATCAGACAGCCTCCACGGCCCTTGACACAGCAACCGAACCGGCCACCACAGGCTCGGGTTCATGCATTGACAGCTGAGGCAGCTGCGACTCCGACTTTTCTGCATTCGGCCTTCGAGGTCACAGCCCATATTGGAGGTACTCCTATTCTTGTGATGGTGGACACTGGTTCCACGATTTCTTTGATATCACGTGCTGTAGTCAGGCGTCTTGGGTTACAGACTATTACCATGGATAGGGTGCGAGTCCTTGCAGCTCATGGAGATTATTCAGATGTTACCCAGATGTGTGAGGGTTGTTTGGTGGATCTGGGAGGTAAGACGATGGCTATTGATCTTGTCGTCGACCCCTCTCTTATTTATCTCGACGTCATTCTTGGTATGGATTGGTTGACTGCAGCGAGGGCCGAGATTGACTGCGAGACTCGTATAGTGACTGTGTACGAGCCAGAGGGTGCATCCTTCACATTTTCAGTGCGGGTAAATCTCCCTTTCTGCATACGTAGTTACGCCACTATTGCGCGACGCTGGTGCCCAGATACTTGAGCACACGCTAGTTGTTTCCGAGTTCGGGAATCTGTTCAGGAAGATCCCTGGTTTGCCGCCCCGACGAGAGATCGATTTCACTATTGATCTGGTTCCTGGTTCTACGCCCGTCTCACTGCCGACGTATCGCATGGCACCATGTGAGATGGAGGAGTTGAGGACACAGATTGATGGTCTGCTAGAGCTTGGCCTTATACGGCCTAGTGTGTCTCCTTGGGGAGCACCTGTCCTATTCGTGAGGAAGAAGGACGGTTCGATGCCATTGTGTATTGATTATCGCAGGCTGAACCAGGTCACGGTGAAGAACAAGTACCCTTTACCCAGGATCGATGACTTGTTTGATCAGTTGAGAGGAACGCAATACTTCTCGAAGATTGATCTTCAGTCAGGATATCATCAATTGCGCGTCAGGGATGAGGACGTGCAAAAGACAGCATTCAAGACCAGTTTTGGCCACTACGAGTTCCTCGTGATGTCGTTCGGTCTCACGAACGCACCAGCCGTGTTCATGGATCTGATGAACCGGGTATTTCGACCTTTCCTTTATTGATTCGTCATTGTATTCATTGACGACATTTTGGTGTACTCTAGGAGTCGAGAGGAGCATGAGGAGCACTTGCGTTTGGTCCTGGATACGCTCAGAGAGCATCAGTTGTTCGCACAGTACAAGAAGTGCGACTTCTGGAAGCAGGAGGTGAAGTTCCTGGGACACGTGGTGTCCAAGGATGGCATGGCAGTTGACCTGTCTAAGGTGGCTGCAGTGCAGGACTGGGAGCAGCCTGGTTTTGTCACTGAGGTGAGGAGTTTCTTGGGTCTTGCTGGTTACTATCGGCGCTTCATATAGGACTTCTCGAAGATCGTGAGACCTTTATCTCAGTTGACACGGAAGGACGTGAAGTTCGCCTGGAATGACAAGGTGGAGTTAGCTTTTCAGGAGCTGAAGGACAGACTTACATCCGCCCCTGTACTAGTATTGCCAGAGCAAGGGGTTAGATATACTATATACACTGACGCGTCTAGCGTTGGTCTGGGTTGTGTCCTTATGCAGAGGGACAGGGTAATTTCGTATGCCTCGAGACAATTAAGGAAGCACGAGGAGAATTACCCTACACACGACCTAGAGTTGGCAGCCATTATATTCGCACTGAGACTCTGGATACATTATCTCTACGGAGAGGAGTTCGAGCTCTTTTGCGACTACAAGAGCCTCAAGTACATATTCACGCACCGAGACTTGAATATGAGGCAGCGGCGATGGATGGAGACGTTGAAGGACTTCAAGTTTGAAGTCTCTTACCATCCTGGGAAGGCGAACCTTGTGGCTGATGCGTTGAGCCTCAAGAAGGTGATAGAGTTTGCGGCTCCGCTGATGGTTGCTGAGTGGGATATGGTTGAGTTTTTGCGAGACTTTGAGCAGAAACTCACCGTAGAGGAGCCGTTTGAGTTCATCGCACATGTGCAGGTGCGATCTTAGATCGATGACCGAGTCATCGAGGCACAGAGGGACGATGCGCATCTGACTGAGCTTCGAGAGCAGGCCAGTGATGATGCAGATGCCGACTGGCGAGTTGGTATGGATGGGGGCTTACGTTATCGTGGCCGCCTATGCGTCCCAGATGTCCCTGACTTGAGACGAGAGATTCTCGAGGCTGCGCATTGTATTAGACTCGCAATGCATCCAGGCAGTACGAAGATGTATCGTGACGTGAAGAGGACATATTGGTGGGAAGGTATGAAGACCCACATAGCAGAGTTCGTGTCCCGTTGTCTCACTTGTCAGCAGGTGAAGGCAAAGCATCGCCGACCACCTGGACTTTTGCAGCCTATGCCGATCGCAGAGTGGAAGTGAGACTTCATTTCCATGGACTTCATTTCTGGGTTGCCGAAGACGAGGAAGGGACATAATTCCATTTGGGTGATCGTCGACCGTCTGACGAAGTCGGTGCACTTCCTACCGATCAGAGTTACGAACTCTGCAGACGAGCTAGCTAGACTGTATATCAGAGAGATTGTGCGTCTGCATGGAGTTCCGTTGAAGATCGTGTCGGACAGAGACACGCGGTTCACTTCTATTTTCTGGACTCGCATTCAGGAGGCTATGGGTGTGAGTTGAAGTTTAGTACTGCTTTCCACCCACAGACGGACGGACAGACAGAGCAGGTGAACCAGATCTTAGAGGACATGTTGCGAGCTTGCGGATTGGACTTCAAGGACAGTTGGGATGATTGTCTTGCATATGCGGAGTTTGCGTACAACAACAGCTTCCAGGTGAGTATTGGTATGGCACCTTATGAGGCACTGTATGGGTGACCTTGTCGCGCACCGCATTGCTGGATAGAGGTCGGTGAACGTAGCTTGATTGGCCCAGAGTTAGTGCAGGCGACGTCAGAGAAGATTGATATTATTCGACGTCGGCTTCTTACAGCGCAGAGCAGACAAAAGAGTTATGCCGATACAAGACGACGGCCACTAGAGTTCACAGTTGGGGATCATGTGTTTTTGTGAGTTTTTCCTATGAAGGGAGTCCTTCGATTCGGGAAGAAGGGGAAGCTGGCACCGCGATTCATTGGTCCATTCCAGATCCTCTATCGTGTGGGAGCAGTGGCTTACCGATTGGCTTTACCCACGCCTCTCACGAGCGTTCACAACGTATTTCATGTTTCTATGCTGAAGAAGTATGTTGCTGATCCTTCTAATATAATCAGATGGGAGCAGGTGTAGTTAGGAGAGGATATTACATATATCCTGTGACCGACACGTATCCTAAACAGGAAGGACCAGGTACTGCGTAGCAAGGTGATTCTCCTTGTGAAGGTATTATGGACGCATCACTCTGAGGAGGAGGCTACCTGGAAGACGGAAGCCGAGATCAGAAAGAACTACCCACAGCTTCTCGAGAAGTACGAAAAGGTACAAATTTTGAGGACGAAATTATTTGTTAAGGGGGGTAGATTGTAACGCCCGTGAAAAATCCGTACTTGAACTCGAGTACCAAGTCGACCCGAAATTGCGTAGAATTAATTTCTATGGAAATTAAGCGTAAGTTATCTAGCGCAACGCTGGAGTAGCTGGGAAATAGTCCCTGATCACTTTAAATACGTTCTACAAGACCCAAATCGAGTAGAACCAACGACTCTATAATACTCTTTAACCTCGAACCAAACTCTAAGCAGGTTTGTTCTCTGGACCACTTTGAATCTTTGTATTGGATCTAGACCGCGCGTCGAAAGTCCGATACCTCCTATCTTAGACCGTTAGAACCGCCTTGCTGGACTTGACAATCATTTCGAAAATCAAGTCCAACCGATAATCACAGTCTATTTCATTGAGCCTAGACGGAAGAGAGTGCAAATAGGGACAGAATTGGAATTTTAAATTCAAATCTGGCACACGACTTGACGCATCAGTATTGAGCGTTCTGACCGTCAGAATTTAGCCAGATTACACCCTCGGATCAGGAAAAATTTCTATTTCATATCATGAGACTTTCAGCCCTGATCTACGTGCGGTGACCACTGAACTGAAACTGGTCCGCCACGTACGATCTGCGAACCATGCCGGACTGAAAACTTAATACGTGCCAGATCTGGTACGCAAGAGCTTAAGTCCGAAACAGCCATTCCGGGCATTTTTGGACCGAAACAACCCCGAATTAGATATGCACTAAGTAAACTTCGTTTCCGAGCCTATTTCGGGCATTTTTAAGCTTATAAAAGGGGTTGAAACCCGCATTCCTCTCTCCCATCCGAAATTGCAAGAAACCCTAGATTTGGGAGAGAGAAGGTGAGAGTTTGAGAGAGAGTGTAGAAGGAATTTTTCCCGTCTTCGTGCCATCTGTTGCTAGTGCCTAAGCAACCCTTCCTGATCACCGAACCGGTGATTCTCCCGCATTTTCAGGTATAAAACAACCCTAGAAGTTGCTGATTTGAGGATTACTAGGATTCATAGCATGTTAGCTAACGTAACTCATAAAACAGGTTCTCTTATCGCCGTTGACGAAGCGTATACGCTCCGTTCGAAATCACGAGTCTACAAGAGACAAGGTGAGGATTTTAGATGCTTTGATTGACGGTTTACAACGCTTTCAATGTCGTTTAATAGTAGATTATTGACGGCATCGCCGTTTGACATGTACAACATGCTCTCCGTTTCCTGTTGCGTAAATCAACGAAGAATATGAGATTTAGGGCATTTTAGTCATTTGTAGGAAGTAATGATTACATTCATATTTTGCTGATGTGATTGACATGGTTTGTTGTCGCATTAGGAAGTTAGGAATACGTGCATAATTAGTTTGGCGAAGAGATTCGCCTAATTGCACACTTCGGGTCGACATACTATATGTAGACTTAAGTGTGTAGTGTATGTGTTTGTATAAATGCTTGTATTAGTATGTATTGAATTAAATGATGTTATGAATTAGTTTGAGATGGATTTCTCAATTTATATGCTGACATAAATGATTTCCTACATGTTGACGATGTACATGATTCCATACTATGCATGAAATGTATGTGCTTGAAGACTTGCTTAAGTTGAATGTTATAACATGTGTTAACATGCTCACATGATTGTATTTCAATTCCAATACTCCTACATAAATTGCTGATGTGATTCCATAATTGTTTGGGACTAGACTTAGTTCAGGCAGTCGGTAACCAAGCGAATTCGTGGCTGGCTGGTCTTAGCCACGAATGACGCGTCGATGAACGCGAGTCGTGTTTGGAGTTGGCGGCAGTGGTTAGGCCACGCGAAGTGTTTTACGCACTTCATGTTGTTCGACTTGAGATGCGATCGCACTAGTCGAGCCCGTCAAGTAACCCGACTGGCCGATGTATGTTCACCCTGTATGAGTCATAACTGCTTGAACTTAGGGTACTGAACTTACCATTGTAAACCCTGTTAACCATGGTACCTTGATCCATGAAGACTCATGAGCCGGGCATGGTGGTATGGGACACCGTGGTCGAGCTGTCGGCCTACGCTGGGGCCACAAACCTCCCCGTAGTGATCAGTGAGCACCTAGTCTCATGAGCAGATTATGGTGGTATGGGACACTATATTCTAGCTGTCGGCCTACACTGATCAGGCGAAGAGTCCTTTGTAGTGACCGCGAGCGTATTCTGAGTCTACGGGAGGCGACGACCCTTCAGTAGCAGTAGAGTACAGTAGGCCTGTATTGATAAGGTGATGGGGGAGCGGTGCAACGAGTGCGAGCAACAGCCCTGACAGCCCTTGTAGCAACCTACAAAATAAACATCGTATGAGATTACTAGGAGTGACGACCCTAAACAGGATTTGTGTTGGGATTGATACAGGGGAAGTACCTTAGTTTTCCAATCCTGCTGTTTGAATGGACTAATAACAACTCAAAAATCATATCACCATAACATTGCATGTGCCTGGAAGATGTGGAGCACTCTAGGGAGTGTGGCATGCCGCGGTCGTAAGATGTTGCCGTATGAGGGAGATCGTCGGTGAGGGCATACATCACGTCATGTCATCTTGCATTAACAACAGTATTAGGATTGTCTGATTTACTGCTTTACTATTATCGCATGATTGATTTGTGAACATGCTAATCTTTGCTCTATGATTCCACTGAGTTGATCACTCACTCCCACGTTACGGGATGGTGTTTGCAACACCCACCAGACCCTGTTGTAGATGCAGGTGATGCTGAGATCCAGGAGGCAGAGCCAGACTTCGACGAGGACCAGGACGAGTTCTCGTACATGCAGTATCATGATGGCTTTGCGTAGGCGACCTGGGTTGATGGGACTTCAGTGGGACTATTTTGAACATTTAATTTTGTTCATGTATATGTATATGAGACTCAGAGATGTATTCATACTTTAGAGACAGATGAGATCTACTTTGTTTTTCCATACAGTGATATATATATTGTTTAGTCTTCCGCTTGCTTTTATCACTGGATCTGGAATATGAATTGCAGTTTTGGTATACTTTTACTCATGTGAATGCTTTAAATCAGACAACATTGAATCATAATCATTTTTGTTGCATAAGTGACGGTCTGGAACTCGGGAGTTGAGTTTATACACGACCCCCGATTTTCAGGGTGTTACAGAGTATCGATCCATCAATATTAGTAACGATAGTTCATAAGTTTATATTTAAACGTACCGATATTATTTAATATACTCATAATGACTAATAATCTCTTAGATAATACAAGTAATAATAATAAGATATTTTCTAACGGTAATAATTATATTAACAAGTATTTAACTAATCCCACAAGGGAAATGATAATATTTTCTAATGATTTTAAATCATAACTATCAATCCCTGTCATGATAATGGATACTATGACCTACATGAATTATGAAATTCTATAGTTAGATCCAATCCTAACACACTATTTAGGGTTAAGGTCTTAACCTATGATTTGGATTACCTAGGTTTTAGGGTTTCATTCTTAAGTTTAGGTCTAGGACAAATTTTAAGGTTTGAATTTTAGTTGGTGTACAAATAATTACAATAACATAATCATTATTATTAATGATATAATTAGCATTAGTTAACATGGTTATAATAATCGTTATGATGGTACTAATTAGTGAAACCCATTGCCAATGATGATATTTAAAAATAGTAAATAAATTGTTATGCCTAATAGTCGTGGTTTTGCTTATGATAACTAATACTAACATGCGCCATCTACAAATGGCTAATCATATTCAATAATTACAATTATCATGGTAACACCAATCATAACACTAATCAAGCAATTTGTTTTAGGAGAGAGCTTACCCACATTAATCGACTCCATAGCGTGTCGGCTTCCAAACCTGACTTGTTTCCAACAACCCCTAATCGCGACTCAGGTGAGTTGACTCGGCAACTCATGTTCTCCTCTCTCTCTCTCTCTCTCTCTCTCTCTCTCTCTCTCTCTCTCTCTCTTCTTCTTCTTCTTCTTCTTCTTCTTCTTCTTCTTCTTCTTCTCCTTCCTTTATTTCTCTTCTCTTTTTGTTGGAATGTCTAGCCACACCTGGGTTAGACCCAAGCCCAGCTTAACCCCAACTCCGCCCAACTGAACTAGGTCTCAATCGAGTCGACTCGATTACAGTCGAGCTGAGTCGACTCAACCCACCACTTCTTCCTTCTCTTTTCTTTCTTTCTCCCTTCTACTTTATCTCCTTTCTCTCCCCATCCTCTACAACTGGACTAGCACGGAAAACAGATCTGAACCGGTCCAGTAACTCTAAGTCAGAACCGAGGCTGAGTCGTGCTTTGCTCGACTGTGAAGTACTGTGCGACCCATGCTCACACTCACATGCACAAACTCGCTCTTCCTCTCTCTTCTTTCTACTCCATATCTCCTTCTTCTTCTCTCTTTCTCCCTTCTTTAGTCCTCGTACGCCCAATTGAGTCAGGCCTCAACATCGGATGTTGTCCAACTCAGTAGACCCGAGCGTGAGGCTCGGTTGCAACATGATGCACCCTCTCCCTCACTTTCTTCTCCTTTTTCTTCCTTATTTCTTTCTTCTCTCTCCTTCCCTCCTGCTGAAGATCAAGCATGGCTCAAACTCGGCTTGGAATCAGACCAAACCAGTACAGCTCAGTGGAGAAGATGGTCTGGTCGTCAATGGCAGATTACCAAGCAATGGGTCTTTCTCCATTCTTTATTTATTGGGCATTTGATATTGGTCCACAGGAGCTCATGGAGGGTGGCGAACGAAGTTTCAATGGAGTTTGGGTGGTGGGTTCAAGGGAAAGAGGAAACGGTTGGTTTTTTAGAAAAAAATAAAATAAGGGAGAACAGTTGGTTTGGTTTTGTTGTGGGAGAAAACCCTAAACCATGGATTGGGTGGCTGAGATCTCACCGAAAGGAAGGTTGGGATTGAAGGAGAGGAAGTCACTCGAATCGACAAGCTAGCAGCCATGGAGACAATTTCTTTTTTTAAGAAATATGGTTTTTCACAGTCCATGTGTGACTAGATTTATGCTCTCAAGAGTACACATCTTCATGTGAGACACCCAGGTTTCGTTTTAAATTGACCCATCACAAGATGGCTGGATCAGATCAAGTGCCTGAGTCGGATAGTGGGCCACTAATGAAAGGAAACGGTCTCAGTTCATTTGAAATGAACACTGGAAGGAAGAATTTCTTTATTTGGAATTTTTCAGGTCAGCGCAGCTTAACTGGAGTTTTTAGCTCGGTGCACAGCGAGCGCTCCTGCACTATGTACACACGTAACCGAATGTGAGGTTTATGAGTGGATCTGACAGAATCCACACTGTCCATTCCACTTGAAGCGTTCCCAAGAAGGGACCTTGATAAAAATCTAGTAGATTAAATGCCTAGGTGGGACACATGTTGTAGGGACATGGGGGTGGAAACCACCGTCACTTCCGGTTTCATCATCCGCTGTTACAACATGCGTACGAATGTTTCTTCATGTTGCTATTCAAAATAGGTGGGATCCATTTGTGGTTGCCTTCTAGAAAATCTACTCCCTTCTCCACCTTTGTCATAATGTTTTGGCACATGAGTGAAAGTACGAATCAGATCTGAGTCCTAGGTGCGCCACACCTTCAATAAGTCTATGAATTACTCACACCGTTGAAACCTCATGCACGTCTCTATGAGAATTTGTTATTCCACATGAATTAATTCATTTTGTATGGAGTGAATTGTACTATTTTTAGCCTCACAATTCGCTCTGTTCATTGCGTCGAACACACTCTGCTAGGATACGGGTTTGAAAATAGAACAGATCCGTTGATCAGGTGGGTCGCATGGTATGTTTTAGCTTGAACGGTGGTATGTAATGACATTGAATATTTACAATCTTACCATCCATTTCTCAACCAGCTTTCGATGTCCATTATGTCGGAGTGCACCACCCAAATTTCTTAAAATTTGGTGGGAATTCTTCATTTTTCGTGTTCTTTCCATTGGTCCAGTTTGGGCCCCGATCTCCCAAGGATGTCCAAGATGCTCCTTTAGTGGCTTACACACTCCGTAATTCAAAATAACATTTGTACACATTCGATTGACAAGTTATCAAGTAGTTTGGACTTAAACCCGAAGATCTTCATAATAACTAATTCATCATGATATTCAAATGGCCCATTTGGCGGATCCAAACCTGATGGATGGTCAAGTGACTTGTTAAAAATAAGGAAGTTTTATGGTTAGCACTCTAACCATGTATATGGGTGGATGTATGGTCAGTTTTTTGAATGGGTGAACACAAAGTGGGTTTCTAGAATGATTAGGGGTATAGGTCGATGGCATTTTAGTAATTATTGCTGATCTATGAGTTTTGCAAAATCTAATGGCTCCACATGGTTATAAGTACGTTTATAAGCAATTCTTACAAAAGAACGTATATCAAACTCATTATTGATAGGGAGTTCATTTATCATTTTATTTAAGGGAAAGTACTTACGTTAAATCACGTGACAAATGACCTTATTTTGAAATTCAAGGGTCAAATGGCTTGATCTATAAATGGAGATCATTCCCAATGGAGAGATTCATGTCAGGGAATGGATGTAAGGTTAGGATAGCTAGGTTGATGTCGTATACATGTGTGTATCAAGTTAAACTTCATGGTAACGCTCGAGGACTTTCAATACTCGGGTATTGAAAAGTTCAGAGTGTTACAAGAAGTCTCATGCACCACTTTTTGTGGAGAATTGTCTTAAAGAAATCTCTAGTGCGAACCGTGCAACCACTTTTGCAAGATGCTCCTTCCACCACTCTTTAAAGAAATGACGCGCAGAAGAAGTCTCTTGTGTGAACTGGGCAACCACTTTTGCAAATGTTCCATGCATCATTCCATGTGGAAGCTTGTCTTGAGATAAGGCTTTTGTTGTCTTAAAGATTAATCCATGTGCCATTCCATGTGCAAGCTTGTCCTGAGACAAGGCTTTTATTGTGTTGAAGACTCCTCCATGCGTCATTTTGTGAGGAGATTGTCTTAAGGCAAGCCTTTTCATGTCTTGAAGACTCCCTAATGTGCCTCTTCTTTCTCTCATATGTGCAAATGTTAGCCTCTCATGCCATTTCTCATGGGAGCATGTCCAAATGCAAGCCTCTCACACCATTTCTCAAGGGAACATGTCCAAATCCAAGCCTCTTTGTAACGTCTCGAAAAAATCCGTACAAAGACCCGAGTACCACCTCAGGCAGAAATCATTAAGGACCAAGTCCTTTAGAAATTAGATGAAAATTAATCAAGTACTAAACTAAATTAATCGATAGATTAGCTTGAACCACTTTCTATATGAGCTACAAGACCCAAATCTAATAGGATCGCTAATGCTACATTAACTAAAAATGTAGGATCAATCTCAAAACACAGTTGCTCTCGGGAGCACATTGAAACTCTATATTGGACTTGGACCATGCGTCGAAAGTCCGATTACTGTGAAACTATACAATTATGACCACCTTACTAGGTTTGACAACCATATTGAAAATTAAATCCAAATAGTATCTCAGAACGCATAACTTGAGGTTGGAGCGAAGTGTGTGAGAAACGCGAATATCCTTAGAAAATGAACTGAAACTTAAGTGAATTAAGTCGTTCACTTGTAGGCCAATTTTAATGTTTCAGATCATCAGATTCTGACCCAACTACACCGTCAGATCAGGGAAAATTTCCAACACATGTCAGTGTACTTGCAGCCCTGATCGAGTACCGGTGACTGTTGAAATGAAATAGGTCCTCCACAGTCAGTCTACTTATCCGATCGAACTGAAATCTTAATCTGGCCTAGATCCAATGTCAGGGAACTTCTCCCAAACCATATGCAGGAAATGGGCCTCCAAATGAGCTCTGTTAGATCGAATCAGCTATTCTTTGGCTATAACCTAAGTATACCATGGCCCTGGGGCCATTTTCATCAGTTCTGGGCCTATATAAGGACATAAACCCACCCTTCTCTCATTCCATTCGAATTTAAAATCCTAGGAGAGAGAAGAGAGGAAAAAGAGAAGGAAAGAGTGAGGAGAAAGAGAGAGAGAGAGAAAGTGAGAGATCGTTGCTAAGATTCGATCCCACTATTCCACGTGCAGAATCATCCTACCCGTATAGCTACACCAACGATTTTGATTTTGTTGTTAGGTAAGAAATCCTAACCCTAATTTGTTTTAGGTATCCGGATAAATGAATCGATGAAATACCTAACTTATTTCGTGATTTACGTAACCGTTGTGCCGTGGACAAAGACGTAGTGATCGAACTGGGTTCGATACGAGCCTACTGACAGAAGGTGCGGACTATAAATGTTTAGTTATGGTTTTCAAGGCTTTCGATGTCAGTAATGATTTACAAGCGACTTGATTGCTGTCACATGTGCCTAGTTTTGATGTTTTATGTATATTACATATATACGTAAACTATGTTGATTTTAATGCATTCCATGTGTTTGTTGAAATGTTTGAATGAGTATGGAATTATGATTTACGCTTGCCATGTCTATTGATTGAGAATACATGATTTTTTTAAATATGGTGAATCCTTTGTGAAGGGATTTGCTATAATACCTATTATAACTACTTTATTACATCTATGTGATATGTATAGTCTAAGTGTTTGATAAAATGTCTAAATGAGAAAATGTTCATTGAAATGTATTTAATTAGGGTGTTGAGATATGACTCTCAATCACCTTATGTATAGTTACAGTTTCCTTCATGTAACCTATCTTACTACTAAGTGTTTTATAGATGAATGCCTACATATGTTAACATGTACTCTATGTGTTCGTTAAAATGCTTATACAAGATTTATATTTGAATTGGTTGCTACATGCTATTTTAACTATCAAACATGAATGCCTATTGTGTTTAAGTATGATTAGGATAATTGCATAGTCCAAGCAATTGGTAATGATTTCTGAGTTAGTGGTCGAGGTCATTTTGCCACACAAGACATGTTTGAGGAATTCGAGTCGTACACTGCTTGTCGACAATGGTTAGGGCACACGGAGTGCTTATGCACTCCATTTAGACTAAGTCAACATGAGCTCATACCAGTCGACCTTGTCAAGTAACCCGATTGGCCATTGTATATTTACCATATATAGACGCTACTGCTTGAATCTAAGGTACCACTTACCAGTGAAATGCCCTTTAACCTTGGTACCACGATCCAGTAAGACAAATGAGCCAGACATGGTGGTATGGGACACCGTGGTCGAGCTGTCGACCTACACTGGGGTGACAAACCTCCTCGTAGTGTCCATTATGCAAACTAAACTCGTGAGCCGAATATAGTGCTATGGGACACTGTATTCGAGCTGTCGGCCTATGATCAGGTGACGAGCCTCTCGTAGTGACCTCGAGTATATAAATGGGACGATAGCTGTTGCACCACTGGTTCTTGAGAAAAATCGTGGGTCCTTGTCGATGCCCCACATGCACCAGGCTCCTCCTCCTGATAGGTTGGAGCAAATGATGCTCCTCATGTAGCAGCAGAAACAGATGTGGACCACCATAGCTGGGGTCCTTACCCAGAATATGAGCGTGACTCCACCTGGACCACCTATGCACCCTGCTGAAAACATGGGTGCTAGTGGCTTATTTGAGTGATTTCAGTGCTTCAGACCTTCTACATTTGTAGGTACTCATGGACCCGAGGAGGGCGAGTATTGGCTTGACCGCATCTCTAAGATACTGAAGCCACTACACTACACTGAAGTAGAGCAGGTTGAGTTGGTCACCTATATGTTAGAGAAGGAGGCTAGCCTGTGGTGGGATAGCATCCTGTGGATAGTTTTAATAGGATATGTGTGGATGTGGGAAGCCTTTGAGACGCACTTCCACGTGAAGTATTTCCCTCTCACCTACCAAAATGAGGAGGGAGAGTTTCTTCGCTTCCACCAGGGCGGAATGACAGTGGCAGAGTATGAGAACTGGTTTATGAAGCTGGCCAGATATGCTCCCCTGATATTAACAGACTAGCCGATGTGAATGCGACGATTTTCTGAGGGTTCGCGACCCGAGATACGCTTGAAGATGTGTTGCGCTAGCATACTCAATTATGTGAGCTAGTGGACATGTCTCTGCAAGCTGAACAGGATGAGGATAGGCTATCTCATACCTGTGTACCTATGGTTCTTAGGCCTCGACCAAACTTACTGAGCAGACCATTTTTAGGAAAGAGGCCATGTATAGATTCTCCTCCTCGACTTACTACTCCATCGACACAGTCGAGATGACTTGACATATAGTACACCCATTGCAAGAGGTCGGGCCATACTGACACTTACTACTTCACCAGGATGAGGGACAACAACCTCATGCCCCCTTAAAGGATCAACCGTCAGATGTCACCAGCTATCTTAATGCCACCTCTACATTTTGTTCTATCTGCATAGCCTTCTTATAGGTCATCTGCACCTCGATTTAGGCCACCTTAATGGCCTATGGCACAACAACCAAACCGTTCCCAACAGGTGCGAGTACATGCACTTACAGCTGAAGCATCTAATTCAGCAGCTACAATACCTTTAGCCTTCGAGGTCACTGCCCACATCCAAGGTACACCAGTCTTCTTATTGGTGGACACTGGGTTCACTATTTTGATGACCTCATGTTCTACGGTCAAGCGCTTAGGGTTGAGTACAACCCCTATGGTTGGGGTAAGAGTTATCGTAGCAGTAGGAACTTTTACAGATGCTACTAAGTTATGTGAAGGTTGCTTGATAGATTTTGGGAGCAGGACGATACGCATTGACCTGATTGTCACCATGATATACCACTTTGATGTCATCCTCGACATGGATTGGCTTACGGAAATGAAGGTCGAGATTAACTACGAGACCCAACTGGTGACAGCACACAAGTCCGAAAACACATCCTTCACTTTCCCCATTTAGGTCAGTTGCCCCTTTTAGGTTCTTAATTATGTTGCCTTATTGAAGGATCATAGTGGTCCGATGCTTGGAAACACGCCCGTGGTCCAAGACTTCTGGGAAGTATTTAAGATGATACCTGGACTGCCTCCTTGGCGTGAGATCAACTATACTATTGACCTTGTGCCTGGTGCGAGAGGAATTAAGGAGACAGATTGATGACCTATTGGAATTAGGTTTCATATGACTGAGTATATCTCCTATGAGAGCACCCGAGTCATTTGTGAAGAAGAAGGATGGATCACTGCGATTGTTTATTGATTATCGCAGGCTGAACCAAGTGATGATGAAGAACAAGTATCTTTTGCCCAGGATAGATGATTTGTTTGATCAATTGAAAGGGGAGCAATATTTCTCAAAGATCGACTTACAGTCAGGGTTTCACAAGTTACACATCAGGGATGAGGACGTGCAAAAGACAACCTTCAGGATAAGTTTTGGGCACTACGAGTTCCTTTTGATGTCATTTGGACTCACAAATGCACCTGCCGTGTTTATAGACCTTATGAACCGGGTGTTTCGTCTGTATCTGTACCGATTCATCATTGTATTCATAGATGACATTCTGATATACCCAAGAGTCAGGAAGATCATGAGGAGTACCTACAAGTAGTCTTTAATATGCTAAGAAAGAACCAGTTGTTTGATCAGTACAAGAAGTGTGGCTTTTGGAAAGAGGAAGTCAATTTCTTGGGACATGTGGTGTCCAAGGAAGGAATATTTGTGGACCTCACCAAGGTGGAAGCAGTTTAGGACCGGGAGTAGCCCGGTTCAGTTACAAAGGTGAGAAGTTTTCTGAGACTTGCTGGTTACTACTGTCGATTTATCAGAGATTTTTCCAAGATAGCCAGACCGTTGTCTCAACTGACTCAGAAGGATCTCAAGTTTTCCTGGAATGAGAAGGCAAAAGAAGCTTTTCAGGATCTAAAGGACAAGCTGATGTCCGCCCCTATACTAGTATTGTCAGAGTAAGGGGTTAAGTATATGATATACACCGACGCGTCTCGTGTTGGGTTGGGTTGTGTTTTGATGCAGAAGGACAGGGTTATTGCCTATGCATCATGACAGTTGAGGAAACACGAGGAAAACTATCCTACGCACGACCTAGAGTTAGCGGTAGTCATCTTTGCATTAAAGCTCTGGAGACATTACCTCTACAGAGAAGAGTTCGAGCTCTTTTGTGACCACAAGAGCCTCAGATACATATTCACATAGAGAGACTTGAATACGAGGTAGCGGCGATGGATGAAAACTTTGAAAGACTTCAAGTTCTAAGTCTCCTACCATCCTGGCAAGGCCAACATTGTGGCAGATGCATTGAGCCGCAAGAAGACGATAGCATTTGCAGCTCCGCTGATGATAGAGGAGTGGAACATGGTAGAATTTGTATGAGATTTTGAGCAGAAGCTTACGGTAGAGGAGTTGTACCAGAGTCTCACACGTTCGTGTGCAGCCACTCATTGATGACAGGATTATCACGGCACAGAAAGACGATGAACTATTGATAAATATGAGAGAGCAAGTGAGCGACAGTGAAGACTCAGAATGGAGAGTTGGTACGGATGGGGGGTTACATTATCGAGGCTGCCTATGTATCCCAAACCTTCATGACTTGAGGAAGGAAGTTCAAGAAGCCGCTCATAATTCAAAGATGGCGATGCATCCTGGTAGTATGAAGATATATCGAGACATGAAGAGGTCATACTGGTGGGACAACATGAAGGCCCATATAGCAGATTATGTGTCTCATTGTCTCACGTGCCAGCGGTCAAGGCAGAGCATTGCCAACCTCTTGGACTGCTTCAGCCCATGCCTATAACTAAATGGAAATGAGATTTCATTTCAGGGTTGTCGAAGACGAGGAAGGGACATGACTCCATTTGGGTGATCGTGGACCGGTTGACGAAATTAGCTCATTTTCTCCCTATTAGAGTTTTGAACTTAACAGACGATTTGTCTAGGCTATACATCAAGGAGATAGTACGTCTACAAAAAAAAAAAGATAGTACGTCTACATGGAGTGCCTATGGAGATCGTGTCAGATCGAGACACTCGATTCACATCTATCTTCCGGACTATATCCAAGAAGCAATTGGTGTGACACTGAAGTTCAGTGCCGCATTCCACCAACAGACTGATGGGCAGGCAGAACGGGTAAATCAGGTGTTGGAAGATATGCTGTGAGATTGCATGCCTGATTTCAAGGACAGTTGGGATGACTGTCTTCCTTATGCAGAGTTCGCATACAATAAAAACTTTTAGGTGAGTATTGGCATGGTTCCCTATGAGGCACTGTATTGGCGTCTATGTCGAACACCGCACTGCTGGGCTGAGGTTGGCGAGAAGAGTTTGATTGGCCCAGAGTTAGTATAGGTGACCTTAAAGAAGATTGACATTATCAGGCGTCGACTTCTGGCAGCGCAGAGAAGGTAGAAGAATTTTGCCGATACGAGGCAGCGACCCCTAAAGTTTGAGGTTAGAGACCATGTACATCTGAAGGTTTCCCCCATGAAGGGAGTCCTTCGGTTTGGCAAGAAGGGAAAACTCATGCCATGGTTTATTGGCCCCTTTTAGATTCTAGATCGAGTTGGTGTGGTAGCGTACCGCTTTACTTTGCCCACACCACTTGCAGGCGTGCACAATGTATTTTATATATCGATGCTAAAGAAATAGTTCCTGACCCTTCCCACATTATTAAATGGGAGCAGGTATAGTTCAGTGAGGATGCTACTTACGTACTGTGACCAACACGAATTCTAGATAGGAAAAAGCAGGTGCTGCGTAGTGAAGTGATTCCACTTGTGAAGGTTCTGTGGACACACCACACTGAGGAAGAGGCTACTTGGGAAATAGAAGTCGAGGTCTGAAAGAACTACCCTCAGATTCTCGAGGAGTATGAAAAGGTATTAATTTCGAGGATGAATTTTTTTTTTAAGTGGGGTAGATTGTAACGTCTCGAAAAAATTGGTACAAAGACCCGAGTACCACCTCACGTAGAAATCACTAAGGACCAAATCCTTTAGAAATTAGATGAAAATTAATCGAGCACTAAATTAAATTAATCGGTAGATTAACTTGAACCACTTTCTATACGAACTACAAGACCTAAATCCAATATGATTGCTAACGCTACATTAACTAAAAACGTAAGATCAATCTCAAAACCCAGTTGCTCTCGGGAGCATACTGAAACTCCGTATCGAACCTTGACCGTGTGTCAAAAGTCTGATTACTGCGAAACTATATGGTTATGACCACCTTACTGGGCTTGATAACCAACTCGAAAATTAAATCCAAATAGTATCCCCGAACACACAACTTGAGGTCGGAGCGAAGTGTGTGAGAAGCATGAATATCCTTAGAAAATGACTACCAAACATGAATGCCTATTGTGTTTAAGTATGATTATGACTACTACATAGTCCAGGCAATCGGTAATGATTTTTGAGTTAGTGGCCGAGGTCATTTTACCACACAAAACATGTTCGAGGAATCTGAGTCGTACGCGGCTGTCAAAAGTGGTTAGGCCACGCGGAGTACTTATGTACTCCATGTCGACTAAGTCAACGTGTGCTTGTACCAGTCTAGTTTGTCAAGTAACCCGATTGGTTATTGTATGTTCACCATGTATGGATGCTACTGTTGAATCTAAGGTACCACTTACGAGTGAAATGCCTGTTTAAGCTTGGTACCATGATCTACTAAGACTCATGAGCCGGACATGGTGGTATTGGACACCGTGGTCGAGCTGTCGACCTGTGTTAGGGTGATGAACCTCCCCGTAGTGTCCATTAAGCAAACTAAACTCATGAACTGAATACAGTAGTATGGGACACTGTATTCGAGCTTTCGGCCTACGATCAGGTGACGAGCCTCTCGCAGTGACCTCGAGTATGCACTAGGACTACGTTAAGGTGACGAGCCTTTCTGTGGTGACCTCAAGTATAACTAGGCCTACGTTGAGGTGATGAGCCTCTCTGTAGTGACCTAGAACTACCATCGTATCTACTACTAGGATTGACGACCCTAGATGGATCAATGTCTGGGTCAATGATATAAAGGGAGGTACCTTAGCTTCCCAATCCTGCTGTATAAATAAGTCTAATTAAGAGCTTGGCTAATCACGTACATGCACCACGTTGCATGTGCCTTTGGCATTGATGTTGAGCACAGTAGGAGTGTTACATGCGCGACGGTGAGATGATGTCGCAGAGGAAGTGCAGGCGAGGGCATACATCATTATCACATCTCATTCTTATATTAACAAGAGTACTTAGGACATGATTGTTTTACTACTTTATCATTACTTCTTGACTGAATTGATAACATGTTAACCTTTACCTTATAGTTCCATTGAGTTGATCACTCACTCTCACTCTAGGATGGTGTTTTAAAACACCAACCAGACTCTGTAGTAGTTTCAGATGACGACGAGGCATACGATATGGAGCCTACCTTCTATGATGATGGGGAGGAGTTTTCCTATCTGCAACTCTCTGGTGGGTCTATGTGGACCTAGAGTTATGTCACGGGGCTACAAGGAACTAGACTAGATGACATTACACTTTACCTTTTGTGAATTTTGGTATTACACATGTAATTATTTAACCTAGTGATGTTCATACTCTTGGGACTTACAATCACTTATATGCTTATATGTATTTATCATAGTCTTCTGCTTGCATAATTTAACTGGTCTGAAGTATGATATGCTGATTTAGTATAATCCTACTTATGTTTAATGCACTAATGTAGACAATATTTAATCATCATTATCTATGTTATATAAGTGATGTGTTGGAACTCGAGAGTTGTGCTCCTGCTCGACCCCCGATTTTCAGGGCGTTATACTCTTGCACCATTATTCATGGGGACTTGTCCTAAAGCAAGGGTTTGCACTCTACATTTCAAGGGTTTGCGCTCCACATTTCAAGGGTTGTGTGCTCCACCTTTTAAAGGTTGTGCATTCCACCTTCAGAGGAAAATGAAGGAAATATGAAGTACAGAAAGAGAATTCCAGAAGAAGGAAGAATCTGTTCGTGTGACTGGAAAGATAAACGGAAGGATGATCAAAACCTATTGTATGGCCATATCATGGGTTTCAACACCTTATAACCTACCCGCCTTGGCGATGAACATCGAAAGTGTAGAAATGTTGCCAAAATCACCATCAGATTGTCTTATATTTCAATCATTACGTTGATTGATTGTACTCTGTTTTCAGAATCAAGGGAATCTGAGGATGTACATGAACTCAGAATAAGATACCTTGTGATCATTGTTCTCTCATTAAATTCTTTGTTATTATTGAATAATTCCCCCAAATCAAATGCATTCATTTCTTGTCGAAATAAGGGTAATCTCCAACTGCTGCTTATGCTCCTCACGGGTCCTTGAATATATCAGGATGTTGTCGATGAATGTCATAACAAACTAATCAAGATACGGATAAAAGACTTTGTTCATCAACTACATAAACACTGTGGGCGCACTGGTCAGTCCGAAGGACATGACGTGAAACTCAAAATAACCATAACGCATCCTGAATGCTGTCTTCGAGATATGCTCCTCTCAGAAAAGAACCTGATATAACCAGACCACAGGTTTATCTTCGAAAAGAACTATGCCTCCTACAACTAATCGAATAAATCATCAATCCTCGGAAGCGGGTACTTGTTCTTAATCATGACCTTATTGAGCTCGTGATGATCCAAGCAAAACCTCAACAAGACATCCTTCTTCTTCACATAGAGTACTAATGCTCTCCACGGCGTACTGCTTAGACAGATAAAGCCCAACTCGTGCAACTCGTCCAACTGCTTCTACAGTTCCCGCAACTCCAACGGTGCCTTTGAAATAAGCATGGTACCGGGCATGAGTTCGATCTGAAACTTAGTGTGCCGATGAGGTGGTAACCCCGGAATCTCTTGAAACATATCAGGAAAACCACAGACAACCAGTAGCTGGTCAATACATAAGGTGACTGGCTCCTCAACGTCACAATACATGAGGCAAGAAAGCTGTTATCCTCTAGGCTCAGCTATGAACAAGAATTATGGCATGCCGGGTATACAAAACATTGTTGTCCTCGCGAAGCAGTCCAACATGGCGTGATAATCAGTAAACCAATCCATATCTAAGATGATATCAAATTCAGACATCGGAAGAATAAAAAAAATTAGCAAGTAAAAAGGCCTCCCCTACTAGAATGGGGCAAGCCAAATAAAACTGACCTAACACTGTGGTCTTCCTTAAGGGTGTCGATACTGGAAAACCCTCACAAGCAGACTCTAATGGAAAACCGGTTGATCAACAGAAATCCTCGGCCATAAAGGAATGTAATGCACCATAATCAAACAATATATGAGCTATGCATGATGAAATGAGGAGCGTACCATCGATGACCCCTCCTGATGACTGAGGGTCCTGATGGGCTACGTAAAATCTGCCTTAAGCTTGCTGGGGAGGTGCATGTCCCCTCCATGGTTGTTGTTACTATTGGGGCCTCGGAGTAGGTGTTGTTATCATTGCTGTTATGGATGGGGACACTCGTGCCTATGATATCCAATCACACTGCATCCAAAGCAAGCACCTGGGAACTATCCCGGTGGTGCTGCTGATGGTGCTCGAAAAGCTGGGCGGGCCACGTGTCTCTGCTGTGGTCGATGTTGCTGCTGCTGGGAGCTACCGGAGGGGGCCTTCCTCTTTCGATCTTGTCTCTACTCATGGACCCTCTGTGAATCAACCCAATCCGCCTCATATATATGGGCTCGCTACATGACCTACTCAAATGTCAGGAGCATGTGTCCAATGACATGGCTACAGAGGCCAAAATGCAAGTCGTTCTCAAACAGTGGGCCTTCCACCCCTCATGATCAATAAGATAAGTTGTGAATCTTGACAGTGCGGAAAAATGGGCCTCATACTAGGACACTAACATGTCCCCATGCACAAGAGTCTCGAGCTCAAGCGTGCGCTACTGACGAACATGGTTAAGGAAGAACTTTCGGTCAAACTGGTCAACAACATTCTCCCAAGTCCACTTGAACTTGGCTCCTACCGCTTGGGAGACCAATGCCCACCAGTGCTCGGCCTCACCCTAAAGAAGAAACATAGCCAACGGAACCCATTATTAGGTTTGCACCTAATAGTATCGAAGATCTTCTCGACCTCTGATCTTCATCATTCTGCTTCTGTCGGGTTGAGCTCTCCCTGTAAACGAGGGGGATCGAGACACGTAAAGTTGTGTAAAAGGGAGCTCACATGCTCCTACTTAGTTTGGGCTAGTGTAGTAGCAGGTCACTTATCTTGCATCTGAAGAATAGAGGTCATCGCCTACAGCATCTGCTGAAGTTGATTCGCGCTCACAGATACTGTCGGGGCCGTACTCGTCTCAGACGTGGGAGCCCCTCTAGTCACCCTCTTAGGTGTCATATCCTAAAGGAAGGAACAAGAGATCTGTAAGACTTGAGTACTCTCGAATGCACACATGTTAGGGAGCTATAATAGAGAGTTGCCAAGTTATTAGAACTCGAGGACCTAATAATTCTAAGTTCATGGAAGATATGTGATGTTACCTTTAGGTATTCCCAAGTTATGCTTTGATACCAAATTCTGTCACACCCTAAACTTGGAAATCGGGCTCACAGAATTCCTGATTGCTGAATCTAGCACCGACAGCCTCCGTAGTATCACATTCTCGACTCCCGACACCCATATGCCAGATTCCAATCCTGGAATCCTACAAGGAGGATCTTCAGTATGATTTTTTTTGTAAAGGAGCATAACCACAAGCATAACCAAGTCATAAAACAACATCACCGCATATCCACTATAATAAACCAATTGAGTACAATGTGGAAAGGAAATATACAGGTATAATAAAACTCTAGAAAGATCGCCGCACACTCCCGCCTTAGTGCTGCTACATCTTAGTGTCACCTGCATGCAACGGTCCTGCATAAGCCTACAACTAAACTTAGAGGGTGTGTGCGTGTGTGCGCAATGCATGTACCAAGCATGCAATATCAGAGTGAGTAGAAATATTGGCAAGTCCATGAATGCTATCAACCATACCAAGGCGATCTGATGCAAGACCTACGTAGCCAAATGTCATATGCAAGATGCAACGCAAGTATGTCAATCCTCATCGAGTCCACATGTCAATATAGTTCATCTCTAGAACATCATCATGGTCTAGTACACTCTACACTGGTTGTCACCTACCTAGACACACAACCAGCGAGTGAAAAAGGCCTCACCACCCGCCTGACAAGTAGTTTCCCAATACCTACATGGCTCATCGATAACAGACCCATTTATGAGCTGGTCAGAATTAGCCTAGCTTATAGGCCCCTCACTCGAGAGGATAAGGCCACACCCCCTTCACAACCAACTATGACACAATGGGAGATGTGACCTACAAGTATTCGACACTCATGTGCTTATGTATCCACTCAGTGTTGAAGAATCTCCTGGTATCAAAAGGGCTCTGAAACTTTCACCCAAGGACATCCTAAGAGCCCACAGTGCTAGAACCAAATATTTTCGGTATCCAATCTAACCATCCACGATATGCCTGTGGAGGCCACAACCTTAATATCGCTAGGGCACTAAGTGATCATGTCGCATAAAATACGAGATGCATGAGTCATATAATCTAATCATGCATCAAACCTGTGCATATTACGTAATCATGTGGGGCAACTCCGTCTTAGAAGGAGTCCCCTAAATGCCTCAGCCCAACGACAAATGCTATGATCAAACATTCCTTATATCAGGTATACAAATGATGCGTATAGGCATGTATCATAATGTAATACTAAGCATGTGCTCAGTGCACCCTAATAAACTAAGTACACTAGCATGAATATCACATATAAACAATTATTGGCCTAAATACATGGTGGGGTCGGCAGAGGGATGACGGATCTTGCCTAAACATTTAGATAAGCTCTAAACAGTGGATAGACCAAACCTGATACTACATATTTCTTCCATCTACGGCAAGGGGTGATGATGTACTCTCCTATAGACAATGGATGGCCTGGGCATCAAACTTACTGTAACATCCCAAAAATTAGGGGTCGAGTAGAAACCTAACTCCCGAGCTCCAAAACGTCACTTATGCAACATTTTCAATGATGGATGAATGTCGGCTATAATAGTGCATAAGACATGAAGTGGATTAAGCCAAAACAGCATATCATACTCCAGAGACAGTTAAATTAGCAAGCAGAAGAATGTGATAGATATATAAAATATATAATTAATTGTAAGTCTCCAAAGTGTGAACATGTTACCAGGTTAACTAAATACATGTATACTCCAAAAATGATAAAGAAAAAATATACATGAGTGTTTAAATAAAAGGAGAAATACCAAGTGTATTGGCATCTAATCAATAACCCTGTAATCCCGTCAATCAGAACCAGCATATAGGAGGGATCCTCCTCATTATCATAAGTCCGACTCTACTTCGCAAGCAACGTCGTCATCTGAAACTAAGATAGGGTCTGGTGGGTGTCCAGAATATCGTCCTGTAACGTGGGAGTGAGTAGCTAACTCAGTGGAATCATAGAGCAAACGTTAACATATTATCAAATCAATCAAGTGATAATGATAAAGCAAGAAAATTAAATATTCCAAAATACTGTGATTAATGCAAGAATGAAATGACATGATGGATGCCCTCACCAACATACTCCCTCATGCGACACCATCTTACGTCCGCGACATGCTTTCTTCCCTCAGTGCTCCACATCTTCCAGGCACATGCAGTGCGATATGAATATGATACCGAGTTGTTATTAGTCCTTTTCATACAGCAGGATTGGGAAACTAGGGTACTTCCCTTATATCATTCCCAACAAGGATCCTGTCTAGGGTCGTCACTCCTAGTAGTCTCATACGATGATATATTTCTAGGCCGCTGCAAGGGATGTCAGGGCTGTTGCACTCACTCGTTGCTCCGCTCCCCTATCACCTTATCAATACAGGCCTAGTTGTACTCTTGTTGCTACGGAAGGGTCATCGTCATACGTAGACTCAGAGTACGCTCGAGGTCACCACAAAGGGCTGTCAGGGCTGTTGCTCACAATCATTGCACCGCTCCCCCATTACCTTATCAGTGTAGGCTGACAACATGAATATAGTGTCCCATACCACCAGAATCTGCTCACGAGTCTGGGTTGCTCACTGGTCACTACGGGGAGGTTTGTGGCCCCAGCGTAAGCCGATGGCTCGACCACGGTGTCCCATACCACCATGCTTGGCTCATGAGTCTTAATGGATTAAGGTACCACGGTTATCAGGGTCATCACTGGTAAGTTCAGTACCCTAGGTTCAAGTAGTTATGACCAATACAAGGTGAACATACAATGGTCATTTGGGTTACTTGATGAGTCTGACTAGCACGAGCGCACGTTGAATCGACCTACATGAAGTGTACAAGCACTTCGTGTGGCCTAACCACTGCCGACAACTCTAGTACGACTCAGGTTCGTTATACACATCCTTCGTGGCGAATAGAATCCAACCACGAATCCTAATTTGTTACTGACTGCCTGGGCTAGAGTATAGCCCCAAACACTTGTAATCCAAATCAATAATCATATGAGAGAGACAGAATTGAAATACAAGAAATTCCAGCATGGTATCAGCATGTTATAACATACATCATAAACAATTAACCATACACGAGTACTTCACACATAAGGTAATCAATTGAAATACAACAAGCGTGGAGAAAATCATGTACATCATCAAATTAGTTGAGAATCCAGTCTCAACGCTAATCTACAACACCATTTACTCAATACTTACTAATACATACATTTATAAAAACACTTAGACTACATAACTCCAACGTACTTGATGTATGTTGATTTCAACATATAATATGACAGATCCTTATATCAAGGAGATGTTTAATACACAACAATCATGTTCTTACATTCAAAACATATGGCAGCCATAAATCATATTGATTTAGGCATTTCAACAAACACTTAGTCTACATAGCATATGTCGGCCAATAAGTGGATTAGGGTAAATCTCTTTACCAAATAGATCATACACGCATAACTAGTATAGGTACATGGAAAATACTCATGGTAATCATATCAGCAAAATATGTACGTATACAGTATTTCCTACAAATACCAAAAATACCCTAAATCTCATATTCTTCGTACGTATTCGAAATGAAAAACAGACAGCATGTTCTACATATCAAACAGCATCCATGTCAACAATCTACCATTAAACGGCATTGAAAGCTTTGAAAAATGACAACCTAAGCGTCTACAATCCGTACCTTATGCCGTAAAAGCGTAATGAATTGAATAGGTACTTTACGCTTCCGTCAACGTCGATATGATGACCTATAACACAAGGTGAGTCAGCTACTTAGCTACTTGTACCTATAGGAGCCTTAAAATAGGTTAGGGTTAGAGTTTTATTACCTAGAACGAAACCAGAATTGACGAAATAATGATGCAGGTGGATGGCTTTGGCATGTGGAGCAGTAGGGAAGAATCCCACGAGAGCTCCAACTTCTCTCTCAATTTCTCTCTTTTCTCTCTCTTGATTTGGGTAGGGTTTGAAATTCGTATGGGATTTATGAGAGAGGGTTTAAGGCCCGTTTATAAGCCCAAACATAATGAAAACAGACTCCAAGTCAAGGTATACTTAAGTTATAACCAAATCGGGTCTGTTCCGATCCAACGGAGCACTTCTGGAGGTCCTATTACTAAACGCGGTCGGACTTAAGCTCTTTAATATTTGATCTAGGTCCAGCTAAATTTTTAGTCCGGTCGGGTTTCCAGATCGACCGTGGCAGACCCATTTCAGTTCAGCAGCTACGGGAACTCGATCAGATCCACAAGTGTTATGACATGTAAGGGCCACGTATCCTGATCTGAGGGTGAAATTTGGTCAAATTCCAACGGCCAGAACGCTTAAAAATGTCATGCAAGCGACATGTGCCAGATTTCATAAATTTTATTAAATTTCTAACATTTCTCACACTCTTCACTCTGGACTCAAGAAAATGGTCTCAGGATATCGGTTGGGCTTGATTTTTGAAATGATTGTCAAGTCCAACTAGGCGGTCGTAATTGTCTAAGTTCATCACTATCGGACTTTCAACGTGTGGTCTAGATCCGACACGAAGTTTCAAAGTGCTCCTGAGAGCAACTGGGGTTAGAGTTGGATCCTAGATTTTAGGGTAACGTAGCGGTAACAATTCTAGAGGTTTTTGGTCTTACAGATCGTATTTAAAGTAGTTGGTGCTTATTTTACATGTAATCTAGTTTAGCGCTAGCTAAAACACATTAAATTTCTAAAGAATTTGGTTCTAAATGATTTCTTTGGCTTTGAATTTGGGTTCTGAGAGGTTACCAAGGTGTTATGGTTGACTCATTGCCTAAGGACGTCTGACCCCAGGTTGAAAAAAATTTGGGGTGTTACAAACTACCCCCCTTAAAATATAATTTCATCTCTGAAATTGGCTAAGGGTAATGAGTCCCTAGAGAGACTTTCGTATTGACATTCTAAGGAAGGTTCAAATCATATTTAATAACCTAACCTTACGTATAACCTAAATCAACTTCTTCGATCCTGGGCCAGTGGGGAGAGGCCAAACACGCTTCCCCTGCGCTATTCTAATCCAACGGTTGTATTAGATAATCCTAAGTAGATTGGGCTCAATACGTTCTGCCCCCCTTAAAAACTTGGTTCTACTTAAGGCTCAAGAATCTATGTCTCGATCTGTATATCGGAACGAGGTGTAACTTAGGGCTTATCCTTGACATGAAATGGGAAACAACCTCTCACTACATTAGTCTTCCTTTGTCAATGATGCATTCTATGGCATTGGTACCTATGGTTGTAGAAATGAACCTAGTCTCTATTGTGGTTGATTTCAGGGGCAGGTGTGAATTGGTGGCAAGATATCTAATCCTCTACTGGCTACTCTACTGGCTATATGTATTTAACATTTCCCAAGGGTAAAGCAATAACTTTTGGTTATAGGTAGTCGGGCCAGCACGGAAGGAAAGTTGTGTAGTAGGTCTGAGCCGGATACATAGACTTTCTGCCTAGACTCTGATAGAAAATTTTTCATATCAGTTCTTAATCTTAGTCGATGTCGATCTTCTGGTTGATCAGGGCATTGGATTTATTAGTAACTAGTAGGATTAAGAATTCAATTCAAACCACGAATACATCGCTTATATTCAGTTCCTTTACTCCGTATTCCCGATTGCAATGAGTCCTTGGGAGGGCACTTCTAAGGGGCATGTTGGTTTATCCTACCATTCAATCCGAGGGATATATAAGTTTTCTCTAAGAGTGAATGGTTCTAAGTCAAAACAACTTTCCTAAGGGTTATAACAGAACTCTATAAGTATTAAGGGGATCTATCGAAGGAATGAGGTTCTACTCCAACCAAATCTAACCTACTATTTCTTAGCATATACAAGCTCTACACTACTTAATATAACTCATAGCCTAGTCTGTAACTCACTAACTGTAATCCAAATTCTAAGCTTATACGCTAGATGGTTTCATACCATTTCTAATACTAGGGATTGTTCTAACGCTTAGGGTCAAGATTATCTAATTGGAATTGGATTTCCTATCAGATCTTTCAAATCTAGGAGTACTAACTCTAGGTCCAAAACTCTAGATGTCCTAGCACTAGATGGTCACTGTTTATGGACTAAGCTACTGTGTTCAGTCTCATCCATGGGTAAAAATGGAGAGATCGAGAAAATGGCTAAAACAAACTCAAAAAGAGCCATGGAAAATTGATGAAATGGAAGAAAAGGCTAACCTAATGGCTTCCCACGGATCTAGGCCTGAGAGAGGGGTGAAATAGGTCCAAAAGGCTGGGATTGAAGAAGGGAAAAGGAAGAAATGTGATGGGTTAAAAGCTCACACGATTCTGAACCTCAATGGAGGATGTAAGAGCTCAAATGAGAGAGAAGGGAGAGGGTAGGCAGCAATAGTGAAGAGTTTACAGCAGGGTAATGGAGAGGGTGCACAAAGATGGAAGAGGGAACGATTGGTGGGGTGATTTTTGCCAAAAACTAGAAGTTTGGAAGAGAAAGGAGAGCTTGGAGGGATAGTTTGTGAAGGAAGTAGGTGATTGGGAGGGTTCTAATCAAGGAACCGTGGACCAGTGAGGTCCATAAGTCTCCAAACTCAGTCGGCCCGACTGGCCTGCTCGGCCGAGCCCGCTGGTCGGTGAGGTCCTCGCAGGTCTCTGGACTGCCCGGTGAGGGTTCTCCATTCAGGTGAGGCCCTCCCCCCTCCTTGGGTCCAAATTGATATGGGTCCCCCCTGGGTCCTCCTAAAAATGCCCCGATTGGGCCCTACCTCCGTTTTGAGCCTATTCAGGCTAGTTCGGGTCATTTCTGAAGTATAATCGCCTTTAGTGATTTCTGGAGGCTGGGATAGGATCAATAGGGGTCTAGACCCGTCGATAGACGGTCGAGGAATGTTCCGGGGTTGCCCTAAGCAATCAAAGAGGTGTACGGACTTGATCTCGACGATAGATTTCGAAGAACCTTGCCATCTGGCGAAACCGAAAATCCTATGAATGTTTCTACATTTTTCTCTTACCCACCTAAGTCGAAAAGCGTTAGCGTACGATGTGTGACCATAACCCAGGTCCAGTTTAATCCAAATCATGCTCTGATACCACCTGTAACATCTCAAAAATTGGGGGTCGACTAGAAACCCAACTCCCGAGTTCCAAAACGTAACTTATGCAACATTTTCAATGATGGATGAATGTCGGCTGTAATAGTACATAAGACATGAAGTGGATTAAGCCAAAACAGCATATCATACTCCAAAGACAGTTAGATTAGCAAGCGGAAGAATGTGATAGATATATAAAATGTATAATTAATTGTAAGTCTCCAGAGTGTGAACATGTTACCAGGTTAACTAAATACATGTATACTCCAAAAATGATAAAAAAAAATATACATGAGTGTTTAAATGAAAGGCAAAATACCATGTGTATTGGCATCTAATCAATAACCCTATAACCCCGTCAATTAGAACCTGCATATAGGAGGGATCCTCCTCATCATCATCAAGTCTGGCTCTGCTTCGCAAGCAACGTCGTCATCTGAAACTAAGACAGGGTCTAGTGGGTGTCCAGAACACCGTCCCGTAATGTGGGAGTGAGTTGCTAACTCAGTGGAATCATAGAGCAAAGGTTAACATATTATCAAATCAATCAAGCGATAATGATAAAACAAGAAAATCAAACATTCCTAAATACTATGATTAATGCAAGAATGAAATGACATGATGGATGCCCTCGCCAACATACTCCCTCATGCGACACCATCTTACATCCGCAACATGCTTTCTTCCCTTTGTGCTCCACATCTTCCAGATACATGCAGTGCGATATGAATATGATTACCGAGTTGTTATTAGTCCTTTTCATACAGCAGGATTGGGAAACTAGGGTACCTCCCTTATATCATTCCCAACAAGTATCCTGTCTAGGGTCGTCACTCCTAGTAGTCTCATACGATGATATATTTTTAGGTCGCTGCAAGGGCTGTCAGGGCTGTTGCACACACTCGTTGCTCCGCTCCCCCATCACCTTATCAATATAGGCATAGTTGTACTCTTGTTGCTACGGAAGGGTCGTCACCTCACGTAGACTCAGAGTACGCTCGAGGTCACTACAAAAGGCTGTCAGGGCTGTTGCTCGCACTCATTGCACCAATCCCCCATCACCTTATCAGTGTAGGCCGACAGCAAGAATATAGTGTCCCATACCACCATAATCTTCTCACGAGTCTGGGTTTCTCACTGGTCACTAAGGGGAGGTTTGTGGCCCTAACGTAGGCCGACAGCTCGACCACGGTGTCCCATACCACCATGCCTGACTCATGAGTCTTAGTGGATCAAGGTACCATGGTTATCAGGGTTATCACTGGTAAGTTCAATATCCTAGGTTCAAGCAGTTATGACCATTACATGGTGAACATACAATGGTCAGTCGGGTTACTTGATGAGTCCGACTAGCACGAGCGCACGTTGAATCGACTAAGATGAAGTGCACAAGCACTTCGTGTAGCCTAACCACTGCCGACAACTCTAGTACAACTCTAGTTCGTCATACACATCCTTCGTGGCAAATAGAATCCAATCACGAATCATAATTTGTTACCAACTGCCTGGACTAGAGTATAGCCCCAAACACTTGTAATCTAAATCAATAATCATATGAGAGAGACATAATTGAAATACAAGAAATTCTAGCATGGTATTAGCATGTTATAACATACATCATAAGCAGTTAACCATACACGAGTACTTCACACATAAGGTAATCAATTGAAATACAACAAGCATGGAGAAAATCATGTACATCATCAAATTAGTTGAGAATCCAGTCTCAACGCTAATCTACAACACCATTTACTCAATACTTACTAATACATACATTTATACTAACACTTAGACTACACAACTCCAACGTACTTGACATATGTTGATTTCAACATATAATATGACAGATCCTTATATCAAGGAGATGTCTAATTCACAACAATCATGTTCTTACATTCAAAACATATGGCAAGCATAAATCATATTGATTTAGGCATTTGAACAAACACTTAGTCTACACACATTAGTCTACATAGCATATGTCGACCAATATGTGCATTAGGAAAAATATCTTCGCCAAACAGATCATACACGCATAACTAGTATAGGTACACGGCAAATACTCAGGGAAATCATATCGACAAAATATGTACGTATACAGTATTTCCTACAAATACCAAAAATACTCTAAATCTCATATTCTTCGTACGTATTCGAAATGAAAAACAGACAACATGTTCTACATGTCAAATAGCATCCTTGTCAACAATCTACCATTAAACACCATTGAAAGCTTTGAAAAATGACAACCTAAGCGTCTATAATCCGCACCTTATGCCGTAGAAGTGTAATGAATTGAATAGGTACTCTATGCTTCCGTCAACGTTGATATGACAACCTATAACACAAGGTGAGTCAGCTACTTAGCTACTTGTACCCATAGGAACCTTATAACAGGTTAGGGTTAGGGTTTTCTTACCTAGAATGAAACCAGAATCACCGGAATAACAATGCAGGTGGATGGCTTTGGCATGTGGAGCAACAGGGAAGAATCCCAGGAGAAAGCTCCAACTTCTCCCTCACTTTCTCTCTCTTTTCTCTCTCTTGATTTGGGTAGGGTTTAAAATTTGTATGAGATTTATGAGAGAGGATTTAAGGCCCCTTTATAAGCCCAAACATAACGAAAATAGACTCCAAGTTAAGGTATACTTAAGCTATAACCAAATCGGGTCTATTCTGATCCAATGGAGCACTTCTGGAGGTCCTGTTACTAAACGCAGTCGGACTTAAGCTCTCTAATATTGGATCTAGGTCTAACTAATTTTTCAGTCCAGTCGGGTTTCCAGATCGATCGTGGAGGACCCATTTCAGTTCAACGGCTACGGGAACTCGATCAGAGCCACAAGTGCTATGACATGTAAGGGCCACCTATCCTGATCCGAGGGTGAAATTTGGCCGAATTCCAATGGCCAGAATGCTTAAAAATGTCGTGCAAGCGACACGTGCCAGATTTCATAAATTTTATTTAATTTCTAACATTTCTCACACTCTTCACTCTGGACTCAAGAAAATGGTCTCAGGATATCGGTTGGGCTTGATTTTTGAAATGATTGTCAAATCCAACTAGGCGGTTGTAATTGTCTCAGTTTATCGCTATCGAACTTTCGACGTGTGGTCTAGATCCCATAAGAAGTTTCAAAGTGCTCCCGAGAGCAACTGGACTTAGTGTTGGATCCTAGATTTTAGGATAACGTAGCGGTAACAATTCTAGAGGTTTTGGGTCTTACAGATCGTATTTAAAGTGGTTGGTGCTAATTTTACAGGTAATCTAGTTTAGAGCTAGCTAAAACACATTAAATTTCTAAAGAATTTGGTTCTAAATGATTTCTTTGGCTTTGGATTTGGGTTCTGAGAGGTTACCAAGGTATTATGGTTGACTCATTGCATAAGGACGTCTGACCCCAGGTTGGCAAAAATTCAAGGTGTTACACTTACATCTAGAATGGGCCTCATGGGTGAGTCTAATGGCTATACAATAAGGTGGGTTTAGAGGGTGAAACTATATATACCAAATGGGCTTCCACACCCTCTCTTAACATGCAGTAAGTTGGGCCTTCCTATGGGGCTTGATCCGTACACAAGGTGGGCCCCAAGGTTTAGATAATTCCTTCAAGGTATGGTGGAAAGCACCATCATCTATGGGGGCCCAACGGTTTGGGTTAACCCAATGGGTATCACTAACATTAATGGGAGTCCAACGGTTTGTGTCGACCCAATAAAGGGAGATGGAAGGTGGGATTAACAATGTGCCTTAAGGAGGTTTACAACAGTGGACATTTAACCACCATTGCCTCCTAGGGTGTGTCTCTTAGCATGAGAATCAAAATCACGATGGGGACCTTGACCCTCCAAATATCTAGAAAATGGATGGACGGTGTGCGTACATCACTCACACATGGTGGGCCTCACAAGGCAACCCATTGCCTAAAAAATGGGGGAATAGAATGTACATAACACATGCATCATAGTGGGCCTCACAAGGCAGCCCACTGCCTAAAAAAATGGGTGAATAGTATGTACAGAGCACATACATCATAGTGGGCCTCACAAAGCAGCCCACGATTAGGTGTATAACCAAAAAATCAGGGTGGGCCTCTTAAGGCAATGGGGCCCACGACCCTAAAATGAATGGACAAAGTGTGTAACACATACTTCGTGGTGTAAGGGGCCCCAAGAGGCATTAATGGGCCCCACACATGCTGAACAACATGAAAATAAAATACATTCATGAAGGTGGGCCGATTGCTGGACCTCTAGGCCACTAGCCTAGCCTATTAGACGTCTAGCGAATGGACGGCCTGGATAAATACATATACCTCATAGTGGGCCTACACATTACAAATGGGCTCCACCAGATGGAGAATGTGTGTATATTACACATACATCATGATGGCCAGCTGTTGGACGGTTAGTCTAGCACCGTCCTGGCCCAGCTGGGCATCTACACAGTGGACAACCTGGACTGAAACACATACATGGGGGTCCCACTAGATGTGGGTCATCTAGGAGGTGGGCTGGCCACTGGCCTCCCATAAACATCATAGTGGGCCTAAGGAAGTCCTTCAACCAGGAGGTACTGCATGATCGACCAATCATGCAGACCCATCCCTGGCCAATCAAGGCAGTCCACTTGTTGGACAATAGGGATGAAATACATACATCATGGAAAGGTCTACAAATGGGTAGGCCACCCAACCCTGAATCAAGCTAATATTTGAGTTTTTCCTTTAACTAGGCCTGTATGATGTGACCGGCCATGCAGGCCCAATCTGAGCAGCAAGATGGGCCCTACTTGGTGGATGGTCGGATGTCCCCCTAGATGGACAATGTAAATAAAATACATACATCATTAGGGTGGGCCTTCAACATGGGAGAGAGAGATACGTGTGGTGGTGGAGCTCCGCCACTATGAGCTCCCCTAAAGGTGTAAATACAATACATACAACATGTTGGGTCCCATTTCATGTGGGCCCTCAATCAGGAAAAATCAGGGTGGGAATCCCATTCCGACCACAAAATCATGATCTAAATGACCATTTTTGAGGTCAAAATCTGGACGGCTCTTCACTCTATCTCTCAAACTCGGAACCACATCAGCATCTTAAACCTGCACACTTGCAACAAGCAAAGGAGACCCTGGCTAAGCTGGGGGACCCTACGATGCCTAAGTCAGGTCAAGGGAATTTGGGTCTAAGTTAAAGAGTAGCGAGAGAGCACAAGATGTTGCGTACCTGTAGCAATGGGGTCTCATCGTATTTATACCTAACTGTTGGATGGTTTGTGTTCGTTAATCTCAACACGTTTCGCTCAATCAGTAAGATTTATGGATCATGGAGATATTATACGTGATCCAAGGATCATGTGGTGTGTCATGCATATTTGCGAGCGAAGTAACTGATCACGTTTTCTGATGGTAGTTTCTAAGTTAAGCACATGGAGTGCCCATCTTAATATCTGGCCTCGGCTTGGTTCTTCTGGCTGACAAGGCTCCAACTAGTGTGTTTGTAAGCCCTCATTACTACTTTGTTGAACAAAGACTGTATTCCAAGTCTGAACTAAGCTCTGGCCTGAACTAATGGACTTGGCTCCTTGTCTGCCAGTTGTTTCGAAAGTCTTTCTTGTAAGGTCCAAGGCAGGGCGTCGGACCTGTCTTGTCGAGTCAGGTTTCCTGCAACTTAGTCTCAGTCTGTTTTGTGTCGATCTGATCACTAGTGCCTCTCAAACTTGGAACCACTTCAGCATCTTGAACTTGTACGCTTGCAATAAGCAAAGGAGACCTTGGCTAAGCCGGGGGACCCTTCGATGCCTAAGTCAGGTTAAGGGAATCTGGGTCTAAGTTGAAGAGTAGTGAAAGAGCACAAGATGTTGTGTACCTGTAGCAATGGGGTCTCATCATATTTATTCCTGACTATCAGATGGTCTGGGTCCGTTAATCTCGGCACGATTCGCTCAATCAGTAAGATTTTTGAATTGTGGAGATATTGTACGCGGTCTATGGATCGTGTGGTGTGTCATGCATATCTGCAGGCGAAGTAACCGGTCACGTCTGCTTATGGTAGTTTTTAAGTTAAGCATATGGAGCACCCATCTTAATATCTGACCTCGACTCAGTTCTTTTGGCTGATGAGGCTCCGACCAGTGTGTTTGTAAGCCCTCATTAAATAAAGAGCGTATTCCAAGTCAAAGCCGAGCTCTGGCCTAAACTAATGGACTTGGCTCCTTACCCACCAATCATTCCGAAAGTCTTTCTTGTAAGGTCCGAGGCAGGGTGTTGGACCTGTCTTGTCGAGTCGGGTTTCCTGCAACTTAGTCTCAGTCTGTTTTGTGTCGATCCGATCATTAGCGTCAGGGTAGGAGCACCTTTGTAACTTATTAGTGAATCCTTCAGTTACGCGTATTGCATCGGACATTCGCATGCCTAATTGGGTCAATATGCTGTTTGCCCTCGGAATTATAAGGGGCTCGGATCTTCCCATAACAGAAGCCCCCTACTCTTCAAGGCTGGCCTCGAACTCGGAGAGTAATCACAAGGAAGATAACAACCTCATCTGCCGGACCTTCCTCACTTGTAGATGTATTATGGTTCCAGCATTTGAAATGCTATCACCCAAGGATTTCGTGTCTGTAGGTTTTTCTCTAGTGGATGCGTGGCGTCGGTTATGATTCCGAATAATGGTTGACCCTATGATAGTTTTTCACGTGCGCCCGGGGAGGTGCCTAAGCGACACTTCCCCTGCTCGGGTGCTCTTTCGTATACCAGAGTGCAATGTTCGATGTCAGAACCATATCGTCTAGCAAGGATCGAGCCAGTAGCGAATGACCATGTGTGTTCTGGAGTTGGCTTGTGACGATTAGGTTGTGGCCATTATTCTTCACCATTAATGTAAAGATTCTATATGACCTATATAAACTCCCTTCAGAATCACTCTCCCCACTTGTCTTTTGAATTCGAACGCATGCCGGAGGAGGCAATTTCTGGTGAGGGTGATTCCAGTCAGTTTGAAGTTTCTGGCAGGCAATTCCGACTGACTAAGCTTTTTCAGCAAAAAGTGATTCCCGGTGATCGTCTGGTGAGTCTCTTTTAGTGTTCCTTTTACTTCCCTTCAAAATGTCATCCGATCTAGAGACCATTCGAGATTATGATGATGACTCCGAGCCGGGGAGCTCTGATAAAGGGAGAGGGGCCTCTAAAGGCCTGTTTGAAGCTGCACCTCTATTCCCTCTGCCTTGAAGGTAGAATGAGGAGGGGGCTCAGACTCAACGGGTTGGAAAGAAGAAAGTCATCCGAGCCCCCCAGACCATAACCACCGAGGCCGTTGAGATGCCAATGAGTGGGCGGGCCTTGGAGGTGGTCCTTGAAGGCTCCGTTCGGAGTTTCAGATCCCAAACTCTGTTCAGATAAGGGCCCTAGAGCCCCTTGACACCATTGACGCACCCGCTGAGGGAGAATTCGACATTTTTCTTTGTGTGTTGTAATGTGGGCTCTGACTCCCTTTGCACCCCCTTGTCCGAGCCATAACAGCCTACCTCGGACTAGCTCCCGAGCAATTCACCCCAATGCTTTGAGGGTGTTAATTTCTTTCTTCATCATCTGGCGCCAAGTCGATAATCCGGAGCTAACACAAGAGGAGTTGATAAGCTTATACCTGGTCAAGCACGATAGCCAAGAACCATGGTACTACTTCGCAACTCGAGGCAGCAAAGGGTCGAAGTTGGTGATGAATCTTTCGTCTTCCAATAAGGACTGAAAGAATAAGTGGTTCTGGGCTACGGGCGAATGGGAGGTGCCAGTGGTAGAGCTTGGGACTCTGACGACTTCATTCCCCACTCGATTTTCAAAATAAGGTCAGACTTTAAGCATCTTCTCCCCTTCCTCTTTTTTTTTTCTTTACTCTAGTTGGACTGAAGCTCTCTTTATCCTTGTAGATTTCCCAAGGGGGCTGCCTCTCCTCGAATCGGACCAGAAGAACCACATTTCCAAGGCTAAGATGCGATCAGGAGAGCTTCGCTCCTGATTAGACCTAATCACAGACGCCAACCTTCATTGGTCTGGGCTTTTCAAGTCCCAACCTCTCCCAACATCTTTCAGTAAGTTTCTCTCTTCTGTTCCCTTTGGGGAGGTTAAACTTATTCATTTGGTTGCTCATTCGTTACCCTCTGTGTAGGCATGGCCGAGGTATCTAGTTCTCGAAGGAGAAAAGTCGCTCCAACGGTAGAGGAGATGTTGAGGGCTGAGTCTCGGACGAAGACCACCGTTCGGAGAAGGCACGCCACTCCTCGTCGGGAGGGCCCTTCAGGTTAAGTTTCTATTGTTGCAACTCTGGTTGTAGCCTCAATTTCTGTTGCCGCAGCTCCGATTGTGGCACCCACTAAGGCTGAAGTTCCAGCAATCATTGTTCCGATTCCAGCAATTATTGTTCCGACTCCTTCCCTCCCACCTATGGTCGCTCCCACTACTTTGGAGGCTCCTCCTATAGCCCCCAGGCCTTGCATCCTCGTGCCCTCTTCTTCTAAATGGGAGGAGGCCATTAGGATGGCTGACGACATGTTTTCTCTTCCTGACACTAGGAATCATCTTAAGGCCGAGGCTCAAGTTTCCACAGGCAGCCAGATTAGGGCTGAGGAAGCATTGGGCTCGACCTAAGTGGGGACGAGTAGCGGGAGGTTCGAGCCGGGCTGCCATATGTCTTTCTTGGCTCACTGGGCATCTAAACACACCTTGGAGGAGGAGATCACCAGCCTTCTCACGAAGTTAGACGATTCTTTTTTGAACAACTTGGCTTTTGTCTTCTATAAGGTATTTCCTATTTCTAACATATTCTTTAACTTCCATTTTCTTATATTCATACGCTTATTCTTCTGTTCTTATTCAGTCCGTTTTGAGACTTCTCTTGGCTTGGGAAAGAGTACGGGAGCATAGGAAGATAGACGCCGAATGGAAGCCCTCAGGAACGAGGCGGGAATCCTCCGGGATGAGGTCAGTTTCCTCCAGTTGGAGTAGAGTGAGCTACGCAGGCAGCTTGAGGATGGGAAAGCCTAAGAACTCTAACTTCAGGGAGTCATAGTAGACCTCGAGGCTTGGTGCGGTACTGCTATTGTCGAGATGATCTAAGCTAGGGCCCGAGTGGACTCACTTACGAAGGAGAATGCCCGCTTGGGTGAAGTCAATGCTTGATTAGGTGAAGTCTTAGAGCGGACTAAAGCCGAGGTGGTGGAAGACAAGATCTGAGCTATCTCTTAAGCGAAGGAGGCACAGTGAGCTGAATACGAGGCCTCCAAGGCCGCAGTAGTGGCTACTGCGGTAGACGCCTTCAAGGCTTCAAAGGAGAGGGAAACCAAAGCCACTAAGTTTTACAGCTATAGCTTCGATGCTTACATTGAGGCAGTCTAGGATTTGTACCCAGACCTCAACCTTAAACCTTTGTTGTCTGAGGATGCTGGAGAGAAGCCTGCTGGAGATATCTGCCTAGATTAAGCCCTCAACTCCCAAGCTCCTCAAGCTTCTCTGACTACATAGCTTTTAATATTTCTTTCATGACATAGTTTTTTTTTGTGAATGAATAATATTTTTTGACCCACAAGTTTTTTTTTGTGAATGAATAATATTTTTTGACCCACTGGTCAGGGTGTGTGGATGATGATTTTGACCCTTAGGAGAGGGCATGTGGATGATGATTTTTCTTTATATATTAATCCATAGTTAGTTTTTGGATTTTGACTGTTGATTATCGATTGCTGAACTGATTCGTTGATAGGTCGGCTTGCTTTAAGGGATGGCCAAGCTGACTCTTTGATGGGTCAGCCCATTTTAATGCCGTCTTATAAAACTTTACAACTTTTATGGTCATGTCACTGTTAAGTCCGAGTCCCTAGGGAGTCGGCTCGTCCCACGATTGGCGAGAAGCCTCCACTTCATCAGTTAGTCGGCCGATGAGCTGACTCCTCCATTGGGGAGTCAGATCATCTTTTGGGCTTTTCCCTTGACTGAGAGAGAATGCCTTATTGAGTTTTCATGAGATAATGCTCTAACCCTATCATAAAGGGATCGACTCGTTTAGCCCACCCCTACTTTTGAGGGGTGATTTACACTTAGTAGATAACCCATTTGTGTAGAAAAGGAAAGACGAGGCATTAATTTTATTAAAAGCCTTAAAGGTTGGTCGTTCAGGGGTGTATACTTATTGAGGGCCTTAAAAGTTGTTTGTTCAAGGGCGTACACTTATTGAGGGCCTTAGAGGATGGTCGCTTGGAGGCATACACTTATTGGGGGCCTTAAAGGCCTTTACATCAAGGATAATATATTTTCAGGTGCATGGCCTTCCAAGGGTGGGGGATCTAGTGGCCCTCGAGGTCCTCAAAGTGCTAAGAACCCTGTTTAGCTGATCGGACCACACGGTAGGGTCCTTCCCAGTTAGGTCCAAGTGATCTAGCCCCCAACTTAGTAGTATTCTAGAATACAGGCTGAAGGACCAGGTCTTTGGGGTGAAACCTCCTGATATTGACCTTGAAATCATAAAATCGTGCCACCTGTTGATGCCGAGATGTGACCCGGAGCCTCGAGATATCTCCGACTTCTTCAAGCAGGTCTAGGTTAGAGACAATTTGCTAGGAGTTTCGGTTTTCTTGATAATTTTATACTCGAGTAGTAGGGAGGCCAATTTCAATTAGTATCATTGCCTCTGAACCATAGGAAAGGGAGAATGGATTTTCCCAAGTCGAGGGCTAAGCTGTGGTCCTGTAGGCCCTAAGGACGAATGAGAGCTCCTCAGCCCAATTGCCTTTCACTTTCTCCAACTTTATTTTAAGGTGGTGTTTGATGACTTTATTGACTGCCTCCGCCTGTCTGTTGGATTGGGGGTGCTGAGGAGAAGAATACATATTTGTGATACCGAGCCCTTGACACATGCTCCGGAACTTATCGTTGTCGAACTGCCGGCCATTATCTGACACGATGGTGTGCGGAATCCCGAACCAGCATATGATATTGTTCCAGACAAAGTTGATCACTTTCTGCTGTATGATCTTCATAACGGGCTCAATCTCAGCCCACTCGGTAAAGTAGTCGACTGCGACGATGGCGAACTTGACTTGCCCCTTTCCTGTAGGTAGTGGGCTGATGATGTTAATTCTCCACTGAGCTAAAGGCCATAGACCACTCATGGGGGTCATCTCCTCCGCAGGTTGCCTGGGTACAGCTACATAATGTTCGTATTTGTCACACTTCTGAATGTAATTCTTTGAATCTTCCTTGATGGTCGGCCAAAAATATCCTTGTCGGAGTATTTTTAAGGCCAGGGCTCGGCTGCCGGAGTAGTTTTCGCAGATTTCTTCATGAATCTCTTGAATCACATAATTGGCCTTGTCGAGTCGGAGGCACCTGAGGTAGGGCTAGGAATGCCCTTTCTTATATAGAGTGTTGTCTAGAATGATATACTATGCCGCTCTGAATCTTAGGTGTCTAGCATCCAACTGATTTGAGGGGACCTCGCCAGACGTGAGGTAGTCATAGATTGGGTCCATCCAGCTTAGAGTAACGTCCACTGGATTGACCACTTTCTTCTCCTCCTGGTCGATACTCAGATGTTCTATAAACTCTACAGGGATGATTCATGGGATCTTTCTTTCTGTGGTCGAACCGAGTTTCGCTAGGGCGTTGGTCCACGAATTTTCTGCTCTGGGGATCTGATGAATCGTGCAACTCTAGAATCTTCTAATTAATTTCCTCATCTCTTCTAGATAAGTGATCATCCTCGTCTCCTTGGCTTTGTACTCGGTGGAGATGTGGTTTACTACTAGCTGAGAATCACATCGGACCTGGAGAGACTGAACACCTAAACTCGCCACCAATCTGAGTCCAGCTAATAAAGCCTCATAGTCTGCCTCATTATTAAAGGCCTTGAAACTAAGTTTGATTGCATATTGGATGGATGTGGAATCAGGTATGATCAGTGTAAGTGCTATGATTTCATATCCCTTTGGTTGTCAAATTTTGTGGTGACAAAACCTATATATATTTATCTATGTCTTGTATATCTTGTGTTTCATGTTTGAGACTATTCATTGCTTCAAGACAACATATTTCAAGATAAGAACTTAAATGAAGAAAGTTTCAAGTCTAGTCATGGATGAAGAATATAAGAATAGAAGACTTCAAGTATGCATGTTCAAGATTCTAACAAGTACAAAAATAGAAGAAGACTTTATCAAGTCAAGAAATGTTCAAGCTCGAGAAGACCTACAACAAGATTCGTAAATTCTCAAGCTTCTCTTAAGGGACATCTGAGAGTACAGACTATCAATGTTCATCTCACTTTCAAGGTTTGTTTGACCTTAGATTGACCTTAGGTTGGGATTTATTATAGGTCATTCTGGATACATAATTCGTATATTTTAAATATATTTATTCAGGCCGTTCTAAGACCAGTAATAGGGACTTCAAGACCAGTCCTATCTCTACTACGACTAGTATTAAGTTTTTCAGGACCAGTCGTAGGTTGTTGAAGATTTTCAGATTTTTCTGGTTGTCCTACGACCAGTCCTGTGAGCTGTACGACTCGTCCTTCGACCGGTCTTAGCCCTATGACTCGAACTCCAGCAACTAATCTGAGGATCCTACGACCAGTCGTAGGTGACCCACGACCAGTCGTAGGTGGCCCACGACCGGTCGTAGGCTACCCAGGACCAGTCGTGGAACAACTAATCCTTATCCCGCAGAAATCTTTGAAAATCTTTTGAAGCTACGACCAGTCCTAGGAATCCTAAGACCAGTCGTAGATGGGATTTTTCAGGCTATAAATAGAGCACGAACTTTAAAGTTTTTCAATTCAATTTAATTCAATTCAAGCAATTTTAAGGCCATTCTCTGAGATAAGTTCGTGTTTATTTTTAAGCTACTTTGTGCTCATTTAATATTTCTTTTGCTAGCTTGTTTTGTATTTGATTTTAATCTACATTCCAATCTTATTAGAAAAGAGGAATTTTTGATATTCCTTCTTCTTAGATTCAAAATCAAATAGAACTAGCCCTTTTGATTTAAAATCAATTAGACTTAGAACCATTCTTAAAGTGAGTATTGGACTTTGAACGTTGAATCGAACTTCTACTCCGATTGGTTCTACCGGGCTACTTCAAAAGGAGATTCAGGTATTTTACATTTGTGTAATTTACATTCTTTGGTTTTGTTTGAGATTTGCCAGAAAAATCTCATTGTTTTGGTTATTTGAGGAGAGCCAGAAAACTCAGATTGTGTGGGTTTTTAGATTGTGTAAAGCCCGAGGTAAAAAGACACTATTGTGAAGGTTTTAGGTGAACCTGTGAAACCTATTTTGATAGTGCATGCTAATATCCCTTGTGTGAGGATATTAGGAGTGGAGTAGCATTCTGTGTGGCTGTTGAATAACAGTTGGTGTACACACAGGTGAACCACTATATATCTTTGTGTTGTTGATGTGATTTATTCTTTCATTCCTTTATTCATTCAGTTTTGTGGATTATATATGTGGATGAATGTTGTAATCATTTTATTTCAAGCAAGTGTGGGGAATGTTATAATAACTTATGATTTATTTCTGCAAGTTATTTTGGTTTCCTTGCTTTTTATTCCTCATTGGTTTGAGATACAAAGGACGTTCTAGAAATAAGGTTGTCCTACCTTAAACCTTTAGTTTTTGGTGTAAGGTTGTTCTTAGAACTAATATAGTATCATTCTCTTAATTCTAGTTTATTGAGATTGCTTTTAATTCAGCATTGTGCTTTATTTCTTTTATTATTCTGCTGTTATAAGTTTTATTTGACATAGCCCTATTCACCCCCCCTCTAGGGCATATAGCTAGGTCTTTTCAAGTGGTATCAGAGCATAATAGCTCGTGCTTATTGTTTATTTATTAGATTTATTTCCTAAGCTAACGATCTAAGCTATATTAAGATGTCAAATTTTGATAGCCTATCAGTCACTAGGCCACCACCCTTTAATGGCACAAACTATGCTTATTGGAAAGTCAGGATGAGAATATTCCTCAAATCCATGGATGAAAGTGTGTGGTTGGCCACAGTGAATGAATGGAACCCTCCTATCACTGAAGTAACTAATGACGATGGTTCAAAATCAATGAAAGTAACGGCTTATTTTCTTTGGACCACACTTTAAAAAAGTGAGAGTAGTGCTAATGCAAAAGCACTAAATGCAATTACTTGTGCATTATCACCAGATGAATTCAAAAGAATCATCTCTTGTGAAAATGCAAAATAAGCATGGGATGTATTAGAAATGACACACGAGGGTACATCTATTGTCAAGAAATCTAAAGTCCAACTCCTCACAACTAAATCTGAAGAAATTCATATGGAGGAGAATGAGATGTTTACGGACTACTACACTAGATTGAATGATATTGTGAACTCTATGTGGGATCTTGGTGATAGAATCCCAGAAAGTAAAGTGTGCGCAAAGATACTACGCTCACTTCCTGAACGGTTCAATTCTAAAGTAACTGCGATTCAGGAACTTCGTGATACGGATACCATGAGGGTTGAGGAACTAGTTGGTTCACTTCAAACATACGAGTTGTCCTTTAAAGCTCCTAAAGGAAAATCAATTGCTCTCAAATCATCTAAAAATGTTTCACAAGAGAGCACTTCGGATTTAGGAAATTCCGAAGATGATATGGTGCTTTTAGCCAAAAAGTTTTATAAAATTTTTAAAAGCAAGAAAAAGGTTGATTTTTAAAAGTCAAATGATAAGAGACGATCTAAACCTAGAACTCGAAAATCTTTGAAAGATAGCTAATGTTACAACTGTCAAGAATATGGGCACTTAGCTAACAAACGTCCTAAAAAGGATAAATCAAAAAGGAAAAGCATGTTGGCTACTTGGGATGAATCGTCTAATTCTGAATCCTCTTCTAAATCAGAAGATTCTGAAACCGAGTCGGACGATGATGTTAAAGCCCTTATGACTCTAGCAAAGATCACTTTTTCAGATAATGATGATATATCTAGTGAAGAAAATCTGAATAGTGATTGCGATAATGAAGATGATCTTCAGGATGCTTATAATGCCCTTTATAAGGAGAGTTGTAAAATTACCGTCAAGCTTAAGTTATAAAAAGAAAAATTTTCTAAGCTTAAAGAAGATTATGAGTCTCTCATTTTAGAAAAGTCTCATATTTTTGATTCTTTTGAAAAGACCAAATATGATTTAGATTTCAAAACCTCCAAAATTGAAGATTTGAGATCCAAAAATGAGAAACTCAAAATTGAGGTAGCTTCTCTTCTGAGTTTGAAAGACACATGGAGATATGCCCAAGGTGATCCTAAATTGGAAAATTATTGTCTGGATCAAGAAAATGTGGCGATCGATCCAGGTTGGGCTATGATAAGAATACATCTCTCAAACAAAAGAATATTGCTCCTAAATTTATAAAAGGAGAGTCTTCAACCTCAAAAAAAAAGATTACTTATCAAGGTTTTTCCAAAAATTCAAGGACTTTTCAAAAACCTAAAGGTAGTCATGTCAACTTTGATTTTCAAAACTGAAATCCATTGGCCGAAAACATAATTGATTTACTCAAGGAGCTATTAAAGTCTAACTCTATAGGTCTCTCCTATAACAACAGACAGAAAAAGACCATCTATACTCTTAAACCCAAAACAGTTCTGAAATGGGTTCCTAAAGTTGCCTGCTTGGTTGCCCACACTGCTTTAAAAGCTATAAGCCATTCAAAGTGGTACCTAGATAGTGGTTGCTCCAGGCATATGATAGGCGATAAGGCTTTATTCACCGATCTAAAAGATATGACTGACGGGTCAGTCACATTTGGTGATGGAAGCAATTGTAAGATTATTGGCCAAGGTACGGTTCAGCTTTATAACCTTCCCTTATTTAAGAATGTTTTATATGTTGAGGGCTTGAAACACAACCTACTATACATTTCTCAGATATGTGATAACAAACATAGTGTGAAGTTTTCTAATCAAGGTTATGAGATAGTTAATAAAAAGGGTTCTATTATATTAACTGGTCGCAGAACTTCTGAAAACTACTACATCGTTAGTGATGTAAGCTCATCTACTCAATCGTGTTACATGGTCTATACCAATGAGACTGAATTATGGCATGAACGCCTTGGACATGTACACTACCAGAACTTATTTAGATTGAGCAAAAGAGAACTAATTAGAGGTCTATCCAAATTGTAAAAAGTAGACAAAATATGTGGTGAATGCCAGTTAGGCAAACAGACTAGGAGCTCTCACAAGAAAGTGAACTCCAATACCACATCTAGACCACTCGAGCTTCTCCACATGGATCTTATTGGACCAACTAGAATGGAGAGTCGAGGAGGTAAAAAATACATCTTGGTTATCGTAGATGACTATACCAGATTCACTTGGGTATCGTTCTTAAAAGATAAAACTGAAACCCTGGATGAAGTGAATAAGGTCATTAAATGAATCCAAAATGAGAAAGGTTCTCATGTTAGTAAGATCTATAGTGATCATGGATCTAAATTCGAAAACAGTAGTTTTGAGAAATTCTGTAGCGATCAGGGAATATCGCATGAATTCTCTGCACCCAAAACACCACAACAAAATGGTATTATTGAAAGAAAAAATAGAGTGCTTCAGGATATGGCTAAAGTTATGTTGAATAGCATGAAGCTCTCTAGAAATCTTTAGGCTAAAACAGTTAATAGCGCATGCTATATTATTAATCGGGTTTATACTAGTAAATCTGATAATAAGACTGCTTATGAATTATGGTTTGAAAAGAAACCTACTGTCAAATACTTTTGGATTTTTGGCAGCAAGTGTTATATTTTACGAGATCGTAAAAATTTAGAAAAGTTTGATACGAAGAGTTATGAACGTATTTTTCTTGGTTATTCTATGAACAGTCAAGCTTATAGGGTTCTAAATAAGAGAACTGGCGTGATTCAAAAGTCCATCAATGTGGTCATTGATGATCATTTGAATACACCAGCTTCGAGTTCAGATGATGATGTTCTTATTATCGACAATCAAGATACCTCATCAAGTCAAAAAGAATCTGAACCAAGGACTGTCAAAGATCATCCAACCAATCAAATTCTTGAAAACCCTCTCACTGGAGTTCGTACTCGCAAACAACTTGAGAACATATGTAATTATGTTTGTTTTGCATCCCAAATAGAACCGGTCAATGTGAAAGAAGCACTTTCTGATGAAAATTGGATAGTTGCTATGTAGGATGAACTTAATCAATTTGTTCGTAATGATGTCTGGTATCTTGTTCCTAGACCTAAAGATAAACACATAATTAGAAAAAAATGGATCTTTAAAAATAAGTCTGATGAACTTGAAAGTATAGTATGAAACAAGGCTAGACTGGTTGTATAAGGGTATACTCAGATTGAAGGCATTGATTACGATGAAACCTTTGCTCCAGTCGCTCACCTTGAATCAATCAGACTTTTTATTTCCATCTCATGCTTTAAAAAATTTAAGATTTATCAGATGGATGTAAAGAATTCCTTCTTGAATGGCGATTTACATGAAGAGGTGTACGTTGAACAACCTTCAGGATTTGAAGTCCCCAAGTTATCTGACCATGTATTTTGTCTCAAAAAGGCTCTCTATGGTCTAAAACAAGCGCCCAGGGCATGATATGAGAAATTGACTAAATTCTTACTTAGTTATAGCTTTCAAGTAGGAAGTGTCGATAAGACGCTCTTTGTTAAGAAGCATAAAAATGATATTTTGATGGTTCAAATTTATGTTGATGATATTATTTATGGATCAACTTGCACTAACATGTCTATTGAGTTTGCAGAGTTAATAAAATCAAAGTTTGAAATGAGCATGGTTGGTGAACTAAATTATTTTCTAGGGTTGCAAGTAAAACAATAACCTGATGGAATTTTCATTTCCCAAACCAAGTATCCCTGCTCCCTCCTCTGGATCTGATTAGGCGGATTATCTTTTGGATTGTATAACATTATCCTATCTTTTATTTTGGATATTGTATTAACTTGGTTATGACTTAATGATTGTGGATTTATATTTTGAGATATGATATTTCCTTCCATATTCCTTTCTCATTATCTGCTTATTATTACTCTCTAGATTGTTGATCTCTTTCCTATTGTGACTTTCCCTTTTCATTTTGTGACAAAGAGGGGGAGTAGTATGGTAAAAGGGGAGTAGTATGGAAAGAGGGAGTAATTTGTATGGCTTTATTGATTGGAGTATATGTGGATTGATATATGGAGTCTTGATGTTTACATATTGTTTATTTTTTATATGAGCAGTACTCGTAATACTCAGTTGTATTACTCATGGGGAGTAGAGTAATTTGTGCTTTTATGGTTCATGATTCTTTATTGAGCAAATGTTGCTCTTATCTTTTATGATATGTGTTTTGTCACAAATTTGACAAAGGGGGAGATTGTAAGTGCTATGATTTCATATCCCTTTGGTTGTCAAATTTTGTGGTGACAAAACCTATATATATATCTATGTCTTGTATATCTTGTGTTTCATGTTTGAGACTATTCATTGCTTCAAGACATCGTATTTCAAGACAAGAACTTAAATGAAGAAAGTTTCAAGTCTAGTCATGGATGAAGAATATAAGAATAGAAGACTTCAAGTATGCATGTTCAAGATTCTAACAAGTACAAGAATAGAAGAAGACTTTATCAAGTCAAGAAATGTTCAAGCTCGAGAAGGCCTACAACAAGATTCATAAATTCTCAAGCTTTCTTAAGGGTCATCTGAGAGTACAGACTATCAATGTTCATCTCACTTTCAAGGTTTGTTTGACCTTAGATTGACCTTAGGTTGGGCTTTATTGTAGGTTATTCTGGATACATAATTCGTATATTTTAAATATGTTTATTCAGGCTGTTCTAAGACCAGTCCTAAGGACTTCAAGACCAGTCCTAGCTCTGCTACGAACAGTCTTAAGTTTTTCAGGACCAGTCCTAGGTTGTTGAAGATTTTTGGATTTTTCTGGTTGTCCTACGACCAGTCCTGTGAGCTGTACGACTCGTCCTTCGACCGGTGTTAGCCCTATGACTCGAACTCTAGCAACTAATCTGAGGGTCCTACGACCAGTCGTAGGTGACCCACGACCAGTCGTAGGTGGCTCACGACCGGTCGTAGGCTACCCAGGACCAGTCGTGGAACAGCTAATCCTTATCTCGCAAAAATCTTTGAAAATCTTTTGAAGCTACGACCAGTCCTAAGGATCCTAAGACCAGTCGTAGATGGAATTTTTCAGGCTATAATTAGAGCAAAAACTTTAGAGTTTTTCAATTCAATTCAATTCAATTCAAGCAATTTTAAGGCCATTCTCTGAGATAAGTTCGTGTTTATTTTTAAGCTACTTTGTGCTCATTTAATATTCCTTTTACTATCTTGTTTTGTATTTGATTTTGATCTACATTCCAATCGTATTAGAAAAGAGGAATTTTTGATATTCCTTCTTCTTGGATTCAAAATCAAATAGAACTAGCCCTTTTGATTTAAAATTAATTAGACTTAGAACCATTCTTAAAGTGAGTATTGGACTTTGAACATTGAATCGAACTTCTACTCCGATTGGTTCTACCGGGCTACTTCAAAAGGAGATTCAGGTATTTTACATTTGTGTAATTTACATTCTTTGATTTTGTTTGAGATTTTCCAAAAAAATCTCATTGTTTTGGTTATTCGAGGAGAGCCAGAAAACTCAGATTGTGTGGGTTTTTAGATTGTGTAAAGCCTGAGGTAAAAAGACACAATTGTGAAGGTTTTAGGTGAACCTGTGAAACTTATTTGATAGTGCATGCTAATATCCCCTGTGTGAGGATATTAGGAGTGGAGTAGCATTCTGTGTGGCTGTTGAATAACAGTTGGTGTACACATAGGTGAACCACTATATATCTTTGTATTGTTGATGTGCTTTTTTCTTTCATTCCTTTATTCATTCAGTTTTGTGGATTATATTTGTGGATGAATGTTGTAATCATTTTATTTCAAGCATGTGTGGGGAATGTTATAATAACTTAGGATTTATTTCTGCAAGTTATTTTGGTTTCCTTACTTTTTATTCCTCATTGGTTTGAGATACAAAGGACGTTCTAGAAATAAGGTTGTCCTACCTTAAACCTTTGGTTTTTGGTGTAAGGTTGTCCTTAGAACTAATATAGTATCATTCTCTTAATTCTAGTTTATTGAGATTGCTTTTAATTCAGCATTGTGCTTTATTTCTTTTATTATTCTGCTGTCATAAGTTTTATTTGGTATAGCCCTATTCACCCCCCCCCCCCCCCCCCCCCTCTAGGGCATATAGCTAGGCCCTTTCAATCAGGACGATTCCAGCTCCAGCTCGTTTGGCGTTAGAAGACCCATCTACATGGTGCACCCATCTTAGCTCTAGTGTCACCTTTTGATCACATGGGGGAATAGGCGGAGTCATCTCGACTTTAGTGCTGATCTCTTTTGCACTCAGAGTGGTGATTTCGATAATGAAGTCAGCCACAGCTTGGCCCTTAATCGCTGTCTTTGGACAAAACTGTATAACGAACTCACCAAGTTCGATAGCCCACTTGGTTAATCGACCTAAAACTTCAGACCCTTGGAGAACTTGTTTGAGAGGAGAGTCAGTCAACACCATGACGGAATGAGCTTGGAAGTACGGTCGTAATCTCCAAGCGGAGAAGATGAGACTGAGTGCCAGTTTCTTCGGAGCCGGATACCTTGTTTCGGCGGGCACCAAGGCCTTACTCACATAGTATATAGGATGTTATTTCCCTTCCACTTCTCTAATCAGGGTTGAGCTGACAACCGAGGCTGAGACTATGGGCACAGGGACAGGGGCTCACCTTCTTTGGGCTTGGATAGCAGGGGGTGAGCCCAGGTACTGTTTCAGTTGCTGGAAGGCTTGTTCACATTCTAACGTCCATTCTGCCTTCTTGTGACCCTTCAATTGTTGGAAGAAGGGGAGGAATTTATCTGTTGCTTTGGATATGAAATGCTGAGCGCAACGACTCTTCCTGTGGGACATTGTATTTCTTTAACAGTGTGAGGTGAACTCATGTCGAGGAGCGCCTTGATCTTGTCGAGGTTTGCTTCGATGCCTCTCTAGCTAACCTAGAACCTGAGGAATTTTCCTGAACCGACCCGGAAGGCGCACTTCATGAGGCTTAGCTTCATCTGGTATTCTCAGAGGACAGTGAATGTCTCCCCAAGATTTGTCAAGTGATCGGACGCCTTGATGCTTTTCACCAGCATGTCATCGACGTACACTTCCATACTGCATCCGATCTGTTTAGCAACCATCTGATTTACCAACCTTTGATACGTGGCCTCAGCATTTTTTAAGCCAAACAGCATGACCGGTAACATTAGAGTCCTTTGTCTATGATGAAGGTAGTCTTCTTCCTATCTGGGGGGAGCATCGAGATCTGATTGTACCTAGAGTAGGCATCTAGGAAGGAGAGTAATTCATGGCCGACCGTGCTATCTACTAGTTGATCGATCTGAGGCAACGGGAAGCTATCCGTAGGACACGCCCTATTTAGATCCGGATAGTCTACCAGACCCGCCATTCCCCATTGGATTTTTTGACAAGTACCACATTTGCAATCCAATCGGGGTAATACACCTCTTCTATAAAACTAGCATCGAGTAGGATAGAGACCTCGTTGGCAGTGGCCTCTTACTGCTTAGCATCAAATGGTCTCCTCTTTTTCTTTACCAGTTTATGGTTTAGGTCCACATTCAACCTATGGATCAAGAGGTCTGGGGAGATCCTTGGCATGTCCGCGTGTGACCAGGTGAAGATATCCCTATGTTGTCACAGGAAGGACAACATTTCAGACTGTTGTTCAGAACTTAATGACGTCCCAAGCTGGACGGTCCTACTCGGGTCTGCTTCATCAAGCGACACTTTCTCTAGATCTTCTAGAGATAAGTTCTTCGCAGGTCCTTAGGGATCCAAGATGTTGACAATAAGTGCTTGCTTCACAAATCCCTTTTTGACTACTATTGCGTAACATCTCTAAGCCTCGCGCTGGTTGCCTCGGAGGTAGCCTATTCTGCCCTCGGCAGGGAACTTCATATCTAGTGATAAGTGGAGACTGATGAGGGTCGAATATTGCATATCAGACCCCGATAAATACCTAATTTGACATATATGATAATGTTTAATGTCGTATTTTAATTGTATTTTTGTTACAGGATGAAATCAGGAGCGTTGATTGAAAAAGGATATTAAAAGCGTGGATCTGACGTTTCGAAGTAACCAAAACAAAGGACGGACTTTAGAGGACTGAGATCAATGAATTTACATGCCAGGCATCCAAGAAAATAGAGCCGTTCACCTTAAAGAGGCCCAAAATTGGTCTAGAATGCAAGATCACATGTTTTCTACCATCCGATTGACCTGAAACTTCACACATGTGATGGGGGCCATAAATTAACCGTATATATTAAATTTCAGCCATTGAAGATTTCGAAAAGTTATCCAACGGACAGATCAGACCATTAATCTCAAATTTGGGGCCCACCTGATATTCGTAACTGACTCAAATTTGGAGTCAACGCCTTAAAGGCAGAGTCAAAACAGATGGACGGTGCAGATTTCTCCAAAACAGTGCAATGGACCCCATATGAGATGGGTGTGTATAGTGCATAAGTACACTAGCCGTGCACGGCCACGACAGAGACTGTTTGACCGTCTCTGACCGAAGCAAAATAGAAAGAAGGAGCTTTCCTTCTTACGCACCGCGTAACGCACGGACGTTGTCCGTCTTACGGACAGTTGTGGGCTCCACCCATTGTACGTACGAATAATCCAAACCGTCCACCGTGTATACGGGCTCGAGAACTTTAAAACCATGCTAATCATTTTCACCCATGCAATCACACGTGTGATACACAGGGGCCACAAAAAGGCTGCCCTGTAGCGTTTAAAACTGATCCTTTTGTGATTTCTTCTCTAGACCACGTCAATGGACGTTCAAAATCACCCATTCTTGACTGAAATTTTGTTCTGAATCCAATAGACGGGTGGATTTTTTAGAAAATGCTTCTGTGAGGCCCACCGATCACAACAGCGAAATGGTGTGAAAGGTTTCGCACATCCGCAAAAACTGACTTTTTCAGGCAGTTTTGGCCCACCATCTTTGATCATATGGCAGATCTGAACCGTCTATCATGTAGAGGACCCAAGAAAGTCCTAAGGGACAGTGTTTCTTTGAAATTTAAGCAAGGAAAGTGGCGTGTTTCGAGGCACCGAACTTGGCTGCGAAAAAGCTTTCAATGGGCATGCATAGCTTTCCAAATCTGATTCAAATCTGATTTTCACCACTCCAGCAGCTATATAAGGAGGTTTTGGATGTGGGGAGCATTGATTCAGACCTTCGAAAGGAAGATCCAGAGCTAAGGAGGAGAGAGAGAAGAAAGAAGAAGAGAGATAAGGGAAATGTTTTTAATCTTTTTACTTTTTATTTCCTTTTGCCTAATTAATTTTATGGATTGCTAAACTTCTTAGCTAGGGCTGAGATGAAGCCCTTAATTTGATTGACTCTTGTTTATGTTGAATTTATTTTAATTGGATTGATTTGTTTCTTTTTCTAGTGTGCTTTCCTGAGATTTCCGTACTTCTCCATTCTATGAGCTCGACCAAAGTCTAGATATGGATGTTGTTTGGAATATTATTCTAGGTGCTTGTGTCTGACCATGAACAGGTCTCCTATAGAGGAAGAAACAGGATTTACATCTCTCCATGCCTGACCATGGATGGAAAGATGTGATCCATATACTTTAAAGGATTATACATTCTGTGTGCCCGACCAAGGACATAGAGTGTACTTTGTTTATTTTTGATATCAATCTGAATTAGGGTGAATCAACAGGTAAAATAAGAGTTAGGATAATTAGGGGTGGATTCGAAAGTCCTAGTCTTCTCCTGGATTGAATTTTTCTCATAGTTCTCAGTTATTTTCCATAGATTTGTGTTAGTTTACTTATTAGTTTGCTAAAATATTTGTTGGATTAGTTAAGAAGAGTCTTAAATTTCGAATTGCGACAACCAGTCCTCGTGGAAACGATCTCGTAATACGTACCATATTTACATCTGATTCGTATACTTGCGAGTTAAAATCATTTAAATCAAATTAGTTTAAATTAAAACATTAAGTTTTTGGCGCCGTTGCTGGGGATTGTTTTAGTCCAAATTGAATTTAGAATTCTCTCTTATCATAATTCATAGCCTTAGGATTTTACTAACTTTAGGTTAAAGTTTATTTTATTTTATTTTATTTTAGAAACTAACATATTTCCTGTTTTGTAGGGTCCTGATTTGAACTTCTATTTTGGTAATCCCTTTCTAAAATTCTCTACTTTTTCTAATTTCTATTTTTTAGGAATTTTCTAATTCTAGGCTTTCTTCTTAGAAATTTTCTAATTTTTAATTTTAGATTTAGATTCTTCTTTCAATTAACTTTCTATTTTCTAGTTTTAGAAATTTTTCCCTTTTTAGAAACTAACTATTGCTTAAGATTTTTTTTTTTTTTTTCTAGCATTATTCTAGGAAATTACTTTTATTTTTATTTTTTTATTTTTTTTTTTTTTTTTTTACAGGAATTGAAGAAGGAAGTTGTTAAATAAGATTGTCTTCAAAAGGAGAAGCTACCAAATCTTCAGACATCCTTCATCTTCTTTTCTGGGTTCTTTCTTCTAATTCTTGTTTACATAGTTTTCTCTTGTTTTTAAGAATTCATAATTTTTAGTTCTAGTCTTATTTCTCTTAGGTTGCATCTTAGTTTAGTTTAGTTTTCTTTCCTACATTTCAGTTATTCAGTTTATGCTAGGGCGTAAATCTTTGAACATAGAACTAGCACCCTTTGATCCTGAAATAGAAAGAACCTTTTGTAAAAGATCTAGAAATATCCTATTCGAAATGACGGACAAGAATGCAATTAAAGCGCTTAGAGATTATTCAGATCCTGTCCAATTTAATGAGCCTTCATGCATAGTGTTGTCTGCCACCACGGCAGCACACTTTGAACTTAAACTAGGGGTCATACAATTGTTACCATCTTTCTATGGTTTAGACAAAGAGGATCCATATCATCATGTAAAAGAATTTTTAGATATTTGCTCGACCTTTAGGTTTCAAAACTTCTCAGATGATTCGATCCGTTTGCACCTTTTTCCTTTTTCTTTGAAGGATAAGGCAAAAGCATGGTTGAATTCTCTAGGAGTTGGGACGATCACTACATGGGATCAACTGTCTAAGAAGTTCTTAAACAAATTCTTTCCTGTTCACAAAACGAATACTCTCCATAGAGAAATCACTAATTTCACGTAAAAAGAGGGAGAACACTTTCATGAATGTTGGGAAAGATGGAAGGACTTGCTCCTTAAATGTCCACACCATGGCTTTGAGAAGTGGCAACAAGTTCAATACTTCTATGACGGTTTGACACCTCAAAACCATCGCATGGTTGATGCCACCAGTAGAGGGTCATTCATGACCAAAAGTGATGTCAAAGCATGGAATTTCTTTGAAACCTTGTGCGAAAATTCTCAACAATGGGACTACTTAAATAGAGGTGAAAGAAATCCCCAACTGCCAAAGAAAGGTGGTATACATGAGATAGGAGTCACGCCAAATATTTATACCATACTTGATAGCCTGACACAGAAAGTCGATGCTCTGATGTTGAATAATGGACCTCCACAAACAACTCAAATCGAGTCATGTGCTATATGTTCTACTCTTGGCCATCCTACGCAGTCGTGTCCATCTGGTGCAGCATTTCCTGAATTTCTCTCCGAACAAGTACATGCTATGAACACCTTTCGGAGACCTGGGAATGATCCTTACTCAAATACCTACAACCCAGGGTGGGCTAGACATCCAAATCTTTCTTGGGCAAAAGGACCACAACAAGGAGGACCATCTAGAAATCCTCCTATGAAACCTTACCCACAAGTTGGTAGTCAACAACCTCAACAGTTTCCGCAATATCAACAAGCTCCTGCACAATCTAGGAAACCATCTCTTGAGGATACACTCAATCTTTTTATGCTGAGTTCTCTTCAATTTCAAAAAGACACCCAACAAACTTTACTAGCTAACCAGCAAAGCGTACATGCAAATGCTCAATCTATTGCCAAGCTGGAAGTTCAATTGGGTCAACTTGCTGCCACATTGAGTGAGAGAGAGAAGGGGAGGTTCCCTAGCTAACCTGTGGCAAATCCAAAAGAACAGTTTGAGATTGGCTCTAATTCAAACCAGGAACAATATCATGAGTAAGCCAAATCTATCATTACCCTTAGGTTCGGTAAACAGATTGAGAACAAAGTAAAAATGCCTAAGGAAGAATTAAATTCCAAACCGGAAGAGCAAAATGAAGCGGAGAGACATACTATTGCATCTAGAGTCCAAAAACACTCTGACCCTCCAGAAACCACTCCTGTGTCATTCTATGTGCCTAAAGCACCTTTTCCTCAACGTCTGGCACCAGTTAAGAAAGGAAACAACTTTAATGAGATATTGGAGATGTTTAAGCAAGTGCAAATTAACATTCCATTGCTTGATGCTATCAAGAAAGTCCCTGTTTACGCTAAGTTTCTTAAAGATTTATGCACTCAGAAGCGTAAGATGCATGTTCATAAGAAGGTCTTCCATGCAGAGCAACTCAGCTCTATGATTCAACATAACACCCCTCCTAAATTTAGGGATCCAAGAGCTCCTACCATTTCTTGCGTCATAGGAGATCATACGGTTGAGAAGGCATTGCTCGATTTAGGGGCGAGCGTTAATTTGTTGCCATATTCTGTATATGAGCAGTTAGGACTTGGTGAACTGAAATCAACTAAAATAACATTACAACTAGCTGATAGATCTGTCAAGGTGCCCCGTGGTATTATTGAGGACGTGTTAATCTAGGTTGATAAGTTTTATTTTCCAGTGGATTTCATCGTTCTTGATACTCAGCCTGTCCCGAATCCTACGAGTCAAATCCCGGTTATCTTGGGATGTCCATTCTTAGCTACATCCAATGCTATTATAAATTGCAGGAATGGAGTCATGAAGTTGTCTTTTGGTAACATGAAGATTAAACTTAATATTTTCAATGCTGGACAACAACCGGCAGACTCGGATGATATTTTTGAGGTGAACATGATTGATAGTCTAGTGCATGACTCTTTCTTTCAATCTTCCGAAGACGCACTGGAGACTTGTCTAGCACATTTTGGCGCAGTCTTTGACATAGAAAGTTCCATCGAAGAAGTCTTCCACCATCATATTCATCTTGAGAAAAATGCAAAAACGTCACGTGAAATGCAAAGGAGGCTTAATCCTAACATGAAAGAGGTCGTACGGGCAGAGGTGCTTAAATTGTTAGATGTTGGTATCATTTACCCTATTTCGGATAGCACGTGGGTCAGCCCAGTCCAAGTTGTTCCAAAAAATTCTGGGATTACGATGATAAAAAATGATGATAATGAATTCGTACCAACCCGCATGACTACGGGTTGGCGAGTTTGTATTGATTACCGTAAACTGAACCTAGTCATAAGGAAGGATCACTTTCCTCTTCCTTTCATAGATCAGATGCTAGAGAGATTGGCAGGGCATAGCTATTATTATTTCCTGAATGGTTATTTCGGCTACAATCAGATTCCCATTGCTCCCGAGGATCAAGAGAAAACCACATTTACATGTCCTTTTGGTACATATGCCTATCGGCGTATGCCATTTGGGCTATGTAATGCGCCTGCTACTTTTCAACGATGCATGATGAGTATTTTTTCAGACATGGTTGAGCGTTTCCTTAAGATTTTCATGGATGATTTTTTCATTTTTGGCTCTTTCTTTGATGAATGCTTATACCATCTATCTCTAGTTTTGGAAAGATGTAAAGAAACGAACCTGGTATTGAATTGGGAAAAGTGTCATTTTATGGTTCAAAAAGGGATTGTACTTGGGCATGGTTATTTCAAGTAAAGGCATTGAAGTTGATAAAGCCAAGATTGATTTAATTTCTAGTCTTCCTCCACCTAGAACGGTGAAGGAAATTAGATCATTTTTAGGGCATGAAGGATTCTACAGGAGATTCATTAAGGATTTTAGTAAAATTTCTTGACCCTTGTGTAGTTTATTAGCTAAGGATGTTGCATTTGACCTTGATGATGATTGTCGAAAAGCTTTTAACAAGTTAAAGCTTTTATTAACTTCTGCTCCAATCATCCAACCACCTAATTGGAGTTTACCTTTTGAGCTTATGTGTGATGCTTCTGATTATGCTGTTGGAGTCGTCTTAGGGCAACGATTGGACAAAATACCTCATGTCATTTATTATGCTAGTAGGACTCTAAATGATGCTCAACTGAACTACTCTACCACTGAAAAAGAGTTGTTGGCAGTGGTATTTGCTCTAGACAAATTCAGGTCATATCTCATTGGATCGAAGGTTATAGTGTTTTCAGATCATGCAGCATTGAAATATCTTCTTTCTAAAAAAGATGCTAAACGTCGATTGATTCGTTGGATTCTCTTGCTACAAGAATTTGACATTGAAATTTGGGATAAAAAGGGTTCCGAAAATGTGGTAACCGACCATTTTTCTAGACTTGTCTTGGAGCCCACAGTGGATCTTGTGCCAATGAACGAGTCTTTCCCTGATGAACAACTTTTAGATATTTCTCAATTACCTTGGTATACGGATATCGTAAATTATCTTGTTACAAGTCAGATTCCTTCTCATTGGACTAAACAGGATAAATCCAAATTTCTTGCTGAGGTTAAACATTTCTTCTGGGATGATCCATACCTATTCAAACTCTGTCCCGACCAGGTCATTAGGAGATGTGTACCTGAGAGTGAGTTTCATAGTATAATCTCCTTTTGTCACGACCATGCATGTGGTGGTCATTTTGGTTCAAAGAAAATAGCTGCAAAAGTTTTACAAAGTGGATTTTATTGGCCTACACTTTTTCGAGACACACATGCCTTTTGTTCTACATGTGATCGATGCCAACGTATGGGTAATATTTCCCGTAGGAACATGATGCCACTTACCAATATTCTCATTGTTGAGATATTTGATGTTTGGGGTATTGACTTCATGGGTCCGTTTCCTCCATCATTCGGTTATATGTATATCCTTATGGCCGTCGATTATGTCTCTAAGTGGGTGGAAGCAGTGCCATGTAAAATGAATGATCATAAAGTTATGGTCCGCTTCTTGAAAGAAAATATCTTTTCTCATTTTGGTACTCCTCGGGCAATCATAAGTGATGGTGGTACTCATTTTTACAATAAACCGTTTGAATCTTTAATGAAGAAATATTCCATCACCCATAAAGTTGTAACTCCATACCATCCACAAACAAGTGGTCAAGTAGAAGTTTCGAATCGGGAGATTAAACAAATTTTAGAGAAAACAGTTTTCCCTGATCGTAAGGATTGGTCGCAACGTTTAAATGATGCTCTTTGGACGTATCGTACAGCATTCAAAACCCCGATTGGAATGTCTCCCTATAGGCTTGTCTTTGGGAAAGCATGTCACTTACCTGTGGAATTAGAACATCATGCTTATTGGGCCATCAAAACCTTTAATTTTGATTTGAACAAGGCTGGATCGCACCGTAAACTTCAACTCAATGAGTTAGAAGAAATTCGAAATGAGGCATATGAGAATGCGAAAATTTATAAAGAACGAACGAAATTTTTTCATGAACAATCAATTCTTCGTAAGACATTTGAACCGGGTCAGAAAGTCTTATTGTATAATTCTAGGTTACGCCTCTTTCTTGAAAAACTACGTTCGCGATGGTATGGTCCTTATCAGGTAGTAAAAGTATTTCCTCATGGAGCAGTTGAGATTTACAATCTTAAGGATGAAAATATTTTCAAAGTAAATGGTCAAAGACTGAAACCTTATTTGGAGGATTTGGTTAATCAAGATGTTGAGGAAGTTAATTTGGAGGTCCCAGGTTTTCAAGATTGATTAATTCATGGTCCATTTTTATCTGGCTGAAGACGTTAAACTTAGCGCTCCTGGGAGGCAACCCAACTTTTCATTCTATTTCATTTTCCTAGTTAGTTGATTCAATGTTTGTGGGTAACATTGCTGCAAACCCTCACGAGACTACAACTCGTCCACTAGGGGTAACCTAGGAGTTTAAAGGCTTGTTGCATACGCTAAATGTAATCGAGAGCACCTGCGAAAGTGGTATAGGTAGGATTTTCTTTTTGTGATTTTCTTTTTATTATTTTGCTTTTGTTGATTTCTCTCTTGTGCTGACTCGCTTTTAAGTTGCTATTTTTGGGAAAGCCTCTTAAATTCTCCGTCCAGATACTATCTTTCCATCACTCATTTACTTTTATTGTCCTATGTGCATTGCATGCTTATTTCTTTTACATTGAGGACAATGTAGATTTTAGGTTGGGGGTGGGAGATTAGGTAACCTAATCAGTATTTTCTTGGTCTTGAGCAAAAAGTGTGAAAATTTTTAAATTTTTTTTTTTTTTAAATTTTCTGAAATTTCTTATGAATTTGAAGTGACTTTGAAGGATAGTTGTGATTTTAAAATTAAAAGATACGTGATGTGGTAATTTATGACTCTTGGATTCAGTTGTCTGTTAGATTTCACATTTAAGTTTGAATTGTTAATTCGTGATTAGAAGCTTTAAACATTAATTAACTCATGATTTTTCATATCACATCTCGCTTACACATTAAGGTTTCGATTCGATATTGAATGATTAACTTGGTAATCACAAAGCATGAAAGGAACCAGCCAAAATAAAATTTCATGTGCAATAAAGAAGAATAAAAAGGGTAAGTCGCATAATCTTTACCATAGGTTTGCTCCCTATGGGTGTAGATTCGATCCCCCATGGTTGATAGTTAGAAAAGAAGTTAGGTGACAAGTTTTCACCATAGGTTTGCTCCCTATGGGTGAGGATTTGATTCCCCTCTTTGGCGTTACTGTTCAAGAAAATCAAAGGCTGGTAGAATGAAAAGTTAATCTGTAATGCTAGTGTTGGTTTCAGGTTTGATTGTCATGAATTCCAATGATATCATGAAATTGACAATCAGATCTCTTAATAATTGTGAGCCGAGATTACACTGTACACTCGTGGAACTCAATGTTTAAAATGTTCTAATTAATGGATTAATATTTTGAACTTGTTCATGTAGTTCACTATGAGCTTGATTCCTGGAGAAAATTCCACATACCATTCATGAATCTTAGAATTTTTACATTTTAACTATCTGTTCACAAGTCACTTGAGTTTACAGGAATTGTCTCTTATTATTGAAATTATTTTTTCGCATGTTTTTCTCGAGACTAGCAAAATGCTGGTTGGGGGTTGTGATGAGGGTCGAATATTGCATATCAGACCCCGATAAATACCTAATTTCACGTATATGATAATGTTTAATGTCGTATTTTAATTATATTTTTGTTACAGGATGAAATCAGGAGCGTTGATTGAAAAAGGATATTAAAAGCGTAGATCTGACGTTCCGAAGTAACCAAAGTAAAGGACGGACTTTAGAGGACTGAGATCAATGAATTTACATGCCAGGGATCCGAGAAAATCGAGCCGTTCACGTTAAAGAGGCCCAAAATTGGTCCAGAATGCAAGATCACATGTTTTCTACCATTCGATTGACCTAAAACTTCACACATATAATGGGGGCCATAAATTAACCATACATATTAAATTTCAGCCATTGAAGATTTCGAAAAGTTATCCAACGAACAGATCAGACCATTAATCTCAAATTTGGGGCCCACCTGAAATCCGTAACTGACTCAAATTTGGAGTCAACGCCTTAAAGGCGGAGTCAAAACAGATGGACGGTGCAGATTTCTCCAAAACAGTGTAATGGACCCCATATGAGATGGGTGTGTATAGTGCATAAGTACACTAGCTGTGCACGGCCACGACAGAGACTGTTTGACCGTCTCTGACCGTAGCAAAATAGAAAGAAGGAGCTTTCCTTCTTACGCACCGCGTAACGCACGGACGCTGTCCGTTTTACGGACGGTTGTGGGCCCCACCCATTGTACGTACGAATAATCCAAGCCGTCCACCGTGTATACAGGCTCGAGAACTTCAAAACCATGCTAATCATTTTCACCCATGCAATCACACGTGTGATACACAGGGGCCACAAAAAGGCTGCCCTATAGTGTTTAAAACTGATCCTTTTGTGATTTCTTCTCTGGGCCACGTCAATGGACGTTCAAAATCACCCATTCTTGACTGAAATTTCGTTCTGAATCCAATAGACGGGGTGAATTTTCTAGAAAATGCTTCTGTGGGGCCCACCGATCACAACAGCGAAATGGTATGAAAGGTTTCGCACATCCGCAAAAAATGACTTTTTCAGGCAGTTTTGGCCCACCATCTTTGATCATATGGCAGATCTGAACCGTCTATCATGTAGAGGACCCAAGAAAGTCCTAAGGGACAATGTTTCTTTGGAATTTAAGGGAGGAAAGTGGCGTGTTTCGAGGCACCGAACTTGGCTGTAAAAAAGCTTTCAATGGGCATGCATAGCTTTCCAAATTCGATTTTCACCACTCCAGCAGCTATATAAGGAGGTTTTGGATGTGGGGAGCATTGATTCAGACCTTGGAAAAGAAGATCCAGAGCCAAGGAGGAGAGAGAGAAGAAGCAAGAAGAGAGATAAGGGAGATATTTTTAATATTTTTACTTTTTATTTCCTTTTTCCTAATTAATTTTATGGATTGCTAAACTTCTTAGCTAAGGCTGAGATGAAGCCAATAATTTGATTGACTCTTGTTTATGTTGAATTTATTTTAATTGGATTGATTAGTTTCTTTTTCTAGTGTGCTTTCCTGAGATTTTCGTACTTCTCCATTCTATGAGCTCGACCAAAGTCTAGATATGGATGTTGTTTGGAATATTATTCTAGGTGCTTGTGTCTTACCATGAACAGGTCTCCTATAGAGGAATAAATAGGATTTACATCTCTCCATGCCTGACCATGGATGGAAAGATGTGATCCATATGCTTTAAAGGATTATACATTCTGTGTGCCTGACCAAGGACATAGAGTGTACTTTGTTTATTTTTGATATCAATCTGAATTAGGGTGAATCAACAGGTAAAATAAGAGTTAGGATAATTAGGGGTGGATTCGAAAGTCCTAGTCTTCTCCTGGATTGAATTTTTCTCATAGTTCTTAGTTATTTTCCATAGATTTGTGTTAGTTTACTTATTAGTTTGCTAAAATATTTGTTGGATTAGTTAAGAAGAGTCTTAAATTTTGAATTGCGACAACCAGTCCTCGTGGGAATGATCTCGTAATACGTACCATACATCTGATTCATATACTTGCGAGTTAAAATCATTTAAATCAAATTGGTTTAAATTAAAACATCAGAGACGACCACCCTCATTGTGTTGAGAGAAGGTCTTCCCAGAATAACTTTGTGTATGCATGGTACATTTTCAATGAGGGACTCTACCATAAGGGTAACTTGATGTTGCCCTTCTCCTGCAGTCACTAGGAGGGAGATGGCTCCTTCAAAGATCACTCTTTCTCTGGCAAAGCCGTGCAGAGGGGTCTTCACAGGTCTGAGGTGTGACCTTGGAATTCCCATTCTCTCGAAAGCTTCAGAGTAGATCATGTCAGCTGAGCTTCCAGTGTCAACTAGGATGCGGTATACCTTGTGGTTTGCTATAGTCATAGTAACCACCAGGGCATCGTTGTGTGGATGCTGGATTCCACATGCATCATCATCCGTAAAGGTTAGACTGTATGGGTTGATCCAGAGTTCTTTGATAGGCCACTCGGTTAAATGGATGTAATGTTCTCGATCGGGCTTTCGATAGTGGGCTTTTCGAGCACTGTTCAAATCTCCCCAACCAAACAGCCCCCTGAAAATGATGCGAATTTCAGCTGGTTCTTCCATGGGGTTATTTGGTCATTCTTGCCCTTGCTCTTCCTTCCACGTGGTCCTTTCTTTCTTAGTGTATTAGCACAGATGCCCCTTATGAATAAGGGACTCGATCTCATCTTTGAGATCCACACAATCATCCGTATTGTGGTCGTGGTCCCGATGAAAGCGGCAATATTTGCATTTGTCGTGATGTTTTGGGTTAGCCTTCATATAAACAGGCCAGTTCAGAAACTTTTCACCTCAGATGTCTAGTAGAATCTACTCAGTGGATGTATTGAGGGGGGTGTAGGAACGAAATTTTTCTTCCAGCCTCTGTCTCAGGAGAAGATCGCTAGGGACGCGGTCATCAAATCCCTTGCCAGTCGACTGGGTCTCTTCATTCCTGGGCCTCTTCCCTTTGCTGGTTAAATCAAATACTTGAACGTTCTTGTGGGCATTAGTGAACTCCTCAGCGTTAGTGTATTTCTGAGCTCGGACAGGCAATGAGGTCAGCTAAAGTCTTTGGTGGATTCTTCCCAATAGAGAAGGTGAACCTTCTCTCTTTCAAGCCACCGAACACGGCAGCAAGTGTCATCTTATCATCATAATCTTCTACTTGTAGTGCTTCCTCATTGAAGCGTGCAATGTAGTCTTTCAGTGACTCCTTGGGTCCTTGCTTGATGGTGAATAAGTGAGTATTTGGCTTTTAACCCTTCTTACCACTTATGAACTGGGTAAGGAATAATCGGCTAAGTTCTGCGAAGGTTCTGATGGAGTTAGGTTTGAGCTGTTGATATCAACTCCGAGTAGACCCTGTAAGTGTAATTGAGAACCTCCTACACATCATTGTGTCTGTTACTATCTGGATTTGCATTCACGAATGATAAGCTTCCACGTGCTCGGATGGGTTCCCAGTCCCAGAATATTGGATGACAGGAGGTATCTGAAACCTTTGTGGCATCACCTCATTCATAATCGTTAGGGTGAAGGGAGGTTCAGTCTCTTCCATCATGGCCTGAACGATGGTGGGGACTAATGATGGTTGTTGCTTCTTTTCCACAGTCAGGAATTTGTTGTTGAGTTTCGTAAATCGTGCTTCTCAAGGATCTTTATTTTCAATGACTATCTCTTGGGTGTCTTCTACCTCAGGAATCCTTCTTCCCCTTCATTGTTCTAGCTCATGATGAAGATCTATATGTGCTGGAGCTGATGTGACCGAGGCATTTATCAGAACCCATATAGCTATGTTTCGGGCCCAGACTCATATTTGGGTCGGGGGAGGATTCTGGACTGATATTGGAGCTTGAGGGCATTATGGCTCCTCGGGCCTCGTACTCCTCGTCACGAAGTGAGATTCCATGACTAGACCAACTGGTTCAGGGACAGGATTTTCCTGAGGAGGACATGGTTATGGATCTTGACGTTGCTTCGTTTGGTTAATCTCCTCCTGCAGGGCCTGTATCTCGTTATGCATGGCTCGATATTTACTCGCCTGATTACGAGAACGTTGGGAAGGCCCTAAGGACAATTCAGCGTGAAGTAGTGAAGAGGAACGAGTCTAATCATTCTTCTCCAGTTTCGCAACCACTACTTTCTTCTTTCCTATAGCTATTGTATTTGAAAATAGAAACTTGACCTTTTGTACTAAATTTCCATAGACGGCGTCAAAAAATGTTAAGGTTAAAATCTGGACGACTCTTCACTCTGTCTCTTAAACTCAGAACCACTTCAGCGTCTTGAACCTGCACACTTGTAATAAGCAAAGGAGACCCTAGCTAAGCCGGGGGATCCTCCGATGCCAAAATTAGGTCAAGGAAATCTGGGTCTAAGTTGAAGAGTAATGAGAGAGCACAAGATGTTGCGTACTTGTGGCAATGGAGTCTCATCATATTTATACCTGATTGTCGGATGGTCTAGGTCCATTAATCTCTGCACGATTCACTCAATTAGTAAGATTTTCAGATCGTGGAGATATTGTATGGGATCCAAGGATCGTGTGGTGTGTCATGCGTATTTGTGGGCGAAGTAACCGGTCATGTCTGCTTATGGTAGTTTCTAAGTTAAGTACATGGAGCACCCATCTTAAGATTTAGCCTCGACTCGGTTCTTCTGGCTGATGAGGCTCCAACTAGTGTGTTTGCAAGTCTTCATTACTACTTTGTTAAACAAAGACTGTATTCCAAGTTCGAGCCGAGCTCCGGCCTGAACTAATAGACTTGGCTCCTTGCCCGCCAGGCATTCTGAAAATCTTTCTTATAAGGTCCGAGGCAGGGCGTCGGACCCATCTTGTCGAGTCGGGTTCCTTCAACTTGGTCTCAGTGTGTTTTGTGCCTATCCGATCACTAGCCTCGGGGTAGGAGCACCTTTGTGACTTATTGATAAATCGTTCAGTTGTGTGCATTGCATCGAACATTCGCATGCCCGATTAGGTCAATATGCCGTTTAATTATAAGGGGCTCGAATCTTCCCATAACAACCATTAACAAGTTTTATAACAAATAAACATCATGGTGGGGTCCATGGAGAATGGCCCCATCATGGATTACACATGTATCATGGTGGGCCATTAGCTACACCTAGGGTCCCAAATGAGATCCATACCATTAACCGGTATGCCCCTCTTGGTCCATAACTAAAACTACAATCTAAATCCTATAAACACCCACTTATGTCTCTTCTTCTTGGCTCCTTGAAATCCTTAGCTCCTAAGAACTCTTTTCAATTGGTGATGATCAAGTTTGGATGATTGGATGGTGAGATTTGGGGTAGGAAAATAGTTCTAGCAATTGGCTTTCTTTTTCTCTGCTTAGGATTTTTTTTTTCTTCTCTTGGTTGCTAGGGAAATGGAGGGAGACGAGATGGAAAGAGTGAAAATGGGAGATGTAAGGAGGGAGGGATGGGTGTGTAAGAAGGGATGGGATGGAAGGTATGATTGTTGTTAACTTTGTAAGGAGAGGCATAGGTGTGTAAGAAGGGATAGGATGAAAGGTATGAATGTTGTTGACTTTTGGGTGAGAGAGGTATGGGTAGAGATTCCTCTCTTCCAACCTCTTTCCTACAACTCCTAGCCTAGGAATCGCATTGGTGCGCAAGACGCAACATTGAAACCGTGGCAACGGTGCGGTCGCGGGGGTATGGATATCGGGTTGAGTCGATTCAGGTCTTCAGAGTGCATCTTAAGGTCGCACTCTTTTGTTGTCTATAGGTCATGGGTCGCTGAAACTCGATAAAGAGGTTCGTCAGAGTTGGTGGAAGGGTATGGTATAAGGTTACGGGTTTTACAGCCAACACAAGGCAAACACACATGCCTACACAAGGTAAATAGGTCCTATACGAGGACTCTATATGTATTCTCCGGTCGGAGGCCTACAAAAGGTCTTAATGTGTTGGAGAAACAAACTCCGAATCCCAATCCTATACAAGGAAAGGTCTTCAAATTTTATGAAATCTAAAAAACTTATAAGCGGGTGAACCCTATTTTTAGCACACACTGAAGATGATCTCCCTTGTTGATGAATAGTCTTCAGCTCCCTTGATCTGCAACAGTTGTAAATACTTACAATGTAAGTCACCGATGTTGGATCAAGGTAATTTGGAGAATCTTTTCTATTGAATGCTGGTCTTTAAGTGTAGATGAGATTCTAGAATATTATGCATTCATAGGATTCTAGGTTAATGATTTTTCAATAAATGAGTTGCTAGAAGATCCTTGAATGGTGGAGTTCATTCTTCAATCCAATATATTGATTCTTCAACGATTGCATTTAAGATACGATTGAAGGATGAACTCTAATGAGAAAATGGATTTAAGATGATAAGTAGTATTTCTATAGTAATAACTCTCTTAAATCTAACTAATTTTCTCTCTAGAAACCAAGAATACGATTTCTGAAATATAAAGGAAAAAAATCTCAACGGTAAAAAAATGGGCAGATTTTTGTCAAGATTCGATGTCATCGAAGTTTCCTTCGATGACTCGAACCTATTTGATGTTATCAAAATCTCTGCACTAAGATTTTATATGAGTGTTGAACAGATCTGCTCGATGTAATTGAATGCTAGTTTGATGTCATTGGGATCTTTCTCTAAAAAAGTTTGGAGCTTGCTGGACATTCTTGTCCACTTTTTCGATGTCATTGAACATCATTTGATGTCATTAAAATTTAAAATTTAATGTCATCGAAGTTAATTCAATGGCTCGAAGAGCTTTAAGATTTACAAGAACTTACAGCATAAAACCAATCCCTGTTCGATGTCATTAAACATACATTCAATGTCATCAGATTTTGAAGTTTGATGTCATCAAACAATGTTCGAGTCATCGATCTTTATACTAATTTCCTCTTAAGCTTGTTGGGCCTATTAGAGCTCATTTTTGATGTCATTGAGATAGGTTCAATGTCATCGAACATGTAAGTTCGATGTCATCGAAACCAATTCAATGTCATCAAGATTTTCTCCAGAATCTCAGTTTGGTTGCTGAACAATATGAAGCACTTTTTCAATGTCGTCGGATAGTGTTCGATGTCATCGAAAGTTGTAGAAACTTGTGGTTTTCTAGATGTACTTGCAACTTGGTTTTCTATATTTCTAACCTTACCAAGATGATTTCCTAGTTAATTTTGGGAAAGATTAGAATACTTTTAAGGGGATTATTACTTGAGGTCTTTTGATCATGGGATGTGAGGTTTAGTTTACCTTTGAAAATCTTTTAACTCTTTCACCTTATTGAGTCTTCAGCTTGTAGTCTTCCACGTGGGGCTCACTAGACTCTATGACTCAATCGTCACATTAATTGACAAACAAAGGCACTTTCATACTATAGTACAATTGGAGCACATCAAGTGATGCCATGATATTGCTTTAGTGGTCGATGGAAGAGAAATCAAGAAGAAGCACTTATAGGACAGATGGCAAAAGCAAAAACAACGAAGGCCAAGTGATATTGAAAGGTTTTAGTAATCGTCAGAATGTGGGAAAGATCTAGATGGCTAGGACAAGGCTCTAAATAACAGAGGAATTTAGCAAGAAAATTGTCTCATACCAACCAAGTCAAACCCAAAACATTATCTTTCAATTATCCTTTCAATTACCAGTCAATTACATTTCTTAGTGTAATCACTTTACTTTTCTTCTAGTCAATTACATTTCATATTGCAGTCCTTTACTTTTCGTTGGCTGTTTACATTCCATAATGTACTCTATATAATTAATCAAATAATTGATAATCTTCATTGTAATTTAGCTCTATGTTCATATGTTGGATTCAATTCCTCATTTAGGAAGGTGCTTCACAGCCGTTCTTCGCAACCGAGTGTAAGAATTCATTTCTCCTTTCTCTTTTATCTGTACTAAAAAGTCTTTATGTATGGAAGGCAAAGGTGTAACCCATCATTAGAGGATGAACCCTACCTTTTGAAAATCACCTAATCCTATTTACACATTGAGCGAGTGGCTAAATAGGTGGACAATCTCATTTGATCTTGAACATATACTGTCCATTTGCCCATATCGGCGCTTGGGGTCATAGTTGTTCGGTTTAAATTGAGTCGCAAATTCAATTCTAGTACACCCACACTTATCACATGACAAAATTATCGAAAACAACAAGCAACACCCATTATCATAGTCGGATGAATCTACTAGATAGGTTGAATGAGATACACCATGGTGGCCCTTGTTTACACCTCATAATCATGACCAGATTGAACGATTCAAAAGGTACCATGTGGTCATCATGCCACATATGGCGTAGATAAACTTTAAAAGGAGATATTAGACACACACACATGTGGAAGCATTAAATGCTAGAGTTCTACTAAAAGTAACTATCTACAAAAAAAATCATATCCATCATTTAATGTTATAGTCCTATTAAAAGGAACTCTTCATATATTCTAAAGCCAAGTGACGCGAGGACTCTAACATGTTTTCTATATGGGAATCCAGTGACATGATGAGTACGGTAAACCCTCTTATGCACAACTAGAATAGCAAGAGTCTCTTGTACAAGTGGTTGGACATGATAAGTAATGCTTATTTGGAAAATTAAAGAATTTTGCAAAGCCGACTATCTAAATCTCTCATAATGCAGAACCTTATAGATAGACAATGCCTATCCTAGCCTATAAAAGTAGTACTTGATGAAGAGTTTCATGTATCGAGCACAACCAAACCATCACATAATGCCTCTCATAGTGCAACATTGTCTTATCTTAGCTTTAGCTTTAGGACCTACACTTTTATCCAACCCCATTATAGAAAGTCTAAATTTATGTATAGTTTCGTTCATTGCAGTCTAGTGCCATCGTTGCAATATGCCTAAGAGTAGTGTAAATATCCAAGATCTCTGTTGTCAGATTCCCGATCAACTGAGTCCATACTTGGAAGATCACATTGGTCACATCTTGTTGACCACCCACTTCGATAATTTGTTTACACGGGCGATCCTAGGTATTTATCATTTTTTTTGCATATTTTAATTTTTCACTGATTGTACCATTCTTAATTTCAAATCAATAAAATCAGTGATCCAACCTTTATTTTTAATTCTTTTCACCCATTATTGCACTATTGAGAAACTTGAGAACCATGATTATCATTGAAATAAAATTCTTTAGCTTTAGGAAAAAAATTCCCATTCAAAACGACTAACCCTTTCCAAATGGCTTGGTAGGTGCACATTCATGGCTAGACAATTATGTCTTCCTTCATAGGTCTAATTTTATAATTGATTTATCGTCGGGTCATAAGCTGTAACACCCCGAAAATCAGGGGTCGGGTAGAAACCCAACTCCCGAGTTTCAGAACGTCACTTATACAACATAAATAATGATAAATGCATGTTGTCAGTAGAATGACATTAAACAAGATTGAGACTAAGCCAAAACAACATATCATACTCCAGAGACAGTTAAATTAGCAAGCGGAAGACTGTGATAAATACATAAAATATATAATTAATTATAAGTCTCTAGAGTGTGAACACGTTACCAGGTTAATTAAATACATGTATACTCCAAAAATGGAAAGAAAAGAATATACATGAGTGCTCCAAAAATATAAAATGACAAGTGTCCAGACATCTACTCAACCTCCCTGTAATCCCGTCGATCAGAACACAGAGGAGAAGTCCTCCTTGTCATCATATAAGTCCAGCTCCGCTTCTCAAGCAGTGCCATCATCTGCAACTAAAATAGGGATTGGTGGGTGTTCGGAACACCATCCCGTAACATGGGAGTGAGTAGCTAACTCAGTGGAATAATAGAGCAAAGATTAGCAGGTTCTCAAATCAATCACACGATAATAGTAAAGTAATCAATCAAACATTCCTAGATACTGTTGTTAATGCATGTATGAAATGATATGATGGATGCCCTCACCGACATACTCCCTCATACAGCACCATCTTACGCCCGCGACATGCTTACGTTCCTCAGTGCTCCACATCTTCCAAGCACATGCAATACGATATGGATAATGATTACCGAGTTGTTATTAGTCCTTTTCATACAGCAGGATTGGGAAACTAGGGTACCTTGCTTATATCAATCCCAACACAGATCTTGTCTAGGGTCGTCACTCCTAGTAATCTCATACGATGTTATATTTATAGGTCGCTGCAAGGGCTGCCAGGGCCGTTACTCACACTCATTGCACCTCTCCCCCATCACCTTATCAATACATGCTTAGTTAATCCTTAAGACTGCATCAAGACTCGTCGCCCCCATGCGGTGTTAGGATAAACTCAAGGTCACTACAAAGGGCTCGTCACCTGATCAGTGTAGGACGACAGCAAGAATATAGTATCACATACCACCATAATCGGCTCACGAGTCAAAGGTGCTCACCGGTCACTACGGGGAGGTTTGTGGCCCCAGCGTAGGCCGACAACTCGACCACGGTGTCCCATACCACCATGCCCCGCTCATGAGTCTTTATGGATCAAGGTATCATGGTTAACAGGGTTTCCAATGGTAAGTTCAGTACCCTAGGTTTAAGCAGTTATGACTCATACATGGTGAATATACAAAGGCCAGTCGGGTTACTTGACGGGCTCGACTAGTACGAGCGCATCTCAAGCTGAATGACATGAAGTGCATGAAACACTTCGTGTGGCCTAACCACTGCCGCCAACCCAAAACACGACTCGCATTCATCGACGCGTCCTTTGTGGTACACAGAAACCAACCACGAATTTAATCCATTACCGACTGCCTGGACTAGGTCATAGCCCCAAGCATTTGTAAACCAACGTCAGTAAACACATGAGAGTAACAAGAATGCATATAAACAATACAAGCATGTTGTTACAGGTTATAACATACCACATAAGCAAATCCTCCAACACATGCATTTCATATATATATAATGAAATTAATACATATAGCCAACATGATGGAATTCATATACATCAGCATATTAATTGAGAATTCAATCTCAAAACTAATTCACAACACCATTTTACTCAATACATACTAATACAAACATTTATACAAACACTTAGTCTACACACTTTAGTCCACATAGCGTATGTCGACTCAAAGTGCACATTAGGGCGAATCTCTTCGCGAAACCGATCATACACGTATTTCTAATATCATAACACGTTAAATTTACATGTCAAGTATTTCAGCAAAATACGGACGTATACAGTATTTTCTATAAATGCCTAAAATACTCTAAATCTCATATTTACCGTACATTTACGAAACGAAAAACGGACAGCATGTTGTACATGTCAAACGGCGTTGCCGTCGATAATCTACTATTAAACGATATTGAAAGCTTTGAAATCAGTCAATCTAAGCGTCTAAAATCCTCACCTTGTGTCGTAGAAGTGTATCGATTCGAATCGAACATCAATGCTTCGTCAACTGCGTTATGGCGACCTAATGCACAAGATACATAAGCTATTTCGATATTTGAATCAAAAGAATCCCAAAACAGCAAGTAGTTAGGGTTTTTCTTACCTAGGAGTGCGTTGAAATCACCGAAAAAGTGATTGGGATGCGGTGCTTTGGCACGTGCAAAAGCTGCAGCAAGTGGCGGGAATTCTCTCCCACTACTCTCTCAAAATCTCTCACTTTCTCTCTCTCTCTATCTAGGGTTTGTTGTAAATTCAGATGGGAGGGTTGTGAGAGGGTTTAAAGCCCTTATATAGGCTAAAACATAACCTAAATAGACTTGAGAACAAAGTATACTTATTTTATGTCCAAATACGGACTGTTCCATCTCAACGGAGCATTTCTGGAGGTCCCCTGGTCGAATGCGGTTGGACTTAAGCTCATGGATACTAGATCCTGCTCACATCAAGTTTTCAGTCCGGTTGTGTTCTCAGATCGCACGTGGCGGACCGGTTTCAGTTCAACGGCTACCGGTACTCGATCAGGGCCACAAGTGCATTGACATGTAAGGGCCACCTATCCTGATCCGAGGGTAGAATTTGATCGAATTCTGATGGTCAGAATGCTTAGAAAATATCGCGCAAGCGACACGTACCAGATTTCATAAATTTTATTAATTTCTAACATTTCTCACACTCTTCACTCTGGACTCAAGAAAATCGTCGTGGGATATCATTTGGACTTGATTTTCGAGGCGATTGTCAAGTCCAACTATGTAACACCCTGAAAATTGCGGGCACGTTCAGAAGTCGCGCTATTAACCGAACATCGATCGTAGCCATTCGGTCTCTACCAAAGGGAATCTTAAACTACAATGGCTCCAATGTAGGACTATGGATACGAGCGTAGAAGGCACGAACGGTGCTCTCATTAGCACGAGAACGGGCTTCAAAGAGTGGACCCCAATGTGCAGCTTCAATACGCTCGAATAATAGGAATTCGCCGAAGAGTCGCCCTTCCACGTCCGCCTCAAACAACACCTTACGGTTAGTATATTCACCGTGAGGCATCTCTGCTAATATCACTCGCCCAATTTGAGCATGGGGATCCAAATCCCGCTTTGTATGGAACTCTCGGGCTGTGCTTGGACTTGCGGCGGCGTTTGAACTAGCAGTGCCACCCCTCAGTCTTCTTGATTGCACAGGGAAACTAGGCCCAGCCTCATCCACTGCGGTCTTTCTCTTCCCCATCAAAGAGAGGATGGTGGAGAAAGAGAAAAATCCCAAAATGACTTCAACAATAGCCATAGAAAGTGAGGAAAATGGGGAGAAATGGCTTTCCAAATGGACAAAAGGGAATCTAGGCATTGTAGAGGGATGCTTCAAGCTCCCTAAGGCTGAATTATTAAAAAGAAAAGAGAAGGAAAAAGGGGAATGGAGCTCCACCCGATTTTAGCCACAAATGGGGGTTGTAGGAGCTCCAACGGATGAGATTTGCAAGAGGAGTTGTAAACTGTAATGGAGTGATGAAATGGATTCAGTTTCAGCAAGAAATGGGTTTAGGAGGGATTTGGAGCAGCGATTTGAGATGGGACAGCAAGAAAAATGTGAAAGGGAGGGCGTTGGGGCATTTTTTGTGAAGGAGGTGCCCTTTCTAAGGGGTTTCGACGGACGGACCACACATGGGAGGGATGCCCCACCCTACAAACACCTCGTGCCCGAAACTCAGTGCAAGTGGGACCCACTCATCGATGATGGCATCGCCGGCCGGTCACCACTCTGGCTGGTGGGACCACATGGGTTGGGTCCCCCCTGCCTCAAGGACCTCAAATATGTATGGGCCCCACCTTAGTTCATTCTATATTGGCCTAGGGAGGCCCAAACTTCCATTCGAGGCTTTTCAGGGCCAATCTATAAACCTGAATGCATTCCCCTATCATGTAGCATATGATTTTGGGGTAGAAGGAGCAAATAAATCCATCTAGCCCATTAGTTGCTAAATATTACAAACTTAGAATGGCCTAATGGCCAGTTTTCATAAAATTTTACTATTCACTGTAAAATTTTATCGAAGTATGATTTTATATCATTTTTACATTAGGATCAATGCCTAACATGAAAATTCAGAGAAATAATTGAAGAATGGAGTGGTGAGAGGAAGAATTTTGAAGAAATTAGGTGAAACGAGGTTTTTGAGCCCTAGCGATTGAATGTAAGGGTTGTGGTTGCCCCATAGCCCAAGGATTCACATTTATGGGTTTAAAACCATTCAAGAACATCTCAACCCACCTACTTACAACCTAGGACCTACTTAGGTCGCTTCACGCGACCCTATATGCGTTACGGACTCGATCGCGCGATCGATACGAATAGACTTCGCCTATTGGCAAATCTACGATCCCATAAGTGTTTCTAGACCTTTCTCGTACCCACCTAAGTCAAAGGAAGTAACAGCGTATGTCGCATGACCATAACCTAGTCCCGGTATAATCTCATTCATGCTCTGATACCAACTTGTAACACCCTGAAAATTGGGGGTCGTGTATAAACTCAACTCCCGAGTTCCAGACGTCACTTATGCAAAAAAAATGATTATGATTCAATGTTGTCTGAGTTAAAGCATTCACATAAGTAAAAGTATACCAAAACTGTAATTCATACTCCAGATTCAGTGATAAAAGCAAGCGGAAGACTAAAGAATATACATATCACTGTATGGAAAACAAAATAGATCTCAACTGTCTCCAAAGTATGAATACATCTTTGAGTCTCATATACATGTAAATAAACAGAAATCAAATGTCAAAAATAGTCCCACTGAGAAGTCCCGTCAATCCAGGCCACCTAAGCAAAGCCGTCGTGGTACTGCATATATGAAAACTCGTCCTGGTCCTCATCATGATCCGGCTCTGCCTCCTGAATCGCTGCCTCACCTGCATCTAAGACAGGGTCTGGTGGGTGTTGCAAACACCATCCCGTAACGTGTGAGTGAGTAGCTAACTCAGTGGAATAATAGAGCAAAGATTAGCATGTTCTCAAATCAATCGTATGATAATAGTAAAGCAGTAAATCAAACATTCCTAATACTGTTGTTAATGCAATATGACATGACATGATGGATGCCCTCACCGACATTCTCCCTCATACAGCACCATCTGCGTCCGTGGTATGCTTGCGTACCACTCAGTGCTCCACATCTTCCAGGCACATGCAATGTGATGGTGATATGATTATCGAGTTATTATTAGTCCATTCAAACAGCAGGATTGGGAAACTAAGGTACTTCCCTTATATCAATCCCAACACAGATCCTGTCTAGGGTCATCACTCCTAGTAATCTCATATGATATATATTTTGTAGGTCGCTGCAAGGACTGTTAGGGCTGTTGCTCGCACTCGTTGCACCGTTCCCCCATCACCTCATCAATACAGGCCTACTTGCACTCTCGTCGCTACGGAAGGGTCGTCGCCTCCCGTAGACTCAGAATACACTCGAGGTCACTACAAAGGGCTGTCAGGGCTGTTGGTCGTACTCGTTGCACCGCTCCCCCATCACCTTATCAATGTAGGCCGACAGCAAGAATATAGTGTCCCATACCACCATAATCTGCTCACGAGTCATAGGTGCTCACTGGTCACTACGGGGAGGTTTGTGGCCCCAGCGTAGGCCGACAGCTCGACCACGGTGTCCCATACCACCATGCCCGGCTCATGAGTCTTTATGGATCAAGGTACCATGGTTGACAGGGTTTACAATGGTAAGTTCAGTACCCTAGGTTCAAGCAGTTATGACTCATACAGGGTGAACATATAATGGCCAGTCGGGTTACTTGACGGGCTCGACTAGCACGAGCGCATCTCAAGTCGAACGACATGAAGTGCATAAAATAGCTCGTGTGGCCTAACCACTGCCGCCAACTCCAAAACACGGCTCGCGTTCATCGACGCGTCGTTCGTGGCAAGGATAAGCCAACCACGAATTCACTCGGTTGCTGACTGCCTGGACTAGGTATAGTCCCAAACATTTATGAATTCACATCAGCAATCATTTAAGAGTAATGGAAATGAAATACAACAACGTGAGCATGTTAACACATGTTATAACATACAACTTAAGTAAAACATCTAACACATGCATTTCATACATATAATGAAATCATGCATATAGCTAATATGTAGGAAATCATTTACATCAGCATATTAATTAAGAATTTAATCTCAAACTAATTCATAACACCATTTAATTTAATACATACTAATACAAACATTTATACAAACACTTAGTCTACACACTTAAGTCTACATATAGTATGTCGACTCAAAGTGTGCATTTGGGCGAATCTCTTCGCCAAACTGATTATGCACGCATTCCTAATATCCTAATGCGGCAAGAAGCCATGTCAATCATATCAGCAAAATATGGATGAAAACAGCATTTCCTACAAATGACTGAAATGCCCTAAATCTCATATTTTTCATCTATTTACGAAACAGGAAACAGACAGCATGTTGTACATGTCAAACGGCATTGTCGTCGATAATATACTATTAAACGACAGTGAAAGCGTTGAAAACAGTCAATCAAAGCATCTAAAATCTGCACCTTTTATCCTAGAAGTATATTGATTCGAACGGAGCGTGTACGCTTCATTTACGGTGAACCGGGAACCTAATACACAAGATCTATAAGCTACCATGCTAAGGAACTGAAGGAACCTTAAATCAGCAAGTATTTAGGGTATTTTCTTACCTAGAAACACGGCGAAATCGCCGGGAAAGTGATTGAGGCGCGTTGCTCAAGCACGTGCAACAAGTAGTGCAAGCAGTAGGAAATTCTCTCCCACTCTCTCTCACAATCTCTCACCTTTTCTCTCACACCAGCTAGGGTTTCTAGCAAATTCGGATGGGTGAGAGAAGTGAGGGTTTAAGCCCCTTTTATAACCTAAAACTTGCCCAAAACAAGCTTGGGAACAATGTTCACATGATGCCTAACCAAATTGGGGCTGTTTCGGTCCAAAAAGACATTTCTGGAGGTCCCGTGGCAGAACGCGATCGGACTTAAGTTCATGCACATCGGATGTCGTTCACATCCCATTTTCAGACCAGTAGTGTTCGTAGATCGCATGTGGCGGTCCAGTCTCAGTTCAGCGGTCACTGCACGTAGATCAGGTCTACAAGTCTCATGATATGAAATAGAAAATTTCCCTGATCTGAGGGTGTAATTTGGCTGAATTCTGACGGTCAGAATGCTTAATAATAACGTGTCAAGTCATGTGCCAGATTTGAATTTCAAATTCTAAATCTAACCCTATTCTCACTCTCTTCACTCCAGGCTCAATGAAATAGCCTCTGAATGTCGGTTAGACTTGATTTTCAAAATGATTGTCAAGTCCAGCTATGCGGTTATAACGGTCTAAGATTGTAGGTATCGGACTTTCGACGCGCGGTCTAGATCCAATATAAAGTTTCAAAGAGGTCCTGAGAACAAACCGGTTTAGAGTTTGATCCGAGATTTTAGAGTATTATAGCGTCATTAGTTCTACTCGCTTTGGGTCTTGTAGAACGTATTTAAAGTGATCAGGGACTATTTTCCAGTTACTCTAGCGTTGCGCTAGCTAACTTATACATATTTTCCAAAGGAATTAATCCTACGCGATTTTTGGTCGAGTTGGTACTCGAGTCCAAGTATAGATTTTTCCAAGGCGTTACAATCTAGCCCCCTTAACAAAAAATTTTATTTTCAAAATTTGTACCTTTTCGTACTCCTTGAGAAGCTGTAGGTAATTCTTTCTGATCTCGGCTTCTGTCTCCTAGGTAGCCTCTTCCTCAGAGTGATGCGTCCACAATACCTTCACAAGGGGAATCACCTTGCTACGCAGTACCTGCTCCTTCCTGTCTAGGATATACGTCGGTCGCAGGATATATGTAACATCCTCTCCTAACTGTACCTGCTCCCATCTGATGATATGGGAAGGATCAGAAACGTATTTCTTCAGCATAGAAACATGAAATATGTTGTGAACGCTCGCGAGAGGCGTGGGTAAAGCCAAACGGTATGCCATTGCTCCCACACGATCGAGGATCTGGAATGGACCAATGAATCGTGGTGCTAGCTTCCCCTTCTTCCCGAACTGAAGGACTCCCTTCATAGGGGAAACTCGTAAAAATACATGATCCCCAACCGTGAACTCTAGCGGCCGCTGTCTCGTATCGGCATAACTCTTCTGTCTGCTCTGCACTGTGAGAAGCCGACGTCTAATAATATCAATCTTCATCGACGTCGCCTGCACTAACTCTGGGCCAATAAATCTACGCTCACCGACCTCTGTCCAGCAATGCGGTGCTCGACAAGGTCGCCCATACAACACCTCGTAAGGTGCCATACCGATACTCGCCTGAAAACTGTTGTTGTATGCGAACTCCGCATATGCAAGACAATCATCCCAACTGTTGGCAAGTAAGACAACGGGACACTTCCATTCTGCGATTGGCATAGGCTGAAGAAGTTCAGGTGGTCGGCGATGCTCTGCCTTCACCTGCTGGCAAGTAAGACAACGGGACACGAACTCTGCTATGTGGGTCTTCATACCTTCCCACCAATAGGTCCTCTTCACATCACGACACATCTTTGTACTGCCTAGATGCATCGTGAGTCAGGTACAATGCGCAGCCCCGAGAATCTCTCATCTCAAGTCAGGGATATCTGGGACGCATAGGTGGCCACGATAACGTAAGCCCCCATTAGTGCCAACTCGCCGCTCGGCGTCCGCATCATCACTGGCCTGCTCTCGAAGCTCAGTCAGATGCGCATCATCCCTCTGCGCCTAGATGACCCGGTCATCGATCTGAGATCGCACTTGCACATGTGCGATGAACTCATACGGCTCCTCTACAGTGAGTTTCTGCTCAAAGTCTCACAAAAACTCAACCATATCCCACTTAGCAACTATCAGCGGAGCCGCAAACTCTATCGCCTTCTTGCTGCTCAACACGTCAGCCACAAGGTTCGCCTTCTCAGGATGGTAAGAGACTTCAAACTTGAAGTCCTTCAAAGTCTCCATCCATCGTCGCTGCCTCATATTCAAGTCTCGCTGCGTGAATATGTACTTGAGGCTCTTGTGGTGGAAAAAGAGCTCGAACTCCTCTCCATAAAGGTAATGTCTCTAGAGTCTCAGTGCGAATATGACGGCTGCCAACTCCAGGTCGTGTGTAGGGTAATTCTCCTCCTACTTCCTTAATTATCTCGAGGCATACGAAATTACCCTGTCCTTCTTCATAAGGACACAACCCAGACCAACGCTAGACGCGTCAGTATATATAGTGTATCTAACCCCTTGCTCTGGCAATACTAGCACAGGGGCGGATGTAAGTCTATCCTTCAGCTCCTGAAAAGCTGACTCCGCCTTGTCATTCCAGGCGAACTTCACGTCCTTCCATGTCAACTGAGATAAAGGTCTCGAGATCTTCGAGAAATACCGAATGAAGCGTCGATAATAGCCAGCGAGACCCAAAAAACTCCTCACCTCAGTGACAGAACCAGGCTGCTCCCAGTCCTGAACTGCAGCTACCTTAGACAGGTCGACTGCCATGCCATCCTTGGACACCACGTGTCCCAGGAACTTCACTTCCTGCTTCCAGAAGTCACACTTCTTGTACTGTGCGAACAACTGATGCTGTCTGAGTGTATCCAGGACTAAGCACAAGTGCTCCTCATGCTCGTCTCGACTCCTGGAGTATATCAAAATGTTGTCAATGAACACAACGACGAATCGATAGAGGAAAGGCCGAAATACCCGGTTCATCAGATCCATGAACACGGCTGGTGCGTTCGTGAGACCGAACGACATCACTAGGAACTCGTAGTGGCCAAAGCTGGTCCTGAACGCTGTCTTCTGCATGTCCTCATCCCTGACGCGTAACTGATGATATCCTGACTGAAGATCAATCTTCGAGAAGTACTGCGCTCCTCTCAGCTGATCAAACAAGTCATCGATCCTGGGTACCTGTTCTTCACCGTGATCTGGTTCAGTCTGCGATAATCAATACACAATTGCATTGAACCATCCTTCTTCCTTACAAATAGGACTGGTGCTCCTCAAGGAGACACACTAGGTCGAATAAGGCCAAGCTCCAACAGACCATGAATCTGCATCCTCAACTCCTCCATCTCACACGGTGCCATGCGATACGTCGGCAGTGAGACGGGCGTGGAACCAGGCACCAAATCGATAGTGAAATCAATCTCTCGTCGAGGCGGCAAACCAGGGATCTTCCCGAACAGATCCCCAAAATCACAAACGACTGGCGTATGCTCAAGCATCGGGGCATCAGTGTCCCGAAGTAAAGAAGCGTAGCTAAGTATGCGAAAGGGGAGATTTACCCGAACTGAAAATGTAAAAGGCGTGCCCTCTGGCTCGTACACCGTCACCATACGAGTCTCGCAGTCAATCTCGACCCTCCCAGCAGTCAACCAGTCCATGCCAAGAATGACGTCGAGATAAACAAGAGAGGGATCGACGACAAGATCAAGAGCCATCGTCCTGCCTCCCAGATCAACCAGGCAGCCCTCACACATCAGGGTGGCATCAGAAAAATCTCCATGAGCTGAAAGAACTTGCACTTCATCCATACGAATGGTCGGCAGTCCAAGACGCCTGACTATGGAATGCGATATCAAAGAAAGTGTGGATCCAGTATCCACCATCACGAGAATAGGAATGCCTCCGATGTGGGCAGTGACCTCAAAGGCCGTATGTTGAGAAGTCTCTGTCTCAGCTGCCTCAGCTGTCAAGGAATGTACTCGTGCCTGCTGTGACCGGTTCGGCCGTTGTGCCACGGGCCGTAGAGGCGGCCTGAACTGAGATACCGAAGGTCTGAAGGAAGGGTGCGCAGGAGCCAACCGTAAAGGCGGTGCTGATATAGTCTGTGAGCGTGTACGGTCGATCTTCTGCGGTGGCGAGAACCCACTGTCCCGCATCCAAGCGAAATAACTCTGTGCCGAATGGCCCGCTCTCCCACAATAAGTACATGATAAACTAGGGCGCCACATCGGGGGTACTGGCGCTGTAGCCCTAGGAGGAGGGTCGACGCGAGGTCTCTTGCCCGCAAAGGGCCTGTCCTGTAACTCTGGTCGTGGCCTGGGAGCAATAGGGCCATGAGATCGCTTAAGTCGATCCACATCCTGCTCTGCCCGCATGGACATGTGAATTAGCTCTGCGTAGGAGGGAATGCTCACGCAACACATCTTCGACCGAATATCCGGTCGCAAACCCTCTGAAAAGCGCCGTATGTGCATCTTCTCATCTGCCAGTATAGTCGGGACGTACCTGCCCAACTCAGTGAACCGATGCTCATACTCAGTCACCGTCATGCGTCCCTGTCTGAGGCGCAGAAACTCGTTCTCCCGGTCATGCCTATATGTCTGGGGATAGTATTTCTCATGGAAACGGAACTCGAACGCTGCCCAGGTCCAGATGTAATCAGCGGCAACGGTCCGCAACACACTGTCCCACCATAAGCTGGCCTCCCGCTCAAATAAGAACATATCCAACTCAACCTGCTCAGTTCTGAGTAATGCAGCATCCGTAGTATCTTCGACACACGGTCGAGCCAATACTCGGCCTTCTCGGGTGTATGAGAACCTGTAAAAGTGGGAGGCCGTAAGCGGTGGAATTGCTCTAGTAAGCTCCGTGTGTCTGCGGCATTCCCCGCAGGGTAAGAAGGTGGTGCAGGATGAGCCATGCCCTCATCCTGAGCATATGTATCGGCATCCTCAGCTAGATGCGCAGGTGGTGCAGGTGGAGTCACACTCCCACCCTAGGCTAGAGCCCCCACTATAGTAGTCAGGAGCTGCTGCTGCTGTTGCATCATGGCCATCATCTGATCAAATCTATCTGGAGGTGGAGCAGGCTGTGGCTTATACTATGTCGACGAAGACGCACGGTACTGCTCTCTGACGGGCGGTGTGAAAGGCGGTGGTCCAACTGCAGGACCAGGAGGAGGCTGAGACTCACATGCTGTCTCAAGAATCGGGCCCACAGCAGGGTCCAAATGAGCACCAAAATGAAAGGGAACCTGATCCATAGGCTCACCCAATGTAAGCCGAGCTGTGCTCCGTGTAGCCTTCGGCAGCATTCCCTATATTCAAAATAGGGAGCAACCTTGTTAGTCTCAATAGCACAAACACACCGCAATCATTCACATAAAGAGTCCAAGGCATTTCATGCATTTCATTTAATCAAAATTGTCACAATATAAGGGATATCTCCTTACAAGCATCATGACAAGAAGTACATGGAAACTAAGACAGTTAAAGCTACAACAGCAACATAAGTAAACCACTAGCCTTAACAGGCTTACATAACATAAAGCAGGAAACGACTAACTACTAACAACAATAACTAAAATCTTATCGCTACTCTAAGTCGGGTGATGGAGGAGGAGCACCCTTATCCTGCAAGCAGCACAGGATCGCCTTCAAGGTGCGAGTCACCTTGTCAAATTTTCTCTTCATAACGGCCTTGGTATCCTCGACCTCATCCCGAAGTTCCTGAACTTCCCTTCGCAAGGCGACCTGGCTCTCCTCAATTTGGGCAATGTGAGCATCACGAGTAGCCTGAGTAGAAGGAGGAGGGCTCTCATCAGTATCCTGAGCCTCCTCTTCTACCTCTTCCTGGACTTCTTCTTCTACTTCCGCTCCAGGTTCTCCCTCACTTAGATACGCTTCGTCATCAAAATCGTCCTCGCTATCCTTATCAAGCTGAGTCTCACGATACTGAGACCCGATCTTCATCTTGACCATGGTAGACTCATCAATACATTGAATCGGAACTGGCAACTCTGGCCCAAGTCTGTAAGCAAACTCAAGCGCGATCTTGCATATAAGTCGGCCAAAAGGAAGCGACTCAGACATTCTTCTTGATTTCGCTATGAGGATAATCTGTCACAACACGAAAGTGGCCACACACACATTTTCTTCCTGGGCCACCTGATACAAGAAATCAACCATAAGGCACGTACATTCAATGCGATTTGTCGACCTGGGATACACGTTGAACGTGCAAATGTGGTGCAGCAGGTGTAAATCATCAGACATATGAGACACCTTGAGGCTATTGTTAGATTGCCATGGAACCAGACTACCGCATAAGAACCTGGTACGGTGATCTCGCTCACGCCTACTCCTCAAATTCTTTGCACTGGGATGAACATCACCAAGGGGCACGTTCAGAAGTCGCGCTATCAACCGAACATCGATTGTAGCCATTCGGTCTCTACCAAAGGGAATCTTAAACTACAATGCTCCAATGTAGGACTCTGGATACAAGCATAGAAGGCACAAATGGTGCTCTCATTAGCATGAGAACGGGCTTCAAAGAGCGGACCCCAATGTGCAGCTTCAATACGCTCGAATAATAGGAATTCGCCGAAGAGTCGCCCTTCCACGTCCGCCTCAAACAACACCTTTCGGTCAGTATATTCACCGTGAGGCATCTCTGCTAATATCACTCGCCCAATTTGAGCATGGGGATCCAAATCCCGCTTTGTATGGAACTCTCGGGCTGTGCTTGGACTTACGGCGGCGTTTGAAGTAGCGGCGCCACCCCTCGGTCTTCTTGATTACGCAGGGAAACTAGGCCCAGCCTCATCCGCTGCGGTCTTTCTCTTCCCCATCAAAGAGAGGATGGTGGAGAAAGAGAAAAATCCCAAAATGGCTTCAACAATAGCCACAGAAAGTGAGGGAAATGGGGAGAAATGGCTTTCCAAATGGACAAAAGGGAATCTAGGCATTGTAGAGGGATGCTTTAAGCTCCCTAAGGCTAAATTTTTAAAAAGAAAAGAGAAGGAAAAAGGGGAATGGAGCTCCACCCGATTTCAGCCACAAATGGGAGTTGTAGGAGCTCCAACGGATGAGATTTGCAAGAGGAGGAGTTGTAAACTGTAATGGAGTGATGAAATGGATTCAATTTCAGCAAGAAATGGGTTTAGGAGGGATTTGGAGCAGCAATTTGAGATGGGACAGCAAGAAAAATGTGAAAGGGAGGGCGTTGGGGTGTTTTTTGTGAAGGAGGTGCCCTTTCTAAGGGGTTTCGATGGACGGACCACACATGGGAGGGATGCCCTACCCTAAAAACACCCCGCGCTAGAAACTCAGTGCAAGTGGAGCCCACTCATTGCCGGCCGGTCACCACTCCGGCTGGTGGGACCACATGGGTTGGGTCCCCCCTGCCTCAAGGACCTCAAATATGTATGGGCCCCACCTTAGTTCATTCTATATTGGCCTAGGGAGGCCCAAACTTTCATTCGAGGATTTTCGGGTCCAATCTGTAAACCTGAATGCATTCCCCTGTCATGTAGCATATGATTTTGGGGTAGAAGGAGCAAATAAATCCATCTAACCCATTAGTTGCTAAATATTGCAAACTTAGAATGGCCTAATGGCCAGTTTTCATAAAATTTTACTATTCACTGTAAAATTTTATCAAAGTATGATTTTATATCATTTTCACATTAGGATCAATGCCTAACATGAAAATTTAGAGAAAGAATTGAAGAATGGAGTGGTGAGAGGAAGAATTTTGAAGAAATTAGGTGAAACGGGGTTTTTGAGCCCTAGCGATTGAATGTAAGGGTTATGGTTGCCCCACAGCCCAAGGATTCACATTTATGGGTTTAAAATCATTCAAAGAACATCTCAACCCACCTACTTACAACCTAGGACCTACTTAGGTCGCTCCACGTGACCCTAGATGCGTTACGGACTCGATCGCGTAATCGATACGAATAGACTTCGCCTATTGGCGAATCTGCGATCCTATAAGTGTTTCTAGACCTTTCTCGCACCCACCTAAGTCAAAGGAAGTGACAGCGTATGTCGCGTGACCATAAACCAGGCTCGGTATAATCTCATTTATGCTCTGATACCAACTTGTAACACCCTGAAAATTGGGGGTCGTGTATAAACTCAACTCCTGAGTTCCAGACCGTCACTTATGCAACAAAAATGATTATGATTCAATGTTGTCTGAGTTAAAGAATTCACATGAGTAAAAGTATACCAAAACTGAAATTCATACTCCAGATTCAGTGATAAAAGCAAGCGGAACAATAAAGAATATACATCACTGTATGGAAAACAAAATAGATCTCAACTGTCTCCAAAGTATGAATACATCTTTGAGTCTCATATACATGTAAATAAACAGAAATCAAATGTCAAACATAGTCCCACTGAGAAGTCCCATCAATCCAGGCCACCTAAGCAAAGCCGTCGTGGTACTGCATATATGAGAACTCGTCCTGGTCCTCATCATGATCCGGCTCTGCCTCCTGAATCGCTGCCTCACCTGCACCTAAGACAGGGTCTGGTGGGTGTTGCAAACACCATCCCGTAACGTGGGAGTGAGTAGCTAAATCAGTGGAATAATAGAGCAAAGATTAGCATGTTCTCAAATCAATCGTGCGATAATAGTAAAGCAGTAAATCAAACATTCCAAATACTGTTGTTAATGCAATATGACATGACATGATGGATGCCCTCACCGACATTCTCCCTCATACGGCACCATCTCCCTGGCATGCTTGCGTACCACTCAGTGCTCCACATCTTCCAGGAACATGCAATGTGATGGTGATATGATTACCGAGTTATTATTAGTCCATTCAAACAGCAGGATTGCGAAACTAAGGTACTTCCCTTATATCAATCCCAACACAGATCCTGTCTAGGGTCGTCACTCCTAGTAATCTCATATGATATATATTTTGTAGGTCGCTGCAAGGACTGTCAGGGCTGTTGCTCGCACTCGTTGCACCGCTCCCCCATCACCTTATCAATACAGGCCTACTTGTACTCTCGTCGCTACGGAAGGGTCGTCGCCTCTCATAGACTCAGAATACACTCGAGGTCACTACAAAGGGCTGCCAGGGCTGTTGGTCGTACTCGTTGCACCGCTCCCCCATCACCTTATCAATGTAGGCCGACAACAAGAATATAGTGTCCCATATCACCATAATCTGCTCATGAGTCATAGGTGCTCACTGGTCACTACGGGGAGGTTTGTGGCCCCAGCGTAGGCCGACAGCTCGACCACGGTGTCCCATACCACCATGCCCGGCTCATGAGTCTTTATGGATCAAGGTACCATGGTTGACAGGGTTTACAATGGTAAGTTCAGTACCCTAGTTCAAGCAGTTATGACTCATACAGGGTGAACATACAATGGCCAGTCGGGTTACTTGACGGGCTCAACTAGCATAAGCGCATCTCAAGTCGAACGACATGAAGTGCATAAAATAGCTCGTGTGGCCTAACCACTGCCGCCAACTCCAAAACACGGCTCGCGTTCATCGACGTGTCGTTCGTGGCAAGGATAAGCCAACCACGAATTCACTCGGTTGCCGACTGCCTGGACTAGGTATAGTCCCAAACATTTATGAATTCACATCAGCAATCATTTAAGAGTAATGGAAATGAAATACAACAACGTGAGCATGTTAACACATGTTATAACATACAACTTAAGTAAAACATCTAACACATGCATTTCATACATATAATGAAATCATGCATATAGCTAACATGTAGGAAATCATTTACATCAGCATATTAATTGAGAATTCAATCTCAAACTAATTCATAACACCATTTAATTCAATACATACTAATACAAACATTTATACAAACACTTAGTCTACACACTTAAGTCTATATATAGTATGTCGACTCAAAGTGTATATTTGGGTGAATCTCTTTGCCAAACTGATTATGCACACATTCCTAATATCCTAATGTGGCAAGAATCCATGTCAATCATATCAGCAAAATATGGACGAAAACAGTATTTCCTACAAATGACTAAAATGCCCTAAATCTCATATTTTTCGTCTATTTACGAAACAGGAAACAGACAGCATGTTGTACATGTCAAACGGCGTTGCCATCGATAATATACTATTAAACGACAGTGAAAGCATTGAAAACAGTCAATCAAAGCGTCTAAAATCTGCACCTTTTATCCTAGAAGTATATTGATTCAAACGGAGCGTGTACGCTTCGTCTACGGTGAACCGGGAACCTAATACACAAGATCTATAAGCTACCATGCTAAGGAACCGAAGGAACCTTAAATCAGCAAGTATTTGGGGTATTTTCTTACCTAGAAACGTGGCGAAATCATCGGAAAAGTGATTGAGGCGCGTTGCTCAAGCACGTGCAACAAGTAGTGCAAGCAGCAGGAAATTCTCTCCCACTCTCTCTCACAATCTCTCACCTTTTCTCTCACACCAGATAGGGTTTCTAGCAAATTTGGATGGGTGAGAGAAGTGAGGGTTTAAGCCCCCTTTATAACCTAAAAGTTGTCCAAAACAGGCTTGGGAACAATGTTCACTTAATGCCTAACCAAATCGGGGATGTTTCGGTCCAAAAAGACATTTCTGGAGGTCCCCTGGCCGAACGCGATCGGACTTAAGTTCATGCATGTCGGATGTCGCTCACATCCCATTTTCAGACCAGTAGTGTTCGTAGATCGCACGTGGCGGTCCAGTTTCAGTTCAGCGGTCACCGCACGTAGATCAGGTCTACAAGTCTCATGATATGAAATAGAAAATTTCCCTAATCCGAGGGTGTAATTTGGCTGAATTCTGATGGTCAGAACGCTTAATAATAACGCGTCAAGTCATGTGCCAGATTTGAATTTCAAATTCTAAATCTAACCCTATTCTCACTCTCTTCACTCCAGGCTCAATGAAATAGCCTGTGAATGTCGGTTGGACTTGATTTTCGAAATGATTGTCAAGTCCAGCTAGGCGGTTATAACGGTCTAAGATTGTAGGTATCGGACTTTCGACGCGCGGTCTAGATCCAATACAAAGTTTCAAAGAGGTCCTGAGAACAAACCGGTTTAGAGTTTGATCCGAGGTTTTAGAGTATTATAGCGTCATTGGTTCTACTCGCTTTGGGTCTTGTAGAACGTATTTAAAGTAATCAGGGACTATTTCCTAGCTACTCTAGCGTTGCGCTAGCTAACTTACACATTTTCCAAAGGAATTAATCCTACGTGATTTCTGGTCGAGTTGGTACTCGAGTCCAAGTATAGATTTTTCCAGGGTTTTACAAACTAGGCGGTCAGGATTGTCTAAGTTCGGGATAATCGGACTTCCGACGTGCTGTCCAGAGCCGATACAAAGTTTCAAGGTGCTCCCGAGAGCAATCAGGAATAGAGTTTAATCCTAGGTTTTACGGTATTGTAGCGTCACCTATCTTATACGTTTTGACTTTAGCAGATCGTATTGAAAGCGATTGGTGAGAATTTCACAGTTCATCTAGTGCAGCGCTAGTTAATTCTCGTTGGATTTCTAAAGGAAGTAGCCTTCATTGGTTTTTGTTTGAGATGAGATTTGAAGGGTGGAGCGAGGATGTTTGAAAACGGAAGAAGGAAGAGTTTGGAGGGGTGGTTTTTATCAAAAATCAGACATTTTGGTGAGAAAGGAGGGCTTGGAGGGTCACTTTGTGAAGGAAGTACCTGATCGGAGAGGTTTTAACGGACGGGAAACACACCAGGGGCCTACCCTAGCCCCCAAACACCTCCGGCCCGAAGCCCGGACCCGACCGAGCATTTTGACCTGGGATGCATCGTGGAATCGGCGATGCCATCGCCAACCAAACTCACATCTAGCGATGGCCGCCCTATGAGGCTGGTTCCCCTTGCCCTAGGGACCCCAAATGTATGTTGCTCCCACCTTGGTTCATAGTATTTGGGCTTGGATAGGCCCAAAACTTCATTTGGGGCGTTTCGGGGGCAGTTTGTAAACTAGAATGAGTTTATACATCATGTAGCATATGATTTTGGGGTAGGAGACTCTAATCCATCCAACTAACCTATCTATTTTGTTAGATTCTAAAAGATTAAGGGTCGAAACCCATTTTACCTATTTATTTACTATTCATGGTAATTTTTAGCTTCAGTATTGTTCTTCATCATTAATACCCTAGGATCAGTGTTCTTTACTATTTAAACTTGAGGAGTCATGTCTAATATGAAAGTACTTGGAGAAGTTTGAAGAATGAGGTGGTGAAAGGTGAGTTTTGAAGGAAATGGGTTGAAGAGCGATTTCTTTGGCCTTGGGATTAAGCTTTGAGAGTGTTATGGTTGACCCATTGCCTAAGGACATCTAACCCCAGGTTGGCAAAAAATCCGAGGTGTTACATAAGCGTTCAATCTAACTCAAGTCGAGTATGACTCTAGCACACCCAACGCTATCCTAACCGTGCATGTTTGGCCATACATCGGCCGTTTCTCAACACATGGTATCTTGTCTGATTGATATTGTGTTTGATTGAACTGGAACAGCCCCATCCCTAATTATTTGAATAATTTTGTCACCTATACCATTCAATTCAATGGGAACTTTCCAATTTCCCACTAGATTCTAGCCAGTTTGGTGAAGACCATTGATACATGATGGGCCAAATGAACAATAGACTTAAACAACTAGCTAGGAGTCAGACGTTCACTTGTCGGATTACGACAATTTCAATTCTCAAAATGAAAGTTTCCTAAATGGTTGAATAATTTTGTCATCTAAACTATTTAATGAAAAATTTTTAATTTCCCTCTATATTTTATTTAGTGTCTACTTATACATCTTATCTATTATTGCCGAATCAATAGAAAATCAAACACAACCATTGAAACCCACAATTTCAATGGAAAAAATGGAAAATAGATGTCGGTGTATCAGTCACGAGAGATGGAGATATCAATTCCCTTCATTTAATGTATGCAAGTAATTATATTCCCATTTTAAAAGAAATTACTCGACGGGAGCTAGGTGATCGACAGGTTGAGAAATCCCTCTTTGGTCTCCCAAACATGAGAGAAACCAATAAACAATCCCAGCAATGAAGAAGCTTGTAAACCAAGCATTGTTATAGATGACGACAAATGCCTTTGCAATTGAATTCAAGATTCCTACCTTTTTTAGGAAACTTGGGATTACTGGCAGTATTCCGATAACCAGAGCTGCCATGGTAGCTGGATTGAATCCTCTGCGGTAATAGTAAGCCCTAAGAGGATTATTGTTATCGCTCCAGTGGGGCCAAGAATGTACTAATTGACTATTGTTATCGCTCCAGTGGGGCCAAGAAGTGCAGAGTACCCCACCAACCATGTATAGAAGAAGCACTCGCTAGAGTGGAGAAGCCTCCACGGCTGACAAACAATGCCTAGAATTGTTGTTAGAAGAGCTCCTCTTCTAAAGTGGAATGTCAACCGGCTAAGGTTTGACAAGGGCATTAGCAGGGGTGACGATGTTCCTTACAATATTGGCAGTGATTGTTGTTAGATCTCTATGAGGTCTGACTCATCAATCAATGGTCTATATCGTCCTAAAGTCTGGATGTAACACCCCACCCCTCTGGTACACGGGTGTTAACATTAAAACCTGAATTGTGAACCTAATTAAAAAGAAAATGGTTCTAACGTAAGCCAAGATAGAGAGATACCTTCAACCACTTGTTAAAACCTTCCACCAACACTTAGGCTAGCCACCAAATCCCCTAGAAACTAAACAGGACCATACACTAGACCACAACGATAAAACTTAACTAACCACTTTAGATGTAGGATAACCTTCACCAATAGACCAATTGTCTGATCATAAAATGACCACCCCTTAAGAGCCAAGGAATAGCTAACTAATCAACCACTACCACTTAGGGTCCCATTTAACCATAGAATAGAATCTTTTAACTAATCTAGCCATGGGATCAGTAGGAACCCACTACATAGAGTCTAAGACCACATAGTGCAGCCCACCTGAGACGTAGATACGACTAACCTCCTACCAAGGGCCTTGATTATAGCCATCAAGGGTGGTGGTGGGAGAAGATCCCCAACAAACATCACATTGGGCCCCACATTCATAGTGCATGTGCACTTGGGACATGCACCCACCCCACACTGAACGTGTCATCGGGTCAAACAGCAGTTGACCCGATGAAAATTATAAAAAGATGAAAATCCTCTCTTGCCTTCCCACCAACCATAGGATTTAAATCTAGTGATGTCGTTCACCGAAACTATGGCCGACCAACATGATCTGATCTGTCCATCATAATCGGACAACCCACATTACCAGAACCCTGTGGTGCGCTGGCACCCATGCATGCCCACAAACAATGGTGCAATCAGACCATATATGCTACATGTAAGGCCCGACCCAACAACACAAGATATTGTCAGCTTTACCAAAGCTCACGAATTTAAAACACATCTTGTCTGTGAAGAAAGGAGCCCACTTATAGCCACCACAACTTAGGACAATGCTTCTAATGTGGGACAAAGTTTCACCTTCATTGTGTGGACAATAGCCTGCTAACCACCTTTTAGGGGTCCACCCACATGTGACCACTGAGGGCAAAGTCATCCTCGGCTCTGATATCAATTATAAGGCCCAACCCAACAACACAAGATATTGTCTACTTTGCCGAAGCTCACGGCTTTAAAACGCATCTTGTCTATTAAGGAAGGAGCCCACTTATATCTACCACAACTTAGGACAGTGCTTCCAATGTGGGATAAAGTTTCACATTCACTGCGTAGTAGCTTGCCAACCACCTTTTGGGGGTCTGCCCACATGCGCGCCCTCCCACATGTGACCACAGTGACGGGGGTGTCACACTGCACGTCTGGACAAAGGATCTGCACCTGATCTTGAACTCGCCAACTTGGCAGTCCATGGCAATGTCATGCCTCCTATCTCGGTCGTCCATTGAGGGTGCATCTCAACGCTCCTCTCGATGTCAAAAATCGACAGGCACTTATCTGCATGGTGGAAAGGTCAGGGTAGACAATCCATTTCGGGAAACTCCACTGGTGTGATCTGGGCCTTCGACTGCGCCACGTGGAGCGATCCCTACCTTCCCCTCTAGGGCAACAACCTTTTTACTAAGAGAGGGCTTCTCATCTCATGAGAAGGAGTGGTCAGCAAAAATTCTCATGAGATGGTTGAACGGCTAGAAAAGTGGGTCCTGTAGTGATCAACGACTCCATTTAATCCGTTCAAATGGACCAGATCATGCCAATAAACCATAGATAAAGATCGTCCATTGATGGCCAAGTCATCTTCCCTATTAAATCTCCAAACCCACCATTACGACCTGGGCTCCATTTTAAGACTGAAGTTACTTTTTTAATGGGAACGGTGAGTGGAATTCATCCCTCATGATGGATTAACCTCACGCATTTAAAAATGAAGGTGTGGGCATGAACTCAATCACCAGATTTCAGTCATTGGATGGGCAGCTCTAGTGTGCCTCTCAGCCTATAAATTCGAGTTGTTCACCTTATGATCTCCACCCAGAGCTGAGAGAGAGAGAGAGAGAGCAGAGGAGGAGGAGGAAGAGAGAGAGAGTCGACTCAGCAAACACGTAAAATAGTCTAGGTAAATCACTCTGTTTGATTGAATATTGGACCAGTTGTAACTGCTGCAGCCATTGTCCTCTAGGTTAGGGTAGTAAGCCTAGCACCATGGTCAGGATTAACTGGTCCCACCCTCGACCAAGGCAGCTGAGTCAGATACTCACTCACCCATGGTGTTGTGTCGGGATGGCTTCACTCACCCGTGCAGAACCTGTTGTGGGACCTCTATGTCTCTGATCAGGTTCTAAATCGAAACCCATCCCCTCCACGGCTGGTCACCCGAACTAACCCAAACTCAAACTTATTGAGTCGATTTGGTGAAATAACTTGAACCGGGTAGACTCAGTGGGCAGTGTGCACCGGCCTCTGGTTCAAATCAGCGTCTATCGGTGTCACATCCCAAACTCAGAAACTGGGCTCACAAAATTCCCGATTGACAAATCCAGCGCCGATAGCCTCCATAGCACCCCATTCTCAGCTCCCAGCACCCATATGTCAGATTTCGATCATGGGATCCTGGGATCCTACAAGGAGGATTTTCAATATGATTTTTTTTATAAAGGAGCATAACCACAAGCATAACTAAGTCACAAAATAACATCATCACATATCCACTATATAAAAAACTTTGAGTACAATGCGGAAAGGGAAATACAAATATAGATATTGGAACTTCAAAAGCTTAGCTACATGCTCCTACCTCAGTGCTGCCGTGATCCAACATCACCTGCACGCAATGGTCATGCATAAGCTTACGAAAAGCTTACAGGGTGGTGTAAGTGTGTGCGCAAGGCAAGTACCAAGTATGCAATATCAAAGTAATTGAAAAATATGTTGGTAAGTCCATAAATACTATCAGCCCTATCAAGGCTATGCGATGCAAGGAATGAATGCAATCGGCTATACCGAAGCCATGCGATGCGAGGCTTACGTAGCTAAATGTCATATGCAAGATGCAATGTAAGCATGCCAATCCTCATTAAGTACATATATCAGTACATTCCTCTCTGGGATATCACCGGGGTTTAGTACACTTCACACTCACTGCCGCCTCCCTAGCCGCTTAGCCCAGCGAGTGGAAGAGACCACACTATTCGCCTGACTATAAGTCTGCCAATACTTACGCGACTCATCGATAGCGGACCCATTTGTGATCTGGTTAAACTCAGCCTAGCTTACAGCCCCCTCACTCGGGCGAATAAGGCCACACCCCCTTCCAATTGACCATGACATTGTGAGAGATGTGGCCTACTAGTATTCAGTACTCGTGCACTCTTATATCCACTCGGTCTAGACGTTGGAGCATCTCCTGATACTAAAAAGGTTCTGAGACTTTCACCCAAGGACATCCTATGTGCCTATAGTGCTAGAGCCAATATTTTGGATAACTAATCTAGCTATCCACGATGTGCCTATGGAGGCCACAACCCTGATGTCGCTAGGGCGTACAGTGATCATGTCACATAAATGGGAGATGCACAAATCACACAGTCCAGTCATGCAACAATTTTGTGCGTACAGCGCACTCATGTGGGCAACTCCTATCAGTAAGTCCCATAAACAATTTTCTCAATGACATATGCTATGATCAGTTACTCCTCATATCAAGCATACATATAATACGTATGAGCATGAATCATGAAGTTATACTAAGCATATTATATGGTGATGAACTATCTTTATAACGAAGATGGGCCTAGACGGCCTACACACAACAAGTTTGGGCCTAACAATGGGACCTAGGGAGAGTTACAATGAGGACTTTTAACCATCATTGCTCTTACAATGTGGACATCAAGCCATCATTGCTCTCAAGGCATGGCCCGCCATAAACATCATTACATACATCATGGTGGAATCACACACCGCAATGGACCTCATATACATCACATTCAGCCCCACACAACGGCCTCGCATACGTCTCATTGGGCCTCACTCATGGTCCTTATGTACATCACATTGGGCTAAAACTCATGGGCTTCAAATACATCACAATGGGCCTTATATACATCAAGTGGGCCACATCACACGGGTCGCACCAATGGGCCTCATATACATCAAGTGGGGCGCAACAGATGAGCCGCACGAATAGGCCTCATATACATCAAGTGAGATGTATCAATGGGCCACACTAATGGGCCTCATATACATCAATTGGGCTACATCACATGGGCCACACTAATGGGCCTCATACACATCGCATTGAGCCTCACTCATGAGCCTCAAGTACATCACAATGGGCCTCACCATCTAGGCCTCATATACATCAAGTGGGCCGCATCACGTGGGCCTCATATATATCAAGTGGGCCTCATATACATCAAGTGGGCCTCATATACATGGGCCTCACACATTCCAAAAAAAAAGAACCATATCAAAAGATCATCTGGACCACACCCTAAATAGCGGAGAAGATGATGATTGGAAAATCATCTGGACCATACCACAAATAGCAATGGAGATAATGATTCTCACTGTTAAACAATTCGTCGGGCCCATTGCAATGTTTATTTCCATCCGATTTCTTCATAAGGTCGCAAAGACCTAGATTAAGAGGAGAAATAATTTCATATTGATCTAGAACTTCTGTGAACCCAACAGATTTAATGGCAGATGTTTAATCCCCCACTGATTTCTACAGTGTGGTCCACCTAATATGCAGATCTGCCTTATTTTTCTTCTCAAGTCTTAAGACGAGCACGTAGGGTGGATGAATAATTTGGATATAACACACCTTATGATTAGATCCACAGAACTTGTTGCCATCAATACAATAGCTATGCTGCTCGTCCAACAGATGGACAAAGTGGATTAAAACTCATACATCATGGTGTGTGTCACACAGCACACCATCCAAATGGATGGTGTGGAGAAACACATACATCGTGGTGGGGGTCCACAACCACATCCAGATGGCTGGATGGTTTGGATTAAACAGGTGGACGATGTGGGATATAACGCATATCTCATGGTCGGGTCCACGGACATGCTGTCGTCCATCCAGCAGCAACATATCTGGTAAGAGGTACCCTAGCCAATCTCCTTCACACAACAGGTAGGTTCCCAAGCGGGGTCCACAATAATATACACATATATATATTATATTATATTATTTACTTATTTTTTTGAGATACAATGCCCAGGCCTGCCAAATTAGACTAGGGCCCACCTAGAAATGATCTTGGAAAAATGGATGGACGTGTAGATACAACACACACATTAAGGTGGGGTCCATGTCAGTGTGGCCCACCAGTTTTGGATCAAACGGATATTTGTGTTTACCTTTCATCAGCACCTGCTACTAGACAGCAGCATGCCCAGCTGATCCCGCCCCTTATGGCCATGCATGGATGGGCAGATGATGGACGGGGTGAATATAGATCACATACATCATTAGGTGGGTCATCATACAAGGGAAAAAGATAAAGAGAGAGAGAAAGAGAAAGAGACGCGTGTGATGGAGGGACCTCGGCACTATAGGCCCTCCTTTCATGCATTACAACATACATCAAGTGGGTCTCATTGCATGTGGACCCACCAATCAAAATCAATGGTGGAGATCCCTTCTCCACCAAAATGCAAGGTCTAGATGATCGCTTTCAAACTAGGAAAGTAAACGTCATGATGGATCCACGGAGAATGGCCCCATCATGGAATGAACATATGAATCATGGTGGGCCATCGGCCACACCTAGGGTCTGAAGTAGGATTCGTACCATCAATCTGTAGGCCCCACTTGGCCCATCATTAAAAATAAAATCTAAACCTATAAGAACACCCACCTAAGGTGCTCCTCTTTAGCTCTTTAGAATGCTAGGCTCCTAAGCTCACCCTTTAAGGGTGTATGATGAAGTTTGAATGGTTGGATTGGGAGGTTTTGGGGTAGGAAGTGGGCCACACACTCAGCTTATTTTCTCTCCTTATGATTCTTGTCTCATGGTTTCTTGGGAAATGATAGAGAATGGAGTAAAATGAGAGAGGAGTGGGGTTGTGTAAGGAGGATGGGATGAGAGGAATGGGTAGTGTAAGAGAGGGTTGGGTGTGTGTAAGAGAGAGTTGACTTCTGGGGGATGAGGTGGCATGGGGTATGGGTTGCTTGTTTTTATTCATAAGAAAGGGATGAGAGAGGCATGGGTTGTGTACTTGACTTGTAATTGATTGATTGATGTGATGTGTTGTAGAGATTCTCTTAGAATTCGCAATGCTCAGCATTTCTTCAAAATATATGCGGGCGCACAACTCCTGGCCTGGGTATTGCATCGGTGTGCAAGACGTGGCATTGGAACCGTGACGACGGTGCAGTCGCGATGATACAAGTTTTGAGTTGAGTCGACTCAAATCTACGAGATGTGACTTAGGGTCATGTGTAAACACCAGTTACATGACATAAGTTTTCGAAATTCGACAACGAGGATCACGAGAGCCTACGAAATGGTATGGAGTAGGATATGGGCCTTACAGTCAGGGACTGTGTGTTTAATGGCTTTAAAATAACAACGTCAGATGGGCAGCAGTTCGAGTTCGCTTACCTCCAGCATCCAGATGATGTAGACTTGGTAACTCATAATGAGTTTAGTAGCTCAAATGGAAACAAACAGGCTGCTCTAATACAAGCTGAGTTCTAACTCAGTGGGCCACAGAAGCTGGGCTGCACTTAAAGCAACAGGTGGGTTGGTCGCTGAACATAGTGGGCCTTAGAAGTTTTAGAAAAACCCAATTTCTGGGCCACCTTTGGAACAACCGTGTTAAGCCGAAATAGGTCCAACCCAGCCCAGTTTTTAGGCCACCATTGGACAATAAATGATGGGCTAAACCAGGCCTAGTTTCGGACCATAGATGGACAACCACTATTGGGCCAAACTAGGCCAAGTTTAGGCCTAGTTTTGGGTCCTGGTGTTGGGCCACAATTGTTGGGCCTGATTAAAAGGGGTGTAAGCCTAGTTTCGACTTGGGTAGGTCCTTATAAACCCCTACCTACTTGCAATGGCCTAAGTAACTAGGAGTCTTGAAAATCATTCATCTAATGTGGTTATTAATCTCAAGCTCTTGTTGGAAATGACCCTAGGTGATTAATCGAGTGGCATTGGATCGTAAGTTAATCGCGGGATTTTGGATCATTAAGAAAGGGAGAAACCACGTAAGGAAATCCAACACAAAAGGTGATGACTTCTCCCCTTGGGCTTTCCATCTCTAAATTAGATCAAGGATAACTTTTACACTGACTATAAATGATGTCTTAGAGTTTAATTAATCATTTGATTAGCTTCTCAAATATATGTTTGAGAATTGATAATCCACGATCATGAATATCAAATATAAATGCTAGACCTTGATCCATTAAGTGACTCTTGAATTATATTTTCATGTGTACTTAAGCTTTACTTTAATTATTAGAATGATACCTTAGTCACTTAAGATGGTTCGTTACTTGATCTCTATGTCATTCTCACATGCTATTAGATTGTTTTCAAGACACATATGGAATCAAAATCTCTCTAGGAAAAGGGGGGAACCTCTATCCATGAAAGAGAGTCTGTACTTAGGGTGTAACAAGACTAGTTGTGTTGAGAATAGACCCTCAACATGGAAGTTAAGTTAGTGACAAATTATTCATGGGATTTATCGTCTATGGGGTTATTCTACCTACCTGACTATGGGATGAACCATTTAACATTTTTATTGCTGTTATTTATTCATATTTGTAGCATACATACCGACTCATTTATTTTGAGTAATTTAGTATCTTTGACATTTCATTCCCACTCAACATACAATGGTAGCTACCCCATATATTAAGAATTGATTGGTCACATGTTGATGGGTTCAATCAACCGCCTAAGGCGGTAGACTCATAGGTCGGGGATGGTAGTATGGGACACTATGCTCGAGCTGTTGGCCTACGCTGGGTGATAAGCCCCTCGTAGTGACCTTGAGCTTTATTAAATTGGCTGATTGTAAATGGACTAATAATGGCCTAGCTAATCATACATACATGGGTGGCTATTTCTGGATGTTATAGCAAGTGCCCTGAGGTTTATTAGGGTATCATTTCTCTAGCTTCCAAACCACCGACTATCAACCTACGTACGTGATGTATGATAGCTTCGTCATTATGCGGTACATGATGTATGCACATGATGTGCTGCATTGATGTTTAGCCTTTTTGCATGGCTAATGAGCCCAAGTCTGATCGGATGAGCATCCCTAGGTCAATGATGCATTCACCTATCCATGCATATAATAAGACTACATCTTGTTTTGTTTTGTATGCCTCGTTACTTTTCATGTTATACTTGTCTAAGGTGGCGATGTGTAATCTTGATGGCAATTCACACTGAGCTGGCCATTCATTCATCCAATGTTTAACCGTATAGAGAATGCAAGTGTGAGTAGGGACGAGACAGCACGAATTCCGGAGTCGATGCAGCCATAGCAGAGGAAGAGTTCTACAAGGAGGAGCGCATCAGGAGGCGGCATAATATTTTGGATTAAATCAGTACTTATAGTAGCAGATTTTATTTGCTGGCATAGTTGAACTTATTGGTTTTGTATTTGGGTCTCGACTGACTAGACGAAGATATTACTATTTGGTTTTATGGCTTTATATCTATACTTAGTTTCATTATAACGCTTTGATTTTACTATTATTGCCATTAATCTGATCATTAACACCCAAGTTTTTAGGGAATGAGTTATATACTCAGGCTTTGAAAATTGGGGCATTACAAGTTGGTATCAAAGCAGAATTTGAGATATCCGAGTTTTGGAATCAATATACGAAATTCATAAGGGATTAACTTAGGTGAAACTTCAAAAATTTCCCTGATAAAGTAGTGAGGATGAACAAACATAGAAACAAAACCCTTAGCCCCCCTCAGATATTATTAGAATAACCATTTGAACCTATGATGAAATCCCAAGTACCTAGAAGGAATTTAAAATATGAATTAAAGTCCTAGGTTCACTAGAAAGATTTCCTAGATGATACTAAGGCTAGGAATGAATCCCTTAGAAAACATTAGGCTAGTCATTTGAATCTAGGAACATAAAGTTCAGTCCCCTTCAAAATACTTCTAGAAGCATTGATTAGACTTAGGAACTAGATTCGTGTATCGTGTGAGGGCGAATACTCGCCATGACGTGAATGCAGCAAGCAGAATAACAAATCTATAACCCTTGTGTTGCTTCATCAGTTGATTGAAATCACTTTTCCTATTACTTGAACCATGAAATTTTGACCTCACAAGAAGCAATGTCACCCGTATTATGATCACAGCGAGCTTATACCATCGACATACCACCTCTTTTGTTGAAAGTGCGCCAGCGAGAGTGCAGTCCAATATACATGCCAGGACTCCCACCAGTTCTTTTCATGAAGAAGAACGACGGGTCAATACGTCTCTGTATCGATTACTGGAGACTTAACGAAGTGACGATAAAGAACAAGTACCCTCTACCACACATCGACGACTTGTTTGATCAACTTAAGGGTGCTATACATTTCTCTAAGATCGATCTGCGATCAGGGTACCATCAATTGAGGATCAGGGATGAGGATATCCCTAAGACGGCATTCAGAACTCGTTATGGGCACTACGCGTTCTTGGTAATATCTTTCAGCCTTACTAATGCGTGGCCATAATTATGGACCTGATGAATTAGATATTTATGTCATACTTGGATCGATTTGTAACTGTGTTCATCGATGATATCGTGGTCTACTCAAAGAGCCGGGAGGAGTACGAACGACACCTGGGCACGGTCTTGAACACCCTAAAAGAAAATCAGTTATATGCCAAGCTGACCAAGTGTGAGTTCTCGAAAGAGGAAGTGAAGTTCTTAGGACACGTAGTAAAAATAAAAGGCATAGCAGTTGATCCCGCCAAGGTGGAAGAAGTGTCTAAATGGGAACAGCCCACCACGGTCACTGAGCTTCGTAGTTTCCTGGGCATGGCAGGGTATTACAAATGCTTCATTAAGGAACTCTCTAGGATTGTGCAACCATTTACCCAACTAATGAAGAAAAATAATCGACTCACGTGGGACGAGAATGCGGAAGTGGCCTTCCAGGAGCTGAAGATGAGACTAACTTCTACACCAGTACTCACTCTTCCACAAGAGGGAGAGAAGTTCATGGTGTATAGCGATGCATTAAAGTTGGGGTTGGGATATGTGCTAATACAGAATGATAGAGTAATCGCTTATGCTTCGAGACAGTTGAAGAAACACGAGGAGAATTACTCAACGTACAATCTGGAATTGACAGCAGTGGTCTTTGCCCTAAAGATATGGAGGCACTATCTCTATGGGGAAGAATTCCAGTTGTTCTGTGACCGTAAGAGTTTGAAATACATATTCACATAGAAGGACTTGAACATGTGCCAACGTTGGTGGATGGATGCACTTAAGGACTTCCACTTCGGCATATCCTACCACCCCAGTAAGGCAAACTCCATAGCTAACGCTTTGAGCCAAAACATGAAACACGAGTTGAAAGCCACTTTGATGATCAAGGAGTGGGAGATGATGGAGTTCGTTCAGGACTTCGATATCCAGCTTACCCTCGACAAGCCAGATACTTACATGGCTCCTTTGATTGCAGAACCGACACTAGTTTGCCAAGTAATTTCTGCCCAAGGCTAGGACGAATGACTTAACAAGATGAAAGAGAATTATAGGAGTGAGGAAATGCTTGATTAGAGGATTGGTGGCAATGGCGGTCTTTTGTACTAGGGGCAAGTATACATACCCGACAATGTCGATCTGAAAAGGGGGGGTAATGGTAGAAGCTCATCATTCCAAGATGGCTATCCACCCAGGTAGGACAAAGATGTAAAATGACGTAAAAGGGTAGTATTGGTGGAACAACATGAAGAAAGGCATAGTAGGATTTGTGGTGAAATGTATGGTGTGTTAGAAAATTAAGGCCGAGCATCATAAGCCTGTTGGCCTCCTTCAACCACTGCCGCTAGTTGAATGGAAGAGGGACAACATCTCCATAGACTTTATATCTGACCTTCTTAGGACACAGAGGAAGCACGACTCAATCTAAGTTATTATTGTTAGGCTGACAAAGTCTGCCTGGTTCCTTCCAATTCGTATGACAAATTCGACCGATAATCTGACAAGGCTATACATCCGGGAAGTCGTGCGATCCTACAGGGTCCTATGGGAAATTATATCGGACCGAGACTCCAAGTTTACTTCCACCTTTTGGAAAAGGTTTCAGGAAGAGATGGGCACAGAGCTCAAGTTTAGTACATCCTTCCATTCTTAAACAGATGGGCAGACTGAGAGGGTAAACCAAAATTTAGAAGATATGTTGAGGGCATGCGTTTTGGACTTTCAAGGTAACTAAGACGATCATTTGGCTATGGAGAAGTTTGCGTACAACAACAGTTTCCAATCCAGCATAGGCATGACACCTTATGAGGCTCTGTATCGCCTCCCTTGTCGAGCTCCTCAGTGAAAGTGCACCTGCTAGTGCCCTGGTTTGTTAATTACCATGTGTGTTGAGTCAGTTAGACTATAAGAACCTCACTGAAAGAACAATTCAAGCACCTGCCTCAACAGGATGTGTGGAAGCTTGCCATAGGTAAATTATAGCCTCACATCCCATGTCCCAAAACATCAGGTGATTAAAACATTTAAAAACAAGTTAAAACATATGAGGGTTTTTGAGTAAGTGAACTTTTTCACACATCAGAAAATCTCCAATTTGCTTGCCATATCGACTGTATCAATACACATTTCGATATGATCGACCTGCGCTGTCGATGTCCTCGACTCTTGATTGATACTATCGATAAGAGGACTAAAAATGTCCAGCACCGCATACTCATCTGGACGGATTTATCAATATATTGATACAGTTATCGATATCATCGATATTCAAATATCGAGCCCATCAGAAGTGGCTCGATAATATCGACAGGCATATTTTCAGCGCCCCTATTTTCTTAAAGAAAATTACTATGTGCTTCGATATATCGATGTCCTTCCTGATTCAATATGAATTCAAATATCGATAATATCAGAAGGCCATCGATCATATCAATAGTGGGCGTGCATTTTTTCCAGCAAATATTTCAGGTTGTTTTTAACTTTGATCAGGGGCCACTCAAGGAAATCAAGATTCTTATGTCGATGCCATCGAGGTCTAGTCGATTAGATCGAGACTGGATACAAACTGTCCAACGTGCTTATAGGTAAATCTATTCGATTTATCGATCCCATCGACACGACCTCGATATCATCGATATTCAAATTCCGATAACATCGATTGTTCCCCGATCATATCCTAAAAACCTAAAATATTTCAAGACTTGTCTCTTCATGCTTCAAATGTCGATAGATCGATCCTAGTATCGATGGAATCGGAGTTTGAAATTTGATGACATCGACACCAGTATCGATTCCATCAGCCAGCTGACAAAAGGTTTCAAAAGCGTATGACATTTGAGTTTATGTTATCGAGCGGACAGTCAATCCCATCGAGAGTATACGCTTGATGATATCGACCCTGCTCGATGATATCGAACTCTGTCATAAATATGACCGTTTTATATCTGTTGGAACCTTTTGCCTATTTAAAAAGAGACTTGTCCATATTGTTGGCAGAGAAAGAAGAGAGTGCTTTTATATGTTTTTCCTTTAGATCATATACCCAAAGCCCTTTCTCTCACGGGAGTTCATCTTCGAATCCACTCTCATTTATTGACATTCAATAGAGTGGATTGAAAAATGAACTTCCTCATTCAAGGATCCTCCAACAACTATCTTAATAACATATCATTAAGCTGAGATGCCTTGAATGAATAGATGACGGGAATCACTTTATCTTCCTTATAAGAAAATTATAAGAGAGTGGATTTTCGTCCTAACCTTGACCTAACCCGAAGCCAAGTACTGGTACATCTTTTATGTTACGGATCAAGGGAGCCGAAGACTATTCAACAACAAGGAGGAGATCTTCGTCATTGTGCTGAATGGGACTCATCAACTTATCTATAAGTATCTAGAGTCCAGAGGACACTTGTGATCATTCCTTTCTAGGATTCGATCTTAAGTGTTGCTCACCCTTTGAAGTCCTCATAGGAGGCCTCCAACGGGAGTGTACGTAGTGGGTGCGTTGTGTGGACCCTTCTATGGAGAGCATAAACATCTGGTTAGGAGTGAACCAGTAAAAGTCCAGGGTTAGAGGTGAACCGAGTAGAAACCTCCATGTAAAGGTTGAAGGTGAATCTAATTTAAAACCTTAGGTTTGAGGTGAACCCTGGGAAACCTCCTTAATGAAATTCGGTACACTCAAGGGTTGAGTGCGGTAGCTGGGAGTGGAGTAGACAAGTAGTCGAACCACTATAAAAATGACTGTGTTTGAGATTATTACTGTCTTTCATTTATGTGATTTCCTTATATGCTTTTATATCTGATTGTCTGAGATCACACCTCATACACACATAGTCATCTCCATCATAATCTTATTTGTAATTTGTTTATCATTCTTGAATAGTTTGTAATTGGATCCTCTACCAGGCTTGGAAGTTAGTAGAGTTATATTTGAGTAATCCTGATAATTATTTATCTGTAAGGATTAGTGTAATAGGATTTTAATAAATCATAAATCTTTAAAAAGTCCTTCACCCCCCTTTAGGACATATTGGCATATTCCTACTTCAACTCAAGCGGTCTTCACCGCTATTTCACTAAGTACTGGGTAGAAGTCAGAGAAAGGAGTTTGCTAGGGCTTGAGCTTGTCCAAGTGCACTCAGGTGATCGATGTGGTTCAAAAATGATTGTGCACAGCTTAAAGCAAGAAAAAGAGTTACGCAAATAATTGACATCGTTACGTGGAATTTGCAATAAGCGATCATGTGTTCTTGAAGATTTTTCCTGTGAAGGGTTTGATGAGGTTTGGACAAAAGGGGAAGTTGGCACCTTGATTCATTGGGCTGTTCGAGATCCTGAATCATGTGGGAGCCATGGAATACCGCATGACACTTCCTATTGTGCTGGCTAACATCAACAACATCTTCCACATATTAATGTTAAAAAGTACAGATGAGTCACATATTGTCATCTGGGAGCAGGTTGAACTTACCAAGGATGCTTCCTACACCGAGGAACCTATCTGCATCCTGGATCGTAAGGAACAGGTACCGTGGATGAAAATGATACAGCTGGTCAAGGTTCTCTGGTCGTACCATGGCGAAGAGGAGGCAACCTAGGAAAGGGAAGAAGAAGTTAAGGAAAAGTACCCTCACCTGTTTAGCGACACATCGTGGGTAATTTTGAGGATGAAAATATTTTTTTAAAGGGGTAGACTGTAACACCTCGCCCATCTGGTACACGGATGTTACCATTAAAACTTGAATTGTGAACCTAATTAAAAAGAAAATGGTTCTAACGTAAACGAAGACAGAGAGATACCTTCAACCACTTGTTGGAACCTTCCGCCAACACCTAGGCTAGCCACCAAATCCCCTAGAAACTAAACAAGGCCAGATATTATACCAAAAAGATAAAAATTAACTAACCACCTCAGATGTAGGATACCCTTCACCAATCGACCAATCGTCTGATCATAAAATGACCACCCCATAAGAGCTAGAGAATAGCTAACTAATCAACCACTACCACTTAGGGTCCCATTTAACCATTGAATAGAATCTTTTAACCAATCCAACCATGGGATCAGCAAGAACCCATTATATAGAGTCTAGGACCACATAGTGCGGCCCACTTGAGTCGTAGATACGGCCAACCTCCGACCAAGGGCCCTGATTGCGGCCATCAAGGGTGATGGTCAGAGCAGATCCCCCACATACATCATGATGGGCCCCACATTCAGAGTGTGTGTGCACCCGGGACATGCACTCGCCCCACATCAAACGCGTCATCGAGTCAAACAACGTTTAACCCGATGGAAATTGCAGAAAGAGGAAAATCCTCTCTCACCTTCCCTCCAACCGTAGGATTTGAATCTAGTGACGACGTTCACTGAAACTAGGGCCCACCAACATGATATGATCCGTCCATCATGATCAGACAACCCACATTACCAAAACCCTGTGGTCCGCTAGCCCCCATGCATGCGTGCCTGAGCGCAGACAATGGCACAATCAGACCATGTATGCTACATGCCTGGACAAAGGATCCGCACCCAATCTTGAACCCGCTAGCTTGGCAATCTGTGGCAACACCATGCCTCCTCTCTCAGCCGTCCATTGAGGGTGCATCTCAACGCTTCTCTCGATGCCAAAAACGGGCAGGCATGTAACACCTTGGAAAAATCCCTACTGAGACTCGAGTACTAACTCGACCAGAAATCGCTTAGGATTAATTCCTTTAGAAAATAAGCGTAAGTTAGCTAGCGTAACGCTAGAGTAGCTGTGAAATTGTCCCTAAACACTTTAAATACGTTCTACAAGACCCAAAACTTGAAGAATCAATGACGCTTAATATCATGAAACCTTGGATCAAACTCTAAACCCGTTTGCTCTCAGGAACTCTCTGAAACTTTGTATTGGATCTAGACCGCGCGTCGAAAGTCCGATACCTACAATCTTAGACCGTTATGACCGCTTAGCTGGACTTGACAATCATTTCAAAAATCAAGCTCAACCGACGTTCAGAGGCTATTTCATTGAGCCTGGAGTGAAGAGAGTGAGAAAAGGGTTGGATTTGGAAATTTAAATCCAAATCTGGCACGTGACTTGGCGCATTATTATTAAGCGTTCTGACCGTCAGAATTCAGCCAAATTTCACCCTCAGATCAGGAAAAATTTCTCTTTCATATCATGAGACTTGTGGACCTGATTTAGGTACGATGACCGTTGAACTGAAACTGGACCGCCACGTGCGATCTACGAACTCTACCGGACTGAAAACTGGGTGTGAACAACATCCAGTGACCATGAGCTTAAGTCCGATCACGTTCAACTGGGGGACCTCCCGAAATGCTCTTTTGGACCAAAACAGCCCCGATTTGGTTATAACCCAAGTATACTTTGTTCCAGAGTCTAAAAGGGTGAGGTTTTAGCCTATATAAGGGCCTTAAACCCTCACATATCTCACCCATCTGAATTTCCTAGAAACCCTAGCTAGAGAGAGAGAGAGAGAGAAAGTGTGAGATTGTGAGAGAGTGGGAGAAATCTTCCTACCACTTGCACTAGTTTTTGCACATGCTAAAGCGACGCGTTCAAATCACTTTTCCAGTGATTTTCAATGCACTCTTAGGTAAGAAAACCCTAACTACTTGCTGTTTTGGAGTTTCCTTCGATTCATTAGCGATGTAGCTTATGTAACTTGTGTATTAGGTCGCCTGTACGCCGTTGACGAAGCGTATACGTTCTAATCGAAACGATACACGTCTAGGGCAAAAGGTACGGATTTTAGATGCTTTGATTGGCTGATTTCAAAGCTTTCAATGTTGTTTAATAGTAGATTATCGACAACAACACTGTTTGACATGTACAACATGCTGTCCGTTTTCCGTTTTGCAAACGTATGGAAAATATGAGATTTAGGGCATTTTAGTCATTTGTAGGAAATACTGTTTACATCCATATTTTGCTGAAATGTTTGCCATGGCTTTTTATCGTGTTAGGATATTAGGAATGCGTGCATGATCGGTTTGGCGAAGAGATTCGCCCTAATGCGCACTTTGGGTCCACATACGCTATGTAGACTAAAGTGTGTAGACTAAGTGTTTGTGTAAATGTTTGTACTAGTATGTATTGAGTAAATGGAGTTGTGAATGAGTTTTGAGATTGAATTCTCAAGTAATATGCTGATGTATATGATTTTCACCATGTTGGCTAAATGTATAGATTTCACTATATGTATGAAATGCACGTGTTGGATGAATTGCTTAAGTTGTATGTTATAACATGTGACAACATGCTTGTATTGTTGTATTGCATTTCTATTACTCTCATATGATTACTGATGCTGATTTACAAATGTTTGGGGCTATGACCTAGTCCAGGCAGTCGGTAAATGATCAAATTCGTGGTTGGCTTCTATTTGCCACGAAGGACGCGTCGATGAACGCAAGTTGTGTTTTGAGTTGGCGGCAGTGGTTAGGCCACACGAAGTGTTTCGCGCACTTCATATCGTACGACTTGCGATGCACTCGTACTAGTCGAGCCCGTCAAGTAACTCGACTGGCCGTTGTATGTTCACCCTGTATGAGTCATAACTGCTTGAACCTAGGGTACTGAACTTACCATTAGAAACCCTGTTAACCATGGTACCTTGATCCATAAAGACTCATGAGCCAGGCATGGTGGTATGGGACACCGTGGTCGATCTGTCAGCCTACACTGGGGCCACAAACCTCCCTATAGTGACCAGTGAGCACCTATGACTCGTGAGCCGATTGTGGTGGTATGGGACACTACATTCGAGCTGTCGGCCTACACTGATTGGTGATGAGCCCTTTGTAGTGACCACGAGCGTATTCTGAGTCTACGGGAGTCGACAACCCTTCCGTAGCAATGAGAGTACATTAGGCCTGTATTGATAAGGTGATGGGGGAGCGGTGCAATGAGTGCGAGCAACAGTCCTGGCAGCCCTTGCAGCGACCTACAAATATAACATCGTATGAGATTTCTAGGAGTGACGACCCTAGACAGGATCTGTGTAGGGATTGATATAAGGGAAGTACCTTAGTTTTCTAATACTGCTGTATGAATGGACTAATAACAACTTGGTAATCATATCCACATCGCACTGCATGTGCCTAGAAGATGTGGAGCACTGTGGGAAGAAAGCATGCCACGGACGCAGATGGTGCCGCATGAGGGAGTATGTCGGTGAGGGAATCCATCATGTCATGTCATGCATACATTAATAACAGTATCTAGGAATGTTTGATTTATTGCTTTACTATTATCGCGTGATTGATTTGAGAACATGCTAATCTTTGCTATATGATCCCACTGAGTTGATCACTCACTCCTACGTTACGGGATGGTGTTTGCAACACCCACCAGACCCTGTCTTAGATGCAGGTGATGCGACGATTCAGGATGCAGAGCCAGACTACGATGAGGACCAGGATGAGTTCTCGTATATGCAGTTTTACGACGGCTTTGCGTAGGTGACCTGGATCGGCGGGACTTCTTAGTGGGACTATTTTTGACATTTCCTTTTCGTTTATGACATGTATATGAGACTCAGCGATGTATTCATACTTTAGAGACAGTTTGAGAGTATTTTTCTTTCCATACATTGATATATATATCTTTCAGTCTTCTGCTTGCATTTTATCACTGAATCTAGAGTATGAATTGTAGTTTTGGTATAATCTTACTCATGTGAATGCTCTAACTCAGTCAACCTTGAATCATAATCATATTTGTTGCATAAGTGATGGTCTGCAACTTGGGAGTCAGGTTTATACACGACCCCCGATTTTCAGGGTGTTACAAGGCACTTGTCTCTCGGTGCCAAAAATGGGCAGGCACTTGTCTGCATGGTGGAAAGGTCAGGGTAGACAATGCCATTTCAGGAAACTTCGTTGCCACGATCCTAGACTCCTAGTGCGCCGCGTGGAGCGATCCCTGCCTTCCCCTCTAAGGCAATGACCTTTTTGCCAGGGGGAAACTTCTCATCTCTTGAGAAGGAGCGGTCGGAGAAAATTCTCATGAGATGGTTGAAACGCTGATGAACAGCCAGAAAGTGGGCCCCGCAATGATCAACAGCTCCATTTAATCCATTCAAACGGACCAGATCACGCTAATATACCGTAGATAAAGATTAACCATTGATGGTCATGTCATCTTCCCTGTTAGATCGCCAAACCCACCATCACGACGTCGGCCCCATTTTAAGATCGAAGTTACTTTTCTGATGAGCCACGATGAGCGGAATCCATCTCTCATGATGGATTAACCTCGTGCATTCAAAAATAAAGTTATGGGCATGAACTCGGCCACTAGATTTCAACTATTGGGTGGGCAGCTCCAACGTGCCTATCAGCCTATAAATTCGGGTCGTTCGCCTCTGAATATCCACCCAGAGCTGAGAAAGAGAGAGAGATAGAGAGAGAGAGTGACTGAGTGTGACTGAGTGGACTTGATGCCACACTGCACCAACTCAGCCCACATAGCTCAGACCGAGTTAGGTTAGTACAGACCTGTAGCACCACCGCAGAGTGAGAAGGTGAGAGAGTGAGAGATAAATAAAGAAAGGGAGAGTCGTAGGGTGCAACTCACCATGGAACTCATTTCAGTGAGTTTGGTGTACAGCCATAGCTACCAGGGTGGTGTTATCCAAGCTACTGTAGCAGCTGCATAAGACTCTAAGTCGACTTAACAAACATGTAAAACAATTCAGGTAATGCCACTCTGTTTGATTGAATACTGGACTAGGTATAACGACTGGAGCCATTGTCCTCTAGGCTAGAGCAGTAAGCCTAACACCATGGTCAGGATCGGCTGGTCCCACCTTCAACCAGGCAGCCGAGTTAGACACTCGTTCAGGGTGCTATGTCGGGCTAGTTTGACTCGCCCGTATAGAACCTCGTGTGGGACCTCCATATCTTTGATTGGGTTTTGAATCAAAAGCCAACCCCTCCACTGCTGCTGGTTACTCGAACCAACCTAAACTCGAACTTATCAAGTTAAGTTGGTGAAAAAACTCAAACCGAACAGACTCAATGGGTCATGTGGACTAGTCTCCAGTTGAAATCAGCATCTATCAGGGACTGCCCATTTGATGGCTTTAAAATAATAGCATTGGATGGGCAGCTGTGTAAGGCTTGTATCCTAGTCTATACCATCTTTAGACTCCCGTGATCCTCCCCGTTAATTTTAACAACCTGCGACCTATAATCAGCATTTTCGCACGACCCTAAGTCACATCCCATAGATCTGAGTCAACTCAACTCGAGACTTGTACCCTAGTGATCGCACCATCACCGCATCTCCCGTGCACATGCGATATCTAGGCTAAGAGTTGTGTGCCCGCATATATTTTGAGGAAACGCCAAGCGTTGTGAATCTTGAGAGAATCTCTACCCAATCTATCACATCAATTAATCAAGTTCAAGCAAGTACTCAACCCATACCTAACCCATCCCCCTCTTACACAACTCATCCCTAAAGTCAAGTCTCTCTCTCTCTCCACCCATCCCTCTCTCCCATCCATCCCATCACCTTCTCTCTCCCTCCCATTCTCTCTACCATTCCAAGCAAATAAGAGAGGAAATCCTAAGGAGAGAAAAGATCAAGGCCCACTTCCTACCCCCACATCTCACCATCCAACCCTTCAATCTTCATCATCCTCCATCAAAGAAGAAGCTTAGGAGCGAAGGAGTCTAATGAGCTAAAGAAGAGGACGAACGGTGGGTGATCTTAGGATTTCCACCATTGATCTTGATGATATGAGGGCCCACATGTGGTGGGACCCATTTGATGCATGTATTGAGGGGCCCAGGTGGCGGGGTCCCTCCACCATGTTATCTCTCTCTCTCTCTCTTATGATGATTGTGGCCCACTTGATTAAGACCATCCATATGTTAGACCCCACGTTGCTACTTGTCTATTAGGATAAGCCCAAATGAAGGAAATCACAAATATCAGCCGATCCCGCTGGTGGGTCCCACACATGTTAAAGCACTCGATGTGTGTTTTTTGTCATGCCCCAAACTCAGAAATTGGGCTCAAAAAATTTTTGATCATTGAATCTGATGCCAACAGCCTCTGTAGTACCCCATTCTCGGCTCCTGACACCCATATACCAGGTTCCAATCCTGGTATCCTACAAGGAGGATTTTCAACGTGAATTTGATTCATAATAAGCATGTCTAGAAGCATAACCCACAAACAACAACCAACAACTACATCACATATCCACTATGATAAAAAAAACTTAAGGTACAATGCGCATAAAGGGAAATACAAAGATAATAATGGTAGAAACTCCAGAAGTTCTACAACACGCTCCTACCATAATGCTGCTGCGACATCCAGACATCACTTGCACGCATCAATCGTGCATAAGCTTATAAAAATCTTAGAGTGTGGTGAAAGTGTGTGTGCATAGTAGAAATGCAAGTGTGCAATATCAGAGTAATGAAGAATCATGTTGATAAGCCTATGAATGCAATCAACCATACCGAGGCTATGCGTTGTAAGGCATGAATGCTATCGGTCATACCAAGGCCATGCGATGCGAGGCTTATGTGGCTAATGTCATATGCGAGATGTAACTTAAGCATACCAATCCTCATATAAATCCACATATCAATACAACTCAACTCTGGAATATATATCAGCAAGGTCTCGTGCACTATACACCATATTGCCGCCCACTGGACGCACAACCATGCAAGTGGAAGAGACCTCACTATCCGCCTACCAATATCAGCCCGGCCCATCAATAGCAGACACATTTATGAACTAGTCAGACTCAGCCTAGCATTACCCCCTACCCTCGGGTGGATAGGCCACAACCCCTCACAACTGATCATGACACAGTGGGAGATGTGACCTACTGGTATACGGCCCTCATGCACTCATGTATTCACTCGGTCTCGACGTTGGAGTCATCCTTTAGTACCATCAGGTATTAGGGATTTTCACATGGGGACATCTATAGTGTCATGACGATAGTAATAGTATTTCCAGTGTCCAATCCTACCCATAATATGCTTGAGGAGGTATGGCCCTAATGTTGCTAGGGGAATAAGAATCAAATCACAGAAATGCGAGGTGCATGAATCATACCATCGAGTCAAGTAGCAATCATGAACACACTACGCGCTCATGTGGGAAACTCCTCCTATCAAGGAGTCTCATAATAATCTGCCCAATGGCATGTGCTATGATCAATCACTCCTCATATCAAGCATACATATGATGCGCATGGGCGTGGATCGTGAAGCTATACTAAGCATGTTATATGATGATGATGTACTCTCCTCATATCAAGGATGGACCTAGACAACCTACTCATATAAATAATAAGCCTAACGATGATGGGGGCCCAACGGTTTGGGTTAGCCCAATAAGGGGAGGTGAGAATGGGCTTAACAATGGGCCCTAGGCAGAGTTACAATGTGGACATTTAACCATCATTGCTCTTACAATGTGGACATCAAACCATCATTGCTTCCAAGGCATGGCCCATCATAATCATCACTATATACATCATGGTGGAATCACATATCACAATGGACCTCATATACATCACATTAGGTCTCACACAAAGGCCTCACATACATCAAATTGGGCCTCACTCATGGGCCTCATATACATCACATCGGGCCTCACTCACAGTCCTAAAATACATCACATTGGGCCTCACTCATGGTCCTCAAATACATCACATCGGGCCTCATACAAGGGCCTCAAATGCACCACACTAGGCCTCAACCCATGGGCCTTAAATACATCACAATGGGCCACAACCAATGGGCCTCAAATAACGTACAATGGACGTCTCACACGGGCCTAATATACATCACATCAAGTGGGACCCACACGTGTGAGTAAAACACTATAATTTTATTTTATCATATCTACACCATTCATCTATTTATAGAGACCATAATAGAGCATTACCTAAAATAATGAATCATATCAAAAGATCATCTGGACCATACCACAAATAGCAATGGAGATAATGATTTCACCATTAACAATTCATAGGGCCCACCATAACGTTTAGTTTCCATCCAATCTATTTATAAGGTCACAGAGACCTTAATTAAGAGGAAAAATGAATTTCACATTGATCCAAAACTTATGAGATCCAAAAAGGGTTTTAATGGTAGATGTTTAATCCTCCACTGATTATTTGCAGTGTGGTCCACCTCATAGACAGTTTGGATCAGCATACCTCCTAATCAAACCCACAGAACTTGCTGCCGTTAACACAGCAGCTATGCTGCTCGTGGGTCCCCAGATGAATGGTCTAGATTTAACACATACCTCATATCATACCCATAGAGCATGCTGATGTAATACAGCAGTTATGTTGCTCATGGCTTCCCCACCGTCCAGATGGACGGTTAGGATATGACATATACCTCAAGATCAGACCCACGTCGCTTGCTGACGTCAGTCTAACAACTATGAAGGGTGGTCCCCACCGTCCAGATGGATGGTGGGAATAAAATACATATATCATGGTGGGTCCTAGATGAACGGTTGAGATATCACACATCCCTCATGATTAGGGAACTTGCTGACATCATTACATCTGCTACATATACAATACGGGTCGCTAATGAACGGTTGGGATATAAACATTCCTCATGATCAGGGCCAACAGAACTTCTGACGTCAGTACAACAACAATCAGTTGGTGTGGCCCACATAAATGGACAACGTGAATAAAGCACATACATCATGTGGCACCCACAAAACTGTTGATGTCAGATATGACAGTTATCTACTACTGGTAGCAGACGGATAGTTTGGATGGCATGCCATGATGGTGTGGGGTCCACACACGTAGACTGGATGGCATGAATGAAACACTTACATAATGGTGGGTCCCACATCCATATAATGGATGACATGGACATAAAATGCATACATCAGGTGGTCCCACCGTCTTTGTTGGATAGTGTGGATGCCACTCACATACATCATAGTAAGCCCTACGTCCAGTGGACCACATGATCGGACGGTGTGGATATAATCCATTCATCAAGGTGGGTCGTAATAGAAGAGAGAGAGAGAGAGAGAGAGAGAGAGAGAGAGAGAGAGAGAGAGAGAGAGAGAGAGAGAAGCATGTGATGGAGGGCTTCATCACTATCAACCCTCCTAGGAATACAATACCTACATCAAGAAGGTCCCGAATAGGATCGATACCATCAATCGGTAGGCCCCACTTAGTCCATCACAAAAATTGAAATCTAATCCTACAAAACACCCACCGATTGCAAATCTTCTAGGCTCCTTGGGATGCTAAACTCCTAAGCTCCCTCTTTGATGGTGGAAGATGAGGATTGAAGGGTGGAGATTGGAGATTAGGGGGGTAGAAAGTGGGTCACACCTAGGTTCTCCTAGGGAAGCTTGGATGTTTTCTCCCTTAGGTTGCTTGGGAAATGGATTGAGAAAGAGTGAGAGAGAGAGAGAGGTGATGGGATGAAAAGGGTTGGGTGAATGATGTGTGAGTGATAGGTGGAGAGAGAGAGAGAGTTGACTTTGGGAAGGCTCTTGTAAGAGAGGGATGGGTTGGGTATGGGTTTATTTGACTTGGTGAAGAGAGAGGTTTGGGTGAGTGATGGGTTGTAAGATTCTCTTAGAATTCACAACGCGCGGCGTTTCTTCAGAATATATAAGGCCCCATAACACCTAGCCAGTGTATCGCATCAAAGTATGAGACGTGGTGTTGAGACCGCGGCGACGGCGCGATCGCAAGGGTACAAATCTTGGGGCGAGTCGATTTAGATATATAGGATGCAACTTAAGGTCGCACACAAACAGCAGTTACAGGTCACGAGTTGTCGAAATTCGATGAGGAGGATCACAAAAGTCTAAAGAACACTAAAGACTAGAATATGGGCCTTACAACTCTCCCCTCCTAATAAAAATTTCATCATCAAAATTCATACTAAATCACAATCAGACATAATTTATAAGGAAAGAGGAAACATAACATCATATGTAATCAAAGACAGCATAAAAAATATAACATATAATCAATCATCGAAAAGATAGGGATAGTTCTCTCGAATCTCGTCTTTGTGCTCCCAAGATGCCTTATCAACAGAATAGTGACCCCACTGCACATTCACCAAGGGAATGACCTTAATTTGGAGGACCTTCTCCTTCCGATTAAGGATACGAACTGGTTGTTCAATATATGAAGCATTGTCAAGGACCTCCACTGGCTGTCAATCAATAAGAGGAACAATGTCTTACCTACACTTCATCAACATAGAGATATGAAAAATGTTGTAGACGCCAGACAACTGAGATGGTAAGGTAAGTCAATAGGCCATATGGCCAACGCACTCAGTGATCTTAAAAGTTCCAATGAATCTTGGGGTAAACTTGCCCTTCGCTTCAAAATGAACCACACCCTTCATGGGTGACACCTTGAGATGCACTCTGTCCCCAACAGCGAACTCTAAGGGACGAGACCGGTGATCAGTAAAACTCTTCTGCGGGCTATGAGCTGTGTGCATCCTCTGCTTGATGATATCGATAGCCTCTAACATTTTCTGCACAAGCTCAGGACCTATGAGACACTGCTCTCTAACCTCAGTCCAACAACTAAGAGATCTACACAGTCTACCATATAGTGCCTTAAAAGGAGCCATGCCAATTGTTGCCTAATAGCTGTTGTTGTATACGAACTTAACCAATTGCAGATGCTCATCCCAGCTACCTTCGAAGTCAATCATGCAAGCCCGAAGCATATCTTCAAGGATCTGGTTGACCCTCTCAGTCTGCCCATCAGTCTATGGATAACACGTGGTGTCAAGCTCAAAACAGACCTCATCGCTCTCTGAAAGCTCCTCCAAAACTAAGACGTGAACCTCAGGTCTCGGTCAAAAAAGATTGAGACTAGAATATCATGCAGTCTCACAATATCCTTGATGAATAACCTCGCAAGCTAGTCGAAAGGCCAGGTCATACGAATCGCAAGAAAATGCACTGACTTTGTTAGATGATCGTCTACAACCCAGATGGTGTCATGACCGCGTTGAGTCCTCGGTAAGCCCATGATAAAATTAGTGGATACATGCTCCCACTTCCATAGCGGAACTCTCAATAGCTACAACGGACCAGGGAGTCTCTGATGATCGGCCTTGACATGCTTGCATGTGTCACACTCGGCCACAAAAGTGGTGATCTGGCGCTTCATCCCCACCCAACAATACTATTGCCTCATATCAGGTATATCTTCATCGAGCTAGGGTGGATAGAAAATTGCGATCAATATACCTTAGTCATAAGATCTCTGCATAACTCTAGAATATCTAGGACACATAATCAACCTTTGAAGTGAAGTCCACCATAAAAATCAATCTACCAATCTGACTGACTCTTAGATGCTAGTTCTACTTTATAACTCCGTAATGACTCGTTTGTCTGTTGAGCCTCGATCACCCTTGCGACAAGAGAGGGTTGAATTGATAGGCTCGATAACTGCACGATAGAAGACTACAGACCGATCTCGAAGTCATATGCTACCACATCTTCAAGCATCTTCCACTCCTTAATCATCATATGCATCACTAAGCCCTGTGGGTGATGGCTGAAGGCATCTGTCACCGTGTTTTCCTTGCCTAGGTGGTAATGGAGATGAAAATCATAGTCCTTCAGGAGCTCCATCCAATGTCTCTACCTCATGTTCAGCTCAAACTGAGAGAATAGATACTTCAAGCACTTGTGGTCGGGGAAGAGTTCGAACCTAACCCCAATAGAGATACTGTCTCCACACCTTCAATGCGAAGATGACTATTGTCAGCTCCAAATCATGCGTGAGGTTGTTCAGCTCATGAACCTTGAGTTGGCAAGACGCAAAGCCACTAGCTTCCCGTATTGCATCAGGATAACACCTAAACCCACATGCGAAGCATTGGTAAATACAACAAATCCTTCACTCTGAAAGGGAAGAGTGAGGATAGGAGCAGACATCAGACAATCCTTCAGCTCTGGGAATGCATGTTCACATGCGTCACTACAAACAAACTCTGCACCATTACAAGTCAACCTGGTCAACGAGGTTGCTATACTTAAGAAACCCTCAATAAAATGCCGGTAGTAGCCCACCAAACCAAGTAAACTACGGATCTTGGACGCGTACTTGGGATGACCCCACTAATGTACTGCATCAACCTTTAAGGGGTACATTACGATGCCCTCCATCATCACCACGTGACCAAGGAACTTCACTTCCTCCTACCAAAACTCACACTTCTCCCGCATTGCATACAACTGGTGGGTACGGAGGGTCTATAATGCAATCTCCAGATGCTGCTTATGGTCCTCGTGGGTCCTTGAATATATAAAAATTTCATCGATGAAGACCACAACAAACAGATCAAGATAAGGGTGGAAGACCTTGTTCATCAACTGCATGAATATGATGGATGCATTGGTCAATCCAAATGACATGACCTAGATTTCAAAATGATCATAACGCGTCCTGAATGCTGTCTTCGGGATGTCCTCCTCTCAGACCTGAATCTGATGATAACTGGAACACAGGTCAATCTTTAAAAAGAACTATGCACCCTACACCTAATCAAATAAATCATTTATTCATAGGAGCAGATACTTATTTTTTATTATGACCTGGTTGAGCTCGTAGTGATCCACGCAGAGCCTTAACAAGCCATCCTTCTTCCTAACGAAGAGAACCGGTGCTCCCCATGGAGAACTACTCGGATGAATGAATCCTAACTCACGTAACTCGTCCAACTATCGATGCAGCTCTCGCAACTCTATCGGTGTCATACGATATGGAGCCTTCTAGATAGGCGTGGTACCAGGCACAAGATCAATCTGAAACTCAATACGCCAGGGCGACAGTAACCCCAGAATCTCCTAAAATCCATCGAGAAAATTGTAAAACACAGGCAACTGATCAACACTCACTACTATGGGCTCCTCTATGCCACACGACATCAAACAAGATAACGACTTTCCTCTAGGCTCGACAATGAACTGGAACTGCGGCAAGCCTGGTATAAAGAATGTGACTGTCCTCACAGAGCAGTTCATGATGATGTGGTGTTCAGGAAGCCACCCCATGCCCAGGATAACGTCAAAATCTGACATCGGTAGTATAAATAAGTTGGCATGTAAGAAAATCTCTCCCACCAACATGGGACAAGATGAATAGAAGTGTCCTAACATAGTAGTCTTCCCCAAGGGCGTCGTTACGGTCAACCCCTCACTAACAAACTCTACCGATAATCTAGTCGATTGACAGAAATCCTTAGCCATAAAGGAATGTGAAGTATAAGAATCAAACAAAACTTGAGTGATGAATGTATAGACTAGAACTATACCCTCAACAACTCCTCAGGAGGACTGCAGGTCACGCAGAGCCACATAGAACCTAGCCTGAGCTGGCTAAGGAGCTCCCTATCCCCTCTGAGATCCCTACTGCAGCTACTATAACTGCGACGGCTTATACTATTGTCTCGATTGTGGCTAGGGCCTACGCGGTGAGGTAGCTATGGTTTCTGCTGATGTTGTGAAGGCTGCTGAGGTGCTCTCGACTGCTACTACTGAGGGTAGGGGAATTTATGCCTGCAGTGCCCTATCCCACCACATCCAAAATAAGTCCTTGTAAACAGTCTCTGGGGTGCCGATGGAGGTGCCGCTGGTGCTGGTGGTGCTCTGACGGATAGGTGGCTCCTGTGCCTCGACAGCCGTCGATGCTAATGGGAGTTATCAAAAGGGGCCTGCCACTTTCGATCTCTCCTCTAATCTCAATCGATCTACGTGTCGGCCCACTCAGACTCATAAATCTGGGCCCTCTGTACTACCACCTCAAAAGTCAGGAGCTCATGCCTAACAACATAACCTTGGAGACCGTAACGTAAATCATTCTCAAAATTTCGGGCCTTCCACTCCTCATCATCAACTAAATACGACGCGAACCCCAATAGCGCAATAAAATGAGCCACATACTAAGCTACCGTCATATCCCCCTGCACCAGAGTATCAAACTCTAGTGCACGCTGTCGTCAAATGTGGGGAAATACTGTCGGTTAAACCGGTCTATGAAATCCTCCCATGTACAAATGAAATTAGGCCATGTAGGATGGGTAACGGAGGTCCACCAATGCTCGGCCTCACCCTAGAGAAGAAATATAGCTAACCGAACTCGCTGGTGGATCGTACATCCTATCGTATGAAAAATCTTCTCCACATCAGAGCACCATCTCTCTGTTGTAGATGGGTCTGGCTTGTCATGAAAGCATGGGGGATCGAGTTATCGAAAGTCTTAAAGAAGGGCACTCGTGCAATCCTGCTCTACCTGGGCTAACGTAATAGTGGGGTGCCTATAGGCCTGCCCCTAAAGGGCAGTTCTCACAGCCCGCAACATCTATTGTAGCTGGGCGACACTCACAGGTACGGTTAGATCCACACTGATCTCGGGTAGAGGAGCGGCATCCTCAGGTTGGGGAGTAGGAATCTCCGGTGGTAGAGTGGGAGTCGCAAGTGGTAGAGCGAGAGTCACTCAGGTCGCTCTCTTATGCAACATGTCCTATAGGAAAGAACAAAGGTGCCTATTAGCCTTGAGAAACTTGAAGGCACGTACGTTAATGGTCTATAACAGAAAATTGCTAATTTATTCGAACTCAAAACCTAATTATTCTAAGCTCATATCAAACATGTAATGTTGTTCTGAGTTATTCCCAAGTTATGATCTAATACCAACTTCTATCAAGCTCCAAACTCAGAAACCGAGCTCACAAAATTCCCTATTGCTGAATCTGCAGTCGATAGCCTCCATAGTACCCCATTCTTGGATCTTAGCACCCATATAGTAGGTTTCGATCCTGATATCCTACAAGGAGGATTTTCAACATGAATTTGATTCTCAATAAGCAAAACCATAAGCATAACATATAAACAACAACCAACAACTCCATCACATTTCCACTATGATAAAAAAACTTAAGGTACAATGCACATAAAAGGAAATGCAAAGATAATAATGATAAAAACTCCAAAAGTTCTGCGGCATACTCCTAGATCAATGCTGATGCGGCGTCTTGACATCACCTGCACACATTAATCATGCATAAGCTTATAAAAACTTAGAGTGTGATGTAAGTGTGTGCGCACAGTAGAAATGTAAGTGTACAATATCAGAGTGATACAGAATCATGCTGATAAGCCCATAAATGCGAGTAGTCGTACTAAGGCTATGCGATGCAAGGTATGAATGCTATTGGCCATACCAAGGCCATGCGATGCGAGGCCTATGTAGCCAATGTCATATGCAAGATACAACTCAAGCACACCAATCCTCATCTAAATCTACATATCAAAACATCTCAACTCTGGAATATAAATCACCGGGGTCTAGTATAATATACAACATATCGTCGCCCACTGGACGCGCAACATTACAAGTGGAAGAGACCTCACTATCTGCCTACCAATATTGGCCCAGTCTGTCAATAGCAGACCCATTTACAAGCGACTCAGCCTAGCATTATCCCCTATCCTCAGGTGGATAAGGCCACACCCCGTCCCGACCGTCCTCGACACAGTGGGAGACACAACCTACAGGAATACAAACCTCATGAACTCATATGTCTACTCAGTCTTGATGTTGAAGTCATCCCCCAGTACCATCGGGTTTAAGAATTTTCACACAGAGACATCTATGGCCCCCCGATGCTAGTAACAGTATTTTTAGTGTCCAATCCTACCATCCACGATATGCTTGTGGAGGCTAAGGCCCTAATGTCGCTAAGGCGTACATGAATCATATCACAAAAATGCGAGATGCTTGAATCAACCATCCAATCATGAAGCAATCCTGCGTGTACCATGCTCTTATATGCGAAACTCCTATCGGGGAGTCCCATAATAATCTGCTCAATAACATAGGATATGATCAATCACTCCTCATATCAAACATACATATGATACGTATGGGCATGGATCGTGAATCTATACTAAGCATATTATATGATGATGATGTACTCTCCTCATATCAAGAATGGGTCTAAATGGTCTACTCATATTAATAATAGGCCACCGATCGTGGGGGCCCAACGGTTTGGATTAGTCCACTAAAGGGAGGTGAGAATGGGCCTAACAATGGGTCCTAGGGACAGTTACAATGTGGACATTTAACCATCATTACTCTTACAATGTGGACATCAAAGTATCATTGCTCCTAAGGCATGGCCCATCATAAACATCATTACATACATCGTTGTGGAATCACATATCACAATAGACCTCATATACATCACATTAGGCCTCACACAAAGGCCTCACATACATCACATTGGGCCTCACTCATGGGCCTCATATACCTTACATTGTGCCTCGCTTATGGTCCTTATGTACATCACATTTGGCCTCACTCATAGGCCTCATATACATCACATCGGGCCACATTGGGCCTCGACAGATGGGCCTTAAATATATCACAATAGGCCACAACCCATGGGCCTCAAATAACTTACAATGGGCCTCTCACACGGGCCCAATATATATCACATCAAGTGGGACTCACACGTATGAGTAAAACACTATACTTTTATTTTATTATATCTACACCATTCATCTATTTATGGAGACCATTATAGAGCATTACACAAAAAATGAATCATATCAGAAGATCATCTGGACCATACCACAAATAGTAGTGGAGATAATGATTTTACCGTGAACAATTCACAAGGCCCACCATAACATTTATTTTCCATGAAATCTATTTATAAGCTCACAATGACCTGAATTAAGAGGAAAAATGAATTTCATGATCCAAAACTTCTGTGATCTCAAATGGGTTTTAATGGTAGACGTTCAATCATCTACTAATTATTTGCAGTGTGGTCCACCTAATAGATGGTTTGGTTCAACATACCTCCTGATCAAACCCACAGAACTTGCTGCCATTAACACAGTAGTTATGCTGCTCGTGAGTCCCCAAATGGATGGTCTGGATTTAACACATACCTCAAATCAGACCTAAAGATCTTGCTGATGTAATACAGCAGTTATGTTGATCGTGTTCCCCATTGTCCAGATGGATGGTTGGGATATAACATAAACCTCAAGATCAGACCCATGTGGCCTGCTTATGTCAATCCAACAGTTATGAAGGGTGGTCCCCACCGTCCAGATGGATGGTGGAAATAAAATACACATATCATGGTGGGTCCCAGATGAACGGTTAGGATATAACACATCCCTCATGATTAGGGAACTTGCTGATGTCAATACATCTACTGTATATACATTAGGGGTCCCCAATGAATGGTTGGGATATAACACATCCCTCATGATTAGGGCCCATAGAACTTCTGATGTCAGTACAATAGCGATGTCAGTACAATAGCTATTCAAGTGGTGTGGCCCACATAAATGGATGGCGTGAATAAAGTACATTCATCATGTGAGACCCACAGAACTGCTGACATCAAATACGACAAGTTTCTACTGCTGTCAATAGACAGATGGTCTGGATGGCATGCCACCATGGTGTGGGGTCCACGCACGTGGACTGGATGGCATGAATGAAACACTTACACAATGGTGGCTCCCACGTCCATCCAATGGATGGCATGGACATAAAATGCATACATCAAGTGGTCCCATCGTCTTTGCTGGGCAGTGTGGATGCCACTTACATACATCGTAGTAGGCCCCACGTCCAATAGATCACATGATCGGACGGTGTGGATATAATCCATTCATCAAGTTTGGCTACAAAAGAAGAGAGAGAGTGTGTGAAGAGAGAGAGAGATAGAGATAGAGAATCGTGTGATGGAAGGCTCCACCACTATGAGCCCTACTAGGATTACAATATATATATATATAAATGGGTCCTAAATAGGATCCATACCATCAATCGGTAGGCCCCACTTGGTCCATCACAAAAATTAAAATTTAATCCTACAAAACACCCACCAGTTGAAAATCTTCTAGTCTCCTTGGGATCTAAGCTCTTAAGCTCCCTCTTTGATGGTGGAAGATGAGGATTGAAGGGTGGAGATGGGAGATTAGGGGGTAGGAAGTGGGTCACACCTAGGTTCTCCTTGGGAATATTGAACGTTTTCTCCCTTGGGTTGCTTGGGAAATGGGATTGAGAAAGAGAGAGAGAGAGAGAGAGAGAGGTGATGAGATAAAAAGGGATGGGTGACTGTAACGCCCGTGAAAAATCCGTACTTGGGCTCGAGTACCAACTCGACCCGAAATCGCGTAGAATTAATTTCCATGGAAATTAAGCATAAGTTAGCTAGCGCAACGCTAGAGTAGCTGGGAAATAGTCCCTGATCACTTTAAATACGTTCTGCAAGACCCAAATCGAGTAGAACAAACAACTCTACGATACTCTATAACCTCGGATCAAACTCTAAGCGAGTTTGTCCTCTGGACCACATTGAATTTTTGTATTGGATTTAGACCGCGCGTCGAAGGTCCGATACCTCCTATCTTAGACCGTTAGAACCGTCCAACTGGACTTGACAATCATCTCGAAAATCAAGTCAAACCGATAATCACAGACTATTTCGTTGAACCCGGACTGAAGAGACCGCGAATAGGGACAGATTTGGAATTTCAAATTCAAATCTGGACAGATTTAGGGCGTGTTAGCTAACGTATTTCGTAAAACAGGTTCTCCTACTGCTGTAGACGAAGCGTACACGCTCCGTTCAAAATCCCGCATCCGTAAGAGACTAGGTGAGAATTTTAGACGCTTTGATTGACGGTTTACAACGCTTTCAATGTCGTTTAATAGTAGATTATCGACGGCATCGCCGTTTGACATGTACAACATGCTCTCCGTTTCCTGTTTCGTAAATTAACAGAAAATATGAGATTTAGGGCATTTTAGTCATTTGTAGGAAGTACGGTCTACATGCATATTTTGCTGACGTGATTGACATGGTTTGTTGTCGCATTAGGGAGTTAGGAATCCTTACATAATCAGTTTGGCGAAGAGATTCGCCTAGTTGCGCACTTTGGGTCGACATACTATATGTAGACTTAAGTGTGTAGTGTATGTGTTTGTATAAATGCTTGTATTAGTATGTATTGAATTAAATGATGTTATGTAGTAGTTTGAGATTGATTTCTTGGTTAATATGCTGACCTAAATGATTTCCTACATGTCGACCGTATGCATAATTCTATTACATGCGTGGAATGTATGTGTTTGAAGATTTGCTTAAGTTGAATGTTATAACATGTGTTAACATGCTCACATGATTGTATTTCAATTCCAATACCTTTGCATATATTGCTAATGTGATTTCATAGATGTGTGGGACTAGACTTAGTCCAGGCAGTCGGTAACCGAGCGAATTCGTGGCTGACTGGTCATAGCCACGAATGACGCGTCGATGAACGTGATTCGTGTTTAGAGTTGGCGGCAGTGGTTAGGCCACGCGAAGTGTTTTACGCACTTCATTTCGTTCGACTTGAGATGCGATCGCGCTAGTCGAGCCCGTCAAGTAACCCGACTGGCCGATGTATGTTCACCTTGTATGTGTCATAACTGCTTGAACCTAGGGTACTGAACTTACCATTGTAAACCCTGTTAACCATGATACCTTGATCCACGAAGACTCATGAGCCGGGCATGGTGGTATGGGACACCGTGGTCGAGTTGTCGGCCTACGCTGGGGCCACAAACCTCCCCGTAGTGACCAGTGAGCACCTAGACTCGTGAGCAAATTATGGTGGTATGGGACACTATATTCTAGCTGTCGGCCTACACTGATCAGGCGACGAGCCCTTTGTAGTGACCGCGAGCGTATTCTGAGTCCACGGGAGGCGACGACCCTTCCGTTGCAGTAGAGTACGGTAGGCCTGTATTGATAAGGTGATGGGGGAACGGTGCAACGAGTGCGAGCAACAGCCCTGGCAGCCCTTGCAGTGACCTACGAAATATACATCGTATGAGATTACTAGGAGTGACGACCCTAGACAGGATCTGTGTTGGGATTGATACAAGGGAAGTACCTTAGTTTCCCAATCCTGCTGTTTGAATGGACTAATAACAACTTGGAATTCATATCACCATAGCATTGCATGTGCCTGGAAGATGTGGAGCACTCTAGGGAGTGTGGCATGCCGCGGTCGTAAGATGTTGCCGCATGAGGGTGATCGTCGGTGAGGGCATACATCACGTCATGACATCTTGCATTAACAACAGTATTAGGATTGTCTGATTTACTGCTTTACTATTATCGCGTGATTGAATTGTGAACATGCTAATCTTTGCTCTATGATTCCACTGAGTTGATCACTCACTCCCACGTTGCGGGATGGTGTTTGCAACACCCACCAGACCCTGTTGTAGATGCAGGTGAGGCCGAGATCCAGGAGGTGGAGCCAGAGATCGATGAGGATCAGGACGAGTTCTCGTATATGCAGTATCACGACGGCTTCCCGTAGGCGACCTGGATCGAGGGGACATCAGTGGGACTTTTTTTTGAACATTATTCTTTTGTTTATGTATATGTATATGAGACTCAGAGATGTAGTCATACTTTGGAGACAGATGAGATTTGCTTTGTCTTTCCATACAGTAATATATATATTGTTTAGTCTTCTGCTTGCTTTTATCACTGGATCTGAAGTATGAATTGCAGTTTTTGTATACTTTTACTCATGTGAATGCTTTAAATCAGACAACAATGAATCATGACAATTTTTGTTGCATAAGTGACGGTCTGGAACTCGGGAGTTGAGTTTATACACGACCCCCGATTTTCAGGGTGTTACAAGTTGGTATCAGAGCATGAATAAAGTATACTGGGCCTGGGTTATGGTCTCGCGACGTACGCTATCGCTTCCTTTGACTTAGGTGGGTGCGAGAAGGGTCTAGAAATACTTCTAGGATCGCAGATTCGTCGATAGGCGAAGTCTATTAGAATCGATCGCAAGATCGAGTCTGTAACGCATTTCGGGTCGCGTAAGGCAACCCGAATCGCTTCTAAGCTGTAGGAAGTCAGGTTGAGACGACTTATGAGCGGTTTTAAACCGCAAAAGTGAATCCTTGGGCCGTGGGATGACCACGACTCCTGTAATCAATCGCCAGGGCTTAAAAAACCCCGTTTCACCAAAAATCTTCAGAATTCCTCCTCTAAACACTCTGATATTCATTTATTTCTTATCCATTTCATGTTAGACATCAAACCTAATATGAAAATAACACAAATTATTACTTTCACAAAATTTTACAGTGAATAGTAAAATTTCATGAAAAATGGCCATAAGGCCATTCTAACTTCACTTTCTTTAGAAACTAAGGATCTAGATAGGTGTAATGGCTCCTTCTACCCCAAATTCATATGCTGCATCATATGATTTGGTATTCGGTATTGCGATGTAGTCCCAGAAAGCCCCGAACACATATTTGGGCTCATACAGATCAAAATACAATGAACTAGGGGGTGGGCATTATATTTTTGGAACCCCTGGACCATGGGGGACCAGACCCATGTGGTCCCACCAGCCAACTTGGAAGTTGACCGGCGATGCCATCGCCGGTCCGGCGATGCATCGCCGACCGGTGGGGTCCGTTGGCCTCGATTTTCGGGTGCACGCCCTAAAACGCCTAGTACATCCTCCCTATGTAGCTCCCATCTCACGAAAACTCCTAAATCATACCCCTCCTTCACAAACAGCCCTCCCCATAGCCCTATTTCCAATTTTCAGCAACCACCTCCAAACTCCGGCATCCCAAATCACTCCTAGGTCCCTCCTTGGCCAAAACCGACCACCAACCATCACTTATTGGGAGTTGGCAACCCCTCCTCTTGAAGATCTCACCATTTGGAGCTCCAAAAATCCCCAAATAGAGCTGAAATCATGAGGTGCTCCATTCTACTTTTTTGTTTGTAATTGTCCTTGAAATTATAGCCTTGGGAAGCTTGAAGCATCCCTCTACGATGCCTAGATTTCCTTTTTCCAGATTGGGCGGCCACTTCTTCGCATTTTCACCATTTTTCATGGCTTTCGTGGAAGCCATTTTAGGCCTTTTATCACTCTCATCCATCATATCTTTGATGGGTAAGAGGAAAACCACAACAGACGAGGCTGGGCCGAGCCACCCTACTCGATCGAGAAGACCGCAGAGTGGTGCCGTAAGTTCAAGCGCCGCCGCAGGTCCAGCTCCAGTCCTGGAGTGTCGTACAAAGCGAGATTTGGATCCCCATGCACATCTTGGGCGAACAATTCTTTCGGAGATGCCTCATGGCCAATACACTGATCGCAAAGTGTTATTTGAGGCGGACGTAGATGGACGATTGTTCGGCGAGTATCTGTTGTTCGAACGCATTGAAGCTGCGCATTGGGGTCCGATCTTTGAAGCTCGCGCTCGTGCTAATGTGAGCACCGTTCGTGCCTTCTATGCTAGCATCCAGAATCCTACCTTGGAGCTTTGCAGTTCAAAATCCCTTTTGGTAGAGATCGGATGGCTACGATCGATGTGCGGTTGGTTGCGCGACTCCTCAACGTGCCTCTAGGTGATGTGCATCCTAGTGAGAAGAGTCTGAGGACTAGACGTGAACGAGATCGCCGCACCAGGTTTCTGTGCGGTAAGTTAGTTCCATGGCAGCCTAATAATAGCCTCAAGGCGACGTACATGTCTGAGGATTTGCGCCTGCTGCACCATATCTGCACGTTCAATGTTTATCCCAGGTCGACGAACCGCATTGAATGCACACGTCTTATGGTCGATTTCTTATATCTGGTGGCCCAGGGAGAGAATGTATGTATGGCCACTTTCATCTTACGGCAGATAGTTCTCATAGCCAGGTCAAGAAGAACATCCGAATCGCTTCCCTTTGGCTGACTTATTTGCAAGATTGCGCTTGAGTTTGCCTATAGACTTGGGCTGAAATTGCCGGTATCGATTCATACCATTGATGAGTCAACAATGGTCAAGATGAAGATTGGGTCACAATACCGTGAAAATCAACTTGAAAGGGATAGTGAGGATGACTTTGATGATGAGGACAATCAAAGCGAAGAAGAACCTAGAGCAGAGGTTCAGGAAGAAGCTTAGGAAGAAGCAGAAGAGGAGGCTCAGGATACTGATGAGAGCCCTCCTCCTTCTGCACAGGCTACTATCGACGATCGTATTGCTTGGATGGAGGAGAGTCAGACCGCGTTGCGAAGGGAAGTCCAAGAACTTCGCACAGAAGTCGCTGATGCCAAGGCCGTTACAAAGAAGAAATTTGGCAAGGTGACTCGCACCTTGAAGGTAATCCTGTGTTGCTTACAGGATAAGGGTGCTCCTCCTCCGTCACCAGACTCCGACTAGCGATGTGATCTTTGATGTTATTATCAGTAGTTAGTCATTTCCTGCTTATGTGTGTAAGCCTGTTAGGGCTAGTGCTTTGTTCTTGTTGCTGTTGTTTAACTGTCTTAATTTTCATGTAATTCTCGTCATGATGCTTGTAAGGATATATCCCTTATATTGTGACAATTTTGATTAATTGAAATGCATGGAATGCCTTTGACTCTTTATGTGGATGATTGTGGTGTATTTTTACAATTGAGACTGACAAGGTTGCGCCCTATTTTGAATATAGGGAATGCCACCTAAGACTACGCGGAGCACGGCTCGTCTTGCGCTGACTGAGCATATGGATCAGACTCCCTCTCAGTCTGGTACCCATTCGGACCCTGCTGTGGGCCCGATTCCTGAGGCGGTTCGATCGTCTCAGCCTGCCGCTGGTCCTACAGATGGACCACCGCCATTTACTCCATCAGTCAGAGAGTCACATCGCGCATCTACTTCCACACCGCATCCGCCACAGCCTGCTCCACCCCTTGATAGATTCGAGCAGATGATGGCTATGATGCTGCAGCAGCAGCAGCTTCTGACCACCATAGTGGGGACATTAGCCCAGGGTGGGGGTGCGACTACATCTACTCCACCTGCACCACCTGCGCATCCAGCTGAGGATGCCTATACATACGCCCAGGATGAGGGCATGGCTCATCCTGCGCCGCCTGCTTTCCCTGCGGGGAATCCTGCCGACACATGGGGCCTATTGGAGCGATTTCAGCGCTTGCGGCCTCCTACTTTCACGGGTTCTCACAGACCCGAGGAGGCTGAATACTGGCTCGACCGAGTGTCGAAGATCTTGCGGATGTTGCATTGCACCGAGGCCGAGCAGGTAGAGCTGGCTACCTTCCTGTTTGAGAGAGAGGCCAGCATGTGGTGGGATAGCGTACTGCGGACCGTTGCCGCAGACTTTGTATGGACGTGGGCAGCATTTGAGTTCCGCTTCCATGAGAAGTATTATCCCCAGACCTACAGGCCCGACAGGGAGAATGAGTTTCTCCGTCTCAGACAGGCAGCGATGACAGTTACAGAGTACGAGCATCGGTTCACGGAGTTGGGCAGGTACGTCCCAATGAACCTAGCTGATGAGTAGATGCGCATACGGCACTTTTTGGAGGGTTTGCGACCGGATATTCGGTCGAAGATGTGCTGTGTTAGCATTCCCTCCTATGCGGAGTTGATTCACATTTCCATGCGGGCAGAGCAGGACGTGGATCGACTTGCGCGATCTCGTGGCCCGGCTGCTTCTAGGCCACGACCAGATTTGCCAGACAGGCCCTTCGTGGGCAAGAGGCCTCGCATTGATCCTCCTACTAGGACTACGGTGCCTGTACCACCGTTTCGACGCCCTGATTTGACATGTACATACTGTGGGAGGACAGGCCACTTGGCGCAGAGCTGCTTTTCGAGGATGCGGGACAGTGGGTTCTCGCCACCGCAGAAGATTGACCGTGTACGTCCACAAGCGATATCAGCACCGCCTATACGGTCAGCTCCTGCGCATCCTTCTTTCAGACCTCCGGTATCGCAGATTAGACAGCCTCCACGGCCCTTGACACAGCGGCCGAACCGGCCACAGCAGGCTCGGGTTCATGCATTGACAGCTGAGGCAGCTGCGACGCCGACTTTCCAGCATTCAGCCTTCGAGGTCACGGCCCATATTGGAGGTACTCCCGTTCTTGTCATGGTGGACACTGGTTCCACGATTTTTTTGATATCGCGTGCCGTAATAAGGCGTCTTGGGTTACAGACTATCACTATAGATAGCGTGCGAGTCTTTGCAGCTCATGGGGATTATTCGGATGTCACCCAGATGTGCGAGGGTTGTTTGGTTGATCTGGGAGGTAGGACGATGACTCTTGATCTGGTCGTCGATCCCTCGCTCATTTATCTCGACGTCATTCTTGGCATGGATTGGTTGACTGCAGCGAGAGCCGAGATTGACTGCGAGGCTCGTATGGTGACGGTGTACGAGCCTGAGGGCACGCCTTTCACGTTTTCAGTGCGGGTAAATCTTCCTTTCCGCATACTTAGCTACGCCACTCTATTGCGCGACGCTGGTGCCCAGGTACTTGAGCATACGCCAGTTGTTTCTGAGTTCGGGGATCTGTTCAGGAAGATCCCTGGTTTGCCGCCCCGACGTGAGATCGATTTCACTATCGATCTGGTTCCTGGTTCTACACCCGTCTCACTGCCGATGTATTGCATGGCACCATGTGAGATGGAGGAGTTGAGGACGCAGATTGATGGTCTGCTAGAGCTTGGCCTTATACCGCCTAGCGTGTCTCCTTGGGGAGCACCGATCTTGTTCGTGAGGAAGAAGGATGGTTCGATGCGATTGTGTATTGATTATCGCAGGCTGAACCAGCTCACGGTGAAGAACAAGTACCCTTTGCCCAGGATCGATGACTTGTTCGATCAGCTGAGAGGAGCGCAGTACTTCTCGAAGATTGATCTTCAGTCAGGTTATCATCAGCTGCGCGTCAGGGATGAGGACGTGCAGAAGACAGCATTCAGGACCAGTTTTGGCCACTACGAGTTCCTGGTGATGTCGTTCGGTCTTACGAACGCACCGGCCGTGTTCATGGATCTGATGAACCGAGTATTTTGGCCTTTCCTCTATCGATTCGTCGTTGTCTTCATTGACGACATTTTGGTGTACTCTAGGAGTCGAGAGGAGCATGAGGAGCACTTGCGTTTGGTCCTTAATACGCTCAGACGGCATCACTTGTTCGCACAGTACAAGAAGTGCGACTTCTGGAAGCAGGAGGTGAAGTTTCTCGGACACGTGGTGTCCAAGGATGGCATGGCAGTTGACCTGTCTAAGGTAGCTGCGGTGCAGGACTGGGAGAAGCCTGGTTCTGTCACTGAGGTGAGGAGCTTCTTGGGTCTCGCTGGCTACTATCGGCGCTTCATTCAGGACTTCTCGAAGATCGCGAGACCCTTATCTCAGTTGACACGGAAGGACGTGAAGTTCGCCTGGAATGATAAGGCGAAGTCAGCTTTTCAGGAGCTGAAGGACAGACTTACGTCCGCCCTTGTGCTAGTATTGCCAGAGCAAGGGGTTATATACACCATATACACTGACGCGTCTAGCGTTGGTTTGGGTTGTGTCCTTATGCAGAGGGACAGGGTAATTTCGTATGCCTCGAGACAATTAAGGAAGCACGAGGAGAATTACCCTACACACGACCTAGAGTTGGCAGCCGTTATATTCGCACTGAGACTCTGGAGACATTACCTCTACGGAGAGGAGTTCGAGCTCTTTTGCGACCACAAGAGCCTCAAGTACATATTCACGCAGCGAGACTTGAATATGAGGCAGTGGCGATGGATGGAGACGTTGAAGGACTTCAAGTTTGAAGTCTCTTACCATCCTGGGAAGGCGAACCTTGTGGCTGATGCATTGAGCCGCAAGAAGGCGATAGAGTTTGCGGCTCCGCTGATGGTTGCCGAGTGGGATATGGTTGAGTTTTTGCAAGACTTTGAGCAGAAACTCACCGTAGAGGAGACATTTGAGTTCATCGCACATGTACAGGTGCGATCTCAGATCGATGACCGAGTCATCGAGGCGCAGAGGGACGATGCGCATCTTACTGAGCTTCGAGAGCAGGCCAGTGATGATGCTGACGCCGACTGGCGAGTTGGTATGGATGGGGGCTTACGTTACCGTGGCCGCCTATGCGTCCCAGATGTCCCTGACTTGAGACGAGAGATTCTCGAGGCTGCGCATTCTACTAGACTCGCGATGCATCCAGGCAGTACAAAGATGTATCGTGACGTGAAGAGGACATATTGGTGGGAAGGTATGAAGACCCATATAGCTGAGTTCGTGTCCCGTTGTCTCACTTGCCAGCAGGTGAAGGCAGAGCATCGCCGACCACCTGGACTTTTGCAACCTATGCCGATTGCAGAGTGGAAGTGGGATTTCATTTCCATGGACTTCATTTCTGGGTTGCCGAAGACGAGGAAGGGGCATGATTCCATTTGGGTGATCGTCGACCGATTGACGAAGTCGGCGCACTTCCTACCGATCAGAGTTACGAACTCTGCAGACGAGCTGGCTAGATTGTACATCCGAGAGATTGTGCGTCTGCATGGAGTTCCGTTGGAGATCGTGTCGGACAGAGACACGCGGTTCACTTCTATTTTCTGGACTCGCATTCAGGAGGCTATGGGTGTGAAGTTGAAGTTCAGTACTGCCTTCCACCCACAGACGGACGGACAGACGGAGCGAGTGAACCAGATCCTGGAGGACATGTTGCGAGCTTGCGCATTGGACTTCAAGGACAGTTGGGATGACTGTCTTGCATATGCGGAGTTTGCGTACAATAATAGATTCCAGGCGAGTATCGGCATGGCACCTTATGAGGCGCTGTATGGGCGACCTTGTCTCGCACCGCATTACTGGTTAGAGGTCGGTGAGCGTAGCTTGATTGGCCCAGAGTTGGTGCAGGCGACGTCAGAGAAGATTGATATTATTCGACGTCGGCTTCTTACAGCGCAGAGCAGACAGAAGAGCTACGCCGATACGAGACGACAGCCACTAGAGTTCACAGTCGGGGATCACGTGTTTTTGCGAGTTTCCCCTATGAAGGGAGTCCTTCGGTTCGGGAAGAAGGGGAAGCTGGCACCGCGATTCATTGGTCCATTCCAGATCCTCGATCGTGTGGGAGCAGTGGCTTACCGATTGGCTTTACCCAAGCCCCTCACGAGCGTCCACAACGTATTTCATGTTTCTATGCTGAAGAAGTACGTTGCTGATCCTTCCCATATCATCAGATGGGAGCAGGTGCAGTTAGGAGAGGATGTTACTTATATCCTGCGACCGACACGCATCTTAGACAGGAAGGAGCAGGTACTACGTAGCAAGGTGATTCCCCTTGTGAAGGTACTATGGACGCATCACTCTGAGGAGGAGGCTACTTGGGAGACAGAAGCCGAGATCAGAAAGAACTACCCACAGCTTCTTGAGGAGTACGAAAAGGTATAAATTTCGAGGACGAAATTATTTGTTAAGGGGGGTAGATTGTAACGCCCGTGAAAAATCCGTACTTGGGCTCGAGTACCAACTCGACCCGAAATCGCGTAGAATTAATTTCCATGGAAATTAAGCGTAAGTTAGCTAGCGCAACACTAGAGTAGCTGGGAAATAGTCCCTGATCACTTTAAATACGTTCTGCAAGACCCAAATCGAGTAGAACAAACAACTCTACGATACTCTATAACCTCGGATCAAACTCTAAGCGGGTTTGTCCTCTGGACCACATTGAATTTTTGTATTGGATTTAGACCGCGCATCGAAGGTCCGATACCTCCTATCTTAGACCGTTAGAACCGCCCAACTGGACTTGACAATCATCTGGAAAATCAAGTCAAACCGATAATCACAGACTATTTCGTTGAACCCGGACTGAAGAGACCGCGAATAGGGACAGATTTGGAATTTCAAATTCAAATCTGGCACACGACTTGACACGTCAGTATTAAGCGTTCTGACCGTCAGAATTTATCCAGATTACACCCTCGGATCAGGAAAAATTTCTATTTATTATCATGAGACTTTCAGCCCTGATCTACGTGCGGTGACCGCTGAACTGAAACTGGTCCGCCACGTGCGATCTGCGAACTCTTCCAGACTGAAAACTTAATACGTGCTACATCTGCTACGCATGAGCTTAAGTCCGATCGCAATCGACCAGGGGACCACCAGAAAGCAGCTTTTGGACCGAAACAACCCCGAAATGGATAGGCACCAAGTAAACTTCGTTCCGGAGCCTATTTCCGGCGTTTTTAAGCTTATAAAAGGGGTTGAAACCCTCATTTCCCTCTCCCATCCGAAAATTACAAACCCTAGGAGAAAAGGAGAGAGAGTTTGAGAGAGAGATTGGAAGGGATTTTTCCCGCTTCCGAGCCACCGATTGTTGCTGCTTCAGCAACTCTTCCCAATCACCTGGCTGGTGATTTCTCCATTCTTTCAAGTACAAAACAACCCTAGAACTTGCTGATTTAGGGTTTATCCAGATTTAGGGCGTGTTAGCTAACGTATTTCGTAAAACAGGTTCTCCTACTGCCGTAGACGAAGCGTACACGCTCCATTCAAAATCCCGCATCCGTAAGAGACTAGGTGAGAATTTTAGACGCTTTGATTGACGGTTTACAACGCTTTCAATGTCGTTTGATAGTAGATTATCGACGGCATCGCCGTTTGACATGTACAACATGCTCTCCGTTTCCTGTTTCGTAAATTAACAGAAAATATGAGATTTAGGGCATTTTAGTCATTTGTAGGAAGTACGGTCTACATGCATATTTTGCTGACGTGATTGACATGGTTTGTTGTCGCATTAGGGAGTTAGGAATCCTTGCATAATCAGTTTGGCGAAGAGATTCGCCTAGTTGCGCACTTTGGGTCGACATACTATATGTAGACTTAAGTGTGTAGTGTATGTGTTTGTATAAATGCTTGTATGAGTATGTATTGAATTAAATGATGTTATGTAGTAGTTTGAGATTGATTTCTTGGTTAATATGCTGACCTAAATGATTTCCTACATGTCGATCGTATGCATGATTCTATTACATGCGTGGAATGTATGTGTTTGAAGATTTACTTAAGTTGAATGTTATAACATGTGTTAACATGCTCACATGATTGTATTTCAATTCCAATACCTTTGCATATATTGCTAATGTGATTTCATAGATGTGTGGGACTAGACTTAGTCCAGGCAGTCGGTAACCGAGCGAATTCGTGGCTGACTGGTCATAGCCACGAACGACGCGTCGATGAACGTGATTCGTGTTTAGAGTTGGCGGCAGTGGTTAGGCCACGCGAAGTGTTTTACGTACTTCATGTCGTTCGACTTGAGATGCGATCGCGCTAGTCGAGCCCGTCAAGTAACCCGACTGGCCGATGTATGTTCACCTTGTATGTGTCATAACTGCTTGAACCTAGGGTACTGAACTTACCATTGTAAACCCTGTTAACCATGGTACCTTGATCCACGAAGACTCATGAGCCGGGCATGGTGGTATGGGACACCGTGGTCGAGTTTTCGGCCTACGCTGGGGCCACAAACCTCCCCGTAGTAACCAGTGAGCACCTAGACTCGTGAGCAGATTATGGTGGTATGGGACACTATATTCTAGCTGTCGGCCTACACTGATCAGGCGACGAGCCCTTTGTAGTGACCGCGAGCGTATTCTGAGTCCACGGGAGGCGACGACCCTTCCGTTGCAGTAGAGTACGGTAGGCCTGTATTGATAAGGTGATGGGGGAGCGGTGCAACGAGTGCGAGCAACAGCCCTGGCAGCCCTTGCAGTGACCTACAAAATATACATCGTATGAGATTACTAGGAGTGACCACCCTAGACAGGATCTGTGTTGGGATTGATACAAGGGAAGTACCTTAGTTTTCCAATCCTGCTGTTTGAATGGACTAATAACAACTTGGAATTCATATCACCATAGCATTGCATGTGCCTGGAAGATGTGGAGCACTCTAGGGAGTGTGGCATGCCGCGGTCGTAAGATGTTGCCGCATGAGGGTGATCGTCGGTGAGGGCATACATCACGTCATGACATCTTGCATTAACAACAGTATTAGGATTGTCTGATTTACTGCTTTACTATTATCGCGTGATTGAATTGTGAACATGCTAATCTTTGCTCTATGATTCCACTGAGTTGATCACTCACTCCCACATTGCGGGATGGTGTTTGCAACACCCACCAGACCCTGTTGTAGATGCAGGTGAGGCCGAGATCCAGGAGGTGGAGCCAGAGATCGACGAGGACCAGGACGAGTTCTCGTATGTGCAGTATCACGACGGCTTCCCGTAGGCGACCTGGATCGAGGGGACATCAGTGGGACTTTTTTTTGAACATTATTCTTTTATTTATGTATATGTATATGAGACTCAGAGATGTAGTCATACTTTGGAGACAGATGAGATTTGCTTTGTCTTTCCATACAGTGATATATATATTGTTTAGTCTTCTGCTTGCTTTTATCACTGGATCTGAAGTATGAATTGTAATTTTTGTATACTTTTACTCATGTGAATGCTTTAAATCAGACAACAATGAATCATAACAATTTTTGTTGCATAAGTGACGGTCTGGAACTCGGGAGTTGAGTTTATACACGACCCTCGATTTTCAGGGTGTTACAGTGACTGATGTGTGGGTGATGGGTGGAGAGAGAGAGTTGACTTTGGGAAGGCTTGTGTAAGAGAGGGATGGGTTGAGTATGGGTTTATTTGACTTGGTGAAGAGAGAGGTATGAGTGAGTGATGGGTTGTAGAAATTCTCTCAGAATTCGCAATGTACATTGTTTCTTCGAAATATATGTGGGCCCACAACTCCTAGCCTTAGTATCGCATCAGTGTGTGAGACGCAGCGTTGGAACCGTGGTGACGGTGCGGTCACAAGGGTGCAATTCTCGGGTCGAGTCAACTTAGATATACATGATGCGACTTAGGGTCGCACGTAAACACTAGTTACAAGTCGCGGGTTGTCAAAATTTGAAGGGGATGATCATAAAAATCTAAGAAACAGTACGGACTAGGATATGGGCCTTACATTTTTCATCTATGCCTTCCATCCCTGGATGTGGCCCATGTTACATATGTGGTGTACCCACACTATTCGGTAAGGGACAGTGGGTCCCACTCAGCAGTAGCTGCTGCACTATCGTCAGCAAGTTTTGTGTGGCTGACCATGATATATGTGTTATATCTGAGTTGTCCATCTGCTGGACACTAGGCTAGTAGTCCAGTAGGTGTATAGTGGCTGTATTGGATGTCAGTAGGTTTGTGGGCTTGATCATGTGGTACGTGTTATATCCTAACCATCCATTGCCAGCAGCCCAGCTATATAGCTACTGGAATGACGTCAGCAGGAGAGTCTGATCTTGAGGCATGTGTTATAACCACACCGTCCATCCCAGGACAATGGGACCCACTTGGACTATATATTTCATCCTGGCCATCCATCCATGGAGCCTACCATTGATGAATGTGTTTTGTATCCACACCATCCAGTCCCTGGATGGTGGGACCCACCAAGCATGTTTTATCCTGGCCATCCAAATTATGTGGGGTCTGCCATGACAAGTGTATTGTTGCCACACCGTCCATCTGTTTCATCCACGCCCTCCATCACTAGGGCCCACCCTACACATGTGTTATATCCATAACGTGACCCCCATCCTAACGCATGTGTTGTATCCATATCGTCCAGATCATGTGGGACCCACCAGATGATGGAAATAGATTAACTACTGGCAGGGTGACTGCAATGACGTCACCACGTTCAATGGGGCCTACCATGATTTATAATCCACACCGTCCACTGTTTAGATGGTGGAAATCCACTAGATGAATGGGTTTTTATCCTAACAATCAGTCCATCTTCTAGAATGTGGACCCACCCCAATGTATATGTTGTATATCCTCACTGTCCAGGACTAGCTCTGACATATGTGTTATATATACATCATCCACGTGGACAGTGGGACCCCATAATGTATGTGTTTCATATCCATGTCGTCTATCCATTTTGTGGTACACACAGGGCCTACCCACTGCATGCCCAGGCCCATTTTAATGTGTATGTTGTATGAAAACTATCCATCTGTTCTCTGGACCATAAGGCTGACCTATGTGACACACCTTGATGTATTTATGGCCTATTTAATGAGGCCCGATGTGATGTATATGAGGCCCATGGTGAGGCCCAACGTAATGTATGTGAGGCCCTTGTGTGAGGCCCAAAGCGATGTATATGAGGACCGATTGATGTGTGATTCCACCATGATGTATGTAATTATGTTTATGATGGTCCATGCCTTGGGAGCAATGATGGTTTGATGTCCACATTGTAAGAGATGTGATGTTTGATTCCACCATGATGTATGTAATGATGTTTATGATGGTTCATGCCTTGGGAGCAATGATGGTTTGATGTCTATATTGTAAGAGCAATGATGGTTAAATGTCCACATTGTAACTCTCCCTAGGGCCCATTGTTAGGCCCATTCTCACCTCCCCTTAGTGGGCTAACCCAAACTGTTGGGCCTCCATGATCATTAGGCCTATTCTTGATATGAGTAGGCCGTCTAGGCCCATCCTTGATATGAGGAGAGTACATCATCATCATATAACATGCTTAGTATAGCTTCACGATCCACAACCATGCGCATCATATGTATGATTTATATGAGGAGTGATTGATCATAACACATGCCATTGGGCAAATTATTATGGGACTCCCTGATAGGAGGAGTTACCCACATGAGCGAGAAGTACCTGTAGGATTGTTGCATGACTAGATAGTATGAATCATGCATCTCGCACTTATGTGATATGATTTTTGTATGCCCTAGGGACATCAGGACAATAGCCTCCACAAGCATATTATGGATGTTAGGATTGGACACCGAAAATACTTTTACTAGCATCGAGGTGCCATAAATGTCCCTAGGTGAAAATCTCCAAAACCCAATGGTACAAAGGATGGCTCCAAGGTTAAGACCGAGTGAATACATGAGCATACAAGGGTCGTATACCAGTAGGCCATGTCTCCCACTGTGTCGTGGTCTGTTAGAAGGGGGTGTGGCCTTATCCTCTCGAGGGTAGGGACATAACTAGGCTGAGTTTGACTAGCTCACAAATAGGTCTACTATCGATGTGTCGGGCTGATATTGGTAGGAAGATAGTGAGATCTCTTTCACTTGCATGGTTACGCGTCAAGTGGGCGGCGATCTGGTGCATAGTGAACTAGACCTCGATGATATATACTCCAGAGATAAACTGTATTGATAAGAGGATTCAGATGAGATTTGGTATGCTTAAGTTATACCTCACATATGACATTGGCTCTGTAGGCCTTGCATCATATAGCCTTGGTAAGGCTGATAGCATTCATGCCTGGCATCGCATGGCCTTGGTATGGTCAATAGCATTTATGCCTTGCATCGTATAAACTTGGTACGACTGATGGCATTCATGTACTTACCAGCATTTCCATATTACTTTGATATTGTATAATTGCATTTCTACCATACGCACACACTTTCACCACCCTCTAAGCTTTCTATAAGCTTATGCATGACCGTTGCATGCAGGTGATGCTAGGCCGTAGCTGAGCAGGAGCAGGAGCGTGCCGCAGAGCTTCTGGAGTTTTGTTATCATTATCATTATATTTCCCTTTATGCACATTATACTCAAGTTTTTATCATAGTGGATTTTCATGATGGTGTTCTCATTATTGTTCATGGGTTATGTTTATAGTTATACTTATTACAAATTAAATTCATGTTGAAATCCTCCTTGTAAGATCCTAGGATCGAAAAATGGTATATGGGTGCCGAGAGTCGAGAATGAGGTACTACAGAGGCTGTCTGTGCCAGATTCGGCGATTGAGAATTTTGTGAGCCCAGTTTTCGAGTTTAGGGTGTGATAAGCTATTTGGGTTTGCTCACTTCCAGCATCTGCATGATGCAGACTCAATAACTCAGGCTGAGTTCAACAGCTCAAATGGTAGTAAAAAAGCTACTTCAATACAAGCCGAGTTCTAACTCAGTGGGCCACAATAGCTGGGCCGCACCTAAGTTAAACCCAGTGGGCCGCACTTGAAGCAACAGGTGGGCTGGTCGCTAAACTTAGTGGGCCTTAGAAGTTTTGGAACGACCCAGTCTCTGAACCACCTTTGGAACTGCTATGTTGGGCCGAAATAGGTCTAGTCTATCTCATTTTTTGGGCCACCAATGGACAGCAGTGTTGGGCTAAAATAGGTCTAGCCCAACACAGTTTTTGGGCCAACATTAGATAGTAAATGATAGGCCAAAATAGGCCCAGTTTTGGACTACAGATGGACAGCCACTGTTGGGCCAAACTAGGACAAGTTCGGGCCTAATTTTAGGTCTCAATGTTAGGCCACAACTGTTGGGCCTGATTAAAAGGGGTTTAGGCCCAGTTTTCACTTAGGTGGGTCCTTATAAACCCCCACCTACTTGCAATGGCCTAGGTAACTAGGAGTCTTGAAAATCATTCGTCTAATGTGGTTATTAATATCAAGCTCTCGTTGGGAATGACCGTTAGTGATTAATTGTGTGGCATTGGATCGTGAGTTAATCGCGGGATTTTGGATCATTAAGAAAGTGAGAAACCACATAAGGAAATCAGACCTGAAAGGTGATGATTTCTCCCCTTAAGCTTTCCATCTCTAAATTAGATCATGGATAACTTTTATATTGACTATAAATGATGTCTTATAGTTTGATTAATCATTTGATTAGCTTACCTAAATATATGTTTGAGAATTAATAATCCATGATCATGAATATCAAATGAAAATGCTAACCTTGATCCATTAAGTCACTCTTGAATTATATCTGCATGTGTACTTAAGTTTTACTTTAATTATTAGAATGATACCTTAGTCACTTAAGATGGTTCATTATTTGATCCCTATGTCATTCTCACATGCTATTGGATTGTTTGCAAGACACACATGGAATCAAAACCTCTCTAGGCAAAGGGGAAACATCTATCCATGAAAAAGAGTCCTTACTTAGGGTGTAATAAGACTGGTTGTGCTAAGAATAGACCCTCGACATGGAGGTTAAGTTAGTGACAAATTATTCATGAGATTTACCATCTATGGGGTGATTCCACCTACCTAACTATGGGATGAACCATTTAACATTTTTATCACCATTTCTTATTCGTATTTGTAGTATACATACCGACTCATTTATTTCGTGTAATTTAGTATCTTCAACATTTCATTCCCACTCAACATACGATGGTAGCTACCCCATATATTGAGAATTGATTGGCTACATGTTGATGGGTTCTATCAACACCCTAAGGTGGTAGACTCATGGGCCAGGGATGGTGGTATGGGATACTATGCCTGAGCAGTCGGCTTACGCTGGGTGTCGAGCCCCCCGTAATGACCCTGAGCTTCATTAAACTAGTTAATTATAAATGGACTAATAATGGCCTAGCTAATCATGCATACATGGCACATTAGTGATGACGGGTGGCTATTTCTGGATGTTGTAGCACGTGCCCTTAGGTTTATTGGGGTATCATTTCGCTAGTTTTAGACCATCAACTATCAACCTACGTATGTGATGTATGATGGCTTAGTCATTATGCGGTACATGATGTACGCACGTGATGTGCTGTAATGATGACCAGCCTTTTTGCATGGGTGACGAGCACAAGCATGACTGGATGAGCATCCCCAGGTCGATGATGCATTAATGCATCCATGCATATAATAATACTGCATCTTGTTATGTTTTGTATGCCATGTTACTTTTCATATTATACTTGTCTAAGGCAGTAGTGTGTAATCTTGAGGGGAATTCACACTGAGCTGGCCAGTCATTCATTTAATATTTAACCATACAAAGAATGCAGGTGTGAGCAGGGATGACTATGGCATAGATTCTGGAGTCGATGTAGCCGCATTAGAGGAAGAGTTCTATGAGGAGGAGCTGCATCAGGAGGCAGCAAAATATTTTGGATTAAATCAGTAGTTATTGTAGCGAATTTTATTTGTTAGCACAGTTGAACTTATTATTTTTTTATTCAGGTCCCAGCTGAGTGAACCAAGTTATTACTATTTGGTTTTATGGCTTTATCCATGCTTAGTTTCGCTATCGCGCTTTGATTTTACTATTATTGGCACTAATTTGATCATTAACACCCGGGTTTTTAGGGAATGAGTTGTATACTCGAGCTCTAAAAATTGGGGCGTTACACTGGATGATGTAATTGGGTAAACTAGTGGACCCCACTACGTTGTGATAATTCTAGAACAATATGCATAGGGGTTAGAATGCTATAGTTGTGGTATGTACATAGGTATTTGAGTGCTGCTAGGATTCAAATGTGTGAAGCCATGGGAAGAGAGCTCTTCACCCCATCATCTATATAATGAGGCTGGGTCCCTGATCCTACATCACAGTAGAAGACAAATCGCATCTATTCTTCTATATTTGGGTGTAAAGGAGTGGAAGGCATTAGTATTCTATTGAAGATTCTGATATTTTATATCTTTAGTTATGGCGCTCAAATAGGTATGTTCTCTTCATCCTTTGATCACCATATTCTATGCACAACAAGGTTCTTCGATGATTTTGTAAATAAGAAATCTTGTAGTTGGTATCAGAGCCACCGTGCAATAGGTTTGGATGATCAAATACAGTAATTAAGTTTTTAGATTCGAACCCCATCGAGATTTCAATTAGGGATTTTGAATCTCGAATTCCAAAATTGGTAATTTTATATCATAATCCCCTATTCCAGACTCCAATTAGGTAATTTGGATCTCAAAACCCCAAATCCATTTAGAATTAGGGATTTCAAATTTCGATCCCCAAATCAGGAAATTGGGATTTTCCAAATCCCTGAATCCAAAAATCGATTAGGGATTTCATATTCGAATTCCATATCAGCGATTAGGGATTTTGAAATTGAAATCCCATATCAGTTATTAGGGTTTTTGAGAATCGAATCCCATATCAATGGTTAGGGATTTCTATCCCGAATCGATTCAGGATTTCAGTCCCATTTGGATTTTTTCTTCGTCTTACCTATGATTGATAGAGGCTGGCAACTATTGTCATCTTTCAATGATGCAAATGTAGGTGATGGCTTACATCTCCTTCTTTCTTGCCCTATTAGCCATTATTGACATCTTCAACTCGCATTCCTATCGCTGACGGCTGAAACCTTAGGTTTCCGATAAAGTTGGAGCCACACCTTTGCATCCTGCGTAGTAGAGGCTGCCGGCGGTCATGGCAGAAGGAGGACTTCCTTCATTCCTTCGCTCATCAGGAGACAGCGAGAGAGCTCTCTTTCTCACTATTTGTCTTCTGCCATAGGCATTAACCTATTGAGGTTTTTATCGTGTCCATAAACACAATTCGGATCCACCTTCTAGACCCACTACAAAATCCGAACCTGTTTTCATTCCTATGAGAGTTGTGTTGGGCCAAACCCTTGTTTTGGGCCCTAGTTATGAGCATTTCACCTCGAATCATTTGAATTTTTGGTTGTGGGCCTGGATTGTGGGCCCTCAGTCTAGGACCCAAATCCCTTATAGTATTTCTTTATGGTCTTCTTTGAACCTGATTTATGGCGGATTTAGGGCTTGTTTAAGTCCACTTAATTCATGGGCCACAAAGTCTTGTAGGCCCTATATCCGTGGCCCCCATTTGGTTCTATGACCTCTTAAGATTTATTTTGGATCCATCTTGGCCTATTGGGCTGATCCTTAATTTATACTTGAAATGATATTGGGTTCATGATAAGCAACCACCATGTGGGCCCACTCTAGTTAATTTTAGGCCTAATTAGGACCTGGTGATTGACTAGATTGAAATCCTATTATAGGCCCATACCATTTAATTTAGCCCAACTCGGGCAATATTGAATGCCCATTTACTGTTTGGGCCTTCCCTTTGGGATCAATTTGGGATCTGTTTCCTAGATCTGAGTTACCTGTTTAGTTTAAAGTTAGTGTATAACCCTAGATCAATCAGTTGATGGACAATAAAGAATATGGACTTTTCATCATGTGGAAATTATGAATTAGATCTGATCTATCCATATTATGGACACTAATGTAAGGATCTAACCATCCATATGAATCGTTCCATGACAACTGTCTAACATGTAAATGTTAAAGACTGGACTTGTGATGCTCTTTGATGATGACCAGATCATACAGAGTCTTGATTCGACCGTATTATGAGCCCATTACCCATCCTTTGGGAATTAATATAGACTGTAGGAATGAGTAAGGAAAGCCTACCCATCCGTCTCTCTTTAAGGCTCCTCATTTTCCTAAAGATCAACATCAACTACCTTGTGGGCTAAATTAGACTAATTTATATAGTTAATCCATTGAGGGTAGATTTAAAATCACAATCCTACGTCTGTATTTGTAACACTCCATATTTTTGCCAACCTAGAATTAAATGTCCTTAGGCAATGGGTCAACCATAAAACCTTGGTAACTTCTCATAACTCAATTTCAAAGCCAAAGAAATCTCTTTTCAACCCATTTCCTTCAAAATCTCACCTTTCACCACCTTATTCTTTAAATTTTTCCAAGTACTTTCATATTAGACACAAATCCTAAAGTTTAAATGGTGAAGAACTATACTTAAACTAAAACTTATTGTAAATGGTAAATACATGAATAAAAAGGAATTTCGACTATTGAATTTTTAGAGTCTCATGATATAGATAGTTTATTTGGCTAGATTAGCTTCTCTTACCCTAAAATCATATTGTACGTCGTGTAACTTATTTCAGTTTGCAAATGAGACTAGATAATGCCTCAACAGACTTGTGGGCCCAAACGACTCAATTCGGGGGGACTCGTGGTGGGTCCCACATGTTTTCGGCATTCTCGGGGGTGCGAGGGAGGGGGGGGACATGTAACGCCCGTGAAAAATCCATACTTGGGCTCGAGTACCAACTCGACCCGAAATTGCGTAGAATTCATTCCTTTGGAAAATTTGACTAGGTTAGCTAGTGCAACGTTAGAATAGCTGGGAAATGGTCCCTGATCACTTTAAATACGTTCTACAAGGCCCGAAGCGAGTAGAACTAAGGGTGCTATAATGCTCTAAAGCCTCGGATCAAACTCTAAGCCGGTTTGTTCTCTGGACCACTTTGAATCTTTGTATTGGATCTAGACCGCACGTTGAAAGTCCGATACCTCCTATCTTAGACCGTTAGGACCGTCTAGCTGGGCTTGACACTCATTCCAAAAATCAAGTCAAACCGATTATCACAGGCTATTTCATTGAGCCCGGACCGAAGAGAGTGTGAATAGGGACATAGTTGGAATTTCAAATTCAAATCTGGCACACAAATTTGACGCATCAGTATTGAGCATTCTGACCGTCAGAATACAGCCAAATTACACCCTTGGATCAGGAAAAATATCTATTATATATCACGAGTCTTATAGGCCTGATCTTGGTGCGGTGACCGTTAAACTGAAACTGGGCCGCCACGTGCGATCTGGGAACCTAACCGGTCTGAAAACTGGATGTATGCTAGATCTAGTATGCATGAGCTTAAGTCCGACTGCATTTGGCCTGGGGACCTCCAGAAATGCCCTTTTGGACCGAAACGGCCCCGATTTGGTTAGGCACCAAGTAAACATTGTTCCCAAGCCTATTTTGGGAATGTTTTAGGCTATAAAAGGGGTTGAAACCCTCACTCCTCTCTCCCATCCGAATTTGAGAGAAGCCCTAGCTTGGGAGAGAGAAAAAGAGTGAGAGATTGTGAGAGAGTGGGAGAGTTCTTCCCGCCACTTGTGCTACGTATTGCACATGCTTAAGCAACACTCCTCTACCGCTTTCCCGGCAATTCCACCGCAATCCTAGGTAAGTAAAAACCCTAACTAGTTGGTGATTTGAGTTTTTCTTGTTTCCATGGCGATGTAGCTTATGGATCTTATGTATTAGGCTCCTTACTCGCCGTAGACGAAGCATATACACTCCGCTTCAATTCCCGAGTCTACAAGACACTAGGTGAGGATTTTAGACGCTTGGATTGACGGTTCCCAATGCTTTCAATGTCGTTTAATAGTAGATTCTTGACGGCATCGCCGTTTGACATGTACAAAATGCTCTCCGTTTCCCGTTTCGTAAGCTAACGAAGAATATGAGATTTAGGGCATTTTAGTCATTTGTAGGAAGTACTGTTTGCATTCATATTTTGCTGATGTGATTGACATGGTTTGTTGTCGCATTAGGGAGTTAGGAATGCGTGCATAATTAGTTTGGCGAAGAGATTCGCCTAGTTGCACACTTTGGGTCGACATGCTATATGTAGACCTAAGTGTGTAGTGCATGTGTTTGTATAAATGCTTGTATTAGTATGTATTGAATTAAATGATGTTATTTGATACCTTGTGATTGATTTTTCAACTATTATGCCGACCTAAATGATTTTCTACATGTTGACAAAATGCATGATTTCATTACATGCATGGAATGTATGTGCTTGAGGATTTGCTTAAGTTGAATATGCATGGGAAGTATGCCTTGAAGATTTGCTTAAGTTGAATGTTATAACATGTGCTAACATGCTCACATGATGTATTTCAATTCCAATACTTTTTATAGTGATTCCATAGATGTGTGGGACTTGACTTAGTCCAGGCAGTCGGTAACCGAGCGAATTCGTGGCTGACTGGTCATAGCCACGAACGACGCGTCGATGAATGTGATTCGTGTTGAGAGTTGGCGGCAGTGGTTAGGCCACGCGAAGTGTTTTACGCACTTCATGTCGTTCAATTCGAGATGCGATCGCGCTAGTCGAGCCCGTCAAGTAACCCGACTGGCCGATGTTTGTTCACCTTGTATGTATCATAACTGCTTGAACCTAGGGTACTGAACTTACCATTGTAAACCCTATTAACCGTGGTACCTTGATCCACGAAGACTCATGAGCCGGGCATGGTGGTATGGGACACCGTGGTCGAGCTGTCGGCCTACGCTGGGGCCACAAACCTCCCCGTAGTGACCAGTGAGCACCTTGACTCGTGAGCAGATTATGGTGGTATGGGACACTATATTCTAGCTGTCGGCCTACACTGATCAGGCGACGAGCCCTTTGTAGTGACCGCGAGCGTATTCTGAGTTCACGGGAGGCGACGACCCTTCCGTGCAGTAGAGTACAGTAGGCCTGTATTGATAAGGTGATGGGGGAGCGGTGTAACGAGTGCGAGCAACAGCCCTGGCAGCCCTTGCAGTGACCCACGAAATGTACATCGTATGAGATTACTAGGAGTGACGACCCTAGACAGGATCCGTGTTGGGATTGATACAAGGGAGGTACCTTAGTTTCCCAATCCTGCTGTTTGAATGGACTAATAACAACTTGGTAATCATATCACCATAGCATTGCATGTGCCTGGAAGATGTGGAGCACTCTAGGGAGTGTGGCATGCCGCGGTCGTAAGATGTTGCCGTATGAGGGTGATCGTCGGTGAGGGCATACATCACGTCATATCATCTTGCATTAACAACAGTATTAGGACTTGTCTGATTTACTGCTTTACTATTATCGCGTGATTGAATTGTGAACATGCTAATCTTTGCTCTATGATTCCACTGAGTTGATCACTCATTCCCACGTTACGGGATGGTGTTTGCAACACCCACCAGACCCTGTTGTAGATGCAGGTGACGACGAGATCCAGGAGGTGGAGCTAGATGATGACGAGGACCAGGATGAGTTCTCGTATATGCAGTATCATGACGGCTTCCCGTAGGCGACCTGGATCGAGGGGACATCAGTGGGACTTTTCTTTTTGAACAATTTTTCTTTTGTTATGTACATGTATATGAGACTCAGAGATGTAGTCATACTTTGGAGACAGTTGAGATTACTTTGTTTTTTCCATACAGTGATATATATCTTGTTTAGTCTTCCGCTTGCTTTTATCACTGGATCTGAAGTATGAATTGCAGTTTTGGTATACTTTTACTCATGTGAATGCTTTAAATCAGACAACATCGAATCATAACCATTTTTGTTGCATAAGTGACGGTCTGGAACTCGGGAGTTGAGTTTATACACGACCCCCGATTTTCAGGGTGTTACAGGACATCACCCCTAGGATGAGCCCTCTCCCAACTGTCCAGTGACCGGCGAGGCCTCGTCCATACAGCGGATTGGGCAGCCCATTTTCTGCATTTTTCTACGCATTTTATCCAACTTTAAAAAATTATATATCCCTCGTTATAACTCTGATTTAGGTGATTCAAAAATTAGATTGAAGATAAATGAGTCTAGTTTTATATAAAAATAAGTAAAAAATATAATAAATTATTTAATATGGTTTAAAGTAGGTCATTGTGACAACTATTTAAAAATCACTTGTTAGACAACTGCTGCTTCTGGAATTTTTAAAATTTTTCTACAACACAAAATCTTATAAAATTTGGTGGAGACGGGGTAAACTTGATGATGAAATACTAGAAAAATAATTAAAATAATATAATAACTAAAAGTTCCAAAAATAGGGCATAGAATGGCCCTAGGACCGTATTCTGCCATAATTATGGTAGAATTTGCTTAAGTATTAGACTGAATACTCAACAGAATTAGCTTAAACCGCTTTAAATATGAACTAAAAGACCCAAAATGAGTAGGACCACTAATTTTATGTTACCTAGAAACGTAAGATCAATCTCTAAACCTAGTTGCTCTTGGGAGCATCGTGAAACTTCGTATCAGACCTGGACAACACGTCAAATGTCCGATAGCGACGAACTTAGACGAATATGACCGTCTTGTTGGACTTGACGACCACCTCAGAAGTCAAGTCTAGATGGTATCTCATGACGATTTTCTTGAGCCCAGAGCAAGGTGAGTAAGAAACATGAATTTCTTTAGAAATAAAATCTGAATTTAAGTAATCTGAGTCGTGTCACTTGCGGGCTGATTATAAGCATTCAGACCATCAGAATCTGACGTAAATACACCCTCGGATCAAGGAAAATATCCCACACATGCCAATATACTTGTGACCCTGATCGAGTGTCGGTGACCGTTGAACTGAAACTGGTCCGCCACTATCGATCTGTAAACCCGATCGGACTGAAAACTTAGCTTGATCAAGATCCAATATCAGGGAGCTTATGTCCGATCACATTCAGCAAAAGGACCTCCAGAAATTCTCTGTTGAGTCGAAACAGATGAGTTTTGGCTATATCTAAGTATACCTTGGCCCTGGGGCCATTCCCATCAGTTCTGGGCCTATATAAGGGCCTTAAACCCTCACTCTCTCATCCCATATGAATTTGGGAAACCCTAGGGAGAGAGAAAAGAAAAGAAAAGAAAGAGAAGAAAAGAGAGAGAAAAGGTGAGGGAATTTAGGGTTTTGCTACGGGGATTCCTCCCTGTCATTCTAAGTGCCAAATCCACGCTACCACGTCGCCATTTTAGCAATTCTAGATTCATTTTTGAGTAAGAAATCCTAACCCTAAGATGTTGTAGAGTTTCAAATAGTTTAATAGATAAAATGGCTAACCTATTTCACACCATAGGTAGCAGTGGTGTCGTAGACGACGAAAGTGTGTATGAGCTTCATCCGTAACGAGTCTAATGGGTGAAAGGTACGGACTATAGACGTTTGAGTTATGGTTTTTAAGGCTTTCAATGTTAGAAATGATTTATTTCTGACTTGATTGCTATCACACATGCTAGATACGATGTCTTCCATATATTACATAAAATATATATTCTATTGATTTTTAAATGCATTCCATGTGTTTGTTGAATTACCTGAATGAATATGGAATTATGGTTCGCACTTGTTATGATTGATGCTTAGAAATACATGATTAGTGTATGTGTGACAACTCCTATGTGGAAGAAATTGTTGTAATATGTGTTTAACTAAGCTATTATATGTATGTGAATATGTATAGCCAAAGTGTTTGATAAAATTCCTGAATGAGAAAATGCATGTTGTAGTGTATTTAATGAGGATGTTGAGATGCGATCCTCAATCCCCTCATGCATAGTTACAGTTTCCTCTATGTAGCCTATCTTACTATTATGTGATTTATGGGCGAATTACCTATGTATGATGACATGTTTAATATGTGTTTGTTAAAATGTTTGTATGCATTTAGAATATGGATTTGTGATTGTCATGATTAACTGTTGTAGGTACATAGTTGCTATGTATGCAACAACTCCTTGGCAAGAGGATTTTCCCTAATACGTATTATGACCAATATACGTGATGTATGTTGAAAAGTGTAGTCTAAGTGTTTGTAAAATTGTGTGAATGAGTTAGTAGTTAGTAAAGTGTGATTTATAAGGGAGTTGAGATATGAATCCCAACTACCTTAGTTGTGCGTATGATTTCCTCCATGTACTGTATATTCATGTTTCCATAGTATGCTCAAGTAATTGTAGGGTGGACTTATTTATTCATTACTGCTTTGACAATCTCATATGCTTACTTATTGTAATTGCACGTGGTTGGGACTATATCATAGTCCAGGCAATCGGTAATAGGCCTACTTTGTGTGGATGAAGTTGTTTCACCACGCAGGATGTGTTCGATGAATTTAAGCCGTACTTAGGGTGTCGGCAGTGGTTAGGCCACATGAAGTGCTTACACACTTCATGTCGATCATCTCGATGTGTGCTCATACCAGTCGAGCTCGTCAAGTAACCCGATTAATTCAATGTATGTTCACCATGTATGGACGCTACTGCTTGAACCTAAGATACCAAACTTACTAGTGAAATGCCCGTTTAATCTTGGTACCACGATCTGCTAAGACTCATGAGCCAGGCATGGTGGTATGGGATACCGTGGTCGAGATGTCGACCTACAGTAGGGTGACGAGCCTCCCCGTAGTAACCAGTGAGCAAGCCAAACTTGTGAGCCGAATACGGTGGTATGGGACACTATATTCGAGTTATCGGCCTACACTAGCACAGCCTAGCTGTGGTCCCCAGTCGTGTTGGTGACGAGCCTTTGAAAATAGACTATCAGTTGGTAGGGCGTTAGTGAAGTGACCTCGAGTATGAATAGGCTTATCTTAGCGCAGCCTGGCTGTGGTCCCCAGTCAGGTTGGTGATGAGCCTTCGAAAATAGACTGTCAGTTGGTAGGCCATTGGTGGTAGTGACCTGAACTTTCCTATCATATGTGATTAACTAGGATTGACGACCTTAGATGGATCAATGTTGAAAAAATGATATAAAGGGTGGTACCTTAGCTTTCCAATGTTGTTGTATGAAAGGGACTAATAAGAACTTGGTAATCATGCTCATAACATTGCACTACATGTGTCGTTGGCATTGGTGTAGAGCACAGTGGTAGTGATTCATGCCGCGATCGTTAGATGTTGTCGTAAGAGGGAGTGCAGGTGAGGGCATGCATCATTATCGCATATCATTCTTGCATTAACAAGAGTACTTAGGACCTGATTGTTGTATTGCGTTATCATTACTGCTTGACTGAATTGATAACATGTTAACCTTTACTTTATTGTTCCACTGAGTTGATCACTCACTCCCACATTACAGGACGGTGTTTGCAATACCAACCAGTCCTTATTTTAGTTTAAGATGATGGCGATGCTTGCAAAGCGGAGCTGGACTTGTATGATAAGGAGGAGGGTTTCTTCTATATGCAGCTATTAGGCGGGTCTATGTAGACCATGTTCTGATCGATGGGGTCACAGGAATATTGATTAGACACCATTACACTTGTTATTTTGCACTGTTGGGAACACCCATGTATATTCATTTTGTTCATTTTTGAGTATACATGTATATATTTAACCTGGTAACATGTTCACACTCTGGAGACCTATAACAGTTTATATATTTTATATATCTATCACAGTCTTCCGCTTGTGAAATTAAACTCTCTCTGGAGTATGATATGATGTTTTAGTCTAATCCTACTCATGTTTAATGTACAAATATGAACAACATTTAATCATCATTATCTATGTTGCATAAGTGACGCGTTGGAACTCCGGAGTGGAGTTTATGCTCGACTCCCAATTTTCAGGGCATTACAGTATCCGCAACATTGGATTTGATTGTGTTAGCCACCATAGTGACCTCAATCAGAGAAAACTTTACAGATACACATTTGTGACATTGGGACTCAGTTTATGGATTGCATGCAATTTCGTTTATGTACAATGCAAACTATGACAAAAATATAAATGATCATGGTTTGACAGGGGCATGAACAGTGTGAAGTAAATAATGCTAGTAATGTAAAGTTGAAAGACTCATCCTACCCACAGGTATTGAGTATCTTAGATTCATAGAATTGGCATTGCTTAACTTCATGTTCAGGAGGATCACTTGCATATTATCAGTGTCCCCCACAGGAGGAGTGATGATGATGTAACCAATTCTCGCTAGGATGGAATATTTAGGCCCATCTTCATCCTGGATAGTTCAATTAAAAGCCCTAATCAATTGATTTGATAAGTTTGCCTAATATTTTGTTTTATCTACGAATTGTTCTATGTAAACAATCTACTAATGTGAGTACATTTTTCAACTAGTTAAAATTCCAACTCTAACGCATCAAGTTCTCATCCTAACTGGGTTTGATTATGTTCAACATATATAGGCCATAGAGACAGTCCTGCGATGCTTACATTTGCAGATTACTACGAAAAATTCTGAACCCTCAAAATCCTTTAAAAACAATTAGAATAATGATCTTGTAACCTCAGGACATGTACCTAGACATAATGGAAAAAGAAAAAGGAAACATGGTCTAACGAGGGATCCTCTTGACCTCACGGTCCTCTAGGTTTCCCAGTTGAAAACTGACCTGGGAATGGATCGAGCCGCAAGCGAGCTAAAGGTAATAATTACTTCCTTTGCAAGAAGTTAGGTCATCAAAAGAAAGACTTCGTAAAGTATAAGCAATGGCTCATAAAGAAGGGTAATAATTTTGTTTGATTCTATTTTGAATCTAATCTAACTGATATGTCGGTCAATTCGTGGTGGATAAATTAAAGAACCACTATTCACATATGTACTTCTGTGCAGGACCTACTACAGACCAGGCCACCAACTGATGCAGAGCGCTCAGTATACATAGGTAATGGTGTTAAAGTTGATATAGAGGCAATTGGAGTCTATAGGCTTAGGTTAGAGTTTGGTTATTTATTAGATTCGGTAGATACATTTTGTGTGCCTTCTATAAGGCGCAATCTAGTTTCTATTTTTTATTTGGATAAATTGGGATATTCATTCCAATTTAAGAATAAATGATTAAAGTTAGCACCGAATTTATGATGAACAACCTAAACCAACTAGACATGATTGCCTCACACGTCTATAATGTTAATGGCTTGTATTAAAATAAAAAGGATCTAAACGTAGACTAGACTGTGAGAATTCCTCCTTGTTGTGGCATAGGCGATTATGTTATATATCTCGTGAGATATTGGACAGGCTTGTGTGAGAAGAGATTCCTCATTCTCTAAACTTCTCCGACTATAAAGTGTGCATTAATTACATAAAAGGAAAATAGACAAGAACTAGAAACAAATGTGCAACAATGAGTGTAGGAGTCTTAGAGGTGATACATACAGACATCTATGGACCATTTCCTACAACATCCTAGAGTGGACACAAATATTTATTACCTTTATAGATGACTACTCTCGTTTCGGGTACCTCTACCTTATCATTGAGAAATTACATATCATGGATGCTTTTAAAATCTATAAGGCTAAAGTTAAAAATTAACTCACTAAAAGGATTAAAGTTGTTAGATTTGACCGTGGTGGTGAATATTATGGTAGATATGACAAATTAGGTAGCAATCCAAGGCCATTCACTAGATACCTATAAGATTGTGGCATTATTGCCCAGTACACCATGCACGGTACTCCATAACAGAATGGTGTGGCTGAAAGGTATAATCACACCCTTATGGATATGATGCGAAGCATGATTAGTAATTTAACATTGCCAAAATTTCTATATGATAATGCGATCAAAATGGCTGCTCATATCCTTAATAGGGTCCCCGACAAAGCAGTAAGTAAAACCCCTTTTGAGTTATGGAATGGGAGAAAACTAAGTCTCCAATATCTACATGTTTAGGGATGTCTTACTAAGGCCAAAATCAATAACCCATATGAAAGGAAGCTCGATCCTAGAACCATAAGCTATTTCTTCATTGGATATCGAGAAAGGTCAAAAGGCTATCAATTCTACTATCCTTCCCATTCTATCAGGATTGTTGAGACTGGGAATGCTAAATTTATTGATGACAATAAAAATAGTGGAGTACGAATATTAGAAACTTTGTATTTAAGGAAGAAAGGACTGTGACTCCGGTCATAGTCACTCAAGATCGCATGGATACAAATGCTGCAATAGACCCTGCAGTCACTCTAGAACACCACGTTGACCCTCATGTACAACCTAATGATGAGAAAAATCAAAATCACACCCAAGAGACTGAGCCATTGAGAAGATCCGAAAGAGAGAGAGAGAAGACATGTAAAACGAGACGATTACATCATATACATATAGGAGCACGATTTCAACATAGGGATGGAAAAGATCATAAACCTTTTGCACAAGTTAAATAAAGTGTTGATCCTTCTCGTTGGTTTGATGCCACGAAAGATGAGTTGAAATCCACGAGGGATAATAAAGTATGGGATCTTGTCGAGTTACCCTCTGGAATAAGGCCGATTAGTTATAAATGAATATTTAAAACCAAACGGGACTCCAAGGATAATGTCGAAAGATATAAAGCCAAAAATGTTGCCAAGGGCTTGAACCAGCATAAGGGCATTAACTTTAAGGAAACTTTCTTACCAGTATCTAAGAAAGACTCATTTAGGATTATAATGACTCTTGTAGCTCATATAGACTTAGTGTTACATCATATGGACATCAAGACAATATTTCTCAATGGGGATCTGAATGAGAATATATACATGTTACAACCCAAAGGTTTTATAACCCATGTCTTAGAACATTTGGTTTGTAAACTAAAAAAAATCCATCTATGGGTTGAAACAAGCATTGCGACTATGGTAACTAAAATTTCATAAAGTAATTTTCTCATATAGTTTTGTAGAAGATACTGCAGATGAATGTATCTATATTAAAATCATTAGGAGTAAGTTCATTATTATGATTTTTTATATTGATGACATTCTTTTAACTAGCAATGATATCAAGAAGTTGAGTAACACCAAGAAATTCTTATATCAAAGATTTGAAATGAAAGATCTTGGTGACGCCTCTTATGTCATCTGCATTAAGATTCACTGTAACAGACACATGTACTGCTCAGCCTGTCACAGAGGGCCTATATTACTAGGGTACTCGAAAGGTATGGCATGCAAAATTATGCTTCTGGACAGTCGTCCATTGTAAAGGTCAACAAATTCGACCTATTTCAGTGTCCAAAGAATGATTTGGAAAAGAATTAAATGAAGGAATTTTCGTACCATCAATAGTAGGGAGCATCAGTATGCTTAAGTCTGTACACGACCAAATATTGTGTTTGCGGTTGGAATGTTGAGCAGATACCTATCTAATCTATAAATGTAACATTGGATAACTATAAAGAAAGTGTTACGGTATCTACAGAGAGCGAAGGACTTTGGACTTACATACAGAAGATCTGATCATTTGGAGTTGATTGGATATTCAGACGTAGATTTCGCGGGCTGCGTTGACGCCAAGAATGAAATTACGGTGAAGACCGCTTTAGTTGAAGTAGAAATAGGTCAGTATATCCTAGAGGGGGGTGAATAGGACTTTTTAAAGATTTATACATTATTTTTTAGTCCTATCCCACTAATCCTATCACAGAGTATAAATTAGGATTACTCAAGAATTAACTCTATTGGCTTCCAAGCCTGTAACATCTCAAAAATCGAGGGTCGAGCAAAAACTCCACTCCCGAGTTCCAGAACATCATTTATGCAACATTTTCAATGATGGATGAATGTTGTTCATATTAGTGCAGAAAACATGAGTGGGATTAGACCAAAATAGCATATCATACTCCAGAGACAATTAAATTAGCAAGCGAAAGAATGTAATAGATATATAAAGTATATGAACTGTTGTGGGTCTCCAGAGTGTGAACATGTTACCAGGTTAAACATATACATGTATACTCCAAAAATGATAAAAAGAATATACATGGGTGTGTAAGAAAATGAAAAAATACCAAGTATATTGGCATCTAATCAGTAACCCTGTAACCCCGTCAATCAGAACATGCATATAGGAGGGATCCTCCTCATTATCATCAAGTCCGGCTCTGCTTCGCAAGGATCACCATCATCTGTAATTAAGATAGGAACTATTTGGTGTGCGCAACAGTGTAGGCCGCTCGCCATCATCGCCAACAGTGTAGGCCGCTCGCATCTGCAATCAAGTTCGGCTGTTGCTCACATTCGTTGCACCGCTCCCCCATCACCTTATCAGTGTAGGCCGACAGCAAGAACATAGTGCCCCATACCACCATAATCTGCTCACGAGTCTAGGTTGCTCACTGGTCACTATGGGAAGGTTTGTGGCCCCACCGTAGGCCGACAGCTCGACCACGGTGTCCCATACCACCATGCCCGGCTCATGAGTCTTATTGGATCAAGGTACCATGGTTAACAGGGTTTTCAATGGTAAGTTCAGTACCCTAGGTTCAAGTGTAACACCCCAAATTTTGGCCAACCTAGGATTAGACGTCCTTAGGAAATGGTTCAATTAAAACACCTAGAAAATCGCTCAGAACCCAATTCCATAGCCAAAGAAATCACTTAGGGTTAATTCTTTTATAAACTAAGCATAAGTTAGCTAGCGTGACGCTAGAGTAGTTGGGAAATAGTCCCTGATCACTTTAAATACGTTGTACAAGACCCAAAACTTGTAGAATCCATGGTGCTATAATAATCTATAACCTGGGATCAAACTCTAAACCGGTTTATTCTCTAGACCTCTTTGAAACTTTGTATTGGATCTAGACCGCGCGTCAAAAGTCTGATACCTCCTATCTTAGACCGTTAGGATCGCCCAGCTGGACTTGACAATCATTTCAAAAATAAAGTCCAAGCGATAAACACAGGCTATTTCATTGAGCCCGGACTGAAGAGAGTGCGAATAGGGACAGATTTGGAATTTGAAATTCAAATCTGGCACACGACTTGACGCGTCAGTATTAAGCGTTCTGACCGTTAGAATTCAGCCAGATTACACCCTCGGATCAGGAAAAATTTCTATTTCATATCATGAGACTTTCAGCCCTGATCTACGTGCGGTGACCGCTGAACTGAAACTGGTCCGCCACGTGCGATCTGCGAACCCTGCTGGGCTGAAAAGTTGATATATGCTAGATCCAGTATGCATGAGCTTAAGTCCGACCGCATTTGGCCAGGGGACCACCAGAAAGCATCTTTTGGACCGAAATAGCCCCGAATTGGACATACCTCAAGTATACCTTGACCTGGAGCCTATTTTGGGCACTTTTAAGCTTATAAAAGGGGTTGAAATCCTCACTCCTCTCTCCCATCCGAATTTGTAAAAAGCCCTAGATTGGGAGAGAGAAAAGGTGAGAGTTTGTGAGAGAAGGTGGGAGAGATCTTCCTGCCACCTGCTGCTGCTGCTGTACGTGCTTAGGCGACGCACTCCAATCACTTTTTCGGTGATTCCAACGCACTTCTAGGTGAGGAAAACCTTCAACACTTGCTGATTTAAGCTTTCATCAATTCCATTAGCAATGTAGCTTATGTAGCTTGTGTATTAGGTTCCCTATTCACCGTAGACGAAGCGTATACGTTCCGTTCGAATTCACACATCTATAAGGGAAAAGGTGCGGATATTAGATGCTTTGATTGACTGTTTTCAATGCTTTCAATGTCGTTTAATAGTAGATTCTTAACGGCAACACCGTTTGACATGTACAACATGCTGTCTGTTTCCTGTTTCGTAAACCAACGAAGAATATGAGATTTAGGGCATTTTAGTCATTTGTAGGAAGTACTGTTTTCATTCATATTTTGCTGATGTGATTGACATGGTTTATTGTCGCATTAGAATGTTAGGAATACGTGCATAATTAGTTTGGCGAAGAGATTTGCCTAAATGCGCACTTCGGGTCGACATACTATATCTAGACTTAAGTGTGTAGTGTAAGTGTTTGTATAAATGTTTGTATTAGTATGTATTGAATTAAATGGTGTTATGAATTATTTTGAGATTGATTTCTCAATTAAAATGCTGATGTAAATGATTTCCTACATGATAGCTATATGCATGATTTCATTATATGTATGAAATGCATATGCTTGATGTTTCACTTAAGTGGTATGTTATAACATGTGCTTGATGATTTCTTTATGATTTAGTTTGAGATCGAATTCTCAATTAATACGCTGATGGTGATGATTTCCTATATGTGGCGATATACATAATTTCATTATATGTGTGAAAGACATGTGTAAGATGATTTACTTAAGTTGTACGTTATAACATGTGTTATCATGCTCACGTGTTTATATTCCATTTCCAATACTCTCATATGATTTGCTGATGTGATTCCATAATTGTTTGGGACTATACTTAGTCCAGGCAGTCGGTAACCGAGCGAATTCATGGTTGGCTTATCTTGGCCACGAACGACGCGTCGATGAACGCGAGTCGTATTTGGAGTTGGCGGCAGTGGTTAGGCCACACGAAGTGTTTTACGCACTTCATGTCGTTCGACTTGAGATGCGATCGTACTAGTCGAGCTCGTCAAGTAACCCGACTGGCCACTGTATGTTCACCCTGCATGAGTCATAACTGCTTGAACCTAGGGTACTGAACTTACCATTGTAAACCCTGTCAACCATGGTACCTTGATCCACGAAGACTCATGAGCCGGGCATCGTAATATGGGACACCGTAGTCGAGCTGTCGGCCTACGCTGGGGCCACAAACCTCCCCGTAGTGACCAGTGAGCACCTATGACTCGTGAGCAGATTATGGTGGTATGGGACACTATATTCTTGCTGTCGGCCAACATTGATAAGGTGATGGGAGAGCGGAGCAACGAGTGCATGCAACAGCCCTGACAGCCCTTTGTAGTGACCGCGAGTGTATTCTAAGTTCTACGGGAGGCGACAACCCTTCAGTAGCAGTAGAGTACAGTAGGCCTGTATTGATAAGGTGATGGGGGAGCGGTGCAACGAGTGCGAACAACAGCCCTGTCAGCCCTTGCAGCGACCTACAAAATATACATCGTATGAGATTACTAGGAGTGACGACCCTAGACAGGATCTGTGTTGGGATTGATATAAGCAAAGTACCTTAGTTTTCCAATCCTGCTGTTTGAATGGACTAATAACAACTCAGAAATCATATCACCATACCATTGCATGTGCCTGGAAGATGTGAAGCACTTGAGGGTCGATTGCATGCCGCGGTCGTAAGATGGTGCCGTATGAGGGAGATCGTCGGTGAGGGCATACATCACGTCATGTCATATTACATTAACAACAGTATTAGGATTGTTTGATTTACTACTTTACTATTATCGCATGATTGATTTGATAACATGTTAATCTCTGCTCTCTTATCCCACTGAGTTGATCACTCATTCCCACGTTACGGGATGGTGTTTCCGGACACCCACCAGTCCCTTTTTGTGATTGCAGATGATGGTGCTGCTTGAGAAGCGGAGCTGGACTTGATGATGATGAGGAGGATTCCTCCTTTATACATGTTCTGATTGACGGGATTACAGGGAGGTTTATTAGATACCTTGACACTTGTCATTCTATATTTTTAGAGCACTCATGTACATCCTTTTTGTTTACTTTTGGAGTATACATGTATGTATATAACCTGGTAACATGTTCACACTCTGGAGACATACAACAGTTTATATATGTTATACATACTATCACAGTCTTCCGCCTGTAAAGTTAACTGTCTCTGGAGTATGATATGCTGTTCCGACTTGATCTCACTCATGTTTAATACATTAACATAGACAACATTCAATCATACATATCTATGTTGCATAATTAACATTTTGGAACTTGGGAGTTGGGTTCTTACTCGACCCCCCGATTTTCAGGATGTCACATCAAGCAGTTATGACTCATACATGGTGAACATACAATGGCCAGTCGGGTTACGTGACGGGCTCAACTAGCATGAACGCATCTCAAGTTGAACGATATGAAGTGCATGAAATACCTCGTGTGGCCTAACCACTGCCGCCAACCCAAAACACGACTCGCATTCATCGACGCGTCCTTTGTGGTACATAGAAACCAACCATGAATTCGATCCATTACCAACTGCCTGGACTAGGTCAATGCCCTAAGCATTTGTGCATCAACATCAGTAAGCATAGGTGAGTAACAGAAATGAAGTACAACATTGTAAGCATGTTGACACATGTTATAACATACAACTTAATCAAATCATCCCACACATGCATTTCATGTATATAATGAAATCAGTACATATAGCCAACATGATGGAAATCATTTACATCAGCATATTACTTGAGAATTCAATCTCAAAACTCCTACACAACACCATTTACTCAATACATACTAATACAAACATTTATACAAACACTTAGACTACACACTTTAGTCTACATAGCATATGTAGACCCAAAGTGCGCTTAAGGGCGAATCTCTTTGCCAAACCAATCATGCACGCATTCCTAATATTCTAACACGATAAATAGCCATGGAAAATATTTTATCAAAATATGGACGTAAGTAGTATTTCCTACAAGTGACTAAAATACCCTAAATCTCATATTTACCGTACGTTTACGAAACAGAAAACGGACAGCATGTTGTACATGTCAAACGGTGTTGCCGTCGATAATCTACTATTAAACGACATTGAAAGCTTTGAAATCAGTCAATCAAAGCATCTAAAATCCTCACCTTTCACTTTAGATGTGTATCGTTTCGAACGGAGCGTATATGCTTCGTCAACGGCGTACATGCGACCTAATACACAAGTTGTATAAGCTACTTTGCTATTTGAATCGACGGAATGATAAATCAGCAAGTGTTTAGGGTTTTACTTACCTAGAAATGCATTGAAATCATCGGCAAAGTGATTGGGATACGTTGCTTAAGTACGTGCAACAGCAGCAGTAAGTGGCGGGAAGATCTCTCCCACACTCTCTCACAATTTCTCACTTTTTCTCTCTCTCTAGCTAGGGTTTCTAGCAAATTCGGATGGGTGAGATGAGTGAGGGTTTCAAACCCTTATATAAGCTAAAACCTTCCCAAATTAGGCTTGGGAACAAAGTTCACTTGAGGTATAACCAAATCGGGGCTGTTCTGATCCAAAAGAGCATTTTGGGAGGTCCCCTGTAACATCCCGAAAATTGGGGGGTCGAGCAAAAACCCAACTTCCGAGTTTCAAAATGTTATTTATGCAACATAGATATGTATGATTGAATGTTGTCTGTGATAACGTATTAAACATGAGTGAGATTAAACTAAAACAGCATATCATACTCCAGAGACAATTAGATTAACAAGCGGAAGACTGTGATAGTATGTATAACATATATAAACTGTTGTATGTCTCCAGAGTGTGAACATGTTACCAGGTTATATACATACATGCATACTCCAAAAGTAGACAAAATGAATATAGATGAGTGCGCTAAAAATATAAAATGACAAGTGTCAAAGTATCTAATCAACCTCCCTGTAATCCCGTCAATCAGAACGAGCATAAAGGAGGAATCCTCCTCATCATCATCAAGTCCATCTCCGCCTCACAGGCCGCGCCATCATCTGCAATCACAATAGGGACTGGTGGGTGTCCGAAAACACCATCCCGTAACGTGGGAGTGAGTAGCTAACTCAGTGGAATAATAGAGCAAGGATTAGCATGTTCTCAAATCAATCATGCGATAATAGTAAAGCAGTAAATCAAACAATCCTAATACTGTTGTTAATGCAATATGACATGACGTGATGTATGCCCTCACCGACGATCTCCCTCATACGGCACCATCTTACGACCGCGGCATGCAATCGACCCTCAAGTGCTCCACATCTTCCAGACACATGCAATGTTATGGTGATATGATTTTCGAGTTATTATTAGTCCTTTCAAACAGCAGGATTGGGAAACTAAGGTACTTCCCTTATATCAATCCCAACACAGATCCTGTCTAGGGTCGTCACTCCTAATAATCTCATACGAGGTATATTTTATAGGTCGCTGCAAGGGCTGCCAGGGCTGTTGCACGCACTCGTTGCTCCGCTCCCCCATCACCTTATCAATACAGGCCTACTGTACTCTACTGCTATGGAAGGGTCGTCGCCTCCCGTAGACTCAGAATACGCTTGCGGTCACTACAAAGGGCTGCCAGGGCTGTTGCTCGCACTCGTTGCACCGCTCCCCCATCACCTTATCAATGTAGGCCGACAGCAAGAATATAGTGTCTCATACCACCATAATCTGCTCACGAGTCATAGGTGCTCACTGGTCACTATGGGGAGGTTTGTGGCCCCAACGTAAGCCGACAGCTCGACCACGGTGTCCCATACCACCATGCCCGGCTCATGAGTCTTTGTGGATCAAGGTACCATGGTTAACAGGGCTTATAATGGTAAGTTCAGTACCCTAGGTTCAAGCAGTTATGACTCATGCAGGGTGAACATACAACGGCCAGTCGGGTTACTTGACGGGCTTGACTAGCACGATTGTATCTCAAGTTGAACGACATGAAGTGCGTAAAACACTTCGTGTAGCCTAACCACTGCCGCCAACTCCAAAACACGGCTCGCGTTCATCTACGCGTCGTTCGTGGCAAAGATAAGCCAACCACGAATTCGCTCAGTTACCGACTGCCTGGACTAAGCATAGTCCCAAACAATTAAGAAATTACATCAGCAAATCATATGAGAGTATTGGAATTAAAATACAACCATGTGAGCATGTTAACACATGTTATAACATAGAACTTAAGTAAATCATCAAGTACATGCATTTCATACATACAATGAAATCATGCATATAACTAACATGTAGGAAATCATTCACATCAGCATATTAATTGAGAAACCAATCTCAAACTAATCCATAACATCATTTAATTCAATACATACTAATACAAGCATTAATACAAACACTTACACAACACACTTAAGTCTACATATAGTATGTCGACCCGAAGTGCGCATTTAGGCGAATCTCTTCGCCAAACTAATTATGCATGTATTCCTAACATTCTAATGCGACAATAAACCATGTCAATCACATCAACAAAATATGAATGAAATCTGTACTTCCTACAAATGACTAAAATGCCCTAAATCTCATATTCTTCGTTGATTTACGAAACAGGAAATAGACAGCATGTTGTACATGTCAAACGGCGATGCCGTCGATAATCTACTATTAAACGACATTGAAAGCTTTGGAAACAGTCAATCAAAGCGTCTAAAATCCGTATCTTGTCTCTTATAAACGTGTGAATTCGAATGGAGCATATACGCTTCGTCTACGGTGAATAGAGGACCTAATTTACAAGATTTATGAGTTAACAAGCTATGGAACGAAAAGAATCCAAAATCAGCAACTTCTAGGGTTATTCCTTACCTGAAAATGTGGAGGAATCGTCGGGAAAGTGATCGGAGTGCGTTGCCTAAGCACGTACAGTACGTGGCACAAGCAGCAGAGACTTCTCTCCCACCTTCTCTCACAAACTCTCACCTTTTCTCTCTCCCAATCTAGGAATTTTTGCAAATTCGGATGGGAGAGAGGAGTGAGGGTTTCAACCCCTTTTATAAGCCCAAACTTGCCCGAAATAGGCTCGGGAACAAGTTTCACTTGAGGGGTAACCAAATCGGGGCTGTTTCAGTCCAAAAGGACATTTCTGGTGGTCCCTTGGCCGAACGCGATCGGACTTAAGCTCATGCATACTGGATCTAGCATACATCAAGTTTTTAGTCTGGCAGGGTTCGCAGATTGCACGTGGCGGTCCAGTTTCAGTTCAGCGGTCACCACACGTAGATCAGGCCTACAAATCTCATGATATGAAATAGAAATTTTTCCTGATCCGAGGGTGTAATTTGGCTGAATTCTGACGGTCAGAACGCTTAATACTGACACGTCAAGTCGTGTGCCAGATTTGAATTTCAAATTCCAATTCTGTCCCTATTCGCACTCTCTTCGGTCCGGGCTCAATGAAATAGCCTGTGATTATCGGTTTGACTTGATTTTCGAAATGAGTGTCAAGTCCAGCTAGGCAGTTCTAACGGTCTAAGATAGGAGGTATCGGACTTTCGACGCGCGGTCTAGATCCAATACAAAATTTCAAAGTGGTCCAGAGAACAAACCTGCTTAGAGTTTGGTCCGAGGTTATAGAGTATTATAGAGTCATTGGTTCTACTCGATTTGGGTCTTGTAGAACGTATTTAAAGTGATCAGGGACTGTTTCCCAGCTACTCCAAAGTTGCGCTAGCTAACTTATGCTTAGTTTCTAAAGGAATTAATCCTAAGTGGTTTCTTTGGCTATGGAATTGGGTTCTGAACTATTTTCCAGGTGTTTTAATTAACCCACTGCCTAAGGACGTCAAATCCCAGATTGACCAAAATCTGGGGTATTACATCCCCTGGCCGAATGCGGTCGAACTTAAGCTCATGGATACTGGATCCTGCTCACACCCAGTTTTCAGTCCGGCAGAGTTCGCAGATCGCACATGGCGGTCCAGTTTCAGTTCATCGGTCATCGCACCTAGATCAGGTCTACAAGTCTCATGATATGAAAGAGAAATTTTTCCTGATCCGAGGGTATAATTTGACTGAATTCTGATGGTCAGAACGCTTAATAATAACGCGCCAAGTCACGTGCCAGATTTGAATTAAAATTTTCAAATCTAACCCTTTTCTCACTCTCTTCACTCCAAGCTCAATGAAATAGCCTCTGAACGTCGGTTGGCCTTGATTTTTGAAACGATTGTCAAGTCCAGCCAAGCGGTCATAACAGTCTAAGATGGTAGATATCGGACTTTCGACGTGCGGTCTAGATCCAATACAAAGTTTCAAAGGGTTCCCAAGAACAAACCGGTTTAGAGTTTGATCCTAGGTTTCAGGGTATTATAGCACCATTGATTCTACAAGTTTTGGGTCTTGTAGAACGTATTTAAAGCGATTAGGGACAATTTCACAGCTACTCCAGCGTAGCGCTAGCTAACTTACGCTTAGTTTCTAAAGGAATTAATCCTAAGTGATTTCTTTGGCTATGAAATTGGGTTCTGAGCGATTACCAAGGTGTTTTGGTTGACCCATTGCCTAAGGACGTCTAATCCCAAGTTGGCAAAAATCAAGGGTGTTACAAAGCCTAATAGAGGATCCAATCACAAACTATTTAAAAGACAAACAATGTAGATGAGATTGTGATGGATATGACTGTGTGTGCATAGAATATGATCATATATAAAGAGATGCAAGGCAATCACATAAATGAAAGACAATATCAAACTCAAACACAGTCATTTTATAGTGGTTCGACGACTTGTCTACTCCACTCCCGTCTTGCACACTCAACCCTTGAGTGAACGGATTTCACTAAGGAGGTTTCCCATGGTTCACCTCAAACCTAATGTTTTAAATCAGGTTCACCTTCAACCTTTACAGAGGTTTCTACTCGGTTCACCTCAAACCCTGAAGTTTTACTAGCGTACTCCTAACCAGATGTTTATGCCTACACAGGACAAGGGTCCACACAACGCACCCTGAGATTTCTACTCGGTTCACCTCTAACCCTGGAGTTTTACTGGCGTACGCCTAACCAGATGTTTATGCTCTCCACAGAGTAAGGGTTCACACAATGCACCCCGCACGTACACTCCCGTTGGAGGCCTCCTTCGAGGACTTCAAATGGTGAGCAACACTTAAAACCCAATCCTAAAAAGGAATGATCGCAAGTGCCCTCTGGACTCTTAGTACTTACAGATAAGTTGATGAGTCCCTTTCAGCACAGTGATGGAGACCTTCAACTTGTTGATGAAGAGTCTTCAGCTCCCTTGATCTGCAACATGAAGATGTATATATGCTAGGCTTAGGTTGGGTCAAGGTTAAGATGGACTACCACTCTCTAAAAGTTTTCCTATAAGGAAGATAGAGAGGTTCCCATCATCAATGCATTCAAGGAATCCCAGCTTAATGATATGTCATTAAAGCAGTAGCTGAAGGATCCTTAAATGCGAAAGTTCATTCTCCATTCCACTCTATGAGATATCAATGATGAGGGTGGATTGGAGGATGAACTTCCAGAGAGAAAGGGCTTAGGTAAATGATAGGAAGGTTAAAACACTCTAAAGCACTCTCTACTTTCTCTACAGGCAATGAAGACAACTCTCTCTATTTATAGGCAAAAGGTTCCAATGGATATAAACGGTCATATTTATGACAGAGTTCGATATCATCGAGCAGTCGTCGATATGATCGAGCGTATACTCTCGATTGTATCGGCCGACCTCTCGATGATAAGAACTCAATTGTCATTTCACTTTTGGAAACCTTCTACCAACTGGTCGATGGGATCGAGACACACATCGATGCTATCAGATTTCGAACTCTAATTCCATCGAGTGATGGTTCGATCTATCGATAGGTGAAAAATAAGAGAGAAGCCTTGAAGAATTTCAGGATCATAGATATGATCGGGGAAACAGTCGATGTCATCGGAATTTGTATATCGATCATATTGGCGACCTTTCGATGGGATCGATAAATCGTATAGATTTTATATGTAAGCTTGCTGGATGAATTATGTCCTGACTCGATCCAATCGACTTGGTCTCGATATGATCGATATATGAATATTGATTTATCGACAGGCACCCCGATCAACATTAAAAGCAACCTGAAATTCATGCTGGAGAGAACATGCGCCCCATAGTCGATATGATCAACTGACTCCCGATATGATCGATATTTGAGTTCAGATTAAATCGGACAGTCATCGATATATCAAAGAATATGTTAGTTTTCTTTAGAAAAACAGGGGCGCCGGAAAGCAGTCTGTCGATATGATCGATCCACTTCAGATGTGATCGATTTTCGAATATCGATGATATCGACTCGAAGGTCGTTATATCGATAAATCGTCCAGAAGATTATTTGATTCCTGGACACTTTTTGTCCTCACTCAATTGTATCGATTGATGTACCGAGGACATGACAGAGCTGGTCGATCATATCGAAAGGGGAATCGATATAATCGACAGTGTAAGAAAAACTTAGAAGATTTACTTTTTGATAAAAAGTTTTCTTACACATAAACCCTAAGATGTTCTAGTTCTTTTTAAGGATTTAATCACCTGGTGTTTTGGGACATGGGATGTGAGGCTATGATTTACCTTTTGGTGAGCTTCCACACATCCAGATGAGGCAGACGCTTGACTTGATCTTCTTGTTAGGTGCTGTCGTCCGACTGACTCAACATACAACATAATTGATAAACCAGGGCATGTAATAGGTGCACTTTTAATCTCCCCCTTTGTCAATTACGTGACAAAATTCCCAAAATACCCTAGGAACATATCTAAACAGATATATCCTAAATTGTGTGTACATGTATTAACACAATTTTATAAATTCTAAACACTCATGTACACAACAAATAAATTCTCTCCCTTAATTCAAAAACTCCCCCTTTCTTGTTGCGGCTGCTCCCCCTAACACCTGCAACAAAGATATATAATTTCCCCTCGGGGTGTTTTGAATTGTTCTCCCCCTTTTTGTCAGTCATTGGCAAAGGTATAAGACGTGATATTGACTGAAGATTGAAGCATATGGGAGAACCACAGATAGATAGATGTATATAAATAAAAACATTGTAAAGCATACATCAATGATACCACAGAACATAAATCCATGAAACAGTCAGCACAAGCATTGTATAAGAAAATAGGAATCTCAGTAAAATGAGAATTAAGTTCAGCCATATCAACAAAAAGATTTCATTGTCCAGAAATGTAGGGATACCCAAAATAAGTAAGCAAAGATGGATGCACAATCAAATGTTTTTCCTGACTAGACGCATGGATCTACCAGAAACTGTCTCCTCTTGTCAACTTGAAAGCTCGCCAGTTGTTAGAAGCTCAAGAATCTGCTGTACAGAGTGTTGGAGAGCTTCTATCTTGTTTCTATTCCTGATATTCGTTGTTCACAGTGTTGGAGTCGCTCATCAATTCTAGTGAAATTGTTTAAAAGTTGGCGCTTAAGCACATGATGCTGACGATTTGTGACAGAAACAAAACTACAATCCAGAGTTCGATTGGACCCCCAAAGAATATCTTCATTAAGCACGAGACCACTATCTTCAAGAGGTGGAAATATCTTCGTATCTGATAAGGCAGAAGCATACACTTGTTGCCGCTGCTTCATGGTCGTACCAAACTACAGGATATACCTTATCAGATGTTTCTGGCAGACTCGCCTAGTGTGCGAGCTTGCAGATAAGAGATGGAAAAGGTAGAAATTCAAGATGGTCACTTCTGATTACCTTGATCAGCTGGTTTAATATGAAAGTCGGTATGCATACATGAATCTCTTGATAGACATCATACAGAATGTTGAGTTCAATGGGACTCAGATATGTGTCATTTACGTCACAAGGGTACACATTCGTGCTAAAAATACTGTTAAGGAGTCGGAACGAGATTCCTAGGTGTTTTACTGAAAGAATATTGCTATCATTTCTAGGAATTGTCCTACCTTGGCACAGTGCTTGTGTAATTTCCTCCCATCTACCCAAATCATTTAGATTTCTACTAGTGACAGGGATTTGCGTCACTTCAATGTTTAGAACATGACCAAGAACTGATGGAGTAATGTGCTTGGTGTGCTGCATGAATTTCAGACATCTGCAAGGTTGGTAATCTTGGGTAACATGACAACAGTTGAAGAACTGCTGGATCATTTCAAACTGATATGGCCCGCCCATGTCAAACATATTCTTCCATCCAATGGTCTCCATCATGAGATCCACCCCATTGAGTTTGACAGTATTCATGAGAACAGTACGATCGACTATTGTGACTTGTTCCCAGTCCAACTGGTTTTGAGGGGGTCTATAATATTTCTCTTTCTTATTCTTGGAAGATTTTGCAGATGAGAGAGACTTACCTTTTCCTTTAATCATCTTCCTTGTATCACTTGGGTGCTAAAATTTCAGCTAGACTTCACGTACATCAAACAAAGGAACTGATCAGGGCAGAGAGCTGGCCTCTTTAAAAGAATTTCCAATCAGTCTTTTTATTTGGGTGCCAAATGTCGATCGTATCGTCCAACCTATCGATTGTATCGAGAGGTTGTCAATCGATGCTATCGAGATTGCTGTCGATGTTATCCATGGTCCCATGACTTTTCACATTCTGAACAGCTATCGATAGTATCGATCTTCAGTCGATGAAATCGAAAAAGGCCATCACTTGTATTGAAAGTATTTTCTATTCATATTTTTTCTACTTTTAGCATACTATTATATATTAAAAAAATGCACCAGTTCTGTAACTATAAACGAGATAATGATCTTATACAAAACTTTCAAGGTCTCCAACCTTAGATGTTCTTTTGAAAGCTCAACAATATTACATCATTTCAGCAAATCTCCAAATTTGATGCATAACCTGGACTAACTTCTTCTCTCTCAGTGTTTCTCAATATCATTCCTTCCTTTTCCTACAATAATGTAGCAGTGGTTATTTGTGTGAAGACCTTTTATAATTGACTTCCCTGATTGATCTAGAATCTCGTATTCTCCTTTGTTGAAATTTACCACATGCCCATTATCGCAGATTTGAGAGATGCTCAGTAAGTTATGTGCTAATCCTTTTATGCAAAAAGCATTCTCATTCTTAAACAGATTAATTCCTTCTATAATTCCCTAACCAATTACTTCAGCAATGGTTCCATCTCCGTAGGTGACTATCCCTTTGTGAAGATCCTTATAGTTTGAAAAAAGAGATTTGTCGCCAGTGTCGTGTCTTGAGCAACCACTGTCCAAGTACCATTTAGCCATATTGCCTGATAAATGATCTGATTGAGTAACAAGGCAATTAGTCTTTTCTTTAATCACCCACTTTGTGACAGGAGTTTTACTTGTGGTATATTTGTTCTTCTTATTTGATTTATCCACATGACTTAACTGCTCCTTCATCCTGTCAACTATCTTAAGTGGTGATGATTGCACACTTCTTTTATTTATCTCATAAACTGACTCCTTATTTTTGCAATGAGCTGGGATAGGTTTGGTGTTACTACTGGATGCAACAGATTTTCTAAATGGATGTGCATCAGTTTTTGTTCTAGCCTTTACATAACCTAATCCCTTTTTATCTTCTCCATATTTTCCCATTCCTAATAGTTTTTCTAATTTCTCACCACTCTGGAAAAATTTACAGTTTATTTTGGCAATTTTTTTAGATTCTTCTAGATCATTTTGAAGTGTATAATTTTTATCTTAAAGAATCAGGTTTTCCTTATCTGGTTTTTTGACTTGTTCCTCTAATTTCTTTGACTCAGATTTCAATGAGTTGTTAGTTCTTTTAAGTCTATCATTGTCTGAGTGGCATTGTTGCAAGTCAGTGATTAGATGAGTATTAATGTTTGAAGCTTTATCCAAATCTATTTGCAGCATTTCCTTTTTGTTTTCAACTATTCCAAGTCTTTTGACGATATTAACGCTATGAATGCAGAGTTGATTGTAAGCGTTTTGTAATTCATTTTGCTCTCTATCTTCTTCTTTTTCAATTTCCTCATTGTCAGATGAAAATGATTCAGTGGCTTGTTGTTCTTCTTCTCTTTCAGATTCCATCGGAATAATTGGAGTGGTGGAGATCATAAGAATTTTCAAGGATTTCTGATCTCCATCACCTCCCGAGTCATTGTTTTCTGAATTTGACACCTCCGTATCATCCCATGTGACGGCCATCGCTTTGCCCTTGGTTTTTCTGTTTGGGCATTCGGTAGATAGGTGACCATATTCATGACAGGCATAGCATTGTGGTTCTTTGGTCTGTTTACCAAATTTGCCTGCAGAAGGTTTGTAGTTCACCTTTCTACCTCTAGAAGGATGGCCGCGATTCTTCTGAAAGAATCTTCTGAATCTTTATGCTAGCAAGGCCACTTCCTCATCATCATCTTCTTTTTCGCTCTCACTGTCCTCATGTTTTGATTTCTTAGAAGTTTTTAGGACAATGTTTTTGGATTTTTGGGGTTGTGTGAAGTGTAGTTCAAAAGTTTATAGGGAACCTACCAGTTCTTCTACTTTCATCTCATCAATATTCCTACACTCCTCAATTGTTGTTACCTTGGGATTGAAGCGTTCCGGTAAAGATCTTAAGATTTTTCTACATATTTTAGGTGTCGGAACCTTCTCTCCCAATCCACCCATGGAGTTACAAATGATGTTTAATTTTGTAAAAAACTCCATAAATGTCTCATGCTCTTCCATCCTGAGATTTTCAAACTGTGAAGTTAAGAGTTGTAGTTTAGACCTCTTCACAGTGCTTGTGCCTTCATGGGTTGTTTCCAGTAAATCCCATGCTTCCTTGGATGTCCCACACATACTTATTTGATTGAATATATCTAGGGACACAGCACAGTAGATGGCGTTCATTTCTTTTGCTTCAGCATTTCGCTGTTCTTTGTCAAACGTCGTCTACTTCTCATTCGGTTTGGGTTTAGTGATTGTGGTTTCATCTCCAAGTACAATTTGTTCGGATGGTACCACATATCCTTTTGCATCTGCATCTCAAACTTCATGATCCAAAGATCTCAGGAAGTAATGCATTCTGGCCTTCCAGTAAGCATAGTTTGATCCATCAAATACTAGAGGTCTAGTGACAGATGAGCCCTCTCCTTTGGCCATATTTCTACTTCAGTCAAGATCACTCTCTAGGCGGTGAAGCCCTTAAAGAGAGACCTGCTCTGATACCAATTGAAATTGCCGTGAAGACCGCTTTAGTTGAAGTAGAAATAGGTCAGTATATCCTAGAGGGGGGTGAATAGGACTTTTTAAAGATATATACGTTATTTTTTAGTCCTATCCCACTAATCCTATCACAGAGTATAAATTAGGATTACTCAAGAATTAACTCTATTGGCTTCCAAGCCTATTAGAGGATACAATCACAAACTATTTAAAAGATAAACAATGTAGATGAGATTGTGATAGATATGACTGTGTGTGCATAGAATGTGATCATATATAAAGACATGCAAGGCAATCACATAAATGAAAGGCAATATCAAACTCAAACACAGTCATTTTATAGAGGTTCGACGACTTGTCTACTCCACTCCCGGCTTCCACACTCAACCCTTGAGTGACCAGATTTCACTAAGGAGGTTTTCCATGGTTCACCTCAAACCTAATGTTTTAAATCAGGTTCACCTTCAACCTTTACAGAGGTTTCTACTCGGTTCACCTCAAACCCTGGAGTTTTACTGACATACTCCTAACCAGATGTTTATGCCCACACAGGACAAGGGTCCACACAACGCACCCTGAGGTTTCTACTCGGTTCACCTCTAACCCTGGAATTTTACTGACGTACTCCTAACCAGATGTTTATGCTCTCCACAGAGCAAGGGTCCACACAAAGCACCCCGCACGTACACTCCCGTCGAAGGCCTCTAGACTCTTAGTACTTACAGATAAGTTGATGAGTCCCTTTCAGCACAGTGATGGAGACCTTCAACTTGTTGATGAAGAGTCTTCAGGTCCCTTGATCCGCAACATGAAGATGTATATATGCTAGGCTTAGGTTGGGTCAAGGTTAAGATGGACTACCACTCTCTAAAGGTTTTCCTATAAGGAAGATAGAAAGGTTCCCATCATCAATGCATTCAAGGCATCCCAGTTTAATGATATGTCATTAAAGTAGTAGTTGAAGGATCCTTGAATGTGAAAGTTCATTCTTCATTCCACTCTATGAGATATCAATGATGAGGGTGGATTGGAGGATGAACTTCCTGAGAGAAAGGGCTTAGGTAAATGATAGGAAGGTTAAAACACTCTAAAGCACTCTCTACTTTCTCTACAGGCAATGAAGACAACTCTCTCTATTTATAGGCAAAAGGTTCCAACGGATACAAACGGTCATATTTATGACAGAGTTCGATATCATCGAGCAGTCGTCGATATGATCGAGTATATACTCTCGATTGTATCGGCCGACCTCTCAATGATAAGAACTCAATTGTCATTTCGCTTTTGGAAACCTTCTACCAACTGGTCGATGGGATCGAGACACACATCGATGCTATCGGATTTCGAACTCCGATTCCATCGAGTGATGGTTCGATCTATCGACAGGTGAAAAATAAGAGAGAAGCCTTGAAGAATTTCAGGATCACAGATATGATCGGGAAAACAGTCGATGTCATCAGAATTTGTATATCGATCATATCGGCGACCTTTCGATGGGATCGATAAATCGTATAGATTTTACATGTAAGCTTGCTGGACGAATTATGTCCTGACTCGATCCAATCGACTTGGTCTCGATATGATCGATATATAAATATCGATTTATCGACAGGCACCCCGATCAACATTAAAAGCAACCTGAAATTCATGCTGGAGAGAACATGGCCCCATAGTCGATATGATCGACTGACTCCCGATATGATCGATATTTGAGTTCAGATTGAATCGGACAGTCATCGATATATCGAAGCATATGCTGGTTTTCTTTAGAAAAAACAGGGGCGCCGGAAAGCAGTCTGTCGATATGATCGATCCACTTCAGATATGATCGATTTTCGAATATCGATGATATCGACTTGAAGGTCAATATATCGATAAATCGTCCAGAAGATTGTTTGATTCCTGGATGCTTTTTGTCCTCACTCGATTGTATCGATTGATGTGCCGAGGACATCGACAGAGCTGGTCGATCATATCGAAAGGGGAATCGATATAATCGACAGTGTAAGAAAAACTTAGAAGATTTACTTTTTGATAAAAAGTTTTCTTACACATAAACCCTAAGATGTTCTAGTTCTTTTTAAGGGTTTAATTACCTGGTGTTTTGGGACATGGGATGTGAGGCTATGATTTACCTTTTGGTGAGCTTCCACACATCTAGATGAGGCAGACGCTTGACTTGATCTTCTTGTTAGGTGCTGTCGTCCGACTGACTCAACATACAACGTAATTGACAAACTAGGGCACGTAATAGGTGCACTTTCAAAGAAGTCTGCCTCAGGATACATCTTCATGATGGTTGGAGGAGCTGTGTCTTGGAAAAGTGCAAAATAGTCTACCACAACCTCATCCACAATGGAAGCTAAATTCATTGCCTGTCCTGAATCATCTAATCAGGCATTATAGTTACAACGTTTCTTCTCAAGCTTATGGGTACTGGAGCATATCCCAAAACCATTGAGAATATTTTGTAATAATTTAGCTGCAATTTTCTTTTCTGGTAACAATAAGCATTTATCAAGGTCGACGCACATCGACATTAAGTATCTTCTTATAAGGGAAAGAGTTAGAATCGTCAAATGTCTATGGAGTTCATCAGCACTAAGCAGATGATTGTAGATCCGATCACTAAAGGGCCCCCTATCACACCATTTCAGGAACACGTAACATCCATGGGAATCATTGATTCCATAGATATTTTCAATTAATGAGGGTTTAACATGCTTTGATTTTCATAAACTCTCAAGAGATCTCATTTGATATAGTTTTGATGATTTTAATATAAAGTTTAATTTCTACTTCTCACTTAGTATGTGCAATCTAATTTGAGTAAGTGGAACTTAAGTCATATATTATTGGAGACATTTGAAAGTTTCAGGACCTCTAAAGGATAGACACACATTGTCACACTACGTGTGTAATCTTTATGCCACACTTCCTACTTTCTAATCTATGTCGTTAAGATTGAATGCATTCATAACCACGCTTAGCCTCACTTCGCCTAGATTAAATGTTGTGATAACTACCGCGATTCGATGCTGATAATCTTAATGGACTAGATTAAATAGCATTGCCCGTATTATCCTATAAATAAGTTGGCTAACCATTTGGATGTTTTCTCAAAATTAAAATAATTTTTTAAAAAGTATTTTCAAAAGATTAATCATTGACACCAATCAATGTGGACCAAGTGGGAGAATGTTAGATATTTATGAGGTGGGCCTCATCGATCAATGGTCTAGATTATCCTAAAGACGGGATGATGTAATCAGGTAAAGCAGTGGACCCCACTGTATTGTGATAATTCTAGAACAATATGCGCAAGGGGTTGGAATACTATAGCTGCGATACGCACACAGTTATTTGAGTGCTACTAGGATTCGAATGTGTGGAGTTGTGGGAAGAGAGTTTTGATGGGTTTCAAACTCTCTTCACCCCATCTCTTTATAATGAGGATGGGTCCCCGATCCTACACCACAACAGAAAGAGAAATCCCATCTATTCTTCTATATTAGGGTGTAAAGGAGAAGAAGACTCTAGTATTCTATTAAAGATTCTAGTATTCTATATCTTCAGCCATGACATCACAAATAGGTATGTTCTCTTCATCCTTTGATCTCCATATTCTATGCATAGCAAGATTCTTCGACAATTCCGCAAATAAGAATTCTTATAGTTGGTATCAGAGTCACTGTGCAATAGGTATGGATGGTCAAATACAGTAATTGAGTTTTTAGATTCAAACCCATCCAGATTCCAATTAGGGTTTTCGAATCTCGAATTCCAAAATTAGAAATTTCATATCCCAATCCCCTATTCCATATTCCAATTAGGTAGTTCGGATCTCAAAACCCTAAATCCAGTTTGGAATTAGGGATTTCAAATTTCGATCTCCAAATCAAGAAATTGGGATTTTCTGAATCCCTAAATCTAGCAGTCGATTAGGGATTTCATATTCGAATTCCATATTAGTGATTAGGGATTTCGAAATTGAAATCCTGTATCAGTTATTAGGGTTTTCAAAAATTGAATCCCATATTAGTGGCTAGGGATTTCCATCCCAAATTGATTAATGATTTCAGTCCCATATCTTTGCACTAATATTTTAAATAAGTGTTGAACAGATCTGCTCGATGTCATCGAGTGGCATTCGATGTCATCGAATGTTAGTTCGATGTCGTTAGGATTTTTCTCAAAATAAATGCTTGGAGCTTACTAGACATTCTTGTTCGCTTTTTCGATGTTATCGAACATCATTCGATGTCATCAAAATTTGAATTTCAATGTCATCGAAGTAATTTCGATGAATCAAAGAGTTTCAGGATGCTTTTACAAGAACTTTCAGCATAAAACCAATCCCTTTTCAATGTGATCGATCATACATTTGATGTAATTGGATTTTGAAATTCGATGTCTGAAAGGGCCTAGCTATATTCCCTAGAGGGGGGGGGGGGGGGGGGGGGGGGGGGGTGAATAGGGCAATGCCAAATAAAACTCATAACAACGGAATAATAAAATAAATAAATCATAATGCTAAATTTAAAATAATCTCAACAGCCTAAAATAAAGAGAATGATACTTTATCAGTTTTAAGGACAACCTTACACCAAAAACCAAAGGTTTAAGGTAGGACAACCTTATTTCTAGAACGTCCTTTGTATCACAAACTAATGATAAATAAAAAGCAAGGAAACCAAAATAACTTGCAGAAATAAATCCTAAGTTATTACAACATTCATCCACACTTATTTGAAATAAAATGATTACAACATTCATCCACAAACACACTCCACAAAAATGAATGAATAAAAGAATAAAGGAATAAAACACATCCACAATACAATGATATATAGTGGTTCGCCTGTGTGTACACCAACTATTATCCAACAGCCACACAGAATGCTACTCCACTCCTAATATCCTCACACAGGGGATATTAGCATGCACTATCAAAATAGGATTCATAGGTTCACCTAAAACCTTCACAATTGTGTCTTTGATCTCGGGCTTACACCATCCAAAAACCCTCACAATCTGAGTTTTCTGGCTCTCTTCAAATAACCACTAACAATGAGATTTTTCTGGTAAATCTCAAACAAAACCAAAGAAATTAAATTACACAAATGTAAAATACTTGAATCACCTTTTGAAGTAGCCCGGTAAAACCAATCACAGTAGAATTTCGATTCAACGTTCAAAGTCCAATACTCACTTTAACAATGGTTATAAGTCTAATTGATTTTAAATCAAAATGGCTAGTTGTATTTGATTTTGAATCCAAGAAGAAGGAATATCAGAAATTCCTCTTTTCTAATAAGAATGGAATGTAGATCAAAATTAAACAAAAAATAAGCTAGCAAAAGGAATATTAAATAAGCATAAAGTAGCTTAAAACAAACACAAACTTATCTCAGAGTATATCCTAAAGATTGCTTGAATAGAGTTGAATTGAATTGCTAAAACTCTGAAGTTCATGCTCTATTTATAGCCTGAAAAATCCCGTCTACGACTGGTCTTAGGATCCTAGGACTGGTCGTAGCTTCAAAGACTTTCAAAGATTTTCGCGGGATAAGGATTTTCTATTCCACGACCAGTCCTGGGTGGTCTACGATCGGTCGTGAGCCACTTACGACTGGTCGTGGGTCACCTACGACCGGTCGTGGGTCACCCAATTTAGTTACTGGAGTTTGAGTCGTAGGGCTACGACTGGTCGAAGGATGAGTCATAAAACTCACAAGACTGGTCGTAGGATGTCCAGGACTGGTCGTAAGACAGCCAGAAAGATCCAAAAATCTTCAAAAACCTAGGACTAGTCCTGAAAAACTTAAGACTGGTCGTAGTAGAGCTAGGACTGGTCTTGAAGTCCCTACGAATGGTCTTAGAACACCCCAAACAAGCATATTAAAATATATGAATTATGTATCTAGAATGACCTACAGTAAAGCCCATCCTAAGATCAATCTAAGGTTAAACAAACCTTAAAAGTGAGATGGACATTAATAGTCTGTACACTCAGATGACCCTTAAGAGAAGCTTGAGAATATACAAATCTTGTAGTAGGCCTTCTTGAGCTTGAACTTGACTTGACAAAGTCTTCTAATATACTTGAACTTGATTGTATCTTGAACATACAAACTTGAAGACTTCTATACTTGAATTCTTCATCCATGACTTGAAAACTTTCTTATCTTGAAATGCGATGTCTTGAAGTAAAGAATAGTCTTAAACGTGAAACACAAGATATACAAGACATAGATATAGGTTTTGGCACCACAAATTTGACAACCAAAGGGATATGAAATCATAGCACTTACAATCTCCCCCTTTGTCAAATTTGTGACAAAACACATAGCATAGAAGATAATAAGGAAACATAAGCCATAAAATCACAAATTACTCTACTCCCCCTGAATAATACGAGTACTGCTCATGAAAACAATCAATAACATTAATACAACATATTCTCATCCACATATCCTTCTCAATCAATCAATTCAAACAAATAAATTACTCCCCATTTCCATACTACTCCCTTTTACCTTACTACTCCCCCTTTTTGTCACAAAATGATAAGGGAAAGTCACAAAAGGAAAGAGAACATAGAGAGTAATAAGAAGATAATGAGAAAGAAATATGAAAGGACAAAGCATATTTCAAAATATAAACCAGAAGCATCAAGCCATCATCTGGTGTTAATGTTATACAATCCAAAATACAATATTCAAAAGAAAAAAACAAGTTAATGTTATACAATCCAAAAGATAGTTCACCTAATCAGATCCAGAGGAGGGAGCAGGGATAGTCGGATCAATCTGGTGTAAGCCCCTATTGATGTGACGAAGATATTTTTGCATGTACTTAAATTGCATATCGTGGGCTATACTCATGTTATCAACCTTCTCCTCCAATGAACGAAGGCGTGCATCATAACCAGATGGATCATAATTAGGATCATTTGGTGAATCAGATTCTATCTCATCAAAAATATCATCCATATTAATATCTTATTGAGGAAGATCGCCAGCTTCCCCTTCATTTCCTGCTTCACCACCATCACCACCAAAAATACCTTCATTAACTTGGCCAGGAAGCAAATCCAACTTCATCTTATTAAGATTGAAATTGTTGAAAATAAGATGATGAATTGGTGCCTCATTAACAGGTTTATCGACAAGCATGGGAGTGGCTAAAACAGTCATAAGATAACCAAACGGAATATCACTATGACCCGGATGGAGATGAAACTGAATGATAAAATGACAAATCAAAGAAGGAAGACATACCATGGTACTAGAAGCAATAGAATGCAACACACGAACCATAAAAGAAGTCAACTCAGTTTTATTACCGGACTAAGGATACACATTGGAAATGAATAAATGATGTAACACTCTGTATCTAGGTAACAGATACTTTGAAGGGAGCGCATTCCCTTTGTTGTCCATTGCGCATCAATTTTGCATAAGTCTCTTTTTAACATGCATTTTTCCGATTCAGATGGTTTATCATATAGAGTATGAATCAGTATTCCTTCATCATTCACGGGTATATCCATAATACCTGATATCAAATGACGGTCTACTTTAAATTTTTCTTCTCTAGTATCAATTGAAAAAATTAAATTATCAAGAGAAAAATCTAAAATGCATGCAACCATTGATTGGGCAATAGACTGGTATGCAGGCCCATCCCAAAGCAAAATGTTAGTCCAGCCAACAGATTCAAGGAGAGGGATAATACCATACGGAGCAATGTGATTGAGATCAGCGGTATGCTCAACGATAATTTTACGGACACGAAAATCTCGTACATCTTGAGAATCATCTTCGAGTGACCGAAGGTGCCGTTTTATTATCGGTGTAGATCTAGATGAGGATGGACCACGGGATGTTTTCTTTTTCCCTCTAGCATCCATATTCAAAAAAGATATATAAAGAGTAAGAGAAATACATAAAAAGAAGGATGGGTTTTCTCTATATCAGCAAATTGAGAAGAAACCCTTGAAAAACCCAACAAGAGATGAAATCTAACTACACAATGAGCAAATCAAAGCATAGAGAGCATGAATCTTCAAAAAAAATGATAAAATAGGACTCACCTTGAAGAAAAACAAGAAATCCTATGACTGGTCGAGCCACGACTCGTCGTAGGTCGGAGTAGAAATGAAGAAGAAGGAGATTTCTCCAAATTATATCATGTTCACGAGTACTATAACCGGTCGAGTGTTGTGCACGACCAGTCGAGTATCGACCAAAAATACATATTTTATGTAAAAAATTAAAATTTAAACAAATATAATATAAAATATACTACACTATGATACATGCAAGCAAGAATATTCAATGTAAAATGCATATTCCAAGATCAAATTTCAATTTATTAAACCTGCTTTTGTTGAGCGGTTTAGTAAATATATCAGCAAGTTGAGTTTCGGTTGGTATATATTCTACGGAGATAACTTTTTCTTCAACCAACTCACGAATGTAATGATACCTAATGTCAATGTGCTTAGTACGTGAATGCTGGATTGGATTTTTAGAAATATTTATAGCACTGGAATTATCACAATGTAAGATCATTGAATGTTGATTAATTCCATAATCGCTTAGCATGCGTTTCATCCAAACTAGTTGAGTACATGCATATCCAGATGCAATATACTCAGCCTCAGCAGTGGAGAGCGATATTGAGCTTTGCTTCTTGCTGAACCAAGAAACTAAGCAATTTCCAATGTAAAAATAACCACCACTGGTTGATTTTCTAACATCGATATTTTCGGCCCAATCAGCATCTGAGTACCCGGCTAATTGAACACTAGTATCAAAAGGATACCAAAGACCCAGATTTAAAGTACTTGTGACATATCTAATAATCCTTTTAACAGCAGTAAGATATGAATCCTTAGGATTACACTGATATCTCGCACAAATACCAACACTAAAAGATATATCAGGTCTACTTGCAGTTAAATACAACTAACTACCAATCATACTACGATATAGTAGGATCTATATCTTTACCTGTAAAGTCTTTTGAAAGTCTTAACGTTGTACTCATAGGAGTATCAAAGTTCTTACCATTCTCAAATCCAAACCTTTTAACCAAGTTTGAAGCATATTTGGTCTGGGAAATGAAAATTCCATCAGGTTGTTGTTTTACTTGCAACCTTAGGAAATAATTAAGTTCGCCAACCATGCTCATTTTGAACCTTGATTTCATAAGATCTGCAAACTCAATAGACATGTTAGAACAAGTTGATCCATAAATAATATCATCAACATAAATTTGAACCATTAAAATATCATTGTTATGTTTCTTAACAAAGAGCGTCTTATCGACACTTCCTACTTGAAAGCTATGACTAAGTAAGAATTTAGTTAATTTCTCATACCATGCCCTAGGCGCTTGTTTTAGACCATAGAGATCCTTCTTAAGATGAAATACATGGTCAGATAACTTAGGATCTTCAAACCCTAAAGGTTGTTCAACATACACTTCTTCATGTAAATTGTCATTCAAGAAAGCACTCTTTACATCCATCTGATAAATCTTAAATTTTCTAAAGCATGCGATGGAAATAAAAAGTCTGATTGATTCAAGGTGAGCGACTGGAGCAAAGGTTTCATCGTAATCGATGCCTTCAATTTGAGTGTACTCTTGTACAACCAGTCTAGCCTTGTGTCGTATAATATTTCCAAGCTCATCAGACTTATTTTTAAAGATCCATTTTATTCCAATAATGTGTTTATCTTTAAGTCTAGGAACAAGATACAAGACATCATTACGAACAAATTGATTAAGTTCATACTGCATAACAACTATCCAATTTTCGTCAGAAAGTGCTTCTTTTACGTTGATCGGTTCTATTTGGGATGTAAAATAAATATAATTACATATGTTCTTAAGTTGTTTGCGAGTACGAACTCCAGTGAGAGGGTTTTCAAGTATTTGATTGGTTGGATGATCTTTGATAGTCCTTGGTTCAGATTCTTTTTTACTTGATGAGGTATCTTGATTGTCGATAATAAGAGCTTCATCATCATCTGAACTTGGAGCTGGTGTATTCAAATGATCATTAATGACCACATTGATGGACTCTTGGTTCACGCCAGTTCTCTTATTTAGAACCCTATAAGCTTGACTGTTCAAAGAATAACTAAGAAAAATACCTTCATCACTCTTCGTATCAAACTTTCCCAAATTTTCACGATCACGTAAAATATAACACTTGCTGCCAAAAACCTGAAAGTATTTGACAATAGGTTTCTTTTCAAACCATAATTCATAAGTAGTCTTATTATCAAATTTACTGGTATAAACCTGATTAATAATATAACATGCGGTATTAACTGCTTCAGCACAAAGATTTCTAAAGAGCTTCATGCTATTCAACATAACATTAGCCATATCCTGAAGCACTCTATTTTTTCTTTCAACTATACCATTTTGTTGTGGTGTTTTGGGTGCAGAGAATTTATGTGATATTCCCTGATCACTACAGAATTTCTCAAAACTACTGTTTTCGAATTCGGATCCATGATCACTACGAATCTTACTAACATGAGAACCTTTCTCATTTTAGATTCGTTTGATGACCTTTTTCACTTCATCCAAGGTTTCAGTTTTGTCTTTTAAGAACGATACCCAAGTGAATCTGGTATAGTCATCTACGATAACCAAGATGTATTTTTTAGCTCCTCGACTCTCCGACCTGGTTGGTCCAATAAGATCCATATGGAGAAGCTCGAGTGATCTAGATGTGGTATTGGAGTTCACTTTCTTGTGAGAGCTCCTAGTCTGTTTGCCCAACTGGCATTCACCACATATTTTGTCTACATTTTGTAATTTGGGTAGACCTCTAATTAGTTCTCTTTTACTCAATCTAAATAAGTTCCAATAGTGTACATGTCTAAGGCGTTTATGCCATAATTCAGTCTCATCGGTATGGACCATATAACACGATTGAGTAGATGAGCTTGCATCACTAACGATGTAGCAGTTTTCAGAAGTTCTGCGACCAGTTAATATAACAGAACCCTTTTTATTAACTATCTCACAACCTTGATTAGAAAATTTCACATTATGGTTGTTATCACATATCTGAGAAATTCTTAGTAGGTTGTGTTTTAAGCCCTCAACATATAAAACATTTTAAATAAGGGAAGCTTATAAAGCTGAACCGTACCTTGGCCAATGATTTTACAATTGCTTCCATCACCAAATATGACTAATCCATCAGTCATATCTTTTAGATCGGTGAATAAAGCTTTGTCACCTGTCATATGCCTGGAGCAGCCACTATCTAGGTACCACTTTGAATGGCTTGTAGCTTTGAAAGCAGTGTGGGCAACCAAGCTGGCAACTTTAGGAACCCATTTCAGAACTGTTTTTGTAACACCCCGAATTTTTACCAACCTGGGGTTAGACGTCCTTAGGCAATGGGTCAACTAAAACACCTGGGAAATCGCTCAGAACCCAATTCCATGGCCAAAAAAATCACTTAAGATTAATTCCTTTAGAAATTAAGCGTAAGTTAGCTAGCGCTATGCTGGAGTAGCTGTGAAATTGTCCCTGACCGCTTTAAATACGTTCTACAAGACCCAAAACTTGTAGAATCAATGGTGCTATAATACCCTGAAACCTAGGATCAAACTCTAAACCCGTTTGCTCTCAGGAACTCTTTGAAACTTTGTATTGGATCTAGACCGCGTGTCGAAAGTCCGATACCTACAATCTTAAACCGTTATGACCGCTTAGCTGGACTTGACAACCATTTCGAAAATCAAGGCCAACCGATGTTCAGAGGCTATTTCATTGAGCCTGGAGTGAAGAGAGTGAGAATAGGGTTAGATTTGGAAATTTTAATTCAAATCTGGCACGTGACTCGGAGCGTTATTATTAAGTGTTCTGACCGTCAGAATTCAGCCAAATTACACCCTCGGATCAGGAAAAATTTCTCTTTCATATCATGAGACTTGTAGACCTGATCTAGGTGCGATGACCGCTGAACTGAAATTGGACCGCCACGTGCGATCTGCGAACTCTTTCGGTCTAAAAACTTGTTGTGTGCTAGATCCAGTATGCCTAAGTTTAAGTCCGACAGCGTTCGGCCAGGGGACCTCCAAAAATGCTCTTTTGGACCAGAACAGTCCCGAATTGGTTAGACCTCAAGTAAATATTGTTCCCAAGCCTAATTTGGGAAGAAATTAGGTTATATAAGGGCTTTAAACCCTCACTTCTCTCACCCATCTGAATTTGCTAGAAATCCTAGCAAGAGTGAGAGAGAAAGTGAGAGTTTGTGAGAGAAGGTGGGAGAGATGTTCCTGCCACTTGCTGCTGCTGCTGCACGTGCTTAAGTGACGTATTCCAATCACTTTATTGGTGATTCTGACGCACTTCTAGGTAAGAAAACCCTAACAACTTTCTGATTTGTGGATTTCTTTGATTCAAATAGCAAAGTAGCTGATGTACGTGTGCATTAGGTCGCCTGTACGCCGTTGACGAAGCGTATACGCTCCGTTCGGAATGATACACATCTAAAATGAAAGGTGCAGATTTTAGACGCTTTGATTGGCTGTTTTCAACACTTTCAATGTCGTTTAATAGTAGATTATTGACGGCAACGCCGTTTGACATGTACAACATGCTATCCGTTTCCTGTTTCGTAAACGTAGGAAAAATATGAGATTTAGGATATTTTAGTCATTTGTAGGAATTACTGTATACATCCATATTTTGCTGAAATGGTTGACATGGATTTTTGTTGCATTAGGATATTAGGAATGCGTGCATAATCAGTTTGGCGAAGAGATTCGCCCAAATGCGCACTTTGAGTCGACATACAATATGTAGACTTAAGTGCGTAGACTAAGTGTTTGTATAAATGTTTGTATTAGTATTTATTGAATTAAATGGTGTTGTGAAATAGTTTTGAGATTGAATTCTCATATAATATGCTGATGTAAATGATTTCCTTCATGTTGGCTATATGTATGATTTCATTATATGTAAGAAATGCATGTGCTAGATGATTTACTTAAGTTGTATGTTATAACATGTGTTAACATGCTTACATTGTTGTAATGCATTTCCATTACCTTTATATGATTGCTGATGTGGATTCATAAATGTTTGGGACTATACTTAGTCCAGGCAGTCCGTAACTGAGTAAATTCGTGGTTGGCTTATCTTTGCCACAAAGGGCGCGTCGATGAACGTGAGTCGTGTTTTGAGTTGGCGACAGTGGTTAGGCCACGTGAAGTGTTTTACGCACTTTATGTCGTTCGACTTGCGATGCGATCGTGCTAGTCGAGCCCGTTAAGTAACCCAACTGGACGTTGATTGTTCACCCTGTATGAATCATTACTGCTTGAACCTATGGTACTGAACTTACCATTGTAAACCCTGTCAACCATGGTACCTTGATCCATAAAGACTTATGAGCCGGGCATGATGGTATGGGACACCGTGGTCGAGCTGTCGGCCCACGCTGGGGCCACAAACCTCCCCGTAGTGACCAGTGAGCACCCTACTCTGAGCAGATTATGATGGTATGGGACACTATATTCTTGTTGTCGGCCTACACTGATCAGGTGACGAGCCCTTTGTAGTGACCTTGAGTTTATCCTGACACCACATGGGTGCGACGAGTCCTAATGTAGTCTTAAGGATATAATAGGTCTGTATTGATAAGGTGATGGGGGAGAGGAGCAACGAGTGCGTGCAACAGCCCTAACAGCCCTTGCAGCGACCTATAAATATAACATCGTATGAGATTACTAGGAGTGACGACCCTAGACAGGATCTGTGTTGGGATTGATATAAGGAAGGTACCTTAGTTTTCCAATCTTGCTGTATGAAAAGGACTAATAATAACTCGATAATCATATCACCATCACATTGCATGTGCCTAGAAGATGTGGAGCACTGTGGGTAGAAAGCATGCCGCAGGCGTAAGATGGTGCCGTATGAGGGAGATCGTCGGTGAGGGCATCCATCATGTCATGTCATATTGCATTAATAACAATATTTTGGAATGTTTGATTTATTGCTTTCCTATTATCGCATGATTGATTTGATAACATGCTAATCTCTGCTCTATTATTCCACTGAGTTGATCACTCATTCCCACGTTACGAGACGGTGTTTTCGGACACCCACCAGTCCCTATTGTGATTGCATATGATGGCGCGGCTTGCGAGGCAGAGCTAGACTTGATGATGATGAGGAGGATCTCTCCTTTATGCGTGTTCTGATTGACGGGATTATGGGGAGGTTAATTAGATGCCATGACACTTGTCATTTTATATTTTCAGAGCACTCATGTATATTCTTTCTTTCTATGTTGAGGTATACATGTATATGTTTAACCTGGTAACATGTTCACAATCTGGAGACTTCTCATCAATTATATATTATATGTATGTATCACAGTCTTCCACTTGCTAATTTAACTATCTCTGGAATATGATATGTTGTTCTGGCATAATCCCACTCATGTTTAATACATTAACATAGACAAAATTCAATCATACACATTTATGTTGCATAAGTGATGTTCTGGAACTCGGGAGTGGAGTTTTTACTCGACCCCCGATTTTTGGAATGTTACAGATTGTATCAGAGCCTGATTTGGATTAAACCGGGCCTGGGTTATGGACACGCGACGTACGCTGTCGCTCCTTTGACTTATGTGGGTGCGAGGAAAGTTTAGAAACACTCGTAGGAATCCAGTTTCACCAATAGGCGAAGTTTACATGAGTCAAACATTTCGATCGAGTCCGTAACGCATCTAGGGTCGCGTGAAGTGACCTAAGTAGCCAGTAGGACGTCAGTCGGTGGGTTTGAGATGTCCTCTGAAAGTTTTTAAACCCGAAAATACGTGTCTTTGGGTCGTGAGGCAACCACAACCCTTACATTCAATCGCTAGGGCTTAAAAACCCCGTTTCACTCAATTCCTTCAGAATCCTTCCTCTCACCACTCCATTCTTCAATTCCTTCTCAGTATTTTCATGTTAGACATTGATCCTAATGTGAAAATGATATAAAATCATGCTTAGATAAAATTTTACAATGAATAGTAAAAATATTTGAAAATTGGCCATTTGGCCATTCTAACTTTGCAATCTTTAGCAACTAATGGGCTAGATGGATGGATTAGCTCCTCCTACCCCAAAATAATATGCTATATGATGGGTAACTGTATTCTGATTTATATACTATCCCCGGAATACCCTGAATGGAAGTTTGGGCCTCCCTAGGCCAATCTACAATGATCTGGGATGGGGCCCATATATATTAGGGGTCCCTAGGGCAGGGGGACCCAACCCATGTGGTCCCACCCACCGGATTGGTAGCTGACCGGCGATGACATCGTACAGTGGGGCCCACTTGCTGTAAAAATCGGGCGCATGCCCTTATGTGGCTAGTACACCCCTCCCACATAGCGCCTGTTCGTCGAAAACCCCTAAAAAGGGTACTTTCTTCACAAACAGCCCCCTCCCAAGATCCCTTGCTCATTTTTCTTGCTGCCCATCTCAAAACTGCGACCCCAAATCACTCCCAATTCCTCCTATTGCTAAAAACGACCCTATCTCATCCCTCCAACGTGATTTACAACTCCTCTCTCAAAACTCGTCCGATGAAGCTTGCATAACCTTCATGCAAGGCTAAAATCATGTGGAGCTCCATTCCCCTTTATAGTTCTCTTTTCCCTTTGAAAATCCAGCCTTTGGGAGCTTGATGCATCCCTCTACAGGGCCTAGATTCGTTTCAGTCCATTTGGACAACCATTTCTCTGCATTTCCTCCGCTTTTCGTGGATATTGTTAAGGCTGTTTTAGCCTTTTTTCTCTCTTTCCACCATCTTCCCTCTCAATCCTATTCCTCCATTTTCTTTGCTTAAGGAATACTGAAAATATATGGCCGAGAGAGCTCTAGTGAGCAACAGACAGTATTAGACTCGACAGTGTTAAAGAAGGTAAGTCGGGACTGTGATAGAGTCCTTTGGTAGAATTAGGCATCTGTGTCGTTGTCTTGTAGATTGTTTGATTACCGTTTTGAGATTTCTGTGTTTTGTTGTTGTTAGGTTTAGTGAAGTCAGAGGTAGAAAATGTGTTTGTGTTAGTGGTTTGGCTTTAGCATAGCCGAATGCGTTCCTGTCATAATCCATGTGGAACTTTATTCCATGTATTGTGATAAATTTTGTTGAATGGAGTGCATGCCATTTCGTTTGCTGTAAGGTATTGTCCCTAGATTGGGAGTATCCTATGGTTGCCACTGCCATATTGTAAATCCCGGGATTCAGTCTATAAATTGATTTTTATCCCAACCCACCCTCCTACCAAGCATGCCACACCCAATCCCGATGTGGGATTAGGAATGCAGTTCCATTTAATGTAACTTAATGCTACTGGCCACATAGGCCCTTGGCGTTTTGGACCTAGTGTTAGCACTCCTAGATTTGAAGGATCTGATGATATAGGAAATCCAATTCCATTTAGATAATCTTGACCCTAAGCGATAGAGCAATTCCCTGTATTAGTAATGGTATGGAACCATTTAGCGTATAAACTTAGGCTTTGGATTATAGCTACTGAGTAACAGACTAGTCTATTAGTTACCTTAAGTAGTGTAAAGCCTGTATATGCTAAGGAATAGTAGGTTAGATTTGGTTGGAATGGGACTCCCTTCCTTGGGTAGATCCTCATAACATTCCTAAGCGCCTTTAGTAACTCTCAGGAGGCTTATTTACCTTAGAACTATTCATTCTCAGGAAAAACTTCTACATCCCTAAGATTGAACTTAGAATAAACCAACACACCCCTTAGAATTGCCTTCCCCAAGGGCTTATTGCATTCGGAAACGCGGAGCAAAGGAACTGCACGTAAGCTATGTATTCGCGGTTTGACTTGACCTCTTAATCCTGGTAGTTACCAAAAAATCCAATGCTCTGATCAAGCAGAGGGTCGGCATCGGCTAGGATTAAGAACTGATATGAAGAATTTTCTGTCAGAGTCTCGGCAGAAGGTCAATGTATCCGGCTCAGACCCACTACACAACCTTTCTTCTGTGATGGCCTAACCACCTATAACCAAACGTGATCACATTGCCTTTAGAAAATGGCGAGGACTTAAAGCCAGTAGAGAATTAGACATCTTGTCACCAACTCATACCTGCCCCTGAACTCAACCACAATAGAGATTAGACTTATCTCTATCACCATAGATACCAATGCCATAGAACGCATCATTAGCAAAGGAAAACCAATATAATGAGAGGTTGTTTCCCAATTCATGTCAAGGATAGCCCCTAAGTTGCACCTCGTTTCGATATACGGAGTGATGCATCGATTCTTGAACTTTAAGTAGAACCAAGTTTTAAGGGGGGTAGAACGTATTGAGTCCAATCTAGTTAGGTCAGCCAATGCAACCATTAGATCAGAGTGGCGCAGCGGAAGCGTAGTTAGCCTCTTCCCCACTGGCCCAGGATCGAAACAGCTGACTTACGTTCTTAGGATTTGAACCTTCCTTAGAAAAAGTACTCACTACCCTTAGCCAATTTCGGGGATGAAATTTTATTTTAAGGGGGGTAGATTGTAGCACCCCGAATTTTTGCCAACCTGGGGTTAGATGTCCTTAGGAAAGGGGTCAACTAAAACACCTGAGAAATCGCTCAGAACCCAATTCCATGGCCAAAGAAATCACTTAGGATTAATTCCTTTAGAAATTAAGCGTAAGTTAGCTAGCGCTACGCTGGAGTAGCTGTGAAATTGTCCCTGACCGCTTTAAATACGTTCTACAAGACCCAAAACTTGTAGAATCAATGGTGTTATAATACCTTAAAAACTAGGATCAAACTCTAAACCCGTTTGCTCTCAGGAACTCTTTGAAACTTTGTATTGGATCTAGACCGCGCATCGAAAGTCCGATACCTACAATCTTAGACCGTTATGACCACTTAGCTGGACTTAACAACCTTGTCGAAAACCAAGGCCAACCGACGTTCAGAGGCTATTTCATTGAGCCTGGAGTGAAGAGAGTGAGAATAGGGTTAGATTTGGAAATTTTAATTCAATTCTAGCAAGTGACTTAGCGCATTATTATTAAGCGTTCTGACCGTCAGAATTCAGCCAAATTACACCCTCGGATCAGGAAAAATTTCTCTTTCATATCATGAGACTTGTAGACCTGATCTAGGTGCGATGACCGCTGAACTGAAATTGGACTGCCACGTGCGATCTGCGAACTCTTTCGGTCTGAAAACTTGATGTGTGCTAGATCCAGTATGCCTGAGTTTAAGTCCGACTGCGTTCGGCCAGGGGACCTCCAGAAATGCTTTTTTGGACCAAAACAGCCCCGAATTAATTAGACCTCAAGTAAATATTGTTCCCAAGCCTAATTTGGGAAGAAATTAGATAATATAAGGGCTTTAAAACCTCACTTCTCTCACCCATCTGAATTTGCTAGAAAGCCTAGCAAGAGTGAGAGAGAAAGTGAGAGTTTGTGAGAGAAGGTGGGAGAGATTTTCCTGCCACCTGCTGCTGCTGCTGCACGTGCTTAAGAGACGTATTCCAATCACTTTGTTGGTGATTCTGACGCACTTCTAGGTAAGGAAAACCCTAACAACTTTCTGATTTGTGGATATCTTTGATTCAAATAGTAAAGTAGCTGATGTACGTGTGCATTAGGTCGCCTGTACACCGTTGACGAAGCGTATACGCTCCGTTCGGAACGATACACATCTAAAGTGAAAGGTGCGAATTTTAGACGCTTTGATTGGCTGTTTTCAACGCTTTCAATGTCATTTAATAGTAGATTATCGACGGCAACGCCGTTTGACATGTACAACATGCTTTCCGTTTCCTGTTTTGTAAACGTAGGAAAAATATGAGATTTAGGGCATTTTAGTCATTTGTAGGAATTACTGTATACATCCATATTTTACTGAAATGGTTGACATGGTTTTTTGTCGCATTAGGATATTAGGAATGCGTGCATAATCAGTTTGGCAAAGAGATTCGCCCAAATGCGCACTTTGAGTCGACATACAATATGTAGACTTAAGTGTGTAGACTAAGTGTTTGTATAAATGTTTGTATTAGTATTTATTGAATTAAATGGTGTTGTGAAATAGTTTTGAGATTGAATTCTCAAATAATATGCTGATGTAAATGATTTCCTTCATGTTGGCTATATGTATGATTTCATCATATGTAAGAAATGCATGTGCTAGATGATTTACTTAAGTTGTATGTTATAACATGTGTTAACATGCACACATTGTTGTAATGCATTTCCATTACTTTTATATGATTGTTAATGTGGATTCATAAATGTTTGGGACTATACTTAGTCCAGGCAGTCGGTAACCAAGTAAATTCGTGGTTGGCTTATCTTTGCCACGAAGGGCGCATCGATGAACGCGAGTCGTGTTTTGAGTTGGCGGCAGTGGTTAGGCCACGCGAAGTGTTTTAGGCACTTCATGTCGTTCGACTTGCAATGCGCTTGTACTAGTCGAGCCCGTCAAGTAACCCGACTGGACGTTGATTGTTCACCCTGTATGAATCATAACTGCTTGAACCTAGGGTACTGAACTTACCATTGTAAACCCTGTCAACCATGGTACCTTCATCCATAAAGACTCATGAGCCGGGAATGGTAATATGGGACACCGTGGTCGAGCTGTCGGCCCACGCTTTGGCCACAAACCTCCCCATAATGACCAGTGAGCACCCTACTCTGAGCAGATTATGGTGGTATGGGACACTATATTCTTGCTGTCGGCCTACATTGATCAGGTGACGAGCCCTTTGTAGTGACCTTGAGTTTATCCTGACACCGCATGGGGGCGATGAGTCCTGATGTATTCTTAAGGATATAATAGGCCTGTATTGATAAGGTGATGGGGGAGAAGAGCAACGAGTCCATGCAACAGCCCTAACAGTCCTTGCAGCGACCTATAAATATAACATCGTATGAGATTACTAGGAGTGACGACCCTAGACAGGATCTGTGTTGGGATTGATATAAGGAAGGTACCTTAGTTTCTCAATCCTGCTGTATGAAAAGGACTAATAATAACTCGGTAATCATATCACCATCACATTGCATGTGTCTGGAAGATGTGGAGCACTGTGGGAAAAAAGCATGCCGTGGGCGTTAGATGGTGCTGTATGAAGGAGATCGTCGGTGAGGGCATCCATCATGTCATGTCATATTGCATTAACAAGAGTATTTAGGAATGTTTGATTTATTGTTTTCCTATTATCGCATGATTGATTTGATAACATGCTAATATCTGCTCTATTATTTCACTGAGTTGATCACTCACTCCCACATTACGGGACGGTATTTTCAGACACCCACCAGTCCCTATTGTGATTGCAGATGATGGTGTGGCCTGCGAGGCGGAGCTGGACTTGATGATGAGGAGGAGGATCCCTCCTTTATGCGTGTTCTGATTGACGGGATTACAGGGAGGTTAATTAGATGCCATGACACTTGTCATTTTATATTTTCAGAGCACTCATGTATATTCTTTCTTTCTATGTTGAGGTATACATGTATATATTTAACCTGGTAACATGTTCACACTCTGGAGACTTCTCATCAATTATATATTATATGTATGTATCACAGTCTTCTGCTTGCTAATTTAAGTGTCTCTGGAGTATGATATACTGTTCTGGCGTAATCCCACTCATGTTTAATACATTAACATAGACAACATTCAATCATACATATTTATGTTGCATAAGTGATGTTCTGGAACTCGAGAGTGGAGTTTTTACTCGATCCAATTTTCGGGATGTTATAGTTTTGGGTTTAGGAGTATAGATGGTCTTTTTCTGTCTGTTGTTATAGGAGAGACCTATAGAGTTTGACTTTAATAGCTCCTTGAGAAGATCAATTATTTTTTCAGCCAAAGGTTTTCGATTTTGAAAATTAAAGTTGACATGGCTACCTGTCGGTTTTTAAAAAATCTTTGAATTTTTGGAAAAACCTTGATAAGTATTCTTTTCTTTTAAGATTGAAGACTCTCCTTTTACAAATTTAGGAGCAATGTTCTTTTGTTTAGGAGATGTATTCTTATCATAGCCCAACCCAGATCGATCGCCACATTTTCTTGATCCGGACAATAATTTTTTTAATTTAGGATCACCATGGGCTTATTTCCATGTGTCTTTCAAACTCTGAAGAGAAGCTACCTCATTTTTGAGTTTCTCATTTTCGGATCTCAAATCTTTAATTTTGGAGGTTTTGAAATCTAAATCACATTTAGTCTTTTCAAAAGAATTGAAAATATGAGACTTTTGTAAAACAAGAGACTCATAATCTTCCTTAAGCTTAGAAAATTTTTCTTTTTGTAATTTAAGCTTAACGGCAATTTCACAACTCTCCTTATAAAGGGCATTATAAGCATCGTGAAGATCATCTTCATTATCGCAATCACTATTCAGATTTTTTTCACTAGATATATAATCATTATCTGAAAAAGTGATCTTGGCTAGAGTCATAAGGGCTTTAACATCTTCGCCCGACTTGGTTTCAGAATCTTCTGATTTAGAAGAGGATTCAGAATCAGACGATTCATCCCAAGTAGCCATCATGCTTTTCTTTTTTGATTTGTCCTTTTTAATACATTTGTTAGCTAAGTGCCCATACGCTTGACAGTTGTAACATTGACTATCTTTCAAAGATTTTTGAATTCTAGGTTTAGATCGTCTCTTATCATTTGATTTTTGAAAATCAACTTTTTTCTTGCTTTTGAAAATTTTGTAAAACTTTTTTTGCTAAAAGCATCATATCATCTTCGAAATTTTCTAAATCCGAAGTGCTCTCTTGTGAAACATTTTTAAATGATTTGAGAGCAATTGATTTTCCTTTAGGAGCTTTAAAGGACAACTCATAGGTTTGAAGTGAACCAACTAGTTCCTCAACCCTTATGGTATTGTATTACGAAGTTCCTGAATCGCGGTCACTTTAGAATTGAACCGTTCGGGAAGTGAGCGTAGTATCTTTGCGCACGCTTTACTTTTTAGGATTCTATCACCAAGACCCCACATAGAGTTCACAATGTCATTCAATTTAGTATAGAAGTCCATAAACATCTCATTCTTTTCCATATGAATTTCTTCAAATTTAATTGTGAGGAGTTGGACTTTAGATTTCTTGACAATAGATGTACTCTCGTGTGTCATTTCTAATACATCTCATGCTTGTTTTACATTTTCACAAGAGATGATTCTTTTGAATTCATCTAGTGATAATGCACAAGTAATTGCATTTAGTGCTTTTACATTAGCACCACTTTCACTTTTCTGAAGTGTGGTCCAAAGAGAATAAGCCGTTACTTTCATTATTTTTGAACCATCGTCATTAGTTACTTCAGTGATAGGAGGGTTCCATTCATTCACTATGGTCAGCTACACACTTTCATCCAAGGATTTAAGGAAGATCCTCATCCTAGCTTTCCAATAAGCATAGTTTGTGCCATTAAAGGGTGGTGGCCTAGTGACTGATAGGCTATCAAAATTTGACATCTTAATATAGCTTAGATTATTAGCTCAAGAAATAAATCCAATAAATAAACAATGAGCACGAGCTATTAGGCTCTGATACCACTTGAAAGGGCCTAGCTATATTCCCTAGAGGGGAGGTGAATAGGGCAATGCCAAATAAAACTTATAACAGCGGAATAATAAAAGAAATAAATCATAATGCTGAATTTAAAATAATCTCAATAGCCTAAAATAAAGAGAATGATACTTTATCAATTCTAAGGACAACCTTACACCAAAAATCAAAGGTTTAAGGTAGGACAACCTTATTTCTAGAACATCCCTTGTATCACAAACCAATGATAAATAAAAAGCAAGGAAACTAAAAGAACTTGCAGAAATAAATCCTAAGTTATTATAACATTCATCCACACTTTCTTGAAATAAAATGATTACAACATTCATCCACAAACACACTCCACAAAACTAAATGAATAAAAGAATGAAGGAATAAAACACATCCACAACACAACGATATATAGTGGTTCGCCTGTGTGTACACCAACTATTATCCAACAGCCACACAGAATGCTACTCCACTCCTAATATCCTCACACAGGGAATATTAGCATGCACTATCAAAATAGGTTTCACAGGTTCACCTAAAACCTTCACAATTGTGTCTTTGATCTCGAGCTTACACAATCCAAAAACCCCCACAATCTGAGTTTTCTGGCTCTCCTCAGATAACCACTAACAATGAGATTTTTCTGGCAAATCTCAAACAAAACGAAAGAAAGTAAATTACACAAATGTAAAATACCTGAATCACCTTTTGAAGTAGCTCGGTAGAACCAATCGGAGTAGAAGTTCGATTCAACATTCAAAGTCCAATACTCACTTTAAGAATGGTTCTAAGTCTAATTGATTTTAAATCAAAAGGGCTAGTTCTATTTGATTTTGAATCCAAGAAGAATGAATATCAGAAATTTCCCTTTTCTAATAAGATTGGAATGTAGATCAAAATCAAATAAAAAACAAGCTAGAAAAAGGAATATTAAATAAGCACAAAGTAGCTTAAAACAAACACAAACTTATCTCAGAGTATAGCCTAAAGATTGCTTGAACAAAGTTGAATTGAATTACTAAAACTCTGAAGTTCGTGCTCTATTTATAGCCTAAAAAATTCCGTCTACGACTGGTCTTAGGATCCTAGGACTGGTCGTAGCTTCAAAGATTTTCAAAGATTTCCGCAGGATAAGGATTTTCTGTTCCACGACCGGTCCTGAGTGGTGTACGACCGATTGTGGGCCACCTACGACTGGTCATGGGTCACCTACGACCGGTCGTAGGACCCCCAATTTAGTTAATGGAGTTTGAGTCGTAGGGCTACGACTGGTCAAAGGATGAGTCGTAGAACTCACAGCTGGTCGTAGGATGTCCAGGACTAGTCGTAGGACAGCCAGAAAGATCCGAAAATCTTCAACAACCTATGACTGGTCCTGAAAAACTTAAGACTGATCGTAGCAGATCTAGGACTGGTCTTGAAGTCCCTAGGACTGGTCTTAGAATACCCCAAACAAGCATATTAAAATATATGAATTATGTATCCAGAATGACCTACAGTAAATCCCATCCTAAGGTCAATCTAAGGTCAAACAAATCTTAAAAGTGAGATAGACATTGATAGTCTGTACACTCAGATGACCCTTAAGAGAAGCTTGAGAATATACAAATCTTGTAGTGGGCCTTCTTGAGCTTGAACTTGACTTGACAAAGTCTTCAAATATACTTGAACTTGATTGTATCTTGAACATGAAAACTTGTAGACTTCTATACTTGAATTCTTCATCCATGACTTGAAAACTTTCTTCATTTAAGTTCTTGTCTTGAAATGCGATGTCTTGAAGTAAAGAATAGTCTCAAACATGAAACAAAAGATATGCAAGACATAGATATAGTTTTTGGCACCACAAAATTTGACAACTAAAGGGATATGAAATCATAGCACTTACAATGTCATCGAACAGTGTTAGAGTCATCGATCTTTTTACTGATTTTTGTCTTAAGCTTGTTGTACCTATGAGTGCTCATTTTTTATGTCATCGAGATTTTCTCCAGAATATTGGTTTGGTTGCTGGACAATATGAAGCACTTTTTCTATGTCATCAAACAGTGTTCGATGACATTGAAAGTTACAGAAACTTGTGGTTTTTTAGATGTACTTGCAACTTGGTTTTTTATATTTCTAACCTTTCCAAGATGATTTCTTAGTTAATTTTGGGAAAGATTAGAACACTTTTAAGGGGATTATTACTTGAGGTGTATTGGTCATGTGATGTGAGGTTTAATTTACCTTTGAAAATCTTTAAACACTTTCACCTTATTAAGTCTTTATCTTGTAGTATTCCATGTGGGGCTCACTAGACTATATGACTCATCCATCACATTAATTGACAAACAAGGGCACTTTCATACTATAGTACAGTTGGAGCACATCATGTGATGCCACGATATTACTTAAATGGTCAATGGAAGAGAAATCTTGTAGAAGCACTTACAGGACAGATGGCAAAAGCAGGAACAAAGAAGGCCAAGTGATATTGAATGGTTATAGTAATCGCTAGAATGTGGGAAGGATCTAGATGGCTAGGGCGAGGCTATAAATAACAGAGGAATTTATCAAGAAATTTTTATCTCATACCAACCTTATCAAACCTAAAACATTATCTTTCAATTACTAGTCAATTACATTTCTTAGTGTAATCACTTTACTTTTCTTCTAGTTGATTACATTTCGTAGTGCAATCTTTTACTTTTCGTCGGTTATTTACATTCTATAGTGTACTCCGTGGAATTAATAAAATAGTTGATAATCGTACTTGTAATTTGACTCTATGTTTATATGATGGATTCAATTCCTCATTCAGGAAGGTGCTTTGCAACCATTCTTTGTGACCAAGTGTAAGAATTCATTTCTCCTATCTCTTTTTTCTATACTAAAAAGTCTTTTTGTACAGAAGGCAAAGGTGTAACCCATCATTAGAGGATGAACCCTATCCTCTGTCATGCCCCAAATTCGAGGACGGATAACATTCGTGATGCCCCGAATCCGGTACTCGACTTCCACACACAAAGTCCCGAGTTCAGCGCACCATAAGAAAGATTTTTTACTGAATTTTTTTTTAAATATTAGTACCTAAGCATGATGATCTGTAATCACAATACTAAGAAATAGTCTCCATTATAAATCCTGATGGTTACATGTACAATGTTTTTCCAAAATGTACAAAATGAGGCATCTCCAAAATATGGTTTAGACAAAATGTATCTAAGGAGCTAAGTCCTCCAGCTACTCCTGCCCTGAAAAAAAAAAAGAAAAATAGGAAGCTTAGGAAAAAAGCCTAGTGAGTACGCTCGTGTGTGCATAGTGTACAAGCATGCAGTAACAATCAAAATATCAAAGTACATAGCTGAAGCATAGTGACCAAGTAATGCTGCATAAAGCCAAGATGATATGATGCAATGCAAGTGATGATATGCAAAGGTATGATGATATGTATGCATGCATGAAAATTCTCCTTTAAAAGTCCACATCACAATATAGTTATCATTATTAGGAATCACCGGGGCTTAGTATCCAGAACAAGTCTAAAACTTGTTGAATAGAGGCATCACATACTATCATGCCCCAAACTCGTAAAACGGGCTCACAAAATTCACGATCACCAAATCCGGCGTCGACAGCCTCTGTAGTGCTCCATTCACGACTCCCGACATTCATATGCCAGATTCCCATCCTGAGATCCTACAAGGAAGATTTTCAGTATAATTTTTTTTTTTGTAATGGAGCATAACCACAATCATAACCAAGTCACAAAACAACATCACCACATATCCACTATATCAAAAACTTTAAATACAATGCGGAAAGGAAAATACAGGGTAATCAAAAGGCTCAAACTAGTCTGATACACGCTCCTGCCTCAGCGCTGCTGTGATCCAACGACACTTGCACGCAACGGTCGTGCATAAGCTTACAAAAGCTTAAAGGGTGGTGTAAGTGTGTGTGCAAGGCGAGCGCCAAGTGTACAATATCAAAGTAATGCGAAAATATGTGGATAAGTCCACGAATGCTATCAGTTATACCAAAGTTATGTAATGCAAGGCATGAATGCTATCGGTCATACTAAGACCATGCGATGCAAGGCTCATGTAGCCAAATGTCATATGCATGATGCAAAGCAAGCAAGTCAGTCCTCATTAAGTACACATATCAGTATAGTTCCTCTCTGGGATATCACCAAAGTCTAATACACTTCACATTGACTGTCACCTCCCTAGCCGCACAGCCCAGATGCTGATGATGCAATGCTATATGAAAATCCTGACGAGCCACGAATACCATCAACCTTATCTAGGCCATATAAGTGCAAGAACATAGTAACCCAAAATGCTAAGAACTGCGGATGCAATGTAATATGCGGTGCGAATGAAATGACCATGCTAAAATGTGAAGTCCGGATGATAGTCCGAAGTTATAACATCCCGAAAATTGGGGGTCGAGCAAAAACTCTACTCCCGAGTTCCAGAACATCACTTATGCAACATTTTCAATGATGGATGAATGTTATCAGCATAAGGCATAAAACATGAGGTAGATTAAGCCAAAACAGCATATCAAACTCCAGTGACAGTTAAATTTCTCAAGCGAAAGACTGTGATAACTATATAAGATATATAATTGATTGTAAGTCTCCAGAGTGTGAACATGTTACCAGGTTAACTAAATACATGTATACTCCAAAAATAGAAAGAAAAGAATATACATGAGTGCTCCAAAAATATAAAATGACAAATGTCATGGCATCGAATCGACCTCCCTATAATCCCGTCGATCAGAACACGGTCTACATATACCCGCCTGATAACCACCTATAGGAGAAGTCCTCCTCATCATCATACAAGTTTGGCTCTGCCTTGCAGGTCGTGCCATCATCTGAAACTACAACAGGGTCTGGTGGGTGTCCGGAACACCGTCCCGTAACGTAGGAGTGAGTAGCTAACTCAGTGGAATCATAGAGCAAAGGTTAACATGTTATCAAATCAATCAAGCGATAATAATAAAGCAAGCAAATCAAACATTCCTAAATACTGTAATTAATGCAAGAATGAAATGACATGATGGATGCCCTCACCAACATATTCCCTCATGCGACACCATCTTACGTCCGCGACATACTTTCTTCCCTCAGTGCTCCACATCTTTCAGGCACATGCAGTGCGATATGAATATGATTACCGAGTTGTTATTAGTCCTTTTCATACAACAGGATTGGGAAACTAGGGTACTTCCCTTATATCATTCCTAACAAGGATCCTGTCTAAGGTCGTCACTCCTAGTAGTCTCGTACGATGATATATTTCTAGGTCGCTGCAAGGGCTACCAGGGCTGTTGCACGCACTCGTTGTTCTGATCCCCCATCACCTTATCAATATAGGCCTAGTTGTACTCTTGTTGCTACGGAAGGGTCGTCGCCTCACGTAGACTCAAAGTACGCTCGAGGTCACTACAAAGGGCTTCCAAGGCTGTTGTTCGCATTCGTTGCACCGCTCCTCCATCACCTTATCAGTGTAGGCCGACAGCAAGAACATAGTGCCCTATACCACCATAATCTGCTCACGAGTCTGGGTTGCTCACTGGTCACTATGGGAAGGTTTGTGGCCCCAGCGTATGCCGACAGCTCGACCACGGTGTACCACCATGCCCGACTCATGAGTCTTAGTGGATCAAGGTACCACGGTTATCAGGGTTATCACTGGTAAGTTCAGTACCCTAGGTTTAAGCAGTTATGACCAATATAAGGTGAACATACAATGGTCAGTCGGGTTACTTGACGAGCCTGACTAGTACGAGCACACCTCAAGCTGAACGACATGAAGTGTATAAACACCTCGTGTGGCCTAACCACTGTCGTCAACCAAAGCACGACTCGGGTTCGTCGACGCGTCCTTCGTGGCGAATAGAATCCAACCACGAATTCAAATCTGTTACCGACTGCCTAGACTAGAGTATAGCCCTAAACACTTGTAATCTAAATCAATAATCATATGAGAGAGACAAAATTGAAATACAAGAAATTTCAGCATGTTATAATATACATCATAAGCAGTTAACCATACATGAGTACTTCACACATAAGGTAATAAATTCAATACAAGCATGGAGGAAATCATGTACATCATCAAATTAGTTGAGAATCCAGTCTCAATGCCAATCTACAACACCATTCACTCAATTCTTACTAATACATACATTTATACAAACACTTAGACTACACAACTCCAACGTACTTAACGTATGTTGATTTCAACATATAATATGACACATCCTTATATCAAGGAGATGTCTAATACACAACAATCATGTTCTTACATTCAATACATATGGCGGCCATAAATCATATTGATTTAGGCATTTCAACAAACACTTAGTCTACACACATTAGTCTACATAGCATATGTCGGCCAATATGTGCATTAAGGCGAATCTCTTCGCCAAACAGATCATACACGCATAACAGGTATAGGTACATGATAAATACTCATGGTAATCATATCAGCAAAATATGTATGTATACAGTATTTCCTACAAATACCCAAAATACCCTAAATCTCATATTCTTTGTACGTATTCGAAATGAAAAACAGACAGCATGTTCTACATGTCAAATAGCATTCTTGTCAACAATCTATCATTAAATGACATTGAAAGCTTTGAAAACAGGTAATCTAAGCGTCTAAAATCTGCACCTTACGCCATAGGAGTGTAACGAATTGAATAGGCACTCTATACTTCCGTCAACGTCGATATGATGACCTATAACACAAGGTGAGTCAGCTACTTAGCTACTTGTACCCATAAGAACCTTAAAACAGGTTAGGGTTAGGGTTTTCTTACCTAGAACGAAGTTGGAATCGCCAGAATAGCGATGCAAGTGGATGGCTTTGGCACGTGGAGCAGCAGGGAACAATCCCAGGAGAAAGCCCCAACTTCTCCCTCACTTTCTCTCTCTTTTCTCTCTTCTCTCTCCTAAGGTTTTCCCCAAATTCATATGGGTTAGAAAGCTAAGGGTTTAAAGCCCTTTTATAAGCCCAAACATGACCAAAACAGACTTTAAGTCAAGGTATACTTAAGTTATAACCAAATCTTTCGATCCAACGGAGCACTTTTGGAGGTCCTGTTACTAAATGCGGTCGGACTTAAGCTCTCTGATATTGGATCTAGGTCAAGCTAAGTTTTCAGTCCGGTAAAGTTTCCAGATCGACCATGGCGGACTAGTTTCAGTTCAATGGTTACGGGAGCTCGATCAGAGCTACAAGTACTATGACATGTAAGGGCCACCTATCTCGATCCGAGGGTGAAATTTGGTTGAATTCCAACCGCCAGAATGCTTAAAAATGTTGCGCAAGCGACACGTGCCAGATTTATTAAAAATTAAATTAATTTTCTAAATATTTTCCTTGTCTCACTCTCTTCACTCCGGACTCAGTAGAATGGTCTCAGGATATCGGTTGGGCTTGATTTTTGATATGATTGTTAAGTCCAACTAGGCGGTCATAATGGTCTACGATTATAGATATCGGACTTTCGACGTGCGGTCTAGATCCAATACAAAGTTTCAAAGCATTTCCAAGAGCAACTGGGTTTAGAGTTTGATCCTAGGTTTCATGGTAAGATAGCGTTAACAATTCTAGAGGTTTTGGGTCTTACAGATCATATTTAAAATGGTTGGTACTAATTTTACAGGAAATCTAGTGTAGCGCTGGCTAATTCACATTAAATTTCTAAAGAATTAGGTTCTAAATGATTCCCTTGGCTTTGGAATTAATTCCTAAGAGTGATATGGTTGACCCATTGCCTAAGGACGTCAAACTCCAGGTAGGAAAAAATCTAGGGTGTTATAATCTATCCCCCTTAAAACATAATTTCATCCCCAAAATTGGCTAAGGGTAATGAGTCCCTAAAAAGACTTTAGTATTGACGTTCTAAGGAAGGTTCAAATCCTATTTAATGACCTAACCTTACTTATAACCTAAATCAACTTCTTCGATCCTAGGCCAGTGGGAAAAGAGGCCAACCACGCTTCTGCTATGCTACTCTGATCCAATGATTGTATTAGATAATCCTAAGTAGATTGGGCCCAATACGTTCTACCCCCCTTAAAATTTAGTTCTACTTAAGGTTCAAGAATCTCTGTCTTGATCAGTATATTGGAACGAGGTGTAACTTCGGACCTATCCTTGACATGAAATGGGAAACAACCTGTCACTACATTGGTCTTCCTTTGCTAATGATGCGTTCTATGGCATTGGTACCTATGGTTGTAGAAAGAAGCCTAATCTCTATTGTGATTGAGTTCAGGGGCAGGTGTGAGCTTACAGCAAGATGTCTAATCTCTATTGGTTATATGTCCTTAACATTTTCCAAAGCAAAGTAATAATTGTCGGTTGTAGGTGGTCGGGCCAACATGGAAGAAAAGTTGTGTAGTGGTTCTGAGCCGGATACATAGACTTTCTGCCTAGACTCTGACAGAAAATTTGTCATATCAGTTCTTAATCTTAGTTGATGCCGATCTTCTGCTTGATTAGAGCATTGGATTTATTGGTAACTACTAGGATTAAGAATTCAGTTCAAACCGCGAATACATCGCTTACATACAGTTCCTTTACTCTGCGTTCTCGATTGCCATAAGTCCTTGGGAGGGCACTTCTAAGGGGCATACTGGTTTATCCTAGCGTTCAATCCGAGGGATATATAATTTTTCCCTGAGAGTGAATGGTTCTAAGTTAAAACAACTTTTCTAAGGGTTATAACAGAAGTCTATAAGTATTAAGGGGATCTATCAAAGGAATGAAGTCCTACTCCAACCAAATCTAACCTACTATTCCTTAGCATATATAGGCTTTACACTGCTTAATACAACTAGTAGCCTAGTCTGTAACTCACTAGCTATAATCCAAAATCTAAACCTATACGCTAGATGGTTTCATACCATATCGACTACAGGGGATTGTTTTATCGCTTAAAGTCAAGATTATCTAATTGAAATTGGATTTCTTATATTGTGTAACACCAAGGATTTTTACCAACCTGGGGTTAGACGTCCTTAGGCAATGGTTCAACCAAAACACATTGGTAACCGCTCAGAACCCAATTCCATAGCCAAAGAAATCACTTAGGATTAATTCCTTTAGAAACTAAGCATAAGTTAGCTAGCGCTACGCTGGAGTAGCGGTGAAATAGTCCCTGATCACTTTAAATACGTTCTACAAGACCCAAAGCGAGTAGAACCAATGACGCTATAATACTCTATAGCCTCGGATCAAACTCTAAACCGGTTTGTTCTCAGGACCTCTTTGAAACTTTGTATTGGATGTAGACCGCGCGTCGAAAGTTCGATACCTACAATCTTAGACCGTTATAACCGCCTAGCTGGACTTGACAATCATTTCAAAAATCAAGTCCAGCCGACATTCAGAGGCTATTTCATTGAGCCTGGAGTGAAGAGAGTGAGAATAGGATTAGATTTGAAATTTGAAATTCAAATCTGGCACATGACTTGACGCGTCAGTATTAAGCGTTCTGACCATCAAAATTCAGCCAAATTACACCCTCGAATCAGAAAAAATTTCTCTTTCATATCATGAGACTTATAGACCTGACCACGTACGATAACTGCTGAACTGAAACTGGACCGCCACGTGCGATCTGGGAACTCTACCGGTCTGAAAACCTAATGTGTGCTAGATCCAGTATGCATGAGCTTAAGTCCGACCGCGTTTGGCCAGGGGACCTCCAGAAATGCTCTTTTGGACCGAAACAGCCCCGATTTGGTTACCCCTCAAGTAAACATTGTTCCCAAGCCTAATTTGGGAAGAAATTAGGTTATAAAAGGGGTTCAAACCCTCACTCCTCTCACCCATCCGAATTTGCTAGAAACCCTAGCAAGAGTGAGAGAGAAAGTGAGAGTTTGTGAGAGAAGGTGGGAGAGCTTTTCCTGCTGCTTACACTACCTGCTGCACGTGTTTAAGCCACGCAATCCAATTATTTTGCCGGTCATTTTGCAGCATTTCTAGGTAAGAAATTACCCTAACCACTTGCTGATTTGGAGTTCCATTGATTCCTTAGCGATGTAGCTTACGAACCTTGTGTATTAGGTTGTCTGTTCGCCGTAGACGAAGCGTATATGCTCCGTTCGAATCGATTCGCCTCTAGGGAAAAGGTACGGATTTTAGATGCTTTGATTGACTTTTTTCAACGCTTTCAATGTCGTTTAATAGTAGATTATCGACGGCAACGCCGTTTGACATGTACAACATGCTGTCCGTTTCCTGTTTCATAAGCAGACGAAAAATATGAGATTTAGGGCATTTTAGTCATTTGTAGGAAATACTGTTTTCATCCATATTTTGCTGATATGATTGACATGGCTTCTTGTCGCATTAAGATATTAGGAATGCGTGCATAATCAGTTTGGCAAAGAGATTCGCCTAAATGCGCACTTTGAGTCGACAGACTATATGTAGACTTAAGTGTGTAGTCTAAGTGTTTGTATAAATGTTTGTATTAGTATGTATTGAATTAAATGGTGTTATGACTTAGTTTGAGATTGAATTCTCAAATACTATGCTGATGTAAATGATTTCCTACATGTTGGCTATATGTATGATTTCATTATATGTATGAAATGCATATGTTAGATGATTTACTTAAGTTGTATGTTATAACATGTTTTAACATGCTCATATTGTTGTATTTCATTTCCATTACTCTGATATGATTGATGAAGTGGATTTACTAATGATTGGGGCTATACTTAGTCCAGGCAGTCGGTAACCGAATCAATTCGTGGTTGGCTTATCTTTGCCACGAACGACGCGTCGATGAATGCGAGTCGTGTTTTGGAGTTGGCGGCAGTGGTTAGGCCACACGAGGTGTTTTATGCACTTCATGTCGTTCGACTTGAGATGCGCTCGTGCTAGTCGAGCCCGTCAAGTAACCCGGCTGGCCATTGTATGTTCACCATGTATGTGTCATAACTGCTTGAACCTAGGGTACTGAACTTACCATTGAAAATCCTGTCAACTATGGTACCTTGATCCACAAAGACTCATGAGCCAGACATGGTGGTATGGGACACCGTAGTCGAGCTGTCGGCCTACGCTGGGCCACAAACCTCCCCGTAGTGACCAGTGAGAAACTCAGACTCGTGAGCAGATTATGGTGGTATGGGACACTATATTCTTACTGTCGGCCTACATTGATAAGGTGATGGGGGAGCGGTGCAACGAGTGCGAGCAACAGCCCTGGCAGCCCTTTGTAGTGACCTCGAGCGTATTCTGAGTCTACGGGAGGCGACGACCCTTCCGTAGCAATGAGAGTACAGTAGGCCTATATTGATAAGGTGATGGGGGAGCAGTGCAACGAGTGCGAGCAACAGCCCTGACAGCCCTCGCAGCGACCTACAAATATAACATCGTATGAGATTACTAGGAGTGACGACCCTAGACAGGATCTGTGTTGGGATTGATATAAGCAAAGTACCTTAGTTTCCCAATGTTGCTGTATGAAAAGGACTAATAATAACTCGGTAATCATATTAACATCACATTGCATGTGCCTGAAAGATGTGGAGCACTGAGCGGTACGTAAGCATGCCGCGGACGCAGATGGTGCCGTATGAGGGAGAATGTTGGTGAGGGCATCCATCATGTCATGTCATATTGCATTAAACAACAGTATTAGGAATGTTTGATTTACTGCTTCACTATTATCGCATGATTGATTTGAGAACATGCTAATCTTTATTCTATTATTCCACTGAGTTAGCTACTCACTCCCACGTTACGGGATGGTGTTTCCGGACACTCACCAGTCCCTATTTTGGTTGCAGATGATGGAGCTGCTTGAGAAGCGGAGCTGGACTTGATGATGATGAGGAGGATCCCTCCTTTATGCGTGTTTTGATTGACGAGATTACAGGGAGGTTTCTTAGACGCCATGATACTTGTCATTTTATATTTTTACAGCACTCATGTATATTCTTTCTTTCTATTTTGAGGTATACATGTATATGTTTAACCTGGTAACATGTTCACACTCTGGAGACACACAACAGTTTCTATATGTTATACATACTATCACAGTCTTCCACTTGTTAATTTAACTGTCTCTGGAGTATGATATGTTGTTCTGGCGTAATCCCACTCATGTTTAATACATTAACACAAACAACATTCAATCATACACATTTATGTTGCATACGTGATGTTCTGGAACTCGGGAGTGGAGTTTTTACTCGACCCCCGATTTTCGGGATGTTACAAAGACATACAGAGAGCCTAGAAATGATACAATGAAGAATACGTCCCCATGAATGTAGTAAGTTCGGTTTTGTTACCAGATCGAGGATAAACATTCAAAATAAAAATCCTATGAAGGATTCTGTATCTGGGTAACAGAAACTTGGAGGTGAGCGCATTCTCAGTACTCCATTTCGCATCTATATTACATAAATCTCTAATGAGCATTTGTTTCTCAGTTTTAGATGATTTTTCTACTAGAGTACTAATGGAAATACCTTCATCATTAACTGGAAGGTCCATTAAAATAGAAATAAGATAACAGTCCACATCAATTGGACCCTCTCTGGTCGAAGTAGTAAATGTCAGATTTTCAGTAAAAAAATCAGTAATGAAAGCATACATAGCCTACGTAATGGATCGGTATGCCGGCCCACCCCAATGAAGTATGTTATCCCATCCTACAGACTAAAGGAGATAAAGGATATCAAACGGAGCCAAATGATCAACATTAATAGGCCGTTCTGCTATTACATTGCACAAACGAATATCCCGCACATAATGGGGATCATCCTTGGGCAACCGAAGGTGGCGCACCATGATAGGAGCCAAATGAGATGAAGAGGGATCACGAGATCCTTTCTTCTTAGTTCTACCCTCCATTTGCAAAAAAGAAATCAAGAAAGAAAGTGATTGCAAAAGAGGCAAAATGAGTTTCTAGTAGATCATATTTTTTGATAGATAACCACAAAAACCAACATAAAACATAAAATAAACCACACAAATGAAGAAAAGGAAGTGCAAAGGACTTGAATTTACAAGAAAATAAAAAATAACGCACTAACCATGGAGGAATCAAAACTGGGATCGACCAGTTGACGTAGGGCTCGTTAGAGAAGAAGACCCAAATGAAGAAAAAATGATTTTTTTTCAAATAAAAGGGAAAATCCGTGTTTCACGACGGGTCGAGTATATGCTCGATCAGTCATGCCACGACTAGTTGAGTATGTACTCGATTGGTCGTGCACAACACAAAATGTGTAATTTTTCATAAAATTTGAAAAAATTCAAAATAACTAATATATACATTATGATATAGAAAGACATAGATTATCAATTCATATTACACATACTAAGATCAAGTTTTAATTTAGAAAACTTACTTTTGTCGAGCAGTTTTGTGAATATGTCAGCAAGTTGAGTCTCGGTCGGAATATAATCCAAAGAAATTGTCTTGTCTTCCACTAATTCACAAATATAGTGATATTTAATGTCAATGCTTGGTTCGTGAATGTTATATTGGATTTTTGGAGATATTAATTATGCTTGAATTATCACAATATAAAACCATAGTATCTTGCGCAATTTCGTAATCGCTTAGCATTCTTTTCATCCATACAAGCTGAGTACATGCATTACCTGCAGCAGTATATTCAGCCTTAACTGTTGAGAGCAATATGAAACTTTATTTCTTACTTAGGTAAGAAACTAAACAGTTCCCTACATACAAACAACTACCACTGGTTGATTTTCGATCATCAATCTTACCAGCCTAATTAGCATCCGTGTAACCAGCTAATTACACACTAGTATTATGTGGACACCAAAGACCAAGATTTGCTGAACTAGTGACATATCGCGTAATCCATTTAATAATAATTAAATGTGACTCTTTATGATTCGACCGATATCTAGCACAAATTCCTATACTAAATGTAATATCAGGTCAGCTCGCAATTAAATAAAGTAAAGAACCTATCATACTGCAATACAACTTAGGATCCACACTCTTACCTGTAGAGTCCTTTGAGAGTTTTAAAGTAGTACTCATTGGAGTATCAAAATTTTTTTCACTCTCAAATTCGAACTTTTTAACTAAGTTTAAAGCATATTTGGTTTTAGAGATAAAGAAACCATCAGGTAGCTGTTTGATTTGCAACCTTAGGAAATAATTCAATTCTCCAACAAAGCTCATTTCAAGTTTAAACTTCATAAGATCTGCAAACTCAATAGTCATGTTAGCACAGGTAGTTCCATAGATAATATCATTAACATAGATTTGTACAATTAGTATGTGATCATTATATTTCTTTATAAAAAATATCTTATCAACACTTCCCATTATAAAGTTATGACTTAGTAGAAACTTAGTCAACTTTTCGTACCATGCCCTGAGAGCTTGTTTCAAACCGTAAAGTGCCTTTTTTAGGCGATAGACATGATTAACATGTTTACGGTCTTCAAAACCCAATGGTTGTTCAACTTACACCTCTTCATGCAAATCGCCATTCAAGAATGCACTATTTACATCCATTTGGTATATTTTGAACTTTCTAAAGCAAGCAATGGATACAAATAGTCTGTTTGATTCAAGACGAGCTACTGGGGCAAAGGTCTCATCATAATCGATGCCTTTAATTTGAGTATACCCTTGTATAACCAGTCTAGCCTTGTTTATAATAATATTACCAAGTTCATCAGACTTATTTTTGAAAATCCATTTAGTTCTGATAATGTATTTATCTTTTAGTCTTGAAACTAAATACCAGACATCATTTCTAACAAATTGATTGAGCTCTTCTTGCATTACAACAATCCATTTTTTGTCAGTAAGAGCTTCTTTTATGTTAGCTAGTTCAATCTGAGATGTAAAGCACATGTAGTTACACATATCTTCAAGTTGTTTACGAGTGCGCACATCAGTAAGAGGATTTTCAAGGATTTGATTAATTGGATGATCTTTAACTATCCTCAGTTCAGTGTTATTATGACTTGATAAAGAGTCTTGTTTATCAATTAAAAGAACTTTATCATTTTCTGAACTTGAGACAGATGTATTCAAGTGATCATCTATAACCACATTAATGGACTCTTGAATTACATCAGTCCTCTTGTTAAGAACTCGATACGTTCGACTATTTAGAGCATACCCTAAAAATATCCCTTCATCACTTTTGGTGTCAAATTTTTCCAGATTTTTTCGATCACGTAAAATGTAGCACTTGATGCCAAAAACTCGAAAGTATTTGACAGTAGGCTTCTTATCAAACCACATTTCATAAGTCGTTTTACCATTTGATTTTATAGTATAAACGCGGTTAATTATATAACAAGCAGTATTTATAGCTTTGGCCCAAAGATTTTTAGGCAGCTTCATACTATTTAGCATTACATATTGTAACACCTCGTACCTTTGATACTCGGGTGTTACCTTTTAAAAACCCACGATTATTAAAACTCAAGACCAGCCAACCTAATGACTTGACTTAACATGCACAGGGTAGGATTTCCCAAGCAGCGTTGAGATAATCCGCCACGACTCTGAAGACTCAGTTTACACTCCACACCAATCAAAGAGGTAAGCAGGACCGAATTACTTAAGCTCAACCAGTTTCTAAGACCATATATGTTAGCAGTACTCTAGAAACTCAATCCACAGAAGTCAGAGGATAACCAACAAAGTACCCCTGTGTCTTAGACATGTATTTAACCATTGGATACAAATACCAAAACCATCTGACTAATAGATCACACCATGCAGACCAAATTCAACTCCAAAAGGTATATAGCAGCCCACTTAGGCCTCCCAATGCACCTCAAACTGGGCCGGGTCCCTATACAGGGACCCTAAATAATTAGTCGGAGTAGATTTGTCACAAGTGTCACAAGGGACCTCACACTCAATGCATGTATACCAAACACAACCATGCACGGAGTGCACCACACCAACCTGATCGGTAAAAACTGCCTTGACCGATCCAAAACACAAAAATTTGGAAGAAGTTCTCTCGCCTGTTTTCTATTTGAAAATGAAGGATTTCAAACCCCTAAGTGAGCCACTCCGATCACTTTTCGGGTAATCCAAACTGTCCATTTTGTTGGTGGGGCCCATCCCAACAAAACCATATTAAGATAAGGGCCCCTGTAAAGGAATGAAAGAAGTAGCTTCAAGCCATCCATTTTTGGCATGTACGGCTGGATCTTTTAGAGGACGGATGGATAGCTAGCGTGCTCAGCAAGGCAGCGTCGATTTATCTAGAGGATTGTTGACGTGCACCGCCAGTTTGAGAGGGTTCCCTCTCTCTAACCAAAAATGACTCGACTAAGAGGAATTGCACGCCAAACGTTCCATTTCAGGAAAAGCAGAGACTGCCACCGCCGGCCTTCACCCAGGATCGCAGAACCCATCCCAGCCACCGGATCCTTAGCTCCATGCCTATAAAAAGTGGGCATGGTGCCCTCCAAATCCACACCTGGGAAGTGAGAAAGGAGAGGGAGAAAACAGAGTGATAAGGTGAGCATTTGGTGAGCTCATCGCGCACTGTCCCCACTCAGTCCATGGAAACAGACTGAACCGAGCTTGTGTGAGTTTGCAGCCACACCACTTTAGTGACAGAGAGAAAGAAAAGAGAGAAAAGAGAGAGGAAGAAAGAGAAGAGGGTGGTGGGTGTGAGAGTGTCAGCCCAAGTTCGGGTCAGACCCAACTGTGGAAGGTAAAACCTCCCCCTCCATTTTTTTTCTTCTTTCCTTAAGAGACTCTAAAATAAACTCATACTGAGCTCCATCACACCTCACCACACATGTACAAAAACACCCATTAGTAGAGACTATACATAGAGCGAAGGACAGACTCTGTTTTGAAGCTAAAAAAAACCTGCGTTCGGGCATTATTTCAAAGCTGAACCAGCTTGAGTATGGCCCCATTTTAGGGCCAAATAATGACGTATATATGGCCCCAGCTGTGTGCTGAAACGCAGTATAGTAGCAACTCACAAACAAAGCTCTGTTGAGCTGCTGCACGCCTTAAAATCGAGCTAAAAATGGCCCGAAAGTTGGGACAAAAACACCCCTGCTCAGACCATCCTTGGCTAAGGGTAATGGTAGCCACCATGCTAGTCGTTTGAGCGTCAACATGGGCAGAAATATGGCCAGAGACGGGCCGTGGTTGAGTTGAGAATCAGGGTCGGGAATGGCCTCCAAAACAGCTGAAACAGGGGTAGTTTCACATCAGTGCAGGAGCCAACCAAGCACGTGGACTGCTTGTGGGCTTTACTAAGTTGCTGGTGGGCCTCACCAAAAAGAAAAGAAATCAAAGGCCACACCCCAGGTAAACTTCAAGTGGGCTATTGACGACTAGTGAGCCACACAAAATCAGGTCGTCCATTTGTGGACGCTACCCCCTGGCCGTCCACTTATGGATAGGGTGTCTGGGCCGTCCATCAGAAGACCTAAGCCCCTGAATGTTTTTAAGAAAAGAAATAATATATATGCACCTGCACGTGCATGTAAATTTAAAATTATAAGTACCTCTGATATATGCAAACTGGTGTATGTAGATTGCATCCAGACCATCCAACCATTTCAAAATAGCTGGGACCTCCATTAATCCCTAGTCGTCCATCGCTAGACATCTCCAGACCATCCATTAGGAGGCGATGTGCACTGACCGTCCATCAATGGGCTCCAACGCTGGGACTCTTATAAGAATGCTTATTTTATGACACATACACGTGGTGGGCCACATATGGGAGCCATGTTGAGGTAATGTACATATATATTGTATATATGTATGATAGGGCCATGTGGGACCCACGTGATAAGAGATCAGATGCATATGAGATATACTATTGAATTATGTAATGCATGTGACGTTAAAATATTACCTAAATATATACGGTACATGTAGATATAAATGTATACCAGGAGCATGTGGCACTGATATGGTATACTGGATACACGTGGTGGGCCCCGTATGGAACCTATGTTAAAATAATCACATCTGCACCGTCCTTTTTTGGACCGTGCCTATGGGACCCACCTGATGCATGTGTAGGTTCCTGACCATCCAAGGTCTAGACGTGGCACATCTCACTGCATTTATCCACTCAGTCTGCCTGTTTTGCCAGCAAGTGAGACCCACCCTGCATGATTTAGATGTGAGGCCTACCATGATGGAAGTGTTGTGTCCTCGCCATCCAGAGATTTAGACGGTGGGAAGCAGTTAACTGGTGTACCTCACACCAACTGCACAGTTGCTATAGTCATCAGCGAGCTATGTGGGTACTCACCTTGATGAGGCTGTTCTAATCCAGGCCGACCATCTGAGGTCTAGGCCATCCATTGGTGCTGTAGGTCCCACCATGATAAAGGTGCTTTATCTGCACCGTTTGTACAGTATACCCCAACCTATTGTAAGTGTTTTATTTACACCATCCATATGACGGTGAGCCCTACCACTGACATATGTACCGTCCATATTGTGCTGGATAATATCGCGATAATGCTGAACTGTATTGGAGCAAGCACTGAATTACATGAACCACATTTAGACGGCGCCGATTCACACAAACACATCCACGGGACCCACCTAATACATATGGGGTCCATGTGTGAGGAACTGTCCAACCCCTGGCAAGGATAAGCTAGAGTCATGTTGGACCACTTGCTTGAATAAATCCATGGTGGGCGTAGCATAAGCCTAAAAAGCCTTGTTGTTACATCCCTTAAAACTTTTTGTTAGATTTATAAAGTCGTAGAAGTACCTGATGAATATCAACTATAATTTTAGGAGATTCCTCAAGCGATCCCGGGCCACAAGAAGACTCGGGATGAGTTCGAGAACATTATCATACAGGTGATGATTCTTCCTCTTGAGTTTTCCATCTTCTATTAGCTTAAATTATAGTTTTTATTTAAATTTACAATTGATATCTCCACTTTATAATCACATATATTAACTGTTGGAATTGAATTGTTATATTACATGCTTAATGTTTATCCTACATATTTATTTCATGCCTGTGGAGTATTTGTGGATTGCTTATGGAATTTAAACTGGTACATTAGTGAGAAACCCCCACACCTATAAATGTACACCCATACTTGAGATGTAACTCTATCGATGAGTTTCCATTAAACATCCTAAGATGGTAGTCTCATGGGCCGAGGATGGTGGTCATGGGATACTATGCCTGAGCCATTGGCCTACACTGGGCCATGTGCTCCCCGTAGTGACCGTGAGCTTTTTAAATTGGCTGGTTGTAATTGAAGTAATAACGGGTTGGCTAATCATGCATGCATAGTACAGACCAGCATCTATTGCTGTCATACTTAACATACAGATTCTCCTGTCTGGATGTTTTACCCGAGGCACCAACCATCATTTGTTGTTATCATACATTGCTATCATACGAAACATACAGATTCGCCTGTCTGGATGTTTTACCCGAGGCACCAACCATTATTTGTTGTTATCGTACATATTTTCCTGTTTGGATGTTTTACTCGAGGCACAGACGTTTGGATGTTTTACCCGGGTCGATGATATTGTTGTATGTGACAGACGGATTCGCCTGACTGGATGTTTTACCCGAGGCACAAACTACAATCCATTGTTATCATACGTATTTGCCTGTCTGGATGTTTTACCTAAGGCACAGACTGTCTGGATGTTTTACCCGGGTCAATGACTATATGGGTGATGACCACTATGTTCGTTTGGATTTTTTACCCGGGACAATGATTGCATTCACGCATCCATGCATAAAATAAGACTGCATTTACTCTATTTTGGTTGTCTGGATGTTTTAGACTATTTCTTACCTAATGCGACGATGTGTAATCTTGAGGGAAATTCACACTGAGTTGGCCACTTATCCATCAAATATATAATTGTATAGGTAGCGCAGGTGGCCTTGATAAGGTTCATATTCATATTGGTGAGGAGCAGGCTATGGTTAATAAGAGTGCATGATTATATTTGCTAAGGGCTGCTACAAGATTTCATGGCTCAAGATTGTTGCGAATTACCTTATTTCACATGTAATATTATTTCATTTTGTATTCATAAGAATGGAGACATTGGTTTGTATAAGTCATTATAGGCAATCACTTGTATATTCTAAATGAAATTTAATATTTTTCTTTATGCTAATTTGTCCACTCTATGCTCATCGGCTTACTCTGATAAAAGAAAAATATTATATCTGACCATCCTTTAAGGTTAACACTCGGGTTTTTGGGACATGGGTCATATACTTGGGTCCTAAAAAGCTGGGGCATTACACATACGTCATTTTTGAAGCACTCTAATTTTTCTTTTTACTACACCATTTTGTTGTGGTGTTTTAGGCACAAAAAATTCATGTGATATTCCCTGATCACTGTAAAATTTCTCAAAACTGCTATTTTTAAATTTTGAACCATGATCACTATGGATTTTAGATACTTGTGATTCTTTTTCCATTTGGATACATTTAAGTACCCTCTTTACTTCATTGAGAGTTTCTAATTTCTTTCTTAAGAAGACTACCTAAGTGTACTTGGTAAAGTCATCAACAATTACCAGAATGTACTTCTTGCCACCTTGACTCTCCGTTCTGGTTGGTCCAATGAGATCCATGTGGAGAAGTTTGAGTGGCTTAGATGTGGTATTAGAGTTCACCTTTTTGTGAGTACTCCTGGTTTGTTTACTAATCTGACATTCGCCACATATTTTATCTACTTTCTGAATTTTGATTAACTCTCTTACCAACTCTCTTTTGCTCAATCTATACAAATTGCGGTAGTGTACATGTCTGAGGCGCTTATGCCATATTTTGGTCTTATCAGTATGGGTCATGTAACACGATAGATTAGATGAGTTTGAATCACTCACAATGTATCAGTTTTCAGAAGTTCTGCAACCAGTTAATATTTTATTTAAAATTTCGCACCCTTGGTAAATTTTACACAATGATTATTATCGCATATTTGAGTGATACTTAATAAATTATGTTTTAACCCTTCCACATATAACACATTCTTAAATAGAGGGAGATTAATTAAAGATCTGAACCGTACCTTAACCAATAATTCTGCAGTTGCTACCATCACCAAAAGTGACTGAACCATTAACCATGTCTTTAAGATTAATGAACAGACCCTTGTCGCTTGTCATATGTCTGGAGCATCCATTGTCTAGGTTCCACTTTGAATGACTCGAATCTTGAAAGTGGTGTGGGCAACCAAACACGTAACGTTAGGGACCCATTTCATTACAGTTTTGAGTTTAGGAGTAAAGTTGGTCTTCTTATATTTGTAGTTGTTATAAGACCGACCCACTGAGTTAGATTTTAAGATCTCCTTAAGTAAATCAACAATTTTCTCAGCTAAAGGATCACGATTCTGATTTTTATAGTTGATATGATTGCTTTTAAGTTTTAAGTTTTGAAAAGTCTTAGCATTTTTAAAATAATTTTGATTCAGACTTTTTCCTTTTGAGTTAGAAGACTCCCATTTCACAAATTTGGGTGGAGTATTCTTATGTTTGGGAGGAATACTTTTGTCGTAGCCCAATCCAGATCGATCCCCACATTTTCTGGATCTGGATAAGATTTTTCTAACTCAGGATCTCCTCGTGTCTTTTAAATTCAAAAGTGAAGAGACTTCTAGTTTTAGCTTTTCATTTTTAGATTTTAAGTTTTTAATTTGGGAGGTTTTGAAATCTAAGTCGCACTTAGTTTTTTCAAAGCAATCTAAAATATGTAATTTTTTTAAGACTAAATTATCAAAATTTTCTTTTATTTGTGAAAACTTTTCTTTCTGAAGTTTTAGTTTTATAACAATTTTGCAACCTTCCTTATATAGGGCATTATAAGCATCTTGAAGATCTTCTTCATTTTCATGGTCATTATTCAGATTTTTCTTCACTGGTTGAATCATCATTGTCTGATACAGTGAACTTAGCTAGAGTCATTAGGGCTTTAACATCACTACCCGTCTCGGTTTCAGAATCTTCTAACTCAGAAGAGGCTTCAGAGCAGGAAGATTAATCCTAAGTAGCCAACATATCTTTCTTTTTTAGTTTTTCCTTTTTAGGACATTTGTTTGCTAGATGCCCATATTCATGGAAATTATAACATTGACTGTCTTTTAAAGATTTCCAAGTTTTGGATCTAGATCTTTTCTTTTCATTAGATTTTTGCAAATCAACTCTCATTTTACTTTTAAAAATCTTATAAAACTTTTTAGCTAAAAGGGCCCTATCATCTTCAGAATTTTCTAAATCAGAATTATTACTATTTTCTTGAGAAACACTTTTATAAGATTTAAGGGCAATGGATTTACCTTTAAGAGCTTTAAAGTTTAACTCATAGCTCTTTAAGGAACTAGTTAATTCTTCTACCCTCATATTATTCATATCACGAAGTTCTTGGATCGCAGTCACCTTTGAATTGAACCGTTCAGGCAGAAAGTGTAGTATCTTTGCACAAACTTTACTTTCTGGGATTCTATCACTAAGACCCCATATAGAGTTAACAATGTCATTCAATATTGTATAAAAGTCCATGAAAGTTTCACTTTCTTCCATACGTATTTCCTCAAATTTGGTTGTGAGGATTTGGACTTTAGATTTCTTGATAATTGTTGTTCTGTCATGTGTCATTTCCAAAACATCTCAGGCTTTCTTTACAGTATCACAAGATATAATTCTCTTGAATTCATTCGGTGATAGTGCGTAAGTAATAGCATTTAGAGCCTTTGCATTGACACTACTCTCACTTTTTTAAAGATTGGTCCAAGTGAAATAAGGTGTTACTTTTACAGCTAAAGATTAAAAATTAAAAATTTAAGCTAATAAACAATTAAAAATTGCACTTAAACAATCCCACAAAGTAGAAAAGAATAACAACCTCAAATGTACAAGTATTGTGAGGTTAATACAAATGTTGTTCTAAGGACAACCTTACACAAAAAACCAATGGCTTATGTTAGGACAACCTGATTTCTAGAATGGTTTGTGTATCAAAATCTCAAACTGATACAGAGGAATAAAGAATAAAAATAGCAAAGAAAATAACTAAGCTATTACAACATTTACAAACTTGTATAAAAAGATTACAACATTCTCCATAAATGCTTAAAAAGGGAAATTACAACATCCACACAATATCACAATCAATCATTCACAACAAGACCAGAAATTATAGTGGTTTGCTTGTGTGTACACTAACTGTTTAGAAAAACAGCCACACAACTATTCCACTCCCAATATCCATACACAGTGGATATTGGCGTTCACTATGAAATAGGTTTTTCAAGGTTCACCTAAAACCTTCACAATTGTGTCTTTCAAGTGGGCTTACACAATTCAAAAACCCCACACTCTGAGTTTTCTAGATCACCTCAGACAAACCAAAAAGAAAGAGATTTGTCTTGACACAATCTCAAAGCAATCAAAAGAATAGATTTACAGAAATGTAAAATACTTATCTGGATATTCTCCTTTGATGCAGTCGGGTAGAACCAATTCGGAGTAGAAGTTCAACATAGATATTCGATGTTCATACTTACTTATGAAAAGGTTTTAGGTTCTAAATTATTTTTAGATTAAATCACTTTGGGCTAGCTTGATTTGATTTTGATTCTAAAAAATGGAAAAACTTCAATCCCTTCCTAAAATAAGATTGGAATGTAGAATACAAAATTAAATACAAAAAGCTAATTAAAGAGAATATTAAATGAACACTAAATAGCTTAAGAATATTATAACTTATCTCTTAGAGTGGTGTCTTAATTTTGCTTGAATTCAATAAAAAACTTTAAAAATTGTGCTCTATTTATAAGTGTAGAAACTGCTCACTCGACTAGCCCAGAGATCAGCTTGACTGGTTGAAGGACCAACAAACTTTTGAAAATTCGGGCGCGATAAGATAAATTCGTTCCACAACTAGTTGAATGGCCTGCATGACCGTTCGAGTGACCTACACGACCGGTCGAGCCATGCTATGACTGGTCGTGTGGGACCCAATTGGGTTGCTAGACTTTGAGTCGAGCCTGCTCGACTGGTCGAGCAGTCTCCAGGACTGGTCAAATCTATAACAAAAAATCTTGAAAATTAATAACAAACTTTGGACTGGTCGAGAAATTTCTTAGACTGGTCAGGCCAATACTAGGACTGGTCGAACATACGATAAGACTAGTTAAGAAGCAGTCTATACACTTATATCATGACCAAATTTAAGTATGCAATCAATATGACCTAGCCTAAGGTCAATCTAGGGTCATTCATACCTTATAAGCGATGTTTGAACATTAAATCATCATTTTCTTCGTTTGATAGTCGATCTTGAAGTACACGAAGCTTAATATCTTGAGGTACTTTAAATCTTGAACTTGAAGTACTTTGAAGCTTTGAGTTCTAAAGTAAAGTATATTGTCTTGACTTAGATGAAGCTTTGAAAGCTTGAACTATCAGTTGATGTAGTTCTTGAACTTGTATATCTCTTATACTTTAGCTGCTTGAATCTTGAATTGGAACATCTTGAACTTGTACAAGAATTGCATGATCTTGAACATGAAGATGAGCTACATAAGATACAGATTTTAAGAGGTTTTGGCTCTACAAAATTTGACATTCATAGGAGGTAGAAAACATAGCACTTACATTGTGAAAATCTTATAATTTATTTATTATGATTGGGTGGTCAGAAATTGAAGTTGAAGATCAAATATTTTCACCTAATGATGATGAGTCACTTCGAGGGCCCAAAGTTTAAATTGAAATTGTTTGGAATAGTCTACCATGGTATGCGCGGAAACTTTGTGTAACTATAAAATGAATGGATATGTCTTGGGAGGGGGGGTAATTAGGACTACTAATTTTTTTTTCAATTAAAACTCAATTGCTTATTTAAACTAATATTTCAATTAAACTAAGTAGGCAATTTAATATTAAGGCTTCCAAGCCAATAGCGGGTCAAATCACATAAACTACTAAAGATATGTCAATTATACTACTAGTCTATAATTAATAGTGAGCTTGTTTGTGCATTACAAATTAAGTGTCTAACATACAATTCAATTCAAGCGTTCATATGATTTACTGAATCAAACACATAAGCATGAATAAGAGTGTACGTAATTCACAATCACAAACACGAGCATATATAGTGGTTTCATTTTCCTACTCAACTCTTGGTGGACCCGTTCTACCTGAGTATACCGATATTCATTTTTGGAGGTTTTAAATCAGGTTCACCTCTAACCTATACAAGTGTACTCCTACCAGAGGCCTACACAAGGACTTACCCATGTACTCACCCATGTTGGTGGCCTACGCAATGACTTACCCATGTACATACCTGTGTCGATGACTTATAAAAGGACTTACACGTGTACTCAAAGTGTCAGTGATGATACGGTCCTACGTAAGAACTTACACGAGTTTGGGTTACAAACTCTACACTTAATTATAAATAAGGAAGGTGTATGTTGATTCTTTCAATGTAACACCCCGTACTTTTCGGTACTCGGGTGTTACCATATAATCTAATTTAGTATAAATACAAAGCTAACCTATTTAAATATTCACATTCATTATGATTTAAATCCGATTGTTTCAAATAGTCCCCATCCATATATTAACCCATCCACCCGTTGATGTTCAAGACGAACCATCAAATCATTAGCACAGCCCATTGTTAGGACTTCGATCACCTCGATAGATGAATCAAAACATATAGTAGTCCAAGATGTCTGGTCAGAACCCTAGATCATTGAATAATTTGTTTGTGAAAAGATTTGTTTGACAAATCTTCATAGGTCATTAAAATAACCATAAGTTTAGAAACTTTCACCAATCTAAGCATACGATCTGCCTCATCTTTGGGTGGGTCTACTATGTAAGCCCATAAAACCTCTTAGTTAGTGTTTAGCTTCACAAATCAGAACCAATACTCAATTTAGCGAGTTCCCCTATCCATTAATCATCTTTGACTGAACCTAGTGACTAAATTTACTGCTGAATTCCATTAGGTTGGACCTTTGGACCCCTATCACTCTAGATAACTGGAACCAGTGAAATTAGACTGTTAGTTTGGAGAGAATCCCCAAAGAAAGGCCAAGATCACTTGATGTATCCCACCTAGGTTCAGGGTCCGCTTGACCTTTAGTTAGGGGCCCAAGGTGGGGCCTCATGATCGAGTGGACGAAGTGGATTTCCCACAAACATCACGGTGGACCTCACATAAGTGTTGCATGTACACCAGACCGAAGGGCTCGTTCAAGAAACCATTGACCCGAGCTCTCTCTAAAAAGAGAGATTTCTCTCTCTTTCTTCTTGCCTATGGGACTTTAAAAAAAAATGGACGACCGTCCATGTATTGAGTTGTGGCCCACCATTCACCGATAGGATGATCTAGACCGTCCATCAGGTGTGGCTCTCAAACCTCACCGAAACTTGGCATTTTGGCATGTTGAAACCTACAAGCATTCGTATAATAACAAGTGCAAACAGTTCAATGTACAAGCATGAGCGTGTTTTCGGCCTCTCCAAATCTGATCCATTGTGATTGAGGTGGACCATCTTAAGTCAATCTAGACTGTTCATCTAGTAGGGCATCCCCGTCCAACCAAATCCATACTGTCCGTACACGTTCATGCATCCATGCATGCACACAAACGCAGGCATGAGTTCAGGTTGGTGCAACAGTTTCTGAAAATTGAACCTGTTGTGTTGCCATTTAGTAATCCACATGCCCTTTTTTTCCTCGATCTCAGACATCCTTCAAAGCACCATCCCAGTGCTTTATTTCGATGCTAAAAGCAGGCAGGCAACCACCTACAAGGCAAAACCACGTGGGAAGCCTTTCAGACGCGCTGGTGCAATCCAGACCTCCTGCAAAGCTACGTAGGGCAATCTCCACCATCCCCTCTAGGGTAGCAATGTCTCCTTTAAGGGAGGATTTCTCATCTCGTGAGAAGTTGGTTATAGCCAAAAATCTCACAAGATGGATGAAACATTGATGAATGGCGAGATTAGTGGGCCCTATGGTGATAAATGATCCCATCCGATCCATTTAAACGGTCCAGATCGTCTTATTAGGCCATGGATAATAATCTACCATTATCAGCCAAGTCATCTTCCCCATTAAACTAGAAAACCCACCAAGGTGCAGTGGGCCCCATTTTCTGATCAAATATACTAATCCGGTGGGCCGTGTTGGTGAGAGCCCATCCCATGTGGTGGATCGGCCCCATGCATATGAAGGCAGCGAGTGCAACCACCTCATCTGGACCATTGCGACAAGAAACGATGACCGTTGGATGTGGTCTGACTTTCGCCCTAACACCTTATAAGGGGCTCTGATATCTCGGGATTCCCACCCAAAAATCCTGAGAGAGAGAGAGAGAACAGCGAGCACCACACTACTTTGAGTCAGGGTGAGTCACAGTTTGAGTTGGTGTAAGTAGACTGAGTCCAGACATTGTCAGGCCGAATAGAGAAGAGAGGAAGAGAGTAAAAGAAAGAGAGAAAAAGGAAAAGAGAGAAAGAGAAGCATAAGAAAGAGAGTGAGTTTGAGTTGGGAGTCGTCTCTCCCTTTGTTGTTCTTTCATGTCCAAACGTTGTTGGATGTCCACAGAGGAGACATGAAAGAAGAAGGAAAGAAAGGAATAGAAAGAATATTAGTAAGGGGAGAGAAGAAGATGAAGAGAGAGAAAGAGTTGGGGTGGTTGCTACATCACTGTTGCGTCAACTCAGTTGGTTTTCTTTCGTGTTATTGTTGAGTCATTGACTCAGTCGTATCAAGCCTGGTTCGGGTCTAATTTATCTAGACCCGCTGCTGGGAGTTGTAAGAAAGAAAAGAAAAATGAAAAGAAGAAAGAAAAAGAAAGAGAAAGAAGGAGGAGAAGGGAAGATTGCTGAGTTGACTCAGCAAACCGATCGAGTCATGGATTGGGGCTGGTTCGGTCCAGCAATCCAACAACTACTTACGAAGATCCAACCCCACCTAGGTGACTCGCTAAGTTGGTTCGAGTTAGAAGTAAATCAAGCTTGTGGGACGAACCGAGTCGACACGAGTGATTAAATGTTTTCCTTATAGATTACACTTGTCTCATTGTATTAATATCATTGTTACCACTCTTATCATTAGGATTGCTAATATTAAATATGGTTAGCCATTTGTAGATAATTTATGCTAAAACTAGTTAATATAAACAAAATTGTAATGATTAATTAGTAGTTTTCTATCTAACTCTCTTCAATATTATCCTTAGCAGTAAATCATAGTAACTATTATCATCATAATGATTATTATTACTATGTTAGCTAATATTAGTTATAATACTAAGGTTAATACTTACTTTTTAATTATTAAATTAATTTCACACTAACTAGGGTTCAAACCCTAAAAATCTAGCCTAGACCTAAACTCTGCGGTGAAATCCTAGACCTAATTAATCTAAACCCTAGGTCTTTACTTAAAATACAAATAATAAGTTAAGCTTGGATCTAATTGTAGAATTTCATAATTCATGGTAGATCATAGTATCTATTATCATGACTAAATTCATTATTGATAGTTATGACAATTATCATTAGAAAATATTATCATTTTCCTTATGGGATTAGTATAATTCTTGTTAATATGATTGTTAGTATTAGTCCTTATCATATTATTGTTAAGTAAAAATTTTAGTATCATTACTTGTATTACTTAATAGATTGTTAGTCATATTAGAGGACATGGTATATTTAAATATGAACTTGTGAATCATCATTATTAATATTGATCGATTCATACTCCCATTTATGAATATTATTTGATTCATTATACAATAACAATAATAACAACAATAGCAACAACAATAACAACAACAACAACAACAACAACAATAATAATAATACTAATAATTTAGGGTCTAAATCCTAGAATCTAAATTTAGGACAAAACCCTAGGATGAAAATCCTGATTTTACAATAAAAACCTTAAGATAAATAATTTAAACCCTATGTTATGATCTTAAACCTAGGTAGTGCATAGAACTTGGATCTAATTGTACAAGTTCATGATTTGTGGTAGGATTCAATTATAAGGGCACAAGCATTTAGTGACACTAGAAGGTGATTTGGTTCATCAGGTGATAATTTCTTTCCCTTAAGCTTTTCATTTCCAAATTAGTTTAAGTAATAGTCTTTATTAGAATCATAGATGTTATCTCATAGCATACGATATTTTATCAATTATTAATTGTATTTGATAGTTGTGAATCATGATTTCATATAATAACTACTTACATGATGGTTTTCATTTGAATTCCAATTAATAGTTCTTATCATGACTTATTTCAATTATTATGAATGAAATAGCGGTGAAGACCGCTTTAGTTGAAGTAGGAATATGCTAATATGTCCTAGAGGGGGGTGAATAGGACTTTTTAAAATTTTTTTAGTTTATTTAAAAATTCTATTACATTAATCCTATCAATATACATTTATCAGGATTACTCAAAAGTAACTCTACTGGCTTCCAATCCCAGTAGAGGATCCAATCACAAACTATTCAAGAAATAACAATATGTAACCTAGTTTATGATGGATATGACTGTGTATGTGTGTGAGGTGTGATCTCAGATGTACAGATATAAAAGTATTAAAGTAAATCACACACAAAAAAGAATAGCAATCGCACACACAATCATTTTTATAGTGGTTCAAATACTTGTCTACTCCACTCCCGATAATCGCACTCAACCCTTGAGTGTACTAGATTTTACTAAGGAGGTTTCACAGCGGTTCACCTCAAACCTAAGGTTTTAAATCAGGTTCACCTTCAACCTTTACAACCTACATTGAGGCTGACTATTTATGCTCTCACAAGCAAGGGTCAACATAGCGCACCCACTTTTAGACACACTGGCCAAGGATCTTCCATAAGACCCTAACAGAGGTTTTACACAGTTCACCTCAAACCTAAGGTTTTAACTGGATCACCCCTAACCAGATGTTTATACTCTCCACAGAGCAAGGGTCCACACAATGCACCCACCACGTACACTCCTGCCGAAGGCCTTTTAGAGGACTTACAAGGGTGAGAAACACCTTAGACCCAATCCTACAGAGGAATGATTAAAAGGGTCCTCTTAACTCTAGATACTTATAGATAAGTGGATGAGTCTCATTCAGCACATTGACGAAGATCTCCTCCTTGTTGATGAAGAGTCTTCTGCTTCCTTGATCCGTAACTCAAATGATGTACTAATATAAGGTGACGGGTTGGGTCAATGTTATGATGGAATCCTACTCTCTAAATGTTTTTCTATTAGGAAGATAGAGCGATTCCAATCATCTATGCATTAAAGGCATCCCAGCTTAATGATTTGTCATTAAGGTAGTAGCTGGAGGATCCTTGAATGCAGAAGTTCATTCCCCAATCCACTCTATTGAATATCGATGAGGAGGGTGGATTGGAGGATGAACTCCCTTGAGAGAAAGGGCTTTGGATAAATGATCTAAGGTTAAACACTCAAAAGAACTCTCTTCTTTCTCTACCAGCAACAATAGATAAGTTCTCTTTATATAGGTAAAAGGTTCCAATGGATATAAAATGGTCACATTTATGACAGAGTTTGATATCATTGAGCAGGTTCGATATCATCGAGCGTATACTCTCGATTGTATCGATGGTCCACTCGATGACACAAACTCAATGTCATACGCTTTTGAAACCTCTTGCCAGCTAGTCGAGGGAATCGAGACCTGTGTCGATGCCATCGGATTTTAAACTCCAATTTTATCGATGCAAGGTTCAATTTCTCGACATTTGAAAATGAGAGAGACTTGCTAGATATATTTCAGGTTTATAAGAATGATCAAGGGACATTCGATATTATCAAAATTTGAATGTCGATGATATCGATAGCTGTGTCGAGGCATCGATAAATCTAGAGGATTTTCGTTTTAAGCTTGTTGGATAGTTTTTGTCCCTATTCGATGCATCGATCCACCTATCGATATTATCAATATTTGAATATCAATTTTATCGAGTGACCCTCGATCATAGATAAACTAGCCTGAAATATTTACTGGAAAACTTCGTGCTCATGACCGATATCATCGAGACCCTTCCGATATCATCAAGATTTGAAGTCTGATGGTATTGAGGATGGCTTCAATATATCAAAGCATATATGATTTTCTTAAGAAGAAACAGGGGCGTCGAAAATCTGCCTGTTGATATTATCGAGTCACCTCTGATGGACTCGAGATTTAAATATTGATGATATCGATATGTATATCAATACATCGATAATTCCATCCATATATATGTGGTTGTTAGACACTTTTGTTCTCATTCCGATAGAATCGATTTTTCATCGAGGACATCAACAGCGCAGGTCGATCATATTAATATGTGTATTAATAGAATCGACAAAGTAAGAAAAACTTAGAAATTTTCTCTTTTCGAAATAAAGTTTTCTTACTTATAAACCCTATAATGTTCTAACATATTTAAGGGTTTTATTCACCTGGTGTTTTGGACATGGGATGTGAGGCTTAGATTTACCTATGGTGAGCTTGCACACATCTGGTTGAGGCAAACGCTTGAATTGATCTTCCTATGAGGCTCTACAGTCTGACTAACTCAACACTCACGCTAATTGACAAACCAGGGCACTTTCAATGAATAAACTTATGTCAGGCATTGCATAACTATATGCTTTCTCATGGATTTTTGTGAGTCACTATGATCTTTATTCACTACACTTACTAGCGGGTGATCCCTCTTGTGTATGTGAACCCTAGTTTAGGATGTAACGAATTGGAGTGTGGTAAGGAATGGGCCCTCGACTTGTAGATTACATGGGACATGGAACATTAATGTGGATTTACCATCCATAGGTCATACGGCTTGAGTAACTTAGAAATGACCGCTTTAACTTTTCTAATTTAACCTTACTTGACCCCTTTGTCATCTCGATTTAATGATCTGAGTGTCCTTTTACTACTGCGATTTAATATCTATCCCATGTTTTGAGGGTTATTTTATGTGGCTTCGATGGCCTATAACCATGCGATGGTAATCCCTACTTATGAAATTTGATAGGTCACTGGTCAATAGGCATTCATTAAGCATCCTAAGATGGGAAAATCTCATGAGCCGAGAATGGTGGTCATGTGACACTATGCCCGAGATGTCAGCCTACGCTAGGTGACGAGCCTACCGTAGTAACCATTGAGTTACTTAAATTGACTGATTGTAATTGGAATAATAATGGTTTGGCTAATCATGAATTTATACATATTAGCGATGGCCAGTACTAATTCTAGATGCTGTAGCATGTGCCCTTAGGTTCATTAGGGTATCGTTTCGCTAGCTCCCAAACCACCTATTTTGATGACTTGACACCATGCTGTATGAGATATGCTACGTTGGTGACTAGTTTTTTACATGGGTGACGAGCCCAAGTCCAACTGGATGAGCATCCTCAGGTTGATGTGCATTCATGCATCCATACATTTAAAAAAATTACATAATGTATTGTTTTAAATGCTTTGTTATTTTTAACTATGCTAGTTAAGGCGATGGTGTGCAATCTTGAGGGGAATTCACATTGAGTTGGTCACTCATCCATCAAATATATAACCGTACAGGCAGCACAGGTGGCTAGATGATATTCATGTTCAGACTGATGAGGAGCCGGTATGATTGTTAAGGGTGCATGGCTGAATCTGCCAAGAGAAGCTATGCTATCTTACGGCTTACATTTAAACACATTTTAGTATTTCTCATGCGTTAAATTTTATAAACCTTGTATTTGTTAATATGAAGATATTTGTTTGTATAAGTCATTATGAGTAGCCTCTTGTATATTCTAAATGAAATTTTAAATTTTCCTTTATAATTAATTTGTCCATTCTACGCTAAAATGCTAACTCTAATGAAAGAAAAATTAAAAAATATATGGAATTTGTTTCTCTATAGGTTAACAGTCGGGTTTTTGGGAAGTGAGTCATATACTAGGGTCCTTAAAACATGGGGTGTTACATACAATTTGACAACTTGTAGGATTGAGTCTTCTTGGGTTGCTTAATCGATGCTCTCCTGTGCTTCAATCAGCTCTCCTTGTGCTCCCTCATTCATTAATGTTGATGCTTGTTAATGCTTCACGTATAATATCAAACACCTTATATGCAATGCTCCATTGAGGTGACCAAGGTGATGGGAGGATTATGAAATCTCTTATTACTAATAGAAGGTTGTAATCCTAGGGGAATCACCTAGATGCATCTTCAAGAGGATTTATACAAAGGAAATACCAATAAGGTTGGGTCTATTCTCTAGAAAATGTGGAGTTTAAGCTCATCTTCAAGGTGGAGGTTGGAATCTTCATTATAGTGTAAATATCAAGAAAGATGACTTGAAAATCATTGCTCTAGAGGCTTAGGATGAGGGATATGAACATAGAATCATCTAGGCTTCTATTACACCAAAATTCATCAAAATACCTAAGAATCTAATGTTATATATAAAGGAAACAAGTTTCAACGGTCATAAAATAGGCAAAAACAGCTATCCATGATCAATCGATCGATGCCTTGAATCAATTGAACTCCCCTTTGATGGAATTGAAGGGTCCTTCAATGGATCAAGAAAATCAACATTTAGGTGAATTTTTTGTTGGACGTTTTTGGCAATCTTGATCGATCGAGCCTGATCGAGGATTGCTGGATGGGATTAAACATGGCTTGATGGGCTCAAGCTTTGCACAAAACTAGTTATTCTGGGCTGAAATCTATACAGCAACTTTGCACCTCTTTTAGCCTTACTTATCATGTTCCAATCGGGCTTCTAAGGAAAATGGATGATCACCAAGGGTTTACCTATTAATTTTAAGATCATCTAGAGGTATAGGTTGTTTTGGGTCAAGGGTTAGGGTCACTAAGGCACCTCGTATACCTGTTCTTTGCTCCTTGATGCTCCATGTCCTCTTGTGTCTTCTGTCTTTAGTTTCTAAGGGCTTAACCGACTACATGACACACAGATCATGTGATTGACAAACAAGATGCACAATTCACTGCACTAACATATATAGTATGTATGTGGGTCTAAGGGTGTGTACATTGTCAATTCATATAAGCACCTTAAAGAAAAATTTCTACTAGCTAAAATACATGTGAGAAAGATCACGTATGCATCTATTCATGCGCAAAAATTTATGGGTTATTACATGACTAGAATGTACATTTCTACTAGAACATAAATGCTGGAATTGATTGGAAAGTTGAGCTTGAGTGGAAAGTAAATGTTGGAGCTAACTACAATTTATATGTTGAGGTTGATCGGAAGACTCTGACTAAAATTGAAAGTTATTCCATTAGGGGAATGGTATTGAATATTGGCTCCCATAAGGGGTATCTGCCATAATCTGTCAACAACTTTCGTTAAGGGGAGAATGCACTGGCATTTAGATCTTCATTACAAGAGCCTATTTGAATTGAACTCGGTTTCCATTAGTGGTTGTTGGTTGGAACTGATTGACTATATGTTCGGTAGGATCAAGTAGACCGATGTGAGGGCTAGGTATTTGTACCTGTGTGCTCTAGATCGAAGGTGCGACCTTAGCATGGAGGAAGCGGGTCATGAGGTCCTCAAGCCTTTTTCTGGCTAATGACCATGTCAACTATGGAAGGTAGTGGTTAAGTGGTTAGGAATATGGACGATCCCACAGGAGATTGGGAGTGAGGGAAATCTACTTAGATGGACATGACGCCTTAAGCACAAGTACAAATGATGCTTTGGAAGGTGGGAACAGGCTTTGCGAGGCAAGAAACTGGCAGAAAATTTTTGGGCCCAATGGTTTCAGATTGGCCTTATAGTTTCTATTGATTGGTTAACTTTTTCAATTTTTTTTATGTACATATTTTTGCTTCTCTCTCTCTCTCTCTCTCTCTCTCTCTCTCTCTCGCTCTCTTCTTATTAACAAAATGGAAAGGAAATTAAAGAATGTAGAATACAACATACAAAAAAGTAAAGTCGAACTAGTAAGCATTAGAATAATAGCAAGTAAATGCATAGAACTGGTATACACTTATATGGCATAAAGTAAACTACATAACATAAATTTAATACCCACATTCATTGGTAACTAGTGAATTTACAAGAAAAAAGTAAATGCAAAACCAGTATATGATTGCGTGTGGTGGTGGTGGGCCCACGGTCTATATGTGAGGAAACTTGGCGGACCACGGAATGCAGGATATGTCCTAGAGGTGGGTGATTAGGACCAATTAAAAATCATGCATCTCAAAACATAATTGCCTAACTTAAACTAATATGCAAATTAAATTAAGGAAATAAACTCTATGGCTGTCAAGGCAATAAAGAGTCTATTCCTATAAAGCAATTAGTGTGAGTGCTTTATACTCAAGCACAATCAAATTTATCCAATTTTGTAGTCCTGAAAGGATCACAAACTCTCATGTAGATACTCTTCGACAACTCATGAAGATATGTTATCGACTCGATCAAGCGACTCAGGGAAGACTCAACATCTTAAGGTATGGAATTACATGGTTCGAAGATTGGATCACTCCAAATGAGTCAACCATCAAGTGGTATAACCTTAGATTGACCTTAGGTTATATTTTTCATAGCATCTTAATGATCATATTTTATGTTAAAATACACTCAAGTTAGGCCAACCCTAACCCTACATGATTAGGGAAATTTTATAGATTGAATAAGATTTTTCGTGGCATGTTCGGCCAGCCGACCTTGGGTTTGGCTAGCTTGAATATGTTCGATCAAGTTTCCAGCAATGTAAGGTTTCAGATTTTAGGCAAATTGGGCGAGCCGAACCCTATGGTCGGCCAGTCGAATTGGAGGTTTGGCTAGCTGAATCTGGAGGTTTGGCTAACCGAATTTGGGCTTGGGCCAACAAATTTTTGAAAGATCTTTTATCAGGAAATTCGAAGATCCATTGGAACACAATTGTTAGAATTCAGTCAGCCGAACCTAAAATTGAGCCAGCCGAATTTTCAATTCATTTGGCTATAAATAGACGCCTTCTCTCATTCATTCAGGTTGTTAAGGTGACCCTCAGAAAACCTTAAAATAGTAAAAGCCAAAATTGTGAGAGTAGTAATTTTGGGAGTGGAGTAGGTGTGGGGTTTAAGAACCGAACCACTATAATTCCTTTGTGCATTTTAGTGATTATTTTTTATTATTTATATGGTTGTCCTACCTAAATCTTTTAAGTGAAGGTTATCCTATGAGGTACTTGATATCAAGAATTCAATACTCTAACCAATTGAGTATTATTATTGTGAGACTCGACCCTAGTTCACATGTGTGCATATGTGTGTATAAGTATGCATCTCGTTCATTTTGGTCCGCGGTCCTACTAGTCAAATTTCAGTGACTAGTGACCCTTATATTGTGTTTGTGGTCATCCTTGAGTCCAGTCACATAGACCCAACTTGAATCAACCTTAGACCTATGTCATCTCGTTCGTATCGTCGTTTCGGTTCTAACGATGCGTCTTGTGCATTCATCCGACTTATAGATCAAAAGTTATGAGCATTTCATCATGTGACTCACTTTTCGTACAAAAGCATATAGACCACTCCCATGACACAAGTTCCCATGCACACCACCCACACACACTACAAATTCCATAGAACAAACACCGCCCATTCTAGAAACCACCCAAACCTATAAGTCTATAACTTTGTTTATGGCTGCCATGATGAGTTTTCCTACCCAAGGCAAGAGAGCTCATGATTACCCCTCTACAACTCTCCCTCCCTCTCTCTCCTCTTTCATTTCTCTCATTTCTCTCTCTTGCAAGGTGGGACGTCCACCATCTTCCCCATTTTCTAGCAACTTCTCCCTCTTCTCTCTCCCAATCCCACCTTCTAATCCTCATCACCATCATTAGAGGCCTTCCCTTGAAGCTTTGGAGTTAGTCTTTGAAGAAGTAAGGAGTGATCTTATGGTGGATGCTCCTACAATTGCTGATCTCTTTCCTCTCTCTTATTTCTTTTGTTTCTTCATGCTTGGGACATGTGGGACCCACCAATCTATGGTTGGGGCCCCATTTAACCCTTTAGATGAGGCCATTGGCCATCCTTCATGCATATGTCACTCCATGATAGGGCCATTCTCCATGGACCCTATCATGATGTATTTCATAATATCATCCCTTCTATGGTCATCTAGACCTTTGTTTTATGGTGGGGATGACATCTCCACCTCAGATTTTTATTATGAAGGTTCATGCATGCATGATCTATAAGATGAGTATTGTATGGTTGATTCTCTATTTGTGCATAAGGAATTTATAGTGGCAAAATCCCTCTTGAATGGCTAATCTCTCTCTCTCTCTCTCTCTCTCTCTCTCTCTAATGTTTCTAATCATGGTGGCCCACCTGATGTGCAAGGCACATCCAACCGTCCACACTTGATGTGGGACGCCCTTATGTCCCATTTATTGGACATATGGAGACCCATCTTACTGTCCACTTACACATGCAAGGTCTGGATTAGTTGGTAGCATGTTCTGGATGTGTGTGGCCCATCTAGGTGGCCCCACCTTGATGTATATGAGAATTTTTCTTGCTGGACTTCTATTTATAGGCTGCCCTAGGTAGCACTATACCTGGTTGTCCATAAATTGAATGAGTTAAATAAAATACTTTTACTATACTAAAAATTTTAAAATTTTTCAAAGAGGTGTCCCACCCATTGTAGGACCTACTGTAAAATTTCAGGGCTAATGGACCCCATTTGGGCATCCAAAAAGGTGGGCTAACATAGTGGACTGCCAGAAACAGCTGATGTGCAGTCCAACGGCATAGTCCCATAAAAAATAAAATTTTAAAAATATTTTCTTAGAAGGTGGGCCATATATCTTAGTCCCAACTTGTTTTAGGCTAGATGAGGGACCTTGAGTCCAAATTTTAAGAATTTTGGAGGCCCAGAACCCACCCATTTGGATGGCCCAAATTCAGGAAAATATATTTCCAGCAATATTTCACCTTAGATAGATTGTAATTCTAAAATTTATTAAAATGATTTTGAGTATTGAAAAATTGTGAAAATTTATAGGGAAGTGGCCCACCCATGGTGGGACCCACATAAAAAAATTTGGGGGCAATGGACCCCTATGACCATTGTGGAAAGGGCCGGACTGGCCTACCAAGTTGGAACGTTCAGGATGATCAGAATTTTTGGGTAGACTGTATTCCATAAATAAATTAAAATACTTCTCATTATTCAAAAATCATGAAATTTTATGGAGGTGTGGCCCACCCATGAAAGTATCATCTTGTAAAATTTCAAAGCTTTCAGGCCCTTGTACTGCCCGCGGTGCTGCATGGAGTGGCCCACTAGGCAGGGACACCCAGGCCGGGGCATCCAGCCTGCTTTGTGGGCCCACATAGATGTGTTATGTAAGACCTGTATCTTGGTCCGTACCTTTCCGTACACTTTCGCGGTCTTACCGGTCGAATTCTGGCAACTTTCGACCCTTAACCAGTATCGACGCGCGACCCTGGTTCATGTGCCGACAACCGGAGTCGACTCAACCCGAGACCAATACCATAGCGACCGCACCGTCGCCGCGGTTCCGATACCGCGACTCACGCGCCTAGGCGATACCCTGGTCAAGAGTTATGGGCCAACGTTCGGTGCGAGAAAACGTCGCGCGTTACGAAAACCAAGGGAATCTCTACAATGTGTCACATCAATCACATCAATCTCATCAATCAATTACCCATCAATCCATCACATGTCAAGTACACATCACTCTTACCCATTTTTCCAAGCAACCACAAAAGTCTTCCTAACCCATACCTTTCTTACACAAAAGGGCACAAAAGTCTTCCTAACCCATACCTTTCTTACACAAAAGGCCACAAAGTCAAAGATTTCTTACACAACCATCACTCACCCATCCATCCATCACTCTCTCTCTCCCTTTACATCACTCTCTCTCTTTCTCTCTTTCTCATTTGCAAAACCCCAAGCAAAGGGAGCTCCATACGTATGGAAATTTCCCAACTTTCCTAAGCTCCAAGTGGCCCACCTCTTCACCCCAAAATCTCCCATCTCAACCCTCCATTCTTCATCTTAACCATTAAAGTTAAAGCTAAGGTGTCAAGGAACCCCTAGGAGCGAGAAGATCGGACGGTGGGTGCCTCTATAGGGTAGTTTTATTTGTTTTTATGGTGGACCAAGTGAGGCCCACCGATCAATGGTGTGGATCTCACTTGGGACCCTAAAATGTGGCCGATGGACCACTTGGATCATCATGATCGTTCCATGATGGGGCCATTCTCCATGGACCCCATCATGATGTTTATTTTCATTTAGAAAGGTCATCTAGACCGTCCATATCGGTGGGGAATGGATCTCCACCGTTGATTTACATTTTGATGGTCCCATGATCAAAGGGATCCGTTATTTTGTATGATTCATTGCAAGGGAAGGGCCATAATGACGGGGTCCCTCCATCACAAGCCGTGTCCCACTCTCCATGTCTCTCTCTCTCTCTTTTATTTATTTTATTTTATTTTATTCTATTTTATTTTATTTTTGTGCAAAAGGATTATGTGGCCCACTTGAATGGATCCCACCCTAGCATTATATTTTTTTTCTTCAAGATTTATTCAAGTGGGGCCCACCATATGCGTTGTACACCCATCAGTGGTGGTCCACTTCATCAGGGCCCACCATAAATTTTTTTTTAAAGGAAAGCCAACTGTCCAACGTCTGGGACGCTGGACGTTTCTAAGGAAATGGGGAAAAGGGAAAAGAAGAAAAAGGGATTCTTGGGTGGTCCCCTTGCATAGGCCCCACCCTGATGTTTATGTTCGATCCAAGCCGTCCATCCTTTTACCCACGGCATTTTAGCCGTTGGGTAGAAGTTTGGAGCTGATCCAAGCACCTGGTGGACCGTAGCGTCAAGGATCGCACCCTCACCATTCAAACTCTATTTTCTTATTTTATTTCACTTCCAAGCATCAAAAAAATTCAAACTCTGGATTCATTTGGACGGCCTCGGGTCACTGATCGCTATGGCTGGAGTGAATTTTTAGAAAGCGGGCCCCACACGTATTTTATATCAAAAATCAAAATTCAAGGAGAGAGAGAGATGGAGTGAGGCAGCTGCTGCGTCAGGCGGTGGCAGCCTGCACGGCTGCCAGGCGAGCGGGCGGGCGGGCGGACGCTGTGGACCCACGGCTCCAGCCGTGGGCCCCACCTTGATGTTTATATGACATTCAAACCGTTCATCGGGTGGGCCACCCTCTAAAGTGGTCCCCCCTCCAAGAATGGGACAGATCCAAAACTCAAGTGGCCCACACCACATGAAACAATAGGATAGAGTGTTTGCCATTGAAAATTTTCCTGGGGCCCACAGAAGTTTTGAATCAAGCTGAAATTTATGTCGTCCCTTCATCCAGGTCCGAGTGACCTTATGAATGGGTTGGATGGAAAATAGATATTACAGAGTGGGCCCCACATGGGACCTACATTTTTTTTATAAATCAAGTCCACCGTCCAGTGGACGGTGGCACCCACCGTTATGTATCTGCCCACCCATTGTCCAACAGACGGTGGGGCCCTTGGAAAGTATGTCTGGTCCTCACTGTCCAGCAACAATGGGACCCACCATGATGCACGTGATGCATCCGGACCGTCCATCCCCTTGGTGGGATCATTTTATAGCATGATGCCACTGATTTGGGTGGGCCATTCATATATGGGTTAGGCCCATTTGATTTTGTAGCAGGCCTATGGGTTAGGCCCATTTAATTTATAAAATGCTTATGGGCTGGGCCCATTTGCTCCATTTAAGGCCTAAGAATTTGGGCCCACTTGATACGTAAAGCCTATGGGCTTGGGCTCACTTGTTATTTAAGGGCATGGGCTAGGCCCATTTGATTTATAAAATGCTTATGGGCTAGGCCCATTTGATCCATTTAAGGCCCAAGAACTTAGGCCCATTTGGCGTGTTGCAAGTCCATGGGACTAGGCCCATTCGATGTACTTCAAGGCCCATATACTTGGACCCTTTTATTAAAATTTTAAAGTCTATGGGACTAGGCCATTTGATATATTGTAAGGCCCATGGGACTAAACCCATTTGATTATAAAAAGGGCCCATGGGATTAGGCCCATTGGATTTGATTGAGACCCATGAGTTAGGCCCATTTTATTTGATTAAAGCCTAGGGGTTTAGGTCCATTGAACTCATGTTAGGTCTATGGGTTGAGGCCCACTTGATCCACATGTGGGGCCCAATTGGTGTGGCCCATTGGTCATACATTAGACTCATGAGACTAAGCTCATTAGATGCAACCCTAGGCCCACGGGCTTTGACCCATTGCAATGCACATAAGACCCATTGGTGTGGCCCATCTGTGTGGTCCATCTGATGAATAAAAGGCCCATAGGATATGGCCCATTTGATATATATGTAAGGTCCAATGGGAAGAACCTACGGTCCATTGCAATGTGTAAATCCATTACAGACTAAGTACCGATGTTTACAAAGATCGTGCCTTGGGGGCAATGTTGGTTTGACGTCCACATTGTGAGTGTAATGTTGGTTGGATGTCCACATTACGACTCTCCTTAGGGCCCATTACTGGGCCGTACTTATCATGTATAGGTCGTCCAGGTCCATCTGCATTGTAAGATAGTTTATTTTGTTATAATATGTTTAGTAGATAGTTTATTTTGTTATAATATGTTTAGTACAGTTCATGACTCATGATCATACACATCATATGTATGCTTGACGTGAGAGTTATCTGATCATAGCATTTGCCTTCGGGCAGGTTGTTTATGGGCTCCCGGTTAGGCGGTGTTGCCCTACATGAGCGCATGATATGCGCAGGATTGGTTGCATGACTGGATAGCGTGAATCATGCATTCCGCATTTGTGTGGCATGGTTATTGTACGCCCTAGCGACATCGGGGTCGTAGCCTCCACAAACAGATCGTGGTTGGCAGGATTGGATACCGAAAATGTTATTCTACATGGGGTACTATAGATATCCCTGAGTGAAAGTCCCTAAACCCTTATGGTACCAAGAGGTTGCTCCAATGTCTAGACCGAGTGGGTAGATGAGCGTTGAGTGCCGATTACCAGACGGCTACACTCTCCACTGTGTTGTGGTCGGTTGGAAGGGGGTGCGGCCTTACCCGCCCGAGTGTAGGGGGCAATGCTAGGCTGAGTTTGACCAGCTCGAGGAATGGGTCCGCTATCGACGAGTCGCGCCCGATATTGGCAGACGGATAGTGAGGTCTCTTCCACTTACCTTATTGCGCGCGATGTGGCGGCAATCTGGTTTAGAGTGTACTAGACCCCGGTGATATTCCATATTTTGAGCTGTATTGATGTGTGGACATAGATGAGGACCTGTATGCTTGAGCTGCATTGCACATCGCATGGCCTTGGGATGGCCGATACCATTCATGTCTTGCATCGCATAGCCTTGTTACGGCTCATGATACTATAGATCCATCTGCATATTCCGCTTTACTCTGACATTGCATGTTCATATTACTACCTTGCGCACACACTTTCACTACCCTCTAAACTTTCTGTAAGCTTATGCACGACCGTTGCGTGCAGGTGACGTTGGATCGCAGTAGCATTGAGGCAGGAGCACGTTGCAGAGCGTTTGGAGTTTTTGGTTCTTTACTATTGTATTTCCCTTTATGCTCATTGTACTTGTAAAGTTTTTGATCATAGTGAAAATGTAATGGAGTTCTTGGTTGTTGTTTGTGGGTTATGTCTTTGGTTATGCTTATCACGAATCAGACTGACATTGAAAATCCTCCTCGTAGCATCCCAGGATTGGAACCTGGCGAATGGGAGCTAGGAGCCGAGAATGGGGTTCTACGGAGGCTGTCGGCGCCGGATTCGGCGATCAGGAATTCTGTGAGCCCGGTTTTCGAGTTTGGGGCGTGACATGTTATATATCCCATAATCCATCCATGTGGGCTCCTTAAGGGACTTGATCATCTTCCCCTTTGGTAGTTTTCAATTGGGGCCCATTTAGATGAGATTTGGTCTATATACCTGGGCCTATAGGGCTGCCTACACATGAGGCATCCTTGTCTTGGGCTGCTGCTGGGCCTGCACTCCAATGACACGACCCACTTGATATATGAGTTGTATGTCCCCCTCTCATCTGATGGGACCCACTGTTATGTATGTGGGCCATCAGAAATTTCATATACTATAAAATAATTTTTGTTGTTGGATTCCAACCAACCCAGAAAATGGGTGGGCTGGAATTTGGCAATGAGCCCAATAATTGTTGCCTATAAATGTTTATTTTGGGGCAGTATGGCCTACTAGATTTGAGGAGGATTTAAATCATTTATCTTACTATTTTCTATAGTATTATTGAGTGTAATTAGGGCCCATATGAGGCCCACCCAAGTTGAGTTTTAATGAAATGTTGCATGTGATTGAAAGACTAGTTCCTTAGGCCTTGTGGACTAAATCCTTTTAGATAGGCCCATTGATCTTGGGCCTATACTTTCCTATATATTGTGATGGATTTAAGGGCTATAATATGCAAGTATTTAGGCCCTTGGTTGCCACTAAGTTGACCCTGTACTTAGGCCAAAAAGTGGGGCCCAACTCACTTATGTAAAATATGAAATTTGCCCATGAGGATGAACTACTAGGCTGCCCATGAAGCCCACAAAAATATATGAATTTATGACTTTATGGTTGGGCCCAAACCTTACTCGAGGGCCCACCATATTGCCTATGAGTTGGGCTTTATGTATAGCCCATTAGGACACGCATTACTTCGGCCTTAGACCTTACTTTATTTGCATAGCGGGCTACCTTTTATGACCCAGTTGAGGTTGGATGTCCTCCTGGGTGATCCTAAGGTAGGCCCATGGGTTTCTCTATGGATGGTTAAAGGCCCACCATAGACCCTGGGCCGTTTATTTGAGGCTAAATATAGATGTATGTGGAGCCTACCTCAATGTATGTTAGTCCAGGCCATTCAAGCCTTAGATTGCCCGATCATGCAAGCACTCTCTGCCTTGGGTTGCTGCTGGACTCACAATCCAGTAGCAGGTTTACTTGATCTTTTCATGATATATACACACTCTTCATCTGTTGGGGTCCCCAATGAGTATAGTTGGCCTTCATGAGATTATTTCCACATAGTTAACTAATTTTTGGCCTTAGGAGGTCCAGGAAGTCAAATGGGCCAAAAGTTTATCAAAGGGCCTTAGATGTACTATTTTATGGTTAAAAATTTATTTGGATATGGGGTCCACCATATCGAGAACTTGTGTACGAGTTACATGCTTATATTTTCTTATAATCTTTGGGCTTAATCAGTGCATTCTTTTGGGTCACCTTTAGTGATCACATGAAGACCCCGTCTTAGATCAGATTTTTGGGGTATCCCATGGGCCTAGAGTGGGTTGGGACGTCCCATCTTGGCCCAATAATATATTGGGCTGACTTCCACCATTTTGATGGACTTTTGGGCTGAGATAATGATAGTATTGGGCCCTTGGTTGTCCACTTGAATTACTAGTTATTAGGATGATGTATTGGGCCCATTTCATCCAAACTTAAACTTATTTTTTTAGGCCGTATATTGAGTACGCGGGCTACCCACCAAGTCTAACTTAATGCATGGATTATATGGCCATTTGAAATTGAGCCTTGGGCCTTAATTCTCCTCTTAGAGCCCATGTTGTTAAAAGTGGTATTATATCTTTTTATGGCCTATTATGAGGAATATATGTATATGATTACCTTTATTTTTATCTTAAATGTAAGCCTTGGGCCTTCTATTCATATAGTTCATGGTTGCTATGCCTTTTTGGAGAATGATGGTTAAATGTCTCCATTATGAACCCCTCTAGGCCTAGTTATATTTAAGAGTGATTGGATAATCATCTTAGACTCTTGCTAGGCTCATTTCTATATTACTTAGATTCGTAGCTTGTACACTTAGCCTAGTGAGCTACCCTAGGTAAATGGGCCCCCACTAAAAGTTGGATTCCTTAAGGATATTGTCTAAATACCTAGTCTTGGTTCCTTCTTGGATAGGAGGAATGTAATATACATTGTATATTGCCATATAATTTGATTAAATTCATCCTCATAACCCGTGTACACCATTGTATACTTAGTAGACACTGTGTGTGTGGTCATATTGTGTTATTGGGCATTACATGTTACCTTCTCTGAGGGATGTAGTATTCCCTCTTGAGTACGTTGGATGCTTTTAATTGATGCATGATTGATGTGTGATTCATGCATCTGACATTGCATAACATATGAGCATTATCGTCCTTGCTTTATCAAGGCTGTAGCCTCCACAGGTACATGGCGGATGGTCATGTTTGGACACCAAAAATATTACTTGAGTATACTGGGTGCATAGGATGCCCATGGGTGAAATTTCTAAAACTTCCATGATACCAAGAATCTGTTGCAACACCATAACCGGGTCGAATATATGAGTGCACGAGGGCCTTATACCGTTAGGCCGCGACTTCCACTGCAGTGTAGTCAGTTGGATAGGGGTGTGGCCTTACTCGCCTGATATAAGGAGGCATTGCTAGGCTAAGTCTGACCAGCTCGTGAATGGGTCTGCTACCATTAAGCCTTGTTGGTGACTGTTTGTCCACAGGCGGGTAGTGAGGTCTCTTACGTTTGTTTGACTGTGCGGTGTTTATAGAGCAGCAATCATCTAGCAGTGTAATGGACCTTGGTGATTTTCTTATGATGGAAATGTACTTGATATGTGGATTAGATATGAGCACTGACATTACTTTGTACTGCATTTGCATCTGCAGTGTAAGCCTCATATTGCATAGTATCCATGTTAAGCCTTGGCATGATGCCTAGTACTTATTGCATTATAATACTCATTGCATTATATAGTCTTGATATGACTTCCTGCATTATTGTACTACCTTGGTATAGCTTCTTATGTTCATAACAGCCCTGGTAAGGTTGGTGGTGTTGACTTTGATCATGTTTCCTTCCTGTATCCCTTATTATTCTTCCGTACACTATTATAACGCACCTTCACCACCCTCTAAGCTTCTATAAGCTTATGTATGATTGATGTGTACAGGAGATCGTAGGCAGGCATCGTAGTGACAGAGCGTGAAGTAGAGTTAAGCTTGAGGACCCCAGTGTTGCAAACCTTCCTTTCCTTTTTCTATCATCTTATGTATGTCCTTTTAGACTTTATAAATACTTGTAAAAGTTTAAATTCATAGTGGATTTTGTGATGTGTGCCTTTGTTATTCTTAGATATACTTGTTGTGATATTGGATATGCTCATATTGTAGGATCCCAGGATTGTAACCTACTTCAAGAGCCAAGAATGGGGCACTACAGAGGTTGTTGCAGCCAGAACCGCCTATCAAGTTCCTTGTGAACCCGGTTACTGAGTCTGGGGCGTGACAATTATTTATTATTTCTCATTGTATCAGAATATTTGGTATAGTCCTATTCACCCTCCTTTAGTACATCTATAGCTCATCCTGTTAATTATTCTATAAACGAAATAGTGTACATGTGTGTGTAGGATGAGCTAACTATCAAATTCTAACATTTATCTAATCGTGGATACATATAATTCATCAATTAATCACATAAGCATAATGAAATAAGTGCTCAAACACAATCCCAAACACAAGTATGTATAATAGTTATGTGTCCTTACTCCACTCCCGATGGATGCACTCAATCCATGAGTGCACCAGATTTCACTATTGGAGGTTTTAAATAAGGTTCACCTATAACCTTTATAATCCTACACAAGGACCGACTCCCTCGGAGGCTTACGTGGTTTTTAATATGCTTACCACGAACCTTCGTCCTAGTCCAAGAACCTACGTTTACTCCTGCCTGAGGCTCTAACCAAGACTAACATGTACACACCCATGTTCAATAGCCTACGCAAGGAGTTGATTTAGGTCCTATATAAGAACCAATCTCCTACATAAGAACCTAATTGAGTTTGGCAATCGAACTCTTACACTCATTCTTACACAAGGAAGGAGTGTACATGGACCTAAAAAATGACAACCTTACTTGTTGGATTAAGCCTTGTTGATGAGCTATCTTGGGTTGCTTGAAATTTACTCTCTCGAGCTTCAATCAGCTCCCCTATTGCTCCCTCGATCATTAATATCGATGCTTTGCTAAAGCTTCAGATCCAAGACCAAATACCTTACATGAGTGCTCCTTTGAGATGACCAAAGTGATGAGAGGTTAAGTGAATCTCTTATAACTAATACAAGGTTATAATCTTAGAAGATTCACGTAGATGGTTGTTTTAAAGGGTTTAGAAAAATGGTATGTCAATAGAGGTTGGGTATACTCTTTGGAACGTTGTGGAGTTCAAGCTCATTTTCAATGTAGAGGTTGGAATTGTAACGCCCGTGAAAAATCCATACTTGGGCTCGAGTACCGACTCGACCCGAAATCGCGTAGAATTAATTTCTATGGAAATTAAGCGTAAGTTAGCTAGCGCAACACTAGAGTAGCTGGAAAATAGTCCCTGATCACTTTAAATCCGTTCTACAAGACCCAAATCGAGTAGAACAAACAACTCTACAATACTCTATAACCTCGGATCAAACTCTAAGCGGGTTTATTCTCTGGACCACTTTGAAATCTTGTATTGGATTTAGACCGCGCGTCGAAAGTCCGATACTTCCTATCTTAGACCGTTAAAACCGCCCAGCTGGACTTGACAATCATTTCGAAAATCAAGTCAAACCGATAATCACGGACTATTTCATTGAGCCCGGACTGAAGAGACCGCGAATAGGGACATAATTGGAATTTCAAATTCAAATCTGGCACACAACTTGACGCGTCAGTATAAGCGTTCTGACCGTTAGAATTCATCCAGATTACACCCTCGGATCAGGAAAATTTTTTATTTCATATCATGAGACTTTCAGCCCTGATCTACGTGCGGTGACCGCTGAACTGAAACTGGTCCGCCACGTGCGATCTGCGAACCCTGCCGGACTGAAAACTTAATACGTGCTATATCTGGTACGCATGAGCTTAAGTCCGATCGCGATTGACCAGGGGACCACCAGAAAGCAACTTTTGGACCGAAACAGCCCCGAAATGGATAGACACCAAGTAAACTTCGTTCCGGAGGCTGTTTCCGGCATTTTTAAGCTTATAAAAGGGGTTGAAACCCTCATTCCTCTCTCCCATCCGAAAATTGCAAACCCTAAGAAAAGGAGAGAGAGTTTGAGAGAGAGAGTGGAAGGAATTTTTCCCGTCTCCGAGCCACCGACTGCTGGTGCTTCAGTAACTCTTCCCAATCACCTGGCTGGCGATTTTTCCACTTTTTCAGGTATAAAATAACCCTAGAACTTGCTGATTTAGGGTTTATCTAGATTTAGGGCGTGTTAACTAACGTACTTCATAAATCAGGTCCTCCTACTGCCGTAGACGAAGCGTACATGCTCCGTTCAAAATCACGCTTCCGTAAGAGACTAGGTGAGGATTTTAGACACTTTGATTGACGGTTTACAATGCTTTCAATGTCATTTAATAGTAGATTATCGACAGCATCGCCGTTTGACATGTACAACATGCTCTCCGTTTCCTGTTTAGTAAATTAACGAAGAATATGAGATTTAGGGCATTTTAGTCATTTGTAGGAAGTACGGTCTACATTCATATTTTGCTGATGTGATTGACATGGTTTATTGTCGCATTAGGGAGTTAGGAATGCGTGCACAATTAGTTTGGCGAAGAGAATCGCCTAGTTGCGCACTTTGGGTCGACATACTATATGTAGACTTAAGTGTGTAGTGTATGTGTTTGTATAAACGTTTGTATTAGTATGTATTGAATTGAATGATGTTATGAGATAGTTTGAGATTGATTCCTCAATTAATATGTTGACCTAAATGATTTCCTACATGTTGACTATATGCATGATTTCATTACATGCATGGAATATGTGTGTTTGAAGATTCGCTTAAGTTGAATGTTATAACATGTGTTAACATGCTCGCATGATTGTATTTCAATTTCAATACTCTCACTTAGATTGCTAATGTGATTCCATAATTGTTTGGGACTAGACTTAGTCCAGGCAGTCGGTAACCGAGCGAATTCGTGGCTGGCTGGTCTTAGTCACGAACGACGTGTCGATGAACGCGAGTCGTGTTTGGAGTTGGCGGCAGTGGTTAGGCCACGCGAAGTGTTTTACGCACTTCATGTCATTCGACTTGAGATGCGATCGCACTAGTCGAGCCCGTCAAGTAACCCGACTGACCGATGTATGTTCACCTTGTATGAGTCATAACTGCTTGAACCTAGGGTACTGAACTTACCATTGTAAACCCTGTTAACCATGGTACCTTGATCCATGAAGCCTCATGAGCCGGGCATGGTGGTATGGGACACCGTGGTCAAGCTGTCGGCTTACGCTGGGGCCACAAACCTCCCCGTAGTGACCAGTGAGCACCTAAACTCGTGAGCAGATTATGGTGGTATGGGACACTATATTCTAGCTGTCGGCCTACACTGATCAGGCGACGAGCCCTTTTTAGTGACCGTGAGCGTATTCTGAGTCCACGGGAGGTGATGACCCTTCCGTTGCAGTAGAGTACGGTAGGCCTGTATTGATAAGGTGATGGGGGAGCGGTGCAACGAGTGCGAGCAACAACCCTGACAGCCCTTGCAGCGACCTACATAAATATACCTCGTATGAGATTACTAGGAGTGACGACCCTAGACAGGATCTGTGTTGGGATTGATACAAGGGAAGTACCTTAGTTTCCCAATCCTGCTGTTTGAATGGACTAATAACAACTTGGAAATCATATCACCATAGCATTGCATGTGCCTGGAAGATATGGAGCACTCTAGGGAGTGTGGCATGCCGCGGTCGTAAGATGTTGCCGTATGAGGGAGATCGTCAGTGAGGGCATACATCACGTCATGTCATCTTGCATTAACAACAGTATTAGGATTGTCTGATTTACTGCTTTACTATTATCGCATGATTGAATTGTGAACATGCTAATCTTTGCTCTATAATTCCACTGAGTTGATCACTCACTCCCACGTTACGGGATGGTGTTTGCAACACCCACCAGACCCTGTTGTAGATGCAGGTGAGGCTGAGATCCAGGAGGTGGAGCCAGACATCGACGAGGACCAGGACGAGTTCTCGTACATGCAGTATCACGATGACTTCCCGTTGGCGACCTGGATCGATGGGACTTCAGTGGGACTATTTTGAACATTACATTTTTGTTCATGTATATGTATATGAGACTCAGAGATGTAGTCATACTTTGGAGACAGATGAGATTTACTTTGTTTTTCCATACAGTAATATATATATTGTTTAGTCTTCCGCTTGCTTTTATCACTGGATCTGAAGTATGAATTGCAGTTTTGGTATACTTTTACTCATGTGAATGCTTTAAATCAGACAACATTGAATCATAATCATTTTTGTTGCATAAGTGACGGTCTGGAACTCGGGAGTTGAGTTTATACACGACCCCCGATTTTCTGGGTGTTACAAGTTGGTATCAGAGCATGAATAAGAGTATACTTGGCCTGGGTTATGGTCTCGCAACGTACGCTGTCGCTTCCTTTGACTTAGGTGGGTGCGAGAAGGGTCTAGAAACACTTCTAGGATTGCAGATTCGCCCATAGGCGAAGTCTATTTGACTCGATCGCACGATCGAGTCTATAACGCATCTCGGGTCGCGTAAAGCAACCCGAATAGCTTCTAAGCCATAGGAAGTCGGGTTGAGACGTCCTATGAGCGGTTTTAAACCGCAAAAGTGAATCCTTGGGCCGTGGGATGACCACGACTCCTGTATTCAATCGTCAGGGCTTAAAAACCCTGTTTCACCAAAAATCTTCAAAATTCTTCCTCTAAACACTCCGATCTTCATTTATTTCTTATCTATTTCATGTTAGGCATAAAAAATAATGTGAAAATAACATAAATTAGTACTTTCACAGAATTGTACAGCAAATAGTAAAATTTCATGATAAATGGCCATAAGTCCATTCTAACTTCACTTTATTTAGCAACTAAGGATCTAGATGGATGTACTAGCTCCTTCTACCCCAAATTCATATGCTGTATTATAGGGTTTGGTATTCGGGATTGCAGAGTGGTCCCGGAAAGCCCCGAACACATGTTTGGGCTCATATAGGTCAAAATACAATGAACTAGGGGGTGGACCACACATTTTTGGGGTCCCTGGACCATGGGGGACCAGACCCATGTGGTTCCACCGACCAACTGTGGAGTTGGCCGGCGATGCCATCGCCGGTCCGGCGATGCATCACCGACCGGTGGGGCCTGTTGGTCCTGATTTTTGGGTGCACGCCCTTAAATGAGGTGCACATCATCCCCACGTAGCTCCCGTCCCACGAAAACCCCTAAAACACCCCCCTCCACAAACAGCCCTCCCCTTAGCCCTATTTTCATTTTTCAGCAACTATCCCCAAAGTTTGTGATTCCCAATCATCCCTAAGTCCCTCCTTGGCCAAAACCGACCATCATCCATCACTTCTTGGGAGTTGGTAGCCCTTCCTCTTAAAGATTTCACCATTTGGAGCTCCAAAAACTCTCAAATCGAGCTGAAATCGTGAGGTGCTCCATTTCACTTTTTTGTTTCCATTTCTCCCTGAAAATACACTCTTGGGAAGTTTGAAGCATCCCTCTACGATGCCTAGAATTCCTTTTTCTAGATTGGATAGCCACTTCTCCGCATTTTCACCATTTTTCATGGCTTTCGTGGAAGCCATTTTAGACATTTTATCACTCTCATCCATCATATCTTTGATGGGTAAGAGGAAAACCGCAACAGACGAGGCTGGGCCGAGCCGCCCTGCTCAATCGAGAAGACCGCGGGGTGGTGCCGCAAGTTCAAGCGCCGCCGCAGGTCCAGCTGCAGTCCTGGAGTTGCCTTACAAAGCGGGATTTGGATCCTCATGCACACCTTGGGCGAGCAATTCTATCGGAGATGCCTCATGACCAATACACTGATCACAAAGTGTTATTTGAGGTGGACGTAGATGGCCGACTATTCGGCGAATATCTGTTGTTCGAATGCATTGAAGCTGCGCATTGGGGTCCGATCTTTGAAGTTCACGCTCGTGCTAATGTGAGCACCGTTCGTGCCTTCTACGCTAGTATCCAGAACCCTACCTTGGAGCCTTTGCAGTTCAAAATCCCTTTTGGTAGAGATCGGATGGCTACGATCGATGTTCGGTTGATTGCGCGACTTCTCAACGTGCCTCTTGGTGATGTGCATCCTAGTGAGAAGAATCTGAGGACTAGACGTGAACGAGATCGCCGCACCAGGTTCCTGTGCGGTAAGTTGGTTCCATGGCAGCCTAATAATAGCCTCAAGGCGACGTATATGTCTGAGGATTTACGCCTGCTGCACCATATCTGCACGTTCAATGTTTATCTCAGGTCGATGAATCGCATTGAATGTACACGCCTTATGGTTGATTTCCTGTATATGGTGGCCCAGGGAGAGAACGTATGCATGGCTACTTTCATCTTACGACAAATAATCCTCATAGCCAGGTCAAGAAGAACATCCGAATCACTTCCTTTTGGCCGACTGGTTTGTAAGATCGCCCTCGAGTTTGCTTACAGACTTGGGCCAGAAATGCCAGTTTCGATTCATAGTATCGATGAGTCGACAATGGTCAAGATGAAGATTGGGTCACAATACCGTGAAAATCAACTTGAAAGGGATAGTGAGGATGACTTTGATGACGAGGGAGATCAAAGTGAAGAAGAACCTCGAGCAGAGGTTCAGGAAGAAGTCCAGGAAGAGGCAGAAGAGGAGGCTCAGGATACTGATGAGAGCCCTCCTCCTTCTGCACAGGCTACTATCGACGATCGTATTGCTCGAATGGAGGAGAGTCAGATCGCTTTGCGAAGAGAAGTGCAGGAACTTCGCGCTGAAGTCGAGGATGCCAAGGCCGTTACAAAGAAGAAACTCGGCAAGGTGACTCGCACCTTGAAGGCGATCCTGTGTTTCTTGCAGGATAAGGGTGCTCCTCCTCCGTCACCAGACTCCGACTAGCGATGCGATCTTTGATGTTATTATCAGTAGTTAGTCATTTCCTGCTTTATGTGTGTAAGCCTGTTAGGGCTAGTGCTTTGCTTATGTTGCTGTTGCTTAACTGTCTTAATTCTCATGTATTTCTCGTCATGATGCTTGTAAGGATATATCCCTTGTATTGTGACAATTTTGATTAATTGAAATGCATGGAATGCCTTTGACTCCTTGTGTGAATGATTGTGGTGTATTTGTGCAATTGAGACTGACAAGGTTGCGCCCTATTTTGAATATAGGGAATGCCGCCTAAGACTACGCGGAGCACGGCTCATCTTGCGCTGACCGAGCATATGGATCAGACTCCCTCTCAATCTGGCACCCATACGGACCCTGCTTTGGGCCCGATTCCTGAGGCGGTTCGATCGTCTCAGCCTGCCGCTGGTCCTACAGATGGACCACCGCCATTTACGCCATCAGTCAGAGAGCCATATCGCGCATCTACTTCCACACAGCATCCGCCACAGCCTGCTCCACCTCCCGACAGATTCGAGCAGATGATGGCTATGATGCTGCAGCAGTAGCAGCTTCTGACTACCATCGTGGGGACATTAGTCCAGGGTGGGGGTGCGACTCCATCTACTCCACCTGCACCACCTGCGCATCCAGCTGAGGATGCCTATACATACGTCAGGGATGAGGACATGGCTCATCCTGCGCCGCCTGCTTACCCTGCGGGGAACGCCGCAGATACACGGAGCCTATTAGAGCGATTTCAGCGCTTGCGGCCTCCTACTTTCACGGGTTCTCACAGACCCGAGGAGGCTGAGTACTGGCTAGACCGTGTGTCGAAGATCTTGCGGATGCTTCATTGCACAGAGGCCGAGAAGGTAGAGCTGGCTACATTCCTGTTTGAGAGAGAGGCCAGCATGTGGTGGGATAGCGTACTGCGGACCGTTGCCGCCGGCTATGTATGGACGTGGGCAGCATTTGAGTTCCGCTTCCATGAGAAGTATTATCTCCAGACTTACAAGCACGACAGGGAGAATGAGTTTCTCCGCCTCAGACAGGCAGTTATGACAGTTACAGAGTATGAGCATCGGTTCATGGAGTTGGGCAGGTACGTCCCGACGATTTTGGCTGATGAGCAGATGAACATTCGGCGCTTTTTGGAGGGTTTGCGACCGGACATTCGGTCGAAGATGTGCTGTGTGACCATTCCTTCATATGCGGAGTTGATTCACATGTCCATGCGGGCAGAGCAGGACGTGGATCGACTTGCGCGATCTCGTGGCCCTGTTGCTTCTAGGCCACGACCAGACATGCAGGACAGGCCCCTCGCGGGCAAGAGGCCTCGCATTGATCCTCCTACCAGGACTACGGTGCCTGTACCACAGTTTCGGCGCCCTGACTTGACATGTACATATTGTGGGAGGTCAGGCCACTTAGCGCAGAGCTGCTTTTCTAGGATGCGGGACAGTGGGTTCTCGCCGCCGCAGAAGATTGACCGTGTACATCCACAGGTGATATCAGCACCGCCTATATGGTCAGCTCCTGCGCATCCTTCTTTCAGACCTCCGGTATCGTAGATCAGACAGCCTCCGCTTTCTTTTATCATTGGATCGATGAGACTTCAGTGGGACTATTTTGAACATTACATTTTTGTTCATGTATATGTATATGAGACTCAGAGATGTAGTCATACTTTGGAGACAGATGAGATTTACTTTGTTTTTCCATACAGTGATATATATATTGTTTAGTCTTCCGCTTGCTTTTATCACTGGATCTGAAGTATGAATTGCAGTTTTGGTATACTTTTACTCATGTGAATGCTTTAAATCAGACAACATTGAATCATAATCATTTTTGTTGCATAAGTGATGGTCTGGAACTCGGGAGTTGAGTTTATACACGACCCCCGATTTTCAGGGTGTTACAGGAATCCTCATTAGATTGTTAATATCAAGGAAGATGACTTAAAACTTACTAGTTTAGAAGCTTAGGTTGAGAAATATGAACATGGGATCACCTAGGCTTCTATTACACAAAAAATCTATCAAAATGCCCAAGAACTGAATGCCCTTTTATAGGAAAGCATTTTACAATTGCTATAAAATGACTAGTTAATGACTTTTCAATATGATCAAAAGGTCCTTCGATGGAATCAAAGGTCCTTCAATAGGATTGAACTCTCTATCGATCCCATTAAGAAATTCAGAATTATCTCTATATGGCTGCTAGACTCATTCTTCAATTTGATCGAGTGGACCTTTGATTGCATCGAGTCCCATCGAAAGCCTACCGATGGGATCGAAGACCACTCGAAAACTGTTGTTTTTAGCAGGAATATTTACAACAACTATGCACATCTACTAGCCTTATTCCAATTAGGCTCCTAAGGCTAAGGGATAATCATCAAGGTTTACCCATTAAGTCATGATAATCTAGAGGCTTAAGGGATTATTTTGGGTCAAGAGCTAGGATCACTAAGGCATATTAATTACTTGTTCTTTGCTCATTGATGCTCATGTCCACTTGTGTCTTTGGTCTTCAACTTTTAAGGGCTCGACTAACTCCCTAACACAATGACTCATGTGATTGACAAACAAGGAACATAAATAAGTGCCCTAATAATCTCCTATTTGGTCAATTACATGATAAAAACCTAAGCTAGAAAATGTTATGGTCCATACCAATGACATACCAAAATAACACAAAATATTACATGTCCAAAATCACAATGATTTACAATTTTAAGTATAGGACTTGGGAGATGTAACAATAGCAATCCTCCCCCATGATTGCTATCCCTATCTTCATCAATCCCTACATAGAACAAATAAATCCTGCAAAATAAGTTATTGTTTTGGTGGGACTTGATCTTTCTCCTAATTTTTGTTAGTATTTGACAAATAGTTAGTTCCATAAATATACAAATAAAAAAATAAACCGAAACAACTCTATAAATCATAGATTTATCAATTATAGGGCACAAACTAACAAAGGAATAAATTGTGCATATAAACATTTAAACTTGGAGCATGCTTATTATGGTCATTCAAAAGATGTGTTAATTAAATTAGTAATGCCCAATGATAGTCTAAGCTAGAAACCTATGATATTAAAATTCAATAACTTTGAAGCTTTAGCTATAAAAAACAAATGAGGTTAAAATCCTTGAATTTTAACTATTAAGAACAATATGAGGCTAAGTCCTCATATTTTCCTATAGGTCTCACTAATGAGGCTTAATCCTCTGATTTAATTATAGAACACAAGATTGAGGTTGAAATCCTCTGATTTTTAATTCAAACTAAAGGGACCTTCTAAGGTCACCTATTGGAAGTATTATGGTCTCCCAAGTCTCTAGAGAGTGATTCGTGGTGCAGATCATTAAGACATGTGAGTGACCAAGGTCTTCAAAACTAGAGGAGTCTTCTGAAACATATTCAAACTCCTCCATATTATCATAAGTTAACACTATAACCTTGCCTTTGGATCTTAATTTTCTAGAGCAATTGGTCGCAATATGTTCATAACATTCACAGTTGTAACATTAGACCTGCTTAGGTTATTTAACAGATTTACCTTTAAGATTCTTAACCATTTGTTCTTCTTGTCACAACTCCTCCCTCTACTAAATTTGAGAAATTTCTTAATTTTTCTTCTGAAATTCTCATCCTCATCATCACTATTACTTTAATATTTAACAATCTTAAGCCTATGTAAATGCATATGAGATGTTTTAAAGATGATAAGTTTATGTAGTCTGAAGGGGGGCCTTAAAGTGTAGTTCATAAGTTTATAGGGAACCTAATATTTTTTCTACTTTTATCTCATCTATTTTTCTATACTCTTCTATTGAGGTTATCTTGGGAGTGAACATATTCGCTAGGGATCTAAGTATTTTTCTACATATGCACCCTTCCGTAATCTTCTCTCCTTAACCCCACATGGAGTTATAAATATCATTTAACTTTGAATAAAACTCAATGAATCATCCAGACTCATCTATTTTAATGTTTTTGAATTAGGTCATTAAGAGCTAAAGCTTCAATTTTTTTACTATGATAGTTCCCTTGTAGGAGACTTCCAATATATCTCGTTCTTCCTTCCCCATTTCATATGTGCAAATGATTTTAAATTCATCGGGGAAAATTGCTGTAACATCCCGAAAATCGGGGGGTCGAGCAAAAACCCAACTCCCGAGTTCCAAAATGTTATTTATGCAACATAGATATGTATGATTGAATGTTGTCTGTGATAACACATTAAACATGAGTGAGATTAAGCCAGAACAGCATATCATACTCCAGAGACAGTTAAATTAACCAGCGGAAGTCTGTAATAGTATGTATAACATATATAAACTGTTGTATGTCTCCAGAGTGTGAACATGTTACCAGGTTATACACATGCATGTATACTCCAAAAGTAGATGAAACGAATATACATGAGTGCGCTAAAAATATAAAATGACAAATGTCAAAGTATCTAATCAACCTCCCTGTAATCCCGTCGATCAGAACACGCATAAAGGAGGGATCCTCCTCATCATCATCAAGTCCGGCTCCGCCTCACAGGCCGCGCCATCATCTGCAATCACAAAAAGGTCTGGTGGGTGTCCAGGAACACCGTCCCGTAACGTGGGAGTGAGTAGCTAACTCAGTGGAATAATAGAGCAAAGATTAACATGTTATCAAATCAATCATGCGATAATAGTAAAGCAGTAATTTAAACATTCCTAATACTGTTGTTAATGCAATTATGACATGACGTGATGTATGCCCTCACCGACGATCACCCTCATGCGGCAACATCTTACGACCGCGGCATGCCACACTCCCTAGAGTGCTCCACATCTTCCAGGCACATGCAATGCTATGGTGATATGATTTTCAAGTTATTATTAGTCCATTCAAACAGCAGGATTGGGAAACTAAGGTACTTCCCTTATATCAATCCCAACACAGATCCTGTCTAGGGTCGTCACTCCTAGTAATCTCATACGATGTATATTTCGTAGGTCGCTGCAAGGGCTGCCAGGGCTGTTGCTCGCACTCGTTGCACCGCTCCCCCATCACCTTATCAATACAGGCCTACCGTACTCTACTACAACGGAAGGGTCGTCGCCTCCCGTGGACTCAGAATACGCTCGCGGTCACTACAAAGGGCTCGTCGCCTGATCAGTGTAGGCCGACAGCTAGAATATAGTGTCCCATACCACCATAATCTGCTCACGAGTCTAGGTGCTCACTGGTCACTACGGGGAGGTTTGTGGCCCCAGCGTAGGCCGACAGCTCGACCACGGTGTCCCATACCACCATGCCCAGCTCATGAGTCTTCGTGGATCAAGGTACCATGGTTAATAGGGTTTACAATGGTAAGTTTAGTACCCTAGGTTCAAGCAGTTATGACTCATACAAGGTGAACATACATCGGCCAGTCGGGTTACTTGACGGGCTCGACTAGCGCGATCGCATCTCAAGTCGAACGACATGAAGTGCGTAAAACACTTCGCGTGGCCTAACCACTGCCGCCAACTCTAAACACGAATCACGTTCATCGACGCGTCGCTCGTGGCTATGACCAGTCAGCCACGAATTCGCTCGGTTACCGACTGCCTGGACTAAGTCTAGTCCCACACATCTATGAAATCACATCAACAATATATGCAAAGGTATTGGAATTGAAATACAATCATGTGAGCATGTTAACACATGTTATAACATTCAACTTAAGCAAATCTTCAAACACCTACATTCCATGCATGTAATGGAATCATGCATATGGTCAACATATAGGAAATCATTTAGGTCAGCATATTAATCAAGAAATCATTCTCAAACTACTACATAACATCATTTAATTCAATACATACTAGTACAAGCATTTATACAAACACATACACTACACACTTAAGTCTACATATAGTATGTCGACCCAAAGTGCGCAACTAGGCGAATCTCTTCGCCAAACTGATTATGCAAGCATTCCTAACTCCCTAATGCGGCAACAAACCATGTCAATCACGTCAGCAAAATATGCATGTAGACCGTACTTCCTACAAATGACTAAAATGCCCTAAATCTCATATTCTTCGTTAATTTACAAAACGGGAAACGGAGAGCATGTTGTACATGTCAAACGGCGTTGCCGTTAAGAATCTACTATTAAACGACATTGAAAGCTTTGGAAACAGTCAATCAAAGCGTCTAATATCCGCACCTTGTCTCTTATGGATGTTGAAATTCGAACGGAGCGTATACGCTTCGTCTACAGCGATAAGAGAACCTGTTTTACGAGATTTACTAACTATCAGGCTATAAAACGGAAGAAACATCAAATCAGCAACTTTCTAGGGTTTTTCTTACCTGAAAACGCGGAGGAATCGCCGGGAAAGTGATCGGAGTGCGTTGCCTAAGCACGTACAGCAGCAGCAGGAAAAGCTCTCCCACCTTCTCTCACAAACTCTCACTTTCTCTCTCACTCTTGCTAGGGTTTCTAGCAAATTCGGATGAGTGAGAGAAGTGAGGGTTTCAACCCCTTTTATAAGCTCAAATGTGCCCAAAACAGGCTTGGGAACAAAGTATACTTGAGGTATATCCAAATCGGGGCTGTTTCGGTCCAAAAGCTGCTTTCTGGTGGTCCCCTGGTCGATTGCGATCGGACTTAAGCTCACGCGTACCAGATGTAGCACGTATTAAGTTTTCAGTCTGGTAGGGTTCGCAGATCGCCCGTGGCGGACCAGTTTCAGTTCAGCGGTCATCGCACATAGATCAGGGCTGAAAGTCTCATGATAATAAATAGAAATTTTTCCTGATCCGAGGGTGTAATCTGGATGAATTCTGACGGTCAGAACGCTTAATACTGACGCGTCAAGTCGTGTGCTAGATTTGAATTTGAAATTCCAAATCTGTCCCTATTCGCGGTCTCTTCAGTCCGGGTTCAACGAAATAGTCTGTGATTATCGGTTTGACTTGATTTTCGAGATGATTGTCAAGTCCAGTTGGGCGGTTCTAACGGTCTAAGATAGGAGGTATCGGACCTTCGATGCGCGGTCTAAATCCAATACAAAAATTCAATGTGGTCCAGAGAATAGACCTGCTTAGAGTTTGATCCGAGGTTATAGAGTATTATAGGGTCATTGGTTCTACTCGATTTGGGTCTTGTAGAACGTATTTAAAGTGATCAGGGACTGTTTCCCAGCCACTCCAACGTTACGCTAGCTATCTTATGCTTAGTTTCTAAAGAAATTAATCCTAAGTGGTTTCTTTGGCTATGGAATTGGGTTCTGAACGATTTTTCAGGTGTTTTAATTGACCCACTGCCTAAGGACGTCAAATCTCAGATTAGCCAAAATCCGGGGTGTTACAATCTACCCCCCTTAAAACACAATGTCGTCCCCGACATTGGCAAAGGGCAAGGAGTACTTTCTCTAAGGAAGGTTCAAATCCTATTTAATAACTTAATCGTACATATAACCTAAATCAAATGTTTCGATCCTGGGCCAGTGGGAAAGAGGCCAACCACTCTTCCGCTGCGCCACTCTGATCAAACGGTAGCATTGACTAACCTAACTGGATTGGACTCAATACGTTCTACCCCCCTTAAAACTTGGTTTTACTTAAGGTTGAAGAATCTTAACATCGATCCGTATATTAGAACGAGGCACAACTTAGGAGCTATCCTTGACCTAAAATGGAAACAACCTTTCTCTACATGGTTTTCCTTGCTAATGATGCGTTCTATGGCATTGGTACCTATGATCAGAGAGATGAGCCTAATCTCTATTGTGGTTAAGTTCAGGGGTAGGTATGAGTTGGTGGCAAGATGTCAAATTCTCTACTGGCTTTAAGTCCTCGCCATTTCCCAAAGACACTGCGATCCCATTCGGTTGTATGTGGTCGAGCCAACATGGAAGAAAAGTAGTATAGTGGGTCTGAGCTGGATACATAGACTTTCTGTCTAGCTAGGACAGAAGATTTATTGTATCAATTCTTAATCCGAGTCGATGCCGATCTTCTGCTTGATCAGAGCATTGGATTTATTGGTAACCACTAGGATTAGAAAGTCGATTCAAACCGCGAATACATCGCTTACATGTAGTTCCTTTATTCCGCGTTCCCGAATGCAATAAGCCCTTGGGGAAGGCAATTTTTAAGGGACGTGCTAGTACATTCTAAGTTCATTCTAAGGGATTTATAAATGGTCCCTAAGAGTGAATGGCTCCCTCCTATGGGCAACAACAGAAGTCTATAAATCATAAGGGGATCTATCGAAGGAAGGGAGTCCCATTCCAACCAAATCTAACCTACTATCCCTTAGCATATATAGGCTTTACACTGTCTAAGACAACTAGTAACCTAGTCTGTAACTCAGTAGTTATAATCCAAAGCCTAAGTTTATACGTTAAATGGTTCCATACCATTTCTACTACAGGGAATTCTTCTATTGCTTAGGGTCAAGATTATTTAAATGGAATTAGATTTCTTATGTCGTCAGATCCTTCAAATCTAGGAGTACTAACACTAGGTTCCAAACGCCTAGGGCCTATGTGGCCGGTAGCGCTTAGTTGTATTAAATGGAACCGCATTCCTAGTCCCATGGCGGGATCGGAAGTGACATGCTTGGTAGGAGGGTGGGGTGGGATAAAAACTAATTTGTAGGCTGAATCCCGGGAGTTACAATACTCCCGATCCAGGGACGATACCTTAGAGTGAAATGAGACGGCATGCACTCCATTCCACAAATTTCGGCTACATTAAGCCCAAACCACAACACAAACATTCATATAACAAGTCGAAAAGCATCATGCATTTCATTAAACCCAAAATTGTCATAATACAAGGGATATCTCCCTACAAGTATCATGACAAAAAGTACATGGGAGCTATGTCAGTCAGCTTCTACAGCAACATAGGTAAACTACTAGCCTTATCAGGCTTACAAAACACAACTTAAAACAGGAAATGACTAACTACAACCCGCGATACCTGGATCTAGATTACTAGTCCGAGTCGGGCGATGGAGGAGGAAATGCAAAGAAATCGTTGTCCAAATGGACAGAACGAAATCTAGGCATTGTAGAGGGATGCTTCAAGCTCCCCTAGGATGCATTTTCAGAGAGAAATGGAAACGAAAAAGGGGAATGGAGCACCTCACGAATTCAGCTCGATTTGGGGGTTTTTGAAGCTCCAAATGATGAAATCTCCAAGAGGAAGGGCTGTAAACTCCAAAGAAGTGATGGATGATGGTCGGTTTTGGCCAAGGATGGGTCTAGGGTGGTTTGGAATCACGGATTTTTGGAGATAGTTGCTGAAAAATGAAAATGGGGCTAAGGAAGGGGCTGTTTGTGAAGGAAGTACCCCTATTTGGGGTTTTCTATGGACGGGACCTACATGGGAGGGGTACACTACCCAAAATAGGGCGTGCGCCCAACTTTCGTGCCAAATGGGCCCCACCGGTCAGCGATGCATCGCCCGACCGGCGATGGCATCACCGGCCAACTTCCAAGTTAGCCGGTGGGACCACATGGGTCTGGTCCCCCATGATCCCAGGGGTCCAAAAATATATGGCTCACCCCCTGGTTCATTGTACTTTGATCTGTATGGGCCCAAATATGTGTTCGGGGCTCTCCGGGTCCACATCGCAATTCCGAATACCAAACCATACAGCATATGAATTTGGGGTATAAGGAGCCAGTACATCTATCTAGATCCTTAGTTGCTAAAGAAAGTGAAGTTAGAATGGCATTATGGCCATTTTTCATGAAATTTTACTATTCACTGTAAAATTTTGTGAAAGTACTAATTTGTGTTATTTTCACATTAGGTTTGATGCCTAACATGAAATGGATAAGAAAGAACTGAAGGTCGGAGTGTTTAGAGGAGGAATTTTTAGAATTTTTGGCGAAACGGGATTTTTTAAGCCCTGGCGATTGATTACAGGAGTCGTGGTCATCCCACGGCCCAAGGATTTACTTTTGCGGTTTAAAACCGCTCATAGGACGTCTCAACCCGACTTCCTACAGCTTAGAAGTGATTCGGGTTGCCTTACGCGACCCGAGATGCGTTACAGACTCGATCTTGCGATCGATTCTAATAGACTTCGCCTATCGGCGAATCTGCGATCTTAGACGTGTTTCTAGACCCTTCTCGCACCCACCTAAGTCAAAGGAAGCGACAGCGTACGTCGCATGACCATAACCCAGGCCCGGTTTAATCCAAATCATGCTCTGATACCATCTGTAACATCCCGAAAATCGGGGGGTCGAGCAAAAACCCAACTCCCGAGTTCCAAAATGTTATTTATGCAACATAGATATGTATGATTGAATGTTGTCTGTGATAATAGAGCAAAGATTAACATATTATCAAATCAATCATGCGATAATAGTAAAGCAGTAATTTAAACATTCCTAATACTGTTGTTAATGCAATTATGACATGACGTGATGTATGCCCTCACCGACGATCACCCTCATGCGGCAACATCTTACGACCGCGGCATGCCACACTCCCTAGAGTGCTCCACATCTTCCAGGCACATGCAATGCTATGGTGATATGATTTTCAAGTTATTATTAGTCCATTCAAACAGCAGGATTGGGAAACTAAGGTACTTCCCTTATATCAATCCCAACACAGATCCTGTCTAGGGTCGTCACTCCTAGTAATCTCATACGATGTATATTTCGTAGGTCGCTGCAAGGGCTGCCAGGGCTGTTGCTCGCACTCGTTGCACCGCTCCCCCATCACCTTATCAATACAGGCCTACCGTACTCTACTGCAACGGAAGGGTCGTCGCCTCCCGTGGACTCAGAATACGCTCGCGGTCACTACAAAGGGCTCGTCGCCTGATCAGTGTAGGCCGACAGCTAGAATATAGTGTCCCATACCACCATAATCTGCTCACGAGTCTAGGTGCTCACTGGTCACTACGGGGAGGTTTGTGGCCCCAGCGTAGGCCGACAGCTCGACCACGGTGTCCCATACCACCATGCCCGGCTCATGAGTCTTCGTGGATCAAGGTACCATGGTTAATAGGGTTTACAATGGTAAGTTTAGTACCCTAGGTTCAAGCAGTTATGACTCATACAAGGTGAACATACATCGGCCAGTCGGGTTACTTGACGGGCTCGACTAGCGCGATCGCATCTCAAGTCGAACGACATGAAGTGCGTAAAACACTTCGCGTGGCCTAACCACTGCCGCCAACTCTAAACACGAATCACGTTCATCGACGCGTCGCTCGTGGCTATGACCAGTCAGCCACGAATTCGCTCGGTTACCGACTGCCTGGACTAAGTCTAGTCCCACACATCTATGAAATCACATCAACAATATATGCAAAGGTATTGGAATTGAAATACAATCATGTGAGCATGTTAACACATGTTATAACATTCAACTTAAGCAAATCTTCAAACACCTACATTCCATGCATGTAATGGAATCATGCATATGGTCAACATATAGGAAATCATTTAGGTCAGCATATTAATCAAGAAATCATTCTCAAACTACTACATAACATCATTTAATTCAATACATACTAGTACAAGCATTTATACAAACACATACACTACACACTTAAGTCTACATATAGTATGTCGACCCAAAGTGCGCAACTAGGCGAATCTCTTCGCCAAACTGATTATGCAAGCATTCCTAACTCCCTAATGCGGCAACAAACCATGTCAATCACGTCAGCAAAATATGCATGTAGACCGTACTTCCTACAAATGACTAAAATGCCCTAAATCTCATATTCTTCGTTAATTTACAAAACGGGAAACGGAGAGCATGTTGTACATGTCAAACGGCGTTGCCGTTAAGAATCTACTATTAAACGACATTGAAAGCTTTGGAAACAGTCAATCAAAGCGTCTAATATCCGCACCTTGTCTCTTATGGATGTTGAAATTCGAACGGAGCGTATACGCTTCGTCTACAGCGATAAGAGAACCTGTTTTACGAGATTTACTAACTATTAGGCTATGAAATGGAAGAAACATCAAATCAGCAACTTTCTAGGGTTTTTCTTACCTGAAAACGCGGAGGAATCGCCGGGAAAGTGATCGGAGTGCGTTGCCTAAGCACGTACAGCAGCAGCAGGAAAAGCTCTCCCACCTTCTCTCACAAACTCTCACTTTCTCTCTCACTCTTGCTAGGGTTTCTAGCAAATTCGGATGAGTGAGAGAAGTGAGGGTTTCATCCCCTTTTATAAGCTCAAATGTGCCCAAAACAGGCTTGGGAACAAAGTATACTTGAGGTATATCCAAATCGGGGCTGTTTCGGTCCAAAAGCTGCTTTCTGGTGGTCCCCTGGTCGATTGCGATCGGACTTAAGCTCACGCGTACCAGATGTAGCACGTATTAAGTTTTCAGTCTGGTAGGGTTCGCAGATCGCCCGTGGCGGACCAGTTTCAGTTCAGCGGTCATCGCACATAGATCAGGGCTGAAAGTCTCATGATAATAAATAGAAATTTTTCCTGATCCGAGGGTGTAATCTGGATGAATTCTGACGGTCAGAACGCTTAATACTGACGCGTCAAGTCGTGTGCCAGATTTGAATTTGAAATTCCAAATCTGTCCCTATTCGCGGTCTCTTCAGTCCGGGTTCAACGAAATAGTCTGTGATTATCGGTTTGACTTGATTTTCGAGATGATTGTCAAGTCCAGTTGGGCGGTTCTAACGGTCTAAGTGTAACGCCCGTGAAAAATCCATACTTGGGCTCGAGTACCAACTCGACCCGAAATTGCGTAGAATTCATTCCTTTAGAAAATATGACTAGGTTAGCTAGTGCAACGTTAGAATAGCTGGGAAATGGTCCCTGATCACTTTAAATACGTTCTACAAGGCCCGAAGCGAGTGGAACCAAGGGTGCTATAATGCTCTAAAGCCTCAGATCAAACTCTAAGCCGGTTTGTTCTCGGGACCTCCTTGAAACTTTGTATTGGATCTAGACCGCGCGTCGTAAGTCAGATGCCTACCATCTTAGACCGTTATGACCACTTAGCTGGGCTTGGCAATCGTTTCGAATATCAAGTCCAACTGACGATCACAGGCTATTTCATTGAGCCCGGACCGAAGAGAGTGTGAATAGGGACATAGTTGGAATTTCAAATTCAAATCTGGCACACAAATTTGACGCATCAGTATTAAGCATTCTGACCGTCAGAATACAGCCAAATTACACCCTTGGATCAGGAAAAATTTCTATTACATATCACGAGACTTATAGGTCTGATCTTGGTGCGGTGACCGTTAAACTGAAACTGGGCCGCCACGTGCGATCTGGGAACCCAACCGGTCTGAAACTGGATGCGTGCTAGATCCAGTATGCATGAGCTTAAGTCCGACCGCATTTGGCCTGGGGACCTCCAGAAATGCCCTTTTGGACCGAAACGGCCCCGATTTGGTTAGGCACCAAGTAAACATTGTTCCCAAGCCTATTTTGGGCATGTTTTAGGCTATAAAAGGGGTTGAAACCCTCACTCCTCTCTCCCATCCGAATTTGAGAGAAGCCCTAGCTTGGGAGAGAGAAAAAGAGTGAGAGATTGTGAGAGAGTGGGAGGGTTCTTCCTGCCACTTGTGCTACGTGTTGCACGTGCTTAAGCAACACTCCTCTACCGCTTTCCCGGCGATTCCACCGCGATCCTAGGTAAGTAAAAACCCTAAATAGTTGTTGATTTGAGTTTTCCTTGTTTCCATAGCGATGTAGCTTATGGATCTTATTTATTAGGCTCCTTACTCGCCGTAGACGAAGCATATACACTCCGCTTCAATTCCCGAGTCTACAAGACACTAGGTGAGGATTTTAGACGCTTTGATTGACGGTTCCCAATGCTTTCAATGTCGTTTAATAGTAGATTCTTGACGGCATCGCCATTTGACATGTACAAAATGCTCTCCGTTTCCCGTTTCGTAAGCTAACGAAGAATATGAGATTTAGGGCATTTTAGTCATTTGTAGGAAGTACTGTTTACATTCATATTTTGCTGATGTGATTGACATGGTTTGTTGTCGCATTAGGAAGTTAGGAATGTGTGCATAATTAGTTTGGCGAAGAGATTCGCCTAGTTGCGCACTTTGGGTCGACATGCTATATGTAGACTTAAGTGTGTAGTGTATGTGTTTGTATAAATGCTTGTATTAGTATGTATTGAATTAAATGATGTTATTTGATAGTTTGTGATTGATTTTTCAATTATTATGCTGACCAAAATGATTTTCTACATGTTGACAAAATGCATGATTTCATTACATGCATGGAATGTATGTGCTTGAGGATTTGCTTAAGTTGAATATGCATGGGAAGTATGCCTTGAAGATTTGCTTAAGTTGAATGTTATAACATGTGCTAACATGCTCACATGATGTATTTCAATTCCAATACCTTTTTATAGTAATTCCATAGATGTGTGGGACTTGACTTAGTCCAGGCAGTCGGTAACCGAGCGAATTCGTGGCTGACTGGTCATAGCCACGAACGACGCGTCGATGAATGTGATTCGTGTTGAGAGTTGGCGGCAGTGGTTAGGCCACGCGAAGTGTTTTACGCACTTCATGTCGTTCAATTCGAGATGCGATCGCGCTAGTCGAGCCCGTCAAGTAACCCGACTGGCCGATGTTTGTTCACCTTGTATGTATCATAACTGCTTGAACCTAGGGTACTGAACTTACCATTGTAAACCCTATTAACCGTGGTACCTTGATCCACGAAGACTCATGAGCCGGGCATGGTGGTATGGGACACCGTGGTCGAGCTGTCGGCCTACGCTGGGGCCACAAACCTCCCCGTAGTGACCAATGAGCACCTTGACTCGTGAGCAGATTATGGTGGTATGGGACACTATATTCTAGCTGTCGGCCTACACTGATCAGGCGACGAGCCCTTTGTAGTGACCGCGAGCGTATTCTGAGTTCACGGGAGGCGACGACCCTTCCGTGCAGTAGAGTACAGTAGGCCTGTATTGATAAGGTGATGGGGGAGCGGTGCAACGAGTGCGAGCAACAGCCCTGGCAGCCCTTGCAGTGACCTACGAAATGTACATCGTATGAGATTACTAGGAGTGACGACCCTAGACAGGATCCGTGTTGGGATTGATACAAGGGAAGTACCTTAGTTTCCCAATCCTGCTGTTTGAATGGATTAATAACAACTTGGTAATCATATCACCATAGCATTGCATGTGCCTGGAAGATGTGGAGCACTCTAGGGAGTGTGGCATGCTGCGGTCGTAAGATGTTGCCGTATGAGGGTGATCGTCGGTGAGGGCATACATCACGTCATATCATCTTGCATTAACAACAGTATTAGGATTTGTCTGATTTACTGCTTTACTATTATCGCGTGATTGAATTGTGAACATGCTAATCTTTGCTCTATGATTCCACTGAGTTGATCACTCATTCTCACGTTACGGGATGGTGTTTGCAATACCCACCAGACCCTGTTGTAGTTGCAGGTGACGACGAGATCCAGGAGGTGGAGCCGGAGATTGACGAGGACCAGGATGAGTTCTCGTATATGCAGTATCACGACGGCTTCCCGTAGGTGACCTGGATCGAGGGGGACTTCAGTGGGACTATTTTGATCTTATTCTTTTGTCTATTTACATGTATATGAGACTCAGAGATGTAGTCATACTTTAGAGACAGTTGAGATTACTTTATTTTTTTATACAGTGATATATATATTGTTTAGTCTTCCGCTTGCTTTTATCACTGGATCTGAAGTATGAATTGCTGTTTTGGTATACTTTTACTCATGTGAATGCTTTAAATCAGACAACATTGAATCATAACCATTTTTGTTGCATAAGTGACGGTCTGGAACTCGGGAGTTGAGTTTATACACGACCCCCGATTTTCAGGGTGTTACAAGTTGGTATCAGAGCATGAATGAGAGTATACTGGGCCTGGGTTATGGTCTTGCGACGTACGCTGTCGCTTCCTTTGACTTAGGTGGGTGCGAGAAGGGTCTAGAAACACTTCTAGGATCACAGATTCGCCGATAGGCGAAGTCTATAAGAATCGATCGCAAGATCGAGTCTGTAACGTATCTCGGGTCGCGTAAAGCAACCTGAATCACTTCTAAGCTGTAGGAAGTCGGGTTGAGGCGTCCTATGAGCGGTTTTAAACCGTAAAAGTGAATCCATGGGCCGTGGAATGACCACGACTCCTGTAATCAATCGCCGGGGCTTAAAAACCCCGTTTTGCCAAAAATTCTCAAAATTCCTTCTCTAAACACTTCAACCTTCAGTTCTTTCTTATCCATTTCATGTTAGGCATCAAACCTAATGTGAAAATAACACAAATTAATATATTCGCCAAATTTTACAGTGAATAGTAAAATTTCATGAAAAATGGCCTTAAGGCCATTCTAACTTCACTTTATTTAGTAACTAAGGAGCTAGAAAGATGTACTGGCTCCTTCTACCCCAAATTAATATGCTGCATCATATGGTTTGGTATTCGGGATTGCGATGTGGACCCGGAAAGCCCCAAACACATGTTTAGGCTCATACAGACCAAAATACTATGAACCAAGGGGTGGGACCTAACTTTTTGGGACCCTGGGACCATGGGGGACCAGACCCATGGGGTCCCACTGGCCAACCTGAAGGTTGGCCGGCGATGCCATCGCCGGCCGGGCGATGCATCGCCGGCCGGCGAGCACGGTTGGTGCTGTCCTTCGGGCGCACCCTCCTAAATAGGGTCCACATCACCCCTAGCTACCTCCCATCCCACGAAAACCCCCAAAACCCACCTCTCCTTCACAAACAGCCCCCTTGCATACCCTAGATTCGATTTTCAGCACTCCATTCCAAACCCCGGCGACCCAAACCACCTCTACAACCTTCCTTGGCCAAAACCGACCACCACCCATCAGTTATTGGGTGTTGGCATCCCCCTTCCTTGAAGATTTTCCCATTTGGAGCTCCAAAATCCCTCAAATATAGCTGAAATCGTGAGCTGCTCCATCCCATCTTTTTGTTCTTATTTTTTCCTGAAAGTACAGCCTTGGGAAGCTTGAAGCGTCCCTCTACGACGCCTAGATTTCCTTTTATCAGATTGGGCAGCCATTTCTCCACATTTTCGGCGTTTTTCATGGCTTTTGTGGAAGCCATTTTGGGCCTTTTGTCGCTTTCATCCATCATATCTTTGATGGGTAAGAGGAAAACTGCGACAGACGAGGCTGGGCCGAGCCACCCTGCTCGATCGAGAAGACCGCGGGGTGGTGCCGCAAGTTCAAGCGCCGCCGCAGGTCCAGCTGCAGTCCTGGAGTGCCGTACAAAGCGGGATTTGGATCCCCATGCACATCTTGGACGAACCATCCTATCAGAGATGCCTCATGGTGAATACACTGATCGTAGAGTGTTATTTGAGGCGGACGTAGATGGGCGATTGTTCGGCGAATATCTGTTGTTCGAACGCATTGAAGCTGCGCACTGGGGACCGATCTTTGAAGCTCGCGCTCGTGCTAATGTGAGCACTGTTCGTGCCTTCTATGCTAGCATCCAGAATCCTACCTTGGATCCCTTACAGTTCAAAATCCCTTTTGGTAGAGATCGGATGGCTACGATCGACGTCCGGTTGGTTGCGCGACTTCTCAACGTGCCACTAGGTGATGTACATCCAAGTGAGAAGAATTTGAGGACTAGACGTGAACGAGATCGCCGCACCAGGTTTCTGTGCGGTAAGTTGGTTCCATGGCAGCCTAATAATAGCCTCAAGGCGACGTACATGTCTGAGGATTTGCATCTGCTGCATCATATCTGCACGTTCAATGTTTATCCTAGGTCGACGAACCGCATTGAATGTACACGTCTTATGGTCGATTTCTTATTTCTGGTGGCCCAGGGAGAGAACGTATGTATGGCCACTTTCATCTTACGGCAGATAGTTCTCATAGCCAGGTCGAGGAGAACATCCGAATCCCTTCCCTTTGGCCGACTCATTTGCAAGATTGCGCTTGAGTTTGCCTATAGACTTGGACCCGAATTGCCGGTATCGATTCACACCATCGATGAGTCGACAATGGTTAAGATGAAGATTGGGTCGCAATATCGTGAAAATCAACTTGAAAGGGATAGTGGGGACGACTTTGATGAAGAGGAAGATCAAAGCGAAGGAGAACCTAGTGCAGAGGTTCAGGAAGAGACTCAGGAAGAAGCAGAAGAGGAGGCTCAGGATACTGATGAGAGCCCTCCTCCTTCTGCGCAGGCTACTATCGACGATCGCATTGCTCGGATGGAGGAGAGCCAGACCGCTTTGCGAAGGGAAGTCCAAGAACTTCGAGCAGAGGTCGCTGATGCCAAGGCCGTTACGAAGAAGAAGTTTGGCAAGGTGACTCGCACCTTGAAGGCAATCCTGTGTTGCTTACAGGATAAGGGTGCTCCTCCTCCGTCACCAGACTCCGACTAGCGACGCGATCTTTGATGTTGTTATGAGTAGTTAGTCATTTTCTGTTTTATGTGTGTAAAGCCTATTAGGGCTAGTGCTTTGCTTATGTTGCTGTTGCTTAACTGTCTTAATTTCCATGTCATTCTAGTCATGATGCTTGTAAGGATATATCCCTTGTATTGTGACAATTTTGATTAATTGAAATGCATGGAATGCCTTTGACTCTTTAGTGAATGATTGTGGTGTATTTGAGCAATTGAGACTGACAAGGTTGCGCCCTATTTTGAATATAGGGAATGCCACCTAAGACTACGAGGAGCGCGGTTCGGCTTTCATTGTCAGAGCAGATGGATCAGGCTCCCTCTCAGTCTGGCACTCGTCCGGACCCTGCTGTGGGCCCGATTCCTGAGACGGTTCGGTCGTCTCAGCCTACTGTTGGTCCTATAGATGGACCACCGCCATTTACACCATCAGTTAGAGAGCCACAGCGCACATCTACTTCCGCACCTCATCCGCCACAGCCTGCTCCACCACCTGATAGATTCGAGCAGATGATGGCTATGATGCTACAGCAGCAGCAGCTATTGACTACTATAGTCGGGACTTTAGCCCAGGGTGGGGGTGCGACTACATCTACTCCACCTGCACCACCTGCGCATCCAGCTGAGGATGCCTATACTTACGCCCAGGATGAGGGCATAGCACACCCTGCGCAGCCTGCTTTCCCTGTGGGGAATCCTGCCGACACACGGGGCCTTCTGGAGCGATTTCAGCGCTTGCGGCCTCCTACTTTCACGGGTTCTCACAGACCCGAGGAGGCTGAGTTTTGGCTCGACCGAGTGTCGAAGATTCTGTGCATGTTGCACTGTACTGAGGCAGAGCAGGTAGAGCTGGCTACCTTCCAGTTTGAGAGAGAGGCCAGTATGTGGTGGGATAGTATATTGCGGACTGTTACCGCAGATTTCGTATGGACATGGGCAGCATTCGAGTTTCGCTTCCATGAGAAGTATTATCCTCAGACCTACAGGCACGAGAGGGAGAATGAGTTTCTCCGTCTCAGGCAGGTAGCGATGACGGTTACCGAGTATGAGCATCGGTTCACAGAGTTGGGCAGGTACGTCCCGACGATTCTAGCTGATGAGCAGATGCGCATACGGCACTTTTTGGAGGGCTTGCGACCGGATATTCGGTCGAAGATGTGCTGTATCAGTTTCCCCTCCTATGCGGAGTTGGTTCACATGTCCATGCGGGCAGAGCAGGACGTGGATCGACTTGCGCGATCTCGAGGCCCGACTACTTCTAGGCCGCGACCGGATTTGACAGACAGGCCCTCCGCGGGCAAGAGGCCCCGCGTTGATCCTCCTACCAGGACCACGGCGCCAGTAGGACCGTTTCGGCGCCCTGATTTATCATGCACATACTGTGGGAGGATGGGCCACCTAGCGCAGAGTTGCTTTTCGAGGATGCGGGACAGTGGGTTCTCGCCGCCGCAGAAGATTGATCGTGTACGTCCACAGGTGATATCAGCACCGCCTATACGGTCAGCTCCTGCGCATTCCTCTTTCAGACCCACAGTATCGCAGATTCGACAGTCCCCACGGCCCTTGACACAGCGGCCGAACCGGCCACAGCAGGCTCGAGTTCATGCACTGACCGCTGAGGCAGCTACGACGCCGACTTTCCAGCATTCAGCCTTCGAGGTCACGGGCCATATCGGAGGTACTCCCGTTCTTATCATGGTGGACACTGGTTCCACGATTTCTTTGATATCGCGTGCCGTAGTCAGACGTCTTGGGTTGCAGACTATCACTATGGATAGCGTGCGAGTCCTTGCAGCTCATGGAGATTATTCGGATGTCACCCAGATGTGTGAGGGTTGTTTAGTTGATCTGGGAGGCAGGACGATGACTCTTGATCTGGTCGTCGATCCCTCGCTCGTATATCTCGACGTCATTCTTGGCATGGACTGGTTGACTGCAGGGAGAGCCGAGATTGACTGCGAGGCTCGTGTGGTGACGGTGTACGAGCTTGAGGGCACGCCTTTCACGTTTTCAGTGCGGGTAAATCTTCCTTTCTGCATACTTAGCTACGCCACTCTATTGCGCGACGCTGGTGCCCAGGTACTTGAGCAGACGCCAGTTGTTTCTGAGTTCGGGGATCTATTCAGGAAGATCCCTGGTTTGCCGCCCCGACGTGAGATCGATTTCACTATCGATCTGATTCCTGGTTCTACACCCGTCTCACTGCCGACGTATCGCATGGCACCATGTGAGATGGATGAGTTGAGGACGCAGATTGATGGCCTGCTAGAGCTTGGCTTTATACGGCCTAGCGTGTCTCCTTGGGGAGCACCGGTCTTGTTCGTGAAGAAGAAGGATGGTTCGCTGCGATTGTGTATTGATTATCGCAGGCTGAACCAGCTCACGGTGAAGAACAAGTACCCTTTGCCCAGGATCGATGACTTGTTTGATCAGTTGAGAGGAGCGCAGTACTTCTCGAAGATTGATCTTCAGTCAGGATATCATCAGCTGCGCGTCAGAGATGAAGACGTGCAGAAGACAGCATTCAGGACCAGTTTTGGTCATTACGAGTTCCTTGTGATGTCGTTCGGTCTCACGAACGCACCGGCCGTGTTCATGGATCTGATGAACAGGGTATTGCGGCCTTTCCTCTATCGATTCGTCGTTGTCTTCATCGACGACATTTTGGTATACTCTAGGAGTCGAGAGGAGCATGAGGAGCACTTGCGTTTGGTCCTTGATACGCTCAGACAGCATCAGTTGTTCGCACAGTATAAGAAGTGCGACTTCTGGAAGCAGGAGGTGAAGTTTCTGGGACACGTGGTGTCCAAGGATGGCATGGCAGTTGACCTGTCTAAGGTAGCTGCGGTGCAGGACTGGGAGCAGCCTGGTTCTGTCACTGAGGTGAGGAGTTTCTTGGGTCTCGCTGGCTACTATCGGCACTTCATTCAGGATTTCTCGAAGATCGCGAGACCCTTATCTCAGTTGACACGGAAGGACGTGAAGTTTGCCTGGAATGATAAGGCGGAGTCGGCTTTTCAGGAGCTGAAGGACAGACTTACGTCCGCCCCTGTGCTAGTATTGCCAGAGCAAGGGGTTAAATAAACTATATACACTGACGCGTCTAGCGTTGGTTTGGGTTGTGTCCTTATGCAGAGGGAAAGGGTAATTTCGTATGCCTCGAGACAATTAAGGAAGCACGAGGAGAATTACCCTACACACGACCTGGAGTTGGCAGCCGTGATATTCGCACTGAGACTCTGGAGACATTACCTCTATGGAGAGGAGTTCGAGCTCTTTTGCGACCACAAGAGCCTCAAGTACATATTCACGCAGCGGGACTTGAATATGAGGCAGCGGCGATGGATGGAGACGCTGAAGGACTTCAAGTTTGAAGTCTCTTACCATCCTGGGAAGGCGAACCTTGTGGCTGATGCGTTGAGCCGCAAGAAGGCGATAGAGTTTGCGGCTCCGCTGATGGTTACCGAGTGGGATATGGTTGAGTTTTTGCGAGACTTTGAGCAGAAACTCACCGTAGAGGAGCCATTTGAGTTCATCGCACACGTACAAGTGCGATCCCAGATCGATGACCGTGTCATCGAGGCGCAGAGGGACGACGCGCATCTTACTGAGCTTCGAGAGCAGGCCAGTGATGATGCTGACGCCGACTGGCGAGTTGGTATGGATGGGGGCTTACGTTACCGTGGCCGCCTATGCGTTCCTGATGTCCCTGACTTGAGACGAGAGATTCTCGAGGCTGCGCATTCTACTAGACTCGCGATGCATCCTGGCAGCACGAAGATGTATCGTGACGTGAAGAGGACGTATTGGTGGGAAGGTATGAAGACCCACATAGCTGAGTTCGTGTCCCGTTGTCTCACTTGTCAGCAGGTGAAGGCAGAGCATCGCCGACCACCTGGACTTTTGCAGCCTATGCCGATTGCAGAGTGGAAGTGGGATTTCATTTCCATGGACTTCATTTCTGGGTTGCCGAAGACGAGGAAGGGGCATGATTCCATTTGGGTGATCGTCGACCGATTGACGAAGTCGGCGCACTTCCTACCGATCAGAGTTACGAACTCTGCAGACGAGCTGGCTAGATTGTATATTAGAGAGATCGTGCGTCTGCATGGAGTTCCGTTGGAGATCGTGTCGGACAGAGACACGCGGTTCACTTCTATTTTCTGGACTCGCATTCAGGAGGCTATGGGTGTGAAGTTGAAGTTCAGTACTGCCTTCCACCCACAGACGGACGGACAGACGGAGCGAGTGAACCAGATCCTGGAGGACATGTTACGAGCTTGCGCATTGGACTTCAAGGACAGTTGGGATGACTGTCTTGCATATGCGGAGTTTGCGTACAACAATAGCTTCCAGGCGAGTATCGGCATGGCACCTTATGAGGCGCTGTATGGGCGACCTTGTCGCGCACCGCATTGCTGGTTAGAGGTCGGTGAGCGCAGCTTGATTGGCCCAGAGTTGGTGCAGGCGACGTCAGAGAAGATTAATATTATTCGACGTCGGCTTCTTACAGCGCAGAGCAGACAGAAGAGCTACGCCGATACGAGACGACGGCCACTAGAGTTCACAGTCGGGGATCATGTGTTTTTGCGAGTTTCCCCTATGAAGGGAGTCCTTCGGTTCGGGAAGAAGGGGAAGCTGGCACCGCGATTCATTGGTCCATTTCAGATCCTCGATCGTGTGGGAGCAGTGGCTTACCGATTGGCTTTACCCACGCCCCTCTCGAGCGTCCACAACGTATTTCATGTTTCTATGCTGAAGAAGTACGTTGCTGATCCTTCTCATATCATCAGATGGGAGCAGGTGCAGTTAGGAGAGGATGTTACTTATATCCTGCGACCGACACGCATCTTAGACCGGAAGGAGCAGGTACTGCGTAGCAAGGTGATTCCCCTTGTGAAGGTACTATGGACGCATCATATTGAGGAGGAGGCTACTTGGGAGACAGAAGCCGAGATCAGAAAGAACTACCCACAGCTTCTCGAGGAGTACGAAAAGGTACAAAATTTTGAGGATGAAATTATTTGTTAAGGGGGGTAGATTGTAACGCCCGTGAAAAATCCATACTTGGGCTTGAGTACCAACTCGACCCGAAATTGCGTAGAATTCATTCCTTTAGAAAATATGACTAGGTTAGCTAGTGCAACGTTAGAATAGCTGGGAAATGGTCCCTGATAACTTTAAATACGTTCTACAAGGCCCGAAGCGAGTGGAACCAAGGGTGCTATAATGCTCTAAAGCCTCGGATCAAACTCTAAGCCGGTTTGTTCTCGGGACCTCCTTGAAACTTTGTATTGGATCTAGACCGCGCGTCGTAAGTCAGATGCCTACCATCTTAGACCGTTATGACCACTTAGCTGGGCTTGGCAATCGTTTTGAATATCAAGTCCAACTGACGATCACAGGCTATTTCATTGAGCCCGGACCGAAGAGAGTGTGAATAGGGACATAGTTGGAATTTCAAATTCAAATCTGACACACAAATTTGACGCATCAGTATTAAGCATTCTGACCGTCAGAATACAGCCAAATTACACCCTTGGATCAGGAAAAATTTCTATTACATATCACGAGACTTATAGGTCTGATCTTGGTGCGGTGACCGTTAAACTGAAACTGGGCCGCCACGTGCGATCTGGGAACCCAACCGGTCTGAAAACTGGATGCGTGCTAGATCCAGTATGCATGAGCTTAAGTCCGACCGCATTTGGCCTGGGGACCTCCAGAAATGCCCTTTTGGACCGAAACGGCCCCGATTTGGTTAGGCACCAAGTAAACATTGTTCCCAAGCCTATTTTGGGCATGTTTTAGGCTATAAAAGGGGTTGAAACCCTCACTCCTCTCTCCCATCCGAATTTGAGAGAAGCCCTAGCTTGGGAGAGAGAAAAAGAGTGAGAGATTGTGAGAGAGTGGGAGGGTTCTTCCTGCCACTTGTGCTACGTGTTGCACGTGCTTAAGCAACACTCCTCTACCGCTTTCCCGGCGATTCCACCGCGATCCTAGGTAAGTAAAAACCCTAAATAGTTGTTGATTTGAGTTTTCCTTGTTTCCATAGCGATGTAGCTTATGGATCTTATTTATTAGGCTCCTTACTCGCCGTAGACGAAGCATATACACTCCGCTTCAATTCCCGAGTCTACAAGACACTAGGTGAGGATTTTAGACGCTTTGATTGACGGTTCCCAATGCTTTCAATGTCGTTTAATAGTAGATTCTTGACGGCATCGCCGTTTGACATGTACAAAATGCTCTCCGTTTCCCGTTTCGTAAGCTAACGAAGAATATGAGATTTAGGGCATTTTAGTCATTTGTAGGAAGTACTGTTTACATTCATATTTTGCTGATGTGATTGACATGGTTTGTTGTCGCATTAGGAAGTTAGGAATGTGTGCATAATTAGTTTGGCGAAGAGATTCGCCTAGTTGCGCACTTTGGGTCGACATGCTATATGTAGACTTAAGTGTGTAGTGTATGTGTTTGTATAAATGCTTGTATTAGTATGTATTGAATTAAATGATGTTATTTGATAGTTTGTGATTGATTTTTCAATTATTATGCTGACCAAAATGATTTTCTACATGTTGACAAAATGCATGATTTCATTACATGCATGGAATGTATGTGCTTGAGGATTTGCTTAAGTTGAATATGCATGGGAAGTATGCCTTGAAGATTTGCTTAAGTTGAATGTTATAACATGTGCTAACATGCTCACATGATGTATTTCAATTCCAATACCTTTTTATAGTAATTCCATAGATGTGTGGGACTTGACTTAGTCCAGGCAGTCGGTAACCGAGCGAATTCGTGGCTGACTGGTCATAGCCACGAACGACGCGTCGATGAATGTGATTCGTGTTGAGAGTTGGCGGCAGTGGTTAGGCCACGCGAAGTGTTTTACGCACTTCATGTCGTTCAATTCGAGATGCGATCGCGCTAGTCGAGCCCATCAAGTAACCCGACTAGCCGATGTTTGTTCACCTTGTATGTATCATAACTGCTTGAACCTAGGGTACTGAACTTACCATTGTAAACCCTATTAACCGTGGTACCTTGATCCACGAAGACTCATGAGCCGGGCATGGTGGTATGGGACACCGTGGTCGAGCTGTCAGCCTACGCTGGGGCCACAAACCTCCCCGTAGTGACCAATGAGCACCTTGACTCGTGAGCAGATTATGGTGGTATGGGACACTATATTCTAGCTGTCGGCCTACACTGATCAGGCGACGAGCCCTTTGTAGTGACCGCGAGCGTATTCTGAGTTCACGGGAGGCGACGACCCTTCCGTGCAGTAGAGTACAGTAGGCCTGTATTGATAAGGTGATGGGGGAGCAGTGCAACGAGTGCGAGCAACAGCCCTGGCAGCCCTTGCAGTGACCTACGAAATGTACATCGTATGAGATTACTAGGAGTGACGACCCTAGACAGGATCCGTGTTGGGATTGATACAAGGGAAGTACCTTAGTTTCCCAATCCTGCTGTTTGAATGGATTAATAACAACTTGGTAATCATATCACCATAGCATTGCATGTGCCTGGAAGATGTGGAGCACTCTAGGGAGTGTGGCATGCCGCGGTCGTAAGATGTTGCCGTATGAGGGTGATCGTCGGTGAGGGCATACATCACGTCATATCATCTTGTATTAACAACAGTATTAGGATTTGTCTGATTTACTGCTTTACTATTATCGCGTGATTGAATTGTGAACATGCTAATCTTTGCTCTATGATTCCACTGAGTTGATCACTCATTCTCACGTTACGGGATGGTGTTTGCAACACCCACCAGACCCTGTTGTAGTTGCAGGTGACGACGAGATCCAGGAGGTGGAGCCGGAGATTGACGAGGACCAGGATGAGTTCTCGTATATGCAGTATCACGACGGCTTCCCGTAGGTGACCTGGATCGAAGGGGACTTCAGTGGGACTATTTTGATCTTATTCTTTTGTCTATTTACATGTATATGAGACTCAGAGATGTAGTCATACTTTGGAGACAGTTGAGATTACTTTATTTTTTTATACAGTGATATATATATTGTTTAGTCTTCCGCTTGCTTTTATCACTGGATCTGAAGTATGAATTGCTGTTTTGGTATACTTTTACTCATGTGAATGCTTTAAATCAGACAACATTGAATCATAACCATTTTTGTTGCATAAGTGACGGTCTGGAACTCGGGAGTTGAGTTTATACACGACCCCCGATTTTCAGGGTGTTACACTAAGATAGGAGGTATCGGACCTTCGATGCGCGGTCTAAATCCAATACAAAAATTCAATGTGGTCCAGAGAATAGACCTGCTTAGAGTTTGATCCGAGGTTATAGAGTATTATAGGGTCATTGGTTCTACTCGATTTGGGTCTTGTAGAACGTATTTAAAGTGATCAGGGACTGTTTCCCAGCCACTCCAACGTTGCGCTAGCTATCTTATGCTTAGTTTCTAAAGAAATTAATCCTAAGTGATTTCTTTGGCTATGGAATTGGGTTCTGAACGATTTTTCAGGTGTTTTAATTGACCCACTGCCTAAGGACGTCAAATCCCAGATTAGCCAAAATCCGGGGTGTTACAATTGCACAATAAATAGCATTGATAACTTTAACATCATAGGTATACCACACTCTCTCATCGTGACTCCATTTGGATTTATCTTTGGGAGCACTAATGATTTTACCATCAATCACGACTTGTTCCATATGCATCGTTCATCCTTATTCGACAGTTTTCTAAACCACAGGGTCAATGAATCTTATAAAGACCCTCATTCTAGCATTCCAATTGGCGTAGTTAGACCCATCAAAATATGGTGGGCATGTGATGGCATACCACTCTTGGGTAGACATCATTCTTAAGCCCCCTTTGAATCTCACTTTAGGCGGTTAAGTCTTTCAGAAGGAACCCTCTCTAATACCAATTGAAACTACGCATGGCAGTTGGCCTGCAATCTATATATGTGGAAGCTTGGTAGAGCTACGAAATGAAGACTGTCTTAGAGGGGGGTGATTAGGACCAAATAAAAATTATGCATTTTAAAACAAATTGCCTAACTTAAACTAATGTACTTAAACTAATGTGCAAATTAAATTAAGTAAGAAAATTAACTCTAAGGCTTCCAAGCTAATAGAGAGTCCAATCACATAGATTACAAATTATATTCATACGAAGAAACTAGTCTAAAAACATGATAATGTATGTGTATATAGGATGTGCTAACTATCAAATCCTAACATTTATCAAATCATGGATACATATAATTTATCAACTAATCACATAAGCATAATTAACAAGTGCTTAAAGACAAACCCAAACACAAGCATATATAGCGGTTATGTTTCCTTACTCCACTCCCAACAGACTCTCTCAACCCATGAGTGTACCAGATTTCACTATCGGAGGTTTCAAATCAGGTTCACCTTTAACCTTTATAATCTTACACAAAGATAGACTCTGTTGGAGACTTACGTGGTTTTTTATTGGCATGCCATGAACCTCGGTCGTAGTCCAAGGACCTATGTTTACTCCAGTCAAAGGCTCTCATAAAGACTAATATATACACACCCGTGTCTAGTATCGTACATAACAACTTAATTTAATTCCTACATAAGAACTGATGTCCTATATAAGAACTTAATTGAGTTTATAAATCAAAATCTTATACTCAATCCTACATAATAAAGGAGTGTACATGAACTCTAGAAATGAAGACCTTACTTGTTGGATTAAGCCCCATTGATTTGTCATCTCGTGTTACTTGATCGATCCTCCTGCGCTTCAATCAGCTCCTCTAATCATTGATGTCGATGCTTTGCCAAAGCTTCAACTCCAAGATTTTTTTTAAAAAAACTTACATGAAGTGCTCCTTTAAGGTGACTAAGGTGATGGGAGGTTCGGTGAATCTCTTACAACTAATTGAAGGTTGTAATCCTAAAATATTCACCTAGACGTGTATTCTAGAGGGTTTAGACAAATGGTATGCCAATAAAGTTGATTCTAATCTCTAGAAAGTTATGGAGTTCAAGCTCTCATTCAAGGTGGAGGTTGGAATATGAAAGATGAGCTAAAGATGTCCAATATTGGGAGGGGGGGGGGGGGGGGGGGGGGGGGGGGGGGGAGGCACTGAATAGGATTATATCAAATTCTTCAAAATAAAGAAGAATAAATAATCTTAATTGCACAAAGTAATGAAACCTTGATTCTAAATAATTTATAGGACAACCTTCACATAAAATTTTAGGCAGGAAAACCTTATATCACGATGTCATTGAAATCAAACTTTTAAAACAAAAAGAGACAAATAATCAATTAAAACAATCACCACAAATATATAGGGGTTATAGTAATTTAGTGCTTAAACCCACACCTACTCCGCTCCCAAAATTATTACCCTCATAATTTTCGCTTTCACCATTTCAAGGTTTTCACAGGTTCATGTTAACAACCTCTTACAATTCTTGTAATTTTCATAGGCTATCACAACATAAAACCCTTTTGTAATTTTCACTGGCTATCACAAGTTAACCCACAAAATTTTAGGCTATCTCAGAAAAACCTAAAATAATGAAATAATAATTGACAATTTTAACTTATCTTTAAATGACGATTCAAAGATGTAGTCGAGGCTTGAAGCAGCATTCTTCTTTCTTGAGTGTTAAAGAGGTAGTACATGCTCAACCAGAAAGAATTTGGGGATCTAATATATTTCAAGGAATATAAACCTTAATGTTGTAGATTCAATTCTCTAGATCTTAAGTAGAGTATCGATTACTCTACAATTGTATTTAACATTAACTTGAAAAAGGGAATTAAATAAGCTAAACAGAAATAATAATTACCACATAAATAGCTTGGGGAAGAGTTAAGTTTCTCTTTAATTTGTAGAAGATTTATTAGTGAATTTCACTGTAGAATAAAATAAGGGAAGGTCCCTATTTATAGCTAAAGGATTTGAAAATTCGATAAGCCTAAAAATTGATTCGGCTGATTGGATTCCAATGATTCCATTCCAATGCTAATAGAATGTGTGGGATAAGATTTATAAAAAAATTGGCTATCCCGAGCTAAAATTCGACTGACCAAATTCCTTCAAAAATTTTAGAATTCATTGTTAGAAACTGAACCGAAATTGCTTCGGGCTGGCTAAACTTCAATTAGGTTAGTTGGACCCAATGTTGGGCTTGCCGAATTTGTTACATATTTTTCAAACTTTTAAATCTGAAAACTTAGCCAAAACTCAAGTTAGGTTAGCCAAAGTAAGTTGGATTGGCCGAACCTAAAGTTGGGCTAGCCAAACTTCACTGAACTTACACTGTAGATTAATTGTTTAAACCGTTTTTCAAAAGGACCTAACCTAAGGTCTTTCTAAGGTCATTGCACTTAGTGGTTGTGTAACATCCCGAAAATCGGGGGGTCGAGCAAAAACCCAACTCCCGAGTTCCAAAATGTTATTTATGCAACATAGATATGTATGATTGAATGTTGTCTGTGATAATGTATTAGACATGAGTGAGATTAAGCTAGAACCGCATATCATACTCTAGAGACAGTTAAATTAACCAGCGGAAGTCTGTAATAGTATGTATAACATATATAAACTGTTGTATGTCTCCAGAGTGTGAACATGTTACCAGGTTATACACATACATGTATACTCCAAAAGTAGATGAAACGAATATACATGAGTGCGCTAAAAATATAAAATGACAAATGTCAAAGTATCTAATCAACCTCCCTGTAATCCCGTCGATCAGAACACGCATAAAGGAGGGATCCTCCTCATCATCATCAAGTCCGGCTCTGCCTCACAGGCCGCGCCATCATCTGCAATCACAAAAAAGTCTGGTGGGTGTCCGGAACACCGTCCCGTAACGTGGGAGTGAGTAGCTAACTCAGTGGAATAATAGAGCAAGGATTAACATGTTCTCAAATCAATCATGCGATAATAGTAAAGCAATAAATCAAACAATCCTAATACTGTTGTTAATGCAATTATGACATGACGTGATGTATGCCCTCACCGACGATCACCCTCATGCGGCAACATCTTACGACCGCGGCATGCCACACTCCCTAGAGTGCTCCACATCTTCCAGGCACATGCAATGCTATGGTGATATGATTACCGAGTTGTTATTAGTCCTTTTCATACAGCAATATTGGGAAACTAAGGTACCTCCCTTATATCAATCCCAACACAGATCCTGTCTAGGGTCGTCACTCCTAGTAGTCTCATACGATGTATATTTTGTAGGTCGCTGCAAGGGCTGCCAGGGCTGTTGCACGCACTCGTTGCTCCGCTCCCCCATCACCTTATCAATACAGGCCTACTGTACTCTACTGCTACGGAAGGGTCGTCGCCTCCCGTAGACTCAGAATACGCTCGCGGTCACTACAAAGGGCTGCCAGGGCTGTTGCTCGCACTCGTTGCACCGCTCCCCCATCACCTTATCAGTGTAGGCCGACAGCAAGAATATAGTGTCCCATACCACCATAATCTGCTCACGAGTCATAGGTGCTCACTGGTCACTACGGGGAGGTTTGTGGCCCCAGCGTAGGCCGACAGCTCGACCACGGTGTCCCATACCACCATGCCCGGCTCATGAGTCTTCGTGGATCAAGGTACCATGGTTAACAGGGTTTACAATGGTAAGTTCGGTACCCTAGGTTCAAGCAGTTATGATACATACAAGGTGAACAAACATCGGCCAGTCGGGTTACTTGACGGGCTCGACTAGTGCGATCGCATCTCGAATTGAACGACATGAAGTGCGTGAAACACTTCGCGTGGCCTAACCACTGCCGCCAACTCTCAACACGAATCACATTCATCGACGCGTCGTTCGTGGCTATGACCAGTCAGCCACGAATTCGCTCGGTTACCGACTGCCTGGACTAAGTCAAGTCCCACACATCTATGGAATTATATTAACACTATACAAAGGTGTTGGAATTGAAATACATCATGTGAGCATGTTAGCACATGTTATAACATTCAACTTAAGCAAATCTTCAAGGCATACTTCCCATGCATATTCAACTTAAGCAAATCCTCAAGCACATACATTCCATGCATGTAATGAAATCATGCATTTTGTCAACATGTAGAAAATCATTTAGGTCAGCATAATAATTGAAAAATCAGTCGCAAACTATCAAATAACATCATTTAATTCAATACATACTAATACAAGCATTTATACAAACACATACACTACACACTTAAGTCTACATATAGTATGTCGACCCAAAGTGCGCAACTAGGCGAATCTCTTCGCCAAACTAATTATGCACGCATTCCTAACTTCCTAATGCGACAACAAACCATGTCAATCACATCAGCAAAATATGAATGTAAACGGTACTTCCTACAAATGACTAAAATGCCCTAAATCTCATATTCTTCGTTAGCTTACGAAACGGGAAACGGAGAGCATTTTGTACATGTCAAACGGCGATGCCGTCAAGAATCTACTATTAAACGACATTGAAAGCTTTGGAAACAGTCAATCAAAGCGTCTAATATCCGCACCTTATGTCTTGTAGACTCGGGAATTGAAACGGAGCGTATACGCTTCGTCTACGGCGAGTAAGGAGCCTAATACACAAGATCCATAAGCTACATCGCTATGAAAACAAGGGAGACTCAAATCAACAACTATTTAGGGTTTTTACTTACCTAGGATCGCGGTGGAATCACCGGGAAAGCGGTAGAGGTGTGTTGCTTAAGCACGTGCAACGCGTAGTACAAGTGGCAGGAAGAACTCTCCCACACTCTCACAATCTCCCACCTTTTTCTCTCTCCCAAGCTAGGGCTTCTCTCAAATTCGGATGGGAGAGAGGAGTGAGGGTTTCAACCCCTTTTATAGCCAACAACATGCCCAAAATAGGCTTGGGAACAATGTTTACTTGGTGTCTAACCAAATCGGGGCCGTTTCGGTCCAAAAGGGCATTTCTGGAGGTCCCCTGGCCAAATGCGGTCGGACTTAAGCTCGTGCATACTGGATCTAGTACGCATCCAGATTTCAGGCCGGTAGGGTTCCCAGATCGCACGTGGCGGCCCAGTTTCAGTTTAACGGTCACCGCACCAAGATCAGGCCTATAAGTCTCGTGATATGTAATAGAAATTTTTCCTGATCCAAGGGTGTAATTTGGCTGTATTCTGACGGTCAGAATGCTTAATACTGATGCGTCAAATTTGTGTGCCAGATTTGAATTTGAAATTCCAACTATGTCCCTATTCACACTCTCTTCGGTCCTGGCTCAATGAAATAGCCTGTGATCGTCAGTTGGACTTGATATTCGAAACGATTGCCAAGCCCAGCTAAGTGGTCATAACGGTCTAAGATGGTAGGCATCTGACTTACGACGCGCGGTCTAGATCCAATACAAAGTTTCAAAGTGGTCCAGAGAACAAACCTGCTTAGAGTTTGATCCGAGGCTTTAGAGCATTATAGCACCCTTGGTTCCACTCGCTTTGGGCCTTGTATAACGTATTTAAAGTGATCAGGGACCATTTCCCAGCTATTCTAACGTCGCACTAGCTAACTTAGTCATATTTTCTAAAGGAATTGATTCTAAGTGGTTTCTTTGGCTATGGAATTGGGTTCTAAGCAATTTTTCAGGTGTTTTAATTGACCCATTGCCTAAGGACGTCAAATCTCAGATTGGCCAAAATCTGGGGTGTTACAATCTACCCCCCTTAAAACACAATGTCGTCCCCGACATTGGCGAAGGGCAAGGAGTACCTAGAGGGACTTTAGTATTGACATTCTAAGGAAGGTTCAAATCCTACTTAATAACCTAATCGTACATACAACCTAAATCAAATGTTTCGATCCTGGGCCAGTGGGAAAGAGGCCAACCACTCTTCCGCTGCGCCACACTGATCGAACGGCAGTGTTGACTAATCCTAACTGGATTGGACTTAATACGTTCTACCCCCCTTAAAACTTGGTTCTACTTAAAGTCTAAGAATCGTTGCATCGATCCGTATATCGGAACGAGGCGCAACTTAGGGGCTATCCTTGACCTAAAATGGAAACAATCTTTCTCTACATGGTTTTCCTTGCTAATGATGCGTTCTATGGCATTGGTACTTATTATCATAGAGATGAGCCTAATCTCCATTGTGGTTAAGTTCAGGGTCAGGCATGAATTGATGGCAAGATGTCGAATTCTCTACTGGCTTTAAGTCCTTGCCATTTCCCAAAGGCAATGTGATCCTGTTTGGTTATAGGTGGTTGGGTCATCTCAGAATAAAGGTTGTGTAGTAGGTCTGAGCCGGATACATAGACTTTCTGTCTAGCTAGAACAGAAGATTTATTGTATCAATTCTTAATCCGAGTCGATGCCGATCTTTTGCTTGATCAGAGCATTGGATTTATTGGTAACTACTAGGATTAAGAAGTCGATTCAAACCGCGAATACATCGCTTACATGTAGTTCCTTTATTCCGCATTCCCGAATGCAATAAGCCCTTGGGGAAGGCAATTCTAAGGGGCGTGCTAGTACATTCTAAGTTCAATCTGAGGGAGTTATAAATGTTCCCTGAGAGTGTATGGTTCCTTCCTATGGGAAACAACAGAAGTCTATAAGTCATAAGGGGATCTATCCAAGGAAGGGAGTCTCATTCCAATCAAAACTAATCTATCATTCCTTAACATATACAGGCTTTACCCTACTCTAGGTAACTAGTAGGCTAGTCTGTAACTCAGTAGCTATAATCCAAAGCCTAAGATTATACGGTAAATGGCTTTCTATTCCAGTTCTACTACAGGGAATTCTTCTATTGCTTAGGGTCAAGATTTGTCTAACTGGAATTGGATTTCTTATGTCGTCAGATCCTTCAAATCTAGGAGTGCTAACACTAGATCCAAAAACGCCTAGGGCCTATGTAGCCGGTAGCGCTTAGTTGTCTTAAATGGAACCGCATTCCTAGTCCCATAGCGGGATAGGGAGTGGCATGCTTGGTTGGAGGGTGGGGTGGGATAAAAATCTAATTTGTAGGCTGAATCCCGAGAGTTATAATACTCCCAATCTAGGGACAATACCTCACCACAAAATGAATCGGCATGCATTTCATTCAACAAAATTCGGCTATGATAAAGCCAAACCACAACACAAACACATTTTTCTACCTAACAACAAAACAACACAGAAATTTCAACAGTAGTCAAACAAGCTAAAGGGCAACGACATAGATGCCTAATTCTACCAAAGGACTTCTACCAGGGTCCCGACTGACCTTCTTGAATACTATCAAGTTCAATACTGTCAGTTGCCCATTAGAGCTCTATCGGCCATGTGTTTTCAATACTTCTCAAACGGAGAAAGTTGAGAAATGGGATTTGAGGTTAGCATGATTCTGAGACCCAAAAAGGGGGTAAAGGCTCAAATAAAAGGGACATGAGAGAGAGAACGATGGAAAGGGAGGAAAAAGGCTGAAACAGCCTTAACAATAGTCATGGAAAATGGAGGAAATGCGAAGAAATGGTCGCCCAAAGGGACAGAATGAAATCTAGGCGTTGTAGAGGGATGCTTCAAGCTTCCCTAGGATGTATTTTCAGAAAGAAATGAAAATGAAAAAGGGGAATGGAGCACCTCACGATTTCAGCTCGATTTTGGGGTTTTAGGAGCTCCAACGGATGAAATCTTCAAGAGGGAGGGCTGCCAACTTCAAAGGAATGACGGAGGGTGGTCGTTTTTGGCAGGGAATGGATCTAGGGTGGTTTGGAATCATGAATTTTTGGGATAGGGCAGCTGAAAACGAAAATGGGGCTAGGGGAGGGGCTGTTTGTGAAGGAAGTACCCATATTTGGGGTTTTCTTGGGGTGGGAGGTGCATAGGGGTGATGTGGACCCTGTTTAAGGGGGTGCGCCCGAAGGACGGCCCCATCGGAGCTCGCCGGCCGGCGATGCATCGCCGAACCGGCGATGGCATCGCCGGTGAAGTTGCAAACTGGCCTCTGAGGCCATATGTGATGGATTCCTCTTGCCCTAGGGATTCCAAAAAGGTATGGTGCACACTCTAGTTCATTGTAGATTGCCCTAGGGAGGCCAATACATTTTTAACATCCATTCGAGGATTTTTGGGTCCAAAATTCAATCCCGAATACAAAACCCTATCATGCAGCATATTATTTTGGGGTAGAAGGATCTATTACATCCATCTAAACTATTATTTGCTAAAGAAAGTGAATTTAGAATGGCCTTATGGCCATTTTTCATGAAATTTTACTATTCACTGTAAAATTTTGTGAAAGTACTAATTTGTGTTATTTTCATATTAGGTTTGATGCCTAATACGAAATGGATAAGAAATAATTGAAGATTGGGGTGGTGAGAGGAAGAATTTCGAAGATTTTCGGCGAAACGGGGTTTTTAAGCCCTGGCGATTGAATACAGGGGTCGTGGTTGTCCCACGGCCCAAGGATTCACATTAACGGGTTTAGAATTGTTCAAAGAACAGCTCAACCCACTTACCTACAACCTAGGAGCTATTCGGGTTGCTCTACGCGACCCTAGATGCGATACGGACTCGATCACGCATTTGAAATGAATAGACTTCGCCTATTGGCGAACCTGGGATCCTAGAAGTGTTTCTAGACCCTTCTCGCACCCACCTAAGTAAAAGGAAGCGACAGCGTACGTCGCGTGACCATAACCCAGGCCCGGTTTAATCCAAATCATGCTCTGATACCATCTGTAACATCCCGAAAATCGGGGGGTCGAGCAAAAACCCAACTCCCGAGTTCCAAAATGTTATTTATGCAACATAGATATGTATGATTGAATGTTGTCTGTGATAATGTATTAGACATGAGTGAGATTAAGCTAGAACCGCATATCATACTCTAGAGACAGTTAAATTAACCAGCGGAAGTCTGTAATAGTATGTATAACATATATAAACTGTTGTATGTCTCCAGAGTGTGAACATGTTACCAGGTTATACACATACATGTATACTCCAAAAGTAGATGAAACGAATATACATGAGTGCGCTAAAAATATAAAATGACAAATGTCAAAGTATCTAATCAACCTCCCTGTAATCCCGTCGATCAGAACACGCATAAAGGAGGGATCCTCCTCATCATCATCAAGTCCGGCTCTGCCTCACAGGCCGCGCCATCATCTGCAATCACAAAAAAGTCTGGTGGGTGTCCGGAACACCGTCCCGTAACGTGGGAGTGAGTAGCTAACTCAGTGAAATAATAGAGCAAGGATTAACATGTTCTCAAATCAATCATGCGATAATAGTAAAGCAATAAATCAAACAATCCTAATACTGTTGTTAATGCAATTATGACATGACGTGATGTATGCCCTCACCGACGATCACCCTCATGCGGCAACATCTTACGACCGCGGCATGCCACACTCCCTAGAGTGCTCCACATCTTCCAGGCACATGCAATGCTATGGTGATATGATTACCGAGTTGTTATTAGTCCTTTTCATACAGCAATATTGGGAAACTAAGGTACCTCCCTTATATCAATCCCAACACAGATCCTGTCTAGGGTCGTCACTCCTAGTAGTCTCATACGATGTATATTTTGTAGGTCGCTGCAAGGGCTGCCAGGGCTGTTGCACGCACTCGTTGCTCCGCTCCCCCATCACCTTATCAATACAGGCCTACTGTACTCTACTGCTACGGAAGGGTCGTCGCCTCCCGTAGACTCAGAATACGCTCGCGGTCACTACAAAGGGCTGCCAGGGCTGTTGCTCGCACTCGTTGCACCGCTCCCCCATCACCTTATCATTGTAGGCCGACAGCAAGAATATAGTGTCCCATACCACCATAATCTGCTCACGAGTCATAGGTGCTCACTGGTCACTACGGGGAGGTTTGTGGCCCCAGCGTAGGCCGACAGCTCGACCACGGTGTCCCATACCACCATGCCCGGCTCATGAGTCTTCGTGGATCAAGGTACCATGGTTAACAGGGTTTACAATGGTAAGTTCGGTACCCTAGGTTCAAGCAGTTATGATACATACAAGGTGAACAAACATCGGCCAGTCGGGTTACTTGACGGGCTCGACTAGTGCGATCGCATCTCGAATTGAACGACATGAAGTGCGTGAAACACTTCGCGTGGCCTAACCACTGCCGCCAACTCTCAACACGAATCACATTCATCGACGCGTCGTTCGTGGCTATGACCAGTCAGCCACGAATTCGCTCGGTTACCGACTGCCTGGACTAAGTCAAGTCCCACACATCTATGGAATTATATTAACACTATACAAAGGTGTTGGAATTGAAATACATCATGTGAGCATGTTAGCACATGTTATAACATTCAACTTAAGCAAATCTTCAAGGCATACTTCCCATGCATATTCAACTTAAGCAAATCCTCAAGCACATACATTCCATGCATGTAATGAAATCATGCATTTTGTCAACATGTAGAAAATCATTTAGGTCAGCATAATAATTGAAAAATCAGTCGCAAACTATCAAATAACATCATTTAATTCAATACATACTAATACAAGCATTTATACAAACACATACACTACACACTTAAGTCTACATATAGTATGTCGACCCAAAGTGCGCAACTAGGCGAATCTCTTCGCCAAACTAATTATGCACGCATTCCTAACTTCCTAATGCGACAACAAACCATGTCAATCACATCAGCAAAATATGAATGTAAACGGTACTTCCTACAAATGACTAAAATGCCCTAAATCTCATATTCTTCGTTAGCTTACGAAACGGGAAACGGAGAGCATTTTGTACATGTCAAACGGCGATGCCGTCAAGAATCTACTATTAAACGACATTGAAAGCTTTGGAAACAGTCAATCAAAGCGTCTAATATCCGCACCTTATGTCTTGTAGACTCGGGAATTGAAACGGAGCGTATACGCTTCGTCTACGGCGAGTAAGGAGCCTAATACACAAGATCCATAAGCTACATCGCTATGGAAACAAGGGAGACTCAAATCAACAACTATTTAGGGTTTTTACTTACCTAGGATCGCGGTGGAATCACCGGGAAAGCGGTAGAGGTGTGTTGCTTAAGCACGTGCAACGCGTAGTACAAGTGGCAGGAAGAACTCTCCCACACTCTCACAATCTCCCACCTTTTTCTCTCTCCCAAGCTAGGGCTTCTCTCAAATTCGGATGGGAGAGAGGAGTGAGGGTTTCAACCCCTTTTATAGCCAACAACATGCCCAAAATAGGCTTGGGAACAATGTTTACTTGGTGTCTAACCAAATCGGGGCCGTTTCGGTCCAAAAGGGCATTTCTGGAGGTCCCCTGGCCAAATGCGGTCGGACTTAAGCTCGTGCATACTGGATCTAGTACGCATCCAGATTTCAGGCCGGTAGGGTTCCCAGATCGCACGTGGCGGCCCAGTTTCAGTTTAACGGTCACCGCACCAAGATCAGGCCTATAAGTCTCGTGATATGTAATAGAAATTTTTCCTGATCCAAGGGTGTAATTTGGCTGTATTCTGACGGTCAGAATGCTTAATACTGATGCGTCAAATTTGTGTGCCAGATTTGAATTTGAAATTCCAACTATGTCCCTATTCACACTCTCTTCGGTCCTGGCTCAATGAAATAGCCTGTGATCGTCAGTTGGACTTGATATTCGAAACGATTGCCAAGCCCAGCTAAGTGGTCATAACGGTCTAAGATGGTAGGCATCTGACTTACGACGCGCGGTCTAGATCCAATACAAAGTTTCAAAGTGGTCCAGAGAACAAACCTGCTTAGAGTTTGATCCGAGGCTTTAGAGCATTATAGCACCCTTGGTTCCACTCGCTTTGGGCCTTGTATAACGTATTTAAAGTGATCAGGGACCATTTCCCAGCTATTCTAACGTCGCACTAGCTAACTTAGTCATATTTTCTAAAGGAATTGATTCTAAGTGGTTTCTTTGGCTATGGAATTGGGTTCTAAGCAATTTTTCAGGTGTTTTAATTGACCCATTGCCTAAGGACGTCAAATCTCAGATTGGCCAAAATCCGGGGTGTTACAGGTTGTCATATATAGAGATCTTAATCTTGAAACCGTGTGACATCTTTAAGTCTTGAGATGGTGAGCCGATCTTGAACCGATCTTCATGAGATGCCATATAAGACTCAAGTGTACTTGCGATCTGACCGATATCTTTGTCTACGAAATTTGACAACTCACGTGTGCTACAAATAAAATCACTCACAATCTCCCATTTTGTTAATTTCATGGCAAAATACATATTCAACATACACATCACATCATACCATTTATAGTCATTAAATAACCACAACTCATGATCACAACCATCTAAAATGAAGCCCTGATTTAACAATCATCTGTAATTACCTGTGGATTTAAAAATTTATTCGTACACCAGTAGTTCCTCCTGAGATATATACCAAGTTGACTCTCATATAAACTCATTCACAAGATATATCATGAAAATTGAAAATATTACTAAGTTAGCATCATTTAACATCACATGCATCTCATTTAGCCATCACATATAATCATCATATCATAATGTGTATATCATCACCTTCTCCCCATTTTTGTCATAAGTTCACAAAGGAAGAATTAAAAAAAAGAGCATTATAAGATGACCGATGAATGAAGCATAAGTTATGAGGCCCGTATCCTACACCGTACCATTTCATAGGCTTCCACAGTCCTTCCGATCAAATTTTGGCAACCCTCGACCTGTACCTGACGTTTGTGCCCGATCCTAAGCCGAGTCATACAAACTGGAGTTGGCTCGACCCAAAACTTATACCCTAGCGACCGCGCCGTCACCACGGTTCTAACACCACATCTCACACACCAATGCGATACCCTGGACAAGAGATGTGGGCCCGTGTTCATTCTGAAGAAATGCCATGTGTTGCGAATTCTAAGAGAATCTCTACAACATGTCCCATCAATCAAGTACATCATCCATACCCCAATGCCACCTCACCTTATCCCAAATACAAGCAACCATTACCTCTTTTTCCCCAAGTCAACTCTCTCTCTCCCCCCACCCATACCTCCTTTACATAAATTTCAACCCAACCCATGCTTTCCCATTCCCATCCCTTATAACAACCATTCCATCCATCCCTTTTCATCCATCATTTCTCTCACTCGATCATTTCTTTCTTCACTCTCTAACCCCTAGAGAAACACCCTAACGTCTAAGCTCTCTCCCAAATCCAAGTGTGGCCCATTGTCCTAACCTCTTATTCCCAACTTAACCATTCATTCTTCATCAACCTCCATCAAAATTGAAGGCATGGAGCATAAGAGTCCAAGGAGCTAAAGAAGAAGGTCGATAGGTGGGTGACCCACTGTTGATTCCTATTTTAGGGCCCACTTATGTTGGGACCCATTTTGATGTATGTGTGTGATCAAAGATGGGGACCATAGTGGCAGGGTCCCTCCGCTACACCGTTTCTCTCTCTCTCTCTCTCTCTCTCTCTCTCTCTCACACACACACACACACACACACACACACACAAACACACACACACACACACACACACTCTCTCTCTCTCTCTCTCTCTCTCTCTCTCTCTCTCTCTCTCACACACACACACACACACACACACACACACAAACACACACACACACACACACTCTCTCTCTCTCTCTCTCTCTCTCTCTCTCTCTCTCTCTCTCTCTCTCTCTCTCTCTTTTCTTTTAGGTGGTGATGATGATGTGAGTGGCCCACATATGGCATATGTATTATATCCATACCGTCCACTTTAGGATGTATGGACCCCACTGCGATTAATGGATTAGATCCACACCATCCATTAGCGGGCCACGTGTATATGAGGCAACCTCGATGTATGTGACTGGTGGGCCACATGTACGTAGACCCACATTGATGAATGTAGTACATCTATTCATAGGACATGCTAGAGTGTAAAGCACATCAGTCCTTTTTTAAAAAAAGAAAAAGAAAAAGAAAAAGAATGTATAACATACATATACTATAATATATATAGTTATATATTGTATATATGTGATGGTGGGCCCCACGTGGGAACCCACCTTTGCATCCCTTGAATAAGGGTCGTCCGTTACTAGACGGCCAGTAGCACTGGCTGCTGTGACGTTGGTACTGGCTGTTGTGACATTGGTAAATAAATATTATAAAATAAATAAATAATATATATATATATATATATATAATATTTCATGGTGGGCCACACCACGTGGCCCCCACCCTGATGGATATGATGAATATCCACCATTCATCTGGGTGGCCCACTGTGATATATGTGTTTCACTGTCCATTCATTTCATCTGGACGAGATTGGAGAATCCCACCGTGATACATGTTTTGCAATCCACGCCGTCCATTTAATTGGTGGGTCACACGTATGTGGTCCCCACCATGAGATAAGTGTTATTTCCCTACCGTCCATCTAATTGGCGCGATGGGCAGTTAACCCAGCAGATATTGCTGCTATATTTGGTCAGCAATTTCATGGGGCCCACTGATGCATGTGTTGCATCCAAACTATCCACCCCATTTGGTGAGCTCGTCTTAAGGCTTGAGAATAATAAAAAAAAAGACAGATCTAGTATTAAGTGGACCACACTGCCAAAACAGTGGGATTGAACGTCTACCATTGAAACCCTTTGGGTTCCAGAAGTTTTGGACCAATGTGATATTTGTTTCCTCTCAGTTTAGGTCCTTGTGACCTTATGAATAGACTGGATGGAAAATGAATGCTATGGTGGGCCCATTGAGGTTTTAACAGCGGAAAATAATTATCTCCACCGTTATTTGTGGTATGGTCCAGATGATCCATTTGATATGATTCATTTTTTTATAATGCTCTAAAATGTTCTCTGAAATGGAAGAAAGGCGTAGTTGGTACAACCCATTGGTATGTCCCATTTGATGTATTTGGGGCCCACTTGATGAGGCCCGATTTAATGTATTTGGGACCCACTTGATGAAGCTTGATGAGATGTATTTGAGGCCCATTTGGTATGACCAATTTGATGTATTTGGGGCCCACTTAATGAGGTGTAACACTCTGAATTTTTACCAACCTGGAGTTAGACGTCCTTAGACAATGGGTCAACCATAGCACCTTGGTAACTTTTCATAACTCAATTTTAAAGCCAAAGAAATCAATTAGAACCAAATCCCTTAGAAATCTAACGTGTTTTAGCTAGCGCTAAACTAGATTACTTATGAAATTAGCACCAATAAATTTCAATACGATCTGTAGGACCCAAAACCTATAGAATCGTTTACGCTACGTTACCCTAAAACCTAGGATCAATCTCTAAGCCTAGTTGCCCTCGAGATCATTTGGAAACTTCGTATCGGATCTGGACTGCATGTCGCAAGTCCAATTTCGATGAACTTAGAAGGTACTGACTGCCTAGTTGGACTTGACTATCACTTCGAAAATTAAGCCCAAACGATGTCCTGAGACCATTTCCTTGAGTCCGGAGTAAAGAGAGTGAGAAAGCGAAGATTTTTAGAAAAATTAAATATATTTTTAGGTAATCTGGAACGATTCACTCGCGTGCCTTTTCTAAGCGTTCTGACAGTTAGATTTCGACCCAAATTCACCCTCGGATCAGGATAGGTGGCCCTTACATGTCATAGTACTTGTAACTCTGATCGAGCTCCCGTAACTGTTGAACTGAAACTAGTCCGCCACGGTCGATCTGGAAACCCGATCGGACTGAAAACTTAGCTTGACCTAAATCCGATATTACAGAGCTTAAGTCGGACCGCATTTAGTAACAGGACCTCTAGAAGTGCTCCGTTGGATCAGAACAGACCCGATTTAGTTATAACCTAAGTATACCTTGGCCCCAAGTCTATTTTCATCGCTTTTGGGCTTATAAAAAGGCTTAAAACTTCCATTCCCAAATTCCATTCGAATTTCCAAACCCTAGCTTTCTAAGAGAGAGAGAGTAGGAGATTCACCCAGGGATTCTACCCTGCAACTCCATGTGCTTCAACACCACTACCGTATCGCTATTACGGCATTTTTGATTCCATTATTGGGTAAGTTAAGCTAACCCTAACCTGTTTGGAAGCCTATAATAGTTTAAATAAAGTTATAGCTAACCTGTTTCATGCCATAGGTAGCGTATTCGCCGTTGATGAAGACTTATCGTCTGAATCACATCTTATACGCATTTTCTGGTTTAAGGTATGGACTATATACGTTTAGGTTATGGTTTTCAAAACTTCCAATGTTAAGTAATGATTTATTCTTGCCTAGGATGCTATTTCACATGTATAAAGTGTTGTCCGTTTTATTTTTCAGTTATACGTTAACTATGTTGAATATACCGTATTTCTCGTATTTGTAGAAAATATCGTATACGTATAAAATATGAATTTGTATTTGCCATGATTAACTGTTGTCTATGTATGCTAGATGTATGTGTAACAACTCCTGGGCTAAAGGTTTAGTCCAAATACATGATATGCCAACATATGATATGTATTTAGTATGTGTAGCTTAAGTGTATGTGAAAATGACTGAATGAGTATAGACTTTGTATTCATACTTGCCATGACAATCTAACATGGATATATGATTGTTGTATGGGTGACTACCCTTTGACAAAAGGATTTGCCCTATTACGTATGCTAATGAATACATAATATGTATGATATAATGTGTAATCTAAGTGTTTGTATAAATGCCTAAATGAGTTAGTAGTTAGTAAAATGAGATTGTTAAGATTGTTGAAATATGATTCCCGATCACATTAACTGTGGGTATGTCCATGGATTGATTAACCTAGATGAATCATATTACATGTGTGTATGATTTCCTCCATGTATTGTATTTACATTTAAGTTATACTTTATGAATATTCATATGAAAGTGGGATATGAATCATATGCCTATATTTGAGATTGTTCGTGATTGGGACTATACTATAGTCCAGGTAATCGGTAATCGTACTCTAAATGGTGGTTGAGGTCGTTTTCACCACACAAGATGAGTTTAACGAATCTGAGTTGTACGTGGGATGTTTGACAGTGGTTAGGCCACACGGAGTGCTTATGCATTTCATGTCGATCAACTCAATATGCGCTTGGCCTAGTTGAGCTTATCAACTAACCCGATTGACCGATGTTTGTTCACTATGTTTAGATGTTACTGTTTGAACCTAAGGTACCAAACTTACCATTGGAAAGCCCCTCTAACATTGATACCTCGATCCGTTAAGACTCATGAGCCGATTATGGTGGTATGGGATACTATATTCGTGTTGTCGGCCTACTCTGATTGGTGACGAGCCCTTTGTAGTGACTAGTGAGCACCTATACTCGTGAGCCGATTATGGTGCTATGAGACACTATATTCATGTTGTTGGCCTACATTGATTGGTGACGAGCCCTCTGTAGTGACCTCGAGTATATCCTGATAGTGCATAAGGTCGACGAGTCTTATTGCAGTATTTGGGATATAACTAGGCCTGTACTGATTTGGTGATGGGGGACTGGTGTAACGATTGCGTGTAACAGTCCTGATAGCCCATGCAACGACCTAGAACCGTAACATTTTTGAGATTATCTCGGACTGACGACCCGAGAATGGATCACCATTTGGATAATGATACAAGGGAGGTACCTTAGCTTCCTAATCCTGCTGTATGAAAAGGACTAATAAGAACTTGGTAATCATGCCCATTTCATCGCATTGCATGTGTTAACGAGGTTGGTGATAGAGTACTGAGGAAGTGATTTATGCCACGATCGTTAGATGATGTCGCAGAGGGGATTATGGTGAGGGCATGCATCATTCTTCATAACATTCGTGCATTAATATGAGTATCTAGGACATGTTTGATTTTACTGCCTTATCATTACTACTTGATTGAATTGATAACATGTTAACCTTTGTTGTATAGTTTCTACTGAGTTGATCACTCACTCCCACGTTATGGGACGGTGTTGGCCACACCAACCAGTCTCTATTTTAGTTTTAGATGATGGCGATGCTTACGAAGCAGAGCCAGACTTGATGATGTTGAGGAGGATTTCTCCTATATGCAGGTTCTGATTGACGGGGTTATAAGGTTACTGATTAGATGCCAATACATTTGGTATTTCGTCTTTTATTTAAACACCCACGTATATTCTTTTCTTTCCATTTTTGGAGTATACATGTATTTAGTTAACCTAGTAACATGTTCACGCTCTGGAGACTTAAAATTAATTATACATTTTATATATTTATCACAGTCTTCCGTTTATAAAATTTAACTGTCTCTGGAGTATGATATGTTATTTTACCTTAATCCACTTCATATTTTATTCTCTAATACAGCCGACATTCATCCATCATCAAACATGCTGCATAAGTGATGTTCTGGAACTCGGGAGCTGAGTTTCTGCTCGACCCCCAATTTTTTAGGATGTTACATGAGGCCTAATTTGATGTATTTGGGGGCCCATTTGATGAGGCCCGAGGTGATGTACTTGGGGCCCATTTGATAAGGCTTGATATGATATATAAGGCCCTTGTGTGAGGCTGTGGGCCCACCGTACGTTTGGTCCTGTGTGTGTCATCCCTTGGGAAAAATGTTAGTTAAAGGTCTACATTGATGGGCAATGATGTTTGAATGTCCACATTATGACCTTCCCTTAGGCCTGGTTAGGCCCACTCATCATTCTCTAGTGGGTTAACCCAAACAAATGGGCCCCAATGATATTGCTTGGTTCATCATCAGTTGTCCATTTATGGACCTTGCCTTGCATCAAGATCAATTACTGGTTCTAATTATAGAGGTCGATTCTGATTATCGAGGTCGATTCTGATTATCGAGGCCAATTTTGATATCGAGGTTGATTTCGATTATCGAGGCTGATTCTGATTATTGAGGCTGACTCTGGTTATCGAAGTCGATTTCGATTATTGACGCTGATTTTGATTATCGAGGCCGATTCTGGTTATCGAGGCTGATTTTGATTGTTGAGGTTGATTATTGAGGTTGATTCTGATTATAGAGGCAGATTCTAATTATCGAGGTCAATTCTGATTATCGAGGTCGATTTTGATTCTTAAGGCTGGTTCTGATTATTGAAGTTGATTCTGATTATCAAGGCTGATTTCGATTATTGAGGCCAATTTTGATTATCGAGGCCGATTCTGATTATCGAGGCCGATTCCGATTATTGAGGCCGATTCTGATTGTTGAGTTCGATCATCAAGGCTGATTCTGATTATCAAGGCTGATTCTGATTATCGAGGCTAATTTCAATTGTTAAGGCTGATTTTAATTTTTAAGGCTGATCATTGAGGCCGATTTTGATTGTTGAGGCCGATTTTGATTGTCAAGGCCGATTCAGTCTGTCGACACCGACCACCGAGGCCAATTCTAATTGTCGAGGCTGATTGACGAGACCCAATGTGATGTATATGCGGCCCATATATGAGGCTCATTATGATGTGTATTCAGCCCATGTTAAAGGTTCATTTTGATGTATATTAGGCCTATGTGACGAGGCCTATTGCGATGCATTTGAGGGCCATGTGATGGAGTCCATTGTGATGTATATTAGGCCTATGTGACGAGGCCTATTACAATGCATTTTAGGGCCATGTGATGGAGTCCATTGTGAGGTATATTAGGCCCATAGGAGAGGCCCATTATGATGTGTATTAAGCCCTTAAGTGGGGCCCATGGTGTTGTATATTAGGCCCTTTGTGAGGCCACGGGTCCATTATGATGTATATTAGGCCCTTTGTTAGGCTCTATATAGGCCACTTCTTGGGGCAATGTTGGTTAAATGTCCACATTGTCGAGGCTGACTGTCGATGCCGATTATCAAGGCCGGTTATTGGTACTGCTTATGAGTATGTGATAGCATAACATCATGATACATGCACATACACATCATCTGTATGTTTTTTATGAGATGCGATTGACATTGCATATGACATTTGACAGGTTGTTATGAGACTCCCTGATAGGCGGAGTTTATCTCACATGAGCATACGGTATGCGCAGGATTGATGCATGACTGGATTGTATGACTCATACATCTTGCATTGTGTGTTGTGATTACTACATGCCTTAGTGACATTAGAGTCATAGCCTCCACAGGCATATCATGGTTGGCCAGATGGGACATCAAAAATATGTTATTAGCATCGGGCTATCGTAGATAGTACTGGGTGAAAATTCCTAAACCCTCTTGGTATCAGAGGACACCCCAAGGTTGAGACTGAGTGGATACATGAGTGCCCGAGTGTCGAATGCTATGAGGCTGCGTCTTTCACTATGTCGTGATCGGTTGAGAGGGGGTGTGGCCTTACCCACTTGAGGGAGTAGGCAATGCTAAGCTGAGTCTAACTAGCTCGTAAATGGGTCCTCTATCGACGAGTCGGGCTGATATTAATGGGCGAATAGTGAGGTCTCTTCCACTTACCCAATTGTGCCCTTAATGGGGCAACAAGCTAGTGTAGAGTGTACTAAACCCTGGTGATGATCCCAAAGATGTACAGTACCGATTTGTGGAGCAAGAGTTGTATACTCAGCATTATATTCATTCATTCACTATCCACTTGGGCTAGTGGTGTGCAACTAATTATTATGTGTACTTTTACAATGGCTAGGATTTTGGTTGGGGCGCACGATTAACCTGAGATCAGGAGCTTACCGCATTGAGTCTATATATCCAAATTTAGGTATGGGACTGGTTTGGATAGAATTTCTTTGTAATAGGCCTCATAGCTTGTGATACCACGTACTATCATCTCGATTCCACATTGCAGCTTGGTCATTTCATTCTCGCCATATATTGCATATTGCATTATATTCTCGGCATATGACATTTTGAGTTGCTATGTTTCTATATTTATATGACCTAAATGAGGCTGATGGTATTCGTAGTTCTTCCGAATTGTATATTGTATTGCATCCTCGATATCTGACATCTGGTTCATTATGTTTCCGCATTATATAGCCGATTTACATTACTTTCTTAGTATATGACATTGGCTTGCTATGTCTTTTCATCGTATATCCTGGATGAAGTTAATGACATTTTTATGGACTTGTCAGTATTTTTGCTTGCTTTGATATTGTATGGTTCGTGGACTTACCAGCATTTCTGTTTACTTTGATATTACATTCTAAGCATGCATATGTACTACTCACACGCTTACACCACCCTCTAAGATTTCTATAAGCTTATGCATGATAGATGCGTGCAGGTGGCATTAGGTTGCAGCAGTGTTGAACATGGAGCATGCAGCCACTTTCTGGAGCTTTGATTTTTGATATATGTATTTCCCTTTGAGCATCGTATTCAAATGTTTATACTAATGGATATGTGATGATGATGTTGTTCTTATAATTTGGGTATACTTGTGGTTATGCTTCTTATAAAATAAATTCGTCTTTAAAATCCTCCTTGTAGGATCCTAGGATCGGCATCAGGTGTATGAGTGCTGGGAGCTGAGAATGGGATACTACGGATGCTATTGGTACCGGATTCGGCGATTGGAAATTTTGTGAGCCCGATTTTTGAATTTGGGGCATGAAAAAAGTAAAATAAGCATAAGTCACGTGTAGTATTTCTCAAAATAAAGAATAGTAAACACTGTACTAAACAATGTATCAAAGAGTGTATAAAGTCACACCAAACTATCAAAATATAAAGCTATTACAAAACATACTTAGGTAAATATCACTCTGACTCAAAAGAGGATGGAGCAGGCATCTCGGGATCATTAATCTTCAAACTCTTGTTAAATTGATGAAAGTACTATTTAATGTATTTCATGTTCTTTTTCTGAGTTTGAGCTAATGATTCTTGGGATACATGCAAAGCATCCACTTTCTCTTCCAAGGCTGACAGCCTCTCATGAAATTAAGAGGGATGATAGTCAGAGTTTGCAACATCTTCTGAATCTTCCAAGTTATAAAAATATCATCCATATTAATGTCTTCTTCCTATATTTCTTTCTAATTACCTCTTTGCTAAGGAAGAGGAGATAACCACATCATGTTAAGATTAACATTATTGAATGGTAGTTTGGATTCTGGTGCTTTCAATGAAGAAATTTGAACGCGTTATTGTAAAGCAAGGGAAGACATAAGATGAGCAAATGGAATCAAGCCATGTTTAGGATGTAGTCTATATTGAATGATCATATAAATAATCAAGGAAGATAAATACGAACACCTATGACAATAACATGAACAACTCTAGCCATGGGGTTTTTCTCCCTTTTTGAATCACTCCACGCTCGATTCAGCTAGCCCGAGTATTTACTCGGCTGGCCGAAAAACTCGGTCCATGCCGAGTTGGCTGAAAAATCTAATTTTTTTTATTTTGATATTACTTTTTATTTTATTCACAAATTATTTTCGTGCAACAAAAAAATGTAAAAAGAAAAGAAAAATATACTATTATCATCATTTAATAACACATAATCCAATATCATGTTTTAAATTAGAGAATTTGATACTGTCAAGCGGCTTAGTCAGTATATCTGTAAGTTACTTCTCTGTTTAAATGTATTCCAACTTAATAGTCTTATCTTCAGCTAATTCTTGTATGTAATGATATCTTATGTCAATATGTTTTGTATGAGAATATTGAATTAGAGTTTTTGATATATTTATCACACTTATGTTATTACAATATAAATTTATCGTATTTTGCGTAATTCCATAATTAATTAACTTACGTTTCATCCACATAAGCTGAGTGCACGCATTCCCTATAGTGATGTATTCTGCCTTTACAGTGGTAATGATACACAATTTTATTTCTTTCTCATCCATGATACAAGACAATTTCCAATATTGAAACCTTCCACCACTTCTAAATTTTCTATCATCAACATTACCTGCCCAGTCTGCATCAATTGTCACACCGCAAACTTTTTAATATCGGGTACTAAAAGTTCTTAGGTGTTATCATAAGAGCATGACTAGTGAGAATAATCTCCAAATCTTAAGCCATCTGATCGAAGATTTAAACCAAAACCACCCATCATATGGGTTGAGACATGTACATTCCATTGATCAATCCAATGGACAGTTCCTTACTTATAATGATTTAGGTATATAATAAAATTCTTTGGCAACAATTATATAGGACCATAGGTTTCTCGAAACCTTTGTTATGACAACCCGCATTGCACATTGGAGTGGAATCCCTTAGCAATAACCCAAACGAGGGTTTGAAACTACACTGTTCCTAATCACATAATCTAGAAGGGCCCACAACTTATAATCAACAACACGGATTGGATCAATCAGCACTGTGGACCCAACACTTGTGGTGTGTGTACACAACACACACATTCTCCCATGGCACAGGGAGATAGAGTGGTCGGTCAAGCAGAGCTTGACCCATGGATTTCAACAAAAGATCACGTTTCGCGCCCGAGGCGATTCAAACGGATGTCGTCCACTTGATGACTCTGGTGACCCACCATCATGGTATGATGGTCGAATCCTAACCATCCATCGGAGGCAGCCTCCATCCAGGACCAAAGATCCTGTGATTTCTATTAAAAAGAGGACGGAAATAGAGCAGTTGTCCGATCGGACAGAACACCGCACGAAGTCGAATGAAGAAAGCGATCAAATTTGAAATCTCCCATGCCCACATGAAAGTAGCTCTTGACAATTTGAAGCATTCAAAACTAGGGAATAAGGGCCTAAAGCCACCCAAGGATACTGGAAGGGAGAAGGAAAAAATAGAAAATTGGGCCTCCGCCATCTCTCTCGCGTGATAACCACGTTCCTAGGGAATTACGTTCGTAGTTTCTCCAAAAATTGTGTTTGCAGTCCTTCTGAAAATTGGGATCTCAAGGAGTGATGTGATCAGATCATAGCGAGGTGGGCCAAAGATCCACATCAAATAACTTGGACCAATCAAGGATTAGGTGCGTATCAGGAAGAACAAGGAATTAACTTTCCTTGAAACAGAGCTCATCGGTCGAGCATCAATTGACAGGATCGAATGAGGATGATCAGGGATGATCAGGAGTGACCCTCTGGTAGCCCTCCCCAAAGTAATCTTCCCAAGAGTTTGGATCAAAATAAACCACGATGTCTGGAGTATGGATTCAGACCCACTGCAGGATGTTGTGCGTAAGAGAAGACACCATCCAGATTCAATCTGATCTAGAGAGTCCATCCCTTGGTAAAGTTGAAGGCTATAAAAGCCAAATGGAGGGTGAGGGAGAAAAACCATTCAATTCATGCCAGAGAGAGAGAGAGAGAGACAAGTGGTAAGAGCCGATCTTACTCAGGGGGATCCAATTGAGGTAGGTCCACGACCAACTCTTTTCTTCCTGAGCTTCTTTATTTTTCTTCTCACTTTGATTCAAATCATGTCGAAACCTGTTAACTCAATAGGAATTATTAATCGATTAAAGAGCGAATCCTTCGACACACCCCTACGTTCAAAGGAGTAACATTAGAGGTGAGGGTTTTATCCTTTAAGCTTACAGTAACTTAAGTAGATATGTTATTATCATGCCTCTTACATACTATGTTTCACGTTACTGTGCATTCTCCCTTCAATTATGTGTTTTACCATTAATTATTAGCCCTTTGGGATTATAGTATAATGTTGAGATCTTTATGAATTTATGTGGGGCAATGGATATAAGCCTTTCCCTTGCCTTATCAAATTTATTGAGCTGGACCTCCCACTCATCTCTTTATTTAAGTTGGCCCTATCACTTGTCTCTTTATTGAGTTGGCCAATGCCACTCTTCTATTTATTGAGTTAGCTATTACTACTCTTCTTTTATTGAGTTGACCATTATCACTCTTCTCTATATTGGCCTTGTGCTATTTATCTTTAAAGCTTAGACATGTGTCTTGATATTCTAAAGCCTCCATGATTCAGTTTATATTCTCTATAAGTGCAAGTGATGTGTTAAGAGGTATCACAACTAGTGAATCGAATATCATATCATGGACATAATGGGTTATGGGTAGGGGCCATCTTGGTCGACATATAATTTTATGGGTTAGTTGGCGTGATACACAATCGATGTAGGTAAATTATTATGCATGCTGAATAACTTTCTCAAGATTGGATGTCACAAATAGTCGCTTCATGAATTCATCGTGTTACGTAAATCCCCCAACCGCGTATTGCATTGCCTTAATATGTTCGTATAAATCCACGTTAGCGTTGGTCATGCCGACGAATATCCGTAGTTATGGGATGCGGGTCGAGTCAAATTTTCTATGAATTATATTCCACATTATAGTGATCACTACATATGATGAACCGCACACACTTTGCTAGGCATACATCTCATGTAAGTTCTTTGCACATATTGATATCTCATGTATTAGTGGACTACAAGATGTATTAAAACTATTACTTTATTTTTATGAATCTCTTGAGTTATTGTTAATTTTAAAGGATAACCATCACTATGAGTAGGGCATTGACTGAAAAGGCCGAGCTAAGAGACCTAGCGAGAGGGGGGGGGGGGGGGGGGGTGAATACGACTATCCCAAATTTTGTAAGTTCTATAGTGAATAGCCCCTTATGATTGTCAAATTTATGGTGAAAAAGACACTGCTTTGAAACTTGTTTATATGATGAACAAAAGATCTATTCAAGACACAAGATTGGCTTCGAGTTGACAAGCACAGCCATTCAAGTTGAAGATCTTGAAGGTGAAGATTTCAGAAGCTCTTAAGTTCTTAGGAAGCTATTCAAGTTGAAGATCTCAGAAGCTTTTAAGTTCAAGTTCTCAGAAGTTTTTCAAGCTGAAGATCTCAAGTTCAAGAACTCAATCTTCATGATACTCAAGGTCACTGGTATTCAAGTTTCAATGTCCTTACTTCACTATTAAGGTATGACTGACCTTAGGTTGACCTTTAGAGTAGGTTACTTTGGATACATAATCCATATATCTTTTATAAGTGACTTGGATCTGTTCTATGGATAGTCCTAGACCTTATTCGACTAGTCCTAGCACTGGTTCGACCAGTCCAGGAAATTTCTCGACCAGTCCTAAGTTGTTGAGGATTTTCAGAATTTTCTGGTTATTCTTTGACCAATCCTGGAGACTGTTCGACCAGTCCTATGAACAGTGTCGACCGGTTCTTCGACCGGTCGTGGTTCTTTGACTCAAAGTACAATGTTAAGATTGGGCCATCTTCGACCAGTCGTATGGAATCTTCGACCAGTCGAAGGTGACCTTCGACCAGTCGTAGGGTACCCACGACCGGTCGTACAACTAAAAATCTTATCGCACCCAATTTTTTCAAAATTCTGTTGGTTCTTCCACCAGTCATAGAAGTCGTAAGACCAGTCGAAGACGTGATATGCTCACCTATAAATTGAACACAAATTTCAGAGGTTTGATAAGTAATTCAAGTAAATTCAAGGCTCCACTCTGAGATAAGTTAGTATTCATTTTAAGCTACTTTGTACTTAATTTTTTTTCTCTTTTGTTAGCTTTCATTATTTGATTTTGTTCCTAAATTTCAATCTGATTTGAAAAAAGGAATTGCTGTATTCCTTCTTCTTGGAATTAAAATCAAATAGACCTACGCCCAATTTGGTTTAATTTAAAATCAATTAGAACTAGAACCATTTTAAAGTGAGTATTGGACATTAAACGTTGATTCAAACTTCTACTCCGATTGGTTCTTCTGGGCTGCTACAACGAAGGAGAAATCTAGTTATTTTATGTTTGAGTAATTTATTTTCTTTTGGTTTCTTTTGAGATTCGCCAGAAAAATCTCATTGTATTGGTTATCTGAGGAGAGCCAAGAAAACTCAGAAGTGGGGTTTTTTTAATTGTGTTAGCCCACAGAAAAAAACACAATTGTAAAGGTTTTTGGTGAACCTGTGAAAACCTACATTGTTAGTGAACGCTAATATCCCTTGTGTGAGGATATTAGGACTGGAGTAGCATTCTGTGTGGCTGTTGTATAATAGTTGGTGAACACATAGGCGAACCACTATAATCCCTTGTGTTGTGGTTGAATGGTTTTTATTTCATATCTTTATTTATTCATTTGAGGGATGTACATGTGGCTGTGAATGTTGTAATCTTTTATTTCAAGCATTGTGGGGAATGTTGTAATAGTTTAGAATTTATTTCTTGCTATTCATTTATCAGCTTGATATTGCATTGTTCCAGTAAGGTTGTCCTACCGTTTTTATGGTGCATGGTTGTCCCTAGAACAATACATATTTGTGATTACAAGTTATTCTTCAGTGCAGTTTGTATTTATTTTTTATTTCTCCACGGTTTGAGACTTGATACAAAGACCTTTCTAGAAATCAGGTTGTCTTACCATAAACTCTGGTTTTTGGTGTAAGGTTGTCCTTAGAACAATATTTGTATCAACCTCTCAAGATCTAAATTTTGAGGTTGCCTTACAATCTTACATTGTGGTTTATTTTGTTATCTTATTGGCTATCATATTCCTTTAATTTTCACTATTATAAATTTTTAATGGCATAGTCCTATTCATAAAGGCTTAAAGAGAATTTATAACATTCACATAAAGCCACAATCAACGAACCACCACTACACCAAATATTATAGTGGTTCGCTTGTGTGTACACCAAATTTTAAAAAACAGCCATACAACTACTCCACTCCCAATATCCTCTCCCTCGGGATATTGGCTTTCACTATGAAATAGGTTTTTCAAGGTTCACTTAAAACCTTCATAATTGTGTCTTTCAAGTGGGCTTACACAATTCAAAAACCTCACACTTTGAGATTTTCTGGATCACCTTAGACAAACTAAAAAGAGATTTTTTTCCTAGCACAACCTCAAAAACTAAAAAGAGATTTACAAAAATGTAAATATACTTATCTTGATATTCTCTTTCGATGAATCCCGACAGAACTAATTCGAAGTAGATGTTTAATGTCCACACTTACTTATGAAAGGATTCTAAATGATTTTTAGATTAAATCACTTTGGGCTAGCTTGATTTGATTTTGATCTCAAGAAAAGGAAAAACTTAAATCCCTTCTTCAAATAAGATTGGAATAGAGTATTCAAAATCAAATACAAAAAGCTAATTAAAAGAGAATATTAAACAAGCACAATATAGCTTAAGAATATCACAAACTTATCTCTCAGAGTGGTGTCTTCATTTTGCTTGAATGACTTACCAAACTCTGAAAATCGTGCTCTATTTATAGGTGAAAAAATTGTTCACTCGACTGGCCCAGTGGTCAGCCCTACTGGTCGAAGGACCAACAAAAATTTAAAATTTTGGGCGCGATAAGATAAGATTGATCCATGACTACTCGAGTGGCTGGCTCGACTGGTCGAGTGGGACCCAGAAAGGTTGTTGGACTTTGAGTCGAGCCTACTCGACTAGTTAAACACTATTCACTCAACTGGTTGAGCACTGTTCACTTGACTGGTCGAGCAATCTCTAGGACTAGTTGAGGGTCCAAAAAAAATTTTAAAAATCTACAACAAACCTTAGACTGGTCGAGTCAGTACTTGGACTAGTCAAACATAAGCTAGGACTAGTCGAGAAAAAGTCTATAAAATTATATAATGACCCAAATTAAGAATGCAATCAGTTGACCTAACCTATGGTCAATTTAGGGTTATTCATACTTTATTAGTGAAAATTGAACATTGAAACATCATTCGCTTCGATTGATAGTTATCTTGAAGTACGTGAAACTTGTCATTATATGTTCGAAGATGAGCTTGAAGTAGTGACCTTGTGACTTTGAGTTTCAACTTGAGAAGATTACTTGAGCTTGAATTCTTTAAGAAAAGCATATTGTCTTAATATAATTGAAACTTGAAAACTTGATCTAGCACTTGATGTTGTACTTGAATCTCTTATTCTTATACTTGAAGTTTTTGATGTAGAGTCTCTTGTTCTTGTACTTGAATATAAGTAAGGATGATATAAAGTTGATGTAACGCCCGTGAAAAATCCGTACTTGGGTTCGAGTACCGATTTGACCCGAAATCGCGTAGAAATAATTTCCATGGAAATTAAGCGTAAGTTAGCCAGCGCAACGCTAGCGTAGCTGGGAAATAGTCCCTGATCACTTTAAATACGTTCTGTAAGACCCAAATCGAGTAGAACAAACAACTCTACAATACTCTATAACCTCGGATCAAACTCTAAGCGGGTTTGTCCTCTGGACCACATTGAAATCTTGTATTGGATTTAGACCGCGCGTCGAAGGTCCGATACCTCCTATCTTAGACCGTTAGAACCGCCCAGCTGGACTTGACAATCATCTCGAAAATCAAGTCAAACCGATAATCACAGACGATTTCGTTGAACCCGGACTGAAGCAACCGCGAATAGGGACGAATTTGGAATTTCAAATTCAAATCTGGCACACGACTTGACGTGTCAGTATTAAGCGTTCTGACCGTCAGAATTCATCCAGATTACACCCTCGGATCAGGAAAAATTTCTATTTATTATCATGAGACTTTCAGCCCTGATCTACATGCGGTGACCGCTGAACTGAAACTGGTCCGCCACGTGCGATCTGCGAACCCCGCCAGACTGAAAACTTAATACGAGGTACATCTGGTACCCATGAGCTTAAGTCTGATCGCAATCGATCAGGGGACCACCAGAAAGCAGTTTTTGGACCGAAACAGCCCCGAAATGGATAGGCATCAAGTAAACTTCATCCCGGAGCCTATTTTCGGCGATTTTAAGCTTATAAAAGGGGTTGAAACCCTCATTTCTCCTTCCCATCCGAAAATCATAAACCCTAGGAGGAAAAGAGAGAAAGTTTGAGAGAAAGAGAAGAAGAGAATTTCCCCGCTTCCGAGCCCCTGACAGTTGCTGCTTCAGCACTTCTTTCCAATCACCTGGCTGGTGATTTCTCCATTTTTCAGGTATAAAATAACCCCAAAAACTTGTTGATTTAGGGTTTGCTTAGATGCTTAACATGTTAGCTAACGTATTCCATAAATCAGGCTTTCCTACCGCCGTAGACGAAGCGTACACGCTCCGTTCGAAATCCTGCAACCGTAAGAGACTAGGTGAGGATTTTAGATGCTTTGATTGACGGTTTACAACGCTTTCAATGTCGTTTAATAGTAGATTATCGACGGCATCGCCGTTTGACATGTACAACATGCTCTCCGTTTCCTGTTTCGTAAATTAACGAAGAATATGAGATTTAGGGCATTTTAGTCATTTGTAGGAAGTACGGTCTACATGCATATTTTGCTGACGTGATTGACATGGTTTGTCGCCGCATTAGGGAGTTAGGAATGCTTGCATAATCAGTTTGGCGAAGAGATTCGCCAAGTTGCGCACTTTGGGTCGACATACTATATGTAGACTTAAGTGTGTAGTGCATGTGTTTGTATAAATGCTTGTATTAGTATGTATTGAATTAAATGATGTTATGTAGTAGTTTGAGATTGATTTCTTGACTAATATGCTGACCTAAATGATTTTCCACATGTTTACCTTATGCATGATTGCATTACATGCATAGAAAGTATGCCTTGAAGAATTGCTTAAGTTGAATGTCATAACATGTGTTAACATGCTCACATGATGTATTTCAATTCCAATACCTTTGCATATAAGTGCTAATGTGATTTCATAGGTGTGTGGGACTAGAATTAGTCCAGGCAGTCGGTAACCGAGCGAATTCGTGGCTGACTGGTCATAGCCACGAACGACGCGTCGATGAACGTGATTCGTGTTGAGAGTTGGCGGCAGTGGTTAGGCCACGCGAAGTGTTTTACGCACTTCATGTCGTTCGACTTGAGATGCGATCGCGCTAGTCGAGCACGTCAAGTAACCCGACTGGCCGATGTATGTTCACCTTGTATGTGTCATAACTGCTTGAACCTAGGGTACTGAACTTACCACTGAAAATCCTGTTAACCATGGTACCTTGATCCACGAAGACTCATGAGCCGGGCATGGTGGTATGGGACACCGTGGTCGAGCTGTCAGCCTACGCTGGGGCTACAAACCTCCCCGTAGTGACTAGTGAGCACCTTGACTCGTGAGCAGATTATGGTGGTATGGGACACTATATTCTAGCTGTCGGCCTACACTGATCAGGCGACGAGCCCTTTGTAGTGACCGCGAGCGTATTCTGAGTCCACGGGAGGCGACGACCCTTCCGTTGCAGTAGAGTACGGTAGGCCTGTATTGATAAGGTGATGGGGGAGCGGTGCAACGAGTGCGAGCAATAGCCCTGGCAGCCCTTGCAGTGACCTACGAAATACACAATCGTATGAGATTACTAGGAGTGACGACCCTAGACAGGATCTGTGTTGGGATTGATACAAGGGAAGTACCTTAGTTTCCCAATCCTGCTGTTTGAATGGACTAATAACAACTTGGAAATCATATCACCATAGCATTGCATGTGCCTGGAAGATGTGGAGCACTCTAGGGAGTGTAGCATGTCACGGTCGTAAGATGTTGCCGCATGAGGGTGATCGTTGGTGAGGGCATACATCATGTCATATCATCTTGCATTAACAACAGTATTAGGATTGTCTGATTTACTGCTTTACTATTATCGCGTGATTGAATTGTGAACATGCTAATCTTTGCTCTATGATTCCACTGAGTTGATCACTCATTCCCACGTTACGGGATGGTGTTTGCAACACCCACCAGACCCTGTTGTAGATGCAGGTGAGGCCGAGATCCAGGAGGTGGAGCCAGAGATCGACGAGGACCAGGATGAGTTCTCGTATATGCAGTACCACGACGGTTTCCCGTAGGCGACCTGGATCGAGGGGACATCAGTGGGACTTTCTTTTGAACATTATTCTTTTGTTATGTATATGTAAATGAGACTCAGAGATGTAGTCATACTTTGGAGACAGATGAGATTACTGTGTTTTTCCATACAGTGATATATACATTGTTTAGTCTTCCGCTTACTTTTATCACTGGATCTGAAGTATGAATTGCAGTTTTGGTATACTTTTACTCATGTGAATGCTTTAAATCAGACAACATTGAATCATAACTATTTTTGTTGCATAAGTGACGGTCTGGAACTCGGGAGTTGAGTTTATACATGACCCCCGATTTTCAGAGTGTTACAGTTGAGCTACACAAGACACAGATTCCAAGAGGTTATGACACTATAAAATTTGACAAATCTAGGAGCTAGATAAGATAGCATTCACACTGACCCTCTCCCAACCGTACAGATTATGCAAGTGATGAACAGATTGATGAACCAGAGGATTACCTTCCTGAGGAAGAATACGCTGAATAAAAAAAAAATTATGACTTAGTTTTATTTATGTTTCCAGTGCTACTTGATTTTGTAATAAGCTCCCGTTGTGAGAGCATTTGACAATTTATTTAATTTCCTTTGGAATAAGAAATACAGTTAATTCTATTTTTATGACTGATTTCCATTGCAAGTGTAAATGGATGTGATATAGATGGGAGAAAACTTGAGGCAAGCCCTCGAAACATCCCATTTTACATTATTAACACCCAATTTCCTCGGGCACGAGTATAAAATCTGGCCATGAAAATTTGGGATGTTACAATTGGTATCAGAGCATGAGAATGAGATTAACTGGGCATGATGGAATGAACCATCATAAGCTTTAGGTGACCAAGACAGGATTATGAATTAAATACATATACTTAACAAGATTCCCAAGGGAACTAAGAAGTTGAGGAATTAGAAACCCATATTCAGGCTCCCCATTAGAAACATTAAGTTAGACGTGAAATTTAGGAACTATGAATTTTGGGTGCCCTCATAATAAATCTTAGGAATTCCAAATAAACTTGATCTGGACTAAGGGTCACCCTTAGACAGAGCCATAACCAAGCAGAACCTACTTTTAATTCCTTAAAGAACCCTAGGATGATATTTACATCTCTAATCAAGTTCTCATCCACATGAGGGATGACCCTTAAGAAGAAGACTACTTGAGCCAACTCCGTACCCCTAAAATGTACAATAGAGGGTGACACCCCTCAAGAAGCAGCCATGGGAGAGTCAACACCGTTGTTATTAGTAACCCATTAAGGAGTAGCACTACCAGGGCCACCTCTAGGGCAGGCACCTCCGGATACCCAAACATGAGCACCATTCTACTCTATCGTGGGACGGATAGAGACGTTCATGGAAAGGACCTAACGGACCAGGGACAGCTTACAACAATAAGCTCATAACAACCTCCCAAGAGCCACGACACCTCTATCTCCACCTACTCATACCACCTCACCCGTTCTTCCTCGCACAGAGCGACGCGACGAAACCTTCATGTTAGAAAAATTCTTAAAGCTAAGGCCACCAGAGTTCTCAGGTACACCAAAATCAGTGACATCTGAACATTAGATAAAGTAGACTAAGAGAATACTAAAGACCATGGGGTGGCCGGACCACCTTAAAATTTCCCTGGCCACATTCAAGTTCGAAGGAGAAGCAATCAATTGGTGGGAGGTGGCTGAAAGGACCATCCCTTAAAACCATGCCTGGACCCAGGAAGAATTTAAGGAGAAATTCCTTGAGAAATACTTCCCAAGGTCATATCGAGCTGAAAAAATGTCTGAGTTTCTGAAGCTCACTCAAGACGAGATGACTATCGCACAGTACGAGGCTAAGTTCACTAAGTTGTCGTGATACGCGCTGAAATTAGTCAAAGATGAAGACTTTAAAATCAAACAATTCAAGGATGGTCTTAGACCCTTGATCCACTCCAAGATATGTTGCTTGAACCTATCAAACTGCATCGACGTGGTCGACAAAGCTACTTGATCCGAAAATGATGATGATCGTAGATCGAGGGCTAGGGTCGCCAGGGATGTAGCTACTGCCAGAAGATGGGACACGATGTGAAGAGTTGCTATAAGAAAATGATGGGTGAAGGTCGCCCCGTCCTAGCCCAGAGGAAACAGTTTGGATGGAGCATACCTCAAAAATCCCAAGGCCGCTTGTATGCAATGACTTCACCTAAAGACCCAAATGCAGATCCTAGTCTAATAGAAGGTACAACTTTTATGAAAGGTATTGCAGTTATCCGTTTGTTTGATTGTGGTGCTACCATATCCTTTATCTTAAATTTCATAATAGAACAGGTGAATCTAGAACTAAAATGCACCACAGAGCCAATCATCATGGCTTTACCTATAGGGAGGATAATAGAATTGAATAAGTGCAGTGAGACCTGCCCCATCACTATAGTGAACGTCGAAATAACGGTCGATTTGGTAAATATAAACATGAAAGGATTCGACATAATTTTAGGGATAGACTGGCTTGATAGGACAAATGCCATTATAGATAGCAGGGCCAAACAAGTCACCTTCACCCCACCTGGGTGTCCCCCGGTCATGATATGAGGAAGAGGAAAAAAGGAGCCCATAGAACGAGTAATGTCATGCCTTGAAATTCGGCACCTGGGTATATCTAACCCCGATTTCGTACCCGAAGTCATGACTTATGTTTTGTATGTTTACACTTCATAATCCACACATATGTTGGCAAAATGATCTCATTCATAAAATATAAATTTCTAAAATTGAATAATCAAACATTTATTTAAAGAAGAATAAAATGTCTATATTCCACTATTCAAGATTACCATCAAACACATGTCATCGCCATGCTATCATACTATACTTAATGTTTATTACACTTATTTAGAAATTGGTAAGGAAATAAAAATAAATAAAAGAAAATCTCTTTAAGCCCCTCCATGAGATCCTGATCCTGAAATTTTAAAATCCCAACAGGGTAAGATGTGAAGCCTAATGAGTAATCTCAACACGAGTTTCAAAATAACCTCATATAACATGAATAAAAATGTATTAAAAGATACAATACCTATTAAGGTAAAACAACAAATGAGGAGATTTAATAAACAAAAGGTTTCAATGTAAATTCAAAGAAAAATGAATGAATGAATTCAACAGATGTTATACTCCATAATAACATGTGCGGTTTATTCTTTCTAACATCAGGGCCAGTTTACACTGGTTAGCCAACACCCCTGCCAATAAAACACCTAGCTTGACAATGGGAACCTCTTGAATGACATGCTCACCCATCCAAAGGGCACTTGGTGAGGGACCCATTTGTACGTTAGCTGGTCAGACTACTACCCTACCGAACCTGATAGTGGGAACCTTTTGCAATCCTGACATACTCACCCACTCAAAGGGTACGGTAGAGGTTTCAAAAGGTACCAGTTGGGTTTCTAGGACTTTCAACCCAAGGATCTTGATCACCCCACCTATTTATGCTTTAGGGATTTTCAACCCAGAGGACTTGATCTCCCCACCTATTTTCTGGTGTTCCGAAAACTGTTCGAAGTATATATGATTTTAATATTTCATGAGTAAAATATTTCTAAGGATAAATTGTTTCTAATCATTGTAGATTGTTTGTACATGATTTAAAGTTCTATGTGAAAATATATTTATGCAATGTAATCCGTAAAATCAGATCCGATAGTCTGAAAAAGTATATTGAACTTGAAGTTTTAAAAAAGATGCTCTAAATTTTGATTTTCTTAAAATTACAAAAAAAAATAGTAATAACAAAAGAATTATTAATGCATGGGTAAACAATAATATAAATTTAAAGTTTATTCACTGCTTACTAATTAAAATAAAGAGAACTATAAAAAATCATGTTGAATAAACACAACAAACTATGAATCAAATAAATAAATCAATAAGAGAAAAATGCACAATTATTGAATTATTTGCATAATAATAAAAATAAAGGAACCAAGTGGAATTTATTATAAGAAAAATATCAAGTGAGAGAAACTCACTTTTTCTTAAAAAATATTTTCTTTTCTTTTCTTTTTCTTTTTTTTCTCTCTTCTCTCTCTCCCTCTCTTTCCAACGTAATGTCCAGCAATACTTTTTTTTTTCTTTCTCTCCCTAGTCTTCTCACGTCACACCTCATCCCACTTCTCTTTCTTTGGTCCTTATTTATAAGCATAACATCACATATGCTATTAATGCACTTTTTAAATTTTCAATTTTCATTCATTTTTTTTTAATCCTTGTACGTCACGTTTTTTTTTTCTCTTTTGATTTACACCACGTGCACAAGTCTAAACAGTTCACATCATTTAGGGCATGTTTGATTTTCTAATTATAGGGGTAATTCCACATAAATGGGTAATATTTATTTACCTCTGTGTTTCTGGTTGAATTTCCAAGGTGATTTGATCGCCACCTTTCATTTATAGCACTCATCACGTCAGCCGAGGAGAAAAAAGTTAAATTATGGGCCCCACCTTGATGTTTGTGTATTATCCACACCATCCATCCCTTTAGCCAACTCATTTTAGGGCATGAACCAAAAAAGAGGCAGATCCAAAGATCAAGTGGACCACACTACTGGAAACAATGGGAATTATACTCCTACCATTGAAAGCTTCTTGAAGACCCGGGAAGTTTTAGATCAAACTGATATTTATTTTTCCACTTTATCCTTAACTGTGTGACCTTATTAATGGGTTGGATGACAAATAAACATCACTGTGAACCCTAGGGAGAAAACAACTTTCAACCATCGACATTTTAATGGTCCTTATTTCCTAAGGTGTGGTCCACTTGAGCTTTTGATTTTCCTCATTTTTGGACTCATGCCTTAAAATGTATTTTTTAAAAGGATGGATGGTGTGGATAACTCATATATATCATGGTGGGGCCCACATATTTAAATCAGTAATAAAAACGTTGGTATAGATCGATTTTCAAAAAGTAATTCGACGCGACTTCTAAACAGGCGTGGTAAGTAATAATCAGGTAATTTTGTGTATTTACACGGGGGATTTAAAAATCAAACAACCCCTTATGCTTCCGTTTTGCAATTCTTTTCCTCACATTTTTTTTTTTTACAACGTGGGTTGGTTAAATGCACACATGTAGCATGCATCTTATGTGCACGGCATACATGTGCCACATGTATGTGTAAGCAATGATGCATGCATGGGCTACTTGTGTGTGCGCGAGAGGTATGTATGTGATGTGTTTGGTGTATGTGTGTAGTTGTGATGTATTCAATGGTGCATAAGTGTATGATGTAGATGGATGGATGGATCAATAGATGGATGGATGGATGTATGGATTGATGGATGGACGTGCATGATGTGTTTGGTCCATGTGTGTGGTTGTGATGTATTTGATGGTCCATGGATAATGTAGATGGATGGATAAATGTACGGTTGGATGAGATCGGGGAGTGAACTTTGTGATGTACCTGTAGATTAGTGGTGAGATGGACGGTCAATTTAGATGGATAGATGGCTTGATAGTTGTATCATTGGATGGATTTATTAGTTAATGAATAGTTGGATCAGATATATCCAAATCAATGGTTGAGATTGAACCAGTTGATCTTGTAGATCGATGGTCACATCAGACTAATTGGGTATGTCGATCAATGGTTAAATTTAGACGGTTAAGATTTATTTGGGTTATAAGTAATGTACTTGGAAGAAGCCTCCGTAGACCAGATTCTAGTGGTTAAGGATTTCCCTGAGGTGTTTCGATAAATACCAGGATTACCTTCCAGGGGAGAGGTTGATTTTGGCAATGACCTAATACTTGGGACAACCCCAATAGCATTACCCGCTTTCCGAATGGCGCTGATTGAATTGGGAGAACTCAAGAAATAGATAGAGGAATTACTGGATGAAGGGTTTATCCGACCGAGCGTGTCCCCTTGGGATACACCCGTGTTGTTCATCAAGAAAAAGGATGGGTTCTTACGATTGTGCATTGACTACCGTTGTCTGAATCAAGCAACGATCTTCCCTACATCAATGACTTATTCGACTAACTCAAAGGAGCTCAATTCTTTTCAAAGATTGATCTGAGGTTGGTACCACCAATTGAGAATCAAAGATGAGGATATATACAAAATTGCATTTCGAACAAGGTATGGGCATTTTTAATTTCTGGTGATGCCCTTTGGCCTTACAAATGCGCCAGCTGTATTTATGGATCTTATGAACCGCATTTTTAGACCATACCTGGACTAGTTCGTTATAGTCTTCATCGACGATATCCTAATCTACTCACAAAGTAAGGAAGAATACGAAGTCCACCTACAAAAGGTCCTGGATCTACTGAAGAAGAATCGACTATTTACAAAACTCTCAAAGTGCAAATTCTGGAAGAAAGAAGTAAAGTTCCTGGGACATGTTGTGAACCATCAAGGGATAACAGTTGATGCAGCTAAGGTGGAAGCAATGCTTCAATGGGTTAGGCTCGATGCCATTACCGAAGTCAAGAGTTTTCTAGGGCTAGGAGGATACCATCGATGCTATATCAAAGAATTCTCCAAGATAGCTCGGCCATTGACTAACCTAACGAAGAAGAACACGCGGTTCTAATGGGATGAAAAAGTCAAAGAAGCCTTTCAAGAACTTAAAAGTAAGCTAACCTCTTCGCCCTTACTTACCCTCACTGAAGAAGGAATAGAGTTTACAGTGTATGCAGACGCCTCTCACGAAGGATTGGGATGCTTACTTATGCAGAACAAGAAAGTGATGGCGTACGCATCTAGACAATTGAAAGTACACGAACAGAGTTATCCGACACATGATCTAGAATTAGCGGCCATAATGTTTGCCCTCAAGATGTGGAGACATTACTTATATGGTGAACAATTCAAGCTTAATACAGACCACAAGAGCCTCAAGTACTTGTTCAACCAAAAAGACCTAAATATGCAACAATGCCAATGGATGGAAACCTAAAAGGACTACAAATTTGAAATATAATATCACCTAGGAAAGGAAAATGTAGTGGCTGACACATTCAATTGTAAAAAATCTCACACCTCGACAGCCGCAATCGCACTCGAAGAATGGGAAATGTTGGACTTCATAAAATATTTTAATATCCAGCTAAACATAAGTGAAGGGAACGCGCTGCTCGAAAATCTCTCTGTGTAACCCTCGCTACTACGCCAGATCATCGAAACATAAGAACAAGACGAAGAACTACAGGAATGTTATCTAAAGGCCCAAGAGAACAGGGACCCACGATGGCACATAGGTTCGAATGGGGGAATCAGATGTTGCAACCGAATATGCATCTTAAACAAACCTGAGTTAAAACAAGCCGTGTTGGATGAAACTCACCGTTCCAAACTAACCATCCATCCTAAGAGCACCAAGATGTATTAGGACATAAAACGTTACTATTGGTGGAATAACATGAAACTAGAAATAGTCGCCTATGTGGCTAAATGCCTCACCTGTTAACAAGTAAAAGTAAAGTATTAGAGACTGACATGATTACTACAACCCCTCGAAATACCCCCATGGAAATGGGACTCTATATCCATGGATTTCATAGTAAGACTTCTCAAAACAAGAAGAAACCATGATTCAATATGGGTAGTGGTAGACTGATTGACTAAGTCTGCCTATTTTATTCCCATAAGAATCACCGCTTCTATGAACGAACTGACAGAGATCTACATAAAGCACATAGTACGACTTCATGGGACCCTGACCACAATAATATCAAATAGAGACTCCTGCTTCACCTTAAACCTCTGGACCAAATTGTGAGTTGCATTAGGAACGTCCTTAAATCACAGCACTGCTTTTCACCCCCAGACAAATGGACAAACAAAATGAGTGAACTAGGTGCTTGAAGACATGCTAAGAGCCTGCATTTTGGACTTCAAGGGCAGCTGGGATGACTGCCTCCATCTAGCCAAATTTTCCTACAACAATAGTTTCGAGGAAAGCATCGGCATAGCCCCATTCGAAGCATTGTACGGACGCCCTTATCGTACTCCTCACCGTTGGGCAGAAGCAGGAGAAAAGAGTACCCTAGGACCCAAAATTTTCCAAATCACTTTCGAGAAAATCGACTTGATAAGTAAATGCCTTCAGGCAACACAAAGCATACATATACGACGTCGTAGCCTTGAGTTCTTCGAAGGAGATAATGTGTTCCTAAAGGTCTCTCCTATGAAGGGTATGATGCGATTTAGGAAGAAGGTCAAACTCGCACCATGATACATTGGCCCATTCAAAATATTAGAAAGAGTAGGAGAAGTGGCCTACTATCTCACGCTACCCCCATAGCTGGCCAATGTGCACAATGTCTTTCATATCTCCGTGCTTAAGAAATACGAACCAGACCCATCCCACATCATTAGTTCAGAATAAATTGAACTAAGAGACAATGCCACCTATATAGAAAAGCCAATACAAATCCTCGATTGTAAAGAACAAATTCTTTGGACAAAGGTTATTCCATTAGTAAAAGATTTGTGGTCACATCATTATAGAGAAGAAACAACATGGGAATGCGAGGAAGAAATGAAGGAAAGTTACCCCAATCTCTTTAACAAGGGCTAAGACACGAGGAAAATACAAGAACCCTCTTTAAGGAAGATAAATAGTAATAATCCCAGTTACTATGACTAAACACATTGTGATGCCTAGAGTACACACTAACGAATGACTAATAGCAATAGAAAATGGAACACCTTGCCTACTCTAAGGGTAAGAAATGCTAAATTTCAAGGGAAAAATTATCTTTAAGGGGGTTAGATTATAAGACCCCAAACTTTTCAATACTAGGTACTAAAAGTTCTTGTGTGTTACCATAAGAGCATGACCAGTGAGAATAATCTCTAATTCTCAAGTCAAGCCATCTGATCGAAGATTAAAATCAAAAACCACCCATCATATGGGTTGAGACATGTACATTCCATTGATCAATCCAATGGATAGTTCCTTATAATGATTTAGGTATAGAATAAAATCCTTCGGCAATAATCATTAGAAAAATTCTTACAAATATATAAGGCCATAGGTTTCTCGAAACCTTTATTATGGCAAGCCGCATTGCACATTGGAGTGAAATCCTTTAGCAATTACCCAAATGGGGGTTTGGTACTACACCGTTCCTAATCACATAATCAAGGAGGGCCCATAACTTATAATAGACGGCACAAATTAGATTGATCAGCGCTGTGGACCCAACACTCGTGGTGTGTGTACACAACACACACATGCTCCCGCAGATAGGGAGATAGAATGGTCGGTCAAACAGAGCTTGACCCATGGATTTTCATAGGAGATCTTGTTTCGCACCCAGGATGATTTCAATAGACACTGTCTGCTTGATGACTCTGGTGACCCACCATCACGGTATGATGGTCGAATCCGAACCATCATCGGACGCAGCCACCATATAGGACCAAAGATCCCATGATTTCTGTTAAAAAGAGGATGAAAATGGAGCCGCTGTTCAATCGGACAGAACACCGCAAGAAGTTGAACAGAGAAGGCGATCAGATCTGAAATCTCCCACGCACACGCGCAAGTAGCTTCTGACGATCTGGAGCATTCAAAACCACAGAATAAGGGCCTCGATGCCACCTAAGGATACCAGAAGGAAAAGGATAAAAACAAAGGATCAGGCCTATTGGGTTTTTTTAAAATAATAAGAAAAGAAAATTGAAAAAGAAGGGTTGTGACTTTGGTGATTGTTGGTGTGAATGGTGATGCCTCTTGGTAAAGGGAGCACCTTTTGAATTTGAAATGGAGAGATGCCATTGTTGGAAAGACACCACCATTGGTGAAAAGACACCTTGGAAGAAGATGTCTTTTCATGGAAAATGCCTTAAACATTTCTTATGATTCTATATAAACCCATCTTTATGTCAATCCGAATTTATAATTTCTAAAAATCTCTTCTCCATCTTCTTCTTCTTCTCAATTTTCATTTTTAGATGTTTCTTTGAAAAATACAGTTTTTAGGCGCTAAACTGCAAATAGTTTTTTAGGCAGTAAATTATAAACTGTTTTCAGGGGGTAAATTATAACAGCATAGAAGTCAGGGTTGTATGCTGTAAAAGTGTGTTTGTGGTGCGATTTTTCAGTTTTGCAGGCCGAAACTCACATTTCTCCGGTTTTAGAGAAGAGGCTTATTGTATCCTGGAGGCGGATTTGCTGTAACCCTCTTGCAAATTGGTTTAATCACCAATAGGGTGCGAATGTCGCCTTAAAGATAGCGACATCGTAACGCGTCTTAAGCCTATCTTTAAGTGATTTATTTTTTAATTTTCCACCTTAAATATAACAATTTTAAGGCGATATTATGGCCTCTTCTATGGGTCATCCTGACTTTGTTCGAATTACACCGTTCGACGGCTCAAATTTTCTTCAATGGCAATCGAGGGTCCATCTCTTCATCACATCACTCAAGTTGGATCATGTGCTCACTCAAGATCCTCCTTTACCACCATCTGACGATGATACATTAGAACAAATTCAAAAGAGACAAAATTGAGAGCGTAACGACTACCTATGCAAAGGTCACATCTTCAACGCTCTTTCCAATTCATTATACGCTATTTATCATCAAAAGAAGACTGCTAAGGATTTGTTGCAGGCACTGCTCACCAAATACACATTAGAGGATGAAGGCAACAAAAAATTCCTAGTAAGCCAATTTTTAGAATTCAAAATGTTGGATGAAAAACCTATCCTTGATCAAGTACATAAGTTACAGTTTATCATCCAACAGATTATTGCTGATGACACTAATCTCGACGAATCTTTCCAAGTATCTACCATTATTGCTAAACTTTCACCTAAATGGAAGGATACTAGAAAATCATTGAAACAGAAAAAAGAGAAAATTTCATTGGAGGACCTCCAAATGTTTCTTCGAATAGAAGAAGAATCTAGGCTCCGTAACAAAAATGAAGAACAAAAGGAGGCCCTAAGTAACGCTAATATAGTCAAGAATAGTGTGAATCAGAAATTAGAGAAGCCACCTTTTAAGAAAGATGATAGGCTCAAAACTAATAATCAAGGGTTCAAAAAGAACACTTCCAAGGAGGGTCCATGCTTCTTTTGTAAAATCCCTGGTCACTTTAAGAAAGACTGCTGAAAATACAAAAAGAAAATGTAAGAAAAGAAACGACAAGTCAATATGATGGAAGACATGAATCTGGCAGCTGTTATCTCTGAAGTTAATATGTTGAATGAGGATGTTGAATGGTGGGTAGATTCTGGCGCTACTAGACATGTTTGTATAAATTACAACATGTTCAATTCCTACGAATTAGTGGGGGATAATCAAGAACTATATATGGGGAATGCTTTCCATTTGAAAGGTTGTAGGAAAAGGGAAGGTACGTCTTAATCTAACTTCTGAAAAATGATGTGCTGCATGTACCAGATATTAGGAGGAATCTTATATCAACTAGCCTACTGACTAAGTTTAGATTCAGATTCCTATTTGAATCTGATAAATTGATTGTGTCTAAAAATGGGGTATATGTAGGGAAGGTCTATATATCCAATGGAATGTTCAAATTGAACCTCATAAATGAAAATTCTTCTTCAGTTTATATGCTTGATTCATATGATGTTTGGCATGCTAAATTAGGATATATTAGTTATCGTAGAATGGATAATATGTCTAATCTTAATCTAATTCCTAAGTATACAAAACCTAATAATAAATGTAGTATTTTTGTACAATCCAAAATAACTAGAAAACCATTTTCAAGGGTGGAACGGGAATCACAACTCTTAAACCTAGTTCATAGTGACATATGTGAAAGGAGTGGTTTAATAACAAGAGGGGGAAAAAAGTACTTCATAACCTTTATAGATGATTTCTCCCATTATACCTTAGTATACCTATTGAAGAATAAAGATGAGGCACTACAAAAATTCAAGATATACAAGGCAGAAGTTGAGAACCAATTAGACCGAAAGATTAAAATTCTAAGGTCGGACTGGGGAGGAGAATTTCTATCCTTAGAATTCTCAGAGTTTTGTAAAACTGATGGTATAATTCACCAAATTATAGTTCCCTATTCACCCCAACAAAATGGGATAGCAGAACGAAAAAATAGGTCTCTAATAGACATGGTAAACTTTATGCTCAATAATGTGGGTTTAAGTTCAGGATTTTGAAGAAAAGCTCTATTGACTGCCTGTTATATTTTTAATAGGATACCTCACTCTAAGACTTATAAGACTCCATATGAACTATGGAAGAATAAGATTCTTAACATCTCATACTTCAAGGTATGGGGCTGTAGAGCCTTAGTTAGGCTTACTGATCCTAAAAAGCCCAAGATAGGGTTGAGATCTCTTGAGTGTATTTTCATAGGATATGTACAAAATAGTAAGGCTTATAGGTTTTTAGTTGTAGAGTCTAATCATACGACCCCGATAAATACTATAATAGAATCTAGAGATGCCGAGTTTTATGAAAACTCATTCTCTTCTATAACTAGAAAAGAGATAAGACCTCAAGATCCTAGTACAAGCAGTAGTTCTCAAATACCTGATCAAGATATCAGCAGTCTTGATAAAGAGGACATAGAACCTAGAAGGACTAAGAGAATCAGAAAAGGTACATCTTTCAGACCCGACTTCTACCTTCTACTAATAGAAGGAGATAAAGATAACATAATAGATGAAACCATATTGATATATAACATAGAAAATGATCCGATAACAATAGATGATGCCCATAGATCTCAGGATGCTTCTTTTTGGAAGGAAGCTATAAACGATGAGATGGATTCTATATTGCAAAATGGAACATAGAAACTTCTGGATCTGCCCCCAGGATCAAAACCAATAAGCTGTGAATGGATTTTGAAAAGAAAATTAAGACCAGATGGAACTATAGAAATATTTAAGGCCAGATTAGTGGCTAGAGGATTTACAGAAAAAGAAGGTATTGATTTTTTTGATACCTATGCTCTAGTAGCAAGGATATATATCTACTATCCGAGTTTTAGTTGCTCTAGCATCCATTCATAAGTTAGAAATTCATCAGATGGATGTAAAGACAGCCTTTTTAAATGGTGACCTCAATGAAGAGGTTTACATGGATTAACCAGAAGGTTTTATAATTTCAGGACAAAAAAATAAAGTGTGTAAATTGATCAAGTCACTATATGGACTTAAACAGGCACCTAAGCAATGGCATGAAAAATTCAATAAAGTAGTCACCTCATATGGCTTTAAAATTAATGAATCAAATAAGTGTGTATATTCAAAATTCTTTGGTAATAAAGGAGTAATTATATTTCTCTATGTAGATGATATGCTAATCTTTGGTACATATTTAAAAGTTATAAATAACAATAAAAAATTCTTATCATCTAGTTTTGACATGAAAGATATGAGTGAAGCTCATGTGATTTTAGGTATCAAGCTATTAAGAAACAATGATGGTATAACTCTATCTCAATCACATTATATTGAAAAGATACTCAAAAAGTTTGATCACTATGATAAAAATCCACTTTCTATTTCTTTTGATTCTAATATTAAGTTAATTAAAAATGAAGGTTGTAGTATATCTCAGTTAGAGTATTCCAAGTTGATTAGCAATCTTATGTATGCCATGATTTCTATTCGACCTGATATTGCTTTTGCAGTAGGTAAATTGAGTAGGTTTACAAGTAATCCAAGTTTAGATAATTGGAATGTTGTTTATGGAGTACTCAGATACTTGAGAAAAACTATTAACTATGGTTTACATTTTTCTGGTTACCCTAGTGTACTTGAAGGGTATAGTGATGCAAGTTGGGTCACTGATTCTAATGAATCCAAGTCTACCAGTGGATGAATTTTTATACTTGGAGGAGTTGTTGTTTATCTAGGATCCAAGAAACAAACTTGCATATCTCACTTTGCCATGGAATCTGAATTCATAGCTTTGGCAGCTAGTAGTAAAGAGGCAGAATGGTTGAGAAACTTATTATTAGAAATACCATTATTGGTAAGGCCTTTACCACCTGTCTCTATCTACTGTGATAGTGAAGCGACACTATCAAAGGCAAATAACAAGACTTATAATGGAAAATCCAGACATATTAGTCTAAGGCACAGTTTTGTGCGGTAACTACTTAGTGACGGTGTTATAATAATACAATATGTACGATCTATCCAGAATCTAGTGGACCCATTCACCAAGGGACTAGCAAGGGATGTTGTCAGTAGAACATGAAGAGGAATGGGACTTAAGCCAATTTCACAAACACCGGATGAGGGAAACCCAATCTAAGTTAATAGGTTCAATGGGTAAAGTACCTCACATGAAGTGGCTGAAGCAGTACTATACGTTTTCTATCTGTCTCATTCCTAGATGTATGTATAGTGTTGGGTACCTGTAATGATAAAAAGGAGGATGAGCTACTGCTCTTAATGAATTCTTTCAAGGGTGCTATAGTTACAGGGGCATTCATAAGGACTCACCTATATGAGTATTGGAAGTGGAGCCACTTCCTGATGTTCAAGAGGTTTTGGCTACTCTCATGAACTCATGAATCCAGGACATAGCACAAGGCCATTAATGTGCTATAATTTTAGAACACATGACAATTGAAATATATGTGTGTGTAATATGTCCGGTTGTGTCATATAGAATACTTAGTTCAAGACCATGGTCACTAAGGATTCTGATTCAACTTTGATTTGTTTACACTAAGTGAAGGTTCAAGTCCATAAGACACCTTCTCCTATGTACATATTTTCCTTACATATCCTGACCTCTATATTTTGAAAAATAGTGGGGGATTGTTGGGTTTTTTCAAAATAATAAGAAAAGAAAATTGAAAAAGAAGGGTTGTGACTTTGGCGATTGTTGGTGTGAATGGTGATGCCTCTTGGTAAAGGGAGCATCTTTTGCATTTTAAATGGAGAGATGCCATTGTTGGAAAGACACCACCATTGGTGAAAAGACACCATGGAAGAAGATGTCTTTTCATGAAAAATGCCTTAAACATCTCTTATGATTCTATATAAACCCATCTTTATGTCAATCCGAATTTACAATTTTTAACAATCTCTTCTCCATCTCCTTCTTCTTCCCAAATTTTGTTTTTAGATGTTCCTTTGAAACATATAGTTTTTAAGCGCTAAACTGCAAATAGTTTTTCAAGCAGTAAATTACAAACTTTTTTCAGGGGGTAAATTATAACATCACAGAAGTCAGGGTTGTATGCTGTAAAAGTGTGTTCGTGGTGCAGTTTTTCAGTTTTGTAGGCCAAAACCCACATTTCTCCAGTTTTGGGGAAGAGGCTTATTATATCCTGGAGGCGGATTTGCTGTAACCCTCTTGCAAATTGGTTTAATCACCAATAGGGTGCGAATATCGCCTTAAAGATAGCGACATCGTAATGCGCCTTAAGCTTATCTTTAAGTGATTTATTTTCTAATTTTCTGCCTCAAATATAACAGGGCCTCTGCCATCTCTCTCGAGCGATAACCGTGTTACTCAGGGAATTGCGTTCGTAATTTCTTCAAAAATTACGTTCGCAGTCCTTTCAGAATTTGGGATCTCATGTAGTGATGTGATCCGATCACAGTGAGGTGGGCCAAAGATCCACAGTAAACAACTCGGACCAATCAAGGAGCGGGTGCGGATCAAGAAGAATAGGGAATTAACCTGCCTTGAAACAGAGCTCGTCGGTCGAGCATCAATTGAAAGGATCGGAAGAGGATGATCAGGGATGATCGGGAGTGACCCTCTGGTAGACCTCCACCAGAGGAATCTTCCCAAACATATGGATCAGAGCAAACCACAGCGCCTGGAGTATGGATTCAAACCCACTGCAGGACGTTATGTGTAGGTGAAGACTCCATCCGAATTCCATTCGATCCAGGGAGTCCGTCCCTTGCTGAAGTTGAAGTCTATAAAAGCCTGATGAAGGGTGAGGAGAAAAACCATTCAATTCACGCCAAGAGAGAGAGAGAGAGAGAGAGAGAGAGAGAGAGAGAGAGAGAGAGAGAGAGAGAGAGAGAGAGAGCAACAAGTGGTAAGAGCCGATCTTACTCAGGTAGAACGAATTGAAGTAGGTCCACGACCAACTCTATTCTTCCTAGGCTTCTTTATTTTTCTACTCACTTTGATTCAAATCGCGCCGAAACCTGTTAACTCAATAGGAATTATTAATTCGATTGAAGAGCGAATCCTTCGATACACCCCTACATTCGAAGGAGTAACATTAGAGGTGAGGGTTTTATCCTTTAAGCTTATAGTAATTTAAGTTGATACATTATTATCTTGCCTTTTACATACTATGTTTCATGTTACTGTGTATTCTTCCTGCAATTATGTATTTTACCATCAATTATTAGCCCTCTAGGATTATAGTATAATGTTGATTACATGAAATGTTTATAAATTTATGTGGGGCGTTGGATATAAGCCTTACCCATGCTTTATCAAATTTATTGAGTTGGCCCTGCCACTCGTATCTATATTTGAGTTGGCCCTGTCTCTCATCTCTTTATTTGAGTTGGCCCTGCCACTTGTCTCTTTATTGAGTTAGCCATTACCACTCTTTTACTTATTGAGTTAACCATTGCTACTCTTCTTTTATTGAGTTGACCATTGTCACTTTTCTCTACATTAGCCTTGTGTTATTTATCTTTAAGGTTTAGGAATGTGTCTTGATATTCTAGAACCTTCATGATTCGGTTTATATTCTCTATAAGTGCAAGTGATGTGTTAAGACGTATCGTAACTGGTGAATCGAATATCATATCATGGACATGATTTGTTACAGGTAGCGGCCCTCTTAGTTAGTACGTAATTTCGTAGATTAGTTGGCATAGTGTACAATCGATGTAGGTAAATCATCATGCGTGCTACATCACTTTTTCAAGATTGGATGTCACAAATAGTAGCTCCATGAACACATTATGTTACGTAAATCCCCCAACTGCGTGTTATGTTACCTTAAGATGTTTGCGTAAATCCACGTTAGCGTTGACCATGCCGGTGAAAATCCGTAGTTATAGGATGCGGGTTGAGTTGGATTTTCTATGAAGTATATTCCACATTATGATGATCACTACGTATGATGAACCACACACACTGTAACGCCCGTGAAAAATCCATACTTGGGCTCGAGTGCCAACTCGACCCGAAATCGCGTAGAATTAATTCTTTTAGAAAATATGACTAAGTTAGCTAGCGCAACGCTGGAGTAGCTGGGAAATAGTCCCTGATCACTTTAAATACGTTCTACAAGACCCAAATCGAGTAGAACCAACGACTCTATAATACTCTATAACCTCGGACCAAACTCTAAGCAGGTTTGTTCTCTGGACCACTTTGAATCTTTGTATTGGATCTAGACCACGCATCGAAAGTCCGATACCTCCTATCTTAGACCGTTAGAACCGCCTAGCTGGACTTGACACTCATTTCGAAAATCAAGTCAAACCGATAATCACAGGCTATTTCATTGAGCCCGGACCGAAGAGAGTGCGAATAGGGACAGAATTGGAATTTCAAATTCAAATCTGGCACACGACTTGACGCGTCAGTATTAAGCGTTCTGACCGTTAGAATTCAGCCAGATTACACCCTCGGATCAGGAGAAATTTCTATTTCATATCATGAGACTTTCAGCCCTGATCTACGTGTGGTGACCGCTGAACTGAAACTGGTCCGCCACGTGCGATCTGCGAACCCTGCCAGACTGAAAACTTAATACGTGCTAGATCTGGTACGCATGAGCTTAAGTCCGATCGCATTCGACCAGGGGACCACCGGAAAGCATCTTTTGGACCGAAACAGCCCCGAATTGGATATGCACTAAGTAAACTTTGTACCGGAGCCTATTTTTGGTGTTTTTGGGCTTATAAAAGGGGTTGAAACCCTCACTCCTCTCTCCCATCCGAAATTGTAAGAAACCCTAGATTTGGGAGAGAGAAAAAGTGAGAGTTTGTGAGAGAGAGTGGGATAGATTTTTCCAGCCTTCGAGCCACCTGTTGCTAGTGCCTAAGCAACACCTCCTGATCACCAAGCCAGTGATTCTTCTGCATTTTCAGGTAATAACTAACCCTAGAAGTTGCCGATTTGAGGATCACTAGGATCCATAGCTTTTTAACCAATAGATCTTGTAAAACAGGTTCTCTTATCGCCGTTGACGAAGCGTATACGCTCCGTTCGAAACGACACGTCTATAAGAGACTAGGTGAGGATTTTAGACGCTTTGATTGATGGTTTCCAACGCTTTCAATGTCGTTTAATAGTGGATTATTGACGGCATCACCGTTTAACATGTACAACATGCTATCCGTTTCCTGTTTCGTAAATCAACGAAGAATATGAGATTTAGGGCATTTTAGTCATTTGTAGGAAGTACAGATTACATGCATATTTTGCTGATGTGATTGACATGGTTTGTTGTCGCATTAGGAAGTTAGGAATACGTGCATAATTAGTTTGGCGAAGAGATTCGCCAAATTGCGCACTTCGGGTCGACATACTATATGTAGACTTAAGTGTGTAGTGTATGTGTTTGTATAAATGCTTGTATTAGTATGTATTGAATTAAATGATGTTATGAAATAGTTTGAGATTGATTTCTCAATTAATAACCTAAATGATTTCCTACATGTTGACTATATGCATGATTTCATTACATGCATGAAATGTATGTGCTTGAAGATTTGCTTAAGTTGAATGTTATAACATGTGTTAACATGCTCACATGATTGTATTTCAATTCCAATACTCCTACATAAATTGCTGATGTGATTCCATAATTGTTTAGAACTAGACTTAGTCCAGGCAGTCGGTAACCGAGCGAATTCGTGGCTGGCTGGTCTTGTCCACGAACGACGCGTCGATGAACGCGAGTCGTGTTTGGAGTTGGCGGCAGTAGTTAGGCCACGCGAAGTGTTTTACGTACTTCATGTCGTTCGACTTGAGATGCGATCGCACTAGTCGAGCCCGTCAAGTAACCCGACTAGCCGATGTATGTTCACCCTGTATGAGTCATAACTGCTTGAACCTAGGGTATTGAACTTACCATTGTAAACCCTGTTAACCATGGTACCTTGATCCACGAAGACTCATGAGCTGGGCATGATGGTATGGGACACCGTGGTCGAGCTGTCGGCCAACGCTGGGGCCACAAACCTCCCCGTAGTGACCAGTGAGCACCTAGTCTCGTGAGCAGATTATGGTGGTATGGGACACTATATTCTAGCTGTCGGCCTACACTGATCAGGCGACGAGTCCTTTATAGTGACCGCGAGCGTATTCTGAGTCTACGGGAGACGACGACCCTTCAGTAACGGTAGAGTACAGTAGGCCTGTATTGATAAGGTGATGGGGGAGCTGTGCAACGAGTGCGAGCAACAGCCCTGGCAGCCCTTGCAGCGACCTACAAAATATACATCGTATGAGATTACTAGGAGTGACGACCCTAGACAGGATCTGTGTTGGGATTGATACAAGGGAAGTACCTTAGTTTCCCAATCCTGCTGTTTGAATGGACTAATAACAACTTGGAAATCATATCACCATGCCATTGTATGTGCCTAGAAGATGTGGAGCACTTGAGGGTCGATTGCATGCCGCGGTCGTAAGATGGTGCCGTATGAGGGAGATCGTCGGTGAGGGCATACATCACGTCATGTCATCTTGCATTAACAACAGTATTAGGATTGTCTGATTTACTGCTTTACTATTATCGCATGATTGATTTGTGAACATGCTAATCTTTGCTCTATGATTCCACTGAGTTGATCACTCACTCCCACGTTACGGGATGGTGTTTGCAACACCCACCAGACCCTGTTGTAGATGCAGGTGAGGCTGAGATCCAGGAGGCAGAGCTAGACTTCGACGAGGACCAGGACGAGTTCTCGTACATGCAGTATCATGATGGCTTTGCGTAGGCGACCTGAGTTGATGGGACTTCAGTGGGACTATTTTGAACATTTGATTTTGTTCATGTATATGTATATGAAACTCAGAGATATATTCATACTTTAGAGACAGATGAGATCTACTTTGTTTTTCCTTACAGTGATATATGTATCTTGTTTAGTCTTCTGCTTGCTTTTATCACTGGATCTGGAGTATGAATTGCATTTTTGGTATACTTTTACTCATGTGAATGCTTTAAATCAGACAACATTGAATCATAATCATTTTTATTGCATAAGTGACGGTCTGGAACTCGAGAGTTGAGTTTATACACGACCCCCGATTTTCAGGGTGTTACACACACTTTGCTAGGAATGCATCTCATGTAGGTTGTTTGCCCATACTAACATCTCATGAATATCCGTAGTTAAATAAAAAATTTTGCTTCCAAAATTGCCCTTTTAAGTTACTATGGATGGGCTACTCCCCCTACCACCAGCCCCCGGGCTAGTGGTCAGTCCTCTGTGACTATGGGCCCCACCATGATGTATGTGTTTCACCATTTCGTTCATCCATTTTTAAAGATCAATTTAGGGATTTATTCTAAAAATGAAAGGGATATAAATCTCAGGCAGACCACACCACATGAAAATAATAGTGATTGGATATTCACCATAAAATCCTAAGGCTCATTGTACAATTTATTTGACATCTAATATGTTGATTAGGTCATACAACCCAGATTAAGGGAAAAAAAAATCAGCTTGATCTAAAACTTTTATGGTCCCCAAAATGTTTTTAATGATCAACTCTCATTCAACGCTGTTTCCTCTAATGTGGTCCACTTGAGATTGGGATATACCTCATTTTTTTGTCTCATACTGTAAAATGATTTGTAAAAATATATGGACAGAATGGATGAAACACATACATCATGGTGGGGCCCACAGAGCACTGGAATGTCAGGGGAGTAGCCAATCTGTTTTCGATACATGTCGATGCGAAGACGGAGGGCCAGCACTACTGGACGCAGATGGCTTTCACAAGAAGTTCCTGCACTTAAAACTTAGGTGGGTCCACCGTGATGTTTTTCAGAAATCCACTATGTCCATCTATTTTGCGATCTCATTTTAGGAGTAGAAATCAAATTTGAGCAAGATACAATACTCAAGTGGGTCGTACTAAAGGAAAAGGTGGTTAGGGAAATATCTACCGTTGAAACCTCCCTAGGTTCAACAGTGATGTTTACATGCCATCCATACCGTTAATAATGTCATTTGTACTAGGATGAACTGACAAACACAAATAATATCGTTATTCAAAACTTTTTTGGCCTCACGAATATTTCAACTGTGGATGTTCAATTATCACATTTTTGGCCCATTACATATGGTTTATTTTTGGCCTCAACTCCTAAAATGACTCAAAAAATGGATAGATGGAGAGGATTTCTCACAAATATGACAGTGGGCCCCACCTGGGTTCCAAGTGTAGGAACTTCATGCAAAAGGCTTTGGCAAGAAATCTGAGTTGGATGCTCCTCGCTCTCCCTGTTGTACTAACAGTTTAAAGGAGATCAAAGTTACATGGCCTTACAATGAATATCCACACTGTTCTTCAAATTTTTGAGATTATTTTAGAGCATTAGCCAAAAAATGAATCATATCCCCTTGATTCAAAACTTCTGTGACCCCCAAAATGTTTTCAATGGTAAACGCTCAATCCCCCACTGCTTTTTGCAGTGTGGTCCACTTTATTTTTGGATCTATCTTATTTTTCAGCTCAGGACTTAGGACAAGCTCAAAAAATTTATGGGTGGTTTAGATATAACAAAACTTGTTGATGTCAATATAGAGCTATAACTAGTGTGTGGTACAATATTCCAATCCGGGAAACGGATTGGCTACTCCCCCTGCCACTAGCCAATGCCTAGTGGTCGGTTCTATGTGGGCCCCAACATGATGTATTTGTTTCATCCATGTCGTCCATCTATTTTGCTAGATCATTTTATTGCATGAGACCAAAAATGAGGTATATCCTGATCTCAAGTGGACCACGTTACATGAAACAGTGTTGAATGAGCGTCTACCATTAAAAACTTTTTGAGGGCCATGACTTAGGCCACATTTGTTAAATCTAAAGTCTAAAGCCTGAATCTACAGTGTTGAATGAGCCACATGATAAGAAATAAGATGTATCCAAAACTTAAATGGGCCACATGATTGGAAATAGTGGGGATTTTGTGACCACCATTGAAACATTTATATGGCCACAAAAGTTTTGTATAGGTTTAAGTTCACAGCATTTTCACTTCATCTCAGTCAAAATGACCTTATAAACAGTTCGGATGAAATTTAAACATCAAGGTGGAGTGTAGGAATGTTTCAACAGTAGGCATTCCTTTTCCTACTGTTTCATCTCGTATGGCCTACTTGAGTTTTGAATACTCCTCATTTTGGTTGAATGTCCTAAAAAGAGCTTGAAAAATGGATGGACGTGTTTGATTTCTCACAAACATCATAGTGGGCCCTGCCCAAAATCCTTGCGTTGGAACTTCATGCGACGTTCATATGCTAGATTTAACACTAAAGCCTCTTACAGAATTCCCTGCACTAGAAACATAGGTGGGCTCACCTTCATCTTTGTGAGAAATCCAGCTCGCCCATTGGTTTTGCGAGTTTATTTTAGAACATGGGACTAAAACTGAGGTGGATCTAATAATCAAGTGGGCTCAAAACATGAGGATTGAACGTCCTGTTTTGAAATATTCCCGGGGCAATAAAAAGAATTTATCTATTTTTTTATGAACGATGATATTTTAGCTATTTTTTAAAGAATAATGATTTTTAATTTTCTCTTAAGTACTTAAGTTTATTTGAATTAAATAGAATAATTTTATCCTCGTTTAATAAAAAAAAAAAATCTTTATAATGTAAAACATTTCCAAATAGGAGATAGGGGTAAATGCGTCAAATTAATGTATTTCAAATATTTCAGATGTTTGTTAACAAACAGGTTGTTTCAATTCAGTACTTAATTTTCAGACTTCGTCTATAATTACTAAATAAGTTTTTTGACTTCAACTTTTAGATTCAGCCTTTAGATTTCATATTCAGGCTTCGACTTTCAGATTCAGACTTTAGACTTCAGATTTAACAAACGGGGCCTTAGTTTTATTTACGTTTTCACTGCTATTTGATTTTGTAATAAGCTCCCATTGTGAGAGCATTTGACAATTTATTTAATTTTCTTTGGAATAAGAAATACAGTTAATTCTATTCATATGAGTGATTTCCATTGCAAGTGTAAATGGATGTGATATATTTGAGAGAAAACTCGAGGCGAGTCCTCGAAACATCCCCACTTTACATTATTAATACTCGGTTTCCTCGGGCATGAGTATAAACTCTGGCCGTGAAAATTCAAGATGTTACATTAGTTTATCCTGTGATTTGTACAGAAATATCATGTGGATACCACAACGTAAGTTAACAATACTCGCAACATATTTGATTATCCATTTAGCAACAGATAAATGAGATTCTTTAGGGTTAGATTGATATCTGGCACAATGTCGATATTAAAAATAAAAAATAAAAAAAAATCAAGTCTGCTAGTAGTTAATTAAAGTAGACTACCAATTATGCTGCAATGAAGTTGAGAATAAACACTTTTACCTGATTCATATTTTGATAATATGAGTGTTGTACTCATAGGAGTATTAAAATTCCTACCTTTTTCAAATCCAAACCTCTTTACTAAATTCAGTACATATTTGGTCCGGGAGATGAATATTCCGTCTTCAAGTTGTTTGACTTGTAATCCAAGAAAGTAATTTAGCTCGCCGACCAAACTCATTTCAAATTCGAATTTCATAAGATCTTCAAGCTTTGAAGAAAGATCAGCACAAGTAGATCCATAGATAATATCATCAACATATATTTGAATAATTAAGATATCATCATTATATTTTTTGACAAACGGTGTTTTGTTGACACAACCCATTAGAAAATTATGACTAAGCAAAAATTTAGTCAATTTTTCGTACCATGATATAGGGGCATGTTTTAAGCCATATAATGCCTTTTTTAGATGGTATACATGATTAGGAAGTTTGGATCTTCAAAACCCTTTAGTTATTTAACATAAACTTCCTCATTTAAATCACTATTTAAAAAGGCACTCTTAACATCCATTCGATATATTTTGAAATTTTTGTAACAAGAAATGAAGATAAATAATATGATAAATTCAAGGCGTGCAACTAGCGTAAAGGTTTCGTCGTAATCAATACCTTCAATTTAGTGTAACCTTATACAAGCAATCATGCCTTGTTTCCAATTATCTTGCCCAGTTCATCAGATTTATTTTTTAAAATCCATTTAGTTCCAATCACCTGTTTTTCAGTTGGTCTCGAAATAAGATACCATACATCATTTCTTACAAACTGGTTCAATTCATCTTGCATAGTCATGATCCAACTTTCATCAGCTAGTGCCTCATTTACATTAGCTGGTTCAATCTGGGAAGTGAAGTAAGCATGATTGCATACATTTTCAAGTTGTCTTTTGGTTTGATTACAAGTATTCTTTTGGTTTGATTACAAGTATGAGGGTTACTAAGTATTTGATCAGTCATATAATCTTTGACTAACCTTAACTTAGTATTATCTGATTTAAATGATGGTTCTAGTTGATTAATCAAAAGGACATCATTATCACCATCGTCTTGATCAAGACTAAGAATGATCGGTTGATCATTAATTACAACATTTATAGATTCTTGTATAACCCCTATTCTTTTATTTAAAATATGATAAGCTCGATCATTTAAAGCATATCCTAGAAATATTCCCTCATCACTTTTAGCTTCAAATTTGCCCCAATTTTCTCAATCACGCAAAATAAAGCATTTACTTCTAAAAGTGTGAAAATATTTAATAGTAGGCTTTTTGTCAAACCATAATTCATACGTTATTTTATTTTTAGCTGCTCTTATGTAATCACGATTAATTATATAACATGCAGTACTCGTAGCTTCAGCCCATAATTTTTTTAAGCAATTTCATGCTATTTAGCATTACGCTAGTCATTTCTTGTAAAACTCTATTTTTCCTTTCAATAACCTCATTTTGATGAAGTATTTTTAGATCAGAAAATATATGTAATATACCATGGTCATTACAACATTTCTCAAAATTTCTATTTTCAAATTCAGTTTCATGATCACTTCTAATTCTGATCATGGATAATTCATTTTTAGTCTGGATGTGTTTTATAAGTTTTTTTACTTCGTCAAGAGCATCCGACTTTTCTCTTAAAAAGGCTACCCATGAATATCTAGTGTAGTCATCAATTACAACTAGGAAATATTTCATTCTGCCTCTACTCTCCATTCTAGTTGGTCCGTCTAAATCCATGTGGAGTAGTTCTAGAGATCTTGTAGTGGCTAAGGAGTACACTTTCTTGTGACTACTAATTTTCTTGCCTATCCGATAGGCACTACATATTTTGTTTTCTTTCTTTTTCAATTTAGATAAGTCATGTAAGTGATCTTTTTTAAAAAAATAAAAATTATATAGATCTCTATATTTTACATGTTCAAGACGTTGATGTCATAATTCATTCTCATCTATTTGGACCAGGTAGCATGAATGATTTGTTAAGCAAGAGTCATCATGAGATAGAAATTTTCACGCATTCATGACCATTTAATACCACATGTCCTTTATTTTCAGGCATTCGTGACCATTTAATACCACATATCCTTTATTTTCAGGCATTCGTGACCATTTAATACCACATGTCCTTTATTATTAATTATCTCACATCCATGATCTGAAAATTTCACACTGTGTTTATTATCACATATTTGAGATATACTCAGAAGATTATGCTTTAAGCCTTCAACATATAAAACATTTTCAAAGATAGGTAAATTGAAAAGTTGTACATTGCCTTTGCCAATTATGTTGTAGTTGCTACCATTTCTAAATGTAACTGAGCCACCATCGAATTAGTTAATGTTTGATATAATAGCTTTATCACTCATCATATGTCTAGAACATCCACTATCTAGGTATCATCTTGAATGGCTATTTGCTTGGAAATTTATGTGGATAACAAGACACTTAACCTTTAGAACCCATTTCAATATGATTATAGGTTTAAGAGGGTGTAACATCCCGAAAATCGGGGGGTCGAGCAAAAACCCAACTCCCGAGTTCCAAAATGTTATTTATGCAACATAGATATGTATGATCGAATGTTGTCTGTGATAATGTATTAAACATGAGTGAGATTAAGCCAGAACAGCATATCATACTCCAGAGACAGTTAAATTCGCAAGCGGAAGACTGTGATAGTATGTATAACATATATAAACTGTTGTGTGTCTCTTGAGTGTGAACATATTTCCAGGTTAAACATATACATGTATACCTCAAAATATAATGAAAGTATATACATGAGTGCTCTGAAAATATAAAATGACAAGTGTCAAGACATCCTATCAACCTCCCTGTAATCCCGTCAATCAGAACACGCACATAGGAGGAATCCTCCTCCTCATCATCAAATCCAGCTCCGCCTCACAGGCCGCGCCATCATCTGCAATCACAAAAAGGTCTGGTGGGTGTCCAGGAACATCGTCCCGTAACGTGGGAGTGAGTAGCTAACTCAGTGGAATAATAAAGCAAGGATTAACATGTTCTCAAATCAATCACGCGATAATAGTAAAGCAATAAATCAAACAATCCTAATACTGTTGTTAATGCAATTATGACATGACGTGATGTATGCCCTCACCGACAATCTCCCTCATACGGCAACATCTTACGACCGCGGCATGCCACACTCCCTAGAGTGCTCCACATCTTCCAGGCACATGCAATGCTATGGTGATATGATTTTCGAGTTGTTATTAGTCCATTCAAACAACAGGATTGGGAAACTAAGGTACTTCCCTTGTATCAATCCCAACACAGATCCTGTCTAGGGTCGTCACTCCTAGTAATCTCATACGATGTATATTTTGCAGGTCGCTGCAAGGGCTGCCAGGGCTGTTGCACGCACTCGTTGCTCCGCTCCCCCATCACCTTATCAATACAGGCCTACTGTACTCTACTGCTACTGAAGGGTCGTCGCCTCCCGTAGACTCAGAATACGCTCGCGGTCACTACAAAGGACTCGTCGCCTGATCAGAGTAGGCCGACAGCTAGAATATAGTGTCCCATACCACCATAATCTGCTCACGAGTCTAGGTGCTCACTGGTCACTACGGGGAGGTTTGTGGCCCCAGCGTAGGCCGACAGCTCGACCACGGTGTCCCATACCACCATGCCCGGCTCATGAGTCTTTATGGATCAAGGTACCATGGTTAACAGGGTTTACAATGGTAAGTTAGTACCCTAGGTTCAAGCAATTATAACTCATGCAGGGTGAACATACAATGGCCAGTCGGGTTACTTGACGGGCTCGACTAGCACGATCGCATCTCAAGTTGAACGACATGAAGTGCGTAAAACACTTCGTATGGCCTAACCACTGCCGCCAACTCCAGAACACGGCTCGCGTTCATCGACGCGTCGTTCGTGGCGAAGATAAGCTAACCACGAATTCGCTCGGTTACTGACTGCCTGGACTAGGCATAGTCCCAAACACATAGAATCACATCAGTAAATCAAGTGAGAGTATTGGAAATGAAATACAACCACGTGAGCATGTTAACACATGTTATGACATACAACCAGAGTAAATCATCTTACACATGTCTATCACGCATATAATGAAATTATACATAGCACCAACATATAGGACATCATCTCCATCAGCATATTAATTGAGAATTCGATCTCAACTAGATCATAAGGAAATCATCAAGCACATATTATAACATACCACTTAAGTGAAACATCAAGCATATGCATTTCATAACAATAATGAAATCGTACATATGGCCAACTTGTAGGAAACCATTTACATTAGCAATTTAATTGAGAAATCAATCTCAAATTAAATCATAACACCATTTAATTCAATATATACTAATACGAGCATTTATACAAACACTTACACTACACACTTAAGTCTACATATAATATGTCGACCCGAAATGCGTATTTAGGCAAATCTCTTCGCCAAACTAATTATGCACGCATTCCTAACATTCTAATGCGACAATAAACCATGTCAATCACATCAGCAAAATATGCATGAAAACAATACTTCCTACAAATGACTAAAATGCCCTAAATCTCATATTCTTCGTTAGTTTACGAAACAGGAAACGGACAGCATGTTGTACATGTCAAACGGCGTTGCCGTCAAGAATCTACTATTAAACGACATTAAAAGCTTTGGAAACAGTCAATCAAAGCGTCTAATATCCGCACCTTTTCCCTTTTAGGGGTGAGAGTTCGAACGGAGCGTATACGCTTCGTCTACGGCGAATAGAGAACCTAATTTACGAGTTATATCAGTTTACATGCTATGGAACGGAACGAATGCCAAATCAGCAACTTCTAGGGCTATTTCTTACCTGAAAACGTGGAGGAATCGCCAGGAAAGTGCTTGGATCGCGTGGCTTAAACACGTGTAGCAGGTAGCACCAGCAGTAGGAAATTCTCTCCCACCTCTCTCACAATCTCTCACCTTTTCTCTCCCTCAATCTATGGCTTTTTCCAAATTCGGATGGGAGAGATATGAGAGGGTTTCAACCCCTTTTATAAGCTTAAAAATGTCCGGAATAGGCTCGGGAACAAAGTTCACTTGATGCTTAACCAAAGCGGGGCTGTTTCGGTCCAAAAGATGATTTCTGGTGGTCCCCTGGTCGAATGCGATCGGACTTAAGCTCATGCGTACCAGATATAGCGCGTATTAAGTTTTCAGTCCGGCAGGGTTCACAGATCGCGCGTGGTGGACCAGTTTCAGTTCAGCGGTCACCGCACGTAGATCAGGGCTGAAAGTCTCATGATATAAAATAAAAAATTTTCCTGATCCAAGGGTGTAATCTGGCTGATTTATGACGGTCAGAATGCTTAATACTGACGCGTCAAGTCGAGTGCCAGATTTGAATTTCAAATTCCAAATCTGTCCCTGTTCGCACTCTCTTCGGTTCGGGCTCAATGAAATAGCCTGTGTTTATCGGTTGGACTTGATTTTTGAAATGATTGTCAAGTCCAGTTAAGCGGTCATAACGGTCTAAGATTGTAGGTATCGGACTTCCGACGCGCGGTCTAGATCCAATACAAAGTTTCAAAGAGGTCCAGAGAACAAACCGGCTTAGAGTTTGATCCAAGGTTATAGAGTGTTATAGGGTCATTGGTTCCACTCGCTTTGAGTCTTGTAGAACGTATTTAAAGTGGTTGAAGTTAATTCTACTGAGTATTCAGTTTGGTACTCAACCAAATTCTACCCTAATTATGGTAGAATACGGTCCTAGGGCCATTCTATCCCCCATTTTGGAAACTTCTAGGTATCATATTATATTTATTATTTTTCTAGGGGTTCATCATCAAGTTTACCCTAACTCCTCTGAATTTTATAAGATTTCGAGTTGTAGAAAAATTCTAAAAATTCCAGAAGCAGCAGTTGTCCAACAAGTGATTATCGGACAGTTTCTCACAATGACCTACCTTAAGCTATATTAAATATTTTATTATATTTTTTACATATTTTTATATAAAACTAAACTCATTTAGCTTCAATCTGGTTTTTGAATCACCTAAATCGAAGTTATAACGAAGGAGATATGATTTTTTAAAGTCTGAAGAAATGCGCAGAAAAAAAGGTACAGAAACTCACTGTACGGACGAGTTCGGCGATGCATCGCCAAACCGGCGATGGCATCGCCGACCACTGACTGTTTGGGGTGATTTCTCCATCTGATATTTAAAATGGGTGTATTTTAGAACCTGGGATGAGTTATTTGACATGCAATATATGATTTTGGGGTAGGAGAAGCTGATCTATCCAATTAGCCTACTTATTTAGTGAGACTTCAAAAGGTTAATAGCTAAAAACCCTTTTCATTTATTTATTTACTATTCATAGTACTTTTTAGCTTAAGTATTGATCAACATCACCTAAACTTTAAGATTTGTGTCTAATGTGAGAGCTCTTAGAAAATTTTGAAGGATAAAGTGGTAAAAGGTGAGATTTTCGAAGGAAATAGGGATTTGAGACTTTTGGATTGAGTTTTGAGAAGTTAATCAAGTGTTAGGATAGACTCATTGCCTAAGGATGTCTAATCCCAGGTTGACAAAAATCCGGGGTGTTACAGAGGGTCTCTTACCTTTCGCTATGTTTAGGAGTAAGGATTTTTCTTATTTCTGTTTACTCCATTCTTACCAGAGTTGGATTTAAACAGCTCTTTGAACAAGTCTGCAAATTTATCAACTAGGATTTCTATTATCTCTCCTTTGATATTTGTGGTAGTTGGCATAAATTTTTACATTAGAGGCTTCATGAAAGGATTTTACAATTTTGAAGTTATTCTTTTAACATTTTAACTTTTTTAGAGTTTCTTCTTTGGAGTTCGTGGATTCTTCTTTTACAAAAGTATGAGCGGAATCCTTAGATTTCAAAATATTATTTTTAATATAACCCGGTTCAAATTTGTCACTATTATGGGTAAAATGAAGGTAAAACAAATGTATGAGATAGATGAGCCAAGCAGCTAGACTTGATGACTATGGGTTGATTAAGGGCCGAAAAATCACATTGAACATTTGTGCTAACCAATGGCTTTAGAGGTCGGTCTTGTTTTCCGACCTTAAGAGATGACCTTGACCTCAAATACCTAAGAGGTTGGCCTCAGATATCGACCTCGGCCTCGGATACCAACCTCGGCCTCAGATACTGACCTCGGCTTAGGTTACCAACCTCAACCTCAGATATGAACAACTATCTTGGAATAGAAATACCCTTATAATATATAAAGATAAGATTACCCTCCGAGATCTTCGTTGAGGATCATGCCGATCGAGGAAATTCTTGGAGTTAGAGTCTAACTCCAATATGGGCCCCTCAAATTAACTCGGATACGTATACCACCTAGAAAGCCTATAAATACACCTCCTGACATGGGTAAAGGTACATAACAAATATCCCGATTCTTCTACTTTTTCTGTAGAACTACGCTGACTTAGGCATCGGAGGGTCCCCAGCCTTAACCGGTGCCCCTAGTGCATTCTCTTGTATCTCAATTAATTATAGGTACTCGATAGCTCATAGGAGGTGAGGCAAGATCGACCAGATTTCTTCATCAACAGTTTGGCACCGTTTGTGAGAATGACATCAAAGTTGTTTCTATCTCACCAAGGATCCATAATGGCGAAAGGAAGAAAGAAGACCTAATTAGCGTCCATCGTCGTGATAGCTCCCACACCAATCGCTCATATGATAATTGAACAGTCCACAGATCTCCAAGGTCTGCCTTCACAACACCATGATGACTCTGCTCTTCTAACACTTGTTCATCGATCTCAAAATCGAGGTGGTTAGCTAGTCTCTCTAGAGAACTAGGTCGAAGCCTTAACCGACAATATGAATGGGTTAATCCAGATATTGGAAAGGTATAACCTACCCCCCAACCACGAACTAAAGGCAGGCGCACCTACCAAGAGATCTCGACCTCCGCAAGCTCCTCATAACTCGTGTGAGGTTAAGCAATATCCAGAGCAGTCAATCGCCGCACCAGACAAGCGACCTAAGGAATTGCCTTCGGAACACCATACTAACCCCATTCTAGCTGTGGCCTCAGGTAGGCCCCACAACAGAGTTGGTCAACTCATCTCCCTAAAGAATCAAGTTTAGGCCCTGACTAGTAACGTGGATTAAATATGTGCATATTAGAATGACAACACCCCCTCCCAGACTAGGGTGTGACATTAGGAGCAGCTTCCTCCCAGTCTCGACCTCTAAAACCGTCTCATGACTTGTATGTGGCATGAAGAAAGTGCATCCCTGTGCAAACCATGGAAGCAACTGAGATCGCCAATTCCGATCTACACCACACCATGAAGAAGAAGAGACGTAGAAAGGCTCCTGAGGGTAAAATTAAAAGTGAAGTCCAATGATAATTTGAGCACAAAGAAATCTGAGGACAGCTCGATGACATTTAATAGGCATGTCAAGTCCGAGGTATGACCTATGTAGAGGCCATGCTTGAGGAAGCCGAACTAGTGTTTACTGATGACATCGTGGGGGCTCAGCTCCCATTCAAGTTCCGGATGCCCCAGATCGCTCCCTACTATGGATCTAGAGACCTGGACGAGCACCTCGAGTCCTTCAGATCCTTGATGTAGCTTCATGGCACCTCGTGCCTCGTGATGTGCCGAGTATTATCCCTAACCTTATCGGGGATGACACGAAAATAATACGGACACTTGAAGCTGAAATCCATCAGTTCTTTCACTCAACTCAACAAGGCTTTCATCACTTAGTTCATCAGTGGAAAAGACAAGAGAAAGCCATCAACCCACCTCCTTACAATCACTTAGAGGGAGGACAGGATACTAAAAGACTACATCATCCTTTTCAATGCCGAAGTTGTCCAGCTTGACGATTATTCCAACCAGATAGCTCTAGCCGCCATGGTAGCTGACCTTAAACAACTAAAGTTCCTCTTCTCTATTGGTAAGAACCCCTTCAATATCCTCACCGACCTACTTAACCAAGCTCAAAAACATTCTAACACTGAGGAGTTCTTTAGTTCATGAAGAGCTACTCGAGGAAGAAACTAATCGGATAAGGATAGAAAACGAAGGGAAGAAGGGGAGCCCTCTACTGCTAATGCCAAAAGAAAGAAAGAGGATGACTAAGACCGAGATCTGCATACCAACTGACATTTAGAAAGTCGCTTCCATTGATACACTCCCTTGAACACCAAGCTCGAGCAGGTACTTAAGGAAGGTGGGCTGATCAAGGAAAACTAATGACCGAGTCGAACCAATCAACCAAGCCCAGTAATAAGGCTCATCGGTCAACCTTGACCTAATCAATAAGGGCGACCTCCATTCTCAAAGGAAAAAAGGTGCTCAGGATATTACTGTTATTTTACTATCTATTATGCTCATGCATTCTATAATAAAAGAACTTCACAAGTAAGGAAAGATAATTTCTTTTAATGATTTCTCGATTATCCGAACTGCACGACCGACTATGAGGACATTCCTCAATGGAAGGAAGAAAGTCCTCCATTGAGTTCTACAATTAAAGAACCTCCCCAGGTCAGGGAAGGAGAATTTCTTTCAAAATTCAATTATCTAGCATACGCAATCAACTATGAGGGCTTCCCTCAATGCAAGGGAAGAAAGTCCTCCACTATAAATTCTACTATGAAAGAACCTCCCCAGGTTAGGGGAGGAGAATATCTTTAAACTCCTAACTATCTGAGCTGTATGATCGACCAAAAGGACTTCCCTCAATTTAAGGGAAGAAAGTCCTTACTGCTTGGCCTACCACAACGTCTACGATTTAACGGTCGACTTATTGATTCTACCATGCACAACCGCAACATATAAAGGTAACAAAATCGAGGAACATATGTGAAATGAGCTGACCTTCTTATATATTAGTTCAACAATTACTTCTCGAGCTCATTAAGTATAAAGCTCGGAAGTATGGGGGCTACTGTTGTAGGTAAAATGAGGCTAAAACAAATATATGAAATAGATGAGCTGAGCAACCAGACTCAATGACTATGGAATGCTTGAGGGCTGAAAAATCACCCCGACCTTTTATGCCGACAATGACTCTGGAGATTAGTCTTGTTCATAGACCTCAAGAGATGACCTTGACCTCAAGTACCTTAGAGTTTGGCCTCGAATACTAACCTCGGCCTCAGGTACCAACCTTAACTTCGGATATCAACAACTAACTTGGAATAAAAATACCCTTACAATATATAAAGATAAGATTTGTTTCGAACAAGAAACAAATGTATTTAATTTGGGAGATTATCTTATTCAAACATAACAGAGAGAGAATATGAATGCAATCATCATGTTTTAGTAATACTGAGTTCATTTGCATCCTCAAACATCCCTTGATTCTAAGATAGATCATTTAGAATGTACAAATTAACAAAGTTCAAGTATTCAAGTCAGATATCAAATCTGGTAGCATTTCGGCTCTTGATTTAATCATCTCTTTAAGAGGAATATGACCCAAATATCTCTTCTACTGGTTTCTGGCTCTCGAAGCTTTCAGACAGAAGAATTCTGAAGATTAGCCCTTTCGGCAGCATTTCGGCTCTTTAGCTTCACAGACTGCAGGACAGTCTGGTTACGTAGACCCATGCAATGGATATCGGTTGTGCGGTCCCGCACAACCACTGATGCTTCTTCTCCTACCTTCAATCTTGCTTCTCGCTCTGCTTCCTCTCTAAAATCTCAAATCCCTCCAAATGAAGGAGATGAGGGGGTATTTATAGGCCTTTGCACGTGTGGAACCTCGATTTTGGTGCCATGGGACCCACCTTGCTTCATTCTTCATCACTCTATAAACTTATTTCTTGAAATAAGTTGCACAAACCCGCGCAACTAATATTCAGGTTCACAGACCCGCGCAACTGATATCTCTTGCACGGACCCACACAATCAACCTCAAAGACACTTCTCTTTCTTCTTTCATGTTCCTTTCTATTGCCTTACTTTTCAGTCTTCTCTTGCTTTAATCCTTTCATCATTTTTTATGCCTCAACAGATGCCCCCTTGATCCTTTCTTTGTTTCCCCAAAACTAAAGAAAAAGGATAAAAATACCTATCCTGACAGTGTTTGCGTGGGTCCGCATAATTGAGACCCGCATTCCGTACTCGGCCATACGTACTATAAATATCCCAACCCTTTAGTCATTTCCCATGCATTTTCACTGTAGCGTACCTATACTCTTTCATGATTTTTCATGCAACGAACTTCTCTTGCGTGAACCCACGCAACAGATCCCTGTCTACACAAAGTCTTTTGGTCCTTGTGCAAACCTACGTAACAGATCCTGATTATACGAGTCCGTGCAACTAGGACTGAGAAGATCTTTCAACATTTGGTTTCCTTCCCTTCAAGCATTTTTGAGATTCGAAACTTCTTTTCACCATGGCCTGTTCTTTAGCCTCCTCTTCTAAGAGAAAGCATCATACATCCTCTTCTAGGAGGAAGCAACCACTTCCTCATTCTTGGAAACATGTGGAGATAAATGAAGAATCCTTGGATCTCTATAACCCTTTCACCAGTAATCAAACCATTATCCCTATAAATTTACAGTGTCACCAGTCAATCCTACACTGTAACCCTCTGATCGACAAAATACCTTCATCCTAATGAGGGACTGGGTCACGAGTGAACTGAGGATGCTGACAGGATATCTAGGAGAAAATGGACTTTGTCATAGAGCAGGTAGAATTCACAAGATGAGATTTTTGCATCCTCATTGTGATCCTCATCAACCTTCCCCTTTCCACTACTTTGAAACAGCTCAGCAACTCTTCTTTCTTAAGAGATTACCCTAGAGTACAGGGAGATTCATAATCACTGTCCTACTATCTATCAATGATTTTTACAGTGCTTGGGCCCGCGTTGTCGTTCGGAGACATTCTGCCATACTAGAGCATATTACTCTTTTTGACTCAATCATAGCCACATCGGAACACTTTCGCACAGATGTTACTATTCTCAAATGCTTTCTTGATCATTGGTCTCCCATCACTTTATGGGATCTATTTTGCATAGCAGGTCTTCCCATCATGGGTGACATCTTTGACGCGTATATACCCTCTAATGAAGAGCTTGCTCTTGCATCTGTAGGAGGAGGTATATCCAAAATTTCTAGAACTACCCTTGAACTCTTCAGTGTATTGACTGCCTTCCCTCATCCTGATCGCATCTCTTCTCTTGAATGGTTGGCTCACTTTTTTCAAAAACTGCAGTATATTCCTTTCCTCTCTACTTCTTTTCTTCATAATCCCATTCTTTACATGATTTTTGCTGAGCTATTCCATCTATATTTTGACAGCTTTATAGGTCACAATCACTTAGAACTTAAGGACATTCGTAAGAACACAGTGCATTCTGCGAAATACAGTCCTTCCTGTGAATTAGTCGCCTTTCTTGTTTACTAGTTGAGCTTAGTGATATTCCCTGATCCTGATCAAGCGGATACCATTAGGCCTTCGTTCTTCGTGGTCGCAGGAGCAATGGCGGAAGGCCAAAAATATTTGTTAGCTTCTCAAGTTCTGTGTTCTCTCTATCACGCTTTTGGAGACGTTATTTATGGTTCAAAAGATCTTGTTCCTAAAAGCCTTTCCTGTCTATGCTCCTTAGTATTTCTTCATAGGTTAGCTAGGAGTATACTTTCCTTGGACATTTGCTGACTCTGGAAGGGCATACTTGAACCCTGATAGGCTTCCCCTTCAACATTTTCAACTGAGAAATATGATTAAGGAATCAAGAGGATGGATTTTAAGAAGAATAAAAAGCAATGACCCCATTGACTTTCACCAATTTCCATTGACCAGCTATCCTGAAGACGTGGACGTGATTGATGATGATTCTATCTCCTTCAGCAAGCATTCCTTCCTTGTTTCCATCAGATCCAACACTCTTCCATGGAGAGAAGGTAGCATATTTTGGCGCGAACCATACTATCCTAGTAGGTTTGTTCGCCAATTTGGCTTTGATCAAACCATTCCTGAGACTTGTGACATTGTCACAAAAGTGATGAGAAGTTATGGTATCGGGCCGTATAATTGGGCCTTGATATGGAAACAACTCTTAATCATTCAAACCGGATCACATTCCATAATTCCTGGCTACAATTATCCAGTTAACGCTTCTTACTGGTGGATGCGATGGTGGGCTCATCAGCATTACTTAGTAAACAATTATCATCCAATAGATCATGTAATGTGGATTCCTCCTCCTTGCCTTAGGGATTATCGGAAAGATCTGGGTATCGGTTATTTTGAAGAAACGAGTCCTCCCCCCTTTCTAGATCAACTTGGTGCAAGGATCTCTTTAGAAGACACCATTTATGAAGCAAAGCTTGCTGATGTTCTTGAAGGATGGATAGCCTTCGGTACTCCTCTGATAAATACTCATGAATTCTCTGCAAAGAATGACAATCCCTTACAGTTCTACCCTCTTCCACCTTTACAGATATTACGCGATAATTCTCCTTCATCAGAAAAGTGGGAAATGTTAGGATATCGTCATCTACTTCAGAAGGATAAGTATATTATTATTGAAGACTCGTCTCCTTCGGAAGGATAAATGTATTTTGCAATATTTGACTTTAAGTTAAAAGACACCAAACATTGTATATTTTTCTCTGATTTAATACAATTGTGGTTCTATTTTGCATATGAAACTTCATGATTCTTGTCATTACATTAAATGATTGACATATCTTAACGTACTTCCATTATAAGAATATATGGCCATATATTCGTATATAATCTTAGTATTATATATGTTCATTTACATGCAGCAATTTTTTTTTTATTCCTAACTCACATTATTGACAACATTGAATTATTCATAAATTTCCAATTCATGACAAATTTCTATGCAATAGTCTTAACATAATATTTAATGAGGAACTAATTATAAAGTATCAACATTTCATGTTTGTCAGTGAGTGATTGATTTGATTTTTTTTTTTTTTTAGTTGGTGGTACTAAGTTTCAATTTAGTTAGTTACACATAGTTTAAGCTCTTGAGTAGTAGTGCCCACACAGTTTTTTAGACTCTTAAGTAGTGGAGTTGGGTCTCACGTGATGGTCTCTATAACTCTTAGGAATTCACTAAACTTCTCACAGCCTAGAGAGTTCACAAACCGCTATCCATCAGAGGGGCCCAGTGAAGCTACTGGAGCCTTGAACTCGGTTGGAATTACGCATAGGGTTAGCTGCGGTAACTCTCTAGAGTTCACAGAGCTCACAAGGTGACCTTTGGGGTACCAAATCTAGGGCCGCCAGTCTATCAATGAGTAGGTTTAAACCCTTCCTCATGAGTTAGTACTAAAATCAAGCCAAAGATCTAGGGGGACTTACGCATGGTTGGCCTATCTATGGACATGGCCAAAGAGCTCACACTGCGGCCGACTTTTCCTTCGTCTGTAAGGTCAAGCCCATTCATGGGAGGGCATTTTCCTCCATTCCCCGTGACGCTGCCGAAAAACTATACAGACGACATTGGTCTCATGAGTATGCATATGATGGTCATTGAGGACTTTTTAACCTTTTAGACTTTAGCTACTAGCTCCGTCAGCTGCCCGCATCGGTATGCATATGATGGCCTTCATGGAATTTTTAAGGCCACTGGCTTCTCATTGCTGCCCGAATGGTGAAAATGATAGGTCTTATATGTAGTTAGCTCTTTAAGGGCTTAGCTAGACTGCCTTAGAATGCCTTAAAAGATAATAATAAGTGTGATCATCGTTATCGCCCGAATGATAGACATCTCCAATTGATATGTCACTGCTTCTGATAATATCTTCAAGAGTATCCATTTGTGTTGTTCATAATATATCAGCTTGGTGACAATACCAATTTTAGCTGAATTTTGCAGAGCTCACTTGGTGATGATGATGGTCACTTTCTTTTCATAATACTTGTTAATATGTAGTCTTGATATGCTTACGAATTTCTTCTCTATACATTCATTTAACGTTATATTGACATGGTCTTGTTCACTCTTGCCCCCTTTTGATATAGAATCATTATGCTGAGAATATTCTGGATCAAAATCAGTAGCGTGTTCAGGGACGATATCTCTTGATGAAGCGAGCATTGACTGGTATATTGATACCTTGTCTGTCTTGATCAATGACTCTGTATGCCCCATTGGAGTATACTTCTTTTATTATATAAGGCTCATCCCATTTATGCTCAAATTTTCCCCCTGTTCGACGAGTGACCACTATAAGTCTTTTTAACATCAGCACCATATCCCCTTTTTTGAAAGATCGATACCTAACGCGTTTATCAAATGTGGTCGATATCCTTGCTTGGTACGATTGTAATCGCTATTGGGCCTCCAGGCATTTTTAATTGAGTTGATCCAACTTGTTCAGCCTTATCTTTGCATTTTCATCGTATGTTATGAACTGGTGCATTGCCACTCTTAGCGACGCTACTTGTATTTCAATCGAGACTAATGCTTCCACCCCATAGACTAGCGAATATGGCGTCACTTTTGTTGTTGTCCAGTGAGTAGTTCTGTATGCCCATAAAGCCTCTTGTAATCTTTCATCCCAATCATGCTTGTTTCCTGTCACCATTTTCTTCGGTATCTTAACTATTGTTTTATTAAACGCCTCTATTAGTCCATTGGCTGGTGGATAGTAAGGTGTTGAAAATGAATGATAAATACTGAATTTCTGACATAGCTTTTCCATGCCTCTGTTTTTGAAGGGCGTGCCATTATCTGTAACAATCTTCTTCGGAATACCATGACAATATATTATTGCACGCTCGATGAAATTGACCACATCCTTTTCTTTGACATTACGTAAAGCAATTGCTTGTCCATTTGGAGAAATAATCTATTGTTGCCAATATATTTTATTTTCCTTTGGATGAAGGCGGATTTATAAGACTAATGACATCAAGTCCCTAAGATGAAAAGGGTAAAGACGACTAACTGATGTAGGTCTTCTGGAGGAATATGTATAACGTCGCCGTGAATTTGGCATTCATGACATCGCTTGACATAATCTACCACGTCTTTAAACATGGCAGGCCAATAATAACCCATTCGATGTATTCGTTGGAATAGATTTCGGTCAGCTTGACGTGCCCCGCATTCTCTAGAGTGTGCTTCTCTCAATATTTGGCCCGCTTCGTGTTCTTCTAAGCAACATAGTAGCATTCCATTATAAGATTTTTTGTATTATACTTCACTGCATATGATGACTGATGCTCTCTTCGATGACCTTTGAAAATGGCAAAAACCATCTTTCTTCTATAGTTACGTGGAGAGGGCTTCGATTCGGGCAGGACAGAGTCGTTGCCAAGCTGGCCAAAGCATCCATCTTTACATTTTCAATGCTTGATCTCAACATGACAGAACTATTCTAGCGACTGTTGCGCTTTCTAGTAACATGGTAAAAGTTTTTACTTTCTCACTTCGAAGTCAGTCGTTAATTGATTTATAATCAATTTAGAATCCCTGAAGATATACAGTGTTTTCATTTTCATTTCTTAAGCCATTTCCATTCCAATGATGAGGGCTCTGTACTCGGCTTCATTATTTGTACATGTAGTGCCCAACGTGAAAGAGTATGGTAACAAATCACCCTGAGGAGTAATGAATATCACTCCTTCCCCCGCTCCTGATGCTTGGGCAGCACCATCAAAATACATCTGCCATGGGCTCTGCGAATCAGTCAGCATAACTTGCTCATCTGGAAAATCATCATTGATGGTTTTACAGTCTGCTACAGGGTGCACTGTAAGAAAATCCACCACTGCTTGTCCTTTTACTACTTTTTTCGGCTCATACATAATAGTGTATTCTGAAAGTAACAGCATCCATTTGGCCAACCTCCTGGATAATGTCGATCTTGTCATCAAAAACTTTATTAGATCTGCTCTTGAGATCAGGGTTATGTCATGAGAAAGACAATAATGTCTCAATTTCTGAATCGCAAATAGCAATGCTAGACACTCTTTCTCGATCAGGGAGTAGTTACATTCTATACCCATTAAGGTTCGGCTTAAATAATAAAAGGCAATTTCTTTCCCAGCTTCATTTACCTGGGCCAACAAAGCCCCAAAAGAATTCTCAGCAGCAGATATATATAAAATCAGTAGCTTCCCTTTTATTAGAACTATTAATACCAGCGACTGTTTCAACAATTCTTTGATTGAGTTAAACGCATTTTGGCAAGCTTGGTCCCATAAAAATTTTGTATCTTTCTTCATTAGATGGGAAAACGACTGACATCTCCCTGCTAAATTGGAAATGAAACAGCTAATGTAGGCCAACTTTCCTTGCAAACTTTTCAGTTCCTTTAGTGTTTTCAGTGGCGACATATTTTGAATAAATCGCACTTTCCCCGGGTCAATCTCAATGCCTCTATGCTGGATAACAAAACTGAGAAATTTACCTGAAGATACTTCAAACACACATTTAGCTGGATTCATCTTTCACTATTTCTTTTTGAGTCGATGTAAAACTGATTCCAAATGTTCGCGATGCTCTTGATGTCCTCCTGACCTGACCACCAAGTCGTCGACCTAGCATTCAAAATGCTTATGCATCATGTCTTGAATATTCTACATTGCCCTTTAATATGTTGCTCCGGCATTCTTGAAACCAAACTACATGACTTTATAATAATAAATATCCAGCGACGTTTTGAATGCAGTCGCTTCTTCATCTTCAGGTGTCATTCTAATCTGATTATACCCTATGTAGCCATCCATGAAGGATATAATAGCATACTAAGTCGTACTATCAATCAATAATTCAGTAATCGGGAGAGGAAAATCATCTTTCGAACAGGCTTCATTCAAATCTCTAAAGTCAACACATACCCTGACTTATCCATTTTTCTTTTTCAAAGGGACAATGTTCGATATCCACTTGGAATATTTGACCTCCCTAATAAACCCGACCTTTATTAACTTATTCACTTATTCTTTTATCAGGGTAACCAAGTCCAGATGAAACCGCCTTTGTGCTTGCTTAACTGGCCTTTTTTCTTTAGAGATATTTAATCGGTGCATTTCCACAAAAGGTTCCAAACCTGGCATCTCAGCATACGTCCAAGCGAAGATGTCTTTATTTTCCTTAAGAAGCTAAGCATATTTCTCAGATTCTTGCTCAGAGAGGCCAGCACTAATGAAGTGTTCCTTGGCTCTTCTTCTATACGCAGGTTTATCTCTCGCAAACTGTCTATTGTCGGCTGCCCCCCGTCTTCCATCTGCTTCGAAGCTATTTCAAGGTGTTCAACCGTTCGAGGATCCTCTTCTAATAATTGCTCGGTTGTAGTCATATTCACCGTTGCCATCGTCCCCCTTCCTTTTTCTCCGCCCATTACTATTTCACCCCTGTCTATCATCCACTATATTATACATTTCAATGTATAACAATTCTCCGTTGGATGCCCCACTAGGCGATGGTAGCAACAAAAATTTCTCTCTAGTTCTTGTCACATCTTCAGGGCATTTAGATTTTGGTAACTCTATTATGCTGGCTTTTAACAGTTGGTTCATCATAGGAATGACATCCTCCCTGTCAAACGTGAACCCCTCATGAGAATTAAGCATCTTGGGCCTCTTTCTGCTAAACCTGCTTCTTGACTGATTCCATTCTTCTCTTCATTCCGGCCTTCTTTCCTCGGAGTCCCTAGTATCTTAGCTTCTTTTGTCATGAACGGTGGTGTTTACGAACATCCTGTTGGGTGCTCTCCTAGTTGTTTCATGGTGAAATGCTAGCATCTTACATGTCATCAATTCTAAAGCATGAGCCTTAATAGCTAGATCACGGAAAGTCCTAATGTCAACGTTAGTGAGTCCAAACACGATACCCAGTTCCATAGAGTTCAGACACATCTTAACCTGTTCCCTTTCTTCAGGCAACTGCTTGCATGAAGCTCCCAGTGTCTTCCATCTGTCTATAAACTTTTTTACTGGCCCCCCTTCTCTCTGCAGTACAGAAGCCAATTCTGTAATGCTAACATCACACTCTGAAGAGAAGAAATTTGACATAAAAGTGTCCTACATCTATTCCCAAGTACATATCGACCCTAGAGCCAAGCTAGAATATCATGGGAATGCTTTGTGTGTCAATGAAGACCTAAACAAACACAAGCAGTACTGTGGTATCGTAGAAAAATTCTCCATACTGGTAATGAAGTGCATTAATGTTCTTCTGGTGATCCTTCCCCATTAAACTTCTGAAAATCTGGATGCTTGAAGTTAGTTAGAAATGGAACATCTTCTAACTCCCTCGGATATGGTGTTCGGTATTTGAAGCGGCCAGTATTTTCACGCTCTCTTTCTATCCTGACAGCTTCTTCAACAATTTGCCTCACATCGTCTTGTGTTACGATTCTTGCAGTTGGGACAGACCCTCATGATCCTGCCTCTTGTGGTTGAGAGCCCTCGGGCTGGTTTTCTTGTCCATTCATTGTTCCCATCATTGGTGAAGCTGCTATATGGGCTACATTATGCGCAAGAGTCGTTAAAGCCTCTCTGAGGTTTATGCACTCATCCATTAGTGCTCTTTGCGCTTCTGTCATCTCATTGATACGATCTTCCGTAGTCTTTCTATTTTCCTAATTTTCCTCGGCCATGTACACTACAGCTTCTCCACTTTCCAACGAAGCCATAGTCGAAGTGGGATAAGAGTATGTTGACATGATAGGGTTTACGAAGAGGGGAGAGAATGGAGTCTCATTCGACTCCTATATACTGACGTGCTATCAATCGATTGGGGTGATGCAGACATTGGTGAACTTGCCTGGGGCGACACGGGCATTAATGACCTTATCATTAACGCTTTACCTTTCTGTTCTTTCGTCCATCTGACCCTTGGGGCAATCAAAGCAGAAAAATCATGCGATGCGAACTAAGGAACTACTCGCTCAGGATATATCACAGGAGGAGCGAGCTCAGAATTCTTCCTAGCTGCGTTGCGTGTTATCGACCCTTTGACTCTTAGCGAAGGCGAATTCATTCTTGGGCTTCTTGCATTCCGTGTTTTTGTTCTACAAGACATTACAACAGTCCAGCCTTTATCACCTTCCAATGGTTGAGGTAAAACAGACACAACCCCAACTATTACTTGAGTCAAGTCATTTCCACTTGTAGGAAATTGAGTCGCGTACTCTGGGGTTTAGTTCGGTGTGTATTCCACCATGAACCCAGTCAAGGTGAAACGGAAATTTACTTTTCTTACAGAAGTCTCCATTGGTTGTAATTTGTAGTTGGATTCAGAAACCTTCAAACATGAAACACACATATAGTTAGTACGTAAAGAATCAAATAATCTATCTCAGAGATGAAGGGGAGGACGTTCCCACTGAGAGTCGCCATATTGGCACCGGAAAGACGCCAAATCTTGATGAAAGTTCTATAACTTTCCCAATGTTAATATCAAATAAGATAACTGTCACCAACAAACTCGCCATTTTATTTCGAACAAGAAACAAATGTATTTGATTTGGAGGATTATCTTATTCAAACATAACAAAGAGAGAATATGAAGGTAATCATCATGTTTTATTAATATTGAGTTCATTTGCATCCTCAAACATCCCTTGATTCTAAGATAGATCATTTAGAATGTACAAATTGACAAGGTTTAAATATTCAAGTCAGATATCAAATCCGACAGCATTTCGGCTCTTGATTTGATCGTCCCTTTAAGAGGAATATGACTCGAATATCTCTTCTACTAGTTTCTGGATCTCGAAGCTTTCAAACAGAAGAACTCTGAAGATTAGCCATTTCAGCAGCATTTCGGCTCTTTAACTTCACAGACTATATGACAATCTAGTTATGCAGACCCATGCAACACATATCGGTTGTGCAATCCCGCGCAACCACAGATGCTTCCTCTCATACCTTCAATCTTCCTTCTCGCTCTGCTTCCTCTCCAAAATCTCAAATCCCTCCAAATGAAGGAGGTTAGGGGGTATTTATAGGCCCTTGCATGTATGGAACCTTGATTTTGGTGCCATGGGACCCATCGTGCATCATTCTTCATCGCTTAAGAAAATAATTTCCTGAAACCAGTTGCGTAAACCCGCACAACTAATGTTTGGGTTGCCCAGACCCGCACAACTGATATCTCTTGTGTGGACTCGCACAATCAACCTCAAAGACACTTCTCTTTCTTCTTTCATGTTCCTTCCTATTGCCTTAATCAGTCTTCTCTTGCTTTAATCCTTTCATCATTTTTTATGCCTTAACAAGATTACTCTTAGAGATCTTTGCCAAGGATCATGTCGATCGAGGATATTCTTGGAGTTAGACTCCGACTCTAATACGAGCCCTCAAATCAATTCAGATATGTAGACAGTCTAAAAATCTTATAAATACACCCCCTACCATGGGTAAAGGTATACAACAAATATCTCAATTATTATACTCCTTCTACAGACCTACCCTGACTTAGGCATTGGAGGGTCCACATCCTTAACTGGCACCCCTAGTGCGTTCTCTTGTATCTTAATTAATTACAGGTACTCAATGGCTTACAGAAGGTGAGGAAGGATCGACTAAATTTTTAAATCAACACTCACCACATCGGCAAGATGAGGTTAACAATTTTTCTAGTTTCTAATCACCTTGGGTATATTTCTAAGTATCTTTTAAACTCTTAAGGGAGGAAACTTCAATTTTTAATATCACATTTTTGGATTTTAGATTTTGCAATTCATAAATTTTCAGACTTAAATCTAATTTAGCTTTTTCAAAACAATTAGAAAAATGAGATTTTTCTAAAATAGCCTTTTCAAGTTCTATTGTAATTTAGCACATTTTTCTTTTTAAATTTTTAATTTGGCTACCATCTTACAATTTTCTCTGTATAGGGCATCATATGTAACTTGAAGATCATCTTAATTTTCAGAATCACTTCTTGGAGTTTCATAATCATCCGAGGAAGTGATTCTGGCTATATTCATAAAGGCTTTTAGATCATTTACAATTCCCTAGTCTAATTCCTCATTTTTTGAATTAGTTTTAGATTTTGATAATTCATCCCAAGTAGCAATCATGCATTTTCTTCTCGATTTATCCTTTTAGGATATTTAAAAGCAGGATGCCCATATTCAGAACAATTAAAGCATTGAGTGTTTTTAGTTTTAGATTTCTAATAGTTTAAATTTCCTTTTCTTTTGTTGAATGGTTTTTGAAAATATGTTCCTTTTTTATTTTTGAAAATTCTATAGAATTTCTTTGCCAACATAGCCATATCGTTCTCATTTTCCTCAATATCTAAATTTACATTAGAATCATTTGATTTAGATGTGAAAGATTTGATGGCAATGGACTTGTTCTTAGGAGCTTTGAAATTCAACTCGTAAGTTTGAAGAGATCCAAGTAACTCCTAAACTTTCATAATATCAGTATCCATCAATTCTTGTATAGCAATAACTTTTGAATTAAACTTATCTGGAAATGATCCTAGTATTTTTGCACAAACCTTGCTTTCAAGGATTCTATATCCAAAACTCTACATAAAATTGACTATGTCATTCAGTTTTGTATAGAAGTCCATAAATGATTCATTTTATTCCATACGAATTTCCTCAAATTTGGTTGTAAGGATTTGGATCTTAATCTTTTTTCACAATGTTAATTCCTTCATGTATCATTTCAAGTATATCTCATGCTTATTCAGATGTATCATGCGAAATGATTATTTTAAGTTTATCTGGTGATAAAACACAAGTTATTGCATTTAAGGCTTTAGCATTAGCACTACTTTCACTTTTCTGAATAGTCGTCCAAAAAGTATAAGCGGTTTCTTTCATGGATATGGTTCTATTCTCAGCTAATACTTCTACCATATGAGGGATTCATTGAATTACAGTGGCTTGCGACACACTCTCATTAATGGATTTGAGGAAAATCCTCATCATGGCTTTCCAATATGAATATTTTGAGCCATTAAAGAGAGGTGGCCTGGTAATGGATAAACTTTCAAAATTTGACATCTTATAGCTCTGGATCTAGCTCTATGAGATAAATCCTAAAGAGACCAAACTCGCTTTGATATCACTTGAAAGATGAGCTATCGATGTCTTAGAGGGGAAGGGGGTTGGGGCACTACGTGAAAAATGGAAAAAAAGGACGGATTTTGAGACGGTCCTGGACCGTCTCTAAAATTGCTTGGTTTAAAGACGCTTTAGAGACGGCTATAAACCGTCTCTAACATTTTAGATGGCCCCTAACCATCCTTAATGTTGTCTTAAAAATTTTAACATCCACAAATCATTTAGGATGGTCATTGACCGTCTTATATGCAGTCATTTGAGATGGTTATTGGCCGTCTAAATTAGAGACGGTCATTGGCCATCTTTTACTTGTAATCTAAGACTGTCATGATCGTCTCTATTAAAGATGGTCCTTAGCCGTCTTATAGCCCTGTCAAAGATCATCTCTATTACAGACGGTCCTAAACCGTCTTATAACCCTATGAAAGACCCTCTCTCTTAGACACTGTCAAAGACCGTCTCTATTAGAGACGGTCCTAAGCCGTCTCTAACACTCACGCCAAAAATTAAGAAGCTAAAAAAAATTATGAATTTCGTAAAAAATAAAAATAAAACAATAATAATAGTCGAGAAGCTTAGAAAATTAATTAATAATGTTTAAGAAAAAATTAAATTTTGAAAAAAGAAAAACATGTAATTTTATAAAAATCTAGATTTTGAAAAAAAAAATTAAGAACTTTGAATAATGTTGATAATTTTGAAAAAAAAAATTCGATAAAAAAATGATATTTTGAAAAAGAAAATTTAAGAAATTATACAAAATTGTGAAAAAATTGACAAATTGTAAAAATATATATTTTTTAAAAAAGATAACTAGATTTTGTATTTTAATAAGAAAAATTAAAAAGTTATATAACAAAAGTGAGATTTAAAAAATGATATTTTGAAAAAGAAAATTTAAAAAATTAAACAAAATTGTGAAAAAATTGACAAATTGTAAAAAAATATATATTTTTAAAAAGAAAACTAGATTTTGTATTTTGACAAGATAAATTAAAAAGTTATATAACAAAAGTGACATTTAAAAGATGATATTTTGAAAAAGAAATTTTAAAAAATTAAACAAAATTGTGAAAAAATTGACAAATTGTAAAAAAAATATATTTTTTAAAAAAGAAAACTAAATTTTATATTTTGACAAGAAAAATTGAAAAGTTAGATAACAAAAGTGAGATTTCGATGATGTGTTTTATATCCTTGCCACCCCTATGTTTCTCCAACCCATTTTTTGGTCGGGTAATAATGTAAAAATGTTTTAATTTTTAAAAATTTTTGTCGGTAAAAATGTATATATATATATATATATATATATATATATATATATATATATATATATATATATATATATATATATATATATATATATATATAGTTTTTATATAATATGAATGGAAATTTATATATATAATTAAATGGTAATATTTAAATAATTTGTAATATCGCATGAAAAAGAATATTGAAAAGTTTAGAAATTTTAACTGTGTTTAAGAAAAATTTTGAGAACAAAATAATGCTTTTGAAGAAAAAAAAAATCTGCATTTTGAAATTTTTGAGATTTTGAAACTAAAAATTCAAAATTTGTATTTTAAATATTTTTGAAATATTTTCTAATAAAAATGATATTTAGTTAAAAGAGAAAAAAATATACATTTTGAAAAAAAATGTTAAATTTATTTATGAAAAAAAAATTACTAAATTATTAGGCACATCCACTAATTGAACCTTTAATCATTTTTGGACAATCTAATCAGTTCAAATTGAAGAGTAAATAACTTTAGATATTTAAATCAAATTTCACTGAAATTGTTGATCAATCTTGTATGCCTAATATCTTTCTCATATGTAGCCTAATTGAGGCAAGTAACTAGTCAAATTGAGAGTATTGATCAGTAAAATAGAGTGAATGGACCAGACATGTAAAATGGGCTAAATATTCTTGTTAAATTTGTGACCCAACTTCTGACCTCGTGAGAACCTAAGAATTGATGTTAGTAAGTTTTGTGGACCCCATCATGATGTGTCGAACATCAACACCATGGATTTGATGTGTTCCCTTTAGGTTATGAGATATCTCAAAAATCATTGGTAAACGAAACTCAAGTGGGCCATACCATTTAAAACACTCAAGTGGGCCATACCATTTAAAACTATGTGAAGACATCCTAAAAAATATAAAAGCACTTGGTGGGGCCCACATGAGTTTTGGATGTGGTTGAAACTTAGTCTGATCCCTCATCCAAGTGGGACACACATAATGAGTGGGTTGGATATGTGAATCACATTTAGGTAGGCCCAATATATGATTATGAATGTTTTAAGGAAACCTTTCTCCACTGTATTTATTATTGAAGGCCCAAGTGGACCACACCACATGAAAACAATAGTGATTGGATATCCACCATTAAAACCCTCCTAAGGCCCACTATACTTTTTATTTGACATCCAATCTGTTGATTAGGTCATATAGGCCCAGATGAAGGGAAAAAATATCAGATTGATCCAAAACTTTATATGGCCCCCTGTTGAGGGTTGAATATTGCATATTAGACCCCAATTATTACTTATTTTTACGAACATGATACTGTTTAATGCCCCATTTAATCGTGTTTGTGATGCAAGGTGTATTCACAAGCATATGACTGAAAAGGATGCTTAAAGCATGGATTTAACACTCTGATGACACCAAAGGCAAGGGAAAGACCCCAAGGGACCAAGATCGAAGGATTTACATGTCAGATATCCTAGGAAATCAAGCCGTTCACGTTAAAGAGGCCTGAAAGTCATCCAGTACATAAGATCATTAGGTTCCCACTATCCGTTTGGCTCAAAACTGTATATATGGCCTGAGAACATCAACACCATGCATTTGATGTGTCCCCTTTAAATCCAAAAATCAGTCATATACGAAACTCAGGTGGGCCATAGTATCTAAAACTATGTGAAGACATCCCTAAAACATATAAAAGCATTTGGTGGGGCCCACATGAGTTTTAAATGTGTATGAAACTCGGTCTGACTCCTCATCCAAGTGGGACACACATAATGAATGGGTTGGATCTATGAAGCACATCTAGGTGGGCCCAATAAATGATTATGAATGTTTTAATGGGAGGGTAATCCTCTCAACTATAGTATGTGGTGTGGCCCACTCAAGTCATGGATTGACTTTATTTTTAAGCTCGTGGCCCACCATGGAATGGAACATCTGACTGACAGGGTAGATCCAAAGTTCAAGTGGACCCACCATAGAAAAGAGTGGGATAGTGAATAAATGAATAAATCATGGTAGGCCCCACAGGATTTATTCAGTACGCTTAGGGTACCAAGTTACTCTATACGCAATCTGCTTCCATCCAGAAGCATACGTGGTTTGGCTAGTTATGCTGCCACTAGCCAGGTTGCTAGTAGTCGGTGCAATGTGGACCCCACCATGTTGTATGTGTTTTATTCATGCCGTCCATCCATTTTTAAAGATAATTTTATATCTTAATCCCGAAAATGAGATAGATTTAAATCTCAGGTGGACCACACCATGAAATTTTTTTTGATTGAATGTCCACTAGTTAAAAACCTCCTAGGGCCCACTGTAATGGTTATTTGACATCTAACCTATTAATTAGGTGTAAAAATTTGGATGAAGTGAAAATATATATATCATCTTGATCCAAAACTTTTGTGAGCCCTACCATGATGTATATGTTTAATCCATGTCATCTCTCTATTTTTAAAGATCATTTTACGGTATGAGCAAAAAATGAGATATATCCAAATCTTAAGTGGACCACATTCCAGGAAACAGTGTTGAATGAGCGTCAACCATTAAAAACATTTTGGGGCCATAAAAGTTTTGGATCAAACTGATTTTTGTTTTTCCCCTTCATTTGGCCCTGTATGACCTAATCAACATACTAGATGTTAAATAAACAGTACAGTGGGCCTTAGGAGAATTTTTATGTGGTTCACAAATCTAGCCCATCCATTATGTGTGTCCCGCTTGGATGAGGAGTCAGACCAAGTTTCATATGCATCAAAATTTCAGGTGGGCCCCACCAAGTGATTTTATATGTTTTAGGCATTTCTTCATATGATTTTAGATGGTATAGACCACCTTGAGGGGCTCAATGGGGCCCATTGGAATATATGTGTGTGATCTAAACCGTCCATCAATTCTGATATATAATTTTAGTGCATGAGCCAAAAAATTATGTAGATCAAAGGTCTAAGTGGACCACACCATAAGAAATAAAAAAATAAATAAATTTTTATTGTTAATATGTTATGTAGTCTGCTTACAGCTTCGATCTAACTCCTTTTTTGGATCAATTGTTAAAATAATCTGTTAAAATGAATGGACGGAGTGGATAAATAACATACATCATGGTGGGCCCCACAAGACTTAAAAACTAAGCTTAAAAGGGGAACGAATTGGCTACCACCCCTACCACCAGCCCCGTGGCTGGTGGTCGGTGCTCTATGGGCCCCACCATGATGTATGTGCTTTCTCCATTTCATTCATCCATTTTTAAAGATTATTTTAGGGCTTAACCACAAAAATGAGAGGAATATAAATCTCAGGTGGACCACACCATAGGAAAACAATATTGATTGGATATCCATAATTAAAATCCTCCTAAGGCCCATTGTACTATTTATTTGACATCCAATCTGTTGATTAGTTCACACAGACCCAGATGAAGGGTAAAAACAAATATCAGGTTGATCCAAAACTTTTAAGGCCTCAAAAGAGTTTTAATGGTCAAAATTCATTAAACATTGTTTCTTGTAATGTGGTCCACTTGAGATTGGAATATAACTCATTTTTGGTCTAATACCATAAAATGATCTAGAAAATAAGATGGAGGACATGGATGAATGTAAAACCCCGAATTTTTGTCAACCTGAGGTTAGATGTCCTTAGGCAATGGGTCAACCATAACGCCTTGGTAACCTCTCATAACCCAATTCCAAAGCCAAAGGAATCATTTAGAACCTAATTCTTTAGAAATTTAACGTGAATTAGTCAGCGCTACACTAAATTTCCTGCAAAATTAGCACCAACCACTTTAAATACAATCTGAAAGACCCCAAACCTATAGAATCATTGACGCTACCTTAACCTGAAATCTAGGATCAAACTCTAAACCCGTTTGCTCTCAGGAACCCTTTGAAACTTTGTATTGGATCTAGACCGTGCGTCGAAAGTCTGATATCTACAATCTCAGACCATTATGACTGCTTAGTTGGACTTGACAATCGTTTCGAAAATCAAGCCTAACTGATGTTCTGAGGCTATTTCATTTAGCCTGGAACAAGGAGTGTGAGAAAGAGTGAAATTCATAAAAATTTAAATATCATTTAAATGAATCTGGCACGTTTCGCTTGCGGGTTCAGTATAAGCATTCAGACTGTCGAAATCTGACCCAAATACACCCTCGGATCAGGGAAGATTTCTCACTCAGGTCAGTGTACTTGGAATCCTCGATCGAGTCTCCGTGACCGCTGAACTGAAACTGGTCTGCCACGTGCGATCTGGGAACACTACCGGACTGAAAACTTGATGTGAGTAGGATCCATTATCCATGAACTTAACTCCGATCGCATTCGGCCAGGGGACCTCCCGAAATGCTCTTTTGGATTGGGAAAGACCCGATTTGGCTATAACCCAAGTATACCTTGACTGGAAGTCTGTTTTGGTCATGTTTGGGCTTATAAAAGGGCCTTAAACCCTTAGCTTTCTAACCCATACGAATTTGGAAAAACCCTAGGAGAGAGGAGAGAAAAGAGAGAGAAAGTGAGGGAGAAGGTGATTCTTCCAGGGAGTCTTCCCCGCTGCTCCACGTGCCAACTCCTTCCACCTGCATCGCTGTTCTGGCGATTCCAACGCTGTTCTAGGTAAGGAAACCCTAACCCTAACCTGTTTTAGGAAGTCTATCGATACAGGTAGCGAAGTGGCTCATCTATCTTGTGATATAGGTCGTCATATCACCGTTGACGAAGTGTAGACGTTCTATTCGAATCGATACACGTCTACGGCGAAAGGTGAGGATTCTAGATGCTTAGGTTAAGTGTTTTCAAAGCTTTCAATATCGTTTAATAGTAGATTATCGACAAGATCTCCGTTTGACATGTAGAACATGCTGTCTGTTTTTCATTTCGACTGCATACGGAGAATATGAGATTTAGGGTATTTTAGGTATTTGTAGGAAATACTGTATACGTCCATATTTTGCTAAAATGATTGTCATGTTTATTTATCGTGTTCTTATACAAGATATGCATGTACGATCTGTTTGGCGAAGAAATTCACCCTAATGCACATATTGGCCGACATATGGTATGTAGACTAATGTGTGTAGACTAAGTGTTTGTTGAAATACCTAAATCAATATGATTTATGCCTGTCATATGTTTGGAATGTAAAAACATGATTGTTGTGTATTAGACAACTCCTTGTTATAAGGATCTGTCATATTATATGTTGTCATCGACATATGTCAAGTACATTGGAGTTGAATAGTCTCAGTGTTTGTATAAATGTATGTATTAGTAAGTATTGAGTAAATGGTGTTGTAGATTAGCGTTGAGACTGGATTCTCAACTTCTATGATGATGCACATGATTTCCTCCATGTTTGTTGTATTTGAATTGCCTACCTTAGGTATGAAATATTCGTGTATGGTTAACCGCTTATGAAGTATGTTATATTATGCTGATAACATGATAGAATTTCTTGTATTTCGATTCTTTCTCTCTCTCATATGATTATTGATGTAGATTACATCTGTTTGGGGCTATACTCTTGTCCAGGCAATCGGTAACAGTTTAGAATTCGTGGTTGGATTCTATTCGCCACAAAGGATGTGTATGACGAACCCGAGTCATACTAGAGTCGTCGGCAGTGGTTAGGCCACGCGAAGTGTTTGTGCACTTCATGTCGGTCGATTCGACGTGCGCTCGTACTAGTCGTGCTCGTCAAGTAACCCAACTGACCGTTGATTGTTCACCTTGTATGAGTCATAACTGCTTGAACCTAGGGTACTAAACTTACCATTGGAAAGCCCTTCTAACCTTGGTACCTCGATCCCCTAAGACTCATGAGCCGAGCATGGTGGTATGGGACACCGTGGTCGAGCTATCGGCCTACGCTGGGGCCACAAACCTCCCCATAGTGACCAGTGAGCATCCTACTCTGAGCAGATTATGGTGGTATGGGACACTATATTCTTGCTGTCGGCCTACATTGATAAGGTGATGGGGGAGTGGAGCAATGAGTGCGAGCAACAGCCCTGGCAGCCCTTTGTAGTGACCTTGAGTTTATCATGACACCGCATGGGGGCGACGAGTTCTAATGCAGTCTTAAGGATATAAACTAGGCCTGTATTGATAAGGTGATGGGAGGGAGGAGCAACGAGTGCTTGCAATAGCCCTGACAGCCCTTGCAGCGACCTAGAAATATATCATCGTATGAGATTAGTAGGAGTGATGACCCTAGACAGGATCATTGTTTGGGTATTGATATGAGGGAGGTACCCTAGTTTCCCAATCCGGCTATATGAAAAGGACTAATAACAACTTAGTAATCATATTCATATCGCACTGCATGTGCCTGGAAGATGTGGAGCAATGAGAAAAGAAAGCATGCTGCGGACGTAAGATGGTGTCGCATGAGGGAGTATGTCGGTGAGGGCATCCATCATATCATTTCATGCTTGCATTAATCACAGTATCTAGGAATATCTAATTGTTTGCTTTACTATTATCACGTGATTGATTTGATAACATGCTAATCTTTGCTCTATGATTCCACTGAGTTAGCTACTCACTCCCACATTACGGGACGGTGTTGTACACACCAACCAGTTCCTATTTCAGTTTCAGATGATGGTGATGCTTGCGAAGCAGAGTCGGACTTGATGATGAGGAGGAGGATCCCTCCTATATGTAGGTTCTGATTGACGGGATTTGCAGGGTTACTGATTAGATGCCAGTACACTTGGTATCTTGCCTCTTATTTACACACCCATGTATCTTCTTTTCTTTCTATTTTGGAGTATACATGTAATTAGTTAACCTGGTAACATGTTCACACTCTGGAGACTTACAATCATTTATATATTTTATATATTTATCACAGTCTTCTTCTTGCTAATTTAACTGTCTCTGGAGTATGATATGTTGTTTTGGTCTAATCCCACTCATGATTTCTGCACTAATATGAACAACATTCATCCATCATTGAAAATGTTACATAAGTGATGTTCTGGAACTCGGGAGTGGAGTTTATGCTCGACCCCCAATTTTTGGGATGTTACAATGAAATACAAACATCATGGTGGGGCCCACATTGTACTGAACACTATAACTTAAATTCATTTCGGCTTACAAGTCCCATGAGCGCCCGCCCCTCCCAAAACCCAAATCCCTCTGGTCTCTCTCTCGCCCGCCCGCCCGCCCCTCTCCCAAACCCTTTCTTTCTCTCGCCCGCCCCTCCCAAAAAACCCAAACCCTCTCTCTCTCTCTCTCTCTCTCTCTCTCTCTCTCTCTCTCTCTCTAGCGCGCGTGCACGTGCGCCCAATAGGCCTCCACCGCAGCTGATGAATGAGCGGTCAGTCATCGACCGGCCGTCTCCATCAAACATGTGCTGATCAAAATGGCTAATGGCGTTGCTGAAGGTGAATGACATCAGTGGTGGTATAAAAACCACGTATGCTATCAGCATCTACCAGGAGACCCTCTCCTTGCAACGATAATGGCTACCGCAGAGAGAGGTGGAGGTGTTGGTTGTTGTAACACCCTGAAAATCGGGGGTCGTGTATAAACTCAACTCCCGAGTTCCAGACCATCACTTATGTAACAAAAATGATTATGATTCAATGTTGTCTGAGTTAAAGCATTCACATGAGTAAAAGTATACCAAAACTGCAATTCATACTCCAGATCCAGTGATAAAAGCAAGCGGAAGACTAAAGAATATACATATCACTGTATAGAAAACAAAATAGATCTCAACTGTCTCCAAAGTATGAATACATCTCTGAGTCTCATATACATGTAAATAAACAGAAATCAAATGTCAAAAATAGTCCCACTGAGAAGTCCCATCAATCAAGGCCACCTAAGCAAAGCCGTCATGGTACTGCATATATGAGAACTCGTCCTGGTCCTCATCATAGTCCGGCTCTGCCTCCTGAATCGCTGCCTCACCTGCATCTAAGACAGGGTCTGGTGGGTGTTGCAAACACCATCCCGTAACGTGGGAGTGAGTAGCTAACTCAGTGGAATAATAGAGTAAAGATTAGCATGTTCTCAAATCAATCATACGATAATAGTAAAGAAGTAAATCAAACATTCCTAATACTGTTGTTAATGCAATATGACATGACATGACGGATTCCCTCACCGACATTCTCCCTCATACGGCACCATCTGCGTCCACGGCATGCTTACGTACCACTCAGTGCTCCACATCTTCCAGGCACATGCAATGTGATGTTGATATGATTACCGAGTTATTATTAGTCCTTTTCATACAGCAATGTTGGGAAACTAAGGTACTTTCCTTATATCAATCCCAACACAGATCCTGTCTAGGGTCGTCACTCCTAGTAATCTCAGACGATGTTATATTTGTAGGTCGCTGCAAGGGCTGTCAGGGCTGTTACTCGCACTCGTTGCACCGCTCCCCCATCACCTTATCAATACAGGCCTACTTGTACTCTCGTCGCTACGGAAGGGTAGTCGCCTCCCGTAGACTCAAAATACGCTCGCGGTCACCACAAAGGACTCGTCGCCTGATCAGTGTAGGCCGACAGCAAGAATATAGTGTCCCATACCACCATAATCTACTCACGAGTCATAGGTGCTCACTGGTCACTACGGGGAGGTTTGTGGCCCCAGCGTAGGCCGACAGCTTGACCACAGTGTCCCATACCACCATGCCCGGCTCATGAGTCTTTGTGGATCAAGGTAACATGGTTGACAGGGTTTACAATGGTAAGTTCAGTACCCTAGGTTCAAGCAGTTATGACTCATACAGGGTGAACATATAATGGCCAGTCGGGTTACTTGACGGGCTCGACTAGCACGAGAGCATCTCAAGTCGAATGACATGAAGTGCATAAAATACCTCGTGTGGCCTAACCACTGCCGCCAACTCCAAAACACGACTCGCGTTCATCAACGCGTCGCTCGTGGAAAAGATAAGCCAACCACAGATTTACTCGGTTACCGACTGCCTGGACTAATTATAGTCCCAAACAGTTATGAATCCACATCAGCAATCATGTAAGAGTAATGGAAATGAAATACAACAATGTGAGCATGTTAACACATGTTATAACATATAACTTAAGTAAATCTTCCAATACATGCATTTCATACATATAACAAAATCATGCATATAGCTAACATATAGGAAATCATGTACATCAGCATATTATTTGAGAATTCACTCTCAAACCAATTCATAACACCATTTAATTCAATACATACTAATACAAACACTTATATAAACACTTAGTCTACACATTTAAGTCTACATATAGTATGTCGACTCAAAGTGCGCATTTGGGCGAATCTCTTCGCCAAACTGATTATGCACGCATTCCTAATATCCTAATGTGATAAGAAGCCATATCAATCATATCAGCAAAAGATGGATGAAAACAGTATTTTCTACAAATGACTAAAATGCCTTCAATCTCATATTTTTCGTATACTTACGAAACAGGAAACGGACAGCATGTTGTACATGTCAAACGGCGCTGCCGTCGATAATCTACTATTAAACGACATTGAAAGCATTGAAAACAGTCAATCAAAGTGTATAAAATCTGCACCTTTTATCCTAGAAGTGTATTGATTCGAACGGAGCGTGTACGCTTCGTCTACGGCGAACCGGGAACCTAATACACAAGATCTATAAGCTACCATCCTAAGGAACCGAAGGAACCTTAAATCAGTAAGTGTTTGGGGTATTTTCTTACCTAGATACGCGGTGAAATCGTCGGGAAAGTGATTGAGGTGCGTTGCTTAGGCACGTGCAATAGGTAGTGCAAGTAGCAGGAAATTCTCTCCCACTCTCTCTCACAATCTCTCACCTTTTCTCTCACACCAGTTAGGGTTTATAACAAATTCGGATGGGTAAGAGAAGTGAGGGTTTAAGCCCCTTTTATAACCTAAAACTTGCCCAAAACAGGCTTGGGAACAATGTTCACTTGATGCCTAACCAAATCGAGACTGTTTCGGTCCAAAAAGATATTTCTGGAGGTCCCCTGGCCGAACGCGATCGAACTTAAGTTCATGCACGTCGGATGTCGCGCACATCCCATTTTCAGACCAGTAGTGTTCGTAGATTGCACGTAGCGGTCCAGTTTCAGTCAGCGGTCACCGCACGTAGATCAGGTCTACAAGTCTCGTGATATGAAATAGAAACTTTTCCTGATCCAAGGGTGTAATTTGGCTGAATTTTGACGGTCAGAATGCTTAATAATAATGTGTCAAGTGGTGTGCCAGATTTGAATTTCAAATTCTAAATCTAACCCTATTCTCACTCTCTTCACTCCAGGCTCAATGAAATAGCCTATGAATGTCGGTTGAACTTAATTTTCGAAATGATTGTCAAGTCCAGCTAGTCGGTTATAACGGTCTAAGATTGTAGGTATCGGACTTTCGACGCGCGGTCTGGATCCAATACAAAGTTTCAAAGAGGTCCTGAGAACAGACCGGCTTAGAGTTTAATCCGAGGTTTTAGAGTATTATAGCGTCATTGGTTCTACTCGCTTTGGGTCTTGTAGAACGTATTTAAAGTGATCAGGGACTATTTCCCAGCTACTCTAGCGTTGCGCTAGCTAACTTACACATATTTTTCAAAGGAATTAATCCTACGCAATTTCTGGTCGAGTTGGTACTCGAGTCCAAGTACGAATTTTTCCAGGGCGTTACAATCTACCCCTCCTTAACAAAAAATTTCATCCTCAAAATTTGTACCTTTTCGTACTCCTCGAAAAGCTATGGGTAGTTCTTTCTGATCTCGGCTTCTGTCTCCCAGGTAGCCTCTTCCTCAGAGTGATGCGTCCACAATACCTTCACAAGGGGAATCACCTTGCTACGCAGTACCTGCTCCTTCCTGTCTAGGATACGCGTCGGTCGCAGGATATATGTAACATCCTCTCCTAACTGCACCTGCTCCCATCTGATGATATGGGAAGGATCAGAAACGTATTTCTTCAGCATAGAAACATGAAATACGTTGTGAACGCTCGCGAGAGGCGTGGGTAAAGCCAAACGGTATGCCACTGCTCCCACATGATCGAGGATCTGGAACGGACCAATGAATCACGGTGCCAGCTTCCCCTTCTTCCCGAACTGAAGGACTCCCTTTATAGGGGAAACTCGCAAAAATACATGATCCCCAACCGTGAACTCTAGCGGCCGCCGTCTCGTATCGGCATAACTCTTCTGTCTGCTCTGCGCTGTGAGAAGCCGACGTCTAATAATATCAATCTTCTCCGACATCGCTTGCACTAACTCTGGGCCAATCAAGCTACGCTCACTGACCTCTGCCCAGTAATGCGGTGCGCAACAAGGTCGCCCATATAACGCCTCGTAAGGTGCCATACCGATACTCGCCTGGAAACTGTTATTGTACTCGAACTCCGCATATGCAAGACAGTCATGCCAACTGTCCTTGAAGTCCAATGCGCAAACTCGCAACATGTCCTCTAAGATCTGGTTCACTCGCTCTGTCTGTCCGTCTGTCTGTGGGTGGAAGGTAGTACTGAACTTCAACTTCACACCCATAGCCTCCTGAATGCGAGTCCAGAAAATAGAAGTGAACTGTGTGTCTCTGTCTGACACGATCTCCAACGAAACTCCATGCAGACGCACGATCTCTCTGATATATAGTCTAGCCAGTTCGTCTGCAGAGTTTGTGACTCTGATCGGTAGGAAGTGCGCTGACTTCGTCAGACGGTCGACGATCACCCATATGGAATCATGTCCCTTCCTCGTCTTCGGCAGCCCTGAAATGAAGTCCATGGAAATGAAGTCCCACTTCCATTCTGCGATCGGCATAGGCTGAAGAAGTCCAGGTGGTCGGCGATGCTCTGCCTTCACCTACTGGCAAGTAAGACAACGGGACACGAACTCTGCTATGTGGGTCTTTATACCTTCCCACCAATAGGTCATCTTCACGTCACGATACATCTTCGTACTTCCTGGATGCATCGCGAGTCTGGTACAATGCACAGCCTCGAGAATCTCTCGTCTCAAGTAAGGGATATCTGGGACGCATAGGCGGCCACGATAACGTAAGCCCCCACCATGCCAACTCGCCACTCGGCGTCTGCATCATCACTGGCCTTCTCTCGAAGCTCAATCAAACACGCATCATCCCTCTGCGCCTCGATGACCCAGTCATCGATCTGAGATCGCACCTGCACATGTGCGATGAACTCATACGGCTCCTCTACAGTGAGTTTCTGCTCAAAGTCTTATAAAAACTCAACCATATCCCACTCAGCAACCATCAGCAGAGCCGCAAATTCTATCGCCTTCTTGCGGCTCAATGCGTCAGCCACAAGGTTAGCCTTCCCAGGATGGTAAGAGACTTCGAACTTGAAGTCCTTCAAAGTCTCCATCCATCGCCGTTGCCTCATATTCAAGTCTCGCTGCGTGAATATTTACTTGAGGCTCTTGTGGTCGCAAAAGAGCTCGAACTCCTCTCCATAGAGGTAATGTCTCCAGAGTCTCAGTACGAATATGACGGCTGCCAATTTCAGGTCGTGTGTAGGGTAATTCTCCTCGTGCTTCCTTAATTGTCTCGAGGCATACGAAATTACCCTGTCCTTCTGCATAAGGACACAACCCAGACCAACGCTAGACGCGTCAGTGTATATAGTATACCTAACCCCTTGCTCTGGCAATACTAGCACAGGGGTGGACATAAGTCTGTCCTTCAGCTCCTGAAAAGCTGACTCCACCTTGTCATTCTAGGCGAACTTCACGTCCTTCCATGTCAACTGAGATAAAGGTCTCGCGATCTTCGAGAAATTCTAAATGAAGCGTCGATAATAGCCAGCGAGACCCAAAAAACTCCTCACCTCAATGACAGAACCAGGCTGCTCCCAGTCCTGAACTGCAACTACCTTAGACAGGTCGACTGCCATGCCATCCTTGGACACCACGTGTCCCAGGAACTTCACTTCCTGCTTCCATAAGTCGCACTTCTTGTACTGTGCGAACAACTGATGCTGTCTCAGAGTATCCAGGACCAAGCGCATGTGCTCCTCATGCTCCTCTCGACTCCTGGAGTATATCAAAATGTCGTCAATGAACACAACAACAAATCTTTAGAGGAAAGGCCGAAATACCCGGTTCATCAGATCCATGAACACGGCTGGTGCGTTCATGAGACCGAACGACATCACAAGGAACTCGTAGTGGCCAAAGCTGGTCCTGAATGCGGTCTTCTGCACGTCCTCATCCCTGACGCGCAACTGATGATATCCTGACTGAAGATCAATCTTCAAGAAGTACTACGCTCCTCTCAACTGATCAAACAAGTCATTAATCCTGGGTAAAGGGTACTTGTTCTTCACCATGATTTGGTTCAGCCTGCGATAATCAATACACAATCGTATCGAACCATCCTTCTTCCTTACAAACAGGACTGGTGCTCCCCAAGGAGACACACTAGGTCGAATAAGGCTAAACTCCAGCAAACCATCAATCTGCGTCCTCAACTCCTCCATCTCACACAGTGTCATGTGATATGTCGACAGTGAGACGGGCATGGAACCAGGCACCAAATCGATAGTGAAATCAATCTCTCATCGAGGCGGCAAAACAGGGATCTTCCTGAACAGATCCCTAAAATCACAAATGACTGGCGTATGTTCAAGCATCGGGACATCAGCGTCCCGAAGTAAAGAAGCATAGCTAAGTATGCAGAAGGGGAGATTTACCCGAACTGAAAATGTAAAAGGCGTGCCCTCTGGCTCGTACACCGTCACCATACGAGTCTCGCAGTCAATCTCGGCCCTCCCAGTAGTCAACCAGTCCATGCCAAGAATGACATCGATATAAACAAGAGAGGGGTCGACGATAAGATCAAGAGCCATCGTCCTGCCTCCCAGATCCACCAGGCAACCCTCACACATTAGGGTGGCATCAGAAAAATCTCCATGAGCTGAAAGAACTCACACTCTATCCATACAAATGGTCGGCAGTCCAAGACGCCTGACAATGGAATGCGATATCAAAGAAAGTGTGGATCCAGTATCCACCATCATGAGAATAGGAATACCTCCGATGTGGGCAGTGACCTCAAAGGCCGTATGCTGAGAAGTCCCTGTCTCGGCTGCCTCAGCTGTCAAGGCATGCACCCGTGCCTGCTGTGGCTGATTCGGCCGTTGTGCCACGGGCCTTAGAGGCGGCTTGCACTGAGATACTGGAGGTCTGAAGGAAGGGTGCGCAGGAGCCAACCGTAAAGGCGGTGCTGATATAGCCTGTGAGCATGTACGGTCGATCTTCTGCGGCGGCGAGAAACCACTTCCCACATCCGAGCAAAATAACTTTGTGCCGAATGGCCCGATCTCCCACAATAAGTACATGATAAATTGGGGTGCCACATCGTGGGTACTGGCGCTATAGCCCTAGGAGGAGGGTCAATGCGAGGCCTCTTGCCCGCAAAGGGCCTGTCCTGCAACTCTGGTCGTGGCCTAGGAGCAATAGGGCCACGAGATCGCGTAAGTCGATCCACATCCTACTCTGCCCGCATGGACATGTGAATCAGCTCTGCGTAGGAGGGAATGCTCACGCAACACATCTTCGACCGAATATCCGGTCGCAAATTCTCTGAAAAGCACCGTATGTGCATCTGCTCATCTGCCAGTATAGTCAGGACGTATCTGCCCAACTCAGTGAACCGATGTTCATATTCAGTCACCATCATGCCTCCCTGTCTGAGGCACAGAAACTCATTCTCCCTCTCATGCCTATATGTCTGGGGTTAATATTTCTCGTGGAAGTGGAACTCGAACGCTGCCCAGGTCCAGATGTAATCAGCGGCAACGGTCTGCAACACACTGTCCCACCATAAGCTGGCCTCCCGCTCGAACAAGAACGTAGCCAACTCAACCTGCTCAGTCTCTGAGCAATGCAACATCCGTAGTATCTTCAACACACGGTCGAGCCAATACTCGGCCTCCTCGGGTCTATGAGAACCAGTAAAAGTGGGAGGCCGTAAGCGCTAAAATCGCTCTAATAAGCTCCGTGTGTCCGCGACATTCCCCGCAGGGTAAGCAGGTGGTGCAGGATGAGTCATGCCCTCATCCTGAGCATATGTATAGGCATCCTTAGCTAGATGCACAGGTGGTGCAGGTGGAGTCACACTCCCACCCTGGGCTAGAGCCCCCACTAAAGTAGTCAGGAGCTGTTGCTGCTGCTACATCATGGCCATCATCTACTCAAATCTATCTGGAGGTGGAGCAGGCTGCGGCATGTATTGCGTCGAAGAAGACGCACGGTACTGCTCTCTGATGGGCGATGTGAAAGGCAGTGGTCCAGCTGCAGGACCAGTAAGAGGCTGAGACTCACGTGCTGTCTCAGGAATCGGGCCCACAGCAGGGTCTGAATGAGCACCAGACTGAAAGGGAACCTGATCCATAGGCTCACCCAATGTAAGCCAAGCTGTGCTCCGGGTAGCCTTCGGTGACATTCCCTATATTCAAAATAGGGCACACCCTTGTCAGTCTCAATAGCACAAACACACCGCAATCATTCACATAAAGAGTCCAAGGCATTCTAAGCATTTCATTTAATCAAAATTGTCACAATACAAGGGATATCTCCTTACAGGCATCATGACAAGAAGTACATGGGAACTAAGACAGTTAAAGCTACAACAGCAACATAAGTAAAGCACTAGCCTTAACAGGCTTATATAACATAAAGCAGGAAACGACTAACTACTAACAACAACATCTAAAATCTCATCACTAGTCTAAGTTGGGTGATGGAGGAGGAACACCCTTATCCTGCAAGTAGCACAGGATCACCTTCAAGGTGCGAGTCACTTTACCGAATTTCCTCTTCATAACGGCCTTGGTATCCTCGACCTCAGCCCGAAGTTCCTGAACTTTCCTTCGCAAGGCGACCTGGCTCTCCTCAATACGGGCAATGCGAGCATCACTAGTAGCCTAAGTAGAAGGAGGAGGGCTCTCATCAGTATCCTGAGCCTCCTCTTCTACCTCTTCCTAAACTTCTTCCTCTACTTCCACTCCAGGTTCTCCCTCACTTGGATACTCTTCGTCATCAAAATCGTCCTCGCTATCCTCATCAAGCTGAGTCTCATGGTACTGAGACCCGATCTTCATCTTGACCATGGTAAACTCATCAATGCAGTGAATCGGAAATGGCAACTCTGACCCAAGTCTATAAGCAAACTTAAGCGCGATCTTGTATATAAGTCGGCTAAAAGGAAGCGACTCAGACGTTCTTCTTGATTTCACTATGAGGATAATCTATCGCAACACGAAAGTTGCCATACACACATTTTCTCCCTGGGCCACATGATACAAGAAATCAACCATAAGGCACGTACATTCAATGCAATTTGTCAACCTGGGATACACGTTGAACGTGCAAATGTGGTGCAGCAGGCGTAAATCATCAGACATATGAGACGCCTTGAGGCTATTGTTAGACTACCATGGAACCTGACTACCGCATAGGAACCTGGTACGGTGATCTCGCTCACGCCTACTCCTCAAATTCTTTGCATTGAGATGAACATCACTAAGGGGTACGTTCAGAAGTCGCGCTATCAACCGAACATCGACCGTAGCCATCCGGTCTCTACCAAATGGAATCTTGAACTGCAATGGCTCCAATGTAGGATTCTGGATACGAGCGTAGAAGGCACGAACGGTGCTCACATTAGCACGAGAACGGGCTTCAAAGAGAGGACCCCAATGTGTAGCTTCAATGCGCTCGAATAATAGGAATTCGTCGAAGAGTCGCCCTTCCACGTCCACCTCAAGCAACACCTTACGGTCAGTATATTCATCGTGAGGCATCTCTGCTAATATCACTCGCCCAATTTGAGCATGAGGATCCAAATCCCGCTTTGTATGGAACTCTCGGGCTGTGCTTGGACTTGCGGCGGCGCTCGAGCTAGTGGCGCCACCCCTCAGTCTTCTCGATTGTGCAAGGCGACTAGGCCCAGCCTCATCCGCTGCGGTCTTTCTCTTTTCCATCAAAGAGAGGATGGTGGAGAAGGAGAAAAGACCCAAAATGGCTTCAACTATAGCCATGGAAAGTGAAGAAAATGGGGAGAAATGGCTGCCCAAACGGATAATGAAATCTAGGCATTGTAGAGGGATGCTTCAAGCTCCCTAAGGCTAGATTTTAAAAAAGAAAAGAGAAGGAAAAAGGGGAATGGAGCTCCACCCGATTTCAGCTCGTTTTGGGGGTTGTAGGAGCTCCAAACGATGAAATCAGAGAGGGAGAGGATTACTAATCACCCTAGAAGGATGGACAGAGGTCGTTTTCAGCAATTTGTGAGATTGGAGGGGATTTGGAGCTGCGGTTTGAGAGAGGGAAGCAGGAAAAATGTGAAAGGGAGGGCATTTGGGCATTTTTGTGAAGGAGGTACCTCATTTAGGGGTTTCTGACGGACGGACCACACATGGGAGGGGTGCCCTACCCTAAAAACACCCCGTGCCAAAAATTCAATGAAAGTGTGGCCCACCCATCGGCGATGCATCGCTGGATCGGCAATGGCATCACCGACCGGTCACCACTTCGGCTGGTGGGACCACATGGGTTGGGTCTCCCCTACCTCAGGGACCCCAAATATGTATGGGCCCCACCTTAGTTCATTCTATATTGGCCTAGAGAGGCCCAAACTTTCATTCGGAGCTTTCCGGGGCCAATCTGTAAACCTGAATGCAATCCCCTATTATGCAGCATATGATTTTGGGGTATAAGGAGCTAATACATCCATCTAGCTCATTGGTTGCTAAATATTGCAAATTTAGAATGGCCTAATGGCCAGTTTTCATGAAATTTTACTATTCACTGTAAAATTTTGTCGAAGTATGATTTTATAGCATTTTCATATTAGGATCAATTCCTAACATGAAAATTTAGAGAAATAATTGAAGAATGGAGTGGTGAGAGGAAGAATTTTGAAGAAATTAGGTGAAACGGGATTTTTAAGCCCTAGCGATTGAATGTAAGGGTTGTGGTTGCCCCACAGCCCAAGGATTCACATTTAAGGATTTAGAACCATTCAAAGAACGTCTCAGCCCACCTACTTACAACCTATGAGCTGCTTAGGTCGCTTCACGCGACCCTAGATGCGTTACGGACTCGATCCAGCGATCGATACGAATAGACTTCGCCTATTGGCGAATCTGCGATCCTATAAGGATTTCTAAACTTCCTCATACCCACCTAAGTCAAAAGAAGCGACAGCGTACGTCGCGTGACCATAACCCAGGCCCGGTATAATCTCATTCATGCTCTGATACCAACTTGTAACACCCTGAAAATCAGGGATCGTGTATAACTCAACTCCCGAGTTCCAGACCATCACTTATGCGAAAAAAATGATTATGATTCAATGTTATCTGAGTTAAAGCATTCACATGAGTAAAAGTATACCAAAACTGTAATTCATACTCCAGATCCAGTGATAAAAGCAAGCGAAAGACTAAAGAATATACATATCACTATATGGAAAACAAAATAGATCTCAACTGTCTCCAAAGTATGAATACATCTCTGAGTCTCATATACATGTAAATAAACAGAAATCAAATGTCAAAAATAATCCCACTGAGAAGTCCCGTCAATCCAGGCCACCTAAGCAAAGCCGTCGTGGTACTGCATATATGAGAACTCGTCCTGGTCCTCATCATAGTCCGGCTCTGGCTCCTGAATCGCTGCCTCACCTGCATCTAAGACAGGGTCTGGTGGGTGTTGCAAACACCATCCCTTAACGTGAGAGTGAGTAGCTAACTCAGTGGAATAATAGAGCAAAGATTAGCATGTTCTCAAATCAATTATGCGATAATAGTAAAGCAGTAAATCAAACATTCCTAATACTGTTGTTAATGCAATATGACATGACATGATGGATGCCCTCACTGACATTCTCCCTCATACAGCACCATCTGCGTCCGCTGCATGCTTGCGTACCGCTCAGTGCTCCACATCTTCCAAGCACATGCAATGTGATGTTGATATGATTACCGAGTTATTATTAGTCCTTTTCATACAGCAATGTTGGGAAACTAAGGTACTTCCCTTATATCAATCCCAACACAGATCCTGTCTAGGGTCGTCACTCCTAGTAATCTCATACGATGTTATATTTGTATGTCGCTGCAAGGGCTGTCAGGGCTGTTGCTCGCACTTGTTGCACCGCCCCCCCATCACCTTATCAATACAGGCCTACTTGTACTCTCGTCGCTACGGAAGGGTAGTCGCCTCCCGTAGACTCAAAATACGCTCGCGGTCACCACAAAGGACTCGTCGCCTGATCAGTGTAGGCCGACAGCAAGAATATAGTGTCCCATACCACCATAATCTGCTCACGAGTCATAGGTGCTCACTGGTCACTACGGGGAGGTTTGTGGCCCCAGCGTAGGCCGACAACTTGACCACAGTGTCCCATACCACCATGCCCGGCTCATGAGTCTTTGTGGATTAAGGTAACATGGTTGACAGGGTTTACAATGGTAAGTTCAGTACCCTAGGTTCAAGCAGTTATGACTCATACAGGGTGAACATACAATGGCCAGTCGGGTTACTTGACGGGCTCGACTAGCACGAGAGCATCTCAAGTCGAATGACATGAAGTGCATAAAATACCTCGTGTGGCCTAACCACTGCCGCCAACTCTAAAACACGACTCGCGTTCATCAACGCGTCGCTCGTGGAAAAGATAAGCCAACCACAGATTTACTCGGTTACCGACTGCCTGGACTAATTATAGTCCCAAACAGTTATGAATCCACATCAGCAATCATGTAAGAGTAATGGAAATGAAATACAACAATGTGAGCATGTTAACACATGTTATAACATATAACTTAAGTAAATCTTCCAATACATGCATTTCATACATATAACAAAATCATGCATATAGCTAACATATAGGAAATCATGTACATCAGCATATTATTTGAGAATTCACTCTCAAACCAATTCATAACACCATTTAATTCAATACATACTAATACAAACACTTATATAAACACTTAGTCTACACATTTAAGTCTACATATAGTATGTCGACTCAAAGTGCGCATTTGGGCGAATCTCTTCGCCAAACTGATTATGCACGCATTCCTAATATCCTAATGTGATAAGAAGCCATATCAATCATATCAGTAAAAGATGGATGAAAACAGTATTTCCTACAAATGACTAAAATGCCTTCAATCTCATATTTTTCGTCTACTTACGAAACAGGAAACGGACAGCATGTTGTACATGTCAAACGGCGTTGCCGTCGATAATCTACTATTAAACGACATTGAAAGCATTGAAAACAGTCAATCAAAGCGTATAAAATCTGAACCTTTTATCCTAGAAGTGTATTGATTCGAACGGAGCGTGTACGCTTCGTCTACGGCGAACCGGGAACCTAATACACAAGATCTATAAGCTACCATCCTAAGGAACCGAAGGAACCTTAAATCAGCAAGTGTTTGGGGTATTTTCTTACCTAGATACGCAGTGAAATCGCCGGGAAAGTGATTGAGGTGCGTTGCTTAGGCACGTGCAACAGGTAGTGCAAGTAGCAGGAAATTCTCTCTCACTCTCTCACAATCTCTCACCTTTTCTCTCACACCAGCTAGGGTTTATAGCAAATTCGGATGGGTAAGAGAAGTGAGGGTTTAAGCCCCTTTTATAACCTAAAACTTGTCCAAAACAGGCTTGAAAACAATGTTCACTTGATGCCTAACCAAATCGAGGCTGTTTCGGTCCAAAAAGATATTTCTGGAGGTCCCCTGACCGAACGCGATCGGACTTAAGTTCATGCACGTCGGATGTCGCTCACATCCCATTTTTAGACCAGTAGTGTTCGTAGATCGCACGTAGCGGTCCAGTTTCAGTTCAGCGGTCACCGCACGTAAATCAGGTCTACAAGTCTCGTGATATGAAATAGAAATTTTTCCTGATCCAAGGGTGTAATTTGGCTGAATTCTGACGGTCAGAATGCTTAATAATAACGTGTCGAGTCGTGTGCCAGATTTGAATTTCAAATTCCAAATCTAACCCTATTCTCACTCTCTTCACTCCAGGCTCAATGAAATAGCTTCTGAATGTCGGTTGGACTTGATTTTTGAAATGATTGTCAAGTCCAGCTAGTCGGTTATAACGGTTTAAGATTGTAGGTATCGGACTTTCGACGCGTGGTCTGGGTCCAATACAAAGTTTCAAAGAGGTCCTGAGAACAAACCGGCTTAGAGTTTGATCCGAGGTTTTAGAGTATTATAGCGCCATTGGTTCTACTCGCTTTGGGTCTTGTAGAACATATTTAAAGTGATCAGGGACTATTTCCCAGCTACTTTACCGTTGTGCTAGCTAACTTACACATATTTTCTAAAGGAATTAATCCTACGCAATTTCTGGTCGAGTTGGTACTCGAGTCCAAGTACGGATTTTTCCAGGGCGTTACAGTTGTGATGGAGACGAAGAGTAAGGCCGGGATCTTGGAGATGGATGTGATATAGAAGACCAACAGAGATGCCGACTATGGCCTCCATGGCTATCTCCCAGAAATATAGGTAAGGGTATATAAAATCCCCAATTATCAGATTCCAAGCCGAGCTCTGGAAACTGGATCTTGTAATCCCTAATTCTGTGATTTAAATCCCTAATCCATGAATGAATATAGGGGATTAAGGATCTAAAATCCTAATTGTAACTGGATTAGGGATCTGGGTTCTGAAATCCCTAATGGTAATCTGGAATTGGGGATGGGGATCTGAAAATCCCAATTTGGGATTTGGGATTCGAAATCCCTAATTGTTGTTTTTGGGATTAAAATCCCTAATTTTCTCAATTTGGGGATTCAAAACTGAAAGGGCCCTACTGAGTTTACTCAGTACAATAAGGGCCTGTTTGGCCAGGAAGATTGGATGGTATTAGAGTGGATTGCACGGATTTGAAGGTAATGCTAGCTGCGTCAGTGGATTGTTGCACGATCTATGGGATTGCTATATCCATTTAGTATTATTCATATTTATGCTTTAAGGAAATGCATCCAAGATGATATAAATGTGTGAGGCAATTATCATACCATGGAGCATTGTCTGAGATGTACTTATTGTCTTCAAGGCCATACATATGTTGCATTTTTCCTATATACATGTAAACCCCTTAATTCATCAAAGTTGATCATCTTATGAACCTAGAGATGTAAAAGATCTTCCAGGCCTTGGAAAAATGTATCATGTTTCTACAATTTGAATAGGTATCAGCTGGGCATTAGCAGATATGTGCTTTTATACGAATTTCTAAATGCAAGGCTATATTGCCTACAGCTCATGTTGTGGGAAATTGAAAGTTTGGACTGCTAGGCGTCTTGCCTTATAATTCATGCTGGGAAAATTCTGTTGTTTCTAAGGGACTCCTTAAACTCCATTTTTGAATGCACATCCTCTTCTTGACTAAGAGGATTCTTGATTACAGTTTGATTCCTGCACCAGTAGATGTTCATTGGGAAGTTGGTTCCAAAGTAGATTTTGCATCCAAGCAGGGGTGACTAGAATTATGGTGGTTGTTGGCCAAATGTTACCCCTAAGATCAGACAGGAAATCCTCAATTCTCTTTCTTCTCTTTCTTCTTTCTGCATCTTGAGTCTGATCTAATTCCTGCTTTACCGGCTTCTTTCTTAGAATCTGTTTTAGAAAAAAAAGTTATCAGTAAAAAACTAAAGCAGTTTGATAAATTTATTTTTTTCCCGCACCCATTTTATCATTTATATGATTCTAGAATCCAGGATTCCAAATCATTAAAAAAAAATTCCAAATCATCAAAAAAAAAATCTCAGATTCCAGATTGCTTATTCTAGTCAAATATAACTGCAAGTAGAAAATTGTAGCTAAGGTTCCTGCCAGATCGAATAAACCACTGCCACCTAAGAGTTCACCTAGCCCAACATTAAAGAAGAAAGAAGAATCAACTGACAATTCAGAAAGCGATTTAGAAGATGAGGTAGGTGGAATGCTTTTGAACTATAAATGCACGAAATTTTTTGATAATAATCTAGGATCTGGAATGGTGCACATGGTGGTATCTGTTTTAAGTTGGTTGCCCCATTGATGTAAATTTCTTGAAACAGGAAACTGCTAAAGCTACTTTTGAGCATGTTTGTGCGACATCCAACCTAGTTGAACCATTAGTCATTTTCCACCTAGTGAGTTACTTCCAACTGAGCATGTTTGTGCGACATCCAACCTTCCAATAGGTTGGGTCCACCATGAGGATAGTCTTGCATAAAAATCAGTCCCATCTACTCATTAGGTGGGTCAGACTAGCAACAATGTTTGTTCATTAATAAATAACAAAATATAATTATTTATTTATTTTCAGGGATATAAGCCACAATAACTTTGCTAATTGGCTCCCACCACAGGTGGGGAATTTGTCAAGTCTGCAACAACTGGAAGTTTTGTTTATTTTTATTTTTTAAAAATTTATTAAAGTATTCTCCTTCAGAAATACCATATGAAGTGTTTGGAATTATAAATTTTCCACCCAATTTGTTAGTGGTTAACATGGGATAGTTTTATTTATTTGTCTATTTTAGAAGGTTTTAAGTTCAAAACTTGTTGGACCATAAGTTATTATCCATCCCTTGAATTATTGCCAACCTATCATGTTTGTGATGATACCAACCCTTCTAATTGGTTGGCTTTGCCATGAGGATATCCTTGTACAAGAATCAGCCCCAACCTCTTATTAGGTGGGCTATACCATTACAACAATGTTTGACTATTGATGAATATCAAAGTATAATTATTTATTTCTTTTCAGGGATATAAGCTTAAATAATTTCATTGGTTCGCTCCCACCTCAACTGGGGATTTAGAAAGTCTGCAACAACTGTAAGTTTTTTTTTCCAAATCTAATTAGTTATTCTTCTTTAAAAATGCCATAGGTTATGTCTGGAATTTCGAATTTACCATTGAATTTGGCAGTAATTAATATGTGCTAGTTTTATATTTTATATTTTTCTTTTTGATAAGGTTTTAAGTTCAACAACTTGTACCATATGTTACTATCCACCCAATGAAATACTTGCAGCCTATATATTTGCATGACATCCAACCTTCTAATAGGTTGGCTCCATCATGAGGATAGACCTGTACAAAAATCAGTCCATACACTTATTAGGTAGGACAGGCCATAATAACAATGGTGAGCTATTGATAAATAACTAAATATAATTAGTCATTTATTTTCAGGAATATAAGCTACAATAACTTCAATAATTCACTCCCACTTGAACTGGGGAAGTTGGCGAGTCTGCGACTACTACTGTAAGTTCTATTTTTCTTTCTTTATTCTATTTAATTTTTCTTCTTAAGAATGGCATTTGAAATGTTTGGAATTTCAAATTTGTCATGAAGTTTAGTGGTGATCAATATGTATAGTTTTATTTATTCATTTATTCATTTATTTTCTCTAAGAAGGTTTCAAGTTCAATCAATCAGACCATAATTCATTGTCCACTAAGCTACTTTCAACCTATCATGTTCATGTAACATCCAATCCTTCCAATAGGTTGGCTCGACCTTGAAAATAGCCTTGTACAAAAATCAGCCCATCCACTCATTAAGTGGGCCTCTCATATAAAAGAAATTAGTTAACCTTATTAAGGTTCTCTAACAGTACCAAGGCATGCTTTATGTAGAAAGACTTCACCTCTGATCTTCATCAAGAGGTCCTAGAGACTGAAAAAATCCTTATCCAGCTGGTTTTTGTTGATCAAGCGGGCCAGCCCATCTACTACTCTATTAGCTTCCTTAATGACATGCTGAAAAGAGATGTTTGGGATGAACAGTTTTGATGTTTCCAGGTGACAGTTCAAGGTTAGTCATGAATTCCAAAGGCAGTGCTCTTTTATTAATAGGCTACCTAGTACTCAAAAACAGGCGTATTATGGATGTAGACATTATTTTCATTAATAGGCCACCTAGTACTCATAAACATTCATTGCAAGCATTTTCTGTCTATGTGCATGACGACCATACTGTTAAGATCAATCCTCTTATTTTCATTTACAGAAACTATTGGATGACAAATTCACAAAAAGATAAATAGCATCAGTGGCCACATATTGTAACTTGGATTTCAACAAGGTTCGAGGTGCCGTCAACAATACTAATAAAATCCTCCAAGTTAGATTGTTGATTGGACCTGATTTTATTTAAATGATCTTGATAATCCATTTTATTTAAATGAGCAGACCCGAATGTGCATCGGAGCTATCCGGATGTTGAGCAGGGGTCCCTAAAAGGTGAGAATCACTGTTATGACCATGATGAAGCTGTCCATTTCCTATGGACAACATTGGAGGGGCCCGGCCATTTGGACAGGTCATGTTTATGTATTTGTTCAAAATTAATGGAGTAAACCCGGGTGTGCGTCAGAGCTATTCGGATGAGCGGGGGTCCCTGGAAGGTGAGAACCGCTATTATGACCTTGATGAAGCTGTTCATTTCCTATGAACAGCATTGGAGGGGCCTGTCCATTTGGACAAGCCGTGTTTATGTATTTGCTCGAAATGAATGGAGAAGACTTGGATGTGTGTCGAAGCTATCCGGATTAGCGGGGGTCCCTGGAAGGTGGGAACCACTATTATGACCATGATGAAGCCGTCCATTTCCTATGGACAGCATTAGAGGGCCTGACCATTTGGACAGGACGTGTTTATATCTATATTTGCAGGGACCATACACTTAACCTATACCACATGCTAAACCTATAACCTAAACCTATTCTCAATTACCTAAACTTATAACCTATAACCTAAACCTAAACCTATTCTCAAATCCCAAAAGCTATACTTATAACCTAAACCTAAACATTAACTTATAACCTAAACCTATTCTTAAATCCCAAAACCTATACTTATAAATTAAACTTAAACCTTAACCTATAACCTAAACCTATTCTCAAATTCTAAAATCAATAACCTTAACCTAAACCACAACCTATGACCTAAAACCTAAACCTATAACCTAAAACCTAAAACCTAACCTTAACTTAAACCTAAAACCTAAACCTTAACCTAAAACCTAAAACCTAATCCTAAACCTATAACCTTAACCTAAACCAACACCTATGACCTAAAACCTTAACCTATAACCTAAACTTATAACCTATAACCTAACCTTAACCTAAACCTAAAACCTAAACCTAAACCTTAACCTATAACCTAAACCTAAACGTAAACCTAAAACCTAAATGTATTCTCAAATCCCTAAACCAAAACCTACACCTAATCCTAATCTCAACTCCCTAACCTAAACCTAAACCTAAACTTGAAAACCTAAACCTAAACCCGATCCCAAACCTGAACCCAATTTTCTAAACCTAAACCATAACCTATTCTTAATTCCCTAAAACTATAGCTTATGACCTAAACATAAACCTTAACCTTAACCTAAACCTAAACTTATAACCTATAACCTAAACCTAAACCTAAAACCAAAATGTATTCTAAAATCCCTAAACCTAAACCTACACCTAATCCTAATCTCAACTCTCTAACCTAAACTTGAAAACCCAAACCTAAACCCGATCCCGAACCCGAACCCGATTTCCTAGACCTAAACATTAACCTATTCTCAATTCCCTAAACCTATAGCTTATAACCTAAACCTAAACGTATAACCTTAACCTAAACCAAAACCTATGTCCTAAAACCTTAACCTATAACCTATAACCTAAACTTATAACCTATAACCTAAACTTAACCTAAGACTAAAACCTAAACCTTAACCAATAACCTAAACCTAAACCTAAACCTAACACCTAAATATATTCTTCAATCCCTAAACCTAAACTTACACCTAATCCTAATCTCAACTCCCTAACCTAAACCTAAACCTAAACTTGAAAACCCAAACCTAAACCTTAACCTAAACCTTAACCTATTCTCAATTACCTAAACCTATAGCTTATAACTATAACCTAAACCTAAACCTAAAACTTAAATGTATTCTAAAATCCTTAAACCTAAACCTACACCTAATACTAATCTCAACTCCATAACATAAACCTAAACCTAAACTTGAAAAGCCAAAACTAAACCCGATCCCGAACCCGAACCCGAACCCAATTCCCTAAACCTAAACTTTAACCTATTCTCAATTCCCTAAACCAATAGCTTATAACCTCAACCTAAACCAAAACCTATGATCTAAAACCTTAACCTACAACCTATAACCTAAACGTATAACCTATATCCTAACCTTAACCTAAACCTTAACCTATAACCTAAAACGTAAACCTAAATCCAAAAACCTAAATGTATTCTCAAATCCCTAAACCTAAACCTACACCTAATCCTAATCTCAACTCCCTAACCTAAACCTAAACCTAAACTTGAAAACCCAAACCTAAACCCGATTCTGAACCCAAACTCGATTTCCTAAACCTAAACCTTAACCTATTCTCAATTCCCTAAACCCATATCTTATAACCTAAACCTAAACCTATAACCTTAACCTAAACCAAAACCTATGACCTAAAACCTTAACCTATAACCTATAACCTAACCTTAACCTAAACCTAAAACATAAACCTTAACCTATAACTTAAAACCTAAACCTAAACCTAAAACCTAAATGTATTCTTAAATCCCTAAACCTACACCTACACCAAATCCTAATCTCAACTCCCTAACCTAAACCTAAAGCTAAACCTGAAAACCCAAACCTAAACCCGATCTCGAACCCAAACCTGATTTCCTAAACCTAAACCTTAACCTATTCTTAATTCCATAAACCTATAACTTACAACCTAACCCTAAATCTTAACCAAAACCTATAACCTTAACCTAAACCAAAACCTATGACCTAAAACCTTTACCTTTAACCTATAACCTAAACTTATAACCTATAACCTAACCTTAACCTAAACCTAAAAAGTAAACCTTAACCTATAACTTAAAACCAAAACTTAAACCTAAAACCTAAATGTATTCTCAAATCATTAAATCTACACCTACACCTAATCCTAATCTCAACTCCCTAACCTAAACCTAAACCTAAACTTGAAAACACAAACCTAAACATGATCCCGAACCTGAACCCGATTTCTTAAACCTAAACCTTTACCTATTCTCAATTCCTTAAACCTATAGCTTATAACCTAAACCTAAACCTACACCTAAACCTATAACCTTAACCTAAATCAAAACCTATGGCCTAAAACCTTAACCTATAACCTATAACCAAAAATTATAACCTATAACCTAACCTTAACCTAAACCGAAAACATAAACCTTAACCTATAACCTATAACCTAAACCTAAACCTAAAAGCTAAATGTATTCTCAAATTCCTAAACCTAAACTGTCACCTAATCCTAATCTCAACTCCCTAACCTAAACTTAAACCTAAACTTGCAAACCCAAACCTAAACCCGATCCCGAACCCGAACCCGATTTCTTAAACTTAAACCTTAACCTTTTCTCAATTCCCTAGAGCTATGACCTATAACTTAAACCTTAACATAAACCTAAACCAACCTTAACCTAAACCAAAACCTATGACCAAAACCTTAACCTAAAACCTAAAACCTAAACCTAAACCTAAAACCTAAATGTATTCTCAAATCCCTAAACCTAAACCGTCACCTAATCCTAATCTCAACTACCTAACCTAAACCTAAACCTAAACTTGAAAACAAAAACTTTAACCCGATCCCGAACCTAAACACGATTTCCTAATCCTAAACCTTAACCTATTCTCAATTCCATATAGCTATAACCTATAACCTAAACCTAAACATATAACCTTAACCTAAACCAAAACCCATGACCTACCTTAACCTAAACCTTAACCTAAAACCTAAAACCTAAACCTTAACCTATAACCTAAAAGCTAAACCTAAACCTAAAACCTAAATGTATTTTGAAATACATAAACCAAAACCTACACCAAATCCTAATCTCAACTCCCTAACCTGAACTGAAACCTAAACTTGAAAACCCAAACCTAAACCCGATCCCTAACCCGAACCCGATTTCCTGGACCTAAACCTTAACCTATTCTCAATTCCCTAATCCTATAGCTTATAACCTAAACTTAAACCTAAACCTACACCTAAACCTATAACCTTAACCTAAACCAAAACCTATGACCTAAAACCTTAACCTATAACCTATAACCCAAACTTATAACCTATAACCTAACCTTAACCTAAACCTAAACCTAAAACATAAACCTTAACCTATAACTTAAAACCTAAACATAAACCTAAAACCTAAATGTATTCTCAAATCCCTAAACCTGCACCTAAACCTAATCCTAATCTCAACTCCCTAACCTAAACTTAAACCTAAACTTGAAAACCCAAACTTAAACCCGATCCCGAACCCGAACCCGAACCCGATTTCCTAAACCTCAATCATAACCTATTCTCAATTCCCTAAACCTATAGCTTATAACCTAAACATAAACCTTAACCTAAACCGATAACCTTAACCTAAATCAAAACCTATGACCTAAAACCTTAACCTATAACCTATAACCTAAACTTATAACCTATAACCTAACCTTAACCTATAACCGAAAACCCAAACCTAAACCTAAAAGCTAAATGTATTGTCAAATCCCTAAACCTAAACCGTCACCTAATCCTAATCTCAACTCCCTAACCTAAACCTAAACCTTAATTGGAAAACTCAAACCTAAACCCGATCCCGTACCCGAACCCGATTTCCTAAACCTAAACCTCAACCTTTTCTCAATTCCCTAAAGCTATGACCTATAACATAAACCTTAACCTAAACCTAAACCTATAAACTTAACCTAAAGCAAAACCTATGACCTAAACCATAACCTATAACCTATAACCTAAACTTATAACCTATAACCTAACCTTAACCTTAACATAAAACATAAACCACAACCTATAACTTAAAACTTAAACCTCAACCTAAAACCTAAATGTATTCTTTAATACCTAAACCTACACCTATACCAAATCCTAATCTCAACTCTCTAACCTAAATCTAAACCTAAACTTGAAAACCCAAACCTAAACCCGATCTCGAACCCGAACCCGATTTCTTAAACCTAAACCTTAACCTATTCTCAATTCCCTAAACCTATAGATTACAACCTAACCCTAAATCTTAACCAAAACCTATAACCTTAACCTAAACCGAAACCTATGACCTAAAACCTTAACATATAACCTATAACCTAAACTTATAACCTATAACCTAACCTTAACCTAAACCTAAAACATAAACCTTAACCTATAACTTAAAACCTAAACCTAAACCTAAAACCTAAATGTATTCTCAAATTCCTAAACCTACACCTACACCTAATCCTAATCTCAACTCCCTAACCTAAACCTAAACCTAAACTTGAAAACCCAAACCTAAACTCGATCCCGAACCCGAACCTGATTTCCTAAACTTAAACCTTTACCTATTCTCAATTCCCTAAACTTATATCTTATAACCTAAACCTAAACCTTAACCTAAACTTATAACCTTAACCTAAATCAAAACCTATGACTTAAAACCTTAACCTATAACCTATAACCAAAACTTATAACCTATAACCTAACCTTAACCTAAACCGAAAACATAAACCTATAACCTATAACCTAAAACCTAAACCTAAACCTAAAAGCTAAATGTATTCTCAGATTCCTAAACCTAAAACGTCACCTAATCCTAATCTCAACTCCCAAACCTAAACTTAAACCTAAACTTGGAAACCCAAACCTAAAACCGATCCCGAACCCGAACTTGATTTCCTAAACCTAAACCTTGACCTTTTCTCAAATCCTTAAAGCTATGACCTATAACCTAAACCTTAACCTAAACCTAAACCTATAACCTTAACATAAACCAAAACATATGACCTAAACCTTAACCCAAAACCTAAAACCTAAACCTAAACCGAAAACCTAAATGTATTCTCAAATCCCTAAACCTAAACCGTCACCTAATCCTAATCTCAACTCCCTAACCTAAACCTAAACCTAAACTTGAAAACCCAAACCTTAACCCGATCCGAACCCGAACACGATTTCCTAAACCTAAACCTTAACCTATTCTCAATTCCCTATAGCTATAACCTATAACCTAAACCTTAACCTAAACCAAAACCAATGACCTACCTTAACCTAAACCTAAAACCGAAACCTTAACCTATAACATAAAACTTAAACCTTAACCAATAACCTAAAACCTAACCCTAAACCTAAAACCTATATGTATTTTGAAATCCCTAAACCTAAACCTACACCTAATCTTAATCTCAACTCCCTAACCTGAACTTAAACCTAAACTTGAAAACCTAAACCTAAAACCGATCCCGAACCCGTACCCGATTTCCTAATCCTAAACCTTAACCTATTCTCAATTCCCTAAACCTATAGCTTATAACCTAAACTTAAACCTAAACCTACACCTAAACCTATAACCTTAACCTAAACCAAAACCTATGACCTAAAACCTTAACCTATAACCTATAACCCAAACTTATAACCTATAACCTAACCTTAACCTAAACCTAAAACATAAACCTTAACCTATAACTTAAAACCTAAACCTAAACTTAAAACCTAAATGTATTCTCAAATCCCTAAACCTACACCTACACCTAATCCTAATCTCAACTCCCTAACCTAAACCTAAACCTAAACTTAAAAACCCAAACTTAAAGTCGATCCCGAACCCGAACCCGATTTCCTAAACCTAAACCTTAACCTATTCTCAATTCCCTAAACCTATAGCTTACAACCTAAACATAAACCTTAACCTAAACCTATAACCTTAACCTATGACCGAAAACCTCAACCTATAACCTATAACCTAAACTTATAACCTATAACCTAACCTTAACCTATAACCTAAAACCCAAACCTAAACCTAAAAGCTAAATGTATTCTCAAATCCCTAAACCTAAACCATCACCAAATCCTAATCTCAACTCCCTAACCTAAACCTAAACCTAAACTTGAAAACCCAAACCTAAACCCGATCCCAAACCCGAACCCGATTTCCTAAACAAAAACCTTAACCTTTTCTCAAATTCCCTAAAGCTATGACCTATAAACTAAACCTTAACCTAAACCTAAACCTATAACCTTAACCTAAACCAAAACGTATGACCTAAACCTTAACCTATAACTAAAAACCTAAACTTATAACCTATAACCTAACCTTAACCTAAACCTAAAACATAAACCTTAACCTATAACTTAAAACCTAAACCTAAACCTAAAACCTAAATGTATTCTCAAATCCCTAAACCTCCACCTACACCAAATCCTAATCTCAACTCCCTAACCTAAACCTAAACCTAAACTTGAAAACCCAAACCTAAACCCGATCCCAAACCCGAACCCGATTTCCTAAACAAAAACCTTAACCTTTTCTCAAATTCCCTAAAGCTATGACCTATAAACTAAACCTTAACCTAAACCTAAACCTATAACCTTAACCTAAACCAAAACGTATGACCTAAACCTTTACCTATAACCAATAACCTAAACTTATAACCTATAACCTAACCTTAACCTAAACCTAAAACATAAACCTTAACCTATAACTTACAACCTAAACCTAAACCTAAAACCTAAATGTATTCTCAAATCCCTAAACCTCCACCTACACCAAATCCTAATCTCAACTCCCTAACCTAAACCTAAACCTAAACTTGAAAACACAATCCGAAACCCGACCTCGAACCTGAACCCGATTTTCTAAACCTAAACCTTAACCTATTCTCAATTCCCTAAACCTATAACTTATAACCTAACCCTAAATCTTAACCAAAACCTATAACCTTAACCTAAACCAAAACCTATGACCTAAAACCTTAACCTATAACCTATAACCTAAACTTATAACCTATAACCTAACCTTAACCTAAACCTTAAACATAAACCTTAACCTATAACTTAAAACATAAACCTAAACCTAAAACCTAAATGTATTCTCAAATCCCTAAACCTACACCTACACCTAATCCTAATCTCAACTCCCTAACCTAAACCTAAACATAAACTTGAAAACCCAAACCTAAACCCAATCCCGAACCCGAACCCGATTTCCTAAACCTAAACCTTTACCTATTCTCAATTCCCTAAACCTATAGCTTATAACCTAAACCTAAACCTTAACCTAAACCTATAACCTTAACCTAAATCAAAACCTATGACCTAAAACCTCAACCTATAACCTATAACATAACCTTAACCTATAACCTAAAACCCAAACCTAAACCTAAAAGCTAAATGTATTCTCAAATCCCTAAACCTAAACCGTCACCTAATCCTAATCTCAACTCCCTAACCTAAACCTAAACCTTAATTGGAAAACTCAAACCTAAACCCGATCCCGTACCCGAACCCGATTTCCTAAACCTAAACCTCAACCTTTTCTCAACTCCCTAAAGCTATGACCTATAACATAAACCTTAACCTAAACCTAAACCTATAAACTTAACCTAAACCAAAACCTATGACCTAAACCATAACTTATAACCTATAACCTAAACTTATAACCTATAACCTAAACTTATAACGTATAACCTAACCTTAACCTTAACCTTAACCTAAAACACAAACCACAACCTATAACTTAAAACTTAAACCTAAACCTAAAACCTAAATGTATTCTTTAATACCTAAACCTACACCTATACCAAATCCTAATCTCAACTCCCTAACCTAAATCTAAACCTAAACTTGAAAACCCAAACCTAAACCCGATCTTGAACCCCGAACCCGATTTCCTAAACCTAAACCTTAACCTATTCTCAATTCCCTAAACCTATAACTTATAACCTAACCCAAAATCTTAACCAAAACCTATAACCTTAACCTAAACCAAAACCTATGACCTAAAACCTTAACCTATAACCTATAACCTAAACTTATAACCTATAACCTAACCTTAACCTAAACCTTAAACATAAACCTTAACCTATAACTTAAAACCTAAACCTAAACCTAAAACCTAAATGTATTCTCAAATCCCTAAACCTACACCTACACCTAATCCTAATCTCAACTCCCTAACCTAAACATAAATCTAAACTTGAAAACCCAAACCTAAACCCGATCCCGAACCCGAACCCAATTTCCTAAACCTAAACCTTTACCTATTCTCAATTCCCCAAACTTATAACTTATAACCTAAACCTAAACTTAACCTAAACCTATAACCTTAACCTAAATCAAAACCTATGACCTAAAACCTTAACCTATAACCTATAACCTAAACTTATAACCTATAACCTAACCTTAACCTAAGCCGAAAACATAAACCTTAACCTATAGCCCAAAACCTAAACCTAAACCTAAACCTAAACCTAAAAGCTAAATGTATTCTCAAATTCGTAAACCTAAACCGTCACCTAATTCTAATCTCAACTCCCTAACCTAAACTTAAACCTAAACTTGAAAACCCAAACCTAAACCCGATCTCGATTTCCTAAACCTAAACCTTAACCTTTTCTCAATTCCCTAAAGCTATGACCTATAACCTAAACCTTAACCTAAACTTAAACCTATAACCTTAACCTAAACCAAAACCTATTACCTAAACCTTAACCTAAAACCTAAACCCAAAACCTAAATGTATTCTCAAATCCCTAAACCTAAACCGTCACCTAATCCTAATCTCAACTCCCTAACCTAAACTTAAACCTAAACTTGAAAACCCAAACCTTAACCCGATCCCGAACCCGAACACGATTTTCTAAACCTAAACCTTAACCTATTCTCAATTCCCTATAGTTATAGCCTATAACCTAAACCTAAACCTATAACCTTAACCTAAACCAAAACCCATGACCTACCTTAACCTAAACCTAGAACCTAAACCTTAACCTATAACCTAAAACCTAAACCTAAAGCCTAAACCTTAACCTATAACCTAAAACCTAAACCTAAACTTAAAACCTAAATGTATTTTGTGAAAGTGCACCTACTAGTGCCCTAGTTTGTCAATTACGGTGTAAGTTGAGTCAGTCGAACAACAGCACCTAACAGAAAGATCAATTTAAATGTCTACCTCAACTGGATGTGTGAAACTCACCACAGGTAAATCATAGCCTCACATCCCATATCCCAAAACACCAGGTGATTAAAACCCTTAAAACTAAGTAGAACATCTTAGGGTTTTAGTGTAAGAAAACTTTTTACCAAATAGGAAAATCTTCAAGTTTTTCTTATACTGTCGATTATATCGATTCATCTTTCGATACGATCAACCTGCTTTGTCGATGTCTTCGACATCTCAATCGATACAATCGAGTGATGACAAAAAGCGTCCAGCAATCAGACAATCATCTGGACGATTTATCAATATATCGACGGTTCAATCGATATCATCGATATTCGAATATCTATCCCATCGAAAGTGGATCGATAAAATATATAGACAGTTTTTCGACGGCCCTATTTTTCTAAAGAAAACTTCTATGAGCTTCGATATATCGATGACTGTCCGATTCAATCTGAATTCAAATATCGATCATATCGGAAGTCAGTCGATCATATCGATAGTGGACGCATGTTTCCTCCAGCATAAATTTCAGGATGTTTTAAACGTTGATCGGGAGTCGGTCGAGAAATTGATATTCATATGTCGATTATATCGAGACCTGGTCGATTGGATCGAGATCGGACACAAACCGTCTAGCAAGCTTATAGATAAATCTATACGATTTATCGATCCCATCGACAAGGACTCCAATATCATCGATATACAAATTCCGATGACATCGACTGTTCCCCGATCATATCTTTGGAACCTGAAATTCTTCAAGGCTTGTCTCTCTTATTTTCACCTGTTGATAGATCGATTCATCTATCGATGGAATCCGAGTTCGAAATCTGATAACATCGATGTGTGTCTCGATCCCATCGACCAGTTGGCAAAAGGTTTCCAAAAGTAAAAATGACATTTGAGTTTATATCATCGAGCGGATTGTCGATACAATCGAGAGTATACGCTTAATCATATCGACTCTTGCTCGATGATATCAAACTCTGTCATAAATGTGACCATTTTATATCCGTTGGAACCTTTTGCCTATATGTAGAGAGGTTAGTCTTTATTGCTAGTAGAGAAAGAAGAGAGTGCTTCTGAGTTTTTTAAACTTCATATCATTTATCTTAAGCCCTTTCTCTCAGGGAGTTCATCCTCCAATCCACCCTCATCATTGATATTCAATAGAGTGGATTGGGGAATGAACTTCTCCATTCAAGGATCCTCTAGCTACTACTTTAATGGTAAATCATTAAGCTAGGATGCCTTGAATGCATAGATGATTGGAATCACTCTATCTTCCTAATAGGAAAATCTTTAGAGAGTGGAATTTCATCATAACCTTGACCCAACCCGAAGCCTAGTACTGGTATACCTTTTGTGTTACGGATCAAGGGAGCCGAAGACCCTTCAACAACAAGGAGGAGATCTTTGACATTACGCTGAATGGGACTCATCAACTTATTTATAAGTATTTAGAGTCCAGAGGACACCTGTGATCATTCCTTTTTAGGATTGGGTCTTAAATGTTTCTCACCCTTTAAAGTCCTCAAAGGAGGCCTCCGACGGGAGTGTACGTGGGGGTGCATTGTGTGGACCCTTGCTCTGTGAAGAGCATAAACATCCGGGTGCGTTGTGTGGACCCTTGCTCTGTGTGGGCATAAACATCCGGGTTGAGTGTTGAAGTCGGGAGTGGAGTAAACAAGTAGTCGAACCACTATAAAAATAACTATGTTTGTGATTGATTCTTGTGTTTGATCTTTTGTGTGATTATATTAACTACATTTATACTTGCTCACACTTCACACACAGTCACATCCATCATAGACTATAACTGCTCCAAGATTATCATTTAAATAGTTCTGTGATTGGATCCTCTACCAGGCTTGGAAGCCAGTAGAGTTAATTTTGAGTAATCCTAATCTTTACTCTGTGATAGGATTAGTGTGATAGGATTTTTAATAATTCATAAAAACTTTAAAAAGTCCTGTTCACCCCCCTCTAAGACATATTGGCATATTCCTACTTCAACTCAAGCGGTCTTCACCGCTATTCATTTTGAAATCCCTAAACCTAAACCTACACCTAATCCTTATCTCAACTCCCTAACCTGAACCTAAACCTAAACTTGAAAACCCAAACTAAACCCGATCCCGAACCCGAACCCGATTTTCTAAACCTAAACCTTAACCTATTCTCAATTCCTTAAACCTATAGCCTATAACCTAAACCTAAACCTAAACCTACACCTAAACCTATAACCTTAACCTAAACCAAAATCTATGACCTAAAACCTTAACCTATAACCTATAACCTATAACCCAAACTTATAACTTATAACCTAACCTTAACCTAAACCTAAAACATAAACCTTAACCTATAACTTAAAACCTAAACCTAAACCTAAAACCTAAATGTATTTTCAAATCCCTAAACCTACACCTACACCTAATCCTAATCTCAACTCCCTAACCTAAACCTAAACCTAAACTTGAAAACCCAAACTTAAACCCGATCCCAAACCCGAACCCGATTTCCTAAACCTAAACCTTAACCTTTTCTCAATTCCCTAAACCTATAGCTTATAACCTAAACATAAACCTTAACCTAAACCTATAACCTTAACCTAAATCAAAACCTATGACCTAAAACCTTAACCTATAACCTATAACCTAAACTTATAACCTATAACCTAACTGTAACGCCCTGAAATTCGAGGGTCTAGCATAACTCAGCTCTCGAGTTCCAAAAATTACTTATGTAACATAATTGATGATGAATGTATGTTGTCTATGTTAGTGCATGAAACATGAAATAGATCAAGCCAGATCAGCAAACATCATTCAGGGATATTGAGAAAATGCAAGCGGAAGACTTAAATACATATATAATACAAAAGAATCCCCAAAATATGCATGTTCTGCCCAGGGCAAAATATACAACTGTGTCTCAAAAATACATGGATCAACGGTGAAAAAATAGTCATGTACATATCCCAGAAATCCCCGCTAATCAGGACAAGGCTCACATGAACCCGCCTGAGAATTGCATAAATGAGAACGCTTCCTCGTCCTCATTAAAGTCTGGCTCTGCCTCGCCAACATCGCCATCACCTGTAACTAAATCAGAGTCTGTTTGGTGTTTAAACACCGTTCCAGAACGTGGGAGTGAGTGATCAACTTAGTGGTACTATACAACAAAGGTTAACATGTTATCAATCCAATCAAGCAGTAATGATAAGGCGGTACAATCAAACATGTCCTAAATACTCTTATTAATGCAAGGATGATATGAAGGAATGATGCATGCCCTCACCACAAACTCCTTCTGCGATCTTCATCATATTATCGCGCATGTCAGTCACTTCCTCAGTGCTCTTACGCGAACACGATAGCACATGCTATGCGATGATATGAGCATGCTTACCAAGTTCTTATTAGTCCTTTTCATACAGCAGGATTGAAAAGCTAAGACACTTCCCTTATATTAATTCCCAACATTGATCCATTCTAGGGTCGTCAGTCTTAGGGATTCTTATACGATGGTAGGTTTCTAGGTCGCTGCAAGGGCTGCCAGGGCTGTTGCACCTAATCGTTACACCACTCCCCCATCACCAAATCAATACAGGCCTAGTTATATCCTCGATACTGCAATAGGACTCGTCACCCCTATACAGTGTCAAGATATAATCGAGGTCACTACAGAGGGCCTGTCACCAATCAATGTAGGCCGACAACAAGAATGTAGTGTCTCATACCACCATAATCTGCTCACGAGAGTGAGGTGCTCACTGATCACTACGGGGAGGTTTGTAGCCCTAGCGTAGGCCGACAGCTCCACCACGGTGTCCCATACCACCATGTCTGGCTCATGAGTCTTAGGGGATCACAGTACCACGGTTAACGGAAGTTTCACTGGTAAGCTCAGTATCTTAGATTCAAACAATAGCGACCAAACATGGTGAACAAACATCGGTCAATCGGATTAGTTGATAAGCTCAACTAGGCCAAGCGCACGTTGAGTTGAATGACATGGAATGCAAAGCACTCTGTGTGGCCTAACTACCGTTGAACATCCCAAGCACGACTCAGATTCGTTAAACTCATCCTGGATGGTGAAAACAACCTCAACCACCATTTGGAGTATGATTACCGATTACCTGGACTGTAGCACAGTCCCACTCACATACAAGCTCAATAACTAGCATGATTCATATCCTACATTCCAATGAACATTCATGGCATATAACTGAATCTTAAATACAGTACATGGAGGAAATCATATACACATATTGAAAGTGCACCTATTATGTGCCCTGGTTTGTCAATTACGTTGTAAGTTGAGTCAATCGGACGACAGCACTTAATAAGAAGATCAAGTCAAGCGTCTGCCTCATCTAGATGTGTGGAAGCTTGCCAAAAGGTAAATCATAGCCTCACATCCCTTGTCCCAAAACACCAGGTGATTAAACCCTTAAAAAGAACTAGAACATCTTAGGGTTTATATGTAAGAAAACTTTTTATCAAAAAGAAAATCTTCTAAGTTTTTCTTACACTGTTGATTATATCGATTCCCCTTTCGATATGATTGACCAGCTCTGTCGATGTCCTCAGCATATCAATCGATACAATCGAGTGAGGACAAAAAGCATCCAGCAATCAAACAATCTTCTGGATGATTTATCGATATATCGACCTTCGAGTCGATATCATCGATATTCAAAAATCGATCATATCTGAAGTAGATCGATCATATCGACAGACTGCTTTCTGGCGCCCCTATTTTTCTAAAGAAAACTAACATATGCTTCGATATATCGATGACTGTCCGATTCAATCTGAACTCAAATATCGATCATATCGAGAGTCAGTCGACCATATCGCCTGTGGGGCGCATATTCTCTCCAACATGAATTTCAGGTTGCTTTTAATGTTGATCAGGGTGCCTGTCGATAAATCGATATTCATATATCGATCCTATCGAGACCAAGTCGATTGGATCGAGTCAGGACATAAATCGTCCAGCAAGCTTACATGTAAATCTATACGATTTATCGATCCCATCGACAAGGTCTCCAATATGATCGATGTACAAATTTCGATGACATCGACTGTTTCCCCGATCATATCTGTAATCCTGAAATTCTTTAAGGCTTCTCTCTTATTTTTCACCTGTCGATAGATCGAACCATCACTCGATGAAATCGGAGTTCGAAATCTGATAACATCGATGTGTGTCTCGATCCCATTGACCAGTTGGCGGAAGGTTTTCAAAAGTAAAATGGCAATTGAGTTCTTATCATCGAGAGGTCGGCCGATACAATCGAGAGTATATGCTCGATCATATCGACGACTGCTCGATGATATCGAACTCTGTCATAAATATGACTGTTTATATCCGTTGGACCTTTTGTCTATAAATAAAGAGAGTTGTCTTCATTGCTGACAGAGAAAGTAGAGAGTGTTTTAGAGTATTTTAACCTTCCTATCATTTACCTAAGCTCTTCTCTCAGGAAGTTCATCCTCCAATCCACCCTCATCATTGATATCTCATAGAGTGGATTGGAGAATGAACTTCCGCATTCAAGGATCCTTCAGCTACTACCTTAATGACATATCATTAAGCTGGGATGCCTTGAATGCATAAATGATGGGAACCTCTCTATCTTCCTTATAGAAAAATCTTCAGAGAGTGGTATTCCATCATAGCCTTGACCCAACCTAAGCTTAGCATGTATACATCTTTGTGTTGCAGATCAAGGGAGCTGAAGATTCTTCATCAACAAGAAGGAGATCTTCATCATTGCGCTGAAAGGGACTCATCAACTTATCTGTAAGTACTAAGAGTCCAGAGGACACTTACAATCATTCCTTTTTAGGATTGGGTTTTAAGTATTGCTCACCATTTGAAGTCCTTGAAGGAGGCCTCCGACGGGAGTGTACGTGCGGGGTTCTTTGTGTGGACCCTTGCTCTGTGGAGAGCATAAACATCTGGTTAGGAGTATGTCAGCAAAACTCTAGGGTTTGAGGTGAACCGAGTAGAAACCTCATGGTGCGTTGTGTGGACCCTTGTCCTGTGTGGGCATAAACATCTGGTTAGGAGTATGCCAGTAAAACTCCAGGGTTTGAGGTGAACCAAGTAGAAACCTCTGTAAAGGTTGAAGGTGAACCTGATTTAAAACCTTAGGTTTGAGGTGAACCATGGAAAACCTCCTTAGTGAAATCCGGTCACTCAAGGGTTGAGTGTGGAAGCCGGGAGTAGAGTAGACAAGTCGACTAACCACTATAAAATGACTGTGTTTAAGTTTGATATTATCTTTCATTTATGTGATTGCCTTACATGTCTTTACATATGATCACATCCTATACACACACAGTCATATCCATCACAATCTCATCCATACATTGTTTGTCTTTTAAATAGTTTGTGATCGGATCCTCTATCAGTCTTGGAAGCCAGTAGAGTTAAGGTTGAGTTATCCTAATCAATACTCTGTGATAGGATTAGTGTGTTAAGGATCTTTAATAATTTATAAAAACTTTAAAAAGTCCTATTCACCCCCCTCTAGGATATACTAACCTATTCCTACTTCAACTAAAGCGGTCTTCACCGCAATTTCACATGTAACATGGATAATCTAAGTTACATGATTCATAGAGGAAATCATACACTCAAGTGTTGTGATTGAGATTCATATCTCAACAACCTTAGCAATCACACTTTACTAACTTCTAACTCATTTAGGCATTTATACAAACACTTAGATTACACTATTCAACATACATCACGTATGTCGACTCCATTGCATATTAAGGCAAGTCCTTTCACCAAGGAGTTGCCGCATTCATATCAAGCATATAACAATGACAATTAATCATGGCAATAAAAATAGCAGATTCCATACGCATATAAGTATTCTAATATATCATGAAATATGTTATTTACAATATAAAGTATACGTATACGAAAATCGAAATGGATAGCACATTCGGCGTGTGTAATGACAATCATAACATGAATAAATCATTAGCTAACATTGAAAGTCTTGAAAACCATAACCTAAACGTATATAGTCCGCACCTTAAACCAGAAAATACGTATAAGAGGTGATTCGGATGATAAGTCTTCGTCAACAGCGGATACGCTACCTATGGCATGAAACAGGTTACCTCTAACATCATTTAAACTATTCTAGGTTTAAAAATAGGTTAGGGTTAGCTTAACTTACCCAAAAACAGAATCAGAATCACCGAAAAAATGATTCAGACATGCAGGTTCGATGTATAGATAGACTAGGAAGAATCCTACGGAGATTCGACAGATTCTCCCACACTTTCTCTCTCTTTTCTCTCTCTTAAGCAACTAGGGTTTAGAAAATTCGTATGGAATTTGGAACTGAGGGTTTAAGGCCTTTTTATAAGCCTAAACTTGACGAAAACAGTCTTAAGGTCAAGGTATACTTAGGTTATAACCAAATCGGGCTCTTTCTGATCCAACGGAGCACTTCTAGAGGTCTTCTAATCAAATGCGATCGGACTTAAGCTCACTAGTATTGGATCTTTAGTAAGTTAAATTTTCAGTCTGATCAGGTTTTCAGATGATCCGTAGTGGACCAGCTTCAATTCAACGGTTACCGGCATTCGATCAGGGCTACAAATTCTATGACATGAAAGGGCCACTTATCATGATCCAAGAGTGAATTTGGGTCAAATTCTAATGGTCAGAATGCTTAAAAATAACACGTAAGTGAAATGTTCCAGATTACTTAAAAATATATTTAATTTTCTAAAAATCTTCATTTTCCTACTCTCTTTACTTCGGGCTCAATAAAATGGTCTCAAGACATCGTTTGGGCTTAATTTTCTAGGTGATTGTCAAGTCCAACTGTGCGGTCGTAATGGTCTAAGTTCATAGCTATCAGACTTTCGACGTGTGGTCTAAATCCAATACAAACTTACAAAGCATACCCGGGAGCAACTGGGCTTAGAGTTGGATCCTAAATTACAGGGTAATATAGCGTCAAGGATTCTCTAGGTTCTGGGTCTTACAGATCGCATTGAAAGTTATTGGTGCTAATTCCATAAGGAATCTAATTTAGCGCTAACTAAAACACATTCAATTTCTAAAGGATTTGGTTCTAATTGATTTCTGTTAAAGATGGTACTCAGGTTCAAGTATGAATTTTTCTAAGTCGTTACACTAGCCTTAACCTATAACCTAAAACCTAAACCTAAACCTAAAAGCTAAATATATTCTCAAATCCCTAAACCTAAACCGTCACCTAATCCTAATCTCAACTCCCTAACCTAAACCTAAACCAAAACTTGAAAACCCAAACCTAAACCCGATCCCGAACCTGAACTCGATTTCCTAAACCTAAACCTTAACCTTTTCTCAATTCCCTAAAGTTATGACCTATAACCTAAACCTTAACCTAAACCAAAACCTATAAACTCAACCTAAACCAAAATCTATGACCTAAACCTTAACCTATAACCTATAACCTAACCTTAACCAAAACCTAAAACATAAACCTTAATCTATAACTTAAAACCTAAACCTAAACCTAAAACCTAAATGTATTCTCAAATCCATAAACCTACACCTACACCAAATCCTAATCTCAACTCCCTAACCTAAACCTAAACCTAAACCTAAACTTGAAAACCCAAACCTAAACCTGATCCTGAACCCGAACCCGATTTCCTAAACCTAAACCTTAACCTATTCTCAATTCCCTAAACTTATAGCTTACAACTTAACCCTAAATCTTAGCCAAAACCTATAACCTTAACCTAAAACAAAACCTATGACCTAAAACCTTAACCTATAACCTATAACCTAAACTTATAACCTATAACCTAACCTTAACCTAAACCTAAAACATAAACCTTAACCTATAACTTAAAACCTAAACCTAAACCTAAAACCTAAATGTATTCTCAAATCCCTAAACCAACACCTACACCTAATCCTAATCTCAACTCCCTAACCTAAACCTAAACCTAAACTTGAAAACTCAAACCTAAACCCGATCCCGAACCCGAACCCGATTTTCTAAACCTAAACCTTTACCTATTCTCAATTCCCTAAACCTATAGCTTATAACATAAACCTAAACCTTAACCTAAACCTATAATCTTAACCTAAATCAAAACCTATGACCTAAAACCTTAACCTATAACCTATAAACTAAACTTATAACCTATAACCTAACCTTAACCTAAACTGAAAACATAAACCTATACCTATAACTAAAAACCTAAACCTAAACCTAAAAGCTAAATGTATTCACAAATTCCAAAACCTAAACCGTCACCTAATCATAATCTCAACTCCCTAACCTAAACTTAAACCTAAACTTGAAAACCCAAACCTAAACCCGATCCCGAACCCGAACCCGATTTCCTAAACCTAAACCTTAACCTTTTCTCAATTGTCAAAAGCTATGACCTATAACCTAAACCTAAACCTATAACCTTAACCTAAACCAAAACCTATGACCTAAACCTTAATCTAAAACCTAAAACCTAAACCTAAACCTAAAACCTAAATGTATTCTCAAATCCCTAAACCTAAACCGTCACCTAATCCTAATCTCAACTCCCTAACCTAAACCTAAACCTAAACTTGAAAACCCAAACCTTAACCCGATCCCGAACCCGAACAAGATTTCCTAAACCTAAACCTTAACCTATTCTCAATTCCCTATAGCTATAACCTATAACCTGAACCTTAACCTAAACCAAAACCCATGACCTACCTTAACCTAAACCTAAAACGTAAACCTTAACCTATAACCTAAAACCTAAACCTAAAACCTAAGCCTTAACCTAAACCTAAACCTAAAACCTAAATGTATTTTGAAATCCCTAAACCTAAACCTACACCTAATCCTAATCTCAACTCCCTAACCTGAACCTAAACCTAAACTTGAAAACCCAAACCTAAACCCGATCCCGAACTTGAACACGATTTCCTAAACCTAAACCTTAACCTATTCTCAATTCCCTAAACCTATAGCTTATAAACTAAACCTAAACCTAAACCTACACCTAAACCTATAACCTTAACCTAAACCAAAACCTATGACCTAAAACCTTAACCTACAACCTATAACCCAAACTTATAACCTATAACCTAACCTTAACCTAAACCTAAAACATAAACCTTAACCTATAATTTAAAACCTAAACCTAAACCTAAAACCTAATTGCTCAAATACCTAAACCTACACCTACACCTAATCCTAATCTTAACTCCCTAACCTAAACCTAAACCTAAACTTGAAAACCCAAAACTTAAATTCGATCCCGAACCCGAACCTGATTTCCTAAACCTAAACCTTAACCTATTCTCAATTCCCTAAACCTATAGCTTATAACCTAAATATAAACCTTCACCTAAACTTATAACCTTAACTTAAATCAAAACCTATGACATAAAACCTTAACCTATAACCTAAACTTATAACCTATAACCTAACCTTAACCTATAAACTAAAACCCAAACCTAAACCTAAAAGCTAAATGTATTCTCAAATCCCTAAACCTAAACCGTCACCTAATCCTAATCTCAACTCCCTAACCTAAACTTGAAAACCCAAACCTAAACCCAATCCCGAACCCGAACCCGATTTCCTAAACCTAAACCTTAAACTTTTCTCAATTCCCTAAAGTTATGACCTATAACTTAAACCTTAACCTAAACCTAAACCTATAACCTTAACCCAAACCAAAACCTATGACCTAAACCTTAACCTAAAAACTAAATATATTCTCAAATCCCTAAACCTAGACCGTCACCTAATCCTAATCTCAACTCCCTAACCTAAACATAAACCTAAACTTGAAAACCCAAACCTTAACCCGAATCCGATTTTCTAAACCTAAACCTTAACCTATTCTCAATTCCCTAGAGCTAAAACCAATAACCTAAACCTAAACCTATAACCTTAACCTAAACCAAAACCCATGACCTACCTTTACTTAAACCTAAAACCTAAACCTTAACCTATAACCTATAACCTAAACCTAAACCTACACGGAATCCTAATCTCAACTCCCTAACCTAAACCTAAATCTGAAAACCCAAACCTAAACCCGATCCCAAACCCGAACCCGATTTCCTAAACCTAAACCTTAACCTATTCTCAATTTCCTAAACCTATAGATTATAACCTAAACCTAAACCTAAACCCAAACCTACACCTAAACCTTAGCCTAAACCAAAACCTATGACCTAAAACCTTAACCTATAACCTATAACCTAAACTTATAACCTAAAACCTAAACTTAACCTAAACCTAAAACATAAACCTTAACCTATAACTTAAAACCTAAACCTAAACATAAAACCTAAATGTATTCTCAAATCCCTAAACCTAAACCGTCACCTAATCCTAATCTCAACTCCCTAACCTAAACCTAAACCTAAACTTGAAAACCCAAACCTAAACCCGATCCCAAACCAAAACCCGATTTCCTAAACCTAAACCTTAACCTATTCTCAATTCCCTAAACCTATAGCTTATAACCTAAATCTAAACCTTAACCTTAACCTAAACCTATAACCTTAACCTAAACCAAAACCTATGGCCTAAAACCTTAACCTATAACCTATAACCTAACCTTCGCCTAAACCTTAAATATAAACCTTAACCTATAACTTAAAACCTAAACCTAAACCTAAAACCTAAATGTATTCTCAAATCTCTAAACCTAAACCGTCACCTAATCCTAATCTCAACTCCCTAACCTAAACCTAAACCTAAACTTGGAAACCCAAACCTAAACCCGATCCCGAACCCAAACCCGATTTCCTAAACCTAAACCTTAACCTATTCTCAATTCCCTAAAGCTATAACCTATAACCTCAACCTTAACCTAAACCAAAACCTATAACCTTAACCTAAACTAAAAACTATGACCTAAACCTTAACCCAAAACCTTAACCTATAACCTAAAATCTAAACCTAAACCTAAAACCTAAATGTATTCTCAAATCCCTAGACCTAAACCTACACCTAATCCTAATCTCAACTCCCTAACCTAAACTTAAACCTAAACTTGAAAACCCAAACCTAAACCCAATCCCAAACCCGAACCCAATTTCCTAAACCTAAACCTTAACCTATTCTCAATTCCCTAAACTTATAGCTTATAACCTAAACCTAAACCTAAACCTTAACCTGAACCTATAACCTAAACCTATAAACTAAACCTAAACCTAAAACCTAAATGTATTCTCAAATCCCTAAACCTAAACCTACACCTAATCCTAATCTCAACTCCCTAACATAAACGTAAACTTAAACTTGAAAACCCGATCCCGAACCCGAACCCGATTTCCTAAACCTAAACCTTAACCTATTCTCAATTCCCTAAACCTTGCTTATAAACTAAACCTAAACCTAAACCTATAACCTTTAACCTAAACCAAAACCTATGACCTAAAACCTTAACCTATAACCTATAACCTAAACTTTTAACTTATAATCTAACCTTAAACTAAACCTTAACCTATAAAGTAAAACGTAAACCTAAACCTAAAACCTAAACGTATTCTCAAATCCCTAAACTTAAACCTACACCTAATCCCAATCTCAACTCCCTAAGCTAAACCTAAACCTAAACTTGAAAACCCAAACTTAAACCCAATCTCAAACCCGAACCTGATTTCGATCCTAACCGAAACCTTAACTTTTTCTCAATTCCCTAAACCTTAACCTATAACTTAACTTAAACCTAAACCTATAACTTGCACGTATAACCTAAACCTAAACCTATAAGAAAAAAAAAAAAAAACAAATAAAGTTTCTACAATTCTTTATGATTCTAAATTATAATGTTTTGTTGGTTGAATATTTTTTTATTAGATGAAAGACAAAAAGAAAATTATTGCTGATATCCCTTTTTTATTTATGATGTTAATGTATTTATGTGTGGATGAATGTAATGTGGAATATTGTTTATGTTTGGATGGATGTAGTTTCTGTTTGGATGGATGTAGTTTATTTTTGGATGGATTTATGTAGTTTGGGTTTAGATGGATGTGAATGTGAATATGATGAAATATATTATATAACAGGTGTATATCAGGAAGAATACAATGTTGTAACAGGTGTATATAACAGGTGTATATTAGGAAGAATATGATATTGTAACAGGTGTATATTGTTTGTGTTTGGATGGATGTAGTTTATGTTTGGATGAATGTAGTTTTTGTTTGGATGGATTTACGTAGTTTGGGTTTGGATGGATTTACGTAGTTTGGGTCTAGATGGATGTGAATGTGAATATGATGAAATATATTATATAACAGGTGTATATTAGGAATAATATGATGTTGTAACAGGTGTATATAACAGGTGTATCAGGAAGAATATGATATGAACAAGTGTATATGCAAATACGAGACGGCTGAAGGCCGTCCTTTACCGTCCTTTTCAGGTTCATAAGAGACGGTTCATGACCGTCCTTTTCAGACTCATAAGACACGGTCCAGATCGTCCTTTTCAGACTCATAAGAGACAGTCTATGACCATCCTTTTCCAGTTCATAAGAGATGGTCCAAGACCATCTTTTTCAAGTTCATACGAGACGGTCTATAACCATCCTTTTTATTGACGGTCATGGGCTGTCCTTTTTACGAACGGCCCATGACCGTCCTTTTAAGCTTCATATAAGTCCTCTAATACCTACCATTATAGACAGTCTATGACCGTCCTTCTTTAGAGACGGTCCATGACCGTCCTTCTTTAGAGACGGTTTATGGTCATCCTTTAGGGTCCAGGACCGTCCTTTTTAGCCTTTTGAGATGATTTTTGACCGTCCTTTTTTTCACTATTTTGGCATAGTCGGGGGAGGGTGAATAAGATTATACAAATTTTTCAAAATAAAGGGGAATAAATAATCTCATTTGCATAAAGTATTGAAACCTTGATTCCAAATAATTCGTAAGACAACCTTTTCCTAGAATTTTATGTAGGACAACCTTATATCATGATGTCTTTGAAATCAAACTTTCAAAATAAAAAGAGAAAGAATCAATTGAAACAATCATCACAAATGCACATGGGTTATTGTGGTTTGGTGCTTAAACCCACACCTACTCCACTCCCAAAATTATTACCATCATAATTTAGGCTTTCACTATTTCATGGTTTTCATACGTTTATCTTAACAACCTCTTATAGTTCATGTGATTTTCACGAGCTATCACAACAAAAATTCCTTCTGTGATTTTCACGGGCTATCACAAATCAACCCACAGAGATTTTTGGGCTATCTCAGAAAAACTCAAATAAGGAAATAATAATTGAGAATTTGTACTTATCTTCAAATGACGATTCGAAGATGTAGTCGCTTGAAGCATCGTTCGTCTTTCTTGAGTGTCGAAGAGGTAGTATATGCTCAATTAAAAAGAATATATCGATCTAATGTATTTCAAGGAATATAAACCCTAATGCTGTAAATTCAATTCTCTATTGTTTAAATAGAAGAATTATCAGTGAATTTCATTGTAGAATAAAATGAGAGAAGGTCCCTATTTATAGTCAAATGATTTGAAAATTTAATCAGCCTAAAAATCAGTTCAGCCAACCAGATTCTTACAATTCCATTCCAACGACTATCAGATTGCACGGGATAAGATTTATAAAAAATTGGCTGGCTCGAGTCAAAATTCGAATGGATAAATCCCTTCGAAAATTTGAGAATTCATTATTGGAAACTGACCCGAAACTGCTTCGGGCTAGCCGAGCCCAAAAATGGGATGGCCGAATTTGTAACAAAATTTTCAAACTTTTAAATTTCAAAACTTGTTCGAAACAGAAGTTAGGTTAGCCGAAGTAATTTTGGCTGGCCGAACTTCAATGAACTTATACTATAGATTAATCATTTTAACAATTTTTTGAAAAGACCTAACTTAAGTTCTTTCAAGGGTCATTGCACCTAGTAGTTGGCATATATAAAGATCTTAATCTTGAAACCAATCGACGTCTTTAAGTCTTGAGATGTTGAGCCGATCTTCATGAGATGTCATAGAAGACTGAAGTGTACTTGTGATCTGACCGCTATCTTTGTCAATTAAATTTGACAACTCATGTGTACTACAAATAAGAGCACTTACAGAATCCTCATTTGAGTGTTAATCTCAAGGAAGATGACTTAGAACTCATTAGTTTAGAGGTTTAGGATGAGAGATATGAACATTGAATCATCTAGGCTTCTATTGCACCAAAATTCATCAAAATGCCCAAGAACCGAATGCCATTTTATAAGAAACTGTTTTACAACAGTTATAAAACAACTGATTAACTATCATTTCAAAATGATTGAAAGGTCCTTAAATAGGATCGAACTCTCTATCAATCACGTTTAGAAAATTCAGAATTATCTTTGTATGGTTACTAGACTCATTCTTCGATCTGATCGAGTGGACCTTCGATTAGATCAAGTGCCATCGATAGTTTGATGATGGGATTGAAGACCACTCAAAAATTGCTATTTTGAGTAAGTATGTTTATACCAGATATGCACCTCTACTAATCTTATTTATCATGTTCCAATTAGGGTCCTAAGGCTAAGGGATGATTAATAAGGTTAACATATTAAGACATGATACTATAGAGGTTTAAGGGGTTATTTTGGGTCAACGGTTAGGATCACCAAGGCACCTCATTTATCCATTTTTCGTTCCTTGATACTCATGTCCTCTTATATCTTCGATCCAGTTTCTAAGGACTCAATTGACTGTCTAACATAATAACTCATGTGATTAACAAATAAGGTGCATAAATAAGTGCCCTAACAGTATACACTAGAATGAAAGAAAGTAAAGGACTAGAAACTAAATATGATAACATTCACTAAAATAATAGAATGCAATGGCAAAAAATAAGCACAAGATTAGTATAAACTAGAATGACAGAAAGTAAAGGTCGGGAAAGTAAATAGGTCTAGTATCCATGTAACGTCCCATTTTATTTTATTTTGAATGTCCTTAGGCAATGAGTCTATCATAATGCATTTTCGACTTAGGAAGAGGCGATTGAACTTAGCGATGTTAAATGACTCTAAGACCAAGGCATCCGGCTAATCTAAACACTGAAGTCTTAGCCTAGGGTTCAGCTATAGAAGGGACACCTCTTTGCTCTCATGAATCACATAGAAGCCCCAAGGCACCTAGGGCCATTTCTACTTCATTTATACTCCATTTCTAGTTCGTTATACCCATTTTACTCTCAAGTCATCACCCTATTCTCTTCTCAAGCTCTCAAAACTCAATCCCTAAGTCTCAAATCTCCCTTTCAACCCATCTCCTTCAAAAATCTCACCTTCCACTACCTTATTTTTTCAAATATTTCTAAGTACTTTCCTATTAGACACAAATCCTAAAGCTTAAAGGATGAAGAACTATAATTAAACTAAAATTTACTATAAATAGTAAAAATATAAATAAAGTATAATTTATACCATTTACCTGATGTAATATTAGGAAATAACTGGGTTATTTGGATATAGTAGCTTCTCCTACCCCAAAATCATATATTACATGTTGAATAACTCATTCCAATTTGCAAGATACACTTGTTTCAAATATTAAGTGGCAGAGCCACCACCAGACACCACAGAGTATGGCGGTACCACTGCTAGATTGGCAACGCACCGCAGCTAGCTCTAAAGGAGCGTGGCAAAACTACCATGACGGCGGCGCACCACCGGTGCACCAGATTTTGGTTGACCACCGTCGGAATTCTTTACATTTTTAGGCCAACTTCAAAAAGTCATATCTCCCTTAAAATAATTCCGATTCAAGTGATTCAAAAACCAGATTAAATCTTGATAAGTCTAGTTTCATATAAAAATAAATAAAAATTAAATTAATTTTTTTAGTATAGTTAAATCTATGATGATGTGACAACTATTCAAAAATTATTAGTTTCGGACAGCTAGTACTTTCAGAATTTTTTAAAAACATAAAATTTAATAAAATTTGGTGGAGATAAAGTAGACTTAATGATGAAATACTGAAAAATAATTAAAATAATATACTAACTAAAAGTGTCAAAAATATTATATGAAATAGAGTTATTGAAACTGAAAATTTTCTACAACTACACGTTGTCAATGAGCCGTGCGTATCTTTTTCATCTTAGAATTTTTATACTTGGCGTCTTCTTAGAAATTGCTTCTAATCAACTAGAAATCATCCTATATAATTAAATTTAAATTTTCTATTTTAGTATATTTTACTAAATCAGGTAGTTTCAAGTATAATTGAATTAGGATTCTTGATTAGGGTGATTATGATCGAATCATCATTCTCACTAGTTGCGAATAGTCTACACTATGAAATTAGCTAATTTAAATCCTAATCATTTCTCACAAGAAATCTTGATACCCAATTTATTCTGAAAAGGCCCTGATTATCCAAATAAACTCTAGACCACTCGTTAATTGGTCACTAAATCTGAAATTATATAAAGACATTCGTCTTAGTGGGCTTGACGTCCATCGCAGGACATCAAACCAAGATAATGCCTTCAACCGATCAACTTAGACTCAGAAGGTAAGTGCTTGGGTTGTGCGAATACCTTATATGAAAATTTATAACTTAAGTAAAACTAGCCACTTTGTTCTTTTATGAAGTTGTAGCTTTTGGACCGTTGATTCATAGCTAAAGTCAGGATACTGAGTAACAATATTTCTCTAAACATATTTGTATAACTACGACCCCGATCGACCATCGGTGACCGTTGAACAGACTTCTAATCATATCTGTTGATCGACGCATCCAAATGGAGGGCCGATTATGTTTATGTATAGATCATCACTAGGACCAACTATCTTATGGTAGGTGTCGACCCCTACACCCTGGAATGGACCCCAAAGAGTAGAAACACAATCCCCTAGGGCTAGTATAGTAAAAACCCAACTCTTAAGGCCATTTGCACTAAATCTGGTGCTAAAAATAGGTCATTTGGGGGCCTCATTTGCTCCCATAAAATTTGTAAATCCAAGGAGAGAAAAGGGAGGAGAAGAAGAGAGGAATGAGAAAGATGGTGGGGCCCAGTGTCGGATCATGCCATCCAATCTCTGTGCTCGCCGGATTCGTTCAAGGCATCATCTCTATTCCTAATCTCATGTCTTCCATGGATGAAATCGAAAGATTTTTGGTTAGATTCTCCACTCACTTAATAGGTAAGAGGTTTCCCTACATGTCTTTCCATCTTTTTCTTTCATTTCTTTCATTTTGAGCATTAGGGTTAGAAACCCCCTTTTGTTTCCGTCTATTCTCACAAACCCTAATATTATGATTGAGTATGTTAGGGCTTTAAGTCACAATTATAAATTAGAGTGGTCCATACCCTTGTGGGAGCCATAATCGGGCCCCATTACATTACAGTTTAGATTGTGCGCCGATTTCTGATCCCTATTCGTCAAACCGAGTTGATGGATTAATCAAATTGAGTTAGTTAAGCCATAATTCAATATTTAATATTTAATTATGAATAAATCCACGTCATTAATGATAGTCTTATACTTTAATTTAAGTTTGGAGCATTTTTATAAATTCCCGATGCTGGGGCCGCATTCGAGTACTAGATTTTAACTCAAAGGTGAAGATCTACCCCCAAGCTTCTACTTAGCAATTTAGAATTATTAAATATATTTATTTACTTTTTGATTGATAACATGCTTGATGAAATACTTGGATGACATAAAACTCTTAATATTATAAAAATTCTTGAATGTTGAATGCTTAGAAATACTAGGATGATTGAATTGTGTTGTTGCAGTGGATCGAGCTTCGCAAATTATGTAAATATGAAGATATCTCACTTTAAGGAGGCTATCTTGGGCTTATACAGCCGACTAGAGTTGAACACGGACGATGTGATTGTATAACATTCAATAGAATCTGGGATACCACAGTACCATTGATTTAGTCTACTCACAACCCTTATTGATACGATCCCAAGACTTATGAGCCGGGTATGGTGGTATAGGACACCGTATCCAAGCTGTTAGCTTATACTGGGGTGACGAACCTCCCCGTAGTAACCATTGATTACTAATGGAGGTGATATGTCCTTATTCGAATGGCCCTGTCAAATTACCCAGCCGATGGTTCCATGCCAGTACCATTCAAACGACCCGGGCATGAATGAAATTGGGTGATGAACCCCTTTCCTTTGTATTGATTTAGTTTAATGTGATAAGCCCGCCCCTCGGAACTGAGCAATCATACTCAGTTTGGGTGACGACCCATATCAGGTTGATTCTCATACATTTAGGTATCAAACCATACCTTTGAAATTATTGATTTATGAAATAAACAGTTGACGCCTAAATTTAGATCAAGGGACACTGGTAAGGAGTTATTACGTGAGGCAACGAGTCACGTGATTTGGATAAGGACTCATGATATAACGTCGGCATCCTAGCTTCGCTAATGTGCTGGATGAATTAAACTTAATAATTACTTGGCTAACATAATCATTCATCGTATTGCATTAGCTTAGAATGTGGCAAAACAGGCGTGATTGTCACATGATAAGGGAGTGTTGTCATTTGCGAACTAGGTGGTCGAAGTCGCGTGTGAGGGAGTGTTGTTTGGAAAGGGCATGCATCATCTCATATCTTCATATACACATTTAACAAGAGTATTTAGAAATTATTTAATTTCTTGTTTATCATTAACTGCGCTAATTGTGTTGGAAACGTGTGTAACTTTTCTAATAATTGTGCATTAAAGATAACATACTTGAGTGTATAATATATATTAATATATATTTGTTGTAAACCTGTTAATCACTAAAATGTCCTAAGTAACAATCTTGGAGATATTTTTTCACTATGTTGGCGATTGACGCCTTCTATTTGACATATGCAGATAACTCAATAATAAGACCACTCGGTGGTGCGCTCAAGGCGCCCAGTAGATCTCTAGTTTCTTTCCACTTGGTAGTTATTCTTCTGTTCCTATTCTAATTATTGTGATTTGTATAATTCTCATTTGAGCGAACACCATATTTTAATTGTATCTTTACTGTCGGCCCCGTATTTATTTATTTTTGTTACCTATACCTCACTTTGGATCCACAAATTTAATTTGCGCTACTCTGATTACTCGTGTGTGGAACTGATGTAAATTTGAACGAGGCCACACGTACATTTTTATTTGGTTAACACCTGCAAACTCGGGATCGGAGTTTATGTATTCGAGTGCCGATTTTTCGAGGCGTTACAATCCATTAGAACGATATAAAATAAAAGTATAATCAATATTACATTGAAAATTAACTATGCCAAAATTATGAGATCACCTAAAAACTATAAAATCTCACATTTTGAGTCGAGCCTTAGCTAGTGGACACTAAAAAGCCTCCCTAATGGAGTCGACAGTTTTTTAAATGCTCCACATGAGTAGGGGCCTACACTGAGTTTTTCTTTCATGTTTTTACGTTGGACAAGTATTATATTGACTTGGATATAATAAGCGTATAACTTGGAATCACCACTAACCAAATGAAGCTCAAAATCTAAGAACAGCTAGAAACCATAGAATCATTTTGGGGGTTGGGGAATTACGAGATTACCCAACTTGAGTGACCCTAGCGGTTTAAACTACAATTGTAGATTCTGGGTAAGGGCCTTGGTGGTAGAAAAAGGAATGCGTTAGGCACAATTTTCTCCCCTCATGACATACAATATCTACTTTATTAGATTTTAAGTTTTCTTTTTTAGGGATTCAGTAATACTTTGGCTTTATTACATCTAGTCATGCTTCACAAAACCTATAGGGCACAAGCAGGCAATAAGAAAAAAAAATGTTATCTAGCCTTGCTTTTCAGAGCCAAGGTTTCTGAGTAAGAAAACAAAGTACAAATCTAGCCTAGCTTCATAGGGCAGAAGTAGGCAAATGAAATGAAAAGAAAATCTAGCCTTACTTCTCAGAGCGGGAGGCTTCGTGCAAGCAAATAAAAAAGAAAGCAAACCTAGCCTTTCTTTGCAGAGTGGAAGACTCTAGTCAGGCAAATAAATAAGAATAGATGAGAGAGAATATTGTCAAATAAAGTAAAAGTTCCAAATGTAGTTAGGATGTGTGGAGTGGAATGAGATCTAGATTTGAGTTGAAGAAAAAGGGGATACCAAACACTTTTTCTTTTATTTACAAAATGGATGGTTAAATATCCCAGATTCCAACCCTAATATAAACTTTATTAGCTTCTTCTGCTTGCTATTGGGCTCTATTGGGTTGGGCAGCCTGTTGGTGCCATCGGGGATTTTTGGACTCTCTCGAACCTTGAACTCCTTAGCACCACTTGATCTTTATAAAAGCTCTCGCCCCTCTCAACAGCTTGTTTCGAATGATAGTCGTTATGTGGCATTTATAGACATTTCACCATAGACTACTAGCTGGCTGATGATGATGTCACAATTGTTGGGATAAACGGCGGAATCACACAGCGATGAATCTAGAATTGCAATCCAAAAGCACCAAGCAAACACAAAAAGAACACAATAATTTAACGTAGAAAACCCTTTCGAGAAGAAAACCATGGCACAAAGTGATAGAAATCCACTATGAAATAAGAAATTATAAAGAAAAAAGACTTAATTCGAACAACCTCGAATCTCACCCTTACTATACCCTTTGAAACTCTAGAACTATTTTAGAAGTCCTTTAGAATAATTTAGGAAGACTTAGAATATATCTAAGAGCACCCTAGGAACTCCTATTTATAGTTAGGAAACTCTAACTTTCGCATCGACTTAGAATAATCCAGAAATTGCCTCAAATTTACCTAGTTCGCGCACAATTTGTGTAACCTTCAACCAGTCAAACCAAAGCTTGGGCTAGTCGAAGGACACTTTGGTTAGCTGAACTTGTCCTTCGACTGGTCGAATTTCTCAAAAGTTCCAAAATAAATAATTGGTCGATTTTCACCGAACTTTTTCGGGCTAGTCGAATATCCTCAAATTTAAGACATTTGTTAACAACAATCTCCACCATGCCTTCAATCTTCAAACATATAGCTTCTTGACCTCTTTTCTTATCTCTACCTCACATCATAGCTTCATCAATACTTCTCGTGCACACTGTCTTCCTTTTACGCCATCGTCAAGCCCAGAGAAGTTGCATGGAACTTAAACTTTTCTATAAGAATTACCTTGGTGAGCATGTCTGCTGGATTTACACTAGTGTGAAACTTCTCCAGAGTTACACCTCCTTCTTTAAGCACTTGTCGGATAAAGTGGTGACAAATATTAATGTGTTTAGTATGATAGTGATAAATAGAATTTTAACCAAATTTATACTATTTTCACTGTCACAATTAACTGGCACAGCTTCCTGCTAAAGCCCCAACTATTTTTTCATGCCCCTCAACCAAACATCTTCCTTAAACACTTTTATCATTGCCATATACTCTACTTCAATCATGGAAAGAGCCACCATTGCTGAAACTTCAACATCCAACTAATTGCTTCACCCGCTAGTACAAATGATTAACCATAATTTGATTTCCTAGAGTCCACACTGCCTGCATAGTCTGAATTCACATAGCCTACCAACTTTGTCCTTTTCTTCACAAAAGTTAAGACAGTCTTTTGTACCTCGAATATATTGAAGTAGTCATTTCACCGCTTCTCAATGTTGCTTGTCGGGGTTTGACATGTATCTGCTCACAACACCGACTGCCTGTGAAATATCTGGTCTTGTACAGACCATGATATACATTAAATTGCCAACTACATTCAAATAAGGTACATGAGATATAACTTATTTTTCCTCAATTGACATAGGACATTGTTCTAAGGAAAGCTTGAAGTGAGACGCATGAGGAATGCTCACCGGCTTTGCCTGGTCCATCCCATACTTGATCAACACATTTTCAAGCTATTCTACCCGTGATAACCAAAGTCTACTCCTCTTCCTATCTTTATGAATATCTATCCCGAGAATTCTCTTTGTAGCCCCTAGATCTATCATCTCGAATGTCCTTCATAACCGAATCTTCAGTATGTTGATTTTAGACATATCATGATTGACGATCAACATATTATCAACGTACAATAATAGGATGATGAACTTGTCATCCCTTAGTGTCTTGTAATAGACACAGTGATTGTATTCACTCCGAATAAACTTCTAACTCAACATGAAAGAATCAAATTTCATATACCACTACTTAGGCGACTTTTTAAGGTCGTACAATGACCTCATTAACCTATAAACTTTTTTTTCTACCCCTTTAACTTCGTACCCCTCTGGTTGCTTCATGGAAATCTGCTCTTTCAACTCCCTGTGTAGGAATGCAGTCTTGACATCCATCTGTTCGAACTCGAGATTGCATTGGGCAATCAGTGCCAACATGAATCTAATAAATACTTTACCACCGGTGTGAAGATCTTTGTGAAGTCGATTCCTTCTCTCTAAGCATACCCCTTTACTACTAGCCTCTTTTTGTATCTACCATCTTTTCTTTTGAATAACTGCTTGCATCCAATCACTTTTCGACCCACTGGAAGCTCCACCAGCTCCCATGTGTGATTTTAGTGCAATGAGTTCATCTTATCATCCACAACTACCTTTCAATTTTCTACATTAGGCTCCTTAAGAGCTTCCTGAATAGTTGATAGGTCCCCCTCATCTGTAATAAGGGTATATGCGATATTAGAGTCGTCCCTATATCTTGCCGGTAACTTGCAATCATACAGTGGGTTCATTCTCATAGGTGGTTGCTCCCTTGCTCTTGTACGTCTGTTTGCGCATCTATTTCTGCTTAAGTATTATCTATGTCAATCTGGACTTCTACGGTCAACCTTTCTGGTTCCTCTTGCTCCTCCTGATCATTCTTATGGAATAGGGAGCTTTCATCGAACCTGACATTACAGCTAGTGATAACCTTGCGTGTGACCTTGTCGAATAACCTATAACCTTTCACACCAATACCATACCTAACAAAGATATACTTTTTGACTCTATGGTTTAGCTTATCTCTTTCAACTAACAATACACGAGAAGTAAGCCTCACAACAAAATATGCACAAATCTGAGTAGTTCAACTTATGACCACTTCATACTTTCTCTAGGATTTTACATTCAATTGCTGTAGACGGGGATTGGTTCACCAAGTAGCAAGTCGTGTTAACGACCTCAATCCATAAGTCCTTCTCTAATGTAACATTACTTAACATGCATCAGGCCCTCTCCAAGAGAGTCTAATTCATCTACTCACCCACACCATTTTATTCGGGTGTGTGGCGCACTGTATTGTGCCTAATATCTCTTCATCTTTATAATATTCATTAAACTCAGTGGAAGTAAATTCTCCACCATTGTCAGTCCTTAAAACCTTTATTTTTTGCGCTGACTTTTTTCCACTATTGCTTTCCATTGTTTAAATATGGTAAAAACTTCAGATTTACGTTTCATGAAGTAAACCCAAACTTTCTGGGAGTAGTCGTCAATGAATGAAAAAATCATGACGACTCCTAATGGAAACCTCTGACGATGACCCTCATACATCAGAGTGCACATAATCAAGCACTCCCTTACATTCATGTTTTCCATATTTAAATGATAATATAGATTGTTTACCATATATACAATACTCACATATATCTAAATCAGAATTCTTAAAAGCTGGAATCAAACAATGATCAGATAGTACCTTCATGCCCCGCTCTCTCATGTGGCCTAGACAAGCATGTCACATACGTACAGATATGGAATCTGCAACAACCGCTGTCGCTCCACCTGTTGAAGTGCTCCCGATCAACCCATAAAGGTTTTTATACCTTTACGCCCTCATAACCATGAGTGTCACTTTTGAAATTTTAAGGACACCATCAATACCAGTGAACTTATACCCTACAACCTCAAGAGCATCAAGAGAAATCAGACTTTTCTTCATATTAGGAACGTGCTTGACATCAGTCAAGGTACGCTCCATCTCATCAAACAACTTGATGCTCACCGTACAATAACTACAATATTATTAACATTGTCATTGCATATAACGACTTGTCCACCATCTCATTCCTTGTAACTGGCGAACCAACTCTGATGAGGAGTCATGTGATATGATGCTCTTGTGTCAAGGATTCACTCATTTCTAAGATTGTCATGCAAGTGTCTGACCATAGACACAAACAGAACATCACCTCCACTTATTTCTTCATTAGATGTGACAACATTAGCATTCCTAGACGAACCCTCTGAGTTTTCTTTCTTCGCTTTAGGATTTATGTAATCCTTCTTCATGTGTCCATTCATCTCACAGTTCCAGCACTTTAATTTTTCTTTGCCCATGCCCTTAGATTTGGATCTAAGTCTTGAAGATCCTATACCTTAAGCTACCATTCATCTTTCTCAAGACCTTCCCTTGAAGGGCTGAGATAATGGTGTCCACACTTAGGATTTTATTTTCGGTACACGATGAGTCCTTGAATGACTCATACGATGGCGGTAGAGTATTCAACAATATACATGTCTGATTTTCATCTTTGATCACTTCCTTCATGTCCAGCAATTTGCAAATTAGTTTATTAAAATTACTGATATGGGCCTCCACATCTCCACCCTTTACTAATATGAAGGTGAAAAACTATAGCTTCAAGTGTAGACGATTCTCAGTGGATTTTTTAACATAAATATCCTCTAACTTCACCCATAAACCAGCTGCAGTTTTCTCCCTCAAAACCTCTGATACAACTTGTTAGGATAAACGGCGGAATCATACAGAGAAGAATTTAGAATTGCAATCCAAAAGCACCAAGTAAACACAAAGAGAACATAACAATTTAATATGGAAAACCATTTCCCAAAAAAAACTACGACACAAAGCGACAGAAATCTACTATGAATTAAAAATTATAAAAAAACAAAGACTGATCCAATTCAAACAACCTCGAATCTCACCCTTGCTACACTCTTTGAAACCCCAGAACTATTTCAGAAACCCTTTGGAATACTTTAGAAAGCCCTAGAATATATCTAGGAGCACCCTAGGAACTCTTATTTATAGTTGGGAAACTCCAACTTTCGCACCGATTTGGAATAATCCGAAAATCACATCAAATTTATGTAATCCACGCATAATTTGTATAACCTTCAATTAGTTGAACTAGACTCGAGGCTAGTTAAAGGACACTTCGGCTAATCGAACTTGTCCTTTGACTGGTCAAATTTTTCGGAAGTTCCAAAATAAATTGTCAATGAATTTTCACCTGAACTTTCTTGAGTTAAATGAATTTTCTCAAATTTAAGACATCTCAGTTACACACTTTCTTTCTCCTTCATCTTCTTCTTTTTTTTTTTTCGTTCATAGAGGGTTATGCAACAATTTGGTTTGGTAAAAGTAAGCCGAGTAGACCGTCATCCTACCACAAGCATACGGGCTATTTTATCTCTTTCTCCGCACAATTCTCTATGTACAAAGGCCGCTTCATGTTTTACAGGGTCGAGATGATTGTCTATTATCTGTAGGTTAAGTTGGGGACCTGCACGTCGGTTCGTTGGTTGTTTTTTGGGAGGTGTGGTGGACGCTTTCTAGTTGACATGTTCAAATTGGATGGCTTCTAGGTCGCATAGATACAATTTTATTGGAGTGAGGTGTAGTTAGGATTCTAGGAGAGTCCAGATGTTCGGCCAAGATTTCATCTACTGAGTTCCGGATTTGTTGATCAGGTCGGTTAAGTGTTTCTAGGAAATGTTGAGACCTGTTATTATTCGACCCATTTTGATTTTCAATGTGTAGACATCTCACCTGAATCATGAGATACTGCTTCCAAACTGTATGGCCATGCCCTGATAAAACCGCACTTAAGGCCCTTAACTGCCATCGGACGTCTGACAAAATTCAGAGGTGGGACCCTTAGCTCGTCCCAAACAAGATTACCGAAAGAGATTTCTGACTCTTGGCCTGTCAATCCAAACCAATGATCAGCACCCACCAGAATCCATAACCTAAGCAATGTTCAAATACAGCTGCACTTGTCTACCGAAATAAATCTTAAAAGCTGACTAGTATGATAATATTAGGCTTAAACTCCCCTCCAAAAGGAATGAAATGCTCCGATCTCCCTATCATTGATTCTGTAGGCTTTGAAACCAGCCTAGAAGAGACGGAGGAAAAAAGAAAACGTTGGAGATATACGTCTAGGCAAACAGTGGAAGCTATCACCAGAAGGATTAAAAACAAGTTTAGGCGCACAACCGATACACCCAAAAATTTTAAAATAATGAAATTTTAGGGTTCACCATTATATAATTACACTATTCAACCTCTCCACTTGAAGATCCAACAATGAGCCAGTGATGTCCCAAAAATTGGACCCATCCAATTACCACACCGACCACACCATAGAAAAAACAGTGGACAGACAGACACTTGAAATCTCCAAAACTGTTTCCGGTCCATTGTGATGTTTTTATGGAATCAATATTTCCAAACAGTGTACCCCACCATAAAAATTGTACGACCAAAAAAATAGCCTGATAAAATCATTATGTGGGTCCTGTCAATTGAATCTGGATGATTATATGTTCAATTTTACATTGTTTCCTTTGGAGTAGCCCACCGGAGTTCTGTATTGGACTGAATTTTGGGAATTTGGATGATTATATGACGCACGGTTTGGATGGCATAGAACATTATATTGGCCCATCTAATGTATGGTTAGTGCAGAATACACGTGCATGTTTCAAGGAAAATGTATTTGGGGCCCACTGTGAGATGCGTACACCATCCAACCAGTCCAATGGAAGATCCAATCAACAGTCGATTCCAAAAAAATCAGACCATTAAGATAATTAGATGGGCCATAGTTTATAGAACAATGGGCAACCACATGAAAGCTCCAAAATGTGTTGGTCCTACTGTGATGTTTTTTATGGAATTGGATCTATTCAAATGGTGCTCACTTTACTCAAAAATCAAGTTAATAGAGTCATCGGTAGGCTAAGATAACTTGAATTTATATATTTTCGTGCAGTATAACATTTTCCTAAGGTGTGATCCACTTGAGTTCTGGATCAGCCTAATTTTTGGGGCGTCTAGTGACTATGTTTAGGCTCACCTGATTCACACAAAAACACATGACACAGGGCCCCAAACAGTGTGCTTTTCTGCTCATTATATCTTAGACAGGAGTGACTCGGTCCAAATCCCTCGGACTGGTCTGAGTTGGGAGGATGTGTCAAGGATGATTCAGCTCAATTCAGGCAGTTTTACTGTATCATCATCGCGTGGCTGATAATATTTTCTGGTAAGGGATGATACTCTAGGCCATTTGAGCAAAGATTCAGGCTGTTCATTAGGCGGGCCCCATTATAGCATAAACGTGAGGCCCATTGACCTGGGCCTAAGGTGTCTGGGTCTGTAATAGAAACCGCTGGAGCATTATTATTATTATTTTTTCATTTTAAAAAAATAAAATTGAAACCGCTGGAACATTAGTTTCCTTCTATTTATTTATTTATTTAACTGTCTGTTTTAGATCACTTACAATATTGTCGGGGATGTTTCAATCTAGGGGATTTTTGGGGCACCTAATGGTGGGTGGGTGTTGCGCATATGATGGACAGTCTGGATTACTGGACAATGAGATCCAACCCCTTACATAGCTAGCCTAAATTTGAGCCCCAAGAAGACCTGCTGGCCTAGAAGTGCAGGTCCTGGACCACCTTGAAATTTCAAGGCAAGGAGAGATTGAGGAGGTGAGTCACGGGGTGTGAAGCACCAGTGTGAGTCAACCAGGTTGCTCATCAGGTGCTGTTCACTTTAAGGTTCACTCATTGGATGGGTCACACATGTATTTGAACAGGGACCATTGATTATCTTTCTCCTAACTGCCCATTTTTCTCATACATGTGTGGGCCACCCACCTAATTAGTTGACCCAACTGATTTCAGGCCAGGACACCTTGACTATGTGGCCCCCATCTAATCAATGGCATGGATATCAGACGCATGCACCATGACATGGCGCCTCTTTAATCAGCTCCTGTAAGAATCACAGCAGTGGTATATTTCTAGCTAAATGGGATGGCATATGATCCTCTCTGTAATTGTTCAATTGCTTCTCTCATTCAAATGGTATTGGATCATATATACTTAATATTTATTTCAAAATTACAGAGTTCTCTTTACATTTATTTCAAAATTATAGAGCTCTCAAATCCTGTCTCTTCCATAATTACAGCTTGAATCTTCTTCCCCCCCATGTTATTCCCTCTCCAAAATATGAATGACTATCAAAGAAGAATGTCTACAAAAGAAAATTGAAAAAGAAAAGAAATACAAAATGTAAAGAGAGTAGCAGAAAATCCATACTTTTGGATTCAGAGTAGCAGAAATCCATACTTTTGGATTCATGAGAACCACCTTTTCCCATTATTCAGAGTCTTAACTTTCATTACAAGTTCCTCTCGTTCAGCTTCTACTTCAGCAAATCTTAGGCTCATATGGAAGTAGCGGTCATGCATGTCTCTCAACTCTTCTTCCAGTGATGAGGCTTTTCTCTCCATTCCTTCGTATTCTCCTACCAACCTCCTGAAATAATTTCCATTAGCATTTTGATTCATAGAAACATAACTGTGGGAAAAAAAAAAAGAAGAGAAGGAAATGAAGAAAAGAAGAAAAGACTATACACATCCCAACATCCATTCATGTGCAACCAAGTGAATATTTTGGGTTACATCCACTAGTTGAATTTGAATAGCCCCGATCAAGGTGGGACACGAATGAAAAAGGTCTAATAGGAATGAAACAGCCATCTTTGTCGGACTGAAATCCTTTGGATTATTAATTGGTCAAAATCAGGATTAATCTTAGCTGTTAAGAATGAATTCAAAGCACGTACAGCATATGAATTGCTCAGAGTAATTGATATTATTACATATATCGATGATGGGGATATGGAAACATGTATCGGTATCACCAATTCTCAGAAAAATATTGTTGTCCAAGGGGAACATTGGGAAAAAATGTGAAAATTTTTGGTGAAACTTCAGGACATGTTAAAAGACATGTTTACGCATGTACGAATCAAAATATTGCAAAAAACAACCATACACAATAAATTTCCATTTTATAGGGGTCTAACAATGCATTGTGGAAAAAATCAGTATAATATAAATATCTAAAATTTGTAGTGAATCAACAGATCAGCCAACACTCGATAATATATAAAATTTCCACAATAGTTAATAGTGAATAAATGCATTTTCCAATTAAAAAAAGGAAATTTTGGGATTTCACCAAATTTCCCCATTTTTTACTTAAATGCTAATTTTTTTTCACCACAAATCCATATCAATGCATGAAAATCATACATAGACATGGATTTCCATTGTAATCCATACTAACATTTGAAAAAGAAGAAGAAGAAGAAGTTTCTATGGGTTTTTCATCATGAGTTTAGGCCTATCTTTGTTTCAATCTCCCAAAATCCAAGATTTGATTCAATAAAAAAAATCAAGCATAACTAAAATCACCTAAGTAACAAAATTCCAGAAAGAAAAAAAAAAAAAAAAACCCTCCAAAATGGAGACTTTTTGGATTTTTGGAAATTTCCCAAATTTTGGTCAATTGTTGCCTATCTATGGATGTTTCTCTGGTATTGGGGATATATTAATGGTATCACCAATACCAGGGAACTTTTATGAGGGATTCTTCTTAAAATGTCACCAATATTGATAACATTGGCAAATATGCTAATATTATAAAAAATATTTGTGATATTTGGAAAATTGGAAACTGCCAGCAGTTTCGGTATCACTGACCTAATGATACATAATATAATATCAGTGACATTATTGATAATGACTCTGATATTTGGAACACATGTTGGATTCATAGAAAGAACTCAGTTTTCGAAAAATGATAGGATGAATGTGCATGTATTGGTACAAATAAAGCAGAGTTTAAAATTGTAGGTAGTTTTAGATTTCCACCAAGTTCGATGTTAGTTATGATTGTCTCCTTCCATCTGGCTCAAATATTTCACTCGTGCAACTACTATTGTTGTAGCTTGTCTTTGGATGAACATTGACCATTGGTACATGTCTATCCTTATGTTCCATAGACACTACTATATGACCAAATCAGTGGTCCTACAACATCCTCCCATCATCTATATGTAATATGCAGGACCGTATTTTTGGTCCAAAAGAGAGATATACATTCCATAGATTCCGTTGCTTTTTCATTTTTTATGGGTTTCTTGAAAAGAAAACAGTACAAGTGATTAATACGGGGTGACACAATCCTGCAAGATCCAGGCTCCTCTTATTTAAATTCCCAATGGTTGACATGTTTTGCTTGATGCTACAAAAATGGCATATGATGCCTCCTCACATAGTGGTTTGGGAAGAATATACATTGAAACTAAGGCATGCATCAAATGGAGAAGGAAACAGCAACTCACATGTCAAGGAGAAAACACACTACCATTTTGGTGTATAACAGCCCCTAAACATAGGAAGAAGATTCTGAAATCAAATCATGTCAGTTCAAATGTTTTTGTACAATTGTATATATAGTGAAACCCTAATCATATGCTCTCGCATGGTTTTTCATCCTAATCATGAACCCAACTTTGGACGGATGTCTTGAAAATCTCCCAGACTAGAAGATCATAACCCTTCTGATATTTGGCCTTCTTTTGTTAATATGGAATGTTGCTATAACTTGAGCACCATTTGTAGATCACCATATCACGGTGTTGGATCTCCATGCAACATTTCTTCTAATTCCCATCCATGAATGGGCCTGTGAAATGAAAGGATTCATGCTTAAGGGAGGTCGTTAGAAATCTATTTAACTTGATTTTCAAGTTAAGGTCTACTAGGAAGTTTGTGTTTCGGACTTGAGTAACAATTCATTGTCACGCTAGGATTAGAAGTTGGTTTCTATTTTGTGTTCGAGTAGGGATAGGATTAGTTTAATGGACTTCTTATAAAGATAGGCTCTACATGTATTTGTGTGTACAGAGAAAGAAATCTACTAGGAAGTTTCTGTTTCAGACTTGAGTAACAATTCATTGTCACACTAGGATTAGAAGTTGGTTTCTATTTTGGGTTTGAGTAGGGACAGGATTAGTTGAACGGACTTCTTATAAATATAGGCTCTACATGTATTTGTGTGTACAGAGAAAGAAATTCACTAGTTTTTTCTTCTTCCTCGTCTTGTATGTCCGTACATGGTGAGGGTTAGTTCTCTTAGAATTAGATGCATGGTTTGTAGATTCAAATAGAGTATAGCAACACTAGAAGAGAATATTAGATTTGGGATTTTCCATACCCACAAACTGTAGCATGGGGATCCACATGCAGAATCCTATAAGCCAACAAATCTTTAAGTTTCAGATCCAATAGTTCTTCCCATGTTACTACTGCCTATGTTAGTGAGCACAAAAAGATCAACTAGACTTAGGCAGGGGTTGACACATGACCCTTGGCCCATGAAATCACTCATTCACATGAACAGGCAAGTCATGGGAAACACAATAACCCCAACAGAGTCAAAGTAATGAACTAGTTCTGATAACTGACACTGACCAATCCTCGTTTCACAAAACAGTGAACAATATTCAGACTAACACAACAACTAAAAGTAGGGTCTTGACTGTACATGTTGCCCACCACATTCACCGTACATATGGTTTAGCTCCCTCTTGTGAGTTGTATTATGGGAATGGCTCATATAACGTGGGCTGTACAATCCATACCGTAAGCCTAGGACCTCATGTAAGTTCAATAGGTCATTCTGGCCATTTTTACTTAATAATAAACAAGGGGCACATAACCCAAAATTATTTTATACCCTTCATTTCGTTCTTCCATCTCCCTCTTCTCCTCTGTTTTCTCTTTTCTTCTCCAACATTGAACCTCTAGAATTACATGGCATCAGAGCAAAGTTGACCCAAGATCTTTCATTTCTTCACTTCTCTATCTTTTCTTTCTTCTTTTTTATATGTTCTGAAACCCCACATCTGCCAGGGACTCTTTTCCTTTTAGGAAATCTAGGTTTTCCTTGGGCCCACAGCAACCATGTTTGTTGTCTGTGTTGGATGAATACATGTGGCAAGTATTGTCAGGATGATTCGAAGTGTTTTGTGTATTACTGGTGGTAGCACAGGATGTATCATATCTGACAGCCTTTTTCCATGGTAAAAGTGATTGGAGGTTGTTTTGACAGCCTGTTTTCAAGCGGAGGTGTTTTTGGCAGCCCGTTGATTGATTGGAAGTTTTTCTGGCAGCCTGTTGACATCGTGTTTCTGGCAGCTTATTAACGACATGTTTATCTTATCATTAATTATCCGTGTTGTTATGGAGGGAAAAGTTGACAACAATTCTTATCAAAAGGCAGGAGGGCTAGTTATATCACTATCTTTTAGTAGTCCGTTTTTATTTATTTATTTATTTATTTATAAAGATGATGACTTCATTAAAAGAAAAAGGCACAAAAACAAAAAGGAAACAGCAGTGGAAGGGTGACCCTTTCGTCACTCCACAGAAGAAAAAAAAACAATACAACAGAAATGAACCATGGCAGGCCCCCAGACCAAATAGACCCCCGATCACAAACCTGGATACCCAAAAACAACAGCATTCCAGTCAGCTCTCCAGGAAGAAAATGAGATCCACAAAAATTCAGGAAGAACCAATGCCCACTGCTCTCAGTATCCATATCAGTGCATGTAGCACACAGCCTTGGAATACAAAATATATAAGTATGAAGCAAGGGAGATATCGCATGTATTGTGGAATGTATTGCCGTTTGAGGGAAACAATGGGAAAATGGTAGAATTTTTCAATGAAACTTCAGGAGGTGTTAAAAGAGTCTTGATTACAAACATAAAACTCAAAACAACACGAAAAACAGGTATGCATAAAAAAGTTTCCTGTGTAGGGTCCTAACCTATGCATTGTCTGACAGAAGTGATGCAATTATATCCAAAATGAGTTCATCTCATTCAAATATCCTACAACTAATTCAGATTAAACCATCCAATTGATGGGTCTCAATTTAGATGTATGATGAACCAAAAGTTATCTGATATCAGATTGGTGGGCCAACGATTTCAATGGTCTAGTTTGTCATATCGACAAATACATTGGCTGATATCTTGTGCTTCCCACATATGTATTATGATATCTTTCTAGAATACACTTATATATATATATATATATATATTACAAGATCTCAGTGATAACTGCAATATCTGTGATATTTTCGATATATTTCCTTGGATATTTGCAATATTTCCCATGACCATGCCATCTAGGACCTTGAGTGCTATACTTCATTTTGAAGGGTCTTCTTCCTTTTGTTTCTAGTTGAATAAACTAGAAGACTACTAGAAGCTAATAAAAATCCTCTCTTTAGCAAGGGTGCTAGTGATTACATTTCCTCTCCTCTTGACATGGGCAAACGAAATGTGTCCTAGACGATAAATCACATATTTTGTCTACAATAATAGACATTCTTGTGACTGGATAACTCCATGTGGATCAAAGAACAAGTTTTGTGTGTGTGTGTGTGTGTTTTATTTGCTTGTTTTGTATGACATTTGAAACATGAAAACTCAGTTTGGATATAACTGTATCACTTATGGCTGATGACGCATAGTTGTCCCTAAACAATGGAAAACTATCATCCACAGTTTACTAAGTGTAGTTATCCATAAGGTATTTTTGTTATATATTTACAAATTGTCCCAAATATTTTTGCTTAGCTCCTTTCAATCATGTTTCAACTTTAACAACTCCTCAAGTTGTTTCACATCAAAACATGAATTTGGTAGTTTTAGGGAAGGAATGCCAAATATGAGAAAAATCCAAATTTTCACTTCATTTTTTCATTAGATTAGCAATGAAATAAAGTTGAAATCCTTGTATATGGGTAAGTTTGATACATTTGAAGGGATTTTAAGCAAAATCCTTGGATTCCCAAGGTGAAAATGGGAAAAATATGAATTTCTTTGGTTTTTACCCTTCAAAGTTAATATATAAGGGTAAAAAAAATTGAAGATGGCTTGTGTTTGTTATGGGATGAACGACTTGACCAGCTGTAACACCCATTCATAGTCATCAAGCTATCACCATGGCTATGAGTTAGCCTAAGGATATGGACAAGGGTATGGCTATAGACAAATGCATCCAAGATATAGGTATGAGTATGAAGGTGTCCAATGACAGCCATGACTAGTACCATTGAGAGCGATAGGGATAATTATGGTGATAACTCAGTATCCATTGATGGGCATGTCGATTCACATTGATGAGGATGATATAATCACTTCATGAACTAGGTACAAGACTGCTACTTGGAGCAATAATATTATGGTCAACCTAATAGGGATAGGGATGACAACAACTCATCACCTCATAACTCCATGTAGATTTGAGACAAAGGTATACTTTTGGTTCTTTTTAGTTGTTGGTTGTATTGTTTGTGTTTTATTGCTTATATGGTATCACATTTGAATGATATGAACTCATTTTGGATATAATTGCACCATTTATAGTGACAGTGCATAGTTTTGTCCCTTGAACACAGAAAATTACTGTGCTAGATTTTTTATTTTTTATTTTTTTATTTTTATAAATGTTTTGAGTTCTAAGTGTTTAATCGTGTCTTTTAACATCTCCTGAAGTTTCACTGATTCCATCACTTTTCTAAGGCTTCGCCAAAGTTTTCCTAGGACTGCAAAACTTCACGCCATATCGAAACACTTCCCATATTTCCCATGAAAGTACCCATTCTCTAAGGTGTGAAACTTTGTGTGAAAATAATATTTAAAACCTTGATTCAGCGGGAGTCATCTAACAAGGAGTGTTGGTTAAAGAGGTTGACTTATGGCCTGAAACATTCTCCTTGTGCATGGTTTGAGAAATTTAGTGAAGTATTAATATGGGCTTCAAGGAAGCCAGGCTGATCGCTTAATTTTTCATTGACAAAGTCAATCAGGTCACATTGTGTATAGAATTGAAAAAAAAAAAAAAAAAAAAAACTTACGCTTTTCATGCAATAATTTGGTAAAGATCGAGTCCTTCCTAGGTATAGAGGTTGCGAGGTTGAAGGAAGGCATCAATTTATCTCAAAGATTTTTTATTTTTTTATTTTATTTTATTTTGAAAGAGTAATGAAGATTTTATTCAGGAAAAGAATACAAAAAAGGGAAAAGAACCCCATAGAGCAACAATAGAAAATAAAAATAGACTATTAATGCTCAAACACTTTCAACATGGAGGGTCCATTGGGAGACCAACACCGAAGCCTTACCCATCACTGCCTCCACTAACATAACAAGTTGCAAAAGCAGTGGTTGTTCCTCTCAATCCACGTCACCCACAAAACAGCTGGAAGAGCTAATTGCCAAAATAGCTCCTTCCTTGCTTCTCGAACCTCCCCCATGCCAGGACCAAAACCACACCTTGGAATTGAAGAGACAATGAATGAAGAGATGGCCGATTGACTCCGTCACTTGCTTGTAAAAGGAACACATTCGCGATAATCATAGAACGCTTTTTGCAAATTGTCAATTATCAATTGTCAAAACTTTCTTCCTACCCACCATGACCATGGGAGGGGCGGCATATGACAAAAAATGAAAAGCAAGATCTTTCTTGTTTCTCGCTTCAGCTGGTTGAATCATATTAAAAAAATAACTGACCAAAAATACTCATGAACTGTGTGGCCTTTCTAAACTGTGGCCATATTCATGTTATGAAGATCCCTTAAGCCAATCCCTCTCTCCCTTTTCAGCTTGCAAACATCATCCAACTTCAAGAGGTGGAATTTGTTGCCTTCTTCTAATCCCCTCCACAAGAATTCCCTCATTACCCTTTCCAATCTTTCTCAAACAACGAGCGGACATTTGAAAATGGACATATAATAGAGAGGCATGTTGGCAAAGGGCGCTTTAAGAAGCGTTAGGTGACCACCCAAGGACTGGTAATGACTCTTCCATTTTGAAAGTTTTCTTTCAATTCTCTCAACCACCTTTTCCCATAAGTGCACGGCATGCTTGCCAATGCACAACATAAGGACCAAGTAAAAAGAGGGGAGAGCCCTAGCTTTGGATCCAAAGATAATTGCGAGATTAGACACTTCTTCTTTAGATAGATGGATGCCCAGAATCTCACTCTTGTCCAAGTTGATATTTAGCCAAAAACTGCCTCAAAGCACACCACAGTCTTCCCGAGATTGTCCATCATGAAAGGATAGATGTTACAGAAGATAATAGTATCATTGATGAACTAAAGGTGTGAAATAAGTTCCCCCAACTTGGATACCCGGAAGCCGTTAATAAGATTGGACTCTTGAGCTTCAAATAGTATCCTACTAAATGCTTCCGCAATAATTGAAAAGAGGAAGGGAGATAACGGGTCTCCTTGCTGAAGATCTCTAAAACGTTTGAAGAAGCCTTTTGGGTATCCACATAGCACCACAACCCATTCTTTGCAACATGTAATTAAGCAAGCCCCATTCCACATGAATGTACGCTTTCTCGATTCAAGTTTGCCAATAATTCCCAACTTCTTTTCTTTGAATCTGGAATCTATGCACTCATGGGTTATGAAAGCACCATCCAGAAATTCACGCTCTCTCACAAACACACCTTGGTTATTAGAAATAACATCACCTATCACCTCACTAAGTGAGTACCTAGGATCTTGGCAAGGATCTTGTATGGGCGCCCAATTAGACTTATTGGGTGAAAGTCTTTCATGCTATCTGCTCCTACTATGGGGATTAGCGCTATAAAGGATGTGCCATACTCTAGCCTTGAGAAGCACGCTCCTACTTTGGGGATTAGTGCTATAAAGGATGTTCCATACTCTGGCCTTAAGAAGCCCTTGTTGAAGAAATCATTAATGAAATCTAACACATCCCTCCTCACAACATTCTAAAATGCTTGAAAGAAGGCCTGGGAATGTCGGTCGATCCCGGAGCTTTGTCCCTAGCCAAACTATCCATTACCTCCTTAACTTTTTATTCCGAAAAACGTTTTTCCAAGAAATCAGCCTCAACCTCTGATAAAGTTTCAAAGTCCAAAAGATCCGGCCATGGTCTGACCTATGCATCCTTCGAAAGAAGTTTTTCATAGAAGCAGAGAATTGCTTCACAAACGTGCTACTTTTCTTCCACTTCTTCCACCCACAATAATCAAATAAATTAGGTTATTCCTTGCCCTCGTTGAAGCTATGTTGTGGAAGAAACATGTGTCTTTATCACCTTCTTTTAACCATAATGTCCTGGATCATTGATGTCATTTGGTTTCATCTTTACACATAGTCTTCCTCAAATAAGATAGATTTCTTCTTCCTTCAAATCAGGTGAGTGAATCTCATTCATGATGACCAAGAGATCAACTTCCCTTTCACCATAAACCTCCTTGCTCTTTAGTTTACCTTTCAGAAGCTCCAGTTTATGGAGCAATCTAGCTCTAGCCTAGTCATTCATTTGGAAGGAGTTTCACCAGTCTTCAACTAGCCGAAAGAATCCATCCACCTCTAACCAAGACAACGAACCTAGAGGGTTTGGGTCCCAGTAGTCAGGCTCCACATCAAGAAGGATTGGTCTGTGATCCGAAATCAGACTAGGAAGACATTTGAGCTAAACCAACGGATATCTTGTCAACCAATTAGGGGACACCGTGAATCTGTCTAGGCAGGACATGATCGGATTACTCTGCCCATTTGACCAAGTATATTTCACACCCTGCAATGGATGACCTATCAAGTTGAACCTCTGTGACTAGTCAGTGAAGGCCCTCATGCTTCTGGAAATGCAGGCTTTGGATGACTTCTCAAACGTAAATAGTCACATTGAAGTCCCCTTCTATATGCTACAAGAGGAAGAACCTCGATGGGACTTCTTGAAGTTCCTCCCAAAACTTGGATCTAACAGCTGCTTTACACGGCCCATATACTGCAAAGAGAAGCCATTTGAGACTTGAAGGGATTTCCGCTAGCACCATAAAAACTAAAAAATCTCCGCACCAATTATTGACTTTCTTCCACATAGACAAGTTCCAAGCAACCAGGAATGTTGCTTGCTGACCTCACCGCATCAAAAGAAAGGAATTCCTTCGGATGTGAACCCCATATCTCATCTAGAATATTGTTGTTCACATAAGAGAGATAAGTTTCCTGAAGCATGGTGATCTGAGCCTTTAGCTTCCTACAAATCTCTATGACCTATCGCCGCTTCTCCTTACTCCCCAGAACCCTGACATTCCAGCTTAATATATTCATCTGGAGAGAGACCTCACCTTTTTGCTCTTACGGGACCCGCCCAATTTATTTCCTGACACAATTTAAAGATGTTGAGATCTGCAACAATTCTCTCTGGCCTTTTGGAACACGTCGCAACAATTTATGGATGTTTCGATCCCTCATCCAATCGAGTTCATCCTCCTAGATGAAGCTGACTGCATATTCTTAGGGGACAACATTCTCTCTGCTCGATGGATGGATCTCATCTCAGAATGGCTCTCGATTCTATTGCCTATAATTTTCAGTGGAGTAATGTCCATCGCCTTGAAGAACACCTCACATGTCACGTTTAGCTTTGCTTTTAATCAAACTTCTACTTTGACCACTGCCCATTCATTCTCTTGTTTCTCTTTTGCCTCGACACCTATTTATGCCTCCTTTAAATGCGATTTGTTGCTCAATCTAACTAGCATCTTGGTTCCATATTGTCATTTGATGATCGATCATGGTCCTCGTTCTCGGTGATGAATTCCTTCAAAGAGGGAGATGTGCTTCCTCTAAGCAAGACAACTCTTGGACCTTCTCTACTATAGGGACTAATGCTTTTGAATTATTATGTAAGTCCACTGCACATGTTAGCATGAAAAGGGCATAACAAGACAGGCAGTCATTGCTGAAATAAAAGGGGTTTCGTTTTCTGACCGAACAAGGCACATGTCATCACGCTTCCTCTTGATACCCATAAATCACAAGTGGCAAAGCATTAATCGTTAATGGAATGGCATGAATGACAAGAGAGCTAGCTGGCGATCTCTCCTTAAAAAGCAATGGGAGAGCGATTCTCGGGGGTGACAAATGTCACCACTCTAGAGGTTCGGGTTGGAGCTGCGTCCAGGACCTGGATCAGACTCACCATGTGTTCCGTATGACGGTCGCATATCCATCCGAGCCTCAAACTAATGCCCAAGCCCAGAGGTGAACCGGCTCCTCTCCTGAAGCATCGACCTGAACCTTTGTGACAGACCTTGAAGAAAAAATCTTAGGGGCACATGTGCCAGCCATCTCGACATGTGCCACATCTCCCCTAGCCATGTATCCCACGCCAGGAGAGCTTCTTTTGATAGCAGCTCCCAGAGTACCATTCTCGCCTCGACTACTTGAATTGGGCCAACTGTCTACTACTTTCCTACAGGCCAATCGTTGCCCTCCACGTCATCTCTCCTGCTTCCAATGCTCCTTCGGTGAGAAGGGAAGGTACTCCTTCCCACCCCTTTCCATCAACTAGATCCTATTGGGAAGAGTATTCTCTTCTCTTCCACTCCTCTCACTAGAGACTCAGTACTCCCCAAGCATTTTTCTTCTCTATTGAGATTTGAATGTTGATCTCTCCTACTCATAACGTTAGCTCCTTAGGCGTTCGATGAGCTCTCTTAATCCTGATACAAAGCCTTGTGGTGATGATGTCTTCACCCAATTCCAAGCTCTATCAATAGCCAAGATCTCACTGATACACCCTCTTATTGCCAATATAACTTCCCTATTCCACTACTTGAAGGGAATGTCACATATCAGGAACCATCCATCTTTCGTCCTGAAAATGGAAGTATTTTCCCAAAATTTTAACAGATTTGATCGGCCTGTCCTTGAAAAGGGCCCATACCATGACCATCTCGTCCAAATTAGTACCCAAAATCTAGTCTATTGGCTTTTATGGGCTTAATTCTATAATCACATTCCTCTAATTTCCAACATGCCTTCAGCCACACTCGATGTGAGAGAGAAGAGCTCCGTCTCATGTTTCCACTAGCGAGTTTCGTCATGATGGCCAGGAGAGATCCACAACGGCCAGGTCCACGAAATCAACATGCCCCAAGCTTGTTGTGTCTCTCCAAATTTGTTTGCATACTTGCACAACCTCCAACTCCTGTTGGACTTCCCTTTCACTTGTGGTCTTCTATTGCACCATCTCTTTCCCGACAACTACCTCCTTCAAAAAACGTGGTTGAGTAAGATTAAGACCATCTTCCTCGGCTCTATCCATCAAAGTCACAGTAGTTTCATTATAAAATCCTGTGATATTAATGCGAGAATATTATTTGATTAATATTCTGTGAAAATATCACTATATTTTCAAAATTCAGCAATATTTGTCACACTGATCAAATTTACTGCACATGCGGTATGGCCCCCTCCTATGAGCCATATTGTGGGACATGAGTCATATGGTGTGGCCATTCATACCACACTATAGGTCCACGACCTCTTTAACATGGTATAAACCAAAAGGACAGTTTGGTCCTTCTACTTTGGAATAACAAACAAGGTCATGTCTACTAGAATAAGTCACAAAATTAGAATCTTATATTTGACCCAACCCAAAATTAAGAAAAGAAATGAATAGGGAGAGAAACTGCCAAAAATAGACACATATATGCTATAAATGAGAGACTGGTCCTTTCTCAAAAATGAGATTTTGATCATGATAAAGAAGAAATTGAAACAACTAAGCATGAAAAGGGCATAGCAAGAATGAAAAATGCAAAGACTTCCAAGGATAGATATTTACATCCCTCTATAACTCATGAAAGCAAGACAGACTAACAGCAAACATATGGTAATGCAAACGGAAGGTGCATCTGAAACTTGAGAACTATTACTCAAACCTACCCACTAAGCTGTAATTTATACTTGTTATTTGCCTCCAAGGCTTCAGCAAGTTCAGTTTCAAGCAATTGGACCTTAGACACAAGATCAACTGCTCCTTGTGGCCTTTCTTTATGTTCAAGTAGCATGTGACTCTGTCATGAAAAGCATAACAGAAACCTTCAAGAGGTTAAAATGCAATCATATTAAAAGAAAACTTGAATGCAAAAAATCAGCATGGATAACTCAACTGCATATCTAAGAACTATGAACAGATATAAAACCACCTGAGAATTAGGGAAATCTTTCTGGGCCTCCATCTTACTGTCTGAGAATTCATTTCCCTGCAAGTATGGGATTTAATCAGCTATTGTCAAGAGAAAACACTAGCCACCCAAAAAGGTTCATAAAAAGAAGCTGAATGCACAAGTTGAAAGAAGACATGATTGGTTATGATACTTGATAGGCAGATTTTACATTGGGAAGGCATTCATGGTGCGATTTACCGTGAATTTCCATGCAACAAAGACCTTGCATCTTGAAGTAGGAAAAGTTTGTTCTGATACTTCGCAAGAAACCAAGGAAATTGCATCAAACATGGAAATTATATGAAATATTCTAGCAATGTATTTGTGGACATTAGCCCAAAGAACAAAAGGTAGTAAGCATGCTATTGTGATTATTATCAGCATAAAAGGTCTTTTTCTAAGTAAAATTGCATAAATGAATATAAATTTATGAAGTCGCTGCATTACAAGACAAAATAATGACCATGACAAACCTCTAAGGGCTTCACCAGATTGGATTCTGAAGATTCGGGCAAGTTTTTATTGCTTGACCCACTTAGAATGTGTTTCTCATCCAAATGTTTATTTTCTCTCTTCAGTTTTAATTCCTCTTCAAGACCTTGAGCTCTCCTTAAGCACTCTTCTTTCTCCTCCTCAAGGCATTGTATCTTCCGCTGAAATTGGCTATTTGTTCTCTTAATCCGGCTAAGTTCATTCTTCAGCTCAACATCATTAGCACATGATGCTTCCTTTGCAGTTAGTTCACACTCCAACCGCAAAAGCTTTTCTTCTAAGGCAACCTTACTACGTATGCATTCCTCTCCTTCGGACAAAGCCTTGTGCATGTTAGAAAATTTCTCCATGAATGAAAATCTCTCCACCTTCAGCTCTTCATAATCCATAGACAATTCTTGCAGTGATGTTTCCAGTTTACCCTTTTCATATTTCGTCTCATCGAGCATGCTCTTAAGGACAGAAATCTCATCCTGAAGGCGTGCCATGTCTTGCAATTGGACCTTCAGGCTAGCCGTCTCTTCTGTTAAAAGCTGTCTTTCATATTCAGAAGCTTTAAGATTGATTTCTATTTCACTTACGATGCTCTTTAGTCTCTCTTCACTTAGTTTGACATCCTCCAGGGATCTCTTCATATGCTCACGCTCGGCCATAAACAATTCCTCGTTCTGTTTAGAAGCAGAAAGCATATCAGTCAACCCTTGTACCTTACTTTCAGATTCGAATCGGAGAGCACATAACTCAGTTTCATATAATCTAGCCTTTGCATGGTATTCTTGAAGAGAATTTTCAAGTTTACTTTTATCAGCACGTAGTCTGGATACTTCAAGTACGGCTTCTGATGCCATTCTCTCTCTTTCATCATGAGTTGCCACTATCTGCGCAGTGAGATGTGCTACCTCTCTTTGGAGGTTCTCAGCTTCAGTTGTCTTATCCAAGTGAGTCTGCTTTAGCAAGCTTTCTGCTAGAATGAGTTTCTCTTCATTTTGCTTGTGCTCGTGAAGAAGAGAATCTAGCTCTGAAGTTAGCAACTTTTCTTTTGAAGCAGCATCTTTATGCATTGAAGAATACTTTTCCTCCAAGTGTTCAACTTTCTTACAGCATTCAGAAAAGTTTTTCCGTGATTCCCTCAATTCAGCCTCTAAATGCGTGCAATTCTCATGCAACTTCTGTCTCTGCCGCCTCAACTCCTCATTCAGTTTCTGAAGAGAACTGCATTCTTCAATCAAACCTTCAACTGTAGCTTGTAATTTTGAGTGCGATCTCTTTGAAATTTCCAATTTTTCTTCGGCTTCAGACCACTGCTTCTGTGTTTCTTGCAACTTTTGTTTCAGATCTGCCTTCTGCATTTCCATTTCAATTCCTAGCTTTTCAACCTCATTCTTAAGATCTGCTACAAGCCGCCCGGATCTTTCTAGTTCCAATCTACTAGACTCCCTCTCATCTGTCAAATGCCTTAACTGAGCTTCCAAGCCAGATAAGCGTTCTGACAGCTGCACATTTTCTTCCTCTAGCTCAGATACATGAATTTCTAATTCATGCCTGCTATTCTCTAGCTCCGTTGACTTCCTTTCGAGTATCTTGTTAGCAGAAACATGGGAATCCATACTGTTAGTAAGCACCACCAAATCCTGTCGTACATCATCCAAGCATTTGGTGGTAATACTACTTTCCCTTTTTGCAGTATCTAAGCTTTCTTCCAACTGATCCTTTTCTTTTGAAAGGTTAGAAACCTGAACTTCTAGTTCCATCCGAGAATGCTGGAGAGCCTCAATCTCCTCTTCCTTCAATAAAATGCCAGATTCAAGCTCTGCCATCACGGACCTGCTCACGTCCAGTTCCTTACCCATGTCTGCAATTTTAGACTGCAGTTCCATCTTCAATTTCTCTAGTTCTTGAATCGACAGCGAAAGAGTGTTTTCTTTCAGAATGTAATCATTCAGCTGCTTCTGAGCATCAGTAGCCACTTGAAATGCCTTGCACTTGACAATCTTTTCTCCCAATAAATCATTCAGCTCACGAAAATCATTTACCATATCCTCAGCCTGCTCTTTCTGAATGACCCCATCTGTACTGATAGAATGCAATAAATGAAGCCCATCTTGATGCTCTATCTGCACATCAGAATCAATATCGTACCATGGCTTCTTCAGAGTTGCTAAAGCCAGCTGAAGCTGCTTATACATCTCAGAAAAGATTTCTGATAGTTCTATGAGGCTATTTGACTCTACACTTTCTCTCATGGATGCAACATCAAGCTGGTTCTCCCAGTCGATTTCTCTAACTCGGTAACTTTCTATCTCTTGCTGTAATGCAGTAACTTCCATCTCTTTCTTTTCTACTTCAAGTTGACTTTTACTGAGTTCACCACTAAGATTACATGCTTTAGCCTTAAAAGACTGCAGTTCACTCTCAAGATCAGCACTCTTCTTCTGAAGATCTATTTGGGTTTGCAAGTGGTTGGCAGCAACTTCATTAAGCATTTCCATCTCCTTTAGCTGCTGTTCCAGCTGGTGTACCTGGGATTTGAGCTGACCAATTTCAGATTCGGACGTAGTAGCAGAATACTGAAACTCATCAGATCCAATTCCTGTCGTGATATCCCCTTCTGATTCCTTCATTTTCAATATAAGCTCCAGGTTTTCATCTGTAAGTTCATTGCAGTCCCTCTCTAGCTCCTGCACTTTAGCTTGTAAGGCCTCAATCTCATAAACCACATCAGGATAGCCTCCATAGGTAGACCCCGTTTTCGGTGAAGATGGAGCATTGACTGAATCAGATAGCTTTGCCTCCAGTTTGAAGATTTCTTCTTCTTTTGCAGATAGCTTGCATGCCCATTCTGCCTCGATATCCAACAGAGATTGGTCCCTCAGCCCCTTCTCAAGTTGCATCTCCTGATTCTTGTCTTCTAAGCTTTTCTCCAGTAACTGCACAACAGATTGCATTTTCCTTTGTGATTCCTGCAACTCAGCGAGCTGGTGTTCTAAGCTTAGATTGTCCTTCATCCACGCTTGTTCATGTGAATTTCCTGTTGTATCTTGGTGAACACTGCCTCCCTGATCACTATGCCCTGCACTTGTATTTCTGACGGAAATTCCATCGGCTTGATCTGACTGACCACTCTCTTCAGTTCCATGCCTATAGCCTTTCATATCACCAAATTCAGCTTTTTGAGCTGAAAGATTTTCTATCTCCAATCTCTGTTTCTCTATGGTCGCTTCCAGCTCCTGAAGAATAGAAACAAGCTCAATGTTTGATTCCTGAGTTTTCTTCAGCTGTACAGCCATATTGGCATTGGATTCTTTCTGAAACCTTATCTCATTTTCCAATTCTCTTTGCATACGACTTAAATCATCGGCTCGTGATTTTGAACTATCGGCAGGATTTTGTTTGGCCACCAACTTATCCAATGACAATTGCAATTGCTCGATCTCCAGTTTAAAGCCATCGCGTTCGGTGCATGCTGCTGAAAGTTCCATCTCCAGATCTGCCAGCCGCCTTGATTGGTCAGAGAAATCCTTTCTCAATATCTCCAGGTCAAGCTTTAACTTGCAAGCATTTCTTTCCCACATCTTCGATTCTGCGCGGAGCTCCTCAATGGTATCTTCAGCAGCTTCAAGAAGGTCCTTAGAAGAATTGGCAGGCCTCAGTGATATTGGGGCAAGCCCATGTGAAGAGCTTTGGCCAGTAAGCTCCTGCCACTGCTTCTGAAGATGATTGCCTGATCCTGCAACCCTTGAATTGAAGGAAGATGGGTTTGACCTAGAAGGATCATCACCAGGGCCATTCCTGACATTTGCACTATTTTGGGAGGCTGCTGAATCTTGTCTTCTGACCGGAATGTATGCATCGCCATTGTTTATACTGTTTCTAGGGGAAGAAGCCACCCTGCCTACTGAGCCTTCACCTGAGTCAGAACTATGGTGTGATCCTGACACTGAAAAGCTCATGTCCTGCAAAACATAAGGTAGATGTTGGTTACCTGGAGAAAAGGGAAAGTAACAGCTCTAATATAAGAATGTTTGTCACTGTGAAGGAAAAAAAAAAGAAAAAAAGACAACTGCAAGGGGGGGAAAAAATACACGCCACACACACACACACACACAACCATACCACCTTCTCAAACAGGACAAGCAATTCGAACGGAGAGAACAATACGAGTGAGATACAAACCACCACATTGGCAAATGTGGCACTCATGTGAGATAGAAGTTATCTATCAGGTGGGTCCAACCATGTAGATGCCTTGGGCTCAAAGTCAGGCCAGTCCATGTAGGTGCCTGGGAAGAGAAACTGGTAAAAGGGGATTTTAATGTGGTCAGATTTATGCATGAGAAGTCAAGTGGGGGAAGGATTACTAAGAGTGTGTGGAATTTCTCCAAATGGAGCCAGAAAAATGACATGGTGGACTTACCTATGAGAGAAGTTTATTTCGTCAAATGGGCAAGTTTCACTGATTAAATCAAAATTAGATAGATTCTTAGTGATTCCTAGTATCCTCGGCTTGGGCTTATAAGTTTCTGCTTATTCATCAAAGAGGCTTACCTAAACCAATCTCCGATCATTGTCCAGTGTTATTGGAAGTGGATGAGGAGGATTAGGGTCCTCATCCCTTTCGATTCGAACTTGCTTGGTTAGAAATAGAAGGTTCTTCATCAAAGGTAGCAGATTGGTGGTCGTCTTTCTCGGTGGAAGAAGCAGGTTTTTCTCTTTTCCAAAAACTTAAGTTGCTGAAAAAGGAAACAGGTCTATGGAGGAAAAAAGAAAAGGATAAAAAAATTAATTTATTATTATTATTATTTTTTTTTAAAAAAAAAAAAAAGAACACTTGTTAGGCTGGGAGGAGTCTGCTCAGTTTCTTCATCAAATTCAGATGTTGGATTCAAAAGAAGATGAAGAGTTATCAGAAGAGGAGAGAGCATGGCGAGAGATACATCGTGCAGATTATAATGCTAGGCAGAAGGAGGAAGAAATCAACTGGCGCCAAAGATGGAGAGCAACATGGTTGAAATAGGGGGACAAAAATACCAATTTTTTCCATGCATGTGCTAGTGCTAGAGCAAGAGTTAACAAAATCAAATCTCTAGTGGTGGAGGGGGAGAGAATTGAAGGAAAGGCAAGAATATGTGCGTCATAGTCAATTATTATAGAAGTCTATTGTCCAAGGAAGGTTGGCGTAGGCCAGTGCTTGATAATCTGCATTACAACTCACTTTCAGTAGAGGAAGCAAATATCACGGAGCAGGCATTTTCTAAAGAGGAAATTGAGAAAGCAGTGGTAAATTTAGGTAGTGATAAAGCTCCAGGCTTGGACGGTTTCCTGATAGCGTTCTTCCAGAAAATTTGGGACATGGTCAGGTTGGATGTTACAGGTTTCATGAAATAATTTTTTGAGAGAGGTTCACTTCCAATGGAGTTAGGGGCCACCTTCATAGCTATTATCCCAAAAAAGGAAGGTGGTGAGTGCCTAAGCGATTTTTGTCCGATCAGTCTACTTGGTGGTCCTTATAAAGATTCTTGCTAAAGTGTTGGCCTCCAGATTCAGACCGGTATTGGGTTAAGTATTATCTTTTTGTCAAGGGGCTTTTGTGGGTGGCAGGAAGATAGTCGACGGTTCTCTAATGGCCAACAAATGTATCGATTCTTGCAACAAAAGATGAGATATAGGATTAGTTGTTATGTTAGATATTGAGAAGGCATATGATCACGTGGACTAGTCTTTTTTAGATTACATGCTAGGAAGATTGGGGTGTGGTGCAAAATGGCGTTCTTGGATGCGAATTTGTGGAAGGTCGGCTAAGTTTTGTATTTTGGTAAACGGATCGCCGAATGGTTTTTTCTCATCTTCGAGGGGCTTGTGACAAGGTGATCCTTTTTCTCCTAATCTATTTGTGTCTGTTATGGAAGCTTTTAGCAGATTGATTGATAGAGGGATAGATATTGGCTTGGTGGAAGGCTTTCGAGAGGATACTCAGATTTCCAGATGTTGCATCTTCAATATGCAGATGATACATTGATTTTTTATAAGGCAAATGAGTGGTATCTTCAGAATTTGAGGTCAATTGTGGTTTGTTTTGAGGCGGTGTCAGGTCTAAAGGTGAATTATCTGTAAGAGTGAGATTCTAGGGATTGGTATAGCTAAAGAAGATGATCAAATTTTTGTGTCGCTCTTTAGGTGTAGGGAAGGGTCTTTTCTGTCTACATATCTTGGGCTTCCATTATGCATCGGTCAACCAAAAAAGGCTATGTGGTATAAAGTGATTGAACGAAGCAAGAGGAAGATGTCTACTTGGCAATCAAAACATCTTTCTCTAGGTGGGAGAATTACTATGATCAAATCGTCTATGTCAAATCTCCCGGTTTACTTAATGTCCTTATTTAAATGTCCTAAATCAGTTCTTAACTCTTTAGAGAAAGAAAGACGAGATTTTTTGATGTAGGACCGATGCATGAACTCAAATATTGTGTGAGATCAACTAGCAAAATTAAATTAATTAATCAAAATCACAAAACTTGCTACCATCATCACAAATACCAAAATTTCAAAAGGAGATCATGCATAAATAAAGCCTAGGTTACCAAGCATTATCCTACAAAACCATTTAAATAAGGGAAAGTAAGATCTAATGGATGTAGGGACATCCAAATAGCATAGGATAAGCTTATTTAAAAAAGGGAAGGTCTAATCAGTGTTCGAAGTATCGGTATCGCTACAAATTTTGTTGGCTAGGGATATAGAAACAATATCGATATCGCCAATAATATCGTTGATAACTAGAAATGCGGGGAAACATGGGAAAAACAGTGGAATTTTCAGCGAAAATTCAGGAGATGTTAAAATGTACATTTTGCATATTTAGAAAAAATAAAAAATAAAAATTGCAAAAAGAATGCATACATAACAAGTTTCCATTTAATGGGACCTTAAAAGCATGTGTTGTTGGAAGAAATTAGTCCAACCATCCCATCTAGCCTATTTAACCATCCAACCTTTCAGCCAAACATCCATCGATATTGCAAATATCAACGATACATGATATTTCACCAAGAAATCATCAACAATTGGAAAGGAAACGAAAGATTGTGGTCTCAATATCGCGCATGTTGCGATATTGATAATATCAAGATATTATTAATATTATCAATGAAAAATTGAACACTACATGCAACCATGTGCCCATGAAAAGAAAATTGAAACACAAATTCTTCTAATGAACAAAATTCTAATGATATTAATACGTTGGCGGTATTATTGAAATATCATTGATACACTTATAATACAAGCATTACCTAGAATTTACATAGTAAAAAATATTGGCAATACATTGGCGATATTGATGCATTGGCAATACAAGCAACACCTAGAATTTACATAGGTGAAAATATTGACAATTACATCAGCGATATTGATACGTTGGCGATACTTAGCAATACATTGCTAATATCAGAAATTTTTTATACTAAAAGCATTATCGGTATCGCTGATTTGGAGATAAAGATAATATCAAAATTCTGATGATATTAATATGTTGGCAGTATTATTGAAATATCGTTGATACACTTATGATACAAGCATTACCTAGAATTTAGATAGTCACAAATATTGGCGATACATTGGCGATATTGATGCATTGGCAATATAAGTGACACCTAGAATTTACATAGTTGAAAATATTGACAATTACATTAGCGTTATTGATACCTTGGCGATACTTAGCAATATATTGCTAATATCGAAAAAAAATTATACTAAAAGCGTTATCAGTATCGCTGAGCTGGAGATAAAGATAATATCGGAGATAATTCGAACACTGGGTCTAATACTACCTAGGGTGAAATTAAGGTTTAGTGGAATTGCGGAAAGCCTTGGAATTAGGGATAATGGGGTAAATTGGGTAAGGGTTTAAGGGGTTTAGGTACTAGGATAAGAGAATTAGGGTTTTGGTTGGAGGGAATGTTGGGATTTGGGTTCAGTTGAAGGTTGTGAAGAACTAGGGTTTGGTAGGAATATTTGAGAATTTTAGGTTTAGGATCATCGATGAAGATATAAGGGATGAAGATCGGTAGAAAAGATGGAGTAAAGGCTAGTCATAAGTGCATGCAACAAAAACCAAACACATAAATGCATTGATTGGAAATTCAAAAAAGACAATGAATGCATGAACGGTGTTTCCAAGAGGGAATAATTACACATGGGAGATGGGGAAATATCAGTATGAGGGACAACAAGCCCTTTGGAGATTGTGTCGGGCATGGCCCACTCAGGTGGGCTCCACAGTAGGTGGCTCACACTTAAATATGCCCATATCTTTGCTCTACAAATCACTTGGGTGAGGTTGATGGGTTCACAGGGGTGTTGTGTATAGTCTATCGACACACGGATCGGGACACGTGTGCTTAGGTCAAGTAACAAAGTGTTGGAGTTCCACATTCTACCCTCCTTACAATCAATAGCTGGTTGAGGGAAATTTTTGATAAAAACATGACGAACATGAACCAATGGATATCTAAATCAAAGATCCAAATATGTAATTTTTCATGTAAAACATGAAGAACCAATGGATTTATAACCATTTGACACTGATTTAACATAATTTTAACCAAAAAAAAGAAAAAGACCGAAAATTGAAAATGCTCACTGGATTGAACATGTGAGATATATCAGACTACTTGTGCGTTTCGTATCGCACAGGTGGGATATAAGATATATCGTGGGATATATTGGTTGATATCGTTGATATTTAAAACATTGGTCATATGTGGCCCTAGGCCCATAGAAATGAAGCAAGACTAAGGCCCAAGTGGGCCCGATACTAAGAGAAACATATGAGAGGAAGAAGCCCACCTTAGAAACCTTCCTTAGGCCTATTAGGTAGGCCCATTGCCTAGAGTGCAGTGTGCTTGCACACTACCACTAGTCAAGCGGACCACACCTAGTGAGAGCTATTTTGGATTGTGTAAGTTGTACATTTGCAATCTTTTATTTGTTTTACTTGTGCGCAAGGCTTGTGGGCCCAACATGATGCGGAATTTGTACAATGTTGCAATGTGGGTCTTGTATTTGGGATTGTATTTTGTCTTCTAATTGATGGTGGATGTGAGGGGCCCAGTTGTGTTATGGAATCCACCTTAAATGTATTTATCCTATGTATGCCTTGGAGTGGGACCGTTATCTACTACCAAACGTAATTCTAAGCTCCGCCAAGCTTCCGCACATGTCGTGGTAGACAACCCACACGATTTAACAAGGAGTGGAACAAGGGGGTCAAAAATCTGGAGATTGGCTATGCTTGCAAGATTATGGGGCCTTTGGAGAGAGAGGAACGATCGTTGTTTTAGAAATCATCAAGGGAGAGTATTGGGTGTGTCTAGGAGGGCTAAAGGGCAGGTTGAGGAATGGGTTGTGGCTATAAATCTCTATAGCCAAAGCCCTATTTCTTGGCAGTTGTAATATTTTGTTTTGTTTCCTTGGCTTCGGCCCTTTTAATGAGATTTATCGTTGTTCAAAAAAAAAAAAAAAAAAAAACCTTTTACGAACAAAGTACAAGAATCAATATTATAATATGTTGATGCCAAAAAATGAACACGGTAGTGGATATCCTACAGCTAGAATTATCCTTCTTTCTGTATTATTTTTATGAAGCAGGAGTAAGAATAATGCCGTGTTCTCTTTCTATCCATACTATAACTGGAACGTCAGATTGAAAAAATGCTCCAAAATTTTGCTTCAAACAAATACCCATCATGGACGATGAGATGTAGAAGCATCAACCTTGACCGAAGCTATCACAGACCATTAACTACCTTTATTAGGGTAGCAAAGGACTCGCTACAAATAAGAAAGATGCAGTTGAATAATTTTGCAAAATGGGCAGATACTTCGAAACAATAACTTCCTTTGCATGTCCACTTTTCATCATACCAGCTGACCTTTTGCAGGCTGATTCTTACAATTCCTTCTTTTCTGTTATACCTCATTGCTTATTTTTCATGAACATCTCTGTCATGCTGATATTTATGCGATTTCATTTAGTGAATTATATATATATATATATATATATATATATATATATATAGTATAAGAAGATGTGTTTTTTCGGAACAAGATATTTACTGGAAGGGTAGAATACTTCGGACTTAGTTTGTCTTGCTTTATTTTTACAAACATTTAAGCCATTTCTATGTATTTTATTTAATTAGTCTAAAGTGTGTTCTTTGGAATCAGAAGTTTACTAGTAGGGTTGAATGCTTTAATCCAGATGCCAAATGTTTCAAGGTTCAATCAAAAGCGAAATTCCTTGCACCGTTTATTTACAACTCAACAAGTATAGAAAAGGAATATAGAATGCAACACTTTTAACCATGTCAAATATAAGAAATATGAGTTTTGCTCAAATATATTCTGACATATTACTATAAGATGCATTGGGCATTTTTCAATGACACAAACCTTTTACTTGATAGAGCCCCGTTGGGATGAGGGATGCCCCCCCCCCCCCCCCCCCTCAAAAAAAAAAAAAAAAAAGAAAAAAAAAAAAAAAAAAAACCTGAGAGAGATAAAGTTACTTGATAGGGCTCCGCTTGTTTGAAGGATGCCCAAATATACACACACACACACACACAGAGTTTGGATCACTGGAAGTCAACCCAGATTCAAAGGCTAAATTCCCAATGTATCATAGTGCAAGATGTCGGGATGTATTCAAGCAAACGTCAAGAAATATCTTTGCAAATACCAATTTGCTCAACTCTCTTAAAGGAACAACACAGATAGATCAAACAAATGAGCACTTCATTATTCTACAGACGTCTGTTCTTGCCAAATATGAAACATGCAGTGATATTAGGAGCATGAAAGATAATCTCACCCTGATCCCTATTTCTCCTGGATGAGAATTACCACCTAAATGGTTACCAGAGGAAGATCCAGAACTCTTATTGAACATGTTATCAGATCCATCTGATTTGTTGTCCATGTCATCATATTCCATATTCGTATCTTCCAGGTGGGAGGTTGTTTCCTTTGACTGCTTTTCATCCCTGAATAATAGGAGCAAATAGTCAAAATGAAAGCAAAATTCTAAATTCTAACATATGAATAGAAAACCTCCTATTCTACAAGTGGAATATAATTTGAACCTTGGTCTTGGGGAAAGGCACTGAATTTTGACCTGCAAGGTAGAAGACAAGACAAGAAACAAACATCATTCCCCAGAATATACAAGCAACATTCTTTCCATGGGAAATCACACAATAGGCATCATGTAAAGTGGGTGTGTTTCAATACAATTAAATCCGTACTGAAAATAAGCCACAAACCCCACGCATATTGAAAATAGATATAAAACCATCGATGAAGCCAAGACGACTAGGAAAGGTAGAATTAAGAATGATGTCATATGAGCAAGCCTGGGAGTAGTACCAAAAAGAGACAAATGATGTGCAACATATTGAGATGGTCCATGTGCAACAAAGACCGAAGATGGCTCATGTAACAATCAGAACATTGGTTAGGGTAGAAAGACCTGAAAAGAGGATGAGAGGAAGGCCTAAAATAACTTGGATTGAGGTGGTGAGAAATGATATGAAGGCCTGTTCACTGAGCGAGTATAGGACCTTAGATGACAATGATTGGTTAAATAGGATCAATAAAGCCCACCTCATATAGTTGAGACAAGGCTCCAATGATGATGATACTAATATATATATATATATATATATATATATATTAGTATCATCATCTAAGGAGCCTTGTCTCAACTATATAATATATATATATATATATATATATATATATATATATATATATATATATTACAATCGTGGAAGATACAATTGAAAGTGGATTAGTTTGATTAGGTAGTCTTTTCAGTAGAGTTTTACTGATGGAGAAAATACCAAATGAGTGGAGGAGAAACATCCCAATACTTATTTCAAAGAAAGAAAGTAGATGCACAAAGTTGAAAAGTTTTGGGGGATCCAAATTATGAGCCACACTATTAAGTTTCTGCAGTAGAATAAAGACCAAGACAAGAAATAAGGATAACAGAAAGTTGCTTTGGCTTCATGCTAGGGAGATAAACAATCAAAGCTATTTTCTACTAGACAATTGATTAAAAACTAAAAAGCATAAAGAAGAGTGGAAGAATCTGTACACAGTTTCCAAAGATATAGAGAGATGCATATAATAGAGTACGTGGGGAGGTTATATGATGGGTGGTGAGGAGGAAAGGGCTCCCTTGAGGATACATCAACATTAGTGAAGGCATACATGAGGGTGTCATTACAACAATGAGACAGCTTGTGGTGATACCAACGAGTTCCTAGTAGCAAAGGATCTTCATCAGGGTCTGCATTTAGCCTTTTACCTTCTTCCACATGTTATATACAAATTCACTTCCAGTATCCAGGGTGAGGATGTTTCCTGTGTTATTTATGGATGGCGATGTGTTGGTCAATGAGACTAGAAAGGGAGCCAATGCTAATGATGGCTGTAGGAAGTCTCTAGAGTACATAGGCTTAAAAATTAGTAGAAACAAGATAGAATTTGAAATGCAAGTTTAGTGGAAACTTTCATATAGGCAAGGCTTTAGTTAATATAGATAGACAAAAAACAAAATATTCCTTTAAGCAATTTGTTTGGTAACTTTGGCTCTATTATCAAAAGAATTAGGAGATTAATGAGGATGCTCTAACAGAATTAGAGTTTTGTGGATAAAGTGGAGATGTGTGTGCCTCTAGAAATCTGAGTGGTCATCACAAATGCCTATGAAACTTAAGGGAAAACTATATAAGACAAGCACATGATATGTGGGGGTGGGTGTGGGTATTACTTTGCAAATGCATACCAGTGCAATGGCTAATTGTCACCTCATCATCATCTGATGCTTTCTTTCCCCTAGCAGTAGAATGGAGAACGTGCTGAGTTTCTTAAATTCTCAATATCTCTAGTAATAACTATGAAAAATAAGAAAGCAATTATTGATGGGGACGTCTCGCGCAGATGTACCCACGCACATACGTAAGGAGGAGGGCCCCACCATTGATTTGGATCGATGACGACATCCATGGAGGGCCTCCTAGTTAGAGGGCTGTGTTTTGGTTCCTTGGAGTGGACCCGATCGTCATGTGGATCCCACCATTAGATCTCATGATTGTGGCCCACTACTCTAAATGATTTAGTACTTTGAATTTTACTTATTATTGTTATTAGGAATATCATGGACGATTTAGATTGCTTTGATTAGTTGTTATTTTTGTTATTTCGTCTCTAAGTAATAGGGTGCGCACATGGCATGGCTTTTGGAGTATAGGTTTTTCTTATAAATAGACAACCCCTTGTAGGTTTTTTCTCATTGAATATTATGAATAAAATTCTGCATTTTCCTGCTTCTCTAATTCTCTGAGTTGTGGAAATCCAATTGGGTGCAAAACCCTCCCTTCTTCGAAGGGCTAACTACCGTAGTGCGAAGCCAAACCCATCTCAAATCGCCTCCATCTCCTACCATCAATATTCATCATCTCCCACATCCGTCCACGCTTCCAATCCACCTCTTGTTGCAGCCGATCCTTCCTCTACAAAAGATTTGCAGAATCAGGCGCTGCAAGAGGGCTGAAACTTCGGCAGAGCACTGTGCGTAGACCGGACGTCGGATCAACCTGAAACTTAATATGTGGGTGGCCCACTCCTGGCCGACCAGACCCAAGCTGACCTTTTTTTTGGGTTCATGGGCCCCACACACGTGCGAGCAAGATCCCACACACATGCGTCTGGACCCAGCTGCTGTCCACAGGTGTGGATCATCCCGGGTTTGTCTTTTTCCTTTATTTCACTCCTCTCTCACCTTATTCCCCTATCCCTAACCCTAGATAATCCTAAATCCCAAGTTCTATTCCACTTTTGCAAACCCTAGATTTTCCCGATTTGAAACATGTGAATCCCTTGGATTGGAAAATAATCCTTTGTATGTGTGGATGATTCTACTCTCCTTTAAACATTATTTGGTATATAATTTTAATTGATTCAACCCTAACATGTGTAGACTTGGACCCTCGTAGATTCCCCTTATTAAATGCTTGACCTTATGTGGGATGTAGAATTTTTTTGTGATTGTTTTAAAATTAGTATGATCTAAAGCCTGAAATCTTGCATAACATATTTAATTTTCATGCCCTATATCAAATTTGGTATCAGAGCCAAGTTTTTTCATAGGGGATTGCGTTACATGTTTAGGGTTTAGTCTATTCTCATTTATTTTGCATAAAATTTCATCATATAGGGTTGTTTAGGACTCATAATTCACAGTATGGGCTGCTGAATTTTTTGTTGTCAAAAAATTCCTAAATTTCGTGGCTGAATTTTCTATTAATAGACTATTTAGGCGGTTTTATTGCTAGAATTTTAGTAGCATTGTATAGTTTCCCTCATATGGAGTCGTATAAGATCATTTAGTCTCATTTAGGCACATATAGTTGTGTTAGAGGGTCTTTGAGTTGAGTGAGTAGTTGTATGCCCACACGTACTGGTCGTGGTTTTGGCTTGCACCCTACACTAAACATAGAGCAATTGCAAGAATCAATGAACAATATAACTTGACAATTTGAGTCTTTGGGTAGGTGCTTGGAATAACGTATTGACCAACGCTTTGAACAACTTAATGTGCGTGTTACCCAATTAGAGACCTCCGCCTGGGCAAACCCCACCATTGGGAAAGATGCCCCATCTCAAGCAGTTGGCCAAGGAATTGGTCATGGGCGCATACCCGTACACCCACACCGCGAGTAGCATCATGATCATTATGACCGAGATGCGAAACTCCTCAAGGGAGTTAAGAGTAGAGGCCCCTACATTTGATGGCCACTTGGACCCTAAGGCTTTTCTAAATTGGTTAGCGGATATAGACCACTATTTTGAGTGGTATGACATGTCGGATGCTCGTCGGGTCCAATTCGCCAATATGAAACTTATGGGCCAAGTTAAGTGGTTTTGGGCTACTGTAGAGCGAAAGAAAGAAAGGTCGAGGGAGCCTCCAATAGTCCATTGGGAAAAAATGAAAGAAACTCGTAAGGAAAAGTACCTCCCCTTCTCTTATCACTTGAGGTTGGTTGAGGAATGGCAATCTCTTCGACAAGGTTCCATGAGTGTGGCGGAATACATTGAGAAGTTCGAAGAATACTTGACCCGGTGTGAAGTTGATGAGGATCCCGTACTCACTCTTGTTTGATTTAAGACGGGCCTCCGTTCTGACATTAGAAGAGAATTGCTCGCCAAGGACATAAGCACTCTTAAATAGATGTATCAAGTAGTGTTAGAGGTCAAGCAATACCTCAAAGCATCTGTGGGAAGGCGATTTGAGTCCCGTGATTCTGGCGCTAAGGCCAACCCTTCTGGGGATAAACCTAGCACTGGATATCAGTACAAGCCTTCCAGTAGTTCTCAGTCTAGGCCCAAGGATGATAAGGGTAAAGAGGTAGGATCTAGCTCACACAGAAGCAATGCGACTAGGTGTTTTAGATGTTAGGAGTTTGGTCACTTTGCCCATCAATGTGGCACGAAAGAGGGCACCAAGGTGTTCCTTATTGAGGGGCAGGTAGAATTAGTGCCCCCAGAAAGTGACGGTGAGGAGGAAGAATATAAGCCAGCAAAAACCCCTAATGATGAGGAAGAAGGAGTGCAAGAGTCCACGACCCTTGCAGTTGTGTGTTGCGCCTTTGTACAAGCAAAGAATACCAACAATTGGCGCCGTAACATGATCTCCGATACTTATACAAAATGTGGTGATGAGAGCTACAAGATAATCGTGGATAGCGATAGTTATGCCAACGTGGCATCAACTAGCACTATGAACCGTCTGAGCTTGAAACTTGAAGCACATCCTCAACCCTACAGAGTGTCTTGGGTTGATGAAACTTCCATTCCAATCTCGCACCGTTGTCTTATTCTTATTCAGTTTGGATAATATAAAGACACACTTTGGTGTAATGTTATTCATATTCAGTTTGGGACATATAAACCTAGGAAGCCTATTGATCTTGTCCTTATATCCCTGTCCCATATGCCATCAGAGTCTGCAGAGTCTTTTGCACATCACATTTATTCATTACATCAAGAAATCAGGAAAAAGATCACTACTAGTAATGAACATTACAAACCTTCTGTAGACCAACATAAACATTTCAAGGAATTTAATGTAACGGACTCTGTGATGGTCCGCATCAGGCCAGAGCAGTACCCTCAGGGAGCGGTTCGTAAATTATACGCCCGTAGCACTGGACCATTCAAAATTATAAAACGAAACGGTCTCAATACGTATGTGTTAGATCTTCCACCTTCCATGGGAATTAGTTCCACATTCAATGTGGAGGATCTAGTTTCTTTTCAGGGGACCTCTGATACATTGTCCAACCTTTTGCCTAACCATCCTGATTCTCTCAGTGATGTCAAAGATTGATGACGAGTCTAGAAAAAAAAAAAAAAAACACTATCCTGATTCTCCAGACCTTTCCTTTGATCTATGGCATCTTCCCAACCCGTCTTCCCAGCCTCTACCTCTCATACCTTCCCTTCCCACACCCAGAGGAGATAAAGAATATTCTAGACTATCAAATAGTATCAACATCGGACGATGGGATTCAAAAGTACTTGGTTAAGTGGAAGTCATGCCCAGCTTCAGATAGTACATGGCTCATTGAGGAGCAGCTTCAACGAGTTGATCTTGACATCTTGGAGCGGTTCAAGAGTTTTTCTCGCCAGTGGCGAAATCTTCGCAACCAGGGAGAGTTGATGGGGACATCTCGCGCACACGTACTCCCCCCTCCCCTCCCAAACGCGCACACGCAAGGAGGGCCCAACCATCGATCTGGATCGATGACGACATCCATGGATGACCTCCTATTTAGAGGACTATGTTTTGGTTCCTTGAAGTGGACTCGATCATCATATGGATTCCACTCTCATAATCATGGCCCACTACTCTAGATGATCTAGAACTTTGAATTTTGCTTATTATTGTTATTAGAAATATCATGGACGGTTTAGATTGTTTTGATTAGTTGTTATTTTTATTACTTCGTCTCTAAGTAAGAGAGTGCGCACATGACGCAGCTTTTGGGGTATAGATTTTTCTTATAAATAGGCAACCCCTTATAGGTTTTTTCTCATTGAATATTATGAATAAAATTCTGCATTTCCCTACTTCTCTAATTCTTTGAGTTGGGGAAATCCAATTGGGTGCAAAACTTCAAAGGGCTAACTACCGTGGTGCGAAGCCAAACCCATATCAAATTACCCCCATCCCCTACCATTAATATTTATTATCTCCCACAACTGTCCACACTTCAAATCCACCTCTTGTTACAGCCGATCCTTTCTCTATAACAGATTTGCAAAATCGAGCCCTGTAGGAGGGCTGAAACTTCGGCGGAGCACTGTGCGCAGACCGGACGTCAGATCAACCTAAAACTTGGTATGTGGGTGGCCCACCCCTGGCCGACCAGACCTAAGCTGACCTTTTTTTTAAGGGGGGGGGGGGGTTCATGGGCCCCACACACGTGCGTCTGTACCCAGCTATTATCCACATGTGTGGATCATCCCGGGTTTGTCTCTCTCCTCTATTTCACTCCTTTCTCACCTTATTTCTCCAACACTGACCCTAGATAATCCTAAATCCCAAGTTCTATTCCACGTTTGTAAACCCTAGGTTTTCCCGATTTGAAACATGTTAATCCCTTGGATTGGGAAATAATCCTTTGTATGTGTGGATGATTCTACTCTCCTTTGAGCATTGTTCGGTCTATAATTTTAATTGATTCAGCCCTAACATGCGTAGACTTGAACCCTCGTAGATTCCCCTTGTTGAATGCTTGACTTTATGTGGGATGTGGAATTTTTTTGTGATTGTTTTAAAATTAGTATGATCTAAAGCCTGAAATCTTGCATAACATATTTAATTTTCATGTCCTACATCAATTATGAACACCGATTTTCAGTTACAAGTAGTCATGTATTCTATTTCTCGCATTGTCATCATCTGATGCTTTCTTTCCCCTACCAGTTTGGGGTCAGCTTAAATGGTAGCCAGAATTGAGAACTCATACACAACTTGGTTGACCAATGAATCAATATTCACTGAATTGACCTGATGACCCAGCCTAGTTTCTTAAATTCACAATAGCTCTAGTAACAACTACAAAATTCAGAGAGCAATTATGAACACCAATTTTGAGTTAGAAGTAGTCATGTAATCTACTTGTAGGTAATGAAATCCCATCATTGCAATAATGCATGCGCAAAAGTTAATAGAACTGGCATATTTATTAGTCTCAGACCGATTCACATGAGAAATTGAAGAGGCAAACCACAATCAATATGAGTCCAAGATTGGGCCAAGATGCCATCAGCCCACATCTCACATGTGCACCCTTCGCACATGTATACAAGAAAAGGACCATTTTCCCTTTTTAGCCCATCACTACTTTCCTCTTTCAAATCTCTACCTTAGGAAATTTCCTTATTCTTTTGTATCTTTATATTAGATTTTTTTTTTTTTCTTATTTAGATGCTTTCTTAATAACAATGCTTTCTTATTAAGGTAGTTTCCTATTTTCTCAGATCTTGACTAGCTAGAAATTCTATCTTTAGATTCCATAGCTTTTATTGCATATTGTAAGGATTGATTATAAATAAGGACTATGGCCTATGGAATAAGACAAGTTAATTGATATTTTCTATAAGTAATTCTCATATTTCTTTACGGTCGTCGTTGAAGGGGAGGAAGTGATCGCTAATTCAATACTAGAGAACTATTGAGTTTGCTCATAGTCTTACATTCGTGGTCTCTAGCATTCAGCTAGAGAATTGTTGGGTTTTTTCCCACGATCTCTTTATTCTTTTCTTTGATCTATTTGCTTCTCCTTTCGAGGTTTGCATTAAATTGGTATCAGAGCAAGTTCTACTCTTAGGAAACTGAAAGAAGGTAATTTTCTCATCTCAATCCAACCTTTCATCTTTCCCCTTCCTCAATCCTTTATCTTCCATTCTCTTTTCTTTCCCTTTTTTCCTTCCCAAAAATCACCAAACCCTAAACCATACCTTTTCCTTTTGTTTTTCCCCCAAACCCTTCGAACCCTAATCATACGGAAACCACCCCCCCACACCCCCCCCCCCCCCCCCCCCCCCCCCCCCAATTTTGTATGCGTAACGGCCCCATAATGGTCCAATAACGAATAGTTTTTTTTTTTTTTTTCTTCTTCTTTTTAAGATCTGATTTTTCACTTTTTTTATGCTTCTTTCTTCCAAACTCTTTGTAAATCATTTTATAGCAATTTTCAACCACTCTTAGCTTGAAATTACAGATAAAAACAACTTATATTAAGGATTTTCTTGATTCGAAGCACCGTGGGCCATTTTTCAGAAATTCCTCAAAAATAGGTATTTATACTTTTTATTCAATGTGTTTCTATTTTAATGGTAGAATGTGATGTGTTAATCATAATATAACATATTAATATCCATTTTACAGATTTTGGATGTGAATTTATATTTTTTTATAATTATTTTCTATTTACGCACTATTTTCGGCCCTTTTTAAAAAAAAATTTTGAAAACTCGTTTTTTATTTAATGTGTTGCTATTTTAATGGTAGAATATGATGTGTTAATCATAGTAGAACATGTTAATGTCCATTTTATAGATTTTGGATGTGATTTTATATTTTTTTTTTAATTATTTTCTATTTAAGCACTATTTTCGATCCTTAAAAAAAAAATTAAAAAATCATTTTTTATTTAATGTGTTGTTGTCTTAATGGTAAAATATGACGTGTTAATCATAGTAGAACATATTAATGTCCATGTTACAAATTTTGAATGTGATTTTATATTATTTTATAATTTTTTTCTATTTACGCACTATTTTTGGCTCTTTTTTTTTTAAATTCGAAAAATCATTTTTTATTTAATGCATTGTTGTTTTAATAGTACAATATGATGTTTAACATATTCTTAACTTGAGGATGACAGGTCACAGGACAGGAATCACAGTCACGGGGGAGTATATCAAACACTACTAATTTTATTTTTTATTTTTTTAATATTCTTGACTTGGATGACAGGTCACAGGACAGGAATCACAACCACAACCATAGGTATGAAAAATAATTGCAAACACCAACACATGTAAAATATTTTCATATTACATTCATTCTAATATATCTATCATTGATAGTAGATGGTTAGAAAATTAAATACATGAGTTTTATAGTCAAATCCAGGTTGTCTGGTTCATAAATTCATCAGACAATCCGATACAACTTCTCATCAAAGAGTGGATCATTACACCATCATAAACATGTTCCAATTTATAAATGAATGCATATTTGGAATGCTTAGAATATTCCGGATTTAATCCATTTTTTCATATTTTTTTGGAAAAAAAAAATGTGCATCGTTACGAGCTGTTACGCCCCCGTATCGCCGTTACACCCCCGTATCCGTATCGGTATCGGTGGGCATCATTACGCCAATCGATACCGATACGGAATACCTTGCTTCCAACCCTACCATATCCTAATTTCATTCCAACTTATCAATCCTTGCCATTTCTCTTTTCCTCACAAAGAGGGGAAAAAAAAACTTCTCGCATGCTTTGCGAAAGCCTATTGTCTTATACGTGCTAGAATAGGGACGATTTACAATCCTCGGATGGCTATGCAACCTCAAGATGAGATTGTCTCAACCTTGCAACAAGTGGTCGATTTGATCACGAAACGGGTGGATGATCTAGAGACCCGTTCCACGGTTAGAATGAATGTTTTGGAAGGATGTATTACTATTCTTGAAAACGCAAACAGGGGAATCAATCTAGATTGAAAAACCTCTATTGATGGCCTTGAAGCTCCTTTTAAAGTCCGGGAATGTTGACTCAAGGCATTCTGGCTAGAATGGTGATCTCTAAGAAGAAGAAGATTAGCTTGGCTATAGGGCCCAACAATGTCACTATGTGTAACCGGAAGCCAGAGGAATGAACAAACTCTGACGGGATTATCCAATTTATCCCGAAAGAGGGAGGAATATTCACACTTCATATCCCGCTAAGCATGTCAATATTGACATTCTAGATTATGATGGTAATTTGGATCTCAAGGTGTTCAATAACTGCCTCAAGTCAATGGGTGATATTTTCATTGGTATGAAATGGAGGAAGCCATCAAGTTACGTTTTGTTGCCTTAAATCTTGGGTGCAACTCACGAATGGTGGTATGCCATTAAGAAGATCTACAGCAGTGGGGCCTTCCTCCCGTAAGCAATTGGGAGAAAATGAAGGCAAGATTGAAGCAAAGGTTTTTGCCGCTAGATTACGAGACAATTTCTGTCCATGAGCTCCTCACGCTTCGACAGGACAATCTGATCGTGAGGAGCACACAACGCTATTATGACTTTTATTAGCTGCCACCTAACAACTGGAATACAATAAGTGGAGTGTTATTGTAATGGGCTATGATTCAAGATTCAAAGAGAACACTGTTCCACTCAATAGCATAGACAAAGCATATTAAATTGCTCGAAAAGTGCAAGAGTAGAAGTTGGTGATAAGGCACGCTAGTCCTCAAGGCAGGGGTTATGCATCCACCCGCCCCACTATTGGCTCCATTTTGCGTCCACAAACAATCTTGCCTCACACCAACGTGCCTTGGGATTACAAAATTGGTCAGAACTCTGCCTCCAATCATCTTCCTCGAAATGGTGATACCAAGGGAAAGCCTATTGCGACAACACAGAGTATCCCTCTCAAAATCTCCAACTTTGCAAGGCAGAAAACTTCATTGCAGACCAAGTGGAAGATGAATATGAAAACAATCTAGAAGATGACGAGCAAGAAGTTGAGGATGACCCACATGGCCTTAACGAAAACAAGTTATCATTAGTGGTCATAAGGATTCTGACGACACCCAAAGAGGAGGCCCAAGAAGAATGGTTAAGAACCAATATTTTCCATAAACGAGTATCGTGTGGTGGAAAGGTTGTCAAAGTCATTATTGATGGAGGCAGTAGCATGAACGTGACCTCACAAAGCATGGTGGACAAGTTGAAATTGAAACTTTAAACGCATCCCAAGCCATTCAAGATTGTGTGTGAACGACACGTTCATCCCTATAACTAAAAGGTGCGTAGTAACTTCTCTCTAGGTCATTACAAAGAAACGCTTTGGTGTGACATCATTCCAATGAAGGTCACACATAAATTACTGGAGCAGCCGTGGATATACGATAGAGATGTAACTCATAAGGGTTGAAAGAATACATATAGCTTTATGTACAAAAGAAAGCCCATTACCCTTAACCCTATGAAGGATGACGAATTTGAAGAGGCAAAGCTGACTTCTATAGTGTTGAGTATGGCCCGATTCGTGGAAGAAAGTCTTGAATTGGGAATCATGTATGCTCTGGTAGGATGTAAGACCAATCCAGTTGGTAATGTTGCTGTTTAACCACCTGAGATTCTGGACATTTTGTCCCAATTTTAAGATTTAGCTATTGATGAACTACCAAGTGAGCTTCCACCCATGTGTGACATTCAGCATGTGATTGATTTGGTACCTAGAGTGTCATTATCAAATCTTCCAGTATATCGAATGAACCAGACAAAGCATGCAGAGCTTTGTCGATAGGTAAAGGAATTGCTAACAAAGGGTTTCATTCGTGAGAGCCTCAGCCCGTGTGTCGTGCTGGCACTGTTCACACAAAAGAAGGATGGCAGCTGGCGTATGTGTGTTGATAGTCGCGCCATCAACAAGATAACAGTAAAGTACCACTTTCCCATTCCACACCTAGATGACATCCTGGATATGTTGGTGAATACTACAATCTTTTTAAAAATTGATTTGTAAAGCAAGTACCACCAAATAAGAATTTGTCTTAGAGATAAATGAAAAATTGCTTTCAAGACAAAGGATGAATTATATGAATGGCTAGTCATGCCTTTCAACTTAAAGAATGATGACGTAAATTCTACGGCCATCCATTGGCAAATTTGTCATCGTATACTCCAACGATATCCTCATTTATAGTCATTCACGAGAAGACCATTTGGACTATCTTTGCCATGTGATGAGAGAATTACGCCATGATAAACTCTACATTAATTTGAAGAGGTGTACTTTCATGAGTTCTAGTGTGGTTTTTCTAGGGTTCGTCGTTTTAGCAAAAGGCATGAAGGTTGATTATGAAAAGACAAGGGATATTGTTGAATGGCCTACTCCCATAAAGATTCATGAGGTTTGCAGTTTTCACGGGTTTGCGATGTTTTATCGAAGATTTATTCGAAACTTTAGTTATATCATGGCGCTCATTACTGAATGCATGAAATCCGGTCCCTTTGAGTGGACTAAAGCAGCAACAAAGGCATTTTAAAAAATCAGGAAGAAAATGATAGAAGATTCAGTTCTTAGACTTCGGATTTTGAAATGGTGTTTGAAGTTGCGTGCGATGCATTCCACATAGGCATAGGTGGTGTCCTTAACCAGGAAGGACATCTAGTGGCCTTTTTTCAGTGAAAAACTCAATGAGGCACGAAAGAAGTATTGTACATACGACGTGGAATTTATGCTATTGTACAAGCTCTAAGCATTGAGGTCATTACCTTATTCATAGGGAGTTTGTGCTCTATTCTGATCATGAGGTATTATGTTATTTGAATTCTCAGAAGGAGTTGAATGCTAGGCATGCTAAGTGCGGTGCTTATCTTCAAGAGTTCACATTCAACTTAAAATATCACGCTGGCATTGAAAATAAGGTAGCAAACGCCCTCAACCGAAAATCATACATATTATACACCTTATCAATTTCTGTTGATGGATTTGAAGAACTTAAGGGACTATGCCACATGATGATTTTGGGAAGGTATTTTCAACACATTTCCGACGCTGGCACCAAGTATCCAAATTTAGCTTGTACCATGGGTGCTTATTCTATGATATGAGGTTGTCTTCCTAAAAGTTCCTTAGGAGAGCTTGTTATACGTGAGCTTCATTTAGGTGGCTTGGGTGGTCACTTTGGTATCGATAAAACGACAGCCCTGGTCAAGGACCATTTGTATTGGCTAGGTATGAAGAAAGATGCCAGCATCGTTGTTCGTAAATCTTGAATGTGCTAGCTAATTAAAGGTAGCAAACAAAATATTGGTCTTTATATGCCATTATCTGTACCAGATGCTCCATGGGAAGACATCGGTATGGATTTCTCCTTAGGATTACCTAAGACTCAACGTGGCCATGACTCTATTTATGTTGTGGTTAGCAGGTTCTTGAAGATGGCTCATTTTATCCCTGGTAAGAAGACATCAAACGCCATGCACATCGCCAATGTTTTCTTTAAAGAGGTAGTTTGTCTACACGGTGTTCCCAAAACAATTGTATCTGATCGTAATGTTAAGTTTATGAGCTACTTCTAGTGCACCTGTTGGTCTAAGATGGGAACTAAGTTGAAGTTCTCGAGAACTTATCATCCGCAAACAGATGCGAAAACTGAAGTCGTCAACCATAGTCTTGGGAATTTACTTCGACGTCTAAGGTTGTACAAAAGCCAAGCTAACTCAAAAAGCTCACTTGACTTGGCTCGATCAAGCTCAATCTGACTCAGCTTAAACGATGACTCGAGGCGAGCCAAGCTTCATATGACCTACTCATTTTCAGTTTAAGCATAGTAGAACTTGACTCGACTCGACTCAAACTCGGCTCCGCTCGAAGCTCGAGCTTGGCTAGACTCAAATATATATTATATTTAAAAATTAAAAAAAAAAAAAAAAAAAATCTTAAACCCTATCCTACACGTTCATCCCTTTCTTACCCTTTCCCTTCCTTACCCAAATCGCCGAGCCCGAGCTCCTCTCTCTCACTCTCTCTTGCACCCAAGCTCCACAATCTCTCTCCCCACTCAACCACTCGCCTGAGCTCGACTCAGTGTTTGCTCAACTTGCCTCAGCCATACGGCCTGCACTCAGCCAGTTGCCCAAGCTCTCTCTCTCTCTCTCTCTCTCTCTCTCTCTCTCTCTCTCTCTCTCTCTTAACACTAACAACAAGGTACCTCTATGGCTCTATCAAATAATTTATATATATTATTAATTGAATATTTGATTTGGGAGTTAGGTCGGGTGTGGGTTGGGACTGTTGGGTCGGGTGGCTGGTTGAGTCAGGTGGGGGTTGGGTGCTGGGTTGGGTCAGGTTGGGAGCAAGCTTGACTCGACTCAAGGTAAGCTCACCTCGACTCAATCCACTAGCTCAACTCGAAAGGTTTGACAAACAAGCCAAGTTCCAATGGTAAGCTTGAGCTCGAGCTCGAGCTCGAGGAAAGCACGGATGAGTCAAGCCAAGCTTGGCACACCTAGACTCGACTCGGCTCGATCTAAAGTCCTATCGATGTCTAGTTGGTGATCATATTAGCTTATGGGACATCGTCTTACCACAAGTTGAGTTAGCTTATAACAATTCTGTGAACAGCGCTACAAGACTCTTCTTTCCAAATTACGACAGGTACGCAACCACAACAACCTATCGATCTAGTCCTACTTCCTAGTGTGACTCGATCGAGCCAATGCATTGAAGCTTTTGCACAACATGTTAAGGAGATACATAAAGAAGTTATGCGAAAGATCACCCTTAGTAATGAAAATTACAAGGGACATGTAGATGCTCAACAACGTTCTGCACAATTCCAAGGAGTCAAGAGTAGTGGTTTCCAACAAGCTCTTATATAAAGCTCCACTCCAAAAAGGTAGCTCCTTACAATATTTTGAAGAAGCTAGGTGATAATGCATACCTAATCGAGCTTCCACCCAAAATGAAGATCAACCCCATTTTCAATGTGGAAGACCTTACAGTTAATCTTGGACATCATGCAAACAAGAGCATGGAAGAACAAGATATCTAGATACCTGAGGTGCCACGCCAACTCAAAGAAATCATTGAAGGCATGTTATATGATCAGATAGTTTCCACACACCATGGAGGGTATTAGAAGTTTCTTGTTAAATGGAAGGGTCGACCAAGATCCAATAGCATGTGGATTTGAGCAGAAACTGAGTCAGACTCGATGGTGTACGCCCTTGTGGCTAGGGAGAGTGCACCAGAGGCTAGTGCAGGGTTACCCATTGAGGCCATTCCGGTAGTGGATGAGTTTCGTGATGTCTTTCCTGATGATCTACCGAATGAGCTTCCCCCTATGAGGGATATACAGCACGCCATTGATTTAATCCCCGGGGCGACTCTACTAAACCTTCCTCATTACAGAATGAACCCAAAGGAGCATGCAGAGTTGAAGAGGCAGGTTGATGAGCTCCTAGAAAAGGGTTTCATTCGAGAGATGAGCCCGTGTGTCGTGTCATGCCCGCCCTTCTAACACCTAAGAAGGATGGTACATGGAAGATGTGTGTTGAAAGTAGGGCCATCAACAAAATCACAATCAAGCATCGATTTCCCATACTGCGTCTTGATGACATGTTGGACATGATGGCCAACGCTATTATCTTCTCGAAAATTGACATCAAAAGTGATTATCACCAAATCCGCATACACCCTGGCGACGAGTGGAAGACAGTCTTCAAGACGAATGATAGGCTATACAAGTGGCTAGTCATGCCTATTGGGCTAACTAATGCCCCGAGTACTTTCATGCATGTGATGACCCAAGCGTTGAAGCCCTTCATGGGGAAGTTCCCGGTCGTTTACTTTGATGATATCCTGATTTATAGCATGACCAAGGAACAACATCTCAACCATTTGAGGTAAGTTTGTGGGATCCTTAGAGCCGAAAAATTGTACGCCAACCTAAAGAAGTGTGTGTTTATGTCTAGCAGTGTTATCTTCTTAGGTTTTGTTGTGTCAGCTGAGGGTGTGTCGGAAAATCCCGAGAAAATCAAGACCATTATCAATTGGCCTGAACCTCGCAATATTTACGAGGTGCACAGCTTTCACGACGTGGCCACCTTTTATAGCTGGTTCATTCGAGGCTTCAGTTCCATTATGGCTCCCGTCACGGATTGCATAAAAAAAGGAGAGTTTCAATGGACGAAGGCAGCCTCAAAGGCCTTCAACGAGATAAAGGCTATGATGACCGAGGCTCCAGTCACACGACTTTTGCATTTTTTGAAAGCTTTTGAGGTTGCATGCGACGCGTCAGGAGTTGGTATAAGAGGAGGACTTAGTCAGGAAAGGCACCCTGTCGCCTTTTTTAGTGAGAAACTGAATGAGGCAAAGCAAAAATAGCCCACCTATAATAAAGAATTCTATGTGGTAGTACAGTCATTATGCCACTGGTGTCACTATCTATTGTCGCTAGTGTTCAAATTGTCGGCGAAAAGTCGATAATATCGACAATATTATCGGTGTTGCCAGCCCTACGACACCGAAAACCCCTTTTTTCGTTTCTCTCCTAGTTGTCGGCAAAATATCGGCGATTGGGTGATATTATCGGGGTTGCGTGAATAAATAGAAGAAAAATCTGAATATCAAGGCTGAAATTGCTTGAATACGTAAAAATTGGGGAAAAAAATTCAGAGTGATTTACGTATTTGATTAATCGAAAGTCGAAACAGGAGGAGCTTCTCGAATCTCGATCGATAGAACCGGTACAGATTTAGGGATTTGGAATCTCCCGCAAAACCCTTCATATCTCACCATCTCCTCACAAAACCCTCTTTAGGGTTTTTTTTTTTTTTTTTTTAGTTTATTCCCTTCAGCGAAAAACCCTCTCGCAGTCGCACAGGCCTTTTTTAAGGTTTTCGTAGGAAATCGGTTACCGAGTACGCTCTTATCGTACTGACTAAAATCAATTGGGCCCACCTTGAATGTATGTGGTCTATCTACGCCGTCCATCTGTTTTTCCTTCCACTTTAAGGGGTTGAGCCCAAAATTGAAGCAAATCCAAAGATCAAGTGGATCATACCATACGAAATGGTGGGTATAATGATTTCAACCGTTGCAACCTTTCTAGGCCCTACCATGATGTATGTATTTTATCCATTCTGTCCTTCCATTTTTACGGATCATTTTAGGGCTTTATCCCAAAATCGAGAGGGATACGAATCTCAGGTGGACCACACCATAGGAAAATAATAATGAATGGATATCCACCATTTAAATCCTCCTAAGGCCCACTGTACTATTTATTTGACATCCAATCTGTTAATTAGGCCATACAGACCCAGATGAAGGGAAAAAACAAAGATCAACTTGATCCAAAACTTTTATGGCCCCCAAAAGAGTTTTAATGGTCTAAGTTCATTCAACATTGTTTCCTGTAATGTGGTCCAATTGAGATTAGTATATACCTCATTTTTTTTTAATCATATCATAAAATGATCTATAAAAATAGATAGACGACATGGATGAAACACATACATCATGATGGGGCCCACAGAGCACCGACCACCAGCCATCGGCCAGTGGCAGTAGCCAATCCATTTCCGCAGCGGATGGGCGCGCGGATCAGGTACCACCCGGTCCGTTCGGAGCTCGGTACAGGGGGAGGATCCTAGGGCCACTGAGGGACCACCGTGATGTATGACTGAATCTTATCCACACTGTCCATCCATCTTTTCATATCATTCTAGAGTACTAGACCAAAAATAAAGCATATCAAAGGCTTAAGTGGACCACACCATAAGAAGCAACGATGCTAAGGACGCCCACCGTTGAAACCTTCCAAGGGCCCACTGTATTGTTTATTTTACATCCAACCCCTTGATATGTTCATATACACCTGGATGGAGTGAAAAAACAAATATAATCTTGATCTAAAACTTTTGTGGCCCCTAAGAATTTTTCGACAGTATTAATTTAATTACCACCGTGTGGCCCATTTGAGATTTAGATATTATATATTTGTTGAATAATGTTTTAAAATAATATGAAGAAATGAATGGACAGTGCAGATAAATTTCATACATCACGGTGGCCTTTTAGTGGCCATCAGATCCTCCGCACGCGTGGGATATGGTGAGATCCCAGACTAGGATGAAATTGGATTGCGTATTGAGTTATTCAGTACTCAGTACCCTCTTATGGTACAGAGTAAACACTGTTGGGCCCACTGTGAATTCATGTGGTTTATCCACACCATCCATACATTTTTACAGATCATTTTAGGGGTTGAGGCCAAAATTGAAGTATATCAAAAGCTCAAGTAGACCATGCCACAGGAAATAGTGGAAGTATTGATTTCCACCGTTGAAACCTTTCTGAGGCTCCCAATGATGTTTATTTTTCATCCAAACTGTTAATAACATCAAAAAGATATGGAGAAAAGGAAAACACAAATATCATCTTGATGTATAACTTATGTGGCCACCAAGAACTTTTCAACGGTAGAACTCAATTCACACTATTTCCAATGGTGTGTTCCACTTAAGATTTGGATATTCTTAATATTTGGTTTAAAGAAATAAATTTATACGATAAAACGGATGGACGGAGTTGATACCGTGCATGAATGACAGTGGGCCCCACAGAGTTTATTCAGTACACCTAGCGTACTAAGTTACTCGGTACGCAATCCGCTTTTGAAGTGGATTGGCTGGTGTACCACAAATCAGTGTGTTGACGTCACCAAGTTCCGTGGGTCCCATCATGAGGTATGAGTTATATCCAAACCGTCCTTCCACTTGGTGAGCTCGTCGTAAGTCTTGATCCGAAAAATACGACAAATCCAAAAGCCAAACGGACCACATTGTAAAAAGCAGTGGAGGATTGAACTCATTGCCATTGAAACCTTTTTGGGGTTCGCATAAATTTTTATGTGGGAGAGTTTTGGTGCATGAAGCATCGGTGTTGAGGCCCATCATATAAACAGTTTGGATCACTGAATCATGGGACACCATACAATTACAAATTGAAAGAAAAATAAAATAAAATTTGAAAAGTAGTCAAAAGTACAAATTCAATGGGTGAAATCAAACAGTTAAGATCAACTGGATCTATGCACTTCCATCTGTAATTTGTGTACATTAAGGAGCTCAAATGGCACTATATGTACCAACATGGCAAATTGAGACGAGATCCAATCCATGCATCATGTGGTCCACGTGAGCTTTGGACATCCTTTTGGCCCCTCTTAAATGGAAACTTATTATTTAATGCATTCTTTTTGTAAATCTTTTTATTCTTCAATATGTAAATGTGTATTCAGGCATGTTCTGAATTTTCACTGAAAAATTCCACCATTTTCTCCATGTTTCCCCCATTTTCCTTGCATTTTCGATTATCGACGATATGGTGATAACGATATTATATCTTTATCTTTACCCAACGAAATTTGTAGTGATACCGACAACTCGAACACTGATTGCCACAAGAATTCGTCTTGTTCTCAGATCACGAGGCCTTAAGATTTTTGAACTCTCAGAAGAAACTAAACCCTAGGCATGCCAAGTGGGTCCAGTTCTTCAAGAGTACACTTTTGTGCTTAAGTACAAGGCCTGTGTAGAGAATAAGCCTTCCAATGCGTTGAGTCATCGAGTTGCATTACTCAATTCCATGAGTGTCGAAGTCACGAGGCTCGAGCATGTCAGAGACGATTAGTTTGAGTGCCTAGATTTTAGAGTTGTGTACGCATCATTGTTAGAGAGTCCGTCAGGAACTAGCAATTAGAATTTAATATTGCAAGGATATTTGTTTAGGAGTAACCGTTTGTGCATACCTCGCACCTCCCTTCGCGATTTTCTTATCTGGGAGTTACATTCAGGAGTGGTCGCGGGTCATTTTGGTCGAGACAAGACTATTGCCCTAGTGGAGGATAAATTCTATTGGCCAAGCCTCGAGCAAGACGTGGCCAAAATTATAGGGCAGTGTCGTACTTGTCAACTGGCAAAGTAAAAAAAAAAAAAAAGAGAGAATGCGGGGCTATACACACCTTTGTCAGTTCCATTCACCCCTTAGCAGGACATCAATATGGACTTCGTGCTTGGGCTCCCCAAGACTATTCGAAAACACGATTCCATATTTATTATCGTGGACCGTTTTTCTAAAATGGCCCACTTCATCCCTTGTGCGAAGACATGTGACGCATCCTATATTGCCAAATTGTTCTTTAGTAAGATTGTCAAACTTCATAGGTTATCCAAAACCATTGTGTCTGACCGTGATATACGGTTCATGAATTATTTTTGGAAGACACCATGGCATATGATGAATACTAGGCTCCAATTTTATTCTGCCTACCACCTAAGACTGATGGTCAGACGGAGGTGGTCAATAGGAGCCTAGGAATTTTGCTCAGGTGTTTAGTGGGGGAGCACACCAGGACGTGGGTCACTGCACTACCTATCGCCGAGTTTGCATTTAATATTTCTATCAATAGATCCACAGGTTTAAGTCCTTTTGAAGTCGTTACTGGTTATAAACCTAAAAAGCCTATTAATCTTGTCCCTATGTCCCTGTCTTATAGGCCATCAGAGTCTGCAAAGTCCTTTGCACATCATATTCATTCATTACATTAAGAAATCATGCGAAAGATCAAAACTAGTAATGAACAATACAAATTTTCTGCAGACTAACATAAACGATTCAAGGAATTCAATGTAGGGGACTTTGTGATGGTCCACATCAGGACAAGGCGGTATCCTCAGGGAACCATTCGAAAATTACACGTACGTAACGCTGGACCATTCAAAATTATAAAATGAAATGGTCTCAATGTGTGTGTTGTAGATCTTCCACCTTCCATAGGAATTAGTTTTACATTCAATATGAAGGATCTAGTTTCATTTCAGGGGACCACTGACACATTGTCCAGCCTTTCACCTAACCATCCCAGTTCCCCAAATCTTTTCCTTGACCCATGGCCTCTTCCCGACCCATCTTCTCAACCTCTACCACCTATACCTACCCTGCCCATATCTAGAGAGGAGATAGAAGATTATTCTAGACCATCAGATTGTATCGACGCTAAACAGCGGTTTTCAAAAGTTCCTTGTCAAGTAGAAGTCACGCCCAACTTCAGACAGTACGTGGCTCCTTGAGGAGCTTTAGAGACTTGATCCAGACATCTTGGAGTGGTTAAGGAGCTTTGCTTTACCAGTGGCGAAACCTTCGCAGCTGGGGAGAGTTGATGGGGACATGCACACACCCCCTCTACACACGTATTTGAGGAAGCAGGCCCACTTTTAATTTGGATCGACAACGACATCTTTGGAGGGCCTTATAATTAGGGAGATACATTATGAAGCATTAGAGTGGACCCGATCATCACATAGATTCTTCCATCGGATCTCATGATCGTGACCCACTATTTATATGATCTAGAATTTTGACTTTTGACTATTTTTGTTATTAGAAACATCATGAACGGCTTTGATTGTTTAGATTAGTTATTTTATTTTCTTTAGCTTTGGTATTAGTGTGCGCACATGGCGCAAGGGTAATTGTCTTTTTTAGGTTTAGGGTTTTCTTCTAAATATACCAATCCCATGTAGGTATTAGGATGATATTTTATGAATAAAAATTTCTGCATATCTTCCTCTCTCCCTTTGGGTTGAAGAATCGAATTGGGTGCGAAGCTCTCCCTTCCTCGAAGGGCTAATTACCGTGGTGCGAAGCTACATCCGCTCCAAATCATCTCCACCTTCGTACGTATCACATCCATCACCCTCTACAACCCTACCACCTTCAGATTCACCCACTTTTGTATCCAAGTTTTCTCCTACAGCAGTGCACAAATAGATTTTCAGATTCTGGCCCATTTGAGGGGCTAAAACTTCGGCGGAGTACTATGCACACACCTTGCGACGGATTGACGCGAAACTTGGTATGGAGGCAGCCCATCCCTAGCCGATCTCAGCCTAGAAGTCGGTTTTTGACTTTGTGGGCCCCACACACATGCAAACGACCTATCATGCACGTGCGTCTAGGCCCATCTGTTGTCCATCGTGCGTGGCTCATCTTAGGTTCTCCTTTTCCTCTATTTCCTTCTCTTTTGACTAAAAAAAAAAAAAAAAAAAAAAAAAAACCGTTCATCCAAATCTCTAACCCTAAAGAGTCCCAAATCCCAATTATCGCCAATTTTCAAACCCTAGATTTTCCCCAAATTGAAACTTAGTGAATATCTTGAGTTGGGAAGAATCCATTACAAGAATGGATGATTCTTACACTCCTTTGGGCTTGTTTGGCTTATAATTTTATTTGATCCAGCCCTAAAGTTATGTAGGCTTGGACCTGTAGATTCCCCTTTTTGAATGTTTAATAGTATGTAGGGTGTGGAATTTTGTGACTATTTAAAATTAGTATAACCACAAGCTTGATTTCTTGCATTCCATATTTAATTTCATGTCCTGCACCATAGATCCTATGACAATGTTATAACAACGATAAAACCAACCTAGATATCAAACTGGACACACTAGAAACACTAATCTAAAAATTCAGCAAGTCGTTACCCTCAAATATTATGTTGAAAATTCAGCAGGGCGGTAAACTGAAGGTGTAAAACTGAAAATTCAGCATGAGTGTAATCTGAAAATTAAAACCCTAAACCCTAATTGGCCTAAAATCCCGAAGACATTCAACTCCTTCCTTTTTGGGAATAACCACTATAAAAGTGGCTGCCAACTCTGGAGTAATACAATCCTTTTTTGTGGAATTCATCCATAAAACCAATTACGCCCTGCTTCACTCCCAAAACCTTTGGTAAAACGTGATCAAGAAGCCACCTAGTCTAGGGGCCTTATCAATTCCCAAATCTAAAACCGCCCATCTGATTTCTTCCTCAGTGAAAGCCTTTTCCAAGGAATCTGCTATTTCTAATGAGAGGGAGTCAAAACACAAATTGTCTAGCACTAGCCTATTCCACTCTTCCTTCGATAAAAGTCTTCTATAGAATTCAACCATTGCATCGCATAACTTTCCTCTACTCTCCACCTTTCCCCCTCCACCAGAAGGGACTTGATCCTGTTTACTCTCGCTCTAGCACTTCCATTGCATGAAAAAATTGTGCTTTTATCCCCCTCTTTCAACCACAAAGCTCTTGATCATTAACGCCATTTGATTTCTTCCTCGCATAATCTAGCACTATATTTTACTCGAAACACTTCTCATCGGGACTTTTCCTCTTCCGACAGCTCCTCCATTTCTTCTTTAGAGTCCAAGGCTTGTAGTTGTTGAAGAATTTTTGTATTCTCCTACTCTCAAGCCCTTAAGACCTCTTTCTTCCACTTGCAAATTTCTATACTCAAAAGATTTTAATTTTTAGAACAATTCGAAGCCCACCCCTCCCTGAATCAAGAAGGATAACTGCCATTCAATCACCTTATCTACAAAGCCTTCAACTTCTAACCAAGAAAGCTCAAATCTAAAAGGGCAAAGATCGCGATCTTCTTCATTCATTTCCAACAACACTAGGCAATGGTCCGATATTAGGCAAGCCTTGTTGAAAAGACAACGGAAAATTTTCCACCCATTTTGGTGAAAGAAGAAACCAATCCAACTTTGACTTTGTCGCCTCCACTTGCCCATTCGACCATGTGAATTTAACCTCACCCATTGGTAAATTGACCAACTCATTCCTTTGGATCCAATCTGAAAAATTCCTCATGCTGCTTGTGATGTGCCCCCCATTTGATTTGTCATAAGTAAATTTCACAATGTTGAAATCTCTGCCCACACACCAAGGTAGCTGATGCAAACATCACACCACCACTCCGTACACATCAGAGACATAGGTGTCAACAGGCTACATCAGCACTTTCACTTTGGCTAGGCGATTAATGATGATCACCAGTGGTCATTGGCGAGCATTAGAAAAGCATGGATGGCATGGATCATATTTGGAGATCATCTCACCGTTGATCATGGTCTACATGATTGTCCATCCATTGGATCGTCTTGTGTCCCATCTTGGAGCCATCCGATGGTTGGATTATGTAGGACACTTTTGTTAGTTAGTTCTTTTATATTACTTGATGATTTGGACATTTTACTTTGTGATTGGACAATGGACATTTATTTGCTATATAAGATATTTTTTGGGAGGGTAAATTAGACTTTTTACCTTTTAAGACATAATGGGTATTTTTCTTTTATTACCTAAATGGATAGAATTGTCATTTCAACAAATTTTTGCTATAAAATAAAGCAAGAGGGGTGGGGACGCCCAACCCTATTGTGAATTTGGAAAAAGTTCTGAGAAGGTCTTATAAGAGTTCCTTTCTTCTTTATTCATCATTGTGAAGGCTAAATCTTTGAATAGAAGTCTAGAGGGTGTGAAGCCACTCTATCCTTTGTCCTTAAGATCCTTCCTCTTCCACTTCATGCTTGATGGATCGTAGGTGGTAAATCCCTTTGAATCTTCAAATCCAATGATAAGATTTTACCTTTCATTGTCCTCACTTGGATCTTATTTTACTTTATTCTAAGAGCCACCTCAACCATCTTCCATTATTATCGGACCCAACTCATGCGTGGATCTCAAACTTTCACCTATTTAACCCGGATTAATCCTATGCTAGTTGGAAGATCTTTATCTTCCTTAGGCCCTATCTTCCGAGGGTTTTGTTTGGTTAAAGGGCTGATGACTGTGATTTGTCCTCAAATCATACCTGTCATCTCTTGAGCTTCACGTTGTTTGCATGTGCATCACACTTTAGATTGGTAATTTTTATATATTCCTTTGATTTTAAATTAAATCTCAATCACATAGTTGGATTTACATCATTCTACATCAGTAGCCCCATCTACTCCTACATGCATCCATTCCTCCAAAATTTTGATCGGAGACTCGGTCAACATGGGTCGTATACTGCCAGAAAGCCTAACAAAAGCCTGACAAATAGAATATTTCCCTCTCCAGCCTTCCTTGATTAAGATACCACCTATTGCCCCCACTGCATCTAATGTAGCCCAATCCTTCATCTGCCCCACACCACAACAAGTTTACAACACCCTGATCTATACGTCCAACTTTGTTTCCTGAAACGCTGCTATTTGTACTTCAAATTTTTTGCATTATTGTTTATTTGCCCACGCTTATGTGGACACCCCAACCCCCTTACATTCTAGGTCATTAATTCAATTGCAAACTTGTTGATCCCAGAAGGCCCATTCCTAACTTGCCCATCTTTGGATTGGTTCTGTATTCGTTCACTACTATAATTCTTGCCCTGTCACTATTACTCATTGGATTTAGATCCTCTATATACGTTGGGGTCTGCCTTGTTCTTCCACAAATTCAAATAGTGCGACATAATCCTCTGGCCTATCACCAAAAGTGACCCCCACCAAATGGCCAACTTCCATTGTAACCCCTCTTAGAGTGCTTCATACCTTGTATCATGGAAAACTCTCTGATTTTGCAATAGACTAGAGTCGGAAATACAATTAGCCCCTTTTCCTATCTCAGAGGTTAAAATTCACTATATCTCTCAAAGCCAACTGGCGCTCAATTGCCAAGGGAGACATAATTAGAGGTTCCCCAGTTCTTTACTACTCTTTGGATCATCTTCCTTTCTTAAATTTGAATGTTATATTCTATCATCGACATCGATTGGCGGTTATATGCCTTGACGGTTTTGATTTATCTCCCCCGAAGATAGTCTCCTATTGAATATCACTGTACACCACCATTGGGATGGATCACTAATCTGATGATTTAAGAAGGTTGTATGTTATGGGACCGATTCTTCTTGCCCTCAAGATACTTGTACATCTTTCATTGTATTACAGCAATCACCCGAGAGAATGCCACGAGAAACATTAAGAGGATCTGGAAGCTCTGGGAGAGACCGAAGATGCTATTAAAGAAGGGGTTGCAAAAAGGTAGCCTCGATGCTTCAAAGTCGTTGCCATGTTTTGGTTGCTCAGTTGGAGGCAAAAAGGACTTGGAATCGGCTTCATTAGAGGATTAATCACTCACATGTAACATCAATCTGTGCACGTGTGAGGAAAAAGTTATTTGTGGCATGAGAGCTCTCCACCACACACGGGAGAGAGGCGTCTCTCGTACGAAGAATTTTCTCATCTCACGGAGAAGAGAGCCGATATTCTCTATCAATAAATACTAGAGCAAAGTTTGTGCCAGGTGTTACATTCGCAGCAACCGAAATCTAAGGCATGCAGAAGCACCGCCTCTTTTTCTTTTTTTTCTCATCCACGTGTTAAGGAACCATTCACCCCTTCTAAAACTACTTTTTGGAGACTATCGCAGGGGACATGCATCATATTATCTTTTGGTGGTTCATGGGAGTACTGAAACGGTGCTTCTTCAACTCTAATCCATAGTTCCACCATAAGACAGATTACTTATATCATCGCCTTCAGTTGCCAATTGATCCTCTTGGTCCTGGAGCACCTTCACCATCACCCTAGAATTTTCAACACAATCATCTTTGGTGGCAGATCTAACTCTTCTTCCTGATTCATAATCTAGCAAATTGTAGCTCTTCACTCGATGGCAATCACCTCTCCTATACATGCTCCAATTTCCTTGAAAATATCATCGATCCATAATTCCATTGGAACATTCCAGAGTTGGTACCAATGTCTTCATATCCGAACACCGACCACTCATCCCATTTCTGGATTTTTCTTATTGTGTTCATCCGGCATAACTTCCTTGTAGGAAAAACTGCATCTGCATGATCGTGGCAACCAAGGGAAACCAGAAAAATGTTCTCCTGCATCCTCTTTACCACAATAACATCTTCCTCCATTCCTTTTAATTTTAAAGCAACCACTCCATCAGTTCAGTCTCCCTCATGCCTGGGTAATGGCAAAACTAATTTGAAAGACTTCAAAGAATCCTCCTAGACCTTATGGATTCACACCTTCAGACCCTCTTCTGAAGGGACCTGCACACTCATTTCTTGACCAGAACTCTCTCTCTCTCTCTCTCTCTCTCTCTCTCTCTCTCTCTCTCTCTCTCTCTCTCTCTCTCTCTCTCCTCTCTCTCTCTCTCTCTCTCTCTCTCTCTCATCTCTCTCTCTCTCTCTCTCTTATCTCTCCTCTCTCTCTCTCTCTCTCTCTCTCTCTCTCTCTCTCTCTCTCTCTCTCTCTCTCTCTCTCTCTCTCTCTCTCTCTCCTCTCTCTCTCTCTCTCTCTCTCTCTCTCTCTCTCTCTCTCTCTCTCTCTCTCTCTCTCTCTCTCTCTCCCCTTCGAACCTTGATTTCGACTATTCGAACTTCGAACCTTGATTTCGACTATTCGAACTTCGAACCTTGATTTCAACTATTCGAAACAAAATCTTTGAATGAACTACCAGATTGTAGAGAGGTTGCAATTGTAGCACTGGCCCCTGTTTCGATGGGACTGCTGTCTTACCCTTGCTCATCGTCTGCCATTTCACATCTGTTTTCCTTTGCTTATCCCAAAGTTTCCCCTTCTCTGTTCTCATTCTGGACCGAATTGTGCCCTTTAAAACCCTCAGCTTGACCCCTCCGAAACTCTCCCCACTCAGAAGATGAACTGCCTCTTCAACTC